>OY728141.1:18049148-23049148 GCA_963277665.1 Viscum album
TTACCTTGAAAAAAAATTGGTAGTATTTATTGATGATATTCTGATATACTCCAAGAGTAAAGAGAAACATGAGGATCATTTGAATATTATTCTAAAGAATTTGTGAAAGGGATAAACTATACTAAAAGTAGATTAAATGTGATTTCTGGATGGAATAAGTAACATTATTGGGGTATGTTATCACTAGTAATGGAATATTCATGGACCCTTCCAAGATAAAGGTAATTTAAGAATGGCCCAAGCCAACATCTGTAATGGAGATTCATAGATTTCTTGGTCCAGGTGGGTATTACTGATGATTTTTGAAGAAATTATCATGATTTTAAAACCTGATAACCAAGATAACACAGAAGGGAGTGAAATTTTTTATGGACTCAAGAACGTGAGAAAATATTTAAGGAACTCAAAAAGGCTTATCACTATGATAGTACTCACACTCTTGAAAAGTGGATAACTCTTTTTAGAGTATAGGGATGCTTAAAAAAGGTCTTATGTTGTGTAATAATTCAAAATGATAAAGTGGTAGCCTATGCCTCAAGGTAGTTGAAAATCCATGAGCAATACTATCTCATGTATGAGATGGAGTTGGCAGTTGTGATCTTCGCATTGAAAATCTGGTAGAATTATCTCTATGGGGACAAGTGTGAGATATATAATGATCAAAAGAGTATCAAATATATATTCACAAAAATGGATATCAATATGTTCCAGTAAAGATGGTTAGAGCTCATCAAGGATTACAACTACTCAATCCACTACCATACTGGTAAGGAAAATAAGGTGGTGGATTCTCTAAGTATAAAAGAACTTGCATCTTTATTAATGATGAGAATTTATAAGGATATAAACTTATTATACTTACAAATGATGTAAATGGGAATAATTAAGGGAGGAAAAACATCAATCCTTTCTCAAATTATTGCTCAACCATCCCTCTTAGATAAAATAATCGATGCTCAAAGAAATGATGTGTAAATTCAGAAAATGGTGGAAGCTATCAGAAATGGGAAATCCTCAAAGTTACAAACAGATGAAGAAGGATTCATGATATTTGGGTCACGATTATGTGTACCATCCAATATAGATATAAATAACGAGCTTCTAAATGACACACATAGCTTAACTTTCTCTATTCACCCAGGGAGCACAAATATGTATCAAGATCTCCACGAGAACTATTGGTGGGATAATATGAAGAAGAATATTTTTGAATATACATCAAAATTCCTGGTATGTCATCAAGTGAAGGGTGGAAGGAAAATGTATAAATGGTTGATTTAACTATTACCCACACCAATATGGAAATGGGAAAACATATCTATGTAATTTGTCACTAGACTTCCAAATACATCTAGAGGGAACAATTCTATATGGGTTATTGTGGATCATCTTACAAAGACATATAACTTTATCATAATTAGAGAGGACTAATCATTAGATAATCTTTCACAAATATATATATATATCAAATAGGTGGTAATACTTCATTGATTACCACTATCGATTGTATTCTATTGAGATCTGAGATTCACCATGAAGTTCTAGAAAATTCTCCAACATGCTCTATGCACTGAGTTGAACTTCAGTATGGCCTATCATCCCCAAATTGATGGCCTATCTGAGAAAAATATTCAGACACAAGAATAAATTTTGAGAGTGTGTTCTATGGACTTAAAAGGAGGATGGGACCAACATTTTCCTCTGGTCGAGTTCTCTTATAAAAATAGTTTCCATTCTAGCATCCAAATTGATCCATATCACTTTATGGGTAAAGGTGCAGAACAACGGCATGCTGGTATGAAGTCTGTTAGTGTAATATGCTAAGACCTAAAATTTTCAATGAAATGGTGGAGAAGGTAAAAACCATTCAGCAGCACATCAAGGCAGCCCATAGTTGAAAAAAGATCTATGAAAATAATCATTGACAAGACCTTGATTTTATGGTTGGAGACATGGTATTCCCCCGTATATCTCCATGGAAGAGAATCATGATATTTGGGAAGAAAGGGGAGTTAAATCCCATGTACCTTAGCCCCTTTGAGATCCTTGATCTTGTCAGATTTGTGGCCTATCGACTAGAACTTCCACCAGCCATGTATCAAGTACATGATTTATTCCATATATCCCTCTTAAGTAAGTAGATACTAGATCCCTCGCATGTATTGAATTCAAAGATGGTATAGTTATAAAATTATCAATCGTATGAGGAGAATCCAGTGAAGATCTTGGATCATAGAGATAAATTTATACACAACAAGAATAATCCACTAGTTAAAGTACTATGGAAGAACTATAAGTACGAATAGGTGGCATGGGAACTGGAGAAAGCGATGAAGGAAAATTACCTGTGCCTATTTTTTCCATAGTTTGTAAAATTAAATTTCAAGGGTGAAATTTCAAAAGGGGGGAAGAATTTAATGACCCAATGTTTTATGAATATAAATTCCCTTATTATAATTATTTCATATGGTATAATCACATAGAGAACACAATACAAGCTTTATAAATGATGAATTAATGAAATAAGAAGAATTTATAGAAGTTAAGGAACATATACTGATTAAATAGTAACTTGACATCTGAAATAGTAATGTGACCCTTATGGATAGTAAATTGGAAAAATGAATAGTAACCTCACCAATGGTATTATAAATAAAATTTATCCATCTTATAAGTGAAAATATGATATAATTAAACCATATTATAAGTAAATAAATATATTAAAAATTATTAAGTGTTGGTATTTTTATAGGTCATAAATATTTAATTACAATTTTTTTGATTAATTTAAAATTTTAAAAAATCATAAAATTTATTCATAGATTAATATTTTACATCTTGTGATTATGAGATAATTTTATGAGACCTCAATTAATTTTTTAAAGTGTTAGAAAAATAGTTTTAATTTTAAAATTTGTATTTTCCAAGTAAATGATGATTTTAATTAAAAAAATAAATTTCTTTTATTTAGAAAATTATTTTCATAAAATTGAGATCATTTTTAAATTATATCCATCAAAAAATGGTTAGGTTTAATTTTTGTGATTTTTCTAAAATAATTGAATTTTTTGTGAATATTAAAATACGGTAATTTGTAGTGTATAAACATTATAAGTTAAATATGATATTCCTTGATTCATGGATGATTTAAGCACCATTTTTTCTAAGTAAAATGATCTAATTACTGTATTTAGTCTCAGTAATCTACACTAATTGTTGTCTTGGGAAAAATAATAAACTAATGAATTAAATAATGAGAAAACACCACTCTCCTCCACTATAAATACCACCCCTCACCACCTATTCTCCTCACACCTATTAAGCCTTGAGACTTGTCCAAATTATTCTCCAATCTCCTCCCAATCCTCTCCCCTGCATCCAAGATCTTATTTTGTTAACAAAATACCAAAACCAATCCCTAAGGAGTTTCTCAAGAATAAGGAATCAAGAGGTAAAACCCTCTTCCGTTTTCTTTAAATTTCTTTTCAAGTTTTTTATTATCTTATCTTATCCCCACTTCCCCTTGTCCAAGAGGAATGAAAAATCAAATATATTATATATTCTATAATTTTATCATGTTTTTGGAATAACTCTTCATCAAATCTCTCCTCCTCTTTTTTTTATTTTAAGAATGAAAACATCATCTATGAGGTATGGGTTTACCACCTTCAGGGATGACGTGCCTTTAGATTTAAATTCCACATTAAAGGATGTTCATGAGACCATTTTTATGGTTAAAACATATTATATTATATGTATTATAATCTATTTAATGTTTTGGAACTAGTGGATATATATGGTATTTAATTATATAACAAAACTAGTTTTTGATGATCAAAAAATGTTAAATTAATCACGATTATCATTCATGATTTATCTAATAAATCATCCCCATTTATTGAAAAAAAATGGTATTTTAATATTCTATAAGTTGATTAATAACATATAAGTTCATTTATGGAAAACTATCCTCATTCTACATTATTTTTTATAAACATATTCAAGTAAGCCGATCATGAATACAAAGGAAACTAACGCTCCCGAGCGATGAAATATAATCTCATAACCCATCAAAAAGGGGTATAAATTAACTAAAAAATTATAGTAAATAAAATAAATGTATAAAAGGTTATAAATTAATTAATTAATGGATTTAATTTGATTATTCATGATATTTATATCAAGTGCAGAACTGTTTTGAACATAAGTTAAGGGATTCTATCTAAACCTCCATTTTTCCTTGGGTTTCTCTTTCTCAATATTTAACCAAATATAAAGATTATTTATTTTTATTTAATTATTAAATATTATTTTTTTATGTTCCAAACTCATTCATCCAAATCATATCATCCTTATTTGATGGGGTTATACATGTTTTAATAAGGTTCCCTTCACAAATCTTTCTAAAAACCAAATCTGATTCAAGGGAACTTCCTGATTTCTTACCCATTTTCAAATTCACTCCATAATATGGTTTAAGACACTATTATTTTTCTAAAATCACTTATTTTTATCATAAAAAACTACCTTATTTCTATTCTGGTTTTATAAAAACAATTATTTCTATTCCATTTTAAAGAATCTTTAAATTTTTCCCATAAGTCGTACTAAAATATTTTGTTTCTAAAGTTTCTGAAACACTCTTTTTACTTCAGTTTGAAATAAATTAAAATGATATATGCCTATATTGTCATGAAACGTCCCAGTGGGGCCCATTTCATGACTCCCCTAGTCAAGTATTGGAGATGTGTGTGTGTGTACAGGTACTTAGGCAATGCCTCCCATATTAGTGATATGCCTACTCAGTGCTAATCACCAGCCCCTAGCCTATTGAAGGTGAGCTTGGGGAGTCACGGAATAGGCCCCACTAGGATGGGTCATGACAGAGTACAAAGGAAGTAAATTGTGGAAAGTAAAACTGGTCCAGAATAAAAGCCCACCAAAAACAAGAGTCTGAAAACTACTAAGTCCAACTTATAAGAACAAAGATTTATTGGGACTACTGCTCATAACTGTAGGAACACCTCGGCCTGTAGGGAACCCAGAAAAATTGTTCCAGTCCTGGTCTACCCTGGACTCCGACAAAAGGCCGCTTGTCTTCACATGACATGACAATTGCAGGAAAAGGCCATGCAGGGGTGAGTATAACAATATTTAGTAGAGGACCCCGAAAACCACAAAGAAATACGCAAAGTAAAGGTATAATCTGCTCTACACGGTATATGTCTACTGAACATATAACAAGATAAAAACATCTAGATATACCCAAAATCCAGACCCGTAGTCTAGAGATAAATCACAGGACCTCATACCCATGCTAGGGATTCAGTTCGAAGGTTCCACGAAGCACTTGTCCGAGAGAACTCACTCCAAGATTCTGATAGCTCTGATGGAATTCGTTCGACAAGTACCATTCATCGAGAAAATACATGAGAGATAGATACACTCATTATAGTATAACACACTCCTGAGTGGGGAAATATCAAGATACACATATGAGGATCATTTTCAAGGCCTTGGCGGATACCACGACTCATCCAGATTCACCTGCTAAGTAAAGGATCAGCGTCCTGTAGAATTAGTCACATCGATACCTTACTCTACCTAGGGTAAATAATGGATAGAGGATCTCGCTCCAAGCCTCTTTAAGGGATACCTAACTCTATTTTGGAAAATCCTACTGAAAGGATCATACTCCTATGGATGGAAATATTACCTGATCTTTTGGAGAATGAGAAAAAGGAGAACTAACCCAAATGAAAATTGTTTAAGGAATGGTGGATAAGAGGATAAACCAATGTTCCAAGATATACATAGCATGTAGAAGGGGTCAACAAAAATTTCTCCTAACCCTTGGTATTTCCCATGTGTAACGGACCAAGTCATAGGGAACATGCCACGTAGAAAGGTAAGTACATCGCGTGTAGGGTGAACTACAAGGCGTGTCCGAGTAACAAGGATTCCCACTATGTACGCAGTTGTGTTCTCGTACATGGCTTCAACCAGTGTGTTATATCCCATGTAATCAGTGCATGGGGTAACCTATGCATACATCCCAGTATATTCATGTGGTGGAGTACACGGCTGTGTACTCCACCTCATGTCTGTGTATCACCTAAGATACACGCCGAGTCCGGCGTAAGGACCCACATGCCATGTTCTTTAGAGAATGCGTCGTGACATCACTTCATGCACCGTGGAAACATAGCTTCCATTGAGACAACCCCACATGGTGTGTTCTTTAGGATACATGTCGTGTGTTCTAGAAATTTATGGAAACACCATTCTTCCTCCGCATGCCTTTGGTGTTCTTCTGATCCTCAATTTAGCCGCACGGTCGTCACGAAACTCCTAGGTTTTAGTCTCCCGAACACCGCAAATCCGATTTCGTCGGTTTTGGGCCCCCAATCGGCCACAAAAATACATTTTGATTCACCCATATGAAGAATGATTGAAGAAAAAGAATTCCCAAACCATTTTGATTCGTCCTCCACTATCATCGTCACACCTCCACGAGTCAGCACGATGTTGGATCTCTATTTTGGGATCGTTGCACCAAGAAAAGAGAATGCAATGATTCCTCATTTGTATCCCTACGAAGAACGAAAAGAAAGCAGGTTATAGGGGGAAGAAAACAAAAAAAAATAGAGGAATAAACCTCTATTTTAGTTCATCACAGCGTTAATCCACTCCTATTATAAATTTTAAACGGGGAAAATTAAAACATTAAAACATGACATTCAATCCCCAGGAACGAACCCGATAAATAAAATACCTCCAAAAAGAATGATGATACGCGAGTAAACCAGTTCCTAGGTTAATCTACATTCAATATTTAATTTAAAGATTGGGGAAGAAACAATTTAAAACATAGCCCCTACCTTGAGAAGGGATCGATCGCTCGCGAAGGGATCGTGCTACCATCGTTGTCGAGATCCTTCAACTCCATTGGCACAATGATTTTCACTTTTAATTCGTCGTCGTTTTTTGTCGAGCATTCTCCCCAAAGTTCCAAGAATTCTCCATATTTTCACTCAATTTTCTACTAATGACTAACATTTGATTAACCCATTAAAAGTAGGGAACATGTTTCATCCTTCCGTCATGCTGAGTCGCTGTCGTTACAATGTATCATTAATGAGTCATCATTGTTGTTTCATAGTGATTATACCATGTCATTAATTATCGAAATAGATTCATTTTTATTGTGCAATAGAAAACGTTTCAAAATAAAATAAAACTATCTTTTCAATTTATTTTATTTTATTTTATTTTTCTTAAAACGTCCAAAAATTAACTTTTTTCCTTGACCTGCATTGGTCGAGGTTAGGTCTGTTCTTAGGTAAAGTAGTCGTCCCGAATGCAACGGTGCCCTCAAATTTTTAATCCAGACATCCATTTGTAAACTTACACAACCACACACACATGCCAGCTCACTTAGCTTAAAAAAATTTCAAACCACTATTCTGAGCTCACCAGGCCTCGTAATGACATGTCATCACCGCACTTGGTCTCGAAATAATTCCATATAATATTTAAAAATAATATACCAAAAATATGAGACATTACATATACTTATTAATTTCCATGTATGACAAAAATATATCCTTTCACGGACACCATTATGATATTCACTTCTGATATTCCTTTTGACATGATTATGATACCCAATTCTTTCCATCGGTAACCCTTATGTTTATGTTTGATTGCTTATATATGATTCATTATGTGGAAAACATATTCATGAACATGTTATGATGGGCGTGCCCAGATAGCACTCTAATGAATTGGGTAATGTTTTCCCTCGTGATACATCATGTGAAACGGTCTTGGTGGTTAGCCTTAACCTGTGGTCTGTGTGCAATAGTCTTCATGGTTAGCCATGACTCGTGATCCTCTTTGTGCAATGAGCCTTGAATTAGGCTATAGTCAGGTTAAATGTTGTTTTCACATTACTATGATTCCATGATTATATGATCCCATGTTATATATTCTATTATTCCATTTGTTTAATCATGTTCCATTCCTTTTTATATCATTATGTTATGTCTTCTAACCCATGTGTTAAGCTTTATTTTAATCTTTATTCCCTTACTAGGATTTTTAGCTCATCCCTTTATTCATGTTATTCCCATGTTATCCTATGAGGATGTAAGGGCTCAAAGTAAGTTACAATCTCATAGTGGATGAAAAATAAAGAAAGTTTTTATTTAGTCCCATGTTTTTAGTTTTATGTACCTAGTCTTCCAAGACACTAGACTTTATGATCCTTGTCTTATAATTTAATGTTTAATTATGCTTAAAATAATGTAATGATATGTGTAAAAGGATAGGGTTTCAATAATAATAATTTAATTAATCTTTATATATTATATTCATGAAATATTTATCAATATTATAAGATAATATATCATTTACTTCCTTACTATTTTATTCACTGGAAAATGACAACGTCGTTCCTGCGTACATGTGGACTACCCCCTCCACAAAGGGATGTGATTTTTTTTTCATCACTAAATCACATGGTTAATATATATAATTTTATTTAAATAATTAATATGATATTTATGAAATTATTTAAATTAATTAAAGATAAAATAATTTTTACCTTCTTTCCATAATGATCATTGAAAAATGGAAATGTTACTCATGTGTACATATAGCCTACCCTCTCCCTGATTGTAACGTAGTTCATTTGTCATAACCATATTTAATGGTTGGATTTAAAATTATAATTTATGTATAAAAATTATTATTATTTTATTATTATTATATATATGTTGTATTAATGACCCCTTAGACCATAGTCAACATACTGAATCCATTCTGAAAATATGAACTGAGTGCCCTCAAAATACCTGATGTGGAATTAACTGACTAAGTATTTAAATATGTCATTAAAATAAATTCAATAAATGAATTAAGAATAAGTTATTAATACTTTAAAATTTTATTAATAAATAAAAAAATGTATATAAATTTATTATACAGGTGTTAAAGGGAATATATAGAAATTCTAGACTCGAGGTAAGGAATTTTTACTAGATTTACCTGTATTAAGGAAATTTTTATTGTTGTGCACATAATTTATTTTATATAGTATATATAATTCCCTTTTACATATTATTTAATTAATCCTTTATAATTAATGGTATTTTAAGTTTCAATTTGAGTTATTTTATCCAATAGGATTTTACTTGAATGTTACCAAGTTGTAAAGGATTTCTTAACTCAATTTCCTATCATTGGGTTATAACTCTTCTTCATTGACTTTTTTATTCCATAATTATGTGTTAATAAGTATCTCAATTGTTTTATTTTGTATTTACACTTTTTTTATATTCATTACACAAAATATATTCATTTAATAATTCTAAATTCAATGCTATGATCTTTATAAGCTTATTCATTACAAATTTTATTTCCTTGGGACATATGCTTTTGATATGAATCTATATTCATTTATGAGGCTTATATAATTCCCCTTTAAAATATTATATTGTGAATAAACTTTTTTTTATGATATTTAACTTTTTATTTTAAATTATTCTTTTTTGAGGCTTATGATTGAAAAGTTACCGAAGTGACAAAGACTTTATGTTACAATCTCATTTCTTTTAGAAATTCTTTATGTTCAACGTTCCATTGGGAGAAATCATATGTTCATATTTTCTGGAACCACATCTATTTTATTCTACTCTAGTTAATATTTTAGTTTACAAGATTAATTTCCATTTCTTTCATTATTTATTAAAGAAACATCAATAAAGTTTTTTGTAAGTGATATTGATCTTGTATCTTCTTTAAGATTAGGAATCTTTCTCTTACATATCCATGTTTTCTAAAATGTTTTCAAAAAATTTATTTTCAAAACATAAATGATTTATTAAATCTGTTTTACATGGGTTTTTAACTTACTTTAAAATTGTTAAAAAGGAAAATTTATTATCAATTTCCAAATGGGTCACTTTAGACACTATTTTAGAAAATGTTTGAAAAGAATGATTATTTTTAGAATTTAAAACATGGATATATTTTCCCACCATCATGTCTATTATTTTCTATGAATATTCCTTAATAATTTTCTAGTGTTATTTTTAAATAAAAGTGTTATCATAATATTTTATGAATTTTTAGTTTTTAAAATTGGTTTTAAATGTGAAAAGGCTATTTTTCTCAGTAATTATTTTAATTACATTTAAATGGTATTTCCATCCATCAACGTCAATAACCCTTGATTTTACTTTTGATATATTGAATATATTTTTTATTGATACCATCCTCATTCTTTATTTTTATGGATTATGATTTTTTCAAAGAGATTTCCATGGAAGTTATTTCTTTTCCACACTTTAATCATGTTATGATATCAATAATGTATGTTTATATGAGTTTTATGAAGAAATGAAAGCTCTATGTACTTTATTTATGTTATGTATCTTTGGAATTGTTTATGATGATGGGTGGTTCCATTATAAACAAAGTTTGGGTGATCCCATTATATATCACCAATGTATTGGGTAGATGTATGGAGTTAATAAATTAAGTTTCTCCTAATTGATTATGGGAATATACTATGATGGTTAATCAATGTATAATTGTGATGGTTATATTATTTATAAGAGTGATATGGAAAAAAATAACAAGTTACATACATGATTTGTCTATGATTTCTATAGGTTTTTATGGAAATATTATGATTTAATAAGGTAAGTTAGTGATTTTATGTTCAAAGAAAAATATTTTATTATTATTATGGGTAAAAATCTATGGGTTATTAATGATTCCTTTGATCAAGATTGACGTCACATGACTCATGATTATTGATTCCAATAACTATTTCCTTTGTTAAATATTTATGCCACGTTTCATGATTAATGATCCACGTATTGATGGCTATGAATTAACTTATGTCATGATCATACACTTTTATTATTTCATCATACCCTTATGCTCATATTACTATCATTGATGACATTAAATTGTTAATTCTTATTCTTACCCTTACTATGGATTTCAGTTCATCCTTATTATATTTCTTTTTCCCTAGGTTATGAAGAATGAGGAAAAATATTTTTTTCTAGAAAGGTTTCATATGTTGTGAATTTTATGGGATATGTTTAAGACTTAATAAGGAATATGAAAATCTAGGTATAGTGCGATAAATACTCTCCTGAATTCAAGAGCGTTTTCTATATAATATTTTGTCCTAATTCTCTAAAAATATAATCCTAAAAGGTCCTTAGGTATGTTATTGATCCAATATTTTCTTTTGATATTGTAAGGTTTGTATGGAAAAAACTTGGGTCACATTTATTGGTATCTAAGCCAAAAATTTAAAGCTGGTGTTTTTAGCACTAGATTTGAGAGTGTGGGTTTCAAGATACCACAGTTGGTATAAAATAAGGGTTTAGATAACTTTTAAGATTAGAATGTTTTCATGTGAAGTTATATAATAGTTATAGATATCTTCTTGGGTTTATGATTTTGAGTTTGATTATAAGTTCAAAGTTTTAGACACCCCATTTTACGTTTTAAGTGTTGGAATATTAGGGTGGATAATGATATTTTGGGAGATGTTTTATCTGGTTGAAGTATATGTAAACCTTAGGTTTAACATGAATTATTATTTCAGGAATGATGTGTTTAAAATTTAAATATATTTATTTATATAATGATTTAGTTTAAACTTTGGGTATTACTTTTTAATTTTAGAGACTAATATTGTATTTCTTTGTATGAAGGTTTATTCATTTTGGGAATTATCTTATATTTTTCTAACCATTTTGGTTTCTAATAATGTATAAAGACATAAAAATAACTTTTTATCTTTTTTTTGATTATTTGATCCATTAGAAGTTAATTTTACTTCTTCATGCATAAAAAATCATCTTGAATACTCATCATCGGAGCAAAATATGAGATTGTGGTGAAAATTTATTAATGGTGAAAATTTATTAATGGTTGAAATTTTACTTGGAAAATAAGTGTATTTATTTATGTTAAAAGTATATATGGTAAATTAATTCCTAAACTCTAGGAAAAATATCTTGAAACAAACATGTTATCTTTTTACTTCTCTTATTGAGAAATCAATGTCCTTTTAACCCATCATGAATTTATAGTTTTTTTATGGTTAACTTTCTCATGAGCATGTTCTATATCAATATCTATTAATCCATGGGAATTAATTTTCTCTTACATGTCTATATTTTTACTTCTCTTTATTGTTTTCCTATATTGAAACATAGTTATGTATAACTTCATATGGCCTTCATATTTATCTTTTCCTCTTTTTAAGAGAATTTTTTATTGACACTTTTTATGATGTGGAATATTAAAAAAAGGTATTTTGATTACTAATCACAAATTAAAATTGTGATGATAAAATTTATTAAATTGGGGGAGAATGTAATATCCCAAGATTATAAAAGAAATACTATGATTGATAACATATAAGATACGCAACACTGAGCTCAAATGAACCCCCAAAATATTATTATTTAAATATGACCATTATAACCCAACCGTTGGATTGGTGGGTATGAATATAAATTAAAAAATTATTAAATACATATAAATATCCTAATCAATATAAATTTATTTTTTAACTCTTGAGAAATAAACACTTAATTTTTAACAAATCCATTTTATCCTTCCAAAATATGTTTTCTTCAAAAATGGTTTTTATTGCTTCTTATGAGAGAATATTATAATTAATTTTTAGAAATTTTATTTAATAAAATTTATATAATTTTTTAAATTATGATATGAAATTTATCTTAAATAGATATTTTTAGAATTTTCTAAAAAGTTTGTTTTTCTGTGAATAATTAAAAAATATTGTTTTTAATTAAAAACTAGATTTTATTTTAAAGTATTTATAAAGTAAAATTATATTCTGGATTAGATATAAAATTATTTACTTTATTTTTAATTAAAATAATATAATTGTGGTTTTTTAAATTAAATCATACTTTAATTTAGTATAAAAACATTTTATACTTAAAATATGAATTTTTCTGAAAACTCGTTCTTCATTGTGTTATGCTAGTTTAATTTTAAATAAAAAATTTACACTTCTATAATTTAAATTTTGAAAAATGGATTCCATATTTTGAATTATTTTCTCCAAATTTGGTAAATAGTTCCCTTTTATTTTTTGTCAATGTGAATAGTAAACTTAGTGATATTTATTATTATAGTTGATGGTAAATCGGGTAATTAAAGTTAAAAATAAAATGATGAGTCTTGAAAAATTACCATAATACATTACTTGATTTTATTTCATGATTAATTTTTTTCCAAACCCATCCAATATTTGGTTATATGGACTTTTTTCAATTTTGTTGTGATTATGACCTTTATAATATTTTATGTAAAGAAATACAAAAAATGCCACACTTGTTTTTAATAACTATAAAATTTTTAACATGGTGATAAATCAAAGTCATGTTATATTATAAATATTAATTTGTAATATAAAATATTTATCTTCATCATGTAAATTTATTTTTAATTTTTAGAGAATAAATAATTACCTTAAATAAATACACAACGCAGATGTAGTAATTATTAAATTAATAGAAAAATAAAATAAGGGATATTAAAAATATTGAAAGTAGTATAATTTGATATAATTAATATAAGAAAATAATTTTATAGATAAAAATAAATTTTTATATATATATCAAAATATTTTTTTAGAATTTCATTTTTTGTCTTGATGTTATAAAAATCAAAGTAAATGAATAGTTCTAAAATTGACATTATCGATATTTTACAAAAGTGATATAAAGTTACTCAATATCCTATATTCAGAAAAATAATTATAATATGGTTTAAAATATCAATCATGGTATATTTGTGGGAATTTTATCATTTATATTAACTATCATGACCCTCAAAGAGTAAAAACCTTTGTTGTCATGGTAACTGTGAAAAGGTTTAACAGAGGTTTAAAACCAAATGATAATGGAAAAACTTTGATCCAAACATGTAAAAAAAATTAATTCTTGAGATTATTTCGACATATGATCATCTTATATTTGAATCATATCAATTTTTTTCTATTTTTATGTCATAATTAATTTATATTAATTTAATATTTTAAGAAATACTAAAAGTGTCTCTCCCCTCTCTTATAAAAGGGAGCCACTTCTTATAATTTTTTCACACATAAAAACACATTTGGTTCATCTAATATGTACCAAAATCTATTCACAAAATAATTAACCACGTTCTAAAGTACTTATTTTGGACAAAATACAAACTCTAGAGGTCTTAAGGTGTAAATAAAAGTAGGATTTCTAAAGATGTGGTATAGTTCTTAACTGAGTGTTTTTGTTTTATTTATTATTAAACCTCCTTAAAATATACTAAAAACAAGATGATATAATAAAATAAGTGCATTAAATATAATATGATGTTATTATGTTAGTGAAATAAAGTATATTCATCTCCAACCTTCATCAAATGGGAAAGGAATCCAGCATTCGTGTGTATGGTGAACTATCACCTCGCGAACAATTATAATTAATTTTCCATAACCACCTATAAAGGATAATTATAAATATGGAATTAATATTTAAATATAATAAAAATGACATATTTATCATTCTTAGAAGATGATATATCATTTACTTTCTTACCTTTCCATTCCCTAAAAAATGATAGCGTCATTCGTGCGTATGTGTGGACTACCACCTTCACAAAGTGTTGTGGTTCATTTTTCATCACCACATCACATCGATGATATATATATAAGTATATTTAAAGAATTAATATGATATTTATGATATTATGATAATTATGTAAATATAAAATAATAATTACCTTTTTCTATAATGATTTTTGAAAAATGGAAACGTTATTCATGCATACGTATGGCATATCGTCTCTATGATTGTAAAGTATATCATTTTTCAAAAAAAATACTTAATGGTTGGATTTAAAAGAATTATTTATGTATAAAAATTATAATTATTGAATTATTATTATTCTTTATATGATGGAATAATGTACCCTTAGACCACAATCAACATACTGAAACCGTTTGGAAAATATTCAATGAACGTCCTCAAAACATCATACATAGACTTAACTGACTAAGTATTTAAATATATAATTAAAATAAATGAAATAAATAATTTAAGTATAATATATTAATACTATAAAGTTTTCTTAGTAAATAAAATAATTTATATAAATTTATTATGTATGTGTTAAATGGAATACATAGAAATTCTGGACTCGAGGTAAGTTATTTTATCTCAATTTACCTTCATTTAGGTAAATTTTATTATTATGCACCTAATTTATTTTATATGGTGTATATAATACCCTTTTACATGTTATATAATTAAACCTTTATACTTAATGGTATTTAGTTGTCAATTTGAATTATTTTATCTAAGGTTATTTTACTTGAATGACTACAATACCTTCCTTAGTTTTATTTCATGAGGTGTATATAGTAACCCTTTTACATGTTTTATCATGAATATACTTATTTTAATTATATTTAAATTTTAATTTGAAATTATTCTTTCATGGTACTTATGAATGAAATTTTACTAAATTGGAAAAGGCTTAATGTTACTATCTCCTTTCTTTTAGGGATTGTTTATGTTCATGGTTACTTTGGAAGAAATCATATGATATTATTTTATTAAACCAAATATATTTTATTCTAATATAGTTATTAATTTGGTTTACATATTTAATTTCAATTTCCTCCCATATTGATTAAAGAAACATCAAGAAATTCATTTGTAAGTGATACTGATATTGTGTCTTCTTTTAGTTTGGAAATATTTCTCTTTCATATCCATGTTTTCAAAAAACAATAAAAAATGTTATTTTCTAAACATAAAGGATTTTCTAAATATATCTCATATGGTGTTTGAACTTCTTTTAAAAGGTTTTAAAAAGTAAATTTCTTATCATTTTCCAAATGGGTCACTTTAAATTCCATTTTACAAAATTTTTAAAAGAATGTTTAGTTTTAATATTTACAACATGAATGGATTTTCTCACCACCATGACCATTATTTAAATTGAATATTACTTTATAATTTTTGAATTTTATTTTTATTAAATGGTTTCATAATATTTTATGAATTTTTAGTTTTTAAAAGTGATTTTCAATGTGAAAAGATTATTTTCCTCAAGAATGATTTTAATGATATTTTAATGGTATTTACATTCATCAACATAAACAACCCATGATGTTACTTATGATTAACTGGGGATATTTTTTATTGATACCATCCACATTTTTTATCTAGATGGATTATGATTTTTTTAAATATATTTTCATGGAACTCGTTTTTCCATGTTTTAATCAAATTATGAAAGTAATAATGGATGTTTCTTTAAGTTTTATAACAAAATGAAAGCTCAATTCACTTTATTTATATTTTGATCATTGATAATTGTATATGATGATGGGTGGTTCATTTATAAACCAAGGTCATGTGAGCTAATTATAACTCTCCAATACATTGGTAAAAGGTAAGGAGTTAACCAATTAAGTTTCTTCTAACATATTATGGTAATATACTATGATGGTTACTCCACGTATAATTATGATGGTTATTCTATTTATAATATTGATACAAAAAATGACATCCCAAGTTACATAAATGATTTATATATGCTTTATATGTGTTTTTATATAAATTTTATGATTTATCATGGAAACTTAATGGATTTTTTTCAAAGAAAGGTATTTTTTCATATGAGTGAAAAGCTATGGGATTTAATGATTCCTTTGATCACAATTGACATAACATAACTCATGATTATTGATTACAATGACCCTTTAATTTTTTAAATATTTATGAAATATTTCATTATTAATGATCCAATTATTGATGGGTATAAATTCCCTTATGTTATGCTCATGCACTTTGATTATGTCATCATATCCATCTGCTCATTTTACTCTCATTGATGAAATTAAATTGTTAATTATTATGTTTACCCTTACAGATAATTTGTTCTCATCCTTCTTATGTTTAATTTTCCCAAGGTTATGAAGAATTATTAAAAATTATTTTTTTTTCTTGAAAGGGTTCATATCTTTAACATTTTATGGGATATGTTGAAGACTTGATATGGAATATGAAAAGCAGGGTATAATGGGAGAAATACTCTCTTGAATTCAAGAGTGTTGTTTATTTAAGATATTTTCTTAATTATATAAAACCCTATCCTAAAATTTCCTTGTGTTTTTAAGTGATAAAATATTTATTTTTCATCTTTTAAGGTTTGGATGTAAAAAATTTGGTCAAATTTTTTGGTATCAAAGCCGGAAATGTAAAGTGTGTATTTTTAGCAACGGATCTGGGAGTGAGGGTTTGGGATACTATAGTTGGTATCATAGTAGGTTTTATATAACTTTATATATTAATATTGTTTCATGTTAGGTTATATTAATATTTATATATACCATCATGGGTTTATAATTTTGATGCTGATCATAAGTTCAGATTCTTAAACACACATTTTGAGGTTTTAAGTGATGGAATTTTAAGGTGGATGGTGATATTTTGGGAGATTTTTTCTTTAGTTTTGGTATATTTATCACTTAGGTTTAACATGAAGTATTATTTTAGTAATAATTCATTTAAATTCTATGGATATTTATTTATAGAAATATTTAGTTTGAACTTTGGGTATTGATATTGAATTTTCGATAATAATGTTATATTTATTCGTATGAAGGTTTATTCATTTTGGGATTATCTTATATTTTTCTAACCATTTTTTTCTCTTAATGTATAAATAAATAAAGAATATATTATTATCCTTTTATGGATTATGTGACCCACTAGAAGATAACTTCGCCACTTTAGGCATAAAAAATTCATCTTGAATACTCATCATTTAGAGTAAAAGATGTGATTGTAGAGGAAATTTATTAGAGGTTGAAATTTTACTTGGAAAGTAAGTATATTTATTTATTTATTTACTATATATGGTAAATTAATTCCTAAAATCTAGGAAAATTGTCTTGAAACAAAAAATTTATTTTTTTACTTTTATTACCAAGAAATCAATGGTCTTTTAACACATCGTATATTTATGATTTTGTGATGGTTGACTTTCTAATGACCATGTACTCTATCACTCTCTATTAATAATTGGGAGTTATTTTTCCCTTCCATGACCATATTTTAATTTCCCATTAATGTTTTACTATATGGAAACCTAGTTATGAATTACTCCAAAGGGCCTTCATATTTCCCTTTTCCTCTTTTCAAGAGGAGGTTTTATTAAACCTTTTTATAATGAGAGATTTCAAAAAAGGTATTTTCATTACTGAGAAGAAGATAAAATTTTAAGGATTAAATTTATTAAATTGTGTTTTCATGTAGTAAAATAAAATTTAAAAAAATATTATGATCAATAACATACAAAATACGCAACATCGGGTTTAAACAAACCCAGAAATATTATTATTTAAATATGATTGTTATAACGTAGTCATTGGATTGGAAAGTGTGAATAGAAATAACCAAATCATGAAATAAATATAAATTTCATACTAAATATAAATTTATTGGTTAATTATTAGGAAATAAGAACTTAATTTTTATTAAATCCATTTTATTCTTCAAGAATATGTTTTCTTCAAAAATGGTTTTTATTGTTTTTTGTTAGCAAACATTATAATTAATTTTTGGAACTTTTATAAATTTATTTTATAAAAATGATATTATTTTTTAAATAATCATATCAAAATTATCTTAAGGTAAAATTTTGATATTTTTTTGAAAATTTTTATTTTTTAGTGAATACTAACAAATACATATTTTTATTGAAAACTATATTTTCATTTAAAGTATTTATAAATTAAAATTCTATTTTTGATTAGTTTTAAAACTTACTAAGTTACTATGGAATTAAAATAATCCAATTATGGTTTTTTAAATGTACTTATACTTGAATTTAGTATAAAAAAATTTTATACTTAAATTAGGCATTTTTCTAAAAACTATTTTTTATCACATTTTGCAAGTTTAATTTTAAATTAAATTATTTAAATTATATGTTTTGAATTTTAAAAAATGGATTCAATATTTAAAATTAGTGGATATAAATTTGGTAAATATTTACCTTTTGTTTTTTGTTAATATGAATATTAAACTTAATAATTTGTGTTTTCATGGTAAATTATAAATCGTATAATTAAAGTTAAAAATAAAATAATGAGGACTCAAAAATGACTAAAACACTTTACTTGATTTTATTTTATAATTACACTTCTTAAATACCCATCCAAGATCTAGTTATATGGTCTTTTTTCATATGGATGTGATTATGATCTTTATAATATTTTATTTAAAAAAAGTCAAAAATGGCACACTCTTGTTTTTAATAGCTATAACATTTTTTACATTGGTTTAAATATTGGATGTGTTATGTTATAAACATTAATATTAAATATAAAACATTTATATTCATTATTTAAATTTTCTTTCAATTTTTATATAATTAATAATTACCTTAAATGCCTACACAACGTTGACGCAATAATTATTCAATTAATAGAAAAATAAAATAAATGATATCAAAAGTAGTATAATTTAAAGAATTAATGGGACCCATAAATTTTATAGATAAAAATAACATGTTAGTTATGTATAAAAATATTTCTTTTATTTTAATTTTTTTATTGGTGTTATAAAATTCAAAGTAAATGAATAGTTCTAAAATTAAAATTATTGATATTTTATGAAAATAATATTTTGTTAAATGATATAAAATTACTAAAAAGAATATATTCATAAAAATAATTAGAATTTGGGTTAAATTATCAAAAATTGTCCATTAATAATCCATTTATCCATTTATATTAACTATCATGGCCCTCAAAAAATAAAAAACCTTATTGTTGCGGTAAATGTGAAAAGGGTTAGCATGGGTTTAAAACCAAATGATAAGGGTAAAAATGTTACCCAAAAATATAAAAATTTCATTTTATGATATTATTTCAACTCATAATCATCTTATATTAAAATAATATCAATTTGGATCCATTTGGACACCAAAATTAATTTATATTAATTTAATATCAAGAGAATTCTAAAAGTGCCCCTCCCCTCTCTTATAAAAGGGAACCTCTTATTATCTTTTATTAACACTTAAAAAATCCATTTTTTGTCCAATATCTTCGTAAATACATTCCTAAAATCACTAAATGTTATATAGGCCTCATTTTGGACATAATTCCAACTATATAGGTCTTAATGTGTAAAGAAAAGGATGTTGTCTAAAGAAGAGGTATAGTTCTTAACTTAGCGTTTTTGTTTTATTTATTCTTACACCTCCTTAAAATCTTATCCAACCATGATAAGATAATAAAATCAGAATATAACCTATAATATGGTTTTATTATGTTATTTACATTACCTATATCCATCTTCAACCTCCATCAAATGGAAATAAATCCATCGTTCATGTGTATAGTGAACTACCGCCCCATGGATGGATGTAATTCATTTTTCATCACCACCTATCATAGCTCATTATAATGATGAAATTAATGTTTATATGTGATATTAAATAAATATTTATAATTATAAGAATATAATATATCATTTAATTTCTTACCTTTTCATTCACTAAAAATGATAACGTTGTTTGCACGTATGTATGGACTACCTCCTCCACGAAACGATGTGATTCATTTTTCATCACCAAATCACACAGGTGATATATATAATCATGTTTAAGAATTAATATGATATTTATGATAATTTTATCATTCTAGAAATATAAAATAATACTTAACTTATTTCCCTAATGCACATTGAAAAATAGAAACGTTACTCATCCCTACATACAGCTTACCATCTCTATGATTGCATCGTAGTTCATTTTTCATAAACATATTTAATGTTTGGATTTAAAAGTATAATTGATGTATAAAAATTATAATTATATCATGATTGTAATTATATATATGATTTAATAAATTAACCCTCTAACCACAGTCAATATACTGAATCCATTTTAAAAATATGGACTGAATGTCCACAAAACACTTGACATAGACATAACTGACTAAGTATTTAAATATTTAATTAAAATAATTGAAATAAATGATTTAAGGATAAGTAATTAATCATATAAAATATTATTAATAAATATAATAATTTAGATAAATTTATTATATAGGTGTTAAAGGGAAAACATAGAATGTATGGACTCGATGTAAGGGATTCCATCCGAATTTAACTTAATTAAGGAATATTATATTATTAGGCACCTATTTTATTTTACATGGTGTATATAATACACTTTAACATGTTATATCATGAATACTTTATAATTCATATTGTTGTAAGTTATAATTTGAATTATTTTATCCAAGGGTATTTTACTATAATGTTACTGAGTGGTAAGGGTTTCTTAGCTCAATTTCCTTTCATTGGGTTATAACACTTCTTCATTGACTTTTTTATGATGTGATTAAGTGTTATTAAATATATAAATTGTTTTATTATGTATTAAAACTTGTTTTTTGTGAATTTATATTTGGTAAACATGATCTATTCATTCATTAATTCTAAATTCAATGATATGATCTTTGTAAGGGTTATTCATCACAAATTCCCTTTCCTTGGAACATATGTTTTTAATATGCACCTATCTTATTTTATGAGGTGTATATAATGCCCATTTGACATGTTATATCATCAATATACTTATTTTCATGATATTTAAATTTTTATTTTACAATAATCTTTCATGGGGCTTACGATTTAAAAGTTACTAAAGTGTAAAAGGATTTATGTTACAATCTCATTTCTTTTCGGGATTGTTTATATTCAAGGTTCGTTTGGGGGGATCATATGTTATTATTTTATTAAAACAAATATATTTTATTTTCCTATAGTTATTATTTTTATTTATATGTTTAATTTATATTTTCTCCCCTATTTATTAAATAAACATCAAGAAATATGTTTGTAAGAGATATCTATTTTGTATCTTCTTTTAGATCAGGAATCTTTCTCTTCCATGTCCATGTTTTATAAAATGTTTTAAAAATATTATTTTCTAAACATAAATGATTTCATAAATCTATTTAACATGGGGTTTATCCTTATTTTAAAAGGTTTTAAAAAGTAAAATTATTATTATTTTCCAAATGGGTCACTTTAAACTTCCTTTTACAAAATGTTTGAAAAGAATGTTTATTTTTTACATTTCAAATATGAACATATTTTCCCATAGTCATGGAAATTATTTCCTTTGAAGACTATTTTATAAGTTTCCAATGTTATTTTTAAATAAAAGGGTTTTCAAGATATTTTATGAATTTTTAGTTTTTAAAATTTATTTTCAATGTAAAAATGTTATTTTCCTCAAGAGTGATTTTAATAATCTTTAAATGGTATTTAGATTCATCAATATCAACAACCATTGATGTTACTTATGCTCCATTGGAGATAGTTTTTATTGATATTATCCTCGTTATTTCTCTAGATGGATTATGATTGTTTTAAATAAAATATCTTGGAACCCAATCCTTTTACATGGTTTAATCAAGTTATGAAAGAAATAGTGGATATTTCTATGAGTTTTTTTGAAAAAATACATTCTCTATTCAAATTATTTATGATATGGTTCTTGGGAATTTTTTACGATGGTGGGTGATTCCATTATAATACAAGGTCAGGTGAGCTTTTTATAGCACTCCAATGCATTGGGTAAATAGATGGAGTTAACTGATTAGGTTTCCCCTAAGATATTTTTGTAATATTCTATGATGGTTAGTGCATGAATAATTATGACAGTTATTTTATTTTTAAGAGTGATACAAAAAATGATTCCCAATTCACATACATGATTTTTCTATACTTTCTATGGGTTTTTATGGATATATTATAATTTATCAAGGTAAGTTAAGGATTTTATGTTCAAATAAAAGTATTTGATTCTTCTTATGGGTGAAAAGCTATGTATTTTTAATGATTCATTTGATCAATATTGGCATCACATGACTCGTGATTGTTGATTTCAATGACCCTTTCCTTTGTTAAATCTTTATGCCATGTTTCGTGATTAATGATCCAGGTATTGATAGGTATGGATTCCATTATGTCGTGATCATCCACTTTGATTATATCATCACACCCTTATTCTCATCTTACTCTCACTGATAACATTCAATTATTAATACTTATGTTTACCCTTACTGAGTATTTGAACTCACCCTTATAATGTTTCATTTTCCCGAGGTTATGAAGAATGATGAAAAATTGTTTGTGTATATAAAGTTTTTATATGTGTATAATTTTATGGTAAATTTTTAATAATTAATATGTAATATGAAAAATTGGGTATAGTGGGAGAAATACACTCTTGAAGTCATGAGTTTTTTTTATATAATAATTTATCTTAAATCTCTAAAACCTTATCATAAAATTTACTTGGGTATATAAGTAATCTAATATTTCTTATTGATGTTGTAAGGTTTGGATGGAAAAAATTGGGTTAGATTTTTCAGTTTCAAATCCATAAATTTAAATCTTATGTTTTTAGTAACAAATCCAGGACTATGGGTTTTGGGTTATTATTAAAATGAAAAAAATAATGATAAAACAAGTAGTTTGATTCATACCAGCAACATCATGTATTGGATTAATTTGGTATCAATTTATACACATCATAAATGAATTATGGATCAGATACCTAAAGTATCAAGAAAATAAAATATCATTTTTTTTCTATGTGGATCATGTTTTAGACTAAAATGACGTTTATATTGAAAACAATAAATTTGAGTCATATCGGTCATGTCATGTGTAATATTGATATTTCGTGGATTCATTAATGTAAAAAATAAATTATGGATCACTATCCTAAATTATCAATACAGTAATATCTTTTTTTATCAGTTTTGGCCATGTGAATCTCATTTTAGACTAAAATGACACTTTTATATTGAAAAGAGGTACTTTAAGTCAAACCTACCACTTTGTATGTCATATTTATGTGTGTCCAATTTATAAATGTCAAAAATGAATTATAGATATTTTCCCTAAAGTTTCAACATAATACAATCTTTTTTGATCAGTTTTGGCTATGTAACGCATGTTTTAGAGTAAAATGACCCTTTTTAATGTGAAAATAGAAACATTGAGTTATATTGACCATGTCATGTGTCGGATTGATGTGAAGTTGATTTTAAAAAGTCACAAATGAATTATGGATAATTTTACCAAATTATAAAGATAATACCAAGATCTTTTTCTTGGTTTTGTTCATGTGAATCTTGCTTTAGACTAAAATGACACTTTATAATGAAGATAATCACTTTGAATCATACCGGCCACGTCATATGTCATATTGATGTTCTGTAGACTCCTAAATTTCATAAATTAATTATGGATCATTATCTTAAAGTATCAAGATAATCTAAGCCTTTTTTCTCAATTTTGGTTATGTGGATCGTGTTTTATAATAAAATGACTCTTATATTAAAAACATGAACTTTGAGTTATATTGACCATGTTGTGTGTTGGATTGATGTGTGATCAATTCATACATATAAAAAATCAATTATGAATTATTTTCCTAAATTATTGTGATAATTCAAGATCATTTTCTTTTTTTTTGATATATTATGCATATTTAAAAGTAAAATGACACCTTTTAATGTGAAAACACACACATTGAGTCATAATGGAGATATCATGTATTGGATTAATATATGGTCAATTACTACATGTCACAAATGAATTTTGGATCCTTTTAATAAATAATAAACAAAATCCAAACTTGTTTTCTCAGTTTTGGATATGTGAATCATTTTTTAGACTAAAATGACACAATTATATTAAAAACACACACTTTAAGTCATATTGACCACATATTGGAACTTATTAATATGAAATAAATTTCTATATGTCACATATTATTTATGAATAATTTTAGTAAATTATAAATAAAATATAAGCTTGTTTACTCTGTTTTAGCTATATAAATCACATTTTAGACAAAATAACATTTTTTTATTATGAACATGCACTTAGAGTCCTACTAGTCACAACATGTGTCGGATTGATATGAGGTCAATTCCTATATGTCACAAATGAATTATGGATATTTTTTCTCAGGTATCAAAAAAACTAATCTTTTTTTCTTTATGTTGGCTATGTGACATGTGTTTTAGAGTAAAATGGCACTTTTCATGTGTCATGTTGTTTTGTGGTAGATAAATATATGTGGAAAATGAATTATGTATTATTTACCGTAATTATCAATAAAATATGAGCTCATTTTATTAGTTTTGTCTATGTGATTCAAGTTTTAGAGTAAAATGACACTTTTTTAATGTGAAAACACGTGCTTTGAATTATATTAGTCGCATTATGTGTCAAATTGATATGTAGTCAATTCCTACACATAAAAAATAAATTATGGATCATTTTCCTAAACTATAAAGATAATTTGATCTTGTTTTCTCATTTTTGGCAATGCAACATGTGTTTTATAGTAAAATGACACTTTTTAATGTGAAAATGTGCACTTTGATTAATACAAGCTACATCATGTGTCAGATTGAAGAGTGTTTTATTTCTACATGTTAAAAATAAATTATGGATAATTTAACTAAAGTAGAAATACAATTGATCTTATTTTCTTCGATTTGGATATGTGAATACTGTTTTATAATAAAATGAAAATTTTTGTTGTGAGCACACATTTGGAGTCCTACCAATCACATCATGTGTCAAATTGATATTCATTCAACTAATCATGATCTCAGTAAAACAAAAAAAATAAAAACATAATAGGTAATCACCATAACATCATGTTGGAAAACATTATGACACCGCCTACTCTTCCTGATCATCTCTAAAAAAACTAATTTTTCTTTTGATTATGTATAATATCATATGTCTTGGTAGTAATGAGAAAATATAGTCAAACGAATGAATAAAAAATATTTTAGAAAAAATTTAAATTACATTTATAAATACCTATTTAGGAATGCTAGTTTGTTAATGGTATTTGATATCTTTTATAAATTTATAAATGTAATATACATAATCATTGTCATTATTTTGTATCGTGCATAGAAGAAACATTAAACAAAATAAGTAAATTATTTTTAAATATGTTTTCATAGTTAAATATTACTATATATACCTTAATATATCTCCATTTCTAAAAATACATAGGCTTCTGGTGTTCATTCAGTTACCTCATACCATGATTTAAATGATATTTATAAATCACCCTATCATAAGAAAATCTTGTTAAAACAAAAACATAAAATGTATAATTTTAAGTGTATCTATAAAATGTTGATTATAATGAATTAAAAAATCATAATAGACATCATGTGTGGTTGATTTTCTGTAAATACATGGTTTATATCCAAAAAACTAAACACTCAGGGTATCTAAATTGAGTGTGATGAGAATTCAGGGCTTATTAAAAATAAAAAAATAAATTAATTAATAAAAAATATATGTGTTATATGATTAGATTGTAGAGTTTTATCCATGCATTTTAGGTATCCATAAGAATTTATTTTCTGTTATTTTATTTCAAAATTTATGATTACTTCATCTATTTTTTTAGTTTATTCCATTTTTAAATTAAGTTTAAGTATATAAATGATAGCAAGATTAATGATTCTAAATTTTTATTCACAGGTATTTCCTTTTATATAGTAATAGTATATAAACCAATAAAAAATTTGAATAGTTATTAAATATAATGAACATAATAGATCATTTTTTATAAAAACAAACTATGAAAATGTATCTCATGTATGCATTCACAATTGAGAATCCCATCAAATCAAACTTGGTAATTTCATTTATACTCTAGAGATAAATCATGTTTATAATGGCCTCTCCAAATATTTCTTCTGTGTATTCAATGTAGGACACATTTTCATCTTTTAATGTTGTATATACATGAACTTATAATTTCAATATATGTGAAGTGGAACTGGTGGGGTAAAGGTACTCTCAGAAGGTCCTTTTAATTTCTTGGTTGATCTATTGAATTATTTTGATTTAACCTTCTTTTTTACCTTCATTTGGCCTTTTTGTAATACAACAACTCATTTCAAACCTTTATTCATCAACTATTAAATTTTTTCATTTTAAAAAATATATAAAATATATACCTAATTATTATCATGTATCTTTATAATATTAAACGATCATGCTACAAAATTTTTAATACCATTATCGACTATGTTGAAATCAAGATCATCAAGAGGAAAAATAAACTTAGAACTTAGATCATGGGAAACTTCAATACCCACTCTCATATAATCTTTTGTTAGTTTTATATTGTGTAGCATGTCCCCTTGGATATTTTACATCATACCCCTCACAAAAAAAGGAAATGGGTGGGTTCTGATAGATATAAATCACGTACAATTTCACCCTAAAAAAATTAATATAAATTTATCAATAATTATTTAATTCCCATTTAGTAGAAAGATTTATTCCAAAATTTATTACCTTCAGTAAGGTAGGAAATTGATTTAATGGATAGACTTGAAGCTAATGGTGTGTGGCTCTTCATGTACTAGTTATTATTCTACTATTAGTTCTCTTTGACCCTTTCACATATACCGGTTCGTCAAACCATACCAAAAAATAATATATTTTAAATAATCTATTTTTGCCTACATGTATTTTATAATATCATGTGTATCTTTTTATGAATTTTTCTTCTCAAAATATACTTTAGGTGACACTCCAAAACTTGTACCTTCAATGAGGGAATATTGTCCTAGCCGCTTCAAAGCTACTGAAATTAATTATTCTTTGAGTATATTTGATGAAGATTCTTGTGTCTAAACCATATAAAAACATAAAAACAAAAATAAATATTTTTATATAATATTGCTATAAAGTATAAAAAATTACTATTATGTCATACTTACACATGATTCTCATACTACTTGTGTGTTTTCATCTACTAGTTTTCCCTCTTATTTACATGATCCTCATTCCATATCATATGATATGGTTCGGAATTGGATTTAGATTATAATTCATTAATTTACACATAAATAATGGAACATATGTTGTTTCATATCACATAATACTTTTATTGTGGATTTAAAATATATACCTTTTTATTTTCAAGTGAAGTGTGCCTCATCCTTACTTTATAGTAGAGGTATATTGGTTTTGAGGCATGTTTATAATTTTCAAAACTCCTTTGTTGTTTCATAAATTAATAATTTTTTATCAGAGTGTAAAAATAAATAATTTCAAATGAAATATTATCAATTATAATGCACCTAAAATTATTCTTTATTGCTGTTACTAATGAATTATTTCCATTCTTCTTTTTTTATAATGTATTTATACATAGATGGTGGGTGGGGGTTTACTTTTCCCTTAGCATCCTTGAGATACCGCTTTTTCATAACTATCTTAAAGTCTCTATGAGATTTTTCGGTGACCATTAAAACAAATTTCATATGGTTATCATCTAAAATAAACAAACTCTTCAAGGTATAATGAAAACTAAATCAATGTTTCATTATATAATTTTTTAGTAAAATGGAGAAAGAATATCATAACATTACCCAAATATCTTTCCAAATGATTTTCCTAAATATAAGAATGACATTGTGCCACATATCTATATCAATTGAAACATGAATTCAAGTTGTCACCCTAATGTAACTAATGAACATTGATTTGTTTGTTCAACAAATTTTCCATATTGATTCTGTCAAACCTCAAATTTTATATCATTACTTCTTGCCTTAATAAATTTATTTAACATGATGTTTTCATACTGCTCTTGTTTTTTTATCGACATATTGTTAATCCCTTAACAATTCATGAGTTTCATCATCTATAGTCCGTTCTTCCTAAATATTAGTAACATCATCGTGTGGAGAAGTCATTATCTGTATAAGTAGTTAAACTTTTTATTTAGATTATATAAATTCAATAGAGATTACATAATATTATGAGGAAAACCACAGTATATTTAAAAACAAATTAACAATTTCATTGACCTCTCTTTTTTTTCTTTAAAGGTTTAAGGGATTTGGATCCTCTATCGAGTATTCAAATCCCCTCCTTGTGGTCCCCTCTAACATACAAGACACTGTAAAAATTAGGACCACCAAGCACTGATCATGATCTCCCAATGAAAGGGTTATCCTCAATTGAATTTTCATTTGACCCTAATGTTTTTCTAGTTTCCAATATAATAATTCACCAATTTTTTTTAGGATCTAGGACATTAAATACTTTCACTATTTGTGATTTCAATATGAACGGTTCATATTTATACCCCTACACACTAAAATTCAACTTCATAAAGAACAATTCACCAAATTTAAGTGAACTCCTATTTTCAACACATTAAAAATGAAAAATTATAACTTTAAATATTTTATAATCCAACTCATATATTTTTTCGATGATATCTAAGTATAACATATTCACATAAATTTTATTTCTATCCATGGAATAATAAACATGAATCACTTATTCCACAAGAATAATCCACTATTTTAAATTGTATTTATTTCATCTATTTTATTCATATAAAAAATATTATCATTAATTAAATAACCATTATAAGATAATAAATTTACACTTGGTCCTTTGGTTATCCATCAAATTCATTCGGAAATTGAATTCATATTTGTAAATAACTTCTTATAAATATGGTCTTGAAACTATCCTATAAATATTTTATTATGTGTATTTGATATCTTTCTTTCAACCCTTGAGGGATTCAAATGTATTAGAATTCATTTTTGGGATTAAATGTATAGATAAACCTCTAAACTATTATATAAAACGTAAAGGTGAGATTTTTCCATCTTTGTAATAGTAATTGTAACAAAAAATCTTTTGAAAATACCTCCACCCACAAGACATCTATTATGATGAGATTTTGGGAGACCAATTATATCAACATATGATAGTTAATCAGTATATATTTCATTAGATTATTCAATAATATATCACTCTAAAATGAAACCTTTTATCAGACTTTGATTTTTTGGGTCCCCTTTTAAAATATTTATATACTGTTTAATGGGGTAAATCCATTTGTAATGTATAGGTCCACTAGTTGAATCTCTATAACCATGTGACCCATCAAGTGGATCATTATACAAAAGAATAATGATGGAAAGAACATCTCCAATTCCCATAATATGGAAAAAAATCCTTATTCATGATTAGAAACATCATCAGGTTTATAACTATAATACATATAGCTTTGAAAAAGAAGCAAAGTATGGATAATGTATGTCATACATTTTTAGGCAGAATAAAACATAAATCCATAGGCATCAAATATTTCATAAAAATATGAAAATTTTGTGATTTTAGAACCTTTAAATTCAAATTACTCATTGACATGACATTCTCAATATTTTATGAATACCCCTCTGAAACCTTTACAACATTAATAAAATTTCAATTGAAATTTTTCTTTTCTGAATAAAGTGTAAGTTTCTATAGGCAGAAAATTTTATCTTTCACCCTTCACCGAAGCCAAATCTTCCATTATCCCCATGTTAATCATGTTCAACCTATAAATGATGTCATATTTTTTTTCTCTGGTGAATTTAGTTACATGGAAATAACATTATCTCATACTTTTTTTTCTAAATTCATTACATCAATAAAAAAATTTACATACCAAAAAATCTAGTATAGTAATTCAAATAAAAATGATCTCTTTTTATAACCTGATTTCACAAGGTTTTTCAAAAAAGGTTTATTAAAAATAGTGTTGATATATTTTAATTTATTAAATTGTGGATCAAACATTGATGTTGTTGTACCATATTCTATATTTCTATAAAATGTTGTTTTCCAAGATTGGTATTTTTTCATTTAGATAAAAAAAATCAATATCCTAAAAAAACAGTGTTTGAGGAATATTTCAATCTAACTAAGCGTATACCTTATTGATAAAAGGGACAACCCAACATTCCTTTAATGTTATATCCTAAAAAACTATATAAGAATGAAATTCACTTATCGTCTCATAAAACATGGCTCTCAATGTAAACACTTAAATTTTATGAGCATCATACAATGTAACACATGTTTCCCACATTAATTTAAAAACTTCAATCAATGGATCCAAATATATATCAATATAATTAACAAAAAAATTTGTTCTAGATATAATCAATACAACAAAATTTATTTTTACTTCATGCATAACCACTATGGAAATTTATAATTTACTTACATAATTGTCCATATACTTTGAGTATGACTATTTACATAAAAAGGATTCATTCCATCTATAGATAATGAAATATGTAGGTTTATTGGATCATTTCTAAATTCAGGATACTCATAATTAATTTTATTCTATAAAGGAGAGTTTTTTGGGTGATGTAGTTTCTTATATTCAATTATTGTATTTTCAGGCTGTGTCAATTATCTAGTGGTTTCCTTATATCCATATAGTCATCTAAACCCTTGAATGATAATAAAGTACCATATAAATTTTGAAAGGATTGATTCATCTTTATTTTATTGATTCATGCCACACTTAGGTAATTTTCTAAGTGATTCGTGATCCTTTTGAAATAATATAAAATCGTTTGGATAATGTATTTTTTTATAGATCATGCCCAATGAATATGTAATGTTTTAGCATTATATGTTCGATAGGGAATATCATTTTCTTATAGTATCATATCATTCATGAGTAAAGTATTTCATTAAATTTTGGTTCACTCCATACACTGATTGATTTTAAATTATATAGCTTCAATACAGTAGAAAATGTATTATATTTAGTACAACCAGTATACAATGGTCTCTTTTCACAACTATTTAACTTCTCATAAAAATTTGGACAATCACAAAAATCATCTTCAATTTTCATTTTCATTTATTTTATATGACCTCCATCGTTATTTACACTAGTATTCATATCAAATTATCCATAAATCATAGTAACATACCAATCATTATGTACATTCTATTTTTCCCCATGTTTAGTCTAGCATTTATAGATTTGATTTATCTTGGGACAAACCAAATTTTCTTCTAACTCCTCTGGATAAATTCATCTTGAATAACAACAACATAAACATGGAAAATGATTTAATAAGGGTCATATTGTAACATCCCAACCCTATCTATTTTCTTGGAAATATTTGAGGTCCTAGTAACCTTTAATGAAGTCCAAAAGATACCAAGGGATGGAAATAAATTCCAATGACTTACCTCAATATTGGGGAATGATTTACACTTTTTAAAACAACACAACTTGTAAGGACCCAGCCTTAAACATTACATAATCTTGATTTTTAATTCAAAATTTCATTCTCTTTATTTTTATGATCTTTATGGTTTATAGTTTTAGATAATTAGGTCATCTCCCTTACAAAAATATATATTATATCATAAAGTGGACACCTCCAACTAAAATCATTTTTTCTCACAAACCAAATCTTATATGATATAACAAGTTTTATTTTAAGTACATATCTTCACAATTTTTATATTGACCCCATCCTTGTACCTACTCATCCTTAAAACCCTATGAAAAAAATTTAAAACAAGGTACGATCAAGAAAAATCTCAGTATGATACATAAAAGAATAAATCAGTTTGTTCAGTAAAAAACATGAAAACCCATAAAATTCATACCATTATCACATTATTATTTGATCAAATGGGAAACCCCTTTTAGTAAACTTATATAATCATATTCATAACCTGTGTTAAACTCATTTTAGAAATAACTAGAGCCCATTAAAATCCATAGGAGAAACCACACCAGTTAACCCGCTCTTTATTGCCTTTGAAGACAAAGAACATTTCCCAATGCATTGGAGAGATATAATGGGTCTAACCCATCATATAAGTTATATAAGGATAACCCATTTATCATTTATATTTATCAAGTGTCATACCATGAATAAAAAAATTTATGGTTTCACTTTTTCATCATAAAACCTTTGAAAAACTCATTTGAACTCGCATGAAAAACATTTTTTGAATATCAAAATACTCTTTCATTTTAAATCCTCATTTTCAAAACTAAAATAACTATAAAAAGGGAAAGATGGGTTTTTTTGAAAAAAACATGAAATATTGTAATGGAATCAAAACAAAAAATAATGGTTATGGTTTAATGATATTCGGATGATGTCTTATACGTTAAAATAGAACATTATTTTTTCCTTTTATAAAGAAAGTCAAAATGTTCTGTATAAAATACGTAAAAATATTTCTCTCAAAAACCTTTGAATAAAATTAAAATTAAAAATAAAATATCATTTATAAATATTTTATAAATACATCTATAAAATGATTTTTATAATATGGATATGGAAAAAAAATATTTAGAAAATAAATCTTTAAAACTTTTAAAATGAGGTTTTATGTAAGAGTATTCCTTCCCTCAAGTCTGAATCATCACATATATTCTTTATCTTCTGGAATAATAGAATTATGTTAATTATTTACTTTATTAAGAAACGTTTTCAAGTTAATAGTTCCATTTATTTTATTTACTACCTTTTTATATTCAGTTACTTAATTCATTAAGTTTGCATCATATTTTTTGATGATATTCGGCTCATAAGTCCAAAATGACTTTGCTAGATTGACTATTATCAAAGTGGTAATTTTTTCATCATCTGTAGAATAATAATAATTAAATAATTATAATTTTATTAAATAAAATATAATTTTAAAACCAACCACGAAATATAGTTATGAAAAATGAATTATGTTACAATCATAGAGACGGTAAGTCGTATGTACGCATGAGTAACGTTTCAATTTTTTAGTGATCATTATGGAAAGTAGGTAAGTGTTATTTTATATATTAATAATGATAGTTATATTATAAATAAAAAATATTTTATTTTAAAACAATTATATATACTATCTATGCAATGCAGTAATAAAAAAAATCACATCGCTTTATGGAAATGGTAATCCACACGTACGCACAAATGACGTTGTCATTTTTTAATGAATGGAAAGGTAATAAAATATATGATATATTAATTTTAAAAAATTATAAATATTTAAATAATATAATATATATACATTAAATACATCATCATAAATAACATTGATAGGCAGTTATGGAAAATAAATAACATCAGTTCGTGAGGTGCTAGTTCGCCATACACACAAACGATAGTTTCATTTCCCATTTGATAAAAAGGGAGATAGATATTGGTTATTCCATTAATATAAAAACATATTAGTATATGTAATATAATTTTATTATTATTTCATCATGTTTGAATAATATTTGAATGAGGTATAATGATAAATAAAATGAAAACACTTGGTTAATAACTATACCTCTTTTTCAGAAAACCTCTTAAGGTTTACACCAAAAGCTTATCTATGATAGTTTTTTGATAAAAAAGGTCCTATAGGATATGGATAGGGAGGTAAGGAACTTATTTTGATTATTATTTTCCAAAACAAAATTCTTAAGTGTTAATAAAAGTGTATAGAAGGTACCCTTTTATAAGAGAGGAGAGGGGCGCTCTTTGAATTTTTTAAAGTTTTAAATTAATATAAATTAATTTTCATGTTCAAATTACTCTAAATGAATATGATTATAATATAATAGGAGGATGATATGAAATAATCTCATCAAATAAAATTATAAAAATTTATATTATTCTTTTACCCTTATCTTTTTATTTAACTCGTATTAATCATTTTTTATGATTACCTCAATAACAAAGTTTTTTAATATTTAAGGGTCAAGATAGTGGCTATAAAAGGAAAATTGGCCCATAAATTAAAAATGATTGATTTTTTAAAATATATCCAAATAAATTGAATGAAAATAGTATTATTAGTAATTTTAAATCATTTAATAAAATATTATTTATTATTGAATATCATTAATTTCATTAATTTCATTTTTTCGAACTATTCAATTAATTTGTCTTTGAAAACAACATGAAAAAAAATTAGTTACAATATAATCCTTTAAAATTATCCCTAAAATGTTATATTTATCTCAAAAACTCATGGAACAAAATAATTAATTCAAATTTTGTTAATTTTTAATAATTTTAGAATCATTTATTTTATTTTACAATTTATTGAATAAATATTGTGTTGGTGTCGTGTGAGCATTTAAGGTAATTATTTCATCACTAAAAATTATAAATAAAAAATCATTTATATTTCAAATAACCATTTATAACCTAACATGGGTGGTTTTTATCTCTATCGCAAAATATTATCGAAATTAAAAGAAAGAAAGTGACATTTTTGACTTTATCTTGTACTTAAATATTATAAAGGTCAAAATCAAATAAATATGGCACCAATTTTCCATATTTTTTAAAATTTGATGGAAATGGTTGAAATTCACTCATAAAATAGGATACATTCAAGTGTTGGGGTCATTTTTGAGTCCTTGTCAAATTATTTTTAACCTTAATTACCTAATTTACCCATATGGTGGTGAAACAAAATTACTAAGGTCACTATTCAAAATGAGAAAAAAATAAAGGGACCTATTTACCAAATTTGGAGATCCTAGTTCTAAATATGGAATCCATTTTTCAAGATTTAATTTTTAGAATGGTGGAATTTAATTTAAAATTAAACCTGCAAAACATGATGGAAAAAATTCATAAAAATGCATTTTTAACTATAAAAATGTTTTATATTAAATTCAAGTATAAAATTCAGTCCAAAGAGTATAATTGGATCATGTTTAGTCAAAAATAACAAATTAAATTTTAAAAATAATCCAAAATATAATTTTACTTTGTAAAAGTAGGAAAAAATACAGTTTTCAATAAAAATCATTATTTTTCTCAATTTATTGAAAAATAAATCTTTCATAAGATTCAAAAAAGTTCATCCTAAGATAATTTTGACCTGATTAATTCAAAAATTAAATTAATTTGGTAAAATTAAAAATCAAATTTTAGAAATATGATTTCAAAAAAAACCATATAGTTTATAAAACCCAATTTGGTTAGAAATAAAGCTTTTTCATTTTTGACTGGAAATTTACCAAATATTCTTATGATAATTAAAACTTAATAAAATATAATTAATTAATATTAATTAGACATAAAAATGATTTATATTGACCTTACCTAGGTTTCTATATTCTTCCCACATTTGTAAATTTCATCCTCACAGTTTTATTCATTATTTAAACAAGTGGAAGTATCTTTCCCTAATAGGATTTTCATATTCTTATGTTTCTTCATCAACCATGCGGGTTTTTAAAAAAAACATAACTCAATGAATTACCTTATCCTAAATACATTTCTCTCTAAGTTCAAGTTTCTGAACAGGTTGTTCCTCATAAGAAAGGTTCTCTTCAAACTGACCTACTTCAGGGCGCAAAACATTAATTGAATCTGGCACATATTTCCATAACAACAAAACATGAGATATGTTGGGTACCTATGATAAAATAAAAGTTAAGGGAACTCGATAGGAAACTAATCCAACATTATCTAGGATTTCATATGGTCCAATAACTATATACTTAGCTTCCACTTTTTTTTCAAAATGCATAACACTTTTTTATGGAGATGCTTTAAGAAAAAAATGATCACCTACCATAAAAGAAGATATTTCCTCCGGTTTTCCTCATAACTTTTATGACTTATCTGATATGTCCTCATATGTTGTTGAATAATCTTAACCTTCTCAAAATGATAAATTGAAAGAATTTATTTTTGACATTCTGAACTTCCCATGACTCAAATATATTTTCTAGATAATTGATCTATCCTTTGGCTACCACTAGATCTAAAGTTCCACTGAAAGATGAAGGGTGTTATTTCATGAAATGCTCAACTTTGTTTCCCTATAACATGGATTCCACCACTATCTATAGGTTGTGTCAACCAGTCCTCTTCAAAAAATTGTTCAATTACAATTCCAACCATTATGGGAAACTTATTTAGAAATATGTTTTCCACATGATATCTTCCTACTTAAACTTCCTTGTTTCCTCTATTGAAAACCATTATCAATAGACATAGATTAGAGGAAGAAATGTGGTAATAATTTAATGATATATCATATCAACTTAACCATAAATTAGAACCTTTTAAGGGTATTCTATTAACACTATCCTAAACTCTAAAATTATCTAAACATTTCCTCTGATACCAATTGTAATGACCTAGCCTTAAACATTACATAATCTTAAGTTTTAATTCAATAATTTATTCTCTTATATTTGAATATATCTATATATTACCATTTTATAGAATTATTTCATCACCCTTACAAAAATAAATATTAAATCACAAAGTGTACACTTCCACTTGGTGTCCATTTAAAAAAAACAAAACTTATATGAGATAACAAGTTTTCTTTTCATGATATATCTTCACAATTTTTTACTTAACCTCATCCTTGTCCCCAATCATCCATAATACCCTATGAAAAATATTTTAAAATGTAATATTAGCATAAAAATATTAGTAAGGGACATAAAATAATAAATCAATTAGTCTAATGAAAAAACATGAAAATCCATAAAATGAAAACCTTTATCACATTATACTTTAATTGTATGAAATGAATCATTTACACATAAAAACACACACTATTTTTACTCAAAGAAAAACTTTAAAACCAATAACAAGAAATTAGAAACCCCTTTTAGGTAAATTAGAGCATCATATTCAAAACCCATGTTAAACCCATTTTAGAAATAATTGGGTCCTTGTTAAATCCATAGGAGAAACCTCACCAGTCAACTCCCTCCTTGCCTTTGAAGATAAGGAATATTACCTAATGCATTGTTGAGATATAATGGGGCCCACTCTTTGTATAAGTTGTATCAAGATCACCCATTTATTATATATAATGATCAAGTAATATATCATGAATAAAAAAATATGCTAGAACTTTTTCATCATAAAACCCTTGAAAAGCTATTTTAAAATCATATGCAAAACACTTTTGCACATCGAAATACCCTTTCCTTCTAAAAAATAATTTTAAAAACCAAAATACCCTGAACAAATGGAAATAGAATTTTTGTTTGAAGAAAAAATGAAATCTTATAATGGAATTTAAACATAAAATAATGTTTACGGTGGAAGGAAATATCTTTAATGTTGCATACATTCAAATAGAACATTACTTTTTCTTTTTTTAAGGAAAGTTAAAACGTTCCATATAAAATACATAAAAATATTCCATTTAAAAACCATTGAAATAAATAAAAAAGATTCATAAAATATACTTTATAATTTTTTTAAAAATACGTCCATCAAATAATTTTAAGAATATAGACATGAAAGGAAAATATTTTGAAAATAAATCAATAAAACATTTAAAAAAAGATTTTCAGTTAAAGTATCCACTACCTTGAGTCTGAAACATCATGTACATTATTTATCTTCCTGAATAATATAATTATTTTAGTTATTTAATTTCTTAATAAATTTTTCAACTTAATTATACAATTTATTTTATTTAATACCATGTTATACTCAATTACTTGATCAATTAAGTTCATGTTGTACATTTTTATGATATTCGGCTCATATGTCCAAAATGAATTCGGTAGGTTGAATATGGTCAAAGTGCTTATTTTTTAATCATATAAGGAATAATAATAATGAAATAATTATCATTTTTTAAAAACAATTGTACCTTTAAAACCAAACATTAAATATGGTTATAAAAAAATAAACTATGTTAAAATCATGGAGACGGTAGTTCGTAAGCACCCGTGACTAATGATTCCATTTTTCACAGATCATTGTTGAAAAAAGTTAATTATTATTTTATATTTATAGAATAATAATAATATTTTACATAACATATTATTTCTATAAATACAATTATATATACTAGTGATGTAATGCAGAAATGAAAAACGAATCACATCACTTCATGGAGGTGGTAATCTACACATACGCATGAACGACGTTATCATTTTTCAATAAGAACATATATGATATATTAACTTTATATAAGGATAAATATTTTATGAATATTATATATATACATTAAATACATCATCATAAATATCCATGAGATGTGGTGATGAAAAATGAATTACATCGATTTATGAGGTGGTAGTCCACCATACACATGAACGCTGGTTTTGTTTCCCATTTGATGAAAGAGGAGATAGATAAAGGTTATTCCATTAATATGATAAAATCTTATTATATAGAATATATTTTTGTTATTATTTCTATATGTTTTTATAATAATTGAATGAATTATAAGAATAAATAAAATGAAAACACTTGGTTAAGAACTATACCTCTTCGAACAACCTCTTAAGGTTTACACCAAAAGCTTTTATAGGTTGGTTTTTTTATAAAAAAAGGGACTCTATGATTTGGGAAGGGATATAAGTAAGTTTTATGGGATAGTATTGGAAAAACAAAATGGTTTTTGAAGTGTGAAGAAAAGAGGAGAGAATGTGTCCCTTTATAAGAGAGGGGAGGGGCACTCTAAGAATTTCTGAAATTTTTAAATTAATATAAATTAATTTTCAAGTTAAAATAGTTAAAAATTGATATTATTTGAAGATAAGATTAGTATGGTTCTAAATTATGTCATAAAATAAAATTTTTACATTTTTATATTATTCCTTTACCCTTATCTTTTTGTTTAACCCTGGTTAACCCTTTTTGATGATTATCCTGATAACAATTATTTTTAATCTTTAGTGGTCAAAATAGTTACTATGAAAGGATTATTGGATCATAAATGGACAATGGTTGAGGTTTTAAACCATATCCCCATATATTTTCCCAAGAAATAATTTTATTAATTTTAAATAAATTAATAAAATATTATTTATTATTTAATATCACTAATGTCATTTTTGAAACTATTCAATTAATTTTACTTCGAAAACAAAATGAAGGAAAAAATAATTCAAATATAATCCATTAAAATGATCCTTAAAATGTTATATTTATCTAAAAAATAATGTAACACAATAATTCCTTTAAATTTTATTACTTTGAAAATTTATAAAATAATTTATTTTATTTTCCAATTTATTGAATAAATATTATATTAGTGTTGTTTAAGAATTTAAGGTTACTATTTCATCAATAAAAATTATAGATAAATTTACATGTTAAAAAATTATTTATCTAACAAAAAACCATTTATAACTAAAAATAATTTGTTTTTATCCCTTTCACAAAATATTATAGATATTAAAAGCAACAAAGTGACATTTTTTACTCTATCTTTTACTTAAATATTATGAAGGTCAAAATCGACGAAACATGGTACCAAGTTTCCATATTTTTTATAATTTTATGGACATGGAAAAATATCCTCATCCAATAGGATAAATTAAACTTGAAGGGAAATGTTCTGTCCTTTTAAAATTATTTTTAACCTTTATTACCTAATTTACCCTTACCGTGGTAAAAAAATTACTAAGGTTACTATTCATAATGACCAAAAATATAAGGGAAATTTTTACCAAATTTTGACCTCCTGGTTATAAATATGGAATCCATTTTTCAAGATTTAATTTCTAGAAGTGTGAAATTTTAATTTCAAATTAAACCCTCAAAACGTGACAAAAAGCAGTTTTTCATAAACATGGATTTTAAGTATAAAAATGTTTTTTACCAAATTCAAGTATAGAATTCACTCCAAATACAATAATTAGATTATTTTTAATAAAAATTAACTAATTTAATTTTAAAACTAATACAAAATATAATTTTTCTTTATAGATACTTGAAAATAAAATAAAGTTTTCAATAAAAATCTATATTTTTCAATATTCATTAAAAATAAATATTTTCAAAAAATTATCAAAAAATAATACTAAGATAATTTTAACCTTATGAATTCAAAAATGAAATTCATTTTTTGAAATTAAAATTATATAATTTTAAAATCATGATTTTAAATAAAACTATATAATTCCTGAAACCTCAATTTGGTTAGAAATAAAGTTTTCCATTTTTGAATGAAAAATTACCTAATATTCTTATGATAATCATAACTCCATAAAATATAGTTAATTAATATTACTAATACATTAAAATGATTTATATTAACCTTTTTTGTGTTGTTAAATTCTTCCCCCCTTTTGTAAATTGTGTCATTGTAATTTTATTCATTACTTAAATAGGTGGGGATATATTTCTCTAATAACATTTTTAGATTCTCATGTTGCTTCTTAAACCATATGGTTTTTCCAAAAAACTTTAACTTAATTAATTAACTTATTATCGAACACTTTCTCTCTATTTTCAAGAATCTAATAAATTTATTACTCATAAGAAAGGTTTTCTTCCAACTAAACTGCTTTAGGGATCAAAACATGAGATGAATCCAACACATATTTATTTAACATCAAAACATGAAATACGTTGTGTACCTGGATAAACTTGGAGGCAAGGACACTTGTTAGGAAACTGATCCAAATTTCTCCATGATTTCATATGGTATAATAAACTATGGACTTAGCTTCCCCTTTTTACCAAAACATATAACACTTCTCCATGGATATAATTTAAGGAAAACATCATCACCTACCTCAAAAGAAAGATATTTCCTTTAGTTATCCACATAACATTTTGCCTGATCTAGTCCATCCTCATATGTTGCAAAAACATATTCACCTTCTCAAAATGATAAATGTAAAGAGTTACATTTTACTTTCTAAACATCCCATGAATTAAAATATTTTTTCCATATCATTGATTCATCCTTATACTACCACAGGATCTGAAGTTCCATTGAAATTCAGAGGGTGTTATTTCTTGAAATTTTCAGTTATTGAAATGTTCATCTATGGTAAATCTAGTTGATCTCTAACATGGATGACACCACCATTTATATCCTATATCAATTTATCCATCACTTCAAAAAATTGTTTAGTTCCAATTCCAACCATTCTAAGATGGTGATTTGGAAATATATTTTCCCCTTGATATATTCCTACTTCAAATTCTCTATTTCCTATATAGAAAATAATTATAAACAATAATAGTTTAGACTAAGTAACATGGTAATATTTAAATGTTGTATAATTTAAAATTAACCATAAATTATAACCATTCAAGGGTATTCTATTAACACTATCCAAAAATCTAAAATTATCTAAACATTACCTCTGATACTAGTTGTAAGGACCTAGCCTTAAACATTACATAATCTTGAGTTTTATGTTAAGAATTCATTTTCTTACATTGAGGATATTTATAGTTTAGAGTTTTATAGAATTAGGTCATCTCCCTTACAAAAATAAATATTAAATCATAAAGTGGAAACTTCCTCTTAGTATACATTTTTTACATAAAAACTTATATGATATAACAAGTTTTATTTTCCTGATATATCTTCACAATTTTCATCTCGACATCATCATTTTCCCTACTTATCCTTAAAACCCAGTGAAAAAATTTTAAAATCTGAGTTGAGAAAAAAAATCTCAATAAGGGATATAAAAGAACAAATCAGTTAATCCAGTAAAAAACAAGAAAACCAATAAAATGTATACATTTATCAAACTATTTTTTGAGTAATAAATAAATAATTTACACATGAAAAACATGCACTCTGTTTGCTCAAAAAAACTATAAGCTCATAGCAAGAAATTATAAACCCAATTTAGGAAAAATTGATCATCATATTCATAACCCATGTTAAAAATATGTTAGAAATAAGTGGATCCTAATTAAATCCAAAGAAGAAACCGTACAGGTTAATTCCCTCCTTCTTCCCTTTGAAGATAATGAATATTACTCAATGCATTTAAGAGCTATAATGGGAATCACACATAATATAAGTTGTATATGGACAACCCATTTATTATATATAATTATCAAGTATTATATCATGAATAAAAAAATTTATTCTTTCACTTCTTCATCATAAAACCCTTGGAAAAATCTTTTGGACTCGTATGCAAAACACTTTCAGATATTAAAATACCCTTTCCTTTTAAAAACTCATCTTCAAAACCAAAATATCCATAAAAAATGTTAAGGAGGGTTTTTATTTGAATAAAACATGAAATATTATATTGTAATCTTAACATAAAATAATGATTACAGTAGTGGGAAAGAATTTTGACGCTATATACATTAAAATGGAACACTCCTTTTGCTTTTTGTAAATAAAGTCAAAACATTCAGCAAAAAATACAGAAAAATATTCCTTTTGATAACCTTTGAAATAAATTAAAAATATAAATAAAATATAATTTATTTATTTTTTATAAATTCATCTATATAGTAATTTTAAGAATATGTACATAAATGAGGTTTTAAGTTAAAATATCCCTTACCTAGAGTATAAATCATCAAGTACTTTTTATATATTCATAAATAATAGACTTATGATAATTATTTTTTAAACTAAGAAACTTTTTCAAGTTAATTATACCTTTTATTTTATTTAATATGATGTTATATTCAATTACTTAATCAATTATATTCACGTCAGACATTTTGATGATATTCGGCTCATATGTCCAAAATGACTTCTGTAGGGGCATTGTGGTCAAAGATGTCATTATTTCATCATATATAGAATATTAATCCAAAAATAATTATCATTTTTATAAATAAATTATATTTTTAAATCCAACCATGAAATATGGTCATGAAAAATGAGATGCATTACAATCATATAGAGATTAGGTCGTACATACACATGAGTAACATTTCTATTTTTCAGCGATCATTATAGAAAGAAGGTAAGTATTATTTTATCTTTATATAATCATAATTATATTTTAAATATCATATCATTTATTTAAATAAAATTATATAAACCATCCACATGATGTAGTAATGAAAAATGCATCACATCACTTTGTGGAGGTGGTAATCCACACGTACGCATGAACAACGTTATCATTTTTCAATGAATGGAAAGGTAATAAAATATATGATATATTAATTTTTTATAAAGATAAATATTTCATTAATATCATATATATACATTAAATCCATCATCATAAAAATTCATGATAGGTAGTGATGGAGAAAGAATTACATCATTTCGCGAGGCAGTAGTCCACCGTACACACGAATGATGGTTTCATTTCCCATTTGATAGAAGAGGATATGGATATAAGTTATGAGATTAATGTAAAAGTATATGGAAAATATTGGTTTTATTATTTCATTATATTTTAATAATATTTTAATGAGTTATAATAATAAGTAAAATGAAAATACTTGGTTAAGAATCATACCTCTTCTTCAGAAAACCTCTTAAAGTTTACACCAAAATCATTTTTAGGTTGGTTTTCTGATCAAACCAAGGCCTACAAGATGTTTATAGGGGTGTTAGGAAGAGATTTGGGTAGGCCCAAATATCCCAAAGGCCTTTATTTTTATTTATTTTTTATAACCGCCATTTCAAGGGATGAGGGGGGACCCTTACAAGGCTCGTAGGCTTAGAGATTACATGGCTCGTAGGCCTAGGAGATTACATGACCCAAAGGTCTTAGGGACTTCAACCAGACTATCTACAAGGAACTGCTCCTCCCCAGCATCTGCATCATGATAGTATCTCTCCACCTTCACATGGTCATCTGGATAGGCTTCCCAGGAAAGCACAGGCTGGTCCCAATGGCATAGCCATACCCTCTCATTCTGACAAATCCATTTGGTTCTGCACTGGTGAGTGCAATTGCTCTGAATCCTCCTATAGGGCTGCTCCTTTTCTATAGAGTTTGTTTGGGGTAACTGCACTGATCATGTGTCCTGAAGGCGTTAAGGTGTCCCGAAGGACTTTAAGGTGGCCTGAAGGCCTTACTAACCCGAAGGCATGGGTGTCCTGAAGGCCTTAAGGACTTCAAACCCAAACCGGTGGCCCAAGGTGAATAGTTCCAGCTGCTATAGTACCGAACAGTAACTGTTATAGTAACTTCTACAGTGTCTGTTACAGTAACCACAGATTTCCTGCTACAGTGCCTACTACAGTACTGCTACAATGTCTACTACATTACTACTACAGTACCCCAGAATTATACCGTCGCTTGATTTCGAACTTGGGTCTCATGGATTCACTTAAGTAGTCCTCACCAACTGGGTTGAGGCTTATGTGCAAGGGATTTTGGTAGGTATTAGTCAAACCAAAAGGTTTTTTAAGTGTTTAGAAAATAGGATAAGAGGTACCCTTTTAAAAGAGAGGGGAGGGGCACTCTTGGTATTTCTTAAAGTTTTAAACTAATATAAATTAATTTTCACATTAAAATGATTCAAAATTAATATGTCTCAAATATGATATGATGATGAGTTATAATCCTCTTATCCAATAAAATTTTTACATGTTTAGATTTTATTTTTACCCTTATATTTTTTCAACCTGCATTAACCCTTTTTTACGATTAGCACGATAACAATGTTTTTTACTCTTTAGGGGTCAAGATAATTTCTACAAAAAGAAAATTGGCCCATAAATAGACCATGGTTTATATTTTTAACCATATACTAATAAATTTTATGAATTTAGGATTTTTTAAAAATTTAAATCATTTAATAAAATATTATTTATTTTTAAATATCATTAATGTCATTTTTGGAACTAATCATTTAATTTGACTTTTAAAACAACATGAAAGTAAAGGAATTTGATTATAATCTATTAATACACTCTATAAAATGTTATATTTATCTAAAAAAATCATGGAACTTAATAATTCATTCAAATTATATTACTTTCAATATTTTTATATTCATTTATTTTATTTTTCTATTTATTGAATAAATATTGCATCAGTGTTGTGTAAAAATATAAGGTAATTATTTCATCACAAAAAATTATAAATAAATTACCATGAAAAAAAAAATTATATTTAAAAAATAATTTATAACCTAACATAATTTTCTTTTATCCCTATCAAAAAATATTATAGATATTAAAAGTAAGAAAGTGACATTTTTTACTTTGTCATTTACTTAAATATTATAAAGATCAAAATTATAGAAATATGGTACCAAGTTGCCATATTTTCGAAACTTGGATGGAAATGGACAAAATCCACTCATTCAATAGGATAAAATAAAGTTTTAGGGTTGTTTTTTAGTCCTTATCAAATTATCTTTAACCATAATTACTTGATTTACCCTTACCATGGTGATAAAAAAATTATTAATGTTAATATTCGTAATGACTAAAAAAGGGAAATATTTACCAAATTTGGACCTCATGATTATAGATATGGAATACATTTTTCAAGATTCAATTTCTATAATTAAAGGGATTAAATTTAAAATTAAACCCACAAAACGTGATGAAAGTGGTTTTTCATAAAAATGCCTTTATAAGTATAAAAATATTTTTATACCAAATTAAAGTATAAAATATTGAGTGGATCCTAGAACCACTTTATGTTTTGATGATTAAAAATATTTATTTTTTTATTTCGATTAATATTCTTTATTCTTTATATTATGTATTGATTAAAGTATGCTTAAACCTGATTATATGATAATATTTATTTGCTTAAAATATCTCTAAATTTTCTATTTTGATTTGTAATAACATGTTCTATAAGTTTGATGTTGATTTTATAGGATAAATAAGCCAGGAAGTAACCATGAGTACTAACCATGAGTGAAAATTTGACAAATTCTAGAAGTGACCTTGAGTGATGATCATGACTGAAATTTTGAAAAAGTCTAAAAGTGACCTTGAGTACGGACCCTGAGTGAAATTTTGACTAAGTCTAGAAGTGAATTTGAGTACTAACCATGAGTAAAAATTTATATAACTATATACCTTCCACATGGAAAACAATTTACCTTCCACGTGAACAAAAATGTACCTATTGCATAAAAAAAATGTACCTACCGCATGAATAAAAATTCACCTACCACTTGAATAAAAATATACCCACCACATGAACAAAAATAAACATACTCCATAGACAAAAATATACCTACCATATAAAGAAAATGTATTAACCTCATGAAAAAAAATTAATGACCTCATGAATAAAGAAGATGTGGCCACAATTTGAATTTTGGAAAAGTATTAAACCTACTTTATGACCTATCTACGGTCACTTATTTTATTTCCCATATTTTATTTCAAAGCATGCTCGGTTTTATTTATTCTTTGATATTTCAAATTATTGCATGTATGTTTCACATTTTTTTCTTGATTTAACTATTCCTTAAATATTTTTTAATAAATAAAATACTAATTAATTTTATTTGGAATAATTTTATATAGGATTGAATTATCATCAAGTGAGTAGAAGTTTAAAGCTGGTTTCTTGGGAAAATACGAGTTTAGAATTGAATTTCGATGGAATGTGAACTGTTTATCTTGAATATTGAAAAGGAGTTTTTTAAGAATGTTAATATGCATTATTAAATACAATATTAATAATTTTAAACTTGTTTCTATCTATACAACATGTTTTTATAGAATATTGAGACATAACTCAAAAGGCACGAAGTTTAAATTATAATTGTTTGGGAATTTCAAGAGTTCGTCTCATGAGAATTATGGGAGTATCATAAGGAATTTATTATCAAAGTTTGTGGATATATTTACTTCTATATTAATTTTTTATTTTTATAATGATTATTTTTGTATAGAATGATTTTAATTTTTATAGTATAATTAAAATTTTCCACCATGTAACGTCCTCATCCCAGTAGCCACTAAATCGGTGCCTCGAGTCGGGTCATCGCATAACCTTAGGTGTGTCTTCCCGTATGCCAGAGGCTTCTGACTAGCAGAACGGGTCTATAGTGATATATTGGGGAGAATATACCTTCTTATCAGATTAATATCATAGAAAAAATAATTTCAATAGATATAAGAACCAAATAGAACTATAAAAGGACCACAAACAGTAAAAGATAAAAAGTAACCAAGTATTACATGCTATAGAAATATAATGGATACCCTACAAATTATGCGATCATAAAAATAAAATTCAAAACCAAAACTACCAAAAGATCCCGAACATGTACACAATCCCCAACCCAGTTCTAACCTCCCAAGCTCCAACCTGCCTTCCCATGCACAACCAACTACCAGGTCCCTATCCTGAACCAACATCAGAAAACTAGTAGCATCTGCTCGGGTACCCAAGTTCCATGGAGGCCCAAGAAGGGTGTGAGTAAAACTTAATAGGCAACCAAAAATTGTGTATAAAGTAATAACAAGCCTATACAAAAATTTATATAGATAAGAAAGTGAAATAAATAAGAAAGGAAACAAAAGATGCATGTCTCGCATTTAAGAAATTATCACATAACCAATTTATCCTTCAAGTTATTCGTCAACCACCCAACTAAACTTTCTATGTTCACATTGGGAGTTTAATCCATAGCATAAGGGGTTCACAATTTCAATTACAAGGGGAATTTACAAATCAAGCATTTCATCAACTTACCTCGGAGCCTCAGTCTAGTAATCGATCCATGTATTGATGTTTGGGAAGAATAGAACCTCAGTCTGACATCCCAAACCATACAATCCATCAGTGGCATGGATCATCAGTTTAACCCAACCCAAATATAGATCCTTAGTCTATGAGTTGGCGCATAGAGCCTCAGTCCAACAACCTAACTCGTATAATACATCAGTGGTGACTAGAGAATCAGTCATTCCCAACCCAAATATGGATCCTCAGTCCGTGAGTTGCAAATAGAGAGCATCAATCCCACATCCTAACTCAACATTTCAACACTAATCCATGTGCACATTCTTCTTTAACCATTTAACATATTTACCATTTAAAATAATTAACCCATTTCAATACATATAGCATTTAAAAACCAAAACTCATTAAAAACATATATCATTATACCAAACGTCCCCTTATGCCATATTAACGACAAGACCAAAAATAACATAAATTACATTTCACAATCTATGATAACACAAAAATCAAAATACTCATTTAAAATCATCTAGAATCCACCCCTTTAAAACATGATTCTTCCTCTTTGAAAAACTAAAACATTCCCCAATACTTACATTTCCATTTCCAACCATTCAAAATAATTATTAAGGAATTTTCACAAAAAGTTTAACCACCCCCTCACTTCAAATCATCATTTTAAATCCATTAAGAAAACCACTTTCTAAATCACCTTGAGGCCAATGCCTCCTTTTAAAGCATTGTCTGCTTTCAAAATATCATATTGTTCATTTAAATCCATAACTGGATCAAAATACAGAACACATCATTTAACCCTTTTTAAAATATTATTAGTAATTTCATAAAGTTAAATATAGAATCAACCTGAATATCCCTTCAACCAAGTCCACATAACAATTTACTATTCATATCCCATTCACTTTCATAATTACCCTATGTTAATGTTCACCCATTTATTTTTACCAATTCCAAGGGTTTTTCATACCTTATGGGTATCCCTAGGTTTGGTCTCACATCATCAAAAAACCCAACAGGGTCTATGAAAGGTCTCGCACCTCAATCTAAGGCCCAAATCAATTTCCATAAACAAAAAATTAAAACGCAATAAGGTAGTGAATTTTCACAACTATATACATCTATAAAACATCCAAACTATGGGAAAATATTTAATACCACCTACCTCATGCTCTGAGACAACTCCTCATCCAAAAATAAACCTTGATTCAAACTAAATCATCCTCAACCATTGAGTTGAATAAAAACCTATAAAACAAGGGTTTAGAGATTTGTAAGGATAGGAAACCACACACCAAGCCTCTTCCATAAAATGGAAGGAAACAGAGTCGAAGACTTACCTGGATATTTGATTATCACTAAATAGAAATCCAAATGCCTAAGAATCAAATGAGAATCACCCATGGAAGATAAGGGGGTTTATAGTTCATCACCCTAGTTATAGGGGGTTCAATGGGAGGAAAATCGGGGAAGAAACATTTAATCCTAAGAGGGAAAATGTGAAATTCCCACCTTTTATGGGTCACATGGTTTGGCTGTATAGTTTTCCAAACCGTGAGCCAGTTGTGCAGATCCCTTTGTCTAAGAGGGTCCAAGACACACAATCTTCTAGGAGAACTGACATGGTTTAGAAAATCATGTGGTGACCATGTGTCATCCTCTATCCAAGAGGAGGTATAACTACATAGGTTCCCTGGTTGGGTTCACGGTTAGTACTAACTATGCGCCAACTGTGCGTTGCACACTGTTTGGCCTCCTTCCTTCTACTTTTATATCCCAAACCCCCAGGATGCCCTTGAAACTTCCCATACACCCAATAACCACTTCATTATCCAAAAAAATGAATTTAAATCTAAATTTAAACAAAGAAATACCTTTATAAAAGTTCAATATCTTACAACCTCCCCACTTTATAACAACTCATATTTGAACCACACTTCAAAGCCTTACTGATCCTTCAAGACAAAAACGTCAGGCCACAAGGTCCACCTACCAACCCTAATTTCCCAAGTTTTCTTCTCAACATGATCATTCTGTCACCACACCCAGACCAAAGAACCAGTCCATCCCTGAAGAATTTTTTTCCCACTGTGATCCACAATCACGAACCTAATGCCCCTCCAAGAATGCATCCACCTTGAACTCATCATTTCCAACATAAAACATAATAGAAAATTCCAGTTAACATCATTGAACCACTACACAATAGGTTGTCGACAAATCACTATGCTACCCTGAGAGAGTCAATTGGAACACCTTCGGTCTGATCCTCTCCACCACTCATGGCCCAAATCGATTGGTGCCATCTCACATGGTTTCCAACATTCTAACGGTGGCCTAATCTCATCATCATTTGAAGGAACATACATTTTTCGATCCATGATCCCCCAACCAATGTCAGTCCACAACTCAAGGACCATGGCCTCATTCCACATCCAAACAATCAGAACATGGCCCAAGAAAAACCTTCATTTCAAGGTGATCAACCATTCAAAATTTGAGTCAATTCCCATCACCCAAGCTGAAACACCAATATGGTTCTTGCCTGATCCCATCCAATCTGAAACACCAGTCACACTATCAACCAGCCATTTACTCGCTATGGTTCCCCTCACCATATGCCTTATCTCATCACGGCCATCTTCCAGTGGCTGGAACCTCCACCAACAAAAGGAATACAATAATTCTCAACTGAATTTTCACAACATACTCGATGCATTTATCAACTCACCATGCCTAAACATCCATGGGAAATTCACAAAACACTAGCTTCTAAACTTTTCATTTAAACAATCCAAAACGTACATGTATACTCCATCCCTTTGTGGACTAAGAACAACTTGACCTCTCCCAAGTTCATATTAATTTTTGAGACACACTTTCCACAAGAACATTAAAGTAGACTTGGCCAATACTTACCTCACCTTTTCAATTAAGGCATACCACCATCACCCAACACACCTACTGAAGTCATTCCCTGAATTCCAGTGAAACTTTACTGTTAAGGTATCCACTAATCTCAAAACCATCATCGTGATCCATGGAACCCATCAACATTCCTAACCCAAACACCTCTGATATCCATAAATAAACTAAATACAACTTGGTCCTTCCCCAAAACCCATTTCCCTTCTTGAAACACACTCATCTTCATTGTTATAATTCCACTACTTCACATGTACCAAAAAAAATTCACACATAAAGACATTCTCAGGTCACCCAAAATTCCTATTTGAGACCATTTATAACTTCCGATGAGGTTCTAACACCCAACCTTTACTGCCATTATCCATTTTCATGGCTTATATCGACCATCAATGAATCCAACACAGGCATCTTGGATTTATATCATAACCTCCCAAGCCTAAAGACAATGCTTGGCTCGATCAACTGCCACATCCAAGGCCCACCTGGCCTTCCCAAACATGTCCCTCATAGGATTATCTTTAGAACCACAATTCCACCACATCTGCTCTACAGTTTTCTCCACACATCCATGACTAATATAACACTCCCCACCTTAGGAGTTTCATTGTAACCACTTTACACAAGAAAAATCGACCACCATGGCTTACACGTTGATCATAATATGAACCCAAAAACATGGACATGTTCATCTAGATTCCACTGGAACAATAAAAAAAACATCACCCACTACTCATTCTCAACTTCCGAGAACAGCACCCATGGAATTCATCAACATCTGGTCCATCCCAAGGACCTCTCCTGTAACTGGTTGATGGTGTACTCCCCAACCATACAGCTCCCACACACATACACCTCCATGAGTGTATCCCCTCAAGAGGATCCATTTCCATCCAAAACACATTTATATAGATTGGTATAAATCTAAAGCTCTCTTAACATACCTGAGATGATGTCAAGATATTGGTCGTGATCATCACTAGTAAATGTATGCTAATGATTCATTGACAAACACCACCAAAAATTATCCATCATTTATATCATATCCCACTATTGGGGCACTTGACCTATCAAAAGTATCAGGCTTTCCTACCCACCAAAACTACAGCAAAAATCAATCACCATAACTCGAATGGGATTTTCAACTAAACTCATCACTATTTCAGGACCCTATGACATGTGATCGTGACCCAACATTCCCTTTGTCACTACTTCCATTACCCCACTCGATTTATTCCAACACAACCCTAAAGATTCAAAATAGAAACACAATTATCCATCACATTGATCCACAAATAAGCTATCTCATGCATAACTTGTGCTTCCCACTATGATCACACAGAAAAATGACAGATGCTTATCATGAGCCACCTGTTCACCCATCCCTAATGGTATCATGCCTTCCTAGATTATGCCCACATGTGGACATCATTAGAGCCCTTGAGGTCTCACAATTTCTTGCTACCACACACTAAACCTGACTCTAGATCACGTGATATGTATATCACCAAAGCTAGTCCCAAACACCCTTTCACACAACTAACCATCCCACCTGATCTTTCAGCCTCATCAGACTCAAGGCTTCCTCAACGTCTTACCCAATAACCAAACCATTCATACAACCAATCCCAACCACGTGACCACCCTCACCCCAAGTTTCACCTCCATAACAAAATCATTTATCTATGATTTGGTCTCTCTTACCTTGTCTTTCCCAAATCAACATTGATTTTCACATCAAACGCCATCAAAACCATAGGTTTGGGTCTTCGAATGATCCTTCCCTGCACAACCACCTTTACAACTAAACGTAATCACTCGAGTGCTTCCCCGAGGTGAGACCAAGGAATAACTATTTACTTTTACCAAAAAACATTTGGAACCCATCATGAATCGATTGCACCTATAAAGAAACCACATATGCTTTGTGTTCCAAGACAACTGCAACACTAGACTAACCTCCCTCGAGGTTACCCTTGACTTTTCCCCAAAACTTCCATCTTATAACCATAACTCGAGCCGCATCTATAAATCATTTAACTTCTCCACTTATCCCTCTAGGAAAAACCCTCACTATAAATCACTCTATGTGTGCCACTATCAAGTCCCAAAAAATCCACTTGTGCCTCGCGCACCTAAAGACACTCGAAGTCAAGCTGATCCCTCTTGTGTGTCACCCATCAAGGTCAAACGGAACCAACTCCCTAAACTAGATTCATGCCTAAAAAAGGACATTGGTTCTCCATCTAATTCATACACTTCAAACCTCAATCAACCTACTATTCAAGAGCAGTAATCCTACCCACATTCTAAACACACTACATCTAACGCACCAAGAAACCATTTACTCTAGGTCTCACACCAAAGATACTCAAACACATATATCGGCACCATGAGCCAAATACCCAATCTATAGTCCAAAACATATCTCACAAGGTCTCAACCCACAAGAGTCACCACATCCACATTAAGATATATCATTTCACAACTTCAAGGTCACAACCTAACCAAAGACACAACAAGAAACATTTCATTAACCAGCGCATCCAAACCTAATATGATCTCATATCCTGTAACCCAAGGTCTCAAAAATAAGGATCTCTCACTACTCAAACCACCCATACACGGTTGTGTTCAGTAAGATATTAAGAGTCTGATAAGACCAACTTACATTTTTGGTGAATGGTAACTTGACCCTTATGAATAGTAACATACCCTTATGAATAGTAATACGAACCTTATGAAGAGTAACCACACCCATGAAGGTATAAATAAAATTTAGAAACCTTATAAATGAAATAGATTAATTTAGAAATTAATAGTTAAGTATTGGTATTTTTGTGTGTAATAAATATTTAATTACAATTTTAAATTAATAAATTGATTTAAAAGAAAATTAATTTTCATAAAATTTATTCCTAAAAAAATATTTTGTTGTCTAATAATTTTAATATAATTTAATAATACCTTAGTTAATTTTTGAAAGTATTATAAAATCAGTTTTAAATTTAAATCTGTATTTTTCAAGTAAATAACGATTTTATTTAAAAGTTAAATTTCTCTTATTTAGAAAATTATTTTGATAAAATGGAGACCATTTTTTAATTCTACATGTATAAATGTGGTTAGGGTGAATTTTTGGGATTTTTCTGAAATACTCAAATTTTTGGTGAATAGTGAAATTTTATAATTTATGAAAAATGTTAAATCAATGAATTTATGCATCATGATTGAGTCATGGATGATGTAAATGACCATTGTTTGGAAATAATACTCACTCATTACTATTTTTTTCACAATAATCAACACTATTGGTTGTATTTGGAAAAATAATAAAATAATGAGTAAAATAATGGGAAAACCCTCCTCTCCTCCACTATAACCCCCCCCCCCCCCCAATTCCTATTATATTCACTCCTATCAAGACTTGTTCCTTTTCTAAATTGTGAATAAATATCCTACTAATATCCTACCTCATGTTCATAATCACTTGGTCTCATAAAAAGACCAAAACCTCTCCCCTAAAGCGGCCCTCAAGGAAGATTACTTCAAGAGGTAAATTCCTCTTTTCGTTTCTTTTATTTCAAGTTCATTTATTTTCTTTTTCTTTCCTTACCTAATTTAATCCAAATGTTTTTATGTATCCATTAACTAAAATTTAATGTAATATTTTTATGATAAAATAATAATTCATCATAATCTCTCATTTCCCCTTCTTTTATACTAGAAATGAAAACACCATCTGAGATGTGTTAATTTATTACATTCAAGGATGACGGGTTTTCATTTTTTATTATTGTCTTCAATTATGGTCATGAAACAATTTTTATGGTTAAAAAGACTATAATATATGTATTATAACATATTTATGGTTCTATAGTCATTTTTTACACATTATATTAATTTATAAATCAAAATGAGTTCATTATGATCAAAAACTACCAATTAACCCAAACAATTGTCATTAAAGTTTTATATAATGATTCATTTTCACTCCCAATAAACAAATGAATTTTATAACCATGTAATGTTTTAGTTGTTCAATAATAACATAAAAATTATATTCTGTAATACCAATCTCATTCTACATGTTTATCCATACATGAATATAAGTAAACTGATCATGAAAACCAAGGAAGAAAATGCTCCCAAACACTGAAATTGAATCTATTAACCCATAAAAAGTCCATAAATGAATCTAATAAGGTTATAATAAATAAATTAAATTTAGATGAGGTTCTGTAATCATTAATTTATGAACTTAAATTTGATTATTCTGGTCATTAAGATCAAGTAAGGAACGCCTTCAGACTTAAGGTAAGAGTTTTCCACCCGAACCTCCATTTTCATTCGGGTTACTTTTATTATCTACTTACCTCAATTAAATTATAATCATTTCTTGTTTTATCCTAAAAAAAATTATTTAAATGTTATATATATTTTTATTAACCGTAATCATACCTTCATTTATGGGAATTTATATTTTTTAAAAGGATCTTTCAAATTTTCTTCCTGAAATACAAGCCTGGTTTAAGGGAATTTCTCAAATTCTTATCTATTTTCAAGGGAACTCTATAATATGTTTTTTGAAACCATTATATTTATAAAATCACTCATTTTATTATTAAAATACTATCTTAATTAATTTCTGGTTTTATACAAATACTTTTCCAAAAAAACTCTTCTTTTAAAAGTAAAAGTGTATTTATCTTAAGAATTACTCATTGATTTATAAGAGTACCTTCATCTGTTTCAACACTCTTTTTAATTCTTATGTATTATTGGGATTAATATTTTATGATATCATATACCATATTAAATTTAATGGTATATGATTAGTTTGAATATGGATGTGCTATCTTAAAACCATTCACCAATTTACTTCGAATGGTTTGTGTTTATGCTTAATGTTCGGGGAAAGTTATTTAAATTTCATATGTTAGTTTCAATATGAATGTATATGTTGTTTATGTTTATCCCCATTCATATGAGTAATGAATTAGACTTATTATGTGATATTTGGGTCCCTTTATAGCCCCTCGATTCATCAGTAGGTCTCATGAGATAAATAGATATGGACTTGGTCGAGGCCTTTCCTATTTTTAGATATGGTTTTGGCCGATGTCTTAATAATTTTTATATGTCTTAGCCGAGAATTTTACAATATGTTTCAAAATTTCCTATTTATTAATTTCCCTCTTTATGAATCTAGAAATTTGTAGTTCCTATAGTTATTCTACTAGTATAATACCTGTGATTTTGTTTTATTATGGCAATGTTTACTCGGTTCATATTCCTGCCATAATGTGTTCAAGTTTATTATTTCTAAAGGCATGTGTTTTCAATTATTCACCATGCATAATGTTTATGTTTATGATATCTTCCACTGTATAGTTTATCCTTACTGAACATCTGATCTCACCCCTTATTATGTTTCATTTTTTCGAGGACATGAAGAGGTATATTATGATTGATTGTAGGGATAATCTTAGAGTGGTGGATGTTCCCAATGGAACTTATATGATTTTTTTAATTTTATGTTGTAATGTTTAACTTATATATATATATATATCTTGTTTACAAACCTACTAAACTGTTCATTCCTTCAGGATACGAATTTATTGTAATCATGCCAATGTAATGTAACAAGGCGTCGGCTCCAAGAAACTGGGGTCGGGTCTTTATAGTTGGTATTAGAGGAAGTTTAGTAGAAAACTTGGAAAATAGATTTAGAAAACATAGATTAGGGAACAAATCCCTAATATATTCTTTGAGGAAAAACATACAAGAACATCCTAGAACTTTGGTAAGGAATAGATTATGTGGATATTTTTAGCAAATACATTCTTGTCTGGATACTACAAGTGGATGTGGTTCTGGCACAGATTTACCTAGGAGTGAAAACTCCAACAAGGAATTTCGGGCTTGATCCAGGTTATCTTGGTTATGACAACGAGCATTACTGTGCACCTGTTTTGATACTCCCAAGGGATATTCTTAGGATAATTCACATTTTCTTTACAATCCATTATAAAGGATTTAAATTTAAATTTTTCTTCAAAGAAACCATGTTTATGAATATGGGATTATCCATGCATAGGATTTCAGTTTATGATAAGTATTTTTATAATTTAAGATTATACGTTATGATTCATAACCTAATCTAGTGTATACCATTATTTAGAAATGGTGTCTAGTGGAAGGAATGGAAACCGCATGAGCACGCGTATCCCATGTAGGTATTTCCCTCCTATTCAATATAATGATGTTGGATATGGAGATACTATTAGTGAGGAGAAACTTATAACTATGCCGTGATAGATTACTCAAGTTATGAATAATAACATTACCTAAATGGAGCATCTGGATCCACAAAATGGAGAATCTATTTTAGATTGCTTTATGTGAAAATATCCTACATCATTTAATGGGACTATAAACCCATTCATAGTAGAGCAGTGGATAAGTTCCTTAGAGAAGATATATCTCACTTTGGGAAGTAACGAAAGAGAGAAGGTTGTTATGGAAATTTATCATCTTTCGGGAGATGCTGATCAATTGTGGTCACTAATTCAAAACACAAATGAGGTGAATAAATAGAAATCATGGAATGGAGTAAATTTAAATAACATTTCTTAGAGAAATAATTTCCTCGTGAACAACGAGTGGATATTGAAAGGCAGTTTTTGAATATGAAAAAAAAGGAAGATAAGAATGTTGAAAAGTATGAATCTAACTTCACAAGGTTAGAAAGACATTTTGTGGAATATATACGTAATCTAAGGAGAAATATTGATCAATTCATTGATGGTATAAATCCATTCCTCTAACGCGAACTTGTCTGCCAAAATTTCTCATCATACGAAGACATAGTCTCATGGGCTATCAAGATAGAAATGGAGTTCTCTAAGTATTATGACTTTAAATGAAATCAAGAGAAGAATAGGTCTACTAAAAACTCTATAAAAGGAAATAAGGAAATAGATAATAATGGAAGAGTTGAATTCCCACCCTGTGATAATTATGGAAGGAAACACCCTGGTGCCTGCTTAAAAGAAAAAGGGGTGTGCTACAAGTGTGGATAGAAAGGACATCATTCTGGTGACTGTAATGGAAATAAAGAATCTATTAATGTTAAATTCTATATTTTTAGGGATATGGGACACTATTCTAATGATTTTCCAAAGTTTCAAGGAAATATGCCTCAGAAAATTCCAAGGGAGCAGGGACAAGCTTATGTGATCACAACTACTGATATTGAAGTTCCTAATGATGTGGTGGTAGGTACTGTAATCATTTCCTAAAACCTAGAAAATGCTTTATTTTATTTTGGATCATATCATTCTTTCATATCTTACCAGTTTTCCAATAAAATTAGATATTTTCAATCTGATTTAATAAGGGAGTTGTCAGTAAAAATTCCTAAGAGAAGTATCATTGCAACAAAGTTGTGTCAGGTAGTCCCCATTATGGAATATAAAAATGATTTATCTGCTGATTTTATTATCATACCCATGATTTAATTTTATATAATCCTCATTTTGAATTGGATTTCGAACCATGATGCGAAAATTTATTTTAAGAAGAAGGATGGTACAATTTTTAAGGATGATGTGGAATCCCTTATCTTTTGAGCAGAAACATCACCATATTATTCTCATCTAGATCCACCCCCCAGTAGCTCTACTAAATTAAATTATTAGGGAGGAAGGGAATGTAGTGACTATGGGTGAGGAAAGGAATGTTCAAAATTAGAACATATCTATTGTGCAAGAATACGTTGACGTGTTTCCACAAGATTTACCTAGACATCCTCCATAGTGGGAAATTGAGTTTTCCATTAACTTAATTCTCGATTCAAGGATCATATCAAAGAACCCTTATATAATGGACACTATATAATTAGTGTAAAAGAATAAAAAAATAGATCAATTGAGTGATAAAGGATTTATTCCCCCTAGTGTTTCTCCATGGGTATCCCCTGTTCTTTTTATTAATAAGAAATATGGATCTATGAGGTTGTGCATTGACTACAGGGATATCAATGCTATAACAATAAAGAAAACGTATCCCCTACCTCTCATTGATGATTTATTTGATCAAATTCATGGAGCCCAATTTTTTTCTAAGATTTATCTTCGATATGGATATCATTAGTTGTGTGTGAGTAAGGAAGATATTCCAAAGACAGTATTTCGAACCAGGTATGGGTATTACAAGTTTATAGTAATGCCTTTTGGACTAACTAATTCACCCTCTATTTTCATGGATCTAATGAATAGAGTTTTCAAGGAATATCTTTATGACTTTCTGGTGGTATTTATTTATGATATCTTAGAATACTCCAAAATCTATGGGGATCATGAAAATCACTTGCGCACTATTCTAAAGACACTTAGAAGAAATAAATTATATGGGAAGTTTAGCAAGTGTGAATTTTGGCTTTAAATCTGTTTCATTTCTTAGAAAAATTGTCTCTAAGGATGTAATAACTATTTATATTGTGAATAAAAATGATTTTTAAGAATTTCCTACTCCAATGAACATAACTGAGGTACACAGTTTTATTAGTTTAGCAGGTTATTATTAGCATTTTGTTTAGAACTTTGTTCATTTAAAAAGTGTGAATTTTTGCATCATGCTTGAGTCATAGATAATGTAAATGACCATTATTTAAAATTCATATGCACTTATTACTATTTTTGTTCACAAGATTCAACACTATTGGTTGTCTTTGGAAAAATAATAAAACAATGAGTAAAATAATGGGAAAACCCTCCTCTCCTCCATTATAACCCCCCCCCCCCACTCCCTCTTCTATTCACTCCTTTTAAGCCTTTTTACTTGTTTAAATTATAATAAAATATTCTCCCAAAATCATCCCCCAAGTCCAACATCCCTTGTTATCATAAGAAGACCAAAACCTCTCCCCTAGAGAGGCCCTCAAGAAATATTACTTCAAGAGGTAAATTCCTCTTTTCATTTCTTTTATTTCAAGTTCCTTTATTTTCTTTTTCTTTCATCACCTCCTTTCATAAAAATGTTGTGATAAATCTAGTACCTTAAATGTACTATAATATTATTATGATAAAGTAATAATTCATCATAATCTCTCTTTTCCCCTTATTTTATAATATAAATGAAAACACCATTCGAGATGTGTTAATTTATCACATTCAAGGACGATGGGTTTTCAATTTCTATTACTATCTTCAATTATGGTCATGAAACCATTTTGATGGATGAAAAAGACTATAATATATATATTTTAACTTATTTAAGGTTATAAATTCCTTATTTACACATGATATTAATTTATAAATCAAAATTAGTTCATTGTGATCAAAAACTGCCAATTAACCCAAACAATTGTCATTAAAGTTTATATAATGATTCATTTTCACTCCCAATAACAAAATAAATTTTATAACCATGTAATATTATGGTTGTTCACTAATAAAATACAACTTCTATTCTAGATAACCGTTATCATTCTACCTATTTATCCGTACATGAATATAATAAACCAATCATGAAAACCAAGGAAGAAAACACTCCCAAACAATGAAATTGAATCTCTTAACCCATCAAAAGGACATGAATGAACCTAATAAGGTTATAATAAATCAATTAAATGTAGATGAGGTTATGTAATCATTAATTTATTAACCTAAATTTTATTATTCTGGTATTAAGATCAAGTGAGGAACGCCTTCAGACTTAAGGTAAGGGTTTTACACCCAAACCTCCATTTTCATTCGGGTTGCTTTTATTATCAACTTTCCTAAATTAAATTCTTATTAATACATGTGTACTCTTCATAAATTGTGTTTAAATGTTCTATATATTTTTACCAACTATAATAATACCTTAATTTATGGTGAGTTATATTTTTTAAAAGGATCTTTCAAAAATTATTCTCGTAATACAAGCTCTATTTAAAGGAATTCCACGAATTATTACTTATTTTCAAGGGAAAACTATAATATGTTTTTAAAAACCATTGTATTTATAAAATCACTCATTTTATTATGAAAATTATATATTACTTCATTTCTAGTATTATACAAATACTTTTCTAAAATAACTCTTCTTTTCAAAGTAAAAGAGTATTTATCTCAAGAATTAGTCGATGATTTTATAAGAGTATCTTCATCTATTTCAACAATCTTGTTAATTATTATGTATTATTGGGATTAATATTTTATGATATCATATAACATATTAAATTTAATGTTTTATGATTATTTTTACTGAGGATGTTCTATCTAAAAACCATTCACCAATTTACTCTAAATGGTTAATGTTTATGCTTAATATTTGAAGAAAGTTATTTACATTTCATATGTTAGTTTAAATATGAATCTATATATTATTTATTTTTATCCCCATTCATATGAGGAATTAATTGGAATTATTTTGTGATGTGTGGGGCCCGCTATATCCCTTCGATGCATCGGTAGGTCTCATGAGACAGATAGATATGGACTTGGCTGAGGCCTTTCCCATTTTTAGATATGGTTTTGGCTGAGGCCTTAATCATTTTTAGATGTCTTAACAGAGGCCTTGATGGTATGTTTTAGAATTTCCAACATATTCATTTCCCTCATTATGAAGATATAAATTCATATTTAGTGTGGTTATTCGACTAGTATAATACCCTTGATTTTGTTTTATTATGGAAATGTTTACTCAAATCATATTCCTACATAATGTGTTTAAGTTTATTATTTTTAAGGCATGTTTTTTCAATTATTCACTGTTACTAATGTTTATGTTTATGATATCTTATACTATATTGTTTACCCTTACTAAAAATATGATCTCACCCCTTCTTATGTTTCCTTTTTTCCAGGACATGAAGAGGTATATTATGATTGACTTGCAGGGATAATCTTAGAGTGGTGGATTTTCCCCATAGAACTTATATGTTGTTTTTCATGTCATGTTGTAATATTGAACTTATGTATGTATATTGTTTCCAAATCCAATAAACTATTATTTCCTTTGGGATACAAATTTCTTGTAATCATATCAATGTAATGTAATATTTCCCTCCACCACTATGGTGCACATTCTTAATACTCGTTCCATATTTGTTCCATAGAAAATTCTTCCTTCCTAGATTGAATGCCTTCAGATGATCGAGCACATTCACTTGGATGTCACTCATATATATAGAGAGTCCAATAAAGTTGTGTATTCTCTGTCAAAGAGGGAAATTTTGGTGGCTTCCTTGGGATGGTATTTTGTCGCTACTGAGTTTTGTTCTCATCTTGTTGAGTTGGATGCGCATGGTGTTTTTTATTCTCGTCTTTGTAAACCACCTTCTATATCACTTTATCTATTTTTTTAATAAATTTTTTTATGAACAGGATCACCTAGATCCTAAACCTGTTTATAGTAATGTAATAAGGCACCAGCTCCATGCAATCGGGGTTTGGTATTTACAGTTTTTATTAGAGAAAGTTTAGTAGAAAACTTGGAAGCTAGATTTAGAAAACGTAGATTGGGGAAGCAATCCCTAAGATAGTATTTGAGGAAAAAAATACAAGAACATCCTGTAATTTTGGTAAGGAATATATTATGTGTATATTTAAAGAAAATTCATCCCTGTCTGGATACTAAAAGTGGAAGTGGTTCTAGCACAAATGTACGTAGAAGTGAAAACTCCAACAATGAGTTTTGGGCTTGACCTAGGGTATCCTGGTATAAGAAAACGGGACTTACTACACACTAGGTTTAACACTCTTGGAGGATATGCTTAGGATAATTCACATTTTCTTTAAAATCCATTATAAAGGATTTAAATTCAAATTTTTTCTCAAAGAAACCATGTTTATAAATATGGTATTAGCCATCTATAGGATTTCAATTTATACTCAGTATTTTTCTAAGTTGAGATTATATGTTATGATTCATAACCTAATCTAGTGTATACCATTATTTAGAAATTAATCATATTAGAAGGAATGGAAATTGAATTAATTCATGTATCCCATGTAGGGATTTCCCTCCTATACAAGATAATGATGTTGGCTCTGGAGCTGCGACTGGTACGAAGCAACTTATAACTATAATGGGACAGCTTACTCGGGTTATGAACAATAACCTTACCCAAATGGAGAATCTGAATGCACAATGTGGATGAGCTATGTAAGATATATTTATGTGAAAAAAGTCTCCATCATTTAATAGGACTACAAACCCATTAATAGCAGAGCAGTGGATAAGTTCCTTAGAGAATATATTTCTCACTTTGGGAAGTAATGAAATAGAGAAGGTTGTTATAGAAAATTATCATCTTTCAGGAGATGCTGATCAATGGTGGCCAATAATTCAAAATCCCAAGGAGGGTAAGCAATAGAAAACATGGAATATAGTTAATTTAAAGAACTTTTCTTAGATAAATACTTTCCTCATGAACAGCGAGAGAATATGGAAAGGTAGTTTATGAATTTTAGGCAAAAGAAAGATGAGAATGTTGCAAAGTATGAAGCTAAATTCACAAGGTTATCAATTCATGTTGTAAAATATATACATAATCTAAGGAGCAATATTGATTTATTCTTTGATGGCCAAAATCCATTCCTATGATGGGCACTGGTTAGCCAAACTTTATCATCATACGAATACATAATCTCATGTGCTATCAAGATAGAAAAGGAGTTCTCCAAGTATTACGACTTTAAAGGAAAGTAACAGAAGAAGAGGGCTACTGAAAACTCTGAAAAAATAAATAAGGAAATGGAGAATAAGGGAAGAGTTGACTTTCCACCCTATGATAATTGTGGAAAGAAACACCCTCATGCCTGATTAAAAGGAAAAGGGGTGTGCTACAAGTGTGAATAAAAAGCCCATCATGATGGTGATTATAAGGGAAATAAAGAATATATTAATGTTCAATGATATAATTATAGGGATATAGGACACTATGTCAATGATTTTCCAAAGCGTTAAGGAAATGTGCCTTATAAAAGGCCAAGGAAGTAGGTACAAGCTTATGCAATCACAACTACTGATATTGAAGTTTCCAATGACATGGTGGAAGGTACTTTAATCATTTCCTCAAACTTAGACAATGATTTATTTGATTTTGGATCATCTCATTATTTCATATCCTCCCATTTTTTCAAGAAAATTAGATATTTTCAATTTTATTTAATAAGGGATTTATTAGTCAAAACTCCTAAGGGAAGTATCATTGCAACAAAGTTGTGTCAGGAAATCCCCACTATGGAATATAAACATGATTTATCTATTGATTTTATTATCATACCCATGATTGAATTTAATATAATCCTTGGTGTGTATTGGCTTTCAAACCATGATACAAAAATTTATTACAATAAGAATGAGGTTACAATTTTCAGGATGATGTGGAATCCCTTATCTTTAGAGCAGAAACATCAGCATCTGATTTTCATCTAGATCCACCCCCAGTAGCTCTACTGAATTCAATTATTGGTGAGTAATGGAATTCAATGACTATGGGTGAGGAAAGGAATGTTCAAATATAGAACATACCTATTTTGAAAGAATGTGTTGATGTTTTTCCATAGGATTTACTTGGACATCCTCTAGATCGAGAAATTGAGTTTTCCATTGAATTAATTCCTGATTCAAGGCCCAAATCAAAGACCCCTTATAGAATGGCCACTATAGAATTAGTGGAACTGAAGAAACAACTATAGAAATTTAGTGATGGAGATTCACCCTAGTTTTTCTCCATGAGGAGCCCCTGTTCTTTTCGTTAAGAAGAAATATGGATCCATGAGGTTGTGCATTGACTATAGGGAGATCAATGTTATAACAATAAAGAATAAGTATCTCCTACCTCGCATTGATGATTTATTTTATCAACTTCATGTACTCCCTCTTCTCTTCACTCCTCTCAAGCCTTGTACCATGTCTAAATTCTACCCAAATATCCTCCCATGATCCTTTCCCATTTCTATCAGCCCTTGGTCTCATGAAAAGACCAAAACCTCTCCCCTAAAGAGGCCCTTAAGGAATATTACTTCAAGAGGAAAATTTATATTTTCCTTTCCTTTATTTCAAGTTCCTTTCTTTTCTTTTTCTTTCCTCACCTCATTTCATCCAAATGTTGTGATGACTCCAGTACCTTAAATGTATTGGAATTTTGTTATGATAAATGAAGAATTCATCATCATCTATCATTTACCCTTATTATATACTAAAAATGAAAACACTATCTGAGATGTGTTAATTTATCACATTAAAGGATGATAGGTTTTCAATTTCTATTGTCATCTTCAATTTGTAGGTTTCGGGCGCAGCGGAAGCGTGTTAGGTGGGTGTACCCAACTTTAATTTCTTCCATTAACAATGATCAATCTGAGATCTGTCACGATAATAAAATTCCAGATCTTTAGAATAGAATGAAGAATGAAAGAAAGGGAGTCCCAAAACCATAGATAGGATCATCATATGTTGGTTATAATTAATTTAATTAAAACACAATAATTGCCTTGATGGAATTCTCTCTCTGTTGATGTTTCCGATCACAATCCTATGGGATCCGTCATTTCGTCGTAGAATCCAAGTGTAGGATTCCTCTAGAAGTGATCCACCTATGCTCCACGTATCTCTGGATGTCACTGAAGGGATCTCTGGATGCTATCGTGGAAGATCCTTCACTTTCAATGTCCGCCTTCAATCGCCTTGAGAACCAATTGCAAAGCGCTCTCCTTGATCCAGTGGAGGGGGGTCTCTCTTGTAGATTGAGATCGTTCTTAGAAGAAAAGAATTATCTCTTGTCTTGAGATATTTCTATAGATCTGTTGTACACAACCCCAATAAATGTCTAGGATAGTGATAATTATATAATTGTGATTTTAATTACTTAGAATAATAAAATGAATTAATTACCCAAAATCATTTATTAATTTCATTTAATTCTTAGTAAAACCCCATATTTAATAATAACAGTTGACTATTATTATTACTTGACATGCGCCCAGCGAATTACACCTAATATTATTTAATTAAATAAATAATATTATTTATTGCAAATCCCTATAAAAATTACATGGCGTGTATATTAATATACACGGTGTGTACTTTTATTTTTTTATTTTCTTTATTTCCTCCACCACATTTATTAGACCTTGAATAATGGATGTTTATTTCTCAAATAAATATCACTGCATTACTCACTAATAAATATATTATTTCACCTACAATATATTCTCTCGAATAACTTGTGTCAAAATAAATGCAATCAGGCATCCTTGAATAATTATTAAACCACAATCGGAAATAATCTTTATTCAACTTGTTAAATTAATATTTAACTGAGATACTTAGACACACTTAGTGTGTGACCCTCTAGGCCTCTTTCTCAGTGGCATTAGGCGGAGCCTGCCTAAAGTCCAAGGGTAGCATCTAGAAACACACCAAGGCACCCATAGAGAAATAATTTAACACCACAAAGATGTGGCATATCCTATTAATGCTTAACATGTAATGTAATCCCTTTGTCTCGATATCTTGAATCAAGAAGGTTGCATGCTAGTACCATCAGCCCATGTGCTCGATTATTCTTTCTTTGAATTTCCAGAATTGAACTTGTCCATTCCTCACCATGGCCATGGATTTATTTAGGCTATATCAATTCCATCAAAGGGCCTAAGATATCAATTATCATTATGTAATAGAAGTGACAAATCCTTTATCGCATTATCTATTAACGCAGTATTACTCATGACACAACCAACATATCATACCTCACTAAAAATAGTGTTTCATCACAGTTTTCTTCAATACATCTAAGTACGTGAGTTATAATACCCATTAATAATAATCTTAAAGTCTAATTACTAATACACACATTTGCAGATAGGAACATACAATGACACTATGAAATGTAGATTTCCTACTGGCGGGTCTTGTTCTCATAATATCCTCCTAGATATTACCAAGGGCACACACCATGAGAAGGTGCCTCAAAGTTTTATGAGTCCTCACCCCTAATAGACTATATTATTTTTATCTCTCAAATAACATCATCCGGTCATAGAACATATATTCAAGAACAATGTTATGGCACTTCCGGGTTCTCATCATAGCAGGGATCCACTATGACCTTTTATTGCAACAGTTATCCTTAGAACATTATCACATACACTGTCATGCAGAAGAACAATTAAAGTGTGATAAGGTATTTATTAATTAATAATGTATGAAGTAGTTCATTCTAGGCCACCAACTCCAACAGAATCCCACTTGGACTAGAGCCAACTACTAACAACCTTTAACCCGCTAGTTCTCACATGATATTCATGATTCTACTGAGATAGGCCTTTAGTCATGGGGTCTGCCACATTCTCTTCTGTGGACACTCTGCTCACTTAAACTTAACCCATTTGATATAAATACCTCAATAGGTGATACTTCTAGAGCATTTTTATGTGACCTTGGTTCTTTTTAAAGAGCCATCGTTGCAGTATTATCACAATACAATGTGATAAGATCTTTACTGTTGGGAACCACATCAAGATCCTGTAAAAATTTCTGAACCCATACGGCTTCCTTGGCTACATCAAAAGATGCTATATATTTGGAATCCACTGTAGAATCAGTGACAACTGGCTGCTTTGAACTCTTCCAGCTCACAGCTCCTCTATTGAGACAGAAAATATATCTAGATTGCGACTTCATATCATTCTGATTTATCTAAAAACCAGCATCAGCAGAACCTCTAATGACAAGATCCCCGTCTCCTCCATACACCAGGAACATATCCTTAGTTCTTCTCAGATACTTAATGATAGTCTCAATAGTGGTCCAATGTTGTTCTCCTGGATCTTCTTGATATCTTCCTACCATGCTCAGTGCATAGGCAACATCAAGCCTAGTATATAACATGGAATACATGATGGATACTATACCAAAGCGTATGGGATCTTACTCATTCTATCTTTCTCCTGTTGTGTTTGAGGACACATTTTCTTAGAAATATATAAGCTATGTGACACTGTAACCAATCCCCTCTTGGATTGTTCCATACTAAATCACTTTAGTATCTGGTCAATGTATGTACCCTGACTTAGTCCAAACAGACTCTTAGATCTATCACGAATGATCTTGATCCCTAGAATGTAGGCTTCTTCACCCAAGTCCTTCATGGAGAAACTCTTTTTCAACCAGTTCTTAACTAACTGTAAGACTGGTACATCGTTTCCAATAAGCAATATGTCATCAACATATACTACTAGGATAACAACCGCATTCCCATTAAACCACTTATAAAAATATGGCTCACATTCATTCTTAATGAAACCAAATTCTTTTATGGCTTCATCAAATCAAATGTTCCATGACCTGGATGCTTTCTTTAATCTATAAATGGATTTTTGCAACTTTCAAACCCGTTTGGCTTCACCTGGTATCACAAACCCTTCTGGTTGTGTCATATAGACGTCCTTCTAAAGGTTCCCATTAAGGAATGATGTTTTGACATCCATTTTTTAAATCTTACAGTCATGGTAAGCTTCTATGGAAATTATGATTCTTATGTATTTAAACATGGCAACTAGTGATAAGGTTTCATCATAGTCAATTCCTTGATGTTGTCTGAATCCTTTATCCACTAGTCTTGCTTTATAGGTGCTAACTTGACCTTCCATGTCCAACTTTCTCTTGAATTCCCATTTGCATCCAGCATGCTTTACATCAATTGGATCATCGACCTGAACCCAGACTTGGTTCTAATATATAGAATCCATCTCATAATTCATAGCGTCTAGCCATCTTGCAGATTCTAAGATTCATACTTCTTCCTTGTAGGAGAGAGGTTCATCATTGTCCAACAATAATGATTCACCATCCATGGGGTGAAAGGGCTACAGAGTTTACATGACTGTGACGGTGATTACACAACTGGGTGATGTATGAGTCATGTGAGTATAGATGTGAGCCCCACAACTAGTAGTCAAGCACTTCTCATTTACATGACTGTGATAGTGATGCCACAACTGGGTGATGTATGAGTCATGTGAGTTTGTTCCATTATCGATTTCCAACACTTTGTTTTCGTAATTTAATACATACAAACCATTATTTAAATGTGTCACACCATAACATATTTTGTTCTTATAAAAGAAAAAACCCTTATTTTCAAACTTGAAAATAAATTCATCCATATATAAACATGATACAGAAATTATGTTCTTGGTGACACTAGGAACATAATAATAGTTATGTAAAACCAAAAGCATCCCAGTTGGCAATGAGAGATAGAAATCACCAATGGCCAATGCAGCTAGCTTCACGCCATTGGTAGCTCGAAGATCCAACTCTCCTCTAGTAATATTTCTAAATCTACTTGGTACCTGCATTTGAATATAGATGTAAGCCCCACAAGCTGTATCTAATACCCAATGTATAGAAATGGAAGGATTTCACTTGATAACAAACACACCTTTAGCATCCTCATGCTTTTGGGTGCAGTTCCACTTTCAGTGGCCTTGATTACCACATGAAAAACATACTACCTCTCGTTCCTTGCCATGCCTCTGGACCTTACCATTCTTGGAGGGATGGTGCTCAGGGGCTTCATACCGTTTATGAATCCTTGAACCCTTTTCCTTGTCCTTTATTTTCTTATTCACCAAAAGGACTACGGGTTTGTCACGCCCCATGTCCTTATCTACCTGGAGAATTAATTTTAGAAGTTTTGATATACTCTTCTCATTTTTTCATGCTATAGTTGACAATAAATCTAGATAAGGTCTTGGGAAGTGATGATAGGATGAGATCTGTATGCAACTCATCCGAGAACTTAATCCCTAAGATGTACAGGCATTCAATGTGGCCAATAAGCTTGACTACATGAGGCCTAGTTGGCACAGACTCTCTAAGATTAGTTGTGAACAAAGCATTGGAGATCTCATATCTCTCATTTCTTTCCTTCTCTTGATAGAGATTCTTAAGGTGATACATCATGTTATACGCATCCATGTTTTCATGTTGCTTCAAGAGATCATTAAACATGGCTGATAGCATGAAACATTGGACATATGTGGCATCATCCATATGATTCATATAGAGATATAGTTCCTCATCACTGGACTCTTTTCCAAACACAATTGTAATAGGCTCTTCCAACATATACAATTTCCTCTCATGGTGAAGAATGACGCGTAAACGCCTCTGTGATTCCTAGAAATTGGTGTCGGTGAGAAGGTTTTACTTCTCAAGTATGGTTCACAATGATATGTTTGAAGTCATTTTTCTCGACATTTCTAAAAATTAAGATGATAAAAGGTTTAGTACTTTATCATGATAAAACTAATACAAATAAATAAATTAATACTTATTAGTCTCCCACTATTTTATCAAAATCCAATAGACCTCACCATTAACTTTAGAATATTTTGTTGCCTGAATATTCTAGTGGAAAGGATCCATATTTTCCTTCTAATTACCCCAATTAGGTTTGGTCAATAAACTTGAAGGGTTTTAGGTATGTATTCCAAATTCCAATTGCACTAACTCGCAGCTCTTTGATCTTCTGAGTGGACTCCCCAATCCTGAAATCCTTTTATTTTGGATTTCCTCATCCTTTGCCTCTTGGTCACACCAAGTCCTATTGTGGAAGTTAACCATTGATGTGAACCAAGTCAATTAAACCCAAAACCTTGAATTATAATTTCCTAATAATTTAAAGCACCCCAACTAGAGCTTGTCAAGCACTTTTATCTATGGTTTGACTCTAACCAAGATTATGGAAGGCTATACTGACTTAATATTTCTTTGAAGAATTTCATCCTTATACAAAAAATTGTCATTTTATTATCTTTGATTACATGCTTTTCAATATTAAGTGGGATATACTTAAGTGATTAACCATGTCAAATATTTACACATAATTCTATCTTATTTTAGTTCCATCTTGTATGCTTGTTTAGTTCATTAATTGTGTGATCGTGACAACACACCCACAATAAATAAACCATGCAACTAACAAAAATAAAATAAATGGTATGATCATGACCTTGTTCTATTGGTTAGTTTATCTAGTGTTTGATAACCTAACCCGAGACCTGGGGGAGAAACACCTTGAACCTTTTGGGTTTGTATTTATAGCTTTCCACTTGTCCACCTTTGTATCTCCTTGGATTGGTTTCACATTGGCTCCTAACTTGAGCCACATCCACAAGCTTGGGATCTCCATCCATTACATATTCTTTTATCTCACTCATAGGTGAGGGGTAAAATGGGGTTTTACATAAAATAAACCTTGGGAATGTAGGACCTACGTGTTAATAAGGAGAAGGCTCATAGGCTAACAAATTTAATTTAAATAAATAAATTAAAATAAATCATTCACATGCAAAGGTCTTGGTCTATCCCATGATCATCCATACATGCAACAATATTTACGCATAAATAAAACTAGAATTAAATTCTTTAATCATTATTTTTTAAGATAAATCATGCTCGAATAAATTAATTATAGTTTAATTAATCAATCATTTTATCTTAAACCCTTTTCTAAATTTCCTTGAGATTATTATCCATCATAATTTTAAACAAATAAATTCATTTAAAATTATATTTGTACGAAACTTGTACCTTGGAGGAAACCTGGTGAATTCATGTTCATAACTACCAAATGAGTAGAAATGAACATTACATAGATGTTAAATTAAACACATATATATATAACACTTATCATGTGTTGTGCCTCGGCTTTACGCCCGTACTATGGTACACGTCTCAAGGGTTTGTATAATATAATAATAAATTTCAATAAATCTGCATAATTTGGATGAGTACACGGCATGTAGTTTTGACTACACAGCGTGTAATTTTTCTCACCATCCATCCGAAGTACACGCCCGGGGACATGGAATGTAGATTTACTTCAGAAATATTCAAAGTGAACGGCATGTTCAGTGGTACACACGCCATTTAGTATCTGTGTTACATGTTTTTCAATCAGTCAAGCTATGTATAGGAGTACATGGTCCAACCCTAACCCGAAGGAAATACACCTTGTGTTCAATGGGCCACATGGCATGTAATCCAGAAACAATGTGCCACCTGTTCCTGGTCAACACACAGAGTCTTAAAGACTTAGATGGAATCCAATGACACGGCCTGGTTTGGCGGACTGTCCAGGTGCATGGAACCTATACTACACGGTGTGTATTGTTGAATACACATTGTGTGTTTCGGTGTTATATGGCCAAGAATCTTTGGAACCTCAAAATGATATCCTCTATTTTATTTTAATTAAAATTAAAAGAAAAAATCATTTCTGTAAGGTGAATTAGAAATGAAATAGGAATAGATCCCGAGATTCAGATTTATAGAATGATTAACTTGAATTGAAACAACTAAATTGTTAAATGCATAAATCACCAATGAAAAACTAAATAATTATAATCAGCGATATGACCCCACTCTGATACCACTTGTAGGTTCTGGGCGCAGTAGAAGTGTGTTAGGTGGGTGTACCCAACATTAATTTTTTCTATTAACAACGATAAATCTGAGATCCTTCATGATAATAAAACACCAGATATTCAGAATAGAATGAAGAATGAAAGAAAGGAAGGGAGTCCCAGAACCATAGAGAGAATTATTATATGTTGGTTATAATTAATTTAATTAAAATTCAAGAATTACCTTGATGTAATTCTCTCTCCATTGAATTTTATGGTCACGATCTAATGTGATCTGTCATTGCGTCATAGAATCCAAGTGTAGTATTTCTCTAGCAGTGATCCACACGTGCTCCACGTATCTCTAGATGTCACCTAAGGGATCTCCGGGTGCTAGCGCGGAAGCGCCTTTTCTTGTGATGTCCACCTTCGATGGCCTTGAGAACCGCTTGCAAAGCACTCTCCTTCATCCGGTGGAGGAGCATCTCACTATTAGCTTGAGAGGGTTCTTAGAAGAAAATAATTCTCTCTTGGATTTATAGCTTTCTCTAGATACATTGTGCACAATCCCAATAAATTTCTAGGCTAATGAGAATTATATAATTGTGATTTTAATTACATAGAATAATAAAATTAATTAATTACCTGAAAGAATTTATTCATTTCATTTAATTCTTAGTAAGACCCCATGTCTAATAATAATAGTTGAATATTATTACTACTTGACATTCTCCCAATTAAATACACCTAATATTATTTAATTAAATAAATATTACTATTTCTCACAAATCCCTAGAAAAATTACACGGCATGTACTTTTGTTTTTTCCATTTTTTTATTTCCTCCACCACATTTATTAGACCTTGAATAATGGCTATTTATTTCTCAAATAAATATCACTATATTACTCACTAATAAATATATTATTTCTCCCACAATATATTCTCTCGAATAACTAGTGTCAAAATAAATGCGATCAAGCATCTTTAAATAATATTAAACCACAATCAAGAATAATATTTATTCAACTTGTTAAATTAATATTTAACTGAGATACTTGGACACACTTAGTGTGTGACCCTCTAGAAATCTTTCTCAGTGGCATTAGGCATAGCCTACCTAAAGTCCAAGGTTAGCATCTAGCAACACACCAAGGCACCCATAGAGAAAGAAGTTAACGCCGCAATGACATGTCACCTCCTACGAATGCTTACCGTGTAATGTAATATCTTTGTCTTGATATCTCAAATCAAGCAGGTTGAATGCTAGTTCCCTCAACCCATGTTCTCCATTATTCTTTCTTTGACTTTCCAGAATTGAACTTTCCCTTTCATCAACATGTCCATGGATTTATTTAGGCTATAACAATTCCATCAAAGGGTCTAAGATATCAACTCCTGTTATGGAACAGAAGGGAAAAATCCTTTCTCGCAATATCTATTAACGCAGTATTACTCATGACGCACCCAACATATCATACCTCACTGTGAACAGTGTGTTTTCACAACTTTCATCAATACATCTAAGTGCACAATTTATAATACCCATTAATAATAATCTTAAAGTATAAGGACCAATACACACGTCCACAGATAGGAACATCTAATGACACTATGAAATGTGGATTTCCTACTAGTGGGTCTCATTCTCCTAATATCCTCCTGGATATTACCAAGGGTGCACACCATGAGAAGGTGCCTCAAAGTTTTATGAGTCCTCAACCCTAATGGCCTATATTATTTGTGTCCCTCAAATAATATCATTCGGCCATAGAACATATATTCAAGAATAGTGTTATGGCACTTCAGAGTTATCATCATTACAGGGATTAGCTATGACCTTTTAGTGAAATAGCTATCCTTAGGACATTATCACATTCATTGTCATGCATAATAACAATCAAGATGTAATAAGGTATTTATTAATGAATAAAGTACAAAGTAGTTTTTTCTAGGCTACCAACTCCAACACAATTATGGTTATGAAACCATTTTGATAGTTGAAACAAACTAATATATGTATTATAACTTATTTAAGGTTCTAGAGTCCTTTTTTACACATGATATTAATTTATAAATCAAAATTAGTTCATTATGATCAAAAACTACCAATTAACCCAAAAAATTATCATTAAAGTTTTATATAATGATTCATTTTCACTCCCAGTAACCAAACAAATTTTATAAACATGTAATCTTATGGTTTTTAACTAATAACATACAAATTCTATTCTAGAAAACCATTTTCATTCTATATGTTTATCTGTATATGAATATAAGTAAATTGATCATGAAAACCAAGGAAGAAAACGCTCCCAAACAATGAAATTGAATCTCTTAACCCATCAAAATTCCATCAATGAACCTAATAAGGTTATACTAAATCAATTATATGTAAAGAAGATTCTAGAACCATTAATTTATAAACCTAAATTTTATTATTCATTTAATTAAGATCAAGTGAGAAATTCCTTTAGACTTAAGGTAAGGGTTTTCCACCCGAACATCGATTTTCATTCAGGTTACTTTTATTATCTACTTACCTCAATTAAATTCTTATTAATTCATGTGTAATATTAATAAATTCTGTGTAAATATTCTATATATGTGTACCAACCATAATAATACCTTTATTTATGTGGATTTATATGTTTTTAAAGTATCTTTCAAAAAATATTCCCAAAATACCAGCCCGATTTAAGGAAATTTCTCAAATTCTTACCTATTTTCAAGGGCACTCTATAATGTGTTTTTAGAAACCACTGTCTTTATAAAATCAATCATTTTATTATGAAAATACTATCTTACTTAATTTATGGTTTTATACAAATAATTTTCCAAAATAACTCTTCTTTTAAAAGTAAAAGAGTATTTATCTCAAGAATTACTCGATGATTTTATAAGAGTATCTTAATCTATTTCAAAAATCTTGTTAATTCTTATGTATTATTGGGATTAATATTTTATGATATCATATACCATATTAAATTTAATTTTTTATTATTATTTTGATTGTGGTTGTGCTATCTTAAAACCATTCACTAATTTACTCTGAATGGTTAGTGTTTATGCTTAATGTTTGGGGAAAGTTATTTACATTTCATATGTTAGTTTCAATATGAATTTATATGATTTCAATGTTTATACCCATTTATATGAGGAATTCATTGGAATTATTATGTGATGGTTGGGTCCTACTATATCCCCTTGATTCATTGGTAGGTCCAATGAGAAAAATAGATATGGACTTGGCTGAGGCGTTGCCCATTTTTAGATATGGTTTTGGCTGAGGCTTTAATCATTTTTAGATGTCTTGGTCAAGGCCTTGATGGTATGTTTAAGAATGTCAGGCATATTCTTTTCCCTCATTATGAAGCTATAAATTTATAGTTAATGTAGTTATTAAACTAGTAGAATACCCATGATTTTGTTTTATTATGGCAATGTTTACTCAGCTCATATTCCTGACATAGTCTTTTCAAGATTATTATTTTTAAAGGAGCCTGTTTTCAATTATTCATCATTCCTAATGTTTATGTTTATGATATCTTATGTTGTATTGTTTACCCTTACTAATCATCTAATCTCACCCCTTCTTATGTTTATTTTTTCCCATGACATGAAGAGATATATTGTGATTGACTTGCAGGGATAATCTTAGAGTGTTGGATGTTCCCAATGGAACTTATATGTTGTTTTTCATTTCATGTTGTAATGATAAAATTATGTGTATGTATCTTTTTTCCAAATCAACTAAACTATTAGTTCCTTTGGGATACTAATTTCTTGTAATAATTCCAATGTAATATAATAAGGCACTAGATCCGGGTATTCGGGGTCGGGTCTTTACACCACTGATGTCCCTAAAAGTTCCATCATTTTCCCATTTCCCATATTAATTAAACTTTACTATTTAAAACCAAAGGTTTTACATTTAATTATGTTCCATTTCAAAATCCAAGCATTTACACTTTCAAAAAACTTTTTATTAACCTAAAATTTCAAAAATAAAATCCTTATTCAAATCCATATTTCAAAACATTTTCATTAATGACCATTTCTAAGAGAGATCAAAATCTTAAACCACATGCAGAAAGCACACTACTAACATGTGAGTCCAAAAGAACTACCAATCATAGGAAACATACAGATGGACTATCACTCCTATGTTCCTATCATGATTCATGAACTCACAAACCCTCTCGTACTATATCAGGCCAAGAGATAAAACCTCATAATTCAATAAAATCGCATCCAAGTGTACCAATTGAGGTGGAAGTACCAACCAACAGTAAAAGTAAAAAACAAAACATCAATTATTATCCCTAAAAACTTGGATTTTCCCTCATATATAGAGATGTAGGAACCCATGCATGGTATCATTACCAAGTCCCGACAATATCCTATTCTCTTTTCTACCATGCCCCAAATAGTAATAAAAAAGACATTGTTCTAATACCACTTTGTAACATCCCCAGACTGGTATCCACTAAATGGATGTCCTGAGCTGGGTCGTCACATAACCTCATGTGTGCCTCCTTGTATGCTAGAGGCCACTAACTAGCAACATGGTTCTATAGTGATATATTGGGGAGATTATACACGCTTATTAAAGTAATACCATAATATAAATAATGTCAATATATAGAAGAACTAAACGGGACCATAAAAGGATGAGATATAGTAAAAGAAAAAAAGTAACCAAGTAGAACATGTTATAGTAATATTATGGATACCCTAAAAATCAAGAAGTTATGAAAATAAAATCCAAAACTAAAACTACCAAAAGATCCTGAATATGGACACGATCCCCAACATGATCCTAACCTCCCATGTTCAAACCCACCTTCCCATGCATAACCAACTACCAGGTCCTTATCCTGAACCTATATTACAAAATAAGTATCATCTGATCAGGTCCCCAAGTGGTATGGTGGCCAGAGAAGGGTGTGAGTATAACTCAATAGGCCACCACCAACGGTGTCTAAAGAAATAATTGGTCTATACAACAGTGTATGCAGATAATCAAGTGTAATAAATAAGAAAGGAAACAAAAGATACATGTCTCTCATTTAAGTATTTATCATATAACCATTTTATCTGTTAAGTTCTTCTAGGGTCAACCACCCAACTAAATTAGCTCTGGTCGCACTGGGATCCTAAGACATAGCATAAGTGGTACACACTTAATTACAATGATCATTTACTAATCAAGTAATTAATCAACATAACTCGGAGCATTATTCCATTAGTTGATCCATTTACTTGAATTTGGGAAGAATTGAGCCTCAGTTCGACATCTCAAACCATACAATCCATTGGTGTCCTAGAGCATCAGTCTAACCCAAGCCAAATATGGAGCCTTAATCCATGATTTATCCACATAGAGCCTCATTCCGACAACCTAAATCATACAATACATCAGTGGGGCCTAGAGTTTTAGTCTAGACTAACCCAAATATGAAGCCTCGGCCTATGAGTTAGGATTATAGAGCCTCATTCTGACATCCTAACTCAACAATTCAACACTAATCCATGTGCACATGCTTCTTTAACCATTTAACATATTTACCATTTATATGCCTTAACCCATTTCAATACATATACCATTTACAAACCATAACTCATTAAACACATATACCATTATACCAAATGCCCCTTTATTCCATATTAACAACTAGCCCACAAATAACATAAATTCCATTTCATAATCTATGATAACACACAATATGAAATACTCATTTAAAATCATATAGAATCCACACTTATAAAACATAGGTCTTCCTCATTGAAAAACTAAAACATTCCCCAAGACTTATATTTCCATTTCCAACCATTCAAAATAATTATTAAATCATTTTCACAAAATGGGGAACCATTCCCTCACTTCAAATCATCATTTGAAATCCATGAAGAAAACCACTTTCTAAATCAACTTGAGTCCAATGCCTCCTTTTAAAACATTTTCCTCTTTCAAAACATTATATTATTCATTTAAAACCATAACTGGATCAAAATACAAAACACATTATTTAACCCTTTTTAAAATCCCCTTGGGCATTTCACAAAGTTCAATATAGAATCAACCCAATTATCCCTTCAACCAAGCCCACATACCAATTTACTATTCACATCCCATTCACTTTTATAATTAACTTATTTCAATGTTCACCCATTTATTTTTACCAATTCAAAGGGTTTGGAATACCCCATGGGTTGCCCTGGGTTTGGTCTCATATCATCAATCAACCCAACAGGGTCCATGAAAGGTAATGCACCTCAATATAAGTCCCAAATCACTTTTTATAACTAAAACATTAAAAATCATCAAGGAAGAAAATTTTCACAACTAAGAACACCTATAAAACATCAAGACTATGGGAAAAATAATTAATACCACCTTCTTCATGATTGGAGATAAATTCTAGTCTAAAAACAACCCTTGATTCGAACTAAATTATCCTCAACCACTGAGATGAAGAAAACCCTAGAAAACCAATGGTTTATAAATTCAGAAGGAGAGGAAACCACACACCAAGACTCTTTAGGAAAATGGAAGGAAATAGATTCAAAGACTTACCTAGAGGTTTTATTCACACTAAACAGCACTCCAAACACCTAATAATCAAAGGAGAATTGCTTATGGAGAGAGAGGGGACTACTGGTTCGTCACCCTAGTTGTAGGGGGTCTAATGGGAGAAAAAAATCAAGGAAGAAACATTTAATACTGAGAGGGAAAATGTAAAATTCCCACTTTTTATGGGTCACATGATTTGAATGCATGGTTGGCCAAATCATGAGGCTCCATCTATCCAATAGGATCCAAATCGTACGATCTCCTAGGAGCACCCACACGGTTTGGAAAATTGTGCGGTGAATGTGCATCACCCTCTATCTGAGAGGAGGTCTAGCCACATAGTTTCCTTGTTCAGGTGCACAGTTCTTACTAATTGTGCACCAACCGTCTGTTGCACATTGTTTTTCCTCCTTCATTATCCTTTCATGTACCGAACCCCCAAGACAACCTCAAAATAACCCATACACCCGAGAACCACTTAATTGGTCAAAAAAATAAAGTTTAACAAAAATTTAAACAAGGATGTACCTTCAGGAAAGGTTAGGATCTGACACTTCATATGGATTTTTTATCATTTGAATTTATAAATGAGATTCATGATATTTAAAGTGGATAAAACAATTGTTTCTATTTTGGTGTATAAAAAGAACAAATCATGTAGTGAAGTGATAGATACATGACTGATTTTACTCTTTCATGTTGTATATTTTTCTACTGAGTCCTAGTGGTTCATTATTTAACTTTTTGATAAATTAAACTTTTGGTTGCCCGAGCTTCATTATTTCAACTTCTTGAAGTGCGTGAGCACTACCTGGTCCATTTTTCACCATCTTCATCGACAATCATTCACTAGGTTAAACTATTTTATTATTTTATTATTTTATTATGTTGTAACTTTCTAAATTGTATTGTCTCACTTAATGAATCTTGCACAGGGTTATATTACCCTAACAAAATGTATGTCTAGGTTTGTCCCCTTAGAAGACTTGGTTTAGCATATCCCCTTAGAATACTAGGTTTCTCTTAATCCATGAAATGGAAGAGTGAAGGACTACTCCTATAATATTTCACATTTAGTCTATCCACTTAGAAGATTAGTTTCCTCTTGAATCGTAACATATAATAAGCTAGGTTTGAGCCTATGAAGAATTAGGATGGGACTACACCTGTAAAATATTGGGTTAGGTTTCCACCTGTAAAAGACTAGGTTCACTTTAAACCCCAAAAAAAGTAAGATTTTAGGATTGATCCTTTAAAAGTCTAGGCTATTTATTCTCCTGTAAAAGGATGGGTTTTTTTATGATCCCATAAAATAAAAGGGAACTGGGTTAATCCTCTGATAGACCAAAATAATTTTTTATTTTTTATTCAAATTTCCATTATCTTTAGAGGTTTTTCAATGTTAAAACCCTTGAATTTAAATGTTTTAATTAAATGTAAGAATTTATGATGATAGGAATCAAAATGATTTTAATAAAAGTAAAAATATGTTGGATTTAATATTTCGAATTTATTTTGACATATTGATTATGGTTTGTAATTTTTCTAACTCTTTTAATGATTTTCGTGTAAAAAATATGATAGCTACTCACCGCCACCCCATGCATGCATCGTCGCTCATTGCTCACCTCCACCTCATGCATACACCGCCGCTCACCACCACCCCATGCATAAACCGCCTCTCCCTACTCACCAACTACCCATGTACGCACCACTACTCACTTCTCATTGCCACCCCATGCATGCACCACCACTCATCGTTCGCTGCCACCCCATGCATGCACCGCCACTCGCCACTCACCGCCACCCCATCCATGCACCTTCACTCACTGCCACCCCATGAATACAATACCACTTTCCACCACCCCATGCATGAACCACTGCTCGCCACTCGTAATCACCGCATGCATGCCACCACTGCAGGCATGCAACCACCACATGCACCCACCAGATGCAGCCATCGAATGCATGCAGCCACTACATGCATGTTGCCCCCGTGACACCACCACATGTCGTTACTAGATGCCAATTCTGCTTTGCCCCTCTATTATCTTCCTTCATCGAGCATCGCTGCATGCATGCAGTCACCATTGTCCCACCATTCTCCATAACTTGTCCATCTCCATTGTTGATGCATACTGCATGGAATAGCCCACAACGAACCTCGCTCTTCACTGCTGTTTGAGATCCACAGGACACCGCTACTCACCTACCAATCACCCGCTCATTACTACCACCTCACTGAGGATATCTGCATCAATTCTTCTACACTAAAGAATGATTAACCTGATTCTATTGGTTGATTTAATTATGCATTCATTCCACATGGAATATTCCTTCAAAACAAGTCTTGGGGTGATTTAATTCCCCCAATATCTCCTCCCTGATTTGAGGGATCTTTGATTATCATTAAGTTCAATCCACTCCCCCTTTCCAATATAAAGGAGCCTTTCCTCATTGCCAAACCATTAGTCAACACCGCCAAGGAGATCTCCAAGAAGGATACTGCCATGCTCTTCTCTTCACCCCTTTTCTTCTTCTTTTTTTTTATTTCTTCTTTTAATTAAATTTTGTTTTTGTTTTAGTTTTAAAATTGTAATTTTAATTTGTTTTAAAAAAATAAATTCATGCATTTTTCATAAATTGTGTTCCATAAAGCTTATTCTTCTTCTTTTAATAATAATAATAATTATTATTATTATTATTATTATTATTATTACTATTTCTATTATTAGTATTATTAGTATTATTAGTATTATTATTATAATTATAATAAATAGTATTATTATAATTATTTATAGTAGTAGTAATAATAATAATAATTTTATTAATATTAATATTATTATTATTATTATTATTATTATTTTAACATTCATTATTAATTATATATATTTTCTTTATTTTATTTTATTTATTTTCTTATTTTCTTCCTCCTCCCATTTTATTTTATTTATCTTTCTCTCTCTATCTCTCATCCCAATTCTATTTTCTTTTAATATTTTATTCTCTCACCCCCATTCTTTTTAATTTATTATTTCTTTCATTTTATTATATTTATTCTCTTCATCCATTTACTCCATCATTGTGATCTCTTGCTCTCATAAATGAGAGGCTGACCCCAAGGCTTGGCCCAGGGGGAGGTTAAGGTATTATTGAATTTTACATTAAGATTATTATAAGTTTGTAGATATAATTGATTATCATACAAGGGTGAGGTGAATGTCCCCAATGTGGTGACTACCCCTGATGACATGCAACTCAATCTATCCCTATTCTTTTATTTAATCACTTTTCTCTCTCTTCATTGGTCAGTTCTTCACATGTTGGTGTTTAACTAATCAATGGATGAAATATCATTGATAGAGTTAAGTCCTAGAAGATGGAACCTCCTAGACCAAGGAGTTTCATCAAACTTGATTAAAGAAGGATGTGGAATTGAGAGTGCTTAGAAATTAGACGATATTCCACAATTTCTAAATAAACAATAGTAATTCAAACATGAGATTTCATGTTTTGATTATCAAAATTATATCAAAAACATAAAAGAGAATAATGATTAAACTTTAAAACAAACCCCAAAACCAATTGTTTTCTTTCCTTAACTTATTCTATCTAGTTTGCATGTTAGTTTAAATTCTCATTTTTTATGTCATTAGAAAAGTAATCAAAAATGTAAAAAACTATAATTGTTTTCTTAAATTAATTAAAACCATAAAAAGAGATATATTAGGTGGTTTAGAAGAAATAAATGAAAAAAATGAAAGGATACTCAAGTGAGACGACCCTAGTTGGCCACTGTGCTGCACTAGGAAAATAATTTTCTCTTTTCCATGCCCTATGACAGGCGTGCGCTAAAACCGATGTTGTTTCCTAGGAGCCAATCATAAATTTTCTTACATTTTCTATTTTCACACTTTAGATAGATATTATTTATTTTATAAAAATAAAAACTTAAAAAATCATCCATGATTTTTTCATATGATAATTTTTTCAATTCATGGAACAAAAAATACTCTAAGGTGCAAGAACCAATAGTTGAAGCACCCTGGTCTACAGAAGATGGTGTTGAATTGTGGGATAGATATATCAAGGGGGACAAGCACCAAATTTTCAAATAGGTGGAATTAAAGGAACTTATCCAAGATCTCAAGGAGAACCTCGATCAACCAGTGGTTGAAGGATTGTCCAGAGAAATCACTAAATTTTGGGATTACTTCCAAGAATTATATCAAGAAGAAGCCAAGACACAAGAAGATTGATCCTTGTTTCCACTTAATACTTTTGAATAAGTTCCACCAGAATATTTATAGGAGAAATTGGAAAAATAAAAACTCAATTATGATATTAAAGAGATTGATTAAAAGGTGAAAAGTCTCCAACAAAAAATGGATTGGATAACTACATACTTCTAAGCATCATTAGAAGAACCTAAGATTGAACTTGAACTAGAAGATGATCCATTTGTCTTACTTGAGGAGGAAAAGGAGGAATACTTGCCTGCTAAGATATATGTGGGAGATCAATAATAATTGGATGAGTTTTGGAATGAATGTGAGGAACTTCTTGATCTCCCCACATCATACAATGAAAAAGATCCCACACCACTATAGGAAGACACCACAAAAATGGTGTAATTTGAAGTAAAGATGGAGGATCCTGACTACCTACCTCCATCCATTGAGAATATACTTCAAGAGTCACTTACCACTAAGGCATTGATTGAATTTAAACTAAGAATAGGAGTTCATATTTTTTTCATACTCTATCTCTTTTGACCATATTGAAACTGAATTATGAATTACTCCCTCTTGTTTTAAATTTTTAGATTCATACAATATTTTCCATACCATAAAGGAGGATGAAGAATTTGGAATTGCATTTTTATAGGAACACATGGATCTCTCTAATTTTAATGAACTTACATTTGAGGAGCCCCATCAGAAGATCCAAGTAGTTGAGCCTGAGGAAATCAGAAAAGAGGATGCTCTAATTTAAGGGGATAAATTACTTATTAAAAATTCAAATGTTATTCAAGTAAAGATACATATTTACTTCCCCTTTTATTATTCAATTAATAAAACCCATGAAAATCCAACAATAGAAGAAGATAAGGTTTCACAAGTAGTATCCAAAAAGGAGGATGATTCATACTTCATCCTACCCCCCACTATGTAAGTTATACCTTATTGTGAAGGGGGGGTATTTGGTTTAATCTTTACTTGGATCATTACTCACCAAGAAGGATGAAGCACAAGCTTAGAAAAGCCACATGTGGTGGTTCAAATAAAATAATCTTCATCCACCATCTGATTTTGGTTAATAACCGGTACTACCCTCTTAGGAAGTAGTTCATCATGCAGCCCACTCCCTCCTATGTTTTTGAGATTTAATGGCATGATACTCATTCTTAATTGGGTAGTTATCTTTTATAGTTTCATGATGAAAGAAGGTATCCTTAGATAGTGAAGGGGGAGGACCAATCTTCATTGGAAAGAAAGTTCAATTTTTATTATCTTATAAAATCCCTAAATTTTTTTCCAAAAACATGTTTTGAGATTTAAAGATGAAATTACATTCCCACGCATGAATTATAATTTACTTGACTTGTTTAGGAGACATGAGTTTTTTAAGAATCATGTGATTCCATGTTTTAAATTTCAAATGTTAATGAAATTGAATGAGTAAAATGGAAAATTATATGATTAAAGTAAAGCATGGATATTAAAATGAGGGCTCGTGATTTAAGGGAATTGAATGATTCATGTAAATAAAATTTACCATCCATTTTTCATGATTTTAATTTCTAAAATTAATGTGAATTGATTTTTTATTATTAATCATGCCTTGAGTGATTTTCCAATATAATCTATCCATTGCTGAGAGGATTTCTAGACCAAGTATTTTCTATTTTATCTTGAGTATATTTCTTGAGTGATATTGGGGAATTCCACCTGCTAGAACTTTCATTTGAACTTGTTAAATCTATGAATATGCAAAAAAAATTAAAATTATTGAGTCATATTTTGATAACCAATTATCCTAAAAATACCACCTTTACATCAATCCTTCTTTCGCCCATAGAGACCATGAATGACCCTTATAGGAATGTATAACAACCCTGCTTTTATTACAAACTTAAACATGATTTATTACATAAACTATTTACTTGATACAACATGGATTATTGAGTGGTCTAGTGTCTTTGGGGATTAGGATCATTACATAAAAACTTAAAACATGAAATACAACATCTTTATTGAAAACTTCCTTTACATGACCACTATATTCCCTCATACTTAGCATTGCATGGGATAACCTGAGGACATGCATAAGAGAAGGGGTGAGCTATAAAGCCCAGTAAGGGAATAAACATGGAATACATGAGGAGTAAAATACATGTTATAAAATAGGCATATCACTAGAGTACAAGACAAACATGAACATAAAGGCATGATAAAGCATGATAATCATAACATGGAAATGTGGTAACAACACTTAACATGGAATTAGCACGAGCCAAGGCTCATTGCACATGAAGCATGATTAAATAATCATTGCACATGAAGCACTAGTAAACCCTCGTTGCACTTGAATTATAATGAGTCAACACTCATTGAACATGACGTATCATGATACTATACTTTACCCAATGCATTGGAGTGCTACAAGGGCGCACCCTTCTTAAACATTTCATTTCATGCATAAGTGTGCCACATGGATCATAAAACATGGATTCATAAAACATAATCATTTATTCCATGATAAAGGAATGTGGAATTCATACATGAAACTTTATAATAAATAAGTAAATTTGCATAAAGGTGAATACCCCTGATGGATAAATGGGTATGGTATTCACTACACAATGGCATTGGATTAGAAAATCGGTACGATTTCGGCAGCGTAACGGTGTGACATAAGAATTCATAAAAATGGTTGATGAGAGAGAAATGGGTTCCTCATAATATTTACATGTAATGGAATGTAATGAGGTCATATAGATACATTTCCCAACAATTGTAATGGAATTTAGATTCATGATACAAAAGTATTGCTTGATTGTAAATGAGGAGAGAGAAGTTCCTTTCAGAATTTAGGCATAGTAACGGGTGCACATGGGAGGAATTTAATGAGAGAAAAAGGGGTCTACCATCATTTAAACAATAATAGGGCAGTATGGGGGAGGTGTGAAACCATACCCCAGCATTTATAATTGAAATTAAAAGGTCATAACAATATGAATAAAATTGGACAAAAATGAGAAAGGAAGAAAAAACCCTTACTTGGAAGTGTGCTTCCAAAGGCTTGAGAGAGGCTTGAGAGAGGCTTCTTGGGATCTTGGGGCACCTTGGGAGGATTATAGAGAGAGTAGGGTAGAGTTTGGACGAACTAAAAAGTCTTTGAGTGAGGAGGAAGTGGGATCTTGGGTGGGTTTATATAGGAAAGGTGAGGGAATTCTTTATTATTTAGGTTTGGGACCCCTTATATTAAATTAATCCAAACCAAAAACCATACCATGGTTTTTTCCTATGGTTTTTGGAAAAGGGAAGATGAAAACAATATTTTATAAGGCCAAAGTCCGAACTTCTTAAAATAATAGGGTTTCTTATGTGGAGATGAGTCACGCTCCCATGGAAAAAAAATTAAAAAGACAAGGTGTTTAATAAGTCTTGAAGGGTCCATTAATGCTTTGAAAAGTAAGTAAAAAAAACCCAAAATCACATTATTTTAATGTTAAAACATATATTGGCCGAACATAAAGCTTATAGTATTTTATTAAATCACTATTGGGTCATTATGATGTCATAAAACACATTATATATTTAAACAGTATTTAATTTTTACCCAAAAAATTGACTGTCTCAGAAAATTATGAAAAATTCACCGTTGGATTATTTTGACGTCCTGATTCCAGAAATAACATTTATTCTATCTAAATAATTTTCTAAACATTTTGATTTTCATTTTTAAAATAAAAAACGATATTTATCGAAAATTCACTGGTTTTGAAAAAAATGGCTTTCAAACCTTAATAAAAATTACAATTGCATTCATAAAATTATATGATCATTTATATATAATAAAATTAATTTAATAATAATAATAATATTATTTTATTATTAAAATATTATTTAATTCAAAAATACCTTAATTTAATAAAATAGAATTCTTAATTAAATAATAACTAAAAACACTATTTTCACTTTAAAAACTATTTACAATGTATCAATAATGACGAGAAAGTATATTCATTATTATATACAAAAATAATAATGTACATGAACATAGTACTAGAAATTTGTTACATAACCCCTTAAAACAGTCGCATAAGACCTAAGGGTAAGGTGTGTGATGGTGACAGACTCTTGGGGTGGCTCGGATAACATCGCTCGAGTGGTAATTTCTATCAACTTCCACTTTTCCCGTAGATGGTCACGTTTGATCTTGACATGATGAAGCTCATCTTGGGCTTGGTCAAGAGAGAATCCCAAAGATGCCACCTCTTTTTCGAGCTCTGAAAAATGGGCTTCCTATGGAGCAATTCTATTGGATGAGGCCATCGCTTCCTTTGTCTGAGTAAATTGGGTTTGTTAAAGCCCTATATTTATACTAATTATGTGATCACTGTTAAATGGCTATAAAAGAAACGGTCACAATTCTTAACATAAAACCAAATAAGTTGACATTTTATATAAACATTTTACATAAAGATACATTTAATTAGATCAAGAGGGATTTCCACTAATGAAACTTTGGGTCGTTACAGAATGAGCCATGTTTCAATATATTTTTATCCATTCCTAACTTCCACTTAGTATTTTTATGATATTTTAAAGTTGAAGTGTGGGGTTGAAGAGAATCGTGGTAAATGGTATGATCTTCAATGTAAGGAAGAAGTGTGGGGGTTCTTATTGTGGGAATTGTAAGAGGTCATGGAATCATTCATTGTATTCTATTATTTTTCCCCTCTTGAATGTAAAAAAATGAAAATGAAAAAAAGAACCAAAAAATGAGAAAAATGGGTTGTGATTTGGGTAAAGCAAAAATCACCATTAAAGACCTATGATTTTTATCATACATGGTTAGGTGGTGGATGTGAGGTTTATTCTAATCATAACTTTACAAAAAAGAAAAAAATGAAAAGGTTCTTTAAAAAATAAAAAATCAAAGTATAAGAAAAAAAATTCAAGAGAGGGAAGAAATAATTCATTATGATTAAATTGATCATGATCTTTACTTTGAGTTTTGGGGAAGTGGGGAGTTGTTATAAATTGAAGGGGGATAATTTCATGACACTTTTATTTTTGATATCATGCATTGTACTTTTGAGATAAACTTCCTCCTTGAGCCTTATATTTTAACATCAATTCCAACCAACATTAATCTTCAGAGGCATTTAAACCTGAATTACAAGTCCTCATGATTTTATGTGCATTTTTTATTTACAAAAAAGAGAAACTAGTTCATTTACAAGCCTATGGATAAAGAGAATGTTCTCGTGATATAAGCATAAATCTACTTGAATTTTATCATGAGAGATGAGTGAGAATATTTAGTTGGGGTAAATTGTGATTTGGTATGCTTAATAATTATAAATTAAGGAACTTAAAGGAATGAGAAGAGAGTATTCCATCATTTTGAAGTAGGAAAAAGTAAAATGCATGATTTAATTACTTCTCTAAAAATTGAGAAATTAAATTGATATTTTATGTGAATTTTGAAATTTTGATTTGATATTTATGATCATTTAATTTTATTACTTTGAAATTTGAATATTAATAAACACGAGTCCCCTATTTAACTTCTTTTTGAGATTTTATGCTTGAGTACAAACATGGTTTAAGTGTGGGTGTATTTGAAAAACCAAAATAATGTGAAATTATTTATTCAAATTTACATCATCTTTGGGTGTTTTTCAATGTTAAAACCCTTGAATTTAAATGTTTTAGTTAAATGTGGGAATTTATGATGATAGGAATAAAATTTATTTTAAGAAATGTAAAAATATGTTGGATTTATTTTTTGGAATTTTTTTGACATCTTGATTATGGTTTGGAATTTTTCTAAGTCTTTTAATGGTTTTCATGTAAAAAATAGGACAGTCGCTCACCACCACTCCATGCATGCATCATCACTCATCACTAGCCACCACCGCATGCATGTATCACTAATCTCCACTCACTGGCACCCTATGCATGCACCACCGAGCGGCCATTCCATGCATGCACTGATGCTCTCTGCTCGCCACCTCCCCATGCATGCACCTATGCTTTCCTCTCTCCTTCACCACATGCATGAATCGTTGCTCGCTGCCACCCTATCCATGCACTGCTGCCTTCCTCTTGCCACCACCCCATGCATGCACCAATGATCACCACTTGCCGCCACCATATGCATGTACCACTGCTCATCGTTACCACATGTATGCCACCATCGCATGCATGCATCCACCCCATGAATGTGGCCTCCATATGCACCCACCGCATCCAGCCACTAAAAGCATGTTTCCCCTACGACACCACTGCATGTCATCACTGGATGCCACTTCTGCTTTTCCCCTTCACTCTTCACCTCCATCGAGAATCATTGCATGCATTCAGTCATCGTTTCCCCACCATTCTTCATAACTTTTCCACCTCTGTTGCTTCCACCTGCCGCGTGAAACAGCCCACAACAAACCTCGCTCTTCACTGGTGTTCAGGATCCACAGACCACCGCTACTCACCCATCAGCTGCCTACTCGCCATTGACACCACACCGAGGACACCTGATTAAATTATTTTAGACTGAAGAATGATTAACCTAGCTCCATTGGGTCAATTAATTATGCATTCATTCCATACAAAATATTCATTCGTCATGAGTCTTGGGGTGATTTAATTCCCCCAAGATCTCCTCCCTAATTTGATGGATCTTCAAATTTCATTAAGGTCGATCCACTCCCCCTTGCCTATATAAAGGAGCCTTGCCTCCTTTCCAAACCATTAGTCATCACTGCTAAGGAGATATCTAAGGAGGCCACTACCATGCTCTTCTCTTCTCCCCTGTTATTTTTCTTCTTTTTTATTTTTTTTTTCTTTTTTTAAAATTTTTTTTTAGTTTTCATTTTTTAATTTGTATTTTTAATTTGTTTTAAATAAATAAATTCATGATTTTTTATAAATTGTGTTCCACCCATCTTCTTCTTATTCTTTTAATAATAATTATTATTATTATTATTATTATTATTATTTATACTACTACTAATATTATTAGTATTATTATTATTATTATTATTATAACTAGTATTATTATAATTATTAATAGTAATAATAATAATAATAATAATTTTACTGTTATTATTATTATTTTAACATTATTTATTAATTATATATATTTTATTTATTTTATTTTATTTATTTTCTTATTTTCTTCTACCTCTTGTTTTATTTTATTTCTCTTTCTCTCTCACTCTCTCATCCCAATTCTATTTTCTTTTAATCTTTTATTCTCTCACCCCATTCTTTTTAATTTATTTTTTCTTTTCTTTTATTGTATTTATTCTATTATTCTTCTATTCACTCCACCATTGGGATCTCTTACTCTCCGAAATGAGAGGTTGACCCCAAGGCTTTCCTCGGGGGGAGGTCAAGGTATTCTTGAATTTTCCAAAAAGTTTATTTTAAGTTTGTAGATAGAATTGAGTAGCATGCATGGGTTAGGTGAATGTCCCTAATGTGGTGACTACCCACAATGACATGCAACTAAATCTATCCTTATTCTTTTATTTAATCGATTTTACCTCTCTCTTTGTTGTTCAGTTCTTCACATGTTGGAGTTGAATTAATAAATGGATGAAATAGAATCAATGGAGTTGAGTCTTTGAAGATGGAACCTTCTAGACCAAGGAGTGTCATCAGCCTTGATTAAAGGAGGACGTGGGATTGATAGTGCTTAGGAATTAGATGATATTCCACAATTTCTAAATAAATAATAGTAATTCAAACATGCGATTTCATTTTGGATTATCAAATTGATATAAAAAAAACATAAAGGATAATAATGATTGAACCTTAAACCAAACTCCAAAACCAAGTTATTTCTTTCCTTAAATCATTTATCTAGTTTTAATGTTAGTTTAAATTCTCATTTTTCATGTCATTAGAAAAGTAATCAAAAACCCAAAAAGATTGTAATTGTTTTCTTAAATTAATCAAAACCAAAAAAATAGATAGATTAAGTGATTTAGAATAAGTAAATGAGCACATGAGCCTCAGCCCAGTTAGTGAGGACTCCTTAAGTACATCCAGGAGACCCGGGATCAAATCCAGGCGGAGGATAATTTATGGGTACTGTATCAGTACTGTAGCAGGTACTGTAGCGGAATTGTATAAGGCACTATTTGGCACTATAGCAGCCAGGAATATTCCTTCGTTTGGGCCTTCGGGCCACCGATTTGGTCCCCGAGTCTTTTAAGGCCTTCAGGCCACCCGAGACTTTGGGTCAGTAAGGCCTTCAGGCCACCTCAAGGCCTTCGGGTCACCTTAAGTGTAGATGTAAACCAGACAACTTACACAGAACAAACTTCAGAAGGAGGAGGAGCAATGAGCTTTCACCATAGCAGAGGATAAATGGATTGAAAGAATGAGAGGGTATGGAACCTACCATCGGGACAAGTCTGTGCATGTATAGGAAGGCCTAACCGAATAGCCATGCGAAGGTGGAGAGCTGATTTCATGATGAAGATGCTGGGGAGGAGCAGTTCCAAGTAGTTAGTCTGGGTTGTATGTAATGTTGGGAGCCTATGGGCAATGAATTCTTCTAAGGACTCTGGACCATGTAATACTTATGCCTACGGGCCTTGTAAGGGTTCCACCTCACCCCTTTAAAGTTGGATTATCAAAATAAATAAAAAATGAAGGCCTTAGGTCCATTGGAAGAGAAGAAGTAAATGAACAAACTGAAAGGCTCCTCAAGTGAAATGACATTAGTAAGACACTATGTTGCACTAGGAAAATATTTTTTTTCCATGACATATGACAGGAGTGTGTTTACTTCCATGTGTGAAAAATGTAGATTTAAATATATTTCACTCTCCTTAGAAATTGATATACCACAGTGAGTGTCCTCTCTCTCAGTTCGTGAGAGGGGTGAGGAGTAGAGTGTGAACTTTTAGATCTGAACTACTATAAAAATATCTTGTGTTCATATTTTACTTTCTTGAATTTTATTTTCTATATAATTTATTATAATGGTGTGTTTGAATTTTCTAAAATTTGAATCTATCACTTTCCATTCATAATGTTTAAACTCTTATTAATTTTTAAAGAAATACAATTCACCCCCCCCCCCCTCTTGTCCATTGCCATCACCTCTCTCGGACCAACATAAAATTCATTCTACAGACTATAATATGATTTTATTCAATCAAAAGGTACTGATTAAATTTTAAAACCAATCCAAAATAGAATTTTACTTTGTAAATACTTGAAAGTAAAAAATAATTTTCAATAAAAAACAGTATTTTTTAATATTCATTAAAAAATAAATCTTTTTTGAAAATTCTCAAAAATTCATACTAAGATAATTTTGACATGATAAATTCAAAAATGAAATTCATTTTTTAAAATTAAAATTATATAATTTAAAAATCATGAATTTAAATAAAACCATATAATGCATGAAAACCCAATTTGGTTAGAAATAAATATTTTTCATTTTTGACTAAAAAATTACATAATATTATTATGATAACTATAACTCTATAAAATATAATTAATGAATATTAATAAGACATTAAAATGATTTATCTGGACCTTAACTAGGTTGTTACACAACCTGTCAAGACAAAATAAAAACAACCAATCCAACTATATGATGAATGAGGTATAAACAATACAACTAAAATGATAGAAAAATAAAATGATAATATCAAAGTAGTTGAAACAAAGTATAGAAAGGCGACTCAAGAAAACCAAAGGATGTCCTGACACAGAAAAATGGATGTGGAATCACTCCAACCAATCTATAAGATAAACTTCAAGCTCCACCACCATCCTGAGAAAATAGAAACATGATGCTTCACTTGATAAATATGATACCTTCCTTTACATGTGTCATGAAGAACAACATCTACATACGCCCCAAAGTGCATATGTAGGACATGAGTAATCATACCGAGTAGGATTTCCCCAAGATAATTATTAACTCATTCCATTGGGATAAGAACATGTTAGCTCATAGTTTAAAATATAATTTATAACAAAGAGAGGAATACTAAAAATATTTTTCCAATTTAAAACAATTTTAAATTAAAAGCGGTGTAATTTATGCATCAATACCACTTGGTATACCCAACCACATCCATCCACTCACGTACACATGCATGCCAAATTAAAATCCCAATACTCGTGAGTGGTAATGCATCATTTATGAAGATATTACTTGGTGATATACCTTTTGTTCCTCCATTCTGGAACTGGGATTTAAATATGTAGTAACAAGGCCCCACATAATGAAATGATAAACACATTCCACCCATGTATGCTAAGTTATCACACCAATTCATTCCAAATAAATTCAATCTTTATTTTAAAACATAAAATTGAACATATTTCTTGTATTAAACTAAAACTATAATTTAAAATCAAAATTCAAAGGGGTTTTCCAAAAAAAATATTCAAATAATCAAGATTTCCAAACCACAAACCAATAGATTTTTTCTTTATGAAATCATACAACATTTCCTTTGAAAATATGAGAAAAAAATTTAATACATTCAATCTTTCAAGTTCTGTAATAAGTGGATAAGATAGAGAAGCCACTGACCTCTCAACAGGAGATGAAAACAAATAATGACACAATGAAACCTCTATATCTAGGCTCAAAACTCCTTTACTTTAATAGATCCAATAGGGATCTCATAAAAATACATCATAGATCATATATCTATCCATAATGAATAAAATATAATGTTACATGTGAGATGAGATAAAGAGATCTAAATTTAAAGAGAGAAAATAGAGACTTAGTGTTGATTCTGTATATATAATGAATTTTGATCCATCAAAACCAACTTTTAGATCAAAGGGAACCACAAAGAATACTTCAGAGATAAGTGGATCTTGATATCTTGAGAGAAGCGGTGAAAATGAGTGTCTCGAGGGTTAAAAGTGAGTTAAACTCTAATTTTCAAAGAATTAAATGCACGTAAAATGGTTAGTCCACATGGTTTAGGAAACTATGAAATAATCATGCACAAGTTATTACCTCTAAACCACCCTTTTACATGGTTGGTTCACATTGTTTGACAAACTATGGGACAACCGTGCTTTTCCTTATATCTCCACTTTCATGGTTTCTCCCGGGAACCCATGTGGTTTGGAAAAACCATGTTTATCCACCTTCCCTCCCAATCCTATCGCACGGTTTCCTAGAGAAAACCACATGGTTTCCCATAATCATGATCAAATATTCACCCTTAGAGACACTTCCAAAAACACACCAAAACCATCCAAAAAATCCTAAAAGTCAACCTAATTATTATATAACTTAAAATTACAAAATAAAAGGGTAAATTATCTAAAACTAGGTTTATTACATTCTACCTATAATTAGGCTTTCTTTCCTTAGAAAGATGGATATTTCTGGAGCATTAAAAAAGTTCAGGCCATTGTTCCAATATCTCTTTTTTACATTCCCATGTTTATTTCTGAATCTCACCATGTTACCATAAGACTCAAACCAATGGAATATTTTTTTTATATGAAATACCTCATCTTGTATGTTCAATATACAAATCGGTGGATGAAAAAATGTATCATCCATTTCAATATCAACATAATCTCATCAAAACACATGGCTAGCATCGGGTTGGTATTTCCTTAGTTGATATACATGGAAAACATTATGAACCATACTGAATTGTGGTACTAAATCCAAGTGATATAAAAGATCATCAATTATATCAAGTATCTCAAAAGGTACAACATATAAAGGAGACGACTTCCCTTTCTTTCCCAGTCGATGATTTCCCATCCTTAGAGAGTCTTTCAGGGAACACATGATCTACCACGACAAAGGATAAAGGATGGCGATGATTATCAGCATAATATTTTTGAGGGATTTAGGATAAAACCATCATTTTCTTGATCATCTAAATTTTATTAGTCTTCTCCTAAACAAGGATAGGTCCCAATAGTGAAGTTTCTTTAGTCTCTACCCAAAAAAAGTGGAGAACAAAAAGGACGGACATACAATGCCTCAAACGGAGACATCTATATCATGGACTAATAAATTTTTCTATAAAAAACTCTACTAAAGTAAAATGATCCTCCCATGAACCTATAAAATCTATTACATAAGCACAAGAATATCTTTTAGTGTCTAAATTGTGCATTCAAACTACGAATCTATTTGAAGATGATACATCATATTCAAGGTTAATTGGGTACCCAAATCTTCTTAAAGTGATCTCTAAATCTGATAGGTGAAATTAGGATCTTAGTCAAAGATGATTGAAACTAGTATTCCATGAAATTTTAATACTTATCAAATATAGATATTTTTCAAGTCATATACCATATTGGATTCATTAATTGGAATAAAGTAGGCTAACTTTGTGAGTTAGTCCATAATTTACCAAATTAAATCATGATTCTAAATAGTTCTTGGTAAATACATGAAAAAGTTTATAGTTATCTTATCCCATTTCTAGAAAAGGATAGGTAAAGATTGTGGTATTCAAAATGGTCGTTGATTCTCAACCTTGACCTGTTGCAATTTAGGAATTTCAAAACAAAATCAACCATATTTCATTTCATACCTAACCACCAAAAATGAGTTATTAGATCCTTGTACATATTTTGGATTCTTGGATGAAATGTCTATTTTTAATGGTGATAAATAGAAAGAATTTTTCCTTGACAAGATAGAAGAATTTAAATTCGATCTCAAAAAAGAAAAATAGTGTTCCCATCTTTTTTTTTCATCCATAAATGGTCTCCCAACTATTTATTTTTTATGTAATGGTAAGGAAACCATAATTTGATCTTTGAACATCCTTAAATATTTCAACTAAGTTAGGAATAATAGTCACCAGGTAAAATATTGAAAATTCATTCTACTCAGTATAATCTAAATGCATGTATACCATGATACTCATCAATTTCCACAGATCATGAGATTATTTGGATAATTTATTGTATGTCTTTCATATTAAATCATTTTCTATGGAATTACCCTTTCAAGGTGTGTAAACTAAGTAAAAGTCAAACTTCAAGAGATATTCTATCTATCTTCTTTGTCTCAGGTTCAAATGTATTTATGAAAAGATATGTTTCAAGATTTTATGGTTTATAAACATAGTCAATTTCTCACCAAAGTGATAATGATTCCAAGTTTTTAAAGAATTAACTACCACATCCAATTCCAAATCATGGGTTGTATAATTCTTTTATAAATTTGTAGTTATCTTGATCCATAATCTCCTTACTTGAGAACATATAGTTTATTCCAAGTCCATATGTGTCACTATAAACCAAATAACCTTTCACGAGTTTAGGAAAAACAATAATTGGTGTCTAAGGGTGTTGGATTGGTGTCTCTCGATCCTCTTTGGATGTTTTTGGGTTGAATGCTTGCGGCCCATACTGTGCACCAGGCCGCAACTCCGCGGTTCGAGCTCCACAGTGAGCTCATTGGGGGTTGTAGGGGGAAAACATCCTTGCTCTGGGGGTCTGTGGGCTAAAGGGGCCTAGACCAAATTTGGAGGCACTATAGTATATTTGACCTACTATAGCAGAGCTGACCGGATGACACTGATGGGGCACTATAGTAGTGAGGAATTTGGCACAACTACTATAGTAGGGCTAACCAATGACACCAATAGGTAAATTTAGCTCCAAAAACTTCTATCCATAGACCACTATAGTATCTTGTACTTTTGTGGCCATGAAACTATAGTGATGCGTACTTTCAACCACATTTTACTGTGGCACAACGGACTTTTTGTGTGGTTGGTGGAATAGTGCTTTATCCTCCTTGTTATCCCATTTTGGGGTAGGGTTTTGTGTGTGCTTGATAAACCTAAAACTCCCTATTATTTTTTGCTCCTGACTATAGTGATATTTCTAACTCTCTATGGATGTAGAGATCATTTCTTGAACCACATAAATCTCTATGTCCATGTTCTTATTATCCTTTTGTTTCTGAATTTTATTCATCTACAAACCTATTATGTCACTGTGACTCCTAACATTTCTGTAATAAAGGGAGCCTTTCTTTAAGCTCTAAAAAGGGTTGGTGACAATCATCACTCCATTGGAATTAATTTCCCTTTCTCTTGAGAACTTTCATAGAAGATACGATTTGAAAGAAGTCCTAAATAAATCAATAATGGTAACTTGTTAGGCCTAAAAAGGTGTGTATCCCAGTCATTATTCGATGGTTTCCAAGAGACAAAAACTCTTATATTTTCAATATCTACTAATATTCATTTCTTTGAAATTTCATGGCTAAGGAATAAAAATTATTATATCTAGAAATCGCATTAAGAGAATTTTTCATATAATCAGTGCTCCCATAAAATACTCAACACAATCTATAAATTTTATTCATGTTCTTTCTGAGTTTGAGAATACACCAAAATTTCATACAAAAATACCACAATGAAAGATTCTAGGTATTGCTAAAAGATTCAATTCATCAATTTAATGAAAAATGAAAATTCATTTGTAAGGCCAAAGGGCATGGCCACATATTTATAATGACCCTAATGAATCCTAAATGTTTTCTTTGGAATATCCTCTATCTTAACCTAGATTTGGTGACACCCTGAGCGTAGATAAATTTTGGATAACCATTGGGATCCCTTCAATTGATCAAAAAATCATCAATTCAAGGAAGAGGGTATCTATTCTTTATTGTATCTTAATTCAGTTTACAATAATCAACACAAGGTCATAACAAACCATATGCCTTCTTGAAAAAAGGAACTGGAGTAGCCTAAGGTGATGTTATTGGTATTATGAGCCCTTTACTTTCTAATTATTCAAATTGGAACTTAAATTCTTATAATTCCATTTGTTTCACTCTATAATATGGAAATGAAATAGTATTTGTTCCCAGAAGGGGGTTAATTGAAAATTACACTTCCCCTTTATGTGTCAAACTAGTGAAATCTTTGGGAAACGCATCAGTATAGTGATCCAAAATTATAGGAAAATTATAGTATCAATTATTTCAATAGTACCTAAAGTTATTATTACTAATTTATAAGTAATATCTTCCACCATTGGTTCTAAAGGCTCCACTTTCTCAGCATTCCCATCCCCACTTCATTTGAAGTGATGTACCACCACATTAAAAGATGAAAACTTTACTCATCGCACATAAAAATCAATATGGGCCTTGAAAGAAAATAACCAATCCATTCCCTTGATCAATTCAAATATATCCAATTCCAAAATAGAAAATTACAAAATAAATAGGACTTTATCGATTATTATTGAATAAACGGCACATTTAAATCCCCTACACTCTTGCTGCTCAAGAGGTGTCTGGATACTCATCACATGTGGAATCATTTTGATATGAAACCCCATTTGATTAAAAAAACATGAAGTAATAAAAGAATGGGATTCACCAGTATCAAATAGAACTTGCATAAGGGTTGAGTTAAGAAGAATAGTACCTCACATAGTTAAAGGACTAATTATTCTTCTGTGATCATATGCTCATCACCACACAAGTTCTTACTCTCCTTCAACCCCCACCCCACAACCCCCTTGTTGATTCATTCCTTTCTATGGTTTCATTGTATGAGGAGTTGATTTTTTCCTAGAATCACCCAGGTTCACTCGGTTCTGAGGAATTGAACTATTCTAATGTGAATGTCCAGTTGAAGCATAAGATGTCTAAGACACATGAGATGTAATTTTAGTAACTTAATTTGTATAATTATGGTAATAATGATAAATATGTACCATATTATTATAGTTGTGACATGTTCTAGGTGGTGTAATACAATCTCACTTCATATGATCAAACAAACCACATTGGTAACATCCAATCTTAATACTTGGATGTAGAGGAAATTTAACTGATCTGATGGTTTGATTCTGAGATGCTCTTCCACCTTAGAATTAAGTGTCCCTCTTATGTTTGTTCCCATAATTAGAGTTCCCAAATGTTCCTATGAATATTAACATAGTTCCTTCAGTCATATTCCCATTGATATCATTTTCTTCTACTATATCTCTATTAATCATCTCTATATAATCAGTAATATAGAAGAAAACTATCTTAGAATTAATTTTTTCTCACAATAAATACTTAAGTATGTGTTCCTTCAAGGATACACTAATATCTACATATAGAGAAAAATTAACTAATTTTATAAACTTAGTTGTATCAATGGTATATTTTCTTACTTAATACTAAATAGATATATCATCTTGGCAATCTTAAAGGTGTAGAGTTAGAATTTCTTGTTGAAAATTTCCTAAAATCCTTCCCACATAAGAACTTGATCAAATTTATCTTGGATAGATAAATCCAACCATTGATGTGAAAGATCATCCAGAATATATACTACTAACTTGAACTTTATATTAGTCAGGTTTACAAGGAAATCAAAAATCTAGTTCATTCTATTAATCCACAATTATTCCTTTTCAAATTCTAAATCCCCCCCAAAAAAATATTTGTGGATTATGTTTCTAAAATTGCAAATAATGATCTTCTTTTCATGGTTCATCATTCTGATTTCCCTTATAAACATCTTGAAAAGGCTTGAACAATGATTTGACCAAGTTTTTAGTTCACCTGTGGTTCAGGTGAAACCACATTCTTTATTGCTTCCTCTAGAGGGTTTCTAGGTTTTCTAAATGATGTCATTTCTTTATAGTTAGAAAAAAACATCACTTAGTCATCACTCACTAGTAAAATGAAGGCTTATAATATTACAAACCATCAAAAGTAACAATAATTATAACCAGTTTCTAATAATCATCAAATATAATATGAGCAATGAAATTAAAGAGGGAAGTCACATTACTAATTCATGATATGATACACTCATCGTCTAAACCCACAATGATGAGATGATAGCACAGCTATAGGTTTCTGAAACACCTTTTGTAAATGAAACACACTAGAAACATGAAGTTCATCATAAAGAAGTTATCTATTCCTTTTATGATATACATTTCAAGTTCTGACATTTCCTATATCCTTGTTACTATCCCTTGATGATGGACCGACCAAGACTAATACCATTATTCACATCCTAACCCTAACCATTAGCTTGTACATACTCGAGGTGACATTAACCTTATGTGACATCCTAATACACCAAAGGATGATAATAAATGTCAAGGGTTAACCTCAACATTGAGGGATGTTTTTCCCTTTTTAAAACAACACAAAATAAAAAATATATGAACCAAATATATGATGTATGAGGTGTCAAAAATATAACTCAAATGAGAAAACTAATAAAATAATAATATCAGAGTAGAAACGACAAAGTATAGCAAGTAAACTCAAGAAAAACAAAGGACATCCCAATGTAGAAACCCTTATGTTCCATCACTCTAACCAATCTATAAGAGAAACTCAAAACTCCAACACTATCTTGAGAAAATAGCATCATGATGCTCTGCCAGAAAAATATGATACCTTTTCTTTACCTATGTCATGAAGAACAACATCTTCGTATGCACCAAAGTGCATATATGGGGGGTGAGTAATCATACCCAGTAGGCTTTCCCCAATAGACTTCCCAACTCACGCTACTAGGAAAAGACCATTTTAGCACAAAGTTTAAAATATAATTTATAATAAAGAGAGGAACATCAAAGAAGTTTACCAATTTAAAACAATTTTAAATTAAAAGAGGATTAATTTATCCATCAATACCACTTGGAATACCAAACCCACATCCATCCACTCATGCACGCATGAATGCTGAATGAAAATCTCAATACTCATGAGTAGTGATCCTTCCTTCACCAAGCCACCACTTGGTGATATGCCTTTCATTCCTATGGTCTGTCATTGAGCTCCAAATCAATAGCAACAAGGCACAACACAATGAAAAGATAAACACACACCACCCATGTATGTAGAGTTCTCACACCAATTAATTCCACATAAATTCATTCTTTCCATTAGAATATAAAATTTAACATCTTTCTTTCATTAAAACAAATCTATAATTTAAAAGGCATAATTCAAAGGGGTTTTCCAAAAAAAATATTCAATTAATTGAGATTTCAAAACCATAAACCAAGAGAGTTTTCCTTTAAAAAATCATCCAAATTTTCCTATCATGAACCCCTCCCACCAAAGATACTATAATGAAGGGTGGTATATAATGACCCCTGAGTTCTACCTCCAGTAGGCCCTAGGTTGGAGACTAGACACAGAGGGTATAAGAATCTCATGTATGGGAGGAATTACCCTATATAATATAAATAGGATTGGGAGATAATATGAATCAACCACAAACAACTCCACGACATAAAATAAAAGTAATCAAAACCATCCCACAATGCATGTATAAATAAAACTAATACAAATAAAAGTCTCTATAAGTAAATACCCAAAAGAAAAGATAAAGCAGTAACATAAAAACTGTCCAAAATTCTAAGCTAATAATGCCTAGCATGGTCTACGTAATATTTTTAGAAACTTAAAAAAAAATTTATATAAATTTCATGATCATATAAGTATACTCAGTAGGAAAACCAAAGTCTCTCATGTACATGTGAAATAAACATACTAATGCACCTGTGAGAAAACATCAGAACCAATAGCACCTAAATAGGTTAACTATCCATCCCAACCTCACCACGGAATGATCACCAAATAACACAATCCAAGTATAGTAAAATAATAATAATTATATTGATAAAGGGTACCTCTCACCTCTTTTCCACTGATTTTACACTCTCACACCCCAACGATGAACATTATGGAGCTCCCACCCCTTCTGTATAACATCACAGCACATCACATCACATCCCGCCTACAGAAACATGGGTCATCACATCACATATCACCTAAATACACCTTGGACATCACATCACATCACATATCATAACCAATGTATTAGGGTTTCATAAACATGAATGAAATCAATCTTGTACCCTCCTCTTACCATGCACAACCCCCACCATAATCCATCTCATCACATCTCACTCGAAGACACATGGGTCATCACATAACATCTAGATAGAATCCTTTTTTACTTATATCCATAACAATCTATGCATGTCACCATCACCTGGAAAAGGGAGGGGTTAAGAGTGGGTAGCCATCCATCCATCCTCCCACTAGGATGTTGGGAAAAACAACCCCCATATATATATTTATGGGTGTCGACACATGGTACTCAACATGGGTGAGGTGCAAATATAAATCACATGGAATATATAGTGGTATATATATAATATCAAACACATATTCCCAATCCTATGGGTTCACAACCAAGGCAGTAACCATATCACAACATCACCATATCGGATCATAACCTCTAAAACTTCTACTGCCACTTTTAAATGTAAAACACCACACAATGAGCCACAAGCCACATTCTACAATCCAAATACCCTTTTCAAATTAATCCATTTTCCAAATTTCAGATTATAATCCAATTTCATTCAAACATCCAATTCATTCCATTATTTCCATCCCATTTAATTTATATTTAACATCCCACCATTTAAACACACAGCATAGTTTATTCCAAATCATTTTATTATTTCTAACTCATTATACCAACCATTTTAATTCCAATACTACTTAAGAAACTAGTGTTAACATTGATATCACTATAAAAACAACCCAACATCCATATTCCAACAAGGAAACCTCTGCATTCATAGCTACACTTGCACAACCACACCACAACCACCATCGTGGCCCCTCTGAACACACATCGCTACATAGCAACTATCCAAGCATCGCATCAACTCAACCAATCCATAATACATATCCTCTTATTAAAACACATTCTAAACCACACATGTAGCATTTTCTAGATTAGGAATAGGGGATTCCATTCAGTCTCACTTCTTTATTTAAGGGAATTATCACAAAAGCCATATATCCTGGTGCAACCAATTCATTAGATACATATAAGTGGTTGTCCATTATTTAAAGTGGTTTCACAAAAATCACACAACATGGGAATAACACTATTTATAAAAAACCGAAAAAATAGAGGAAACCAATTTCCATGATTTTCAATGGCACAACAAACATATATCCAATATCAAAATATCAAAAAGATGTAAAATCATGTGAAACATTCCCCTTACCATTTGATTCAATTAAACTGATTTATTATCTTTGTTACTATGGTGTATACTATCTTTCCAAAATACAACAGAAGAATAAACCCCTCCAACATGTTACAACTGATGATAAACAAAGGAATTCCCTACCTGGAAGAAAGAAGCTTTACACAATTTGTTGCACCAGAAACAAGGGGTGTGTGAACTATAGAAAAACACCTATGGGGAACTCAATCCAACTATAGAAACAAGGTTCCATGACTCCAAGGGAAGAAGGATTGGTAACCTCCTGTCTCAAGAGAAAGTAATCGTGAAGTAATGAATGAAAGATGTTCTCTTTAGAATGATCAGATCTGAAACCAGTGGGATTTGATATAGTTTAGTTGACCATTAAAGGCAGATATCATCAAATCCATATGGTATTGCTATTTAAAAAGTCTCCAAAATTTTAATAAATAGAGGATATAATTATCCACCTTTAAAATGATTTTAAATTCCATTAATTAAGGAATTAAAACCATTATTCATTAAAAAATGATGTCAAAATGGAAAAACTATAAATTCTAGAAAATTTGGAATCACTTTAGATCTATATCCAGTGATATTACATGGGGATCTACCACTATTTAAGTTATATACCATCATTTTAGTGATCTACCAACATTTCAGTGATGTACTGTCAGTTTAGTGATCTACTGTCAGTTTAGTGATCTACTGTCAGTTCAGTGATCTTCCATCAGTTTAGTAATCTATGTTCAGTTCAGTGATCTACCATCAGTTCGACGATCTACCATAAGTTCAGTGATCTATCATCAGTTCATTGATCTACCTACATTTTAGTTATCTACCATCATTTCAGTGATCTACCTTGAGTTCAATGATTTACCATCAATTCAATTATCTACCATCAGTTCATTGATCTACCGTCAATTCGGTGATCTATCGTCAGTTCAGTGATATGCTGTCAGTTCAGTGATCTTCCATTAGTTCAATGATCTACAATCCGTTTAGTGGTCTATCGCCATTTTAATGATCTAGTTTCGGTTCAGTGGTCTGCCATTGGTTTAGTGATATGTCGTTGGTTCAGTGATCTATCATTACTTTAGTGATCTACAACTAGTTCAGTGATTCGCCATTAGTTCAGTGATCTACCGTTAGTTCATTGATCTACCATCAGTTCAGTGACCTATTTTCAGTTCATTGATCTACCATCATCCTCCAAAACACTTTTTTCTCCCCTCCAAAACTTTAGAAAACTCCTCCCTTCCTCTACCAAACACCTCTGGAGTTTCATCAGACACCTCAATCAGCATATTCCCTGCAAATTAATGGGATAGAAGGTCTGGGATATTATATTTAATTTTTAAATACAATTAAAACATTTAATAAACCAAAGCCTTCAAGTTTTAAAACAAGTGGATAAGAGAGAGAATCTAACTGACTCTCAACAAGTGATGAAAACAGAGAAAGACATAATGAAACCTCTAGATCCGGGATCAAAACTCCTTTTATTCAATAGATCCAATTGGGATCTCATAAAAACACATCATTGATCATATATCTATACATAAATGATTATATATTATGTTCTAGTTGAGAGAATATGACGAGATCTGAAAAAAAAAAGATAGAAAACTAAAACTTTTCATTGATTCTGGAGATCCAACACACTTAGAATCATCAAAATTGGCTTTTGGATCAAAGGGAACCACCAATAATTCTTAGGAGGGGAGTGAAGTTTTAGAGCCTAAAAGGATATGTAACACCATGAGATTTTAGAAAATAAAAATATGTTCGGTAGTATATTCGACACGCAACACCAAGCTTAAACGGCCTGTGAAATATAAAATCATTATAACCTAGTTGTTAAATTGGTGGGTATAAATATTATTAACTAATTTATGAAATTTATATATATAAATTTCTTATTAAATATAAATTTTAGATAAATTTTTAGTAAATAATCAATCAATTTTTAGTAAAGTAATTTTATGCTTCAAAAATATGTTTTCTTCAAAAAAGATTTTTATTTATTTTCATGAAAAAAATATTATAATTAATTTTTGGAAATATTAGAAATTTTATTTGATAAAATTAAATTCATTTTTTAAATCATAATATCATAATTTAATTTGGCTAAAAAAATTTTATTTTTCAAAAAATATTGATTTTTAAGTGAATGGTGAAAAATACTGATTTTTGTAAAAATTTAATTTATTTTAAATAAATAAAGTAATTTAAAAGTCTCATTATGTTTTGAATATTATTTCAAGTTACTTAAGTATTATTTATTTATATTTAATCCACTTAATTTTTTTAATCAACTTTATATTGGAATTTAGTGTAAGTTTATTTTTGGGTTTAAAAACAAGTTTTTTAAACTATTTTATAGTACATAATGTTTATACATTTTAATTAATTAAAATAATACATAATAAGAAATTATTTAAATTAAATTTATAGTTTATATATCTATAAATATGAATTTAAATTAACAGAATGATTATTAATAGTCATGGTGTTAATATAAAATCATCTTTTGCTTGAAAAATACAGCTCTTGAAAACTGTTTTTTCGTCGCATTTGTAACTTTTATTTTAAATTAAATTTTACCAATTATATGAATTTAATTTAGTAAAATTGATAACATGTTTGGAATCATCATAATTTATAATATCTAATAAGGTCAAATTAATTTTTTACCATAATGAATAGTGAAAATAGTAAAAATTAGTTACCATGATTAAGGTGGAAACGGGTTTACCAGAAGTTAAACTAAAAATATAATAGTAAAAATGACCTCAAAACTTGGCTAAAATATATTTTATAGACATTTTTTGACCTTATCATGTCTGATTATTGATAATTTCTCATTTTGGATCTTTTTGGCATGTGAAAAAACATAGTTACACCTTAGTGTTTTCAAAAATTACAAGTATGTCAATCACATCACTTATAAAAGGTCACCCACACTCCTCTCATATTCACACATTAAAATTAATTTGTCTCATCAAATCCAAGCCCAAATTAATTCCTAACTTCTCTCCTCATGACCTAGATCCCTTATTTCGATCATAAATTCATCCTAAGAAGGTTTTTGGTGCTGACCTAAGGAGGTTGTTTGAAGAATAGGTATTGCGCTTAATCGAGCGCTTTTATTTTTCTTTTTCCAACTCCTTAAAATATTATTCAATTATTATGATATAATAAAACTATTATATTACATATATTGAGGTGTTATTAATTTAATGTAATAACCTAAATTCATCTCCTCTTCCATCAAATGGGATATGAAATCATCATTCGTGTATACGGTGAATTACCGTCTCATGAATCGATCTCATTAATTTTTCATCACTGCCTCTCACATCTTTTTGTAATGATCTATTTAAAGTATATATATAATATATGTAACATATTTATACTTCTGTGGTTATTATATTATATAAACCTTCTTATTTTCTATTCTGAGGGGGATACGATAACATCACTCATGTATACAGCGGACTACCGCCTCACGAAACGATGTGATTCATTTTTCAATAACACTTTACATAGAAAATAATAAGGATATATTTAATGAATATATGTTATATACATGAAATAATTATGATATTTAGGAAATATTTATCATTCTATAAAGATACTATATCATTTTTCTTTCTTACACTGAAAATGGTAATATCGTTCATGTGTACCTGTGGATTATCACCTCCACAAAGCGATGTGATTATTTTTTCATAACCACAACACATGGATGATATATATAAGTATATTTAATAAAATAATATGTAATTTATGATATTATCATCATTTTTTAAAGATAAAATATTACTTTCCTTATTTCCATAATGATTGTTGAAAAATAGAAACATTACTCGTGTCTATGTATGATCTACCGTCTCTATGATCGTAACGTAGTTCATTTTTCATAACCATATTTCATGATTGGTTTGAAAAGTATAAATTATGTATAAAAATTATAAATATTTTGTGATTATTATTATGGATATGTTGAATTAATGACCTTTTTTACCATTGTCAACACACCAAATTCGTTTTGAAATAATGAATCAATCCTCAAAACACCCAACAGGGACTTAACTGATTAAGTACTTAAATATATCATTATAAATAAATAAAATAAATGATTTAAGTATAATGTATTAAACCTGGAAAATTTTCTTAAGAAATCAAATAATTGATATAATCTTATTATATAGGAGTTAAAGGACTCGTATGGAAAGTATGGACTCGAGGTAAGGGTTTCTCGTCTCACTTTTTATTTTAATGATACATATGTCATATTCACCACTTTTTTATATTATGTTGTGTATATACTACCCATTTTAAATGTAATATCATGAATCCTTTATACATCATGGTATTTTAAGTTTCAATTTAAATTATTTCATCCAAATTGATTTGAATTGAAAGTTACCAAGTGGTAAATAATTTCATAACTCAATTTCTTTTCATTAGGTTATATTATGTATTCATTTTATTTGATATTATACGATTATGTATGTAATCAATTTTTATTATCATATATTGTATTTCCACTTTTTTTATATGGATTTACATTTGATACACATAATCGATTCATTGATTAATTCTCAAAATCAATGGTATGATTTTGTAAGGTTTATTCATCTCAAATTCTCTTTCTTTGAGACATATGTTTATAGTATGCACCTTTATTCATTTGTGAGGTGTATATACTTACCTTTTAAATTTTATATCATGAAACTCCTTATGTTCATGATATTTAAAGTATCATTTGATGTTATTCTTTTATGGGGTTAATCATTAAAGAGTTACCAAAGTGGAAAAGTATTTATGTTACAATATCCTTTCTTTCAATATTGTTTCTATTCAAGGTTATTTTGGAAAAAAGAATGTGATATTATTTTCTTAAACTATGTCTCTTTTATTATCCTTTATTTTTTAATGTGTTTCATATATTTAATTTTATGACCTAACCCACCGAGTTTTAACTCGTGACTACCCCAAGCCTGCCTCCAATAGGTCAGGGGTTGGCGACCAGTGCCAAGTAGGTATATCTCACAAATGGGAGGCATTGTCCTAGAGTACCTATATAAATGTAAACATATCCAACCCCACACAATTATGAAATGTAAAACAATTGAACAATTCATGAATACATATAATATCCCATAATAGAGTGTAACAGTAAAAGTACTAAAAGTGGGAAAAGGGGTCAAATACAAGCTCAACCAAAAACTGTACAAAAGTACAACATTCTCTAAGGGTAAGGACTAAGTTAATCAACCATATCCCAGTAAAAACACCATGGTATTTCAATCTACAGTTATGCTCCACCCACTCCCTGTCCTCCCAAGACACCATCAAAATTTTCTTCATCTGCATAAGACGTGACACGTGCAGGTAAAGCCCATGCAGGGGTGAGTATAACAATACTCAGTAGGACACCCCGAAAACACTAAACACAAAGCACCAAATACAGTCAACTCAATACAATATATAACAATAAATGTATAATATAAACACCTAGATATACTCAATAGAGACACCATGCCATGAGGTGGTCATAACCAACTGTCAGCCATAGGATTTTTCTTGAACCAACACTCATTTCGGGATAACCCACTCCATGATTCATGCTATGATCAGAGACACTTGATGAAGAGGTATAGATCATTGGGTCCCACCTAATAAGGATCACTGGTCTACAAATACCCTGATACACATATAGGGGGTCATGCCCAGAATAGTTTGGGGACACCACGAACCCAATCTGGATCAACCCGCTACGTAGGGGATCGTATGCCATTGATTCCACAAACCCTAACAATACATCCTACTGTAGAGACCCAAAGCCTGACGTACAAGGACATTACATTACTTTTGCGGAATACTTATTACATAACAAAAACACACACACAAGGACCGTAATAGTTTAGTGTCTTTGGAAACTCGGAACGTAATCTTCTAATCATGGTGAAAGATCTTCAACATCTTCCATAAATATCTTCCCTTTTTTCTTACCTAAAACCATTATTTATATCATGGGGAAAAGAAAACATAAAAGGGTGAGCTCAAATGCTCAGTAAGGGTAAACAAAAGAAAAATCAATCACATCATATTCATAAGAACATAACATTTTGGAAATCTTAACCTGAAAAAGAGATCATAATATCATAACATGGGATAAATCATAGTAGTGAAATGAAATCCCAATAATCATAACTTAAAACATTAAACTTTGTGGCATACACACATAATCATATAGAATCATTTATTATTAGTCAAGACTCATTGCCAAGACTATCTTAGTGGACAAGTCCATTTCTGAACCGAGTCACCCTCGTTTCAGTCCTGTTTCACTGAACTGGTATAACCTACCGTTCCAGCCATGTCTATCTCATGAGATATAAAATCTTTACCCAATACATTGGAGGGAGATATAGGTCCCACCCATATCATAATGAAACCATTCTTATGTGTGCCACAAAAATCATAAATCATACATCATTTAATAACCCATGTAGTAAAAATGGGATTCATAAACATCGTGACATCATAAAACAATTCATATAAGATAAAGGAATTCATAAAAATAATTCCATCACAACATAGCCAAATTAATGTAATAATAAGGATAGAAACAGAACCCTATGTTATCTTAGATGTAAAATAATTTTGATAAAACACTTGAAATGAATTCTTGAGGAAAATATCCTTTCTTCTTCAAAATCAATTTCTTTTCACAAAATGTCATGCAATTTTAAAAGAAATAGATTTTATTGAAAATAGTCATGAAATCTTTTGTAGGAAACTTCATGAAAATAAGGCTTTATAAAACTGTAAAAATCCATTCGTGCCGTATAAGTTAAAAAAACATTCTTCGTACTTTTGTCGAAAAGGTCAAAAAGTACATCGTACGAAAAATGACAAAAGATTCCTTTCATATCTTTTACTAAAAACTCACCAAAGGGTAAAATTGGATTTAAACAATTGTATGTGGATGGAAATAACATTAAATATTGAGGAAACATAGATGTGGATGATAAAATACACCCTAGTAAATGCCAACGTATAAACAATCTCGGATAAAAATGAGATTGTGATATTTCCCTTACCTTAGGTCCGATATGCTTTGTACGTGTCCGAACCTCCTGTATAATGATTTAAATAATGTTATTGACTTATTCCAGAATCATAAATATTTTTATGATATCATATTTCATCATATTCTTAGCTTCTTAGTAGTAATATTTCATTGCTACTTGTTATTCGGGTGTTTATAACTTTTTGTTCTTATGCGTGTTTTGTCAAATAAATTCTTATTCTTCTCTTTAGGTTATAGATACCTAATTTCCAGAATGGTATTAGTGTAATATATATCATATTAATTCATTAAATTCATTCAATTCATTTATATAATCATTATGAAATGAAGATCATGTAGAACGAGTCGCATCACATCGTGGAGACGGTATTCCGTACGTACGCACGAGTGATGATATCGTTCCTATGATCGTGGAATTGTGTTGAAGTGTATGTATACTATTTCAGTATCAATATCACTTGATAATAATAATATATAGTTACTCATTAAACCATTATACCCATCCAATTAAGGTGGTGGCGGAAAATAGATTACACCACGGCGTGGAGACGGTATTCTGTACGTACGCACGCGCGGTGATTTCCTTTTTCCGTAGGATGGATAGAAGGTTAATTAGAGTTGTTTCATATTTATAATAACATATCAGTATATAATAAATAATGATGTTATTAATTTATCATTAAACAACTAAATAAGAAGAAGTTGAAGAAGAAAGAAATTGAAAAAGATCGGTAATGGATATTACCTCTTTTTGACGCGCCTTTTCTTAACCTCCACTTAAAGAACTAAGGATGGTCTTTGAAGAAGACCAGGACCTCTAGGATGATACTAGGGAATTGGAGAAGAGATTTTGTCAGGGTTTGTCCGAGATTGAAGGCTCAAAGTGGTGCGAGGAAGAGGGGGAGGAGGTGCCCTTTTATAAGGGAGGAGAGGGGCACTTTAGGAAAAACTAAAAATATTATTTTATTATAAAGTCAAGTTCGGTTTTAAATAGCTCCAAATTGATTTATTTAGAGGATAAGGTGGGGATGGGTCTAAATCCTCTCCTCAAATAGAATTTAGTAAAGTTTAGTTTCCTATTTTAACCTTATCATTTAGATTTAACATTAAGTTAAATAATTTTACTTTTACCGTGCCTTCTCGTGTTCTTACACTATAAGGTTAATAAACTTACTATAAGAAGTCAAACGAACCCCAAGTTGTTTATTATTAATATATATAACCTTATCTAAGTCATTTTTCCAAACCTTAGATTTTTAGGAATAAAATAACAATTAATAATATAATATTTGTTTTAAAAACTATTTTATGTCAATTTTGAAACTATTTAGTAATTGATTTTTGTGAAAATCATAACAGAATGATAAGTTCTAAAAAAGTTAATTAAATCAATACTAACATGTCATATTAACCTATAAAATTAGTATAATTCATAAAAAGTCTCAAATTATATTTATTTGGGTATTTATAACATCAATTATGTCAATATTTCATTAATAAGATAATTACTGCATCATCGTTGTGTCATAAATAAATTAAATTATTTAATGTCTAAAAATTAAAAATAAAATACAATTATTTAGGAAATCTTTTTATCTTTCTAATGAATATTTATAGTCGAATTTATCTTATGTATAACCTCATATTAAAAATGTTTTAGTAAATAAACTTTGATTTTAACTCTTTTAACCCTTCTTTAAATAAATTAATAATAAATGTCCTAATCTAATCCAAGTGGGCCTAAATGGTCATATTTTATTCCTAAGTTTGTTTTTGGTCGAATTACACTTGTCCAATAGAATTAGGACATGTGTTAGGGTAATAATAATATCATCTCTACCCTTAATTACCCTATTTACTTTTAACCGTGGTAAAAAAAAGTAAAAAGTTACTATTCACCAAAAAATTATTTTCATCTCATTGAACCACATTTTACTTACTGACATCAACCGTGTCTCTTGGATTTTTGAAATTCCACTCACAGAAGCGGTAAAATTAAGTTTTATGAACAATTCAGTTTTTTTAACTACCACTTAGTGGTTTCACTATTCATCCAAAATTGAAAGTTTTCAGAAAAATACCAAAAATTAGGCCTAATATATATTTGATATTATGAACTCAAAAATGATGTCTATTTTACCAAATTCAAAACATATCAGTTGCATTAACTAATTTAAAAATTAATTCCCGTCGTCAAAACAAATAGTGTGTTTCAAAGAGATAATAACTATCAAAAGATTGAAACTTGTTTATAACTGGTTTAAATGTGAAATTACATCCAATGACCATCATTGTATTAAATTGTAAAAATATATTCTAAATATACTTTAAAACCACTAAAATTAATAATTTATCACTATTAATTATTTCGATTTAAAAATTTGTTTTTAGTTAAAATTTAGTAATTTCCACTATTCATCAAAATATGAAAGTTATCCGAAAATTACCAAAATTTCACGCTAAGCTAATTTCAATATTCCAAATCCAAAATTGAAGTCCATTTTGAAAAATAAAATTTACAAAATTTCAAAAAGTGGTTATTACTATTCATAACGGCTAGTTTTAATAATATTTTAATAGCATATCGTTGTTTAGTGAAACTCGGTATTGCGTACTACACAGGCTATCAAGGAAGGTCGCGATTGCGTGTAATGAAAGGCAAGTCAGGGATCCGTGTTGTGAAAGCTCCTTTTGGTGTAGCGTACAACACAATACATTAATGAAATTAAAAAGAATATTTTTCATAAAATCTCGGGGTGTTACATTCTACCCCCTTAAAATGAATTTCGCCCTCGAAATTCGTCGGGGTTATAAATGGTTTACTATTCAAAAGTTTCTTGAATCGAAACCCACATCGTAAAAAGGAATACCAAAAACAATATTTAAAAACAAAAGTATGAAACGTAACAGTTACCCAAATAAACTAATCACTGGGTTTCCACATAGGTGAAAATATGGATATGGGAGAGAAATCTAACCATCATGTTCTGATGGAGAGTGGTAGAGAACATGGGTATGGAAAAGCCTGCAATCACAAAGCCATAAATTTTTTATGATCTAGGGTACAATCTGATTCATCCGATATAAGATCACTAAGACAAAATTTTTGGTTTTCAAGATCATTTCCCTAAAGTTGATGAAATTGGAATTAGAAGAAATACTTTCGTGATTTTGGTATAGTCTCACCGTTTGTCGTTCTTTGGACAATTTCCACTTCATCTCTTAAAGAAATGAAGTTGAATTTGTCATTCGTGATGTGTTAGCAGATCATGTGATAGAATGATGGGTCATTCCATCTGTCTCAAACAAAAGGTTAGAAAAGTTATCAAAAAATACATAAGTCCATCTATAGTGAGATTAATCCTATATAGTTCCTAAAATGAACTTATACTTCATATATCATATTGCTTAATAAAATAAAACTAGTTTCCACTAACCAGGGACTTCCTGTAGGCCAGTAGTAGGTGATAAAGTCCAGTCGCACTTCGGTTGTGGGTTCGATTCCTACGACCTTGTCCGACGCGTTGGGCTGTCGCCCGTCCTGCAGGTTGTCATTTTTCTAAAACTATATTACTATAACATCCCATCAATAATATCGGAAAAAAACTTCTATCCTTAAATAATACTAACTTATGTCCAACATAATCCATTCTAGTCTTTAGGCTTATCCATAATACTGCAGTCCATTCTCATAATATAGTGAAAACGATTACCAGAGATTTAATACCATCGTTGATCCCCATATATCATAAGATATCTCTTGTTGGTCACATTCCAAACATTCAAAGGCCTTAATCATGTATTCTCTTGAATACCCATTGAACCATAGTGAAAACTTGAATGCAGTTAAAAGTTAACACTTTTCACATACCAAAATCCTCAAAATTCTATATACTCAAACCATGATATTGTTGGGTCATAGAGGATGGCAAGAGGGGGGGTGAATTTCCTTTTCAAAAATAATTAACAATTTAAAACAATTATCAATGCAGCGGAAATAAAAAAGGCAAGACACAATTTGATAACGGAGTTCGGCTTAATTCCCAAGACTACGTCTCCGCTCCCAACAAGAACCGTTGAGAGATTAATACGTCAGCTTGCTTTTTAATGGTTGTAGCAAGAAACCCACTAGCCGTTTTAAGGTAGGCTAGAACACCTTCATACAGCTTGCTTTTTTATTATGGTTGTAGCAAGAAACCCACTAGCCGTTTTTAAGGTAGGCTAGAACACCTTCGTACAGCTTGCTTTTTTATTATGGTTGTAGCAAGAAACCCAATTGAAAGAAAGAATGGAAATGAGAGGTTTGTTTTAATCCAAACCCAATGAATAACTAAACAAATAAAATAATACAAACACACGGAAGCCTTGAGCGCCAAAAGTGTGAGAGCAGCTGATGGAGAGGGAGCTCAAGCTTCAAGGATGGCAATGGATCACAAGAGGCCTTAGAGATTTGTCGTTAGAGAATCAAGACATCAAAATATTTTTCGGGTGTGTTCCCGGCATCCACGGTTTCTTATTTATAGGAGAAATACCCATAAACACTTCAATATGTCCGTTGGAGGGCTTCCGGAGCCGTTGGGGGTCAAAAGTACAAGTCTGGTCAAAGCCCAACGGCTAGTTTGACTGGCCACACCGGCTGGCTGGTGGTGTCTCACCAGTTGGCCGGTGGTCCACCGGCTGGCCGGTGCTGAGATCCCGGCTGGCCGGTGGTCCAGACAGAGCAGGCTTTCTGTCTGGGTTCCACCGGCTGGCCGGTGGTCATCCACCGGTTGGCCGGTGTCACCAGGCAGTGGGCAAGCCTACTGCCTGGGTCCTCCGGCTGGCTGGTGGGCAAGAACCGGTTGGCCGGTGACCATACCGGCTGGCCGGTGCGCTAACACCGGCTGACCGGTGGCTCTGGCAGAAAGCAATGCTTCTTCCAGAGACCACCGGCGGGCCGGTGGGAATCCACCGGTTGGCCGGTGGACTCAGAGAGTCCACTATCAGCCTTCTTGGGCCAACTCCTGGGCAACCTTTTCCCTAGCATCAAAACACTTGAAAACAAGTTAGAACACGATGAGAGTGATTGTGATCATTAAAATCCAAGAGAGAGGGGTACAACAATCTCCCCCTATTTTGATGATCACAATCACAAAAGAGAAAGCCTTAAAAAGGATATGCCAATTGAAAACTTAAATAAAAAATTTTGGACATGAAAATATATTAGAGATCATTTCAAAATTGAAGAGATGTACCATGTATTGAAAATGATCTTAATCTAAAGAGAATGAGTCATTTTGAAATTTTAACCATAGGTCATTTTTTAAAAGGAACAAATGAATAACTTACCAGTTTTAAAAAAAATTTGAACTTTTAAAAAGAGCACTTTAATCAATTGAAATATGAAACTAGTAAACAGAGAAATTTCTCCCCCTTTGGGATTATCAAAATAGGAGGGAAAAAGAAAAAAATGATAATAAATTAGATAAACAAAAAAATAGAATTAAAATAAAAAAGAGTTAAATATTTAATAGTGCTCATTGACGAATCATTCCTAACTCCCCCTTAATAAAATCAAAACGTTCAATCGGGAGCGGTTTGGTAAAAATATCAGCTAATTGGAAATCATTAGAAATGAAGTCCAAAGTGATATCCCCTTTTTGAAAATGGTCACGAAGGAAATGATGCCTTAAGTCTATATGCTTTGTTCTAGAGTGTTGTATTGGATTCTTAGAAATACTAATGGCACTAGTGTTGTCACACTGAATAGGGACATGATCGAAGGAAAGGCCATAATCCAAGAGAGTGTGCTGCATCCAAATAATTTGGGCACAACAATTCCCAGCGGCTACGTACTCAGCCTCGGCAGTAGAAAGAGCAACACAGTTTTGCTTCTTGCTACTCCACGATACAAGGGACTTGCCTAGCAGATGACAGGTTCCACTAGTACTCTTTCGATCTAATTGACATCCTCCAAAATCAGCATCCGAATATGAAGAAAGTTCGAAAGAAGTATTAGAAGGATAAAATAAACCAATGTTTTTGGATCCTCTTAAATACCTAAAAATCCTTTTGACCGATTTAAAATGAGATTCTTTGGGATTGGATTGAAAACAAGCACAAAGGAAAACACTGAACATGATGTCAGGACGGGTCGCAGTTAGGTAAAGTAGACTCCCGATCATACTCCTATAAAGCTTGTTATCAACCGGTTTCCCGACTTCATCTAACGTAATCTTACAGGAAGTACTCATGGGGGTACTAATTTCCTTTACTTGATCCATACCAAAACGACTTAAGAGCTCGTTTGTGTATTTGCCTTGGCTTAGAAAAATACCTTTTGAATTTTGAAAGATTTGAAAACCGAGAAAAAATTTCAATTCCCCCATAAAGCTCATTTCAAATTCTTTTCTCATTAAATCTGAAAAATCAGTACAAAGTGATTCTTTGGTAGAACCAAAGATAACATCATCGACGTAGATTTGGATGATTAAAAGATCTTTTGAAGTGTGTTTTAAAAAGAGGGTACAATCAGCTTGACCTATTTTAAAATCATTTTCTAAAAGGAATTTTGTTAACCGCTCATACCAAGCCCGAGGGGCTTTCTTTAAGCCATATAGAGCCTTGGTTAATTTAAAAACATGATTTGGAAATTTTGGATCTTCAAAACCGGGAGGTTGTTCAACAAATATTTTTTCTGAAATAAAACCATTTAAAAAGGCGCTTTTAACATCCATTTGAAAAAGTTTGAAATTTAAGTGGGCGGCGAAAGCCAACAAGATCCTAATGGATTCCAATCTAGCAACGGGCGCAAAGGTTTCACCATAATCAATTCCTTCTTCTTGATTATATCCCTTAGCTACTAGGCGAGCCTTGTTCCGGGTTATATTTCCTTGATCATCAAGTTTGTTCCTAAAAACCCATTTAGTGCCAATAATTGGATGATCATTGGGTCTTTCAACAAGAGTCCAAACATCATATCTAGAGAATTGATTTAGTTCATCTTGCATTGCAAGAACCCAATTCTCATCATTAATGGCATCATTAATGGTTTGAGGCTCTAGGTGAGAAATGAAGGATTGATGTTCAACCTCTTTGAGGATTGATCTTCTAGTTTGAGTACCGGCTTGAAGATCACCTATAACATTTTCTAAAGGATGGTCTCTAGAAGGTTTCCAAACCTTAGGCAAGGTGGAAGGCAAAGAAGGTGAAGAAGGTTCATGATCATCATCCTCCTTGAGAGGAGAAGAGGAATCATTTAATTCAAGTTTATCAAGCTTATCTTCAACATCTTCAATGACCGGATGGGGTTTTGGAATACTTTCATCAAACTTGACATGAGATGATTCTTCGATGGTTTTTGAACGTTTGTTGAAGACACGATAGGCTTTTCTTGAGTTGGAGTACCCAAGAAAAATACCTTCATCGGATTTGACATCAAATTTCCCTAGGTTATCTTTTGTGTTAAGGATAAAGCATTTACAACCAAACACTTTAAAATAACCAACTTTGGGCAATTTTCCTTTCCAAAGTTCATAGGGGGTTTTCTTAAGAAGGGGTCTTACAAGGACTCTATTGATAGTATAACAAGCAGTGTTAACTGCCTCGGCCCAGAAAAATTGAGGGAGGTTGAATTCACTAAGGAGGGTTCGAGCAATTTCTTGGAGAGTTAGGTTTCTCCTTTCAACCACTCCATTTTGTTGTGGAGTCCTAGGGGCAGAGAAGGTGTGATTGTATCCTTGAGAGGAACACAATTCATCGAATTCTTTGTTCTCGAATTCACCTCCATGGTCACTACGGAGCGATATAATTTTATATCCTTTTTCGTTTTCTACTTTCCTAGAGAATTTCAAAAAGGTTCTACAAGCATCATTTTTATGAGCTAAAAAGAAAACCCAAGTGAAACGAGAAAAGTCATCTACTAGGACAAAGGTATAGGATTTTCCACCTAGACTTGCTACAGGGGTAGGACCAAAAAGATCAAGATGTAGGAGCTCAAGAGATTTTGAAGTGGACACTTCCTTCTTAGATTTGAAAGAAGACTTGTGTTGCTTTCCAAGTTGGCATGGCTCACAAATCAAATCTTTCTTAAACTTAAGTTTAGAAAGGTCACAGATGAGCTTGTTCTTATTAAGCTTTAGAAGTGAATGAGATCTACAATGCCCCAACCTTCTATGCCAAAGCCAAGACTCATTGTCAAGAGCACTTAAACATTTAGCATTTTGGCTAGCTAAAGACTTTAAATCAATAATGTAAACATTTTGAAAATGGGAAGCAGAAAATATCAATTTGTTTTGAAAATCAAACACATTGCATAAATCATTTTGAAAATTCACCGAAAAACCACTATCACAAAGTTGACTAATGCTAATTAGATTATGTTTTAAACCTTTAACAAATAAAACATCTTTAATTAAAGAGGTGATACCAAATCCAATGGTACCTATTCCGACGATCTTTCTTTTTGAATTGTCACTGAAGGTGACGTATCCTCCATCGAATTCTTCAAGGGAGTTGAACTCGGAGGGATCGCCACACATGTGCCTCGAGCATCCGCTGTCGAGATACCACGAGCCTTTCGAAGTCCTACTTCTTTGGCGTTTATCCTACAAAATCAAGAGATAATAGATTTTGGTACCCATATAAGTTTGGATCTGGAAAGATTAGCTAAAAGAGACTTTTGAATCCATATTTTTCTAGAGGGTTGCCATCTAAAATACTCATTCGAGTAGGTAATGGTTTTGGGGCTTCCATACCTTGCATTTTTACAATCACATTCATAAATCATGTGCCCGGTCTTTTTACAATAATTACAAAATTTATATTGAGAGATCCCCCTTACAAAAGTAGTGGGTGCTCTAGAAGAAGTGGCTTGTTTGTTAAAGCCAAGTCCATGTGTTGTTCTAGCCAAACGCTGAGAACCTAGTAATTTGGTCAAATTTTGTTCACCTTGGGTGAACTTGGCAAGAGACTCCCTTAGATCTTTAATGGTTGAATTAAAAGAATCAACATTTGGAATATCTTGGATCTTAAGGGTAAGTTCCTCATTCTTTTTGAGAAGTTGTTCTTTTTCAGAAATGAGAATTTTATTTTTCTTTTTCAAAGCCATAAATTTAGAGGTAAGTTCGTGAAAACCTTCCTCTAATTGATCTCTCGCATTTTAAAGATCTTCATAGGACATGTCATTATTGAAAGAGAAAGATGAGGAAGAGGAGTCGGAAGAAGATACCTCATCAAATGCCATTAGGCATTGTTCACCTTCATCGCTTGATTCGCTTGAAGACATGGAGTCATCACTTGCACTCTATGTGGATGCTTTGAAAGCCTTCTTGTTTTTCTTTTCTTTTACCCTTTTCTTAAAAATGGAGCACTCCGGTTTTATGTGGCCTTTCTTTCCACATTCAAAGCATGTAACTTAATTCTCCGCTTTGGGCTCTTCCTTTCGTGCCCTTCGAAAGTTCTTCTTTTTCTTCATGAATTTGCTCATTTTTCTTGCTAGTTGAGCAATCTCGGATTCGCAATCAGCGGAGGAGCTTTCTTCCTTTTCTTTGAAAGCAATGTTCTTTTTCTCCTTGAAGGTTTTACCTTCTTTATCGGCTTGCCTCTTCATGGTGATCTCGTAGGTCATGAGTGATCCAATGAGCTCTTCAACCGGCATTTTCTTGACATCTTTTGCTTCTTGAATTGCGGTCACCTTTGGTGCCCATGAGCTTGGTAGGACCCAAAGAATCTTCTTGACCATCATTTCTGAAGAAACATCCTCACCAAGAGATTTTCTTCCATTTCAAACGTCAGTAAAATGAGTAAACATTTCAGTAATTGATTCGTGTGGGTGCATGGTGAAACTTTCAAAATCTTGGCGATACATGTCTAGTCTAGTGTCTTTGACTTTGTTAGTGCCCTCATGGGTTACTTCTAAAAGTTTCCAAATTTCATAAGAAGAGGAGCAAGTAGAAACACGGTTAAATTCATTACGGTCTAGCCCACAATGAAGAGCATTCATGGCTTTGCCATCAAGCTCAAAATTGGCAATGTCTTCAGGGGTCCATTTGGACTCATCCTTGTTAGATAAAGTATAGCCTTGCATTACAATCCTATAGATAGGATAACCAATGCTTCTAATAAAAGTAGTCATGCGAGTTTTCCAATAAGTGTAATTGGTTCCATCAAAGAATGGAGCCCGAGTCATAGAATACCCTTCGGGAGCATGCGAGGAATTAGCCATCACTAAGGATCTTAAGTTTGTAACCGGTTAAGGTATTACACAAACACTCCCTCTGATACCAAATGTTGGGTCGTAGAGGATGGCAAGAGGGGGGGTGAATTTCCTTTTCAAAAATAATTAACAATTTAAAACAATTATCAATGCAGCGGAAATAAAAAAGGCAAGACACAATTTGATAACGGAGTTCGGCTTAATTCCCAAGCCTACGTCTCCACTCCCAACAAGAACCGTTGAGAGATTAATACGTCAGCTTGCTTTTTAATGGTTGTAGCAAGAAACCCACTAGCCGTTTTAAGGTAGTCTAGAACACCTTCAGACAGCTTGCTTTTTTATTATGGTTGTAGCAAGAAACCCACTAGTCGTTTTTAAGGTAGGCTAGAACACCTTCGTACAGCTTGATTTTTTATTATGGTTGTAGCAAGAAAACCAATTGAAAGAAAGAATGGAAATGAGAGGTTTGTTTTAATCCAAAACCAATGAAGAACTAAACAAATAAAATAATACAAACACACGGAAGCTTTGAGCGCCAAAAGTGTGAGAGCAGCTGATGGAGAGGGAGCTCAAGCTTCAAGGATGGCAATGGATCACAAGAGGCCTTGGAGATTTGTCGTTAGAGCATCAAGACATCAAAATATTTTTCGGGTGTGTTCCCAGCATCTATGGTTTCTTATTTATAGGAGAAATATCCATAAACACTTCAATATGGCCGTTGGAGGGCTTCCGGAGCCGTTGGGGGTCAAAAGTACAAGTCTGATCAAAGCCCAACGGCTAGTTTGACTGGGCACACCGGCTAGCCGGTGGTGTCTCACCAGCTTGCCGGTGGTCCACCGGCTGGCCGGTGGTCCAGACAGAGCAGGCTTTCTGTCTGGGTTCCACCGGCTGGCCGGTGGTCATCCACCAGTTGGCTGGTGTCACCAGGCAGTGGGCAAGCCTACTGCCTGGGTCCTCCGACTGGCCGGTGGGCAAGAACCGGTTGGCCGGTGACCATACCGGCTGGCCGGTGCGCTAACATAGGCTGACCGGTGGCTCTGGCAGAAAGCAATGCTTCTGCCAGAGACCACCGGCTGGCCGGTGGGAATCCACCGGTTGGCCGGTGGACTCAGAGAGTCCACTATCAGCCTTCTTGGGCCAACTCCTGGGCAACCTTTTCCCTAGCATCAAAACACTTGAAAACAAGTTAGAACACGATGAGAGTGATTTTGATCATTAAAATCCAAGAGAGAGGGGTACAACAGATATCACTTAGTCCTTATATCAATCATGAGCTCATGAATACTGTTAAACATTTTGTTTTCTCGTTTTCCCTTCATTATGCGCATATCATCTTATTTCCAAAAATATCTCAATCACTTTCCATGGTTACTGGTACCATAAAATTATTGAAAACCACAATAGACCAATACATAAATATTCCAATATTCCATGATACTATATACAACACTATTTTGGAATCCCATTACATAAACACTTAATCATTCCACCACATCGTTGTCATATTCAACATCGCCAATAGTGACCGCATGTGACTTCCCTTTGTCCTTTTCCTTAAGTGGTTGCTCATGTTGATCATCACTAACCCTTGGATTAGGGCATTTATTAGCATAATGCTCCATTTCCTTGCACTTGAAGCATTGAAGTGTTGGTGGTGCGTTCTCTGTAGTGTTTGCTTTATTCACATCATTAGAAACCCTTTTTCCATTACTTCGACACTCAGCTGCTCGATGACCTTATTTTCCACACTTAAAACATTTTCTAGTCCCTTTAAGACAATCTCCACCATGCTTCTTTCCACACTTTGTGCATAAGGAAACATTCATCTTCTTTTCACCATTATTTTGAGATTTCTCCTTGAACTCCATCTTTCGTTTCTTGTCAAAACCATGAGATGGATATGTAACACCAACTTCCATTTCCACCTTGATAGCACAACGCACAATTTCTTCATAGCTACTGAAGTCTCTTATAGCTAATTCCCTTCGAAGACTTGGTTTTAAGCCACTGAAAAATCGATCAACTTTACTTTCATGTTGGATGATAATGCCAGATGCATACCTTGCAAGTCTTGTAAAATTCACTTCGTATATACCAACAGATTCATCATCCTTCTGCTTCAGCTCAAGAAACTCATTTTCCATCTTTGTTCGAAGAATACAAGGGAAGTACTTACTGAAAAAAAAAATCTTGAACTCGTCCCATTCCATGGACTCAATTTCATCTCTTGGCCTCGTATTCTTGATAAGATTCCACCATTGATCAGCTTCACCTTCCAAACGATATACTGCTAAGATGACTTTATCATGCTCAGAACATTGAAGAACTGAAAATATCTTTTCAGTGGTACTGATCCATTGTTCAGCAACAAGTGGATCGGAAGACCCACTGAAATAAGGTGGACGTTGCCTCATGAAGGACTCAATAGAATATTGTTCTCTTCTCTGCTCATTTGGAAGTCCAGAATGATTCATAGCTTGTGTAAGTATAGAAATAAGATTTTGCACTCCATCTCCCATAACATTTGTTTGTTCAGGAGGGCAATCATTGCATTTTCCATTGCATTGATCAACACGGTTCCTTCGGGTTCTAGCCATCGTCTAAAACCCAAAAAGAATAGTGTGAGAGGCAAAAATCATGCTAGGGAAAACAACATAATAAAGGGGGAGTACCTTCAATATCTAACATCTTAGGTTTAATTCTATGATCGTTAGCGTGATTCTAGTACTATAACCTATACATATACTTAACCTTAGGGAAATCCCTAGACATACCTTAGAAATATCTCTAGGGATCTCACTAACGTTTTCGCATCCTAGTTTCCAAAGGTTGACTAAACCTTTCCTCTGATACCAACTGTAGAGACCCAAAGCCTGACGTACAAGGACATTAAATTACTTTTGCGGAATACTTATTACATAACAAAAACACACACACAAAGACCGTAATAGTTTAGTGTCTTTGGAAACTCGGAACTTAATCTTCTAATCATGGTGAAAGATCTTCAACATCTCCCATAAAGATCTTCCTTTTTTTTCTTACCTAAAACCATTATTTATATCCTGGGGAAAAGAAAACATAAAAGGGTGAGCTCAAATTCTCAGTAAGGGTAAACAAAAGAAAAATCAATCACATCATATTCATAAGAACATAACATTTTGGAAATCTTAACCTGCAAAAGAGATCACAATATCATAACATGGGATAAATCATAGTAGTGAAATGAAATCCCAATAATCATAACTTAAAACATGAAACTTTGTGGCATACACACATAATCATAGAGAATCATTTATTATTAGTCAAGACTCATTTCCAAGACTATCTTAGTGGACAAAGTCCATTTCTGAACCGAGTCACCCTCGTTTCAGTCCTGTTTCACTGAACCAGTATAACCTACTGTTCCAGCCATGTCTATCTCATGAGATATAAAATCTTTACCCAATGCATTGGAGGGAGATATAGGTCCCACCCATCTCATAATGAAACCATTCTTATGTGTGCCACAAAAATCATAAATCATACATCATTGCATAACCCATGTAGTAAAAATGGGATTCATAAACATCGTGACATCATAAAACAATTCATATAAGATAAAGGAATTCATAAAAATAATTCCATCACAACAAAGCCAAATCAATTTAATAATAGGGATAGAAACAGAACCCTATGTTATCTTAGATGGAAAATAATTTTGATAAAACACTTGAAATGAATTCTTGAGGAAAATATCCTTTCTTCTTCAAAATCAATTTCTTTTCAAAAAACATCATGCAATTTTAAAAGAAAGAGATTTTATTGAAAATAGTCATGAAATATTTTAGAGGAAGCTTCATGAAAATAAGGCTTTATAAAACCGTAAAAATCCGTTCGTTCCATATAAGTTAAAAAAAACATTCTTCGTACTTTTTTAGAAAAGGTCAAAAAGTACATCGTACGAAAAATGACAAAATATTCCTTTCATATATTTTACTAAAAACTCACCAAAGGGTAAAATTGGATTTAAACAATTGTAGGTGGATGGAAATAACATTAAATATTGAGGAAAAATAGATGTGGATGATAAAATATACCCCAGTAAATACCAACGTATAAACAATCTCGGATAAAAATGAGATTGTGATATTTCCCTTACCTTAGGTCTGATATGCTTTGTACGTGTCCGAACCTCCTGTATAATGATTTAAATAATGTTATTGAATTATTCCAGAATCATAAATATTTTTATGATATCATATTTGGTCATATTCTTAGCTTCTTAGTAGTAATATTTCATTGCTACTTGTTATTCGGGTGTTTATAATTTTTTGTTCTTATGCGTGTTTTGTCAAATAAATTCGTATTCTTCTCTTTAGGTTATAGATACCTAATTTCCAGAATTGTATTAGTGTAATATATATCATATTCATTAATTCAATTAATTTATATAATCATTATGAAATGAATATCATGTAGAACGAGTCGCATCACATCGTGGAGACGGTATTCCGTACGTACGCACGAGTGATGATATCATTCCTATGATCATGGAATTGTGTTTAATTGTATGTATACTATTTCAGTATCAATATCACTTGATAATAATCATATATAGTTACTCATTAAACCATTATACCCATCCAATTAAGGTGGTGTTGGAAAATAGATTACACCACGGCGTGGAGACGGTATTCCGTACGTACGCACGCGCGGTGATTTCCTTTTTCTGTAGGATGGATAGAAGGTTAATTAGAGTTGTTTCATATTTATAATAACATATCAGTATATAATAAATACTTATGTTATTACTTTATCATGAAACAACTAAATAAGAAGAAGTTGAAGAAGAAAGAAATTGAAAAAGATCGGTAATGGATATTACCTCTTTTTGACGCGCCTTTTCTTAACCTCCACTTAAAGAACTAAGGATGGTCTTTGAAGAAGACCAGGACCTCTAGGATGATACTAGGGAAGTGGATAAGAGATTTTGGCAGGTGTTGGATGAGCTTGAAGTCTCAAAGTGGTGTGAGAAAGAGGGGGAGGAGGTGCCCTTTTATAAGGGAGGAGAGGGGCACCTTAGGAAAAACTAAAAATATTATTTTATTATAAAGTCAAGTTCGATTTTAAATAGCTCCAAATTGATTTATTTCGAGGATAAGGTGGTTATGGGTCGAAATTATCTCATACAATAGAATTTAGACAAGTTTAGGTTCCTATTTTAACCTTATCATTTAGATTTAACATTAAGTTAAATAATTTTACTTTTACCGTGTCTTCTTGTGTTCTTACACTATAAGGTTAATAAACTTACTATAAGAAGACAAACGAACCCCAAGTTGTTTATTATTAATATATATAACCTTATATAAGCCATTTGGCCGAACCTTAGATTTTTAGGAATAAAATAACAATTAATAATATAATATTTGTTTTAAAAACTATTTTATGTCAATTTTGACACTATTTAGTAATTGATTTTTGTGAAAATCATAACAGAATGATACGTTCGAAAAAAGTTAATTAAATAAATACTAACATGTCATATTAACCTAGAAAATTAGTTGAATTCATAAAAAGTCTCAAATTATATTTATTTGGGTATTTATAACATCAATTATGTCAATATTTCATTAATAAGATAATTACTGCAACATCGTTGTGTCATAAATAAATTAAATTATTTAATGTCTAAAAATTACAAATAAAATACCATTATGTAGGAAATCTTTTTAGCTTTCTAATTAATATTTATAGTCTAATTTATCGTATGTATAACCCCATATTAAAAATGTTTTAGTAAATAAACTTTGATTTTAACTCTTTTAACCCTTCTTTAAATAAATTAATAATAAATGTCCTAATCTAATCCAAGTGCGCCTAAATGGTCATATTTTATTCCTAAGTTTGTTTTTGGTCGAATTACACTTGTCCAATAGAATTAGAACATGTGTTAGGGTAATAATAATATCATCTCTACCCTTAATTACCCTATTTACTTTTAACCGTGGTAAAAAAAAGTAAAAAGTTACTATTCACCAAAAAATTATTTTCATCTCATTGAACCACATTTTACTTACTGACATCAACCGTGTCTCTCGGATTTTTGAAATTCCACTCACAGAAGCGGTAAAATTAAGTTTTATGAACAATTCAATTTTTTTAACTACCACTTAGTGGTTTTACTATTCATCAAAAATTGAAAGTTTTCAGAAAAATACCAAAAATTAGGCCTAAGCTATATTTGATATTATGAACTCAAAAATGATGTCTATTTTACCAAATTAAAAACATATCAATTGCATTAACTAATTTAAAAATTAATTCCCGTCGTCAAAACAAATAGCGTGTGTTTAAGAGATAATAACTATCAAAAGATTGAAACTTGTTTATAACTGGTTTAAATGTGAAATTACATCCAATGACCATCATTGTATTAAATTGTAAAAATATATTCTAAATATACTTTAAAACCACTAAAATTAATAATTTATCACTATTAATTATTTCGATTGAAAAAGTTGTTTTTAATTAAAATTTAGTAATTTCCACTATTCATCAAAATATGAAAGTTATCCGAAAATTACCAAAATTTCACACTAAGCTAATTTTGATATTCCAAATCCAAAAATGAAGTCCATTTTAAAAAATAAAATTTACAAAATTTAAAAAAGTGGTTATTACTATTCATAACGGCTAGTTTTAATAATATTTTAATAGCATGTCGTTGTTTAGTGAAACTCGGTATTGCGTACTACACAGGCTATCAAGGAAGGTCGTGATTGCGTGTAATGAAAGGCAAGTCAAGGATGTGTGTTGTGCAAGCTCCTTTTGATGTAGCGTACAACACAAGACATTAATGAAATTAAAAAGAATATTTTTCATAAAATCTCGAGGTGTTACACCTACTATATGAAATATCAATTTACTACTCAGAGAGGTCACACTGATTCCAAAAACTTCAACTAGGGAACAAAGTATGATAAAGGATCTCTCTCTAGTCTCACAGAGGGACACCACAACTCTATCTGTGACTCAGCCTCTAAAGGGGATCACAATCCAGTGATATGGATGTAATGTCGCATTGTACCCTCAAGGAAAAGGAAAAAAAGAACATACTCAACCTATACTAGTCTAAACTAAGAAAACTAAGATCCATAATCACTCTTGAAGGGGGTACATGGCATGTACCATCGGGTATACGGTGTTTCCAGCTATCCCCATGCCTACCCATGTGGAAGATCCACACACAGCATGTAGTCTCCAAATACACAGTGTGTAGAGACACATGGTATCTTGTCTGTGTTGGTTGGTCATGTTTGTGTCTGGGTGGTCATTTCTATGTATTAGTACAAGGCGTGAAGTTGCCCGTGTACTCTACCTATGTACCGCTACATGGGTAATCTCGTGTACACCCGGCCAAGCTGTGTCCGTGTGGGAGTACACGACGTGCCATCTGGCCATGTTCTCCAACCTGTGTTTGTGTGCCCACCAAGGTACACACTAATTCAACTGGGGAGGGACTCGAATTGTGTGATAGTGGTTACATGTCTTGTGATCCTTAATTTCAGTTGTAACCCCAGTACCATAGCCAGGGGCCACACGGCGTGTAATTCCAGATTACACGTTGTGTTGCTCATGATTTCCCAATTCGCTCTGTATCAACTCGCGCCTCATTAGAGCCTCCACCCTTTCCAGAAACTATAGATTGGGGTTTGTTTGGACCTTTCCAACACTGATATATAGAAAAATGGGCTTGAATCCACTTATAAAATGGATCTAAACATCGTTCTTTATTATGTGTCGAAGAATGCCAAAGAACACGTAATTGGGTATCCAAAACCATTCGATTCATTGCTGTTTCCATCATCACACCACCCTCATCTCGTGTCGGTCCCAAATTTGTGATATCGGATCATTGCACCAAGAAATGGGTGCTCAAAGATCGATTAATCTGGATATTTTTTAACCCCATTCCAAACGTAGAACGCTTGCGGTGAATGAAGAATCGAGGGAGAAAAGTACAAGAATAAATGAGAGGAACAAGCCTCGATCGATGTTTGTGTCGATCTTGATTCATTTTTTTGAGAATAAAATTGAATAAATCAATCATTTCAAAGTAATTCTCCCAAATCACCATGTAGTGAACTCATCCCACAAATATGCATGATCCACAGATCAATATATTGGTCGATTCATTCGTGTTCATCATAGGAATCAAGAACGGGGGGAGGAAACAACTCATACAACATCCCTACCTCAATTTGGATCAATCGTTAATGAAGAATAATGTGGATTTGTTGTTGTTTGTGAGATCCTTTGAATCCATAGTGCATCGATCGCCAATCCATGATTTGGTTGTCATTCGCCTGAGAGAATACCTCTAATGTTCTCTCCAACGGCTCTCCAACAATTTTAGGGTTATGCAGCTAACCCTAGGGTTTCTCCATAATAGTCTATTTAAAGACAGGTCAGTCTTTGTGTTGGTGAAATTGAAATAAAATAATTTAATTATTTATTTCATCCTTTTCTGCGCTCGTGATGATTTTTTCACCAATGACCCGCGTCAATTAAGGTTAAGTCATTCCTAGGGTAAAACCTGTATTTTGAACTCAAACTTGCCCTTAGATTTCTGTTCTGAGGACCCTCTTAGAAGTTATTCCACTTTTTTAGGAAAACTATGCATGTGTGCTATTTAATATATATAATATATTTCAAACATTTATTCTGGGCACATAGGGCCTCAGAATCTCACATTGTCTCAGATCCTAGTCTCAAAAATAATCCATATAATATCCAAAAAATACACATAAAATATGAGATGTTGAATTTAATTTTCATTTCTTTCCTTATTTATTGAAGAAACATCAATAAGTTTGTTTGTAAGTGATATTGATCATATATTTTCTTTTAGATTGGGTATCTTTCTCTTCCATATCCATGTCTTCTAAAAATTTTTCAAAAATGTTCTTATATAAAAATAATTGATTTCATAAATCCATTCTACATTATCTTTTATCTTCTTTTAAAAGGTTTTGAAAGGAAATTTCTTAACGTTTTCCCAATGGGTCACTTTTGACTCCATTTTTCAAAATGTTTTGGAAAGATTGCTTATTTTTAACATTTATTACATGAAATGATTTTCCCACCATCATGTCTATTATTTTACTTGAAGTTTTATTTATATGTTTCCAAGGTTGTTTTCAAAGAAAATTATTTTTTGTAATATTTTGTAAATTTTTAGTTTTTAAAATCTATTTTCAAAATGAAAAGGTTATTTTTCTTTAAAATTATTTTAATGATCTTTTAATGGTATTTTCATTCATCAATGTCAATAACCCTCGTTGTTACTTATGATCTAATTGGGATATTTTTTAAAGATGTCATCCTCATTATTTCTCTAGATGGATTAAGATTGTTTCAAAGAGATTGACATGTAACTCATTTCTTTTCCATGAGTCAATCAAGTTTCAAAGAGATTGTTATAGAACCTGTTTCTTTTCCATGGGTTAATCATGTTTCAAAGAGATTTTTATGGAACCTATTTATTTTCCATGGGTTAAACATGTTTCAAATATATTTTTATGGTACTCGTTTCTTTTCACAAGTTAATCAAGTTTTGAAAATAATAATGGTTGTTTTAATGAGTTTGTTATGAAATAAATGATCTATGTACTTTATTCATGATATAGTTATCAGAATTTGGTTGTGTTGATAGGTGGTTCTTTTATAAATCAAGGAAGGTTGGTTACATTATTAAACAAGGATGGGAGGTTTTGTGATAAACCAAGGACAGGTGGTTCTGTGATAAACCAAGGATAGGTGGGTCCATGATAGCCCTCCAACGCATTGGGTACTCTAGAGATGGAAGTCATCCATATTGGTTATTTCATTTGTAAGAGTGATATGAAGATAATGTTACAAGATAGAAACACATTTTATTTATTCTTTCTATGAGTTTTTAATGCTTCATGTGATTGATATTGATACCATATGGCTTATGATTATTGATTTTAATGACTCTTACCTTTGTGGAAGCCTTACTACATGTTTTCATGTTTGATGATCCAGGTATTGATGGTTATGAATATTATTATGTTATTATCATACATTTTTATTGTGTAATAATACCCTTATTCTCTTCTTATGCTCACTTATAACATTCAATTTTTAATGCTTATGTTTACCCTTACTAAACATTTGAGTTCACCCTTCTATGTTTCCTTTTCCCCAAGTTAAAAAGAATGATATTGAACAAATTATTTCTAGAATAATTTCATATGGATGATCTTGATGACTTAATGTGAAATAAGAAAATGTGGGTTAAGTAGGATAAACACTTATTTAGAAACATGAGTATTGTTTTTGTAAGAGTTTTTCCTAATTCTCCAAAATTCTAAAACTAAAAGGTATTTGGGTATATAAGTGATCTAATATTTCCTTTTGATTTTTTCAAGTTTTGGATAGTGAAAATTGGGTCTCCTTTATTGGTATCAAATCCAGAAATTTAATGTTTATGATTTCATCACCGGATCTGAGAGTACGAGTTCGGGGCTATTATAGTTGGTATCATAGGAAAGGTTTATATAAATTTGGTAATTATGATGTTTTCATCTTAAGAGTTATGGATTCCATCATGGGTTTACAGTTTTAAGGTTAATCATATGTTAAAGTCTTAGACACCCCTTTTGAGGTTTTAAGTAATGAAATTTTGAGATGATTAATGACATTTTGGGAGAGGTGTTTTTATTGGGTTAGGGTATGTATAGCCCTTAATTTCAACATGAAGTATTATTTGAGGAGGAATTATCTTTTTATAAGTCTAAAGGTATTTGATAATATCTAGGTTTTATATGATATTTGATGATTAATTTTATTTTTAAGGATGTTAATAATATTTTAGTGAAATTTATGAGGATATAAATTTAGAAAAAAGGACAAATCAAAGGTCGGGTGATAACCCATCACATCCAGCAAGGCCGTAGGGCTTGAACCCACAACCGAAGGGTGATAAGGGTGGAGTGCCTACCACTGACCTATGTGATGTCCTGATTATTATGATATCATTTTTTTACTTAAAAAGTTTTAAATATAATGATAAATTTGATTTTAGGAACATATGTTTTATTTTATAGATAACCATGATATTGAAAATTGATTTGGTGATTAAGTGATTAATGTCATTTCGGAAGAGGATCACTATAATTTTGGGAAACATCTTACTATGTGATGACTATTTTGGTTTTGATTAATGTCTAAATATAGGTGGAATAGATTTATTATCCCTTTTATGGTTATGTGGTCCTTTAAAAGTTGATTTCAGTACTTCATGCATGAAAAAAATCATCATGGATACTCATTAATTGGAGAAAAAGATGAAATTGTGAATAAAGTTAATAAAATAATAAAATTAAACTCATCAATTAAGTATATTTACTTATGTTCTTAGTATAGATGGTAAAATAATTCCTCAACTCTAGGAAAGGGATATTAAAAAAAATCATATTACCATCATTTCTGATGAAATCAATTACCTTCTTCACACCTCTTTGGTTTGCAGTTTTGTGGTTGTTAACTTTTTCTTGATTATTAAATTTCTTATGATCAATGATCTCTATAACCCTATATCATTATTTTGGAATTACACTTTTCTTCCATGTCTAAATCTTTACTTCCCACCTATGTTCTTCTATTTAGAAACCCAATATGTGTTATTCCAGATAACCTTCATACTTCTTTTTCTCTCTTATCAATATGATGTTTTACTAAAAAAAATTATGATTTGGGTTTCCAACAAAGGTATTTTCAAATGTACAACCTTTGATTACTGAGATAAATTTAAAACTATAAGAACATGATTTGTTAAAGGGGGGATGTAACACCTTAAGATTTTAGAAAATAAAACTATGTTTGATAGTGTATTCAACACGCAGCACTGAATCACTACTAGAAATAGGACCTATACCAATGGTTTCACCAAAACCGTTGGTATATCTCAAAAAAAAGAACCTATACCAATGGTTCTCAAAACTATTGGAATAGGTACACATATTTTTTATGGAATATTTTCTCAAATAATATTAAAAAATCAATAGTTAAAATACATATGAATATACATATATATATTTATAAAATTATGTACACAACAGTCATGTTAGGTTAGTGGTTAGGTCGTTGGATTATAAATGGGAGGTACTAGGATCAAAACCAAGCAAGGATTTTTTTATTTTTTGAATTACCTATACCAATGGTTTTATGAAACTGTTGGTATAGGTTTTTCATATGACCTATACCAATGGTTTGTCAAACTGTTGGTATCGATCTATACCAATGGTTTTACCATAACCATTAGTATAGACCTATCCCAATTCCAAACCATCCAACGGTCCTCCAAACCGTTGGTATAGGCTATACCAATGTTTTGGAGACCTATACCAATAGTTCCAAACCATTGGTATAGGGTATTTTTCTATTAGTGAATTGTAACATCTCGAATCCAGAAGCCACCCAATAGTGCTTCGAGCCCGGTTGGCCACATGGCCTCAAGCGCATCTCTCCAAACGCTAGAGGCTTCCACTAACAGTGAGGGCCTAGATGTGATTGTGGAGAGACTATGCCCTCATTAATAGAATGTAACATAATAGAAATAATAAAAAATTAGAAGTGGAAGTAGTAACACCATACAATAGGAGAAAACAATGGAATATTGATAATATAAATAACCATAAGTCATATCATACTAGAGATGATGTTACATGTACATGTTCTAGAAAACAACCAAAATAGGTTACACTCCAGTCATATACAATACAAGTACCAAAAGTACAAAAATATAAAAAGAAACTCAGAAGCATTGCAAGCCTCAGCTTTGTCTCATGCTCTCCTATTCCTAAGAAGCATATAAAGTACCTTTAGGAGGGTGTTTTACCTTATCGACACCTGAAACCATATAATTTTTTTGGGCCCAAAGCATGACCCAAACAGGGTGTGAGACTAAATCTTAGAAGGCAACCACCCAAGGTCTGTACCAATCTTTCAGTGAATAAATATAACATGCAATGTAAAATAGTGAAAGCAATAAGCTCTGAATCAATCAAAATTAAACAGTCCTACAAGCATTGGTTTCCATTTCATGTTCAATTAGACATTCAATTACATTGAAAACTATAATTCTTGAGATCCAGTCCAAGCCTGACAATCCCCCGTATAGCAGTAAGCATAAATGGTTCCTTAGAAGGACATCTATGCAAGAAGAAGAATTGCTTGAATCCAAGATCGTGATTTGTCTTAGAAGACACATCATAAACCATTACAAATATACAATATATATTGATCCCATACTTGAAATTTCTATGATGGAATTAAATTATCACTCCAGGTGAAAATCCACCAACACCCTACAAGCCCGTACTGACGAACCTCATGGGAGCCCGATGTCACTCTAGGTGGGGTAAGTCCATATCAACTGAGTCTGTCCTTAGTGGTCCTATAGGGAGCCCCAAGTATCACTCATGAAATAATCCATGCCTCTTGATCTCATCCATGTAATCCTATAAGGATCCATGATTTAGTCGGCATTTAGTTCATAGCCTCTATGAGCCTATCCATGGCGTCCATGGTTCACTCACAACTTATAATTATAAACAAACCCATTGAGCCCGTCCAAGGCATTACAAAGAATATAAGGTTCACTCAAGGGACCCAGGCAGAATAGAAATATAATCCCATCCATGGAATTCCAATAGGATCTATGATTCACCCAGTGATATTTACCACTTAACCATAACAGGTTCAGGTTAACAAAAAATTAGACATGCTAGGGTCAACACCAAAAGAATATAATATACATGTCACCACTAAGGGTGTCATAACTAGAAACAAACTCTAAGGCTTTTCTTAACATTACTCACATAGTCATAATTTATATAACAAGTCCATCATTCAATCAAATCCATTACAAGGATTTAACATAACCTAACTCACATGGTAGGTTCACAATTGGAGAAAAACATTCCAAACATGCTAAAAAGGTATATCCATTCATATGGGTCAAGGGTAAAATCAAAAATCCCATTACCTTAATCAATTCAATTACAATTTAACACCATTTAAACTCTATTTATTAATCAATTCATTTTTAACAACCCAAGAATGGGAATCAAAGGCATGCCTCATAGGCATCCTAGGACAAACAGACATAAAAGGTCATCCAAGGGAATTCACCAATGGGTGGGCCATTATTCTAGGTATAAAACCTAATGAATACTTTGAAAAACCTAATTAATTACTTAAACAATGATAAGAAACAACATTTATGATTTATAAATAATGGAGACACCCCAAAAATGGGCGCACGACACTCCGGCATATATAAACCACTTTACATTCAACAAAAAGCACATGACCGCCTACCTTAGACTTGTTCTTGATAGCTCATCTATTATCAAGCTCTCATTCGTCCTGGTTTGGTAGAAATATGAAGAACAAACGAAGAACATGATATTAGGACATATGATCCTAAATCCAAATAGCACAATCAATAAATAGAAGAATCTAATATGGCTAAAAAGGAATCGAGGCATTACTGTTTCGGATCCAAGGAGATGAACGATGATCGATTTGGATAACAGATGGAGAATGTAGCTCAAATCCTATATTAGGATTCCAAGGAGAGCTCCCATGGTTCTCCTCTATTGTGCAATGAAGAAGAAAAATAAAACTTAAGTTGAAAAAAAAACATGGGAAATGGTCATTTTACCCAAAAATATGTGGGTCGCACAGTTAAGGTGCACGGTTTTCCTAACCTTGTGCTATTTTTCATGGTCTGTGCAAGAATATAGGGGTATCGCACGGTTACACCGTATGGTATATCTAACTGTGTGGTAACTGTGTGGTGTCGTATGTCAAGTTATGAAACTTTTTTAGAACTGTCACATGGTCGTGCGGCTTCTACCGCACATTTTCTAGAAACCATGTATAATCTACTACCTCCACTACCTCCTCCCTCATGGTTAGGTTAACTGTGTGGCCTCCTCGCATGGTTTCTCCTAACCATTCAGTAGGCCTAAAACTCTCCAAGAGTTGGGTTTCGGGCTTCCAACAAGCCCCGGACACCCCCAAGCCTTCCATGACCTCAATAGGAATCATAATAAGGTCATATTTAATCATTTAAATAAATAATTGACGAAAAAATCATGATCAATACCTCAAAGAAGAATTGGGTTCTTAAAAACTTCCCCCTTTAAAGCAATTCGACCTCGAATTTCCCTTCCAAGGGTGGTGAAGGAATATCTGAGAATAACTCCATCCACTACGATCAAATATCGTCCTCTCTATCCCATGTCTTGTCCTATAATTGGTCGTTCTGCCACCATACTAAAGGAATAGATTCATCATGGAGAACCTTCATGCTATGATCCTCAATTCATATAGGATTCTCTTCAAAGGACGCATCTTCCTGTAACTCAACCTCATCATGCTGAAAAGCATGAGATGAGTCTGAATAGTAATGTCGTAACTGAGGAAGATGGAAGACATCATGCATAGCCTAGTACCTCTGAGGTAACTGCAACTAATAGGCAATCAGACCAACCCTCTCCAGAATCTCAAATAGTCCAACGTATCTCAGTGAAAGCTTACCTTGTCTCATGATTCTCTTGTGTCCCAACCTCGGTATGACACATAGTAAAACTCGATCCCCAACCTCGAACTCCAAAGGTCAATGGCAATGATCGGCGTACTATTTATAATAAGACTATGTTGTATCCATCCACTTCCGAATCAACTGAACCTATTCAGTGGTCTCCTAGACAAGATGAGGTCCCAACACAGCTGTCTCTCCTACCTTCAGCCAACACAGGGGTGATCGGCATGGCCTACCATATAAAACCTCATACGGTGCTAACTGAATAGTGTCCTAGAAGATATTATTATAGGATAACTCCACCAGGGGTATTTTTTTCTCCCAAAAACCCATGAAATCTATGATACGTGCTCGAATCATGTCCTCGAGCACCTAAATTGTGTTCTCTGACTGACCATCAGTTTGAAGGTGGTATGTCATACTCAGAATCACCTGTGTACCCAATGCCCTCTGTAGACCTTGCTAGAAATAAGAATTAAACCGAGAATACCTATCTGAAATGATAGAATGAAGAACCCTGTAAAAACGTACAATCTCCCAGATGTACAACTTCCTAAGATCATCAACATCGAAGGTTTCCTTGATTGATAAAAAATTCACAACCCTCGTAAGCTTATCAACAAAAAACCAAATGGAATCATTACATCAAGGAAACCTCGGTAAACTCCTCACAAAATAAATCATGAAATAATTCCATTTCCACTCAAGAATGGGTAGTTATTGTAAAATTCTGTCTATTCGCTGGTGTTCCACCTTCACCTGGTGATAGGTGGAATATCTCATGAAAAGAAAAGCTACATCTCTTTTCATACCTGACCACCAGTACTGATGATGTAAATCCCAATACATCTTGGTGACACCAGGATGCACTTCCTAAGATGAAGCATGAAAATCTCGTATCATCTCCTCATGCATGTCTGAAGAGACCCACATGCGACCATGTACTAATAGGACTTCATCCCCACCTACGAACCAACTATGAGGAGGGTCCACACCTACCACACTCTCTCATAGAACTAGGCCTTCAAACTCCGATAGTTTTCTCATCCTCACTATATCTAATAGGGTAGAGGTAATAGATAAATATTAAAGAAATGTCTTCCCCTAACTATCATGCACCTCCAAATGCATCTCAGAGAACAAATTCATAAGATGCCACTCATTGTTAGCCTACTGCACTGCCTGCAACTAAGTCATCTTGCTAAAATCATCAGTCACTGCATTTCCTTTTACAAGCATGTAGGTAAGCTCAAATTAGAAATAATGAAGGTATTCAACCCACCTTCTCTACCTCATATTCAGATCACGCTGTGTAAATATATACCTGAGGATTTCATGGTCTGTGAACACCACAAAATGCTCTCTCAATAAGTAATTTCTCCAACGGCGTAAAGCATGAACAACCGCAGCTAACTCGAGATCATGTGTTGGGTAATTCCTCACATGTGTCCTCAATTACTGAGACCTGTACACAATGACTCATTCCCCTTGTATAAGAACTGCTCCTAGCCCAATACCTAATACATCACAATACACAGTATAAATACTGACTGGCTCTAGAAAAATCAGTATTGGCACTGAATTCAATCTCCCTTTCCGCTCCTAAAAGGTCATCTCATAGGAATCTATCCATACATACTTCACACCCTTTTTAGTAAAGCCTGTCAATGGTGATTCTAAACATGAGAAGTCATGTATAAAGCGTCTCTAGTAACCATCCATCTCTAAGAAACTTTACACCTCAAATACATTCTTAGGATTCTCTTAGGAAACTATTGTTCTCACCTTATCTGGGTCCACTAATACTTCTAACTCTGAGATTATGTGACCCAAGAAGTGAATCTGATCCATCTAGAAGTGTCACTTTGCAGGCTTAGCATATAACTGATTCCCTCTTAGTGTACTCAATACGATCTCAAGATGTTTGGCATGGTCGTGTCGATTGTGAGAATACACCAAGATATCATCCAAAAAAACCACGACAAACGAGTCAAGATAAGGATGGAACACATGGTTTATCAACACCATGAAAACCATTGGTGTGTTCATGAGACCGAATGGAATTATAAGATACTCATACAAACCATAACTACTCCAAAAGGTTGTGTGGGGTATGTATGATGATCTAACATGCACCTAATGATAATTGAATCTCATATCAATATTTGAGAAAACCCGATCTCCATGGATATGGTCGAAGAGATCACCTACTCACATCAGAGGATATCAGTTTTTAACCATCAACTAGTTCAATTTCTGATAATCCACACAAAGTATGAGGGTATAGTCCACCTTTTTTGCAAAAAGGACTAGTGAACCCCATAGAGAAGTACTGGTTCGGATGAAGCCCTTAGATTTTAAATCCTCTAACTGCCTCTTGAGGTCTTGCAACTCCGTCGTAGCCATCCTGTAAGGATGAATGGATACCGATGCAGCTCATGGAACTAGCTTGATAGATAACTCTACCTCCCTCACTAGAGGTAAACCTGATAAATTGTTTGGGAAAACATCCTTGAAATGATCAAATATTGAAGGGAAATCCATATGACATGTCCTCTAGTCATACAAATACAAACTAACAATATGGGTTATCATCCCACCCAACCCATGATGCTTGGGTCCATCTTGGCTCACCTAGACATCCCATTCACCCTTGTGTAGAAATTATTATCCCTCTAGTGATATAAAACTCACCCTGCAGCGATAGCAATCAATGAAGGCCTGAAAGAAAACTAACCATTCCATCATGAGAATGACGTCAAATCCAGTCATCTCTAATACATGGAGGTCCCATATGAAGTGACACCCACCAAAATCAAGGGGCACTCCTTGAACTGATTCACACCTACCATTATAATCCCTAATGGATTTTCTAGCATCATAACATCATCAGAAGTAAAAACATAGATCCCAAGGCTCTCCACAATAGGCACAGATATTAAACTATATGAATCCCCTATATCAAAAAGTTTATAAGATAAAACAGAGGCTACTAGAATAATACCTATGACAGTAGAAGGTCTAGGATCCTTCTTCTATTGGGTATTTTTTACTGTATATGTCTGACCTATACCGCGGCCCTAAGACACTTCCTAGATACCCTAAGCTGATCCACCCTACTGTCTTTGAGAACCTAGGGTCTGGCTGCCATGTCTATGACCACCACCTTGTCCTAAATAGCCTGGTGCATTCCAGTTCCCTAATTGGTGAGAATTTGCAGACCCAGCTCCTGAATGTGAAGATGGTGTAGACCCTCTCTCACTAGATGATGGCGAGAACACCCTGAAAAAACACTAAAGATATCACATCTTGTCACAAGATCGGCATTCAACTGGGTCCTGCAGAGAATGTGGCCTCGTATGTATCAGCCTACCACACTAGTAGCACCTCACTTGGCTACCTGAAGATACATTCTAACTGCTAGTATCACCTCAAGAAATCTCCAGATTATGCTTCCTACTGCCAGACAAGACAATACCATATTTGGGTGCCGAACCTCCCTAGCTCACACCTCCAAATTCCCTTAGGTTACACTTTTTGATCAGCACCTTATTCACTATAATATAAATGGTAGTCAACCTGAAGATGTTCACCTATGATTAGAAGGAATATGTGAGACCATCCTCAAAGTGCCTCACTTTCAATATGTCTTCACCCATCAGAATAGGTGTAAATCATTGGAGCTTAGTGAAACAAGCTGAGTAGTCCATCACTGAAAAAGCACCCTACTCCATATGCATAAACTCCTAGGCTTTATCATCCCTCAGTGTCTTGGGATAGTAATAGTTATAGAAGACTATCTGAAAGTATCCCCATGTCATATCTCGGTGACACCCCGCCTGAGTAATCACATCTCACCATCTCTTGGTATAATCACGCAGCATATACGTCGCGGACTTTACCCTCTTTTCAAGAGGCATATCTAAATTCTAGAAGATTGAAAACATGGGCTCTATCCATGAATATACATCCTATGGTCCTCCATCCCCCAAAAATGTGGGAGGATGCTACTGCTGGAACACCCATGTCATCTCATCCATAGAGGTAGCAGGCTATGTTGGTCCCTAAAAGTTTTGGATGAACCTCATAAATCCTTCATGGAACTGTGCATCAGCACCCATGTCTAGTAAAACAGTTGGTTCCACAACTAGCACGACTGGAGGATCCACTAGTAGCTCATAGCCTACCACCTATAGGGTATGATCGTCACCACCCTCTTGGTGTACAGCTAGAGGTCATCGTGGTGGCATGACTCTATAAGGTCAAGCATACACCTTAGTTCAAGTTTAGTCTCAAGGTCTTAGCTCAAAATCATAGAACAAACGGGACAAGTCAAAACCATCCTCTAACTCTCACCCCTTTGCCTACCCCATGGGCTAGGTCTAGGTGTAAAATAGTGAGAAACACTACCAAATCCCACTACTAAGGTCGGGTCTAGTCAAGTTCACTATAAAAAGGAAATTTCAATACCACTTACTTTTCAAAATCATTTTAAATTTAACTAATTTCACATTCATATCCTGAATTGACACTCATTTAAAAGTTATCATATTCCCTTCATGAAGGTTATCCCAGTGGTATGTCGAATTTTGATCTATGGGGGCCCATACTCCCCATAAATCAAACTTGGAATCCATGTATAGCACATCATAACCCAATTCAATATAAGGTTGAAACATGGTCCACCAAATTTTGATCAGAGAGGGACCCTACACCTTAGGGACCAAAGCTGGGCATCCATCCAATTCGAACCATAGCACATAAAAATACACCTATCAAAATAGTAGGAATATCTATCATGGTACCTATCACAATAGCATACAATCAGTAATGCTCCTAAATGGCATAGCAAGAATGCATGGAATGTGATTTCTAACAAATGCATATATGATGCATGAGATGTCATACCCTCATCTCATAGGGTTAAAACACAATAGAACCATAATCATTTCAATAATAATAGAACAATACAAGTGTGTCACCTAATGGTGAAATAGAATCAACTATAATATATCAAAATGTAAAACTCGCAATTCAATTCGAAGAAATTTGGATTTTCGTTGTACACGGGGTAGCTACTCCTAGGCAGAGCTTATTACCAAATCCCATTGCATTCCTATCTCTTTCCATTATCTCCAAATAGTAATTAAAACCAAAAAAAACCTCCTCTAATACCACTTTGTAACGTCATGAACCCAGAATCCACCCAACTGTGCTTCAAGCCCAGTTGGCCACATGGCGTCAAGCACATCTCCCCAAATTCCAGAGGTTGCCAACTAGTAGTGAGGGCCTAGGTGTGATAGTGGGGAAACTATGACCTCATTAGCAAAGTGTAACGCGATGGAAACAGTAAAAAATCAAAAGTGGAAGCAGTGATACCATACAATAGGAGAAAACAATGGAAGATTGATCATATAAATAACCAGAAGTTATATCATACTAGAGATGATGCTAAATATACGTATTCCAAAAAACATCCAAAATAGGTTATATTCTAGTCATATACAATACAAGTACCAAAAGTACTAAAATCCAAAAAGAAACCCAGAAGCATTGTAAGCCTCAGCTTGGTCTCATGCTCTCCTTCTCCTAAGCAGCATATCAAGTACCTGTAGGAGGGCATTTTCCCTTGTTGACACCTACAACCATATAATCTATTTGGGCTAAAAGCATGACCCAAACAGGGTGTGATACTAAATCCCAATAGGTACCCACCCAAGTTGTATGCCAATCTTTCAGTGAATATATATAATAGGTAGTGTAAAATAGTGAAAGAAATAAGATAGGAAGCACTCAAAAGTAAACATTCCTACAAGCACTGGTTCCCATTTCATGTTTAATTAACTATTCAATTACATTGAAAACTATAAGTCTCATGATCCGGCCCAAGCCTGACGATACCTTGTATAGAAGTAAGCATAACTAATGCATCAGAAGGACATATAATAAAGAAGAAGAAATGACTGAATCCAAGCTTGTGCTTTGTCTTGGCAAATGCATCATAAACCATTCCAAATATACAATATAACCTGAGCCCATCCTTGACATTCCTAATATGGAATTCAAGTATAACTCTAGGTGAAAATCCATCAATACCCTACAAGCTCATCCTGGTGAACCTCACAAGAGCCCGGTATCACTCTAGGTTGGGTAAGTCCATGTCAACTGAGCTCGTCCTTAGCGGTCCTATAGGGAGCCCCAAGTATCACTAATGACATAATCCATGCCTCTTGATCCAATCCATGGCATCCTATAAGGATCCATGATTCACTCGACATTTAGTTCATAACCTCTATGATCCCATCTATGGAGTCCATGGTTCACTCACAGGTTGCAATTATAAACAAAACCCATTGAGCCCATCCAAGGCATTCCAAATAATCCAAGGTTCCCTCAAGGGACCTAGGTGGAATAGACATACAATCTTGTCCATGGAATTTTAATAGGATCCATGATTCACCCAATGTTATTTACCACTTAACCATAATAGGTTCAGGTTAACAAAACATTAGACATGCTAGGATCAACACCAAAAGCATCTAATATACACCCCAATACTAAGGGTGTATCAACTAAGAAAAACCTCTAAGTCTTGGCCTAACATTACTCACATGGGAATAATTCATATAACAAGCATATCATGCAATCTAATCCATTACAAGGATTTAACATAACTTAACTCACATGGTAAGTTCACAATTGGAGAAAACATTCCAAACATGATAAAAATTTATAGGCCTTCATATGGTTCAAGGGGAAGGTTGAATATCTCATTCCCTTAATCAATTCAATTACAATTTAACACCATTGCAATTACATTTATTAATCAATTCATTTTTAACAACCTAATAATGGGAATCAAAGGCATGCCTCATAGGCATCCTAGGCCAAACAGAAATAAAAGGTCATCTAAGGGAACTCACCCATGGGGTGGACCTTATTCTGGGTATACAACCTAATGAAATCTTTGAAACACCTAATTAATTACCTAAAAAATGGTAGGAAAAAGAGGTATGATTTATAAATCAAGGTGACACCCTGAAAATGGGCGTGCATCACTTCGGCATATATAAAAATCTTGACATTCAGCAAAAAGCACATAACCACTTACCTTAGACTCGTGATAGATAGCTCATCTGGTATCAAGCTCTGATTCGTCCTGGTTTGGGATAAATCTGAGGAATGGATGAAGAGAGGGATATTAGGTCATATGATTCTAAATCTAAATAGTGCAATCGATAAACAAAAGAATCGAATATGGTTAAAAAAGAATTGAGGCATTACCCTTGTGAATCCAAGGAGATGAATGGCGCTCGATTCGGACAGCAGACAGAGAATGTAGCTCAAATCCTATATTAGGCTTCCAACAAGAGTTTCCATAGTTCTCCACTGTTATGCAACAAAGGAGAAAAAGAAAACTTAAGTTAAAACAAAATAGGGGAAAACAGACATTTTACCCAAAAATATCTAGGTCGCATGGTTAAGGCGCATATTTTGCCTAATTGTGCACCGTTTCACACGGTCTCTATAAGAATCTAGGGGGATCACATGGTTACACCACACAGTATGTCTAACCGTGTGGTACTCTTTGTCAAGTTTTTAAACTTTTACAGAATTGTCGCACAGTTGTGCGGTTGCTGCTGCACAGTCTTCGTAAACTGTGTAGAAGTTGTTGCCTCCTCTCACATGGTTAGGTTATCCATGCGGCCTCCCCCACACTGTTTCTCCTAACCATGCGGCAGGCCCAAAACTCTCCAAGAGTTGGGTTTCGGGCTTTCAACGAGCCCCAGACACCCCTACCCTTCCATGACCTCAACAGACATCATCATAAGGTCATATTTAAGCATTTAAACAAGGAATTTATGGAAAACTCATGATCTGTACCTCAAAGAAGAATCAGGTTCTTACATGAACTTAAACGACCCGTGAAATACATAATCGTTATAACCTAGCTGTTAAATTGATGAGTAGGAATAGTATTAACTAATTTATGAAATGTTTGTGTGTGTGTGTGTGTCCTGATCAATATAAATTATTGATAAATTACTAGTAAATAATCAATCAATTTTTAGTAAAGTAATTTTATTCTTGAAAAATATGTTTTCTTCAAAAATGATTTTTATTGCTTTTCCTAAAAAAATATTACAATTAATTTTTGGAACTTTTATAAAATATATTTGATAAAATTAACTTCATTTTTTAAATTTTCATATCAAAATTTACTTTGGGTGAAATTTTGTGATTTTTTGGAAAATATTTATTTTTTAATGAATAGTGAAAATACAGTTTTTTGTAAAATGTCACAAGTCTTGATAATGGTTCATTTTTTATCCTTTTTTCATGTTAAAAACATGGGTACACCTTTTTCTTTTCAAAAATTACAAGTGTTTCACTCACCTCACTTATAAAACGTCGCCCCCTCTCCTCTTATCTTCACACTGTCAAATTTATTTATCTTGTACAATCCCTAACCAAAATCCTTCCTAACTTCCCTCCCCATGACCTATATCTCTTATTTTTACCATTATTCCATCCTAAGAAGGATTTGGGTACTAACCTAAGGAGGTTGTCTGAAAAAGAGGTATCGCACTTAACAGAGCATTTTTATTTTTCTTCTTCCACCTCCTTCAAATATTATTCAATTATTATGATATAAAAACACCATTATCTCTCATATACTAAGATTTTATTATGTTAATTTCATAACTTAAATTCATCTCTTCTTCCAACAAATGGGATATGAAATCATCATTCATGTACGGCGAACTACCACCTCACAAACCGATGTCATTCATTTTTCACCATCGCCTCTCACGTCTTGTTATAATGATGGATTTAAAGTGTATATATGATATTTTTAACATATTTATATTTTGTGGGTTATTATATCATATATACCTTTTTACTTTCCATTTTTTGGGTGATACGATAACATCAATCGTGTGTGCGGCGGACTACTGTCTCACGAAGCGATGTGATTCGTATTTCACTAACGCTTTACATGGATGGTAATAAGGATAATGTTAATGAATATATGCGATATAAATGACACCATTATCATATCTATGATATATTTATCATCATGAAAATATAATATATCATTTTCTTTCTTATACTGAAAAATGATAATGTTGTTCGTGCGTACGTTTGAACTATCATCTCTACAAAGCAGTGCGATGCTTTTTTCATGACCACAGAACATGGATGATATATATAATTATATTTAATGAAATAATATGGTATTTATGATATGATTATAATTTTCAAATATAAAATATTATTTACCTTCTTTTCATAATTATCGTTGAAAATGGAAATATTAATCATGTGTATGTACAATTTACAGTCTCTGTGATCATAACATAGTTCATTTTTCATAACCATATTTCATGATTAGTTTTAAAAGTATAAATAATGTATAAAAATGATAAATATTTCATGATTTATATTTTAGATATGTTGAAATATTTACCTCTTTGACCATGATCAACACAGCAATGTTGTTTTCAAACAATGAACCGAACATCCTCAAAACACTTGACATGGACTTAACTGATTAAGTATTTAAATATATCATTAGAAATAAATAAAATATATGATTTAATTATAAAGTATTAAAAATTGAAAAGGTTATTATGAAATCAAATAATTTATATAATCTTATTATACATGAGTTAAAGGACACACATGGAAATTATGGACTCGAGGTAAGGGTTTCTCATCTCATTTTTTATTTTTATGAGACATATATCATATTCACCACTTGTTTATATTGTGTGGTGTATATACTGACCCTTTTACATGTAATATCATGAATCCTTCATATATCATGGAATTTTAAGTTTTAATTTAAATAATTTCATCCAAATGGGTTTGAATTGAAAGTTACCAAGTGGTAAAGAATTTCATAACTCAATTTATTTTCATTGGGTTATATTACTTCTTCATTGTATTTGATATTCTATGATTATGTGTGTAATTACTTTTTATTATCATATGTAATGCCATGACCTCAGAAGCTTGGATTTGGTTCATTATTTCAATACATTGGCATGATTATAAGGAATCAAATCCTGAAAGACTGATCAGTTTAGCAGTCTTGGAAAATAGATTACATACATGATCCTTACATTACAAATCAAAACATAATATGTAGCAAAGATGATTCTTTCTGAACACCATTATTATTCTATATTAACCCTACATATTAATCATAAAACACTTCTTGTAATCCTGGGAAAATAAAACATAAGAAAGGGGTGAGATCAGATTCTCAATAAGGTTAAACAATACAATGAAAACTTTCAATAATAGGCATAAACATTTAAGGCAAGGTATAAAACTAACACACGAGTCTTTTAAACATAATCTTGAACATAATATGGAAATAATAAATTAAATTATTCCATTTAAACATTAACAGGGATTTTCTAATAGTTGAATAATCACATGTAATATCAATAATTAATCTCATAATGAGGAAATGCATAATATCGGACATCATAAACATACTATCAGGGCCTTGTGCCAAGACCATAAATAACCATACCATCAAGGCCTCGTGCTAAGACACTAGTTTGTCTCATGAGACCTATTGATGCATCGAGGGGATATAGTGAGACCCTCCTGTCACTTACTAAGTTCAATGCATTCCTCTTATAAAAGGGATAAAACATAACCAACATAAACATTCATATTAAAACTAGTATACGAAATGTTAATACTTTAACCATAAACCATGAATGGTATAAAAATAGCACATCCACAGTCAAAAATATAATAAACCATTCAACATAATGTGTTATATTGTATCATAAGAAAAAAAACCTCAATTAAACATAAAATCCAATAAAGGATGTTGACATTAATGAAAATAATTCAATAAAATCATTAAAAATATCTTGAGATAAATATCCCTTTTTCATTGAAATCATTTATTCAAAAGTTGTGCACTTATAAAAGACATTTAAAAATATATTTTTGAATCAAAGTTTCCCATATGACTTTGAAACTTTTGAAAGTAATTAACATTTTAAAATATTCATGTCCATATAAATAAATCCTTAAAACCATTTGAAAATGTGGACATTAATGAGAAAGATTTAGAAGAATAAATTGTTAAAACATTTAAAATGATGTTTTAATTAAATATTCCCTTACATAAAACCTTAAAAATAATACTTTTGAAAACATTTTTAAGAAACATGGATATGGATGATAAATATGTCCTAGTAAATACTTGCGCATAATCAATCTCGGATAATAATGAGATTGCAAAATTAATCCTTACCTTGTACTTTTCTTTAGTCGATGGTGTGTTAACCTTCTGTATAATGGTTAAAGCATGTTATTAAATTATTCCAGGACCATATCCATATTTAATATATGATATATGATCCTCTTATATCATTTTGTTGATAATATTTCAGTATTACCATTGTTTTGGGTGTTAACTAATTTGTTTTCCTATGTATGTTTTGTTATGTAAGTCAGGTTTGTTATGCATATGATGTATTTTATTAATATTAAAAATGATATTAAGTCCATAATTATTATTTTTAATCATCATATAAATTTTATAATCATTCTTGAATGGTTAACATGGAGAATTAATCTCACCGCGTTGTGGAGATGGTATGTTGTACGTACGCACGAGCGACGGTATCATTCCCTTAATGATTAAATGGTATGGAATTGGATGGTATATTAATTATATAAAATCATTATAATATTATAATAATTATTTATATCCTTTATAATCATCATTATACTCATCCAAATAAAGTAGTGTTGAATAACAAATTACACCACGGCGTGGAGACGGTAAGTCGTACGTACGCACACATGGTGATATTGTTATTCATAGGATGGATAAATAGAGGAATATGGTTGTTACATAATTATAATAACATATAAGCATGTATATTATATTTTAGTTATTACTTTGGTATGGAAACAACATAGGAAGAGGAAGTATAAGAAGAAAATAACTTTGAAATATTTAATAAAACAATTACCTCTTTTTTGGGTATCTCCTTTTGATTTGCACAAAAGGACTCCTTAGGATGGATTTCTGCCCAAAGTATGACCTCTATGATGAATTGAGGGAAGTTATTATGATAAATGGATAGGTTTTTTCCCAACTAATGGTCTTTAGAGGTGTGAATAAAAGATAAGGAAGGGTGCCCTTTTATAAGAAAGGGGAGGGGCATATTTGGAAACTCTCAAAATATTAAATTATAATAAGACTATTCTAGATACAAATACTTACAAATGGACAATAAATGAAAATTATAATGCATGTTCAACCATATCATATCCCCTTGTGATTATTTAATATTTTTGTAATTTTTAAATAATTTAATAATAAATTAATTCAATAAGATATCATTATTTCCAAATTTAATATGATTCATTTAATTTGACTTAAAATATATTAAGATAAAATGGGAATTTGAATATAATGCTTTCACACATATATAATATATCTTATATATCTAGTAAATTTTTTATACACATTTATTAATTCAAAATATATCAAAATTAATATTATTAAAATCATTTATTCTGTTTTTATGTTAATTAAATAAATATTATTTTAGAATTGAAAATACTTTTAAGGTAATTATATTAATTCTAAAAATTAAAAATAAATTTATTTAATGAAACTTATTTCATTTTTTTTAATAGACATTTATATTCTTTCCTAGCTTCATTTTGGACCGATGTGGACACATAAAAGATATTAAAATACAAGATAGCAATATTTTGTAACTATCTTTGATTTAAATAATATAAAATTTATTTTCAAGGACAATTGCCCATTAAACAACTCAAAATATATCTTAATCTGATAAGGATCCAATATTATTTATCCAATAATTTTTTTCCATGTTTTTATTTTATTTAAAACCTTATAATTTTGATTTACCCTTAATTAATCTATTTAATTTTAATTGTGGTAATAACATTTTAAATATTAAAAGGTTGTAAATTTTTACTTATATGGTTTAAATTTTCCATAAATGGAAATTTTATGACATTTTAGACCATATAATAATCATTTTGTATTTTTTAATGATTTTTAGGATTTTCAAATAATTTAATAAATTATTATTTTTATAAAATATCATTAGTGTCAATTTGACATTATTCATAACTTTGACTTTAATTAAAATACAATAATAAAGATAAATTCGAACCAAATCATTTAATATACTCCAAACATGTAATAGTCACCTAGAAAATTCATGGATCACCTTAATTAATTCAAATTATATTTCTTTTAACATTTTTTAAACCATTTATTTGATATTTCTATTAATAAAATAATTTCTTCATCACTATTGTGTCATCATTAAGGGTAATTATTTAATATCTAAAAATTATAAATAAATTATTATGATATAGTAAATTCTTTTATATTTCTAGAGACTATTTATAATCAATGTTATCTCCTGGTTATCCGTATATTAAAATTAATATACTTATATAAAATGAGAGGGTGGCATTTTGTCACCTTCATTGATTTTAATAATATTCTTGTCATATTCATGGAAAATTGTCTATTAAATGATTTCATTTCAAATATAGGTCATAAGGATCAAATTTAGTCATCCAATAGGATTATTGACAGGTGTTAGGGTAATTTTATAATATTATTTTCACCTTTAATTACCCAATTTTTCTTTAACTGTGATAAATAAAGAAATTTCTAAAGTTACTATTCATAATGTAAAAAAATTAAAATTAATTTATTAAAATAATTTGGAACCACTTATTCAAAATATGGAATCCATTTTTCAAAATTCAAAACACATAATTTTTAGTAATTAAATTAAAATTAATCTCGTTGATGGAATGAGAAAACGGGGTTTTTTTAAGTAAAACCCATCAAAAGATTGACATGTGTTTATATCCAATTTTAATGTAAAAATAATTCAAATGAACATAATTATATTAAATTATAAAAATATAATCTAATTATACTTTAAAACCAATAAAATGTATAATTTAACACTATAAATTATTTTGATGAAAAAAGTTGTTTTCAAATAAAATTTAGTATTTTTCATTATTCATCAAAACATGAAACTTATCAAAAAAATACCAAAAATTGAACCAATATAAATTTTGACCTTACAATTTCAAATAAGAAGTTTATTTTGTCAAATTAAATATATAAAAGTGTCAAATATTTGATTTAAAATGAGTTCTCCATTAAAAAGTGGCAAAACTACATTTTTTGAAAAATACTTCTTTTGTTTAAAAAAATTGAATTATTTTATATATCGTGTCTATAAAATACATAAAATGAATTTTAAAATTATATTTAATATACAAACTTCAAAATTTGGTTAGTACTATTCATAACTACTAATTTAATAGTTAGGTTATATAATATATTAAATATTTTATTTTATTAATATATTGTTGTTCAGTAAAACTGGGTCTTGCTTGTAACACAATTCAACTCATTGTTGTGTGTAACATAAGCTTAACATGGTGTTTCGTAAAAATAAAGAAATTAAAAAAATTAAATTATTCAGAAATGAAAATATTGTAAATTCTTAGGATGTTGCATTCTTTCATCCTTCAATAAATTGTGTCCACGGAATTTGAAATTGCACATAGAAAATAAAAGGTTGATACTAAGAAAAAAAACTTTTTGGAAAACCCACATCAAAAATGGGGTTAATAAAATATACTCTTAATAAGAGGAAAAGGGAAATGTGAAGTTCACCACCAAACTAGTTTTTGAATAGGAAAACATTAGTGGCTAGTAAAGATGTGTATTTAAAGGGAAAATGTAAATATTTATAGGGAGTGATTGAGGTCATCAATCACAAAAAAGTGAAAAATCAATGAAAAATTGATGACCTCAAATCCATAAATCTATGATGATTTAAAATATCATCGGTTCAACAAAAATTAAGGTATTAGGATAACACATTTTTTTAGATATTCTTTCCTAGAGTTGGGGGTTATTTTATTATCCAGATAAGAACACCAAAAAAATTACTTGATTTCATCCCATTTCATAAGCATAATATCATCATTTGGTTGTGCTTCGGTCTATTTTCACTTCATCCCTTACACTTTGAAATGATAGTTCATAATTAATTTTTCACACCTGAAGCACTTTTGATAAATCATAAGACCTACAAATATTTCCTTAATCCTCTAAATGTTTACTGAAACCAAGAAGGTTAGCCCAAAGTATCCAATAAATCATACTTTAACCTTAAAAAATAACATCCAATGTTCAACTTACTCCATTCCAACCTTAAGACTTTTCCAAAATAATCATGTCCAAATTCATAGTCTAAAAAGGTCTCTAAATTTTCAAAATGAATCGTAAAATCAGATTCCCTTAACAACTTAATGCGAATCTTATTGAGAAATACCTTTATAACCTCAAAAACATTAATAAAATAATGCATTCTTCCAAATACTTGATGAAGATATACTATAGTGCAATCCTTATATATCTCATGAATCTTATTATCATAGAATCATTAATGTAATAATTATTGAATCCAAATAAAAAATAACCTTACTCAGTCCACTTCACTTTTAAACCATTAACTACGCTTCAAAATCTTATTCCTTTGTACCTCCTTCGTCTCATTTTTCATTTGTTTCCTCTTCATTATTAGTAGTATAACCATTTCTTTTATAACCTTATTGATTCCAACCATTGACCAAAACTCAAATCATAATGTGAGAAACACTAATAATAGTGATGTAGTCATGAAGAATCACTTATAGGATCTCTAAATGGTGGAATCTTCTTCTCAATCCATTTTTTCATAGGATTAACCTAGGATATCCATTACAAAATCTAAAGGATGATATCCTATACTTAGACTTATCCTCAAATTCATTCGTAGGGTTATGTTTTCTAACTCATGTTTTCTAAATCTAATTTCTAATGTTATTGCTAAACTTCTTATGATATCAACTATAACACCATAACCCCAGAAGTCTGGAGTCAATGCATTATTTTAATACATTAGCATGATTATAAGGAATCCAATCCCGAAGTACCGATCAGTTTAGCAGTCTTGGAAAATAGATTACATACATTATCCTTACATTACAAATCAAAACATAATATGAAGAAAATATGATTCTTTGTGAACACCATTATTCTCCTAGATTAACCCTGCATATCAATCATAAAACATTTCTTGGCATCTGGGAAAATAAAACATAAGAAAGGGGTGAGTTCAGATACTCGGTAAGGTTAAACAATATAGCAGAAACTTTCATGAATAAGTATAAACATTTAAGGTAAGGTATAAAACTAAAATACAAGACTTTTAAACATAATCATGAACATAATATGGAAAGAATAAATAATTTCATTTAAACATTCACATGGATATTCTACTAGTAGAATAATCACATGTAATATCAATAACTAATATCATAATGAGGAGATTCATAATGTTGGAAATCATAACCACACCTTCAAGGTCTGGTGCCAAGACTATAAATAACCATACCATCAAGGCCTCATGCCAAGGTACTAGTTTGTATCATGAGACCTATCGATGCATCGAGGGGATATAGTGGGCCCCGCTCGTCACTTACTATGTCCAATGCATTCCTCTTATGAAAGGGATAAAACATAACCAACATAAACATTTGTATTAAAACTAGCATACGAAATGTTAATACGTTAACCATAAACTATGAACGGTATAAAAAATAGAACATCCACAATCAAACATATCATAAACCATTCAACATGATGTGGTAGATTGTATCATAAGAAAGCAACCTCAATTAAACATAAAATCCAACAAAGGATTTTGATATTGATGAAAATAATTTAATAAAATCGTTAAAAATATCTTGAAACAAATATCCCTTTTTCATTGAAATCATTTATTCAAAACTCATGCACTTATAAAAGACATTTAAAAATATATTTTTGAATTAAAGTGTCTCATACAACTTTAAAACTTTTGAAAATAATTAGCATTTTAAAATATTTGTGTCCATATAAATAAATCCTTAAAACCATTTGAAAACATTAACATTAATGAGAAAGATTTAGAAGAATAGATCGTTAAAACATTTAAAACAATGTTTTAGTTAAATATTCCCTTACATAAAACCTTAAAAATAATATTTTTGAAAACATTTTTAAGAAACATGGACATGGATGATAAATATGTCTCAGTAAATACTTACACATAAAAAATCTCGGATAATAATGAGACTGTGAAATTAATCATTATCTTGTACTTTTCTTTAGTCAATAGTGCATTAACCTCCTGTATAATGGTTAAAACATGTTATTAAATTATAACAGGACCATATCCATATTTATGATATCATATATGATCCTATTATATCATTTTGTTAATAATATTTCAGTATTACCATTGTTTCAAGTGTTAACCGCTTCATTTTCATATGCATGTTTTGTTGTGTAAGTCATGTTTTTTATGCATAAGATGTATTTTATTCATATAAATAATGATATTAATTTCATAATTATTATTTTCACTCATCATATAAATTTTATAATCATTCTTTAATGGTTTACATGGATAATGAATCTCACCGCGTCATGGAGACGGTAGGTTGTACGTACGTACGAGCGACGGTATCATTCCCTTGATGATTAAATGGTATAGAATTGGATGGTATATTAATTATATATAATAATTATCATGTTATATTCATTATTTATATCCATTATACTCATCATTATACCCTTCCAAATAAAGTAGTGTTGAATAAAAAAATTACACCACGGCGTGGAGATGATAAGTCATACGTACGGACGCATAGTGATATTGTTATTCGTAGGATAGATAAATGGAGGAATATGGTTGTTCCATAATTATAATAACATGTCAGCATGTAGATTATACTAGATTTATTACTTTGGTATGGAAACAATATAGTAATAGGAAGTAGAAGAAGAAAAGAACTTTGAAATAATTGATAAAACAATTACCACTTTTTCAGGTATCTCCTTTTGATTTGCACAAAAGGACTCTTTATGATGGATTACCATCCAAAGTATAGCCTCTATGTTGAATTTATGGAATTTGGGAGGAGAAATGGGTAGGTTTTTTTCGAACTAAAGGGATTTATAGGTGTGAATAAAAGATAAGGGTTCCCTTTTATAAGGAATGGGAGGGACACATTTGGAAACTCTCAAACTATTAAATTATAATAAGACTATTCTAGATCCAAATACTTAAAAATGGCCCATAAATAAAAATTATAATACATGTTCGACCATATCCCATCCCCTTGTGTTTATTTAACATTTTGTGAATTTTAACTAATTTAATAATAAATTAATTCAATAAGATATCATTATTTCCAAATTTAATACTATTAATTTAATTTGACTTAAAATATATTGGGATAAAGTGGGAATTCGAATCTAATTTTTTCACACATATATAATATATCTTATAGATCTAGTTTATTAATTAGACACATTGATTAGTTCAAAATATATCAAAATTAATATTATTAAAATCATTTATTCTATTTTTATGTTAATTACATAAATATTGTTTTAGAATTGAAAAGACTTTTAAGGTGATTATATAAATTCTAAAAAATCAAAATAAATTTATTTAATGAAAATTATTTCATTTTTATCAAAATGGACATTTAGATTCATTTATATCTTCATTTTGGACCTATGTGGATGCATAAAATATATTAAAATATAAGAAAGTGATATTTTGTAACTATCTTTGATTTAAATAATATAAAATTTATTTTCAAGAACAAGTGTCCATTAAACAACTCAAAATCTATATTAATGTGATAAGGATCGAATCTTCTTCATCCAATAATTTTTGGACATGTTTTTATTTTATTTTAAACCTTATAATTTTGATTTACCCTTAATTAATCTATTTAATTTTAATTGTGGTAATAACATTTCAAATATTAAAAGGTTAAAAAAATTACTTATATGGTGTTAATTGTCCATAAATGGACATTTCGTGATATTTTAGACCATATAATAGTCATTCTGTATTTTTTAATGATTTTTATGATTTTCAAATAATTTAATAAAATATTATTTTTATAAAATATCAATGGTGTCAATTTGACACTATTCATAACTTTGAATTTAATTAAAATACAAACATTAAGATAAATTCAAACCAAATCATTGAATATACTCCTAACGTGTAATAGTTACCTAGAAAATTCATGGAGCACCTTAATTAATTCAAATTATATTTCTTTTAATAATTTTAAAACCATTTAATTGATATTTCTATTAATAAAATAATTTCTTCATCACTATTGCATCATCATTAAGCATAATTTTTTAATCTCTAAAAATTATAAATAAATTATTAGGATGTAGTAAATTCTTTGGCCCTTGATTTCATCGTTTCCTCTTGTTTCCCTAATATGATGATGATGTAGTAAATTCTTTTAGCTTTTTATAGACTATTTATAATCAGTGTTATCTCCCGGTTATCCCTATATTAAAATTAATATACTTATATAAAATGAGAGTGTGACATTTTGTCATATTCATTGAATTTAATAATATTCATGTCATATTCATGGAAAATTGTCCATTAAATGATTCTATTTCAAATATTAGGTGATAAGGGTCAAATTTAGTCGTCCAATAGAATTTTTACAGGTGTTAGGGTAATTTTATAATATTATTTTCACCTTTAATTACCCGATTTACCTTTAACCACGATAAATAAAAAAATTACTAAAGTTACTCTTCATAATGTCAAAAAAATAAAATTAATCTATTAACATAATTTGGACCCACTTATTCCAAATATGGAATCAATTTTTCAAAATTCAAAACACATAAGTTGTTGTAATTAAATTAAAATTAATCGTGTCGATGGAATGACAAAACAGGTTTTTTTTAAGTAAAAACCATCAAAAGATTAACATGTGTTTATATCCAATTTTAATGCGAACATAATTACAATAGCTATAATTATATTAAATGATAAAAATATAATCTAATTATACTTTAAAACTGATCAAATGTATAATTTAACACTATAAATTATTTTGATGAAAAAAGTTGTTTTCAATTAAAATTTAGTATTTTTCACTATTCATCGAAACATGAAACTTTTCAGAAAAATATCAAAAATTGAACCAATGTAAATTTTGACCTTACGCTTTCAAAAAATAAGTCTTTTGTCGAATCAAATATATAAAAGTGTAAAATATTGGATTTAAAATGGGTTCTCCATTAAAAGGTGGCAAAACTGCATTTTTTTAAAATACTTCTTCTATCCAAAATAAATTTAATTTTTTCATATATCATGTCTAGAAAATACATAAGATGAATGTTAAAATTATATGGAATATATAAAATTCAAAATGTGGTTATTACTATTCATAACTCTTAATTTAACGGTTGGGTTATATAATATATTAAATAATAATATTTTATTAATATATTTTTGTTTGGTAAAGCTTGGATTTGTGTGTAATGCAAGCCAACTCATTATTGTGTGTAGTGTAAGCTTAACATGGTGTTGCGTAAAAAGAAAGAAAGCAACAAAATTAAATTATTTAAAAATGAAAATTTTGTAAATTCTTTGGGTGTTACATCATATGTTATATTTCCATTTGTTTTATGTGGATTTACATTTGATAAACATAATCGATTCATTGATTAATTCTCAAATTCATTGGTATGATTTTTGTAAGGGTTATTCGTCTCAAATTATTTTTCTTCAAGACATATGTTTATGATATGCACCTATATTCATTTGTGAGGTGTGTATACTTCCCTTTGAAATTTTATGTCATGAAACTTCTCATGTTCATGATATTTAATGTATCGTTTGATGTTATTCTTTGATAGGGATTACAATTGAAGAGTTACTAAAGTGGAAAAGGCTTTATGTTACAATCTTCTTCCTTTCAAGATTGTTTTTGTTCAAGGTTTTTTTGGAGGAAATAATGTGATATTATTTTCTTGAACCACATCTCTTTTATTCTCCTCTAGTTATGATATTGGTTCACATGTTTAATTTCTATTTACTCCCTTATTGATTGAAGAAATATTAAGAAAGTCATTTGTAGGTGATACATATCTTGTATTTTCTTTTAGATCGGGTATTTTTCTCTTCCATATCCATGTTTTCTCAAATGTTTTTAAAAAAAATATTTTATAAAGATAAATGATTTTCTAAATCCATTTTACATGATCTTTTACATTCTTTTAAAAGGTTTTAAAAGGAAAATTTTTAACATTTTCCAAATGGATCACTTTTGACTCCCTTTTTCAAAATGTTTTGAAAATAGTTTTCATTTTTAACATTTATGACATGAATAGATGTTCCCATCATCATGTCCATTATTTTCCTTTAAGTTTCCTTTATATCTTCCCAAGATTATTTTCAAAGAAAATGATTTTCATAATATTTTTTGAATTTTTAGTTTTTAAAAGTGATTTTTAAAATGAAAAAGTTATTTTCCTCAAAAAAAAATTAATGATCTTTTAATGGTATTTCCATTTATCAAAATCAACAACCCTTATTGTTACTTATGATTAAATGGGTATATTTTGTAAATATATCATCCACATTATTTCTTTGGATGGATTAAGATTGTTTCAAAGACATTGACATGGAACCTGTTTCTTTTCCATGAGTTAATCATGTTTCAAACAGATTTTTATGGAACTTGTTTCTTTTCCACAGGTTAATTGTGTTTCAAAGAGATTGTTATGGAAATCATTTCTTTTCCACGAGTTAATCATGTTTCTAATAGATTATTATGTAACCCATTTCTTTTTCATTGGTTAATCAAGTTCTGAAAAGAATAAAGGTTTTTTTGATGAGTTTATGATGAAATAATTACTCTATATACTTTGTTTATGATATGATTATTGGAAATTATTTATGATGATGGTTGGTTCTATTATAAACCAAGGACAGGTGGTTACATTATTAACCAAGGATGGGTGGTTCTGTGATAAACCAAGGAATAGTGGTTTTGTGATAAACCAAGGATGGGTGGGTCCATGATAACCCTCCAACGCATTGGGAACTCCATAGAGGAAAGTAGGACATATTGGTTATTCCATTTATAAGAGTGAGATGAAGATAATGTTCCAATATACCAATACATTTTATTTATGCTTACTATGGATTTGTAATGATTCTTGTGATCAATATTGACATCATATGGCTCATGATTATTGATTCGGATGACTCTTACTTTTATGGAAGATTTATTCCATGTTTTCATGTTTTATGATCCAAGTATTGATGGTTATGAATATTCTTATGTTATGCTCATGCACTTTGATTATGTCATCATACCCTTATGCTCTTCTTATGATCACTGGTGACATTTAATTATTAATTCTTATGTTTACCCTTACTGATCATTTGAGTTCACTCATATTATGTTTCCTTTTCTCCAAGTTATATATAATCATGTTGAACAAATTATGTCTAGAAGGGTTTCATATGGATGATGATGATGACTTAATGTGAAATAATAAAATCTAGGTTAAGTGAGAGAAATGCTCATTTAAAAACATGGGTACTGTTTTTGTAAGAGTTTATCCTAATTATCTAAAACTTTAAACCTAAAAGGTCTTTGGGTATGTAAGTTATTTAATATTTCATTTTGATATTGTATGTTTTGGATGGTGAAAATTGGGTTACCTTCATCGATATCAAATCCATAATTGTAATGTTTATGATTTCATCATCATATCTGGGAGTGCGGGGTCGAGGCTATTATAGTTGGTATCATAGGAAAGGTTTAGATAAATTTGGATATTAGGATGTTTTCATCTTAAGAGTTATGGATTCCATCATGGGTTTACAATTTTAAGGTTAATCGTATATTCAAGACTTAGACACCCCTTATGAGGTTTTAAGTAATGAAATTTTGAGGTGATTAATGACATTTTGGATGATGTTTTTCATTGGGTTAGGGTATGTATAACCCTTAAGTTCAACATGAACAATTATTTGAGAACAAATTCTCTTTTTATAAGTTTAAAGGTATTGATAAACTCTAAGATTTATATGATCTTTGATGATTAAGTTTATTTCTAAGGATGTTCATCATATTTTTGGAAATGTTATAAGGATATAGTTTTAGGGAAAATGACAACTTGAAGGTCGGGTGATAACCCATAACATCCAGCAAGGGCGTGGGGTTTGAACCCACAAGTGAAGGATGACAAGGGTATAATGTCTACCACTGACCTATGTGATGTCCTAGTTAGTATAGCATTGTTCTTTTTACTTAAACAGTTTGAAAGATTATGATAAAGTTGATTTTCAGAACATATGTTCTATCATATAGATAACCATGATATTGAAAAGTGATTTGGTGATTAAGTGATTGATTTCATTTCAGAAGAGGATCATTATAATTTTTTGGAATCATCTTACCATGTGCTAATCATTTTAGTTTTGGTTAATGTTTAAATATAGGTGGAATAGCTTGATTACCCCTTTTATGTTTAAGTGGTCCTTTAAAAGTTGATTTTATTACTTCAAACAAGAAAAAATCATCATGGATATTCATCGTTTGGAGAAAAAGATGAAATTATGGTGGAAATTGATAAAAGGGTGAAATTATACTCATCAAGTAAGTATATTTCCTTATTCTCTTATTATAGATGGTAAAAGAATTCATAACTCTAGGAAAACAATCTTGAAACAAAAAAAATTTCCAATTACCATCATTTCTGATAAAATCAATGACCTTCTTCACACCTCTTTGGTTTATAGTTTTGTGGTTGATAACATTTTCTTGATTATTCACTTTCTTGTGATCAATGGTATTTGTCACTCTATATCATTATTTGGGCATTACGCTTTTATTCCATGTCTAAATCTTCACTTCCCACCTATGTTCTTCTATTTAGAAACTTAGTATGCGTTATTCCAGATAACCTTCATACTTTCTTTTCTCACTTATTAAGAGGATGTTTTATTAACCCTTTTTACGATGTGGGTTTCCAACAAATGTATTTTTAAATGTTCAACCTTTGATTATTAAGATAAAGTTAAAATTATGAGGATACAATTTATTAAAGGGGGGAGGATGTAACACTCTCATATTTTAGAAAAGAAAACTATGTTTGATAGCGTATTCAATACGCAGCACCAAGCTTAAACGACCCCTAAAATATATAATCATTATAACTTAGTCGTTAAATTGACAGGTATGAATAGTATTAACTACTTTATGAAATAGATATATATATTTATATTTTCTACTCAATATAAATTATTGATAAATTCTTAGTAAACAATCAAACAATTATTAATAAAGTAATTTTATTCTTCAAAAATATGTTTTCTTCAAAAATGGTTTTTATTACTTTTCATGAAAAAAAAATATTATAATTAATTTTTGGAACTTTTAGAAAATATATTTAATAAAAACTAACTTCATTTCTAAAATTTTCATATCAAAATTTACTTTGGGTGAAATTTTTTGATTTTTTGGAAAATATTTATTTTTCAGTGAATAGTGAAAACTACAAATTTTTGTAAAAATTTCATTTCATTTCAATAAATTAAGTAATTTAATAGTCCCGTTATATTTTGAATATAATTTAGAGTAAAATAAGTATTATTTATTTATATTTAATCCACTTAATTACTTTTGAATCAACTTTATATTGGATTTTAGTGTAAGTTTATTTTTGGGTTTAAAAAAATGTTTTTCTAAAAACTATTTTAAAATGTATGATGTTTCTCCATTTTAATTAATTAAAATAATTCCTAATGTGGAATGATTTAAATGAAATTTATAAATTATATATCTATACATATGAATTTAAATTCATATAATTATTATTACTAATCATGAATTTAATATAAAATCATCTTTTTCTTAAAAAATATATCTCTTGAAAACCGCTTTTTCATCATGTTTGCAGGTTTTATTTTAAATTAATTTTTTTCACTTCTGTGAATTGAATTTGGTAAAATATATTCCATATTTGGAATCAACATAAATTATAATATATAATATGGTTAACTTATTTTTTAACAATAATGAATAGTGAAAACAGTAAAAATTAATTGTCGTGGTTAAGGTGAAAAGAGGTTTACCAGGGTGTTAACTAAAAAGAGAAGGGTCAAAATAACTTAAAAACTTATCTAAAATCTATTGGATAGCCATATTTTGACCTTATCATATCTAATTCTTGAGAATGGTCTATTATAGAGCCTTGTGGCATGTGAAAAACATGGGTACACCTTTTTCTTTTCAAAATTTATAAGTGTCACTCACCTCACTTATAAAAGGTCACCCTCTCTCCTCTCCTCTTCACACCTTCAAAGACTTTTGTATTGTTAAATACCTAAAAAAATGTATTCCTAACTTCCCTCCCCAAGACCTATATCCATTGGTTTGATCAGAAAGTCATCCTAAATAGGCTTTTGGTGTTAATCTAAGGAAGTTGTCTGGAAAAGAGGTATCGCGCTTAACCAAGCGTTTTTATTTTTCTTCTTCCACATCCTTCGAATATTCTTCAATTATTATGATCTAATAACACCAATATATAGCATATACTGAGATTTTATTATGTTAATGGAAAAACCTAAATCAATCTCTTCTTCAATCAAATGGGATACGAAATCATCATTCGCGTGTACAGTGAACTACCACCTCGCAAACCGATGTCATTCATTTTCCATCATCGCCACTCACTGCTTGTTATAATGATGGATTTAAAATATATGTGTGTGTGTGTGTGATATTTGTAAAATATTTATACTTATGAAGTTATGATATCACATATACCTTCTTACTTTCTATTTCATGGGGGATACGATAACGTCGCTCGTGTGTACGGCGAACTACCGCCTCGTGAAGAGATGTGATTCATTTTTCACTAACGCTTTACATGCAAGGTAATAAGGATAAATTTAATGAATATATGTGATATACATGAAATCTTTATAATATTCATGACATATTTATCATTCTGAAAAGATAATTTATTATTTTCTTTCTTATACTGAAAAATGATAACGTTGTTCTCGCGTACGTGTGGACTACCGTCTCTACGAAGCGATGTGATTCTTTTTTCATGACCGCAAAACATTGATGATATATATAATTATATTTAATGAAATAATATGGTATTTATGATACAATGACCATTTTGGAAAGATAAAATATCACTACCTTCTTTTCATAATGATTGTTAAAAAATGGAAACATTACTCATGCGTACGTACGGCCTACCATCTTCATGATCGTAACGTATTTTATTTTTCATAATCATCTTTTGTGATTAGTTTTAAAAGTAGAAATGATGTATAAAAATGATATATATGTCATGATTATTATTCTGGAGATGTTGAAATAATGACCACTTTGACCACGGTTAATACACCAAATTCGTTTTGAAACAATGAACCGAACGTCCTCAAAACACCTGACATGGACTTAACTGATTAAGTGTTTAAAGATATCATTATAAAGAAATAAAATAAATAATTTAAGTATATGGTATTAAACCTAGAAAATGTTCTTAAGAAATCAAATAATTGATATAATCTTAATATACAGGAGTATACATGGAAAGTATGGACTCGAGGTAAGGATTTTTCATCTCACTTTTTATTTCTATGAGGCATATGTCATATTCACCACTTGTTTATATTGTGTGGTGTATATACTAGCTCTTTTACATGTAATATCATGAATCCTTCATACATTATGGTATTTTAAGTCTCAATTTTAATTATTTCATCCAAGGGGATTTGAATTGAAAGTTACCAAGTGGTAAAAAAATCATAACTCAATTTCTTTTCATTGGGTTATACTACTTATTCATTGTATTTGATATTCTATGATTATGTGTCTAATGACTTTTAATTGTCTGATGTTTTATTTCCACTTGTTTTATGTGGATTTATATTTGATACACATAATCGATTCATTGATTAATTCTCAAATTCAATGGTATGATTTTAGAAAGGGTTATTCGTCTCAAATTCTCTTTCTTTGAGACATACATTTATGATATGCACCTATATTCATTTGTGATGTAAAGACCCGTAAAATTCAAGAGAAATTTTTTCTTAATTTTCTTTGGGATTTTACAAGAACGCGGTTTCTGACGGCACTTGATTCTGAGGCCCGGTGTGCCCGGAATTTCTATCTGAAGTTTAGCTCGGGTACGTTCAGTGACCGAACGAGCGGGTTTTTCTAACTTTTGAACCGGTGCTCAGAATTGAATTCTGAGGGCACCGATGGATTCGCAGAGCTGGTAATTGCTTAGGAACACATTTTCCGGAGTTGCGTTTTCACGAGAGAAGTTGTTAAAAATTTGTGGAAGTTAAAATAAAAATTGAGTTACAATTTTTATTTCTTTTCTTTTAAGTGGTTTATCCATTGAGTGGAAGTTGGGGTAACCACCCAACTTTCCATGGGAGGTTATGAGAGTGGTGGGGCCCACACGAACCTCACTCCTTCATCTTCCCTAACCTTCCATAACCCTCCATTAATATGACTTAGGTTATATTAATTTGAATTTCAAACTTAAGACTTTGGTAATAAAATAAGTGGTAGCTTATTTTATTATTGTTGGGGTTTTGTTGTGTTGAGACTTTGGGAAAAAGAGAGAGGTCTGGAAGATCTTCATCTTCTTCGTCGAAGAACGCGAAGAACGTGAAGAACGCACCAATCTCCGACGAAGAACGTCGAATCCTCGGAGGTCGACTACGCGACACCGTGTACCGCGATGTCAACGACCCTCTCCTTCCGCGACGTGCAATTCTGCGACGAACCTCCGTTCAAATACGCTCGAGGTAGGGGAATTATTATTTCGTTGGTTCCTTATTACTTCATCGTTGGCTTATCGTCTATTTGGGGCCGCCTGTTATCGCAATAACGGAAGGAGGTCGGACCGCACGAACATGGCCGACTCTCCTCCCCTTTTGGTTGTTTGATATTGTTGCGGCACGAGCAAGGCAACGCGGTGCTGAAGCACCGTGCGGGAATTATTAAGGAAAGGGGGAGAAGTGCAGCGCCGTCGCGCCACACCGTTGAAGACGAACCAAAGACGCGACGTCGTCGCGCCGCACCGGAGAACCACAAAACACCACGGCCGGAGCGGGGCCGCGGTGGTGGGGCGCGGCGCCGTCGCGCCGCGCCGGACGGACCAAGGATGCGGCGGAGCAGGGGTACCGGCGGCCAGTTCCGGGCCGCCGGCGTCGGAACAGAGGGACCGGCCCTTGCCGGTCCCGTGGCGGCAGCAGCCGGCCCGCCGGGCCGGCCGGACAGGGGAGGAGTCGGGGGTCGTAACCCCCGGCTGGCCTGACAGCAGCGCCCCCCCTCCCCCCACGTGGGGGCCGCGTTAATTGAGACAGCGGGGGGCAGCGCGCCCCCCCGCACCCCTCGGCCGTTTCGGCCGAGCCACCTGGCCGCTGGTCGCACCAGCGCGCCGGGTCGGGCCGACCCAGGGGGTCTCGGGCCGGGTCGGTCCGGGCCCGAAACCCCCACTTTCGGACCTCTCACGGTATTTTGTCCATAACTTGGGTTACGGATTTCCGATCGACGCACCATCAGCGGCGATACGGTTCTTGGAACGAGACGGTCGTTTCGATATATTACACTCAAAGTTTCGGAGTATTTTGGGTTTGGCCGGGTTGATTTGTACACGAAACCAACCGGGCCCTCGGAGCGGAAACGCTTATAACTTGAGTTTCGGACGTCCGATTGACGTGCCATCGACTTTGATGGATTCCTCTAAGTGAGACGGAACTTTTGGCTTACTCCGCTCGAGGTTTGGACGCAGTTGGAGTATGGTCGGGTTGGTTTTGACTTAAAAACCAACCGGGCCCCTGGGACGAAAAAACCAATAACTCTCAGACCGGGCGTCCGATTGACGCGCCGTCTGTGACGTTGAGTTCATATTGACGATACGGAACTTTTGGATATATCAACTCCGGACTATGTGTCAGTTGATGTATCAGCCCTTCGACTCGTGGAGCGGACCCTCCCGAACGAGTTTGCTGTGTGTGGAAACCCTAGAGCTGGCTGCGACTGCGACAACGATGATGACTGTACAGAAATCCTCCGTGGATTCGACGGCGACGACTACAGCACTCAACGATCCTATGTGGATCAGTGCTACCGATCCTGTGTGGGTCAGATCCTGTGTGGGTCAGCGCTCAGCGGTCCTGTGTGGGCCAGCACCTACAGATCCTGTGTGGGTTCGATCCTGTGTGGGTCATTGTGGGGGATAGTTACCTATCGATCCTTTGTGGGTCATTGCGGGGGTTAGTACATATCGATCCTGTGTGGGTCTGACGGCTTAGATGAATCAGTGACTACATCTGATCATCTCTATCGTCTTACGAAGAAGTATACCTGTGTGAGCTGAATCTTGACTTTCAATCCTTATCTTCGATAAGCTTGACTTGATATCCTGTGTGGATTACGTTATGTTTTCCTGTGTGGATCGGGTTGTGATTTCCTGTGTGGACTGGGTTGTACTTGAGCTCGGATGTTGGAGTTGAACGAGAATTGAAGACTTGGGTATATGTATGGGCATATACCTAAGTAGTGTCGGATGTTACTTCGTGATTGTATCTTTCCTTTGTGGATTATCCTTTGTGGATTCTGGAAGACCTTCGGGGGTCTCGGGGTCCCTACTGAGTAGCTTATACTCACCCATGCACGGGCTATGCCCGCACTACGTTGTGTTGGTTGCAGACGACGGATAGCGCTGATCGTGGTAGAGGCACGAGGAGTAGGTCGGTACCCGGAGGTGGACCACTGGGCGGGGCATACTTGGAGCGGACGGCTGGACCCGAGGAGCTGTGGAGGCTATCTGTACCCACCCTTCAGGTGGGACTTCCAGTGGACGGCTCGAGGCTGCGGCTTTACTTTCATTTGTTGTTTTCCCTTTCCAGTTGTACTTTACTTTTAGTTTGGGTTTGTATTCTGGCCCACTTACTTATTCGTACTTACTTTTGTACCCATTTTTTATTTCGTGTTTACTTCTGCTTGCTTGCTCTGTGGTGTTTGTTTACTTTACAAATGCAATGTCTTCCCTTTTTACCGGAAATTGCGCCTTGGTGCTAGTCGCCAGCCCCTGACCTATGGAAGGCGGGCTTGGGGTAGTCACGGCACGGGCCCCGAGGACGGGTCGTGACATGTGAGATGTATATATTGTCATTTGACATGTCATATCATGAAACTATTTGTATTCATGATATTTAAAGTATCATTTGATGTTATTCTTTCATGGGGTTTGTGATTGAAGAGTTATAAAAGTGGCAAAGGCTTTATGTTACAATCTTCTTCTTTTTTGAGATTGTTTCTCTTTAAGGTTTTTTTTGGAGAAAATAATGTGATTATTTTCTTGAACCACATCTCTTTTATTATCCTTTAATTATGAATGTGGTTCACATGTTTAGTTTTCATTTCCTCCCTTATTGATTGAAGAAACATCAAGAAATTTGTTTGTAAGTGATATCGGTCTTGTATCTTATTTTAGATCGGGTATCTTTCTCTTTTATGTCCATGTTTTTTAAAATGTTTTCAAAAATGATCTTTTCTAAAAATAAATGATTTCCTAAAGCCATTTTACATGATCTTTTAACTTATTTTAAAATGTTTTAAAAGGAAATTTCTTAACGTTTTCCAAATGGGTCACTTTTGACTCCATTTTTCAAAATGTTTTGAAAAGAATGTTTATTTTTAACATTTATGACATGAACGGATTTCCCCGCCATCATGTCTATTATTTTCCTTTTTTTCTTTATATGTTTACAAGGTTTTTTTCAAGGAAAAGGATTTTCGCAATATTTTGTGAATTTTTAGTTTTTAAAAGTGATTTTCAAACTGAAAATGTTATTTTCCTCAAAAATGTTTTTAAAGATCTTTTAATGGTATTTTCATTCATCAACGTCCACAGCCCTTGTTGTTACTTATGCTTCAATGGGGGTATTTTGTAAAGGTATCATCCTTATTCTTTCTCTGGATTGATTAAGATTGTTTCAAAGAGATTGACATGGAACCTATTTCTTTTCCACAGGTTAATCATGTTTCAAAAAGATTAGTACAAAACCCGTTTCTTTTTCATGGATTAATCATGTTTCAAAGAGATTGTTATAAAACATGTTTCTTTTTCATGAGTTAATCATGTTTCAAAGAGATTGTTAGGGAACATGTTTCTTTTACATGAGTTAATCGAGTTCTGGAAAGAATAAAGTTTGTTTCAATGTGTTTATGATGAATTAAATGTCCTTTGTACTTTATTCATGATGCGGTTCTTGAACATTGTTTATGATGACGGGCGGTCCCATTATAAACCAAGATCGGTGGTTCTGTTATTAACCAAAGATGGGTGGTTCCATGATAAACAAAAAATGGGTGGTTTCGTGATGAACCAAAAACAGGTGGGTCTGTGATAGCCCTCCAATACATCGGGTACTACGAAGATGGAAGTCGATCATATTGGTTATTCCATTTGTAAGAGTGATGTGAAGATAATGTTCCAAGATGCCAACAGGTTTTATTTATGTTTGTTATGAGTTTTTAATGATTCCAGCGATCGAGATTGATATCATATGGCTCATGATTATTGATTTTGATGACTCTTGCCTTTATGAAAGCCATATGCCATGTTTTCATGTTTAATGATCTAGGTATTCATGGGTATGAATGTTCTTATGTCAGTTCATGCACTTTGATTATGTCATCATACCCTTATGTTCTTCTTATGCTCACTGATGACATTTAATTGTTAATTCTTATGTTTACCATTACTAAACATTTGAGTTCACTCTTCTTACATTTATTTTTCCCCGGGTTATAAAGAATGATGTTGGATGAATTATGTCTAGAAGAGTTTCATATGGATGATGATGATGACTTAATGTGAAATAAGAAAAACTGGGTTAAGTGCGAGAAATGTTCATTTAAAAACATGGGTATTGTTTTTGTAAGAGTTTGTCCCGATTCTCTAAAACTCTAAACCTAAAAGGTCCTTAGGTATGTAAGTGGTCCAATATTTTTTTTTTTGATGTTGTAAGTTTTAGATGGTGAAAATTAGGTCACCTTCATCGGTATCAAAGCCAGAAATGTAATGTTTATGATTTTAGCACCGAATTCGGGAGTGCATGTTCAGGACTGTTATAAGATAAGTGAAAAATGAGGGTTTCGAGGGTTAAAACAAAATTAAATACTAATTTTCATAGCATTAAATGCATGCTACACGGTTAGTCCGCGCAGTTTGGGAAACAATGCGTTAATTGTGCGCATGCTACTACCTTCAAACCATCCCCTCGCATAATTGGTCCGCACAGTTTGACAAATCATGCGCCAAGTATGTTTTTCCCTCTGTCTCCACTCACACGGTTTTTTCTGGGTACCCGGACGGTTTGGATAAATTGTGTGCACCGTCCTGCCCTCCTAAGTCGATTGCATGGTTTCCTGGAGAAATCTGCATGATTGTCCTTAACCATGTTCAAACCATGCACCCTTAGGAACACCTCAAAAACACACTAAACTCATCCAGAAACTTTTGAAACTCAACTCAACCCAAGTATTATATAACGTCAAAATACATAATAAAATGGCCCAGTACCTGAAATTGGGGATGTTACAGAAACCGGGGGTGTTACATGTATGCATGCTCTATTGCAAACTTATGAATTTTTTAACATCATCGTCATACTTTTTTGTCATGCGATTAGCATTCATCCATTTTTAATTCATATTCATCCTATTGGGTTCAACAATATTCATTTTGTATAAATAAATAAATAAATACACGCAAGGTATGCATATAATGAATATATACATCATGTAAACAAAGTATTAGAATTTGAGTGTAAATATATAATCATGTATATGTGTGTTTAAACATTTGTGTGTAAATATATAAAGTCTATGTTTTGAAGAAGTACAAAATCTTCATAATAGGAGAAAATTATTGATACTTTTAAGAAATTTAATTATTTTTCTAATAAAAAAGTAATACTCACTTTGTACACTCAAAGGAATCAATGAAAACAAAACATGCAAAGACAAAAAAGAATGGAAAATTATAGTTTTATCGAGCAATAGTTTCATATCTTCATAATAAATAGTTTTATGATGATGTATCTTAATCACTCTATCCTTAATAAAACTAGTTATATATATAATAGGTATATAATCAAATATATATAGATTTATTTAATTTTTTATTTTACTTTACATTTGTTAATGCATATATACATATACATAAACACACACAAGAACACCCTGCAAATCAAAATGAATGACAACCCTCCATTCCAAAATACCAAGACGAGACGGAAACCCTTTGATCTAGGAAAATGATTACTCAACACACATTGCAAAACATTATTGAAGAGAGAGATTTGAATATAGAGTCACAAAGATCAATTATAGGAGAAGTAAGAACTAAAAATCATGAAACGATGTAAGATCGATTAAAAGAGTATAAAGAATCACATACCTTCGGTTTTAGGAGGGTCGATTTGTTCGAGAAGTTCGAGAGGAAGCTACAGCAAAGATCGAGTTTTGTGAAATCTTGAATCACGCGAGAGTAACCTTTCTGTTATGATTGATTTTAAAAGATTGGAAAAGGTTGTATGAGCGTTTTTTTAAGCGTTGATAAAAACAATTTAAAATAAATTACAAAAAAAATTAAACGAATGTATATTAAAAATGAATAAATTATAAAAAAGTAAAAACACAATCAAATCTTAATGAATAAATATGTATAAATAAATATTTAAAATGAATAAATTAATAAAAAATTAAACGAATAAATATTAAAAATGAATAAATTATAAAAAAAGTAAAAAATAATTAACACCATTAAAGAATAAATAATATTAAATAAATGAATGTTAAAAAAAAGTGAAATTTAATAATTAAAAAATCAATGGATTGTAAAAATATTAAAAAAATGAATAAGTGTTATTAATTATCTAGATTATTAAAAGAATAAAAAAATACATGTTAAAATGAAAATGAATACATATTAATTATATAAATTACAGCCATATTAAAAGCATTAGATGTAAATGAATAAATATGTATAAATAAATATTAAAAACAAATAAAATTACAAAAAATATTAAATGAATAAATTACAAAAATATTAAAAAATAATTAATATTACTAATGAATAAATAATATTAAAAATCAATAAACAGTATATATTAAATAAAAATATAAAAATGGATAGAATTTAATGATTAAAAACATAATATATTAAATATATTATGTTAATAAATTAAAATTCTAAAATAAATATTAAAAACTGAATAAATTACCGATGATGATGGTGAATAAATAAATATTTGTATATATATATAAGTAATAAATAGTATATATTAAATAAAAATATAAAATTTAATAAAATTTAATAATTAAAAACATAACATATTAAATATGAATAGATAAAAAACTAGAAGGATAATATTAACAATTTATCATTTGTTTGTGTTTCAATAAAATTGAATTAATTTGATATTTGTATGAAATTAATGCATGTCATATTAGGTGTAAATACATGTTTAGTCAATATTTTTAATTAATAATTAAATATTTATTATTTTATATATATATCAAATTGAAAAAAAAAATCTTATTACATTACAATATTAAAACAATATGCCTAACATAAAATATGACAATGCATAAAGAAGTCATGAGTGGCTAAAATATATGAATATTAAAATTATTTGCAATCTTAATGCAAGCTATAGCCATTCGTTCGGAAATTAACCTCCCCGACTCGACAAATGAGTACGGGCGGGGGCGTTGGGAAATTTCCTTTTTCGTGGGGCAGAAGGGCAAAAAAAAACAAGAAAAAAGACATAAAAGTGTGGAGGGAAATTTTTAGAATTACGAGAAAAGGGTAGCGAGGTGGTGGTGGAATCATATTCTATCATGACCCAACTGACTGACGCCACCCATAATCGCCCCCTTCTTCCTCTTCACGGATTCCCCCTCACCTTTGTTTTCTTTTTCCCCTCTCCCCACGCTTTCTTTTTACCAAAATAATAATAATGGTTTATTTATTTATTTTAAAAAAATGAAATGAAAGGGAAAGGTGGTGGTGGAATTGACTTTGGAATTGAATCCTCCAACCATTCAAAAGGACACGCCCCCTGCGACCTCTGACCCCTCTCCTCCCTCCCCCACCCCCCGCCTTTGTTAATTCACAGAATCCGCATGTGTACGCCTCCTGCTTCCCGATGCTCCCCCCGCCATGGCTCTTTTCTTCCTCCTTTCCCTCTCTATTTAATGCGCTCCTCGCAGGCAGAATCCGATGCCCTGTTTCCCTACTACTTTAACCCAATCACTTCAAATCCTCCATTATCACACTCTTTCACGAACCTTATATATATCCATTCTCCGTTCCCTCTTCTCTTCCTCCCTGCAACTTTCTCTCCCCCTCTGCTCAACCATCTCAGCGTCGTGCCATAAAAACCGGCAGGCAAGGACGTGGGGGAACCAGTAAAAGAACGGTTTCTGATCCATCCACAAACCTAACCGCCTTTCGGATCTCGGCCTGCGGCCATATAATCCGTACCGGTTTTGTATTCAGTTCCGAGCGGGTGATCGTCTATGGCTGTGCAAGCCCAGCTGTATCCGGAGAATCTCGCCAGCGGTTTTCCTCTCTGGGGGGCGAGCGATAATGGGTGCGGCGAGTTTTCTTTCAATCTCCTCCAGAGAAATCAAAATCTGTTTGCAAGTGTGGATCCTTCCAATGTCGATCACCACCACCGATCTGTTCCCGCCGCCGTGGCCTTCTCTTCCCAGGCTCAGGAACAGAGACAAGAATTCGATCGGTTCATCGCTGTACAGGTTAGGAACGGAAGTCATATGATTCTTGATTGCGGATCTTGCTGGGTTTCTTTGTTGTTTTTTATTGCTGATTCCTTTCTTCTCATTTCGGGTTTGTGCTGTTCCCTGTTCGTGGTGCAGAACGAGAGACTGAAATCGGCCTTGCAGCAGCAGAGGCGGCAGCTGCTGGCGACCCTGTTGGGCAAACTCGAATCCAAGGCATTGCCTCTGTTGAAGCAGAAGGACGAGGAGATCGCTCGAGCCGCGAAGAAGGCCGCGGAACTCGAGAGTTTTTCGACGAGGCTGGAAATGGAGAAGCAGGCGTGGCAGAGGATGGCGATGGAGAACGAAGCGATGGTCCAGTCCCTCAGCCGGCAGCTGGAGGAGCTCAGGGAAAGAGCCGCCGGCCAAGGCGCTTTCATCTCCTCCGTCGAGACGGAGCTTGATGCGGAGTCGTGCTGTGAGATCAACCTCGCGGATTCAGAAGCAGGGGACGGGACCTCCGAACCCATGGACGGGTGGGTGTTGCCCTGCAGATCCTGCAATTCCGCGCCGTCCTCTGTGATGCTCCTCCCCTGCCGCCACCTAGCTTTGTGCATGCCCTGCGCGGCCTCCCTCCATTTTTGCCCCGTCTGCCGAGTCCCCAAGAAGGCCGCTATGGAGGTCGCTATGTTCTGAGTAAATATCGCATTTTGAAGAAATGGGTTGCAAATGTTCTTTCCTAGTGAATATCATTACTGGACCTGAATTTTAAGTGCGCTTAGCTAAACCTAAAATCAAATCCCCTGAACTGAACCCGGCGATTACTCGACATAAAAACAGAGCCCGTCATCGTCTTTTTCCTGTGTTTGTTGGTTTTCCCAAGCTTCGGTGGGGCGGTGGATTGATTTGATAATCGGCACCCGTCGTCTCCACCACTCCGCTGGCTGGCAGGCCCGTTGGGGCACTGTCCCATCAGCCTGTGATTTTCCTCTCCCCACTGATACAAAACAGGGAACCCACTGGACCTAACTGAATGTTCACGCATTCTGAATGACTGGATCGCAATCGCTTATTGTTACGTTTTTTCATACGGAAGGAGGTTTGAATTCACAATGCATGTTACTTTACATAAACGTAAAGCTAACATCTTGGGCCGTGGGACGACGAGCCAGTAAACGAGGGAAACCATTAAAAGTAAAGTTGGGGAAAGTCTCTGAACGACAGGGCAAGGGGAAAGTTTGATTCAAAAACCTTGAATGAGTGAGCCACGCCTCAAAAGCGGTACCTTTTTTAACCCAAAATGCAATCCTCTCTGTTCCATTTCCGTGATATATGGCGTGTTAAAATAGGCGGGAAATCTCAGAAAGCTTTGATTTTTTTTTTCATTTTTAAGCGTTTGTTGTCATGTTCGGCACCCCCGGCAGACAACGCATGCATATAATCTGCCACGGCCACCCCAATTGAAGTAAATCGACAAACTGGAGGGGGTGGGGCAATCAAATCCATACCCACCCACCTAATACACCCACTTTCCCAATGCCCATGTACAGTGCATTCAAAGCTAGCTTTGCTTTCGAGGAAAGACACGTACCCCTACCAGTTTTGTTCTTTTCAAAAACGTAACGAGACCTCATTGGAATTGGGCGCGCCCCATCACCATCACCTCTTGTTTTTAGGTCGCTGCCCCCCACCCCCATCCCATCCCCAGAGTAGAACCGGGTAATCGGGTTTTCCAAAGATAAAGTCAAGTGCCATCAATTGCCATCAATTGCCATCAATTGCTTCCGTTCCTCTTCAAAAATAAATATATCCATCACCGTGACAGATTTGAGGAAAAGAAAAAGAAAACGAAGAACAATGCATGTGGATTAACTTGGCATTCAATGTCGGCAACGCAGCCCAATCAAAGCAGCGGCCCTGTCGCACAGCTAATGCAGCCAAGCCACCTACTAAACTTAAGAATATTAAAAGCAAGAAAGACGATTCCCGTTCTCTGATCAATAAAGGCTGAACCCGAAAAACTGGCTGACGATGACAGCGAGCCCCAGCGTGATGGCGACGAGGGAGGAGACCCAGGTGAGCTTCTCGGTGATTCTGGGAACCCTCTCCTTCAGCGCCTGGCTGCAGGAGCCGATGAAGACGGTGTAGCTGCCCATGGCCACCACGGTCCCCACCAAGAACATGGCCAGGAAGGCCGCCCCGGTGAGGCGGGAGGGCAGCGCGAGCGCCGGCAGGACCATCATCAGCGCGTCAGGCTGCAGGCCGTGGACGATGCCCGTGGCGAAGGTCGCGAAGCCGACCTTCCTTTTTTGAGCGGCCTCCCCGTTTTCTAAGGCAACGCAGGGGGCGGCGAGCTCGGTTGCTTCTCGGATCCCCATCGCGCCGATAACCAGAAGGGTCAGGCCCACCACTCGGGTGCCCCAGGACCGGATCACCTCGATGTGGAGGCGGTCCTTGAGGAGGAGGAAGAGCAGGCCGAAGATCACCTGGCCCGCGTCGTGGCCGCACCCCCATAAGGCTCCCACGGCAGCGCTTTCCAGTCGGCTGCGCCCGATCGAGAGAGGAGCGAGGGCTGCGAGGTGGTCCGGCCCGGAGAGTGTATGGAGGCAACCGGCCAAGAACCCGGTCCAGGCACTGCTCAGTAGCTCGGGCCGGATCAGTCTTCCGGTCGGCTTGGCAAAAGTTGCTAAAGCTGCTGGTGCCAGCAGTGGGTGGATCGTCAACACGATGAGAGCTGAAACCATTACTACAGTCCTCCCTACAACCACCTGAAAAGTTTTTAAGCATTTGATTTTATCACTAATCCTAAAAAACAATGCAATGAGAGAGCAAATAGCCAATTGTAAAGTTGGGCAAGTATTGTTTTTGTATCATGGTTTTATTCAATTTGGTATCATGATTTTAATCAATTGACAGTAGGCTGTTACATTACAGCAGCAAGTGCAACGACATTTGGATTTAAATTATTTCAACAACATTTCAGGTATACATGGGCCAGGGGCCCTCCCAGCCCAATAAGCCCCGCCAGAACCCGACAAACCAGCCCATGTACATATCTAATTTCAGGGCCTAAACAATTTTGAACACTGTCAATAAAGTAGAAGTCAATTTGCATATCAAACACGCATGTCCCCCCTTCAAACTCTCTCTCTTCCCCGCAACTACAAGGAACCAGGCCTCGGAGAAGCAATGTGGAACTTTGGAAAAAAGAAGACCTGCGAAGGAAGTTTCTCGGAATGCCTCTCAAAGCTACAGTCAAAAATAGAAATTCCCTGGAAGGTAAAGCTACAGCCAAATATAAAAATTCCTTAGAAGATTCCCACTATTGTGAATAGGCGTGCCAGGGTTCAAGAAAGCAAAGAAGGCATGTTTAGGGGTAAGCTACATAAGAAGCAAGCATTGAATCTTTTGAGAGATTGTTCATAACCCGGTTTGAAGCTACATAAGAAGCAAGCATTGAATATTTTGAGATATTGTTGTTCATAACCCGGTTTGAGTTTTGGGTCTCCAGTTATGACCCGTGTCAAATCTTCTTACTTGAGAGTTTGTAAGATATCTTTTCATATTTTCAAGAGAAACAACTTGAATATTTTTAACCTTATAAAGTAGAGAGATGTAGTAACCCACAAAACTTTGTACCTGAATTATTCTAACATTGTTTACTATTTTTACCCTCATTTTTGTTTCGGATTTTCCATGTCACATCACTGTGATCAATCCATGTTTTCTCCCTCACTCTCTCTCTCTCTCTATCTTATTATGCTATTTGATATTTTTCAGAGCTTGATTTTAACAACATTATCAAAGTCAAAATAGTATATGACATCGTAACAGTGGTAGTATTAGATCTAAGGGCAGACAAAGCCAAAGCCAATTCAGAGACAAGGTTGGTTAGGAAACCAACATATCAAGCACTGATGACAAGTTTTGAGATCGGGACGCACAACAAGAGATTTTCAAAGTTTGAAGGAATACTTAACTGCATAACAAATGACAAGTGATTGGAGAACAACAACAGTGTTGTGATTAATTTACATTTAGCATTGGTGGATTCAGTATTGTCAAGTGTTGCATGGAAGGGGTGGGAAATGGAATTTTAGATGACAGTCAACAAAATGACAAAACGAAAAGGCATGTGAAAATATGATTCAAACTCAATCAAATCTTCAAATGCGAGATTGTTTGGTGTGATGAAGATAACAACACAGAACTACTTTAGGGAAATAAAAATTCAGAAAGCAATGTGATATTTTGGAAAACAGAAACTCTCCCAAAGTCCTGCAGATAAAATTTATCATAAAGCTTTCCAAGTCCATAGTCAAGGGAAAAAATCCTTGAAATTTTCCCAAGTCCCAAAATAAGACACCTCACTCCCATAAATTGGTTTTCTCATGTTCCAATTAAGGTGAACCTTCTTAGGATGGCATCGATAAGGGATGCGTTCAGTGTTGTATCTTCGATCATGAAAGATTATCCACAACACTCAACCCAAGTGCCAAATCACTGAGTATGTGTGAGGTATTTTCTCACAGGCGCAGCCTAGTGGTTGCGTCCATGTGGTAGTATTTGGCAGGTCTGGGTTTCGAGTCTCCCCATGCGCAATTAGTGTAGATTTTAGTTGTTTATCCCCCTCCCCGCACTGATGTAATATTTTCTCCTATTTAGAGAAATATATTGAGTGTTTTTCTCATTCAAAATAGAAACAGGTTGTAACCACAAAATTTCAGTGAAAGTTTTTATTCATACTCAGGTTTTTTGAGATTTTTCCATGGAGTATTTAATCTCGTTCTTTTTGTTTTTACATTATGTGATTTTATTCAACAATCTCAGTCCCGATCATGGTATCAGAACAGTGTGATGTTACTTTACCAATAATAAATTTCTAGTAATCACTTTAATTGCAATTACTCTACACCTTAATTAATTTACATAAACTGTAGCAAACAACTCTGCAGTGTCCTCCTCCCTCAAAAACTAATAGTAGAAAACACAACCCTAGCTCCCCTTGAAATACACCAATACATAATGTAAACAAAAACCCAAACAAAATGACCCCGTGGAATCAAGTGATGAGGCTGAATTTAATAATGATACTTCAGACAATATTCAATTTCCACAAACATATGGTTTATCCACCCCTACGTGATAATTATAAACCAAGCAAATGGGCCAGCGCAGTCATATCTGGGACGGCTGTTATGCTAAATTAATTAAAGGCAGCAAAAAAAGAAAAACGAATAAGCTTGTAGGCAAACCTTTTGCTGCCAAGGAGGCACCTCTCCAACGCGTTCCACGAAATTGTGCCTGACCGGTGGTTGTCGGGGAGAATCACGATCGGCAGCAGATGAGTTAGGTGAGACTGCACCGGGGGAAGAAGGCGACTGAGAACGAAGCGACGGGTGCCCATACTTGCAGATAATGTAGCAGACCCGCTTCGAATCGGTGCGCGCCGGAGGGGAGAATTCGAGCCTCCAGCCACCGAATCGTTCGGAACGGGGCGGCGGCGGCCGGGGTATGGCGCGAATCGTGTAAGATGCGGGAGATGAGCAAATGAGCCTATCCATCTCCTTATCACCCCCGCACGCTCGCTCCCACGGCTCGTCGCCGTACCGCCGACCGCGAAAATGGGCGAAAAAAGCAAGAGGGGTGGAATTGGGGTCGGCGGAGGTTGTTGCGGCGAGCAGCCGGGCGATTCACCTGTCAGTGGGAAGGATAATGGACCATCTTTCCCCAATCCATCCCCATTGAACCCTAGACTCCAACGCCCGTCGATGAACGGAAAGGGACGGGACCCCCCCGCACCATTGACCACCGTGGGTGCCTTTGTTTCGGTGCGCTATAAATCATCAACATGTTTATTTACAAAATATTTGAATAGTTGAAAGATGTTATTTGGGGAATGTGTTACCAGTATACAAATGTTTTGTGGGAAAAAAAATGTTGTGCTGATGAGTGCAAATGGCTTAGAATTGCATATATTCTGTGCGGACTAAAATCAATAAGTTTTATGCATAGATATCGAAGGAATACGTTTTATGTTGAAATGTTAAAGAAAATGCACTGAATACATTTTTTTTTTGTATTAAAACAAGATAGTTTTTTTTTTGTGAAATCAAGTGAAATAAACATCTACGATAAATATAAACTGGTCACATAATAATCAAATGTGAAACATGCCACCCTTGAACATGTTTCAGGAACCACGGGCTTTCAGAAATAAGATGAATGAACCTAATCGACTTAAATCAAAATTAATTATAAATGAAAGTCACAAATGTTTCCCGCACATGAAACATTCTAGCGCTATAAAATATAATTACACAAGCATAACATTATTTATGCTTAAGAACATAACATTTCAATGATATTAACCAAATTTTAAATAATCAACATTTAAATAACATATCATTATGTCATGTGTGCACAAATGTTTAGTTATAACAACTATAAACAAAACATTTTAGGGATTTGGTGTTTTGTTATACATGTTGTGCGCTCGTATCATCACGAGTCAACCCAGAGTACCTCTGATCTGGGCACCTAAGTCGATCAGTGACATGACCTAATGGGCATTCTCGATCTCCATGGGAGTTTAGGCATCAATGACCCACTCTTGGGAATGATTTCGCCAAAATAGACATGAATAGCATGAGACTTCCACCCGAAAGTCCAACATGTCCATTCTGTACCAAATCACTACATGAAAGCTGAATATTTGCGACGGGCGATTTGCGACGGGATCCCGTCGCAAAAGGTCTTTTGCGATGGGGCTCCGTCGCAAATCGCCCGTTGCCGAAAACGGCGTCGCAAATAGGTGTTTTTGCAGCGGTCTCGTCGCAAAAAGAGTATTTGCGACGGTATTTTCCCCCCGTCGCAAATGAGTTTTCGTTTATATATAAAAAAGGTATTTGAGACGGGTCGTCGCAGATATATTAGTTGTGACGGGTCAGAAACCCGTCGCAAATGCGAAATTTAAAAAATACTTGCGACGAAGGTATTTGCGACGGACCGTCGCAGAAATGTTTTCCCGACGGGTATTCGTCCCGTCGCAAATGTTACAGTAAAAAAATATTTACGACGGGAAATCCAGTCGCAAATGTTCCCGTCGCAAATATTAAAAAAATAATAATCATAATACAAATCGCATAATATTATATAAAAATAATAATAATATTAATAATATAAAAAAATTATATTATTATAATATAAATAAAAAAATATATAAAATATAATTATGAAATATTAATATAAAATAATAATAATATGAATATAAATAATATAATATAATATAATAATACTAATATTAATAATATAAAAAATTAATATATTATTATTATTATTAAACTATGTATATAATAATAATAATAATAATAATATAAATAAATTATATTATTATAATATTAATAATAAAAAATATATATAATATAATTATGAAATATTACTATCAAAAAATAATAATAATATGAATATAAATAATAAAATATTATATATTATGAAATATTAATATCAAAAAACAATAATAATAGTACTAATATTATTAATATAAAAAATTAATATAATAATATCAATCACGCTTGCTAATTTTTCTAATTGTTTTTAATTCTTTCCTAATTGTTTCCTAATAATTTTAATTGTTTCCTAATTATTTTTAATTGTTTCATAATTATATAATTGTTTCCTAATTATATAATTGTTTCCTAATTATATAATTGTTTTCTAATTATATAATTGTTTCCTAATTATTATAACTGTTTCCTAATTATTATAATTGTTTCCTAATTATTATAATTGTTTCCTAATTATTATAATTGTTTCCTAATTATTATAATTGTTTCCTAATTATTATAATTGTGTCCTAATTATTATAATTGTTTCCTAATTAAATCTAACTGTTTCTTAATTATTATAATTTTTTCCTAATTATTATAATTTTTTCCTAATTATTATAATTGTTTCCTAATTATTATAATTGTTTCCAGATTATTATAATTGTTTTCTAATTAAATCTAATTGTTTCCTAATTAAATCTAATTGTTTCCTAATTAAATCTAATTGTTTCCTAATTATTATAATTATTTCCTAATTAAATCTAATTGTTTCTTAATTAAATCTAATTGTTTCCTAATTAAATCTAATTGTTTTCTAATTAAATCTAATCGTTTCTTAATTATTATAATTGTTTCCTAATTATTATAATCGTTTCCTAATTAAATCTAATTATTTCCTAATTAAATGTAATTGTTTCCTAATTAAATATAATTGTTTCCTAATTAAATCTAATTGTTTCTTAGTTATTTTAATTGTTTCCTAATTATTTCTAATCAATTAAATCTAATTATTTCATAATTATTTGATAATTGTTTTAATTAAATCTAATTAAATTTAATTATTTCTTAATTATTTGATAATTATATATTTATTTCTAATTATTACCAAAACATCCCCCGGGAATGTCGAACCAAGAGTGCAGCAAGACCCGTTGTCGTGTACCAGGTTACCCCGAGTCAAGCTCGAAACACCTTGTCAGAGTTTTCACTTCTAGGTACATCTGTGCCAGAGCCGTCTCTACTTGTTCGTATCCAGACAAGGATTATTTGGTACAACCACATAATATAATTATACTATATAGCTAAACATTCTATTAAAAAAAATAAAATTAACAATTAAAAATAATTTAACAATTAAAAAAATTTCAAAAATAAAAAAAATATAAATACCTTTGATATTTTGAAGTAATCTGCGTCTTCTAACTCCTTCCTTCCTCATCTCGAAAGAAAAAATTAAAACAGAAAAAAAATTATACTCAGAACTGAAAATTAGAGAGAGAGAAGAATAGAGATCTGAATATTATGAAAAAAAAAACGGGTGGGGTGTATATATAGGTTAGATTATTTGCGACGGTCGTATTTGTGACGGTCGTATTTGCGACGGTATCCCGTCGCAAATACCTTCGCCCGCATTAAATACGGGCGGCGGGTAAAAGGGCTTTTGCGACGGGCCCGTCGCAAATAGCCACCATTAGCGACGAGCGGATATCCCCGTCGCAAATTCCAATTTACCGCCGCCGGTATTGGCGACGGGGCTCGTCACAAATACCTTCGCCCGCATTAATTACGAGCGGCGGGTAAAAGAGTTTTTGCGACGGGTCCGTCGCAAATGACACACCATTAGCGACGGACGGATATCCCCGTCGCAAATTCTTATTTACCGCCGCCAGTATCTGCGACGGGTCCCGTCGCAAATACCACCCGGTGAATACTTTTTTGCGACGGGACAATTTACCCGTCGCAAATAGTATTTACCACCGCCGGGTAGTTGCGACGGGTCGAAGACGACCGTCGCAAATAGGCTTTACAGCGGCCGGTATTGGCGACGAGACTCGTCACAAATAACACCTGGTGAATAATTTTTTGCGACGGGGCAATTGTCCCGTCGCAAATACTATTTACCACCGTCGGGTACTTGCGACGGGTAGCCTTCTACCCGTCGCAAATAACTGACCATTTGCGACGGGAATATATTCCCGTCACAAATACGCTTTTCATCGGAGTTTTTGCGACGGGAATAAAGCCCGTTGCAATAAGCGTTTTTTCCCGTAGTGAATGAGACATAAACATATATAACACGACTCATGAATCATAATACAGAACTAAACCATCATAAACATGTGAAATTAAAAGAACCGGTTGACATGGCATGATACAAGTGAGGAATAAAATACTAAAATAAGGCAAGGACCTCAACACCCGCCAAGCAAAGCTCCCTTGCTTGGCACTGTCACCGGACTCGAACTGGAACCCGAGATCAACCGCTACACCCAACATAACCTTCACTGAACCTGTAATATATATAAGAGCGAGCATAAAAACCCAGTAAGTATACTCCACCCTCGCTCCATATATAGTCTTTTAAAAACAAATCTTTTTCAAGCTAGTTTGAAAATAAAATACAAAAATATGTTTTTCTCTTTTTTTAATTAAAACAAGTCACATGCACCCATCCCTTTAAATCATTTTATCCAAAATATGCCTTCTTTATTCATTTGAACATAAACAAATCTTAAAAATGTTTGAAGTAAAGATAGGCGTAAAGAAAGGAAAAATAGTTTCAAAACTCTGCTCCTATGAAACAACTGCATTTCAAAATAAAAGAAACTAATCCATTTTTAAATACCTCCTTTGAAAATCCATAGGGGAAAATATCAGTAAATATATTTATACTTTTGAAAAGAAGAAAATCCCCAAAACAATAAATGCTGACATAGTATCCATGGAATAACCAATACTGAAGAAATAAGTTGGTAAACGGTCAATATAAAGAAATGAGGAGTAACTAGTAATAACGACTTCCAATAGAAAAAAAGGAAGTAATGAAATCTAAGCAATAATGGCACCACATTGATAAAGAGAAAGAAACAAAATATAAACAGAAACAATATCTACTCAGGTAAAATGAAGAAAGGGAACTCAATGCGAGCACCGACAATATTACTCAATCAAAAGGAAAGGAATGACTAATACCATGAGAGAACCCCTAGGAGAAACTATGGGCATGGTCAACTAATGTACTACTTCGCTAGCATATGTAGAAATGATAATAACTATTTCACTAGCTAGTAGGGGCGCTATATAAACTACTTTGCTAGTCAGGGCGACGCCCAAACCAGTGAAAATGACCTCATCCTGATGTAGGTTAGCCTACCCAAGTACCCTGACGTAATATCTCGCGTTTCGTATGGGTTGATAATTTCAAAGGAATTTGAATTTTCAATCTGGTGGATGGGTCGTTTTTAAAACTAAGCTTCAGAATAGAATTTTGAGAGTTAGAGCACCTTAAAGTGTTGTTTTTTATGTGAGTTGAAGCCTAAGATGTGTCTTATGAGACTAGATAAGTCTTGGGAGCTTCGGGCTTTGAAATATTGGTATTACACTACCAAAAAACTGGGTTTCTGCAATGCCACCCTTTAACAGTGCTAAAAAAAGTGTTGTTAAAGGGGGCCCCTTTATCAACGCTTTTTTTAATAGCGTTGATAAAGGGAGGAGCTTTATCAACATTTTTTTCCTAGCGCTGAAAAAGTGTATATTTCAAAAAAAAAAATATTTAATAAAAAATAAAATATATTTATATATAAGTATATTTATATTGATATAAATATAATATATATATTTTAAATATGTTTTAGATCGATTTGATATGTAATAGATGCAAAACGGACACCCAGAGCAGAAGTTATGGCTGTTTGGAGGGATTAAGGACCTTTTCAGGCATTGAAGAACATGAGAAGGTGTTCCAGTGGTCACTGGAGTGTAGGTTTATTCCCAAGCATCGATTTGATATGCGGTAGAGGTAAAATGGACACCCGAAGCAGAAGTTATGGCAAAATGGACACCTGGAGCAGAACTTATGACTATTGGGAGGAATTATGGGCCTTTTTTGGCCTTGAAGAATGTGATAAGGGGTTCTAGTGGTCACCAGAGTGTAGATATTTTCTCAAGATTCGATTTGATATGTGGTAGAGCGAAAATGAACACACGGAGCATAAGTTATGATTGTTTGAAATTGAGAAACCCTCTTAACGCCTAAAAACCTAAGAAACCCGTAACTCACTAAATAGTCATAACTTATGCTCCTGGTTTCCTTTTGATCATTGCAACCAGTCAAATCAAAGCTCGTGAGATGAGTGAGGACCACATACAATCAAAACTGTGAGAAGATCAAAGAAACCGAACACTACCACAAAATTGGGCAAGACCAGCGCCACCCCTTTATCAGCGCTAAAAAAAGCACTGATAAACGTACCCCTTTATCAGCGCTTTTTTTAGCACTGATAAAGGTACCCCCTTTATCAGCGCTTTTTTTAGCGCTGATAAAGGGACCCCCTATATCAGCGTTTTTTTAGTAGCGTTGATAAAAGGGTTCGACTTCAAAAAAAAAATTAAAAATAATATATTAATATATCAATATATCAATATAGTTATATTGATATAAATATAATATGTATTTTTTAAATATATTTTAGATAAGTATAAATATACATTTACACTTAATATACTTAATATATAAGATATTTAGTGAAAATGGCTTATAAAAAAATTAAAAAAATATTTTTAATTAATAATTTGCTAATTATTATGGAGTAATAGTCATTTAATAACAATTTGAAGACTAAAAAAATAAAAATAAAAATTAAAAAAAGATCCAAAATATGTTGAAAACGCAACTCAAACTTCAAAAGGTCATAACTTTTGATCCGGGTGTCCGTTTGAGCTCTACCACATATCAAATCAAAGCCCGCGACAAGCTCTACGTCGCTGTGACTGGGGAAAACCTGGTCAAGGTTTTTTTGAGACCAAAAAGGGCCCAGAAGGCCTCCAAAACTGAGATTTTTTTCGGGGTACTCGGATTTTTTAACATTTTGTGGATTTTTAGCCTCGTTTAAGGGGGTATTACTGGCTTTTCTTGGGGGGGATTGAATTTATTCCAAGGTATTACATTCATATTGATATTATTTCTTTGAAATTTTATCGTTTTTTATAATGCATTGCTATTTATAATCAAATATATAACTATATGAACATATTTTTTATATATTCACACCTAAAAAATTAATTTTTTAAATAAATAATTAAACATATTTACATATAAAATATATTAGTTTTATCTAAATAATAACTAATATCCATTTTATTTAAAAATACCAATATATGAATATTTATATAACTATATATTAATATAACTATATATATAACTATATATTAATATAACTATATATATAACTATATATTAATATAACTATATATATAACTATATATTAATATAACTGTAAATATATATATTAATATAACTATATATGCAACCCTCTGGATTTAATTCAGAACACGCCACTTCTACTCTAAGGGAAGTGGCGCAACAGGACATCCATTCTGCTCTTGGACAGTCAAGCAAAGAGGTGCAGACCTGTGGGACTAATCAAGCCACTTCCACTAAGGAAGTGACTCAACAGGTGCAGGCCTGTGGGACAAAGGAAGTGGCTAAACAGGACACTTTTCCTCTGGTGATGCCTCTAGTGCACAAGTAAATAAAAATCCGAAGGAAGATGGGCAAGGCAAAGTGGCAGAAATAAACCTTGATCCAGTTAAGGAGGCAGAGCTTGCTGCCAAAGATGTTGTTGCTACACCTGGTTCTAAAGAGACTGAAAATCTGGAAGAGGTGGACAAGGATGAAGGAGCAAGAACAAGAAGTCAAAGAAGAAGCAGTAGAAAAGCTGAAGAGAAAATGAAAAATGAAGAGGAGCAGACTGTAAATTCAGAATCTGATGAAGATGTGGATACATTACTCCAACATGCCAGGGAGATTGAAGCTCAATATGGCAGGGGACGAGGCCGCGATCGCATCAAAATACAACTCTAGAATGAATTACGCGAAAAGGAGCGGATAATTGGAGAAAAGCTTAGAAAAAAACTTGGGCCCTCGGGGAGGGGGCTTTGACGAATCTTTTTTTTTTGTTGTTGATGTATTGCCTATCTGATTGTACTTTTTTTAATCAATAAATTGGGGCTTCGTACCCCAACCCTTTAAAAAAATATTAATATAACTATAAATATATATATATTAATATAACCATAAATATATATATTAATATAACTATATATATATATATTAATATAACTATATATATATATATATTAATATAAATATATATTACTATACGAATAAATATAACTAAATATATATATAAATAAATAGATATATCATAAATAAGAGAACAAATCAATATATGGGAGTGACAAAGGCTTTAGGCGCGCATGAGGGAGGTCTGGAGATCAAATCCGGGTGGAGGCAGGGGCGCGCGCGCAAGGGTGATTTAGAGGGGCTAGTGCTGATAAAGGGTATAGGTGGTGCGTGTGGGTGCTGGAAGTGCGGGAAAGCACTGATAAAGGGGGGCTCAAGCGCTATAAAAATCCCCCCCCCGAGATTGGCAGTATTTTTTTAATTTTTATTTTTTTTAGTTTTATCAGCGCTAAAAAGAAAGCGTTGATAAAAGGGGTCTTTATCACTGATTTTTGGAGCACTGATAAAAGGGGACCTCCCCTTTATCTTCACCGACATTAACAGCGCTTTTCTAGCACTGTTAAGGGACATTTTTAGCACTGATAAAAGTCGTATTTGTAGTAGTGGAAGATATATAAGTTATACCACTCTAAAAAAACTCCAACTTCAAACGACCATAACTTTCACTCTGGGTGTCCGTTTGGGCTCTACCACATATCAAATCAAAGGAATCGAAGATATATACATAGAAGGATGAATTGAACAAAGTTTGAGTCATTTCCTAGACCCTAAAACCCCCAAAAACTATCAGAAGGCCTCCAAAACTCTGTTTCCGTGTCCGGTGCCCTATCATATTTATCTTAAAACGGTAATAACTCTCGATCCGTGTGTCTGTTTGGCCTCTGCCACCAGTTATATCATAGTTTGTTCCATGAGATTTGGTTTGATTGGTTACAGAGCTGAAACAGACACCCAAATCAGAAGTTATGCCCGTTTTAGTGACTGTGGTTTGTTAGGTTTTTCAAGCCCCCATTTCTAGTACTTTTGTTTTGTCTGCTGTTTTTTCAAACAGCTGTAACTTATGATATGTCTGTCCGTTTAGACTCCACCACCTATCATATCAAACCCCATTTGATGATCTTTGATTTGACTGGTCACAAAGTTGTAATAGACTCTCAGATAAGAAGTTTTCATCGTTACCCTCAGTTTAGGGTTTATTTGACTTTCTGACTGTATTTACGAGTTTTGAGGGTTTCTCCATTTTTTACCTGTTTTTCAGGTTTTCAGGGTTTGTTACCATTTTTCATAATGTAATTTCATTTATAATCAAATATATAACAATATATACATATTTTTTATATATTCACACATAAAAATTTAATTTTATAAATAAATAATTAAACATATTTACATATAAAATATATTTCTCAATATATAAGTCTTATCTAAATAAAAAACTAATATCCATTTTATTTAAAATACAAATATATGAATATTTATATACCTATATAATGTGTACGTGTATATATATATGTGTGTGTGTGTGCATCTATATTGACAAACTCATATATATTTTCTATACATTTAAACATATGTATATACATATTAATATATAATATTTGTAAATATATATAAATATTTATAATTATACTTATAGATACACATATAATATGTGTGTGTGCGCGTGTGTTGTATATATGTATTTATTTATTTATAAACACACACAAAAAACATATTTTATAAATGTATTTAAAACTGATCTTATAAATATATATTAATATACAAATAAATATATAAATAAATATATATATATATATATATATATATATATATATTAACACACACACACACACACACATATTAATATAACTACATATATATATTAATATAAATATATATGTTAATATAAATATATATTAATATACGAGTAAATATAACTAAATATATATATATAAATAAATAGATATATTAATAAATGAATAGAAAAACAATATGGTGGAGTGGTAAAGGATTAGGTGCGTAGACAACAGGTCCTGAGTTCGAATCCAGAGGGAGGCAAGTCGCGCGTGCGGGTGGAATAAGGGCTAGCGCAATTAAATGGTGGGGGAGCTGTTAAAGGCTGGGGGGTAGTTGGGGTGTGCGAGCTGGGGTGGGGGGGGTGCTGAAGGGAGGGGGGGGGGGGGGTTTAAGCACTGTTGAAGCCTCTCCCTAATTTACGGATTTTTTTAATGTTTTTTTAACTTTTATTAGTGCTTTTAAAAAAGTGCTGATAAAAAGGGTCTTTATTAGCGCTTTTCTGAGTGCTAATAAAAGAGACCCCTTTATCTTCACTGAGATTAACAATACATTTTTAGCACTAATAAATGCCCTTTTTAGTGCTGACAAAAGCCAGTTTTGTGGTAGTGTTAGGAGAAAATAGCATGGGGTGCATGATTTACACACAATTATTGCTAATTGTGCATCTTGAACTATGCAACTTGTTTGTTAAGGCACAAGATTTGTTTTAGTCATGAGAGGTTCCCCAACAAACCATGTAGTTGTTTTCATAGTTGTAGTGGTACCCACACGGTTGGCGTACTATTTGTCAAACTGTTCGCTATAACCATGCGAGGTGGGGGTTGCTTCAGACAGTGAGTCTACACAGTTGGTACACAATTTTTCTAACTGTGCGACCAGACCGTGTGCCTCTTTAAAAAGGGAAAATTACCATTTTACCCTATACACTTATAATTTTCTACCCACTTTTCTTCCCTCATTTTCCCAAAATCTACCCCGCATGTTCCCTTCTCTTCCTCCCTCCCTCTATGGGAGATCTCCTTCTTTCTTGGGATGAATCGAACGACGTCGCTTGTGATCAAGAGCGCTCAGCAAGTCTACCCCTCATCTAGCTTTCTTTATTAGTTTCTTTTGTTTTCAAGCTTCCTCACATTGTTTATGTGGGTTACTCCCTATTTTCAGGTCATTTTTCTAGTTTCTCATTTCCTCTTCTAGCTCGAAACAAGGGTCGATATTAGACAAGTGAAGTTTTCTAAGCTTAAGGTGGGTGGTCTATATGCTTTTCCCTAAAGGTCTTTCCATTTATAAAATATGTCGATGTGTTGCATGCCATTAATTTTGAGCATTGCCCCTAAAATAATTAATTCTTTTAATTTGTCACCTAAAGCCCAACCTAGATGTAGTATAATTATCCCTTGCACCATTGGAGGTTGACAACCTCAACTCAGACCACTCCTTAGGGTGAATTTAGCTTAATGCCATGATAACCTTACCTTTTTATGAAGCAAAAGCACCTCATAGGGTGTGTTTGGATTGAAATTTAATAAATCCCCGATTTATTCTTTCTCAAGGAAATGAAATCACCTCCTTAGGGTGTGTTTGACATCACTTGAATAATGGAACTCTTAGATGAACCTTAGGATGCCATGAATAAATGCTAGAGCCCATGTTAAATTATTATTATGTATTTCTAAAATAAATGAACGATTTTTAATTATAAAATGTTATATGAACCTTATGGTCAACCATGAGAGACACATCCTAGGCTATGGTTTAATTTCAAAAAAATCCATAAATGATTACTTTACTTGCACTTATGTCTTATACCATGAATGCCTTGGATTACCCTTCTAGAATGCCTTGGCACTTATGACTTATTGCTATGGGCACCTTGAAGTATATAAAAATTAAAGTAATGGTGTTGGTAAATTGTGTTTTCCATTTCCTTTTTTAAATAAGTCAATTTGTGGAATGTGTAAATAGAACCTAATGGGTTATAATTAATGGAAGTTTGTTATAATTTTAATGAAAGGCCTTGAGCTTGAACACACTACCTGATTAACTTGTTCTTTTTATACTATCATCCTTGATCTTGTTAATATAACGAGGCTGGTTATGGTTATAGTGAGGCCTGCCATAGGTAAGACTTGTATTCTAGTTTTGAATGCCAAGTGCAAACTCGTTGCACATCACTTGATTCATTGATGCAAATGCCAAGGGATAATCTCTCCTTAGATATGGTTATAAGAACCCGACTTTTCTATGAGGTATGTAGGGGTGTAATTTCGGCCCGGCCCTGCCATGCAAAGTGTCGGGCCGGTGACCACTATTCGGGCCAGGTCGGGCCGGCCCGAACAACCCCATGAGGCGGCCCGAGCCCGGCCTCGGGTCGGCCCAAACCATCGGGCCGGGCCGGGCTTTTTAAAGTCGGGCTGTGGTGGGCTTTTATTATTTTCAAAAAAATTGTCTCTTAATTTTTTTTTATTTAAACATTTTTATAACATTTATTTAAAATGTTTCTTTACATTTATTTAAAATGTTTCTTTACATTTATTTAAAACATTTTTTACATTTATTTTTTTTAACTTATTTATAATTTTTAAGCGTTTGTTAGTATTTTTTATTTAATCATTTTTATTTAAACCGTTTTTTAACATCTATTTAAAACGTTTTTTACATTTATTTTTAAATGATTAATTTGAAACATTTTTGAATTTTTTTAAACGCATGCTTTTTAGAAGTATTTTTTTAAAACATTTAACTTTTTTTCACATTTTAATGTAAAAAGTATTTTTTAAGTGTTTGTTTTAAAAAATTTAATTTAAATGTTTGTTTTAAAAACTTTTTAAACATTTTTATTTAAACCATTTTTTAACACTTGTTTAAAACGTTTTTTTTACATTTATTTTTAGACGTTTAATTTAAAAAGTTTTTTTGAACGCATATTTTTTACATGTATTTTTTTTAATCATTTTACACGTTTTTTGTAAAAACATTTTATAGTGGGTGAATATGTTATTTTTTTCTAAATAGATTTATACATGTCTGTGAATTTATATATATTATGTACAAATTTTTTTAAAAAAATTAATGAGTTATTGGGGGGTGCGCACTAGTGAGTGGTGAGTTTAAAGTGTTGTTATTTAAATGTTTTCTATCATTTATTTAAAACGTTTTTTTACATTTATTTTTTTAACTTATTAATTAAAAGTATTTTTTAGCATTTGTTTAATTTAAAACATTTTTTTAAACGTTTTTTAATTTTTTTGCAGGGCAGGCCCGACCCGGCCCTGTCTGGACTGAAATTACACCCTTAGCGGGTGCGCAGCAGTGAGTGAGTTATTTTTTTTCTAAATAGATTTATATATGTATATATAGTATATATAATATATGAAAGTTTTATCATATTTTAAAAAAAATAATGAGGTTGGGGGTGTGCGAATATCATTTAGTGAGTAGTTATTTTTTGTTAATATATAATAAGTTATCATATATATATATATATAATATGAGAAAATTGTAAGAAAATAATTAGGGGGTGTGCGCGAACATCATTGGGTGAGTCAATGACTTTGTTTATATATATATATTGGGAGTGTGCGCGAACATCATTGAGAGTTATTTTTTTTTTCTAAATAGATTTATATATGTATAGTATATATAATTTATGCATGTTGCAACATACTTAAAAAAAATTAATGAAGTTGAGGAACTTGCACGAACATCATTAGGCGAGTGTTATTTTTTTATTAATATACAACAAGTTATTATATATATATAATATTAAATCATTGATATATATATATATATTGCTTTGTTTATATATATATTATATTAAATCATATACATATACATATACATACATACATACACACACACATATATATATATATATATATATATATTATTAATGGATTTTTAAAAACCACACTTAATTGATGTATATTATTAATGGCTTTGTTTATATATATACACTATTATATTAAATCATCGATATATATATATATATATTAATAGCTTTGTTTATATACATATATATTATATTATATCATATACATATACATATACACACACACACACACATATATATATATATTATCAATGGATTTTTAAAAACCATACTTATTTTTTTATTAATATACAACAAGTTATTATATATATATAATATTAAATCATTGATATATATAGATATATATTAATAGCTTTGTTTTATATATATATATATATATATATATATATATTATTAATGGATTTTAAAAAACCACACTTAATTGATATATATTATTAATGACTTTGTTTATATATATACACTATTATATTAAATCATTGATATATATATATATATATTATATCATATACATATACATATACATACATACATATATATATATTATTAATGGATTTTTAAAAACCATACTTATTTTTTTATTAATGTACAACAAGTTATTATATATATATATAATATTAAATCATTGATATATATATATATATATTTATTTATTAATAGCTTTGTTTATATATATATATATATTATATTAAATCATACACACACACACACACACACACACACACACACACACACACACACACACACACACACACACACACACATTATTAATTGATTTTTAAAAACCACACTTAATTGATATATATTATTAATGACTTTGTTTATATATATAAACTATTATATATATAATTATATATCGTTGTATATATATATATTTATACACACATTATAATTATATATAATAATAATTATATGTATATATATAATATCATTGTTTGTTAATATATAATGATATATGCACATATAGATAGAAATATACACACACACACACACATATATATAGATACATATATAGATAAATATAAATGTATAAAGATACATGTATATATAGATATATAGGTAGATATATATATATAGATGTATGTATATATGTATGTATATATACAGATATATAAAGAGATATATGTATATAGAGATAGAGATATATATATTAATATATATATATAGATATATATATATAGATAGAGATATAGAGATATATAGATATATATACATAGATATATGTATATATAGATAGATATATACACACATATATATATATATATAGATCTATATATATACATATATCTACATATAAATATAGATATATATATAGATATATGTATATATAGATATATGTATATAGAGATAGATATATCCAGATATATATATAAATATATCTATATATATATATAGACCTGTGATTAATTTACAGGCGCAGCGCCTGGACCAGTTAGTCCAGGCGCAACCTTGGGAGTTTGAGGTAGGGGGATCAAATCCCCCTACCTGCAACTCCCCCGTTATATTTTTTACAGCAGGCGGGCCCGCGGGCCGGACTTTTTCGGGCCGGGCCGCTCGGGCTTTCGGGCCGCCAGGCCAAAATTACACCCTTAGAGGTATGTAACCTTTTAATTTATGTTTAATCCTTTAATTTTATCCTTATGAGACTGCCTAGTGGGGTCATAGAGGAAACATGGGGTGTCCAAGGCTTGTATGAAGCCCAGAGCTTGAGATTTTGGAGGAGGCAGCTGGGCCGCACAGTTAGTATAAATCGTGTCGCCCAATCCACACGGTTAGATCAAACCATGCGGGGTGGTCCAGTACACTGTCCAAGGCCACATTGTCATGACCCGTCCCCCGGGGCCCGTGCCGTGACTACCCCAAGCCCGCCTCCCAAAGGCCAGTGGCTGATGACTAGCGCCGAAAGCGTTAACTTGCAAGTGGGAGATATTTTTCTGAGTACCTGTATACACACACATGCCTAACCACATCCCAACACACTGAAAAGGGAAAACAAGTATACTAAAACAAGACTGAGTACAAAGTACAATTGAAAGCAAGTGGACCACAATACAAATCCAACAAAAAGAACCGAAACAACAAAGTATAAAAAAGAGCTCTGATGGACATCTGTGAAAAACCCCACCTGATCGTGGAAACCGAAGTAGTATGTCCTGTCCACCTGGTCCTACTAGGCCCCACCTGGTCCTAAGCCACCAAGTCCACCATCGAAGCATCGATTGGTCCTGTCTCACTGAGATCCACTAGGTCTCGGTCCACCAAGATCTCTATCGAAGCGTCGATCATCTGCACGGGACACAACATGCATGGGTGGGGCCCATGCAGGGGTGAGTTACGCAAAAATCAGTAGGGACCCAAAACAAAAAGGAAAGATCACACAACAATCCTCAAAGTAAAGCACGAAGCACAAGATAGCTCACACCAGGTATATTCTAGGGTAGTGATAGTATCATCCTCAGTCATATCATCAAATTCCTCAGCTGCTGGAGAACTCCTCCTCTATCGAGTACAGTGGGTCTGCCGAGTCACACAGAGCTGCTTCCTACTAACCTCGAACTGTTGTGGTACTCATCCCTGATGAGTACTGTGGGTATGCTGGGTCACACAGAGCCGATCCCCACTGTGGGACTACCAGGTCACATAGAGCCGCTTCCCACCTTGACCAAACTGAGGTACTTCTCCTGTAGAGTACCATGGGTCTGCCGGGTCACACAGAGACGCTCCCCACCGTAGGCTTGCCGGGTCCCACAGAGCCTCTTCCCACTGGGCCATCGTTGAGCAGTCTTTAGGTCTCAGCCAACTGCAGGGTTCCATATGTAGTGCGCTTAGGAGAAATTCTTCTTAAGTCATTCGTCGCATATCGACGTCCAATAAAGTCACCAAAAAGCATGCCAAAAGATCCACCTCATCAAGAGGGTCCCAATGCCACAAATGGCCCGTCAATCAGACGTGTGGTTTGCAAGATACATGCGTTTTACTAACTAGGGGACCAATTGTGACAAGGCCTGGTCCGACCCAACCAACCCGAACTGGGGGTCCCACATACCCCTGTTCATTTAGAATAACCTGACCTAACTTGGTTCGGGTCAAGGTTGGTATGGTTTGGCCTCCGCTGGCCCCATGGACGTGGGGCCTCCTCCAGCCGCGGTCAACAGACCGCGGCTCGCCAGCTGCCCGGACGACCCGGATACGGGTCGTCCCTCCACGCAGCGTCGACCTAGCGTCGCGAATCCTACCTGGCGCCATGACTCCCACCGTCTTCCTCTAGCATGGCCGGTGAGGGCCAGTCGCCTCCACTGCTTCCACGATGCTAGTTGGCGCCGCCCCCTTCACGCGGCCGGCACGGGCCGACCGCCACCACCGGTCGTCGGCACCGCTGCGCCAGTGACACCTTCTACGGGCCACCGAAGTTTCTCTAGTGGTCCGTTTTCTGATCCATATGTGCCTACGCGTCTCTCGAGTCACCGCCATCCTTGCTTAGGCCCTGAAATCAAATTGCCGCCACTTTGAGAATGTGGCCACCAAAAACGCACGAGCAGAGGTGCTCGATCCTTGTTTGTGTCGGCCCGAGCCCTCCGCATTAGAGGTTTAAATCAAGAGGGGGAGGTTTGGGGATTGAAGTTCAATCATTTCATGCAAGGTTTGAATCCCGAATAATAAATACCCCAAGAAAAGTCACCCTCCTGCATAAATGTACGAATCACGGATCAACTTGTTCGTGGGTGATTCGTTTTCGTCATTTCTAGAAAATAAAGAGCGGGAAAGAACTTTGAAATAAAAAATCAAACCCCTACCTCGCTAACGTTTGATGTCGTAACATTCATCCTTGGGAGTTCAAGGTGTCGATGTCGTCACTTCCGGCTCTATTCTTCGAGGTTCATTGAAGTTGGTGAAGTCTCGCCGGCATTCGTCGTTCTTGGTTGGTGAGAAATTTTATCTGAGGTTCATCGAAGAGTCCTCCAAGTTTAATTCTCCATCCACTAATGTGTTAGACAATAAAAAGGAAATTACGTCATAGCGTTTCAGTTACACTGCGACGTCGCGTCGTTATGCTTCCTTTATTGCATCATTACGGTGCGTGATACAGGACATTAATGAGACTCATTAATGCACCCCGTCGCCACCTTGTCACTGCACCGCAGCGTCGTCATCCGCCGCTCAATGAATGAAAAAGAATATAAAATAACATTTTAGGTTATTTTATTATTTTTCTCAAAAAATTCCAAAAATAAACTTTTCCGTTCGGCCCTTGCCGGCCGAAGTTAAGTCCATTCTAAGTGAATTTGAGTGTCTTGAATCCAACGATGTCCTCGGTTTTTCGATCTGAGTACTGGTTCAAAAGTTAGAAAAACCCACTCGCCCGTTTACTAAACATACCTTAAAAAAAGTTTAAAATTCAATTCCGGGATCTCCAAGCCTCGGAATCACGTGCCGTTAGAGAGCGTAGTCTCAAAATAATTCTATATAAATAAAACAATTGCATGAAATTTTGGAGACATTACATTCTCCCCACCTTAGGGCTTTACATCCTCAAAATACAAAATAAAAATTAATCAAATAGATGGGGGTACTGAGCCCGAATATGACCCTCTTTCTCTCCTGTGTTCTCTTGGTGATTCCTATGCTGCCACTGAAATTTCACCAAAGGAATCGACCGCCCACGTATGACCCACTTCTATCGATCCTCTATATCCACCGGGAAATCCTCAAATTTCGCCCCATCATCAATGTTTAGATCACCCCAGTCGATGACGTGTGATGGGTCATGCACGTACCTCCTCAGTTACAACATGTGGAAAACATCATGCACTTGGTGCATTTGTGGGGGAAGGTCTAGGAGGTACGCCACCACACCAACTCTGCTTAGGATCTGAAAGGGTTTGATGAACCTTAGAGATAACTTTCCGCCCCGACCAAATCTTTGTAACCCTCTTCAGGGTGAGAACCAAAGGAACACATGGTCTCCCACCTCAAACTCTAAGGGTATCTATCTCCTATCGGCATAAGACTTCTGTCTACTATGTGCAATCCTCATCCGCTCTTGGATGATCTGCACCTTCTCGGTGGTAGCCCGTACCAACTCTGGTCCCATGAGCGCCGACTCCCTTGGGTCTGTCCAACATATGAGTGATCTGCAAGGCCGCTCGTACAAGGCCTCGAATTATGTCATGCCAATGGTGGAATGGTAGCTATTGTTGTATGAAAAATCCACTAGTGGTAGGTGTTCCTCCCAATTACGACCAAAGTCAAGTACACAAGCACAAAGCATGTCATCGAGGGTCTTTATGGTCTGCTCTATCTGACCATCCATGTGAGGATGAAAAGCTATTCTCAAACACAAATGTGTCCCAAATGCCTCCTGTAATCCCTTCCACAATCAGGATGTAAAGCGGGCCTCACGATTTGAGACGATCATTGAAGGCACCCCGTGAAATCATACTATCTCGTGGACGTAGAGGATTCCCAAGCCCTCTACCGGTCCCCGATCTCATATGGATAGTAAGTGAGCCAACTTCGTGAGTCAATCAACAATCAACCAAATAGAATCATGGCCTCTAGACGTACGTGGTAACCCTGCCATGAAGTCCTTCAAGATACCATCCCAATTCCACCCTAGTACCTTAAGTGGATAGTCTAAACCTGCTAGAACCTGATGCTAAACCTTCACTTGATGACAAGTGAGGCATCGTGAAATGAATTTGGCCACTACTTTATTCAAAGCAAAGACCACTACTGCTAACTCCAAGTCATGGGTCGCGTAGTTCTGCTCATGCTGCCTCAACTAGCGTGAGTCGTAGGTGATCACTGCTTGCTCCTGCATCAGGACACAACCCAATATGGTCTCTAATGCATCGCAGTAAACTACAAACCCAACACCCTCCTTTATTAGTCTCAAGATGTGGGCACTAGTCAGTCTTCGCCCTAGCTCCTGGAAACTCTACCAGAATTTTTCCATCCACAAATCCGGTGCTCTCGAAGTGTATCCAAGACTATCTGCAAGTGTGTAACATGCTCCTCCTTCTATGCTGAGCACACAAGATGTCATCAATGAAGACCATGATGAATAGTCAAGGTAAGTCTAGAAGATCCTATTTATGAGGCCCATGAAAACTGCTGAGGTGTTGGTCACGCTGAAAGGCATCACTAGGAACTCATAGTGGCCATAACGGCATCTAAAGGCTATCTTTGGTACATCCTCATCCTGTACCCGAAGCTGGTGATAGCCTGATCTGAGGTCTATCTTTGAGAACCACTTTTCTCCCTTCATCTAGTCGAAGAGGTCATCAATTCTCAGCATTGGATACTTGTTCTTCACTGTCACCTAGTTCAGGTGCTGAAAGTCCATGCACAACCTCAAACTTCCATCTGCCTTCTTGGAAAAAAGCATCAGGGATGCCCATGGTAAAACATTGGGACTTAAAACCCTCTTCTCATACAAGTCCTCTAGCTGTACCCTCAACTCGCGAAGCTCTACAAGAGTCATACAATATGTTTGTGTGGATATTGATTCCGTATCGAGGTATAGGTCAATGAAAAAGTCTACCTCTCTATGAGGAGGTAGTCCTGTAACATCCTCAGGAAACACATCCTCGTACTCATCCATCACTACAGAGAAACTTTGACTCCTCTTATCCACTACACTGAGGGTGAGGCTAGCCAACTGGTGAGTGATCGGATGCACCCTCCTATGAGAGAGTATGTCATATGCTGCAAGGGTTTACTTCTTTCCAGTGAAGGAAAACCTGGTCCTATCTCTATAGACACACTGCACTGTATGCCTAAAATAGTCGATCTGAGCATGGACTGTGAATAACCATTCCATACCCAAGATGACATCGTAAGGCCTCAATTCCACTACTAGGAGATCCCATCCAAATATCTCACCCCTTAGAGTAAGCTCACACTGTCAACACCAGTATGTAATAGTCGAATCGTCTCCCATAGGAGTCTCTAACTGTAAGGATCGAGCCAACGGCTCCACCGAAATCTCCAAGCTTCAAATGAGATCCATGGAAAGAAAAGAGTGACTAGAACCTGTGTCTATAAGAACAACAACTAGGGTGGATAAGACATATATCGTACCTTGGATCGTCTTTGGAGCGCCATGGTCATAAGCCTCTACTGCCTAGAGCTGAGCTCGCCCCTGCCCGCTTGCTCCCCGAGGTCGGGGTGTGCCACCTAGGGGTGGTGGAGGTAACACCTCAAACTATCACCCACCACCTATATCTAGAACAACTCCCCTACCACGTACATCGCCCTATAGACCTCCTCACTCAAACTGTTATATCTTCCTCGGCGGTCCCTCGACCATCTGCTGGTCATCCGTACGGCGGGTCGGGCAGTCACGTGCCATGTCTCCCTACCTACCACACACGAAGCACTACCTGGATCCCTGATGAAGAATCAACCACATCGGTCTTCTGGTGGATCTAGCTATCGGCACCTGCTCCGCCAAGAATCTATCCACAAGAAGTGATTGCTCTATCACCTCGGCCTGGGTAGGGATACTGAGAGACAACACCGATGCCCTAATCTCCCGCCTGAGTTCCTGCTCAAAGGCTCAATCCCTGAATAAAGGGTCTCACACCATGTCAGTGGAGTAACAAGATAGCTCAGTGAACCTTTTTGAGTGCTTGGATACCATCATGCTGCCTTGCTGAAGGTGAAACAACTCCTGAATATGCATAGAGTGCGAGGTCGTATGAAAAAACTCCTCCTGAAAAAGCTGCTCAAAGTCTGTCCAGGTGAGGATCACCTCATCGTGTGTCTGGGTGGTCAAACTCCACCATCTCCCTGTTGAGACCTAAAGAAGTATCACTACCAAGATCACTATATGGTTAGGCGGTGTCCTCACTAATCGGAAGACCCATGTCATAGCTTCCAACCATTCCTCAGTGACCTAAGGATTTGTCTCTCCCCTACACATGGGAGATCTCTATTTTTGAAACTCATGTAGGGCTCTAAGCCTACGAACATCCTCTTTTAGAACCACCGATAGTAGATGCTAACCACCAGGTGGTAGTAGCACTGGTACATCACCCTATGGGGTCATCTCAAGCACTGGTCCCTGAACAGATGCCTCGTCGCTAGGCGGGCTTTCCTCACAACCTCGTATTGGGATCTTGACTGGTCATCCATGCGGAGGCATCCTGAAATAGATCAAGATGTACCATGGTTATAAGGTTATGCCTGGTGAGCTGAATTTTATTCAAAATAACATAAGGGGACACTTATACAACCAATTTTTCATGTATTGATCCGGAAAGTAGAATTCAAGGTCTTAGTGTATGGATACGTCAGCTGCCATACCAACTCTGGACTCCCCTAATTTGAAAGTAGGACTCACAACACCTAACACTTTTGCCCCAAAACAAAACACAAACTCCTGGTCTTTGTGCTAGGACCGACCTCCCTCTGATACCACTTTGTCATGACCTGTCCCCTAGGGCCTGTGTTGTGACTACCCCAAGCCCACCTCCCAAAGGCTAAGGGCTGACAACTAGCGCCGAATGCGTTAACCTACAAGTGGGTGGCATTTGCCTGAGCACCTGTATGCACACACACGCTAAACAATGTCCCAACAAACTAAAAGGGTAAAACAAGTATACTAAAACAAGATTGAGTACAAATTACAACAGAAAGCAAGTGGGCCAGAATACAAACCCAATAAAAAGAACTGAAACAACAAAGTACAAAAATGAGCTCTGATGGCCATCTATAGAAAACCCCACCTGATCGTAAGAGTAGTGAATCTACTGAAAGCCGAAGTAGTATGTCCTCTCTGCCCGGTCCTACTGGGCCCCACCTGGTCCTAGGACACCAAGTCCACCATCAAAGCATCGATCGGTCCTGTCTCATTGGGCTCCACCGGGTCTCGGTCCACCGAGGTCTCTATCGAAGCATTGATCATCTGCACGAGACACGACATGCATGGACGGGGCCCGTCCAGGGGTGAGTAACACAAAACTCAGTAGGGACTCCAAAAAAAGGAAACACCACACAAAAATCCTCAAAGTAAATCATGAAGCACAAGACAACTCACACCAGATATATTCTAGGGTAGTGATAGTAACATCCTCAGTCATATCATCGAACTCCCCAGTTGCTGGAGAAATCCTCCTCTATTGAGTACAGTGGGTCTGCTGGGTCACACATAGCCGCTTCCCACTAACCTTGAACCGCTATGGTACTCATCCCTGATGAGTACCATGGGTATGCTGGGTCACACAGAGCCGCTCCCCACTATGGGCCCGTCGGGTTACACATAGCTTCTTCCCAACTTGTCCAAAATGAGGTACTCCTCCTATTGAGTACCATGATTCTAATAGGTCACACATAGCCACTCCCCACCATGGGTATTTCAGGTCACACAGAGCCGCTTCCCACTGGGCCGTCGTCGAGCAGTCTTCAGGTCTAAGCCAACCACAGGGTTCCGTACATAGCACGCTTGGGAGAACCGCTCCTCAAGCCATTCTTCACATATCAAAATCCAATAAAGTCACCAAAAATCATTCCAAAAGTTCTGAATCCTCAATAGGATCCCATCGCCACAAACGACCCGTCAATCGGATGCGCGGTTAGCAAGATAGAAGCATTTTAGTAACGAGGGGGCCAGTTGCGATAGGGTCCGATCCGACCCGGTCAGACCGACCCAACCAACCCAGCCTGGGGGTCCCACATACCCTGGTTCATTTAGATGGACCTGACATGACCTGGTTCGAGTCAGGGTCAGTGTGGTTCGGCCTGGCCAGTGGGCTAGGCCCAATGGGTCTCGCTGGCCCCGTCCCGGTTTAGCCGAGGGTCCAGCCCGCCGGGTTGCCCGAAAACCCAGTCTAGTCCAGACCGGACCATTGGGCTGGGGGCACAGCCCGACAACCCTAGATCGGTCCTCCAGGGGGGTGGACCGGTGGCACGCCGTCCAGCCAGGATGCGACAGCCGTACCACGTCTGGCCTCCACTGGCCCCGCGGTCGACATACCATAGCTTTCCAGCTACCCGGATGCCCCAGATGTGGGTCGTCCCTCCACGCGGTGCCCCCTGGCACTGTGAATCTCGCTGCTGTGGATGGTTGGCCACAAACTCCTACCATCGCGGCGCGCCGACGGGCGTGCCGCTGTCCTCCAACACAACCGGCGAGGGCCGACCACCTCCATTGCTTCCACGAAGCCAGTTGGCGCCGTTCCCTTCATACCACCACCGCGAGTTGGCCGATGCCAGTTTTTGGCGGCAACGCCAGCCGTCAGCACCTTCCACGGGCCACCGGAGTTGCTACGGTAGTCCGTTTCCCTATCCGTCTGCGCCTATGGGCCTCTCGGGTTGCCGCTATCCCTACTCAGGCCTTATAATTGAATTGCCACCACTTTGAGAATGCGTACACCAAGAACTCATGAGTGGAGGTGTGCGGGCCTTGTTTGTGTCGGCCCGGGACCTCTGCGTTAGAGGTTTAAATCAAGAGGGGGAGGTTCAAGGATTGAAGTTCAATCATTTCATGCATGGTTTGAATCCCAAATAATAAATCCCCCAAGAAAAGTCACCCTCCCAAATAAACGCATGAATCACGGATCAACTTGTTCATGGGTTGATCCGTGTTTTTAATTTTAAAAAAAGAAGAGCGTGGAAGAACTTTGAAATAAAAGTCAAACTCATACCTCATTGACGTTCTATGACATAACATTCGTCCTTGAGAGTTCAAGGTGTTGGCATCATCACTTCCGGCTATGTTCTTCGAGGTTCATCGAAGTTGGTGAAGTCTCGCTGGCGTTCACCATTTTTCATTGGGGAGGAAGTTTGTCGGAGGTTCGTTAGAGAATCTTCCAAGTTTAATTCTCCATACACCAATGTGTTAGATAATAAAAAGGAAATCACGTCGCAACGTTTCAGTTACGCTATGACGTCACGTCATTACAATATTATGCTATTACACTTTCTTTATTGCATAGTTACACTACGTGATACATGCCATTAATGAGCCTCATTAATGCACCCTGTCACCACCTCGTCGTTGCACCACAGCGTCTCCGTCCGCCTCTCAACGGATGAGAAAGAATATAAAATAACTTAAGTTATTTTATTATTTTTCACGAAAAGTCTGAAAATAAACTTTTCCATTCAACCATTTCCAGCCGAAGTTAAGTCCATTATAATCAAATCCCAACATCCCGAATTCAACGGTGTTCTTGGATTTTCAATCCGAGCACCGGTTCAAAATTTAGAAAAACCTACTCATGTGTTTACTAAACATACCTTAAAAAAAGTTCAAAATTATGTTCCAGGCTCTCCAGGACTCAAAATAATGTGTCGTTAGAGTGTGTAGTCTCAGAATAATTCCATATAAATAAAAAAAATTACACATAATTTCTGAGACATTACACACATGATTTGATGAAACCATACAACCTATGTCACATGCCCATGTGTTTACTACATACTTTTTAATAGAGGTAAAAAACATAGTTAATGCACGGTTTGTCTAACCATGTGACATGGCCACATGAGAAGGGGTTATTAGGTAGTGATCCTTGTATGGTTGGCACAAAGTTTGGCCAACTGTGCAGCCAAACCATGTGAACCTTTAAAGTTGGGTAAAAAGTTATTTTTCCCCTTACTTCCTTAAAAGTAATTTCTCTCCTCTCACTCCTAATTTCTCACACATAGGAGGCCAGACATGGGAGAGATCTCCTTTCCATTTTTATAAGGCTTTGCGATATCTCTCCCATACGAACTCTGATCTAGATATCATTGGTCTCATTGGTTACATACCTGTAATCTCTCTATTTAGTGATGCAAAGCGGGACCACGTCCTACGGGCTTTGTGGGTATGGGGCATATGTGGGGAAGTTCAGGCCTAAATTTTTTGAACGTTTAGAGTGCGGGACAATGAGGGTTGAGCCTGTGCGGGTGCGGGCCAATGTGGGTTGAGCCCGCGCAGGTGCGAGCTTGCCCGCAGGCCTGATTTTAAAAAAATATTATTTTTACAATATATGTTTCTTTAAAATTTTAGTTTTTTAATAAAAAATCATGGATAAATGGTGACATATGACTTCTCACCATAATGGTCATACTAATTCACCATTTATTCATATGTGAATTTTAAATAGGCCTTTATTTATTATTTTAATATGATATTATATTATTTATATAGTAATTATTAACTATATTCACATGGTGTGTAAACCCATCTCACGAAAAATGGAACTCATCGCCCCTGCACATGGTTTCAATTCTACAAGAGTTATTATAATCATAATATTTTTTAGGTCGATTTAATTTTGTTATTATTTAATTTTATTTTTTTATTAAGAGAATAGGATAAAACCTCATGGAAACCCTAATAGCTTCCTCTAAAATTGATCATTACCTGGAGAGACTTCGTTCATTCATAGGTTTAGTTGTTCACATCACCACACAACCAAAATTATCATTCATCTCCCCTCACTGATCACTCACCTACTTTCTATCGCATCAGTTCACCACCACATTGACATCACTGTATTCCACTATTAACCCATAGAAAAATATTCCATCGAATCCCTTAAAACTCTAGTTATTGTTAATTCATACTTCTCCCCACAAATACCTTTAAGAATAATAAAAAAATACAGTATTTAAATGATTATAAATAGTATATTTTTTTGTAAATGTGGGTAAGCCCATGGGAAACCTGTAGGTTTATGCGGGGCGGGGCAGGTTTGAATTTTTTCATTCGCATTATATGTGGGCTTTTGCAGACAAAACTGCACGGGCTCAAACACGTGCGAGCTTGGCCCACCCCACCCGGCTCACCCATTTCATATTACTATCTATATTCCTCTTGAGCCTTGCATCATTTGTCTTTCTCTTGAAGGAGTTATTTTGGTATATTCCTTATTTTCTGGGCATTTATCTATTTTCTCAATTTCTTCTGTTTTAGCCTGGATTAGAGGCCAACAATGGGCAAGGATTTGACTACCAAGATAAGGTAGCTGGTCTCATGCTTTCACTTTAAATTCTTGGTATTTATATACATTCCATTGTGCGAAACATCATAATTTCTGAGCGTCTCTTATTAAAATGGATTAATTCTTGATTAAATGAATAGGCTTGACCTATATGACTCATGAGAACTGATTAATTATTGTTAAAGGTTAAGGACCTAGAATTTTAACTACCCCTTTGGGTGTGTTTCAAAATGGAGAATACCACCATGGGTGGCCTATGATCTGACTAACCTTTTGAGGTGCGTTCTTTACCCCTTTCTTGGCATGTTAAATAGTATGGTTGAATGACATGTAAATTGAATTAAATAAACTACAGAATGGAAGACTAAGTCCCTATGCCTTTGTTCATTGTCCTTATTACTTAGGCTTGAGACATTCTTAATATCTTAATGCCCAATTGAGATGAATGGGTGGATTTATGTGATGCTAGGACTTCTAATCCTATGCTTTGATTTGAGCCACCTTTGGAGGTGAATAATTTTTTTTATAAATGTGATGGACTAATGTTGATAAATGTGAACTTAAATGGTATGGTTAGAATTCAGGCCCATGACTATTCATATTACCTTACCGAGAGTGAGAGATGGGTTCTAACTCAAAACACCATAAACTGAATCCTTGAGCTTGATAAATTAAATGATCATAATGAAATGATTATTATGCGCCTTGGGTGACACATGAGTTCTCATACGAATGCCATGGACAAACTCATTTGGCAGCTAGCTTGTTTATGTACGAGTGATACTTGGACTCCTTTGTGGACTACCATGGATGAACTCAGAGGGCATACTATTATTATTCCATAAGCGATACTTGGACTCCCTATGTGTACTTAAAATGATGGAATCAAAGGGCATATAATTATGTATTCTATGAGTGATACTTGGGATCCCTTTATGGACCACCAAGGATGGACTCAGCAGGTGGTGACTTTATACCACACCTAGAGTGATACTAGGGTTCCTATGAGGAATGCCTTGGATGGGCTTGTAAGGCGTTGGGTTCATTTGTGCATAGATCAGTACCTATGTTCCAAATTAGTAATTCCATGGACGATCTCAAGTTTATTTGATTTATTAAATAAAATGATTATACGACACTTATCCTAATCAAAAGTACAATATTGGTTTTATTTAGAGCCTTACATTTTACTAACAGACTTATTATACACATATTGTTGGATATGATACATGAGGGATTGTTGGGATATGTTCTAGGTCCTGATACTTCATTATAAATTAAATCTTGACTGGCTGATTACTCAGAGATATCCTGACTTAGGTCGAAGTATGTAGCAGAGGATGGGTGTTCCATTAGAACTTGGACTTATGTGGGTTATTTATGTACCACATATAATTTATATATTTTATTTTTACTTACACACTATTTATTATACATTCACAAATTGGATGAAATTAGACCCCATTGGTGTTGAATTACTGAGTTTATCTCACACCCTGCTTAGGCTGCTGTTTGGTACCCAAACAAACTTCATGGATGCAGGTAGAGACCAGGAAAAGTGCTCGGTTTTTATGATTGATTTATTATAGCATGGGATCAAGGGATCACATGATCGAGCTATAACCCATGATGTTATCTGAAGATATTATTTTGGTATTCTTGGTTCTTTTGGTATACTTGTATGTATGTGTACGTGCTACCATGTTTTCCTGTATTTCCTTTTTTGTATAGCATTCCATGATCATCATTTTGTATATCACATTTATGGATGAGATTAATTGGTTATTTATATGATGGATGATCACTCTTCTGCTATTCAGTTATTTTATATGCATCCACTATTGATTAAAATGATTACACTATTGTGTTACACTCTGATCATGAGGGTATAGTCTCCCCATTGTTCTACCATGGACCCTCACTACTAGTCGGTATCCTCTGGCATATGAGGAGACGCGCTTGAGGTCATGTGGCCAACTGGGTTCAATTACTGTTGAGTGAACCAGGTTCAGGACATAACAAAGTGGAAATAAAAGGTTTCTTTTCTTTGTCTTGCTGTTTTGGGATGGTAAAAAGGAGAAATATGACATGCCTAGATTTGGTTATGACCCTGTGCCTGGAAGTATCTAACCCACATACATTGAAAAACCAAATCACCTAAGATGGGACATGTTGTTTTGGATTGTGCTTATTACAAATTTCTTATCTTCATCATTGGGTGATGCACTTGATGTTTGATGTTCCTTATGATTACATATTTTTACCCTTGGTCGACATGGAAAAGAAGTATTGCATCATGCATCATCATAGGAACTTCAAAATTTATATGTCATGCATATGCCATGCCATGTTTATATTACAATGTGCATTAATTTCAACATGTTTTGGAACCTTTATTGCTATGTACATGAAATTGTGCTAACATTTCATGTAAGGTCTTGATAAATAATTGGTTGTGATTAAATGGACACCACATTTCAATTTATAAGGTTCACGGGCCCTTATAAATTGTAAATTGTGATCTATATAATCTGAATTTTTAAGATATTGTTATATAATTAAGTATAAACTTAAAAGAAATTGAATTTTGAAATGAATGGTCACTATTAAATGGGAATTCCAATTACAATTTAAGGGTGTTTTCCTCTATAAATTGCAATTGAAAATCTATATATCAGGGTAACATGACCCCGACCTAACCTTAGAAGTGGTAAGTAGGCATCGTCTCTTGGTTTCCTTATATTTTGTACATTACCCAAACCTAGCTATAGGAGCAGGCAGAGGGGTGTGACTCTTATATAGGGGGGATTGTACCTATCATATTCACATTTTCATGTTCCTAGTAGTTATCAAATCTTGTGCTAATGTGTGTGTTTGGCATCTGTATAGACACGACACCACAATATCCTTAAGTCATGTGCCGGGAGGGTGGTGATGACCATGCTATAGAGGTGGTGGGACCTAGGTCAGCGATAGAACCTCAGGTAGTGCCTCTTGCGACACCCACTACTACAAACCAATCTTTTAACATCGTTAGCTAAAAGCGCTGATAAAGGCACCATTTATCAGTGTTGATAAAGGCCCCCTTTATCAACACTAGTAAAAAAGCACTGAGAAAGGGGAGTCTTTATCAATGCTAAAAAACATTGATAAAGGGAGTCCCTTTATCAGCACTAGTAAAAAAGTACTAATAAAGGGGGGACCTTTATTAGTGCTAGTAAAAAAGCTCTGATAGAGGTTCTTTATCAGTGCTTTTTTACCAGCACTATTGAAGGGTAAATTTCATAAAAAAAATAAATAATTAAAAATAATATATTAACATAAAAATATATTTATATTGATATATATATTATATATTTTATCAAATATGATTTATATAAGGATAAATATGCATTTAAACTTAATATATAAGACATTTAGTGAAAAATGGACTATAAAATAATTATAAAATAATATTAATTAATAATTTTCTAATTTTTATCGATTAATAGTCATTTAATAACAATTTAAAGATAGAAAAAACCAAAAAATTATTAAACGCTCTAAAATAAGTTGAAAATGTGATTCGAACTTCAAACAACCATAACTTTTGATTCGAGTGTCCGTTTAAGATTTACCACATATCAAATTAAATCTATCGAAAATATCTACACCCTAATGGTTGGGAAAACCCCCATACAAAATTTTCAAGGCAAAAAGGCTCAAAAGGTCTCTAAAACTGAATTTTTAGTCGGGGTATCCTACTTTTTTAACATTCGATGAAATTTAAGCTTCGTTTAAGGGTGTCTTATTGTCTTTTTTTTGGGTGGAGAATGAATTTATTCCTAGATCTTATATTCATATTGATATTATGATTTTGAATTTTTATCATTTTTCATATTTTACTATTATTTATAATGAAATATATAAAAATATATACATATTTTGTATATATTCAAACATAAAAAATTAATTTTATAAATAAATATGTAAAAATATTTACATATAAAATATATTTATAAATATATAAACCTTATCTAAATAAAAAATAATATTCATTATATTTAAAAAAAATGTATGAATATTTATATATGTATGCAAACAAATATATGTTTATCTATATATATTGACAAACAAATATATATTTATCTATATATATTTAAATATATATATATATATATATTCTAATATATGTATATAAATATAAATATATTATATATGTAAATAAATATAAATATGTATAATTATATTTATAGATGCACACACATATATAAATATATATATGTATGTATTTATGTATTTATAAAAACACACATACACAAAAAAACATATTTTATATATATAGTTAAATATATATATATATATATGGATAAAAAATGTAATGAAATATATATATATATATATATATATATATATATTATAAAATACAGAACAAAACAATATAGGAGAGTGAAAAAGGTGTAGACGTATGAGTTGGATGTCTTAGGATTGCAACTCCCTAGAGGTAGGGGTGCACACATGTGGCTAGAATATTATGTAAATCATAGACGGGGGGGGGGGGGGGGTTACCCATGTGAGTGGGTAATAAGCACTGATAAAGGGGAGTGGGAAGTGCTGATAAAAGGTGGGGTGAGAAGAGTTTCGAACAAAAATAATTTTATCCCCCTTTATCAGCGCTTTTTACGAGCACTGTTAAAGCCAACCCTTTAACATAGCTCACATTATCAGTGCTTCTATAGTTCTGATAAATCCATTTTAATAGTACTATTAAAGGACATATTTGTACTAGTTACTTCCTGTTATACCTTATATGAGCACTGATGCCCAGTTTTGAGAGGGTTTCCTATGTTTTATACAGACTATTCAGGGAGCCCCGTAACCTACCCTGACTATGGTACAATTGACGCGTGAGTTCTAGCATTATAATTTGTCTATGTTTTCAGGGTATGATGGTCCATAGGCTACGAAGTCATGTTTAAAGGCCATGCTATTAATTTTCGAGCTTCTTGAGACACCTCCTGAGAGGAGAGTAACTCTCTCTATGTATATGATACACGATTCTGCCAAGAGATGGCGGGATGTTATTACTTAGACAGATCGTTATCAAGATATGAATTGGTGGTATTTTTAGATGGAATTCTATGATTATTTATATCTTGATACATTGAGGGCTGATAGAGACATAGAGTTTATGTACTTGGAGTAAGGTGTCTTATCAATCATGGACTATTCTTCCTATTTTATAGAGCTCCAAAATTTCTCACCTATTTTGTTAGGTGAAGGGTTATCTAAATCTAGGAAATTTGAGGATGGTATCAGATTTGGAATTCAGTCATAGGTGGATGTATTTTAGATTACTACTATATTTGAAATAGTAAATTATATGCTTATCATATAGCATAACCTGAGAGAGGATGGAGGTGTGAGCCAGGGTGGTTCGACACCTAGATCTGGAAATACATTGACCAAAATTAAAAAGCATCATCTAGATCTTCCATATGGTGATATTAGTATCTAGTTTGTATACTTAGGTAGCCATGTGAGGTGAAATCATTGTGTTAGACCGGGTCATATGATACCTTAGTGTATGAGGGACTTAGTCGAATGATGATCTTGCAGAAATATGGGCCATCTACAATGCTTTTTCATAAATTTTCCTCTAGTAGAGAGTGAGACAGGGTCTATGCCGACTGCACATTTAGGAGTGGGGTAAATGGCTGCTCATCAGGCAGGTAACCGGAGTACGACTGGTTGATTATGCCAAGGAGTTGTTCATGGACGGGGAAGACAAACACCATACTTACAGCACCAGCAGAGCAAACCTGCTTAGGGTATCCGGGCTATATCATAGGGACGTAGATCATGCCATATGTATACAGTACAACTGATACCTGAGGAGAAGAGTGTTAAACCTTCTAGGGTGAGAGGTACTATTCTAATAGTATCTATGTTAATATCTATTTTTTGATACATGTGCTTCTCATTCCTTCATATATATGCCCGTTGTGGAGAGCCTTGGGCTAAATGTTCAGTTTTCCTATGGTATATTGACACATGATACTCTTTTGGGGATACGATTAGAGAGTTTACACCAATGTAGGGACTTCCCCCTCAAGATAGGTGGGTGTTTCTTTGTATGGGACCTCTTTTACCTAAAGATGATAGGGTTTGACATCATTATCAGGATAGAATAAATGCTTCCCTATCATGATTACATTGACTGTTATCACTAAAGGGTGACTTTCACATCACTAGGGGGTGAGGTTTTTATTCACAAGGGTGAATGATATTTCCAGGTGAGCTGATCTAGACCTGAGCATTGTGGGTTGAGCGGGATGACAGTCTAGATTACTAGTGTATATCTAGATGATCAGGAAACACATTAGGTAAATTTCCCTCTATTGGTTGATCATTTTGGGGATGTTTTCTTGTATGATATTTCAGGACTACCTCCCGAGATATAGGTAGAGTTTTCCATCGATCTAGTATCTAGAGCTGCACTGGTATCTATTCATCCTTACACTACTACTGAGTTGCAGGATCTCAAGAGGAATCTAGAGGATTTTGAAGATAAGGGTTTTATATGACCTAGTTATTCACCATGGGATTCACTGGTACTTTTTTCCAAGAAGGTGAATGGTACACTCAGGATTTGTGTGGATTACTGTCAGTTAAACCTGCTTACAATTAAGAACTGGTATCCATTTCCTTGTATATATGATCACTTTGACTAGCTCTGAGGATCAAGGATTTTCTATAAGATTGATCTGAGACCGAGTTATCATTAGGTTCGTGTTAGACCATTAGATGTACTACATAAAAAATTCTGTAGTAGATATAGATTGTATGAGTATTTGGTCATGCCATTCTACCTCACAAATGTACCAACAGTTTTCATGGCATTGATGAACTGGGTTTTCCTTCCATATCTGGATTCATTTGTGCTGGTATTCATGGATGATATCTTGGTGTATTCTCACACTTTACATGACCATTCCAAAAATCTTGAGATCATATTGGATACAATGAGAAAGTATAAGTTATATGCTAAGATCACAAAGTTCTACTTTTTTATGGATAAAATTCACTTCTTGGGTCACATTATATTATAGACAGAAGTATCATTTGACCCAAATAAGGTGAGAGATGTAGTTATATAGGATAATCATAATAAAATAATTGATATATGGAGTTTCTTGGGGGATATATGGTTATTACATGCATTTCATAAAAGACTTATCATGCCTAGAAGCACCTATTACAGTCTTGAATAAGAAGGGTGTGAAGTTTATATAGTCAGAATCCCATGAGACATCCTTTTAGGAGATGAAAGAGATACTGAATTCAATGCCAATCCCAATTATTCTAGAGTCAGGAAGAAGTTATACAATATATTATAATGCATAAAGTATCAGTATAGGAGTAGTTATGATGCAGGAGAATCAAGTTATGGTGTACGAGTCTCATCAGTTGAGGCCACATGAGAGGAACTACCTGACACAAGATCTTGAGTTAGCCTCTATTGTTCATGCCTTGAATTGTTGGAGGTATTACTTATTGAGAGAGAATTTTGTGGTGTATAAATACCAAAAAATCCTCAAGTACATCTTTACAAAGCATTACTTGAATCTTAGGTAAAGAATGTGGGTTGAATACCTAAGTTATTTTCACTTTGAGTTTGATTATATGTCTGGAAAGAGAAATGTATTTGTTGACAATATGAGTAGGAGGACTCAAACATAGGTGGTTCAAGAAGACATTAGTGAGTGAAATATTATGAACTTGTTTTCTAAGATGCATTTCGAGGTTCAAGACTGTCATGGAAAGTCTGTAATTTAATCGTTATCAGTGACCTCTTCAATTTTGGAGAGAGTGAAGATGAGTCAACTATCAAATTTCGAGGGATTGGTCATACAGGAGAGTATTGGAGGAGATGACTCGCCTACAATGTAACACCCCAAGATTTTATGAAAAATATTCTTTTTAATTTCATTGATGTCTTCTATTGTATGCAACACCAAATGGAGCTTTCACTACACGCAGCCCTAACTTGGCTTGCATTAGACGCAATCAAGACCTTCTTCGATAGCGTGTGTAGTACGCAATACCAAGTTTCACTAAACGAGATATTATTATAATATTATTATGAACTAGCCGTTATGAATAGTAATACCCACTTTTTGAAATTTTATAAATTTTTTTCTTTCAAAATGGACTTCATTTTTGGATTCGGAATATCGAAATTAGCCTAGGGTGATGTTTTGGTATTTTTATGAAAACTTTCAATTTTTGATGAATAGTGAAAACACTCGGTTACTATTTAAAAACCGACTTTTTATTTAAAAAATTATTTATTTTATTTAAATTTATTTTAGGTCAAAATTGATACAAAATACCTATATAAGTTCAATGTAATTCATTTAAGTCATTTTATAATAATTTTATATATATAAAAATTTTATTGAACTTTTCACCGTCTTTTACCCACCTCCTAGGAGAATTTGAAAATCTACAAAAAACTTAATTTTACCACTTCTATGAGTGGAATTTTGAAAATCTAAGAGACACGGTTAATATCAAGGAGTAAAATGTGGTTCAATAAGATAAATATAATTTTTGGTGAATAATAACTTTTAACTTTTATTTACCACGGTTAAAAGTAAATAGGATAATTAAGGGTAAAAATGATATTATTATTACCCTAACACATGTCCTAATTCTATTGGATAAGTGTAATTCGACAAAAAAAAACCTTATGAATAAAATATTACCCTTTAGGTCCACTTGGATTAGATTAGGACACTTATTATTATTTTATATAAAGAAGAGTTAAAATAGTTAAAATCAAAGTTTAATAACTAAAATATTTTTAATATAGGGTTATACATAAGATAAATTCAACTATAAATATTAATTAGAAAGCTAAAAATATTTTATACATAATGGTATTTTATTTATAGTTTTTAGACATAAAATAATTTAATTTATTTATGACACAATGATGATGCAATAATTACCTTATTAATGAAATATTAACATAATTGATATTATAAATACCCAAATAAATGTAATTTGATACTTTTTATGAATTAAATTAATTTTATAGGTCAATATGACATGTTATTATTTATTAAATTAACTTTTTTTGAACTAATCATGCTGTTATGAGTTTCAAAAAAATCAATTACCAAATAGTGTCAAAATTGACATAAAATAGTTTTTAAAACAAATATTATATTATTAATTGTTATTATATTCCTAAAAATATAAGGTTCGGACAAATGACTTAGATAAGGTTATATATATTAATAATGAACCACTTGGGGTTATTTTGGCTTGATATAGTAAGTTTATTAACTATATAGTGTAAGAAAACAAGAAGACACGGTAAAAGTTAAATTATTTAACTTAGAGTTAAATCTAAATTATAAGGTTAAAATAGTAACCTAAACTTGTCTAAAACATATTGGTTGAGAGGATTTTTAACCATACCCACTTTATATTCAAAATAAATCAATTTTGAGCTATTATAAACCAAATACGACTTTATTATAAAATAATATTTTAAGTTTTTCCAAAGGTGCCCCTCTCCTCCCTTATAAAAAGGGCACCCCTTCCCTCTTCTCTTCACACCCTTTTGAGCCTTGAAGCTTGGAAAAACCCTACCCATTTCCATTCTCATCTTCCCTATAAACATTATAGAGGTTCTGGTCTCCTCAAAAGACCAACCCTAGTGCCTTAAGAGACGGTTAAGAAGAGGCGCGTCAAAGAAGAGGTAATATCCTTTACCGATTATTTCTAATTTATTTCTTCGTCTACTTCTTCTTATTTATTTGTTTCATAATAAATTAATAACATCAGTATCACTCATATACTGATATGTTATTATAAATATGAAACAACCCAATTTCTTCTTCTATCCATCCTACGAAATCACCGCACGTGCGTACGTACGGAATACCGTCTCCACACCGTGGTGTAATCTATTTTCCACCACCACCTTAATTGGATGGTTATAATGGTGTAAATAATAACTATATATTATTATTTTAAAGTTATATTGGTTCTGAAATATTATACATACACTTCAATACAATTCCACGATCATGGGAATGATATCATCGCTCGTGCGTACGTACGGACTACCGTCTCCATGACGTGATGAGATTCATTCTCCATGTTAACCATTCATGAATGATTATAAATTATATATAATGAACAATAACAAAATATATGACACAATAATGATAATTTATTTATTTATATATATATTTATGTCATCTACTTAATTCCATTCAATAAGGAAACGAAAACAACATTCATGCGTATGTACGGCCTACCGTCTCCATGAACGGTGTATTTCATTCCATTTATCGATCTATCATATATATATGTATATGCTGAATATATATTATATATAAATCATGTTTTAAATTCTGGAATTAATTAAATAAGGATATATGTAATAATATCAAGAACAACAATTCGAAACACGTACGATAAATGAAACGATTTTACCCAAAACGCTGCTTTAATATGGAATTTACAAAAGAACTGGTAATATAAAGTCATAGATGAACCATATATGATATCATAAAAATTAATATGATTATTTAATAAGTCAATTACATTATTTAAATAATTATACAGGAGGTTCGGATACGTACTAATCATATCGGACCTAAGGTAAGGGATAATTTTTCAATCTCATTTTTATCCGAGATTGCTTATACGTAAGTATTTACTGGGGTTATATTTATCATCCATGTATCTGTTTTCTAAAAATGGTTTCATGTATGTTTAAATTCCTTCTTACCCATTTTTGACTTTTACTACATGGTATGTAAGGAATCTTTTTTTTTACCATACGAGGTACTTTTTGACTTTTCTGACAAAAGTACGAGGATAATGTTTTTTTAACTTATACGGTGTGAACGGATTTTTACGGTTTCATAACGCCTTATTTTCATAAAGATTACTCTACAAGATTTCATGACTATTTTCAACAAAATACTTTTCTTTTAAAATTGAATGTCATTTTTTGAAAAGAAAATGATTTTGAAGAAGAAAGGATATTTTTCTCAAGAATTCATTTCAAGTGTTTTATCAAAACCATTTTCCATCTAAGATGACATTATTTAATATGTGTATGTTTAAAGTATAATTTCTCCAGGATTTACATGGTTTCAATTTTCTTATGATGAAATTATATCCATTTTTTTATATGGATTATGTTATGATGGCATGATGTTTAAGAATCCCATTATATTATATGGGTTATGCTATGATGTATGATTTATGATTTTGTGGCACACATAAGAATGATTTCATTATGAAATGGGTGGGACCTATATATACCTCCAATGAATTGGGTAAAGATTTATATCTCATGAGATAGACATGGCTAGAACGATAAGTTAATCCAGTTCAGTGTTACAGGACTGAAACCAGGAGTGAACTCGATTCGGAAAGGGACTTTGTCCACTAAGATGGTCTTGGCAGCAATGCCTTGGCTACTATGGAAATCATAACATGTTCTTAATGTTTTTCACAATTACATGTTTTATTCTCATGCTATTTTATCAGGATTGATGTTTCTTTATGATCTATGCCTTACGTACTACCATGTTTTATGTCATTGCTCAATCTCTTGAAGTTTAAACATTATGTTCATGTATTTAAGTTTAAATGTATATGATTTGTTTTATTTTCTCCATGCTTACCCTTACTGAGAATTTGAGCTCACCCTTTTATATGTTTTCTTTTCCCCAGGATTTAAAGAAAGGTTTTAGGTAAAAAAACAAAAAGGGGAAGATCTTTATGGGAGATATTGAAGATCTTTCACCATGATTAGAAGATTTTGATCCAAGTTTCCAAAGATACTAAACTATTACGGTCCTTGTGTGTTTGTTTTTGTTATGTATTAAGTATTACTCAAAAGTAATGTAATGTACATGTACGTCAAGCTTCAGGTCTCTACAGTTGGTATCAGAGGAAAGGTTTAGTTAACCTTTGGAAACTAGGATGCGAAAACTTTAGTGAGATCCCTAGAGATATTTCTAAGGTATGTTTAGGGATGTCCCTAAGGTTAAGTATAAGTATAGGTTATAGTCCTAGAATTACGGTAACAATCTTAGAATTAAACCTAAGATGTTAGATATTGAAGGTACTCCCCCTTTATTATGTTGTTTTCCCTAGCATGATTTTTTCCTCTCACACTATTCTTTTTAGGTTTTAGACGATGGATGGAACCCGAAGGAACCATGTTGATCAATGTAATGGAAAATGAAATAATTGTCCTCCTGAACAAACCAATGTTATAGGAGATGGAGTGAAAAATCTTATTGCTATACTTACACAAGCTATGAATTATTCTGGACATCCAAATGAGCAGAGAAGGGAACAATATTCTATTTAGTCCTTCATGAGGCAACATCCACCTTCTTTCAGTGGGTCTTCTGATCCACTTGTTGATGAACAATGGATCAATACCATTGAAAAAATATTTTCAATACGTCGTTGTTCGGAACATGAAAAAGTCATTCTGGATATTTACCGTTTAGAAGGTGAAGCAGATCAATGGTGGACTCTAATTAAGAATACAAGGCCCCAAGATTAAATTGAATCCATGGAATGAGATGAGTTCAAGAACTTGTTTTTCAGTAAGTACTTACCTCGTATTCTTCGAACAAAGATGGAAAAGGAGTTCCTTGAGCTTAAGTAAAAGGATGATGAATTTGTTGGTATATATGAAGTGAATTTTACAAGACTTTCAAGGTATGCATCTGGCTTTATTATCCAACCTGAAAGTAAAGTTGATTGATTCTTCAATGGCTTAAAACCAAGTATTCAAAGGGCATTAGCTATAAGAGACTTCAATAGCTATGAAGAAATTGTGCGTTGTGCTATCAAGGTGGAACTGGAAGTTGGTGTAACATATCCATATCATGGTTTTGACAAGAAACAAAAGATGGAGTTCAAGGAGAAATCTCAGAATAATGGTGAAAAGAAGATGAATGTTTCTTTATGCTCAAAGTGTGGAAAGAATCATGGTGGAGATTGTCTTAAAGGGACTATAAAATGTTTTAAGTATGGAAAAGAAGGTCATCGAGTAGCTGAGTGTCTAAGTAATAGAAAAAGGGTTGCTAATGATGTCAATAAAGAAAAGACTGTAGAGAACGCACCACTAACGCTTCAATGCTTCAAGTGCAAGGAAATGGGGAATTATTCTAATCAATGCCCTAATCTAAGAGTTAATTATGATCAACGTGAGCAACCTCTTAAGGAAAAGGATAAAGGGAAGTCACATGCGATCAATATTTGTGATGTTGAGTATGAAAATGATGTTTTGTAATGATTAAGTGTTTATGTAATGGGATTTCAAAATAGTATCATGGAATCTCATTTATGGTATCATGGAATTTTGGAATATCTATGTATTGGTTTTCAATAATTATATGGTACCGGTAACCATGAAAAGTGATTGAAATATTTTTGGAAAGCAGATGATATGTGCATAATGAAGGGATAAGAATAAAATAATATGTTTGATAGTATTCATGAGCTCATGATTCATATAAGGACAAAGTGATATCATGGTTTGAGTATATAGAATTTTTGGGATTTTGGTATGTGGAAAGAGTTAACTTTTGATAGAATTCATGTTTTACTAAAGTTCAATGGGTATTCATTTTTCAAGAGAATACACGATTAAGGTATTTACATGTTTGGAATGTAACCAACAAGATATATATTATGATATATGGGGGATAAATGATGGTATTTACATGCTTGTTATATGACCTTTCTGGTAATTGTTTTCTTTTTACTATGAGATTGGACAATGTATTTAGGATAAGTCTAAAGATTGGAATAGATTATATTGGACATCAGATAGTATTATTTAAGGATAGAACTTGTTTTCCGATATTATTTCTGGAATGTTATAATAGTATAGTTTTAGAAAAAGGATAACCTGTAGGACGGGCGACAACCCGTTGCGTCGGACAAGGCCGTGTGAATCGAACCCACAACCGAAGTGCGATAGGCCTTTATCGCCTACCACTGGCCTACAGGAAGTCCCTGGTTAGTAGAAACTAGTTTTATTATATTAAGCGGTATGATAGATGAATTATAAGTCTATTTTTGGAATCATATACGATTAACCTCACCATAGATGGACTTATGTATATTTGATAACTTTTGCTAACCTTGTGTTGGAGACAGATGGAATGACCTATCATTCTATCGCATGATCAGCTAACACTTCACAGAAGACAAATTAACCTTCATTTCTTTAAGAGATGAAGTGGAAATTTTTCAAGGCACAAACAACAATGAGATTGTACCAAAATCAAGTAATTATTTCTTTTAATTCAAAAAAATATTCAACAGTAGGGAAATGATCTTGAAAACAAAAAATGTTGTCCTAGTGCCCTCATATCTGATGAATCAGATGGTACCTTAGATCATCAAAAATTTATGGCTTTGTGATTGTTGGATTTTTCATAGCCATGTTCTCTACCACTCTCCATCATAACATGATGGTTAAATTTCTTTTCCATATCCATATTTTCACCTATGTTCTCCTATGTGGAAACCCAATGATTAGTTAATTTGGGTAACCGTTATGTTTCATACTTTAGTTTTAAAAGATAAGTTTTGGTATTCCTTTTTACGATGTGGGTTTCTATTAAAGAAACTTTCGAGTAGTAAACCATTTATAACCCTGATGAATTTCGAGGGTGAAATTCATTTTAAGGGGGGTAGAATGCAACACCCCAAGATTTTATGAAAAATATTCTTTTTAATTTCATTGATGTATTGTGTTGTACGCAACACCAAACAGAGCTTTCACTACACACATCCCTAACTTGGCTTGCATTACACGCAATCAAGACCTTCTTCGATAGCGTGTGTAGTACGCAATACCAAGTTTCACTAAACAAGATATTATTATAATATTATTATGAACTAGACATTATGAATAGTAATACCCAATTTTTGAAATTTTATAAATTTTATCTTTCAAAATGGACTTCATTTTTGGATTCGGAATATTGAAATTATCCTAGGGTGAATTTTTGGTATTTTTCTGAAAACTTTCAATTTTTGATGAATAGTGAAAACACTGGGTTACTATTTAAAAACCGACTTTTTATTTAAATAATTTTTTATTTTATTTAAATTTATTTTAGGTCAAAATTTATACATAATACCTATATAAGTTCAATGTAATTCATTTAAGTCATTTTATAATAATTTTAGATATAAAATTTTTTTATTGAACTTTTCACCGTCTTTTACCCACCTCCTAGGAGAATTTGAAAATCTACATAAAATTTAATTTTACCGCTTCTGTGAGTGGAATTTTGAAAATAAGAGAGACACAGTTAATATCAAGGAGTAAAATGTGGTTCAATAAGATAAAAATAATTTTTTTGGTGAATAGTAACTTTTTACTTTTATTTACCACGGTTAAAAGTAAATAGGGTAATTAAGGGTAAAAATGATATTATTATTACCCTAATACATGTCCTAATTCTATTGGATAAGTTTACTTAGACCAAAAACAACCTTAGGAATAAAATATTACCCTTTAGGTCCACTTGGATTATATTAGGACACTTATTATTATTTTATATAAAGAAGAGTTAAAATAGTTAAAATCAAAGTTTAATAACTAAAACATTTTTAATATAGGGTTATACATAAGATAAATTAGACTATAAATATTCATTAGAAAGATAAAAATATTTCCTACATAATGGTATTTTATTTATAATTTTTATAAATTAAATAATTTAATTTATTTATGACATAATGATGTTGCAGTAATTAACTTATTAATGAAATATTAAAATAATTGATGTTATAAATACTCAAATAAATTTAATTTGAGACTTTTTATAAATTAAAATAATTTTCTAGGTTAATATGACATGTTAGTATTGATTCAATTAACTTTTTTTGAACTAATCATGCTGTTATGAGTTTCAAAAATATCAATTACCAAATAGTGACAAAATTGACATAAAATAGTTTTTAAAAAAAATATTATATTATTAATTATTATTATATTACTAAAAATATAAGGTTCGGCCAAATGAATTAGATAAGGATATATATATTAATAATGAACCACTTGGGGTTCTTTTGGTTTGTTATCGTAAGTTTATTAACCATATAGTGTAAGAAAACAAGAAGACACGGTAAAAGTTAAATTATTTAACTTAGAGTTAAATCTAAATGATAAGGTTAAAATAGTAACCTAAACTTGTCTAAAACATATTGGTTGAGAGTATTTTGACCCATAACCACTTTATATTCTAAATAAATCAATTTGGAGCTATTATAAACCGAATATGACTTTATTATAAAATAATATTTTATGTTTTTCCAAAGGTGCCCCTCTCCTCCCTTTTAAAAAGGGCACCCCTTCCCTCTTCTCTTAACACCCTTTGAGCCTTGAATCTAGTCCAAAACTTGAAAATTTCCCTTCTCATATTCCCTAGAAACATTATAGAGGTTCTGGTCTCCTCAAAAGATCAACCCTAGTGCCTTAAGAGAAGGTTAAGAAGAGGCGTGCCAAAGAAGAGGTAATATCCTTTACCGATTCTTTCCAATTTATTTATTCTTATACTTATTCTTATTTATTTGTTTCATAATAAATTAATAACATAAGTATCAATCATATACTGATATGTTATTATAAATATGAAACAACCCAATTTCATCTTCTATCCATCCTACGGAAAACGAAATCACTTCACGTGCGTACGTACGGAATATCGTCTCCACGCCGTGGTGTAATCTGTTTTCCACCACCCCCTTACTTGGATGGTTATAATGGTGTAAATAATAACTATATATGATTATTGTAAAGTTATATTGATTCTGAAATATTATACATACACTTAAATACAATTCCACGATCATGGGAATGATATCATCGCTGGTGCGTACGTACGGACTATCGTCTCCACGACGTGATGAGATTCATTCTCCATGTTAACCATTCATGAATGATTATAAAGTTTATATAATGAATAATAATGAAATATATGACATAATAATTATACTTTATTTATGTATATATATATGTATGTCATCTACTTAATTCCATTCAATAAGGAAACGAAAACAACATCCATGCGTACGTACGGCCTACCGTCTCTATGAACGGTGTATTTCATTCCATTTATCCATCTATCATATATATATGTATATGATGAATATATATTATATATAAATAATGTTTTAAATTCTGGAATTAATTAAATCAGGATATATGTAATAATATCAAGAACAACAAGTCGAAACACGTACGATAAATGAAACGATTTTACCCAAAACGCTGCTTTAATATGGAATTTACAAAAGAACGGGTAATATAAAGTCATAGGTGAACCATATATTATATCATAACGATTAATATGATTCTGTAATAAGTCAATTAAATTATTTAAATCATTATATAGGAGGTTTGGATACGTACGAAGCATATCGGACCTAAGGTAAGGGATAATTTTTCAATCTCATTTTATACGAGATTGCTTATACGTAAGTATTTAATGGGGTTATATTTATCATCCATGTCTCTATTTTCTAAAAATGGTTTCATGTATGTTTAAATTCCTTCTTACCCATTTTTTAATTTTACTACATTGTATGTAAGGAATCTTTCTTTTTTTACCATACGAGGTACTTTTTGACTTTTCTGACAAAAGTATGAGGAGAATGTTTTTTTAACTTATACGGCGTGAACGGATTTTTACGGTTTCATAATGCCTTATTTTAATGAAGATTACTATAAAATATTTCATGACTATTTTCAAAAAAATCCTTTTGTTTTAAAATTGAATGTCATTTTGTGAAAAGAAAATGATTTTGAAGAAGAAAGGATATTTTCCTCAAGAATTCATTTCAAGTGTTTTATCAAAACCATTTTCCATCTAAGATGACATTATTTAATATGTGTATTTTTAAAGTATAATGTCTCTAGTATTTACATGGTTTCACTTTTATTATGATGAAATGATATCCATTTTTTTATATGGATTATGTTATGATGGCATGATGTTTAAAAATCCCATTCTATTACATGGGTTATGCTATGATGTATGATTTATGATTTATGATTTTGTGGAACATGTAAGAATTATTTAATTATGAGATGGGTGGGACCTATATCTCCCTCCAATGTATTGGGTAAATATTTATATCTCATGAGATAGACATGGCTGGAATGTTAAGTTAATCCGGTTCAGTGTTACAGGACTGAAATGAGGGGTGAACTCGATTCAGAAAGGGACTTTGTCCACTAAGATGGTCTTGGAAGCAATGCCTTAGATACTATGGAAATCATAACATGTGCTTAATGGTTTCCACGATTACATGTTTTATTCTCATGCTATTTTATCAGGATTAATGTTTCTTTATGATCTATGCCTTACGTACTACCATGTTTTATGTCATTGCTCAATCTCTTGATGTTTAAACATTATGTTCATGTATTTAAGTTCAAATATATATGATTTGTTTTATTTTCTCCATGATTACCATTAATGAGCATTTGATCTCACCCTTTTATATTTTTTCTTTTCCCCAGGATTTAAAGAAAGGTTTTAGTTAAAAAAACAAAAAGGGGAAGATCTTTATGGGAGATATTGAAGATATTTCACCATGATTAGAAGATTTTGATATGAGTTTTCAAAGACACTAAACTATTACGGTCCTTGTGTGTTTGTTTTTGTTATGTATTAATTATTCCGAAAAAGTAATGTAATGTATATGTACATCAAGCTTCAGGTCTCTACATACAAGTTGATTCGTTGATGATAATGAGATCTTATGTATTCACAGATGCATATGGGTTCATGCAGATGTACAAGAGGAGTTGATGTAAGAGTCTCATGCCTCTATATGGGATGTGTAACCAGGTCTTACCAATATGTACTGTGACTTATGCTACCAATACTTGTGGATGGGGATGAATGTAGAGATAACTAATTTTGTAACTCGGTGTTCCACCTTTCAGCAAGTGAAGACAGAGCACCGACAATCAACAGATATTTTAAAACCATTACCTATTCCTAAGTGGAAATGGGATGATGTCACAATGGATTTCATGATGGGATTTCCTAGATCACCTTGGGGTGTTCATTCCATATGAGTGATCATAGATAGGTTGATAAATATCTCCCATTTATTGCCTAATCATGATTCTTTTTCTGTGGATGATCTTGGGAGGCTCTATATTTGTGAGATCATATGCCTCCACGGGGTTCCACATTCTATAATATTGGGTAGATATGCTCGATTCATGTCATTGTATTAGAAGGGGTTGTAGAGGGCACTGGGTTCATAGGAACTGCTGAGTACAAACTATCACCCACAAACTGATGGAAAATTTGAGCATACAATATAGGTTTTGGAGGACATGTTATAATAATGCGTCCTTTATTTTAGAGGTTCTTGGGAACTTACCTCTCACTGAGTTTTCTTATAATAAAAATTTCCCAACGATCATATAGATGGATCCTTATGAGGCCCTATATGGTAAGTTATGCCTTTAATCCCTGTACTTGTTAGAGGTAATAGAGGCATCACTACTGGGACCTTGTATCATTTAGGAGACTTTAGAGCAGGTTCATCTTATTATAAATTAGATGTCTACAACTCAATATAGACATAAGTCACATGTAAATCATCACTTTCGACCACTAAAGTTTGAGATGGGGAGTTGGTTTTTCTTACAAGTTTCTCTTAGACTAGGGAATAAATATATTTATAAACAAGGGAAGCTATCACCTTGTTATGTCGAGTCCTTTGAGATAGTAGAGAGAGTCGGGTTGGTAGCCTATCAGTTGTGGTTACCTTATAGGTATTGGGTCATGAAATACATATTACATGTATCTTAGATTCACCGATATAATTATATTTTGTCCCATACTCTTCATCCTAATAAGGTTGATGCATCCTTTTAGGAGAATCCTATCTGTGTTATTGATCATGACACAAAGGTTCTCCGAGGCTGATCAGTTCCTTTAGTATGGGTGATATGGTAGTACTAACTCCCATAGGATGAGACTTGGGAGTGGGAGGTCAACGTATGTGCCTAGTGGATAGAGTTATTCTCAGATGATGCTTTACCACCCTTGGAAGGAAAATTTGAGGATGAATTATTTTAAGGGTGTGATTGTAAGAATATGGATTTTCTATAAGGTATGGAACCATTTAATTTGTGTTTAATTATTTAATTTTATCCTTATGGGAGTTCCTAGCGGGCTCATGGAGGAAATAGGGGTTTCCAGGGATTGTAAAGAGTCTGAATCCTAAGACTTTAGAGGAGGTGGCTGGACCATACAGGTAGTAGAAACCATGTAGTCCATTCCACGTGGTTAGATAAAACCATGTGGGGTGGTCCAGTGCACTGTCCAGGGTCACACAGTTTGATGAAATCATTCCACCCAGGCCACACACCCATGCATTTACTACATAATTTTTAAAATACAAGAAATTCATGGTCAACACATGATTTTTATAACTGTGCACCATGACCATGTGAGAAGGGGTTCCTAGGCAATGAGCCTTGTACAACTGGCACACGCTTTGGCCAACAACATGGCTAAACCGTGCAACACTTTAAATTTGGGTAAAAATTTAATTTTTCTCTTACTTATTTAAAATAAATTTCTCTCCTCTCACACCTAATTTCTCATGAATAAGAGGCCATCTGTAGGAGAGATCTCCTTTCCCTTTTAGTTAGGCTTTTTGATATCTCTCCCATCCTAACTCTGATCGAGCTACTATTAGTATCATTGGTTGTGTATCAGTAAGGTCTATATTCCTCTTGTGCCTTTCTTTCTTTTTCTTCCTCTTGATAGGCTATTTTGGTGAGAGATCATATTCTCTATTTTTAGGTTATTTGATTGTTTGCTCAATTTCTTCTATTCTATCGCATATTAGAGGACAACAACAGACGGGGTGTCGACTAAAAAATTGAGGTAGGTGGTCTCGTGCTTTTCCCTCAAATTATTGGTGTTTATATATATGTTGTTGTACTGTATGATGTATTTTCTGAGCATTTCTTATTAAAATAGATTAATTATTGATTAGAAAAATAGGCTTGATCTATATGAATCATGAGACTCAATTAATTATTGTTAAAGGTTAAGGACCTAGAATTTGAACTGCCCCTTTGGGTGTTTTTAAAAGTGGATAAAACCACTATGGGTGGCCTATGATCTAATTAACCTTTTGAGGTTCATTCTTTAAACCTTGATTGGAATGTTAAATGGAATGGTTTAATGACATGTAAATTTAATTGAATAAATGATGGAATGAAAGGCCAAGTCCCTACACATTTGGTCATTATCTTTCTTGCTTAGGTTTGAGACATTCTTAATATCATAATTCCTAATTGAGATGAATGGGAGGATTTATGCGATTCTAGCACTTATAAGCCTATGATTTGATCTGATACACCATTTTATGTGAGTAAATTATTTATATAAATGTGATGGACTAATGTAATTAAATTTTAATATAAATGGTATGGTTAGAATTTGGGCCCATGACCATTTATATTGCCTTATTGCGAGTGAGAGATGGGTTCTAACTCGGGACACTATAAATAGACTCCTATGTTGATAAATTAAATTATTATAATGAAATTATTATTATGTCCCTTGGGTGACACATGGGTTCTCATATGAATTCCATGGACATTCTCATTTGATATCTGGCTTGTTTATGTATGAGTGATACTTGGACCCCTTTGTGGGTTTCCAAGGATAGACTCAGAGGGAAGATTGTTATTATGCCATGCCATGAGTGATACTTGGGATCCCTATGTGCACTTCCAATTATAGAATTAGAGGTAAGATCATTATGTACACCACAAGTGACATTTGGGATCCCCTTATGGACCACTGGTTGCGCCCAAATTTACCCTACTGGTAAAAGCGGTCGTTGAAGTACAAGTAGGGATCGAATCCACAGAGACCGAAGAAGTAACCTTGAGACGCTATGATTTGGTGCGGGATGGGCTTTGAAGTAGCCAACTTTGGGTTCGATTTTAATTGGAGAACTAAATATATAATTTAAATAAGATATAATAAAAATTATGTGAACTAAACAATTATTGATTGTGGGTTGATCTTAGGGTTTTGCTTGGGGTGGATTGGATGAATTTCTTTTCTTAGAAAATTTCATGTCATTAATTCAAGACATATCCAAACAATGAGATAATTCTTTCAAATAATTCACCAATTTAATCCCAACACAATTCCAAGGCCAATCACTAATTCACTTTGAGGATCAATTTAATGAGAACTCAAAGGAAATAGATCATACTAGCACTCAAAATGTGTCATCATTAAAATTGGCAAAGATGTGAAAGAATGTAACTCATCAAATGGAAATCCTAAAATAACGAATAGATTTAAATATTAATTACATGAAATAACATTCAATCCATGACCTTGCTACTCCCTTGGATCAACCCTTAATAGTTTAGCCCTCCATTGATGCTATTCTACCAATGGAAGCGGGATGTAGACTTATGGGGGCGGAATTGAAGAAGAAGAAAATTATTAAAAGAACGAACACTCCACCGTTGTGTGATGAATTCACAAGTGCGGGTGTGAATAAATTCACACCTAGATTCAACAGTATCAACATGTGAATAAAATAAAAAGAAAAAATAAAGAAGAAGAAAAAATTTTATTAAGATACTCAACGTGAAAGAAAAACTTACATTAGAGAAATTGACAATGCCATTACAAAACGAAAGCGGGAAATTACAATTGAAAGAAAAACTTGGATTCAAAGGAAAATGTTAGATTCAAGGAAAAATGTTAGATGATTATTCCCTTCACCACCATCTCCTTATATAGGCATATTAGGAGCCTTAGGTCCACCCCCAACATTAAATTCACCCCCCAACAATTAAGAGAGTCAAAAGGAGGGTGAAGAATCAAAAGGAAATTGACGTTTCGAAGTTGACCCGGAAAACTGTCCAGATTCGTCCTCTATTTTGACGTGTGAGTTTGACACTTCATATGGCCGACTCCGAAGGTGTCATAAATATAAAATATCTTCGTCCATGTGTATTATAGAAGCTCTCAAAATATCAGGAAATTTGGCTCAACCGTTTGGATGTTATGGTCGAAATGGTGGGACGGATTTCTATGCATTAATGACAAGTCCACCATCTAAATGTTAACTTAATACCCCTTTATCATCATGAAAACATCAGAATTAGCTCCGTCCACAGTTGAATAAAATGATCCTCATATTTTTATATTTATCCTGTATAAATTTGAGCTTCATTGGGCTTGGTTTCTGGGCCCCACATTTGTTTGATGGGCCTTAGGCCCATTATTCTTTTTCCAGAATGTTTCTGCCTTCAGGCACAAAATTCTCCATCTTCCTTTGGGATTCATCCATTGGACCTAAAAGATAAAATGTTCCAAACAAAGTGATAAATCATATTCCAAAATTTCAAATTAAAATGATTAATATTTTAATTTCCACAAGCAAATTATTGAGTGGGCCCAAATTGACATTTTAAGCATGAATTGCACAATGATGGGAAATGAAGTTCAATTTCTGAATTGGACTAAAATTGATGTTTATGAACTTTTAAAAACATTAATATTAAGATCTTAAAAATGAATATTAGCCACTTTTAGTGACTAATCACACCCCCCAACTTGAGTTTTTCTAGTCCCGAGCAAAATAAATTACAAATATGAAATCCAAATCCCCTTTTCCAAAAACATTTAAATACACATTGCTCACTCAAAAGATCTCATATAAAAAAAATTATGGAACCCATCATAATAATTTAAAACAAGATAGGTCCATAAGCATATCCCAAGCCCAAGCCCATTCCTTTGTTCAAATTCATTGCCACATTTCATCCAATTCCAATTAAGCATGATAAAGTGTTGTGCATCATAAAAGATATGGGGCCCATTTTATTGTTCAAGGGGAAAAATGGAAGCGCTAGGTGGGAATCACATTAAACCTTAATATGAGTATCCATTTTTTTTGATTTTTTTTTGATGATTTTTTTATCTACAATAGATATGAAAAGACTAACTCTGGGCAAGACAACTATGGAGTCACGATCCCCAAGTGCCGGACGCCACACATATTGTCAATTTCATGCTCTTCAATAGAGATATAAAGCCTAACTCTGGGAAAGACAACTATGGAGTCACGATCCCCAAGTTCCGGACGCCACGCATTTGGACAAAACATTGCTCTATGTGGTCATTTTTTTGTTTTTTTTGTTGTTTTTTTGTGTGTTTTTTTTGGATACTCAAATTAAACTAAAAGTGACCCCAGAACCCTATGCTATAATGAAAGGGACCCAAGAACTCAAATTTACACCCACGATCCAGTAGACGTGCATTGTGGCATTTTTATTAAGATGATGAAAATGTAAACATTGAAAAATCACATCGGACAACCGCACTTTCCAAAAACTATGCTCATGAACTTAAACTTGCATTAAAATCAGAATAAAGGGATGCAAAATTTATTTGATATCCAATTTTAGAGTTTGCAATGTGTGTTTATCACGTTTAAGGTTAATGGAATTTTTCTTTTCATGCATGTTTTTATTAAAAAAAAAATCATTTTTTATCCCCCCCCCAACATAGAATAATACTGTCCCCAGTGTTTAAAGAAAAGAAAAGTTAGAACGGGGTAGGAGAGGAGTTCATAGAAGAAATTTAAAATGAAAATCATGGAATGAAGTCACCTGGTGGTTTATGATGATAGCATATGCCATAGTCTCCCCTCAATCCTGGATTTGAGTCTCAGCGGATTGGATGGTGGTGAATGGATTTTCCTTATGGATTTTAGCATGACTTTTTATTTTTTAACCTATAAAAACATAATAATAAACAAAACAAAATAAACTGATGATACATTGTCTTCATTTAGATTTCTGGGTAAGGTATTACTCAGAGATCACGCCACGTGACACGGATGAATATGGCGCTCCCCTTTCATACCCATCCTTACTCATAAAATAAGAACATGTCAACAGTCTATGGTAATTTATTATATGAAAAATAAAATGATTCAAAATGATTAGAAAACATGAAAACCATGGGTTGCCTCCCATGCAGCGCTTTTGTTTAACGTCGTTAGCCCGACTTGTACCCCCCAACTTATCCAATTCCAACTTTCATCATTTTTAAGACCCCATTTTTGTCCACTTCAACTTGATTAAGATTGATTTTCTTGAGTTCGGAAGAATGTAAAATAATTTTGAGCTTGGTTTTATTGAAATTTTTTAAAGGAGATTGAAAAATTAATTCAAAATCAGTTTCTTCTCCAAAACATTTAGAAAGAATTGGTTCATTTTGAAAATATGATTCATCCCCAAAAGTGTCTAGTTGAATTTCAGGAGTGTGTATGGGCTCAATGTTTGGTATTTCTCCCAATTTTTCAGTGATTGGTGTTTTTGAAAAATCATTAATGGATTTATATTCAGGAAGCTCAATCCATGATGTCAAATTTTCCTCTTTTGAATCCAAGTGCCGGACGCCAAAATTTGGTTGCGCCCAAATTTACCCTACGGGTAAAAGCGATCGATGTAGTACATGTAGGGGTCGAGTCCACAGGGACCGAAGAAGTAACCTTGAGATGCTATGATTTGGTGAAGGATGGGCTATGAAGTAGCCAACTTTGGTTTTGATTTTGGATGGTTTTAAATAACACTAAGAAACCTACGTGAATTCAATTCAATGAAAATGGGTTGATCTAGGATTATGCTCGGGGTGGATTGAATGAATTTTACTTCTTTAAACAATTTTGGTTTTATTAATTCTTGATGAATCCATTCTTCAAAAATAAAACTACCTTCATCATTTTATGGTTTGGTGCTTACTAAACACAATTACTAATCCCCTATACACTTAGAGAACCAAATTCATGATCTCTCTGAGGTATATGGTCATTTAGTAATTGAATTTATTTTGCTCAAACACAGTAAAGATGAAGAGTAGAAATAACTGAAGAATGGATGTCTTAAATTAATTATCCAATTAACAACAATTCGTTCATAAAATAACATTCAATCCAGCCTTCGCATCCTCCTAAGATCAACCCATTAAGGGTTTAGCCCTCCATTGATGATATACTCTCAATGGTGGGCGGAAGATGGCTAACAAGAATTGGATTAAAGAAATTAAAACCGCGGAAATAACGAGCACTCCTCCGTGTGTGTGAATGAAATTCACACCTATGTGTGAACTAATTCACAACAACTAGAGATATCACTGTGCTTTGTGATTATAAAGTTTTAATAAATGAAATGGAAAATATATAAGAGAAAGAAGTTGATTAAGAATATAAAGATACAAAAAAGAAACTTACATGGAAATGGAAAACATTACAAAGGAAATTTGGAAGAAAAACATTACAATGAAACAAAGCATCCAAGATGATAAGAAAATTTTCCACTTTTGAATCCAAAAAATCAATTTCCTCCTGATTTAAAGACTCATTAACAATTCGTTCATGTTCTTTATCTTGAATTTCAACATTACCTGACCAAATATCGTCATTATCCAACTCTGTATTCCAAGATTTTAAAGTGGGTTCTTTACTAAATTCACATGAGTTATGTGGGAAACAAGATTCTTCTATAAGTGATGTGGAAAGGACATCCTGAGTGGGAATGGGTTCTTCATAAGTCTCAATGTTTTGTATTTCTAATCTCAGTGATGAAACTTCTGAATTCATTTTAACCATTTTTTCACATAAATGTTCAAGAATTTTTTCAGAATTAGGATTGATTGTTGTTTGTACATCATCATCATCATTAAGTTTGATCTCTTCAATCATCCTTGAGAGGTATGGAAATTTATCCTTCAAAAAATCAGCATCCCATTGATCGTTCATGTTATCGGGTGTGGGGTATTCATTTAAAGGTTGATCAAAGTAATTTCCTATGTGAGGGGATTCCCAATGTTGATTTTCTATTCGATTCCAGCCCGATTTTATAAAATTAAATTTTTGATGATACTCCATTAGAGTATAATGAAATTTGGATTTGGATTTGTTTTTTTTGGAAAAACAGAAAGGGGAAAAGAAAAGAGAAATAGAGGTGAGAAAAGAGAAGTTAGGTGAGAATAGAAGGTGGGTGTCTAAGAAAACTTACTAGGGTCCCCGGCAACGGCGCCCAAATTTGGTTACGCCCAAATTTACCCTACTGGTAAAAGTGGTCATTGAAGTACAAGTAGGGATTGAATCCATAGGGACCGAAGAAGTAACCTTGAGATGCTATGATTTGGTGCGGGATGGGCTTTGAAGTAGCCAACTTTGGGTTCGATTTTAATTGGATAACTAAATATATAATTTAAATAAGATATAATAAAAATTATGTGAACTAAACAATTATTTATGGTGGGTTGATCTTAGGGTTTTGCTTGGGGTGGATTGGATGAATTTCTTTTCTTAGAAAATTTCATGTCATTAATTCAAGACATATCCAAACAATGAGATAATTCTTTCAAATCATTCACCAATTTAATCCCAACACAATTCCAAGGCCAATCACTAATTCACTTTGAGGATCACTTTAATGAGCACTCAAAGGAAATAGATCATACTAGCACTCAAAATGTGTCATCGTTAAAATTGGCAAAGATGAGAAAGAATGTAACTCATCAAATGGAAATCCTAAAATAACGAATAGATTTAAATATTAATTACATGAAATAACATTAAATCCATGACCTTGCTACTCCCTTGGATCAACCCTTAAGAGGTTATCCCTCCATTGATTCTATTCTACCAATGGAAGCGAGATGTAGACTTATGGGGGCGGAATTGAAGAAGAAGAAAATTATTAAAAGAACGAACACTCCACCGTTGTGTGATGAATTCACAAGTGCGGGTGTGAATAAATTCACACCTAGATTCAACGGTATCAATGTGTGAATAAAATAAAAAGAAAAAATAAATAAGAAGAACAAATTTTATTAAGATACTCAACGTGAAAGAAAAACTTACATTAGCGAAATTGACAATGCCATTACAAAATGAAAGCGGGAAATTACAATTGAAAGAAAAACTTGGATTCAAAGGAAAATGTTAGATTCAAGGAAAAATGTTAGATGATTATTCCCTTCACCACCATCTCTTTATATAGGCATATTAGGAGCCTTAGGTCCACCCCCAACATTAAATTCACCCCCCAACAATTAAGAGAGTCAAAAGGAGGGTGAAGAATCAAAAAGAAATTGACGTTTCGAAGTTGACCCGGAAAACTGTCCAGATTCGTCCTCCATTTTGACGTGTGAGTTTGACACTTCATATGGCCGACTCCTAAGGTGTCATAAATATAAAATATCTTCTTCCATGTGTCTTCTAGAAGCTCTAAAAATATCAGGAAATTTGGCTCATCCGTTTGGATGTTATGGTCGAAATGGTGGGACGAATTTCTATGCATTAATGACAAGTCCACCATTTAAATGTTAACTTCATACCCATTTATCATCATGAAAAAATCTGAATTAGCTCCGGCCACAGTTGAATAAAATGATCCTCATATTTTTATTTTTCTCCTGTATAAATTTGAGCTTCATTGGGCTTTGTTTCTGGGCCCCACATTTGTTTGATGGGCCTTAGGCCCATTATGCTTTTTCCAGAAAGTTTCTGCCTTCAGGCGCAAAATTCTCCATCTTCATTTGGGATTCATCCATTGGACCTAAAAGATAAAATGTTCCAAACAAAGTGATCAATCATATCCCAAAATTTCAAATTAAAATGATGAATATTGTAATTTCCACAAGCAAATTATTGAGTGGGCCCAAATTGACATTTTAAGCATGAATTGCACAATGATGGGAAATGAAGTTCAATTTCTGAATTGGACTAAAATTGATGTTTATGAACTTTTAAAAAAATTAATATTAAGATCTTAAAAATGAATATTAGCCACTTTTAGTGACTAATCAACCTCCAAAGACGAACTCAACAAGTAGTGACTTTATACCACACCTAGAGTGATACCAGGGTTCCTATGAGGAATGACTTGGAAGAGATTATAAGATATTGTGTTCATTTATGACTAAAGTGATATATGGGTTCCAAATTAGGAATTCCATGGATGATTTTAGGTTTATTTGATTTATTAAATGAAATTATTATACGACACATGTAACATCCCAACCCGAGTACCACACACTGGTTCCCTGAGCCAGTCGGTCATATGACCTCAATCGTACCTCCTCGTATGCCAGAGGATTCTGAATAGTATTGAGGGTCAATATTGACCATGGGGAGACTAAACCCTCTTTATAAAAGTAGAAAAATAAGTTAAATAAATAGTAATAACCAATGATATAACCAATAACCAATCAAACCAGAATCACCAGATAACCAAAACAGGAGATACAATATCAAAAACTAAACAATATATATTTCATGCCAATACATGTAAAGCGTAAATATGAAAAACCCAACATATATAAATACACCGACAACTCCCAAGTGGGTTTGAAATCCAAGTATGATTCCATCATCCAAGCTCCATCCTGACTCAACCATCCAATACAGGGCCTTTTCCCTTAACTTTTCCTATAACCATGAAATCTATTTAGGTACATATCAGGCAACCTAAGTAGGGTGTGAGTATAATTCAATAGGATATCACCAATGGCATCTAAAATGATATCTAGTCAAAACACTTTATGTAGTTGAATAAAGAATAAATACCTAAAATAAAGTAAATAGTTTACATTTATTCAATTAATCTTTATTTAACCACATAGACCCCCAGGTTCCTAAGGACACCTGAAATCTCAATACCTACTTTGTCCCATGCCAGAGTATGAATTATTCATAAGGGATATCATATATCTAAATTCAATTGTTACCATTCATCATCTTAATTCACATATGAATTCCATTATTACCATTCATTATCTCAATTAATATTTGAATTCCATTGTTTCTATTCATCATCTAAATTCACATCGGAATGACATTGTTATAATTCATCATCTCAATTCATGTATTAATTCCATTGTTACCATTCATCATCTCAATTCATATCCAAATTTCATTATTACCATTCATCATATCAATTCATATATGAATTTCATTGCTACTATTCACCATCTCAATTCATATCTGAAACCCATTGTTACCATTCATTATCAAAATTTCATATTTATATCAATATCATATTAATTAATTAACTAATTAATTAATCAAATTAAACAAATTAATATCCACATCATTCCATTAGTTAATTCAACAATTAATTAATTCCGTCAATTCCATTAACTAATCCAACAAATAATTAATCCCAATTCAACCAATTTCATGACCACAACAATCAACATTAATTAATTCAATAATCAATCAATCCAATACAACAATCCTAGTATACCAAAAATTAATTCAACTATTAATTATTTCAATTCAATCAATTCAATATCCCCAATTTTACAATCCCTCAATTAATTAATTCACCAAATTAATTAATTCAATTTATGAAACTTAATTTTTAATCATCCAATATAAAATCTACAATTACATACATGAAATTGAAATAAAGACTTTGTGTTTTGAATAATAGACCACCTACCTCATAATTGGTGATGAACGCTCGCCAATGAATATCCTTAGTTCGGGCGGAATAACCTTAATCACGATGAAGAGAGATATCTTGATTCAATTACTAGAACCAAGATTAAAATGGATTATATATAATAAAACATAGATCTATATCCATAAAGAATAGAGTAAAACATCCCTTTAAGGATGAGATAAGAATGGGAAAGAGAAGGGAAACCAATCGGGATGAGGATCACTTATCGGGAGAGGTGCAGATCTTTAATCCGGACTTTTAATCGCTAAGAATGGAGGTAAGAAGCCCAAGTAATTAATTTGGGAGCCTCAAAAAATGATAAGAATAGGTTATTTATGAGTTGAGGTTGATTTTGGGTTAATATAAGGGTTTATATATTTATAAAACAAATTATTGGGTTAAATTAAAAGTCATGAAAAATTTCCTGGGTAGGGGCGCATGGTTTTCCAAACCATGTGCCTTAACCGTGAACCTATTTTTTTGTGGGGGCATGGTTTATCCTAATAGGGTGTATGATTTAAAAAACCATACAACAACCATTAAATATCCCTCTATATGGGGTTATATGGTTTGTTGGACCAGGGCGTACGGTTTAGGAAAACTGTGTGACAACTGTGCACTTCCCTTCTTCCTTCCAATTTCCTCTAATTCTCACCTAAACACACCCAACATAAGACCCAGATGAAAATTACCCAAAATAAGGTAAAAGAATACCTGAAATAAATCTTGATAAATCTATAAAAAGGTTGATATCTAACAACATCCCCACCTTATAACAGCTCGTCCTCGAGTTGTACTCCCAAGTCTCTCTAAGATTCTGAGTCTAAAAGATTGGGCCACTAAGCCCGTAAATCTGCATCTCTTTCCCATGTTTCCTCCTAAAAATGATCATTTTTCCACAATACATGAACTAACAAAAAATTATTTCCCCACAATACTTTATCATTGTGATCTAACACATGGATTAGATACTCCTTAAAGGACACATCAACCTCAAGCTCAACATGATCCACATCAATCACATGAGAAGGGTCGGGGTGATACCGCCGAAGTTGTGAAACATTGAAAACATAATTTATAGCACCTTATATCTATGGAAGAGCCAAACAATATTACACCAACCTAATTCTATTCACAACATCAAACAATCCAATGAATTTGGGCACCAACTGGCCCTGCCTCCATATCCTATGGTGACCCAATCTAGGTGACACCCAAAGGAATCCACAATCATCCTCTAAAAACTTTAGGGGTCATCAATATCTATCAACATACAAATTTTTTCTACTCTAATCCATATCCATATATCTCTAAATCAGTTGTACCTACTCCAACTTCTCCTACACAAGACTCAGTCCCAACAACTCTAACTTACTCACCTCTGTCCAACATAAAGGTTATTTACATGTCCTACCATAAAGATCCTTGTATGGTTCCATCTATATAGTTTCTCGATAACTATTGTTATAGGAGAACTCCACCAAATCTAGGTGATTCTCCAAAGATTCACTAAATTTTAGGACACATGCTTGAAGCATATCCTCAAGAACCTATATAGTATGTTTCAACTTCCCATCTATCTCTGGGTGGAATGTCATACTAAAAAAACACGTGTACCAAGAACCTTATGAAATACCTTCCAGAAGCATGAAGTAAAACATGAGTCACGGTCTGAAACAATAGTCTATGGAACCCCTTGTAGACAGAATATCTCTCAAATGTAAGTCTCTCAACTACTTCACTAAGAAAGTCTCCCGTACCAGTAGGAAATGAGATACCTTTTTCAAATGGTCCAAAATCACCCAAATAGTGTCATTCTTCTGAGTCTTCCTTGGGAGAACCACTATAATGTCTATTGTAACATCATCCCACTTCCATTCCAGAATGGGCAATGGCTATAGTAAACCACCGGGCTGTTGATGCTCGACCTTCACCTGTTGATAGGTGTAGCATTGTGTCATGAACCCTAATATGTCATTTTTCATGACCGACCACCAAAACCATCATCGCAGGTCACAATACATTTTGGTCACACTTGGATACACCTCCCTCTTCGAGGCATGAAATTCATAAAACAAATCTTACCACATACTTATAGGAATAACAACCTAGTTCCTAACATAGATGATATTATACTCATATATTCTCCAATCAGAAGGCGACTCACTACGTTCAAGGCTTTCCCTCAAGGAAAAACATTCTAGATCCTCATACCAACTGTACCTAAACTGGATCAAAAGTGTATACTCCATTGAAACTGATATGAGAGTCATCTTATCCTGACTCTCCTAAACCACAACAAGAATCTTAGTAAGAAAATTCATCATCTTCCACTCATCACTAGACTTCTAAACCACTTGAGTCTGAGTTTTCCTACTTAAAGAATCAACCACACTATTTACCTTACTAAGAGTATATGATAGCTCAAAATAAAATGACTATATACACTCAACCCATATCCACTATCATAGATTCAAATCTCACTGTAAGAATATATACTTCATGATCTTGTAATATATACACACAAAAAACTTCTCACCCTAAAGATAATACTGCAAAAACTTCAAATCATAAACCACTGTACCCAACTTGAGTTCGTGCATAGGGGGTATTTCCATTCACGTAGCTTTAATTTCTAAGACCGATACACCACAAATCGATCTATCTGCATCAACACTGCTATGAGTCTGATCCTAAAAGCATCAAAAAACATTGTATACTCCTCACATGGCTCGATTAGGATCAAGATTGGTGCTGATGTAAAATGCTTATTCAACTCCTAGAAGTAATTCTCATATGCTTCCGACCATTCAGACTTTATCCCCTTCTTGGTCAATCCCAAAAGTGGTTCTTTCAAATGGGGAAAGTCCTAGATGAACCTCTAGTAGTATCCAACTAACCCCAAAAATCTACGGATATCAAAAACATTCTTGGGATGCTCCCAAGATACAAATTCTTCAACCTTATTTGGGTCCACTGACACACCTTCCTTCGAGATGATGTGACCTAAGAAGTGTACCCAATCAATCCAAAACTAACACTTTGGTAGCTTAGAATATAACTGATTCTCTCTCAGTGTACTCAGGATGATGTCAAGATGTTGAGAATGATCTTAATGGGTCTTGGAGTACACTAAGATTTCATCCACAAACACTACCACAAATTGATCTAGGTACAGATGGAAGATTCTATTCATCAAGACCATAAAAACTGTAGGATAATTCTTCAACCCAAAAGGAATTATGACGAACTCATAAAAGCCATACCTGCTTCTAAAATAATTCCTTGGTATATTAGAGGTTCGAACTCTCAACTGATGATACCCTGATCTCAATTCAATATTCGAGAAGACACAAGATCCCTTCAACTGGTCAAATAGATCATTGATAAACGGAAGAGGATACTATATCTTCATAGTCATTTGGTTCAGCTTCTAGTAATCAACACACAAGTACAGAGTCCCGTCAGCCTTCTTTGCAAACAAGATTGTATAACCCAAAGGTGACATACTTGGATGGATGAATCCCTTATCCTACAACTCTTCCAAATGATTATTAAGCTCTTATGGTTCTATTATGTATACTATAATATAAAATGGTTCATCCCCAGACATGAACTCAATTGTAAATTCCACATCCCACTCAGGTGGCCGCCTTGATAAGTATTTAGGAAACCCATCCTGAAACCTGTCTACTATGGGTGAAAAGACATCATGCTTGTAACAACCCAGAATTCTATCAATAAAATTTCCCTTCTTATAATTATTTAATATAATATAAATCACATAAAATAACTTATAGAACACAATACAAACTTTATAAATGAATAATGAAAGAAAGAAGAGGTATTTCTAGAAGTTAATGAACTTATACCGATGAAATAATAACTTGACCTTAGGAATAGTAATAGAAACCTTATGAATAGTAAACCAACCAAATGAATAGTAACATTTCCCATGAAATTATAAATAAAATTTAGGTATCTTATAAATTAAATTATGATATAATTATATCATAGTATAAGTAAATACATATTTTAAAAAATATTAATTAAGTGTTGGTATTTTTGCGAGTCATAAATATTTAATTAAAATTTTATAATTAATAAAATGATTTAAAAGAAAATTAATTTTCATAAAATTTATTCTTAAATCAATATTTTGTTTTCTTATTATTTTCAGATAATTTAATTATACCTTAGTTAATTTTTCAGAGTGTTATAAAACCAGTTATAATTTTAAAAATATGTATTTTTTTGAGTAAATGAAGATTTTAATTAAAAATTAAATTTATCATATTTAGAGAATTATTTTCATAAAATGGAGTTCATTTTCGAATTCTACATGTTGAAAAATGGTTAGGGTGAATTTTTGGGATTTTTCTAAAATACTTGAATTTTTGGTGAATAGTAAAATACGATAATTTACAATAAATGCTAAATACACAAATTATTGAGTCATAGGTGATGTATGGAATATTTAAAACCATAATATTGAACTATACTTTATTATTTTAATATATTTTATGATAATTATAAAACTATTCATAGTCTTGAGCCAAAATAATAAATAAATAAATAAAATATTCAAGAAACACCCCTCTCCTCCACTATAAATACCACCCCTCACCACCCCTTCTCCTCACACCTTCCAAGCTTTGAGACTTGTCAAATTTCTGACTGATACTCTTCCCAAGACCCTCTACTACGTCTAAGATCCTTTGGTCTCAACAAAATACCAAAAAAAATTCCTTTAAGGAGGTTCTCAAGGAGGAGAATTCAAGCGGTAAAAATCCTCTTTCTTTTCTTTTATTTTCTTTTCAATTTCTTTTATTTTATTATAATTACATAAAATAACCTATAAAAAGTGACATGATAACCACAGTATAATTTATATACTAAGATTTTATCATGTTAATGGAATATCCATCATCAAACTCCTTTCTCTCTCTCTTTTATTCTCGAAATGAAAACATCACCCGTGATGTGACATTTTACCAACCTCATAGAAGATGCATTTTCATTTTCCATTAATGCCTTCAAGACTGGTCATAATACAATTTTTATAGTTAAAAAACATTATAATATATTCATTACAACCTATGTAACATTATGTAACCATTATATACACATTATGTTAATTAATAAAACAAAACTAGTTTTTGATGATCGAAAAACCGTCAAAATAATCTAAATGATTATCACTAAAATCTTATCTAATGATTCATCCTCAATCCAAATAACCAAATTAATTATATAACCATTTAATATTATATATGTTTATTAATAAAATATAATTTTAATTCTGGATATCTATTTCCATTTTACATGAACTTCCATACTCATATACAAGTAAACCGATCATGAAAACCAAGGAAACAAATGCCCTCGAACGATAAAATTATTCTTATAACTCATTAAAAAGGCCATAAATGAACTTAATAAAATTATAAAAAATAAATTAAATATATAAAAGGTTATTAATTAATTAATTAATGTATTTAATTTTATTATCCATGGCATTAAGTACAAGTGCAGAATGCTTTCGTACATAAGGTAAGGGTTTCTTCATGAATCTCCATTTTCATTCAGGTTATGCTTTATCCCTCTATAAAAAAATTAAATTATTAATTATTTTTATATAATTATTATAAATTATATTTATACATTCCAAAATTATGTATACATATCAATTTATCTCTCTTTTATGGTGAAATACATGTTTTACAAGGTTCCCTTCTTAATTATTCTCGATAAGCAAGCCCGATGAAGGGAACATCTCGATTTCTTACCCATTTTCAAGTACCATACATAATCTATTTTAAGAAACTATTATTTTTATAAAATAACTAATTTTATCATGAAAAACTATATTTTTTCATTTTTAGTTTTATACAAACAATTATGACAAATACGAATGATTTTTCCAAAAGAACTCTTCTTTGTAAAGTGAAAGAGGTATTTCTATCAAGAATTCCTCAATGATTTTATTTGAGTATTTTCATCTATTTAAAAAAATATGTTGAATTTTATAATTTATTGAGATCAATATATTATGATTATCATATACCATGTTTTATTAAATGGTTTATGATTTGTTTTACTGTGGATGTGCTATCTTGTTACCATTCACCATATTAGTCAGAATGGTTAGTGATTATGTTTACAGATTGGGGAAAGTTATTTAAATTTCATATGTATATATTTTTTATGTTCAAACCCATTTATATGAGAAATTAATTAGAATTATAAATTGATGTGTGGGTCCCTCTATATCCCCTCGATGCATCGATAAGTCTCATGAGATAAAATAGAAACGGATTTTAGTCGAGGTCTTTACCATTTATTTTCAGGTGTCTTGGTTGAGGCCTTGATGATATATTTATGATGTATGATATATTTATGATGTATGATATATTCATTCCCTCATTATTACTATTAATTTAATATTCATGTGAATATGTGAATAGTATAATATCTATAGTTAAGCTTCATTCTCATGTGATTATTTATATGGAATTATCTATTCATCTTTCATTATCACCATATTATGCTCAAGATTATGTTCTAATGGCATATGTTTTTAGTTATTCACTATGAATTATTTTTTATATTAGATTCCAATGTATTACTTAACCTTACTAAGAATCTGATCTTACCCATTTATTCTGTTTTATTTTTTCCCAGGATGTGAAGATGTATGTTATGAATGACTTGCAAGGATAATCTAGAAGTTTATGGGTGTTTCCAATAGAGTTTATATGTTGTTTTTCCTTTCAAGTTGTAACATAATTTTCATGTATGTAATATGGATTCCAAAACTACTAAAATAATCAATACTTTGGGATTCGAGTCTTGTATTTAAGTTAATGTGATAAAGTAAGGTACCGACTCTGGGCTACTGGGGTCGGGGTCTTTACAGTTGGTATTAGAGAAAGTTTAGTAGAAACCTTGAAAACTAGATTTAGAAAACATATATTAGGGAACATAACCCTAATATATACTTTGAGGATAATCATAGAAGAACATCCTATAATTTTGGTAAGGTAGAGATTATGTGGGTCTTCCTAGAATACATCCCTGTCTGGATACTACAAGTGGATGTGGTTCTAGAACAGATGTACCTAGGGGTAACAACTCTGACAAGGTGTCCTGGGGCTGACTCGGGATAACCTGGTACACGATAATAGGGCTTACTACAAACTTGGTTTGACATTCCCAGGGGATATTATTAGGATAATTCACATTTTCTTTACAAAATATTATGAAGGATTTAAAAGTAAATATGTCCCCAAAGAAACCATGTTTATGATTATGAGATTAGATATGCATAAATTCCAATTTATTCTAAGTGTTTTTCTAGTTCAAAGTTATTCATAATGATTCATAACCTAATTTATTGTATGTCATTATTTAGAAATGATGACTAGTGGAAGGAATGAAAACTATATCAATGCATGTATGACATGTAGGGAATTCCCTCCTATAAAAGATAATGATATTGGTATTGGAGCTGTGACTGGTGTTGATAAATTTATAACTATATTGGGATAATTAACTAATGTTATGAACAATAACCATACCCATATGAAGCATCCTGATCCAAAATGTGGATAAACAATATTAGGCCGCTTTATACGACAACAACCTCCATCATTCAATGGGACTACAAACACATTTGTATAAGAGTAGTGGATAAGTTACTTAGAGATGATATTTCTCACTTTGGGAATTAATGAAAGGGAGAAGGTTATCATGGTAGTTTATCATACCTCAGGAGATGCTGGTCAATGGTGTTCATTGATTCAAAACACAAAGGAGGAGGATGAAATTTCAAATATGTAATGGAAAGATTTTAAGGAAATTTTCCTAGAAAAATATTTTCCTCATGAATAGTGAACAGATATGGAGAGACAATTATTGAGTCTAAAACATAAAGAGGATAAAAATGTTACAAAGTATGAATCCAATTTTACAAGGTTATCAAGGCATGTTGCGGACTACATACATAATAAAAGGAGAAACATTGATTGATTCTTTGATGTTTTAAAACCATTCCTATAAAGGTAACTGGTCTCCCAAAATTTCTCATCATATGAAGATATAGTCTCATGTGCTATCAATATAGATAAATAATTCTCTAAGTCTTATGAATTTAAGGGAAAATAATAGAAGAATAGGGTGGAAGATTAAATAATGGATAAAGGGAAGAATAAAAAAGAGAATTTTCCAATGTGTGATACTTGTGGAAAGAAACACCCTGATGCCAAATTAAAAGGAAAATGAGTCTATTACAAGTGTGGAGAAAAAGGGCACCAAGCCTGTGATTTCAAGGGAAATAAAGAAGATACCAATATTCAATGATACAATTTTAGGGAGATGGGACATTATGCAAATTATTTTCCTAAGTGTCAAGGAAATGTTCCCCAGAAAGGATAAGGGAGCGAGGCCAAGATTATACGATCACAACAATGGTGGTTTAAGTTTTTAATAATGTGGTGGAAGGTACTTTAATAATTTCCTCAAACTTATCCAATGCTTTATTTGATTCTAGATCATCACATTATTTTATATCTTCTCAATTTTCTGAGAAAATTATACATTTACCTTTTGATTTAATAAAGGAGTTATTAGTTAAAAATCCTAAGGGAAGTATCATTACAACAAATATGTGTCAGTAACTCCCCTTTATGACACATAAACATGATTTAGTTGCTGAAAGTTTCATCATACCAATGATTGAATTTGATATAATCCTTGGTATGGACTGAATTTTAAAATATTATGCAAAAATCTATTGTAAGAAGAAGAAAGTCACAATTTGTGAGGAAGATGTAGAATCCATTATATTTAGAGTAGAAACGTCATCATTTAGTTCTTATATAGATCCACCTCCAATATCTCTTATAAATTAAATTATTGGGGATGAAAATAAAACATCATCTATGGATCTTTAAATTGAATAGGTACCTATTGTGCAAGAATAAATTGATGTATTTCCATAGGATTTACTTGGAAATTCTCCAGAGTGGGAATTTAAGTTCTCTATTGATTTAATTCATGGTGCAAGACCCAAATCAAAGACTCCCTATAAAATGGAAACTATGAAATTAATGGATCTAAAGAAACAACTAGAGTAATTAAGTGACAATGGATTTATTCACCCTAGTGTTTCTCCATGGGGATCCCCTGTTCTCTTTTTTAAGAAGAAAGATGAATCCATGAGGTTGTGTATTGACTATAGAGAAATCAATGCTATTACAATAAATAACAAGTATTTTCACACTTGAGATTTTGAAATAATTTTATTTTATTATTTTTTATGGCTTTGAAATTTTTTGTTGAGGTGCGGGTCGAGCCTGATTCATTTTTTTTTATTTTTGATGATAAATAAATGTTTTGGGCTTGACAGTGTCTGAAACATGGGAAGGGCACGGTCGAAGCCGTGTAAATTCACTAGGTAACTATTCGGCCTACCCGGTGTTAAAAAAATCAATTAAGAATTGTTTAAATAATAATAATGATGATAATATTATTTAAGATTATTATTATTATTATTATTGTTAATATTTTAATTTAAGAATATTATTATTATCATTAATAATAATAATAATAATAATATTATTATTAGTATTCATATTATTATTATTATTATTATTATTATTTATTTATTCATTTTTTCCTTAGGGTTTTGGTTCTCCCCCTTTTGGCGTTGCACCCCCCCATTATCCCCCTTCCTGTCTCACTCATACAGTGCCCTCCCCCCTTTTTGGCCGTCTCTTTTCTAGTGAGCACCCCTCTGGTGACCTAGCGGCCTCCCCCTTCTCCCTTGCTGGTTGCATTTTCCCCTCCCGATGAACCTCCCTACTGCGTAGCCAAACCTCCCCCCACTCCCTCCTCTTCAGTGTGTGTGACTCTGACTGGCACCTCCCCTATGCACGCTGCTCTTCCCTTGGACAAACCCCTTTTCGGAATGGATCTCCTTCTAGAAAACTTCCACCGGCACCCCGCTCTCCTCCGATGCACACACCTCTCTCTGATAAGCTTCTTCATGCTTTGCGTAGGGTTTCAGTTTAGGGTTCCATTTATTTAAGGTCTAATATTGATAATTTTGGTTATGTATTTTGTTTTAGGGTTTGATTAGGTTTGTTTGTGGTGCAGATTAGGTGCGGTTCAAGTTTTACACAATTTTTTATGGATTTCTACACCAAAGGTAAGTGGTTACATGCCCTAATTTTTTTATATTATTTAATTTTATATTTTAATTAACTTTATCATGTTCTATAATTTAATTACATTGTGAGAAACATATTTTGGAAGTGTTTTGGCATGGGTATATGATGAAATGGGATTTTCAAAGGAAACTGGTGAACTTTTGTAGGTTCTTTGTTGTGGTGCTTATTGAATGTGTTTTTATGGTTGTGTGAAAGGTGTGAAGTGGGTTTTTAAAGTCACTTAAGGTGTGAATGAGTTTAAAAGTGGGGTTTTAAAGGAATTACTTTGGAAAATTGTCTTTTGTTGGGCACTTTTAATGCAGTTTGTGAATTGTGTAAATTATGAGAAGTGTGATTTAAAGTAAAATTGGTTTATGTGAGGATTTGAAAGGGGCTTGGCCATTGTAAATGGTTAAATTGATTATGTTATTTTCTTTTAATATTTTGAAATGGGTTTTATAAGTTATGTAAGTGGTGTGAAATGTATTTTAAAATGGTTTTAGTGTGAATTTGATTTTAAAGAGAAGAATTTGAGTGTGTTTTTAGGGTAAAGTCTTGTTATGCATCTTGTAAATGCTTTATTAAGTGTGATTGATTTATTAAATTATATGTGTAGTGTGTGGTCCCTACTTTATGGTTTTGAGTCACCGGGTCTAAGGTGACTCGCCTGCATGTTCATAGGTAAGTGTGTATATATATATATATGGGTTCCCCCTTTACATGTATATTAATCCATGGTAGTGAATATACATGTATGGGGCTAGGTGTACCCATGTATATATATATGAAAATGCATACGTAGGTGAGTGGCGACTAGTATATACATATAAACATATATGTAAGGATCCCCTTCCACATGTTCATGACTATGCTGGTGTGTGCATAGGGGATAGGTGTCCTTACATGTATGTGAAGGTGCATATGCTTAGTGGGGGAGTAATAAATTTTAGTTAGAAAGAACCAAGGGCCGACTGTTCGATTTGGTTCCACCCTGAGGTAGGTTCCCTATGCCTTGATCCTTAATTAGAATATCCATTTTTGCTTGGTTTTCTTTTAAAAGTATGTCCCCTAATTTTATATGAAATTCATATGCAATATATATATATATATATATATATGTATGTATGTATATATAAATGGTTGTGGTTCTTGAAAATTAGTTTCCTAGATGTTTTAAACATGATGCAGGTATTTCCAAAGATGTGTGGCCTTTCGGTCGATTTTATTATAAAAGTGTAATGACATGTTTTATTTTCCAAAGAAATTACAAAGTGATTTCCAAAATGGGTTTTGGTGTTAATATCAAATTAAAGGGCGATTTAACCTCCTTAAAAGGATTTATTCATTGTAATCATGGTTTTAAGCTTTTTTTAAATATGCAGTACCTTTTTTGTTTAGTTAAACTTTCAAAAAGTTTTGGAAACTTGAAAGTGTTGGGTGATTATGTGTTCTAAAATGAAAAGTACTCATTATAAGTAATTAAGCCCATTTGGAACTTTAAGAATGGTTTGTGAAAAATGAAAACCCCTCTTGAGGCATGCCCCGTTATTTTAGAAAAATATGTGTGCGTTGAATGTGGGAATTGTGATATGTTTCTAGTAAAGGGGATTGTGCATTCTTGTGTAATGAAAAAGGTGGGGGTTGTGCTCAAGGAAGGAGATCAGTTGTGAGAGGGTGAATGTGTTTTTGAATAAAGAAAATGATATGTTCTTATTGTTAGTTTAATGAAAACTCACCACCACTTGAAATAGAGCACATGGGAAGCTCGAGGTACCTAGGTGGGCTGATTAGGACTAGTAAACTAGATTAAACGATAGTGGTTCATCCCAATTTCATCTAGCAAGGTTGATGCTACAACACTAACTAAAAACATGTGATATGATCAGAGACCACTGGGCCTTGGAGTGTGATTCCCCCTAGTGTCTCATGCACGAGAACACTGATGTTCGTGGTTTTCATACCACATTTTTGTGATATGATTGGAGACCACTAGGCCTTGGGATGTGATTCACCCCTAGTGGCTCATGCATGAGAACACAGTTGGTCATGGGTTATATGCACCATTTCACCAAGGTACAAGGTTCCTAGGGTCCCATTTGTGATAGTTACCTATAGGGATTGACCATGGTGCTCAATTATGACATGATTTTTGTGAAATTATTTCCATTTTTGTTGCTTCAAGATTGTCTCCTTTGTAAAATTCATGTTTTTAATTTTAACTATTTTCCTTTTATTTTGGAATGTTAATGCATGTTTGGAAACTATTTTGAAAATATAGTGGAATAGAAGTGATTTCCTTAAAAATGTAAACTTGTGACTTGAATTTGAAAAGAATTAAAAACATCATTTTGTTGTCTTATTTTCAAACTAGCATGATTAGATTTCTTATTAAAGGTAAAGGCATATGGAATTGTTGTATTTTGGCATTCCCACTAAGCATCTCAGTGCTCACACCTACTTTATCTTTTTAGTTTTAGGTTCTAGTTTTAGATAGCTCATGTAGGGAGTATGTTTCTGTGTTTGGTGGTGACCCATGAGGTCACTTGGAGATATGTTTAGCTAGAAATATTTGTTTTATTTTCCCACTTCCAGTATTTACCTATTTTGCTCAGTGTAAATTTATTTATTTATTTATTTTCCTTATGTTTATGGGCCAAATAATTCCCAACTATCTTACTTTGATGCCCAAAACTAGTTTCTAGCATGTGGGGATTGGGAACACCCCTTAGGCCTTGTTGAAGACCGGGTCGGGTGTCGAATCATATGATGACCATGGAATCTATTCGGGTACCTATTAGGCAGCTTGAGTAGGGTGTGAGTACAACTCACTTGTCCACCACTAATAGCGCCTAAAACAATATCCAGTTAAAGAAGTGTATAAAGTTTTATAAAGAATAAATACAAGCAATCACTACTAAAAAACATGCCTTTAACAACACTAGAATCGACCTTTATCAGTGTTAGAAAAGTGCTGACTACCTCAGTGCTGTTAAAAGTCCATGGTTTTTATCAGCGCATTTAAAAGCACTGATAAAAGACCCCATTTATCAGTGATTTTATTTATCATTGATAAGTATAACTTTTACTATCACTTTAAAAAGAACTAATAAAAGTATGATTTATCAGTTCTTTTTAATGCAATGATTAAGATAGACTTTATCAGTGCATTGAGTAGCACTTATAAAGGTGAAAACCACAGTGTGATGCTGCAGCACACTGCATCACCATAAACAGGTGTAGTGTGCTGCAACAACACACTACATTAGCATAAACAACAACAAAAATTACCAAAATAAGATACATATACTAAATTTAAATGAAATAGAATTTATAACATAAATACAAGAAAAAGAAAATACTATTATAGGGTATGTTAGTTGTTTTTTCACTAAAATTAATGTAAATTTTGAATAAAAATGCGCACTTAGAGTCATACCAGTCACACCATGAGTCAAATTGAGGTGTTACTAATTCATACATTTCATAAATGACTTATGGATCATTTTCCTAAAGTACCAAAACAATCAGAATGTGTTTTCTCATTATTGAGTATGTCAGTTGTTTTTTTATTAAAAATAATGTCAGTTTTGAATAAAAAGACACACTTGGAGTCATACCAGTCACACCATGCATAATATTGAGGTTCAAATGATCCCTAAACATAAAAAATGACGTATGGATCATTTTAATAAAGTACCAAAACAATCCAAATGTGTTTGCTCAGTTTTGAGTATGTCAATTGTTTTTTCACTAAAATTAATGTCAATTTCGAATAAAAAGATGCACTTGGAGTCATACTGGTCACACCATGTGTTGTATTGAGGAAAATATAAATGATACATGTCCCAAATGAATCACGGATCATTTTCCTAAAGTATCAAAATAATCATAATGCATTTACTTGGTTTTGAGTATGCCACATGTGTTTTTTTACTAAGATGTCATTTTAAATTGGAAACACACACTTTGAGCCATACAAGTGGCATCGTGTGTGGGTTTAACCTGATATTGATTCACACATGTTAAAAATGGATTATGAATCATTTTAAAAAATTATCAAGACAATATGAGAATGTTTCCTTAGTTTTTAGTGTGTGATACTTTTTTGTATTAAAATGTCAATTTTAAAATGATAACGAACAATTGGAGTCATACCGGTCACACCATCCATCATATTGAGGTGTGAATGATACCTATATATCAAAAATGATGTATGTATAATTTTAATAAGTACCAAATTAATATGAAAGTTTTTTCTTAGTTTTGAGTATGTCAGTTGTTTTTTCCACTAAAATTAATGTCAATTTTGAATAAAAAAGACGCACTTGGAGTCATACTGGTCACACCGTGCATCATATTTAGGTGTGTATAAATGATGCACATCCTAAATGATTCATGGATCATTTTACTAAAGTATAAAAACAATCAGAATGTGTTTCCTCAATTTTGAGTACGCCACATGTGTTTTTTACAAAAATGTCATTTTAAACTGGAAACACACACTTTGAGCGATACAGGTGGAATCATGTGTGTATTTGAAATGATACTGATTCATACACATAAAAAAATAATTATTAATCATTTACCCAAATTATAAAGACAATTATAGTGAATTTTCTTGGTTTTTAGTGAGTAACATTTTTTTGTATTAAAATGTCAATTTTAAATTGATAACGAACACTTGGAGTCATACCAGTCACACCGTGCATCATATTGAGGTGAGGCTGATCCCTACACTTAAAAAATAACATATGGATCATTTTTACTAAATTAAAAAAAATAAATTGAATACCTTTTCTCATTTTTGAGTCTGTCAGTTGTTTTTTTCACTAAAATTAATGTCAATTTTGAATAAAAAAGACGCACTTGGAGTCATACTGGTGACACCATGCATTAGATTAAGGAACGACTGAATTATAAAAATACAAAATGACTCATGGATAGTTTTCATAAATTATAAAAACAATCATAATGTGTTTCCTTAGTTTTGAGTACGCCACATGTGTTTTCTACTAAAATGTCATTTTAAATTGGAAACACGCACTTTGAACCATACATGTGGAATTGTGTGTGGGTTTGACATGAGACCAATTCACACACATCAAAAATGAATTATAAATCATTTTTAAAAATTATCAAGACAATATTAGCGTGTTTTCTTATTTTTCAATGAGTGACAATTTTTTCTATTAAAATATCAATTTTAAACTGATAACGAACACTTGGAGTTATACCAGGCAACTTAGCAGTTGGCTCATAAGCTAACTCAATCCCCACTCTCATGTGTTTTTTGGGAGGGGTTGATTGTGTAGCCAGTCTCTTGAGATATTATACTCTATAACCATTTTAACACAGTGGTACGTGGGTGTTGATAGATAAAAATCACATACAACTATATCCTTCATAATTTTAGTAATATAAAGTTATCAGAGGCTGTTTGATTTATATTTTGGAGAGAGTAATGAAAAAATTGACTACCCCAGGTAAGGTATGTAGTTGGGGGGAATGAATAGCCTCAAATTTAAGTGGTATCATTTGGTTCATGAGTGGATCTTTTCTCCACCACCAGTTCACTTTCATCCTTTCTTATACGTTGGTATGACAAACCAGACCGCAAAATAATATCTTGTAGTGTGTTTATTTGTGTTTGAATTCATCTCATTATATTATATATATCTTTATGTGGTTTTATCTTCTTGAAATATGTTTGAGGAGAGAATCCAAAATCTAATCCTCTAACGTCGCCATATTGTTTAGGCCACTTCAAAGCTATTGAAAGTCACTTTTCTTCTAGTACTATCATCGTTGATTCTTGTGTCTAAACTATATAAAAAAATATGAACATATTTATTTTTATGTAATATTGTTATAAATCATAACGAATTGCAATTATATCATACTTACACATATTTCCCATAATAATTTTTTGTTTTCATCAACTAATATACCATCCTTATTTACATGAGCCTCTTTCCATAGCACATGATGTGGGATGAAAGTGGATTTAGATTTTGATTCATCAATCTGCATACAAACAAAGGAACATATGTTGTTTCATATCACATAATCAAAATTTTATTATTGATTTAAAATACATACCAATTTATTCTCTAATGAATCATACCCTATTCTTCCTTCGCGATAGGGGTATGTTAGTTTTGATGCACGTTCTTTATTTTCAGCACTCTTTTGTTGTTTCATAAATTAACAATTTTGAATCAAGTTGGATAAAATAAATAATGTCAAAATAATATATTATCAACCGCAATGCACCTGAAATGATTTCTCATTGCAATGATTGCTGAAAGAAGTCCATGTTTCCTACTTTATAATGTATTCATAACTAAGTGGTGGGTGGGACTTTATTTTCCCCTCATCATCCCTAAGATGTAACTTTATCAAAAGAGTTTGGAATCCTCTATGGGATTTTCTAGTGGCCATTAAGGTAAATTTAATATGGAAATATTCTAAGATAAATGAAGCCTGAAAGGAATAATGAAAAATAAATCTACTTTTCATTATATAATCATTCTATAAAATAGAGAAAGTATATTATAACATTACCTCTATATCTTTCCAAAGGATTTCATTTATTACAGGTTGGAAATAGTTCCATGAGTTAATATTAATCTACACATTCATCCTCATTGTGACCCCAATATAACTAATGAATGTTGATTTTTTGGGGTCAATAGGTCAATCGTGTTGATTCTAACCAACCTCAAATTTTATACCCTGACTTCTTGCCTTGATAATTTTATTCAAAACTGTGATGCTGCGTCGTTCTTGTTTTTTTTTCATTTTCTTCATCAACATGTTGTTAATACCCTAATAATTCCATAGTTTCATAATCAATAGTATGTTATTGATTAGGATTGGCAATATCATCATGTTTAGAAGACATTATTTTCATGAGTGGTCAAACATTTAATTTGTCTTTAATAACAAAAATGAAATACACTTCATGCATAAAAGTACAAAATGGGATGCATCTTGCATGAAAATTGTTACTGCCTTGATCAGAGATATAATACTTTAATAATATAATACAACTAAACTTCACTACCTTTATTTAATCCATCCTTATACACTTGATTTCATTAAATCTCTTGATGATGGATTTTAGGCTACTCATTCCCTCTTTCAAACTAACATTCCTCCCATCACTATTTGTGAGGAATGTCATCAATAAACTTTGGAACCACAATGATTGGAGGAAAGATAGTTTGAAAGAGGGAGTCCCATCCACCATCAAGATATGGAAGAAAATCAAGCATCTAAGGATTAAAGTGTCCTAATAACCTACACTAATGGAATCACTCAAAAAATCTCCTCAATTGAAGAGGAATTGTAACACCTTAACTCTAATGGTCATGAATAAATGAATCTCACCCCACCTATATTGGACATCACTTATGTATACTAAAGGATTCATCACCTTCCAATTTTGGATATTTTTTTAGTCCACCATAAGATCTCTCCAATAACATACATCCCTTTAAAGGGTGAATTTTTCAACTTATGTTCAATATTGATCTAGAATTATTTTACTCTTATAAATGAAATGAATCTATTAAATGCAATAGTAAATTTATTTATTATGATATATTACCATAAAATATTATAGGAACCACAGATACTTCCTATCATTAAAAATTACACCACATAACTTGAAGTAGATCTACAATTACCTCTAAAAATTTCCTACTTTATAACTGATAATGATATTATTGGTTGTAAAATATAATATTGGAGATAGTTATTACCAAAAAAAAAATTATTCTAGCCTTTTAGGAGATTACACTAGCCTTAAATCACATAAATATTATTGAGGACCCTCGATCACCGAAGGAGTGATAGTGCCTTAACCTAGTGATAAACAATGATCAAATAAGAATAAAGAGTTGGTTATGGAATGAAAAAAAGGGTTAATTACAATAGGGGGATCGTATCCCTTTATAGGGACACTAAATTTAATAAAGAGTGCCTTGAGCATTGACCTCCATCTCATGGAAACTGATAATTTCATCACGTTAGAGTACTTCTTTCATTGAGTGATTCAAAAAATGTTTCAATCCATCTATGATTCTCCTTATGATTTATAATTGATGAGAAACCATTTGGGAGAAGTATCCATATTCATTCATAAAATATCATATATTTAAGCCCCCACCAAAATCTATGTTGTTAATATGTCGTAGCTTTTGATAAAAGTATATATAAGATTAAATTTCCATTTATGATTCAAGGATATCAGAAAATATGATATCTCTATTTTGTGCATTTTGGACATGGATAAAAAATTACATGACTTATAGGACATAAATATCCAAACCATCAAAAGTATATTTTAATCAATTTTTGTTCTCTCTATGATTATTCACCATGTTAGATAAATTTTAAAATAATTTTTTGTCCTATGAATTATTTATATCTCTATTTTTGTTAGTAAATCTATTAATAAATTACATATCACATTTTTCTTGATCAACTATCCAACCATGGATAACTCACTTAATTTTTGGAAATACACTCTTTATACGTTGTTGTGTATTTATAATTCTATTTAACCAATTATTTATCAACTCTACCCAATCTAGGAAATTTTTAAAAAGTTTGTTGATCATAATTTAATCAACATAGAAATTCCCCATCACTCTTTGTAACCCATGGTTAAAGTTTAATAATAATATTGAATTAATTAAAAAAAAACAAAACTCTCACAACATGCATCAATAAAATAATTTTTGGAATGTGACTAATTAATACAATATTTTTTTGAATTCAATAAAAAATTATTCAGCAAGATCATAAATCTAAATAATCCATCTCATGGTTTAACAATTTACATGAATAACCAAAATCCACAAAACATGTTTTAATGATTTTTACACTTACCTTGGTCCCTATATGTTCATCACCCATAAATGAGGGCCAGAACTTGGTATTCTATAATCCTTAAAAACCCTCATAATTAAGCCTTTAGAATCTATAATCTATTATATAAGATGAATTCAATTTGAGAAACTACCTAGATTTTGGAACCCTATATTATTCAAATGAAGATAAAACCGAGGGGGGATGAGAGGTCTCCTTGTTAATGTCGAGAGGAGAGTAAACTATCTATGTGTGTCTCTAGGGACAAATGGTTTGGACACTTAAATACATATGAAAGGAGAAAAATGATGAAATAGAACCATAATAGTTGTATTTCAGTAGTGACGAGAAGATATATAGGGTTATTCAGGTTTAAAAACAGTGCAAAAATGAAAAATGCGAAACCCAAAACATTAAACAATGATAAAGGAAGAGTAAAAAATGACATACATTGGATTCTAGCCTTGATTAATCCAAGGGAACGTAGTGGAGTCATGCCGACAGCAGAGGAGTTCCGCAAGATCTTGAGAATCATGAGTGAATGAGTCATGGTTATGGTTTTTTAAATAGATTGGGGATACTTTTAACAACGCTTTCATAAAAGTACCAACAAAGATCCATTTTATCAGTTCTAAATTTATAAGCACTGATAAAATGAATATTTATCAGTGCTTTTTTAGTGCTGATAAATCTCAAGCTTTATCAGCGCTAAAAAAGTGCTGATAAAAGTTTTATAGTTATAATTATTTAAATAAATTTATTATAATTTTATAATTATTTAAATAAATTTATTATAAATTTATAAATATTTAAATAACTTTATTATAATTTTATAATTATTTAAATAAATTTATTATAATTTTATAATTGTTTAAATATATATAAGTATTTATTTATAATTATATTAATACTTATTTAAAAAATTATTATTATTTATTTATAATAATTATAAATATAATAAATAGACATTTATAAATATATATATTTATAAATATTTATTTACAAATATATTTTTAACATTATTAATGGATATATAATCTTAAATACATGCATTTTAAAAAATGACTGAAATTGAATAATTCAAAATTAGCACACTTTAAAAATATTGAAAAAATGGATAAGTTTTATTAATTAAATATAAATTATTTAAAAAATATGGATATATATGTATATATATTTAAGTGTATGAATACATATTGAAAATACTAAAACATAGTAAATAAATATATATAAATAAATAATAGAAAATGATCAAATTTAAAAATAAAATAAAAAATAAAAAATATTAAAAATGAATACCCTAATTGTAGTAGTAAAAAAATAAATAAAATTGACCGATTAAAAACATAATATATATTCAATGTGTCATGTTATAATGAAATTTTAAAATATACTAAAATTTGAATAAATTACATAAAAATTCGGTGTATGTGTTTCTATATATTGCATAAATATATTTGTGTCTGTGTTTTCATATACAAATGCATTAACACACACACACACATGTGTGTGTGTGTGGGTGTGTATGTGTATGTGTGTGTGTGTGTGTGAAATAAATGCAACACACGATGTTTGATATAGGTTAAATTAAAAAATCAAACAACATTAAAAATGAATAAGACATTAATATGTTTTTAATTAACATTTTATATATATTATACTTATTAATTTTATATATCTATATTTAATATATACTATTTATTAATATTTATAATCTATATATATATATATATTAAATTTATTCATTTTTATTAATAGTTATTTAATTAATAAAATGTTTCATATTTTTCTTAATTTACTCATTTTATTTTTATTTGTTTAATTTTTTATTTTATTATGGACCTTTATCAGTGCTAAAAAAGCATTGATAAAGGGAAAATTTTCTCCATGATAAAAATGTATTGATGAAGGGAACCTTTAATCAGTGCTAAAAATAAAGTGTTGATAAAGGTTTCCTTTATAAGTGCTAAAATAAAGCGCTGATAAAGGTTGCCTTTTATCAGGGCTAAAAAAAGCACTGATAAAGGGTTCCTTTTATCAGTATTTTTTTTCTAGTGTTGATAAATTCCAGTTCTGTTAAAGGCATGTTGTATAGTAGTGAATAAATTAAATAGTTTTCAATTATTAAACTACTCTTTATTTATCCACATAGAACCTTAGGTTTTGGAGGACACTCGAAATCTCAATATCTGCTTCATCCTATGCCAGAGTTTGATCTATCCACCAAGGATATCATATATCTGAATCCCATTTTTACCATTCATTATCTCAATTCACATATGAATTCCATTGTTACCATTTGTTGTCTCAATTCACATATTAATTCCATTGTTACCATTCATTATCTCAATTCACATATGAGTTCCATTGTTACCCTTCATCATCTCAATTCATATCTCAATGCCATTTTTACCATTTATCCTCTCAATTCATATCTGAATTCCATTGCTACCATTCATCATCTCAATTCACATCTAAATACCATTATTACCATTCATTATCTCAATTCATATCTAAATTCCATTGTTACCATTCATCATTACAATTTCACATTTATCTCAACATCACATTAATTAATTCACCAATTAATTAATCAAATTCAACAAATTCATATTCACATAATTCCATTAATTAATTCAACAATTAATTAATCCCACCAATTCCATTAATTAATCCAATAATAAATTAATCCCAATTCAACCAATTTCATAACCACAAAAATCACCCTTAATTAAATAAATAAATAATTAATCCAATCCAACAATTCTAGTATACACACAATTAATACAACAATTAATTATTTCAATTCAATCAATTCAATACCCCCAATTTCACAATCTATTAATTAATTAATTTACCAAATTAATTAATTCAATTTAAGAAACTAAATTTCTAATAATCCTATAGAAAATCTACAATTACATACACAAAATTGAAATCCAGAATTTGAGATTTGAATAATATACCACCTACCTCTAAATTGGCGACGAACACTCACTGATATATATCCCTAATTTGAGCGGAATAAACCTAATCATGAAGAATAATGAGATATTGATTCAATTCCTAGATCCATTTTTAAAATGGATTAGATCTAATAAAACCTACATCTAGATCATCAAAAATAGAGGAAAACATTCCTCCAAGTATGGGAGAAGAACAAGAAAGATACGGGAAACCAATCAGGATGAAGATCACTTACCGGGAGAGGTGCATATCTTCAATCCAGACTTTGAATCACCAATAATGGATGTTAAAATCCCTAGGAATTAATCCTAGAGCCTCAAAAAATGATAGGAATAGGTAATGTACGAATTGGGATAAATTTTGGGTTAATATGGGGGATCATGTATTTTTAAAACATATTTTTGGGTTAATTAAAAATCCACACACAGTTTCCTGGGCAGGGAGCACAATTTTCCAAACTATGTGCCTTAACCATGTTCCTCTTCTAGGTGTGTGTGTGTGTGGGGGGGGGGGGGGTTCACGGTTTCTACTAAGAGGGTGCACGATGTGACAAAACAAGCACTAACCATGCACCAACCATGCAATCCCTCTCTATATGGGGTTTCACAGTTTGATGGGTCAGGGTGCAGGGTTTGGGAAAATCGTGCACCCACCATGCTCTATTTAGTCCCCCCAGTTTGAGTTATATTGCCTTTTTTGTGTCGTTTTATGTGTTTAAAGTGATTGGGATGAGGTTGGGAGAGTTTGGAATTATTTTGAATAAGTTTGGAGGATTTTCTATGGGTGTATGGTTTGAAAACGGTTAAGGGAAACCGTGCGTATTCTCCAGAAAACCATACAGGGGGAGACAGTAGGATTTACACGACCTGTACATGGTTTTTCAAACCATGCAAGAAAACCATGCGTACCCCTTCCCTCAAGACAGTGGCGTGCACATGATTAGAACACGATTTTTCAAACCCTACGGGCTAACCGTGCGACCACTTAAAAAGAGGGTTTTTAAATCTGAGCTCCCTTGGGTTTAACCTATTTCAATCCAAATCTTCTCCCACTTGAGCCTCACTCAGGATTTTCGGTTCTCAGGGGTTTTAGGGGATCTTCTACTCATTTTGGAAGTGATTCAAAGAGTTTTCAAGACAGTTTGAAGGTGGTTTCTCCCAGGTAAGTATTTTCTCTTGGTTTCTCTTTGGTTCCCTCTAGATCTACTCTTCTCCCTTTCTTGGTTTTCTAGATCTACATCTATTTCATGTATATCTAGGGTTTTGGATGACTTGGGTATTGATTTTAAATATTTTTGATGTTAGGAAAGGGGATTTAGAATGGTTTTAGTGGCGCGTTCACTAGATTTGGGGTGTGGTTGTGTGTGGGTTGATTTTGTCAGAACCCTAAAGGTAAGTGGATTCACTCTTGACTCCACTTGGTTAGAACTCATAGTTTTGGTTACAATTAATTTTTTTTTCTTGAAATTAACGGTGATAATGATGTGCAAGTATTTTTGGAAAGCCATTTGGTGATGATTTGGGGGATTTTGGGGGAAATCAGTTATTGTTGCAAAAAGGGGATTTGTTGTGTGATTTTAAAATGTTGATTTTAAAATCATCAGTGGATGATTATAAAAATGTTTTGTGAAAGATGGTTTTCAATTAAGATGTTGTTTATGGAAATGTGGTTGGGCATGGGAAGTTAGTTAAATGGTGTTTTCAATAAATGGGTGATTTATTGAAGTGAATTGGCATGTGTTGGAAATGGTTGCATGCTTATTGTGTGGACTTGGTGCTTTGTTCTTGTTGGTTGATTGAGAATTATGGCTTGTGTTAGTTGTGTGGAAGTAGGTGTGAATTCTCACTATAAAAGGTGATAGATAGTGTTCATAAAAACCACCATTATGGAAGTGGGTGGGAAGTCTCACTATAAAAGGCGATGGATAGTGGTGGGAAGAACCACCATTAGGGGTAATGGTTGGGAAGTACCGCTAGTTGAGAATATGGTGAATGGTATGGTCATAAGTCCCATCATAATGATTTCTTTGTTGTGTGTTTCTTGCAAAGATGTATTTTTTTTACTAATGTGTGATAGGGATATAGATTGTGGAATGGTTTTGGATTTCCTTTGTTTTTCATGGCTTGGTAAGGGTATGTTTGGCATGTTTCAAGTTGTTTCACTACTGAATGTTTTATATAAACTATTTTTATAAAATTTCTAAAGGTTTTATCCTAGTGTCATGTGTAGGGAAGTCATTTTGGGGAAAACCTACAGAGTATTAGTACTTACCCCCTGATTTGGCACTTGGGTAATTTTGTAGATGTTGTATTTTGGGACATAGGTAAAGGTAAAGAATCTCATAACTAGTAGTTCATAGTGATGCTTTAGAGATGTGGTGGTTCTTAGAGCATGAAGCTTGGTGTGGAGCTATGGAGTGTGTCTTGATTTATTTTGGGTCTCTTGTATAATATTCCGTATGGTACTTTGATATTGTGTTCGGTTGTTTTGGTTCTCGGGTTGTATTATGGAATAGTTAGGTTGTCTTTTGATAATGTATTAGTTTGGTTGTTCTGTCGACATTCATCATGTAGTTGTTGATAGTGTAATGTTTGGTTGGTTGGTTTTATCTTAAGGGAAAATCGTTCCCCAATTTATTCTCGAAGCCCTCAACATTTATTTCCAGCCTTTGGCGCCTTGGGAACGTCACTTAAGGACAAGTATCATTCCTCAACCCTCTCAAGCCAATGAGATGGGGCAGGATGTTACAAGTGGTATCATATTGTTTAGTCCTTGGATTTCAAGTGAGATCAGTTGTTTGATCCTTGGTGTTGATCGTTGGTCTCGGTGTTGACATTCGTTCTTGGTCTATTACTTGAGTTGGGATGGTAGCTAGGCGTAGGATTATCAGAACTTGGAGTGTATAACATAAAAGGACATAGCTAAACCTTTTATATTGAACTTCAAGTTACCAGGGAGTTGGGTACATAAGTGTTTGGATATGGCATCACGCCTTTTTATTACATAACTTTTCATTACATTTTACAAACAGAGGATCTTTAAAGTCTAGTGTCTTGGAAATTAGGAACATAATACATTAAAACAACATAAAAAATTATTCTAAACCACTCATAAGGCTTCATCATAGGTTCATCCTATGTACAATTACTGCATCTCATATCCTGGAGACATACATCAAAGGAAAGGGTGAGCAGAAGGCTCAGTAAGGAAAAAAAATGAAATAGTTGACATGTGATCTTGAGAAATATTAATAAGAACATGATAAAAGTCATAAAGGCATGAGAAATTTAATAATAGGAATATCATAATAAAAATAACTTGAATAATAACTTGAATGTATGGATATAACATTTCATTTATACAATCATGAACATATCACCAAGGTTTATCCTCGAGGTGTCATAAAAATTACCAAGGTTATTCACCAAGGTATCATGAAACTTATCATCTCTAGAGATTAATTTATTTATCCAATGCATTGGAGTGATATCAGGGAAAAACCTTAATATGTTTTTATTTTTGTGTGAGACACATAGATCATAATAAAACATTTCATAAATAACCCATATAGAATAAAAGAAATGGGTTTCATTTCAAAATTGTGGTGTTTTAAAAGTTAAAAAAAGGTCATTATGTCATTTATAACCCATGTAAAGGGAGTGAGGGTTATATGTATGTAAATTAAATAATAAAATATATCTTTTTATTGATATATTTATGAGTAAACATAGAAACAAAATAGTTCTGGGTATTCTCATAAATAAAACAAGAGAGAAAGAGAGAGAGATTTTAAGGCGAAATTTCTGCAGCATAACAACTATATATCATGGTTTTAGAAAATAATAAAAAGAGAGAGGACAAGGGTATCCCATCCATAAATGAACCATTTTAAATTATAGGGACATAATAAAAAGAAATAAGATCATGGTGTGGACATTTTAATGACACACCACATGAAAAGGAAACTTGAAAGGAAAGAGAAAACACGATTTCTTTTACGAAAATTCGACAGCCTAACGGCGTCACATAAAAATTCATAAAATCAATTGATGAGAGTGGAAAGGGTCTCTAATCATTTGGAAATGAATTTTACAGTAGTAAATATATAGAATAACAATCCCCCTCATAATAAAATGGAACTATAAGACATAACATAAAGGAAGTCATGACTTAAAAGAGAAGGGTGAAAAGTTCCCTTACCTTGAAGAGTAACTTCGAAAGCTTGAAGGTTGGGACCTTGGGAGGATTTAGGGAACATTGGGAGGACTCCTTGGGAGTTAAGGAACCATAAATTAATTTATGAGTATTTTGGAATGAAATTAATGAGGGAAATGTCTTGGTATTTATAGGAAAAGTGAGGGAATAAATTATTAATTTCCAAAGGACACCTCATCGATGGTATTTGTAAAACCATGGGCTTTCCCATGATATTTTCCCATGGTATTGGCCACTTGGAAAACCTCATATCATATCTCACTATTCATAAGTATACCAGAAATCTTACATCATTATTACATCATTAATGATGTCATTAAACACCCGAAACTCAAAACTGTATTTTTACTATTCACTGAAAATTCAACTATTTCAAAAAAATCCCCAAAATTCACCCTAACCTAATATTGATGCTCTAAATTCAAAAATGAACTCCATTTTATTAAAATAAATTTTCTAAATTTTTTTAGTTTAATTTTTAAATAAAATCATTATTTATTACAAAAATACAACTTTAAAACTATAACTCATTTTGTAACACCTTAAGAAAGTAATCAAGGCCCCATAAAATTATTGTATAACCATAAGAAAATAAAGTAACAATATATGATTACATTTTATGAAAATAAATTTCCATTTTTAATTATTAAATTAATTATAAAATTGTAAATAAAATATTTATGACATACCAAAAATACCAAAACTTATACTATGATCATTTTTTCACTTTTAAGATGTTTAAATTGTATTTATACATTCATGGGTGAAGTTTATATTTTTTGGCCAATTTACTATTTATTACTATTCATTACTATTCATATGGGTATGTTGCTATTCATACTTTACTATTCACTAAAAACAAAGTTGATCTTATTAGACACTAAATTTATCACTAATCACAACTTTAGAAGACCATTTATTTGAAAATCATTTCACATTATTAATTATTTAAAGAATACAAAAATATTTTAAAAATACCCCATTTTTTCTAAATTCATCAATAATACACATCCTATATTTATCCGGATATTTAAAATTCACAAAATTTTCCATAATAAGAAATAACAATTTTATTTATATAAAAGGATTACACAAAGCATCTAAGGTCTCGTTACATAGCCCCTTATAATGCCAAAATAGGACCTAAGTGTAAGGTGTGCTATGGTGATATAATCTTGGGGTGGCTCGGACAACATTTCCCGAGTGGTGATTTCTCTCAGCTTAAACTTCTCCCTTAGGTGATTCCATTCAAGATTCATATGTTGAAGTTCGGCTTGGGCTTGGTCCAGAGCAAAGCCCAGTGATGTTACCTCCTTCCCAAGCTCTGAAAGATGGGCTTCACATGGCCCGAGTCTTCTGGATGAGGCCATTCAATCTTCTTTCTGTATTAATTAACCAAGATAACTGTATTTATAAACACACAACATTATGATTATAGTTTTCAACGGTAATATTGACCAATGGTCATATAATAGTTGAAACCCAATGGTCTCATTTTAATTATACCCACATCATTAATTAAAGGATATAGTTTTTTTGAGTATAAAATAAAATAACACACAAAATTAGGAAACAAATATAATTAAAAAGTTTGGGTCGTTACATTGGAGACACTTATAGGAATTGGATATCTCATTGTCATGGGTGTAGCCAATGAGATGAGCATGGCATGCATGGTAGAAATGATTTCCCACTTGGATGAATATTTCATTGGGGTATAATGATTTATGGTGTGGTATGAATGTGTGGATTTTTGAAAATTCTGAATTGGGTTTCAAAACAGAAGGGTTTGACCATGGAAATTCTTGGTATTTTGAAAATGGTTTGATTTTCAAAACAAGGTTTTTTTTTCAAAAATGGTGTAACATGGGAAATTTGAAACTGTGGAAAGCCTGGTTGTGATATTTTCTATGTAATTGACATTGAAATTGTAAGCCTTTAGTTTCTAGGGAGTGAGACTTATGGTGATTCTTATGTTGATAGAGATGGAACCATGCAGGCATCGTAGAGACCAATCGGAGGAAGCTATTGGAAATGTGGTCACACCTGAGCCCCAGGTGAACCAAAAGTTGTCCCAAACCATCTGTTAAGATTTTCAAATAGTTTATTCAGAACTAAAACCAGATACACCTATTATGATATCTATCACAGTAAAAAATCCAAGTAATGTAAGTACGATTTTCCTCACAAGAGGAGGCGTGAACCCTAACATTGAGATAAAGAGCAAGACAAAAACTTTTTCTCCCCGACATGGAGCACATTATAATCATAACACAAGATTGTTAAAAGTTCCTTTGAGACCCAAGTGTAAGCCGAGATGTTTTCAGTGTGGCTCTATGAGCCACATCAAGCAGGATTGTAAGGAATAACCTTGAGAATGTCATAAATGCAAGCAAATGGGGCATCTTTTGTTCTATTGTCGTAATGATCTAAGGTCGGGTGTTCGTGACACTCCTCAGAAAGAGAAGTGTCAACAAGATAATAAAGAGCAGAGCATGGAAAGAATGCATCTGCTTGGATCTGAGCAAGTTGTCATGGATGATCAGTCAAGACCATCCAGAGTGTAAGGTATGGTTCTTTTAATTTCTAAATTGATGCAAGATTTGTTTGATATGGGTGCTACCCATTATTTTCTTTCTTCTCACATCTTTGATCTATTGGGTTTACACGTGGAAATAATGAATTCTATTTTGAACCTACAAACTCCTCTAGGTCAAAGAGAGTGTCTAGCCTTCCTATATCGAGCATGTTGTTTAGTTGTGGATGACATTGAATTGATGTGGGATTTATCTGTGGTTGATATGGATGCTTATGACATAATCCTAAGAATGGATTGGTTGATGACGTTTAAGGACCACATCTATTTCTATGCGCGAACGGTTAGTTTAGTGATGGAGTATGGCATTACACATCTTCTTATAGGGGAGAAGAGTGAAAATATGGGTGCAATAGGTTTGTTGGAACCAACTGTTGGCATGATATCGTATCAGTTAGAGGCCTTGTCGTTGGAATTTGTGGAAGGTGTTGAGAAGAGTGTTCTTCTGGTAGTCGTGGATCATTTTATGGATGTATTTTCTAACAAATTCTTAGGGTTTCCACCCATGAGAGAAGTCGAGTTTACGATTGATCTTCTTCTGGGGACCATTCCTATCTCAATTTATTCTTACCAAATGGAACCAGTAGAATTTTTGGAATTAAAGGTGTAGTTGGAAGAGTTAGAAAACAAAGGGTTCATCTGGACTCACATGTCTCCGTGGGAAACACTAGTTTTGTTTGTTAAAAAGGCCGATGGAACCTTACTGCTCTATGTTGATTATCATATACTTAATCAGGTTAAAATAAAGAATCGATATCCACTTCCATGCATTGATGATTTTTTTGACCAGTTGAGGGGATCCCAATGGTTCTCTATGATTGACTTGATGCCATGGTATCACCAATTGCAGGTGAGAAAGAATGATATCCCGAAAACAGATTTCAAAAGTAGATATGGCCATTATGAGTATGTGGTTATGCTCTTTGGTATAACAAATGAACCAGTGGTATTCATGAATTTTATGAATTTAATATTTTAAAGACATCTATATTCTTTTGTGGTGGTATTTGTGGATGATATACTGGTGTATTTGAGGACAAGGGTAGTGCATGAGCAACACTTGGCAATCGTTTTGGGGATCTTGAGGGATCATCAGTTGTATGCCAAATTTTAAAAGTGTGACTTTTGGATACATGAGGTTCAGTTACTTGGACATGTTATTTCTGAGAGGGGTGTTTGAGTTGATCTGAAAAATACAGAGGCTATTATCTCATGGAAACTGCCAAAGAATGTTTTTGAGATATGGAGCTTCCTTGGTCTAGCGGGTATTATTGAAGATTTTTTTCATGATTTCTCGTGATTGGATTCGCCGATGAAATCTTTGAAAAGGAAGAATATCCCATTTCAATGGTATGAGAAGTGCTAGAAATTCTTTGAATACTTAAAGGTTCACCTTACATCAACACCAATCTGGGTTTTTCCTGAACCAGGAAAAGGGTACGTGGTGTATTGTGATGCATCGAGATTAGGGTTGGGGTGTGTTCTCATGCAATGGGATCATGTGGTTGTGTATGGCTCACGACAATTGATGTTTCATGAGAAGAACTACCAAACACATGATTTGGAGTTGGCATTAGTGGTACATGATTTACAAATGTGGTGTTATTATCTCTTCGGTGAGAAATTTACAGTTTTTACCGACCATAAGAGCTTAGAGCATATTTTCTCATAGAGATATTTGAACATGAGTCAAAGGATATGGATGAAATATCTCTAGATGTTTGATTTCAACTTATTGTACACACCAGGTAATGGAAATTTGGTGGTAGATTCATTAAGTATGAAATCATATGCTCAAGTGGTGAAACATGCCTCAGATCAGTGGTAGTTGATGTCATTCATAGACGACATGTGGTTGGAATGTGAGGACCGGGGTGATAGAGAGGTCTTATTTCTGGTTTCATTGTTTCCTGACTTGGATGGTTTACTTAAAGAGGAACATGCATATAATTCTGAATGTATGGTGATGAGGTTGAAACTCAATGGTGGGGAGACCATTGAGAACTGGGAACTAAATGAGAATTCAATTTTTTGTTTTTGGAATCATATGGTGGTACCAATGGATTTTTAGGAGGAACTTAATTGGAATTATCATCATTCCAGGTGGGCTGTCCATCCTGGAATTCAGAAAATGTATAAGGCATTGAAAGCATAGTTTTGGTGGGCCGGTATGAAAAGGTATGTGGCCAAGTTTTTCTTGAGATGCTTGACTGGTCAGTAAGTCAAGATAGAGCATCAGCGTCCAGTAGGCATGTTGCAGTCTTTACCTATCCCAGTGTGGAAATGAGAGCATATGGAAATGGATTTTGTGATGGGTCTCTCAATAACGGTCTGGAAGCACGATACTATATGGGTGATTGTGGATCGGCTCACAAAGTCGGCCCATTTCATCCTGATTCATGAATGTCATACAGTGGATGATCTTTCCAAAATCTATATCCGAGAGGTGGTAAAGAGGCATGGTGTTCCAGTTTCGATTATATCAGATAAAGATATGAGATTCACATCTTGTTTCTGGAAATACTTGCAGTAAGCCCTTGGGATGCAGTTGATGATGATCATGACGTATCATCCTCAGATGGATGTCCAATCCAAGAGGACGATACTAACCTTGGAGGATATTTCAAGGGCTTGTGTGATAGATTTTTCTGGTTCATGGGAGGAGCAATTACCATTTTTAGAGTTCTCCTACAATAACAGTTATTAGGCTTTGATACATATGGCTCTATTTGAGGCTTTGTATGGGAATCTATATCATTCTCCACTATGTTGGGAGGAAATGGGTGAGACTTCAATGATTGGACCGAGCCTTGTCCAAGAGACTACATAAAATATCAAGTTGATCAGAAAGTGGATAGAGACAATTCAAAGTCATCAGAAATCATATGCGGACCATCATCGATGACCATTGTCATTTGAGGTAGGTGATCATGTGTTTTTGAGAATCTCTCCTAGGTTGGGACATCATCGGTTTGGGAAGAAGGGTAAGTTATCTTCGAGGTATATTGGTCATTTTGAGAAACTTGAGAAGATTGGAGAGGCAAATTATCGTTTGGATTTTCCACCATAGTTTAGTATGGTGCACAATGTGTTTCATGTGTCGCAGTTGAAAAGCATCAATCGGATCGTGACCATGTGATTCGTTGGGATCATGTTGAGCTAGATATAGATGCTTCATTGTTGCACATTATGGTGCATAATGTGGATAGGCAAGATAAAGTCCGGTGTGGTAAAAGAATCAGTTTAGTTTAGGTTTTGTGGCAGCATTGTTAGATTTAAGAGGAGTCTTGGGAACAGAAGAAAGAGATGATCGAGCAATGGCCTGAACTCTTTCGGCAAAGTGATGGTTCTCTACTTTCTGAGGACAGAAAGTCCAATGGTAGGGAGAATGTAGAACCCCCATTTTGAGGTATGTGGAATTTTTTATGCTGTTTTATGTGTTTAAAGTTCTTAGGATGAGGTTGGGAGAGTTTGGAATTATTTTGAATAAGTTTTGAGGATTTTATAAGGGCGCAAGGTTTGAGCACGGTTAGGGGAAATCATGCGGGTTCTATAGAAAACCGTGGATGGGGATACAGTAGGCTTCGCATAGCCTATGCATGGTTTTTCAAACCGTTTGTGGAAACCATGTGGACTCCTTCTATCAAGATAGTGGCGTGTGCACGGTTAGAGCATGGTTTTCCAAACCATATGGGCTAGCCATGTGGCCACTTAAAAAGAGGTTTTTTAAATCTAGGATCCCTCAAGTTTAACCTATTTCACTCCAAATATTCTCCCACTCAAGCCTCACTCAGTATTTTCAGTTCTCAGGGGCTTGAGGGGCTCTTCCACTCATTTTGGAAGTGATTCAAAGAGGTTTCATGGTAGTCTGAAGGTGGTTTCTCCCGGGAAAGTCTTTTCTCTTGGGTTTCTCTTTGGTTCCCTCTAGATCTACTCTTCTCCCTTTCTTGGTTTTCTATATCTACATCCGTTGCATGTATATCTAGGGTTATAGTTTCCTTGGGTGTTGATTTTAAGGCTTGTGGATGTTAGGGAAGGGGATCTAGAACAGTTTCGGTGGTGCGTTCGCCAGATTTGGGGTGCGGTTGCGTGTGGGTTGATTTCGCCAGAACCCTAAAGGTAGGTGGCTTATCTCTCAACTCCACTTGGTTAGAACTCATATTTTTGGTTACAATTAAATTGTTTTTCTTGAAATTAATTGTGATAATGATGTGAAAGTCTTTTTTTAAATCCATTTGGTGATGATTTGGGGGATTTTGGGGAAAATGAGTTATTGTTGTAAAAGGGGCTTTGTTGTGTGATTTTAAAATGTTGATTTTAAAATCATTAGTGGCTAATTATAAAAATGTTTTGTAAAAGATGGTTTTTAATAAAGAATTTTTTATGGAAATTTGGTTGGGTAGGGAAAGTTAGTTAAAGGGTGTTTTCAATAAATGGGTGATTTATTGAAGTGAATTGGCATGTGTTTGAAATGATTGTTTGCTTATTGTGCGGCCTTGGTGCTTTGTTCTTATTGGTTGATTGAGCGTTATGGATTGTGCTGGTTGTGTGTAAGTGGGTGGGAAGTCTCACTATAAAAGGTGATGGATAGTGGTCAGAAGAACCACTATTTGGTGTAGTGTTCAGGAAGTACCTCTAGTTGATAATGAGGTGAATGAGATGGGCGGAAGTCCCACTATAATTATTACTCTGTTGTGTGTTGCTTGAAAAGACGGAATTGTTGTGATAATGCATGATGGGGATATGGATTGTGGCATGGTTGTGTCTTTCCTTTGTTTTTCATGGATTTGTAAGGGTATGTTTGGCATGTTGCAAGTTGTTTCAATACTGATTGTTTTATATAATCTATTTTTATAAATGTGTTAATGATTTTATTCTAGTGGTGTGTGTAGGGAAGTCATTTGGGGGAAAACCTACTGAGTATTAATAATCACCCCCTACTTTGGAACTTGGGTGCTTTTGCAGATGTTGTATTTTGGGACATAGGTAAAGGTAAAGCATCTCATGGATAGTGGTTCGTAGTGATGCTTGAGAGATGTGGTGGTTCTTAGAGAATGGATCTTGGTGTGGAGCTTTGGAGTGTGTCTTGGTTTATTTTGGGTCTCTTGTTTAGTATTCCACATGGTACTCTGATCCTGTGTTTTTTTATTTTAGTTATTGGGTTGTATTGTGGAATAATTGGGTTATCTTTTGGTAATGTATGGGTTTGGTTGTTTTGTTGACATGCATCATGTAGTTGTTGATATTGGACTGTTTGGTTGGTTTCTTTTATCTTAAGGTAAAATCATTCCCCAATTTATTCTCAAATACCTTAGCATTCATTTACAACCTTTGGCACCTTGGGAATGTTTCTTAAGGCCAAGTATCATTCCTCCGCCCTCTCAATCCAATGAGATGGGGCGAGATGTTACACACTACCCTTATTCCTTCAAATTTTGTATAATTCTCACCCAAATGATCCCAAGGTAATATCCAAATAAAAAATAACCAAAAAAGGAAAAAATAATACCTAAAATAAAGATCTATACATATCTAAAAAAGGTTAGGATCTTACAATGCGTCTGTCAAGCCAAAACACAAGCTTGGATTCATTTAGATACTTACCTTTTACTGATGGACTTATTATACACATCCTATTGGATATGATACATGGGGGATTTTTGGGCTATGTGTTAGGTCTTGAGGATTTTTTATTTATTAAATCACGAATAGATGATTGCTCAGTGATATTCTGGATTAGACTAAAGTAGGTAACAGAGGACGAGTGTTCCATGGGAACTTGGACATATGTGGGTTATTTATGTACCACACTTCATTTAAAAATTTTATTATTACATGAAAACTGTTTATTATATATTCATATACTGGATGATATTAGACACTATTGGTGGTGACCTACTTGTTTATCTTTCACCCTTCTTAGGCCACCATTTGGTACCTCAACAGACATCATGGATGTTGGTACAAACAAGGGAAAACACCCGATTGCTGATACTTGATTTACTATAGCATGGGAGAGGGGGAGGAAAAGACCAAGATATGGATCATGATGCTATCTTGAGATATTATTTTGGTATTCTTAGTTCTTTTGGTATACTTGTATGTATGTGTACTTTCTACCATGTCTACCTATATTTTCTTTTTGTATATCATGCCATGATCATCATTTTGTATATGACATTTATGGATGAGTTTACTTGGTTATTTTTATGATGGATGATTTCTATTCCACTTTTTAGTTACTTTATATTCTTCTTCTATTGATTTATATGATTACACCACCATGTTTTACTATGATCATGAGGGTATAGTCTCCCCACTATTCTACCATGGACCCTTTCTGCTATTCAATAACCTCTGGCATATAGGGAGGCGTGATTGAGGTCATGTGACCAACTGGGTTCGGTTATTGTTGAGTGAACTGGGTTTGGGAAATCACACTATTCAGTGTCTTACAGTGAATGCCTCATCCTGACATCAACAATTCATGTGAAAACTCTGGAAAAATTAGAATATAGGGATCAACCCCCATATTTAGATTGATTTACTTAGACACAGACTACCTCAAATTATCTCCTTGGATTCCAATCATGTTTATCCTGAGATTATCTTGGACTTGTTCCTTAAGCTCAGTTAGATCCCATTTACAAATTGTAATTCCTTGGAATACTCCTTGGATTTTATTAGTTTCTATATATGGGAATTACCAGACCCATTCTTTGGATTCACATGGATACTTAGAAGCCTGGATTTTTAACAATAGATCCTATGACTATATAAATATTACTATGATTAGAGATAGTCCAACATAGGTTGAAACAAGTGTTTTCCCTACTTCACCTCCACTTTACTGTTTTCTTTATTTATAGGTGTTTTCCCTACTTCACCTCCACTTTACTGTTTTCTTTATTTATATACTACACAATATTATGTTTTATACTCAGAGAATAGAATCCACTAGACACAATTGGTGGTGGACTATTGAGTTTTACTCACACCCTATTTGGGTCTTCATTAGGTACCCATGCATATATCTTGGTTTCAGGTTGGTACTATGGTCACGACTCTTCATTGTTACTTGTTTGGGGTAAGGACTTGGCATTGGAGTAGTGTACCGATCATGTATTCAAACTACCTATAGAATTTGGGCCTTTTATTTATTTATTCTCTTATTCATCTAGCCCTATTGTTTGTTTGGACTACCTTGTACATGTAGTATCTCATGTTCATGCATGGTTATATTTTATTAGAACTTGCTGGGTTGTCAATTTACTATTATCTTCCTATAGTTCATTTTATTTATTTTTCTGATTTTTTTAGTACTGATCTAGAGGGAATAGTCTCCCCACAATACCATCATTAGAACCTCACTGCTAGTCAAAAGACTCTAGAATATGGGTATGATCTCTTGAGTCCATGTGGGCCCTCAGGTTTGGTTACTTATGAATGAAATGATCTTGAGATATCACAAAGTTGTATCGAAGATTCTTTTTTACTTTATCTTTTTATTTTGGGTTGGTAGAAAGGATACTAGAAATGTATTACAACTTGGTAAATAGATTGTATATAGGAATGGTCAACTCATGCATGGGGGAAAGATCAAGTTACCAAGGATGGGTTGTTTTTTATACTATTCATTATTATAGTTGATTATTATTTCACCTCGAGTGACTGTTTTTCATCTTTCCACTGGTTATTGATTTGTGATATTTATCTCTTAGCTCAGTATGTAAAGAGAGGTGTTGTGTTCATACATCATTATAGGCACTTTGGGATATAAATTTCATTCACTGTCCATTTCATTCAAGTTTTATTACTTGTTTATTTATTACCTTCCTTGTATACCTGTATTCATTTATTGTGTGAAAGATTTCCTTATTATGGTTATGGTAGAGGGTTAGTTAAATAAAGTGTCTGCAACAACCTAAATAGTGTTTTCCCACATAACTTTATGATGAAATTCTATCTGACCAACTTGAATTTAATTAAAGTACCAAAATAACCTTAAATCAATTAATAAATTAATCTGAATGAAATATTTAAATTCCAAGGAAATTGTGTTTGTTTTTGAAAAATCCAAGTGATTGCCTATGGTTTTTAGTTATATGGGATACCAATTGTTACTTATAGACTGGTTTCCTCTATAACTTAGTAATTAATTCCCACATAACCAAATCCTTACACGCTTGATTCGATCCTTATAGGTCAATCATAGCAGTATATGTCTGTATAATAAACTCCTTAAAGGTTAAAGCAATTGGAAGTTTTATTTATTAATAAATCCAACTGAACAATGATATATGTCAGTTAAATGGTGTGTCAATTGAAACTTATTAAGGTCAGTACCTCTATATATTGGGAATAAAAACCCATATAAATTAATCCTTATATTCTCAACTTGTCCATCATAGGTCAGTCTTGGTATATTATGCATTTATGATAAACTAATTAAGGGGTGTTGAAAATATTTTATAAGTTAATTATTAAGGGGTTGAATTTAAATGGGATGTCAATTGTAATTTATATAGTGTTGCCTCCATAATTTGGGAATGACTACCCATATAATTGTACCCAAGTTGGAATGACTAGACTCTTGTAGGTTAACTTTATCTTTACATAACTTAGTACTTAACCCCTTGGGGTATATTTACAATAAATGGGATGGTTATTTAAAGTGTCTGTAACCACTCATATTGTGTATCTTGTAAGTGTATAGTGGAATATTACTTAACACCCCCATTAATATGATAAAATACCTTTCATGTGTTTTTGGGAATTATTGTTATGAGGAATCCATTAATTAAAATTCTAGTTACAACCTAAAGGATTTTTATTCTATAGCTTGTGATTGGAATTTTCTTTAACTAGGACTATTTGTGAGAACTTATGGATAAGTAATGGTTGAAAGGAAATTATAATATAATTTTTTGAGAGATCCTTTTAGCATTAGTGAAATAAAGTTCCAAACACTGTTTATGAAATGTTATCCTTTATAATCGGTACTTGAAATTTCATTTCTCTAAGCCTTTATAATGTTTATGTAAAAAATGTTCATCGATGTAATAACATAAATAAAACCCTCTTGTTATGTTGATAACAAAGGCCCTAGTGTGGGTGTTGGTTTTATAATGACCCAAGAAATGAATTGGATGGGAACATGGACCTTGTATATGTGTATCAGTTGGATTCTTCTATTGTGACAGATCTTGAGGTCAGGTAAGAGATCCTAGTGACCTTTTTGTTGGAGTTGGTGTCTTAGGACTAACTGTTTGTACATCAATTACAAGTATATTCGATATATTGAATATTAATGAAACTTATTATTATATATTATTCATTATTCTTCATGACTCTAATGTAATAATGTCCTTGAGTATACATCACATTGATAAGGTCATAGTAGTTCCCCGTTATAATGGGAACCTTGAAGTTCTATGAAGATATTCTTAAATAATATTCCGTGATTGGATAACATACTATAATGGGAAATATAGTACATAAAATATCAGGTGTGAGTACTTATAAGCAGATTGGGCTTCTTCTCATGAAGTCCCCACCTGGTAATCTCTAAGATAGAAGATTGTGAGAACAAACCCTCCAATATGAATTCCATATATTTTTATGTCATCAGATATTCCTATCTGTGAGCATGTTTGATGGTACTTATACTTTAGGATTATCATTAATGTATGTCATGAATCACACACTTAGATTTTATGATAAAAACCATGACAACATATGTTAACAGTGAGGTAGGGTATGTTTGGTGTGTCACGATTGACATGTCATTAATGGATAAGTCAAGGAAGGATTTCCGCTTCCATATTTATGGAAGCTTATATACCAACCCTTTGATTGGAATAAAATCATTACATTAACTTACATGGAAAATGTGTAACAACATGTTTATTTTACATAGTCCAAGAAAAACATATCGATCAAATTGGTTGGTGATGTAGACGTGAAACCTACTTGATGAGATATTACTAAAAATGGATTATATTACACAGTGAGAATTCATATGTGTTTTTTGTCATTACAAAATTAAGTTCTTTATCTTGGTTTCATTGACCCATTTACAGATAGTAATCTTGGAATTTAGGAAATCCCACCTAATGTTAATGAGAAATAATCCTAGAGGGTCAAACACTAAGTGTTTCCAATGATCTAAATTAAATTCTATTTAAATACAATTAATTGAATAAATATTATTCTCAAGACCAAGGGATAATTTTATCCACATTTTATCAATTGAAAATATTTATTGATAAATGAAATATTTAAATTAAATATTTATTCAAGTGTTCAATAAATTCTAGAGAAGTTCGAATAGACCAAGACCGTGTCTGGTGACAAATATTAACTAACAATCCAGTTAAATAATATTTGTTATTGTTAAAGTTTGTGCACACCACAAAATAATAATAGTATTATTATTATAGGGCATGTGGTTCATTAAAGGTTATAATATTATTTAATGGCTGACATGAAATTAAATAATGATTTTATTCTAAACCTTAGCTATATAAATAGAAAATTATGTCTATTGTGTATTGTGTGAAATTGAGAATAGAGAATTGTTGTGCACAAAAAGTTCTCCATAGACACCTCTCCTCCTTCTTTCTCCCTCTCAAGAACAAGAAACATAAGAGAGATTTCTTTAAGACCAAAGGACAAATGATTAACATAAAAAACACAAGACAATCGATTCACCAAACTAGAACCCAAAGATCGATTGACATTACTTAGAGATCAAAAGAGAACATGTGGATCACTGCTAGAGGGATTATATCCTTGGATACTCAAAACACAATAAAGAAAACCTGAAAGGGTCTTCTTAAAACATTTAACATCATCAAAAAAGAAAGGTCCCTAATCCATGGAAATATTTTCTTCCAAAATTCAATAAATTAATTATAAATTTAACATGAAAGATCCTCGATATTGGTTTAGGGCATATAAATATAAAATAAATTTTAATATATCACCCACCATCACATGCCTCCACTACACCCGGAACCAACAAGTGGTATCATAGCATTCATGTTTAAATTTATAATTATTTATTTGATTGTTTATCCATATGCAATCATCGTTGAATTTTCATTTCATATTATTAAATATTTAATATGATTTAAATTAACATGTTATCGACATACTAATATTGTTATTTATGTTTTTCATTTTTTTAAGGTCTAAGAATAGATGAATAATGACTAGATATTCTATTAAGAATTACCAATTTTTGGCTGGTAAGAAAAGGTAACATGATGTGTACTTGAAACTACACATAGTGTACCCTAGTACGCTGCACCTGGCCATGCCATGGGATACAAAACATTCTATGTAGTCATTAAACATTGTGCATGTAGCGTGTTGACCAAAAAACTAGGAAAAAAGTTTTCGGATTACATAGTGTGTATCAGTGTACACACCGTTTAGTCTACATGGGTTATTAGCATAAATCGTTCAATAAGTGTGATCATTATACACAATCAAACCACATGAGACTAACAAACTGGAGTATTTATGATATACATGACATATATTTTGTGTACATGGATTTTAGTTCATCAATTCCATTATTTGAGATACACACCAAGTTATTTGGAGACATGACATTAGAGATACATGATGTGCATATGGAGTAAATAAGTCATGTAGTCTCTCTCTTGAGAACACACTGAGTCTATCAGAACATTTCATGGACACACAACATTTGGATCACACAGTGTGTACATGGAATGTACACACTTTATAACCCACCAAGATATACACTAAAGACCCCATTGAGTATCTCAGGAACATAGAAAGTGGATACACGATGTGTAGCTGGCATGTACACACTGTGTAGTATGACCGAGTCAACACATCAAAGCCCTTGGAATGTGACCTGGATACATGGAAATATAGGTACAAAATGTGTAAATGGATAGTACATGTCGTGTAGTCTCCTGATTAATAGAAGAATTAAATTATATTAAATTAAAAAATTGCAGCATTAAAACCTTATTTATTTGATTGACACTTTATGTGTTTGATGATTTACTAAGGGTTTAAAAAAATTTTAAATACTCAATTAATTTATTGTAATAAATATATAACTATTAGTTCATTGATTTATTTTTCATTAATGACTTAATGGTGGTTATCTCCAAGAGTATTCAAATGATAATTAAGATTAAAGGAAATCAATTAATTAACATAAGAGTGTTTATCTTAATAATAAAGAATGAATAATGAAATTAATCTTAAAAATTTACTTTGGGTATACATTACATGTATAACTGTTCATGAGCTAGACCAAGACCAGTGTATGTGTGAAATTAATTTAATTTAATTTATTTCATGATTTTTAAATTATTTATTATTAAATTAAATTTGATGGAATGTGAGTTATCACTCCCTCTATTATTATGTAGGACCCACATTTCCAATTATATTTACGTAATACCCCTTTAACCAATCCTTTTGTTCCCTTAACTTGCATGTGAGTTATAAATATTTGTAATTAATAGAGTTCTCCAAGGTTCATGGAGGTGGTTCAAAATTAAACCATAATGATTCCAACCCAAGTGTTACACAAGTGGATGGGTGGAATAGTGTAACTCATGTCAAGACTGACAAAAAGAGTTATTTATTCTAGGTCAAAGGTTGATTTAATATCTGATCATTAAATCAACCATTAGATAAATCTCATGAAAGAGTCATTTAATTAATTAACTATTTTTTTCTATGCAATTATTTATTTTATAGATATAAGGTTGAGATCATATAAATAAATGAATTAATGTGAAAAGATGAAAATTAAATAAATGAATTATGGGTAAATGTTTTATCCAACATGGTTAATTAATTAATTAACATCCACTTAATATTAATGAGATATGTAAAGGATAAAAAAGATAAAATTATTCATAGTTAATTAAAATAACCCAAGCTAATATTAAGTCAGAATTAGACTTCCATTACTTGATTGTTAATGAAACCATATAACTAAGTGTAGTATATGGCCAAAGTTTGGACACTTAATTTTATTGGGGAGTTATCATGAGGGTTTTGGGTTGAATTAACCAAAATTATATTGATTTTAAAGGCAAAAGTCTATTAAATAAAAATTGGGAGGAAAGTGCTAAGAAAATCCAAGTCAGGATTTCAAGATAGGGGAATCCACTCAGTGAATCAAGGAGCTGCAATCCCAAAATTGGTAAAACCACCTACCTAATTAAATTATTATGGTTTTCATGGACAAAGTCTGAATCATTAATAAAAGTAATTAGGATTCTTTCCACTATAATTTCATAGCAACTTGGAATTATGAGTTTAATAGTGAGGGCTATTGGAACTTGATAAAATGGGAGGAGAATTAATAAAATCAATTAATTTATTATTTTTCACATAATTTTTAATTAAGAAAATTACTAATAATATGATCTTTTAATGATAAAATAAAATTTAAATATCATCATCCACACTATACCTATGATCAATATTAGATAAAGGAAACCTCATAATTGGAAATAACTTCCAGGAGTGGTTTAGATGCCTTTGGGTTCTACACCATGAACAAAAATCTTACATGCCCGAATCCTCAATGCCTGATCCACCTTCCAAAGAGACAAGTGACAAAGAGTTCCTAGTCTACAAAAAACATTTGATCAAAATGGACTATGTTCAATGTTTGATGCTTTATTATATATCTAGTTAAATTATGAAGTCTCACGAAAACATGGATGCATATAGCATTCTTGAGCATCTCTATAGTCGTTACCAAGAGAGATATAGATAGGAAAGGTTTGAGATTTACAAGGTGATATTTTAGAGAAATATTGGAGAGGGTTCCCCATCTAGGACTAATGTAGTCAATCTCATTGGATACATTGAACACCTAGAGTTTCTAGGGTTTAAACTCCCTGGAGAACTGTGCACCGATCTCATTCTGACATCACTTACTTAGATATTATCCAACTTTTTTGTAAATTTTAATGTGAAAAATATTGAGAAGTCACTTATAAATATTATTAATCTCCTTCTCCAAGTAGAAAAGGATACGAAGTGTGAAAATCCTTTTGTACTTATGGTGAAAAGACATAAATGGAAAGCAAAGAGATTTAAGTGTGAAAATTCTTCATGACATTCCAAGAAGAATAAGGTCAAGGGGAAAACAAGGGAATATAATTATTTCTATTTCAAATTTGGAAAAAAGGGACACTGAAAGAAAATCTGAACCTAGCCAAAGAAGTAAGGGGAATATTTAAGTGAATTTTTTATCAAGTTTTATACAAAATGGGTATTATATACAACTTGTAGCGCTCAGATATGTATTCAAATATAGAAACCATGTGTATTCATAAAGATTGACCAAGAGGAGGTATATGTATGAGCATCCAATAAAGATAAACTTTATATTATAGCTATTAGGGATTACCACCTCAAAGTTTTGACCATAATGATCTTGGTTTTAAAGGATTTTTATTATGTTTATTTAGTTACCAAAAACATTATTTTTGTATCTAGACTAGATACAAATGGATTTATTTTCAAATTTGGGAATAAATGTTTCTTATTTTATAAATATAAACTTTTTTTATGGTAAGAAACATTTAAATAATGTTTTTTATGTGCTGGATTAAATAAACCAAGTAATGACAATCGATAGTCAAGTTACTTCACATGAATTATACCACAACCAAATTTGGAATTACCGGCTAGGTTATGTAAATGAAATACTCTTGACTAAATTACATCAAGAAGGATATTTATATTATTTTTAACTAAAACTATTTGGTGTATATCATGCACGTTTTCAAGGAAAAATGACCAATTTCCCATTTGGTGGAGAAAGTGAAAGGGCTAAAGGGATTCTTGAATTAGTTCATACCGATGTGTGTGGACCATTTCCTATTGAATCAAGGGGTGGGTACTCGCACTTCATAACTTTTAATGATGATTTTATTAGATATGGATATGTATAATTAATGAGGTATAAGTCTTTTTTTTATAAATTCAAGGAATAAAAGAATGAAATTGAGAACCATATTGGTAATAATATTAAGAAAATATGCTAACATTGTGGTGGAGAATATATTAATCAAGACTTCATTTATTATTTACTAGAGTTTGGGATAATATCTCAACTCACTCATCCTTATACGTCTCAGTGGAATGGTGTAAGCTAAAGGAATAATTTCACCTCATTAAAAATGGTGAGATCAATGATGAGTCACATGATCCTTCTATTATCCTTTTGGGGATATACATTACAAAAAATAGTATATGTACTAAAACAAGTTCCAAATACAAAAAAGATGGTATACCATATCAATTATGGAATTGAAAGAAACCCGTATTTTATTACTTAAATATATTGGGTTGAGAAGCATTTTTTAAGGTCTATTTAGGTAATAATCGTTCACCATGAGGCACAAAGTGAATCTTTATAGAATATCCCAAAGAAACAAAGGGATATCAACTATAAAATACTTTAGATAAAAATTTTGTGGTTGAAAGGCATCCAATATTTCTTGAGAAGGATATTATCTCCAAAAGAGATGGTGGAAGTGAGATAGACTTTGACGAATTCTAGGCTCAAGATACACAAGAGTTTGCACAAGAACAAATTCCACAAAGCCCCCTGGAAGAGGAAGTTGTTCTTGGGACACAAGTTCAATTTTGTAGTAATATAGAGGTTAAATAACTAGAATGATATAGTTTTCTAGTCACTAAGGATGGTGACTCATCATTAGTTGATAATAATGATCCTCTAACCTACAAGAAAGTAGTAAGTGGAATAGATGTTTCCAAGTGGTAAGAATCCATGAATTATGAAATGGATTACATATACCAAAACCAAGTATGGATTTTGGTAGATCATCTAGTCGATGTAAAGATCATTAGTTGTAAATGGGTATTCAAGAAGAAACTATAAATGGAATGAAAATTTAGTACCTATAAGGCACCACTGATTTCAAAAGGGTTTAAACAACATTAAGGCATTGAATACGATGAAACCTTTTCACAAGTTTTAATGATGAAATATATCATAATTATACTTACTATTTCAGCTTAAAATGACTATGATATTTAGAAAATATATGTCAAAATAGCCTTCCTTAATGGGGACCTTCAGGAAGATGTCCACATGACACAACCCAAAGGGTTTTTAACTCCAAAGGATGCCAACAAGATATAAAACTTATAAAAATACATTTATGGATTAAATCAAGCATCTAGGTCATGGAAAATTCATTTTAATAAAGCCATAATGGGATTTGGTTTCATAAATATTGAGTGTAATCCTTGTTTCTACAAAAGGTTTAGTGGGGGTTCAGTTGTTTTATTAATAGTACATAATGATGACATATTAATCATTGGAAATGAAATAATAGTATTATAATATGTTAAGGTATGGTTGGATGAATGATTATATATAAAGGACTTGGGTGAGGAAACATATATTCTTGGGATTAAGTTCTATCATAATAAATCGAAGAGGTTTCTCAGGAGAAGACAAAGTATACACATTGACAAGATACTGAAGAGATTCGGTATGGAAAAATCCAAGAGGGTATTGTTTCTAGCATCACATGACATTCATATTTTGAGGAAAATGTGTCCAAAAACACATGAGGAAAGAAATATAATGTAAAGTATTCCATATGTTTCAGTGACTGGTCCATCCATGTATTCTATTCTATATACTAGGCTAGATGTATCCTACACATTAAGTGCGGTAGGAAGATATTAATTTGATCTTGGTGACCACCATTGGATGGAAGTAAATAATATCCTAAAGTATCTAAGGTGTACTAAGGATATGTTCCTAGTTTATGAAGGATATGAGGAACTAGTAATTAGAGGATATATAGATGCTAGTTTAAAAACTAATCAATATGAAATGAAGTCATAAATGAGATACATCTTCACTTTGAATGGAGGTTCTATGATTTTGAAGAGCTAAAAGAAGGTTGTGGTTACAGATTCTATAGTAGAGTTTGAGTATATTGTGGCTTCAAAGGCATCTAAAGAATCAATATAGATGTTTATATTTATTCAATATCTTGATGTGGTACCTCATATTAAAGATCCTATCACTATCTATTATGATAATAATGCAATAGTGGCTCTCACAAAATATACAAGGTCACATAAGCATAAGAATCAAATAATTTGTAAGTATCATATCTTGAGGGATTTTTCTAAAAGATGAAAGGTTGTAGTGAGTAGTATTTCCAAAAAAGACATGGTGCTAGACCCCATGATGAAATCCATGACATAGAAAAAACATGATTATCATGTGAGGTCCAGTGGACTAAAAGTAGTAGTAGTAGTTGGCTCTAGTCCAAGTGGGATTTTTTTGGAGTTGGTTTCCTAGGACCAACTATTTGTACTTTGATTACACACATATTTGATATATTAAAAATTAATAAAACTTCTTATTACATGTTGTTCATTTTTTTCATGAATCTAAGGTAATAATGTCCTAGAGTATATATCACATTTCATTTCCATGCTATGATGAGAAACTTGAAGTGCCATGATGATATTATTAAATAATGTTCTACAGTTGGATAATATACTATGATGGGACACATAGTAAATAGACTATCAGGAGTGAGTACTCATAAACATATCAGGATTGTTCTCATGAAGTTCATGCTTGGTAATCACCAAGATGGGAGATTATGAGAATAGATTCGTCAGTAATAATTCTTTATGTTTTGGTGTCATATGATATTCCTAACTATGAGCACATGTAATGGTCCTTACACTTTAATATTATAATTAATACATGTCATAACTCTTGTACTTAGATTTTCTGATGAAAACCGTGACAACACATGTTCACGGTGAGGTAGGGAACGTTGGGTGAATCATGACTGACATGTTATTAATGGATAAGTTGAGGAAGGATATATCCCTTCTATCTTTATAAAAGATGATATATCAGCCCTTTTATTAGAATAGAACCATTGCATTGAATTCCATGTTCATAGTGTAACAACATGTTTATTTCTAATAGTCAAAGAAATAAATATCGAAAAAATAGGTTGGTGACATAGATGTGAAACCTACTTGATGATATATTGTAAAAAAGGGATTATATTACACAATGATAATTTATATGTGGTTGTATTTTTTGTGACATTAAGTTTTTTTCTCTTGGGTTCCATGACCCGTTTATAGATAGTAATCTTAGACTTTAGGCAAGCCCACCTAATGCAAATGGGAAATAATCCTAGAGAGTCACACACTAAGAATTTATGATGATCATGATAAAATTATATTTGAATTTAATTAATTGAATAAATATTAGTATAAAAACCCAGGGATAATTTTATTCAAATTTTATCGATCACAAATATTTAATAATGAATAAAATATTAAAATTAAATATTTATTCAGGCGTTTAATAAATGCTAGAGGAGTTTGAACAGAGCAAGACTGTAAAACCCAAAGAAATTAAAATGTTTTAATTTTAGAATAAAATTAATTTTGTTACTATATTTCTTTATACGCAACACCATGTTAAGCTTATGTTATACAAAACATAGGATTAACTTACATGCAAGACTGAGTTTTACCACCTTTTAATGGAACACATTTTTTAAAATTAAATTTTGAAACTTTTATAAATTATATTTGTAAAAATAAACTTAATTTTTGGATTCAGTATATCAAAATTATATTTGGGTAAAGTTTTGGTATTTTTATGAGAAGTTTCATTTTTTGATGAATAGTGAAAACACTGCATTTTAGTTAAAAACTGCCTTTTCATTTAAATAATTATTAATGTTAAATTATATTTTAAATTGGTTTTTGAAGTCAAAATAGATCAATTATAAATATATTAACCTAATATAGTTTATTGGAATTATTTTTATATTAAAATTGGATATAAAGACTAATTGAACTTTTGAATGTTTTTACTTTAAAAACCGCTTTCTCACCACTTCTACGAGATTAGCATTAATATTAATTTTCCCACATTTTTGATTAAAATTTTGAAAAACAGAAATATGAAGTTGTAATAAGTATAATATTTTTGGTCTAATAAGATAAAATTAATTTTTTTACCAAAAATATTAGTGAAAGTGATTAAATTAATTACGGTGATTAAGGTAAAATTAAGCTTAATAAGGGACTAAACCTTAATATTAAGGGACAAAATGACCCAAAAAATTGTCATAAAACAATTGGATTCTAATATTTTTACCACATACCATATTTTTTATAATTTTATGGGTTATAGGGATATTATTAAATTTAATTTCCCTATATAAAAGGTTAAGTAAGGAAAGAGACAAAAAAAGATCTTTCCTTACCTTTAACATTTATAAAACTTTGATATATGTAAAAAACATCATATTTTAGACTATATATATCCTTTTTAAATATAAATGGATTAATATTATCATAATAATTTATAATTAATTTTTAAAGATTATTTAGTTACTTAAAATACTTAATAAAATCCAATATAGTAATTATTTAGTTAATAATTAACTAAAAGAAATGATACTATAAATATTAAAAGTGAAGTATATTGATTTAATTATTGTATTTAATTATTTTTTTGGATGAATATATCATTTTAAATAGATTTAAACTTAATATATTTGAATTAAAATATTTTTTTTATATTTTAAAATTAAATGAAATAAATAATGTCAAAATTGACATAATTGGTATTTTACAATAAATGATATTTTATTAAATCATTTAAAATTAATAAAAACAATATATTATTAAAAGTGTTTTATATATGTTAATAAATATTAAATATTTTCTATTAATGGACCAAATTACCTTTTATAATTAACATATTGACCCATATAATAACAAACATTGTTAGCACGGTCCAGGTTTAAGCAGTGTTTTAGCGCGTCACATATGCTTGTTTTAAAATTAATTTCCAGAAAACATGTATTTTTTATTTTATAAATTATATATAATATTAATAATTAAGTTTTTATATATTTTATAATAAATATCACTTAAGTTTATATATAATTTTTAAATTACTTAGGTTAGAAAACTAGATGCTTTAATAAAAACTAAAATGATAAAGTTGGAGAATGTTAGAAGTTAAGGAACCAAATTATTAAAATGCACATATTTTTATGTGGTAGAGGTTTTTATCAACCATTATTCACATTTAATATATTATTTATCCATTTTTGAGACACATTAGGTAAATTAGATCTCCCATTAATGAATAACTTTTGGTATTTACAAGAGTGTCACTCCCCCTCCACTGTAAAAAGGAAAGCACTCTACCCCTTCCTCACGCCTATCAAGACATTTTGGATAATCCAAAATCTACCCAAATAGTCTCTAAATATTTCTAAAATCAACCTTGAATCCTATATTTGGGTATAAAGAAATCCAAGTAATCCTTTTGGTACAAACCAAAAGGAGTTACCTGATTAAGAGGTAATGTCTTTCCTCAAGCTCTTTAGTTTTATTTCCATCCCTACTCCATAAAATATTCTTATTCATTGATTATATAAAAAAAAGTTTCATAAATATACAAGGATGTTTTTATGTTAATATTTATACCTAAAATTACACACACCATCATTTAATGTGTAACTAACATACTGTTTATGTGAACGATGAACTACTACCTCACAAAATGATGATTGTTCTTTATTCTTTTACCGCCTCTCATGATGGTAATTATGATGGAAAATACACTTATATATGATATATATTATATTTATTATTTTATTATTCTTATATAATTGTTTTATAACACATAAAATTATACTCTCTATTTTGCATAAATACGATAACATAGCTTTTGGAAGTGTGGACTACCGCCCCCTCAATGCAGTGTGATTCGTTCACACCATACATGGAAAATATTGAGGATAATATTAAAAAAATATGAAATATGTTACACATATATTATATTTTAATTATAATATATATGTATATACATATCATTTTATTTTCAAATATGACAAAGAAATGAACGTAGCATTCATGCGTACGTATGACCTACCGTCTCCATGAACGGTGCATTTCATTTCTGATCTCCAAAAATTATAGATTATTATAAATACATATGTAATGAATATATAAGATAATTAATTCTAGGTTTTCATTCTAGATATTATTAAATCATTATCTATTTAATAGTATCAAAAAATCAAAAGTCGAAACATACTTGAGAAAACTAGGCAATTAACACCCAAAATAGTGAAAATAATGAAAGATTGTTAACAAAAGGGTAATAAGATATTATAAGAAGATGATTTATGATATTATAAACATGAGTATGGTTATGGTATAAGTTAGTAACACATTTTAAACCACTATAAAGGAGGATAAATACCACAAAAAAGGAAGGTTAAGGTAAGGGATTTCGTCTTAATTTACATTCTACTGATACTTATTTGTTGTTATGCACCAATTCACTTGGTGTTTATAATGACATTTTAAATGTTATATCATGAATATAATTAATCAATGAAACTATAATTTTTATTTTATTCCTTCATGGGGATTATTATTTAAATTTTTCAAAGTGTTATGGGACACTTTGGAATGTTTTAAGATTATTTTCCTCAAGAACGTTCTTAATGATTATCTTTTAAATCTCACTTAATTTTATGATTATTAACTTTATCTTGAGAAAATCACTTTATGGTAATAATTTTTCCTTATAAAATTACTTTAATATCTATATTTTTATACAATGGATATTATTATTTCCTAAACCATATATCATTTTACATACAATGTTTACTTTGACTGTTATATGATTAAATGGGGAATAATTGGTAAATTTGCATCCTTCATTAAATATAGATATTTGATAAGGCATATTTTTTATTATATAAATTTATTATTATATATGATGAATTATTTTTAAATGAATGACATAGGTGGGTCCCGGTTATAGATAGCCCCTCGATGCATCGATAGTCTTATGAGATGAAATAGTTAGACAAATTAGATGGGGTTTTACCCTATAGCTAAACCATATTGTGAAAGGTCTTGACGGTAATGGTTACATGTACTTATGAAACATGTAATCCAATAATTAATAATTTCCCTCATTTAGTTTTAGTTATTATTCATCCATGAGAATTTGCGTCGATATATCTATGGATACAATTAATTCTCAGTTCATTGATTAAATGGCATGTGTTTCAGTTTCTTACCTTACCATATTGAATTTTACTTATCTAGTTATTATAATGGAATGTTTTATCAGTTATTTACCTTTCCATGTTGTTTTATTTTAATTTATTCATTATTTATTCCACTTTACTTACCCTTACTGGGCATTTGAGCTAACCCTTATTATGTTTTCTTTCCCTAAGTTATGAAGAAGAAATATTTGAATAAACATTCAAGGATATAATTTATTTCATTTTTTATGTATCATGTTTTATTTTCTATTTCCCATATGTATTATGGGTATCATGTATATAATCAATCTTTCTAAAATTTCTAAATTGATCGGTCCTTCTGGTTTTGATTCCTGGTAATCATGCCAATGTAATAAAATAATGCACCGACTCTGGGCTTTTGGGGTCAAGGTGTTATAGTTAGTATAAAATAAAGTTTAAGAGCAACCTTGGAAACTATATTTAGAAAACATAAATCAAGTAACATAACCGTAATATAGACTTTGAGGATAAGTATATAAGAACACACTAGAATTTTGGTAAGGTGGAAATTATGTGGGTTGTCCTAGAAATACATCCATGTTTGGATACTACAAGTGGACATGGTTCTGAAATAGATGCACCTAGGAGTAAAAACTACAACAAGGTGTGTCAGACCTGACTTTGTGTAACCTAGTACATGAAAATGGGACTTACTGTGCACCTATTTTTACACTCCTAAATGATATTCTTAGGAAAATTCACATTTTCTTTTCAAACTGTCATGAAGGATTTGAATGTAAATATTTCTCCAAAGTAACCAAAGTTTATGATTATAGGATTTATGATGCATAAATTTATATTATGTTCTATAACATATTTGTAATTACACATTATGATTTTATGTATTAATCAATTATATGTCATTGTTTATAAATGGAATCTAATAGAAGGAATGTGAACTCCACCAATGCACAAGAAGGATCATATCTTTCATGGTATTAAGCCAAAATTTCGAAGGGAAATAATCTCGTAAGTATTCAAATCATATGAGGAAATAGTATCATGTGATAAAAATATAGGTAAAGAATTATCTATGTCCTATGGCTTTGAAGGGAAGCAAGAGAATAAGAGGATTATAAAGAAAAATATGGATAAAGGGAAGAAGGGAAAGAAATATTTTTTGACATGTGATAACTTTGGAAAGAATCATAATGGTAAATGATTTAAGGGAATGAGAGTTTGTTATAAGTGTAGAGATAAGGATCACCATGATAAAGAATTAAAAGGGAAAAATAAAAAGGATACTATTCATTATTATAAATAAAAAGATATGGGACACTATGAAAATTGATGTCCCAAGCATCAAAGAAATATACTTGAAATGATGCTATTAGATAATGGTCAAGTTATGATACTACTAAAAATGAATAAGAATGATTAATATGATTATTATAGAATTATGTCATTTGAATATTTTATCAACTATGTACTGGTTATAAGCATTATGGAATATATGAATATTATACTGCAGTAATTTTTTGTTAAGGATTTTAGATCATATGACAAATGGTACCAATAAAATTTATTCAGTAGAAAGTTAAACTTTTTAGAAAACACATTATTGAGGGAAATAAATCCATTAACATGTTCCTAATGTTGAGATAATAATGAATAAATGATTAATTTGGACAAGTGCTGACTACCTTGGAACTGATTAATAACTTGTCGAAAAGAGGTCTATGCTATCATTAATGGATTTTACAACACCTTTGGATTTAAGGAGTATATCCAAATACATGTTTCTGATATAAGGGATAAGGAAGAATGCATGTTTCCAATAAGTTTTTATAGTGATTCTATATATTACCATATTTCAAGAGGATATACGATGAAGGTGTTCACATATTTGGTATGTGATGATTAAAGAGATACTTCACATTTATTTAAGGCTAATGATAAATTCATTTTGGAAATTTAGTGACCTTATTTCCAAAGTTCCATATCATAATATTTTAGAAAAGTTAACCATTTATAAAATAGTTTTAGTTGAAATTTGGATGTGGTTTTAGATATTTATATATTACATCACTATGTAGGACCCTGGGGCACCCTGAGAGGGGAGGGGTGAATCAGGGTGACAAATTTTTCTTTTAAACTGGGGATCTTGTTCCCACGTTGGTAGTAACTAGTTAAACCTGTATGAAGAATATGATCTGTAATGAAACATTCACATGAAACGAGATGACACAACAAATTTTACTTGGTTCACCGCTAAGGGCTACGTCCAAGGAGCATATGCCGAAAAGTTGTCGGGCATGCCAAATTCCACTATTCTTCACTAGTTGTGGATTAAAAAGGTTCGGGTATAGTCACTCTGTCCCAGGATCACTACCTTTACAATTGTTCAGGGATAGCTCACTGCGTCCCTCGGGTCACTCCCGTTGACTCCCCCTGGCTCACTACCTTTGGTGAAGTCCCACTCAGTTTATAGACGTGAAGGACTCTTCATTATTTCTCAATGAATGCATCCTCTGCATTATGTGGATGCTCTGTTGAAGTCCAACTGTCACCCGTGAACTGATCTACAACTTTCGTGCAGCACCAAGACAACCAGAAATCCTCAACAGCACCTGGCGTGCAACTCCAAGGCAGTACGCAACTTTCAAGGACGGCACACAAGTTATAACTATCACGCAAGTCCACCTTCAACACTTGCGCGATTTAGTCTTCTTTAAAGCCAAACTTGCGCGACTCAACTTATTTTCAACTCAAGCCGATTTTGAAACCTAATGGAAACCTGTCGTGCAACTTCAACTCTGGTGCGCAAGTATCACCAAATCACTTGCGCGACTACTGGATGGGCAGTAAACAACTACCGTGCTTCTCCACCTTGTGCGACCCACCAAAACTTGTGCGACTTAAACACCTGTGTGATGGGAGCTCTGAATTTCTTCAAGTTCAAAATTCATGTTGAATGAGGAGGGGTGGTCCTCTATTTATAGGTATTTGGATACCCTGTGCGGTGGCGCACAAGTCTTCCCTCAGCACGCAAGTCTCGGCGTGCAACCCTTCTGTCCTCCTAGACACTTGCGTGACCAACTTCCAATCTTGGGTGCCCCTATTTACTTTTCCATATTTTGATGATCAAAACACGATGGTCAAATGGCGCGCAACTTTCCAATCCTTTATGGTATCGGCGCACTAGTCTTTTCACGGAGCGCAAGTCACTTGCACGACCAAACCAATACTTGTGCGACCCTATTTCCTTTGCCATATTTTAATGTTCTCATTCTGAAAAACATTAGGTGTGCAAGTTTCCAATCCTCCAAGGCCTCGCTGCGCAAGTCTCTTTGCCAAAAACACATTTCTCCATATTTCAAGTTTTGAGGCCCAAAAATTTGGCAAATACTGGGAAACGACGCCATCTTCAATACTGAGGATTGACAAAAAACACAAACCATACTCCAATTCATGCACATAACATCCATGGTTCCAACACACTATACGATGAATCCCGTTATAAGAGATAAAGTAGAAATAGTTCAAGGCATGACCAAAGGATAAGATTGTGCTTATAGAAACATAGCAAGTAAGTATATTTACTTATGTTATTATAGAGTGAAAGAATTCCTCAACTCCAGGAAAAATGATCTTGAAACAAATTTTTTCCTTGTACCTTCATTTATGATGAATCAAATTACCCCTTAGATCATCAAGGATTTATGGCATTGTGATTGTCAACTTTCTCCTAACCATGTTCTCTAGCTCTCTCCATCAGAACTTGATTGTTATTCCATATCCATGTTTTCATTTTCCACTTATTTTATCTTACAATGTAACATAGTTATGTGACAATTTTACTTTCCTTTCTCTCTTATTAAGAATATGTGTTATTAAACATAGTTATGATGTGGGTTTTTCAATAATAGTTTATTTTCAAATATCAATCCATTAATTACTGAGATCAAGTTTAAATTGCGAGGAAGTAATTTAAATAAGGTGGGGAGAATGTAACACCACATCAAATTAAAATGTTTTAATTTTAGAATAAAATTATTTTTTCTAATTTATTTATACACAACACCATGTTAAGCTTATGCTATACAAAACACGGGATTAACCTACATGCAAGTTCGAGTTTTACCATTTTTTAATGGTGTAACTTTTTAATTTTTTGACACTTTTATAAATTTTATTTTTCAAAATAAACTTCATTTTTGGATTTATAATATCAAAATTAGATTACGATTATTTTTTGATATTTTTTTGAGAAGTTTTATTTTTTGATGAATAGTGAAAAATACTGCATTTTAGTTAAAAACTTCCTTTTTTATTTAAATAATTATTAATGCTAAATTATATTTTAAATTAGGTTTTAAGTAAAAATAGAGAAATTATAAATATATTAACAAAATATAGATCATTTTAATTATTTTTATATTAAAATTGGATATAAAAACTTATTGAAATTTTGAACGTTTTTACTTTAAAACCCACTTTCTCACCATATCCATGAGATTAACGTTAATCTTAAATTTCCCACTTATGTGATTTGAATTTTGGAAAATATACATAATTTTTTAGTAATTATAATATTTTTGTTATAATAATATAAACTTAACTTTTTGACCAAAAAGTTTAGTGAAAGTGATTAAAATTAATTACAGTGATAAAGGTAAAATTAAGCATAATAAGGGACTATACCTTAATCTTAAGGGCCAAAATAACCTGGAAACTTGTCCAAAAACCATTAGATGCTAATATTTAGACCACATCCCTGATTGGTTATAATTTTATGGTTTATTGGGATATTATTAAATGGAAGTTCCCTATATAAAATTTTAAGTAAGGAAATAGACAAAAAGAAAAATTTCCTTACCTTTAACATTTATACAACTTTAAAATATGTAATAAACATCATATTATCAGTTATATATATTATTTTGAAAGATAAATGGGATAATTTTATCATAATAATTTATCATTACTTTTTAAATATTAATTTTTTACTTAAAATGATTAAGAAACACCAACGTAGTGATTATTTAGTTAATAATTAGCTAAAATAAATGATACTATAAATATTAAAAGTGAAGTATATTAATTAAATTATTGTATTTAATTATATTTTTAGATGAATATATCATTTCAAACAGATTTAAACTTAATATATTTTAATTATAATATTGTTTTGATATTTTAATATTAATATTAAATAAATAATGTCAAAATTGACATTATTGTTATTTTATAATAAATGATATTTTATTAAATGAGTTAAAATTAATAAAAATCCTATATTATTCAAAGTTATTTTTAAGTGTTAATAAATATTAAATATGGTTTATTAATGGAATAATTTATCTTTTATAATTAACATATTGACCCATATATTGTAAAAACATTATTAACACGGTCCATGTTTAAGAAGTGTTTCAGCGCGTCATATGCACTTGTTTTAAAATTAATTTCCAAACAAATATGAGATTTTTTATTTTATAAATTAAATATAATATTAATAATTTAGTGGATATGTATTTTCTAATAAATATAACTTAATTTTATTCTTAACTGTTAAATTATTTAGGTTAGAAAACTAGATACTTTAATAAAAACCAAAATGATAAAATTGGGGAATCTTAGAAGTTAAGAAACCAAATTATTAAAATGTGCATATTTTTACATGTTTGAGTTTTTTATATACCATTATTAAACTTTAATACATTATTTTTACATTTTGGAGACACATTAGGTAAGTTAGAGCTCCCATTACTGAATACCTTTTAGTATTTACAAGAGTGCCACTCCCCCTCCACTATAAAAAGGAAAACACTATACCCCTTCCTCACACCTCTAAAGACACTTTGGATCATCCAAAATCTTCCAAAATAGTATCTAAACATACCTCCCATAAAACTTGAATCCTATGTTTGTATATAACAAAATCCAAGGAATCCTTTTGGTACAAACCAATAGGAGTTGCTTGATTAAGAGGTAACGTCTTTCCTCAAGCTCTTTAGTTTTATTTCCATTATCCACTCACTCAAATATTATTATTCAATTATTATAAAAAAATATTATCATTAATATAATAGGATGTTTTTATGTTAAAATTTATATCTGAACTTACACACAGTCCTATCTTATGGGTAAGAAACATACTATTTATGTGAATGGCGAACTACCACCTCACGAAATGGTGATTGTTCATTCTTCCTTTAATGCCTCTCATGGTGGTAATTATGATGGAAAATATACTTATATATGATATATATGATATTTATTATGTTATTATACTTGTTTAATTATTTTATAACACATATCCTTATACTCTCCATTGTGCGTAAATATGATAACATCACTTGGGGAAGTGTGGACTACCGCCCCCTCAATGCAATGTGATTCGTTCACGCTATACATGGAACACATTAAGGATAATATTAATAAAAATATATGAAATATATTATATATATATATGATACTATAATTATAATATACATGTATATATATATCATTTACTTTTCAAATATGACAAATAAATGAAAGTAGCATTCATGCGTACGTACGACCAACCGTTTCCATGAACGATGTATTTCATTTCTTATCTCCAAACATTATAGATTAATATAAATAAATATGTAATGAATATATATGATAATTAAGTCATGGTTTAAATTATATATATGATTAAATCATGATATAATTAATAGGAACAACAAATCACAAGTGAAAACATTCTTGAGAAAACTAAGCAATAAACACCCGAAATAGTGAAAATAATGAAAGATTATTAACAAAAGGGTAATAAGATATTATAAAAATATGATGTATGATATAATAAATAGGATTAAGGTTCTAGTATAAGTTATTAACATATTTCAAACCAATATACAAGAGGATAAATACTACACAAAAAAAAGGTTAAGGTAAGGGATTTCATATCAATTTACATTCTATTGAGACTTTTTTGTTGTTATAAACCAATTCACTTTTATTTGATGTTTATACTTACATTTGATATGTTATATCATGAATATACTTAATCCCCTAATTATATAAGTTTTATTTTATCCCTTTATTTTTATTATTATTTTAAATGTTTCAAAGTGGTATGCGACACTTTGGAATGTTTAAAGATTATTTTCCTCAAGAATGTTCTTAATAATTATCTTTTCAATGTCACTTCCTTTTGTGATTTTTAACTTTCTCTTAAGATAATAAATTTATGGTAATAAAATTTCATTATAAATTTCCTTGAATATACATATTTTAAAATGATGTATATTATTATTTCCTAAACCGTATATCATATTACATATGGTGTTTACTTTGACAGTTATTTGATTAACTGGGGAATAATTGGTGAAACTGAATCCTTTATTCAATATGAATATTTGATAAGGCATATTGTTTTTTATTTAAATTGATTATTAGATATGAGGAATGATTTTTATAGGTATGACACCAGTGGGGCCCGATTATAAATAGCCCCTCGATGCATTGATGGTCTCATGAAATGAAATAGTTGGCCAAATTAGATGGGTTTTTACTCGATAGCTAAACCATTTGTGAAAGGTATTGATGGTAATGGTTCCATGTAACTTAAATATGGAATCCAATAATTAATCATTTCCATCATTTATTTTTAGTTATTATTCATCCATGAGATTTTTCATCGACATATCTATGGATACATTTAATTCTCAGTTCATTGATTAAATGACACGTGTTTCAGTTTATTACCTTGTCATATTGAATTTTTCTTATCTAGTTATTTGAATAGAATGTTTTATTAGTTATTTACCTTTCCATGTTAGTTTATTTCCATTGATTCATTATTTATTCCACTTTACCTACCCTTACTGAGCATTTGAGATCACCCTTATTATGTTTTATTTTACCAGGATATGAAGAATAAATCTTTGAATAAGCATTCAAGGATACATTTTATTTAATTTTTATGTATCATGTTTGTATTTTCTATTTACCAAATGTATTATGGGTATCATGTATGTAATATGGATTTTTAAGATAGTTAAACTGACCAGTCCTTCAGAATTTTATTCCTTGTAATCATGCCAATGTAAAAAAATAATGCACCGGCTCCAGGCTTCTAGGGTTGGGGCATTACAAAGACCATGTCTGGTGGATAATACTAATTAACAAGTTGGTTAAATAATATTTTATATTTCACAAGTTGGTGAAAACCATAAAATAATAATAATAATAATAATAATAATATGGGTCATCACTACCAATAAAATATAAATTAGTGATGTTTATAAACATTGATAATTCATTTACCGACATTTCTAAAAAATATTGGTAAATCACACCTCATTTCTCAAAGAATCTAAAAAATGCCGATATTTTCTTTTTAAATTAATAATTTATCGCTAATTGGAAACATTTATAAATGTCTCCAAATTAGTTACATTTATAAACGTTTCTATTTAGAGACACCCCATTTACCGACATTTTTAGAAAAGTCGGTAAATTACACCACACTTACCAACGTTTCTAAAAAACATTGGTATTTTTTTGAAATTCATAATTTTTTTTCTTATTTTTACAATTTTTTTTGAAAAACCTACCCTACCCTTTTTTTAACCCACACCCCCACCCCATTTCCTTATGTCCGCCAACAACCCCTTTGTAAACCCCCAAACCCCCAAACCCCCGTCGCCCCCTCCTGTCCATCCTATATGCTGATGACGACCCCTATGTATGCCCCAACCCCAGTCACCCCCTCTTGTCCATCCTTTACACTAAGGGTCCCAACCCTTATTTCCCCTTCCTGTCCATCCTGTACACCAAAGGACCCTATGTATACCCCCAAACCCCGTTGCCCCCTCTTATCCCTTCTACACACAACCCCTCTGTACGCCCCAAGATCCTGTACCCAATATCTCCTCTAATGTACGTTGGTGGTCTATAAACTCCTGTATTACCACGCCCCTATATACCCTGGAAGGAGAAATTACCCCTCAAATAGAGGTCGATCCCTGTACTTCCAGTGTTACAAGTAGGTAGCTGACCAACTCACATATTCTGATTTTTAATATAAAATTGTATTATATTATATATATATAAATAGATATCAATATTTAAAAAATAAATATATTAAATAAATATATAAATAAATATATTAATATATATGTGTTTATATTTTATATTTTATATTTTATGTTTATATATGTGTGTATGTGTTTTTCTATTATATTATATATATATATATTATGTTTATATTTTATATTTATTTATATGTTTATTATGTATATATAGGTTTATATTATATATATGTGTGTGTGTTTATATTATATTTATATGTTTATTATATATATATATGTATATTATATATATATATATATTATACAATTATATTAATATATATAGGATTACATATATATATGTTTATATATATATATATGTGTGTGTGTGTGCGTGCGTGTGTGTGTGTATAAATATATATGTGTATACATACATATATACAATTATATATATATATATATATATATATATATATATATATAATTAACCACATTTTAAAACACTGGTAAAAACGTCACTAAAATAGTCATGTTTTCTTAAAAACGTGACTAAATTTAAAACATTTAATTGTATTATGTTATATTTATAAATATATAAATAGATTTGATTATTTTAAAATTTATATTATATATTTATATTTATATTATAATAGTTTGGGGAGGGGGATTACAAAGAAACAAATATTTCTACTATTCCTACAAGTACTTGGGGAGACTCGACCTTGAGACCTCCCACGAGACCCCTCAAAGGCACAACCACGAGGCTACTCCCCTGGGGGATATATATATGTTTATATTTTAGGTTTATATGTATCTATGTTTATATTATATTATACATATATATGTTTATATTTTACATACATGTTTATATATTATACTATATTATATATTATACTATATTATATATATGTGTGTTTATATTATATATATACATGTTTATATTTTATGTTTATATTTTATGTTCACATATATATATATTAATATTATATCTCTCTCTCTCTCTGTGTGTGTGTTTATGTTTTATATTATATATATATGTATATTATATATATATATATATATTATTTGTTTATATTAATATATATGTTTATATATATAAATGCGTGAATGTGTGTTTATAAATATATATGTGTATGTATGTATATATATATACACAATTAGCCACGTTTTAAAACACTGAGAGAAATGTCATTAAAATAAACATGTTTTCTTAAAAATGTCGCTATATTCCAAATTTTTTAGTACATGCTTATATTTTATATTTTATATATGTTTATATTATATATATATAATTTTATATATCTTGATGTTTATATTTTATATTATATATATGTTTATATTTTATGTTTATATATATATATATGTTTACATTTTATATTCTATATATGTGTTTATATTTTATGTTTATATACATTATATATATATGTTTATATTTTATGTTTATATATGTGTTTATATTATTTTTATATTTCATATATATCATATGTTTATATTAGATATATATATGTATATGTTTATATATATATATACATACATATATGTTTATATATATATATATGTGTGTGTGTGTGTGTGTGTAAATATATGTGTGTATGTATACATATATATGATTAGAATTATATATATTTATACACATATATATAATTATCCACGCTTTAAAACACTGATAAAAATGTCACTAAAATAACCACAATTTCTTAAAAACATGACTAAATTATATATATATATCTGTGTGTGTGTGTGTGTGTGTTTATATATATTTATATATTTATAAATATTTGTGTGTGTGTTTATATATATATATAAATATATATTTTTACATATGTGTTTATATATATGTGTTTGTGTTTATATATATCAATATATATATATATATATCTAAATATTTATTTACATCAATATGGGAAAATGAGATATATAAATATATATATTTTTTGCGATGTTTCTTGAAAAAATTCGCTAATGCAATGATGATTCCTAAAAACTGTGTCTAATTTAATGATGTTTCCTTAAAAAATGTGGCTAAATTAGCGACCTTTCCTTAAAAATGTGGCTAAACTAGCGACGTTTACTTAAAAATGTCGCTAAATTTAAAAATTAATGAAGCTTTTAAAAAACATAGTTAAATTATAGTTTTTTGTAGTGCATGGGGTTCATTAAAGGTTATAATATTACTTAATATCTAACATGAAATTAAATAATTTTTTTAACCTAAACCTTAACTCTATAAACAGACAATTATATTTATTATGTATTGCGTGCAATTTAAAATAGAGAATTGTTGTGCACAAAAAATTCTCCATTGACTCCTCTCCTCCTTATCTTTCCTTATCAAGAACAAGAAATATAATAGAGATTCATTTAAGACTAAAGGATGAGTGATTAACACAAAAAATGTAAGACAATCGATTCACCTCGCTAGTACCTGGAGATCGATTGGCGTTTCTTGGAAATCAAAGGAGTACATGTGGATCACTGCTAGATGGATTCTATCCTTTGATCCTTACAACACAATTAAGGCAATCCAAAATGGTCTTTTTCAGACGACCAATATCATCAATGAAGAAATGTTCCTAATCTAAGGCAATCATTTATTCCAAAATTAAATAAATAAATTATAAATTTTACATGAAAGATCCTCACTCTTGTTTTTGAGCATAGAAATATTAAAATAAATTTTAATATATCACCCACCATCGCACGCTTTTACTGTTCCCAGAACCAATTATTTTTTCATGACCCAAGTTTTAGATTTGATGCCTTGTGTTGATGTGAGGGGTTATCCCAATTGTGGTAGTTCCCTTGGGAATGGGAACCATTGGTAAATTCTTGTTCTGAGTTTTAGGTATGAGAAGTGCCATTTGTATACTGTTTGGACATGGGTAGGACTCTTAGTTTGTGTAACGACGCCCCAGGTAGGCAGGTGGTTGTGCAAAAAGTTGAGCCTTGTTAGGTACGTCAACATCATGAATACTTAAGTCTATGGGACTGAAATACTTAGGGAATGGTCGACCACTTAGTTAGTCATGAGAACTTAATTTTTTTGATGTATGATTCAATAATTCACCAGTAGATTTATTAGTCTTGGGGGATAACGAGACCCTGGGTTGATCTATTGTGTAGGCTATCACACAACATGAATGCATGGTGTCATAGGGCCTATGAATTAATTGAAATGGGTGTTACTATTACACTGATGAAATATTTAGGTAGTATGCATTGTCACATACGAGGCCCATCGAGTTAAAAGTGGTTCAATGAGCCATGTACAGTTTTGTGGCAATATTTTAAGTCTCAAGGAGGTTTGAGTGATGTGATCATGTAACACCTTGTCAAGTGTCATTTAAAAACTACTTATAAAAGTTTCATGGGTTCTTGAAGGCTATATTCATGGGTCAATCTCTATGTAGAGTGACCTGGGTGTTAGGAGGAAACCGATTTATCCTAGTGATGGGTATGGACATGTAAAAGGATCGGGTGATATAACACCACCGATCTGAGTTAGAATCCCGACTTTAGTGCCCAGTTCAGACGACATGCATGAGCGTGGCATGAGAATAGCGTCACACATGTGTCTATGAATGGGCCTATTCTCATTATGATTTCAAACAACTGAAGTAAATCCATGTGGTGGGAGGTACACCACAAGATGTTCATGGATGAGATCCTCACTGTGAATAAGGTTCATGCATACAATAAGTTGAGGTTTCTTTTTGGTTCTTGGTATAAGCGTGTTAGCCAAGTATATAAATTGTGTTTGGTGGTGGATGGAGTGTGTTCCATGGAAATTAATTTTCCATTTTTAGTAGAGTAATTCCTAGGATGCTCCTAAGGTGGGGAGTAAAATGATAGCCATGGGATGCAACCCTTTTCTAAGGGAGGTACAATATATGAAAGGTTAATCGTGGGATGATCATTGTGGAATCATGATGTTGGTGGATAAGTGGATATTAAAATATCTATATTGATTACTGGATACTAGGTTTGGACTCATATGTGCTTTTGGTTGAATCCAACACTATTGTAAAACAAGGATATCCCAACAGTTTAAAACTGTTGGGATGTTGGTATATGTTATACCAACAGTTTGCTAAAACATTGGGTAGTAAGGCATGGAGATAGTCCTATACCAATGATTACAGAGTAAAAATTGGTTTAGATCCATAAAAAACACAATATCTCTGCAGTTTAAGGAAAACCATTGGAATAGATAATTACCAACGGTTTGTAACCGTTGGTAAATATTAAATCTAGAACCTATACCAACGGTTTATAAACCATTGGTATATAACTTTACCAATAGTTTTATAATAACTATTGATATACTTAATGTTGTAAATCTATACCAACGGTTTAATTAAACCATCGGTATAGATGAATCTTTCCATCTCTATACCAATTATTTATGAACCATTGGTATATAGTTCTCTAAAATTTGATAGTAGCCCACCCTCTTGCCTCCCCTCTACAATGTATATAATTCAACAATAGCCTGCCTCCCCTCTACAATATACATAATTAAACACCTGAAAATACAACAAAGATAATATAAAAATAAAATATAAAAAGATAATATACAATGATTATATAACACTTGAAAATATATAATTCAAAAAAACACTCATGCCCACAATACAATATACATAATTTAAAAAAACAATCATGGAATAAATATACATAATCACACTAAAAGTAAAAAACAAACACCTAAAAATACCCAACACCCTATGAACTCTCTTCCTATGATTATGGGCTCTATCTCCTCCATCCATATCCTCTATATGATGTCTAGACATGGGAAGTGAACTAACTACTATTTTTTATGAACCTAAATGATGTGGGTTGTAACTGCATCGAGTTAAACCTATCAAGTATGACTAAGTTGTGTAATAATAATCTATTTCCTTTCAAGGAAGTTCATCTTATTAAAGTTTCATTTGTTGGTAGTGACTCGTTGGTTTATCTTAAAACTAGGAATGAGGTTTGTGTATTAAAAATTCACCTGTGTCTTTCATTGATAATGTGTGATGAAACTGAATAGCACTGGGCATGCTATTGGATTTATATAATCTTTTCCCATATAATGATTCCTATGGTGGGGATCTCCATGATTCTTTAGGAGGAATCATTTTAGGACACTCTGATGTGTTGAGTTGGACAATTTTAGTGATTGTGGTATTGAATTTGGGTGATAGTTAGCTTTTGTCTCATCTTCTGGTGTTCATGCTTGGAGTCATACTAGAAAGTGTGATGGGAATTTTGAAAAGAGAAATATTCTGAGGTAGTCAATTTTTATTCAATCATGGACTATAGATCACTCCTTATAAGTGATAAAGAGTTTGAACAAGAGTCATGATTCATGTGACACAAAAACATCTCAAGGGAGGTAACCACTTTAGTGGGGATATTGTAATAGCCCACATCATTACTGGTTGGAATTTCTTAGGTAATATTGAATCTCACTTTTCTAAATTGTTAGTTTTGAGGACTAGAAATTAGAGTAAAGTTTTGAGTGTTTGAGCATCCCAAAATGGAGTTTTGGGATAGGGGTCAATTCTCAAGTGACAACCTAGAGGTTCATGAGGTCATCAGATGAGTGTACAGGGGACCATCATTACTAAGAAATGTTACCATATTTCATTAACATCATGAATAGTGTATTTACTACATGAAGTGGATTCTTGTGGTGTATTATAAGGTTTTAGGATGTAAATATAGTGTTGGGGATTATACCCTTAATTTTCATGGTGTAATGATAGAAGTCACATCGTGAAATATGGACAAATTCCTTTTTATTAATTTAATAGAGCGAATTGGACCTCCGTTGCAATTACCTACAAGTATACACATACATAATTCAGTAATTACCTACAATTATAACATAGAATTGAATTTATAATTCAATTCAAGTATAAAACATAATTCATAAGGTAATTAAATACATACAGAATTGAATAGAGAATTCAATTCAGAATTCAGAAGTCAATTACCTTATGCAATACAGAATTCAGAATTGAATTCAGAATTGAATACATACAGAATTTCATTATGAATTATGAATAAAATACATACATAATTGAATACTCCCAACTATAATTTTTTATTAATCCACTTTATGGAAAAGTGGGAAACCAAAGTTCACACATAAAGAAAACTATGCGCTGAAAGAGCTCCCATAATTGTTAAACACAATACTAAGGTTATTTGAATTATATGATCCATATAATTCTCAGTGAAGAGTACTAAACTGAGTGTCTGGATCCTCCCTAATAAGTTCTTTAAGGTGAGAAACCATTATGTGCATTATCTCGATGAATTCCTCCAAGGTGATTCTGCCTTGGTTGAAGCCTTAGGATATGATTCGGTCTTGCTTGTCTATACATGCTTCTTGCTCCTCTGTGGCCTCAGTCTGCAAGTGTCTTTCATAAATCCTTAAAATATATTCATTTTAGGCGTTTGGATGAAGTAATTTTTCAAGCATATCTTCCTTGGAGTGGAAGATGAGCCTCAGACACTCCACACCCTCTTCTTCTGTTACTCTTGTTTCTCTTCTTGGATCCCAACTTTCCCTATCTTGAAGGCCTTTGCTTTCCTTACTTCCACATTACTTGGCTGATGTGGTTTCCATTGGTTTCGGAAAGTGAGAGTAGTCTTTGTGCCCCTTGGGTTTTTCCCCTGCACCGCTATGCATTTCCTCGAGTCACGCTTTCCTTTTTGCCCCTTCTTTCTTCTTGGGCTGTGGGGACCTTTACCTTGGAACCGGTTCATGCTGTCTACTGAGAGTTGGATAAAAATATCATCACCTGAATCATCCTCCTCCTATGAAAATTATTGTTCATGAGTTTCTAGGCCTTCAAACCGGTTTTTCACTTCAACCCTCAGTCCTTCTTTGAGAGTCCTCGACCTACATGAAGAATCCAACTTGCTTTCTTTAACCGCCAAGTCATTCTTATTCTTCCCCTCGCTCCTAGTCATCTGAAATGAGGACTTCAGAATGAGTGTGTTTGGTTCTAGTGGTCCTATCACGACCTATCCCCTGGGGCCCGTGCCGTGACTACCCCAATCCCTCCTTCCATAGGCCAAGGACTGGCGATTAGCACCGAAAGGAATTTTCCCTAAAACTAAGAAGGCATTTCCTTTATAACATGAAAACTCATGTAACCAAGAACACAAAAAGATACAAACACAAGAAAACTGTATAACCAAAAGAGTGAATAAAGTAAAAAGTGGCCGGAATACAAGCCCAACAGTAAAGGTACAAGTACAACTGAAATACAATAGAACTGAAGGAAGGGAAAAAATAGCTACTAGATTGTCCTCTGTGGTTCCTACCTGAAGGGTAGGTACAGATCACCTCCTCAACACTTCACGTCCTCCTTTCTCCTCTGTGTGCCGACACACCGTATGGTCCACCTCTAGGTACTGTCTAGTCCTAGTACTCTCAGCCTCAATCAGTGCTGTCCGTCGTCTGCATCCAACATAACAAGGTGCGGGCATAGCCTGTGTAGGGGTGAGTATAACGATACCCAGTAGGGACCCCAAGATCCTCTAGGTCTCACAAAATCCATCAAGGGTAAATAAAAAAGTATGAAATAAATAGATAACCTTACTTAGGTATATTTCCATAAATATACTTTAGTTATCAGGTAATCCATCTCAATCATGAGAAAACACAGAGGCACTGACTCAACTCACACCAGGATTTATTCTAGGGGTAGTATCAAGTAACATCCCCAGTCAGATCAACGAACACCTCAGCTGCTGGAGAAATCATCCTCTATAGAGTACAGTGTGCCTGTCGCGTCACACAGAGGCACTTCCCAATAACCCTGGATTGCTGAGGTACTCCTCCCGTCGAGTACCATGGGTCTGCCGCGTCACCAAGGCGCTCCCCACCATGGGTCTGCCGTGTCACCAAGGCGCTCCCCCTCATGTCCTACTGAGGTATTCCTCCTGTCGAGTACTGTGAGTCTACCACCTCACCAAGGTTCTCCCCACCATGGGTCTACCGCATCCCCAAGGCACTCCCCATTGGTCCTGTCGAGTCACTCTGAGTCAAAATAGTCAGCAGTCGTTAAGTATCATCCAGCCACTAGGTCTCCGCACTATGCTCGCTCATCTCTGGGAGGATCCACTCCATAAGCTACTGGTCGATACTCCAACTACCATGAAGTCCCATGAATAAGTATCTCAAAGGTTCTCCACGTAATAGGGGTCTCAACGTAACATACAATACGTCAATCGGACGCCCGGTCTGTGAGTTATTAGCCTTTTAGTCCTAGGGGCCTAGTTGGATTCATGCTCGATCCAACATGACCGTTCCCCATCTTAATCCAAAATTCAGTGGGGTATCACTCAAAGGGACCGTCTTGCTCCAAGGTTCCCAACGCCGTTGACGGTTCGTCAAATGGTCGTCCGGTGCAAAGTAATGGCCAAAATAAGGTAAATGGGTCGTAGTGGGCCTGGGTCCAATCTGACCCAGCCCGACCCATCCTGGGCCAACCCAGTTCGGGTCGACCCGACCTGACCTACTGGGTCCATCCCAGCCCACTGGGTCTGGCCCATCCCGTGAGGGCCACGAGGGTGCCGCGAGGGCGGTTCAACTGAGGGTTACTGCAAGGGAGCGGGTCAGCTCGGCCCGGCTCAGGGTGGCTCGGCCGAGGGCAGCACGAGACTACAGGGAAGCTCGACTGAGGAGTGGTGGTCCGGCTGTGGGGAGGAAGTCCGGCTGCGGGGCGGCGGTCCGGCTGCGGGCTGGCAGTCCGGCCGCGGGCTGGTGGTCCGGCCGCGGGGTGGCGCCTCAGCCGCAGGGCGGCGGCCCGGCCGCGAGGCGGTGTGGAGCCACAGACGGCGGTGGTGGCCATGGTCAGCGCAGAGGCCATGGGGTGGCAGAGGTGAATGCGGGGTGGCAGTGGTGGCCGCAGGGCGTTTCCGTTTCCCCATTGCCTTCATCGCGGCCGATGGTGGTGCCAGACACTGTTCTTGTGCCCCTTCATGGTTGGTCGCCGTCTTCTACCATCACGAAGAACACCTCAATTTAACATAAGAATTACGTAGAGGACGGGCCTTGTTAGTTTGACCCGTACTCTCCACATTAGAGTAGTAGAAAGTGGCTCAACAATAACAAGAGTATCAAGAACAGGTAAAGAAGAATTAATCAAACACCCTTTCTACAATTCTCGTCAATCACTATTACCAATCCCACAAAAGAAATAGAAGGGAGATCATAGAAAGTGATAATCATATTATAGTAAACCCCTACCTCATTCACTTGATGACGTTGACTAAGAGGGAAGAAGGTGAAGTTTTCGACGTTTGTCTCATCCGCCACACACCTCCAATTCTTGGCTCGTGCATCGGTTCGTCATAGTCGAAGACGTTCCTCCTTGAAGGGTGCTCCGAGGAAGAAGTTGAAGTTGGCGTTCTTCTTCGGTGAAGTGTTATTTGTTGGAGAGCTTTTCTCCAAGAGATCTTCCCTTTTCCAATGATTAATTTCCCCCAACCCACTAAAAAGAAGAGATATCCAATATAATAAAATATGTTGCCATAATTTCAAATTGGAACATTTAATTAATTAAGATGGATTATTTAATTTAAGTGGGAGGGTTGGCATAGTTTAATGTGGAGGAGGGTTGGAAAAATTTAATGTGGAGGAGGGTTGACACAATTTAATGTGGAGGAGGGTTGGGAAAATAAATATTGGAGGAGTTGAAGAGGCTCTCCCTCATTTATTTTTGGAGTTGAGAGGTTTAAGCCTCGGTTGATCCCCACCACCATAACCTCTCATGGGAGGTTAGGCTCGGGTGGTCCCCACCACCATAACCTCTCATGGGAGGTTAAGGTTTGGTGGTCCCCACTTCTCAACTTCCACATGGAGGTTTTAACAAATTAAATAAAAATAAAAAGTTGTACAATTTTATTTTTATTCTATTATTCCATAAAAAACCCAAAAACTAACTTCCACCCTCGACCAACTACCATCAAGGTGAAAGTATCTTTAAGAAAATACCGGCGTTGCGAGTTCAACGGTGCCCTCAGATTTCAATTCCGAGCACCAGTTAAAAATTTAGAAAAATCCGCTCGCACATTTACTGAACGTACCCGAACAAAAGTTCATAAATTCATTTCGGGCACTCTGGGCCTCGGAATAACACGACGTCAATTTTCACGGACTCGTAAAATTCCCATACATTTAAAAAAAAATTTACATGGAAATTCCAGGTCTTTACAGGTCCCAAGACGCTAACCCCATCATACCTTCCTTGACCATGGAGAGAGCTTGTAGTTGCATGGAAAAAGGACTTCCCCTGCAATTACTTAACAGATGGTTCAACCTCCTTTCCAAATTAACCCTTAGGAACTTCACTACATAGAATCAGACCTATGGGATGCTCATATCCATGACCCATGAATTGAGAATGTTGGTTAGTGTCCTCCCATTCCTGACCTTGAGGACCCCCAGAGTTATGGACCTTGATTACTACCTTCGCCACACCATTATCAAAAATTCTGTCCAAGACCGGATGCTCCACCACATCCACATGCAAAGAGAACTCTTTATACTTTCCTTCCACATGCACTGCCTCCACTCCATTCACCTACAAGGGGATGATCCCCAAATCCTGCCTTAACCGATCTAGGACATTCACAACCCGTGGTAAGGGGAAACTGGCCTCCACATCCTTCACAACTCTTGGAACCATCAGATAAGGCCACTGCAAATGCTGACCCTCCTGAGGACTACCTTCTGGTTCAAACCTCAATTCCTCACCTGGACCGAAATGAACCCTGCCTGGTTCCTGTTCCCCATGGACAACCCTGCGTGCCTCTACAGTCCTGTCCAGGCCTGCACTATCCAATTTTTGGATCACATCGGGGTTGACCTGCACGAGTCCCTTCTGGTTGGGGGTTCAATAGTTGATGAGCCCTTGGACCGTGACGACATCCAAGGACCTAATGTTTTAGATGATGACAGCTAGAGCAATACACTGTCCAAGAATCAAAAACCACCCGTTGTTTCCATCTTAATTCTTCTCCTACCGAGATCCAAATCCACTCTGTAGGAGTTTTCGAAACATCGAACTCAACACAAGCACGAGGGTTGATAGGGTGACAAACCGCAATAGTCCTACTATCAGAACACATAAATCTACCAACCATGTTCCCTAAAATGATTATTATCGACGAAATCTGAAAAGGAAGCAGTAAATCTAGGAAGCTTACCCACACCGCCGTCATCGGTTCGTCCCGATTCATGTTGGATTTGAAGGACCAACAAAGGAGGTAAAATCCGCATCCATTGAGGGTTAGAGGAGTGTTGTACCAAGTTAAAATAAGATCACTATCTGAGGAAAAATGAACCATCATCTATCACCGATTGAACAACCCTACCACCGCACGATCTTGAAGCCCCCAAGCTTCAAACACAAATCTGTCAAAGGCATACACTAAAGGACGACGACCCCTAAAATGAGTGACCATCATCATCTTGAAGAGATCCAAAGCGAAATTGAATTACTTTGTGGAAAGAGTGAGCTAAGGAGATCCCTTATGTTGGTCAGAAACCTTAGGGAACAAATGAATCAAAAATAATGGAGGAAGGAGAGTGGGGTTGGTGAAGGGGAGAAAGCTCTGACGATTACCCCTCCCCCCTTCGGGGAGGGAGGGGTCAGCGCATCTGACATTGGCATTAGGGCTTCACGATCAACCTCACTCTGGGGCTGGTTCCATCAGCTTCATCGAGCCCCCCAAGTATGTAAATACAACTGAATACATAATTATGTATGTGTTATATAGAATTATGAATACATATAGAATTATAAATTATGTACAATGTATTAAATTCATAATTCAATACATACAGAATTGAATTCATAATTTAGAAGGTAATTACCCTGTGCAATTACAATACCCTATACATAATTCAGTGATACATGTCAGTGTTACTCATTACCACTGTGATAGGTGGGTAGATTTGATCAATGTCATGTGATATTCCAAGAACAATTTATGGTATTGAGAACTAGTAAAATACATTAGCATTGGACTAGGATTCATGATTCTTAGTTTCCCAATAGCCTGGAGTTGTCGTATTGAAATTCATTGGAAAGATCTTATAGACCTTTTTCAATCTCAATGGGATTGGTGGAACCATATAAAAATGTGAATTGGGGAAGGTCTTACCCTCATCCCACCCCCTCCCCACCTGCATAGCCCACCCCTCCCCACCTACACAACCCCCTCCCCACCTCACCCCCAGAAGCCTACCACCTACTGCACATCCCCCACTTGAACATCCCCCACCCACCTATACACCCCTCCCCACCTGCACAACCCCCACTCTCCACCTCACCCCCAACAGCCTCCCCTTGCACATCTACCCTCCCCCATCCCCCCTGGACACCCCTCCCCCGCCTTTCACATCCCCCACCCATCTGCACACCCCCTCCCCACCTACACACCCCCACCTGCACAGTGTCCCACCGACCTACACGCCCCCTCCCCACATGCACACCTCCCCTCCCCACCCGCACAACCCCCCACTCCCCACCTAACCCCCAAAAGCCTCTCCCTGCATAGCCCCCTCCCCCCTACACCCCCTCCCCCACCTGTCACATCCCCCACCCACCTACCCCCTACCCACCTGCATACCCTCCCACTCCCCACATCACCCCCAGTAGCCCCCCCTGCACACCCCCCCATGCACACCCCTTCCCCCACCTGTACAACCCCCTCCCCACCCACCTGCACACCCACCTTTCCACCTACACCCACCCTCCCCACCAACACAGCCCACCCTACCCCTCCCCACCTATACACCCCCACTCCCCACCTCACCCCCAGTAGCCTCCCCTTGCACACCCCTCCCCCACCTGCACAACCCCCTCCCCCTTGCACACTCCTCCCCCACCAGAACACCCCCACCCATCTACAAACCCCCCTTCCTACTTGCACACCCCTCCCCCACCTGCACATCCCCCACCCACCTGCACACCCCCACCCACCTGCACACCCCCTCCCCACCTGCACAACCCACCCCCACACCCTCCCCACTTGCCTAAGAAATTTAAAAAATCACAAAACCATTCTTTTATTTAATTAAAATATCCATGTTAATAACATTTTATAGGCTAAAGCCTTATTTAAATCGAAACATGCATTCTGAAATACAAATATTAATATCACAAAAGAGTAATTAAATTCAAAAATCATCTCCCAAACATTTTTAAAAACCATTTTATAATGGAACCAAACCAAACACACATGTTTAAACCATAAAAAATCTAGAACCAATATTTCATAAATTATTAAACATATACACAAAATATAGGTGATTTTCAACAAAATAATAAATATGGACAATGTGAAAGTCTATTTGGATAGATCATAATATCTTCCTTTCTCTATTAAATCCTCCATGATTAAGGGTGATTTTAGTGGTGTGTATATAGAATTTTTAGGTATTATTACTCCTCACCTCCCTAATTTTCACTCCCTCCAACTTCCCTTTGATTTAGTGGTTGTGGATTTGGGAACTATATGAGCATTCCACCACAACATAGTGCAATCGATAAAAGAGGATGAGATTTTTTTGTAGATTGATAGTAGAAGAATGATGATGATGAATACTCAAGGTTTATTAATTCTTTAGATATAGTAAATACCTCAAGTGACATATAATGGGTTAACAGTGATGATATAATTACTCTATGGGTATATTCAAAGGATTTTATAAGGTAATTTATAAACATATGGATCTATTTTTAAGTTAATGGACTAGGGCCTAAGGTAATAATGGTGTGTAAGGATCCTAGTGTGACCTTCTAGACCTTGGGAATATTTTACCATGAAGTAATATATGATATTATATCGATGTGTGGGGTTTCTTGATTCCAATGTAAAACATTAATTTAAGAAAACCTGTGGGTTACAGAATCTAACCTAAAGGAGTTAGAATTATTGTGAGGTGAAATGATATATATTTAAATCTATTGACATAATCATGGGTGAGGTATTTTGGTGATGTAACCTACATGAAGGTGGATTATAAAAAATATAATTGATGAATAAGGTCTTAGGAGGACAATATAGATTCATGTGGGATGGTTTTACTTGAGGGAAATGTGATAGTTAATAGGTTTAACTTTTATGATTGATAAATCAGTGGGGGATTTTGCAGATATTCCCAGAGTGGTGTGCTGAGTGATGGGGTTTAGATTTAAATAGAAATTGTTATGGTAGCAACGATTAGATCTAGTTACGTGATATATTTGGTTATATAAAATTCCTATGTACTGGAAATTCTTACATGAATCTGGAAAATTATAGTTTTCAATAAAATTCACTCATAGCCTCTCCAAATGACTTCCAACCGACCTCAAAAACACCTTATAGGGTCATGAAACATTATACCATGATGTATTCATACAAACCAGATCAATAAGATTCATAATTTATCATAAAATTAAAATATTTTTGGTAACAAATACAATAACACAAAGTATCAAGTACAACATGATTTGTGAATTATATTAGATCAAAAATGGTGTCCAATAATGTAAAGCATCAAAAGAAAATGAACCAGATAAAGATGAATAAGAAGTGGTATAATGAAAATGAATAAGCTCAAGTTCTTCATCTAAGAGTTTGAGTGTATGAAAAATGAGAATTGTGAAATATATTTGTTACCATGTAAAAATAGAATTCATAGAATCCATACCTAAATATCAAGTCAAGTTTTATTATTTATAGATAAAGAAATAAAGATAATGTGACCTACCTAATCACACATATATTCAGTCACAACAAACCATCAAACAAAAAATGTTAGTAATATCCATAAAAAATGTAATAGATAAATATGTCCCTCATCACCATCACTATTATCACCGTTATCATTAGACTCATCCTCATCCTCATCCCTGTCCCCATTATTGTCCCTGCCCTCATCCCCACCATCATCCTTAGACTCCTCCTCACCCTCGTCCTCACCATCATCCTCATCCTCGAACTCTTCCTTTCTATAATCATCGCTAATAATAAAATTGTCTCAACCACCACTAGAACAATAACCTGGTTCACTATATATTGAACACATAGATGAAATATATTCATTATAAGCTATGCTAACCTCTGGTGGAAGTGTTTTACATAAAAATTTCATTAGTTTCATAAATTCAGTGTTTTCCCTAGTAGACCATTCTTCCACCTATGTGGAACTTTTTTCAGCCTATTTTACTTATGAATTAAACTATTATAACTCGGTGGAACTAAAAATGGTACCTGAAGAGGTCCAATACCTCATTGGAACTATAATCTTCCCAGGCCAGTAGTATACTCTGCCAGGGTGCTCATCTCCCAACACCTAATGTAAGTGATCATTTGACCCAAAATTGTCAGGTTCCTGGGCATCAAGGGCCTCTAAAGCACCCTGTTAAAAATATAAATAGATTATTAAGTTACAAAATAGACATTAAAATTTGAAATCAACAAAGTAAAACATACAATCTGCTGCTTTGTCGGTTCGTTAACCACACTTCCATCTTTTTTCCTTCTACTCGAGCAAAATTTTTTTTCTCAAGGCACTCTTCCTTCAATATTCAATTATTTCCTCTAAAATGACATTTAATATAGGAAACCGTAATTAAAAATAGGTTACAAATAATGAATTTCATAACAGAATTATATGAAAACTTTAGAAATCAAATAAATTATGGTGGAAACAATAGAAAGTGCAAGTCCTAAAGAAAAATTATAAAAAACTATCATACCTGCTTCCTCTTATGATCTGACATCATAGTAAATCTCAATATGTGGAGGTATTTTTTAGAATCAATGTTTTTATTTGTTTTTTCTGGATGATTCCTAAATAAAATTCAATAATAAATAAGATAGTATTAATGGAAAACATGAAAATTTTAATTTAAATACCTCAAATGCGATTAATAACTTAAACTTGATAGTTGTCCAATGAGTAATAATTTGTTGATACTATTCTATCAGGAAATAATCCATGACAGGTACCGCCTCTAACTCTGTGCCAACTCTAGCATGCCATCTAATATACAACTTGTGCTTATAGGCTCTCCAAATCTCACCTAACTTCTTTAGACGTGTTGGCCATGCACCCTCACCATCAGGGAAATTAAACCGAATTTGACACCAAAATATTAATTAATATAAATTCAAAAATAATATATTACATTAAATATAATATATATTTTTACCCATATTTGTGCCTAAGAATTATACTTGACTTTTTTTGGAAACTTTATCCTTGAGAGTGGGATGACGAGAATGATGCCAGAGTATTTAGAAAGCATAGAAAAAAAACTCTAACATTGATGCCCTATTTTTTAAATCATTTTATTGTTTTTGTTGTAGTCCACCATCAACTATGTTCAATGGTTCCACACCACACGCATGTGTGTAGGCCCCCGCCCCCACCTCCCATCAATAGACGTATCCTTTTTGAAATAAAAACAAATATTATATCAATACATGTTATAATGAAAATAAATAATGTTATAATTTTTTTTAATGTTCTATAAATATACCTACGACAGTCTGATCAATGGGCACTGCTGGATCTGAAGAAATTGAAGGAAAACCCTTTACAGGTGGAGTGGGTCCCAATGTATGCTTCACAGGGATAGACTGTGGTGGATTAGTAGTTGAAGAAGATGGAATATATAAGCTCGAAGATAAGGAAGTATAAGTAAAAGAAGAGGGCATGGATGGTTGGCCAAATGCATGATATGGATGAGGAGTGGGAATCATCATCAGATATGGTATAGAAGAATGAGGAGGCTCAGATGAAAAGGGTGGTAAAAACATGGGAGGCCTAAATATCCCGTGTGTCCCTAATGACACACCAGGATCAGAATTTGGGATAGATGGTACATCAGTGGGAGGGGCATGGTCTAATCAGGTACGCCGACTAGATCATCTATCTCTCGTACCACCCTCCCTCATATCACTGGACGGAGTACTAGGACTAATACTAGGATTCTCATCAAATAATTGTCACCTCAGTGGTGGATCCTAAAAAATTTTTTAAATCAAAATTAATCACATGAAATTCTATGTTATTTAAATATATATATATTTGAAATAAAATACTCACAACAGGAACTAGTGGAGGAACAACCATCTCATCCATGCAACAATTATTGTCTGTCATCCTTTTTCGTCACATCTCTTCAATAGGTTTCATTTCCTACATTTGAAAACAACTATGGAAATAATTAGAAAAGTATAACAAATGTGTAACCCAAAAAACCAAATATATGAGAGGGGATATGGGGATTCATGAGTTTAGTAGGTTTTAATATAGTTCAAGTTGGATACAATATATTTTTTATCAATATTAAATTAATTTTAATAGTACCAACCTTAACAACCCAAGTAGAGCTAAACCAACAAAATTGACAACATGGATGGATGACTATATATATTTCCCACAAAAACTTCGGGTTTAAAATCAACTCTAAAAATTGAGCTATTAGATTCATCATAAGTAATAAATGGATTGGTTCCAATAGTAGTAGGGATGATGTCAATTCCCTCATCACCATCATCTAAAAAATGTCTTGGAATTACTTCAATAATGACACCAAATTTAGGTCGAATATGATCTTTAACATAAAAACCTATTTCTTCATTGATTCCAATACATATGGTTCATTGGTAGAAGGAGTGAAAGTCATGTCAATAATTTGAAATCCACAATCATCAATAAAGGTACCCTGCCTCATCATCGAATCAAACCACTGGCATTTCATCATCGTGACTCGGCCATGAGAGTAATAATATAATATTATTATTTTCTCAATGACTCCATAATAAGATACATTTTCAAAATGAGGTCTAATATCCAATGAACTGGAATAATAGTCTGTTGTGGATGTTAGCATAACACCATCATGTTGTGTTCTCATGTTCTTTTCTTGTTTAATGATAATAAATCTATACCCATTGATCACAATTGATTGAAATTCATGAACCACGGTATTAGGACCAAAATCCAAAGCTCTTATTTCCTCAGAAACAAAGTCTATATGAAAACTCAATACCTAAAATATAAACAAATATTAAATTCAATTAAATATTTATTTTATTTATCTATTACAACAATATTTCTACCTTCAATTTCGACCAAGTAGAAAAATATTTTCTATGCAAAGTCTCCCTCCTTCTTAAAGATAAATAACTATGATTTATATTTATCATTTCCTTATGTTCCAAATAGATAAAAATAGAAATATTTTAATAGATATGTAAAATTACAAGAGAGAAGATAATATATACATGTTCAATTTACTTTCTTGATGTAGTCATCGAACAAATCACAGTTGAACAACACTATGTGATGTTCCATCTCCTGCTCTTCAAGGCTTAATTCCGTCAATGTATATGATATGAAAAGTACTCCAGTTTGAGGAAGTGATGTAAAATAAGGTTCAATTTTCTCATACCATTCTTCTTCATTTCTCATTGGTCTGTTCATTCTTGTAGTTAGATCAGACAAATACATTGAGCAGAAATCCATACATTCTTGAGTCAAGTAACTATTCACGATTGAACATTCGGGATGATTCCTATTTTGGACATAAGATTTCAATGTGTACATATTTATTTTAGTTGGATACATCCAAGGAAAAGAAAGAGGTTGTCCAAAAAGTATTTCGTTTGGAAGATGGACAGTCAGATGTAACATGCATGTGAAAAATTATGGAGGAAATATTTTTTCTAATTCACACAAAATTAATGGCATATTTTCCAACATTTTGTACAAGAAACACTTGGACAACTTATTAGTACAAAGATCTCTAAAAAAATGGAACAATCGAATAATTTAAACCCTTACATTATTGGACAAAATATGATAGATGACTATTAGAATAAAATCATGCAGAAGAACGTGATAATCATGAGTCTTCAAAGATTTCAGCTTTAACTCTATTTTATTGAACCATTTTTTTATATTGCTTGAATATCTATTAGGAAATTTAATAGTCTCCAGTACTTCCAGAATTTTTTTTTCTACAGGTGTCATCACATAAGAAGCACATAAAACTTGCCATTTATTTTCATTGATACACACATGATTAAATTCTGTTCTAATGCCCAAATCCACCAAGTCACACCGAGATCGTAAATAATTTTTTGTCTTTACTTTTACATTTAGAACAATCGAAAGAAAATTTCAGATATATTCTTTTCAATGTTCATTACATCTAAGCAATGATGTAACAAATTGGTTGACCAATATGGAAACTCGAAGAAGATACTCCTCTTCTTCCAATTGTAACAAGTGTCATTGGAAACATTCTTTCTCTTTATATATTTCATTTGACATTTCCTGAATGAAAAACTGAAATCTTTCAATTCATTAAGCACATCAGTTCTAGACATATGATGAGGTGGATCATCGGTCTCCATGTCATTTTCAAATATTAGATGATTGTTTTTATATGGATGGTTCATTGGAAAGAATCGTCGATGTCCCATAAAACTAAAACTATGATGATATTTTAGTCTTTTGGATTGAGTATTCTTCATATAAACTGGTAATGATAGTTTTACCTTTCTTCTCCATCCAAACATCATTGCATAAGTAGGAAAATCATTGATCGTCCACATAATAATAGAACACATATGAAATATGTCTTTTGAACATGCATCGTATGTGCACACACTCACATACCAAAGAAGTTTCAAATCTTTTATTAAAGGTTTCATGTATACGTATATATTATTTCTCGGATCATAAGGTCCAGATATAAGTATACTCATGAAAGTGAAAGGTTTTTTCATACACAACCATAGGGGAAGGTTATAAATGTGTATGAAAACTGGCCATGTGCTCTGCAAAGTAAGAATCTATCCAAAAGGATTAAAACCGTCACATAAAAGACTCAACCTCACATTATGCACATCAACTACAAAATTAGGATATAGAGCATCAAATATATTCCATATAAATCCATATGCAGGGTGAACCAACTCTTCATTATTCTTCTTTCTCTCGGTATCATGCCATCACATTTTTATTGATATTTCATCAAACATGAAAATATTCTGGAGTGTGGGGATCAATGGAAAGTTTCACATTACTTTCTATGGCACACAGTATGACATTCCATTAGCTTTTGGCTCCCATCAGGATGTTCCACATTTGATAAATTTATTTCTTTTATCAATTTCCTCCTAGAATAAGCTGCAATATTTCGAGCAAGCATGAATTTTGTTTTTTGATAATCCATATTCTTCAACTAATTTCCATTCCATATAGTTGTTCAGGGAACATATGCATCATCTAGAAGTAATTCCTTGAAGAAGGTAAGAATGTAATTGATGACAGTATTAGAAATCCCATACATGGTTTTCTCATGAAACAATTGAATTAAAAATTCCAAATTTTTCATTTTACCACATTGCTGCTATATTGGAGTCATCGCAACATCATTAATTTTTTTCACTCTGTCAACATCATCATTTTCATTGGACACATCATGTGTTCCCATATAGAAGTCTTCTTGGGTTAAAATCCTTTCCTTCTAATGATGCCGAATAAATAGAAACTAGTCATATATCAAATTCTCCAATCCAGTCCTCTCATTTAGATCATCATTATTTTGAGATTCCATTTTCTCCCCATTGTGAAACCACACATAATAGTTTGTTTGAAAACAATATTTGGTTATATGTTAGATAACTTATTCATGACTTAACCAAGTTCTTCCAACACAATTATAACTTGGGAAATGTATGTTACCACTATCTAAATCATTATCAAATGCAAAATCTAAAAATATCTCCAAATTGTTTTGATAATTTCTTAAGATCCGATTACTTTCATACATCCAACTTCTATCCATTCTGTAAAAAAATTATAATCATTCATTTCATGAAAGAAATTAAATAATATTGAAGTTCAATCAAAAATATTTTTAAGTAAATGAGAAATGTTCACTTTATATAAAACCATAACCGACACAATATGTAGATACATATTGAAACATAGAATTGGAAATTATAGTATTATATCAATATTGATTTGAGACTGTGTAAGAGAAAACAAAATTACATATAGTGGAATTAAAAAAAAGAGGAGGTTTATTTCCAATATAGAACATAGTCCTCTTCGCATGATAATAACCCACTACTAAGCACATTTATTTAAAAAAATAAAATGAACCATAACATGGACCAGGTTTTACATGCAATAACTACACTCTAGGAAGTCCAGGACACAATCAACCTTTATTGTAGTTATTCATGTGAAAAATATGTAAAAATAAGGAACAAGGAGTATTAGAGTAAAATCTTTTAAAGAATAAGATAAACAATAAGTAAATATACATTAAACACAAGCACATCTCAAATGAAAAATGAAACATAGAGGGTGAATAGTGTATTGAGTTTTTGATGCAACTCACTATTAGATCAACTTTGGTTGATGAATAATATTTAAATATATACCTTATATAAGATTAAATCATCCAATGAATCTTTATATTAGGTGTGGTAATAAATCTTAGAAAATAAAGTGTTATGTGGAGAAGTAAGTAACATAGTACCCTCATATGTTCCATACACCCATTTGATTTGAGGCTTTATCGAATTTATACTCAACTATTAAAAAATTATCCACTGAGGAACAATCATAATTAATTAATCATATTAAAAATATTTTTTGAAAGTATTAAATGGTAATATATTCATTAATCATATTGACAATCTTTTGGTGTAGCATACAATGAAATCCACCAATTAATTTGAATTTATTCAAAAATAATAACAATTCATTGAAACTCAAGGTGTTGAAATCCCAATGAGTGTAAAATCCCATATCACCCAATCACACCACCAGGATCATTCTCCAATGAGTCACATTCCAAAAAATCTACACTCATTCAACTAAAAAGTGACCATGATTCTCATCAATGTCAGGTTTATCTATAATAAACCACCCTTGGTTCTTCTTTACCAACAATACTAAGTAATCACACTCATGTCATGGATTACTAATTGATCACTAGTCCCTCAGGAATTACTACAAAACCACAAAGAATGTATGCATGCTCTATCCATCCTAGATCCAACGATATCATATCAGAATCAACTGTCTTATCAAAAACCACACCCAAAACCAATAGTTCTAGGTATCTAATAAATTATTCCTTTTTCATATAATCATGATTCCTAAATTAATTCAAGTAATTTAAATAAAAAGGATGTAAATAATTCTACATTTCTTCACTTTTACCATCACAAGGGTATCAAAATAATCAAGGTGAATCGTTCCCATCATGAACTATTTTTATGATTACCTTTAATACTTTAAACAATTACAAATCCATAAAATTAATAAATAAACCCCAAGTGTTAAAATACATCCATTACACCAATGGAATTTATTTACATCATCAGAGAACACACTAAAATAAGATCCACATGTTATTTCCTCAAAAAATACTATGGTTTGGGTGGGTATAATTCCACTAACAAGTTATATAGGAAACCCATATTAAATTCATTATGGACACTTTATAAAACTAAAACCTACGTCATTAGAAAATTTAGTCACACATAAGAATATAAATGTCATGTGAATCCTACATGCCACATATGATGAATGTACCCAATCCTCTTTCCTGTATAGTCCAAGTGCCAAAAACACAAATTACAATATCAAATTAGCATATCATACTTGAGTAAATATATCAAATGTAACATTAATAATCTAGAAGAGAAATTTCATAAACCTATTAAACTATAATTACCATTGGATATGGGTTCATGATTCACCTATTTTAGGACTATCACAAGTCCAATAGATTCTTATCACCATATAATTATCCGAAAATATCAAGAAAAATAAAAAACACTCTAATATTGATTTAAAATGCCCAAAATAAAAGAAAAACATTAGAATAAAAATAGGTTCACAACAACACCTCATGTGCACCTCCACATACCTCAAATACTATCAACTATCAGTGAGATACTGAATCATACATTGGGTATGCCAAGTTATATTTATAAAACTAGGGTACTAGAGAAGAGGAGGAGAGATTCTTTGGAATTAACAGGGCATGAATGAGGGCTAATTATGAACGGAAAAGGAGAATCAAGAAACACATGATAAATATAGATGTATCATATTCTTCTTTTCTAGAAGATAGAATCCTTCACCAATGATCATTCATTTATTTAATTAGTTCATATTATGTCAATAGTTTATACCCTTTGATTTATTTTTCATGCATTTATTTTTTATATTTTTAACTTTATATCATATTTTTTTCTTAGCATGATCCCGAATTTAGTTATATTTTTGAACCCGTATATTTATATTAATTGTTCCTTGATTTCAACCATGTTCCAAATTATGATATAATTAGATGGGATCACACCATCCCATAATGGGTTTTCACATTACTCATGTACTTTTTAGACCATTGTTCTTTATGTTCATTTTCTTCATCCAATGGGGTCATTATTCGACATTTTTTGTATGGTTTAGAGAATAAATAATCCCTTAAATTCGTGGAGGATGTCTGAAATACCTATATATATTAGATCCTTGGGATTTGATTATGGAATATTTTTTATGGATGGTAATTAATTTGATGTATGGAACCCTAAAAAGAAGTGGTTGGCACGATGGATTACTGTTCATGTAATTACAGATCCTATTTTTTCCAAAGGAGTATAGATATCAATATTTCAAAATCACCCCCATCAAATACAAATATTATTAGTGGTAAAATAGTGAAGAAAGTGGTGAAAATCATATATATGTAATCTGTGTGAAGAAATACTTCAGTTTCTACAAAATCATTTAATACACTCCATGTATCATGAAGGAACACATTCCATGTAGTTTGGGATTTCAGGGATAAAAGTGTTTTGGCTGAGCTAATTACTACCCACCTTGTAGTATGACCAACACATCATGTGATCATACCCATGCAACAAATCCATGTGCCAATGGGCCATTTATATCACCCCATTTGGGTAAACATACCTTGTACCATAAGGGATTGGCCATGTATATTTACATGGCTATCCAAGTTGCGTACTGTGTGTACATTCATAGGTCCCTAGATTATCTTAGACACCATGTGAACCCTTATACACACCATGTGAACCCTTATTCCATTCCGTCATTATTATAACCATTAATTACAACTTATTAAACAACATCATTAGTCATATATAATCAAAGTGCAAATAAATCAATAATACTAGTGGATCTATCAAGTAAAATGAAATCATACTATCTTACATCCCAAATGACCACCCATAAGGCTGATTAATGACCTCACTGAGATCTCCTTTCAGCCAAATCAAAACAGAAAACAAAAAATTATAGATACAGAACAAAATAAATAAGGTATCACTTACAAATTTGAAGTGTAGAAGAAAAAAATTTCTTTATTGAAGATGGATTGATCGGTGGAAGAAGTTCAGAAGGCTGGGGAAGAGGGAACTTCAATTTAGGGAAGCAATAGAGCGGAGGGGGAATTGGAGGCCTGATCTACATTTAGGGGAAAACTTTCCCAATGGTTTTTTTAAAACCATTGGGATATATAGTGTATCCCAATATTTTTTTTAAAACCGTTGGGAAATATTTTCAAATTGGAGACTATCCCAACAGTTTACTTAAATTGTTGGGATATGTTTATTCTATACATACTATACTAACGATTTGTACAAACTATTGGTATAGTATCCCTATACCAATAGTTTTTTCAAACTATTGATATATAAGTGTTAGTGTAGAGCGCATTTCCAATAGTGAAAATTTCAGATGTGGGCTCAAGATAACTTAGGGTGACCCGAGTGAGATCAATTCTCATGTAGTTTTGATTCTCTTGTTGGGGCATGATGACAGTTTTAGGTAGATGGGGATCAACCATTAGTTAGTCGTGCTAAACATTCACCCTACCACTAGTGTTACCCCTCTACTTGAAGGGTAACTTGAAGATTTATTAAGTTAATGAAGTTTAAATTGAAGATTTCTTAAGTTACTATAGGGTAACTTGAAGTTTATTTAAGTTACTGAAAGGTAAATTGTTTCCTTAAGTTACATAATGGTATCTTGAAGTTTCCTTAAGTCACTAAATGGTAACTTGAAGTTTTCTTAAGTTAATGGAGGGTAACTTGATGATTTCTAATGTTACTAAAGGGTAAATTAAATTTTATTAATTTACCAAAGGTAAACTTAAAGTTTTCTTAAGTTAGTAAAGGGAAAATTAAAGTTTTATTTAGTTATTTAAGGGTAAGTCTAAAATTTCTTAAGTTACTAAAGGGTAACTTGAAAATTTATTAAGTTATTGAAGGTTAAATTGAAAATTCCTCAAGTTACTAAAGGGTAACTTGAAATTTTCTTAAGTTACTGTAAGGTAACATAATTTGAGATTCCAATTATGTTATTTCAATGAGTGATGGGTAAAATACATGGATAGTGTGCTTATATGATCATGGGATGCCTCTATGGGTAAACGAATTATGATTAAGTAGTAATGATGCATCGATGGGTGCAGTTGAGTATTTTCGAGAACTATTGAATAGAGTTCGTTTGACTATAATTCTCATATTTAATTGGATACAGTTATTTTGAAACCATATTGGGATTATCACTATAAAGTAGACCTTTTTTGAGGGTTGGATGGGCTTTTCAAGGAAGAGTTGACATGTTTAGTTGTTCCTGAGTGGAAAAGAAACATTCATTTAGATTTGGAATAGAAAAATGAGAGCTGGTAATTTTTTAATGGTTCTCTCATGTGTTTTGAGGTATAAAAAATTGGAGAGAATATTTAAAGGCCTAGTAAACCACCAATATCATTATTTGACATGAAATTTCAATATCTGGAGGTGCCAAGGTTCATAATTATCTTATAAACTAAGCTCTTAGGTGGGGGGAACCATGGTTTGGTTAATCCAATGGGATAACGATGTAAGTGTATCCGGTTATATGAGAGATTTAGAGCATCATAATAGTGTTTGATGAGGAATAAGAGTATCATATCGAGTTTTACTGGTCTTGTGACTTTTACTTGGTTCTACACTTTGGAAACACATCAAATGATAAAAAAAGGTACAATACCATTTGAATGGGAGTTTATGACCAAAGTAAGTTAGGTGGTATTTTTGGATGTCTACTAGGGCTTCTCTGGGATGATAATTGGTAAGGTGGGGAGGTTGTAAGATATGGTGTTTTTTATAGGTTGAGAATTCCAAGGGAATTTAAATTTTCAATCTTGTGAATGGGTCATTTTTAAGCTAAGATTTGGAATAAAATTTTGAGATTCATATCACCTTAAAGTGTTTTTTTGGATGTGGGATGAGGCCCGAGAGGTGTCTTTGAAGGTACTAGGGTCTCAGTGAAATCTGGAGGGTTAGGAATTTTAAAAATTTTCATCATTGGGATAATAAAACTTATCGTGACTGATGATCCGAGCCCCGATATAGTATGAGAATCTCATGTAAATTAAAAGAGAACATAATTTAAAACTGGAAAACATACCTATTCATATCTGAATCCTAGCTTGACTACAACTCATCATCAGCAATTATTTCTTGAAGGATCCATAGTAGGATCCCTCTAGATTGTCCACACAGGCTTCAAAAACCCACTAGAGCATCGTATGTCAAATTACAGGTGCTACCACAGAGATCTGATGACAGCTTAGATGCCCTGATGATCACTACATCGACATGCCTTTGATCACCAAGGGGGATCTTGATCCGAGCACCTTGATTGAGAGTCTTTCTCTCTAGAAAGTGGAAGAGGAGGGGGAGGATCTGGATTTCATGCTGTGAATAGTACATGGAAAGAGCCCCTCTCTTCCTATATATAGTAGATGTTCAAAATACGTAGTTTGGTTCCCCGAACCCCATTTATTTAACTTTTACTAAATAAATATTTATGAAAAAATAATCTATGTCAATGTTATTTATTATTTTATCACATACCTATAATATATTTAAAATATATTACGTGATAAACCTGTGTCATTTAACTCAACTCATAATTCCTACTTAATATCAAACAAACCTGAAATATTAAAATAACATTCGTTAAATTAATATTTTCTTGTATATAATTAATTTTGAAATTCTTTTATTAAATAAATTTAACCCAATTATTCTTAACTATAATAATAAATAATTTATTTATTTATCAGTGATTTATAACTTGGACAACGTTAAAACCCCATGATGGTCCCACCATGTCCAAAATACCTATTCAACTGAATAGGGTGGATTATTGAATACGCTATTGTATGTGACCCTCTAGGATATTATCTCGATAGTCGTGTATATAATTTACAAACCAAGAGTGGATTTTAGAAACCCATCAAGTCCCCAAAGCGATAAGGATTATCATAGTAACGAGAACCAACCTATGAACACATACTGTGTACTATAATCTCTTTTTCTTTAAATGTCTCATAAAGCAAAACACACACTTATGTCATCACCCATTTATTACTTTATTATTTATTGATCTAACCGAATGGATTTACCTTTTGACTACCTTGACTAAGGATTTATAAAGGTACTACCATCCTAATCAAAAATTCCTGAGATATATTACTTCCTAAACCTGGAAGTGAAAAATCCTTTCTTGACCATTCAACCAATTCCATACCACCAATGATGTTCCCAACACAAGCTACCAGACCACAATTTCATTATCACGGTTTTTTCTTTTAATAAAAGTATGCATTCAAATAACACACTTTGATAACAATATCAAGTTAGGAGACCAATACACATGTTCGTAAATAGAAAAAACCAATGACATTTATAACATGTGGTGTTCTTATTGGCAGGTCTATCCTCATAATCTCACTATTAGAGATCACCAAGTGAAAAATTCATGAGAAGAAGTCTCAATGCTTATGATCCCCTAACACTTGATAGTTATACATCTACTGTGTCTAGTTAGTAAGATGTATCTAGACTAAATAACCTCAATTTAAGATTAATATCATAGTATCTCAAGGTTATCATTATAGTCTGAGATCAACTATAACCTTTTGATACGATAATTAATCTATGGAAATTACCATTAAATAGTGGATGTAGAAATATCTACACTATAATGGTTAGTATAAATCTTGTGTATATAACTGTACACATGATATGGTAATCAAAAAGTACTGTTCAAGTTAGGTTTAAGGAAAACACTATTACAACACTCCCACTAGCACTAGAGCCAACTTGCTAACGGACCTTTTTAGCCCCCACATGATAAATATCATGTTTTTGCTGACTCACGATTTTAGCTTCTAGGTATGCCACATTTTTGATGCATGGCTATTATACTATATGAAAACTCATCTTCTTAGGTGAAACTTCTTGAGAGATAGTATCCCTGAGTATATCCTTTTTTTCCACTGTCAAAACTTGACATCTTGGATAGTAAGAATATCATAATTTACATCATGGTAATTATTTACGTACTAGGTGTGATTCCAAGAACTAGAACAAATAATTGTGTATATATACTTCTTATCTTCCTCAAAAGTTTCAACATACTCGATATTTGTAGGTATAGATACCACTAGATTTTATGAGCTTGACTTGATCAAAACATTAGACTAACTATGATACTAGATCAAATTGATCCAAAATAAAACTATTTTTTGTCCCACCAAAATAGTATCCTTTCCTCTCCACTTACTTGGTGCATATATTTTTTACTTTCCCAAGTACAATTAGAGAGTTCTGACTGCTTTACTTGTAGTTATCCTGGAAATAAATGATATTTTACTATCATAAATTATATGTTGGAAATATCATATCTTGTACATATCATTTTATACATGATTGATCCATCACTAAAGCGTATGGAACTCAAATAATCATTTAACCTCCTCCTATTCCCATGTATGTTTACTTAGAGGGATTTATGCCATGTGACACTAGAAAAAAATATTATCTTTAATTTTTATATATTGTATTTTTTAAAATACCATGTTATTATATGTACAATTAACTAGGTCCAAGAAACCATTAGATTTACCTCAGTAGATCCTATTCCCTAGAACATAGGTTACTAATTTAAGTAAATCATTAGAGAATTACTTTTATCCCAGTCTTAACTAACTATAAGACCAATATCCCTTTCCCATATGTTGCCCAACATATTTTACTTGGAAAACAATGGTGCTCCCACTAACCTCTGGTAGACCCATGTAAAACATTCATTTCATGTGAAAATTATATGATCCTATTGCTTGCTTCAATCCTAAACTATATATTTGTAACATTCAACCTTTATTAACATTATGTGATGTGACCACCCCTTTCTGGTTACTTTGTATATACACCTTCCATGATTGGCAGTCATGACATCCAATGCTTAATCAAATGATCATAGAAAGTATTTATGAAAAGTAAAATTCTAATGAATTTTGGAATACCAACTTGGTATTACCAATCAATACTTATTGGGAATTTTCTTGTACTACCCATGTATCATCTCTCTTGAATACCCACTGTAGTATTCAAAATAAAAGACCCCTTTTCACTTTGATATATGGAATCTATTGTTGAATTTTAATTTCTCTTGTCAATATTTTCTAAAATGCATATACTACTTAATTATAGTAATTATTAATCTCACTTAATAATATATCACTATCCATGGTGAATATAAAACCATTAACATGGTTTTGACCTTTCTATATATTATGTGTCTCTGGAACATTCTTTTTCCACATGCACTTGTGGAACTAGTTCCTATTCTAATTACACGTGCATCTAAAACATTGACTAAACCCAAGTCAATCTGGATCCCACCATATCAAATAGATATGTTCACCCTCTTATAGAAATGTAGTATATCACTTGACTATCACTTTTATATCTTAGGGATTTTGTAATTTCCTAAGAAACCATTAGTATAATTACTTAGATGCACAGTGTGTTTAGCTTGATGCAAGTTTGTTTATATCCTAACAAACTGTTTGCATATAAACACACATCCTTATGAAATAATGGATTTATATCATACTATAACCCATATGATATCAATTTTTCATTATATTTAACACATGGTTATGGTATTTTTTCATTATTTTCAAAGAATGTATTTAAATATAATAGAAGTTTTTCAAGTTGTAACATTGATGCTACTTACGTCATGACAATGATGTATAAAATGTGCGTTTACATGCTATATTTTGTTGATCAATGTTAACATGTAATACTTATCATTGATACTCATTATTAATATAAATGTCATGATATGAATAAGGTAATGTGTGTTTATGAATTACTCAATGCTACATTACATTGATCGATAATTGCTTGTTCAAGATATTTTTCGACATACCGGCCTGAAACAACTCATATCTCTTGACCATGAACACTTCAATATAACATTACTTAATTATTGAAAGGAATATAATAAATTATATTTACCACTATATTATGCTTGGAATAGTTCATGATTTCTTGATGAACTAATTCTAAAAGTAGTGTGGAATACATTTATTTCTAAAGGTTCCTTTGTTCAAACCGAAAAACGTCGATAATACCAAAGGTGTTTAGATTCACCAAGTGTAAAAACCGAACTAGTTATATCCTTGACACCAAATTTTAGTTTTTCTTGACAAGGAATTATCTTTCCACATCCAGGTAAAAGTATTAAATTTTATATTCATCACTTATTGCTTATGATTCTAGTATCACTGAACTATCTGTTGAGTATGATATACTATAAAAAACATTAATTATTGAACCTATAATAATGTCCCTTTGTGTCCAATAGGAATGTGACATAATTTTTTTGGTTATACTTAATAACAGTTTTAAAAGAATAATTAACTTGGAAATTAGATATTATGTGTTTCTCACCACTGACTTAGGAATAACCTTTTATCAATCGCTTAGAGAAGACACCTTCTTGTAATGTTTCTATTATTTACTTGGTTACTATATTTAAATACACATATGTGAAAGAAATATTTCATTTAATACCCAATTAGTAAAACCAAAACATTACATTTAATATTGATGGATATACCTGAAGAAGAAGTAGACACTTTCTTCTTTAATTTAGTTCATTGTGATTAAACTTACCTAAAATTTATTTTATGTTATGCGATGAAAATAACCTCCTATTTGTTATCAAAAATCATTTCATTAAAAGGCATTGGGAACGTTACTTTGGAATCAATCTTTCTATTAGCCTCATCACCTTTCATTTCAACTTATTCACCATAAGAATTACGATTGTGATATCTTTAATGTTCTTATTGATTGGTGAATCTTACCTAAAAGGTAATGACGCGTTTAATCCATCCTATATATTTTTGTAACCAAAAAAGAAACTAGGGTAATCAAGTGTAAGAGTGGGATACATTGCAAGATCCTAATCCATATTTCATATTTACACAAATCCAGTGTAAATTTTCACCCTCATATATTACTTTACTTTCTCCTTGTAAACATCTCAGAGATGAGACTACATGTGTAATCAACCATGTATCGATGTTGTAACTGAAAAAAACATAGGATGTTGGTGATAAAAGTATGAAATAATCATAATATGCTTTATTAATGAGTCTCCTATAAGAATTTTAACACCCACGCTTTCTGAGGTGGATTAATAGGTATAGGGACACCGAAAAATTGAATTTCTGATATAGTAGTTTTTGTATGAAAGTGCCTGTACTGGACTAGGAATTTCTTGATAGTTATGAAATTTTTTGTGTCTAATTATTATTTCAGTTTATCTTTTGTTTTTTGTTTCCATTTTCTAAAAAAATAAAATTCTAGCTGATTAGTACTTTTATCTTGATTGCTGATTTAGACATTATTGATTAATTAATTAAATCATTAAATTTATCCCACTATTTTATCGAATTATAGGAACTCTCTATACTAGAATTGGAATACTATATCACTTGAGTATTATAGTTTAAAGGATACTTGAGCTTCCCCTCATAGTTTACAAGCTATGGCTACACCACTGTTCAAATAGTTTGAGGTTGGATTTTGACTAGATAACCACAATAAATCATGGTTCCTTGATATGTTTAGTGAAGTCCCAACTTCTAAAATATTAACTTTATTTACTCAACTCTTTCCTCTAAAATGATATAAAGTTAGATATGGATAATCCTTACTGCTAATTTAGTTAAGTTAATCCACCACTCTCATAATAACTCCTCTATAGTAAGAGGCACCCTCCGCTATGACATGATGACCACCCCAAACACTGGTTTTTGTTCAAATTTGAATGATGGAAGGTGGTAATGACTTAATATTACTTTTAGGGTTTTTAAGTCTCTCTATCTCAATGAATGTAATCCATTTCTATTAATTTGGTTCATTTATGTTTTTTCACTCACAACTAAAAATTTATAGAAAAACATTCATACCTTCTTTATGCATCTTATTATCTTTATTTTATGTATTATCCTGCTATTATAAAATGCATAAAATAACAAATAAATTTATAAAATAATTAAACTACCTGACTGGTCTTGAGCATATAATATTGGTTGATCCATTTAAATTCATTGGATCAACCACAAACTAGGGGCATCATACCTAAGTCATCGCTTCACTCATGATGCAGCTCGCCCCTTCCAGTATGTTCACTGCTCGTCTAGATTTTTTCTAATCTTGGTGGGGTCCACATCATGCATCATCTTCATCAAGGAGTACTGCCTCATCTTGGAGGGGTCCATGCCATACACCATCTTCATCCAGTATACAAAATTACTCATGTGTAGGCAAGGGGGACTAGGGGTGTAATGTACATTAGACAAAATGGAAACATAGGACCTTATACATATTGACTGAAAAGATGATGCACACACCATTCAAATTAATTAATTACAAACATCATAAATAGTTTAAAAATAATTAATTAAATAAATAAACATACACAAGTTGGGTCAACTTCTCAAGATCGATCAGTATAATAATGCGTGATAAAAATTAAATTGCTTTAATTTAAGTTTGAAGACCATTTAATTAAATTAAATAAATTTATTAAATTCAAATAATTTAATTATTCTTAGGTCCCATAATTAATTTAATTCATAACCAAAATTAAATTAATTTTATCGTGGGTAATAAATTATTATAATAAACCAAAATTTATATATTAATTAATTTAATTTAATATAAAAATTAAATTAATTAATTTTCATTAATTTAATTAACTAGTTAGGCCCCAAAACACCATGTAGGGCCTGTGAGGGTCAGGCCAAACCCGTGTAGGCCCATTCTAGGCCGTGCAAGGCCAATCCGGGCCAGACAGGTCCACTCATACTTGTTCTGGGTTTGACATACTTGGTCAGGCCATTTTTGGGGTGAATCTGGTCCTGAAGAAGGATATTAGGGGTACTTCGTACCAGTGCTTCATCCGTGGGTGGACGATGGCCACTGGTATGGTTTGGAGGGTTCCATGTCCGTGGTGAAGTGGTACAACTAAGGTGAGATCTGAATGCTCAATGGTGAAGGGTCCTGATTGTGCTCAATATAGTTAATGGACGGGCTGCAAAAGGGGTTGTCGTCAGATCTGGGTAGAGGAAAGCGTGCACCCTTGGGATGGTGGCTTTTGCAAGCGGATTCTCATTCCATGTTGGGAGGGGGCATGGTAGTCAGCAGTAGAAGGTTGTGGGAGGCCAGATCCCAGTGGAGGCGGCCGGTCATGCCGCTGTTGAGGAGGTGGATGGTGCCGGTTGTGAAAAGGAGGCATCTTTCCATCATGGGTGAGACAAACTTGTCTGTAAGAGGAGGTGCAGACTAGATCCTGTAGGACGTGTTGTGGTCGGTTGCTAGTCATATTCTTCTAGATGAGGACGACGAGTGGAAATGTGGTCCAGTTCCTATAGGTGGCTCACAGGAGGATGCTGCGATGGTGGATGGTTCTGAAGAGGAGGCCGATGGTGGGAGGTGGTGCGATCAATAGGGGTGCGAACTAAAAATGGAAAGGAAGATCTGGGATTTGCCGTTGTTTGGGGATCTAGTGATTAGCTAGGCTGGCTCATGGTGAGTAGGATCCACCATTGTGGGTGCTCAGTGGCGTGCTGACAGAAAGGGGGGTGGGGTGGCCGACAACTAAATAGGAGGAGAGTTGACATGCTCTGGATGGACCACTTCAGGCTGCTGCTCAGATGAAGACAAACAAGGGGGCCACCTCAATGGAAAATAAGACCCTATCTTTTTTTGTTTGTTTGTATTTGTGTAGAAGCCACTACCGACCTTTATGTCCAACTGGTTTTTTTGTTTGTCTGATGTAGAATAATTCCACACCAGTTGGTCACTCAATTATAATTAGTATAATATTATAATATAATAATAATAACAATAAAATATAAAATTATAATAATACTACAAATCAAATTATAAAAATTATAAAATTATATTTTTTCAAATAATAGGTATTATTTATAATGAACTAAGAATGGCCGAATCTTGGCTGGATCTTTAGGATAATCAGAAATAATCAATGAAATTTTAAAACTCGAGATCAAACTGCAAACTTGATCAGTATCAATAATTTCAAATGGCCATAACTTGTCCGTTTGAAATCAGATCAACACGTGGTCTAAAACGTTGAGACCAAATTTAAACCCACTATTTAATTTAATGAAAATTAAATTTTCTTCAACTCAGAAAATTTATACGATCCCTATGATACCAATTAAAGCTATTGAGGTCTCATCATAAGCTGGTGGGCCGAGGACTTTAAAATTTTTCATCATTGGGATGATGGAACTTGTCATCATCGATGATCCCAGCCACAATATACTCCGTAGAACCCCCATAAATTAAAAGAGAACATAAATTAAAACTAGAAAACATACTTGTTCAGATCTAAAGTCATGCTTGACTACAAATCATCACCGATGAGCTTTTCTTGAAGTATCCATAGTAATATCCCTCTAGATTGTCCACACATGCTTCAAAAACCCACTGGAGCATCGTACACCAAGTTTTAGGTGCTAGCGCGGAGATCCGACGATGAATTTGATGTCTTAATGATCACTACATCGATATGCCTTCGATGCCTAAGGGTGACATTGATTCGAGTGCCTGGATCGAGATTCTATCTCTCTATAAATCAAGAGAGGATGGAGAGGCTTTGTATTTCTTTCAAATAATAGTACATGGAAAGAGCCTCTCTGCTCCTATATATAGTGGATGTTCAAAATACCCGGTTGGGTTCCCCAACGCCCATTTATTTAACATCCACCAAATAAATAATTATGAAGAACTAATCAGCATCAATATTATTTATTATTTTATCACATGCCTATAATATATTTAAAATATATTACATGATAAACATTATTCATTTAACTTGATTCTTAATTCCCACTTAATATTAAATGAATCTAGTATATTAAAATAATATTCGGTCGATTAATATTTTCTCATATTTACTTAACTTTTAAATAAATTTAATAAATAAATTCAACCCAATTATTCTTAACTATAATAATAAAGAATTTATTTATTTATCGGTGATCGATAACTTAGACAACACTCAAACCCCGTAGTGGGTCCCACCATGTCCGAAATACCTATTCAACTAAATAGTAGTGAATAAAATCCACAAACCAAGAGTAGATTCTAGAAACCCATCAAGGCCCCTAAATATATAAGGATTGTTATAGCAATGACAACCAACCTACGAACACGTACTGTGTACTATAACCTCTTTGTCTTTAAATATCTCATAAATCAGGATGCACACTTTTGTCATTTCCTTTTTCTTGCTTTATTATTTGTTGATCTAACTGGATGGATTTACCTTTCGACTACCTTGGCCAAGGATTTATAAAGGTACTACCATCCCGATCAACAAGGCCCGAGATATATTACTTTCTAAAACTAGAAGAGACAAATCCTTTCTTGACCATTCAACCAATTCCATACCACCAATGACACACCCAACACAAGCTACCTCACCATGATTTCATTATCATGTTTTTTTTCCTAGCATCAAAGTACATGATCAAATGGAACACATTGATAATGATTTAAATTAAAGAGAATAATGCACATGTATGTAGATAGAAACAACCAATGACACCTATAACATGTGGTGTTCTTATTGGCGGGTCTGTCCTCATGATCTCACTACTAAAGATCACCAAGTGTGAACTTCACAAGAATAATTCTCAATGCTTATGAACCTCTAACACTTGATAGTCATACATCTACTATGTCTAGTCAGTAATATATATCTAGAATATAATACCTCAGTTTAAAATTATTTTTATAGTATCCCGAGGTTCTCATTATAGCCTAGGATCTACTGTAACCTTTTGACATAATAATAAATCTATGGACAATACCCTTAAATAATGGATGTTGAAATATCTACACTATAATAGTAAGTATATATCTTGTGTATATTACTATACACATGAAATGGTAATAAAAAAGTAATTTTCAAGTTAGGTCTAGGTCTCCCATAATTACAATAGTCTCAGGATCTAAAATAAGTATTGGAAGCTTCAGGCATTGAAATATTAGTTTTGGGAGAAAAAAATATGGGGCACACAGTTAGAAAATGATTAGTGCTAACAATGAACCCCAAAACATGTGACCTATTTGTTAAGTAATATGGTTTGTTTAAGTTCTGTAAGGGGCCCCATGAAACCATGTAGTTTTCTATAGAGTTGTAGAGGTACCAACATTGTTAGAGAATGGTCTGTCAAATCATGCGTTGTAACCATGATAGGTGGGGGTTGCTTCAGACAGTGAGTCTATATGGTTGGTACCTGATTTGTCTAACTGTATGACCATACCGTGCACCTCTTTAAAAAGCAAAAAATTACCATTTTCTCCCTCTTTCCTTATAAGTTTCTACCCCCTTTCCTCCCTCATTTTCCAAACATCTCTTCTTCACTCACCCTCTTCTTCCTCCCACTATAAGAGATCTACTTCATTATTAGTTCAAATAGAACATCATCACTTATAATCAAGAGTCCCTAGTAAGTATATAACACTTATATATTCCTTTAATAGTTTATTTTTCTATCAATTTTTCTCATGTCATTTATGTGGGTTACACCCTACTTTTAGGGCGTTTGTCTAATTTTCTATTTTATCTTGTTCTAACTTGAATCCAGGGTCTATACTGAACAAGTAAATCTTCTTAAGTTTAAGGAAGGAGACCTATAAATTTTCCACCAAAGGTATTTCCATTTATAAAATATGTCATTGTTCTAATAATACCCTAATATTTTTAAAACAAAACTATGTTTTATAGCGTATATGACACGCAACGCCAAGCCTAAACAAACCATGAAAGATTATTATTTAAATATGATTGATATAAAATAGTAGGTATAAATATGATTAATTTATTTATGTAATATATATAAATAACCTAATTAATATAATTAAATTGATAAATTCTTAGTAAATAAACACTTATTTTTTAATGAAGACATTTTATCCTTCAAAAAAATACATTTTCTTCAGAAATGTTTTTATTGATTTTTGTGAGAAAATATTATAATTAATTTATAGAACTTTTAGAAAATTTATTTGATAAAATGAAATTAATTTTTGAAAACATCATATCAAAAATAACTTGGTGTGAAATTTTGTGATTTTTCTAAAATGATTTATTTTTTAGTGAATAGTGAAAATTACCGATTTTTCAAACACTATCATTTATTTTTATTCAATTAAGTAATTTAAAAGTACCATTGTAATTTGGATTTAGTATTAAATTTACATATGAAACATTTTATTTATAATAATTTAATTAATCTCATTTTAATAAAAAAATTCATGATTTTGATATAAGTTTAATTTTATTCTTAAAAAACAATTTTCTATAAACTTTTTTTAAGTGCATAAAGTTTATCCATTTTAATTCATTAAAATAACCATTATTTACGAAGTATTTGAATTAAATTTATATATTATATATCCATTGATATTAATTTAAATTCATATAATGATGATTGATAGTCATAGAGTTAATATAAGATCATTTATTCCTAAAAAATGCATTTTCCTAAAAAACCACTTTTCGTTTCATTTTGTGGATTTAATTTTAAGTTAAATCATAAAAATTTTGTGAATTTTATTTAATAAAATACATTCCATATTTGGAATAATAATAATTAATATTATTTTATAAGTTTATCTTATTTTTTTTTTCAAAATCAATAGTAAAAATAGTAGAAAATTATTACCATGGTTATGTTTAGAATGTGGATTTACACATTACATGTTCTTGTGTTAGAATTAATTTTACAGACATATAGGATTTTTATTTTATAAATTTTATTTTATATTTATAATCATTGGTTCCAAATTATTCAATAAGGATCATTTTAGTTTTAGGCTTAAAGGATAAATTACATAGGTAAAAACTAGTTACTCTGGTGAAAAACTAAAATGGTAAAAGTGAGTAACTATGAGGGTAAAAAGAATAAATTTTTTATTTTTTTTGGGGGTGAAGGTTTTTATCAAAATTATATTCCCTAAAATTTTTTATTTATCAATTTTGGAGGCACCTAGTGTGAGAGTGACTTCCCATTATTGAATAGTTTTGGGTATTTACAAAAATGCAACTCCTTCTCACTAATAAAATGGAACCTCATGTTCTCATTTATTCACACTTAAAAAGCCTTTTGATTCAGAAAATACCTACCAAAAAATATTAATTAATTCCATTAACACTTCATGGAAGTATTTTTTTTATTATAAAACCCTCATAGGAAGTCTTTTTGTGCAAACCTATAGAGGTTTCCCGAAGAAGTGGTATCATTATTAACCAAACATTTTTGTTTTATTTCTTCTTCCACCTACTTCAAGCATTATTTAACTATGATGATATAATAAAATAATTATATCCCATTTAATTATATTTTATTATGTTAATTTCATAACCTACATCCATCTACCCTTCCATTAAATGGGAAACAAAACCATCGTTCGTGTGTATGATAGACTACTGACTCATGAACAAATGTATTTTGTTTTCCAAAAGCACATCTCACAGATATTTACGATGATGGATTTAATGTATATATATATTATATTTATTAAATATCTATCATTATGTAAAATTAATATATCATATATTTTCTTACCTTTCCATTCACTGAAAAATGATAACGTCGTTCTTGCACACGTGTGGATTACCACCTCCACGAAGCAATGTGATTCATTTTTCATTACCTAACCACATGGATGGTATATATAAGTGAATTTAAAGAAATAATATAATATTTTTGATATATTAATAATTATTTAAATATAAAATGATACTTACCTTCATTCCATAATCATCGTTGAAAAATGAAAATTTTACTCATACATACGTACAATTTACTATCTCCATGATTGTTACGTAGTTAATTTTTCATAACCATATTTCATGAATAGTTTTAAAAACATAATTGATGTATAAAAATTATAATTATTTTATTATTATTATTATATAGATCATGGATTAATGACTTATTTTACCATTTCCAACCTACTAAAGTCATTTTGGACATATGAACCAAATATCGTCAAATCATCCGACGTGAACTTAATTAATTTAGTAAATAAATATAACATGGTAATAAATAAAATAAAAGTATTAATAAACTTAATTTTTTTATTAATAAATTAAATAATTAACATAATTTTATTATTATGGAATATAAATTTCATACGTGATGAGTTGAGCTCGAGGTAAGAAATTTCGTCTCAATTTCCCTTCATTGATGAATATTTTAATGTTATAAACCTAATTTCTTTTATATGGTGTATATAATACCCCTTATACATATTATTTAATGAATTATTTATAATTTATGGTATTTTAATTTATAATCCATTTTAATTTCTCTAAGGGGATTTGATTTAAATGTTACCAAAGTGGTAAAAGTTTTATGTTACAATTACCTTTCTTTTTGAGATTGTTTATGTTCTAGATTAATTTTTGTTAAATCATATAAAATTATTTTATTGAACAACATATCTTTTTTTATAATCTGGTCATGAATTTTGTTTACATGTTTGGTTTCTATTTTCCCCCTTATTTAATAAAGAAACATCAAGAAAGTTGTTTGTAAGTAATACCAATCTTGTATATTCTTTTAGATATGGAATATTTATCTTCCATGTATATATTTTACTTAAAATATTTTAAAGAATATTTTTAATATTATATAATTATTTATTAAATAATTTTTTACCCATGTTTGAATTTTTTACAAAGGGGTTTAAAAGGAATATTTTTTTCATTTTCCAAACAAGGTACTTTTTGATTTTTTTATAAAAGTGTGAAAGGAATATTTTCTTTTAACTTATACGAAATGAATGGAATTTCTCACTATCATGAAATCTCAATGCTTTGGATCTTTATTTAAAATTTTCAATGGTTCTTTTAAAATAAAATATTTTCTAAAATATTTCATAATTTCTTTTAGATTTTAATGAATCTATTTCAAAGTGAAAAGGGTATTTTTCTCAAGAAATATTCTATGTGATATTTTAAGGATGTTTTCATCAATAATGACAAAATTTTATGTTATGAACGACTTATAGATTCTATATATATATCTATTATATATATACCTAGTTCATTATCCCTTCATTTGGTGGGGTAATACATGTCTTAAGTTCTTTTATCAAATGAATTCTTTATGAAGTATTTGTTGATTATGACATGAGGCAAGATTATGCAACCCATTTCTTTCCATGGATAATTATTATATTTATACCTTATGATTGATTTACTTTTTATGAAATACATAATCATGTACATGTTATGATGAGTGTTCCTAGATATCACTCCAATGCATTGGGTAATGTTTTTGTCTAATGAGAAGCTATGTATGGGATTAGGGAGTAAACCTAATCCATCATAGGAATTTTTCCACCTGTGATATTGTCCAAACTGTTATCCTTGACTCATGTTTATGTCATGCTATATATTTATTCCACATTTATTTTGTTTTTATGATCTTAGGATAACATGTTATTTATGTTATTATTCCATGTTATTACTCATGATCCTTCTCTTTTATAATATCACGTTATACCTTTGACTCACACATTATGTTTACTTATCATGTTTATTCCCTTACTAGGATTTTTAGATCTCCCATTTCTTTTATACATTCCCATAGTTATCATATAAAGTCTTAGTATCTCAAATAGATTTAAGATATCATTATGTATAATAAAATAAGTATGTTATGTTTTAGTTTCTTTTCTATGTATTATGAACCTATTCATCCAAATACACTAGCCCTCATGATCTTTTGGATGTACTTATTGAATATTTATGTTTAAAAATCATATAATAATATGTGTAAAAGGATTGGGTTTCTATAGTTTGCATCAGATCAAGGTATAGTTATTTTTGGGGATCAGTATTAGGGAACTTTAGAAAAAATCATGGGGATAATTCTAATTATAGGATAACATCCTAAAGTTTTGGTAAGTAAGATATTATGTGGTTTTCCTAGAAATACATCCCTGTATGGATACTAAAAGTGGACATGGTTTTGAAATAGATACATATTGGGGTAATAAGCCCAAAAATATTTGGTTGGGTATATCTTAACCATCATTATGATTCATAGTGAGTGTGCCCTTACTGCGCACATGGTTTAACTCCCCCGGGGTATATGATTGGGTTAATTCACATTTTTTATGAATCGTCATGAAATATTTGAATAAATGATAATCATTTATGAACTAGGTTAAACCTAAGCTATCATAGGTTGAAAATAAGGTGTCATGATTTAGACATTATATATATATATATTTTTATTATTATAGTTATTATTACTCACACCATAATGATTTGGTTTTAGTCAATGGATTGAACCAGGAGGAATAATGTCAATGGATGAATGTGAAAGAAAAGGTGGTTATTCTGAGTAACCAAATGGGATGATGACTACAGTGAAATATATTATGATTATGCCTAATTAGTTATCATGATATATGATTAATAACCTGTATCTTAACTAACTCTTGAACTCACCAAAGAATAGAAGGATGGACTCCGATAAGATCTTGGGTGGAGGATACCATGGAGTAAAGAAGACTTAATTTTATTAATGTCAGAAAAATGAGAAGTTAAACCAAGGAGAACATCTCAAAGGAACATGGAAATGATTTATGTGTAGAAAATGACATATAAAAAGAAATTTCCAAGGAAAATGAGGAGTTTAATGGAGATAAATAAATTTCATCCTAGAGTTCCATTTATAGTTTATTGTATTATATGTGAGGAACCTAGATGTTATATGAGTTAATTACCTCTTATAAAGGTTAACTCCTAAACCAAGGAAGGAACTATGTTATAGCAATCATTTAGGTGAAAGTATTTATGTATTGGTATTCGAGAATCATTTTATATAAGTATTTTTATTAATGGTGTTTTGGTTATAAGAATCATGAAACATCTATGGATTATGACAATTTTTTGAAGCATATATAATTTTAATATATATTTATAGTGATTAAAGTTATTTATATAAAGTTTTATCATATATTGAAGATTATATAACTATGACATAAACATTTTTGGTATGATACTTTAAGAGTGTTTTATGTTATTTAGAGTTAAATGTTAAATTTATCTTGAAGGAATATGTGATAAATATTTATAATCTTTGGGTTTTAATCTTAGTTTGGATTACTTTGAATAATTTTAAGTTTAACAATTTATAGAATGATCTAATTTTAACATTGGGTGTTATTATTGATCATTTATAGATTAATGTTCTATTTTATCATATGATGGTTTATTCAATTTGGGAATTATCTAAACTTGTGCTAAACATTTTGGTTTTGGTTAATGTCTAAATATAGGAGGAATAGATTGTTATCATTTTTTTGGATTATGTGAATGGTTAAAAGTTGATTTTAGTGCTTTATACATAATTTTTTTTATCTTGAATACTCCTTCTTTGAAGAAAAAGGTGAGATTGTGGTAGAAATTAATTATAGGATAAAATTATACTTATCAAGTAAGTATATTTCCTTATATTCTTAGTATATATGGAAAAATAATTCCCCAACTATAATAAATTTTCTTAAAAAATTTTATTCCATCACCATCATTTTTTATGAATCAACAGTCTTTTTCATAACTCTTTGGTTTATATTTTTTGTGGTCATTAACATTCTCAAGATCATTCACTTTCTTATGATCAATGTTCTCTGTCACTCTCCATGATTATTTGGACATTAAATATTTTTCCCATATACATATTTTCAATTCTAAATAATCTTCTTCTATTTGAAAACCTAGTTATGTGATGACCTTCCTATTTCCATTTCCCTCTTTTCCAGAGAAAGTTTTATTAACACTTTTTACGATGTGAGATTTCAAAAAAGGTATTTTCAAATGTCAAACCTTTGATTATCGAGTTCAAGTTCAAATTACAAGGATGAAATTTATTAAAGGGGGTAGAATGTAATACCCATATATTTTAAAAATAAAACTATGTTTGATAGAATATATGACATACAACATCGAGCCTAAACAAACTGTGAAATATTATTATTTAAATATGAACGTTATAACCTTGATGTTAAATTAAAGGGTATGAATGAGATTAAATGTTTTTTGAAATATATATAAAGATCATACTCAATATAAATAAATTTATAAATTCTTAGGAAATAATCACTCAATTTTTAATGAATACATTTTATTATTCAAAAAATACGTTTTCTTCAAAAATGAATTTTATTTCTTTTTGTGAGAAAATATTATAATTAATTTATGGGAATTTTAGAAAATAGATTTGATAAAATTAAATTATTATTTTTTCAATCAATATATAAAAATTAACTTAGGGTAAATTTTTTTATGTTTCTTAATTGATTGATTTTTCAGTGAATAGTAAAAAATACCAATTTTACAAATACTGTCCTTTTTTTTCATTAAATAAAGAAATTTACAAGTATAATTATATTTTGGATTTTTTATTGAAGTGAAATATGTAAAATTTTATTTATAATAATATAATTAATTTCATTTTAATCAATTATTTTAATGATTTTGGTATATGTTTATTTTTAAGCTTAAAAGCACGGTTTTCTGTAAACTGTTTTTAAGTGCATACATTTTATCCATTTTAATTAATTAAAATAAACCATAGTAAGTTTGGGTTTAAATAAAATTTATATATTATATATCTATTTATATTAATTTAAATTAATATATTTATGATTTATATTCATATAGTTAATATAAGACCATCTACTACCTGGAAAGTGCATTTTCCTGAAAAATTGTTTTTCATTACGTTTTGTAGGTTTGATTTTATATTAAATTTGGAAACTTTTGTGAATTTAATTTGATAAAATGGATTAAAAATTTATATTAATCATTATTAATATTAGGTTATAATTCAAACTTAATTTTTTTATAATGAATAGTAAAAATAGTAAAAATTCATTACTATAGTTAAAATTAAAACACAGTTTTGTATGTTACATGCACTTGTGTTAAAATTGATTTTCCAAACTTATAGGAATTTTATTTGATAAAATTGATTTAATATTTATAATAATTGGATAAAAATAATCTAATAATTCTCATTTTATTTTTATGCTTAAATGATAAATTTCCTAGGTAAAAACTAGTTACCATAGTGAAAAACTAAAATGGTAAAAGTGAGTAACCATGAAGGTAAAGGAATAAAATGTTTAAAAAATGTTTCTTTTTTAGTTTTGGATGTGTGAATCAACATTATATTCCCTCCAATACTTTTCTCATCAATTTTTAGGCACTTGGTTAGAGAGTGACTTCCCATTATTGAATAGTTTTGGGTATTTATAAAAATTCCACTCCATGTCACATATAAAAGGGAAAATAATATCCTATTTTATTCACAATTACCTTTGGTTTATCCAAGACCTACCCAAATATATTACTTAGTTTCATTAACACATCCTATAAGCCTTTTTTTAATTATAAAACCCTCCCAGGAAGTCTTTTAGTGCAAACCTAAAGGGTTGTCCGAAGAAGAGGCATCATTCTTAACTGAACGTTTTTATTTTATTTATTCTTATACATCCTTAAAATATTATTTTACCACGATGAAATAATTAAATTAGTATATTATATATATTAACATTTTTTATGTTAATGGAATAACCTACATCCATCTCCTATTTCATCAAATTGGAAACAAAACCGTCATTCATCTGTATGGTGGACAACCACCTTGCAAACCAATGTAATTTATTTTCCATCATCACCTATCATAGTTTTTTATGACAATGGATTTAATATATATATATATATATATTATATTCATGGTATATTTATCATTTTAAGTTCCCAATCAATATTAAGTATCACTGAGAGAGGGAGGGGGTGAATCAATAATATCTTTTTCTTTTAAGTTTCCTTATTTCTAAAATAAACTTAACCTCCTGTTAAAGAGTTATCAGTTTCACTGAAAACAAAAACATCAAACATCCATAGGAACACAATAATTTAAAAGGTTCAATACTCAAAAATAGTAGCTACATCCTTGGTATGGTTTGGAAAAAATCTGATACCACCCAATCCTCTAGAAAATAATCCCTTTGTGTGGAGTACAATAAGTAGGATATTACCTTACACTCATGTATCACTATGTTCAATAAAATAGTGCATGTTCTTAAAGTATCATGAAATGATGTAATATAATTTTTATAATAAGTTAAGAAACATGTTACTGTACTGCCTTGAAAAAATTCACAAAAAGATATTCAAAAAAATTATTCACTTTCTTACCTGACAACAGGAAAAAACTTCTTATAGACTTCATAATGACACTCAGTTTGATATCCTAGTCTAATTCACCAGTCTGATTTCTCAATATGGAAATATAATTCTATCATAATACCATTAAAAAAATTCTGAATTGCTTCTACCTCAGTCCGAAAATCCCAGTCCCATTTCTTGGTTCGATCCAGAAACTCTGATTACAATCTTGTCTCTTCTCATTTCTTATTATATCTAGAAAAATTTATTTGGAATTATCAATCTAAAAACATATTCTCTCTAAAAAAATTCAGTGATCCACATTCACTCTTCAATAGTATATATATGTCATAAAGTACAAAGTACTTCCTCTATTTTTAGGTGACCCAAAAGTGTTTTGGGTGGGATTTCGAAAACTAATCCCATTAAACAAAATTTAACTAATATTAAAATTCACTTGAATTTAAGATAAATATTTGACTTCTTCAACACTTATAAAATCTTCTCAAACCTTCTCAAATCTTCTCACATATTTAGATTTCTTCATAATTTATTAACAATATTCAGCCCAATTCTTATTTTCCAATCTAATTTTCTCATTACGATGAAGGCATAAGGTCACTTTGATTTTATTGACCATCTTACAATCAAACCAAAACTGAAGAAACCTCACTAAATTTCTTGAAACCAATTATAAAATACGAATAACACATGTATTCTCATTATAATTATCTATACCCACTGAAATAATGATCTATCCATTTTGATTTATTCATTACGATGAAGAAAACATATTCTTTATTATGATGATTTACACTAAAAGAAACATATGAAAAACATTTTTCAAACTTCTTCAACCACTTCCATGATACCTATTGACAACACTTAAACTAGCTTCAAGAAATTTTCAGTTTCTTCTTTTCCTAGACTGATGATCTTGTGTCCAATGAAGTCATCTATGTTAGCTCTAGTATGATAGTCTTAAACCTCTTGATATAAAAACTCTTGAAAAAAATAAAAGTTATTATTTATTGTTCTTGACCCACTTAAAAAGAAAAACAAAACAAATATTTATTTTATCTTGACCTAGAAGAAAAACAACCAACAATTCATCTCGTTGAAAATGGTTGACTGCATTATTGATCGGTCTCAGACTTTATTCATCAACATTGGTCTTAACAACTTTACTTGTTTTCTTCTTCAATGGTCCCAAAACCTCCCAACACAAATGATTCTACCACCGATGATCGGTGGAACATCGTGTCCGATAGAACAGAGTCAACAACTTTGACTTCATTAACTTCTTTCCTCTTATGATTATGATATATACTTCCACCATTCACAAACTTATTTTTATAATATTTATATCTTATGAATTTTTGTCTCACTAAAAACCAACATCTTAATAACTTTGCATTCCAAAAAAAAAACTTCACAGCCTTCAAATAAATATGTTCCCAGTAATATCATAATAATTAAATACCACTAAAGAGTTTTTTCTTAAGAAAATTTATTATCCTAAAATTTTTATCTTGTAATCATGACTTCCTCATGATTGTGTGATCATTTAAGATTATATTCAGCATATTCTAGATCATTTAATATTAACATTCAATATAATCCTCAATATGATTAGCAAGACCAACTCTCCTCCTTTCCTTCATAAGGCTAGCATCACAAGTTTCCCAGACAACATGAGATTTATGAGAATTATAAGATCAACAAAGCATCGTTATATTCTCATCACATCCATGAAAATTACGATAGAGGTTCTCATTATTATATTCCTTTCATTCTGGACTTGAGTTGAGTCTGATGAACCTTTTATACCAGAAAACTTCTTCCCAATATAATGGACTTGATTGACCATTTTGAGTATGATAACTTGATTACAATGGCGAGTTTGATTTCCAACTTTACAAAGTGAATAGATTTCTTTCTTTTTGACCACAAAAGATAACACATTAAAAGAAAACATCTTCTATCTTACAAAAACATATTTTAACCAACCTGGTCCCAACAACCCCCCCTTTGGATTTTGTTTTCAACCAAGGTTTTTAAATCACTTAACTTTGTAACCTAAAGCTATGGATTACTTATCAAAAATTATAAGCCTACATGAGCTAACTAATTGCATAAAATAAAAATTATTGACACCAAAACCATGCCGTCCAAAAGTAGCGACTCATGAAAATTCCTCAACCTTTCTTCCCAACTTTATTCACTTCTTTCTTTTCTTCTTCCAATTTATTGTGAATTTTTTTCAAAAACTACTCCAACAAACAGTTACAATATTTGACACACTTACATGATGAAATCATAGCTTACCCGCAACTCTACCTATATACATGATTCCTTAAAAGGTTTAGCATATATCGATGGATAGATTTATGAAACAATTATCTCATTTATAGCACTATCCAAAGAAAATATGAGAGAGGGTAAAAAAATACATACCTCAACCTTGATGAGAAGGAGGCTGGAAACCCATGTTCAAACTCAGTTTATGAAAAGGTTCCTTCAATAAAGGTTTTGTAAAAATGTTAGTAACTTTTTGTGATGTAGGAACATACTCCAACTTTAAATCATTATTCTTCACACGATCTTTGATAAAATGATATTTTATATAAATATGTTTTAAACAAGAATAATTTTCCAAATATCTGGTAAGTTTAATGTAAATATAATTATCACAACCCAAGAGTAAGGGTATCTTCACTTAAACAAGTAAATATTATAACTGAGTTTTCATACACATAAGTTAAGTAGCATCTTGATTGGTAAAAACAAACTCAACTTCATCTATGCTAAGAGTTACTAAATTTTGTTTCTTTGTATTCCAACTAACACAACATTTAAAGGCACCAAGTTTATAATGGAATCTAGTGAACTAGAGATTTTAATTTTTTTTCATCTTCGGGATGATGAGACTTGTAGTCCTGATGATCTGATCTCTGGTATAGTTCGAGGATCTTGTGTAAATTAAGCAGATCACAAAAATTAAAATGATCATATACATTGTTTGAAACTAAAGCATGTACGACTTTATCTCATCTCTGGTGATAATTGCTTGAAGTATTTGAATATGAAACCCTCTAGATTGACCACACATGCTTCAAAAATCCATAAAATCTTTGATCATAAAATTCTAGATGCTAGCATGGAGATTCCATGATGCCTTCGATGTCCTGATGATCACTGCATTGACATGCCTTAGATGCATGAGGGAGAACACAATCTAATCACCTGTATTTAGATATTATCTCTCTAGAAAGTGTGAGAGGATAGAGTGAATTTAGATCTCTGATGATTTCTTCATGAATATTCATTGACCCAAATCCTCTCTCCACAATTTATTATGGATGATCAAAATACCTGATAGAGTTCCCCGCCCCCATAGAAATTTAACTTCCCTTAAATAATAATTATAAAAAATTAAAATATGCCCTAAATATTATTTATAATTTTATCAAATACCTATAATATATATAAGATATATTATGTGATAAAATTTTGTTATTTAACTCAACTCATAATTCCTGCTTAATATTAAACGAACCTAGAATATTAAAATAATATTCGTTCTATTAATATTATTTCTTATATTTACTTAAGTTCTAAATAATTTTAATAAATTAATCCCAATTATTATTTACTTGAATAATAATGAATTTATTTATTTATCAATGATCAAAAACTTGTAAAACACTTGAACACTATTGTGGGGCCCACTATGTCTGATATACATATTCAACTGAATAGGAAAAATTCTCAAAATATGCTATTATGTGTGACCCTCTAGGACCTTATCTCGATAATAGTGGATAAAATCCATAGACCAAGAGTGGAGTCTAGAAACCCATCAAGGACCCTAAATAGATAAGGAAAGTCATAGCAACGACAACCAACCTACGAACACGTACTATGTAATATAATCTATTTTTCTTTTGATATCTCATAAAGAAGGGCACACACTTGTGTCATCAACAATTTCTTGCTTTATTATTTATTGATCTAACTGGTTGGACTTACCTTTTGACTACCTTGTCTAAGGATTTATAAAGGTACTTCCATCCTAATTAATAAGGCCTAATATATATTACTTCCTAAACTTGGAAGCAAAAAATCCTTTCTTGAACATTCAACCAATGCCATGCCACCAATGATGCACCCAACATAAGCTACCTTACCATGATTTCAATTTCATAATTTTATCCTTGCATCAAAGTACATGATCAAATGGAACACATTGATAATAATATCAATTCAAGAGACCAAACACATTTTCGTAGATAGGAACAACCAATGACACCCAAAACATGTGGCATTCCTATTGATGGGTCAGTCATCTTGACCTCACTACTAGATACCACCAAGTTAGAACTTAATGAGATGAAGTATCAATGATTATAATCACCCAACACCTAATAGTTAGACATCTAATGTGTCTAGTTAGTAATATGTATTTAGACCATATGATCTTTATTTAAGATTAATGTCACGATATCTCATGGTTCTCATTATAGCATGAGATATGTTATAACCTTTTGATATGAAAATTAATCTATGTGCATTACCATTAAATAATGGAAACAAAAATTTCCACACTACAATGGTAATAATACTTCATGTACATCTAACTGTATACATGATATGGTAATAAAACATACTGCTTAGTTGGGTCTAGGGAACCCACTATTACAACACTCCCACTTTCACAAGATCCGACTTTCTAACCATACTTGTTATCTCTCACATGATTAATATCATTTTTCTTCTAAGTCATGACTTTAGTTGCTGGTTATTCACATTTATTCCATGTGGCTGTTCAACAATATGATACCTCATATTCTTGATTAAATATTCTCAAGATATGGTATCCCCAAGTATATCCCTTTTTTACACTATCATAACTTGGAATATTGGCTAGTACCAGTAACAAAATTATTATTATGATAAAAATTTAATTGGTATATGTGATTCCAAGAATTGGAACAAAATGTTTCATTTAATAACTGATTCTTCTATAATGTAATCAGTGTTTTAGGCATGTCTAACACTGAATATATGATTTTCTTACTCAACACTTGAACCTAACCATGATACTAGATCAAATTGATCTAAGGATGACTAGTTTGTGTCCCCTAAAACTAGTATCCTTTCTTCTACACTTACCAGATATATATATTTTATAGTTTCCCAAGTATAATGAGATAGTTATGTCTTCTTTACTTGAATTTCTTCTAGATATAGATGATATTTTTATACCATAAAGTATATATTGGAAATATCATATCACATACATATCTCAGAATACATGATTTATCCATCGTTGAAGTGTATGGAACTCAACTCACCACTTAATATCCTCCCATGTTATTTCTTATTAACTTGGTGGTATTTATGCCATGTGACATTAGAAACAATTATCACTTGAATTGTTCCAACTTGTATTTTTTAATACCATGTAAATATATGTACAATTTATTAGGTCCAAGAAACTATTAGATATACCTTGGTAGATCCTGTTCCCTAGAACTTAGGTTGCTACTTTAATTCAATCACTGGATTATTACTTTCTTCTTGGTCTTAACTAAATTTAATACCAATATATGCTTTCCATATGTTTCTAAACATATTTTAATTGAAAAAAAATGGTGCTCCCACTAACCTATAGCGGAAACTTGTAAAAGATTAATTCCAAATAAATATTCTATGATCCCATTTCTTACTTCAATCCTAAACTGAAATTTAGTAACTTGAAACCTTGATTAGAATTATGTGATATGACCAACCCTTTTCTGGTTGTGTCATATAAACACCTTCTAGGAATGGTGATCATGATATCCAATTGTTAATAAAATTATCATAGAATGTATCTATGATAAGTAAAATTCTAATGGATTTAGGAATAATGACTTTTTATAACCAATCAAGTCTTCTTGGAACCACGCTTATACCAATCATGTATCATCTCACTTGAATACCCACCATAGTGTTCAAAATCACAAGACCCTTTTCACTTTGACACATGGAATCCATTATTGAATTTTAATTGACCCTCTCAATCTTATCTTATCACCATATATTTCCTATTTGTTGGAATTATTATTCAAAATGAATAATATATCACTAAACATAGTGAATACAAAACCATCACTATGGTTTTAACCTTCCTACATAGTATGTATATATGAAACATTTCTATTCCACATACACTTGTGGAACTAGTTCCTATGCCAATTACATGTGCATCTCTGGAATTGACTAAACCCAAGTCAATATTTCTCCCACTATCTCAAGTAGAGATGTAAACCCTTATATAGAAATATATTCAACAACTTTGACTATATCTTTATATCATAGGGATTTCTATAATATCCTAAGAAACTTTTAGGATTATTACTTAGATGCACAATGTGTTTCACTTGATACAAGTTTTTTTATGTCCCCAATAAACTCCTTTCATATTAAACACAAGTTCTTATGACATAATGGATTTCCATCATACTATAACTCATTTGATATCCATTTTTCATAATAGTTGGCATATGGTTATGGGATATTTCCATTATTTAAAAATCAAATTTTAAAATATAATGGAAGTTTATGCAAGTTGAAACATTGATATTACTTACATCATGACTCTAATGTATAAAATTTGCATTTAGGAATTTCTCCATGCTATATTTTTTTATTAATGTTAACAAGTAAGACTTATCATCGATCCTACTTATTTACATCAATTGCATGATGTAGATAAGGTAATGTGAATTTAGGAATTACTCTTCACTACATTGTATTGTTCGATGAATGCTTGGTCAATATATTATTTGGCATGTCGACCCAGTGCATCTTATATCTTCTGGACATGCATATAATTCACTATCAATTTTTTTAATTACTTAATATAACCTTATGAATTATATTTACCACTATATTTCCCTTGGAATAGTTCACACTCTCTTACTAAACTAATTCTGAAAGCTTTATGTCATAACTTTATTTTGAAATGTTTCTTTGTATAAACAAAATAAATCAATAATACCAAATGTGTTTAGCTCTACCAAGTCTAAATACCAAACTGAGTATATCCCTGAAATCCACTTTTAGTTTTTACTTGATAATGAATTATCATTCCACAACTGGGTAAAAAGTATTAAATTTTATATTCATCTTATATTTCCTATGATTCAAGTATCACTAAACTATTGGTTGAGTATGAGATACCATAAACAACATTTATTCCTAAACATGGAATAATGTCTCATAGTGTCCAATAGACACATTATAATTTTTTTTGGATATAATTAATAATAGTTTGACTTAAATCAACACCTTGGAAATGAGAAGTTATGTGTTTTTCACCACTGACTTAGGAATCATCCTTTATTAGATGGTTAGAGAATACATATTACTTCTTCTAATGTTTCTATATTGACTTGGTAAATATATTTAAATACACATATTTTATTCTCATATTGTATTTACTACCAAAAAGTATAACTAAAACATTACATTTTATTTGATGTTTATACACTAAAGAAGAAGAGGGAACTTTCTTATTAAAATCAGTTCATTGTATTTAACTTCCATTGAATTTATTTCATGTTATGTTCAAATAATCTCATGTTTAATAACCAAACTAATTTCATTTAAGTAAGCTGCAAAGTTTCCTTTAGCACCATCTTTTCCATTGAGCTTATCGCCTTTTCTTTCAACTTTTTCTCCATAAGAACTAAAAATTAACCATTCTTTAATATTATTATTTCTTTGGAAACCTTACCTAAAAGGTAATGAAGTGTTTTCTTCATACTGATCATTTGGAATTATTAAATGAAACTAGAGTAAATTGGAGATAATGATTTGAGAGATGGATCCATTGAAAGATCATGATCCACATTTCAATTTATACACAATCCAATTTAATTTATCACCCTCACATCTTGCTTCACTTTCTCCTCATAATCTTCTCAGAGATGAGACAACTAGTATAATCATCCATGTACCGATGTTATAATCGTAAAAAACATCATAAATTGGTGATAAAATTATGACATAACCATCATATGGTTCACACATGTCTCCTGTAATCAATTTGACACCCTCTCTTCGTAATGTGGAATAACAGGTATAGGGAAACGAGCTCCTTGAATTTCTTATACAGTTGTATTGTCTATAAGCGCCTGTACTAAATTTATAAATTCATGCTAGTATATACATTTACTTTGTCTTATATTATCATAGTATGATTTTATGTTATTAATTTCCATTTTTCTACAAAAATAAAAACTAGAATATTGGTACTTTTATTTCTTGATTACCTATTTATACATTTTTATTAATTAATTAAATCATTAAATATCTCCCACTATTTTATTCAATTATAGTAACTCTCTGTACTAGAATTAGAATACTTCATCACTTGAGTATTATAGTGGCAAAGATCTTTTAACTTCCCCTCAAAATCTAAAATCTTTGGCTATTCCACTACTCATATGTTTCAAGGTAGGCTTTTGACTGGCCAACCACATTAACTCATAGCCCCTTGAATTGTTGTGTGAAGTCCCAACTTCAAAAATCATAAACTTGATTTTCTCAATACTTGTCTATAAAATTAAAACAAGATAGATTTGAATAATTTTTTTTAAAAATTTAGTTAATCTAACCCATCACTCTCAAAAGAACACCCCAATAATAAGAGGCACCCTCAAATTTGACTGAAAAAACCCTAAATGCTCGATTTTTTTCAAATTTGAATGATGGAAGGTGTTTAATGACTTAATATTTATTTGAGTGTTTTTTTTGTTTTTGTCTCGAAGAATGTAATCCATTTATATTAATCTTGTTCATCTATGTTCTCATGCTCACAAATGAACATTAATAGAAAAACATCCATCACTTCTTTATGCATTTTATTTTTTATTATTTTATGTATTTTTATATTATTAAAAAATTCCTAAAATAATAAATAAAAATCATAAAGGAAATAAAATACCTGATTGGTCTTGAGCGTCTAAAATTGGTTGATCCATTTAAACTCAATGGACCAACCATGACCTAGGGGAGACATACCTAAGTCATAACTTGACTCGTGATCTAGCTCACCCCTATCCAATATGTATGCTCCTTATTTACAATACCACCTCATCTTGGAGAGGTCTACATCTTACATTTTCAAAGAGCACCACCTCATTTTGGCAGGGACTACACCATACAACATCTTCATCCAATATACAAATATACTCATGTGTAGGTGAGGGGAACTAGGGTGAAATGTACATAAGATGAGTTTGGACACATAAAACATTATACAAATTGAACAAAAAATAAACGATGATGTGCACACCATCTTAATTAATTACAATCATTACACGTAGTTAAAAAAAATAATTAAATAATTAAATAATTAAATGCAAATATACCCTGGTCGGGCCATTACTCAAGACTAGTCGGTATAAGTTTATGCCTGATAATAATTAAATTGAAATAGTTTAAGTATGAGGGATATTAAATAAATTAAATTAATTAAAAATTAAAATAATTTATTTAATTCATATTCAGTCCCTTAATTAATTTAATTTTAATTCCAATTAATTAATTAATTAATTTAATTTAAAACCAAAATCAAATTAATTTACGAGGGAATTAATTTTTTTAAATCAAAAATTAATATATTAATTTAATGCTAAAATTAAATTAATTATTTTTGATTATTTAAAACTGATCGTGCCTCGAAAACCCAATATGACCCATTTTGGGTCGCGCTGAACCCACACAGACCCATAATAGGCCATGAAAAACCTATACAAGGCTATTCTGGGCCTAAAAGGACTACCCAGACTCATTCTGGGTTGGGAAGATCCATTCGGTCCCAATTTGAGTTAGATTTGGTCTGGCAGGGATTACCCCATGCAGACGGAGATGGCCGAAGCTCACCGTGAGGGATTTTCGGCTCCTGAGGCAGTGTTATCCGACTATTCTAGGGCGGGTCTCCTCTACGAGATAGGTATAAAATGATAGTAGTGGTGGCTGTCGTGCAGAGAACCCTAGGCAGCGACGGGGTGAGGATCTACTATGGACGACAACGACTCTCCTGGTCTAGGGAGGTGCCGGCAGGAGCATGGAGGTGGGCTGCTGAGGGGTGCTAAAGGGAGATGGTCTGGATCAGAAGGCATGGCAGTTGAATGGATTTCATGGGGTTGTGATTGGTGTGACAGGAGGTATCAGCTCTGGAAGCGTGGATCACCGCTGGAGGGAACCACATGGTTTGGAGGGCGGTGCCCCAGTCTCCACGAGCTGGGAGAGGGGCGGTGCTTGGGTTGATCTACCATACAAGGAGGAAGGCCGGTTTTCTTTTGGTTGGATGGAGAGGGAGAGTGACCCATGAGGTCTACTTCCTTGTCCTCATCTAAAAAAAAACAAAAAAACACCTTTTTTTGACTTTAGAACTAGCTATCGGTCCCCACTCGTATTTTTTTTGTTTTGTTTTGATTTTTTAAAAGGATATTGGAGTAGACTTTAATTAAAATAATAAATATTATTATAATAAAATAATAATGATTATTATTATAATTAAAACACATTACCAGTGTAAATAAAAATTTCCATATTGCTTGTTTAGACCACCAGATCTTGGTAAAAACAACATATATTAACTCATATGTTGTAAATAATTTTAATACCCTAAATTTTAATATCTGAAGAAACCACGAATGATCCATATTTTTTTCAAATGCCCATAACTTGGACATTCGACCTTAGATTGACTTATGTCCAGAACCGCTGAGATCAAAATTAAATCCTCTACTTAAATCTAAAGCATATTATTTTGTATTGGCTCAGAATAATAAAAAAATTGATCTCATACCAATTGAAGGTATCATGTTCATAGTGGAAGCTGATGGGATATATATATATATTTTTTCATATTTGGGATTATTAGACATGTAATCATGATGATCCGAGCCCCGGTACAGTTTCAGGATCTCATGTAAATTAAAGAGAGAAAAAAATTAAAATGAACACATACCTAGTTCGAAACCGAATCATGCATAAATGAAACTCGTCACTGGAAATCACTGCATGAAGGATTTTAATCCAAAACCCTCTAGATCATCCACACACACTTCAAAAATTCACAGGAGTTTTGATCATCAAATTCTAGGTGCCAGCACAGAGATTTGACAATGCCTTCGATGTCCTGATGATCACTACATTGACATGCCTTCGATGTGTGAGGGATAACTCTATACGATCACTTGGATCAAGAGATTCTATATTTATAAATTAGGAGATAATAGAGAGTATCTAATGCTTTGATGAATTATCAATTAATAGTCATATATCCAAAGCCTCTCTCCATAATTTTTAGTGGATTATCAAAATACCTGATAGGGTTCCCCACCCCCCTAGAAATTTAACATCCACTAAATAATAATTATGATGAACTAAACTGCTCCATAAATATTATTTATAATTTTATCACATACCTATGATATATATAAAATATATTACATGATAAAATCAAGTCATTTAACTTGACTCATAATTACCGCATAATATTAAACAAACCTGGAATATTAAAATAATATTTGTTTGATTAATATTAATCCTTGTATTTACTTAATTTGTAAATAATTTTAATAAATTCATCTTAATTATTATTTAATTGAATAATAATGAATTTATTTATTTATCGGTGATCAATAACTTGTACAACACTTGGACCCTGTGGTGGGACCACCATGTTCGATATACCTATTCAACTAAATAGGGTGGATTCTTGAATATGCTATTGTGTGTGGCCGTATAGACCCTTATCTTGATAGCAGTAAATAAAATTCACATACCAAGAGTGGAGTCTAGCCGCCCATCAAGTCCCCTAAAGAGATAAGGAAATTCATAGCAATGAAAACCAACCTACAAAAACGTACTGTGTAGTATAATCTCTTTGTCTTTAGATATCTCATAAAGTAGGATGAACACTTGTGTCATAACCCTTTTATTACTTTATTATTTATTGATCTAACTATATTTATTTACCTTTTGACTACATTGGACAAGGATTTATAAAGGTAATACCATCCTAATCAACAAGGCCCAAAATATATTACTTCATAAACCTAGATGTGAAAAACCCTTTCTTGACCATTCAACCAATTCCATGCCACCAATGATAGACCCAACACAAGCTACATTGCCACGATTTCATTATCATAGTTTTTCCTTGTATAAAAGTACAATATAAAATGAAACACATTGATAATTATCTCAATTCAGGAGACCAATACACATGTTCATTTGTAGGAACAACCAATAAAACCCAAAAAATGTGACGTTTCTATTGGGAGGTCGGTCCTCATGATCTCACTACTAGAGATTACTAAGTGAAAAATTCATGAGAAAAATCTTAATTCTTATGATTCTCCAACACCAAATAGTCAAAAATCTATTATTTCTAGTTAGTAAGATGTATCTAGACCATATGACCTTTGTTTAAGATTAATTTCATGGTATATCAAGGTTCTCATTATATCCTGGGATCTACTATAACCTTTTGATATGATAATTAATCTATGGACATTACCATTAAATAGTGGACACGGAAATGTATACACTATAATATTAAGAATAAATCATGTATATCTAACTATATACATGATTTGGTAATCAAAATTACTATTTATTTCGGTCAAGGGAACCCAATATTACAAAAAAAAATCCCCAAAAAAAAATCTACCAGATATAGATATTCTATTATCAACATTTCTTGCCCAATCAACATCAAAATACCCAAAAAAATCAATACTTTATGAGCTATCATATCTGATTCTAAAATTTTATGTGTCTTTGATATATCTAAGAATTATATTTCTAGACAATAAATGTGATTTTTTGGACCACTTTTAAATCATGCACATAAGGTGAAAACATAAAAAAATTCTGGTCTTGAGGCATTCAAATATAAAAAATTTCTCAGTGGATTTTGAAACTCTTTAGGATCAAATTCCTTACCTTCTATATATTTATATGGATTGGTTCCCACTAAATTTGTTGTGGAAAATTGTTTTGAATTTTCTATGTCGAACTTATTAAGAAGTTCTTTAGCATACTTTTCTTGAGAAAGGAAAATTTGTTTCTTATTTTGTAAAATTTGTAACTCAAGAAAGTATTTCATTTCACCTAGAATGGATATCTAAAACGAATTTTTCATCTCTTCAGAAAATATTTAACAAGTTATTTTATCATTTAAAATAAAGATAATGTCAACAACATAAACAATTATGATGAGGTAAAACTCCTTACTTTATTTTATGTAAATATTCCTATCAACTCTTTATTTCTTAAAACTCATATTCCTCAAGAAAGTATCCAATTTGGAATACCATGCCCTCAGAGCTTGTTTCATCTCATCTAAGGCTTTCTTCAACTTTCACACATAACTTTATTCTTTCCCAACAAAAAATCTACATGGTTGTTCAATATAAACTTCCTCGTCAAGATCACAATTCAAAAATGATGATTTCACATCCATTTAAAAAATATTTTAACTTCATTGTGAAAAAATGGAAAGAAAGATTATGATTTTTTATAACCTTACAACCAGATAAAAGTTTCATCAAATTCAATGCCTTCAAATTTTGATTAACCTTTTCATGCTAATCTTGCCTTGTTTCTTATCACTTTACCATCTTTTTTTCATCTTGTTTTGGAAAATACACTTTTTACAAATAACATTTTTTTCATTTGGTTTAGGTATGAGTTCCCATATATCATTCTTTTCAATCTGATAAAGCTCTTCATTTTTATCCTAAACCCATTCTGAATACTCAAAAGATTCATTCAGATCTTTTAGATCAATATTTGAATAAAAAGAAATTATTATTCTTGTTTGAGCCCTTTACTGTTGATCACTAATAATGTTTTGAGACACCACTTGATTCCTCATCCTAGGATGATATTTTCAAGATTATTCCTCATCACCAAAAAAACATGAGTTTGATTCTTCTTCTTGAGAAGGATTACAATTTTTTTCATCCTTATCAGAAGTTCTTTCTTCTTATTCATCTTTTTTATTTGCACGAGTCTGTTTATATTCCTGCTCTTTTTCAATATCTTTCACATCAATAGAATCGACTAATCTTCCTGACACTTTGTTGAAACATCTATATCCTCTTATATATGGATTGTATCCAAGAAAAAAAATCTATATTCACATTTTTTCTCAAAATTTACAAGGTTTTCAAATTTTTTCATTATGATGAATAGACTCCTAAAAACTCTAAAGTGTTTTAAAATTAGAGTTTTTCCATAAAAAATTCATATGAAGTCATATATGAACTTTTTCTATAGAAAAATAAGTTTTGAATATACAAATAAGTTCTCATGGATTACCTCTAAAAGTAATGAGAAATACCATGTTCAAGTAACATAGTTCTTCCCATTTCAACCAGACTTTTATTCTTTCTTTCAGGAACACCATTTTGTTGAAGAGTGTATAATGTATTGAAGTCATGCCGAATTCTATAATTTTCAATATAACTTTCAAATTATTCATTTTTTGTATTCACCACCATTTTCTATTCTCAACCACTTCACTAAATACTCACATTCCTTCTTATCTTTCCTCCTAAAACTTTTAGCATTTTCAGAACACCAGACTTATGTTTCATATACATAACACAAGTAATGTGAGTAAAGTCATCAATGAAAGTAATGAAGTACTTATCACCATGAGTTGATTTTTTATCTCATTGGTCCACAAATATCTGAATGAATAAGTTCTATGGGTCACTTTGAACAAATTCCAACTTTATTTTGCATTGAATTAGTAATATTTCCTTTCTAAAAAGTTATGAAACACCAATATATTTTTCTTGACATATCATGAATTTCACAGATACTATCTATCATTTATAAATTACTCATATTTCTTTGACACATGTGTCGTAACCTTTTATTCCATAACTAATTTTATTCCACCATTACTAAGTAACAAGAGTTTTGAATCTCACCGGCTTGGAACAAGTTTCCTTTTGTACGTTGTCCTGTTGTAACAATATTTCCATCTCCCTATCTTTTCAAATCATACCCATCTTTTCTGAAAAAAACTTTGTTGACTTTATCAAATTTTTTTGAAACACTTACCATGTTTTGTTTCATCCCTTAAACAAACAAATCCATTTTTGATTTCAACTTTTCCTCCCCAATGATGGCTGATCCAACACCTTTGATTCTGGGAGATTCATCATTTCAAAATGTCACTGTTCTTTATTTTAGGTCTTTCACATTCTTCCAAAATTTTAAGTCTCCTTTAATATGAGAAGAACACCCACAATCTAGAATCCAAGTTCGTTCTCCTTTTGTAGCTTTGAGAGTTCTTTACATAATAAGAGATATTTCTTTCCTTTCATCTTTCTTAAATTCTATTATTAGATAATTGTTAATAAACTTTTGGTGTGATAGTAACAAAATAGGGAAACCTTTTGCAGGGTTTCCTAGTTTCTCACATATTTCCCAAATAGTTTCCAAAGGTTGGAACCTACTTTCAATTTTTACACCAACATTCTTAGGTTTCTTCGTAACATCCTTCTCAAACTTCTTCCTTTGAGAAGATTGACCCACCCTCAGACTTTTCCTTTATTAATTTGTGGAATAGTAGTAATGTTGTGGATTAAAACAAAACATATTCTAAAAATTCCAAAATCCACCACAATAAAATAATTATCTATAAAAATAATATTTTCCTACGAAACTTCCATACTGCCCAGAGTTGAGAGAATGTTTCTCAGCAACCTTTTTATCTTTATTATCAAAACTTTGTTGACCACCAACCTTTCTGTTATTAGTTAGAATATTCCCTTACAACTCAATTTTCCTTTCATCCTTATTAGAACTATAGGTAATAGAAACTTTTTTAGACTCATAATTCTTAGAAACTTCTTACTTCCCCACTTTTTTGTTCATAGTCACATAGATAAATTTCCTTTATTTATTCTTCTCTGAAACAATTTCAACTTGTTTCTCAACATTTTAAGGAAATTTTTATCCTTATTCGGTTTTACATTTCCAAAGATTTCAAAAACTTTAGAGATATAATTTTTGAAACTTGTAACCCTTTGTTCAACTTTAGAATGTTTTTTTGACAATTTCCAACTCTTCTTCTTTTTTCCTTCAACTTTACTTATAGATGTTCCTTAAAATTATTTTCTTTCTCAAGATATTTCTTCAAATCATCAATCTTTTATAGTATATTTAATTTATCATTAGGAAAAAAAATCTCGATTGTTTTTTTAGGAGTCTTAACTTTTCATCTTATTTATTTCTTTCTCAATCCTCCTAATATTTCTCAGACATTATTTCAGTTATTCTTTCAGATGAAAATTTAATTGAGTTTTTTCTTCTTCATAACTATCAATTACAGACTATTCATTTGTTTACTATTTTAATAAAAGTATTCTCAGACTTCTCAATATACTTTTCAGTTATAGATTTATGGTCTTCTTTTTCATCATATTTAGATAAGAATCTTCTCTTTTTGGATTTGGAGATTTTTATCCTTTCCTTTGGAATAAGATTTAGCCTTATCACCCTATTTCTTACATGGTATTCTCTACCTTCAATCAAATTACTCAATATCCTATTCTTTATTTCTTTGGGAAAAATTAGGTACAAAGTTCACAATAGCTCTACATTAAAAAAATTTCAAGGTAAGTTTCCCTTTATATTTACCTGTACCTCTTTAAACATTTTTGGAAAACAAGGATAAAAATTTATCATGATTTTTATATACCTCATTTTCAGAATCATATTCACTAGATTATTCTTCATCAAGAATATTATTTTACGTTTCCTTCTTGGAATCCTAAAAATAAATTACTCTATCATGTTTTTTTCCTTTTATACAATTTTCCCTTTTCATTTCATAAGTAACGAGAGTGATATGAAAATAATCTATAATAATATTTATAGATCTCTATCTTACAATGAGGAAACTTTAGCATAAAAAATTTCAGGAATAATTCTTAGGATCTTTTCAATAACTGTTGAATCACTTAACATTTCACCAAGACATATAATAGTGCTGATAATGTCATTCACCCTAGTAAATAAGTTACCAACAGATTCATATTCACCCATCTTGAGATTTTAATACTTTAACCTCCATATTTGTAACTTTTTTTTTATTTTCTTGTGTATTCACTTCATAAATGTTTTTTGTCTTATCCTAGATACCGTTGGCAGTGATAACACCCTCAACTTTTAAAAACTCACTTTTTAAAAGTTATGAGAGTAAATAATTCCTATAACTTTTATCATTCTCAAGATTCTTCTTGTCAATAGATATAAGAGGAATGATATCATCAATAGAAGGAAATACATCTATTTTAGATTCAATAAAATTATACCTAATAGAAAAAAGATAAGTCAATATTATATCTTTCTAGATATGATATTTATTACCATCGAAGACCATATTCCTCTTACTATTCACACAATTGAGATTATCCATCATAAACCTTTTCTTTAAAACTTTAATAAAGATTAAATGAAGAGAATATTTGGATCTGATACCACTTGTAAGTGCTTAGTGAGGACCAATTACAACTGATAGGGGAGGGGGTGAATCAATGATATCTTTTTATTTTAATTTTTCTTCTTTCTGAAACAAACTTCACCTCCTGTTAAAGTGTAATCAATTTTTATGAAAACAAAGCAATACAAAATATAAGGGAACATAATAATTTACAAGTTTCACTACTCAACAAGAGTAGCTATGTCCTTGGTATGGTTTGGAAATAATCAAATACCGCCAAATCCACTATAAAATAGTCATTTTATATGTAATACAATGAGTAGGATATTACCTTACACACTTATAGAACTATGTTCAATACAACAATGCATGTGATTCAAGTATCATGAAATGATGTAATACAATTTTTTATAACAAGTTAAGAAACATGTTACTATACTAGCTTGTCAACTTTCATAAAAATATATTCAAAACAATTCTTTAATTTCTTACCCAGTAGTAGGAAAGAACTTATTCTGGAATTTTTAATGAAACTTAGTCCGATTATCTAGTCTAATTGATAAATATGAAAATATAATTCTTTCAGAATATCATTCAAAAAATTCCAAACTACTTATGAATTAGTCCAGAAATTCCAGTCTGATTTATCAGTCCGATCTGAAAACTATGATTAAGATGTTGTCTCATAAAAAGTTCTGACAATGGTGTCCTTTATCATATTTTTTTATTGTTGATTAAGGGGGCCTTTATCATCACTTTTTTAGTACCGTTAAAGGTCCCTTTTATTAGTGCTAAATAATCACTAATAAAGCCCCATTGATAAATGGAATATTTTTTTTGACACTCCAAATTTTTATCAGTGCTTCCCACCCCCACTCAACTTTATCAGTGCTTCACCACCCCCTTTATTAGAGCTTTATATAACCCCACCCTCCCACGCATGCCCCTACCTCTAGCGAGTTTTGAACCAGAGACCTCTTACTTATATACCAATGCCTTTTCCACTCCCCTATATTTTTTTTGTCCATTTTATGATATATCTATATATTTTTATATATTTAGTTACATTTTTTATTCATATATTTATATATATGTTTATATATATATATTTATATAAATATTTTTTAAATATATATATATAATATGTTTTTTTGTGCGTGTGTATGCGTGTGTTTATAAATACATTAAAACATATATATATATATATATATGTGCATCTATAAATATAATTATGCATGTTTATATTTATTTACATATATTATATATTAATATTTATATACATATATTAGAATATATAGATAAATATATATCTTTTTGTCAACACACACACACAAATATATATATATATATATTATACATTAATAGTATAAGTATATAAATATTCACATATTTTTATTTTAAATAAAATGGATATTAGTCTTTATTTATATAAGGTTTATATATTGATAAATATGTTTTATATGTAAATATGTTTAAATATTTATTTATGAAATTAAATTTTTATTTTTGAATATAAAAAAATATGTACATATTGTTATATATTTGATTATAAATAAAAATACAATATAAAAAATGATAAAATTTAAAAATCATGAAATCAATATGAATGTAATCCCCATGAATAAATTTAGTCCCCACTAAAAAATGAAAAAAAACCTCGTTAAACGGGGCTGAAATTTCATCAAATGTTAAAAAATTGGGATACCCTAACTAAAAACTTAGTTTTGAAGGATTTCTAGGCCTTTTATATCATAAAAAAACCCTACCATTGTTCCCCCTATCACTATGGTGTAGAGGTTATCTTAATCTTCAATATGATATGTGATAGAGCCAAAACAGACACTTGGATCAAAAGTTATGTCCATTTGAAGTTCAAGTTACGTTTTCAACTTATTTTAGATTTTTATTAATTTTTGGATTTTTTATCTTCAAATTGTTATTAAATGACTATAACTCAATAATAATTATAAAATTATTTATTAAAAATATTTTTTATATTATTTTATAAGACATTTTTAATAAAAATCATATATATTGTATTTAAATTACTATTTAGTCATATCTAAATAATATTTAAAAAATCTATATTATATTTATATGAATATTAATATATTATTTTTAATGAGTTTTTTTTGAAATACACCTTTTATCAGTGCTTTTTTACAAGCTCTAATGGGGGGGGGGGCTTTATTAGTGTTTTTTACAAGCATTGATAAATAGCTCCCTTTAACAACACTTTTTATAGCACCAATAAAAGGGATTTTGAACATCACTTTTAGATGGTGATATTAAATCCCTAGCATTAGATAAACTCAGTATTGTAGTGGTAGCACAACTATGCTTCTACCATTACTTCTTCCACAACTTCGGCTACTAGGCTCCCAAACCCTATCTCAACCTCTAAGATAATCTATAGGAGGGTGATTGAAACTCTCATACATTAGTACGAGTAGTAAGGGGTCATTCCCATGAGGTATGTGGCCCACCAAGACCTGGAGGCATCAACACTTCATCGAAACCACCACCCCCAAGGGTCACACTGGGGGAAACCACCCCTCGTTCAAACAATAAACCGCTTTAGGAGTCTCTCCCCAGATAACTTTTAATGAATGTTTCCCGTATACTGAGTAGGTGGGGGAAGTTTGAGTCATTCCGGCCATGACTACCATCCCGGAGCCTCTAATGAGGGATCCCACCAATCCTCATCAATGCCATTATCAATCATCCCCACAGGCTAACAAATAGGTGGACTTCACCCCTGTTCTTTTGACCTCAATCCGAAGCACCCAACACCGGCATCGGGGGTAGGCCTAAGATGCATCCCGAAAAGGGTATCCTTCCATGAATATAGTGGCCTTTTCCACCATATATTCATTTTGTTGGATCTTTGCAATAGATGAAAAGGGATCTTACTTTTCCCAATTGTGATTGAATCCCCAGCCGCCTAACAGGTAGGCTGGGTTTACTCTTTTAATTGCTGGAACCATTGATAACCATTACAGGCAGACGCATGACGATAATACTCTATGCAGAGGTCATCCCCACACCATCGTCAACCCAAGATAAGGTCCTCCTTGTTTTTTCAACAATCAGAATAGAGGTCCTTCCCATGCCATCACCAGCCAAAGTGGAGGTCCTCCCCTCTCTTTCAACAACCAATATAGAGTACCTCCCCATACTTCTGCATTTTGATATGGAGGCCCTCACCATGTTCCTACCAACTAGAGTGGAGGTCCTCGCCACTCCTTCACCGATCAAAGTGGAGGTCCTCCCCCCACTCCAACAACAACTGATTCAGAGGCTCTCCTCGTATTCCTTCTAACCCGATTGAAGGTCATTCCCAATACTTCACCAATAAAAGTGGAGGTCCTCCATGCTCTAACAACAATCGATACAGAGGCCCTCTTTATGTTCCTACCAACTAGAGTATAGGTCCTCCCCAATCCTTCACCGATAAAATAGGAGGTCCTCCCCACTCCATCAATAGCCGATATGGTATCCCTCTTTATGTTTCTTCCAAACAAAGCAGAGGTCCTCCCCTTGTTGAAGAGGTTACATGCCCCGAAGAAATATCCTAGGGTAGAAGGGAGATCACTTGTCATTAGAGATGAAATCCTTGGAAGCATCAAGCCATCATGGACCTTGTTGAGCTATCAGACTCCAAGTGGATAAAATACTCAATAATGGACTCTTCCCCCCAACTCCTAGAGTCTGGGGTAGGAGACCAACTATTTAAGTTCTTCATTATGAAAGCTGAGATCCATAGGATCCCTAGATCCTTCCACATGTACTTTTAGGTGGAGGAAGTTATGGATCCCTTCCAGCATCTCATGATGTATCCATCTCCGTCACCGCCAGTTTCCCTCCTTTATATGTCTACACAAGATGTGGGGGAGATGTTGGGATATAGGGTAACTCCTTTAGATGACGAGTACTCTACTGAGCCATATATGAACATCACCACCCTCAAACATGAGGTAGTGGTGAACACCCCATTCTACAAGGATGTGATGATGCATTTGGTACCACCCCTGAGAGGTGTATCAATGTGAAGCAACCAGGTGACTTGTGTAGTGACTCCTCTAGTAGTTATCCAACCATAAAACTAATCCAAATTAGTTCCACCACAAATTTATTGACTATCACTGATTGAATCTTGGGTTGAGAAAGAGAAGGAACCTCCCTATGAGAAGGAGGGCCCGTGTAAGGTTATAGCCACCAACAAGATATAAGTGATATTTTTCCCCTTAAACTCAAAAACCTCTACATCTCAGATTCCCTTACAGAGGACCAGACCTTGAATTTATACAAGATAATCTAGGAGAAATTTCACCACCTTTGTGATCATCAGTTGGCCTACTCAGGAAGCTTGGAACACTTCAAAGTCATCGAACAATAGTGCTGAAGGGTTGAGATGGAAACACTCCCAATAGCTTAGTGCCCTAAGTCATCTGGCTACTACCCAAACCTCCAATAAAGGTGTGTCAAGATCCTTACAATTCTCTTACAAATTATGGAAGAGGTGACTCTATATGTCCAAATTAAAGACAAGGGACAATATGTTACTCTCCACTTTAGTCCTATCTTGTGAAAACCTAACATTCCCATCACCAATGAAAATTCACCTCAGGGTACTATTACAGTAAAAATGTTTGTTCTCATGATGCTTAAGAATAGGGGCTTTGATGTGGGGCTTGATATGGAAAACCTGCCTCAAGGGGTAGGCTAGTACTAGGTAGACCCTCCTAAAGGTTTCCTAACCTACCAGCAAAGGCAGGAACTCAGCCTCATGGATACCACCGATGATGCATCATTACCATCATGTCAGAACATTGAAAATATTAAGGAGTACGTTGTTCCTTACAATCCATTTGAGTTCACACCAAAAAGAGAGGTAGATCCCAAAGTATCCACATTTCTCCAATAGATCAAGGATCAAAAAAGGATAATCATTGAACTCATTACTGATCGACATTTGGATTACAACACTACCTGATGAGACTCCATTTCTCCTCCAGTAGGGTAGTAAGTCCTCCTTGACCAAGTGCTCCGTGTCGAGATTAGTAACCCTATTTTTCCAGGTTGGGAAGAGGTACAAGTATATGGAAAATGGTCTAGGTATGAGTCGTCAAACCTGCGTGATCAGCCTAATTTCCCTCCTCTAAATCCAGATCATAATTCTCCTTGAGTTAATAAGATCACTCCTCAAGTTGAAAATCCTATCAAAGCATTAGTGGTCAAGGATCCTCATCAAGATAGAGACCTCCTCCAAAATAATTTGATAGAAACTCTCACTGCTCACCTTGAGGCCCTCAAAACATGACAGGTGGCGATCTCACCTAATGGAAAGTTGTACCCGAAATGGGTTGACAACATTAGAGAACCCGCAAAATTTGGGAATCCTAATTCTCCCAATTCAATGGGATGGGAAACCCACTTCATCATTTGACCCACTTCATCTCAATGTGTGTACCTATGTTGGGAACCCCAAAATAGTAGGAGTCCACTAAACTTCAGTGTTTTGTTCAGATGCTGGAAGGACCCATATTCGTTTGGTATAGTTAGATTTCTATAGGGTCTATCACCAGTTGGGAAGACCTTAGAAGGTAGTTACTCTACTAGTTCATCTCCACCATGTGTATCAAAAGTATTTTTGACCACTTAAAGTTGAATAAAAGGCCCGATGAGTGAGTCAAGAACTTTGTTTCCTGGTGGAAATGCCTTATGTACTCACTCAATCTTCCACCAAATCAAGAGTAGATGTTGACATTATGCATGGAGAATGTAAATACTGAGATAGTTCTTATCCTCATCACCCAATCTTTTCCATATAGGTTCTAAGAGTTTTATGATAAGGCATGATGTTCAAAAGAATCATTTCATTAGGCTAAATAGGTGCATCTATTGCCTCTCCTAGATCCTAAGAGATGTCCTGCCAAAGTAGAGATTGTTGTCTCTATACAGGTAGAGGCCCCTAAACCAATTGAGTTATTGGCCCCTTTTCTTGAAGTTCCTCACTGAGTGTAACGACCCTACCAATACCAGCTTCACCCAACTTAGAACCGTCAGGAACTACCTCGCCAAGTGCAGCCAACTAGATGAGAAAATGTGGATCCAACCTTACATCAAGAAATACCATCAAAGAATTATATGTTTTCAAAGATTGGATCTAGGACCAAGTGGGTCATGGTTTGGTCAATTTGGTATATTTCCTAGTATAGGTGATGCATATCTCCACTGAACTTGGTAGAAATATTGAGGTTCAAGCGAATGGTAGTAGGCTTCCAACCATGGGACCTAGAAATATGATGACTTGTTGGATCACAAATTATTTTTCCATTCCCATGGTGTCGTCTATGATCATTTAGGTAGGCCAGAATATCTTTTGGTTTCTGAATCTTATTTGGATACTACCTCTACATCCACATTGTATCTCTCCATGTCCCAAAAGAATAGTCTTCGACAGTGTAAGGGAAATCAGAGTTCCCCATCGAAACTGAAACCATCTATTACTCTCGATGAGTTCATTCCCCTTGAATTGAGAGTCACAACTAGGGTCCTACCAACACCGAAAACCTCTATAATGATGAGTATGAATATACCTCCATAAACTCCATTGAGTTTGTGGCTCCCTTTACAGTGCCCAATGGCAAGGAATACTAGGAAAACACACTTGGTGCCTCTAACCGACACCATAAACAGAAAGGATGAGGATATAAAAAATGCCAGAATGTTGAGACAGGTTCCCCAAACTAGTCCATTCACACCACTGAGACTAGGCATCTAGTTTTGTGCAGAGTACAGTAAACACTATCTCCCTAATATGATCCATCAGGTTCACCTCTGAAACCGACATTATTATTTGACCAAGAAGATCAACTACAACCCCATCATGATTGATAATTTCTATCCATAGTTAGGAACCCTCCAATTAATAGTTAGCTGAAAGTGGTTCAGAGTGGATCATCCAGTCAATAGCAGGACATTGTCAGCTTTAGCTAGAATCCATCATCATAGCCAATAACACCCATTTTATCTCATGCCAATGAGAGCCTCTCTATAGTTAGACACATTCCTTTTGTGCAAATATATGATGTGTTGAAGAAAATTTTCAGCATACACATGAGGCTCTCAGTCCTTGATGCCCTTTTACTTTTGAAAGAAATGAATGAGGCCCTAGTAGAAGCCTTGAAAATCCCCCTCCAGTTTGAAGTAGAGGAAGTTACCGCAGAAACCTACTATGAAATGGAGGCCATGTAATGGGAGTTCCATGAAATCATGTCATTATTTAAGGAATATGAAGGTACCCTTGTGTAGGGTAACATATGATCATTGTACATTACAAGTCAGTTTAATGGCATGGAAATTTTTCACTGCTTGGTGGACACAGCTTTCAGGATCAAATTCATCCCAGCCAGGATGCTTCATAATATAGGACTGGCCAAAGAATATTTGACTCCCTCTAACCTGAAAATCTGGGGTTATGATAAGATCAAACATAAATTGTGTGGCAAGATCCAGCTGAAGACTTAGTTTGGTAGATTTTTAGAAATCACTGAATTTTTGGTAGTCTCATAGGATATTGCTTATAATGCACTACTAGGTAGGTCTTTGATTCATCCACACATAGTAGTCCACTCCTCATATCACTAGTACCTAAAATAATCTTTCAATAGATGATTTGGGGTACTCCAGGGTGATTCATCTCCCTTTAGCTCCTATAAATATTGTTATATGGACACCTGATATTATAATAGAGAAGGGAAGTAGGTTCAGAACTATAGGGTTGAGCACACCAATGATCTGACAACCATTGTGTCCAATCTGTGGGTAGACTTGGATGATGCTTTCATTCTCCTAATTCATTATATGGAGCCCAAAACTCCATCCCTGGGGGTTTTCTTTGTTGTTTCCAAGGAAAAGGGTTTTAGTGTCCCAAAAAAATAAGGAACGTTCATAGATTAGCTTTTAATCTTACACATGATAGGACTAGGTGATACCAGAAGCCCCAACACCCATGAAGTAATAATAGGTTCACCCTATAGACACTATTTCAGGACATTCCCACATATTCAATAGAGAAGGGTTGAATTGAAGGAAACCTAACTGCCACCACTACTTTGACATCATAAATGGACCTCAAGGTTAGATTCCAGAGGGAATTGGTTCAACAAATTCTATGGAAATGGTTTTGGTAGAGTAGGAAACACTCAATAGTGATTCCATGTCTACCCAAGTAGGAACCAATTCTTCCCTTAGGCCTGGTAGTCTAGAAGAGCCACCCCTACAACTGATTATCCTACCTCTGATAATGAATAGAATTTGGAATAAAACCCTACTACATTTGAAGAGGGTGTCTGCACCACCATTTATGATTTGATTTAGGTGAACCTTGGTACCTAGGTAGACTTGATGCGGACACTGATCAATTCCACCGTGTCTTTAGAGGAGCAACAATAGTATGCGGACTTCCTGAAGTAGAACTGCATTGTATTTTCCTGAAAATATGATGAGTTTCTAGGACTAGACATTCAGGTCACCATACATAGTCTTGGTCTCCCAGTGAGTCACTTTAGATTCAAGAAGCATTCCATAAAGATGCACCCTTCCCGTGGTTCCATCGTCAAGGCTAAGGTTGATAATATTATCAAATAAAACTTCATTTGGGAGTTTCAATACCCTAAGTTTCTATCCAACATCATTCATGTTAGGAATAATAATGGGAATATCAGAGTATGTATCAAATTCTAAGACCTGAACCACCATTTTCTAAAGGATGATTTCCCCTTCCACTGGTAGAGTTATTGATCGATGGTATAACCAGGTTTCGTGCCCTCTCTTTCATGGATGGATTCTCTGGATAGAACCAGATATGTATGGACCTAGAGCATGAGGAGTCTTCCACCTTCATGGAACCACAAGTAACCTCTTTCTATCAGGTAATTCCCTTCATCCTAAAGAATTCAGAAGACACATATCAATGGGACATGCAACACATATTTTAACCAATTACTGGTATGTTGGTGGAATGTTGCGCAGAAGACTTGGTGGTCAAATACTACTAGCATTAGGACCATCTCAAAGACCTTGAGAAAGTGTCTAAATTATTTCACTCCTGACACTTGAAGAGAAACCCCTTGAAGTGTGCATTTATGGTTACCTATGGGAATTTTCTTAGCATTTCTATCAGATACATAGGCATCAAAATCAACCCAAAAAAGACCAAGTCCATTAACCAAATTTCTCTCCTGAGCAACCTTTAGGAGATGTGAGGCCTCTAAGGCCACATATCCTATATAAAATAATTCATTAATTTTTTTTGGTAAGTGTAAGACCTTTTTGAGGCTCATGAAGAAAGGTAACATATACCAATGGGAAGAAGAATTCTAGACCATGTTTTAGGAAATCAAACATTATTTGCTACAACCTCCAGTTCTGATGAAGCCCATCTTAGGGAAGACTTTGGTCTCTATGTGACCACCATAGAATAGTCCCTAAGCTCACTTATCTACTAGAAGAATAACAAGGGAAGAGAAAATAGTTTATACTATTTTAGATTCATGATCCTTGAAACAGAGACTCGATACCCTCCATTTGAGAAGAACTTTCTTATTCTAGTTTTTGTAGTGAGAAAGTTGCAACATTATCTATAGCATCACAAGATACAACTAGTATCTCATGTGGGTATTTTTAAGTATATCATGAATCACCCCATACCAGTAGGATGATTGGAACACTAGGAATAAATCCTTCAATAGTTTGATATTAATTCCATTTAATAGAAGGCAATCAAGGGCCAGACATTAGAAGACTTTTTGGAAACCCATCTGACCCCATAAGCTTTTACCTTGTATTTTGATTTCTTAGATGAGTCAATCCTCTCATTGGATTAGGATATTCCATATTGGAAGATGCATTTTGATGGTGCCTCTAGATCTCGACTAGTAGAAGGATAAATGATCCGAAACACAATAGAGTAGGACTAGGGATCGTCTTCATAACTCAGGAATATATCATCCTATTATACTTGTTCCCCTTGTAATAAGGCTACACCAACAATGAGTAATAATATTAGTATATCATTACTGGTCTTGAACTATCCATTGAGATTGATGTACACCACTTTCATGTGAAGGGAGACTCTGAGCTGGCCATCAAACAGGTTAATGGTGACTACATAATCAAAAAGAAAGAGTTCATTCCCCTGCTAGAAGACACTCATAATATGATGGCCAAATTTACTTCTCATCTATAAGTGATTCATGTCACTGATTCATAGAATGGTTAAATCGACACCTTGGATAGTTTGACTGCGTTTCTTGTAGAGCCTGACTGAGACGACATATTGATTCATGTGGTGCATTAGAGGGTCATCACTCCTGTCATGTTGGATTATAATTCCAACCAATAGATACACCAGCTGGCTATCAGCACTTCTATTCCAGGACCCTCAGATTGGCCCATAGTGGGGGAAACACCCAATTAGATGGATCCTTTTGTTAAGTATATCCAATGTGGCATCCTCCCACCAGACCGAGTCAATCGTGAGATAATCCTTCATCACACAGTGTAGTTTACCCTTCAGAGTAGGCCTAAACTTGAGATGACTATCTATAGATGCATGTTTTATGGAATTATACTCTATTTCATCTAAGGAGATGAGGTCACCCAGGTTATGTTGGAAGTTCATGTCAGGTCCTTTAGTTCCCATTAGGAAGAATTGAATCTATCCACCTAGATTTAAAGTTTGGGCTAATTCTATCCCACCATGGTCCATGATTTCATTGAGTATGCCAAGAGGAGTCAGGATATTCAGATCCATGCCAAATTTGTGCATCAGTTATCATAGCTCCTCCACACCACAAAGTGTTACTGTCCCATTTCAGTATGAGGAATTGACATTGTGGGAATATATCTACCAGAAAAAACTCACCAATGAAGGTTTATTCTAACCATGATGGATTTATTATCAAAGTGGGAAGATGAAATTCCCCTCAAGGAAGTCATGGATTGATCCACGATCGATTTCATAAGCTTACCACATTATCCATAAATTTGGATTTTCTCATGCCATTCTCAATGAAAATGACACCAACTTCCGTGATACCAAGATGAAGAGGTTGTATGCCAAATACAATATTCAGACCAACCATACTTCTCTCTACCATGAATAGACAAATGAACATATTGATTCATTCAACAAGAACTTCTATAACATTTTACAGAATATGGTGGTCCATAACAAGAATAGTTGGCCAAATAAGCTCCCCAACTCCCTCTGGGGCTATCAGATGATAACTCAAAATTACACTCAGGTGACCCCATACTCCTTGGTGTATGGAAAAAATGAATTCTTACTCATCGAAGTTCAATTTTCATTTCTCTAAAAAACTATCTATCACTAGATTTTCCATAAAAAAATTAAAATTCCATCCAACTGAGCTGGAATCCCTTGATGAGAATAAACTCCAGGCCTTTAAAAATCTAGAGAGGCACCAGAAAAATATTGTGAAAGCATTCAACAAGAAGGTTCACCTCAAATCCGTCCTCCAGGGTGACATGGTGAAAGATATTAGAATATAGATGATACCCGGAAATAAGACACCAAAGTTAGATCCAAAGTAGGAAGGGCCTTACATCATTTATAAGGTTTATTCCAATATATCATACTCTTTTTTCACCATGGACGTAGAGCATATCACACCTCCTACCGATGCCAAATTTCTCAAGAAGTACTTCGCATGAGGAGGGATGAAGGTCCAAACTCTATAAACATAAATTAGGAGTCTAAGTCCAAGCATCACGACTCTAAACTATGAGAGAGTTTCCCCAAGAATGTGTTATATGGCAGTGGGCCTCCTTGGACCTCAATTAATGTTGCATTTGTCACTATACCAAAATACACATATGTTTGAGGCAAAGTTCAACCTAGGTCTAAGAATTATGACATTAAACTATTTGCATCCCCTATAGTATGAGTTGCAGTACTTTAAACTACAAATCCCAACATCCTCAGCACACAACATTAAACTATGATCTTAATCCATATAAAATAGAGAGGCCTATTAATGAGAGATGATCTTACCCCATATTAAATTGAGATGTCTCATACAACAAGTATGGGGAGATTACAAATCTTACCTCATTTTGAATCAGAATTCCTCATATAATATGGGATGAAAAAAACATACTCAGTGCATGACATTAAACTCTAGCCACACACCATACCAATAAGCATGGGATTCCCTATGATAACCATGGGATGTCATGATTCCCTCACCAAATAGGATTTCCCCCACTTATAGCACTGTCCTTCTACCATGTTGTGTTCTATAACTATATGTGTCTTGATTCCCATTCTCATGGGATACATAGCAACACCAAAACTTTCCATTTACGAGCCAAGCTAAAAAATCATCAACCCTTTGGTCCCTTAGACACATCATCGGTCTAAGCATCATGACCTTAAGTTATGTGTAATTTTATTCTTGGTACTTGTGTGGTATGTGAGCCTCTTTTTGATCATTCATGTTGGATTTTACCTCTTTAATTCCACACATATACCCTTGGAACAAACATTATAGTCCAATAAACATGACTTTAAACTACTTTCCATAGTCTAATTTGTACGACCATAAACTATGTGTATCTAGATTTGAGACTAATTCATGCGGTGAAGGTCCTTATAGGATCTATTAATGCAGGGTGTGGACTCTTTCACATCGCACGAACATCCTAAAACCCCATATCCCTTCTATGGTCCAAGCGTCATGAACTTAAAATATTTACAAGCCCACTTATGTTTTTCATAGAACGTGAGCCACATTGGATCTATTAAATCCATTTTGATACTCCTTCATGTCATAAAAAACACATTAGGGTGATCATGGGTCCAAGATTTATGAACTGAAATTAAAATACATGGTCCAAATGTCACGACCTTAAACTGTGTGTGATTTGTCTCAGGGGTTTTTTGTGCAGCATCGTGTAACTATCCTTCGATGTCACATGTGTTCCTTAGAGACACATCCCCACACTGGTCTATGAAGTAAGACCATGAAATATTTTTAATAGGTATATGATTTATAACCTTAAACTAAAGGCCATGGTCCGAGCATCACGAACTTAAATTTTTTGAGACTCACCCCAGATTCTTTCTTGGCATTGGGTCTTATAAGTTTCCTTTTTTCTAAGGGTATTTTTAGAGATCACCGTATCATGCTACCCTAATACACCCCACACCTTTGAATTTGGGTGGGTATAATTCACATCATCTCCCCATATCTTGATCACACAATGTTTAACTGTTTTATACATCCTGATGACATGACATTAAACCATGCAATGAAACATCCTCACTGTATGATATTAAACTGCACGTTCAATGTACTCACTGTATGATATTAAACTACATGTCCATCATCCCCTTGGATGATGTAAAACTTCTAGGTATATTAGTACCTCTCTTGGTAATCCATTTCCTCTAGTGTTGGTTACATACTGCATTGTTCATGTCCTTCAACCATCACTTGGCATTTGAGATGAAACCCACTGGGAGATGAGTTTGATTTTTACTCAGATTGATATGCCCACACCACTGTACTCAAATCCATAGTGGTGTAATTATGATATTTTTGGAACCCATTATAACATTATATCACTTCATCTCCATTCTTGTCTTTCCCCTTGTTTGGATCCCCATACTCCTCCACGTCTGAAGGGATTTCCTAACAACAATGGTCTTTGGCCAACATGGACCACCTACCATCCTGGGCCAACACCTTAGAGGACTTTGAGAAACATTATGAGACATTCTCCATGTGTCAGAAATGTTTAACAATTGACCCTCATTTTCCTTCCCCCATTCTCAGCTGAGTGGTATGGATATAATTTTTTGAGCATGGTCAACATTTATCCTTTATCCTCACGCCACTCCCATTGTGTTCCAGGTTTTGGGCAGTATGATTCACACTCCCTATTCCCCTTTGTTTGATTAGAATTAAACACCCTTATCATTACCCTATTCATGAAATAATACACATTAGAAAATAAATTTGGATGTTTAGAGATCCCCTATTCTCAATCAATGGATCCTCTAAGCCCGAACTCCCTTAGTGGTCAGTTTGAAGGAACCCAAGGTGCATATGAAGCATAAAAGAGACACAATTTAAAATTTTGGGTTTGGGTTCATGTTAAGAACACATATTCCACTTAAAACTTTTCCTGTATTTTTAAGAGGATCATGTGTAATTCAATTTAATCATGAAAAATAAAATCAAAAGAAAGCTTAAAGGGTAACTCATTTCTTTGAAGTCGCCAGTTTGATTTGCTCACCATCAGTGTTTCATGGCTGTAAGATGCAAAAAAATACATCCTCTAGATCATCAACACATTCTATACAATTACAAGATCATCAATAAACATTTTCCAAGTGCTAGTGTGGGAAATTGATGAGCTTTACGACGTCCCTTAAATCACCTAAAGAGTTTGGAATCAATTAAGAAAGCAGGATCGATCCAACCTTGTTCTTCCTTATAAATCTATCTCTAGGAGCTTGAGAGGAGAGAAGAATAGAGATTCTCTCTCTAAATTTATGAAAATGGAATAAATTATAATTCAAGAGGATAAAATTATCTTTTATACTTAGGTTATATTTTCCAAAATTTCACTTTGGTCCTTGGAAAGTAATAACCTTCATTTTATACCTTTGCACACATGTATGACTAAATAAACTTGTCATAAATGTCATAAATATTTTATCACTCACTTGTAACACTGTAAAATGTTACATGATAAAATAAAAAACATTATCTTGGCCCAAATCTCTCCAAATAATTTAATTAACCTTGAATGTCCAATGTTCATTCAAAACATTATATTTTTATCATATTAAATTTTATGAATAAAAAACTTGTGAATACTCTAAATGTTCAACTAGAATCAATAAAATTACCAATACATAAGTTGTGTACTTCTCACCACTGATTTAGTAACAGCCTTTTATTAGCTTCTTTGAGAACACACCTTAGTTCTAGTAATGTCTCTTTACTTACTTAATTATTGTATGTAAATACACATATGTGACAAGCATATTGTATTTAATACTCAAGAAGTAAAACTGAAACATTACTTATATTTTAGGAATATGACTTCAGAAGAAATGACCACTTTATCTTTTAATTCAGTTCATTTTATTTTAACTTCCATAGATATATATCATGATATGTAAATCAAATAATCTCTTGTTCAATACCTCATTCTTTGAAGAATGTTGCGAAGGTTCCTTTGGTATGGTACTTTCCATTGGACTTTTCACCTTGTCTTTAAACTTTTTCACCATAAGAACTAAAGATCAAACTATCTTTAATTTATTATTTCTTGGAAAACCTTACCCAGAAGGTAATAAAGTGTTTTCTCTATATTGTTCATTTTGTAATCTTAAATGAAACTAGAGTATATGGGTGAAAAGTACATAAGAATGAGATGTACTGAAATATCATGACCCATATTTCGGTTTACACGAATCCACTGTAATCACCATCCATTTATATCTTACTTCACTTTCCCCTCACAAGATTCTCAGAGATGAGACAACACGTAAAATCATCCATGTCTTGATGTTGTATCCATTATTCACACTGGACATTGATGATAAAATTATGAAAAACCCATCTTATACATCATACATGAGTCTCTTGTAATAAATTTTAACACTCTCTCTTCCTAAGGTGGATTAACAGGTATTGGAGATTCCAGTTCCTTGAATTTCTGATACTGTAGTACTTTGCACAAGCACCTGTACTACTCTTATAAATTCGTGCTAGATAGGACATTTAATTTTCCATTATTATTTCAATGTAATTGTTCTATTACTTTACATTTTCTAGAAAAATAAAATCTAGCATATTATACTTTTACCTTTATTACTATTATACATTTTATAATTATTAATAATAAATTTGTCCCACTGTTTTATCAAATTCTTGGAACCCACTATACTAGAATCAGAAAGATTTTTCGCTTCAGTATTCAAGTGGCATCGATCCTTGAAACCTCTACTCATAGTCTAAAATCTTTGGATATGACACTACTTAGAGACCCCAAGGTAGGCACTAATCAAGATAATGGCATTAATTCGCGACTCTTTGATCTATTTAGTGGAGTCCCGTCTTCTACAAAGAATTATTTTTCATTGCTCAGCGATTTTCTTATAAAGATATAAAAATCTAGATTTTTCCACCCCTTTGCTTCCAAATTTAGTTAATTCAACCCACGACTCTCATAATAACTATCCGTTAGTAGGAGGCACCCTCAAATTTGGCTGATTGAGCACCCCATACCCCCATTTTTTCTCAAATTTGAGCAATGGAAGGCATTTAATGACTTAATATTTTCTTTGAGGTATTTAGTAATTTAATATAAGTGAATGGAATCCTTTTCTATTTTTACATGATTATTCTATGTGATCTCATTCAAAAATTAAACATTCTTTTAAATTGGAAACATTTACTGCACATGTTCATTTTATCTTTTCATGTTTGTTTATTATTATACTATGTAATCGTGCATAATAAATAAAAATTCACAAAATAATAATCCATGCACATGATAAAATAAATAAATAATGAAATTATCATGATCTATTAACTATTGGTTAATCTATCAAGTGAATAATGGATTAATCTAGACCCTAGGGGAATTCCTTAAGTCAATACCTGACTTGAATTGCAACACCTGCAACTCCTATGCATTTCACTTGTTTGTTCAACACCGGCTCTCTACTCGAACCACATCAACATGAACTCCTCCAATATTTACAATGTATTCTCACACATAGGTGAGAGAAACTCATGGTGTGAAATTATATTTTTTTAGAACTTAAATTTGGACACACAAACCCTTATGAAAGTTAAAGATAGAGGGACGATGTACAAATATTCGAAAAAAAATAATTATTACATTTTATAAAATAAAAATGTAATAATTAAATTAAATAAATAATAAACCAAACATGCATGAGTTGGTCTCGACTCATGATCATTCAATATGAAAGCATATTTCATAAGAAAAATTTAATTTTCTAAGATTAAACTTGAGGGTATTTTTAATGTGTTAACTTGCATTAAAATAATTTTAATTAATTATCAATATGTTCCAAAACACTCAAAATAATTTTATTAAATATAAAATAATTAAATTTAATTTATGAAATTTTATTTATAGTATTTTGGGTCTATATAGACCTAAATCAGATCCTCGAAATTTAATTTAGGACTAGTGACATGTTAAATGAGTCAGGCCGATCGGACCTAGACCAAATTAGTTTGGCCCAAGATGGGGTATCCATTTTAAGGACATTATATATATAAATATATCTAATATAAAATGATGATAATATTCCAAACACATAGTAAACAATATAAAAACATTGAGTGTTTGATGATTATTTGATAATCTCATATAAATGAGGAATCATATGGTCGTTCCTTCTTTCTCACACTAAGAATGACTAACATGAGCTTAAGGATTGGTCATTGGTTGTTTAAAAAATATGATTTAATTGAGATAATAAATGTGACAAAATAAATATGTCCATGCATGCAGGAAAGTTTAAATAACGAACTATGGTAATAGAAAAGGTTAATCCACATACTGGATCCTCTTTTAATCCCTAAAAAAAATTTTCCCTATGGATCCACCCTAGTGATTGATCACTCCAGTTCTTCCAACCTCTAGAACATGTCTTTAAGGACCTGCTGCCACCTCCCATGCTCTGCTTCCTCCTCCTCAGCTATAAGATGAAGCTCATTGGCGCTAATATGCACCTGGTCATTCTCATCTTGGAGTATGGATATCTAAGATATAACCTACTTCACTTGATCCTCGACCACCTATAACTGAGACCTCAATTGACTTATAATTTCTTCTTGGTCATCAAGAAAGATGACACACTCATTCATCTATTCCTATAGGCATTGAATTTCTTGGTTGACCTCTTAGAACTTTTAGGTGTTTTCAGACTTCTATTTGATTGAGGTGATATACACATATTGAATTTCCCCTTGCACAAACTCAGAAAGGAAGTCAAAAACTAGTGCATGAGTGGTGTGAGAATCCACCCCTCCTTTACTCAAGTTGTGAAACCAATGGCGGAGGGACCCCATCTGGCTCACCAGGTCAGGTTCCTGGGTATGGGTAATGAAACATTGTATGCTCCTCCATGCTCTACACTAGACGATGAGGTTCTCTTCAAAAACATCAGAACCAAAGTCTTCCATCTCTTTTATGGGTGAAAGATCATACTCAAGGAAATACACATGAAATAAATTAGTAGAGTCCACTTCTAGGATCCTCTCGGTAAAGTCAGGCTCTAGATCACAAGGTCAGTCATCTTTATTTAACCCTTCCTCGATAATTTATCCTCCTCCAGCATCGAGATCCACCCCACTAGTGGTGCCACCCATGAATGCGACATACTGTTTCCCTAGAACCAAAGCTTGTTCGTATTGAAAAATCGACTCCTCTGGGGTCAGCGCGACAATCAGGGAAGGGACCCGAGATGCTCCAACTGCAGCCATTTTCTGGGCACACACCCTTTCAAGTAGTGGTTGAAATGAGGGAACACTAGTAAAATTGATAAGAAAATAATAAGTTGGGCCCGTGTGAGAGAAAAATACTTATAGATGTTGAGCATCTACAGACTTAGTCTCTGGGTCACAACAGGGTGTTCCACCATAGGAGACCCATTGACTCTATTCATTACCTCGACAACTAGCACCCAATCCCCCAACATTGGTTGAGTAGTAGGTTCATGAGAATAATTAGATGTGTTGATGAAAAAGCTCCATGAAATTTTGAGAGGGTCTAGTTAAATTTAGATTCGATCTTACCTTAAGATAGAGGGATATTGATGATTAGTCGCTTGAGCAGACTGCTTCATCATTATTGGATGTTGTCATTGGAATTCTAGGGCATAGTGCTTTTATAAATGTCACGGAGGGATCGGGGCACCGAGGTCACCACTCTGAACCCTTCAACAGGCCGACCTATTTATGTCGCCTCCAGCATAGCCCCCCACTTTCTCCCAAGACCATTTTTGGGATACTAACTCTCCAAAAGTTTAGGGTGTAGAATCTCCTTGCATCGCACCTACTGCAGCTCCGGATCGAGTCACTCCATATGTCCAGCCTTCTCCTCGGAGAGCAGCCTGCCTACCCCACTGCTGTTTTGGAACCTCACTCTGCAGTGTAATCAATCTTATGAGCTTATGAAAGATCATTTCCAGGTATGATGCCACCCAATTGTTGGCATGATCTTGAGATAGGTCAACATTCACATTGGTGGGTGACAACATGATTGTCTCTCCTGAGCCCTCACCTGTCATCATCCACCAAAACTGATGAAGGATACATGGATGATGCTCTTCAAGGACCCCCACATAGACTCTCCTCATAAGATATTGAATTCACCTAAATTTCTTGGCGAACCAAGATGGTGTGTATGGTTATCAATAGACATTTTCTTCAAACCTGGCCATTAGCACTCTGCCCTAGAAAGACTATAGATAATCCATCTATTACAATGTCCCTTGCAAGTTTTCCACCACTACACTGATCGGGGTTGAGAATGGATGTAAGTTTAAGTTTTTATGATTCCAAATACTAACCATGACCCCATTCTTGTTGAGCTTCACTAGCCTGGTCCCAGTGATATTGAGTAGGGAGGGCCTCAAGATAACATTCAATGGGCTGATCACATTTGGAAACTCTCTAACTTCGAAGTGTTCCGTGATCCAACCATAAAGAAACTGAAAAATGACACATATCATCTTGTTCATATCCCCCTCACCATGTTCCCTGCAGGATATAGATCCATTTGAGAACTGGGAAGACCAAGTTCACTCTATTTCCAACTACAATAATTATCTTCATCACCAACATCCCCGGGCACAAGCCCATGCAGGTGTCTCAAACCGGAAGCATCTAGACACTGAGGAATGTAAAAAAGAAATGTGGTGTAGTGGACCAGTAGATACCAATCCTAAACTATATAGATTCCCCACTTTCCATACTTTCCCTCCTCCAGAGTCAGCCAATACGATCCTAGCCTCCTCCTCTACGATGCCAGCATGAATTGTTTCGGTCACCCCGACATCTTCATAGTTGTATTATTCTTCAGAAACATGCCTAGACATGTCTTTAATGTTATGTCCTTATGGGAAGGGGGATAATGACCCAACTTTTCTTTAAAACCTCCAAGATATGATGCTCTAAGATATGGGTCTACTGAGTATCTAACTGGATGCTTAGGACCATAAGGAATTCATTATATTGGAACCCCATATAGTAGTATGAAAAAAATGCAGTGCACATCCAACAAGATGATTCCTACCTCTTTATGATGAAGGTGGAACATGTTGGTGTCTATAGACCAAAATTTGAGGATCTTTGGAAACAAATCCTATTGATGGTAGGCATGGAATTGGGATGTCCAAATTGCATCATATAGACCAATATGGTATAAATCAGCCATGTACTTCAGATAGGTGTACCATACCAAGTATTCCCAGACCCACTCATTAGTGAAGTTTCGTCCTCCTCATAAATCCAATTCCTTATGTCATACATTATTGTTGTCCCGTATACTTCTCTAGAGTATGCTAGCATATCGGGCTGATAATTCTTTGGCTTTCGGTTGGTTTCTTATAACTATCCACTCCTGTTTACTCGGTGTGTAGATGGTGAATTTACCATGCTCCTAGTAAGGGCGACCATGGATAGTGATGTTCCAGTGATTGATCTCATCCTCATGTGTGAACTAGGAATGTGGCATGTTTACTTAAATGCCTAGTATGTTCACTTCATCCATTAACCTGAAATTCCAAAATGGAAGGTGGTTGCTCAATGGGTAGTTTCTTTGAGCTTCGGTCAACATGCTCAGAAGCATCTATTTGTCAGAGATGACCCTCCTTGCTCAAAGAACCTACGAGTTTCTCTCCATTTCAGCCCTTTAGGTGGTGGAACTAGCTTCGATCTTGGTTTGACTTAATTTATTTGATATTTCTGATGAATATGGAGATGTAAAGTAAAGTGCATGAAAATGCACTGATTTGGCATGTAAAGTTATATTTGGTGTGCAACTTTAGAGGTTAGTGTGAAAAATATCCTCTTTATCATAGAAGTAACTACGTGAGAAGTGAAATTGTGCGAAGAATGCAGCCAAATGATTATATTTTTAAATAGAAAGATAAGTTATGTGAATAAGAGAAAAGGATTATCATGTGAGAAGTTCATATCCACCCAAGCCAATGTTGTGCACAACAACGTAAATATGATTCTCTCTTCGGTGTTATCCTTATAACCCAACCTTTTTATCCCCTGTTAGATTAGATTCTGAGGGGGGATTTTTTTGGAATTGAAATCTCATCTAATCCCTTAGGTGGTCAGTTTTCGGTAAACCTAGCACACAACCCACCCTGAAGAACCATTCTGGGGTTGATAATGAGGGTGCACACAAATTTTGGCAAGTGAAAACAAATATAACATTCCAAACACAATAGGTTTTCATGACAAAGGTGACATATAGTTACACAGACACTCAAAGGCTAACAATAAGCCCAAGGTACCTATAAACAAGATATCCTTGTCATGCGCAAGAATAAAACATTGCACACAACCACCCTATTTCACACCAAAGGCGATGTCCACGTGGAAATAATTTATATCTGAGCCCCAATGACGAAGGATGAAGACGCGCACAACCTGAGTCCTATGCCTAAATGGTTTGCACGTAGACAATTGAGGATTTAAGCTATAAATATAATCTCACCCATAACATACTACCCCTAATTATTTGATTGAGAAGGCAATAGAATATTACTAGGCCTTACCAGAGGCTGAAAATAAATGGCAAGGACTTCATAAAAAGTGGGAGATGATTTTCCCTTTAAAAATAAAACAACCAAAACAAGAATTCCATAACCAAACAACCACTATATGATGCATGATAACAATGTACACAAATCAAGTAATACAAACTGACCAACAATAACAAACTACAACCAAAAACTATATTAGAGTACAATACGAAAACCAAACCCAAGAATAGTGTATAAAGCATAAGACCAAAGACAATAAAAATCAAAGACTCCAAAGACACCAACTCCCGAACTCCTAACATTCTCCAGGATCCAAATACACAATTCATGCTCAAATTATCATGATGTGTCACTAAATAAATGAGATTATTTTCTTTTACCTATGTCCTCATATACAATATCTACAAACACAACAAAGTTCCCAAGAAGGGTGTGAGTAATAAAACTCAGTAGGTTTTCCCTAAATTAATTCCCTACTCAAAACACTAGGATAAAACATGTTAGAAAATTTATATAATTTTTTTTATATAAAACAATTGAAACCCATTTATATCAAAGAATAAAATAATTTTTCCAGAACAAAACCATTTCCATGGAAAGAAACCAAAAAATTATTAAAACCATTTCTCAAATCCCATTTTGGAATAACCCATTTCATTCCATCTAACCACACACACACACATGCACAAGTTTGGTGTTACCATTGATGGTGGAATTTCACATACATACATCATCCCTTCGATGGTGGTACTTCATGACCATTATCCATCCTATTCAACTCACACCAAACCATTAATGCCAAAAACATGCCAACCAATTATACCAAACCATTTCAATAAAGCAAATTTTATTGAAAAAACTTTTCCAACAAATTTCTAGGAATTAAAACCAAACAACCATTTTAAAATCATGAAACCAATTGCACTTTCCACCAAAACAACCAATTCACACAATTCCACAAATCATCACTAAAGAGGGTTTCCAACAAGATTTGATTTTTTTTTTCAAAAATAAATTTAGGAAATTAAATCAATTTGAAATAAAGACTTTAATTTATAATAATAGGAGTTGAGAGTGAAGCCACATAACTCGCAAACTTTGGAAAAAATAAATAATGACACTAACTATTTAATAAACCGGATTGAAACTCAAAAAAGCCTCCTTTGATCTTATTCTTTATCAACGAAAAAATAATATCTCACCATGATTGGAATAAACCAACATAGATCTATCCCTAATGGATTATATATATGAATCCAAGGGAGGGAATAAGATTAGATATAAGGAAAAAAACAAATAACAGAGACTTACCCAGGAATCCGAGCCACTAATGCACAAAGAATCACCAAAAAATCACTCCCCGATCAAGGGGAAGGGTCTCTCAAACATTTTAGAGAAGTATAAATCATGTTAGGGTCATATTAATAGAAAAAGAATCCCTTAAGGGTATAATTCGTATTAGATACACAATTTAAGGAGGGCCACCTATACGTTGCATGGTTCGCCTACATGGTTTGAAAAATTGTGCGTCAATCGTGTGGGTGACACTGTATTAATCCACCCCCTCTCATGGTTGGATCACATGGTTAGAAAAATCATACACCAAACATGATTTTACCTTTTCCCATATTCATAGTTTCACCTGGGTGGCCACATGGTTTGGACAAACTATGCACCAACCGTGCGCCTACTTAGTGACCCCTTTTCAACCTTGAATAGTTTCTTAGAGGTGTTGTATGATTTTTACTAACCATGATCAAACCATGAACCTCTAGAAAATATCAAAAAACATGTAAAATCCCTCTAAACCTTACCAAACTTAACCCAATTACTTTATATAGTTAAAATACATAAATAAAGGGTTAATTACCTAAAATCGAGGGTGCTACATTCTCCCCACCATTGGTATTTTCGTCCCTAAAAATTATAAAACCACCATTGTGCTCAAAGAGTTTGGGCCATTTCCTGACCATTTCCTTTTCTCATTGCTAGGTTTCTTCCCAAATCCAACCATGTTTCCATAAAACACACACTAAAACAATGCTTTTACAATTCAATAATTTCTATTGCCTATCCAAAATCTGTACTGGCACATAAACCAATGAAGCATCCGACTCTAGGTCAATATGATTCCATTGAATCACATGCCTAGGATCAGAGTGATACTTATTTAATTGAGATACATGAAATACCTTATTCACCGAATAAAACCTTTGTGGAAATTCCAATCAATATTACACCTCACTAACCTATTAAAGTATCTCAAAAGGGCCTATGTATCAAAGAGATAACTTTACCTTCTTTCCAAAATGATGATTTCCTAGTCTTGGAGAGATTATCAAGAATACATGATCACTCACCTCAAATAACAATAACTATCTATGATGATTGGTCCAATCAGTGAATTATCACATGTTTGCACCCAAAAAAATAAAGAACAACAAGGATGCCCATAAAATGTTTCAAAAGGAGCAATATGTATTGAGGGATAATAACTATTGTTATATAAAAACTCCACTAACAGTATGTGATCCTCCCATGAGCCACCAAAATCCATTACACAATCCCAAAACATATCTTCCATCATTTGTATCATCCTTTTGGATTATCCATCCATCTGGGGATGATACACCATACTCATAGTCAACTAAGTCCCAAGGGATTGCTATAAGGATTTACCAAAATGAGATGTAAACCACAGAACTCAGTATGATACTATTGAAACTAGTATTCCATGCCTCTTTACCACTTCTTTGATATAGATTTTAGAAAATTCCTCCACCATACGATATTTATAAATAGGGATAAAATGGGTGGACTTTGTGAGTTGATACACTATCACCCATATAGAATCATGTTTCTGAACCATCTATGGGAGACCTATTAGAATATAAATTGTTATATTCTCTCATTTGCAAACCAGAATTGGTAAAGGATGAAGCATACCCACTGGTCACAGATTCTATTCCTTAACTAGTTGAAATTTTAAACATCTCAAAACAAACTAATCCACTTTTCTTTTTTATGTCAACCCACTTAAATTATACTTTCAATTCCTTATAAAAATTTTGTATTCTAATATGAACAACTCGTTTCGAATGGTGGTAAGTATGAATAAGTTGTTTCCGAAAATCCATAGGTATGACCATCTGATCTCAAAACCACAAACTTTACATCCCATCTAGCTTCCATAACTCAATGGTCTCCCCACCATTAAGTTTTGACCTCATTAAAACACATTTTTAATTTGATGTTAGTTCCTCTTTAACCATATATACCAAATAAATAACAAAATAAAATAGAAAGAAAACCATAACGGTACCTCGGTCTTCACAATCCAAGTTCATGGCAGTTGTCACCAACATCAACTACCCCTAATCTGAAGCCTCTTTTTCCAAATGACCATATGACTTTTTACTTAATTTATCTACCCCTGAATTTCCTTTACCCGGTGTAAATGTCAAGTCAAATTCAAAAATTTAGAGTTATTATATCCATATTCTTTTCCTCAGGTTTGAATCTCATTATGATAAAATGTGTGTCAATATCTTAAGATCTTTAAACACCCTAAATTTATCACCAAAGAGGTAATGGTTCAAAGTATTCAAATCATGGACTAAAATAGCTAACTCCATATCATTAATTGGGAAGTTATTCTCATGAAACCATAATAGATATGAGACACAAGAAACAACATGATCTACCTCCATGAGAATAAAGCCTAACCCAGATCCTGAAGCATCATAATACACCACATAACCCTATCCTAATTCCAGGAATATTAGGATTGATGATGATGTACGATGAAGTTTAAGCTTTTGAAAAGACTTCTCACATTCCTCATTCCATTGGAATAGATCACATTTACTTTTCAAAGCTATCATAGGTGAAGATATTCATGAAAATTCATGAATTTTTTTTTGATAATAACCAGATAAACTAAGGAAACCAAATATCTCAAAGACATTATTTGAAAGATTCCAAGAGATAACAACTTATATCTTTTCTGGATAAAAAAACACCACTTACAGATATAACATTGCCAAGGAAATGTACCTATTGTTTCCAAAAATCACAATTTGAAATTTTTGAATAAAAATAGTGATCCCTAAATATTCCCAACCCTGTCTCCTAGTGTTTCTCATGATCAACTCTTTTCATAGAATACACTAATATGCCATCCAAAAAAACCACCAAAAAATAATCTATATACCTTTGAAATATCTAATTCATAAATTCCATAAATATTTCTGGTGAATTCATAAGACCGAAGGTCATAACTACATACTCATAATGTAAATATCTAATCTTAAAATATGTTTTCAGAATATACTCTTTATCAACCCACAATTGGGTATATCTCGATTGTAAGTCAATTTTAGAGAACTATTGGTCTCCCCTTTATTGATTGAAAAATTCATAAATGCGTGGAAATGAATACTAATTATTTATTGTAACTTAGTTATGTTTATGGAAATATACAAAAATCATTAGAGTTTCATTCATATTTTTTACAAATAAGACCAACGCAGCCCACAGAGATGTACCAGGCTAGATGAACCCTTTACTTTATAACTATTCCAACTATACTCTCAATTACCTTAATTTTTTTCAATGTAATCTTATAAGATGGATGGTAAATAGGATTCTTCCTCAGGATGAGATAAATCCAAACTTTATTTCTCTTGTGGGTGGGAACCTTAATAAATTCTTGAGAAAACATCCAGAAACTGATCAAAAATTATTAGAAAACCACTATTCATAATCTCATACATTGATACCAAGGTCAAAGTTTCCAGCTAGTATGATATTATTCCCACTTTTAATCCCATTGTACCCACTTTTACATTCTATTATCCTCTAAAGAGATGCTTGATATCATCATCAATCATAAAACTAACCCTTCGGGTTTAACAATTGATATGATATTTAAACATTTTCAACCAATCCATACCCAAGATTATGTCATAGACTTCCATCTCAATCAAAAGTAAAACCATATCAATTAATCTCCATTAATAGTTATAGAACATGTTTTATATATAAAGTTTTTACATTCTATTTGTCCAATAGGAGTTTAAAGTTTTAAAACAGAAGGCATTATCTCAACATTCAAACCCAGAAGATCAAAATCACGATAAGAAATAAATGAATGGGATGAACACATATCAAAAAAATATTTCATAAGGGTAGAATTTTAAAGAACTATACCTCTCACTATAGATGGTCTAGATTGATCATCCGAAATAACTTACTCAGCTCCATACAATTCCTTACTCAGTACACTTTGTTCTTTGTTACCATGTTGATATTTCCCTTTTCAAGGAGCATGGTATTCCTAGAATCACTATGGCCAGATCAGTTTTGTGGATGAGAACAATTATGCTGCCCTTATCCCATCAAAGTATATGATGTCTGAAAAATATGATATGTGTCCCAAGCACTTGACCATTTAGAACTGTGACAATAGCACTGAATATAACCCATATGGTTGTAATTATAGCATGTGATGGGTGGTGTTGTACAATACCACTTCATGTGATCCAAATAACCACACTAAAAACATCCAAGTTTGCTCTTTGGTTTAGGAGGAAGATTCACGGATCAAGCTATCTGATCTTGGGTTATTCTACTACCTTGGAAATAGGTTTCCCTATTCTTCTTATTCCTAGTATTAAATTTCCCACCATTTCCCATAGGTATCAACATGGTTCCTCCACTCGTAGTTCCCGAGAAGGCTCATTTTCTCCCCATATCTCTATTGACCATCTATTTATAATTCATTATACAAAGAATGAAAATATTTGAGAAAATCTATGGAATCATCCAAAATTAAAAAATTCGAGACTTCAAGGATGCACTAGCATCAAATTTCAGGGAAAAGTGGACTAAATTCATAAATTTATCTGCATAATCTGTCATTGAGAGGTTATATTTCTCCAAGTAGAAATATTCCATCATTCTATAAATCCTGAATGTGTGAGGATAGAATTATTTTTTGAAAAATTCTGTAAAATCCTTACATACAATGTCTTGTCTTAATTTAGCCAAACCAGCTAAATCCCACCACTGGTGTGCTAGATCAACCAACATTTACATCACCAACTTGAATTTTAGCTCAGTTGGTGTGTTTAGAAAATTAGATATTTGATTCATCATATTCATCCACACCTTTGATTTCTATGGTTTTGAATCACTCTGAAATATGGGTGGATTTTGCTTCTGGAATTGAACCAAATGATCCAATTGACTTGGTTCATCCCTTATGTTTCCTTGATCCACAACTAGGAAATATTGGACAATACTCTGAACCAACTATTGGTTCACCAATGGATTAAGTGCAACCACATTCTCATCAGCCTCTTTTGGTCAGCTTCTTCTATGCCTAACTAGTTCAATTTTTATAACCAGAAGAAAATTCCATTTAGTCTCACTCTCTAGCAACTAAAGTCTTAACAATTTCGAATTTACCACAATATGAATATTACAACAAGGCTTTTCCAATTTCATCATTTTACACTTTCAAACCATTTTTGAAAAGTCCACCATTTTCTTTGAAAATCAATCCATTTTCAAAATACCACTACCAAAACTTTTCAAAATATCAAATTTGAAAACAATTTCAAAACTTTTAAAAAGTCATCCATTTAAAAAAAAATCATAAATAATTACTCTAAATGAATTATTCACTCTTAATGGGAAGTCATTTATATCAATGCAAGTCATGATATTATCATTGGCTAAACTTATGAAAATGAGGTAACAAATCCTTGAGGTGTCTTAAAACACTCATGTACCTAACTCCCTGGTAACTTGATGTTCAACATAAATAGGTTAGCTTTGCCTCTTTATGATCTAAATTTCAAGTCCAAACGTTCCTACTCTGGGCTACCATCCCAACTCTAAGATCAAAAAACCAATACCATTTGTACCAAAATAAAAGGTGGACTCACCAATATTAATACCATTTGTAACTCCCCACCCCTCCTCATTGGATTGAGAAGATAGTAGGATGTTACTAGGCCTTAGTTTGCATCCCCAAGACCTCAAAGGCTATAAATAAATGCCACGAGCCTCATAAATAGTAGGCGATTATTTTTACTTTAAAAATAAAACTACCAAACCAAACATACCATAACCAGACAACCACTATATGATGTAAGATAGCAATGTACACAACTCAAGTAACACAAACTGACCAAAAATAATAAACTACAAACAAAAAACATTTCATAGTACAATTAAAAAACCAAATGTAAGAAAAGTGTATAAAGCGGAAGACCGAAACCAACAAACCTCAAAGACTCCAAAGAAACCAACTTCCAAGATTCCAACATGCTCCATGATCCAACTCCAAAAGTCATACTAAAAGTATCACGATGTGTCACTAAATAAATAAAATAATTTTCATTTACCTGTGTCCCAATATACAATATCTACAAATTCACCAAAGTTCCCAAGCAGGGGGTAAGTAATGAAACTCAGTTGGGTTTCACCAAATGACTTCTCCACTCATGACACAAGTATAGATAAGTTTAGCACATTTATTTTAAAAAATTTATTTAAAAAAATTGAAAATATTTTATATCAAATCATAAAAGTATTTTTCCAAACCAAAAATATTTCCATGGAAAGAAACCAAACAATTATTGAAACCGTTTCTCAAATCCCATTATGGAATGACCCATTTTATTCCATCTGACCACACACACGCACACAAAAATACAATATTAGTGTTACCATTGATGGTGTAACTTCACGTACATACTCTATCCCTTTGATGGTGGTACTTAATTACCATTATCCATCCCATTCAACTCATGCCCAACCATTAATTATAAAACCATGCCAACCAATTGTGCCAAACCATTTCAATAAAAGAAATTTTATTCAATTTTTTTTAACAAATTTCACTGCATTACAACCAATTTTTTTTTAAAATAAATATTTTAAAATCATTAATCCAATCACACTTTCCACCAAAATAACCAATTCATATAATTTCACAAACTTTCACTAAAGAGGGTTTCTAACAAGTTTTGCACAATAATTTTCCAAATAAATTCAAAAAATTCAATCAATTTGAAATAAATCCTTCAAGTTATAATAAGAGTAGTTGATAGTGAATCCACCTACCTTTCAAACTTAGGTGAAAATGATGAAAAAAAAAATTCTTCAACAAAACAGGTTGAAATTATAAAAAAACTACCTTAGATCCTATTCCATATCAACCAAAAAATCAAATCTCACCATGATTGGCATTTTACAACATAGATATACCCCCAAAATATGAGATATATGTATCTAAGATAGGGAAATAAATTAAACCTAATAAAAAAAACAAAGAACAGAGACTTACCAAGGAATTTAAGCCACCAATTAACAAATAATCACCAACAGATTGCCTCAAAATTAAATGGAAGAGTCTCTACGGCCTTTGAGAGAAGTGGAAATCATGTTAGGGTTAAATTATGGAAAAAATATCCCTTAAGAAACTAATTTAGATCAGATCCACAATTTAAGGAGGACCACCTTTACATTGCATGGTTAGACCACACAGTTTGGAAAACCATGCGCTAACCTTGCAGGCGCTACTTTCTTAAGCCACCCCTCACATGGTTGTCTTGAACAGTTATAAAAACCATGTGCCAAACATATTTTTTCCACTATGTACCACTTTCACAATTTCACCTAGGTGGTCGCACTGTTTGGACAAACCAAGCACCAACCATGTGCCTACCCAGTGACCCCTGTTCTCCCTTTAACAATTTCCTAGAGGTGTTACATAGTTTTACTAACCAAGATCAAACTGTGAACTTCCATAAAAGACCCAAAAAATTTCAAAACTCCTCCAAACCTTCACAAAATTAACCAAATTACTTTATTTACTTAAAATTCATAAATTAAAGGTTAATTACCTAAAACTGGGGTGGGGGGGGGGGTGCTACATCACCCCCTCCTTCAGGGTGGCTCTCTGAAATATGAAGCGACAATATACTATTAAAAACTCCCATTCTTCCAAAATAATGCACAAACCCAGTGATCATGGAACCTCAAAGATATTTAATTTATGTGATAGACCTCTTGTGGGACCAAAATTGACTTATTCTGTTGTAGAGTGCTCCTCATGTAACTAGCCCTAAGGCTAATCCGTTGCGTGGAAAGGACCTTTCTACTTGAAATTATAATCTATGTGAAATATCATAACTTGTAAGAAACCATGACTCTTGATTCCATCGGTTTCCCTTATTTTGGAGCCATCTTCTTGCACAGTGTTTGTGTTCAACCCAATCCATTTGTGTGCAACAACTTCTGGGTCCCCTAATGGATGTCCCATTTGCCTCTAGTGCAACTGTTTCCCTACCTTTTACTTCTAATAATAGGTACTATAACTCATTTTTCTTCTAAGAATGGGGATTCTAATGTTGGTCTCATGATTGACCATTCCTACACAGTAATTACAATGCCATGCCCTACCTAAAGGCACATGAACAATGGTCAAGTAAGACCTAGGGGCGAGGAGTGAGTCCCCCCACATTCGAGTTGCATGATATAAAACTTCCCAGTTCCACATCCTAGTCATATGACATTAAACTACATGACAATTTACTCAACCCATGACATAAAACTGTAGCCTTAACCTATGTGAAAAACATAGGATTCTCCATGTATGATCATCATGGGATGCCACCATCACCCACTGTGGGCTATAGAGATTCATTCCCAGGTATCCTCCATGTGTAATACCCATGCCATTATCCCAATAGAAATACTCTTGTGAATATAATCTTCCACATGAAATCCCCACACCATCCCTCTTTGATGCTAATTCCATAACATGAGTATTCTTACCACAAGACGTTAAACTACATGGATCAATCATGTCACATGACCATAAAATATGATATCAAACTATGTGGATTTTGATCCCTATCTTCTAAATAGGGTACGTCAGACACCTATTTGAGGTTCAATCTTGAAAGTGGTAAAATCACGGTGTTACCTTCTCAGGACACACCTCTTGGATCTATCTCTATGGGGTGTTTTGATCCATCAATAAACTAACCAGGTGTGACATCTTCCCTCCTACAGATGCACCTTCTAGTTTATAATTTTCAGGGTGTTCTGATCTATTGGTAAACTATCTGGGTGTGAAACCTTCCCTCCTAGGTACACACCTCCTTGATCCACCTCCATGGGGTGTTCTGATCAACTATTATTATCTCCACAAGTTGTTAAACTTGTTCCCTGATCCGTCTCAACCAGACATTCCAATATATCTCCACATGACATAGAACTTGTGACCTTAACTAGAATACTTACCCCATGTAATAAATATGGGATTTCCGAGGTAAAAAGATTTGAAAGAACTATTCCCCTAGTAGTAATTACCTAACGATTGGAAAGAGATGTCTTTGATTCGACACCTAAGATGCCTCATATGAGATTCCATCCCAAGAGAAATATTTATAGGTCACTACTGGAAAACCAAGCTATACCCATGGTTTAGAACTATGGGTATATCCCCTAAAACTTTGGGTATAGCTTATACCCATGGTTTTAGGAACTATGGAATTAGGTTCCATTGGTTTAGACCTATACCCATGGTTATTAAAATGTCGGTTTAGGAAATTTCATTGGAAACACCTATACCCATGATTTGGTCAAACCCTGGGTATATTTCCTTATTTATAAAAACAATCTGGTGTTGTAATTGTATCCTAGTACCTTCTGCCTATAATCGAGTGACTTTACCAATATGCTACGACACATTATTTGTTCTTATATTCCAGAAAATATATTTTTATAAATATAAAAAAAGTATATTAAATTATTTATTATTATTATTATTATTATGGAAAAATAACGGGTCAACCTATACCCATGGTTTGGTTAAACCATGGTTATAGGTTTTCCCAAAAAAAAATTCCCACACAACCTATTGTCATGGTTTACAAAAACCGTGGGTATATACCCATGGTTTACAAAAACCTTGGGTATATACCCACAGTTTGGTAAAAACATGGGTATAGGTTTTCCCACAAAAAAAATCATGTACAACCTATTTCCACTATTTACAAAAACTGTGGGTATAGGGGTGACCCATACCCATGGTTTTCAACGAACCGTGGTTATAGGTCCTTCTTGTGAAATTTTTTTTTCTGGAAAAACCTACTCCCATGGTTTACAAAAACTATGGGTATAAGTCACCCCTATGCCCATGGGTTTTTGGAGAACCGTGGGTTTAACTCGGTTTTCCAGTAGTGGGTGACCAATGTGCCCAATGTCCAGAAATTCCTAGATATGTTCAACATGACTACTATCCAGATCGAAGGTTAATGCGTTGTCAAGACAGAAGTAGTGTAATTAACCAGAGTCCACAAAGAGATGGTATTAGGAATGAGTTCCACAAACAAAAATAAAATATATAGGGGAGACCCAGAATAGGAAATGAGCTTCAAGGAGGAATCCACGGAAGGAGGAACTGATATCCCATCATCCTATTTCAATCAAGGAGAAGACATAACCATTGAAAGTGATGAAATCCATCCACCTTTGGAAAGTGGGAATGTGGGACTGCATAAAGTCAGCGTATATTAATGTGCAGGAGGACCATGATGAAATAATAGAAAAAATGGTCATTGGATATTAGGTGTATTATTCCCACATGAATTCACATTATATTTCTTTTTATCTTTATTAAGCGGTGTTTGTAAAATTTTTAAGAAATTATTAAATAAAAAAGTATTATTCTTTTTTATAAGTTATTTATTTTTAATTATTATTGTTTATACATGTGTTGTTAGTTGATATATATGAAAATACAAGTCATGGAGAAAGTTTAATGATGATCACTTATAGACAATGGACCCAAATAAAATCCAATATGTGAAATTAATGGTAAATATATTATATATTATATAATATTTATTTGTTACATATATATACGTATTGGTTTTTATTTTAAAGTTAATGTTTTATAACTTTAGTGTCATCATAAAAAAGGAAGGGTGGAAAGTGGTCATTATGTTTTAAGATTCATGTTTGAGATAATCAAAACTAAGAAAATGGCTGAATTTGATAAGGTTAATTTTTTAATTATTTTATATTTTATATCAAAATATTCAATTTTTTAATTTTATAACTTTCATTGTTACTATAGTTCTTCAATGATGTCAAGTCGTATATGAATGAAGTCTTTACCCATATTCAAAGCTTTTTTTGAAAACTATTGGTTAAGTATGATTAAATTTTTAATTATCAGGTATGTCTATTTTAATTAAAGTTTAAAAAATGAGTATTTTGAAAATAATTTTCTGGTTTAAGTTGGTATATTCTATTTGTTTTTTATAGGTGTTTTATTTATTGTTTAAAGAGTTATGTATTTATGAAACAATCGACACACAACACAAGCCTTTAATTTAAAATGATACATCATGAATACCAAAGGACTTGAGTAACCAGATATGAGCGAGATAAAATCAATGAATCAAAGAAACATTTAAATCCTTTAAGTCATGTAACTCTAAGAAAAATCAATATAACATATATACTTAACTTTATAGAAAAATATAGACATAACCACCAACTTAAACTAATTAAAATTAGAAAAACATATCTCTACCCACTTAATATTATATGTTAAACATATAATAATGTATAAAGCTATCAACATAAAAAAACTAAAAATATTTTCAATCATACCTTACTTTATACTAATTATAAATTTGAATTGAAAATATTTTATTAAAGTAAATATTCATAGAACCATAAAAAATATGTTTTTAAATAAGGTAAAATTAAATTAAAACTATTGAATACTTTATTTAAAATGTAACATCCCAGTTCCGGGTGCCTCCCAAAGGTTCCCCATACCTAGTTGGTCACATGGCCTCAAGCGCATTTCCCCAAAATCCAGAGGCTGACGACTAGCAGCGAGGGCATTGGGTGTGATAGTGGGGAAACTATGCCCTTATTGGCAGAGTAAAGCAATAGAAATAAATAGATAAAAATAGAAAAAGTAGTAATAACATGCAATAAGTAAATAGAGAAAGTAATAAACAACTGGAGCACATATATAAATGATACATGATACATATGTCTAGAAAAGAATCCAAACAAATCACGATTCTAAAATATAGTAGTAAACCAAAGTACAAAATAAAATCAAGTAAACATCTCCACAACATCGCAAGCCTCAACTTGGTCCCATGATCCCCAGCTTCACAACAATCAAGTACCTAAAGTAAAAGGGTGATTTCCCTTATCTATACCTACAACAATATAATCTATTTGGGACCAAAAGCATGACCCAAATAGGGTTTGAGACAAATCCCATTAGGAAACCACCCAAAAATCTATGCCTAACAGTTAGTGAATATATATATGGCTAGAAATAAACAAAATGAAGTAGTAAACAAGGAAGTAAACATAGTAACAATACTAAAAATTTAATTTCATTCATTTTTATATATCAATTAAGTAGCTAATCAAAAGTATGTAACCCTCTACAAATTAATGATAGTCTAACCCCTCTGGTTCAACCAAAAAAACACAAGCAACACTCTGGGAAGTACTCACATTATAACCCCTCTGGTTCTGCTTTAGAAAAGACTCTCTAAGGAAGAACTCACCGCCAATTACCCATGTTGTCTCATATCGGTAACTAATAGGCACTCTGAGGAAGCAATCAATGTCCAATTCCCCCTGTGGTCCGTATTGAGGAAACCACAGACACTATGAGGGAGCAGAAATTCCATACCCCATATGGTCTTGCAATGTTATAGTAAACATACACTCTGGAGAAGCCCTCAACGTCCATTATCCCTATGGTCTACTACACCTGGTTCTCACGGACCTATGTAAGTCAATCATGCACAAACAATACTTGGAAGCCAAAGTAAACCTCAAGAACTACTTGGATAAACAATCTACAACATATCATAGCCTAGAAAAGTTAACCATATTCACAAAAAATTAACCTCTATCTAAACAAACAAGGCATAACAGGGAATAACAGGGCTAAAAACCATAAACATGAAATACCCCAAATGAGGGTATTGGGTACTCTTGAACATAAAAATCAAAGACTATCTAAAAAAAGTCACAAACCACCTACCTCGATGTTGTGATATTGATATATGTGAACCTCAGGACTTGAATCGACCTAGAATGTCGTAGATCTAAAAAACACTAAAAATGTTCAATCGAGAATATCTTGTGAAAGAGGAGAAATCAGGAAACAAGGATCTAGAAGAAGGAGGAGATTACTGTGGCGATCCCAAATGCAATCAAAGATGGTTGATTCAGAGAACGTACGAAGAGTCGAGGGCTCGTAGAAGATTCTCACCGTACAGATGCTCCTAGATGAGATAGACAAAGAAGAAGAGGGTTATGTCGATTATACGTGACCCCAATCTGTTTAATAAAATAAAAATAAAGTACATGACGTGTTCTTTAAAAGTACATGAAATGTACTTGCCTTATCTGAACTCTACTTTAGGTGGTCTCTAGGTCATCACACATGGCCATGTGCTCTGCCATTACACGACTAACACACGGTCACCAGTGGAAACCAGGTACATAGTGTTGACTACTGAAATTTCCAAAAAAATCCTATTTTTCTCAAAAACAACCAGAAAAGAAAAACGTACCTGAAAAGAAGATCTGAGTTCTTACAAACTTCCCCCCTTAAAGAAATTCATCCCCAAATTTCTCTAGAAAGGAAATGTAGAAGAAGAATACTTGAATAGCTCTAGCCACTACAATTATACATCAGCCTCTCTCTCCCAAGTCTCGTCCTATACTCGCCCATGCTTCCATAGAACTCATACTAGAAGAACATACCAGCCATAGAGAACCTTCTCAATTCGATCAACTATCCTGATAAGACACTCCTCGAATGAGGCATCCACCTCGAGCTCAACCTCCTAGGGTTTGAAAACATGAGACGAGTCTGAGAAGTAACGTCGAAGCTGAGAAACGTGGAAGACATCATGCATATCCTGATACCTCTAAGGTAACTGCAACTGATAGGCAACTAGCCGGACTCTCCCCATCACCTCAAACGACCCAATGTATCTCAGTGAAAGCTTACCCTATCTCCTAATCCTACTGTGTCCCAACCTCGATGTGACATGCAGAGAAACCTGATCTCTGACCTTGAACTCCAGAGGTCATTTCCATCGATCATCATAAGACTTCTATCGTGACTATACAATAGCCATCTTCTTCCAAATCAACTCTGTCTACTCTGTGGTATCCTGGACAAGATGAGGTCCCAACATAGCTGCCTCTCTTACCTCCAGCCAACATAAGGGTGATTGACATGGTCTACCGTACAATGCCTCATAAAGTGCCATCAGAATAGTTGATTGAAAGCTATTATTGTAGGAAAACTCCATAAGAGGTATATGCTTCTCCCAAGAACCTAAAAAGTCTAGGATGCATGCTCGTAGCATGTACTCCAACACTTGAATAGTAGGATTGGACTGGATACCTCTCTAGGGATGGTATGCTGTACTCAGAAGTACATGTGTACCAAAATCCCTCTGTAATCCCTGCTAGACCTGAGAAGTAAAATGTGCATCCCAGTCTGAAATAATGGAGTGCAGAACTCCATATAAACGTACAATCTCCTAGATTTACAGCCTTCCCAACTCATCAATGTTGAAGGTATCCTTAATCAGCAAGAAGTGATCAACCTTTGTGATTTTTTCAATGACAACCCAAACTACATCGTTCCCTCAAGGTAACTTTGGAAAACCTATCATGAAGTCCATCGTGACATCATTCCACTTCCACTTGAGAATGGGTAACTGATGCAAAATCCCTACTGGTCGTTGATGTTCTGGCTTCACCTGCTGACTGGTGGAACACCTCATGAAAAAAATAGAAACATCGCTCTATATACCTGGCCACCAATACCGATGATGTAGATCTCGATACATCTTGGTGACACTAGGATGAACTGTCCAAACTAAGGAATGATAGTCTCGCATCAGCTCCTCGCGTATGTATGTTGACACCCATACGCGCCCAAGAAAATGCAAGATCTCATCCTCTCCTATGGTCCATCTAGTAATAGGGTCCTCTAATAACACATTCTCCCATAGGACTAGGCCTTCATAATCTAATAGCTGCCTCATTCTCACTCGATCAAGAAGAGTAGAGTTAACAACTATAGGAGATAGAAATGTCTGACCCTGTCTGTTGTGCACCTCCAAATGCATCTAAGAGAATAGAGCCATAAGATACCACTCACTAATGGCCTTCTGAACTGCCTTTATCTATTTCCTCCAACTCAATGCATCAGCAACAACGTTTCCTTTCCCAGGTGTGTATTCAAGTTCAAAGTAAAAGTACTGAAGGTACTCGACCCACCTTCGTTGTATGAGATTTAGATCTCACAGAGTGAAGATATACTTGATACTTTTTTGGTCTGTGAAAACCGCAAAATGGTCTCCCAGAAGATAATGTCTCTAACATCGTAAAACATGAACAACTACAGCCAACTCAAGATTGTGTGTCGGTTAGTTTCTCTCATGTGGCCTCAACTGCCGAGACTCATATGCAACAAATCCTTCTCCCTACATAAACACTAATCCTAGCCTGATACCAGATGCATTATAGTACATATTATATCTCTTTCCTGGCTCTGGAAATACTAGTATCAGTGCTGAAGTCAACATCTCTTTAAGCTACTGAAAGGCTGACTCACAGTATTCTGACCACAATTTCTTCGCACCCTTCTTAGTCAGACCCATTAGTGGTGGTGATAAGTGTAAAAAGTCCTGTATGAAATGTCTGTAGTAACCATCCAGCCCTAGAAAACTCTATACCTCAAAGACATTTTTCAGATGCTCCCAGGAAACTACTTCTCTCACTTTCTCTGGGTCTACTGATACTATTTTCCTTGAGATAACATGACCCAAGAAGTGAATTTGGTCCATCCAAAAGTGGCATTTTAAGAGTTTACCATATAATTGATGATCTCTCAGTGTACTCAAGAAGGTATCAAGATGTGTGGCATGGTCATGTCGAGTGTGATAGTACACCAAGATATCGTCCACAAAGACTTCCATGAAAGAATCCAAGTATGGATGGAACAATCAGTTCATCAGTTCCATGAAAACTACAGGTGCGTTCGTGAGGCCGAATGGCATAACCACATACTCGTATAGACTATACCTGCTCTGAAAGCCTGTAAGAGGTATATCAGATGGTATAACACACAACTGATGATAACTAGATCTCAATCCAATCTTCAATAACACCCAGGCTCCTCGAAGATAATCAAAGAGATCACCAATCCTCGGTAAGGGATATCGGTTCTTGATCGTTAACTGGTTCAGCTTCCGATAATCCACACAAAGTCGGAGGGTAGTGTTAGCCTTCTTCGCAAATAGGACATGCCTAAGGAGAAACATTGGGTCATATGGAACCCTTTGCCTACAACTCCACCAACTACTTCTTGAGCTTCTATAACTTTGGTGTAGCCGTCCTATAAGGAGGAATGGACACCAGTGCCGCTTATGACACAAGATCAATAGAAAATTCCACCTCTCGCTCTAGAGTCAAACTTAAAAAGACCTCTGGAAAGACGTCCCTGAAACAATCCACCCCTGGAGGAAAGTTTATCTGTGAAGTCTCCTGGTCATCCAGATATAGACTAGAAATCTGGGTTGTAACTCCTCCCAACCCATGATGTTCGAGTCCTGCTCTGCTTTATTAGACACACCATTCACCCTTGTGAAGAAACGATCCACCTTCTGGTGATGTGAAACTCACCCTACATCGATAGCAGTCGACAACTGCCTGAAAGGGAACTAACCAGTCCATTATGAGAATGACATCATAGAATATCATCTCTAAGGCATAGAGGTCCCATAAAAAGTGACACCCACCAACATCAAGAGGGCACTCCTTGCACTGACATACACTAGCAATTATAGTCCCTAACAGAGTGTCTAGTGATAAGATATTAGTAAAAGAAAAGATACAAAGCCCAAGGCTCTCCACAAAAACAAGATATATAAAGCTATGGAAAGAACCTATATCAAAAAGTGCTGAAGCTAAAACTGAAGGAACTAGGATCGTACCACAAACTGTATAGGGTACATGATCCTACTCCTACTGGGTCTACTCCACCATAAAAGTTTGACCTATACCACGATCCTGAGACCATGCCTGACCACCGTGAGCTGATCCACCCTGCTGTCGCTGAAAGCCTAACGACTGGCTACCATGATCGCAACCACCACCTTAGCCTGAACGGTCATAAGAACTCCAGTTCCCTGACTGATGAGAAACTGGTGGTACTGCTCTCGAATGAGGAGTCATAGAAGAACCCCTGTCACAAGCTTCCAGGGATAAAAATTACAGAAACACTGAAGGTAACCCATCTTGCCACAAGATCGGCACTCCACTCGGTCTCTCAAGAAATGTGGCCTCATATGTCCCCTCTTCTCGCACTGGTAGCACACCACCTTGATACTAGAAGATGTCTCTTGTCTCCTCAAATCTTCGTGCATAGACTCCATACAGTGCTTCCTGCTGTCAATAGGGGGGATACCAACTCTGGATGTCGAACTGCCCTGGATCACCACTCCAGAATCCCTTAGATTATGTTCCATGATCAGCGCCTAGTTGACTATAGAAGTGATGGAAGTCAAGATGAATATGTTCACCTCAGATCAGATGTCATGCCTGAGACCGTCCTCAAACTTCCTTACTAGGAATATATCATCACCTCCTGGGATAGGCATGAAGCACTGCAGCTCTATGAAGCGTGAAGAATACTCCATAACTGAAAGAGTACCCTTCTCTAGACTCATGAACTCTCAGGATCAATCGGACCTCAATGTCTTCGGATAGAATTAATCATAAAAGGTATGCTGGAAATCATCCCAATCCATTACCTACTAGAGTCCTGCCTGTGAGATCACATCCCACCATCTCTTGGCCGAATCCCAAAGCATATACGTAGCGAGCTCAACCCTCCTCTCTTGAGGCATCTTAACATGATCAAAGATATAAAGCATGGATTCTAACCATGAATCTGCAACCTAAGGTCCTCCTTCCCCTACGAAGGTGAGAGGATGCTACTACTAGAAAACCCACATCATATCGGCCATAGAAGTGGCAGGATGTGGTACTTCTCGGAAGGTCTTCATGAACCTCATGAAGCCCTCTCGGAATTATGCATTAGCACCTGTGTCTAGAATGAAGACCTGTGCCAAAACTGGTACAACTGGAGGATCTTTTGGTAGTCCTTGATCAGCCATGTCCTGTGTATGATCACCTACTTGAATCTGGCATACAACCGGAGGAATTCTTGGTGGCATGACTCTGCAAGGTCAAGAACACACCTTAGATAAAGATTATCAAGGACTGAAAACTAGAAGAGTAAGAAGGGAACAAGATAAAGAAAGCATTCAATTTTTTCAAAACATGGATACATGACGTGTATAATGCCTACACGGTGTGTTCCCTTAAGCCTTCACATGGGCGTGTACTTCTGCCAAAATTGGTCGTGTAACACCCCATACACATGGCGTGTTTTCCAAACACATGGCATGTACTTGAGTTCTTTTCCCCTTCCTGATTTCTTATACATTAATAACCCACATAGTTCTCTAAAAGAAAGAATACACAGTGTGTTCTTCTTGAACACAGTGTGTACCGCTTCAGTTTCAACTGCCCATGTCGTTAGACACACGGTCGGAGACATGTTTGACTCTATACATCATGTTTTTTCTAGACACGACGTGTACTAGAAAGTACTTCACCGGCCCATGTTGTCAGTTACACGGTTGGTTACATGGATTACTTTACACGGCATGTTCAAGCTTGACATAGTGCGTACAACCTATGTTGTATCCATACTTATCATTAGTCACACGGTTGAACACATGGTCTACACAACACGACATGTACATCTGGTACACGGAGTGTCCCACCAAAGATTTCCCATCCCCGTGTCTCTTCCCACACATCTAGTGACATGATTAGAGACTACATGGCTTGTACATACATTACACGATGTGTACTTAAGAAAAATAGTTCTTTCCCGAACAAAAGGACCCATGGTGTGTATTCATAATTACACGCCGTGTATTCTGGGTTTTTTTGTACATTAAGCCTTAAAAACTACTCTGGAACCCAGAAAACACTGAAACAAACATTAAGGTGCCTAATTATGATCTTTGAGGTCCCATACTCCCCACTAATAAAATCTTGGCATCTTATACATGTCATATACAAGCACAAAAATCTAACGATCCACCAAATTTGGATCCATGAGGTCCCATAACACCTCAAGAACCACAATTTTTCATTCATTCAAAAAAAAAAACAATACATAAATTAATACCCTATCAAACTGTAGGTATTTTATCAAGGCATCTATCACAACATCATGTATATCTAGCACAACATCTATCACAACAACATGCAATCACTAATTCACCATAAATGGCATGTCAAGAATGCTTGAAATGTGATCTCTAGAAAGTGACTATATGATGCATGAGATGGAATACCCTCATTTAATCGAGTTGAAATAGAAATAGAACCTCAATATTTATCAATGATAATAGCACAAAGCATGTGAATCACCCAAAGGTGAAATCAAATCAACTGTAAAATTAAAAAACCACAAAAAATGCAATAATCGAGGTAAATTGGATTTTCCCTATACATAGGTTAGCTACTCCCCGACACAACTTATTACCAAATACCTATTACTTCCTATCCCAAGCTATAGGCTCCAAAAAATAAGTTAATAAGAAAAGAATCCCTCTGATACCACTTTGTAACGTTCTGATTTCGGGTGCCGCCCGGAGGTGCCCCGTACCTGACTGGTCACATAGCCTTAAGCACATTTCCCCAAATTCCAGAGGCTACTTACTAGCAGTGAGGGCCTTGGGTGTGATAGTGGGGAAACTATGCCCTCATTGGCAGAGTAAAGAAGCAGAAATAAACAGATAACAATATAAGAAGCAATAATAAAATGCAATAAGTAAAAAATAGAAGTAATAAACAACTAGAGAATATATATATATAAATGATACATGATACATATGTCAAGAAAAGTATCCAAACAAATAAAAATTTAGGAATACAGTACTAAACCAAAGTACAAAAGAAAAGCAAGTAAAAAATCTCCACAACATCACAAGCCTCAGCTTGGTACCATGCTCCCCAGCTCCAAAACAATCAAGTACCAGAAGTAGAAGGGAAATTTCCCTTATCTATACCTGCATCAATATAATCTATTTGGGCCCAAAAGCATGACCCAAATAGGATGTGAGACTAATCTCAGTAGGAAACCACCCAAAGATCTACGCCTAATAGTCAGTGAATATATATATGGTAGGAAATAAACAAAATGAAGCATTAAACAAGGAAGCACACATAGGAACAATCCTACAAATTCAACTGCATTCATTTTAATATATCAAGTAAGTAGATAATCAAAATAAGGTAACCCTCTAGGAAGTACTCACAACCTAACCCCTCTGGTTCGAGAAAACAAACACAAGCAACCCTCTGGGAAGCACTCACAGTCTAACCCCTCTGGTTCAGCTTTAGAAAAGACTCTCTGAGGAAGCACTCACCATCAATTCCCCATGTGGTCTTGTATCAGTAACTAATACGCACTCTAAGGCAGAACTCAACGTCCAATTCCCCCTATGGCCCGTATTAAGGAAAATACATACACTCTAAGGGAGCAAAAAGTCCATCCCCCCTATGGTCTCGTAATTTAATAGTAAATAGACACTCTGGAGAAGCCCTCAATGTCTATTCTCCCTATGGTCTACTACACCAAGTTCTCACGGCCCTGTGTAAGTCAGTCATGCAAAAACGATACATGGCAGCCAAATTAAACCTCAAGAACTACTTGGATAAACAATCTACATCATATCATAGCATATCATATAATAATCACTACATCCTAACAATACTAGGCATGGAAAGAAAGCAACCTAACTGGAAAGCTAGACTAAACGGTCAAAACAAGAAATCATGGTAAAAAACTTCATAGAATGGAAAATTTAACCCTATTCACAAAACATTAACCTCTATCCAAACAAACAAGGAATAGTAGGCAATAACAGGGCTAAAAACCATAAACACACAATACCCCGAATGAGGTTATTGGGCACTTTTGCACATAAAATACAAAGACTATCTATGGAAAGACAAAAACCACCTACCTCAACGTTTTGATATTGATATACATGAACCTCAGGCCTTGAATCTCCCTAGAACACCGTATATTAAAAAAAACTCTAAAAACGTTCAACTGAGGATATCTCGTGAAAGAGGAGAAATTAGGAAACATGTCTCTAAAATAAGGAGGAGCTTACCGTGGTGATCCCAACGCAATTGATGGTGGTCGATTCAGAGAACAGACGATGAGTCGGGGGATCAGAGAAGATTCGCACTGTACAGATGCTCCTAGACGAGATGGACAAATAAAAAGAGGGTTATGTCGATTAGACGTGACCCCGATCCATTTAATGAAATAAAAATAAAGTACACAATGTGTTATTTAAAAGTACATGACATGTACATGCCTTATCTAGCCTATACTTTAGGCAGTCTCTAGGTCACCACACACAACCATGTGCTCGGCCATTACACGGCCAACACACGGTCACTAGTGGAAACCAGGTACACAATGTTTACTCAAGGTACATGGCATGTACTACTGAAATTTCCAAAAAAAAACTTTCTTTTTCTCAAAAACAACCAGAAAAGAAAAACGTACCTAAAAAGAAGATCTGGGTTCTTGCATAAAAACTCCTTAAAAATTAGTTTACAAGATATATCAAAATATATTTAAAAACCATCCCTTAATAATTATAAAACTAAAGGGTTATTTTTATCATTAATTTGGGTAAACAATTGGTAGGAATGTATCGTGCATAGCCTATAAATTCACTCGATGATTTGAGACCACCTACCTTATTCATTGGAAAGTTGTATCAACCTAATGATATCCAAGGAATGTTTCGAGGATAACCAAACAACCCCTATGAACTACTAAACAATATTTCATAACCAAATAATATGAGATAAGACACACCATAATTAAAGAATCACTAAACTCCAAGAAAAACCATGTAAGTAATGTTCAGTCATTTTTATTAAATGAATTCTTATAAATCCATTATTTTAATAAATCATATCATACTTATTATTTTACTTTCACTCACATGAATTTTTTTCCCATATTTTTATATAAATGTAACTTTTGATTTATGTTTTATATCAAAATATTCTATTATTTAATCTTATAAAATTCATTGTTATTATATATTTTCAATTATGTCAAGTTATATATGAATGACAACCATACCAATAATCGATGCTTGTTTTCAAGATATTTTTTATGTATGGTAAAATTTTAAATTTTTTGGTATTTATATTTTAATTAAAGTTAAATAATGAGTATTTAAATAATCAATTTATTCTTTAAGTTGGTATACTGTGTTTGTTTTTGTAGGGATATTTTTTATTTAAGTTGTTATATTCGGTTTGTTTTTTATAAATTTCAGATATTTTTAGAAAATGAAATTTAATTTGGTTTTTTAAATTCCAAATTTCCATATCGACCGATGTTGAATCCAAAATATTAAACTTTCAATGTCAGTTTTTGGAAAAAACTAAAGTTTAAAATATTTTGCAGAATCAAAATAACATGACTTTAAATGTCAATTTTTAGTAAAAAATGACATCAAAAATCCCTTCCAGAATCAAAATAGAAGGACCTTTGATGTTAGTTTGTACCAAAAACCGATATCAAAGGTACCTTCCACATCTATTTTTTTAGAAAAACTGATTTGGAAATTTATAAATGGCACATTCAGTGTCATTTTTAGAAAAAATTGACATTGAAAAATCAGTTAAAATTTCTTTTATTTGAAGTTTCAATGTTGAAACTCTTATTTTTATCATCTCCAAGATAGAAATAGGCTAAAAAATGATGTTACAAATTAAAAAAATCAACATTAAAACATACATTTCCACTTTTCTTATCTTTATTCTTTAAATAAGACAATTTTCGGAATATGTAAATGTAACCTGATGGGTTATCATTAATGGAAGTCCTGACATAGGTAAGACTTCAATTCTAGTTTTTAATTCCAAGTATGAACCTGATGGGTGACACATGATTCATTGATATTAATTTAAAGGGATAATCTCTCCTTGGATCTGGTCAATGTCTTACATTTTTGAATTCCTCATCTTGACACCAATGATTGACATGAGAACTCTAGAAAAATTAGAATATTGGGATCAACCCTTGGATTCAACTTGATGTCCTAGGACATAGAACACCTTGAATTATCTCCTTGTATTCCAATCAAGTCTATCCCGAGATTACCCTCTACTTGTTACTTAGGCTCCGTTAGAGCCCATTTATAAAGTGGAATGCCTTGGAATACTCCTTGGTTTTTATTGATTCCTATTTATGGGAATACCTGGACTTGATCTATGGATTAACCTAGATAATTTTTCTTGGATTCCTAGTCTTTTATCCATGGATCCCATGACTACATAACTATTACTATGACTAGAGACAATTCAAATTATATCAGGGTAGGTGGTTTCCATCGTTTACCTTTATTTCACTATTTTCCTAATCTATATACAACACATTATTATGTTTTATACCAAAAAACTGGAATAAATTAGACACAATTGGTGGTTGCGTAATGATTTTTACTCAAACCCTATTCAGATCGTCATTGGGTACTTTGGTGGATCTCTTTGTTGTAGTTTAAAACTGCGACTATGCCTCTTTTCTGTTACTTATTTACGAATAAGACTTGGTATGGGAGTTATGGACCGAGCATTTACTCAGAATACCTAAAGAAGTTGTTTATTTTATTTATTTATTCTTTTATCCATCTATACCTACTGTTATTTTGGATTTCCTTGTACATGTAGTATCTTTTTTTCAAGAATTGTTGGATTTTATTGGCACTTACTAGGTTGTTAGTTTACTATTATCTTCCTAAAATTAATTTTATTTATTTATTCAATATTTTTAGCATTGATCTAGAGGGTATAGTCTCTCCACCATACCATCATTAGACCCTCATTTCTAGTTGGATGCCTCTAGAATACAAGGAGGTGTTCTTGAGGCTATGTGGTTCCTCAGGTTCATTTACTTATGAGTGAACTAGACCCAAAACGTCACACCTGAGTTCCCACAAAACTTAGACCTAGGGGGTGAGGTAATATTTGTCATGTAACAATCACACATCAATAATAATCATCATAAAGTATCTCAAAACAACACTTAATCTCACCCCAACATAACCCATTTTTATCAAAATTCATAATCATTATAAAATACAAGGAAATTGATTTTTTGGGATGGGTCATTTGTGATGGGATTCCATTGCAAAGGACACCTATAATAAAATGGCATCACAACTATTTTTATGATTGTTTTTCATGAAAAATAACTTCTTGTGATGGATATTTTTGATCGTCAGTAATAATTTTGAGGGAAAAAATAAAGTCTTCCAAAAAAGTGTACTTGTGATAGAATTAATTATTTACTGTAAAAAACCATAAAAAATAAAAAATATATATAATAAAAGTAAATAAAAAAATATATAAAACCTTTAATAAAAAATAATTTCCATTTAACACACAATATTTTTATTAGAAAAAACATCATAAAGTCACTATGGTAGAGGGGGTCAGCCAAAGGTATATAGAGGGAAATATATCTCTAAATTATGCACAAGTCATTGCATAAACTCTATCATTTGCTTATATTACCGATGCTTCTCCTCATACAGATTCTCTTTCTACTGATTCTTCTCTTCCTACTTTCTATGCATGCTTTGTATAATTTTATCCCAAGACTATAATCTCCCCTTATACTCTACAACTGATGATGACTCTGCACAAGCTCCTTTTGAGCTAACTAATAACCTACAATATCACCATAATAACTCATAGGATTTTATCATGAACCAATGTTTATCACCCACACTTTCATGACACCATGCATGGTCACCCACATCTAAGCTAACTCATTGAAACTAGACTTATAAGAGGCATACCACTCAATATCAGCCTAGATTTCTCATGCATGAGAAGTAACAATCTCATACACCTCATTCAAGTATAATTGACAAAATAGTAATAATAATAATAATTTAAGTTAATTTTAAAAACCAAAAAAATACTAACCATAATCTAACATTTTCAGTCACCAGTAATATATCTTTTAATAGGATCAGTGTTGACATGCCTATCCCAAGGTGGTGAAAAAATACAATTTATTTCCTAGTGTAGCATAGTGGCTGACCAAGGTCTTCTGAGTTGAGGAGATTTACAGTCAATAAAACCATATACCTAATTCTATTTTTATATTTTCGATATTTTATTATTTAATGAAAATAGAGAAAATTGGGAAGATATAATGTGAATGAAAATCTAAAACCTAAACGTATATATAAACAAAGTGAATTCTATTAATAAAGAAAGGTCTTGGTCCTAGGATAGATTACTCAGGTTCCTTCATTATTTATTTATTTATTTTACTTCAATTTGACAATTCATCGCATCGTACATGAATTTTATACACTCTAATTTGATTGTGAAATTTAGAATGCCTATGATATCTCTTCAGCATACCAAATCTCACTTCCTCTAATATCTAAAAAATATAAATACCTTAATCGAAAGTGCAATACCTTCCAATAATTGGCTCTATCATATGTCATTTTATCCCTCGAGTATCCTTAACTTTATCATATGAAGTGTATCAAGATAATGGAGTTAATTTTGAATTCGTATAGAATATAAATGATTTTGAGAGTGGTGTCATGGTGGAAGATCGCCTCACCCGTACACTTCTCTCTCATTTACCTCAAACAAAATTAAAATCTTTAAAAATTGAAGTGTAACAATTTGGAAACACCGTGAAACCTCCCCGAAGTCCATCTCTCAGTCCAGTAACTCACCATCACAAGTGTAATAGATCATGGTGGAATGTGGGGGGAGAGAATATAGGAAAACTTTAAAAAATATGAAATTTAGATTATAGGAAAAATAAATTAAAACTAAAATTATAGAAGAAAACCTTAGCAACAACCTAATCTTCTGACATAGTGTCTAATTCAACCAATGGATTTTACAATCCCCCTGGACATCTATTTATAGACCTAAAATGTTCCCCCAATCATCATAAATTCATAATATTTTCCTAATCAATGGGTATAAGTCATCCTGAGTCATAATGGGGCGATTATTGCTTGGTACACACTTTAACATGCTGCAAACTAGATATTTTTATTTCTGTCAAATAATTTCACAAAATAAATCCTTTCACCTTGTGATTTTTTATGGACAAGCTCCTTTTCATCATTTAACAACTTAGATTAATATTTTGAAATATTTTAATAATTTTCATGGTGTGACATATATGTGTCACACTGTGACAAATGTTTGTTTTCTCTCGAACACCTTTTTTCAACAGTTCTACATCCTGCCTCATTTGTTTTGAAGAATTTTACATTATGAATGACTAATTCATTATCAGAATGATGAATTTACCTCATTTTTAGATTATTTTCCACATAATTCTTAAAATTAGATCTCCAGACTTGGGCCTACATTTATCGTACATTGTGCGTCGTCATTTTAATCATGAATTCATCACATTTTTTTTCTTTTTTAGTCAAACATTTTACCGAACCATAAATCATAAAAAAAATCAAATACCAATAATATCAATCATTTAAATTTCATAAAAAATGTTTTATAATAAAATTATTAGGCATAAAACTATTTTTTCAATTCCCCCACACTTAGAACTTGTTTTTCCTCAGGCATGTAATCATAAAAACATCACAAAGAAACTTTATTCTACCAATATTTAAACTTAAAGAGAGAGAAAAACCAAATTATTCTTAATGGAAAATAAATTTTTAAATTTCACATGGAATAATTAATCTATCTCATCAATTTTTAATGAAATAAATCCAATCATGCATTTTACTTTTCCTCTTTCAAAATAACAATTCTATTACTTCATTCACATTAAATTTATTAATTAATCATTAATGTGATTTCAACTTTCAACATAACTCACATTAAATTCTTTTCAATAATTACTAAAGGTAATAAATGTAATGATTTTTTTTTCTCATACCTCAAGTACATATCACTTACCATAGACTTTCAAGGTATCTAACATCTCCACCTCATAATGAAAAGGATAAAAATTAATCATAAAGACTTTTCATCAAGGTTATAATGTATTTTAGAATTAAGTTAGGTGGGTAATTAATAAAATAATTCCAAAAAATGAGGTTTTAATCTAAATCACAATGTGTGATGTCAAAAGATAAGATTAATGAATTACTCATACAATGATGAATATGAAATCTCCCATTCCCCAAAGATCAAAGTGGGAAATTGATATGAGTAAGAAGTTGAATGAATTATACTATTTAAAATTCATACTTAAGAAAAATTTCATATCCATTACCTAAATCTATATGATCAAAATATCACTAGTCTGGTAATGATGATTTTTATCCTCTCAAGACACAACCATTTTTTTTTCTTTTTTTCATCATTTTTTCCTTTTCATTTTTTGTTGCAAGAGAGGTGAATAATAAAGTACAGTGAATGATAACATGGTATCTCCCCAAATATCAATAAATCCCAAAATAATGTCACCTAAATTCAATATATCCCCATCCACCATGGAAAAACTCTGCCTCACATCATTTGAATTTCATGAAAAAAACTATGAGCAGGGTATGAAAGGATATAATTGGATTGAAATGTGTCTCTTTACCTGAGAAGTTAATTAATAGATTATACTATAAAAAGTAGGATTCCATGTCAATATGGGTTCAAGGATAAAGGTATAAATAATAAAATTCCTCAATCATATTAAAAGTGATTCTGTTTATTCATAAATTTGATAAGATGTCAAGAAAGTTCTAGAAGAAAATATGCTCGTGTCTCTCAAGAAATATATTATAGAAAAAATGATATGTAATAGTTTAGAATGTTTCTCAAGAAAAAAGATATATTATTTGGGACAATTACTCATGTAAATGCACAAAAACAATAAATTAATAAATATCAATTTCATAAATTCAAAATATTCCAAATATAAGAATAATTTCATCTATAAGAATCAATTAATTTCCAAAAATAATGATTTGTAAAATTTATTCTTTTATTCTTAACTTTACTCATTAATTTTCCATTTCACTCATTTAATCAAGTAAACAATGAGATTTAAAATGGGGCATATTGGTTATCCTAAGCAACTTATGTCTCCTAAATCAATACTAGAGTATAATAGTTCAAATCAGGGCATGTAATTTATCTTTTAAATCCCAAAAACATATTTAAATCCTGGGGGTAAAATAAAATAAGAAATTGAAACTCATACTCCCCTTTTAATGATTCTTCAATTTAGTTTTATCTGGTTCTATTTTCATTGTTCATGACATGAATAGGAATCTCATGATGTAAATAGAATGTAGACAGGCTCTTTAACTTCTTTCCCACTATTTTGTGCCATGTTGACAGACCTATAAAAGAAAATAAATCATAAAAACACAAGGAATATGTTAAATTAAGATAAAAAACAATTCGGGATTGGGGATGCATCCTAATATATTCATTAAACTAATTATCGAGGAAGAAATTGAAAAATAAATTCCTAGAAACAAATCAAAAAAGGAAAGATGAGTCTTGGTTTGATATGCCAAGTGGACCCTTATTTTTTACCGTCTCCAGATGGGAGTATCATCTATTATCCAAAGTCTGATGGTGGATAATTTTTTTTTGATTTGAATGACAAAAAATTATTCTTTCCAACCTAAACTCATTTGTTATTAATTAATCCATGGATAGAGTACACCAAATTAATCCTCATGGAAATGATACAAAACTTTCATAATGAAATATAAGTCCTTTTATTTTTTGGTTTCTACTTCTACAAAATCTTTGTTACTATCCTGTGCTTTCTCATAGTGTGCTTCATCATTGGAATGATAAATAGTAAATTTAGAATATAATTTTATTTGAACTAAATTAAGGCATGGGGATTTAATTTAAAAATATTATTATTCAGTGTAAGAAACTTGTGTCTTGGTTTCCTCTAGAAGATCAATTTTTATCTCCTCATGGACTCCCTATAATAAGTGTTTGTTATGTTTGGGGAGCTCCATGTGTTCCTAAAAAAATGCATCTTTTTTTCCTTCATCTTCACCCAAGGAAAAACAACAGTTAACCAAATCTGAAAATTTAAAAATAGTAGGAAATGATACTCAATTTAGTTTTAACAAAATCAGATGAGATAGAGTTTAAGAAACTAAAATCTCTTTTAATTGATTTTACATTAATCTTTTCTTCAATATAAAGTTCCTTATGGTGTTGAATTTCACTAGATATAGGTAGGTAGTATGGCTCCTCCATTTTATTTTCAAATTCCACCACATGGGTAGTTTCTTCTATTTCCATGTCTAGAGATAGGTACAGGGGGGTTGATGCTTCAAATTTATAAAGGAAGGAGAGATCATATTGCACTTTATATTCATTCTAGAAGTCATCTAGATCTTATTGATCTCTTATACGTATATCAATAAGAAAATATTCATCATAAATAACCTATAGAAATGGTTGAGTGGGGTGGAATGGATCTTCATGCATCTCATCCTTTACCTCCTTAGGTTATTCGATTTAAAAAATGAGTGGAGAAATATATTCCACCACCAGGTCTTATTCTTACTCTTGTTGCTGGTCATGAGTTTTTTGTTTCATTTGGATCTTTATCACTCATATATTCTCACTAATCCATTATAATTGGTTTTTTATACTATTTTCAACTGCTTGTTCTTGATGTTGTACCAATGGAGTTTATTCAGAATAATTGGGGGGAAACAAGGAAATATCTTTTTATATCTATACCATTTATTGATAAAATTATGGGAAGTACTCCGGAATTTATGTTAATTCTTTGTTCAATCCTTCAACTATCATGTGATGGAGGGTGCATTTAAGGTCCTAAATGATATTTTTGAATTTATCCTCTATAACAATTCTGTTTCAAGATCCCCTAATGTATTTTCCAAAGAAATAAATGCCATATTTCGTAGACAATGGTGAGTAATAAATTTATTTATTTACAAAAACCAAAACAACTATTTACAAAATGTGAAATTAAATAGTGAGATAAACACTACTTGGATCCCCAATAATAAAACCAAGTTTTGAAATTCCTATCACAAGATATTGTAAAAGCTACAATTTATTTACCAGTATAGCACAATGGCTAACCAGGGTAATCTCACTTAAGGATCTCTATAGTCGATCAAAAACTATTCCTAATTCACTTTTTATATTTTTAGTATTTTTATATTTAATGAAAATGAATAATATTATAAAGAGAGAATGTGAATGTAAATATAAAACCTAAATACATATGTAGATATAATGAATGAAATTAGTAAAGAACGGTCTTGGTATTAGGGTCAATTAATCGAGTTCCTTTATTATTAATTTATTATTGTTTAAATTATATTTGAAAATTCATATCATCATATAAGAATTTATACCCTCTACTCTGAGTGTAAAATTTATTATTCTTAGGATATCTCTACAGCATGAAAAATCACACCTCCTCCAATATCCAAGAAATATAAACACCTCAATTTTGAGTGTAATACCTTCAAATATGAGCTCTATCATATGTCATTTCATCTTTTGAGCATCCTTAGATCCATATTATGAATAGTTTTCCTGAGATAATTGAGGTAATTTTGATTTGGTGTATAATAAAAATTAATGTGATTGTGGTTTCATGGTGGATGATTGTGTCACCCATACACTTCTCTCTTATTTACAATAAATATAATTAAAACTTTTAAAAATTAAAGTGTAATAATTTAGGAACACTGTAAAACATCCCCTAAGATTAAGCCTCGGGTCAGTCACTCACCATCAGAAGTATAATAGATCACTATGAAAAGGTTGGGGGGAAAGGGAGTGTAAGTACAATTTAAAATAAAAATATGAAATTGAACTTACCTGGAAGATAAACTAAAACTAAAATTAAATAAGAGAAACTAAACAGTAGCCTAATCCCCCAATGCAGTGACTGATTCCCCTGATGGATTTTCCAGCCCCATGTTCCCTCTATTTATAGGCCTAAAACACTCTTCATAACATCATAAATTCATCAGAGTTTCCCAATAAATGGGTCCAATTCATCCTGAGTCTCAATAGGTCCATTATTGCAGAGTCCATGCTTTAACTTGCAGCAAATCAGATTCTTTTAATCCATTCAAATAATTTAACAGTATAACTTCTTTCACACCATGCTTTTTTATGGCCAGTATACTTTTCAAAATTTTAGAGCTTAGATTCATTTTTTAAAATATTTCAAGGACTATCATGGAGTGACATATATGTGTCACTCAATGACACATGATCTTTTTCTCTTGAACTTCTTTTTCATCAGTTATTCATCTCGTATCACTTTTCCAAACAAGTTCACATCAGTAATGATTTATTCATGACGTGAATTTTACATTTATAGTATTTTTAGCACATTTTCCACCCAATTATTCAAATTTGAGATCTGGAATTGGGTCTTCACCTTTCTTACATCGTAATCCATCATTTTCATCATGAATTCATCATTTTTTATTATTTTTATTCCAAAATTTTATCCTACCACAAATCATGAAAGTATTAAAATTCTTGAAATATTAATCATTTAAATTTAACAAACAATGTGTTTTATATTAAAATAACCAGGCATAAAATTGTTCTGTCATGTGTAAATCTTGTTATAAACATCAAACTATGTAACACTAGGATAAAAAATGGCCTACATAAATATAACATTAACATTTTACATTAAAATTAAATATAAATTAAGAAATAATATTACTTACCATATGACATAGATTAATACCAAATGTTTGACTACCATCTTAGTGTCTTACCACACACCTCCCCTGATTTTACCGACCTTATGACGACCTATGTTGAAGGATTTACTATCTAGTAAAAGGAAAATCAATATCAAGACTAGGATGAGATATATTCAAGTTGATGATAGAATAAATACTAATTAAAATGTAGCATAATCCTTATACACAGATCTATTTCTAAGATTTTGTAATTATTGGAAAAAAATTCTTGCACATACAAAAATATCATGACTCCCAAATGGAGGTTCTCAAGCTAACATTGACTACAGACCATAAGCCCTATATATAATTAATAAAATAAAGTTAATAATTAAATATATTTAAAAAATATTTATTTACATACCCGTTAGTGATCAAACATGTGATGAAAAACATCAATGGGAACTTGATCTCACGATACCCATGACCTAGAAAAATAATTTCATATAATCTCACTCGCCTTCCCATAAACTATATGTGAAAAACTGTACAAAAAAAAGATAAGAAAACAATTAGTATATAAATAAATTAAGGAAAATTAATTAAAATAAATAATTTAACATACATGTTCAAGAATGGATAAAAATTAAGAGTGATACTTCACTCGAGAATAGGGTTTGGAATCATCAATATCGTAGGATTGCAACCCCTCCTAGTCAATGGTGCAGTGGAATCATCCTGTGGGTTGGATGATGGGGCATCAAGCTGATCATCAGAAATATTAGAATCTGTGAGGGAATGAAATCTCTCATCTATATATAGGCAGACTAATTTTTTTGAAGAAATCAATCAGCTTTGAAGGAATCTTCCTATTCAAAAACCCTTTCACAATTTGGACTTTAAAAAGATTGGATTGAAATGGAAAGATTAAAATTGTTTAATCAACTAGCCATAAATTTGGATCCATAGGTCCAAATGACTACAAATTTTGAGAGAGGTCGGCCAAAATTATTATATACAACTTTTAATAAGATCCTATCTATAGATTCTACTATCTGAATAGCCAACACGGCGATGCAAATGGAGGGACATATTGGGAATGAAAACAGTCCACTTTCTTGGGATATAAATGCATCCCCCTCCTCTCCTTCAAAGGGGTTAGAATTTCAGAAGAGAGGATTACATATTGGCACAAAAAAATCCTTTCCAAAGTCTTGTGAGTACCTTCCATACTCAAGTTTTCACTTTAGATACCCTTCCTCTTCTCTTTGTTTCCTTTCACTTTTGTGTTGTTCTTCATTTGTAATCTTGTAAGTTTATGTTTTGTAATTCTATTTTAATGAAAGTTTCTTCTTCAATATCTCTTATTATTATCCTCCTTTTGTAGTTTAATATTAATTTTATTGAAATATTTTAAATACATTTGAATCCCCTTCCCTTATTTTTCTTGATAATTCAATCGAAAGTCCGTTTTTTTTAATTCTCATCATTGTTCGTGTGTGTGTGTTCGACACACCACTCTTTTCTTATCCCTTTCTTTTTCTTCTATTATTAATTTATCAACATAATCATTATTACCAGATTATTAAACACCCAAATGGATGAGTAAATCTCTCATTGGGGTGAGTCAAAATTTAGGGATGTTAAGTGATTGAGAGTATTTGTTCAATGAGTATTTGTTAATTTAACATTGTGTATGTTGGACTTAACATGTCATGGATTAATGAAATATTTTATTTAACATGTGGTTTCCATGGATTATTGGAACCATAAATACACTACCATAAACAAGTAATGGTAATTATTATAACCCTAAGTTAAATTAAGGCTTGGATTAAATCCTTAAAACTTAGGAATTCCAATCAATGTTATCTTGTGAATTGGGTGTTAATTTAAATGAAATATAAAGCAAAGCTCAAGGATATCACAAGCTTAACTCCCTAATAATGAACTCACCTATATATTTATCAATTTTTTAAATCAAACATCATCCATAAATTATTTCATAAGCTCTGCAAACAAACCCCCCAATCATAATACAATTAACTAAAAACAACTGACTATTAAAAAGTATCATCATCGAGGATTCGACTCGAGTGCTGCTATACACATTAGTAGAGCATCGGAACTTTGACCAGTCGTCAGGTGATAATTGGAGGTGCATTTCAAATGGCACTGCTCCCAGGGATGGTGCAATTAAATAGTCATTAGTTTCTGGTTATTGTAAAAATACAAAAAAAATTAATTAAAAAAATGAAAAAAAACACAAAGAAAAACCCATCTTCTCATAAAAATCATAAACAGAAAAAAAACACAAAGAAAAACCCATCTTCCTTTTCATTACAACATCTCTCTGAATGCCCCGTAGCCTCCCAAAAAATCCCTTGGATTTGTTTGACCCGGAAATTGAGTGAACACTTTGCCAACTTAGGAGGAACATAATAGAAAATCAAATAATTCAAGAACCAATCCTTGTGCAACCAATTGAATTAGATATGGCCAATCCTAGGGAACAAACACTTAAATAACTTGCTTCCACTGATATGAATTACCAAACTCTTATTATTCAATATCTAAACATAGAGGATGACTTTGAACTCAAATAGGGTATGATTCATCTTCTCCCTCATTTCCGCGAGCTAGCTGGTGAGGATCCACATCTTCACCTTAAAGAGTTCCAAGTGGTGTGCTCTACCATGAAGCCTCAAGGGGTTTCTGAGGAAGAAATAAAAATCAGAGCATTACCTTTCTACCTAGCTGACACTGCTAATTCATGTCTCTACTAACTTCCTCCTAGTTCTATAACCACATGGAATGACATTAAGTGACTCTTCTTAGAGAAATTCTTTCCTGCTTCTCGTACTGCTTCTATCTGAAAGAAAATAAGTGGTATTAATCAGTTCTTAAGTGAATCACTTCATGAATACTGGGAGAGGTTCAAAAAGCTTCTTGCAACCTACCCATATCATCAAATCCCTGATCAACTCTTGATCCAATACTTCTATGAGGGGTTATTGGATATGGAGAGAACTCTCATTGATGCCGCAAAGTGGTGGTGATCTTGTTGATAAAACTTCCGCAGCTGCAAGAGATCTCATAAGTAACATGGCAGCAAACACACAACAATTCTATACTTGAGAACATGATCAAGTCAAACAAGACTAAGATAATTAATCAATTGAGCCGAACAATATGACCGAGTGGATGAGTGAACTTACAGGTCTTGTGAAAAAACTAGAAGTGGCTACCAAATCCCCAACCTCATCTTCTCTGCAATCAATGTTTCCTGGACCTGTCAAAAACTATGGAATCTGAAACTCTTCATCTCATCCAATTGACACATGTACAAAACTTTAATAGGATCAATCTGATTCATCTGGACCAATGGAGCTCAATGTAGAATATTCTCAGCGAAGCACCAATCCTCAACTATCAGGTCAGTTTGTTAGAAACTTCAACCAACCTCACTCTGAGCCATTCTCTTCTTCCTATAACCAAGGCCTGAGGTATGGTAATCCCATATCTCATCCCCCTCAATTCCCTCCTCAAAACCCAAACCAGTTTCAATATGGTCAAGGTGTTGGTAATTTCCAATAACCTTATCCTTTTATTCCTCAACCTCAAAGGAACAATCCTCCTCCTCGATTCCATTATCCTAGTGAGCCTTCCCAATTCCAAAACTAATACAATCAATTTCCCAAGAACCAGAATCTAGGTAATCCCAATCCGGGACAAGACTCTTATTCCAAGAAAACATGGGAAAGTACAGTGAAAGATCTTGCTTCCTTCACCCATTCCATCCTCAAGAACATTGAAACCCAAATCAGTCAACTTGCATCCCACCTTAGTCAGCAGCAACCATCCAATTCTTTCCAACTTCCAGCTCAACCATTACCCAACCCGAAGGGTAATGTAAGTGAAATTGCACTTAGATCGGGAAAGAAAATTTCTATGCCTCAAGATAAGTCCTCCAACCCTCCTTTGAATGTTGACCTAGAAAATGAAAATAAAAAGAAACTTGAAAAGGAACCTAAAACCATTCCTTCACATCCTTCAATTCCACTTAGGAACCCAATTCCTTTTCCTCAAGCTGTTTATAAGCCAAATAAGTCCTTTTAACCCAATACTGAAATGCTCGACATGTTTAGACATGTTGAACTCAACATTCCCCTCTTAGATTCCATAAAACAAATTCCTATGTATGACAAGTTTCTCAAGGAGTTTTGTACCCACAAGAGGGAACTTAGAACCTTCTAAAATGTTTCTACCCAACAGTATATTCCCATAAAGTGCAAAGATCTAGGGACCTTTACGGTTCCATGCCAAATTGGAAGTTCCAAATATGATGATGCACTCATAGACCTAAGATCCTCAATTAATGTCATGCCCAAATCCATATTCTCCAACCTTGGTCTATGTCCCTTACATCCAATAGGTGTTGTCTTTCAATTGTACAATCGAAGCACAACCAGTCCTGAGGGAATAATCAAGGATGTCCTTGTTCTTGTCAATGATCTTATCCTCCCAGCCAATTTCTATGTCCTTGACATGGAAGGTGAGACAAAATCTTCTCAATATCCCTTAATTCTAGGAAGAATATTCCTAATGACAGTGAGAACGAAGATTTATTTCTATTTAGGCATCTTATCCATGGAATTTGGTGACCAACTGGTCAAATTCAACATTTTCCAAGCCATGCGATACCCATATGAGGATCACTCTATATTCTCAATCCATGCTTCCAAGGACACTTCTAAGAGTCAATTTAACCCCATTCCATCATGCTCATCATGTTATAATGATAAAGGATCTTGTGAAATATGCACTATGATTAACCAAGTCATAAATGGTGAAGTTGATGTGGACCTCTCATTCATAGACTCAATAAATCTAGAGGAACTTGAAAACACTCTTGAATCCCACATCAACTATGATATCTACTGCTCCACCTTGTACAGTATTAAGGAAAATGAATCTGACACAACGAAAGTCCCTTCCTCCATTCCCGAGTTATTTAACCCACAAATGAAAGATGAGACTGATCTAAAATCTCTTCCTGAACACTTGAAATATGCATTCCTTTTCCGTGATCACTCATATCCTATCATTATATCTGCTTCAATTACCGCAACCAAAGAGTCCAAACTTGTTCAGGTTTTAGAGGAAAACAAAAAGGCCATAGGTTGGACCCTAGATGACATACCAGGAATTAACCCTGCCCTTTTCATGCATCACATCCATCTTGATGAGTCATCCAAACCAATTAGACAACCACAAAGAAGACTCAATCCACTCATACTTGAGGTAGTTAGGGAAGAGATCACCAAGCTTCTTGAAGCTGGTATTATCTACCCAATTTTTGATAGTGAATGGGTTAGTCCAATTCAAGTTGTACCTAAGAAGGGTGGGATGACTATTGTCACAAATGAACATGGAGAGGTAGTCACAACTTGAGTGAAGAAAAATGGCGTGTGTGCATCAAATATAGAAAATTGAATGTTGAAACAAGAAAAGATCACTACCCTCTTCCATTCCTTGATCAAATGATATAAATATTAGCCAGAAAGTCACACTATTTCTTTCTTGATGGATACACTGGCTACTTCCAAATCCCAATCACACCTCAAGACCAAGAAAAGACTACTTTCACATGCCCCTTTAGAAAATATGCATATAGAAAAATGCCTTTTGGCCTTTGCAAGGCTCCTGAAACATTCCAGAGGTGTATGATGAGCATATTTTCATAATTCATTGAAAACTGCATGGAATTCTTCATGGATGACTTCACCATTTATGGTGAGTCATTTTAATCTTGTTTGAATTCACTCTCTCTAGTTCTCCAAAAGTGTGTCAAGTGTAACCTTGTGTTAAATTTTGAAAAGTGTCACTTCATGGTTACAAATGGGATTATTTTAGGGTACATAGTTTCAAAATATGGTATTGAAGTCGATTCTGCAAAAATTGAAGTGATCCAATCACTTCCTCAACCCACTTCTATTCGAGGCATCTATTCATTTCTCAATAATTCCAGTTTCAATATAAGATTCATCCATTAATTCATTAGGATTTCCCTCCCACTCACTCGGTTGCTCTAAAATTATGTCACTTATTTCTATGATGTTTTCAAGAGAGACTTTGTTGAACTCAATACTTATCTAACATCTGCCCCAATAATCCAATCCCCAGATTGGTCCTTACCCTTTGAGTTGATGTGTGATGCTTCTGATAGATCCATTGGGGTTGTTCTTGGTCAAAAAGATAAAATATTCCTCATGTCATCTATTATGCCTAAAAAACATTGGATGAAACTAAATCTCACTACACTGTCACTAAAAAGGAACTTTTAGCAGTGGTTTTTTCCTTAGATAAATTCTGGCCCTATCTCTTAGGTGCCAAAATCATCATCGTCACAGACCATTATTCTATAAAGTTCTTACTCAAGAAAAGTGATTCCAAACCGAGTCTAATAAGATGGATCCTAATGCTCCAAGTGTTTGACCTTAAAATATAAGATAGGCTAGGAAAAGAAAACCCTGTGGCTGATCACTTTACTATAATTTCAAATTCTTCTCATTCAGAAATCATTGATCCTGAATTCCCCACTAAGCACCTTTCATCTCTCACTCCAAAGTTACCATGGTATTCCCCAATTGTAAATTACTTGGTTTCTGGTTTTTTTCCAGAAATTTTTTCAAAAGAACAAAAAATGAAGTTGAAAAGTGATTCAAAATACAATTTTTGGGATGAAAATAAACTTTGGAAAACTAGGGTAGAGATGGTAATTAGGAGATGTGTTGATGAATATGAACATTCCTCCATATTAGAATTTTGTCACTCACTTCCCGGAGGTGTCCACTTTAAACCACACAAGACCTCCCGAAAGATCCTAGACTCTGGATTCTTCTGGCCTTCACTCTTCAAGGACTCACATGAGTTCTGTCAATCATGTCCCACTTGCCAAAATTTTGGTACAATTTCAAAGAGAAATGAAATTCCCCAAAAACCATTAATTTTTTGTGAGATCTTCGATGTTTGGGGAATCGATTTCATGAGACCATTTCCCCCTTCCGATGGGTTCTCATACATCCTTCTTGCGGTTGATTAGGTTTCTAGGTGGGTTGAGGCCAAACCCACTATAAAGGATGATTCACATACTATTAGTGAGTTCCTAAAGACACACATCTTCCACCGATTTGTCACACCACATGCCTTGATAAGTGACTTAGGAACCCATTTCTATAATAGAACCATGGAATCTCTTTTGAAAAAGAATGGGGTTGTACATAAAACTTCAACTGCATATCACCCCCAAAAAAATGGAATGGATGAACTTTCTAATAGAGAAGTGAAAAGAGTTCTTGAGAGAATTGTAAAACCCACCAGAAAATACTGGCATGAAAGACTTGGTGAAACACTTTGTGCTTATCGAACTGCCTATAAAACACCCATTGTGATGTCTCTTTTTAGGATAGGTTTTGGTAAATCATGTCATCTACCAGTTGAAATACAACATAAGTCTTTTTGGGCTGTGAAAACCTGTAATTTTGATTGTGAAAAAACTGGTGAAGAAATATTGTTGCAATTGGATAAACTGGAGGAGATTTGACTTGATTCTTATGATAATTCTAATCTCTACAAATAAAAATCCAAGTCACTCCATGATAAACACATCCTAAGAAAGGTATTTCATGAAGGTGAAAAGGTAATGCTCTTCAATTCTCGATTTCATCTTCACCCAGGTAAGCTTACTTATCAGCAGGAAGGTCCTTTTGTTATTACTAATGTTTACCCATTTGGTGTAGTGCAAGTCCAAGACCCCTCTTCCAAAAGGAAATTCACGGTTAATGGACATCGGTTAAACCATCACCATGATAGGACACACAATCCTGGATCAACATCGACTTCCACTGGATCCCAAACTTCTCCAGTCGACCTACCACTAGATGTAGATGGAAACCTGCCAAATCCAAACCAGGGGGCACCTCTTTCCCTTTAACTCTATCTCTATCTCTTCCTTTCTCTACCTCTTTATTCTTCTTCCTCTCTCTTTCATTTTTTAGCACTTTCTTTATCAAACCCTTTCTTTTTCACTTTCTCTTTTGTGTTGCTGTGTCTTTATTAAAAACTAAAAAAACCTGAACAAAAACAAAACAAAAAAAAATCATCATAACAAAAAAAAATACAACAAAATCAAGAGTCGTGATTACTCACCTTCCAATTTTATAATTTTTTCCAACCATTTTGGGGAGTTAACAGACTTTTTTTTATCTCAAAAATTTTGAATTTTCATCATGACTTTGGATGAAGAATTCTGTGTCAAAATTAAAAAAAATTGAATGCTCAATTTTTGATTTGGAAAATTATTTTCCCGAACCATGAGGAACAAAATTTGATTTCATTATAAGTCCACCTATGGAAATCTTTTCAAAATGTGTTTTTCACCCCACATTTGTGAGTCTTGAGTTTGTGGACCTTCGAGCTGAATTTCATACTTTAGTGAGCATTAAAATGATAGATGCATTTTCTGAACCACATGAGAATCAAAATATCCAAATAGCCTCCCATTTACCTTAAATTAATCCTCATTTTGAAAGCCCCTTCAAACCTATGAAAACCTTTTCTTTGATAGCCACATTACAAGCCCAATACCTTTTCCCACCCAATCTCAACATGGATTTTTTATTGCATATTTTTTTGACATTTAAGTATGGGGGGAACAGATTTCATTGTGGGTACCCTTTGTTGATTTCACCATGTTATCATATGATTGAGGGCAAGAATCCATTTCTATGTGGGGGAGAGGTTGTCATTTAGTGAGTTTTGGGGAATGTAATGTACTTTCATTTATGTAATTTTTTAAATGTTATTGACAAGTGTTCAAAAAAATAAAAAAATAAAACAAAATAAAACAAAATGAAAATAAGAATGGGTTGTGTCTTGGGTGGGTCAAAAATCACTGTCCATAAACTTTTGATCTTGTTATAACTATTACAATTAGTGTCGTGAGGAGATTAATCATGGTTTGGGAGATGAGTGTGAGATCTATTTCAAGTTCAACTTTCTAAAAATGAAAAAAAATGATGAACACTTATGTCATTGGGAGAAGTTTTGTGTTCTATAAATATTCCATCTTTTCATTCCCTTAAAAATTTCATCCCCTTTTGTGTTTTGATTCAAATAATTGTTCCCTTGTAAATATTTGTTTCAATTTCTTTCCATGTCTCATTTCAAAAAAAATGTTCATTTCTTTCTCCATGTTGGTGTTTTACCCACATTTTCCTATCTTTTGGATATCATCTTCCTACCATCCCATAGCCACAAAAAAACCCTAAAAATACCTCTTTATTCTTGTGCACTTTGGATAGGGACTAGAATCTTAGATATCTTTCAAACTCTAAGACTTTCACTTTTGGTTGGTGAAAGAGTGAACCTCCACAAAAGAATTTTATTATCTTGAGAGGTGTGAGTTTTGAGTGCCACATTTTCCATTTCTAAATTTGAGCATGAAAAAATGAATTAGTTTTGTAACATTGTTTCTGTAACAACTTGTGGTGGAATTCAATATGGATGAGTGAAATAGTCTAAACCTCCCCTGATTGGAGAAAACAAAATTTTTATATTTGTTGGTGAGTGAAAATGATTTTGTTATGTTTTTATATTTGTTGCACTTGAGGACATGAACAATACTAAGTGTGGGGGATTTGATGTTATTAACATTTTAATGACTTATTATACACCCCCTTTACTTATTTTATATGAAATCTGCATATTGTTTGTGAAATATTAATGTTTTAATACAAAGTATAATTTTTGAGCATTTTTAGAAGTAGTCCAATTGAGTCAGTTAAATTTTTTTACTTATAAATCTCACCATACTGATTAAAATTGTGTGGTTTATGTTTTTTTGGATTCCTTATTCAATTTATAACATATCATTAGAAGGAATCATTGGACAATACGGCCATTTGAAGGATCATATGTACCACACAAGAAGACCCAAATCATTTGTGATGAAACTGGACCATCAATGATGATTGAGTTACTGGTCTAAATCCCAAATCCCAAATTTTATGAAACTCCATAATATGTTCTATATTATCCAAATTAATCATGGATAAAAATTTGAAGGTCCAACTACAAGAAAAATGGTCCCAAATAATGCCTTGAAGTCCAGAACACCATTCTGTCCGAGAATTAAAATACGGAAACTATTCATGACATATCTCATGATGTAGTCATCAAATCGAGATGATATTTTGCAGTGTGAAAGAGGAGATATAGGCGTTTGACTTTTTTGAATAAATAATTCGGCTTTGAAGGCATATTACTATTCAAAAACCCTTCCAAAATTTAAACTTCAAAAATATTGGATTGAAATGGACAGATTAAAGTTTTTTAATAAACCGACTATAACTTTGGCTCCATAGGTCCAAATGACTCCAAATTTTGAAAGAGTTCGTCCAAAATTATTATCTACAACTTTTAATAATATCTTATCTAGATATTAGGCTTTCTTAATAGCCAACTTGGTGATGTAAGTGGAGGGAAAGATTGGGAATGAAACCAGTTCACTTCCTTGGGTTATAAATGCATCCCCCTACTCTCCTTCAAAGGGTTTCGCATTTAAGAAGAGAGGAGTACATATTGGCATGAAAATATCCTTTAAAAAGTCTTGGGAGGACCTTCCATAATCAATTTTTCACTTGAGATACCCTTCCTCCTCTCTTTTTTTCCTTTCACTTTTGTGTTGTTTTTCGTTTGTAATCTTGTAAGTTTGTGTTTTGTAATTCTGTTTTAATGAAAGTATCTTCTTAAATATATATTATTCTCATAAAACTTATGTAGTTTGATATTAATTTTCTTAAAATAGTTTAAATACAGTTGAATCCCCTTCCTTTATTTTGCTTCCTCATTCAATCGAAAGTCTGGTTTTTTTAATTCTCATCATTGTTCGTGTGTGTGTGTTCGACACACCAATATTTTATTATCCCTTTCGTTTTATTCTATTATTAATTTATAATCATAATAATTATTACCAGATTATTAAACACCCAAATGGATGAGTAAATATATATTTGGGGTGAGTCAAAATTTAGGGATGTTAAGTGATTTAGAGTATTTGCTCGATGAGTATTCGTTAATTTAACATTGTGTATGTTGGACTTAACATGTCATGGATTAATAAAATATTTTGTTTAAAATGTCATTTACATGGATTATTGGAACCATAAATACACTACCATAAACAAGTAATGGTAATGATTAGAACTCTAAGTTAAGTTAAGGTTTTTATTAAAGCCTTAACACTTAGGAATTCCAATCAACATTATCTTGTGAAGTGGGTCTTAATTTAAATGCAATATAAATCAAAGCTCAAGGATATCACAAGATTAACTACATAATAATGAAATAAACCCAATCCTTAACAATTTTTTAAATCAAACATCATCCATAAATTATTTCATAAGCTTTGCAAACAAACCCCCCAATCAGAATACAATTAACTAAAAACAACCGACTATTAAAAAGTATTATCGCTGAGGATTCGACCAGAGTGCTGCTATACACATTAGCAGAGAATCAGAACTTTGATCGGTCAATAGGTGACAATCAGACCTATGTTTCAGTATCATTTATCAAATGCTCATTTAAATCTATATCACACAGATCCCAAAAAATAGTGTCAGTGCACAGGTCCTACTTGTGTGCCCAGCGGTGCTGCACAGGCCTAGGCAGGCACACTCAACAGTCCCGTGCGAACCACCTACATGATTCGTATACATGACCCACCTGAGTGAGCCAAATCTGTCTCCCAAGGTCACGTGCTTACCTATAAATAATACATTGGTGCTCTTCATTTACATGATAAAAAAACCCGGAGAATCCTCAAAGCTATTCTTTCCCTATTCCTTCACACAGACCCTCAAAACCACCCATTTAGTTATCTAAAACCCTAGAGAAGAGATAATTAAGGGGGATAGTGTGATAAAATTCCCCCTAGTGTGTGAAGCATAAAATACCTATATAAGGGACCATTCCCCATTAATCAAGCATGAAATTTCATGACGATCCCCTCTTAAACCTGGGACCTATGCGAGACAACTCTAGGGACACATGAGGAGACCCTTGGATCCTATAGAAATGCATCAACCAAGTTTTGTATCCTAGGTTGTCTGTCATCAAGAAGTCATATCTAGTATTAGTAGGCCTTACCCTGCAAGAAGCACTTCTAGTCCACGTAGTCCTTACTCTATTCGGGACACCTTTTTCTCACCCAACCTTCACTTGTGTGTGTAACATCCCAAGTAAGTAATGAATAATAGATATTTTTATCTATGTCTATTAATGATTAAGATAGTGTTGTAGAGGCTTAAAATGAAAATAAATACAATCTTATGCATGGAATACACTAATATTCTTAAAAGATTGTTTTAGTGCCTTTTGATGGCAAACCATTTTTTGAATCTATATTTTAACAATTTTATAAACTATGTTTGTCAAAATAAACTTATTATTTATGATTGGGACATCAAAATTTACCTTGTTTGAATTTTTGGTATTTTTCTGACAATGTTCATTTTTTAATGAATAGTGAGAAATACTGCATTTTACATCAAAACTGCTTTTTAATCTAATTTATTTATATGATTAGATTATGTTTTGAATTGGTTTTGAAGTGAAATTAGAATATATTTTTACCATTTTATCCAATGGTGGTCATTGGAATCAATTTCACTTTGAAATTAGACTTAAACTGGTGTCAATCTTTTGATACTTATTATTTTGTAAAAACACGCTATTTTCTCTGGCAGCGGGAATTAATTATTAAATTAATTAATGTGACTTATATGATTTGAATTTTGTAAAATAGACTTCATTTTTGAATTCATAATATCAAATATAGCTTAGGGTGAATTTTTGGTAATTTTCTGAAAAAGTTCAATTTTTGATGAATAGTGAAACCACTAAGTGGTAATCAAGCAAACTGATTTTTCAGTTAAATGAAAGTTTACCACAAATGTGTATTGAATTTTGAAAATCCGACATACATGGTTGTCATTAAGAAGTAAAATGTGGTTCAATGAAATTATAATAATTTTTTGGTGAATAGTAACTTATTAACTTCTTAATCGCGATTAGTGGTAATTAGTGTAGTTTAAGGTATAAATAATGCTTTAATAATATGAAATGACCTAGACACATGTCCCAACCTTATTGGTTGTGTCATGGACGACCAAGAAAAGCCATGGGTCAACTTGGGGACCCCATGGAGACATTTTGGTTGGGAAATGACATAAATAACTTTTTATTAAATGTTAAAGTAAAAATGACACAAACAAGAGATGTTTTACGAAAACAATTTTTACATGGGGTTATAAAGATCATATATTTGATTATAAATATTAATTGGAAAGATAAAAAGATTTCCTACATCATAGTATTTTTTTTATGATTTTTAGACATTAAATAAGTTAAATTATTTATGACATAATAATGATGCAGCGATGACATCATTATTTGACGATTTAAATAAAATGGAAAGACAATGTAAAATATATGAACTAAACATGGCCAAAACCAATTGGATGAGTGGATTTCTAACCCTTATCACCTTATCCACGAATTATATCAATTTGGGACCTTTTAAAACCGAAACACATTTTCAAATAAAGTAATAATTCTTTACTTTCCAAAAGTGCCCCTCCTCTCCTCTTATAAAAGGCCCTCACCTCTACCTCATTTCACACACTACTCAAGCCTTTGGCTCGGCCAACCTCTACCCATTTACTCTCTCCACATCCCTCTCCTCATCCTAGAGGATTCCCTTTGGGAAGAATCCTTTCAAAGGAAGCCTTTAGGCTCAAATCAAAAGGAGTTACACTTTTAAAGGTAGTTCATTCTCTCATGTTCATTTGTTTTATTTTGCTTCTCCAACCCCCTAAACTCTTTTTATTTACTTCTTTTGTAACAGCACCAGTATCTTCAATATACTAGGATGTTGTTATAAGATATATTTTATCTACACACTCACACAACTACATCAAATGGTTAAAGAACATACGGTTTCCGTGGATGGCGAAATTCTGCCTCCTGAAACGATGATTGTTCAATACTCATTTAACACCTTCAAAGGTGGCCATTATGATGTCACTATTTTTATATATGATATATAATATGTTTATGTTTTCCTTAAGCTTCTGTTTTTTTCATTTTGGGCATACCTTTATGGTTTCCATTATGGGTGAACACGATATCTTCATTTTAGGAAGTGCGGACTACCGCCCCCTCAAAGTGATTTGATTCGTTAAATACCATATGTGGGACATATAAAGGATGGAACTATGATATTATATATGATATTATACTGGAATTATAATATACCTTTATATCATTATGATTCCATTCTATAAAATACGAAATAGAAATGAAAGTAGCGTTCATGCGTACGTACGGCTTACCGTCTCCATGAACGGTGCATTTCATTTCTTACCTCTAAATGATTATGTAATATTATAAATGCATGTATGTACTGGATATATATGACATATATGATATCTACATCATGAATACCATTCTGGATATAACGAACCTATGACCAAATTAACAACATGTAAGTGTAAGAAGTCTATTTTGACTTAAGAACCAAATACCGACAAAATGAACATTATTAACTTAACTGATTACATGATGTTCATAACATGGTATAAAAGGAATAATGAACTTGAAAAAGATTCATAAGCAAGTAGAGATTAACTCAAGTTTATTATTCAGGAGAATAAAGAACGGTTGGGTCAAGTCGGATACGAGGTATGGGACTTCGTCTCAATCTCCTTTCATTGAGGCATATTTTATTTTATACACAACTTTCTTTTATACGGTGTATAAAACCCTTTGACTTTTACGTTTATTCAAAAGGAATCTTTTTTTATACGAAGCGTTTACTAAACGAAAAAATGGAATGTTTTTGTCGTACGTATGTAGCGACAACGACTTCTCTGCCGTCGTGACCGTTATTTGAGTTTCGTCTTCCTCTTCAAGCCATACCTTTTTTTTAAAACGAAAAATAAATACCATGTTTTACTTTGGTATTGAAAATGGATTTCATAATGTTTTTATTATATCAATGTGTTGTATTGATATCTCGTGATTGAAATGTAGAAATGTTATGTTTCCTTTATGCATGTTTTATGTGATATGATTATGTTATGGTTCTTGGGCATTATTATGAAGACGGGTGGTTCCGTAATAAACTAAGGGCGGGTGAGCCCGTTATAGCTCTCCAATGCATTGGGTAACGCGAAGGAGTGAAACGTTAAGGTTTCTCCAAAGAGATTTTAGGGAATATACTATGATGGGTATTCCAAACGTAACCAAGAGGGTTACTCCCTACGTAAGAATGTTATGAATGCCTCAAGTTACCTTTATGTCTTATGATTTCTATGATTTATTCATGATTTTATGAGGTATGTTAAAGTGCCTATGTTTTATGGGTAAAGTATGATTTCATTCTTATGTATATATGAACTCATGTTTCCTTTCCATGTTTTTTTATAACCCATACTGAGTTTTTATGCTCATCCCATGTTTTTGAAATGTTTTTCACAGGTCAAGGGAAAGGTACATGATAAGATGATAGAGTCAAGGATGTGTCAAGAAATAATCCATGTTTTATTTTAAATGTGTTTCCATTGATGGGAATGAAGAATACTATCTTTATATAACCACTTTGTTTATATGTGGAATGTAATGCAAGTTTTATGATCTAATTCTCTAAAACTCTAAACCCGAAAAGATCCTCAATGTGTAATGTTGTAATAACTCAAGATTAAGTAAGGTTTAAGGCTGGGGCCTTATAGTTGGTATCAGAGGTCGGTTTAGATAACTTTAGGAGTTAGAATTCTATTAAATGATTATCCAAAAATATTTTTTTTTCGAAATGATATAGAATTTAAAGATTACCATGTTGCTTCATCTAAGACATGTTTGTTCAGAATGGTTTTCCGCAGAGGAAACAGGGAAGCAGTGCTAGGAAGGCATACAGAAGGAAATAACCTTCCGAATCAGCATCCTGAGATGGTCGGAATTGGAACTGAACAGTTTGTTGCAGTAATGGCGCAGTTGACTCAAGCGATAAATGGCGGTGATATCCATACACGAGATCAGCCAGACCAACCGCAGAGGAACATGTCAGTGGTGGAACATTTCATGAGGCAACATCCACTATCATTCAGAGGATCATCTGACCCTGTGCTAGCTGAAGGGTGGGTTAAAGCACTGGAGAAGATTTTTGATGTCATGGGGTGTTCAGACAATCTAAAGGTTAGTCTTGCTATTTACCGTTTGGAGGGTGAAGCAGATCAGTGGTGGTCTATGGTTAAAAATATCAGGGACGCCGATGAGATTGATGCTCTTGACTAAGATGAATTCAATGGTATGTTTCTTGAGAAGTATTTTCCTAAGGCTGTTCGACTTAGGATGGAAAAGCAATTCTTGGAATTGAGGCAAGAGGAAGACTCATTGGCTTCCTATGAAGAAAGGTTCACTCGATTGGCAAGGTATGATCCAAATTTTATTCGAGAGCTTGATAGTAAAATCAATCGTTTTTACTCAGGATTAATGCCAAAATATCAAAGGGCATTAGCTTCTCGTGAGTTTAAAAGTTATGAAAAACTTGTTCGATGTGCTGAGAAGGTGGAAATGGAGTTTTCCAATGACCAAGTGTTCTATAACAACCAGCAGAAGAAGAGACCGAGGTGGTAGGAGAAAGGTAAGAATTCTTCAAAAAAGTCTGATGGTAAGAGAACTAAGTTTCCAGTTTGTGATAAATGTGGCAAAAGGCATGCTGGAGAATGTCTTCTGAATTCTGGGAAGTGCTACCGATGTGGTAAGATGGGACATAAGGCTCGTGATTGCACTGAAAAGGATCAAGGTGAAGGTAAGAACAAATTTGATTTACAGTTAGTGAAATGTTATAAGTGCAATGAGATGGGTCACTATGCAAACGAGTGTCCGACAAAGAGCTTGAGTGATGGGAAGCAGTTAGACTACAAGCAGAAAGGGGTGGTGAAATCCTTTGCAACTACTTCAGAAGATGTCGGGCCATCAAATGAAGTTGTATCAGGTACTTTGTTTGTTTTTTCAGATTATGCCAGTGTGTTGTTTGATTCGGGGTCTACACATTCTTTCATCTCTGAAACCTTTTCTAGTAAAATGGGAATACCATCTCAAGAAATGACTCCTGAACTTTTGGTAAAAACACCTGGGGGAAGTGTCGAGGCAAAAAGAATTTATAATAATATTCCTATCCTTATCTGTGGAAAGAACCTACTTGCAAACCTTATTGTTCTACCTGTAGTAGAGTTTGATGTTATCCTGGGTATGGATTGGCTCTCTATTTACCATGCTAAGATTGACTGTAGAGATAAAGAAGTTTCTTTTCATAAAGACTTTCAGTTTGTTTACAAGAATGAAACCTTATTTTTGATAACATATCAAGAGGCCGAGAAACTTGTAAAAGATGGAAATGAATGTTACCTTGCACACGTCGTTGAAAATAAAGGAACTGTTCAGATTAATGATGTGTCAGTGGTAAATGAGTATCCTGATGTTTTTCCTGATGAGTTGCCTGGAATAATACCAGATCGGGAAGTTGAGTTTACTGTTGACTTAGTTCATGATGCTAAGCCAATTTCAAAACCCCCTTATCGAATGGCACAAATTGAACTTTTAGAGTTGAAGGAGCAATTGCAAGATTTATTAGAGAAAGGTTTCATTAGACCAAGCACATCACCATGGGGTGCTCCTGTTTTATTTGTTAAAAAGAAAGATGGTTCTATGAGACTTTGCATTGATTATAGAGCCTTGAATAATATCACTGTTAAGAACAAATATCCTTTGCCTCATATCGATGATTTGTTTGATCAGCTCCAGGGAGCTCAGTTTTTTTCAAAGATTGACTTGAGATCGGGGTACCATCAGCTGAAGGTAAAGGAGGCAGATATTCCGAAGACCATGTTCCGTACGAGATATGGCCATTATGAATTTGTAGTAATGCCTTTTGGGCTAACCAATGCACCTGCTGTATTCATGGACTTAATGAATAGAATTTTCCATGAGTTCCTGGATAAGTTTGTGGTGGTTTTCATTGATGATATTTTGGTGTTTTCTAAAAGTAAAGAGGAGCATGAAAAACATTTAAGGGTTATCTTGCAAACCTTAAAAGAAAAGAAACTGTATGGGGAATTCAGCAAGTGTGAGTTTTGGTTGCAACAAATTTCTTTCCTTGGTCACATTGTTTCTAAATATGGAATAACTGTTGATCCTGTAAAAACAAAAGTTGTGGAAGAATGGCCAAGACCCACAAATGTAACCGAGATTCGTAGCTTCCTTGGTTTGGCGGGCTATTACCGAAGGTTTGTTAGAAATTTTTCACGATTATCTAGTCCAATGACTAAGCTAACTCGGAAGGGTGTTAAGTTTATCTGGACAAAATAATGTGATGATTGTTTTCAGGAATTGAAAAGAAGATTGGTGAATGCTCCAGTTTTGGCACTACCTTCCAGGAATGGTGAGTTTGTTATATACAGTGATGCTTCATTGAAAGGACTTGGTTGTGTCCTAATGCAGAATGATAAGGTAATTGCTTATGATTCACGACAGTTGAAAACTCATGAGGTAAATTACCCTACACATGATTTGGAATTAGCTGCTGTTGTTTTTTCTTTAAAAATTTGGAGGCATCATTTGTATGGAGTAAAGTGTGAAATATATACCGATCACAAAAGTTTAAAGTATATATTCACTCAGAAAGAGTTAAACATGAGACAAAGGAGATGGCTGGAATTAATCAAGGATTATGATTGTACAATTCATTACCATCCGGGAAAAGCAAATAAAGTGGCTGATGCTTTGAGTCGAAAAAGTAATGCTTCATTAACAATGTTGCCTTTGGAACGTGATCCTTTGGTTAAGGATTTGATGAACTTTGGCATAGAAGTTGTTGGTGCAGGGAGTCCTTCTGTTTTGTTTCAGGTATCAGTGAGATCATCTCTATCAGATAGAATCAAGCAAGCACAAAAGCAAGACAGTGAGTTACAGAAAAAGGTAGAGCTGGTACAGAAAGGTAAGTTGCCTGAATTCAACATTGATAATGATTGTGTTTTGAGATTTGGGAAGAGATTGTGTGTGCCTTGTGATTCACAGTTGAAGAGAGAGTTGTTATGTGAAGCTCATAGTTCTCCGTTTTCAGTTCATCTGGGCAGTACTAAGATGTATAGAGATCTGCGGGAGTATTACTGGTGGGATGGAATGAAAAGAGATATTGCTGATTTTACTGTGAAGTGTTTGACTTGTCAGCAGGTTAAAGCAGAGCGGCAGTTACCGAAAGGGATGCTTCAGCCTTTACCAGTGCCAGAGTGGAAATGGGAGAATATATCCATGGACTTTGTTGTTGGATTACCGAAGACATCTCGAGGTAATAATTCAATCTGGGTTATTGTTGATCGCTTGACCAAATATGCTCATTTCCTTGCTATACGAGATACTTTCTCTCTTGATCAACTTTCCCGTTTGTATCTTAAAGAGATAGTCAGGTTACATGGAGTTCCTCTCTCCATTGTATCAGATCGTGATCCCAGGTTTACTTCTAACTTTTGGAAAGGCCTTCAGAAGTCGTTGGGTACTGAATTAAATTTTAGTACAACTTTTCATCCTCAATCAGATGGGCAGTCAGAACGAACAATTCAGACATTGGAGGATATGCTACGAGCTTGTTCTATGGATTATCAGGGAAGTTGGGACCAACATCTTTCTTTGGTTGAATTTTCATATAATAACAGTTTCCATTCCAGTATACAGATGGCACCATTTCAGGAATTATATGGGAAGCGGTGTCGAACTCCATCTTTCTGGGATGAAGTGGGTGAAAGGAAGTTGATGGGACCAGAATTGGTAGAAGAGATGGCAGAAAAAGTTCAGCTGATTCAGAAACACATGAGAACAGCTCAGAGCAGGCAGAAGAGTTATGCGGATAACCGGAGGAAGGATCTATCTTTCGAGGTAGGTGATCATGTTTTTCTCAAGGTTTCTCCTTGGAAAAGTGTGATGAGATTTGGTAAGAAAAGAAAGTTGAGTCCAAGGTTCATTGGACCATACGAAATTCTGGAGAGAGTTGGATCAGTTGCATACCGAGTGGCTTTACCTCCGATTTTATCTCAGGTACACAATGTTTTTCACGTTTCAATGTTGAGAAGGTATATGCCAGATCCATCTCATGTTTTGAGTCCAGAGGTAGTTCAGCTGGAAGAGAACCTATCTTATGAGGAACAACCGGTCCAGATTCCTGACCACAGGGAGCAAGTGTTACGGAATAAGGTGATTAAGCAGGTAAAGGTTTTGTGTAAAAACCACATGATTGAAGAGGCAACATGGGAATCTGAAAATGAAATGAGGGATAAGTACCCCCATTTATTCGATAAGTAAATAAATTGCGGGGACGCAATTTTCTAAAGGGGGGAAGGATGTAACATCCCAAGTAAGTAATGAATAATAGATATTTTTATCTATGTCTATTAATGATTAAGATAGTGTTATAGAGGCTTAAAATGAAAATAAATACAATCTTATGCATGGAATACACTAATATTCTTAAAAGATTGTTTTAGTGCCTTTTGATGGCAAACCATTTTTTGAATCTATATTTTGACAATTTTATAAACTATTTTTGTCAAAATAAACTTATTCTTTATGATTGGGACATCAAAATTTACCTTGTGTGAATTTTTGGTATTTTTCTGACAATGTTCATTTTTTAATGAATAGTGAGAAATACTGCATTTTACATCAAAACTGCTTTTTAATATAATTTATTTATATGATTAGATTATGTTTTGAATTTGTTTTGAAGTGAAATTAGAATATATTTTTACCATTTTATCCAATGGTGGTCATTGGAATCAATTTCACTTTGAAATTAGACTTAAACTGGTGTCAATCTTTTGATACTTATTGTTTTGTAAAGACACGCTATTTTCTCTGGCAGCGGGAATTAATTATTAAATTAATTAATGTGACTTATATGATTTGAATTTTGTAAAATAGACTTCATTTTTGAATTCATAATATCAAATATAGCTTAGGGTGAATTTTTGGTAATTTTCAGAAAAACTTCAATTTTTGATGAATAGTGAAACCACTAAGTGGTAATCAAGCAAACTGATTTTTCAGTTAAATAAAATTTTACCACTAATGTGTATTGAATTTTGAAAATATGACATACATGGTTGTCATTAAGAAGTAAAATGTGGTTCAATGAAATTATAATAATTTTTTGGTGAATAGTAACTTATTAACTTCTTAATCGCGATTAGTGGTAATTAGTGTAGTTTAAGGTATAAATAATGCTTTAATAATATGAAATGACCTAGACACATGTCCCAACCTTATTGGTTGTGTCATGTCCGACCAAGAAAATCCATTGGTCAACTTGGGGACCCCATGGAGACATTTTGGTTGGGAAATGACATAAATAACTTTTTATTAAATGTTAAAGTAAAAATGACACAAACAAGAGATGTTTTACGAAAACAATTTTTACATGGGGTTATAAAGATCATATATTTGATTATAAATAGTCATTGGAAATCTAAAAAGATTTCCTACATAATAGTATTTTTTTTATGATTTTTAGACATTAAATAAATTAAATTATTTATGACATAATAATGATGCAGCGATGACATCATTATTTGACGATTTAAATAAAATGGAAAGACAATGTAAAATCTATGAACTAAACATGGCCAAAACCAATTGGATGAGTGGATTTAGAACCCTTATCACCTTATCCACGAATTATATCAATGTGGGACCTTTTAAAACCGAAACACATTTTCAAATAAAGTAATAATTCTTTACTTTCCAAAAGTGCCCCTCCTCTCCTCTTATAAAAGGCCCTCACCTCTACCTCATTTCACACACTACTCAAGCCTTTGGCTCGGCCAACCCCTGACCATTTACTCTCTCCACATCCCTCTCCTAATCCTAGAGGATTCCCTTTGGGCATAATCCTTTCAAAGGAAGCCTTTAGGCTCAAATCAAAAGGAGTTACACTTTTAAAGGTAATTCATTCTCTCATGTTCATTTGTTTTATTTTGCTTCTCCAACCCCCTAAACTCTTTTTATTTACTTCTTTTGTAACAACACCAGTATCTTCAATATACTAGGATGTTGTTATAAGATATATTTGAGCTACACACTCACACAACTACATAAAATGGTTAAAGAACATACGGTTTCCGTGGATGGCGAAATTCTGCCTCCCGAAACGATGATTGTTCAATACTCATTTAACACCTTCAAAGGTGGCCATTATGATGTAACTATTTTTATATATGATATATAATATGTTTATTGTTTCCTTAAGATTCTGTTTTTTTCATTTTGGGCATACCTTTATGGTTTCCATTATGGGTGAACACGATATCTTCATTTTAGGAAGTGCGGACTACCGCCCCCTCAAAGTGATTTGATTCGTTAAATACCATATGTGGGACATATAAAGGATGGAACTATGATATTATATATGATATTATACTGGAATTATAATATACCTTTATATCATTATGATTCCATTCTATAAAATATGAAATAGAAATGAAAGTAGCGTTCATGCGTACGTACGGCTTACCGTCTCCATGAACGGTGCATTTCATTTCTTACCTCTAAATGATTATGTAATATTATAAATGAATGTATGTACTGTATATATATGACATATATGATATCTACATCATGAATACCATTCTGTATATAACGAACCTATGACCAAATTAACAACATGTAAGTGTAAGAAGTCTATTTTGACTTAAGAACCAAATACCGACAAAATGAACATTATTAACTTAACTGATTACATGATGTTCATAACATGGTATAAAATGAATAATGAACTTGAAAAATATTCATAAGCAAGTAGAGATTAACTCAAGTTTATTATTCAGGAGAATAAAGAACGGTTGGGTCAATTCGGATACGAGGTATGGGACTTCGTCTCAATCTCCTTTCATTGAGGCATATTTTATTTTATACACAACTTTCTTTTATATGGTGTATAAACCCCTTTGAATTTTACGTTTATTCAAAAGGAATCTTTTTTTATACGAAGCGTTTACTAAACGACAAAATGGAATGTTTTTGTCGTACGTATGTGGCGACAACGACTTCTCCGCCGTCGTGACCGTTATTTGAGTTTCGGCTTCCTCTACAAGCCATACCTTTTTTTTAAAACGAAAAATAAATACAATGTTTTACTTTGGTATTGAAAATGGCTTTCATAATGTTTTTATTATATCAATGTGTTGTATTGATATCTCGTGATTGAAATGTGGAAATGTTATGTTTCCTTTATGCATGTTTTATGTGATATGATTATGTTATGGTTCTTGGGCATTATTATGAAGACGGGTGGTTCCGTAATAAACTAAGGGCGGGTGAGCCCGTTATAGCTCTCCAATGCATTGGGTAACGCGAAGGAGTGAAACGTTAAGGTTTCTCCGAAGAGATTTTAGGGAATATACTGTGATGGGTATTCCAAACGTAACCAAGAGGGTTACTCCCTATGTAAGAATGTTATGAATGCCTCAAGTTACCTTTATGTCTTATGATTTCTATGATTTATTCATGATTTTATGAGGTATGTTAAAGTGCCTATGTTTTATGGGTAAATTATGATTTCATTCTTATGTATATATGAACTCATGTTTCCTTTCCATGTTTTTTTATAACCCATACTGAGTTTTTATGCTCATCCCATGTTTTTGAAATTTTTTTCACAGGTCAAGGGAAAGGTACATGATAAGATGATAGAGTCAAGGATGTGTCAAGAAATAATCCATGTTTTATTTTAAATGTGTTTCCATTGATGGGAATGAAGAATACTATCTTTATGTAACCACTTTGTTTATATGTGGAATGTAATGCAAGTTTTATGATCTAATTCTCTAAAACTCTAAACCCGAAAAGATCCTCAATGTGTAATCTTGTAATAACTCAAGATTAAGTAAGGTTTAAGGCTGGGGCCTTATAGTCTGAGCCTCCTTTGAGACCTATGTCATACCACCAATGGCAGGACACCTCCTTCCTTGGGACTAACTTCTAAGGGAGACCAAATTAAAACCTTCACTAAAGAATCTAAACTTGAAAAACCATGGTGAAAGATACACCAACGTGTCTCCAATTCAGTTATGCATTCTTTTAACTCAGAGGTGTCCCACACCTATAATACCTAATTGGTAGGGTCTTTAGGGGGAATGCAGTTATGCATCCCTTTAGTCATGAGGGCCCCAACCCTGGGGGTAGTTCTAGGGATCACTCGGTCTCAAACATGAGGGTTAAGTCCATGTAATGAAATCGTCATCTTTGAGACTAGGGACCTCCAATTCCAAAAAATAAGGGAGGGGATGAAAATTTCTTTTTTCCTTTGATGAGTATTAGTTGCTTATCCTTCTCTCACTTCTGGAACTAGGAGCAGGGAATCCCTCATGGAGTAATCCCATGGACTTTCTTATGAACCATAACTAAGTGGGTAGTCATATGTGACTATCCTAATTATGAAAATGGGAGAGGATATGAGAACATAAAATCCATTTATTCTCCTATCATAGCCCCCATATCTTCCACCAGTGGAAGAAGGATCATGTTATTTGTCAGATAACCTGATTCCTATTGTTTCTCACATCTGATCATGACTCACATGGGCTTATAGGTTGGAAGTGATCATGACATCCACATGTTTAGATGCATGTCTTGGTAGAGAATCTTTTTCTGGATCTTCCTCCCACCTTCTTTTAGAGGGTCTCTATAGGTGTGGGTCCTCAAAACCATGTATTCAACCATCAAGGAATCCTCCTAGGTGTAATATCCAACCAAACCTATCTATCTTCATGATTTGAGACACTTTTCATGGATCCAGACAGTAGGGCCTCATATTCGGTATAATCCGCAACTCATTCCTCTCAAAGGGAACATATTCCCTGTAAGATATACCATTAGAGGGACTCCATAGGAATGGGTCCTCAAACCAAACTAAACTATGAAAGCTTTGATTTTTGTCCACATGGGATATGTAAGAAGTCTCCGTGAGCTTCAAACTGAACACCCCAAATCAACCCCAATTCTATTCGGACCACATTCCCAGTAGGGTCATATCTAACCTGGAAATCCATATCCCTTACAAGTTCCTTGAACTTCCTCAATATAAGTCCCACACAAAACTTTTACTAGGAACATTTTGTGTAGATTTCCCTACCACATGACATTGAACTGTGTAGTTTGTTCCTTATCACATGACCTTAAAAGGTATGATGCATCACATTAAGTTTCACTGAACTACTTGGGTTCTGATTCCTTTCATAAGGAAATGTAGTAATCCCATATCATGGACCCAATATCAACATCAAAACAATTCCAATCTCCCTAGATGATGATAAATTCTGGAGCACCCCACCATGTGGCATAAAACTAACATCATAATAATGAATGAACAATGGATCTATAACCCATATGAAAAAAGGGTACCATCGATGGAAAAACTTGGATACATACAGATGTCTCCATCGATGAAGAACCACTTATACATAAATATGATTCTAAAGTCATGCATTATAATAATTTATTGTTAACCCAAGGGAGACATGTTTCATTATTGAGAATTAATGAAAGATTCACAAATATGTATTAAATATTTAAGAGAGTACCAGAGTAGGCAATAATGTCCCCCAAAAGGCTGTGATGAACCTGACCTCCCATACACTTGACCAATGTGAGTACCTAAGCGTTTTTTGTCCATATACCAATGCTTGCCTACCTTTTGAAAGTAATTTCATGAAACACATTGAATAAGGGAACTGTAGGTTTTTTCCGAATCCATGAGAAAAACCCATTTGAATCCATTCAAAAATGGTGAATCTTATGTGAATGATTATGTAACATTAAAACCTCTAAAATCAAGACATTGAGAATAATAAATACGCCACATGATTTTTTTTTCAGAAAAAAATGGTGAACCCGAAATGAATCCTTAACCAAGATGGCACTATCACCCACACATCTGGTCCCTTTTACTCTCAAAATGGAAGAGGTTTAAATAAGTAAATAAATTATGAATGTGTTAATTTATTGAGATGGTGATTTGATGAAGTTTTCTTGTTTGTGTTTTCACCTATATTTTAGGCACTTTCAACCAGATCTTCATTCGATCCAATTTCCATCATACCAATTCTCGCAGACATACGCATCAGTCGCTACACAAGCTAGGTCCTCAATCAAACAGAGGAAACCATCGCACACATAACATCTTCAATTACAGGTTTTAAATGCATTGGTTTGAAAGTACAACCAAAATGGTTCCCTCCCAACCCTAGAGAGATCTCAACAGACCCTCCAGATTATGAAGCCCAACCAACTATCCACTCAATGATGGTGGGAGGCCCATAAGTAGATGACACCAATCACCATCTAAAACTATTTTAGGATCCTATCCTTGGAACATAGAAATAAAATATCCCTTATCTTATGGAGGAAAATCAATAATCTACTGATGGCCTCGCCCAAAAAACATAGGGTTCATCTCCTATAAGAAGTCACCGCCACCAACACTGCACAATGACAAACCCTTAACATGATGGGGGTGTTATCCTTGGGGGTTTGGCTGAGGTCACTAAGACCCAAGAAAGTAAGATGTAACATTGAGGAAAAAACCCAGAAAATAAGAATCAGGGTTTCACCTCTATTACATATGAATCTCACCAATCAAATTTAGTAGAAAACTATGAGCAGGAACAAACACCTTCCCACATCAACCAAGCCTATCGGTACAATTCGACAATATCTAGAGATTTCCACCAATCAAATATGATGGTAATCCATAAGCAATAAAAATACCTTCCCACATCAATCAATTTTCCAGTAAAATTCAGAGGTGAACCATGATCAGGCACACACACCTACCTATATCTATCAATATAGTCAACCTAACCTGGAAACAATTGGAGAAATTAGTCAGAAAGTCCCGAAAGAAAATAGTGGGCAGGCCCATACCTCTACCCCAACACTTGAGTACTGTCAATATCCACTAGTAGGAAATGAAGGAAAAAAGAAGGCACACACCATTACTACAACCATATAATGATCATTTATCCTCATTATATCCACTAAAGTTACCAAATACATCTTGACAATGGTAAAAGGGTAGGCGTAAATTCCAACCCATATCCTATAATCCTTCCAAGATATAATAACGACAACGACAGTGGTAGAGGGACATATATACAACTCTATCCCTATAATTGGGGTGAATCATCAATATTTCACCCTAGTATGGACACACAAATCTATCCTTGTAATTTGGGTGACTCATCAACATGTCACTCTTGTGCAGAAACACACATCTGCTCCTGTCTAGGAGGGTCATGGGCCAAATTCCCCCACAATATATGGAAAACCAGATTGGGTCCATACTGTCGTTCCAACTGAAGGCCATTGACCTATTAAAATGGAAACTTCAAGGTAGACACAAAACCATGTCAAAATTCTATAAACCTATTGAAAAATTACGATTCTGACATGAGATCTAACCAAAAAATATTTCGTATATAAAAACCACTTTCCCCAGCAAACAACCTTAGTCAACCATAAGAAGTCATCTAAAAAGAAGTCTCACCATAGATGAATAGAAAATGAAAAGTCAATCTATGATCTCACCCTGCTTAATTTTGGATTTCTTGTAGCTCTCAAATGCTTATCTATGGAAGTTCAAGATCCTTCTCTCCCATTACCAAATTACAGGAATAGTAGTAACAGTTCCATAGGTCCTCCCCAGATATCTCACCATGAAGGCTTGCTTCATGTACATAATTTGATCAATATCAAGATCCCATATCCTAATGAGTGCCACAATAGTCCTCCATAAGGCCAAAAGATCAAACAACAAGAGGGTATTTTCCTTGCCATTGTCTTCCCTAAAGGTCCTTCCCAAGGTATACATTGTAGGAACTCTCCCCATAGTCAAATGTAGTGCTGTGATGGTAGTTGATAGAGAAAATATTTTAAATTATTTTACATTGTATATCAATTTTTTTTAATCACAAAAATGTGTTATTTTAATGTAAATTGTCACATTTTATATGTTTATGTAGTACTTTGAGTTTAATTTCTAAAATGACCTAATTTGGATTTTAAATATTTTAATTTATTTATATGTTTTGGACATAATTTATTTTATACTGATCTAAATAGTCAAATTATTTCTTTATAGGATTTAATATATCATGGTATTTATTTAGTTATTATGAACCTATATACGAATATATCATTTGAGGGCCCAAAATCATCTCACAAGTTAGTCCTTGAAAATTGTCCACATATATGGGGATTTTTTATGTTGGTTATATATCTCATAAAATGATGGCCCAAATGAGTTTAAATTCAACATAGCTCAATAAAACATATGAAGGAACAAATTACTTAACTGTTTCCCTATTTTATTCATCCTTATTCAAGTTCATTAATGTATTGGAAAGTGGAGCACTGAAATATGAAGAGTCACCTTTCCAAAATTAATTTCTCAGAGGAATATGGCCATAAATCCAACATATGGTTTCTACTAAAGCTGATTTTTTTGGGTGAGAGAAGATAAAGCTATGGAATAACCTTTAAGAAGACAACCTTTTCAAATTCATCCATTTAATGGGTCTAGAATTCACCTAATTTTGATGTACATAATTGGATCTAAAAATTTCTTCCCTTTTCCTATAAAAATGTGTTTCTTATTCATTCAAAAGGTTTCAAATTATAGGTGGCCATTTTCTATATTTTTGTAGTTTATTTTATTTTGTAATAGTATTTTTTATTTTTATTATATGTTAGTATTTTTCTTTATATCATTCTCTCATTTTTATATTTTTTGTTTCTACTCCATTTTCTTCTTCACTGTGAACTCTTATGCTCATGATCACGAGTAGATAACCCGAGTAAGTTCCGAGGGGAGTAATCCTATGATAAACCCAATTCTATGTGAATTAATTCTTAATATTTATTATTTTATTAGAGTTGTGATGAGGGGGATGTTAGTGGTAAATAATCCTTTGTGTCTCTACTTTCCTCCTTCAAAAGTATGGGGTGGCACACAAAACATCAACACAATACCACCACTAAACAAATGGTCAGGTTGAGGTTTCATATCAGGAGTTGAATAAAATTTTGGATAAAACTCTGTAGATGAATAGAAAGGATTAGAGTAAGCATTCATATGAAGCGTTGTGGGATTATAGGAAGGCATACAGGACACCCATCAATATATCCCATTTTAAAATTGTTTTTGGGAAAGTCTTTTATCTCCCTATGGAGGTCGAGCATTGGGAATATTGGTCCATAAATAAATAAACATGGATTTGACCCAAGTTGAAATTAAATTGAAGCTAAAAATTAACGAGATTGAGGAGATTCAACTTCCATCACATGAAAACTCAAGGCTTTATATGGAAATATCAAAAGAAACTCATGATAAAATGATCCTAAAAAGAGAGTTTCATGTAGGATAGAAAGTCCTACTCTATGGATCATGATTGGAGGTGATTCTTGGTAAGTTATGTTCTAGATGATTAGGTACTTATGTTATATCTAATTTTTTTCCTTATAGTGCAGTGGAGATCACACAAGAGGACACTAGAAGGATCTTTATAGTCAATGAGAAATGTTTGAAGCAATACATTGAGGTAATTTCTACAAATGTAGTTGATTTCATCACACTGCATGACCTCATCATCAATTGAGAATATCAGGTTGTTCCAAACCCTTTAACTTTTATATTATTTTTCCTATTTTAAATTCTACATTTAACATGCACATATAATCTCACAGGTTCACATTGAGGATAATGAAATATTTTAAGTGTGGGGGGGACCAAACTTTGGGGTAGCTATTTAGGATTTTTATTTTTGTGTTTTTTTATGTTATATGTTGAGTTTTCTATTAAATTTTCAAAAAAAACAACAAAAGAACAAAAAATTTAAAAAATTAAAAAGAATCAATAAAAAACATATCATGTAACATTCTCATTTACATGTGGAACATATGGAAAATGATCAAAATTAATTGGTAGCATGATAAACATGAGAAATATTCCATCATTAAGGGTATATTTTTATAAAAATGCAAGTCATCAATGATATGATTGGTTGTATTAATATAAAAACTTTTAGATTCTGACACCATTATTTGTGATATTTGTTCTTGGTAAATTATGTCACTGATTTCTCCACACAATTTTTCACACAACCATGAATTGTGAAAATTTTCCAACTTAATGGAAGGTATATCTAATTTAGGTAAAAAAATCATCTTATATTAATGGTTGGTCCACATGTTCATTTCTCTTCCGATCAATTTCATTACTGTATCAAATTGACCTATGCATGTGTAGCTGATATTTGACAGTTTTGTGCCCACAAAAAATCAAAAATCAAAAATCAAAAAATCAAATAAAAAAATATTAATAAATAGGGGAGTAATGAAATGTAAAACACATGGGGATATCTAGGTTGGGAGCTTAAGTTTTGAATTTCAGGAATTATTAAGTGAGTGGGCCTTGAAATTTTATTACAAAGGAATGTAGAACAAGTTTGGTGAATTAAAACAAATAAGAATAATTATTTTACTTGACATGAATATATAGAATAAAGGGTGGAGATATTATCTTGTAATGTTTGGAACACAAACACGTGGAGAATTAATGGCATGGTGGACCCATAACTTGTTTAACTATGATTTGTGTCATTAATCTCACTGAATTTTATTTTGATACAATTTATGAGACAATTAATTTAAAATTAATTAATATTGAATCTTGATGGAATTATTACTTTGCTTATATTTATGCTATGGATTGAGGAATATGAACATGCATATCCTGTCACATGTTTTTAGAATACATGATATGAGGTTTTTCCCAAGAGTGCAAAAGGGTAAGTATGGAGGAGTTTATAAAAAAAATTATTGAATATTTTATTAGTAATAAATGACATAATTACCTCACATTGTGTTAAATATGTTTATTTATAAAATATTTGGGATTAAATCATTCATTTTAAAATTTGATGAAAATTCCTGTTTTTTTCATTTAAAGTGAATTTTATAATTTCATCCATAAATTTTTTTTTGTATTATTTTAACTTAATTTTTTTAACTATGTTCCTGATTTAATGGGATCCAACATTTATTTAAGACATATGATCTAAATCGTACATTATATTGGAGTAAATGTGACATGAAATTAAAGCTGGGTTGGACTTGCTATGTCATCCCTCCTTTTTATTTCATAACTTTTCATTACATTTTACATTCAGAGGATCTTTAAAGTCTAGTGTCATGGAAATCAGGAACAAAAAAAATGAAAAAATAAAACATTATTCAAATACACTTGTAAAGATTCATAAAAAGTTCATTCTAAGTACAATTATTGAATCTCATAACCTAGAGATATATATCAAAAGAAAGGGTGAGCAAAAGGCCTAGTAAGAAAAACAGGGGAATCGGTTTACTTGTGAAATCAATAAGAACTTGATAAAAAAACATAAAGACATGAGAAATGTAAGTATAGGCATTTAATAATTAAAATAACTTGAATAATTACTTGAATATGTGGCTACAACATTTAATTTATACATTCATGAACATATCACCAAGGTTCATCCCCAAGGTGCTATAAAAATTACCAGGGTTATTCACCAAGGTATCGTGAAACTTGTCATCTATAGAGATTAAATTATTTACCCAATAGATTAGATCTCTATCAGGGAGTACCATCAATATTTCTTCATTTTCATGTGATCCAAATATATCATAATCATATATTTCATAAATAACCCAAAGAGAGTAAAATAAATGGGTTTCACTTCAAAATCATGACGTTTTAAAAGTGCTTAAAAATAAAATCATTTTGTCATTTATAACCCATGGAAGGGAATGAGGGTTATATGTATGTCAATTATAGAATCAAGAATATAATTTTTATGAATTTATTAACAAACATATAGAAGAAATAGGTCAGGGTATTCACATAAATAAGATAAGGGAATTTATTGAGAGAAAGAGAGAGAAATTTTGAGATGAAATTTCAAAAGCATAACTGCTATATAACGTGGTTTTAGAAAATAATAAAAAGAGACAGGAAAAGGGTAAAACAATTATATATAAATCATAATACTATATAAATAAATAATAAAATATAAACAAGAACATGGTATGGATATTTGAATGACATACCACATTGAAAGGAAACATGAAAAAAAGAGAAGATGCGATTTCTTTTACGAAAATTCGGCAGCCTAACGCCGTCACTTAAAAATATAAAAAATAAGTTGATGGGAGAAAAAAGGGTCTATAATAATTTGAACATAAAATTGATATAAATAATGATATATAATAACACACTCCAAAATAATGAAATAGAAACTAGAATACATGACATAAAGGAATTCATGACTTAAAAAGGAGGGTGAAAGGTTCTCTTACCTTGAAGAGTAACTTAAAAAGATTGAAGTTTGGGATATTGGGGGATTTTGGGAACCTTTTAAGTACTCATTGGGAGGTAAAAAGACCAGATATTAGTTGAGGGGGATTTTGGAATGAAAATAATGAGGTAATGACTTGGTATTTATAGGAAAAGTGAGGGAATATTTAATTAATTTTCAAGGGACACCTCATCAGTGGTATTTGCAAAACCATGGGCTTGACCATAGTATTTTCCCATGGTATTTTCCATTTGGGAAACCTAATAACATATGTTACTATTCACAAGTCTACAAAACTGATTACATCATGATTACATTATCAATGATGTCCTTAAACACCTGAAACTCAAAATTGTATTTTTACTATTCACTAAAAATTCAATTGTTTCAAAAAAATCCCAAAAATTTAACCTAACCTAATATCGATACTCTGATTTCAAAAATGAACTCCATTTTATGAAAATAATTTTCTAAATATTTTTAATTTAACTTTTAAATAAAATCATTATTTATTCAAAAAAAGACAACTCTAAAACTATAACTTGTTTTGTTACACCTTGAAAAAGTAATCAAGGTCCCATAAAATTATCGTAGAACCATATGAACATAAAGTAACAATTTATGATTAAATTTTATGAAAATAAATTTTTATTTTAAATTATTAAATTAATTATAAAATTGTAAATAAAATATTTATGACCTACAAAAATAACAAAACTTATATTATGATCGTTTTTTCACTTTTAAGATGTCTAAATTGTATTTATACATTCATGGGTGAAGTTTCTATTTTTTGGATGATTTACTATTCATTAGTATTCATAAGGGTATGTTATAATTCATACTTTACTATTCAATAAAAAATAAGTTTATCGTATTAGACTCTAAATTTCTTACTGGTCACAACTATAGAAGACCATTTTTTTAAAATCATTTCACATTATTAATTATTTAAAGAATATAAAAACATTTTAAAATTGCCCTTTTTCCCAAATTCATCAATAATATTCATCCTAAATTTATCCATACATTTTAAAATCACAAATTTTACCATAATAGAAAATAAAATTTTTATTTATACCAAGGGATTACAAAAATTATCTAGGGCCTCGTTACATAGATCCTTATAACACCTGCATAAGACCTAAGTATAAGGTGTGCTATAGTGATAGAATCTTGGGGCGACTCAGACAACATTTCTCGAGTGATTATTTCTATCAGCTTGAATTTCTCCCTTAGGCGATTCCATTCAGGATTCATGTGTTGAAGCTCAGCTTGGGCTTGGTCTAGAGCAAAGCCCAGAGATGCTACATCCTTCCCAAGCTCTGATAGATGGGCTTCGTACGACCCAAGTCTACTGGATGAGAACATCATCTCTTCTTTTGGTATTAATTAACCAAGACCACTTGTATTTATAAATAATAATTGTAACATAGAGAGTTTAGTTTCCAATGGTCATATTGACCAACGGTCATATAATATTTGAAACCCAATGGTCTCATTTAATTATACTCATGTCATTAATTAAAGGATATAGTTTTGTTGAGTATAAAATAACACAAAAAATTAGGAAACAAATATTATTCAAAAGTTCGAGTTGTTACATTCTTCACCCCTTAAAAAATTTCATCCCTGAAATTCTAACTTGTACTCTAAGAAGAGAAAATGTGTGGGTACTTATAACTCATAGACACCTCTGGTTCCCACGTGGCTTCTTACCATTTGTGGTTCCTCCACAACACATTAACAAGGTGGGTAGTCTTGTTGCATAGAACCTGGTCTCTATGATCCAAGATCTCCACCGGCTGCTCCTCATAAGATAGGCCATGTTACTATTGTACCGCCTTTGGATTTAGTACTTGTGAAGGGTCTGGTCATACGTGATCAAGGATTTCATAAGGGATACATGAAAGACATCATGAAATTGTGCTATATTTGGAGGAAGTGCAAGCCGATAGGCCACTGCTCGTACGTGATCAAGGATTTCATAGGGGCCAATGTACCTAGGGATGAGATTCCCTTTCTTCCCAAAATTCATGACTCTCTTACATGGTGAAATTTGAAGAAAGACTTTGTCATCAAAATCAAACTCCAATTCCCTTCGATGGTGGTTGGAATAGCTCTTTTGCCAACTCTGAGCAGCCTTAATGTGTTGTTGGATGGCATGAACTTTATTTTTCATCTCTTACACAAGATCAGGCCCAAGAAGATTTCTCTCACCAGCTTCATGCCAACAAGTAGGATTTCTACATCGCTTACCATATAGAGCTTCATAGGGTGCCATTTGAATGCTCGAGTGAAAGCTGTTGTTGTAAGAGAACTCAACTAAAGGGATATGTTGATCCCATCCACCTTTAAATTCCATTGAGCATGTTCTTAGCATATCCTCGAGTGTTTGAATAGTCCTTTCAGATTGGACATCATTTTGGGGGTGATAGGTCATATTGAAATTCAATTCAGTGCTCAGAACATGTTGAAGACTTCTCCAGAATTTTGATGTGAACCTTGGATCATGATTAGATACGATAGTAATTGGAACTCCATGTAGCCTTACCACTTCCTTCACGTAAATCCTAGCAAGTTGATCAAGAGATAAATCTTCCCGAATATAGATAAAATGGATAGTCTTGGTGAAACGGTCCACAATAACCCATATCACATTGTTTCCTTTAGAAGTTATTAGGAGACTAGTGATAAAGTCTATAGTGATATTATCCCACTTCCATGCTAGTATGGGTAGTGGTTGCAATACCCCTTTAAAAACATGTCGCTATGCCTTCACTTGCTAACATACCAGGCACCTTAAAGTGTAGTCAGCAATATCCTTTTTCATATTATCCCACCAATAATGATCACAAAGGTCCCTATACATTTTTTTGCTTCCAGGATGTATAGAGAAATTAGATCTATGAGATCCATCCATCAACTCCTTCTTTATTTCCAGAATAGATAGAACACATATTCTTGTAAGAAATTTCAGTACAACCTCTTGATCAATATTGAACTTAGGAAACCTCCCATCCTTCATAGCCTACAACTTCTTCTATAACAAAGGATCTTCTTTCTGATCTTTCTTGATATTCTATAGTAATGACGGTTGAGAAATTATTTGAGTTAGGTTTGATGATGTACCTTCCCTTATAATTACTATGTCTAGATTTACTAGGTCATTAATCAAAGGATCTCTTTGAATCCTTATCATGGAAAGAAAAATTGGGTCTTTCCTTCTTAATGCATCAGTGAATTTTTTTGCTCTTCTGGGATGATAATGAATTGAACAATCATAGTCTTTGATAAGTTCCAACCATATCCTCGGTCTCATGTTCAATTCCTTTTGTTTGAAAATATACTTCAAACTTTGATAGTCTGTGTATATATCACATTTCTCCCCATAAAGATAGTGCCTCCATATCTTTAGAGCAAAAATGACCGAAGCCGGCTCCAGATCATGTGTAGGATAGTTCTGCTCATGAGTCTTCAACTGTCGAAATGCATAAGAAATGACTTTGTCATTTTGCATGAGGACGCACCCAAGACCTTTCAGAGATTCATCGCTAAACATAACAAATACTTATCCACTTTACGGAAGAGTTAACATGAGTGCATTAACCAATATCTTCTTTAGATCTTGGAAACTTTCCTCACACTCCTTTGTCCAAATGAACTTGACCCCTTTTCAACTTGGTTAATGGATTATAAAGTCGTGAAATGTTTTTCACAAACCTCTTATAATATACATCCAAGGAAACTATGAATCTCATTTATTTTTGTAGGATGAGGCCACTCCTCTACAACTTTTGTCTTTGTAGGGTCAACTGTGATTCCTTCATTGGTAAAAATGTGCCCCAAGAAAGCAACTTGTTGTAGCTATAATTCATATTTTCTGAACTTCCCAAAAATCCTCTCCTTCTATAGAGTTTTTAAAATAAACCTTAGATGATCCTCACGCTCTTCATGACTTTTGGAATATATCAAAATATCATCAATAAAAACTACCACAAAGTTATCAAGGTAGTCCTTAAATACTCTATTCATCAAATCCATAAAAATAGCCAGTGTATTAGTCAGTCTGAAGGTAATAACAACAAACTCATAATTCCCATATCTTGATCAGAAGGCAGTTTTCAGAATATATTCTTTCTTCACCCTCAATTGATGATAACCAAATCAAAGATCAATCTTAGAGAAGAATTGATCCCCATGAAGTTGGTCAAATAAGTCATCAATTCCAGAAAGAGGGTATTTTTTCTTCACTGTGATCCCGTTAAGTTCTCTATAATCAATACATAACCACATTGATCCATCCTTCTTCTTCAAAAAGATAACTAGTGCTCCCAAGGAGACACACTCGGTCATATAAAACCCTTGTCCAAAAGATCTTGGAGTTTCTTCTTTAATTCCTCCAACTCCACATTTTCCATCCTATATGGGTTCTTTGATATCGGATGAGATCTAGGTACGAGTTCAATGGATAACTCTACCTCTATTTCTGGGGGAGTTCTTTGAAACTCCTCAGGAAATACGTCAATGTACTCCTGGACGATGGGGACATTTTCTATCCTTAAACTCTCATCTCCTTATTCTTCATCACCAATCAACTCCATAAAGAAGGATACAAGAGGTTCTTATAGACATAGATCAGGTTGATATATCTCTCCTTGGAAGATAACTGTAGGTTTTCCATTCAATACTACTGAGATTTCATTACTTCTGCATTTGATCTTAGCATTATACATTGAGAGCGAGTCTATCCCTTGTATAATGTTGAATTCTAGCATGGGAATGACTACTAGATTTTTGATAAGATTGTGCTCATTAAAGTAAATACTAGAGTTTATAAACACTGATGATTCTTGGATAATCCCACAAGAAGTCTTGATTGATAACTCTACTTTTAGAAAATCATGGATTGATTCAAAATTCTTTGCAAACTTGGTGGAAATAAAGGAATGTGTAGAACTAGAATCAGACAAAGTACTTGCTAGCTTTGAGAGAACAACAAGAGTACCTTCCACCACATCATTTGGTGCTTCAACTTCGGCCGTAGTGATTGAAAAAGTACAACCTTGTTCTCTTGTCCATTGCTGAGGATGATGGTGATTCCCCTCCACTGCCCTCGGATTTGGACAGTGATTGGAAAAGTGCCCAAGTTTTCCACACTTATAGCATTGGACATCAGGTAGGGCCTGCACCATCTTCCCTTTGTCATTAGTTTTGGGAAGTTGTGGCTTCAACTCACTATGATAATTCCACACAATGTGGCCATCTCTACCACACTTGTAGCACTTCCTGATCCCGAGCATGTAGTTCCCCGATTGCTTCTTCCAACATTTATTACACGTGGGATGCTGTAATTGCTTGACTCCTCTTCCCTAATCAAAGCTCCTTCATAAGCTTGGGTCCATAAATATTTTCTTACCATTGGATTTATGAGACCATTGCATCTCTCCAAACTCCAGTTCGACTTTCATCACACTTCACATGATCTCCTCATAGTTATCATAGTCTCGGTTGGCTAGATTATTTCGAAAATGATGTCTTAGTCCACCGAAGAATATATCAACCTTACCATTTGGATCCATTACAAATATAGAGGTGTAACATGAAATCCTTGTGAAGTTCATCTCATAGATTCCCACAGATTCATTCTCCTTCTACTTCATCTCAAGAAACTCCTTCTCCATTCTTGTTCTCATCGATCGAGGGAAATACTTGTTGAAGAATATCCCTATGAACTATTCCCACTCCATATCTTCAACTTCCACTCTTGGCATTGTGTTTTTAATTAGTTCCCACCACTGATCAGCTTCTCCCTCCAGGCGATAAACATCCAAGGTAACCTTCTCTTATTCAGAACAGCGGAGAACATAAAATATCTTCTCGATATAGTAGATCCACTATTCAACAATCAAGGGGTTGGTAGATCCACTTAAGGTTAGTGGTGGATGACGCATAAAGGATTCAATAAAAATTTGTTCCCTTTGTAGTGAAATAATTCTCTCATCTTAATTCAAGTTATTTTCCATAACTTGAGTCAGTTGGTTCATTATTTGCATGAAATTTTCCATTCCTGCTTTTATCGGAGGGTCGTCAGTGCATGGTCCATTGTGGTCACCATTTGAATAGTTCCTCCAATTTCCCACCATTTTCTAAAAGAATTAAAACCTTAGTTAGAAACTTATTTTATTTAAAAATCTTTTAACTATAAAGTATTTTATGTCTTAAAAATTCATGCTTTAAACTATTATATTTCTCTATAAATCCTTCATAATGATTCATAAAAATCTAATGATTAACCAAACATATCCCCCAGGAGTGTCATAAAAAAGAGTGTAGAAAGGCCCTTTTTCATGTACCAGGATACCCTGGGTCAAGCCCAAAACTCCTTTTCAGAGTTTTCAATCCTAGGTAAATTTGTGCCTGAGCCGACTCTACCCGCTCGTATCCATACAAGGATGTATTTGATTGATAAACCACTTACTTAATACTCACCAAAATACCAGGAAGTTTTTCTATAATTAAAATTTTCTATAGGGTTCTTCCTAATGTTTTCATAACCTAATTTTCATAAATAACTAAACTATCCTTTGATACCAACTATGGCATCCTGCCTTTTTTATTTCATAACTTTTCATTACATTTTACATTCAGACAATTTTTAAAGTCTAGTGTCTTAGAAATCAGGAACATAAAACATGAAAACATAAAACATTCTTCTAATCCACTTGTACGAATTCATAATAAGTTCATTCTAAGTAAAATTATTTCATCTCATAACCTGGAGACATACATCAAAGGAAAGGGTGAGCAGAAGGCCCAGTAAGGAAAACAAGGGAATCAGTTTACTTGTGAAATTAATAAGAACTTGATAAAAAACATAAATACATGAGAAATGGAAGTAGAGGAATTTCATAATGAAAATAAATTTAATTATAACTTGAATATGTGGCTAAAACATTTAATTTATACATTCATGAACATATCACCAAGGTTCATCCCCAAGGTGTTATAAAAATTACCAAGGCTATTCACCGAGGTATCATGAAACTTGTCAACTCTAGAGATTAAATTCTTTACCCAATGAATTGGAGCGCTATTAGGGAACACCATTAATATGTATTTATTTTCATGTGATCCACATATATCATAATCATACATTTCATAAATAATCCAAAGAGAGTAAAATAAAGGGGTTTCACTTCAAAATCGTGACGTTTTAAAAGTGCTTAGAAATAAGATCATTATGTCATTTATAACCCATGGAAGGGAATGAGGGTCATATGTATGTCAATTATAGAATAAAGAATATAATTTTTATGTATTTATGAACACAAATATAGAAGAAATATGTTTGGGTATTCACATAAATAAGAGAAGAGAGTTTATTGAGAGAAAGAGAGAGAAATTTTGAGACGAAATTTCTACAGCATAACGGCTATATAACGTGGTTTTAGAAAACAATAAAAAGAGAAAGGAAAAGGGTAAACCACTCAGATATAACTCATAATACAATATAGGTATATAATAAAATATAAACAAGAACATGGTATGGATATTTGAATGACATACCATATGGAAAGGTAACTTGAAAAAAAAGAGAAGATGCGATTTAATTTACGAAAATTTGTATGCCTAACGCGTCACTTAAAAATACAGAAAATCAGTTGATGAGAGCAGAAAGGGTCTCTCATAATTTGGAAATAAAATGGACAGTAGGAATAATATAGAAGAACATAATTTAACAGAATGAAATAGAAACTAGAAGACATAACATAAAGGAAGTCATGACTTAAAAGAGGAGGGTGAAAGATTCTCTTACCTAGAAGAGTAACTTTGAAAGTTTGAAGGTTGAGACCTTGGGGGATTTGGGGAACCTCGGGAGGAATCCTTGTGAGGAAAAGAAACCATATATTCATTTAGGGTAATTTTTTAATGAAACAAATGAGGGAATGTCTTGGTATTTTTAGAAAAAATGAGGGAATATTTAACTAACTTCCAAGGGACACCTAATCAGTGGTATTTGAAAAATAATGGGCTATCGCATGGTATTTTCCCATGGTATTTTCCACTTGGGACACCTAATAACATATATTACTATTCAAAAGTCTACCAGATTGATTAAATAATTATTACATCATCAATGATGTCATTAAACACCCGAAACTCAAAACTGTATTTTTACTATTCATCAATAATTCAACTATTTCAGAAAAATCCCAAAAATTTAGCCTAACCTAATATTTATTCTATGAATTCAAAAATGAATTAAATTTTATGAAAATAATTTTCTAAAAAATTTTAATTTAATTTTTAAATAAAATCATTATTTATTCAAAAAAAACAACTTGAAAACTATAAATTGTTTTGTAACACCTTGAAAAAGCAATCAAGGTCTCATAAAATTATCTTATAACCAAAATACAATAAAGTAACAATTATGATTAAATTTTATGAAAATAAATCTTCATTTTAAATTATTAAATTAATTATAAAATTATAAATAAAATATTTATGACCTGAAAAAATAACAAAACTTATATTATGATCATTTTTTCACTTTTAATATGTTTAAATTGTATTTATATATTCATGGGTGAAGTTTCTATTTTTTTGGCTGATTTACGATTTATTACTATTCATAAGGGTATGGTACTATTCATACATTACTATTCACTAAAAACAAGTTGATAATATTAGACTCTAAATTTCTTACTGGTCACAACTGTAGAAGACCATTTTTTGAAAATCATTTCAAATTATTAATTATTTAGGGTATACAAAAATATTTTAAAATACCCCTTTTTCCAAAATTCATCAATAATATTCATCTTATATTTATCTGGACATTTGAAAATCAAAAATTTTACCATAATAGGAAGTAACAATTTTATTTATACCAAGGGATTACAAAAAAGTATCTAAGGTCTCGTTACATAGCCCCTTATAAAACCTGCATAGGACCTAAGTGTAAGGTATTCTATAGTGATAGAATCTTGGGGCGGCTCAGACAACATTTCCCGAGTGGTGATTTCTATCAGCTTAAACTTCTCCCTTAGGTGATTCCGTTTAAGATTCACATGTTGAAGCTCAGCTTGGGCTTGGTCCAGAGCAAAGCCCAAAGATTCTACCTCCTTCCCAAGCTCTGACAGATGGGCTTCGTATGACCCAAGTCTACTGGATGAGGCCATCGACTCTTATTTATGTATTAGTTAACTAAGACCACTTGTATTTATAAACAATAATTGTAACGTAAAAAGTTTAGTTTCCAACGGTCATATTGACCAACGGTCATATAACAGTCGAAACCCAATAGTCTCATTTAATTATACTCACTTCATTAATTAAAGGATATAGTTTTGTTGAGTATAAAATAACACACAAATTTAGGAAACAAATATAATTCAAAATTTCGGGTCGTTAGATTTTCCAGATTGGACATCACTTCACTATTTGGGCCATAACTTATTCATCCATCCTTGGATTAGGCCCAAATTTAGAGAGAAGCTTGAGGAACCAATTTCAACCAAATAATTATTCTAGAAGAACTTCTGTTACAAGAATTTTTGTGGTCAAATATTCATTTAAGTTTGGATTAAATTATTTGGCTGAATTTCCCCATTCACACTTGAAACCTCTTAAAAACCTAGACTTCCCTACACTCTATAAATTTGTGTTTTTCTCATTTTTATGGTGTTATATGTTCTATGGAGTATTGGGAGTAGGGTATAATTGGTGCCTTACCATTTCAATTCACCATTTAAAGAGGGAAGCTATCAAGCTAGGATCTCCTCCAAAATTATATGTTTTCCCTTTCTTTGTTGTAATGTTTTTTTTCTTGTAATAAAATTATTTTTTTGTCTTTAAATTATTCTTTTTTGAATAATTATATTCTTCTATACTCATCCTATTTGGGATGGAAGTCAAGAGAAGAAAAGAGATTGGGTTATACCCTTTCTAAACCTATGCACATAAAAAATGTTTCTATGATGACTATGCCGCCCATGGAAGAGTAGTTTTTATTAATAATTGATATACCCCTTCCCTTGATTGAAACTAATCATTCAATTGAAGAATTAAAAAAAACACATGTGGTAGATATTTGTGTAAATCGTGAGAGTGTAATATTAATCTGTAAAACAAAACAACACATTATGAATTTGTTGAGTTCAAATATGATCGCAAAACTCAATTCATCCTTATTTATAGAATGGATTTATGTCCCAATTTACCATTGTCCATTAGATATCCATAAAATGACAATAAAAGAAGGGTGTTGTGATTTCATGTTCCAAATCTACCCTAGTGTTTAATTCACTTCATCTTTGTGGAAAAGTTAATTCTCATAGGGTTCTCTAGTTAACAAATTAGGGGTTCATAATTAAGTGGATATATATTTAAATTATAATGATTAATAATTAAGTGAATAGGTATAGTTAGATCGATTAAACCTTCTAAAAATATTTTGTAAAAAATTATTTTCTTGTTGTGTATTATTAATTAAATTTCATTTCGAAAAGAAAAAAAGAAAAAAATATAATTTTCTTCCAACATAATTTTTCTTCTTATTTTATAAACATCAAACCAACCCCCATCCTTTTAAGTTGTGTATTTATTTTACATTTATTTTCATAATACTTTTAATAAGTTGTTTTAATTACTCACTCTTTGAGAGATGACCTTGGTCAGTCGCTCTACTACACCTAAGTACCAAAAAACCACACATCATTTGAAATCACTCACAACATTTCCTTTTAGCATCTATGACTAAATCCCTATTGGTCCAGGTCATGAAAATAATGAGTGGGTCTCATATTTTATTACTTTATGGAAAGGTTTGACCTACTAACTATACTCACTGCTTTCCCAAGAAGCTTTATAGTTTATATGTATAGAGAACCTTCACAACAAGTTGCGTTCACCACTCAGCCATGTAAAATACATATGAGGGTTTTAGGATATCTCTTAAGTGGCTCAAAAATGGAATATTCCATCTTCCTCACCAAGGCCAAGTCCTGAGTAATTCTAGTAGCTCACGGGAAGAGAGTAAGAAAAGAAAGGCCTTCCCCTATTATGCTTAATCTGACCTATGCCTTAGCTTTAACATTAAAACATGCACCATATCACATAATGGATCATCCTAATCATAAAAAACAATTCCCACCTCATCAGTATGAGTGAAGAGATCAAATAAGAAACTAGTTTGAGGAGTTAAATAATATGTTTTATTCATTATAATACGACCAAGTCCTCAACTACTTCATCACAGATTTGGCCCAAGAGGCCTGATCGATCTAGTTTCGAAGATATCTCAAAATATTTCCCCTTACAACAAAAATTGGGGAACACTATTTAGGAATGATTTGTTTTTAAAGTAATTCTAATAAAATGGTGGACTCTATAAAAGTAAATTCGGGAAAGCTACTCGCACAGGTAGTGTGTGTTTCTACCGCGAATTCAGAGGAAGAGAGTGAATGGAAATAAGTTAATAATAAAGTTACACAAAAGTTTAGTGATTGGATGGTCAGAAAGATGATCAATTAGACTCATGATATCCTCTGAGAACAATTGAAATAAACAAATTTTCCCTCAGCTGCTTTGGCTATGACACAAACCACTCCATCGATGCCACCATCCTCCGAAATCCAATCTTCCAAGAAATGATAGGGCTGTAAGAGGAGGATGAAAACAATATAAAAATATACTGAGACCAAAGTTATATTTGAATCTATCAGACCCCATTCCTTCATTACCAAAAGAATGGGCATGACCCCCATCAAATGTTACAATAAGAGTTAACCCATCAGACAGAGTCCTCATCATAGGATGAATTGATCTTCAGTTCCACTAATTTCATTCACTTAATGGATTCTATTTCCAATGATGAGTACTAATATGAAACCAAGTTACATACATATGATTAGGGAATAAGGGGAAGAGGCCACAGGAGTTGAGGATACAGGGGAAGATGTGATCTTGGAAAAAATAAATACTTCGTCCATGTCCCCGCTGGAACCATCTATGTGGAGGAAACTCATGGGAGAGCCCTCTAGCAGGCTGAATAGAAGAAATAATTTTTTCCCACACATGCCATGAATCAACCTAACATGATCATCTTATAATATTGACTAGATGAGACACCATATCTAAATCAACCTCGATGTGAAAGAAGACCAAGTCGACTTAACCAACAAAGGACATGAGCGCCTTCAACTCCTATTCAAAGTATGATTTGCCTATGTCATGCACTTTAGTCCCTAAAGAATTTGAAAAATAGAATCCTCATGCTGGGAATTGTAGAAATTTAGCCCAAAATTATGGAATTTGGAAGCAATTTTCCCTGGTTGTAGCCAAGTTAATGATCTTGGATGCTTTGATTCTATCAAAAGGCCTCCAAGAAGCACTCGTAGAGGCTTTGTCAAGATCTCAAGAATTATACGTTGAAGTTGTCACCACTAAAGTATATCATGTTGATATAGATCCTAAATAATTAAACACAATCATCTATTTCATGGAACAAGAAAAGGATTACATTATACAAGGACACATTAGACATTTGAATGTATCTAATAGGATAAATGATGTTGATATCTGACGAGCTATCATTAACAATAGATCATGATTCAACCACATCACAATATGAATGATTCATTTAATTAGTTACAATGATATCCAATTTCCCCCTTTTTCTCTAATGGTATATGGTTGTGAAATGAGTGAGAAAAATCCTCACAAAAGAATCAAGTTCAAGGACCAATTTAGGGACCTTGTTGCCGACTCAAAATTTATGGTTGTTCAGAAAGACATGAATTTTAACATTATTTTGGGAAAGACTTGGTTTCATCATTATGTTTTAGTCCGATCATCATACCACAAATGCCTCAGATATTGCATTAATGGTCAAATTTTCATGTTGTATGGTGATAAGGCCCCATTTGAATCTTGAAAAACTCAATAAATTAATGAAAGATTCTAAAAAGGGAAGGGAAAAAACTCATGACCAACAGTGTTTCTTAGGTCATGATCTTTAATGGTATGGAAATCACCATAAAAAATCCCTTCAAATGGATCTATGAAGAATATGGTCTACCTATCCATCAAATCGAAGGCACGAGACCAAGTTCAAAAAGTGGTAGAATCTTGGATAAAAATTCCCTTGTTCCATCCAGGGATTCCCAACAGATCCCTACCCCACTATCAGAGCCAGAAGAGGTTTCTAGGTCACATAGAGAGGATGAAGATACTCCTTCTCTATCTATCACTCCATTTCCTTTGGAGCTTCAAAGAGACCCCACATTTTCATTTGGGTAATAGGAAGTCACTTTATTATTTGGATGTCAAAATGACAACTCCCCTTCTAACTTTGGAGAGATTCCTCCATATCCAACTTCCCATTAGAGTAAGGAAAAATAGGAAGAGGAAGAGAAAGAGGAAGAGATGGAGGAACTCAGGGATGCTCATGTATCTACCACAATTGATGAACTCATATAAATAAATATGAGTACAAAAAGGACCCATGGACCACTTTTATTAGAGCGGCCATGTATTCTAAAGAACTAGAGGTATACATGTAACGCCCCAACCCCAGTTACCCAGAGTCAGTGTATTATTACATAACATTGGAATGATATAAGGAATCATGTCCCGAAATAATGGTTAGTTTAATATCCTTGGAAGTACTAGATACATTCATAAGTTTTACATTACATCATTAAATAAAAACGTCAACAACATTTTGTCCCCTTTTGAAAAAACTTATATCCTTAGCCTATCCCTATAGTTCAACCATAAAATACTTTTTCACATCCTGGGAAAAATTAAACAAATAAAGGGGTGATCTCAGATGCTCAGTAAGGATAAAAATATAGCAGAAACTTTCATAAATAAGTATAAACATTTAAGGCGATGTATTAGACTAAAAGAAAAGCCTTTTAAACTTAAAATTCATTATAAAATGGAAAAGATAAAAACAAATAATTTCATTTACTTATTCGCATGGATATTCTACTAGTCGAAAAATCACACGCAATATCAATAACCACTTTCATAATGATGGAATTCATAATGACAGACTTCATAACCACATAGTCAAGGCCTTGTGCCAAGACTACAAATAAGATTTTGTCAAGGCCTTGTGCCAAGACACTAGTTTGTCTCATGAGACCTATCGATGCATCGAGGAGCTATAATAGGCTACATCCATCACTTAATAAGTCCAATGCATTCTTCAGATGAAAAGTTTTAAACGTAACATAAACATTCATATTAAAACTGAAGGTTCCGGGCACATCGGAAGCGCGTGGGTGTATGTGCCCACTTGGATTTTTTTCATTAGCAATGATCAATCCGGGATCAATACGAAAATAAATGTCAGTCTCCACGGATCGAATCACAGAAATAAACAAAATAAAAGGGAAGTCTCGGAACCACAAAGTAGGATCGTTACAGGTTGATTATAATTAATTTAATCAATTGAAAAGAAATACCTTTTGGGTGTTCTTTATTCGTTGATGTTCTTGATCACGTTCTGATGTGATCCGTCATTGCGTCACATAATCCAAGTGTAGACTTCCTCTAGAGGTGATCCACACGTGTACCTCATATCTTGAGACGTCGCCAAAGGATTCTCTGGGTGCTAGCGTGGAGAAACCTTTTCTTGCGTTGTCTGCCTTAGATCGACTTGATCTGATGGAAGAGGATCTCTCTCGGTCTTGAGAATGTTCTTGGAGGAAGAGGTTCTTTCGGCCTTGAAAGAATTCTCCAGATATGTCGTGTGTTGGAAAAGAGTTGGGTTTGTGTGGATATTTATAATTGGGTGTGTGGGGTTATAGAGTTATGACAATAAATAAACGCGTTACGTGTTTTATTTATCTCATTGACTCTTATTTAAAACCTCATGTCAAATAATTAATTCCTTGACATGTGCCCACACTGATTATAATAAATATCATTTAAAACAATATTATATCCTCAAAATCTTGTCTGGAAAAACTACACGGCGTGTATTAATAAATACACAGCGTGTACTTGTTTTTCATTGAAAACTACACGACGTGTATATTCAATGTACACGGCGTGTATATCTTTTTTTCATTTATTCATTTCCTTTCCATAAGGAAAACTACACGGCGTGTACTTGTTTTCCATGAAAAACTACACGACGTGTAATCTTTAATACACGGCGTTTATATCTTGTTTTTCATTTCCTTCTTCCTCCATCATTAAAATGATTTAGGCTTCCTTGAATAATTATTAAACCGCGTACGAGAATAATCTTTATTCTACTTGAGATACTTGAATACACTTAGTGTGTGACCCTCTAGGCCTCTTTCTCATTGGCATTAGGCGGTCTTGCCTAAAGTCCAAGATTACTGTCTAGAAACGGGTCAAGGCACCCAAGAGAAAGAAGTTGACGCCGCATTGACGTATCACCACATACGAACACTTACTGTGTAATTTAATCCCTTTGTCTTGATATCTCATCAAGAAGGTTTCATGGAAGTGTCATAAACCTATATGCTTGATCTGTCGTTCTTTGACTACCTGAAATAAACTCGTCATTCACACCATGGACATGGAATTTAATGCGATAGTTCTATTTCAATCAAAGGGCCGAGATATAAACTTCCATAAATGGAAGGGACAAATCCTTCCTCGACTTATCCATTAACAACATGTCACTCATGACGCACCCAACGTACCCTACTTCCCGCCAACTGTCTACGTGACGGTTTTTGTCAGTAAATCTAAGTGCGCGAGTCATGACATGAGTTAATGATAATCTTTATGTCTAAGGATAATTACACACGCTCGTAGATAGAAATGTCCAATGACACTAAGACATTCCGAATTGCTACTGGCGGGTCTGTTCTCATAATCTCCCATCTTGGAGATTACTAAGTGCGAACTCCATGAGAGAGAGTCTCATCTTCTTACGAGTACTCGCACATGACGGTCTGTATACCATGTGTCCTATTATAGTACGTCATCCAACCATAGAACTTTATTTAAGAATATTGTTATAGCATTTCAAGGTTCTCATCATAGCTGGGATCTGCCATGACCTTATCAATGCAAAAAATATTACAGGACATTATTATATTATAGTCATGCAGAACAATGAAAAATATATAATAAGTGAACATTCATGTAATCAAAGTAGAAAACAGTTGGTTCTCAGGACACCAACCCTTACAAACTCCCACTTGTACTAGAGCCAACTGCCTATGACTTTTAGTCCGCTGGACCTCACATGATGATCATGTTTCTGCTGAGTCAAGGCTTTAGTCAAGGGGTCCTCCCCGTTGTCTTCCATGGAAATACTGCTCACTTCAACTTCACCTCTCTGAGAAAAATCCATCAAGAGATGATACTTTTGAAGTATGTTCTTTGTTCACTGATGTGACCTTGGCTCTTTAGAAAGTGCCACCACTGTAGTATTATCACAATAGAGTGTGATAGGATCTTTACTGCTTGGTACTACATCTAGCTATTTAGATGAAGATTCACATCCATACTGCTTCTTTAGCTTCTTCAGAAGCTATGATATACTCAGACTCTGCTGTAGAATCTGCCACCACACTTTGCTTTGAGCTCCTCCAGCTCACTACACCTCCATTCAAACTGAAGATGTATCCAGTATGTGACTTCATGTCATCTTGATCAATCCGGAAACTAGCATCTACATGTCCTCTGATGACTAGTTCCTCATTTCCTCCATAAAACAGGAACATATCCTTAGTATGCCTCAGATACTTAAGGATAGTCTTGACTACCATCCAATGGCGGTCTCCTGGATCATCTTGATATCTTCCTACCTCACTTAATTTGTAAGCAACATCTAGCCTCATACATAGCATAACATACATGACTGACCTAATCGCGGATGCGTAAGGGATACTTGTTGTTCTCTTTCTTTCCTCATGTGTCTGAGGACACATTTTCTTGGAAAGATGAATGCCATGTGACACTGGAAACAACCCCCTCTTGGACTGTTCCATACTGAATCTCTTCATTATCTTGTCAATGTATGTACTTTGACTCAGGCCCAGCATTCTCTTGGATTTATCACGATGGATCTTGATCCCAATAATATATGTTGCCTCACCCAAGTATTTCATGGGTAAGCATTTATGAAACCATGCATTAACTGACTATAAGACAGGTACTTAGTTTCCAATTAGTAATATGTCATCAACATATACTATTAGGAAAACGACTGCACTTCCACTAAACCTCTTGTAGACACAAGGCTCACATTCATTCTTAACAAAGCTAAATTCCATTACAGCTTCATCAAAATGAATGTTCCATGACCTTGATGCTTGATTTAATCCATAAATGTATTTATGAAACTTGCATACCTTTTTGGAATCCTTTGGAGTCACAAACCCTTCAGGTTGTGTCATGTAGACATCTTCCTGGAGGTTCCCATTAGGGAATGCTGTTTTGACATCCATTTTCCAAATTTCAAAGTCATGGTAAGCGATAATGTCCAATAGGATTATGATGGATTTTAGCATCGCAACCAGTGAAAAAGTTTCGTCATAGTCAATTCCTTGACGCTATCTAAAACCTTTTGCAACCAGTCGTGCCTTGTAGGTGCTGACTTGCCCCTCCATGTCTAGTTTCTTCTTGAATACCCATTTATTACCAATAGGATTTACATAAACTGGAGGATCTACCAAAATCTAGACTTGGTTTTGGTACATGGAATCCATTTCAGAATTCATGTCTTCTTGCCACTTGGAAATGTTTGTGCCTTCAACTGCTTCCTTGTAGGTAAGAGGATCATCATTGTCCACTAATAATGATCCACCATCCTCGGTTACAAGAAAACCATATCGTTCTTGTTCTATCACCTCTCTTGTTCTTCTATGCAGTTCTTGTGTCTCTGGAATAGATTGTTCTTCCACGGGGCTTTGTGGAATATGTTCTTGTACCAACTCATGTGTATCTTGAGCCTCAACTTCATCAAAGTCTATCTCACTCCCACTATCTCTTTTGCAGATGTGCTCCCTCTCAAGGAATATGGCATGTCTTTCCACTGTAACCTTTTTTTATGAGGGGTTGTATAGGTAATATCCCCTTGTTTCCTTGGGATATCCTATAAAGATACACTTTGTGCCTTGGGGAAAGAGTTTGTTACCTGAAGAGGCCTTAACAAATGCTTTACTACCCCACACATGTAAATTCGATAACATGGCTTTACTCCCACTCCATAACTCGTATGGAATACCATTTATTGATTTAGTTGGTACTTGGTTTAGTATGTGTGTATCTGTTTGTAATGAATATCCCCAAAATAATGATGGAAGACTCGCATGACTCATCATTTATCTCACCATGTCCAACAGGGTGCAGTTCCTCCTTTCACTTATACCATTCCACTACGGTATGTAAGGAGGAGTGAGTTGAGATAGAATCCCAAACTCCTGTAAGAAATCAATGAAGTCCTGATTAAGATATTCTCCTCCTCTGTCTCAGCGGAGTTTATTAATCTTCTTACCAAGCTGGTTCTCAACCGCATTCTTGTATTCTTTGAACCGATCAAAAGAATCTGACTTATACCTCATTAAGTAGATATATCCATATCTACTAAAATCATCAGTAAAAGTTATGAAGTATGAGAACCCACCCCTTACGTCAACTGGAAATGGCCCAAACACATCTGTGTGAACTAATTCTAGAAGCTCTTTAGCTCTTTCACCTTTCCCACTAAATAGGGCTTTGGTCATTTTGCCTTGTAGACACGCATGACATACACCAAGTGGTTTTAGTTTGAAAGAATCTAAATACCCATCTTGATGCAGTTTTTTCAGATGTTTCTCATTGACATGACCTAGCCGGTGATGCCAAAGTTGGGTGTGGTATGAGTTATGTGAATTGACTTTGTCATTGATTGCCATTACTTGGTTTGTGTAGTCTAACACATAAAGGCCGTTATATAAATGTGCCCTACCAAAACAAATTCTATCTTTATAAAGGTAGCAACATTCATTTCCAAACTTGAATATGAATCCATCAATATCTAATCTAGATATTGAAATAATGTTTTTAGTAACAGAAGGCACATAATAACAACCCTTTAACACCAAGATCATTTTAGTTGGAAACGTGAGGTGCTAGTCTCCGACAGCTATAGCAGCAAGTCTGGCTCCGTTGGCTGCTCGTAGATTTACCTCCCCTCGATCAATCTTCTTGAATCTACTTGGTTCATGTATTTGGATATAGATGTGATCACCACAAGTAGTATCTAATACCCAATTAGTAGAAACAGATAGATTACATTCGATAACAAACGCACCTGAAGCTTCCCCTTGCTTCCTTGGCTAGGTGAAGTTTTTCTTCCAGTGGCCCTTCTTTCCATATGCGAAACAAATAGCATCCTGTTCCTTTTCCTCCCCTTTGATATTCCTTTTCTTGGAAGGACTTAAAGAATCTTTGGGCTTAAAGCTCTTCGCCTTCCCTTTCCTTTTATTCACCATAATGAAAGAAGTATTTTCACACTTCATGTCATTATCCACTTGTCGAATAAGGATAAGAAGATCAGATAGAGACTTCTCAATGTTGTTCATGTTGAAATTAACAACAAAGTTTGAGAAGCTCTGGGGGAGTGATGCAAGAATGAGATCGGTACCCAGTTCTTCGGGGAGTTTAAACCCTAGAACTTCCAAGCACTCAATGTAGCCAATGAGATTGACTACATGAGGCCCTGCTGGGGCACCCTCTCTAAGTTTGCTCTAAAATAGAGCCTTGGAGATCTCAAAACTTTTCTATCTTGCTCTCTCCTAGTATAGACCACGGAGGTGATCGAGCATGCTATAGGCATCCATGTCTTCATGAGACTTCATGAGCTCACTAGACATCGATGATAGCATCAAACATTAAACACCGAGAGAGTCGTTCAAATGTTGATCATAGACCAGGGAATATTCATCACTCGCCCTTGGGGCAGGAGAATTAGGAAGTGAGGACTCCAGTACGTAAAACTTTCTTTCATGGCGTAGGATAACCCGAAGGCACCTAAACCATTCCTGAAAGTTACTGCCAGTGAGGATATTGTCTTTATCTAGAATTGATAGCAGAGAAAATGTGGTTGACAAGTTTGTCATTTCAATTCTATAAATTAAAAGAGCAGATTTATCCGTACTTTCTTGATTACATTTTATGAATAATAAATGAATTTATTAATTCTACCAATATTTTATCAAGTCCCAATGGCCCTCACCATTGAACTTGGAATGTCCATTTTCTTTGACATTCTAGTGGAAAGGATCCATATTCCCCTTCACATAACCCCAAAAAGGGTTGGTCAAGCTATTTGAAGGTATTTAGGTTGGCAGGTCCTTGCCAACTGTGAGCTTACAGTTCCTTGATCTATTCAGTGGACTCCCCAATCCTGAAATCCTGACTTGTATTTACTCAACTCTTGCCTCCAATATTACATCAAGTCTAGAAAGGGCTACTTCTCTTGATGTAATATGGTTAAGTCAACCTAAAACCTTTCATAGTGGCTTCCTTTATAAAAGTAAGTGTCCCAACAAGGGTTGGTCAAACACATATTTTTATTGAGTCTTGCCCTTAATCAAGTAACGAAAAGCTTGGTCTGACTTAATATGGTATTCGAGGGATTTTATTCTTTATGCGTAGTTTTTCATTATCACATTCTTGTTAATATTAAGTGATTCTTGATTAAGTGATTAACCATGCTCCGATAATGTTTATGCATAGTACGGTTTTTATTTTATTCCATCTTTGCATTCTTGTTCATTAATTATGTGATCGCGACAACACATACATAATAAATAAACTATGCAATTAGACAGAAATAAAATAAGATGGCATGATCATGAGATTCTATTGGTTAGCTTATCTAGCAGTTTGATAAGCTAACCCTGACCTAGGGAAAAACACCTTGATCCCGGTGGTTCGTGTTTTGCAGCTCTCACCTGTCCACCTTTGTATCTTCTTGTGTCGTTTTCACCTTGGCTTCTGGATTTGAATTGTCTCCTCTGGCTTGGGAGATCCTCTATTATATGGGTTTACATTAAAGAAACCATGGGAACACAAGCCCTACATTTTATTGGAAGAAGGCTCGCAGACCAACAAATTTAAATTAAATAAATTTAAATGAAACCATACACATACAAAGGGTATTTGGTGTAGCTCATGATCATCCACAACATGCAACGGAATTTACGTATATTTAGAATTCAAATTCTTTTAATCGTTATTTCATTTAAGATAAGTCACGCTCGAATTAAATTAATTATGATCTTATAATTAATCAATTATTTATCTTAAATTACTTTCTGAAATTTCTTGAGATTCTTTTCATCCATATACCTTGTACATGTCTTTGTACTTTTAGAGGAAACCTGGTGAAATTTCCTGAAAGTACACGGTGTTTATTTTATATTTGCACGACGTGTATTTATTTTAACCCTTTATCCAAAGTACACATTGGGGGATTTGGCGTGTTTTCTCTACTTTGGAAATTTTGGAGTACACGATGTGTAAATGAATCATACATGGTGTGTATTTCCTTGTTACGCGGTAACCAGCTTGGAAATCCCATGTATGCGGTACACGGCTTATCCTTGTACACGGTTTCACCTAGGCCGGAATGGACTACATGACGTGTTTCTCCAACATACACTCTGTGTATTCCGATTCCACGCGTTGTTCAATTCTGGTCAACACAGCGTGATTAATACTTAGGCATATTCAATTCACACGACGTGGTTTGGTGGACTAGTGCCGATTCATTGAACCTAAGTACACGACGTGTAGTTTTAATTACACGCCGTGTAGTCCCATGTTGTATAGACAGAAAGAGCGGCTCCTCCAGATGAGTTCCTCGTTTTTATTTTAATAAAAAATTAAAATTAAAAGGTCGTTTCTATGATATGAATCAAGAAACGAAGGAGGAGGAATAGATCTCGTTTATTCAGATTATTAGAACGATATATTTTGAATTGAATCAAATATAAATGCGTAAATTATCAACGAAAATTAAATAACTATAATCAATGTTGTAACTTCCCTCTGATACCATTTGAAGGTTCTGGGCACATCGGAAGCACATGGTGTATGTGCCCACTTGGCTTTTTTTCATTAGCAATGATCAATCCGGGATCAATACGATGATAAATTCCAGTCTCCACGGATCGAATCACAGAAATAAACAAAATAAAAGGGAATTCCTGGAACCAAAAAGTAGGGTCATTACAGGTTGATTATAATTAATTTAATCAATTGAAAAGAAATACATTTTGGGTGTTCTTTCTTCGTTGATGTTCTTGATCACGTTCTGATGTGATTCGTCGTTGCGTCGTAGAAGCCAAGTGTAGACTTCCTCTAGCGGTGATCCACATGTGTACCTCGTATCTCGGGACGTCGCCAAATTATTCTCCAGGTGCTAGTGTGGAGAAACCTTTTCTTTCGTTGTCCGCCTTAGATCGTCTTGATCCAATGGAAGAGGATCTCTCTCGGTCTTGAGAGAATTCTTGGAGGAAGAGGTTCTTTCGGCCTTCAAAGAATTCTCCAGAGATGTCATGTGTTGGAAAAGAGTTGGGGTTCTGAGGATATTTATAATCAGGTGTGTGGGGTTATAGATTTATGACAATAAATAAACGCGTTATGCGTTTTATTTATTTCATTGACTCTTATTTAAAACCCCATGTCGAATAATTAATTCCTTGACATGCGCCCACACTGATTAAAATAAATATCATTTAAAACAATATTATATCCTCAAAATCCCGATTGGAAAAACTAACGGCATGTATTAATAAATACACGGCATGTACTTGTTTTTCATTGAAAACTACACGGAGTGTACATTAAATGTACACGGCGTGTATATCTTTTTTTCATTTATTCATTTCCTTTCCATAAAGAAAACTACACGGTGTGTAATTATTAATACACGGTGTGTACTTGTTTTCCATGAAAAACTACACGGCGTGTAATATTTGATACACGACGTGTATATCTTTTTTTCATTTCCTTCTTCCTCCATCATTAAAATGATTTAGGCTTCCTTGAATAATTATTAAACCACGTACGGGAATAATCTTTATTCTACTTGAGATACTTGAATACACTTAGTGTGTGACCCTCTAGGCCTCTTTCTCATTGGCATTAGGCGGGCTTGCCTAAAGTCCAAGATTACTGTCTAGCAACGGGTCAAGGCACCCAAGAGAAAGAAGTTGACGCCGCATTGACATATCACTATATACGAACACTTACTGTGTAATTTAATCCCTTTGCCTCGATATCTCATCAAGAAGGTTTCATGGCAGTGTCATAAATCTATATGCTTGATCTGTCGTTCTTTGACTACCTGAAATAAACTCGTCGTTCACACCATGGCCATGAAATTTAATGCGACAGTTCTATTTCAATCAAAGGGATGAGATATCAACTTCCATAAATTTAAGGGACAAATCCTTCCTCGACTTATCCATTAACAGCATGTCACTCGTGATGCACCCAACGCACCCTACTTCCCACCAACTGTCTGCGTGACGATTTTCATCAGTAAATCTAAGTGCGCGAGTCATGACATGAGTTAATGATAATCTTCTAGTCTAAGGATCATTAGACACGCTCGTATATAGCAATGTCCGATGACACCAAGACATGCAGAATTGCTACTGGCGGGTCTGTTCTTATAATATCCCATCTTGAAGATTACCAAGTGTGAACTCCATGAGAGAGAGTCTCATCTTCTTACGAGTACTCACACATGACGGTCTGTATACCATGTGTCCTATCATAGTACGTCATCCAACCATAGAACTTTATTTAAGAATATTGTTATAGCATTTCAAGGTTCTCATCATAGTGGGGATCTTCCATGACCTTATCAATGCAACCAATATTCCAAGGCATTATTATATTATAGTCATGTAGAATAATGAACAATATATAATAAGTGAACATTCATGTAATCAAAGTACAAAACAGTTGGTTCTCAGAACACCAACCCTTACAAAAAATAGCATACAAAATGTAAATACTTTATCCATAAACCATGAATTGTGTAAAAATAACACATCCATAGTAAAAAATATCACAAAACCATCAATACAATATGGAAGTTTTGTATCATAACAAATAAACATCAAACAAGATTAAAATCCATCAAAGGATGTTGACATAGATGAATTCAAAACTTTTTTTAGAGAAATATCTCTTTCTATTTTGAAATCATTTAAAAGTTATATAATTATAAAAGAAAAAATTTATTTTTAAAATATTATTATAAGATTTTATGGTAATCTTTGACGATTTTATAATGGCGGAAAATAGCTGCACCATCCGTATAAGTTAAAAAAAGACATTCTTACCTTAATTTAGTCGAAAAGGTCATAAAGTACCTTGTTTGGAAAATGACAGAAAGATTACTTTAAAAAAATATAAGGTCAAATAAGGGTATAAATTACTTTAACAAATTTTCTAGTAAAAATGTTTTCAAATACATCTTTAAGAAAACACGGATGTGGATGATAAAGAGGTCCCCGTAGATACTTACGTAAAAATAACATCGGATAATAAAGAGATTGTGAAATTAACCCTTACATTGTACTTTTCCTTAGTCGATGGTATGTTAAACTATTTTATAATTGTTAAAACATTGTTATTATATTATACAAGAACTATATACATAAATATGATATCATATATGATCTTATAATATTTATTTGTTAATAATATTTTCGTAGTATCATCATTTCGGGTGTTAACTGATTCGTTTTCCTTTATATGCTTGGTTACATAAGCCATGTTTGTTATGGATAGGATGTATTTGATTTATATACAGAATGATATTATCTTCATAAAAATTATTTTTAATCATGAAATGAAAATTATTCTTGAATTATTACAATGGGGAATGAATCTCATCGCGTTTGTGGAGACAGTAATTCGTACGTACGCACGAGCGACAATATCATTATATTGATGGAGAAATTGTATGTAATTGGATGGTATATCATATATAAAGAATAATTAACATGTTATATTTATTATTTACATTAGTTATACTCATTATTATACCCATCCAAATAATTAAGTGTTTGAATAACAAACTACACCACGACGTGGAGACAGTAATCTATACGTACACGCGTATGGTGACTTTGTCATTTATAGGATGGATAGAATAATGAATATGGTCATGACATTTTTATAATAACATAATAGTATATATAATATAATGTAGTTATTATTTTATAATGGAAACAACAAAGAAAGTTGAAGTGGAAGAAGAAAAGAACTTGAAAGAGATGATGAAATATTTACCTCTTCTTCGGGTTCTTCCTTTTGATTTGATCAAAAGGGCTCCTTAGGTTGGATTTCTGACCAAAGGAAGGCCTCTAGAATTAAGGGAGGAAATTTGGGAGGATATTTGGTCAGGATTTTTCCGAGCCAAAAGGATTTGGATGCGTGAAATTAAGAGAAGGGTAAGTTCCCTTTTATAAGAGAGGTTAGGGTCACTTTAGGAAAAGCAAGAAATACTATTTTATAATAAAATAATTTTCAGTTTCTAATAGCTCCAAAATGAATTATTTAATGGATAAGGTGGGTATGGGTCTAAAACCTATCAAAAAATAGGTTTTAGATAGGTTTAGTTCATCATATTAACCTTATATTTTAGATTTAACTCTTAGTTAAATAGTTTGACATTTTCCATGTCTCTTTGTATTTTTATATTATATGGTTAATGAACTTACTATAACAAGCCACACAAACCCCATGTGGTTAATTATTAATATATATAACCTTATATAAGTCCTTTTTCCGAACCTTATATTTTTATGAATATTATATCAATTAATAATATAGTATTTGTTTTAAAAACTCAATTATGTCAATTTTGACACTATTTAGTATTTGATTTTTTTTTGAAAGCCATAAAAACTTTATAACTTCAAATAAAATTTATTTAACCAACCGTAACAAGTCATATTAACCTATAAAATTATTTTAATTCATTATAAGTCTCAATTTACATTTATTTGGATATTTATAATATCAATTATTTTAATATTTCATTAATAAGGAAATTACTACATCATCATTGTGTCATAAATAAATTAAATTATATAATGTATAAATATTATAAATAAAATAACATTATGTATTAAATATTTTTATATTTCTAATGAATATTTATATTTTAATTTATATTGTGTGTAACCCTATATTAAAAATGGTTTAGTTATTAAACTGTGAATTTAACTTTTAAACTCTTCTTTAAATAAAATAATAATAAATGTCCTAATCTAATCCAAGTTGACCAAAGAGGATCATATTTTATTCCTAAGGTTTTTTTGGTCGAATTATACTTATCAAATAGAATTAGGACATGTTTTAGGTAATTATGATATCATTTTTACCCTTAATTACCCTATTTAATTTTAACCGCGGTAAATAAATGTCAAAAGTTACTATTGAACATAAATTATTTTCATCTTATTGAACCACATTTTACTTAATGATATTAACTATGTCTCTCAGTTTTTTGAAATTCAACTCACAGAAGTTGTAAAATTAAGTTTTATACAAATTTGCAAATGCTCCTAGGAGGTGGGTAAAAGACGGTAAAAAGTTCGATAAAATTTTATATATCTAAATGTATTATAAAATTACTCCATTGAATTAAGTTGAACATATATTGGTATTATGTATCTATTTTGACATAAAATAAATTAAAATAAAATAACTAATTATTTAAATAAAAAGTCAGTTTTAACAAAAAAACACAGTGTTTTTCACTGTTCATCAAAAATTGAAAGTTTTCAGAAAAATACCAAAAATTCACCCTAATATAATTTCGATATTCCGAATATAAAAATGAAGTCTATTTTGAAAGATAAAATTTATAAAATTTCAAAAAGTGGGTATTACTATTCATAACGGCTAGTTTGATTGGTCGCGATGTGTTAGAATCTCGATGTTGCGTACAATGCAAGCTATTGCATTATTCAAAGGGAAACGTATCGTGGAAGATTGAGGTGTTACATTCTTCCCTCCTTCAAATAATTTCATCCTCAAAATTTCTAGAATACTACCACCCAAAAATATTTGGGTGTTTCTTCATCATAAGTTCTTCTGGTTCCCACATTGCCTCTTCCATCTTGTGGTTTCTCCATAGAACTTTTACCAGACGAGTTGTGCAATTTCTCAGAACTTATTATCTTGTATCAAGAATTTTTAAAAGATCTTAAAAATAAGACATATTAGGCTCTAGTTCAATTTCCTCATTGGTGAGTAAATGCGTTGGGTCAGGCATGTATTTTCTCAATTGTGATACGTGGAACACATCATGAATTTTGGATAGACTTGGAGGCATTGACAAACAATATGCTACAACTCCATTTAGTTCTAGAATTTAGAAAGGTCCGATGTACCTAGGACTCAATTTACCCTTCTTACCAAAACCTATAACACCCTTCCATGGAGATACCTTCAAAAAAATATGATCTCCTACATAAAATTTGAAACCCTTCCTTCGGTTATCGGCATAGCTCTTTTGCCTACTTTGAGATGCTTTGATGTGGGTTTGGATTACCTTCACCATTTCCATTGTTTCCTCAATAAGTTCTAGGCCTATGAGTTTTCTTTCCCCAACATCATCCCAACAAGTTGGTGTGCGACATCTCTTTCCATATAACGCTTCATACGGTACCATCAGAATAATTGAATGGAAGCTATTATTATAGGAAAATTCTACCAGAGGTAAATATTGATCCTACATACCTTGAAAGTCAAGTGAGAAAGATCTCAACATGTCTTCTAAGGTTTGAATAGTCTGTTCTGATTGTCTATCAGTTTGAGGGTGGTTGGCAGTGCTCAAACGAAGTTCAGTATCAAGGGCCTTCTGAAGACTTTTCCAGAATCTTGATGTAAAATGGGGATCACAATCAAAAACAATAGATAGGGGTACTCCATGAAGTCTTAAAACTTCATTAATATATAGTCTTTCCATACGTTAAAGTGGTAAATCTTCTCTTATAGCAAGAAAATGTGCTGACTTGGTAAAACGATCAACAATGACCCATATTTCATCATTACTTCTAAGAGTCTTTGGTAGCCCCATGACAAATTCCATCATAATATTAGATCATTTACACTAAGGTATGGGAATAGGTTGCATGAATCCTCATGATTGTTTCCTTCGAGATTTCACTTGTTGACAAACCATACATCTCGACAAGAAATCAGCAATCTCTCTCTTCATGTTGTCCCACCAAAAATGTTTTTTCAAATATCTATACATCTTAGTGCTACCAGGGTGTATAGAGAAATTGGAGCTATGAGAATTATCCAAAAATTCCCTTTTTAGATCATAAATATTGGTAACACAAAGTCTCTTCCCAAATTTCAAAATTCCATCTTTATATACGAAGTCGATCAATCTCCCATCGTTCAAAACTTTAATTTTTTTTTGAAATTCCTCATCATCAGTCTGAGAAATTTTTATCCATTCTAGTAAATATGGTTTGGAAACCATTTGAAAAATAATTGGTGTTTCACATTCCATGGTTATTCCCATATCCATATTTTCTAGTTCCATGAAAATATGATCCTTTTCAACTCTCATCTTGCTCAAAACTCCATGATCCTTTCTGCTCAAAGCATCTTCCACCTTATTAGCCTTCCCCAGGTGTTAGTGTATAGTGAAATCGTAATCCTTGAGTAGTTCAAGCCATCTCATTTGCCTCATGTTGAGTTCTTTTTGTGAGAAAATATACTTCAAACTCTTGTGATCAGTATAAATATCACATTTTTTACCATAGAGATAGTGTCTCTATATCTTCAAAGAAAAGACTATAGCTACTAACTCAAGATCATGAGTGGGATAGTTTTTCTCATGAATTGTTATCTGTCGTGATTCATTGGTAATAACTCTATCATTTTGCATAAGGACACAACCAAGCCCTTTCTTTGAATCATCACTATAAATAAAAAACCCATTGTTCCCCAATGGTTGAGTCAAGATAGTAGCATTAACTAATCTTCTCTTCAGTTCTTCAAAACATTCTTCACACTCTTTTGTAAAAAAAATTACCCCTTATATGTGTGAGCTTGGTTAATGGGTTAGCCAATAGGGCAAAATTTTGGACAAAATGCCGATAATAACCTACTAAACCAATAAAACTGCATACTGCAGTTATACTCATTGGTGTTGGACATTCTTGGATTTCCTTTGTCTTAGAAGGATCAACAAAGATTCCATCATTAGAGACAATTTGGACAAGAAAAGAAATCTCTTGAAGCCAGAATTTACACTTGCTAAACTTTCTATATAATTCATTTCTTCTAAGAGTCTTTAGGATAATGCACAAGCGATTTTCTTCATCTTCATAGCTTTTTGAGTATACCAAGATATCATTAATAAATACCACTAAAAATTCATCAAGATATTCCTTGAAAACTTTGTTCATTAGATCCATGAAAATAGAGGGTGCATTAGTCATCCCAAAAGGAATTACTGTAAACTCGTAATGCATGTACCTGGTTCGAAATGCTGTTTTCAGAATGTATTCCTTATTCACATCCTGGGAAAAATAAAACATAGAAATGGGTGATCTCAGATTCTTAGTAAGGATAAAAATATAGAGGAAACTTTCATAAATAAGAACAAACATTTAAGGTAATGTATTAGACTAAAACAAAATCCTTTTAAACTTAAACTTTAGCATAATATGGAAAAGATAAAACCAAATAATTCCATTTACTTATTCATGTGGATATTTTACTAGTCGAATAATCACATGCAATATCAATAGCCACTTTCATAATGATGAAATGCATAATTCCATACTTCATAACCACATAGTCAAGGCCTTATTCCAATACTAAAAATAAGATTTTTTCAAGTACTTGTTCCAAGACCCTAGTTTTTCTCATGAGACCTACCGATGCATCGAGGAGCTATAGCGGGCTCCACCCGTCACTTACTAAGTCTGATGCATTCCTCATATGAAAAGGTTTAAACGCAACATAAACATTCATATTAAAACTAGCATAAGAAATGTCAATACTTTATCCATAAAACATAAATGGTGTAAAAATAAAAAATCCATAGTCAAAAATATCACAAAACCTTCAATAAAATATGGAAGTTTTGTATCATGATAAATAAACTTCAAACAAGCTTAAAATCCATCAAAGAATGTTGACATAGATGAAATCAAAACTTTTTTTAGAAAATATCTCTTTCTATTTTGGAATCATTTAAAAGTTATATAATTATAAAAGAAAACATTTATTTTGAAAATATTCTTATAAGCTTGTATGGGAAGCTTCGACGATATTATAACTACGAAAAATAGCTTCACCTGCCATATAAGTTAAAAAAAGACATTCTTACCTTAATTTTTTCAAAAAGGACATGAAGTACCTTGTTTGGAAAATGATAGAAAGATTCCTTTAAAAACATATAAGGTCAAATAAGGGTATGAAAGACTTTAACCCATTGTCTAGTAATTTTTTTTGAAATATATTTTTAAGAAAACAAGGATGTGGATGATAAAAAGGTCCCAGTAGATACTAACGTAAAAACAACTTCAGATAATTAAGAGATTGTGAAATTAACCCTTAGCTTGTATTCGATGGTATGTTAACATCCTGTATAATAGTTAAAACATTGTTATTAAATTATACAAGAACTATATACATAAATATGATATCATATATGATCTTATAATATTTCTTTGTTAATAATATTTTAGTTGTATCATCATTTCAGGTGTTAAATGATTCATTTTCATTTATATGATTGGTTACTTAAGCCATATTTTTTATGGATACGATGTATTTGATTCATATACAGAATTATATTATGTTAATAAACATTATTTTTAATCATAAAATGAAAATTATTCTTGAATTATTACGATGGGGAATGAATCTCATCACGTTCGTGGAGACAGTAATCCGTACGTACACACGAGTGATAATATCATTATATTGATAAATAAATCATATGAAATTGGATGTTATATAATATATATAGAATCATTAACATGTTATATTTATTATTTACATCAGTAATACTCATTATTATACCCATCCAAATAATGAAGTGTTTGAATAACAAACTACACCACGATGTGGAGACGGTAATCCGTACGTACGCATGTATGGTTACTTTGTCATTTATAGGATGGATATAATAATGAATATGTTTGTATCATTTTTATAATAACATCATAGTATATATAAGATACTGGAGTTATTATTTTATTATGGAAACAACAAATAAAGTGGAATTGGAAGAAGAAAATAACTTGAAAGAGGTGATGAAATATTTACCTCTTCTTCGGGTTCTTTCTTTTGATTTGATCAAAAGAGCTCCTTAGGTTGGATTTATAACAAAATTAATTCCTATAGGATTAAGGGAGGAATGTTGGGATGATATTTGGGTAGGTTGTGTCTGATCCAAAAGGCTTTGGATGTGTGAAATTAAGATAAGGTTAAGTGCCCTTTTATAAGAGAGGTGAGGGTCACTTTAGGAAAAGCTCGAAATATTATTTTATAATAAAATAATTTTCAATTTATAATGGATCTGAAATGAATTATTTAATTGATAATGTGGGTATGGGTAAAAAAAATCTCAAACAATAGGTTTTAGATAGGTTTAGGTCATCATATTAACATTATCTTTTAGATTTAACTCCTAGTTAAATAGTTTGACATTTACCATGTCTCTTTGTATTTTTATATTATATGGTTAATAAAATTAATATAACAAGCCAAGATAACCACATGTGGTTAATTATTAATATATATAACCTTATATAAGTCCTTTTTCCAAACCTTTTATTTTTATGAATATTATATCAATTAATAATATAAATTTGTTTAAAAAAAATCAATTATGCCCATTTTGACACTATTTAGTATTTAATTTTTTTGAAAGCCATAAAAAATTTATCACTTAGAATAAAATTTATTTAACCAACCCTAACATGTCATATTGACCTATAAAATTAGTGTAATTCATTATAAGTCTCAATTTACATTTATTTGGATATTTATATTGTCAATTATTTTAATATTTCATTAATAAGGTAATTACTGCATCATCATTGTGTCATAAATAAATTAAATTATATAATGTCTAAAAATTATAAATAAACCACAATTATGTTTTAAATATTTTTATCTTTATAATGAATATTTATAGTCGAATTTATATTGTGTGTAACCCTATAATAAAAATGGTTTAGTTGTTAAACTTTAAATTTAACTTTTTTAACTCTTCTTTAAATAAAATAATAATAAAAGTCCTAATCTAATAAAAGTGGAAAAAATAGGATCATATTTTATTCCTAAGGTTTTTTTTGGTCGAATTATATTTTTCCAATAGAATTAGGACACGTGTTAGGGTAATTATAATATCATTTTTACCCTTAATTACCCTATTTACTTTTAACCATGGTAAATAGAAGTCAAAAGTTATTATTCACAAAAAATTATTTTTATCTTTTTGAACCACATTTTACTTACTATTATTAATCATGTCTCTCAGATTTTTGAAATTCAACTCACAAAATCGGTAAAATTAAGTTTTATACAAATTTGCAAATGCTCCTAGGAGGTGGGTAAAAGACGGTAAAAAGTCTGATAAAATTTTATATATCTAAACTTATTATAAAATGACTCCAATGAATTAAATTGTACATATATAATTATTATGTATCTATTTTTACCTAAAATAAATTAAAATAAAATAACTAATTATTTAAATAAAAAGTCGGTTTTAACCAATAATGCAGTGTTTTTTCACTTTTCATCAAAAAATGAATGTTTTCAGAAAAATACCAAAAATTCACCCTAAGATAATTTCAATATTCCAAATCCAAAAATAAAGTCCTTTTTAAATAATAAAATTTATAAAATTTCAAAAAGTGGGTATTACTATTCATAACTACTAGTTTAATTGGTCGCGGTGTGTTAGAATCTCGAAGTTGCGTACAATGAAAGCTATTGAATTATTCAAATGGAAACATACCATGGAAGCTTGGGGTGTTACAATACACCTCCTTTATAAAGAAACATCAGGGCATGTTTTCCTGTAATTACACAAATATTTCATGCTCCAATCCTGATGTGGGATCTCACTACTTAGGCTTTCTAGATAACCATTAGGGTTACATACAAGCATCCATTAGGACACGCTCGACTTATGCTTCCAAAATTGAGGCTAAAGTTGATAATATTATCAAAAAAAATTTCATTTGGGATGTCTAATATCCAATATGGATAGCCAACATAGTCTTGGTAAAGAATAAGAATGGGAAATCCGGGTCTAAATCGGCTTCATAGATCTCAATCAGCACTATCTGAAAGATGATTTCCGAGTACCGATCACAGAGCTACTGATTGATGAAACAGATAGATACCAAGCGCTCTGCTTCTTGGATGGATATTTGGGGTATAATAAAATCTGAATAGACAAAGGAGATGAATAAGACACTAACTTCAGGGCCCCTCAAGGAGTATTTTTCTATCGGGTAATTCCATTTGGCTTGAAGAATGATGACACTATATACCAACATTCCATGAATTTCATTTTTGAACCCTTTCTAGGAAAGGTTTTTTAATTCTACGTTGATGAACTAGTGGTTAACTCTTGATAGCGTTCAGACCACCTGGTTGATCTTGAGATCATCTTCAACAAACTTCCACAACATAGCCTAAAAATGAATATCTTGAAATGTACTTTTGGGGTTACCTTAGGTAAATTTATTCATTATATTCCATTATGGCATCAAATTCAACCCGAATAAGACAAAGGATATCCTCAATATGCTTACACCTAAAAACCTCAAATATTTGAGAGGATTACAGGGACATATATCCTACTTTTGGTGCTTTATAGCGAACCAAGAAGGAAAGTGTTTTCCCTTCACTAGGTTGATCAAGAAGGGGGTCACATATCAGTGGAATGACTACTTTTAAGAAGAATTTGACAGCCTCAAGAAATATCTCTTGAGTCTACTAGTGTTAAATCCACCTATTGAGGGTAAACCACTCATTCTATACATGAAAAACTTAGAATGATCACTGAATAATTTTAAGGAACAAAATAATGATTTTGGGAATGAACAAATCCTTTATTATCTCAGTCAAACTATAATCAACACTCATACTTGTCAATCAGATATTGAGAAGGGTTTTCTGACATTCATCTTTTCGGTTTAGAAACCTATTCTCTTCCTGGTGCACCATGAGGTCCATTTGGTCTCTCACAATATCCCACACAAATATATCATTAGTCGTACTAAGTTGAAGAGATGTTTGGCACGGTGGGTGGTTATCCTTCTGCATTTTTAAATAATGTTCATGCCTCATAAAATAGTGAAAGGATAGACATCGATAGTTTTTTTTCATAACACCCATCTACAGAAAAAACATCCTTAAATAATAAATTGTTGGATGAATAGATATTTTCTATTCAAGATGGCCCCATACATGAGAAATTTATTTTGATGATGCATATATAATCTCAATAGGGAAGATAATGGAATACCATAAGCTCAAAAAAGCTGAGTTGGATTTTGTGCTTATCTCTTTAGTGAAGACAATTTTTTCTTACTTGTTCCTATTGTCAGAACGTTGTACAAACAATGAGGAAGAATATCAGACCCTCATTGAAGACCTAGAACTAGAACTTAAAATGATAGTGGGACACCTAAAGATAAAATAAATTGAGTTTTGAGAATTGATAATACAATACTAAAATTAATCATGAAGATGAAATTCAAACACAATGAATGCAAACAGAATGAAGCTAGAAAGAAAAGAGATATTCTTGAGAAATTCTCCTAGATTGAACCTTCATTATCTTATTATTAGTTTCAAATTTATTTAATTAACACACTAAATTTTATGTGTGAACATCCTCTTATACATATGGTAATGAATATAAAACACATTAAACAATTTTTTAGATACTGTACATCCACCTCCTCAATCGAGGTAGAATATTGCAAAAGAAAAAGTTAAGCCTCAGGTGGAATGTGGAGACACAAAGGCGCATTTACCACTAAGGTATTTGTAAGAATAACACTAAGAAAATAAGAATCATTAAACATGAATGTTAAAATACTTAGGTTCATCACTAGATTACTCCCCCAAAAACTTCCTCGGGTTAGCTACTCATGATCATGAGCATAAGAGTTCACAGTGAAGAAGAAAGCAAAGTAAAAACGTAAAATATAAAAATTAGAGAACGAGATAAAGAAAAAGAATAACATATAATAATAACTAATAATAATATTAAAAAAACTAAATCACTAAAATTATATTGAAAATGGCCAACCAATGTTTCCAACCCTTTGAAAATAAGAGGAGATATATTTTTATAGGAAAAGAGGTGAAAACTTTCACTCCAAAACTGTCCATTGAAAGTATGTGAATAGTAGCCCAAGATAATTTATGAATTTGGGAGAGGTTTCTTCTTAAAAATTTTCCACTACTTTATCCACATACACCCTAAAAATTTCATCTTAATTGGAAACTTTTGGAGAGAGTTATGGCAAATTTACTCCTTAAATTTATTCTAAAAGGTGGACTATTTGTATTCCACATATCTGAATTCCCATGCATTTATAGCCTTGAAAAGGAAGGAATAACATGTGTACATAGTAATAAAAGATGTTACTCCATATTTTATATTTCTCCATGTAGAATTTAAACTCATTTAGATTATCCATTTATGAGATATGATCCCATCTTCAAAATTATACATATCTGTGCACAAATTTTGAGGTATGACTTATGAGCTTGTTTGGGGAATTCAAATGATGGATTGAGATTTGGGTATAAAAGAATAAAATGAATCTTGAAAAAAATATAAACCCAAAAAAATAATAATTTTTTAATTTGGATCAGTTTATAAAAAGTTAAGTCCAAAACATAGAAATAAATTAAAATCTTTAAAATCCACAATTATGTCATTTTGGCAATTAATCTCAAAATGCTACTAAAACCATAAAATGTGACAATTTCCCTTAACATAACAATTTTAAAAGATTAAAAATATTGAAATTAAAATTAAAATAATTGAAAATATTTTATCTATCAATTCCCCCACACTTAAACCTTGCACTATTGGGAAATCATCTAATACCAAGGTCAAAATAAGCTTCCCAAAGAATAAATGACAACACAACTAAATTATCAAATCAAGTGAAATATTATGCATACTACATTGATAAAATTACATAACTTCTCAAAAATAATAATAATCCATTTAATCTCGTGTTATTCCTTGCATTCATGTCATACCTTCCTCCTCGGAAAAATATTTCTCTCTTCACTCAAGGATTTTATGTGTGGATTTTTTCTCATTATCAAGAAAATGTGTGATATCCGTAGTCTTTATATCCTCAAAATACATACACTTCATAGAGTCAAAAAAGTATCAATAATGAGGTATTTTTCATGGTTTTTTCTAAGGCCAACGGTTGGCAGGTTTTAAATGTTAAAACATCAATGCGAAATGAGGAGGGTTAAGATCTAAAGTGAAGTAAATGCATGAAAACCTTTTTTCTAAAAAATGGAATTCTCCTCAATCAGATCGAAAATTAATCACCTTAAAATAAATATTGATATTATTTGTAATTTTACAATTTCAATTTCAATATCAATGATAAATTTCATCCCTATTTCTCCCCATTTGTAACATTGTTTTAGCTTGAATTCAAATCTGACTGTCTCTTTAGAATCATATTTTTTAGGAAAAGAGAGAAATATTTGGTTATTAAAATATTTGTGAAAACCCATTCCATATTTTTAATGATATTTGGGCCACCCAACCATATTTACATCATGAAATTTATTCCACCAAATCAACAATAAATATAAAAATACATTTCTTTATTTCAACTCAAATAGATTATTCAGGAAATTAGAAATACAACTCATCTTCTTCTTCACCCACACATAAGTTTAACAATAATTATGTACATAACTTATATATCAGGTTGGAAAGGGATAAATGGATTGGAATAGGGCTTCCTAACAGGGTATTTCATGGCTAATAGGGTATTAATAAATATCATGTGAAAATTTAGGCCAAAATTAGTGTTGAATGTAAAAAGGGATTTCAAAGTGGTTCCTTAATCATACTTAACATATTACATGAACTCTAAAAATTTTTAAAAATAGAAAAACAAAAATTTTGGATTAAAAAAATGTTTCAAGACTCTTAAGAAAAATATAAATGTAAATAATATGTCAAAAAATTTTATAAACTTCACGGGTTGGGCAAGATTTTAAATTTAGACAATACTAGTGAACATGAGTTTCGTAATCAATTAAAATTCATCAAATGAAAAGATTAGAAATAAAGTAAAAAAATAAATTCAGAAATAATTTAAATCCTCAAACATTAAAATCAATAAATTTTCCAAAAATACAATTATGGTTTGAATTTTTCAAAGTATTCGATTTAACTCAAGAATCCTAAAAACATACCAAAAATAAAAAAGAAAACATAAACAATTCATAAAATTACATGAAAAATAAAATAAAAGTACACAAAAAATTCCTAATAATAGGTTAACATCCCTCCCACACCCTTAATCCATTTACTACCCTCTATATATTTCAAATTATATCAAGAAATCTTCATATACATAATTTTAATTGGGTTGAAAACAAAATAAAGAAAAGGAAAGACATGACCTAATTTATTTTTCAGTGGTAGCCTTGAGTTAAGTTCCTAGGTGATACCACTTTAAAACAGAAATAAAGTAATAAACAAAACATAATAAAAATAGAAAATGGGAAAGAAAAGGGATAATTCTTGGTTTAGACCCCCAAGCAAGTGTTAGTTTTTTAATGCCCCTAGTTAGGTAGTTGTTGTGGATTGTCTGCAATAAGGAGGATGTGGTTTCTTTGAGATGAACCACCACATGATACTTTTACCAATATACATAAGTAGACATAGATGATGGAGTAAAAAAAGATAATAAAATTCCCAACCCCCAATAAAGAATAAATAGAGAATTTTAGGTCCATAGTGGGAGAGAAAACAAGATAGCGGTGTTTCCTGTTAACTTATGTATGATATGGAAATTTTCAAAGAGGAGGTAGTCACACCACATGTTTTTCTAGATCTTATTATTCAACCACCACAATACGGGTAGTAATTTACTTAACATCCAAGGTCTAATCCGTTTTTGATGTATTAGAAATTTAAGAAAATTAGAAGTCAGAAAAAAATTCAGCTTGAATAAGATTAAAACATGAATAATCAATAAATAAATATTTCCTTTCAAGCATGTCATCTTAAAAATTGATCTCTTATGAAATGAACATTAGAAACTCAATATTAATTGGTTCATCTTTATCATCATCTTCCAAAGAAAGATATATGTGGAAAGGTGCTGATGAATATGCACCCGTTTATATGAAAAATCACCACCTTTCCATCTCTCTCTTTCTTTGGAAGATACTGATGAAGATGCACCTATTGATGTTGAGATGCCAAAGGTACTTCTAGAATAGATAAATTTCCAAGATGATATAATTTAAAGGGAATATTTCTTTATTTATTCTTCATTTTTTAATCTTATTCATGCTGAATTTTTTTTCTGACTTCTCATTTTATGAAATTTCTGACACAAAAAATTGTTGCAAACCTTATATGGTAAGAAAGAGACTACCCATGTGGTGGTGATAGAATAATAATATCTAAAAAATATTGTGGTGCGACTACCTCCACTATGAAAAATGGAATACCATACACTACTGGAAATGAAGGTTATACCAACGGTTTAAAACCGTTGATATAGGCTGTAAAACTGTTGGTATAGCCTATACCAAAGGTTTTCCAAACCGTCGGGCAGTAATCCGTGAGGAAAGACCTATACCAACGGTTTGATCTAAACCATTGGTATAGGCCACTAGATGTATTGATTTACCAATGGTTGCAGGCTAACTTTTGGTATATGTTTGTAAAGCATTTTTACCAACAGTTTCATTGAAACCGTTGGTATATATTGAAGACTAAACATTGTACCAACAGTTCTAAAACCGTTGGAATAGTTTTTAAATTTCACTCAAATTATACCAACGGTTTAAAACCGTTGGTATTTTGTATTTCCAGAACTATTGCATAGCAGCCCCTCCAGTACACACCTGCATAAAAAATAGCACAAAAAACACATACAAACAAACTTAAAACAGCATAAAAAACACCTGCAATAGCACAAAAAAACACCTAAAACCATCAAACTCTTCCAACCATGTCATGTACTACAATTTTATATTTCAATCTTCATATGACAACAATAATCTAGTAGATTTTAATAACAGTTTCAATAACTGAAACATTATTTACACACATTTCAATCTTCATATGGCAACCACTCTTCCAGTAGTAATTCACCTCACCCCTGCACAACCCCCCAACCCGCACAACCCCCCCACCTCCCTATCAAATTCTAATAGGCAGAATAGTCTGAGAAATACTTATTAGAGTTGAATAAGAGTTTGAAATTGGCTCAAATCCCATTTTTTTCTAATACTAGATTTGGGTATGTAATGATTTGTGATGCATTTTTCATTGAACGTGTATTTTTTATAATATATGGTGAAAATGTATTTTCTTAGGAGTCTCGTCACTTATGACCCCATGAGTGAAACTACCCAACTCATGAAAAAAAGTTTGTGACTATCATTGATGAGTGTAAATTTCAGTTTTTGTATTCACTTAAAATGATGTCCTTTTGAAACAAAAGAGAGACACTTTGAGTGGTGCCAGCCACATCGCACTTCGTATTGAGGTGGGGTTGACTTTTACATGTCAAAAAATAACCATGGATCATTTTCCTAAAGTATCAACACAATCTGAATGTGTTTGGTCAATTTTCCATATGCAAGTTGTTTTTACTTAAAAGCGTATCCATTTTAAACAAAAGAAAGAAATTTTGAGTGGTACCAGATACACTATGCCTTGGATTGAGGCAAGGTTGACTCATACACATCACAAATGACCCATGGATATTTTTACTAAAGTATCAACACATTATAAATCTGTTTGGTTGGTTTTCCGTATGTCTGTTGTTGTTTTCACTTAAAATGTTGTCCATTTCAAATCAAAGTGAGACACTTTTAGTGGTACCGGCCACACCGCACTTAGGATTGAGGCGTGGTTGACTCATACACGTCAAAAATGACCCATGGATTGTTTTCCCAAAGTTTCAATAGAATCAGAATGTGTTTGATAGGTTTTCTGTATGTCATTTGTTGTTTTCACTTAAAATGATTTCCATTTTAAACAAAAGAGAGACATTTTGAGTGGTGTCAGCCACACCGCGCCTCAGATTGAGGTGTGGTTGACTCATACATATAAAAAATGACCCATTTATTATTTTAATAGATTATCAACACAATCCTAATACATTTGGTCGGTTTTATGTATGATAGTTGTTGTTTTCACTTAAAATCATGTCCATTTCAAATAAAAGTGAGACAGTTTGATTGGTGCCGGCCACACCGGCCCTCGGATTGAGGTGGGGTTAACTCATACACATCAAATATGACCCATGGATCATTTTCCTAAAGTTTCAATAGAAACCTAATGCCTTTGGTCAGTTTTCCGTATGTCAGTTGTTGTATTCACTTAAAATGGTGTCCTTTTGAAACAATAGAGAGACACTTTGAGTGGTGCTGGCCACACCGCACCTTATATTGAGGCAGGGTTGACTCATACAAATCAAAAACGACCAATGGATCGTTTTCCTAAAGTATCAACACAATATGAATGCGTTTGTTCAGTTTTCCATATGCCAATTTTTTTTACTTAAAAGCGTATCCATTTTAAACAAAATAAAGAAACTTTGAGTGGTACCAGCCACAATGTGCCTCAGATTGAGGTGGAGTTGACTTGTACACATCAAAAATGACCCATGTATCTTTTTACTAAAGTATAAATAGAATCCAAATGCGTTTGGTTGGTTTTCCATATGTCAGTTGTTGTTTTCACTTAAAATGTTATCCATTTCAAAGAAAAGTGAGACACTTTGAGTGGTGACGGCCACACCGCACCTCGGATTGAGGTGGGGTTGACTCATACACGTAAAAATTGATCCATGGATTGTTTTACTAAAGTTTAAACAAAATATGAATTTTTTTGGTAGGTTTTTCGTATTCCAGTTGTTGTTTTCACTTAAAATGATGTCCATTTTAAACAAAAGAGAGACATTTTGAGTGGTGTCAGACACAAAGCACCTCGGATTGAAGCAGGGTTGACTCGTACACATCAAAAATGACCCAAGGATTGTTTTCCTAAAGTATTAACACAATCTGAATGCGTTTGGTTGGTTTCTGTATGCCATTTTTTGTTTTCACTTAAAATCATGTCCATTTCAAATAAAATTGATACAGTTTGAGTGGCGATTCTCGCTCAAATTTACCCAAGAGAAGAAGGTAAGACGGTCCTTGTAGTTTATCTTGGGTTATCGAATCCACAGATACCTAAGAAGAAACCTATAGACACGTATATTATATGGACTGTTTTCAGCTATGAAGTGTCCAACTTGGATTGATTTTGGATGGGTTTGAAAGATATCTAATTTATTTAAGTGAATTCAATTTAAAAGAATTATTTGATGCTAGGTTATCGCTTGGGGTGGATTGGACGTATTTCCTTTTTAATGATTTCAATTTCTTAAATTTGAGATGGGTTCATTTAAGGAGATAAAACAACATCATCACTTACTGTTTTAATGCCTACACCCTTTAATACTAATAAACTATACACTTTAAGGATCAAAGTTTTGAGCACTTCAAGGTAAAGGTTTGTATTAGTACTTGAAGTGTGTGGCCTTAAATTCAACAAGGACGATGGAGTTTAAAAATCATCAAATAAAAATCCCAATTAAAGAAGTGATTATACATTAATTAGGTGATAAATAACATCCAATCCATCCCCTTTATACTCCCTTGGATCAACCCATAAGTGGGTTATCCCTCTATTGATCCCATGGTTTCAATGGAAGCGGAAATTAGACTCATGAAGGAGGAAATGAAGAAGTAAAGAAAACAACAAAAATAAAATGATCACTCCACCATTGTGTGAATAATTTCACAAGGGTTGGTGTGAATAAATTCACACCTTTATCCAATGGTATCAAAGTGATATTAAGAACAACAGAATAAGAGTAGAGGAAGAACTTTTATTAATAAACTAAAGTGAATTGAACAACTTACATGTGAAAGACAAAATTGAGGCAACAAAAATGCAGCATAACATTACAATTGAACAAAGCATCCAAGATTTTCAACTCCTTCACCACCACTGACTTAAATAGGCATTTTGGGAGCCTTGGGTCGAGCCTACAACAGTAAAAAGCATCTCAATTAATTTTGGTAGGCCATAGGTGGTGGAAAGCTCGTGGAATTTGAACTTTTCCACATTTGACCTGAGGTGGAAACCAACTTTCCTTCACCGAACAGACGCGTCTAGAGGACCTTCTAGACGGACGAATCAGGGTGGGCCATAGAAGAAGAAAATGGAGCTCCGGATATCTTCTAACCTCCTGTAAACTGTGGGTCCATTTGGAGTTGTGGATTCCTAGATATGATCAAATTAGTGAGATGTTTTTCTGGGCCGCAGAATCTGGACCAGAATTTTATCTCTAACTTTGGCCGCCTAAATGACCAACATGAAGGCCGAATTAGCATTAACTCCTGAAGAGGGATTTGTTCCTATACATGTCTTATATCATCCCAAGAAATTTGGGATTAATTGGGCCTGTATTTTAGGCCCTACAGTCTCATCAGTGGTATGATGTCCAATCTGCCTTCTCTAGACTTGCTTCATTTCATTGCCAAATATCTCCATCACCCTCCATGAATTCTCCATTGATCCCTGAATGAAACATGTTCATATTTGAGTGTAGATCAATTATCAAAAATATAAAATTCAATTCCTTAAAATCATATGAATCATTGGGTACTTTAAATGATGTTCAAAAAATGTACCACATAATAGTGCATTTTAAGAAGGTATTACAATCATAATGTGAAATGATGTTCAAAGTGTAAAATGCACTAAAATGGTGTTTATAAATAACAAAGAACATGAATATTATGTATATTAACAATGAATATTAGCCTCATTTAGTGGCTAATCACACCCCCAAAATTGAGTTTTTCTAGTCCCGAGCAAAATATATCTCAACAAAATGAAATTCGAATTCCCTTTTCCAAAAACATTTTAATACACAATGATCACCAAAAAACCTTATACCAAACAGTCATGAAACCCATCAAAATATTTTAATATGAGATAGTTTCATAAGCATATCCCAATCCCAAGCCCATTCCTTTGTTCAAATTCATTGCATTATTTCATCTAATATCAATTAAGTATGAGGATGTGTTGTGCATCACAATAGACATGGGGGTTCATCTTTATTCAAGGGGGAAATTATGGAAGCACTAGGTAGAATCAAATTTCAATATTAAGATAAGTATTAATTTTTTTTTGTATAATTTTTTTGTTTTTTTTTTGTTTTTTTTGTTTTTGCAATTTTTCCATGGTAATTGAAGTTGCACTCAAAAGAGTCAACCCCTGTAGCGAGACTTTGCCTATGACTCCCAGGCTCAAAGACCTTAGGGCACCAAGTGAATCCCACATACTCGGGCATCATCTTGAGTTAACTCAGTCAAAAACAAATTCAAATTACCAAAAATAGAGATAAAATTACTAACTCTGGGCCATACAACTATGGAGTCATGATCCCCAAGTACCGAAAGCCACGCATTAGGTCATTTCATTGCTCTACGCGCAAATTTTTTTTTTATTTTTTTTTGAATACTCATATTAAACTAAAATGATCACCAAACCTATTCTATTTATTTAGGGGACCCCATGAACTCAAACTAATACCCCACTATCCAAGGGACGTGAATTGTGAACTTTTTTTTATTTGGATGAAAATATAAACGATGAAATATCACATTGTACAGCCACACTTTTCAAAATCTATGCTCATGAAATTATACAAGGATTAAAATCAGAATTAGGGTATTCTAAATTATTTGATATTAAGTTTCAAAGTGTGCAATGTGTATTACCATGTTCCAAGTTAAAGGAATTTTTCCTTCCATTTTCACAATTTTTTTTTCAAATCATTTATCATTTTTTTTGACACAAAAGCATTTTTTTATTTTATCTCCCCCCCCAACTTAAAATAACACTGTCCCCAGTGTTTAAAGAAAAGAAAATTTAGAAGGGGTTAGAGGTATAGAATGAAAGTTCAAAAAGGAAATTGAAAATGAGGGTTATGGAATGAAGTCACCTGGTGGTTGAAGTTTGAAGTTCTTACTGCTCCCTTTTAGTCCTTTGATATCCATGTCGCTTGCAGAGTTCCCTAGTGGAAAAAGGAAAACAAACAAACAAAACAAAAGAGTATATATATATATAATTAAAATATAAGTATATATATAAAATAAAATAAACTAATGATACATTGTCTTCTTTTTAAATTTTTGGGTAAGGTATTGCTCAAGGATCACACCACGTGACACAGATGAATATGGTGCTCCCCTTTCATACCCATCCATACTCATAATAGAAGAACAGGTCAACAATCTATTTTTTAAATATAAAAATGATTAATTAAAATATAAATTTTATTAAAACAAAAAAATGATAGAAAACTTGAAAAGCATGGGTTGCCTCCCATGCAGCGCTTTGTTTAACGTCGTTAGCTCGACTTGAACCTCCCAACTTATCCAATACCAACTTTCAAAATTTTAAGGACCACATGTTTCACCACTTCTAATAGGTTGAGATTGATTCTATGTTTAGAATTTGTTTCATGAACAAACCTCTGTTCTAAAATGAGCAGGTAAATCCAAGGAATATCATAAATGATGGATTCAATTTCTTTTGTAGTATTTTCTAAGACATTATGAATAATCAACTATTTAGTGGTTTCAAGATAAGAAATGGTGAAAAATGGAAGTTTTTGGCTATCCCCAATGAATGGAAACTTGAGGGTGGATGGAAAGTCCTTTTGTTCAAGTTCAGGTAGGCTAAAACTTTCAAACATAGGTTGGGACTTTGAATTGAACTCAATTTCATTTTCAAAATTGCTCAACAGAATTGGTTCCTTTTGAATATAAGATTCAACCACCAAATTGGAAAGATCAGTTTCAGGAATAGGTATGGACTCAAAGTTTGTGATTTCTCTTAATGGTTCAATGATTTGTGTTTTTGAAAAATCATCAATGGAGTTATATTCATGAGACTCAATCCATGATGTCAAATTATCCGCTTTTGAATCCAAAAAGTCAATTTCCTCTTTATTTAAAGACCCTTCAACAATTACTTGATCCTCTTCATCCATCCCAAATCGAAAGGTTGGTTCTTCAATAAATTCATGTGGGGTTTTTATAAAACTAGATACTTCACATAAGGTTATGGAAGGGTCAGTTTGTGTATGGATGGGTTCCTCACAAGTTTTAATGCTTTGTAGTTCTAAACTCAATGATGAAACCTAAAAATTCATTATCTCCATTTGTTGACATAGTTTTTCAAGTAATGGTTGTGTATCATGATGGTCAAGGGGTTGAGACAGATGGTCTATTCCAGGAGGATAACTATGTTGTTGGAATTCCATATGAGGATGTTCAGATTGGCCTTGTTGGGATTGAAACTCATAATATGTTGTAATGTATTGTGGATCATATGAATAAAAACATTTTGGTTCAATAGGTTGTTGATGACCCCACAATTAGAAATTAGGATGGTCATTGTACATCACACATGGGGTAGGGTGGTCAAAGTGGGGATAGGTTTCCCATGTTTGGATTTGTTCAAAAGGGTTTTCCATAGGAATGAAATTGGGGATAAGATAAGAGAAGTGGGATGAAAAAAGGATGATAGTGTCTAAGATAACTTACTTAGGTCCCCGGAAACGGCGCCAAAATTTTATTCTCGCTTAAATTTACCCAAGAGAAGAAGGTAAGACGGTCCTTGTAGTTTATCTAGGGTTATCGAATCCACAGAGACCTAAGAAGAAACCTATAGACACGTACATTCTATGGAATATTTTAAGCTATGAAGTGGCCAACTTGGATTGATTTTGGATGAGTTTGAAAGATATCTAATTGATTTAAGTGAATTCAATTTAAAAGAATTATTTGATCCTAGGTTATCGCTCGGGGTGGATTGGACGTATTCCCTTTTTAATGATTTCAATTTCTTAAATTTGAGATGGGTTCATTTAAGGAGATAAAACAACATCATCACTTACTATTTTAATGCCTACACCCTTTAATACTAATCAACTATACACTTGAAGGATCAAAGTTTTGAGCACTTCAAGGTAAAGGTTTGTATTAGTACTTGAAGTGTGTGGCTTTAAATTCAACAAGGACGATGGAGTTTAAAAATCATCAAATAAAAATCCAAATTAAAGAAGTGATTATACATTAATTAGGTGATAAATAACATCCAATCCATCCCCTTTCTACTCCCTTGGATCAACCCATAAGTGGGTTATCCCTCCATTGATCCCATGGTTTCAATGGAAGTGGAAAGTAGACTCATGAGGGAGGAAATGAAGAACTAAAGAAAACAACAAAAATAAAATGATCACTCCACCGTTGTGTGAATAATTTCACAAGGGTTGGTGTGAATAAATTCACACCTTGATCCAACAGTATCAAAGTGATATTAAGAAAAAACAGAATAAGAGTAGAAGAATAACTTTTATTAAGAAACTAAAGTGAATTGAACAACTTACATGTGAAAGACAAAAATTGAGGCAACAAAAATGCAGCATAACATTACAATTGAACAAAGCATCCAAGATTTTCAACTCCTTAACCACCACTGACTTAAATAGGTATTTTGGGAGCCTTGGGTCAATCCTCCAACAGTACAAAGCTTCTAAATTAATTTTGGTAGGCCATAGGTGGTGGAAAGCTTGTGGAATTTGAACTTTTCCACATTTGACCCGAGGTGGCAGCCAACTTTTCTTCACCCAACAGACGCATCTGGAAGACCTTCTAGACGGCCGAATCAGGGTGGTCCATAGAAGAAGAAAATGGATCTCCTGATTTCTTATAACCGCCTGTACAATATGGGCCCATTTGGAGTTTTACATTACGAGATATGATCAAATTAGTGGGCTGTTTTTCTGGGCCGCAGAATCTGGACCAGAATTGTATCTCTAACTTGGGACTCCTAAATGACCAACATGAAGGCAGAATTAGCATTAACTCCTGAAGAGTTATTTGTTACTATACATGTATTCTATCATCTCACGAAAGTTGGGATAAATTGGGCCTGTATGTTAGGCCCCACAGTCTCATCAGTGGTATGATGTCCAATCTGCCTTCTCTAGACTTGCTTCATTTCATTGCCAAATATCTCCATCACCCTTCATGAATTCTCCATTGATACCTGAATGAAACATGTTCATATTGGAGTGTAGATCAATTATCAAAAATATCAAATTAAATTCCTTAAAATCATATGAATCATTGGGTACTTTAAATGATGTTCAAAAAATGTACCACATAATAGTGCATTTTAAGAAGGTATTACAATCATAATGTGAAATGATGTTCAAAGTGTAAAATTCACTAAAATGGTGTTTATGAATAACAAAGAACATGAATATTATGTATATTAACAATGAATATTAGCCTCATTTAGTGGCTAATCACACCCCCCAACTTGAGTTTTTCTAGTCCCGAGCAAAATATATCTCAACAAAATGAAATTCGAATTCCCTTTTCCAAAAAAAATTTAATACACAATGATCACCAAAAAACCTTATACCAAACACTCATGAAACCCATCAAAATATTTTAATACGAGATAGTTTCATAAGTAGATCCCAATCCCAAGCCCATTCCTTTGTTCAAATTCATTTCCATATTTCATCCAATATCAATTAAGTATGAGGATGTGTTGTGCATCACAATAGACATGGGGGTTCATCTTTATTCAAGGGGGAAATTATGGAAGCACTAGGTAGAATCACATTTCAATATTAAGATGAGTATTCATTTTTTTTGTATAATTTTTTTGTTTTTTTTTTGTTTTTGCAATTTTGCCATGGTAATTGAAGTTGCACTCAAAAGAGTCAACCCCTGTAGCGAGACTATGCCGATGACTCCCAGGCTCAAAGACCTTAGGGAACCAAGTGTAGCCCACATACTCGGGCATCATCTCGAGTTAACTCAGTCAAAAAAAATTCAAATTACCAAAAATAGAGATAAAATTACTAACTCTCGGCCAGACAACTATGGAGTCATGATCCCCAAGTGTCGAAAGCCACGCATTAGGTCATTTCATTGCTCTACGTGCAATTTTTTTTTAATTTTTTTTTGAATACTCATATTAAACTAAAATTATCACCAAATCTATGCTATTTATTTAGGGGACCCCATGAACTCAAACTAATAACCCACTATCCAAGGGACGTGTATTGTGACCTTTTTTTTATTTGGATGAAAATATAAACGATGAAATATCACATTGGACAGCCACACTTTTCAAAATCTATGCTCATAAAATTATACAAGGATTAAAATCAGAATTAGGGTATTCTAAATTATTTGATATTAAGTTTCAAAGTGTGCAATGTGTATTACCATGTTCAAAGTTAAAGGAATTTTTCCTTCCATTTTCACAAAAAAAATCAAATCATTTATCATTTTTTTGACACAAAAGCATTTTTTTATTTTATCTCCCCCCCCCCAACTTAAAATAACACTGTCCCCAGTGTTTAAAGAAAAGAAAATTTAGAAGGGGGTAGAGGTATAGAATGAAAGTTCAAAAAGGAAATTCAAAATGAGGGTTATGGAATGAAGTCACCTGGTGGTTGAAGTTTGAAGTTATTATTGCTCCCTTTTAGTCCTTTGATATCCATGTCGCTTGCAGAGTTACCTAGTGGAAAAAGGAAAAAAAACAAACAAAACAAAAGAGTATATATATATATATAATTAAAATATAAGTATAATATAAAATAAAATAAACTGATGATACATTGTCTTCTTTTTAAATTTTTGGGTAAGGTATTACTCAAGGATCACACCACGTGACACGGATGAATATGGTGCTCCCGTTTCATACCCATCCATACTCATAATAGAAGAATAGGTCAACAGTCTATTTTCTTAAATATAAAAATGATTAATTAAAATATAAATTTTATTAAAACAACAAAATGATAGGAAACTTGAAAACCATGGGTTGCCTCCCATGCAACGCTTTTTTTAACGTCGTTAGCTCGACTTGAACCTCCCAACTTATCCAATACCAACTTTCAACATTTTAAGGACCACATGTTTCACCACTTCTAATAGGTTGAGATTGATTCTATGTTTAGAATTTGTTTCATGCACAAACCTCTGTTCTAAAATGAGCAGGTAAATCCAAAGAATATCATAAATGATGGATTCAATTTCTTTTGTAGTATTTTCTAAGACATTATGAATAATCAAATCTTTAGTGGTTTCAAGATAAAAATGGTGACAAATGGAAGTTTTTGGCTATCCCCAATGAATAGAAACTTGAAGGTGGATGCAAAGTCCTTTTGTTCAAGTTCAGGTAGGCTAAAACTTTCAAACATAGGTTGGGACTTTGAATTGAACTCAATTTCATTTTCAAAATTGCTCAACAGAATTGGTTCCTTTTGAATAGAAGATTAAACCACCAAATTGGAAAGATCAGTTTCAGGAATAGGTATGGACTCAAAGTTTGTGATTTCTCTTAATGGTTCAATGATTTGCATTTTTGAAAAATCATCAATGGAGTTATATTCATGAGACTCAATCCATGATGTCAAATTATCCGCTTTTGAATCCAAAAAGTCAATTTCCTCTTGATTTAAAGACCCTTCAACAATTCCTTGATCCACTTCATCCATCCCAAATCCAAATGTTGGTTCTTCAATAAATTCATGTGGGGTTTTTGTAAAACTAGATACTTCACATAAGGTTATGGAAGGGACAGTTTGTGTAGGGATGGGTTCCTCACAAGTTTTAATGCTTTGTAGTTCTAACCTCAATGATGAAACCTCAAAATTCATTATCTCCATTTGTTGATGTAGTTTTTCAAGTAATGGTTGTGGATCATGATGGTCAAGGGGTTGAGACAGATGGTCTATTCCAGGAGGATAACTATGTTGTTGGAATTCCATAGGAGGATGTTCAGATTGGCCTTGTTGGGATTGGAACTCATAATATGTTGGAATGTATTGTGGATCATATGAATAAAAACATTGTGGTTCAGTAGATTGTTGATGAACCCACAAGTAGAAATTAGGATGGTCATTGTACATCACACATGGGGTTGGGTGGTCAAAGTGGGGATAGGTTTCCCATGTTTGGATTTGTTCAAAAGGGTTTTCCATAGGAATGAAATTGCGGATGAGATAAGAGAAGTGGGATGAAAAAAGGATGATAGTGTCTAAGATAACTTACTTAGGTCCCCAGAAATGGCGCCAAAATTTGATTCTCGCTCAAATTTACCCAAGAGAAGAAGGTAAGACGGTCCTTGTAGTTTAGCTTGGGTTATCGAATCCACAGAGACCTAAGAAGAAACCTATAGACACGTACATTCTATGGACTGTTTTCAGCTATGAAGTGGCCAACTTGGATTGATTTTGGATGGGTTTGAAAGATATCTAATTGATTTAAGTGAATTCAATTTAAAAGAATGATTTGATCCTAGGTTATCGCTCGGGGTGGATTGGACGTATTTCCTTTTTAATGATTTCAATTTCTTAAATTTGAGATGGGTTCATTTAAGGAGATAAAACAACATCATCACTTACTGTTTTAATTCCTACACCCTTTAATACTAATCAACTATACACTTGAAGGATCAAAGTTTTGAGCACTTCAAGGTAAAGGTTTGTATTAGTACTTTAAGTGTGTGGCCTTAAATTCAACAACGGCGATGGAGTTTAAAAACCATCAAATAAAAATCCCAATTAAAGAAGTGATTATATATTAATTTGGTGATAAATAAAATCCAATCCATCCCCTTTCTACTCCCTTGGATCAACCCATAAGTGGGTTAGCCCTCCATTGATCCCATGGTTTCAATGGAAGCGGAAAGTAGACTCATGAGGGAGGAAATGAAGAAGTAAAGAAAACAACAAAAATAAAATGATCACTCCACCGTTGTGTGAATAATTTCACAAGGGTTGGTGTGAATAAATTCACACCTTGATCCAACGGTATCAAATTGATATTAAGAACAACATAATAAGAGTATAAGAAGAACTTTTATTAAGAAACTAAAGTGAATTGAACAACTTACATGTGAAAGACAAAATTGAGGCAATAAAAATGCAGCATAACATTACAATTGAACAAAACATCCAATATTTTCAACTCCTTCACCACCACTACCTTAAATAGGCATTTGGGAGCCTTGGGTCGAGCCTCCAACAGTAAAAAAGCATCTCAATTAATTTTGGTAGGCCATAGGTGGTGGAAAGCTTGTAGAATTTTAACTTTTCCACATTTGACCCGAGGTGGCAGCCAGCTTTCCTTCACCGAACAGACGCGTCTGGAAGACCTTCTAGACGGCCGAATCAGGGTGGGACATAGAAGAAGAAAATGGAGCGCCGGATGTCTTATAACATCCTGTAAAATGTGGGCCAATTTGGAGTTGTGGATTCCGAGATATGATCAAATTAGTGGGCTGTTTTTCTGGGCCGCAGAATCTGGACCATAATTTTATCTCTAACTTGGGACGCCTAAATGACCAACATGAATGTAGAATTAGCATTAAATCATGAAGAGTGATTTGTTCCTATATATGGCTTCTATCATCCCACGAAATTTGGAATTAATTGGGCCTGTATTTTAGGCCCCACAGTCTCATCAGTGGTATGATGTCCAATCTTCCTTCTCTAGACTTGCTTCATTTCATTGCCAAATATCTCCATCACCCTCCATGAATTCTCCATTGATCCCTGAATGAAAAATTTTCATATTGGATTGTAGATCAATTATCAAAAATATAAAATTCAATCCCTTAAAATCATATGAATCATTGCGTAATTTAAATGATGTTCAAAAAATGTACCACATAATAGTGCATTTTAAGAAGGTATTACAATCATAATGTGAAATGATGTTCAAAGTGTAAAATGCACTAAAATAGTGTTTATGAATAACAAAGAACATGAATATTATGTATATTAACAATGAATATTAGCCTCATTTAGTGGCTAATCACACCCCCAACTTGAGTTTTGCTAGTCCCGAGCAAAATATATCTCAACAAAATGAAATTCGAATTCCCTTTTCCAAAAACATTTTAATACACAATGATCACCAAAAAACCTTATACCAAACAATCATGAAACCCATAAAAATATTTTAATACGAGATAGTTTCATAAGCATATCCCAATCCCAAGCCCATTCCTTTGTTCAAATTCATTGCCATATTTCATCCAATATCAATTAAGTATGAAGATGTGTTGTGCATCACAATAGACATGGGGGTTCATCTTTATTCAAGGGGGAAATTATGGAAGCACTGGGTAGAATCAAATTTCAATATTAAGATGAGTATTCATTTTTTTTGTATAATGTTTTTGTTTTTTTTTTGTTTTTTTTGTTTTTGCAATTTTCCCATGGTAATTGAAGTTTCACTCAAAAGAGTCAACCCCTGTAGTGAGACTTTGCCGATGACTCCCAAGCTCAAAGACCTTAGGGCACCAAGTGAAGCCCACATACTCGGGCATCATCTCGAGTTAACTCAGTCAAAAACAAATTCAAATTAACAAAAATAGAGATAAAATTACTAACTCTGGGCCAGTCAACTATAGAGCCATGATCCTCAAGTGCCGAAAGCCACGCATTAGGTCATTTCATTGCTCTACGCGCAAATTTTTTTTTAATTTTTTTTGAATACTAATATTAAACTAAAATGATCACCAAACCTATGCTATTTATTTAGGGGACCCCATGAACTCAAACTAATACCCCACTATCCAAGGGACGTGCATTGTGAACTTTTTTTTATTTGGATGAAAATATAAACGATGAAATATCACATTGGACAACCACACTTTTCAAAATCTATGCTCATGAAATTATACAAGGATTAAAATCAGAATTAGGGTATTCTAAATTATTTGATATTAAGTTTCAAAGTGTGCAATGTGTATTACCACGTTCAAAGTTAAAGGAATTTTTCCTTCCATTTTCACAATTTTTTTTTCAAATCATTTATCATTTTTTTTGACACAAAAGAATTTTTTTATTTTATCTCCCCCCCCAACTTAAAATATCACTGTCCCTAGTGTTTAAAGAAAAGAAAATTTAGAAGGGGGTAGAGGTATAGAATGAAAGTTCAAAAATAAAATTGAAAATGAGGGTTATGGAATGAAGTCACCTGGTGGTTGAAGTTTAAAGTTCTTACTGCTCCCTTTTAGTCCTTTGATATACATGTCGCTTGCAGAGTTCCCTAGTGGAAAAAGGAAAACAAACAAACAAAACAAAAGAGTATATATATATATATATATAATTAAAATATAAGTATATATATAATATAAAATGAACTGATGATACATTGTCTTATTTTTAAATTTTTGGGTAAGGTATTACTCAAGGATCACACCACGTGACACAGATGAATATGATGCTCCCCTTTCATACCCATCCATACTCATAATAGAAGAACGGGTCAATAGTCTATTTTTTTAAATATAAAAATGATTAATTAAAATATAAATTTTATTAAAACAACAAAATGATAGGAAACTTGAAAACCATGGGTTGCCTCCCATGAAGTGCTTTGTTTAACGTCGTTAGCTCGACTTGAACCTCCCAACTTATCCAATACCAACTTTAAACATTTTAAGGACCACATGTTTCACCACTTATACTAGGTTGAGATTGATTCTATGTTTCGAATTTGTTTCATGCACAAACCTCTGTTCTAAAATGAGTAGGTAAATCCAAGGAATATCATAAATGATGGATTCAATTCCTTTTGTAGTATTTTCTAAGACATTATGAATAATCAGCTCTTTAGTGGTTTCAAGATAAAAAATGGTGACAAATGGAAGTTTTTGGCTATCCCCAATGAATGGAAACTTGAGGGTGGATGGAAAGTCCTTTTGTTCAAGTTCAGGTAGGCTAAAACTTTCAAACATAGGTTGGGACTTTGAATTGAACTCAATTTCATTTTCAAAATTTCTCAACAGAATTGGTTCCTTTTGAATAGAAGATTCAACCACAAAATTGGAAAGATCAGTTTCAGGAATAGGTATGGACTCAAAGTTTGTGATTTCTCTTAATGGTTCAATGATTTGCGTTTTTGAAAAATCATCAATGGAGTTATATTCATGAGACTCAATCCATGATGTCAAATTATCCGCTTTTGAATCCAAAAAGTCAATTTCCTCTTGATTTAAAGACCCTTAAACAATTCCTTGATCCTCTTAATCCATCCCAAATCCAAAGGTTGGTTCTTCAATAAATTCATGTGGGGTTTTTGTAAAACTAGATACTTCACATAAGGTTATGGAAGGGACAGTTTGTGTAGGGATGTGTTCCTCACAAGTTTTAATGCTTTGTAGTTCTAACCTCAATGATGAAACCTCAAAATTCATTATCTCCATTTTTTTACATAGTTTTTCAAGTAATGGTTGTGGATCATGATGGTCAAGGGGTTGAGACAGATGGTCTATTCCAGGAGGATAACTATGTTGTTGGAATTCCATAGGAGGATGTTCAGATTGGCCTTGTTGGGATTGGAACTCATAATATGTTGGAATGTATTGTGGATCATATGAATAAAAACATTGTGGTTCAGTAGGTTTTTGATGACCCCACAAGTAGAAATTAGGATGGTCATTGTACATCACACATGGGGTTGGGTGGTCAAAGTGGGGATAGGTTTCCCATGTTTGGATTTGTTCAAAAGGGTTTTCCATAGGAATGAAATTGGAGATGAGATAAGAGAAGTGGGATGAAAAAAAGGATGATAGTGTCTAAGATAACTTACTTAGGTCCCCGGAAACGGCGCCAAAATTTGATTCTCGCTCAAATTTACCCAAGAGAAGAAGGTAAGACGGTCCTTGTAGTTTAGCTTGGGTTATCGAATCCACAGAGACCTAAGAAGAAACCTATAGACACGTACATTCTATGGACTGTTTTCAGCTATGAAGTGGCCAAATTGGATTGATTTTGGACGGGTTTGAAATATATCTAATTGATTTCAGTGAATTGAATTTAAAAGAATGATTTGATCCTATGTTATCGCTCGGGGTGGATTGGACGTATTTCCTTTTTAATTATTTCAATTTCTTAAATTTGAGATGGGTTCATTTAAGGAGATAAAACAACATCATCACTTACTGTTTTAATGCCTACACCCTTTAATACTAATCAAATATACACATGAAGGATCAAAGTTTTGAGAACTTCAAGGTAAAGGTTTTTATTAGTACTTGAAGTGTGTGGCCTTAAATTCAACAAGGACGATGGAGTTTAAAAATCATCAAATAAAAATCCCAATTAAAGAAGTGATTATACATTAATTAGGTGATAAATAACATCCAATCCATCCCATTTCTACTCCCTTGGATCAACCCATAAGTGTTTTATCCCTCCATTGATCTCATGGTTTCAATGGAACCGGAAAGTAGACTCATGAGGGAGGAAATGAAGAAGTAAAGAAAACAACAAAAATAAAATGATCACTCCACCATTGTGTGAATAATTTCACAAGGGTTGGTGTGAATAAATTCACACCTTGATCCAAAGGTATCAAAGTGATATTAAGAACAACAGAATAAGAGTATAATAAGAACTTTTATTAAGAAACTAAAGTTAATTGAACAACTTACATGTGAAAGACAAAATTGAGGGAACAAAAATGCAGCATAACATTACAATTGAACAAAGCATCCAAGATTTTCAACTCCTTCACCACCACTGCCTTAAATATGCATTTTGAGAGCCTTGGGTCGAGCCTCCAAAAGTAAAAAGCATATCAATTAATTTTGGTAGGCCATAGGTGGTGGAAAGATTGTGGAATTTGAACTTTTCCACATTTGACCCGAGGTGGCAGCCAGCTTTCCTTCACCGAACAGACGCGTCTGGTAGACCTTCTATACGGACGAATTAGGGTGGGCCATAGAATAAGAAAATGGACTTATGGATGTATTATAACCGTCTGTAAAATGTGGGCCCATTTGGAGTTTTGGATTCGGAGATATGATGAAATTAGTGGTCTGTTTTTCTGGGCCACAGAATCTGGACCAGAATTTTATCTCTAACTTGGGACGCCTAAATGACCAACATGAAAGCTGAATTAGCATTAACTCATGAATAGTGATTTGTTCCTATACATGTATTCTATCATCCCACGAAATATGGGATTAATTGGGCCTATATGTTAGGCCCCACAGGCTCATCAGTGGTATGATGTCCAATCTACCTTCTCTAGACTTGCTTCATTTCATTGCCAAATATCTCCGTCACCCTCCATGAATTCTCCATTGATCCCTGAATGAAACATGTTCATATTGGAGTTTAGATAAATTATCAAAAATATCAAATTCAATTCCTTAAAATCATATGACTCATTGGGTACTTTAAATGATGTTCAAAAAATGTACCACATAATAGTGCATTTTAAGAAGGTATTACAATCATAATGGGAAATGATGTTCAAAGTGTAAAATGTACTAAAATGGTGTTTATGAATAACAAAGAACATGAATATTTTGTATATTAACAATGAATATTAGCCTCATTTAGTGGCTAATCAAGTGGTTCCGACCACACTGGCCCAATGATTGAGGAGGTGTTTACTTGTACATGTCACATATGATGCATGGATCGTTTTCTTAAAGTTTCAACAGAATACGAATGCCTTTGGTCGGTTTTACCTATGTCAGTTGTTGTATTCACTTAAAATGATGTCCTTTTGAAACAAAAGAGAGACACTTTGAGTGGTTTCGGCCACACCGTGCCTCGGATTGAGGCGGGGTTGACTCTTACATGTCACAAATGACTCATGGATCGTTTTCCTAAAGCATCAACACAATCCGAATGCGTTTGGTCAGTTTTCCGTATGCCAGTTGTTTTTACTTAAAAGAGTATCCATTTTAAACAAAATAAAGACACTTTGAGTGGTACCGGCCACACCGTGCCTCATATTGAGGCAGGGTTGACTCGTACACATCAAAAATGACTCATGGATCCTTTTCCTAAAGTATCAATATAATCCTAATGTGTTTGGTTGGGTTTCCGTATGCCAGTTGTTTTTACTTAAAAGTGTATCCATTTTAAACAAAAGAAAGACACTTTGAGTAGTACCGACCACACCTTGCCTCGGATTGAGGTGAGGTTGACTCATACACATCCAAAATGACCCATGGATCATTTTACTAAAGTATCAACAGAATCCGAATGCGTTTGGTTGGTTTTACGTATGCCAGTTGTTGTTTTCACTTAAAATGTTGTCTATTTCAAAGAAAAGTGAGACACTTTGAGTGGTGTCGGCCATACCACACCTCGGATTGAGGCGAGGTTGAAACGTACATGTCAAAAATGACCCATGGATTGTTGTGTTGAAGTATTAACACAATATGAATGTGTTTTGTTGGTTTTCTGTATGCTAGTTTTTGTTTTCACTTAAAATGTTGTCCATTTCAAATAAAAGTGAGACACTTTGAGTGGTATCGGCCACACCATACCTCATATTGAGGAAGGGTTGACTCATACACGTCAAAAATGACCCATGGATCATTTTTTTTGAAGTATCAACACAATCTGAATGCGTTTGGTTGGTTTTCCATATGCCAGTTATTGTTTTCACTTAAAATCCTGTCCATTTCAAATAAAAGTGAGACACTACGAGTGATACCGGCCATACTGTGCCTTAGATTGAGGATGAGTTAACTCGTACACATCACATATGACCCATGTATCGTTTTCCTTAAGTTTCAACAGAATATGAATGTCTTTTGTTGGTTTTTCATTTGTCAGTTGTTGTATTCACTTAAAATGATGTCCTTTTGAAACAAAAGAGAGACACTTTGAGTTGTGCCAGCCACACCGCACCTCATATTGAGGCGAAGTTGACTCATACACATCACAAATGACAAATGGATCGTTTTCTTATAGTATCAACACAATCCTAATGTTTTTGGTTTGTTTTATGTATTCCAGTTGTTTTTAATTAAAATTGTATCCATTTTAAACAAAAGAAAGACACTTTGAGTGGTACCGACCACACCTTTCCTTGGATTGAGGAGGGGTTGACTCATACACGTCACAAATGACTCATGTATCTTTGTGCTAAAGTATCAACACAATCCAAATCTATTTGGTCAGTTTTCCGTATGTTAGTTGTTGTTTTCATTTAAAATGTTGTCCATTTCAAATAAAAGTGAGACACTTTGAGTGGTACCGGCCACATTGTGCCTCAGTTTTAGGCGGGGTTGACTCGTACATGTCACTTGGGTGTTTTGAGTGCCGTCAAGTGTAGATTAAAGATCCAGGTGAGTCTAATCCTCTCCTTGCTTCCTCTTTTCGATTAGGGTTTGCACTCTTATCTCATCTTCTTCCAAAGCTCTAAAACCCTCTTTTCCGTTGGGATTTAGGGTAAATCTTAAAGAGAGATTAGATTGGGATATGTGGTCTAGGAAGGAGGGTTGGGGGGGGGGGGGGGCTGTCCGGGGTCTAGGAAGGATGGTGGGGGGGCTGTCCGGGGGGCGGTCCGTGGTCTAGGTAGGAAGGGGGGGGGGGGGCTATCCGGGGTCCAGGGAGGAGGGTGGGGGGATGTCCGAGGTCTAGGGAGGAGGGTGGGTAATATATCTAAAACTCTATCTAGGTATCATACATCGAATTCCGACATGACTGTGAACCGCCATGGGGTATTGTCCTAGAGAATGGCCAAATCACGGCATTACCGCGGCGTGACTACGGTGTGACCGCGGCGTGTTGGCCCGGTCCAATGACATCCACGGGGTAGCATATTTTGGCCAGGATTCCAAATAAATCCTATGTATCTTTCCTTTACATTATATAAACTGATCTTATGTTATAAAAAACAGACTCTTGATTCGGGGTTGTGGTATGATAAAGATATATATTTTATATTCTTTGTTTTTAAAAGTGGTACTAGGTAGTTGAAACTACTGATTGAGAGTCAAATTATCACACCCTAAACTATCACTGTGAGTTTTCACAGATAGCACACCTCTGTTTGAGGGGTTTTATTATAAAAACATTACTTTATTTATCAAATGAAACAATTATATTAAAGAACACTTATTCAAGATATGAAATTCAATATAATTAAGCAGAATTAATAAAGAAGCTAAATTCAATTTAAAGTATTCATAAATTAAAGAGGCTACGAGAGGGACTCTTCCTCAAGGTGTAACCAAGCCTTCCACTTCGTCTCTTGGAGATTTCTAACTAAAATCTGCTGGTCCTCCACTGGGTATACGCACCTTCACACACATGCAAGGACACCTAGCCCCTATGCACACACCTGCATGGCCATGAGCATGTATAAGGGGATTCTTACACATATTCTTATATGCATATATCAGTCTCCACTCACCTGCGTATGAATTTATCTATATATACATGGGAACACCTATCCCCATACGTGAATAATCACTGCCATGGGTGACTATACACGTAACGGGGGAACCCACATACATATACTTACTTACCTATGCACACGCAGGCGAGTCGCCCTTGACTTGGTGACTCGAAACCAATGAGCAGGGATCAACTCACTACACAAAGGATATTAAGAACCTTAAAACACATGAAAGACAATACATAACTAGTGAGAAACCAACCAATGGCATTAAAACCTTACCTAGATTGGCAGCGGAGAACCAAATCCACCCGAACCAACACGAAACGATCCAACGCCCTACCAAAAACATAATATGGAGTATAAAACACTAAATCCCCAAATACATGAGTTGTGAGACAATTAGTAACCATATAATCTTACCTCGGATCAAAGCCAGTGGACTGAATCAATCTGAACTCCTTCTGGAACCCTTTGCAAAATATAACTACCCTCTGTCCATAGAAAGTAGTCAAAGATCTAAGTGACCAATGCAATAAAGAAAATAAAATAAAAACTAAACTAAAACATACCTGTCTTCTGTGACTATACCTGTCACTGCCCAACATATAAGTACCACAGTGCCCCATGGGTCAAATCATGGTCCTGTAAGTAAAGGGGAAACAGATCAATGTTTCAAAATGATGCTATCAAATAATACTTTCCTATAAATTAACAATTACTCTTCCTATTAATGGTATATAATCAATTTGGCCCAAGTTTCAACTTAGTTTGGTTTTGTTCGATACAAGGGATGAGGTCTTATTATTATTGGTTTTTATGTTTGCACTTGATATATTTATTTAAAAATGATGCATGTATTTGACATTATTATTTATGGTTTTAGTTCTTATATTGTTGCCATGGGGCCTGTCCACATGAATAATTCTTGGAATGTAGGGTTCAGTTGGCATTTATGCGCTTTAATGTGATTGATATCACTAACGATGAGGATTTAGATCAAGTAAAATATTCCTAACAGGATTGGGACTTGTAGTGATAGGTGTGGAAATTGTACATCTAGCGTTTGATGAGGAAATATTTATAATGATGGATTGAAATCTTGGTAGGTTCTTAGAGTGGGATGGTCCCTTTGAGTATATAAAATGTATTATAAAAGGTTTTACTCCATTTAATGATTCAAGAGTTCAACTAAAGAGATGAATTATGAGATGCTAGTGTGGGTATTGGGTATTGTCAGACAGATTGACATTATAATGCCAAGAGGCTTGGTGTGATTTAGCTTAAGATGGAACCTGTTTAGTGGGGCTTGGTTATAATACATGATTTTGATGAGGTTCTTGACCGGATTATTGAGAATATAATGTATATGGGTTCGACATGGTGTGCCTTTGTGACTAGGACAATCATAAGGTGAATAATCCTCTTTGTCTAGTTGGATGATGAGATGTGCATCAGGCATGGGATAATCCTCGAGAGATGGGTCTAGACTATGTGACTGAGAGGATATACTAGGATAGGTTTGATAGTATTGGGTGAGTGTCCAACCCATGCGAGGATAATACGATGTATGGAGACACTTGGAGACACTTGGGGTTATTTATACTATCTCATAGAGACACTTGGGGTTATTTCATGACTCCAACATACTCCATAAATGTTCCCACCCAATGTTTTAGAAAAACAATTCCATCTCATGGAAGACCCCAAGGCTCCTCTATCTTCCAATGTTTCCTCACACTCACACCTCATGGTATTACAGTATACAAGTTATCTACGTCAACTATTCAGGATAACATCACTACCCTCCGTCCATAGAAAGAAGTAAAATACCTAAGTGGCCAATGCGATAAAGAAAATAAAATAAAAACTAAACAAAAACATACTTGTATCCTGTGACTATACATGTCACCACCCAATATATAAGAACCACACCGCCCCATGGGTCAAATCATGTTCCTGCAAGCAAGGGAGAAACTGTTCCATTTAATAATCTCTTCATTTTTCATTATGTACTTTATATAACACATTGTTGGAAACTCCATACTAGTACACTTAGACATTGAATATGAACCTATGATACATTAGTTGAGTTAAAGATTGTGCACATAACCCTCTTCACTATGGAAAGAACCTTAGAGGGACCCCAATCAATGTTTAGTAGTTGATCCTACTATTGAACTTGGTTGGGCACCAGTCCATGAACCAGATGGTCTACTTGGTCATGATGGTGTAAACCATTTCATTATACTATTATAAGAATAAAGGTATTGGTATCTTTTCTACCAGCAATGGGAATTTCTCAAGTCTTGAGTTCCAATCGACTTCAGTTCCTAAGTTAATGGCCCCTTAACTATCCGTAGATGTCAAGGGGTGTCTCCCATGGGTGTCTTGTGGTGTGTATTGTCTATCTATGATTTTTGTGGTGTTTCCATATTGTTAGAAATGTGTATTTCATGGTAAGTTTAATAAATACATTAGTAAATTAGAAAATACACCCATATTCAATAGAGATATACCCACTTTTGATAGAGAATGTCATCCAAATAACCAACTCGGAAATCCGAGACCAACATTTTACTTTACCAATTCCAATTACATAATATATGCAGAACCAACTTATGTTTTATGAACCAATAAATTAAAGAGAAAGAAAATCCTCACAATAACCCATAAATCTCATATAGCATCGCTCACCTCCAATTAACCCACATCATTGCACATCTTAATGACGATACAACCTCATCACATATAGGTTAAATCAAAATAAAAACAAAAACATATACAAATCAAAATCAAAACTAAAAACTGAAATATTAGATAAATTTCAATAAAAATAAGGTACCGGTTAAGAAAATACCTAATTTAGGATGGGTCAGATAGAGATTCAGCAGGAGATTCAACAGCTTGGATGGGATGGAGGAAGAGGAAGCCGAAGGAGCTCCTAGATCGCCGAGAGAGAGGGATAATTTGGGGAAATTTCTCCGGTTTAGGGTTCTGTATCATGAATGGGGGAGAGGAGGGGATGCTGTTAATTTGGGGGAAAATTTTACCAATGGTTTTTAAAAATCGTTGGTAAAAATTTTCGGGCCACACTTATACCAAAAGTTCTATTTAAACCTTTGGTAAAGGTTGCTTAGGACTTGATTTACCAACGGTTTTATGAAACCGTTGGTAAAACTCTTCTTTACCAACGATTTTATGAAACTATTGGCATGGAAGTGTTGGGAAAAACCCACATTCCAGTAGTGATATGGAGGAGGATACCATGGAAGTCAACAAAGAGCACCCCTATCTTATTTTCCCTCACACTCTAGACCACAAATTCTCTATTTATTCTTTATTGGGGTTTGAGAGTTTTATTTTATTCTTTGGGGTTCTCTATTCTAAGTGTCTACTCATGGACATTGGGAAAAGTCACATGTGGTGTTTTATCTCAAAAAAGCCACACCCACCTTATGATTGAGGATAATTCACTGCAACTGCCTGACTATGAGCAGCAAAAACCCAACACCTACTTAGGGGTCTAAACCAATCATTATCCCTTTTGTCTTCCATTTTCTCTTTCCTTTTTATTTATTTTTCTTATGTTTTATTCATTTATTTCTTTTTGTTTTAAATTGGTAGCCTCTAGGAGATTAAATCAAGGATACCACTAAAAAATAAATCAGGTTGCGTCTTTCCATTTCCTTTTTTTTTCCTGCCCAATTAAAATTCTGTATACAAATATTTCTTGATCTAATTTGAACTAAAAATATGGAAGTAAATGGAATAAGTGTGGGGGAGGTGTTGTAATAGCGGGTTCCCTAGATCCAACTTGAACAGTACTTTGATTACCATATCAAGTATATAGTTATATATACATGATGTATTCTTACAATTATAGTGTAGATAGTTCTATGACCACTGTTTAATGGCAATGTACATAGATTAATTATCATATGAAAAGGTTATAAAAGATCCCATGCTATAATGAGAACCTCAATATATTATGAAATTAATCTTAAACAAAGGTCATATGATCAAGATACATCTTACTAACTGGACACAATAGATGTTTGACTATCAAGTGTTGGGGGATCATGAGAATTGATACTTATTCTCATGAAGTTAACACTTGGTGATCTCTCGTAGTGAGATCATAAGGAGAGACTCGTTAATAGGAACACCACATGTTTTAGGTGTCATTGGTTGTTCCTATCCACATACATGTGTATTGGTCTCTTGACTTGAGATCATTACCAGTGTGTTCTATTTGATCGTGCAATTTGATGCAAGGAAAAAACTATGATAATGAAATCATGGATAGGTAGCTTGTGTTGGGTGTGTAATTGGTGTAATGACATTGGTTGAATGATTAAGAAATTATTTGTTGATTATGGGTTGAGGAAGTAATATATCTCAGGTATTTTTGATCAGGATGGTAGTACCTTAATAAGTCCTTGGCCAAGGTAATTAAGGGGAAATCCATCCAGTTAAATCAATAAATAATGAAGTAAGAAAAGGGAGATGACAAAAGTGTGCATCCTGCATTATGAGATATGAAAGACAAAGAGATTATATTGCAATATACGTGTTCGTAGGTTGGTTATTATTGCTATGATTTTCCTTATCTCTTTAGGGGTCTTGATGGGTTTCGAGACTTTGCTTTTGGTCTGTGGATATTATTCTTTACTATCGAGACAAGGTCCTAGAGGTTGAGACACAACAGTGTATTCAAGAATTGGCGCTATTCAGATGAATATGTACATTGGACATGGTGGGTCCCACTACAGGGTTCGAGTTTTTTCCAAGTTATCGATAACAGATAAATAAATAAATTCATTATTATTCAAGTAAAGGATAATTGGGTTGAATTTATTTATTAAAAATATTTACAAGTTAAGTAAATACAAGGAATAATATTAATCAAATGAATATTATTTTAATATTCTAGGTTTGTTTAATATTAAGCAGAAATGACGATTCAAGTTAAATGGCTTGAGTTTATCATGTAAATTTTTTATATATATTACAAGTATGTGATAAAATAATGAATAATATTAATGACGTAGTTTAGTCCATCAATATTATTTATTTATTGATTATTTTGTGGGCATTTCATTCCAGGGGCCGGGGAACCCTTTCCAAGTAATCTCATCACCACTATATAATTATGAGAGGAGAATCTATTGGTGTGATATTAATTCACTAGAAATGATTGATTCTCTCTCCTACCACTTTCTAGAGAGATAAAGCCTCTCTTTGAGCGGCGATCCAAGCACAACTTCGACGAATTGAAGGCAATAGATCATGTTGATCATCACAACATCGAAGGAATTCTTATAACTCCACACCAGCACTCAGATTACGAAGAATGATGAGTACATGGTTTTTTGAATCATATGTGTATGATCTAGAGGGATCATGATATGGATTCTTCATCCAGTGATCACTGGCAACAAGTAGATGTTGAACACAACTTCGATTTTGAACAAGGTGTTCATTTTAATTTTTTTGTGATCAACTAAATTTAAATGTGATCCTTAGACCATATCGGGGATCAGATCATTAGAGATGATGAGTCTCGTCACCCTAATGATGAAAATATTTAAATTACCCAACCTAGTGACTTATGTTGAGTGCACCGGTACCTTCAATTGGAATCAGAGCCATCACGTAAATTATTTGATCCAAGAAAAATTAAATTTGATTTAAATTTAAGTAGAGGGTTTAATTTTGGCCCCAATGGATCGGACAACGCGTTGATCCGGTCTCGAACGACCAAGTTATGGAAATTAAAAGTTTTGATTCAGATCGACTGCAGATTTCAATGGATTGAAAATGATAGTTAAATAGGTATTAAATTAAAAAAAACAGTTTTTTTTTCAGTAAACCGAACCATTTCGGCTGATGACGTATGGAACAATTTTATTTGGAATGTGGTTTAATTACACTAGAATTGTGTTTTTAGTATAATAATAATAATTATTTAATAATAATAATTATTATACAAGGCTATTTGAGATATCCTTTAGAAAATATGGGCCAATTTTGTGGCTTGATGTGGAAAAGTAAATTAGGAAGATGTGGAAAATTACACATGAAAAATAAAATAAAAAATGAAGGGTTAAAGTCTAAAAGGGAGGGGGCCACCATGTTTCAGCCGCCGTGATGCCTCCTCTGTCTCATCGTGACTCCAGCCCCATGACGCCTCCCTAGTCTCACCGTTGCGAGGTGAGACACCCAACCAACTGCTGCTCACCTCCATGCTCGGCCGAATCCACCTGCCCTGCCCTGCCGCAACCTCGTCGGACCACCCGCTAGTTGTTAGTCTCCGCCTCTCCTGACTCCTACACAGGCACACCACCATCCCACCGGGAACTCCTCGTCCCACCACCGCAGTCCATAGTGAGTCGCCACCCATATTTGGCTTCGACTGGTCCTGCCACCTTCGGTATCGAGCTTCCTCAGATCCCATGAGTTGAGCTGCTACCGCACGTAGCCACCTCGATCGCCAACAAGGAGAAGCATATCTGAACATGTTTATTGTATGAGAGCAAAGATTATGTGGTTTTCCCTACTAGACCAATCACATAGGCAACATGGTACAGGTCTAGTTTAATCTGACCCACCCCGAAATAGGTCCGGGCATGTATGCCCAACTCGAAATGAGTCTCGGCGGACCCGCCTGGCCAAGAATAGGCCTCGGTAGGCTTTTTTTTGGCCCGTTATGGGTATGCGTGGGTTCAACGTGATCCACAATGGACAACGGTGGGGTTTTGGGCGCGATTTAACCTAAATCAATTAATTAATTTATTTTATTTTTAAATTAAATTAATTAAAATATTATTTTTTGGTTGAACATAATAATTTTAATGGTCGGCGATAAAATTAATTTAATTTTTGGTATTAAAATTAAATTAATTAATGTACCGAATTTGAATTAGATAAATTATTTTAATTTTTAATTCATTTAATTTACTTAATACCACTCGCACTTAAATTTATTGCATTTTTTTATCATGATATAATTTTACCCGCTTACTGGTCTTGAGCACTGACCTGTATTTGTTTGTCTAAATTTATTTTAATTAATTATTATTTAACTGTGTGCGATATTTGTAATTAATTAAGAAGGTCTGTGCATTGTCATTTATTTTTCGGCCAATATATATATGGGTATGCACATCCATTTTTATTTGATGCACATTGAACCCTTAGTCCCCTTCATCTATGTGAAAGTATTATGTACAATTGATAGAGATAATGTATGGCATGGACCTCGCCAAGATGAGGCGGTACGTCATGATGAGGACAATGTAAGACGCAAACAATGCCAAGTCAAGACAATTTCTAGAGGAGTAGTAGACAAACTATGCGGGGTACGAGCTACATCATAAGTCAAGCTATGACTCAAGTTTGATACTCCTAGGTCATTTTAGATGCTCAAGACTAGTCGAGTGGTAGATTTCCTTTATGCATTTATTTACTATTTTATGCATTTTATAATGGCAGAAAAATATATAAAATAATAATTAATAAAATGCATAAAGAAGTGGTGAATGTTTTTTCTATTATTTTTCAGTTGTGAGCACGACAACACAGATGAACATGATTAATAGAAATGGACTACATTTGTTGAGAGGAAAATAACAAAAACCCTAAAAGAAATATTAAGTCTAAACCACCTTCCATCATTCAAATTTAGAAAAAACTGAGTGTTTGGGGTGCTCATCAGCCAAAGTTGAGGGTTCCTTTTACTACTGGATAGTTCTTATGAGAGTGGTGGGTTGACTTAACTAAAGTGGTCATAAGGAGTATCCAAATCTAACTTGCTATCATTTTAGAGGCAAGTGTTGAATAAATAAGGACGACTTCACCGAATAGATTAAGGAACCACTAGTTAATACAGTTGGCCAGTCAAATGCCTACCTTGAACCCCTAGAGTAGTAGCGTATCCAAATCTTGTAAACTATGAGAGGAGGTTCAGGTATCCTTGCTAATAGAATACTCAAGAGATAGATTATTTCGATTCTAGTATAGAGAGTTCCTAGAATCTGATAAAATAGTGGGAGAAACTTAATAATTTAATTAATTAATCAACAATGTCTAATTCTGTAATCAAAATGAAAGTACTAATCTGCTAAAGCTTATTTTTTTATAAAATGGAAATTAATATAATAAAATACACTATGATTATATGGGACAAAGTAAATGTCCAAACGGACACGAATTTCCAAATGTAGTATAGGTGTTGGTGCACATTACTACAATATCGGAAATTTAAGGTGTTGGTATCCCAAAACCTGTTAAAAACTACCTCAAGAAGCAAGGGTGTAATATTGCTTATAAGAGACACATGTATGAAGAATATGATGGTTATTTCTTAATTTTATCACCCACATTCAATGTTTTTTTGTGGTTACAACATCTGGATGTGAATTATTACACGTGTTGTCTCATCTTCAAGAAGATTATGAGGAGAAAATGAAGCAAAATATGAATTAGTAGTAATTACACTAGCTTTGTGTAAATATGAAAGATGGATCATGATTTTTCAAGAAATACCAATCTTATATATTATTCCCCCATATAATCTAGTTTCATTTAAGGTTACAAAACAAATAGGATGGAGTAAAGGCTTTATTACCTTTTAGGTAAGGTTCGCTAAGTAAATTAGAACTTAAAGAAAGTTTAATATTTAGTTGTTTTGGAGAATAAGTCAAAATTAAAGAAGAAAAGGCAAATGGAAATTGATGCTAAAGGAACCTTCACAACTTCCTTCAAAGATAGAGGTTGGTTATTAAACAAGAGGATATTTTTATCGCATAACATTAAATAAAATCTGTGGAAGTTAATCACAATGACCTATATTAAAGAAGAAAGTTATCTCTTTTTCTTCAGAGATATTCATCAATATAATGTTTTTGACATACTACTTGGGTATTAACTACAATATTACTTTCACATATGTGTATCGAAATACAGTAACCAAGTAAGTAATTGAAACATTATAAGAAGTAAGGTGTCTTCTCCAAGTGAATGAGAAAGGGTGATTCCAAATTCAGCGGTGAGAAACACATAACTTCTGATTATCACGTTAATGATTCAAGTAAAATTATTTTTGAGTATAACCAAATCATTTATCTTATGTTTTTGTTGGAAATAAGGAGACATTATTCCATGTTTAGGAATAAATGTTGTTTGTGGTGTCTCATACTCAACAAATAGTTTAGTGGTACTTGAATCATAGGCAATACTTGATGAATGTAAATTATAAGACTCATTTATCTAGTTGTAGAAAGATAATTCTCCATAAAAAAACTAAAAGTTAACATCAATAATATACCCAATTTGGTATTCAGGATCAGTAGATATAATCATCTTTGGTTAGTTTGGGACAATAAGACCTTTAGAAATAAAATTATGCCACAAAGCTTTTAGAATTTGTTTAGTAAAAGATTGCGAACTATTATAAGGGTGATCAATTTGTAAATATACTTCATAATATTCCTTTAAGTAATTAAATAATGGTAAGGTGAAGTATGATATATTCATATTCATAAGATATGAGTTTCTTTGGGCCGATATTTCAATGAATATCTTGTCCAAGCATACATCGATCAATATAATATAGCATGGAGTAATTACAAAATGAACATTACCTTATTTTCATCATGGAATTGATGCTAATAATGAGGATTAATGATAATTCTAACATGATAACATTGCTCATTTTTTTTATCATGGATCAATTCCTAAACACACATTTAATACATCAATGTTATGATGTAAATAGTGTTAATGTTGCCACTTGCAGAAATGTCCATTATATTTCAAGATGTTATTTTCAAATAACAATGATATACCATAATCATATTCCAACTATAATGAAAAATGGATATCATATAAGTCATAATATGCTATAAATCTATTAATTCATAAGGAAATGTATTTATATGCGAAGAGTTTGTTAGGGTATAAACAAACTAGCATCAAACTGAAACACATTGTGCATCTAAGTAATTATCCTAATCGTTTCTTAGGATATTAAAAAAACCCCTAAGATAGAAAAGTGGTAGTCAAGTGATTGACTAAATTTCTATAAGAGGGTGCACATCTCTATTAGATATAGTGGGAGACATATTGACTTGGGTTTAGTTAATGTCAGAGATGCACATGTAGTTGTAACAGGAACTAGTTACACAAGTGCATGTGAAACATGTATGTTCTAGAGACTGTTAGGGTTGGTTTCCTGAAAACCAACTGTTTGTACTTTGATTACATGAATGTACACGTATTATATATTGTTCATTGTTCTGAATGACTATAATATAATAATGTCTTGGAATATTTTTTGCATTGATAAGGTCATGGAAGATCTCCTCTATGATGAGAACCTTGAAATGCAATAACAATGTTCTTAAATAAAGTTCTACGGTTGGATGAAATACTATGACAGGACACATAGTATACAGACCATCATGTTCAAGTACTCTTAATAAGACAAGACTCTCTCTCATGGATTTCACACTTGGTAATCTCCAAGATGGGAGATTATGAGAACAAACCCACCAGTAATAATTCCGCATGTTTTGGTGTCATCGGAAATTGCTATCTGCGAGCATGTGTAATGATACTTATACTAGAATATTATCATTAACTCATGTCATGACTCGTGCACTTATATTTTCTGACAAAAACCATCCCGAAGAAAGTTGGCGGGAATTTGGGTACGTTGGGTGAGTCATGAATGACATGTTATTAATGGATAAGTCGAGGAAGGATTTGTCCCTTCCATGTTTATGGAAGTAAATATCTCAGGACCTTTGATTGAAATATAACTGTCGCCCAAATTCCATGGCCATGGTGTAATGACAAGTTTATTTCTGGAATTCAGAGAATGACAGATCAAGCATATAGGTTTATGACACTGCCATGAAACCTTCTTGATGAGATATTGAGATAAAGGGATTAAATTACACGGTAAGCATTCGTATGAGGTGACACATCAATGCGACATCAACTTCTTTATATTGGGTGCCTTGACTCGTTGCTGGACAGTAATCTTGGAATTTGTTTAACTTCCAGAAATAAACTCGTCATTACACCATGGCCATGGAATTTGGGTGACAGTTCTATTTTAATCAAAGGGCCCGAGATATTTACTTCCATAAAAATGGAAGGGGAAAATCCTTAATCGACTTATCCATTAACAACATGTCATTCATGACACACCCAATGTACCCTACTTCCCACCAACTATATTCGTGATGGTTTTTGTCAGAAAATCTAAGTGCGCGAGTCATGACATGAGTTAATGATAATCTTACAATCTAAGGACCATTACACAAACTCACAGATAGCAATGTACGATGACACCAAAACATGCGGAATTACTACTGGAGGGTATGTTATCATAATCTCCCATCTTGGAGATTACCAAGTGAGAACTCCATGAGAGAGATTCTCGTCTTCTTACAAGTACTCACACATGACGATATGTATACTATGTGTCCTATAATAGTATGTCATCCAATCGTAGAACTTTATTTAAGAACATTGTTATAGCATTTCAAGGTTCTCATCATAGCGGGGATCTGCCATGACCTTATCAATACGGAAAATATTCCAAGACATTATTATATTATAGTCATGCAGAACAATAAACAATATATAACAAGTGTACATTCATGTAATCAAAGTATAAACAGTTGGTTCTCAGGACACCAACCCTAACAAACTCTCACTTGGACTGGAGCCAACTACCTACGACTTTTAGTCCGCTAGAACTCACATGATTATCATGTTTCTGCTGAGTCAAGGATTTAGTCAAGGGGTTCACCACGTTGTCTTCCATGGAAATACTGCTCACTGCAACTTCACATCTCTGAGAAAAATACCTCAAGAGATGATACTTCCGAAGTATGTGCTTTGTCCCCTGATGTGACCTTGGCTCTTTTTCAAGTGCCACCGCTGCAGTATTATCACAATAGAGTGTGATAGGATCTTTACTACTAGAAACTACATCCAGCTCTTGGATGAAGCTTCACATCTATACTACTTCTTTAGCTGCCTCCGAAGCTGCAATATACTCAGACTCTGCTGTAGAATCTATGACCACAACTTTCTTTGAGCTCTTCCAGCTCACTGCACCTCTATTCAAACTGAAGATGTATACAGTCTGTGACTTCAAGTCATCTTGATCAATCTGGAAACTAGAATCTACATGTCCTATGATGACTAGTTCCCAATCTCCTTTATAAACCAAGAACATATCCTTAGTGCATCTCAAATACTTAAGGATAGTCTTGACTGCCATCCAATGACAGTCTCCTGGATCAGCTTGATAACTTCCTACCACACTTAATGTGTAAGAAACATCTAGCCTTGTACATAGAATAACATACATGACTGAACCAATCGAGGATGCATAAGGGATACTTTCAATTTTATTTCTTTCCTCATGTGTCTGAGGACACATTTTCTTGGAAATATGAATGCCATGTGACAATGGAAACAATCCCCTCTTGGACTGTTCCATACTGAATCTCTTCAGTATCTGGTCAATGTATGTACTTTGAATTAGGCCCAAAATTCTCTTAGATCTATCACGATGGATCTTGATCCCAAGAATATATGTTTCCTTACCCAAGTCTTTCATTGTGAAGCATTTATCCAACCATGCCTTAACTGACTATAAGACAGGTACTTCGTTTCCAATTATTAATATGTCATCAACATATACTATTAGGAAAAAAACTGCACTTCCACTAAACCTTTTGTAGACACAAGGCTCACATTCATTCTTAACAAATCCAAATTCCTTTACGGCTTCATCAAAACGAATGTTCAATGACCTTGATACTTACTTTAATACACAAATGGATTTATGCAACTTGAATACCTTGTTGGCATCCTTTGAAGTCACAAACCCTTCAGGTTGTGTCATGTAGACATCTTCCTGGAGGTTCCCATTAAGGAATGATGTTTTGAAATCCATTTTTCAAATTTCATAGTCATGGTAAGCATCAATGGCCAAAAGTATTCTGATGGATTTTAGCATCACAACTGGTGAAAAGGTTTCATCATAGTCAATTCCTTGACGCTGTCTAAAACCTTTTGCAACCAGTCGTGCCTTATAGGTGATGACTTTCCCCTCCATGTCCATTTTATTCTTGAATACCCATTTATTACCAACAAGCTTTACATCAACTGGAGGATCTACCAAAATACAGACATGGTTTTGGTAAATGGAATCCATTTCAGAATTCATGGATTCTTGCCACTTGGAAATGTCTGTGACTTCAAATACTTCCTTGTAGGTAATAGGATCATCATTGTCAACCAATAATGAGTCACCATCCTTGGTGATAAGAAAACCATATCGTTCTGGTTCGCTTACCTCTCTCATGCTCCTACCCAGTTCTTGTGTCTCTGGAACATATTGTTCTTCCACGGGGCTTTGTGGAATCTGTTCTTGTACCAACTCTTGTGTATATTGAGCCTTGACTTCATCGAAGTCTATCTCACTCCCACTATCTCTTTTGGAGTTTTTCTCCCTCTCAAGGAATATGGCGTGTCTTGCCACTGTTACCTTTTTATCTGAGGTGTTTTATAGGTAATATCCTCTTGTTTCCTTGGGATATCCTATAAAGGTACACTTTGTTCCTCAGGGTGAAATTTTGTTACCTGAAGAGGCCTTAACAAATGCTTCGTAACCCCACACATGTAAATTTGATAACATGGCTTTGCGTCCACTCCATAATTCATATGGAATACCATTTATCAATTTAGTTGGTACTTGATTTAGTATGTGTGCTACTGTTTGTAATGCATATCCCCAAAAGGATAATGGAAGACTCGCATGAATCATCATTGATCTCACCATGTCCAACAGGGTGCGGTTCCTCCTTTCACTTACGCCATTCCACTAAGGCATTTAAGGAGGAGTGAGTTGAGATAGAATCCCAAAATTTTATAAGAAATCAATGAAGTCCTGATTAAGATATTCTCCTCCTATGTCTGAGCGGAGTTTCTTAATCTTCTTACCAAGATGGTTCTCAACTTCATTCTTGTATTCTGTGAACTGATCAAAAGAATCTGAATTATACCTCATTAAGTAAATATATCCATATCTACTAAAATCATTAGTAAAAGTTATGAAGTACAAGAACCCACCCCTTGCTTCAATTGGAAATGGTCCACATACATCTGTGTGAACTAATTCTGTAAGCTCTTTAGCCCTTTCACCTTTCCCACTAAATGGGGCTCTGATCATTTTTCCTTATAGACACGCATGACATACACCAAGTGGTTTTAGTTCGAAAGAATCTAAATACCCATCTTGATGTAATTTTTTCAAAAATTTCTCATTGACATGACTTAGCCGGTGATGCCAAAGTTCGGTGTGGTATGAGTCATGTGAATTAACTTTGTCATCAATTTCTATTACTTGGTTTGTGTAGTCTAACACATAAAGGTTGTTATATAAATGTGTTATACCAAAACAAATTCTATCTTTATAAAAGAAGAAACATTCATTTCCAAACTTGAAGATGAATCTATCAATATATAATATGGATACTGAAATAATGTTTTTAGTAACATAAGACACATAATAACAACCATTTAACACAAAGATCATTCCAGTTGGAAATGTGAGGTGGTAGTCCCCGATAGCTACAACAGCAAGTCTGGCTCCGTTGGCTGCTCGTAGATCTACCTCCCTTCGATCAATCTTATTGAATCTACTTGGTTCCTATATTTGGATACATATGTGACAACCACAAGCTAAATCTAGTACCCAATTTGTAGAAATAGATAGATTACATTCAATAACAAACACACCTGAAGCTTCCCCCTTGCTTCCTTGGCTGGGTGCAGTTTTTCTTCCAGTGGCCCTTCTTTCCACATGTGAAACAAACAGTCTCCTATTCTCTTGCCTCACCTTTGATCTTCCTTTTCTTGGAAGGCCTTGAAGAAGCTTTGGGCTTAAAGATATTTACCTTTCCTTTCCTTTTATTCACCATAAGGACAGAAGGCTTTTCATTCTTCATATCATTGCCTACTTGGCGAATGAGGATAAGAAGATCAGATAGAGACTTCTCAATGTTGTTCATGTTAAAATTTACAACAGATTTAGATAATCTCTAAGGGAGTGATGCAATAATGAGATTAGTACCTAGTTCTTTGGGGAGTTTAAACCTTAGAACCTTGAATCACTCAATGTAGCCAATGATCTTGACTACATGAGGCCCAGCTGGGGCACCCTCTCCAAGCTTGCTCTGAAATAGAGCCTTGGAGATCTCAAACCTTTCCTCTCTAGCTCTCTCTTGGTATAAACCACATAGGTGCTCGAGCATACTATAGGCATCCATGTCTTCATGAGACTTCATGATCTCACTTGACATTGATGATATCATCAAACATTGAACATCGATTGCATCGCTCAAATTTTGATCATAGACCAGGAAATATTCATCACTCGCCCCTTGGGTAGGAGAATCAGAAAGTGAGGACTATAGTATGTAAAACTTTCGTTCATGGCGTAGGATAACCTGAAGGCGCCTAAACCATTCCTAAAAGTTACTGCTGATGATGATATTGTCTTTATCCATAATTGATCGCATAGAAAAGGTGGTTGCCGAGTTTTTCATATTGATTCTATAAATTAAAAGAGCAGATTTGTCAGTACTTTCTTGATTACATTTTATGAGAAATAATAAATTTTATTAAGTCTCCCACTATTTTATCAAATCCCAATGACCCTCACCATTGAACTCAGAATGTCCAGTTGATTTGACATTCTAGTGTCAAGGATCCATATTCCCCTTCGCATAACCCCAGCAAGGGTTGGTCAAGCTATTTGAAGGTATTTAGGTAGGAAGGTCTTTGCCAACTATGAGCTTACAATTTCTTGATCTGTTGAGTGGAATCCTCAATCCTAAAATCCTGACTTGGATTTCCTCAACACTTGCCTCCATTTTACAACAAGTATAGAAAGGGATACTCCTCTTGATGTAAAATGATTAAGTCAACTCGAAACTTTCATAAGATATTCCTTTATAAAAGTAAGTGTCCCAACAAGGGTTTTTCAAACACATAGTTTTATTGAGTTTTGCCCTTAATCAAGTAACGGAAGGCTTGGTCTGACTTAATATGGTATTTGAAGTATTTTATTCTTTATGCATATTTTTTCATTATCACATGCTTGTTAATATTAAGTGATGCTTACTTAAGCGATTAACTATGTTCTGATAATGTTTACGCATAGTCCAGTTTTTATTTTATTCTATCTTTTCATTCTTGTTTATTTCATTAATTATGTGAACGTGAAAACACATACATAATAAATAAACCCTGCAATCAGATAGAAATAAAATAAGATGGCATGATCATGAGATTATATTGGTTAGCTTATCTACCAGTTTTGATAAGCCAACCCTGACCTAAGGAAAACACCTTGAACCCGATGGTTCATGTTTTTCATCTCCCATATGTCCATTGTTGCATATTCTTGGGTTGGTTTCGCCTCAGCTTGGGATTTTTGAACCGTCTCCACTGGCTTGGGAGATCCTCCATTACATGGGGTTTACATTAAAGAAACCATAGGCACGTAGGCCCTACATTTTATCAGAAGAAGGCTCGCAGGACAACGAATTTAAATTAAACAAATTTAAATGAAACCATACACACATACAAAGGGTCTTTGGTCTAGCTCATGATCATCCATAGCATGCAATGACATTTACGCATATTTAGAATTCAAATTCTTTTAATCGTTGTATTATTCAAGATAAGACGCACTTGAATTAAATTAATTATGATCTTATAATTAATCAATTCTTTATCTTAAATTCCTTTCTGAATTTCCTTGAGATTCTTCTCATCCATATTCCTTGTATAAATCTTTGTACTTTTGGAGGAAATATGGTGAAATTCTATTTCTGGAAAGTAAATAGTGTGTAGGCTATATTACACGACGTGTATTTTTAACCCTTTATCCAAAGTACATGTCGGGGGATTTGGCATGTTTTTCTGTGGAAATTTTTGAGTACACAGCATGTAGATTAAACTAACACAGTGTGTACTTCCTTGTTACGCGGTTACCAGCCTGGTAATCTCGTGTATGAAGAACACAACTTCTCCTTGTACATGGTTTCACTTGGGCCAGATCAGACTACATGGCATGTTGATTCAACATACATGCCGTGTATTTCAGTTCCCAAGCACTGTTCATTTCAAGTCAACACAGTGTAATAAATACTTAGGTATACTCAATTCACATGGCGTGGTTTAGCGGAACGGTATCGGTTCGTTGAACCAAAGTACACAGCGTGTAGTTTTCACTACACGTTGTGTATTCTTGTGTTATACATACAGAAAGAGCGGCCCCTCCGGATGAGTTCCTCATTTTTAATTTAATAAAAATTAAAATTAAAAGTTCATTTCTGTGATGTGAATCGAGAAATGAAGGAGGAAGAACATATCTCATTCATTCAGTTTTATAGAATGATTTATCTTGAATTGAATCAAATATAAATGTGTAAATTATCAACGAAAATTAAATACCTATAATCAACATTGTGACCTCCTTTGATACCACTTGAAGGTCCTGAGCACAGCGGAAGCTTGTGGGTGGATGCGACCACTTAAATTTTGTTCATTTGAAATGATCAATCTGGGATCAATACGATGATAAATGCCAGTCTCCACGGATCAAATTACAGAAATAGAAAAAGAAGAAGCCCCAGAACCATAAAGGAAGGATCATCACAAGTTGATTATAATTAATTTAATTAATTGAAAATAAGTACCTTTTATGGCGTTCTTTCTTTGTTTATATTTCTGATCATGTTCCGATGAGACTGGCGTTTATCGTCGTATTGATCTCGGAATGATCATTGCAAATGACAAAAAGCCAAGTGGGCACATCCACCCATGAGATTCCGCTGTGCTTGGGACCTTGAGAGAAAAATATTAGGTAGGTAGGTTGAAGCTGTTGAGATGGTTTAATATTCACCATGGTCGGTGATGCTTTTCTAAGTGAGAATAATAATTCCAACAAATAAGTAGTATATGTAAATAAGAACATATTGATAAGAGAAATTAAAATTGAATAATGGATTACATGTATCAAAGTGAAAATGGGGTTATTATATTGAATAATTTGGTGGGTATTCAAATGAGATTATATATGGGTGGTACAAATGTGGTACCAATAAGGATCAATTGGTTATACCAAGTTATTATGCCTAAATCCATTAGAATTTTACTTATCATAGATAATTTCTAAGATCATTTAATTGGCCAATGGATGTGTAGACCAAATTTCTTGGAAGGTGTATATATGGTGCAACCATAAAGGGATGGAGACACCATAGGATGTCAATATGAGTTGCAAGTTACTAAAATCTACTTTAGGATTAAAGTAAACAACAAAATATTTGGGTATTCATTAGGATTGAATATTTGTCAAGTGTCTACCAAAGGTGAGTGGGAGCACCACTATTTTTCAAGTAAAATATTTTAAAAAATATATAGAAAATAGATATTGGTCTTATAGTTAGTTAAGACTAGGATAAAAGTAATTTATCTAGAGATTGACTTAAAGTATAAACCTAAGTTTTTGGGAACAAGATATAATAAGGTTGATAAAAGGTTTCTTATACCTAGTCAATTTTATATATACTAACATAGTATTGAAAAATAAAAGTTAAAACAATTTAAGAGAAGAATTGTTGTCATTGTCACATGGAATAAATCTCTCTAAGCATACATGCATAGAAACAAAAGGATATTAAGTGGTGATTTATGTTCCATGTGATTCTGCATTGGATAAATCATGTATACCAAGATATGTACAATAAATGATATTTACAACACAAACTTTATAGTAGGAAAATGTCAGTTATATCCAGGAGAACTGTAAGTAAAGTAGTCAAAACTATCTAGTTATACTTGGGAAAGTAAAAATGATATGTACCTGTTAAGTGGAGAATAAGGGATAACAGTTATGGTGGGACACAAACTAATATTCCTTAGATCAATTTGATCTAATATCATAGTTATGATAAGGTGATGAGTGTGACAAGTACATAAAATCCAGTGGTAGTCATACCTACAAATATTGAGTACGTTTCAGCTTATGAGGTAGTTAAGAAGAAGTTATTAAATGCGAGATTTTTGTTCTAGTTCTTGGAATCTCACATAGTAAGTAAAGTATTACCATGATGATAATTCTATTATTGATAATATCAAATATGTCAAGTTGTGAAAGTGGAAAAATGGAGATATACTCAGGGTTTCCATCTCTTGAGAAGTGTTACTCAATGAGGTGAGGTCACATATAGTATAATATCCATGTAGTGAAAATGCGGAAGACCCAACAACTAAAGCCTTTACTCAGTAAAAACATGATCTTTATCATGTTAGAGCTAATAAGTATGGTTAACAAGTTATCTTTAGTGTAAGTGGGAGTGTTGTAATAGTGGTTTTCCTAGACCCAACTTAAACAGTACTTTTGATTACCATATCATGTATACATTTTGTAACACCCCAAGCTTCCATGGTATGCTTCTCTTTGAATGATGCAATAGCTTGCATTGTATGCAACTTCGAGTTCTAACACACCACAACCAATCAAACTAGTTGTTATGAATAGTAATAACCAATTTTTGAAATTTAATAAATTTTATTTTTCAAAATGGAATTCATTTTTGGATTTAGAATATCAAAATTATCTTAGGGTGATTTTTTAGTATTTTTTTGAAAACGTTCATTTTTTGATGAATAGTGAAAAACACTGCGTTATTGTTTAAAACCAATTTTTATTTAAATAATTATTATTTTTATTTAAATTTATTTTAAATTAAAAATATATACATAATACTTATATTAGTTCAATATAATTCATTGGAGTCATTTTATAATAATATTAGGTGTATAAAATTTTATTGAACTTTTTAAGGTCTTTTACCCACCTTCTAGGCACATTTTCAAATTTAAATAAAATGTAATTTTACCACTTCTTTGATTTGAATTTAAAAAATCCGAGAGACACAGTTTACACCAGTAAGTAAAATTTGGTTCAATAGAATGAAAATAATTTTTGGTGAATAGTAACTTCTGAATTTTATTTACCACGGTTAAAAGTAAATTGAGTAATTAAAGGTAAAAATGATATTATAATTACCCTAACACATGTCTTAATTCTATTGTATAAGTTTTTTTCGACCAAAATAAACCTTAGGAATACAATATGATCCTATTTGATCCAGTTGAATTAGATTTGGACATTTATTATTATTTTATTTAAAGAAGACTTAAAAGTGTAAAATTCAAAGTTTAATAACTAAACCATTTTTAATATAGGGTTATAAATAAGATAAATTTGACTATAAATACTCATTAGAAATATAAAAATATTTCTAAATCATGGTATTTTATTTATAAATTTTATACATTAAATAATTAAATTTATTTATGACACAATGATGATGCAGTAATTACCTTATTAATAAATGATTAAAATAATTGATATTATAAATATAAAAATAATTTTAAATTGAGACTTTTGATGCATTACACTAATTTTCTAGGTTAATATGACATGTTAGGGTTGATTTAATGTATTTTTTTCGAATTAATCAAGTTCTATTGACTTTCACAAAAACCAAATACTAAATAGTGTCAAAATTGACATAAATGAGTTTTTAAAAAAATACTATATTATTAAATGATATAATATTCCTAAAAATATAAGGTTCGGAAAAAGGACTTATATAATGATATATATGTCATTAATGAACCACTTTAGGTTCTATTTTCATTTTATAGTTTTTTTATTAACCATGTAATATAAAAATACAAAAAGACATGGTAAAAGTTAAACTATTTAACTAAGAATTAAGTCTAAACGATAAGGTTAATATGGTGAACTAAACTTGTCTAAAACCTATTGGTTGAGAATATTTAGACCCACACCCACCTTATCCCTAAAATAAATCCATTTAGAGCCATTATAAACTGAAAATTATTTTATAAAAAAATAATATTTTATACTTTTCCTAAAGTGACACTCACCTTTCTTATAAAAGGGTACTTCCCTTTCTCTTAATTTCACACCTCCAAAGCCATTTGGATCTGCCAAAACCTGCTCAAATATCCTCAAAACAACCCTAAATTGAACTTATAGGCCTTAATTTTATTATAAATCCAACCTAAGGAGCCTTTTTCATCAAATCAAAAGGAAGCACCCGAAGAAGAGGTAATAATTTCATCACCTCTTTCAAAGTTCTTTTCTTATTCCACTTCCTATTTCATTATTGTTTCCATACCAAAATAATAACTCCAGCACCTTATACATAATGTGATGTTATTATAAATATGGTACAACCATATTCATTATTTCATCCATCCTATGAATGACAAAGTGACCATACATGTGTATGTACGACTTACTGTCTCCACGTCATAGTTAGTTTGTTATTCAACACTTCATTATTTGGATGAGTATAATAATGAGTATAATTGATGTAAATAATAAATATAACGTTTTAATTATTCTGTATATATGATATACCATCTAATTACATACAATTTCATCATTAATAGAATGATATTGTCACTCGTGCGTACATACGGATTACTGTCTCTATGAACACAATGAGAGTCATTCCCCATCGTAACCATTCCAGAATAATTTTCATTTTATGATTAAAAATAATGTTTAAGAACTTAATATCATTATAGATATGAATAAAATAAATCATATTCATAACAAACATGACTTACGTAACAAAACATATAAAGGAAAACAAATCAGTTAACACCCAAAACAATGATACTACTAAAATATTATTAACAAAGCAATATTAGAAGTTCATATATGATATCATATTTATGTATGTGGTTCTTTTATAATTTAATAAAAATGATTTAACTATTATACCGGATTTTAACGTACCATCGATCAAGGAAAATTACAAGGTAAGGGTTAATTTTACAATCCCTGTATTTATCTGAGGTCGTTTATACATAAGTATCTACTGGGAAGTCTTTATTATCCACATCGGTGTTTCTTAAAAATGTATTTCAAAAAAAATTTAATATTTTTTAGAATATGGGTTAAAGTCATTTATAACCTTGTCTGAATTTTTATATATTTTTTTGAAATGAATCTTTCCGTCGGTTTCCAAACAAGGTACTTTATGACCTTCTCGACAAATTAAGGTAAGAATGTTTTTTAACTTATATGGAGGGTGCAACTATTTTACACCATTATAAAACCTTTGAAGCTTCCCTTACAAGTTTATAACAATTTTTTCAAAATAAATTTTTTCTTTTATAATTATGTGACTTTTAAATGATTTCAAAATATAAAGAGACATTTCTCTCAAATAGTTTTGATTTCATCTTTGTCAATATCCTTTGATGGATTTTACACTTGTTTGAAGTTGATTTATTATAATACAATATTTCATATTGTATTGAAGGTTTTGTGATATGTTTGACTATGGATGTGTTATTTTTATACCATTTAGGGTTTATGGTTAAAGTATTAAAATTTCTTATGCTAGTTTTAATACGAATGTTTATGTTATGTTTCAACCCTTTCATATTAGGAATGCATTGGAATTAGTAAGTGACGAGTGGAGCCTGCTATAGATCCTTGATGAATCGGTAGGTCTCATGAGATAAATTAGTTTCCTGGAAAAAGGAATTGAAAAAATATTATTTTTAGTCTTGGCATGAGGCCTTGACTATGTGGTTATGATCTTCGGAATTATGCATTCCATCATTATGAAATTAGATATTGATATTACCTGTGATTATTTGAGTAGTAGAATATCCATGTGAATGAGTAAATGAAATTATTTGATTTATATTTGTGATATTATACTGAAGTTTAAGTTTAAAAGGCTTCTGTTTTATGTCTTATACATTTCCTTAAATGTTTATTCTTATTTATGATAGTTTCTTCTATATTGTTATCCTTACTGAGCATCTAAGATCACCTCTTTATTATGTTTTCTTTTTACTAGGATGTGAAGAAGCATATTATGATTTAATTTAAGGGATATTCTAAGGAATATGACTGTGTTCAAATGGGACATAATGTTGTTGTTTTTTTATTTCATGGTGTAATTTAAAACTTATGCATGTATCTAGTACTTCCAAGGCTACTAAACTAATCTGTCTTTCAAGACTTGATCTCTTATAATCATGACAATGTAATGTAATAATGCACTGACTCTAGGTAACTAGGGTCTGGGAGTTATAGTTGGTATCAGAGGAATTTTAGTACAAACCTTGGAAACTATATTTAGAAAAACTCTGATTAGAGAACATTACCCTGAGATAAACTTTGAATATTAGTATAGAATAACTTCCTAGAATTTTGTTAATATAGAGATTTTGTGAATTTTACTAGAAAATAAATACATATAAGGATACAAAAAGGTATAGGTGGATCTGATATAGATGTTATTAGGAGTGAAAAATTTGACAAGGAGTTTCGGGCTTGACCTGGGGTATCCTGGTACACAATAATGGGCCTTGCTGCACTCTTGGTATTGACACTCCCAGGGGATATACTTAGGATAATTCACATTTTATTTATAAACCATTATAAATTATTTATGAGTAAATACTTACTCAAATAAAACATTTTTATGATTATGGATTATATGCATAAACTATTCAATTTATGTTAGGTATTTTACAAGTTTGGATACGATTCATAAACTAACCCAATGTATGCCATTGTTTAGAAATGGTGCCTAGTGGGAGTAATGGAAACTGTATCAATGCACATAATCTATGTATGTATTTCCCTCCTACTCAAGATAATTATAGTGGAGCTGGTGATGCAACTAGTGTTGAAAAACATATAACCATACTATGACAACTCACTCAAGTTATGAATAATAACCTTACCCGTATGGAGCACCCTGATCCACAACACAGAGGATCAATGTTAGATCATTTCATGAGGTAACAACCACCAACATTCAATGGGACTAAAAATCCATTTTTACATAAATAATGGATAAGTTCCTTATAGAAAATATTTCATGATTTGGGGAGTAGTGAAAGGGAAAAATTTGTCATGGCAGTTTATCGCCTTACAAGAGAAGCAGATCAATGGAGGACATTAATTCAAAACACAAAAGAGGATGAAGAAGTATCAAATATTAAATAGAGGGAGTTTAAGGAGGTTTTATTAGAAAAATATTTTCCTCGTGACCATCAAGTGGATGTGGAAAGACAATTTTTGAGTCTAAGGCAAAAGGATAGTGAGAATACTGCAATGTATGAGGATAACATTACAAGGTTATCAAGGCATGCTATAGATTATATATGTAACCCTAGGAGTAAGATTGATCTATTCTTTTATTGGTTAAAACCATTTCTCCATTGAGCATTAGTCTCACAATAATTCTCGTCGTACGAAGATATAGTCTCTTGTGCTATCAAGATATAAAAATAATTCTATAAGTATTATGACTTTAAAGAAAATCAGGAGAAGAAGAGATCTTCTGAACACTCTGGAAATAGAAATAAGGGTAATAATGGAAAAGTTGAATTTCCATCCTGCAGTAAATGTGGGAAGAAACATCCTGGTACTTGCCTAAAGGGAATGAGAGTTTATTACAAGTATGGTGAAAAAGGCCACCAAGCATGTGATTGCAAGGGAAATAAATAGACTATTAATGTTTAATGCTACAATTATATAGAAATGGGGAATTATGAAAATAAATGTCCTAAGACCCAAGGAAACATACCTCAGAAAAGGCCAAGGAAGAAAGGCCAAACTTATGCGATCACTACTACTGATGTTGAAGCTCCTAATAATGTGGAGGCTATTACTTTAATAATTTCATCAAATTTAGCCAATGATTTATTTGATTTTGGATCATTTCATTCCTTTATATCTTCCCAATTTTCCAAGAAAATTAGATATTTCCAATTTTATTTAACATGGGAGTTGTCAGTCAAAACTCCTAAGGGAAGTATCATCGCAACAAAGTTTTTTCAATCAGTTACCATTATGACATATAAACATTCTTTATCTGCTAATCTTATTGTCATACCCATGATTGAATTTGATATAATCCTTGGCACGAATTTGATTTCAGACCATGATTCAAAAATCTATTGTAAGAAGAAGGAGGTTTTTTTTAATGATGATAAGTAATCCCTTTTCTTTATAGAAGAAACATCACCATATGATTCTCATCTAGATCCACCCCCAATAGCTTTACTAAATTCAATTATTGGTGAGGAAGGGAGTGAAAAAAATTTGGGTGAGGTGAGGAATGTACAAATAGAGGATATACCTATTGTTTAAGAATATTTTGATGTGTTTCCAGAGGATTTACCTGGACATCCTTCAGAAAGAGAAATTTAATTTTTTATTGAATTAATCCCGAATTCAAGGCCCATATCGAAGACCACTTATAGAATGACCACTATAGAATTAGTGGATCTAAATAAACAACTAGAATAATTGAGTAATAAAGGATTTATTCTCCCTAGTGTTTCTCTATGGGGATCCCCTGTTCTTTTTGTTAAGAAGAAAGATGGATCTATGAGGTTGTGCATTGACTACAGAGAGATCAATGTTATAACAATAAAGAACAGGTATCCCCTACCTCACATTGATGATTAATTTGATCAAATTCATTGAACTAAATATTTTTCAAAGATTAACCTTTGATCTGGATATATTCAATTGTGCGTGAAGAAGGAATACATTCCAAAGATATCATTTTGTACCAAGTATGGGCATTAAGAGTTTACCATAATGCCTTTTGGACTGACTAATGCACCCTATGTTTTCATGGATCTAATTAATAGAGATTTCAAAGAATATCTTGATGACTTTGTAGTGTTATTTATTGATGATATCTTGGTATAATCTAAAATCTATGAATATTATGAAAATCACTTTCACACTATTCTAAAAATACTTAGAAGAAATGAATTATATGGGAAGTTTAGCAAGTGTAAATTCTAGCTTCAGGAGATTTATTTTTTAGCAATATTGTCTCTAAGGATAGAATCTCTGTTGATCCTTCAAAGACAAAGGAAATCCAAGAATGTCTAGAACCGACAAGTATAACTGAGGTACGCAGTTTTATTGGTATAGAAGGTTACTATCAGCGTTTCGTCCCTAATGTTTCTCAATTGGCTAACCCATTAACCAAGCTCACACGTAAAGGGGTTAAATTTGATTGGAACAAAGAGTGTGAAGAATGTTTTGAAGAAATAAAGAAAATATTAGTCAATGATCCTATCTTGACTCTACCATCGAGTAATGATGAGTTTGTTATTTATAGTGATGATTCAAAGAAAGGACTAGGTTGTTTCCTTATGAAGAATAATAGGGTTATTGCCTATGCATCACAACAGCTAAAAATTCATGAACAAAACTATCCCACTCATGATCCTGAGTTAGTATCTGTAATTTTTGATTTGAAGATATGAAGACACTATCTCTATGGTGAAAAATGTTAGATTTATAATGATCACATGAGTTTGAAGTATATTTTCTCACAAAAATAACTCAACATGAGGCAAAGGTGATGGATTGAACTACAGAAGGATTATAATTACACTATACACAACCACCCAGGGAAGGAAAATAAGGTGGATGATGCTTTGAAAAAGAAGGATCTTGGAGTTTTGAATACGATGAGATTTGAAAGGGATCCTATATTCATGGATGTATTAAATATGGATATGGGACTGATAATGGAAGGTGAAACATCAATACTTTTTCAAATGTTTTCCAAACCATCTATACTAAAAAAGATAAAAAGTTCTTAGACTGATGATGAGGAGATTCAAAAGAAAATTAAAGTTGTGAATGATGGGAGATTGATCAACTTCATATATGAAGATGGAATTTTGAAATTTGGGAAGAAACTTTGTGTTCCTGACATACCTGATTTAAAAAAGGAATCGTTGGATGATTCTCATAGCTCCAATTTATCTATACATCCTAGTAGAACTAAAATGTATAGATATTTGAAGGAACATTTTTTGTGGGACAACATGAAGAGGGAGATTACTGATTATGTGTCAAGATGTATGGCTTGTCAACAGGTGAATCCTAGAAGACAACATCCTAGAGGAGTTATGAAACCTATTCCCATACCTTAGTGGAAATGGGATGATATTATGATGGACTTTGTCATGGGTCTACCAAAGTCTCCTAGAAGGAATGATGAAATATGGGTCATTGTTGATCGTCTTACCAAGTAAACACATTTTCTTGCTATAAGAGAAGATTTACCACGTGAACATTTATCAAGACTATATATTAATGAAATTATAAGACTTCATGATGTACCCATATCGATTGTTTTTGATCATGATCCCCATTTTACATCAAGATTCTGGAAAAGTCTTCATAAATACTTGGATACTGGACTTCCTTTGAGCACTGCCTACCACCCTCAAACTGATGGACAATCAGAACAGACTATTCAAACCTTAGAAGACATATTGAGATCTTTCTCACTTGACTATCAAGGTATGTGGGATCAGTATTTACCTTTGGTAGAATTTTCCTATAACAATATATTCCATTCAAGTATTCAGATGGCACCATATAAAGAATTATATGGAAAGAGATGTCGTACACCAAATTGTTGGGATGATTTTAGTGAAAGAAAACTTGTAGGCTCAGAACTTGTTGAGGAAACAATGGAAAAGGTGAAGATCATCCAAGCCCCCATCAAAGCAACTCAAAGTAGGAAAAAGAGATATACTGATAACCGAAGGACGAATTTAAAATTTCAAGTAGGAGATCATGTTTTCTTGAAGGTATATCCATGGAATGATGTTATAAAATTTGGTAAGAAGGGTAAATTAAGTCCCAAGTACATCAGACCTCTCAAAATTCTAGAACGAATTGGAGTTGTAGCTTACTGTTTGACAATTCCTTCAAGTCTCTCCAAAGTTCATGATGTGTTCCACATATCATTGTTTAGAAAATACATGCCCGACCCAATGCATGTACTCACCTATGAATAAATGGAACTGGAAACCGATCTATCTTATTGTGAAGATTCTTTCAAGATTCTTGATACTAGAGAATAAGTGTTAGGAAACCGGACGACTCGTCTGGTAAAAGTTCTATGGGGAAACCATAAGATGGATGAGGCAATGTGGGAACCAGAGGAAATTATGATGAAGAACCACCCAAATATTTTTATGTAGTAATATTCTAGAAATTTTGAAGAAGAAAATATTCTAATGAGGGAAGAATGTAAAACCCCAATATTCCATGGTACTCTTCTCTTTGAATAATGTAATAGCTTGCGTTGTACGCAACTTTGAGTTCTAGCACACCACGACCAATCACACTATCCATTATGATTAGTAATACCCACTTTTTAAAATATTATAAATTTTATTTTTCAAAATGGAATTCATTTTTGGATTTGTAATATCAAAATTAGCTTAGGGTGATTTTTTGGTATTTTTCTAAAAACTTTCAATTTTTGATGAATAGTGAAAAACACAGCGTTATTGTTTAAAACAGAATTTTATTTAAATAATAATAATTTTTATTTAAATTTATTTTAAAGTCAAAATAGATAAATAATACCTATATTAGTTCAATGTAATTCATTGGAGTCATTTTATAATAATATTAGATGTGTAAAATTTTGTTGAACTTTTTAACGTCTTTTACCCACCTTCTAGGCACATTTTTAAATTTGCATAAAATGTAATTCTACCTCTTCTATTATTTGAATTTCAAAATCCAAGAGACAAAGTTGACATCAGTAATTAAAATGTGGTTCAATAGGATGAAAATATTTTTTTTTGTGAATAATAACTTTTGAATTTTATTTACCACGGTTAAAAGTAAATAGGGAAATCAGAGATAAAAATGATATTATAATTACCCTAACACATGTCCTAATTCAATTGGATAAGTTTTTTTCGACCAAAACCAAACTTAGGAATAAAATATGATCCTATTTGATCAACATGGATTAGATTCAGACATTTATTATTATTTTATTCAAAGAAGAGTTAAAAGTGAAAATTTCAAAGTTTAATAACGAATTTTTTTAATATAGGGTTATACATAAGATAAGTTTGACTATAAATATTAATTATAAATATAAGAATATTTCCTACATCACGGTATTTTATTTTTAATTTTTAAACATTAAATAATTTATTTTATTTATGACACAATGATGATGCAGTAATTACCTTATTAATGAAAGATTAAAATGATAGATATTATAAATGTCAAAATAAATATATATTGAGAATTATGTTGCATTAAACCAATTTTATAGGTTAATATGAAATTTTACGGTTAATTTAATGTATTTTATAGAATTAATCAAGTTTTTTTTGACTTTAACAAAAACCAAATACTAAATAGTGTCAAAATTGACATAAATGATTTTTTAAAACAAATACTATATTATTAAATGATATAATATTTTTAAAAATATAATTTTTGGAAAAAATAATTATATAATGATATATATGTCATTAATTAACCACTTGAGGTTCTCTTGGAATTTTATAGTAAGTTTATTAACCATGTAATATATACACACAAAAATACATGGTAAATGTTAAACTATTTAACTAAGAATTAAATCTAAAAGATATGGTTAATATGGTGACCTAAAATTTTTTAAAACCTATTGTTTGAGAATATTTCGACCCATACCTACCTTAGAATCTAAATAAATACATTTGTATCCATTATAAATCGAAAATTATTTTATAATAAAATAATATTTCATGCTTTTCCTAAAGTGACCCTCACCTCTCTTATAACACGACACTTCCCCTTCTATTAATTTCACACCTCCAAAGCCATTTTTCTCGGCCAAAAACTGATAAAATATCCTATATAATACCCTAATTTCAACCTATAGGAATTAATTTAATCATAAATCCAACCTAAGGATCCCTTTTGATCAAATAAAAAGGAATCACTTGAAGAAGAGGTATTAATTTCATCTCCACTTTCAAAGTTCTTTTCTTCTTCCACTACCTATTTCATTGTTGTTTCCATACCAAAATAATAACTCTAATACATTCAACATAATGTGATGTTATTATAAATATGATAAAGCCATATTCATTATTCTATCTATCCGATGGATGATAAAGTCACCATACGTACGTACGTACGACTTACTATCTCCACGTCGTGGTTAGTTTGTTATTCAAAACTTCATTGTTTGGATGGGTATAATAATGAGTATAATTGATGTAAATAATTAATATAAAATGTTAATGATTATGTATATATGATATACCATCCAATTATATATGATTTCACCATCAATAGAATGATATTGTCGCTCATGCGTACGTACAGATTAACGTCTCCACAAACGCGATGAGATTCATTCCCCATCGTAACCATTAAAAAATAATTTTAATTTTTTGATTAAATATAATGTTTAAAAACTTAATATCTTTATTTATATGTATCAAATAATTCCTACCCATAACAAACATGACTTACATAACAAAACATATGAAGGAAAACAAATCAATTAACACCAAAAACAATGATACTACTGAAATATTATTAACAAAGAAATATTAGAAGATCATATATGATATCATATTTATGTATGTGGTTCTTTTATAATTTAATAAAAATTATTTAACTATTATACATGAGGTTAAATTACCCTCAACCAAGGAAAAGTACATGGTAAGGGTTAATTTTACAATCTCTTTATTTATCCATGGTTGTTTATACGTAAGTATCTACTGGGACTTCTTTATCATCCACATCCGTGCTTATTAAAAATGCATTTCAAAACATTTTTACTATTTCCTAGAATATGGGTTAAAGTCATTTCTACCCTTGTTTGACTTTTTATAAAATGTTTTGAAAGGAATATTTTTGTCGTTTTCCAAACAAGGTACTTTATGACCTTTTCGATAAATTAAGGTAAGAATGTTTTTTAACTTATACGGCAGATGTGGCTATTTTCCACTATTATAACACATTCGAAGCTTCCCTTACAATATTATAAGAATATTTTCAAAATAAATGTTTTATTTTATAATTATGTGGATTTTAAATTATTTCAAAATAGAAACAGATATTTCTCTCAAATAGTTTTGATTTCATCTATTTCAACATCCTTTGATGGATTTTACACATGTTTGAAGTTGATTTATTATGATACAATATTCCATATTATATAGAAGGTTTTGTGATATGTTTGACTGTGGATGCGTTATTTTATACCATCAATGGTTTATGGTTAAAGTATTAACATTTTTTATGCTAGTTTTAATACGAATTTTTATATTATGTTTCAACCTTTTCATATGAGGAATGCATTGGACTTATTAAGTAGCAGGTGGAGCCCGCTATAGCTCCTAAATGCATCGGTAGGTCTCGTGAGACAAACTAGTGTCTTGGAACAAGGTCTTAACAAAATCTTATTTTTATTCTTGGAAGTGGCCTTGACTATGTGGTTATGATTTCCGACATTATGCATTTCATCATTATGAAATTAGCTATTGATATAACATGTGATTATTCGACTAGTAGAATATAAATGTGAATAAGTAAATGGAATTATTTGATTTATCTTTTCTATATTATGCTGAAGTTTAAGTTTAAAAGAATTTTGTTTTATATCTTATACATTTCCTTAAATGTTTATGATTATTTATGATAGTTTATGCTATATTGTTATCCTTACTAATCATCTGATCTCACCCCTTTCTTATGTTTTCTTTTTCCCAATATGTGAAGAAGCATATTATGATTAACTTAAAGGGACAGGATAAGGGATATGACTGTGTTCAAATGGGACACAATGTTGTTTTTTATTTCATGATGTAATTTAAAACTTATATATGTATCTAGTACTTCCACAACTACTAAACTAATCTATCTTTTGAGACTTGATCTCTTGTTATCATGCCAATGTTATGTAATAATTCACCGACTCTAGGTAACTAAGGACAGGGCGTTACACATTTAGATATTCATGATATATTCTTACTATTGTTGTGTAAATATTTTTTATCCACTATTTAATGGTAACGTCCATATATTGATTGTTGTATCAAAAGGTTATAACAGATCCTAGGCTATAATGAGAACCTTGAGATACTATGACATTAATCTTAAGAAAAGGTCCTATGGTTTAGATACATATTACTGATTGGACACAGTATATGTTTTACTATTAGGTGTTGGGGGCTCTTAAGCATTGATACTTCTTCACATAAACTTTATACTTGGTGACCTTTATCAGTGAGAAAATGAGGAAAAACCCATCAATAGGAACACCACATGTTTTAAGTTTCATTGGTTGTTTGTATCTACGGACATGTGTTTTGGTCTCCTAACTTGAGATCATTACCAGGGTGTGTCATTTAATCTAGTACTTTGATGTAAGTAAAAAACTAGGATAATGAAATCATGGAGAGGTCACTTGTGTTGGATGCATCATTGGTGGCATGAAATTGGTCAAATGGTCTAGAAATAATTTTCTTCATCCATGTTGAGGAAGTAATATATATCGAGACTTGTTGATCTGTAAGGTAGTAACTTCATAAGTCCTTAAACAAGGTAGTCAAGGGTAAATCCATATAGTTATATCAACAAATAATAAAGCAAGAAAAGGGAGATGACACAAGTGCGTGCCTTGCTTTATGAGACATGAAAGACAAAGAGATTATATTACAAAGTAAGTGTTCATAGGTTGGTTGTCATAGATTTGAATTTTCTTATTTCTTTAGGGGAATTGATGGGTTTCTAGACTCCACTCTCGGTTTGTGGATATTATCCATTGCTATTGAGATAAGGTCCTAGAGGGTCACACACAAAAGTGTATTCAAGAATTCACCCTATTCAAATGAAAAGGTGTATTGGACATGGTGGGACCCACTATGAGGTCTGAGCTTTGTCCAAGTTATCGATCATTGATAAATAGATAAATTCATTATTATTCAAGTAAAGAATAATTAGGTTGAATTTATTTATTAAAAATATTTACAAGTTATGTAAATATGAGGAATAATATTAATCGAATGAATATTATTTTAATATTCTAGGTTTGTTTAATATTAAACGGGAATGACGAGTCGAGTTAAATGGATTGGGTTTATCACATAATATTATATATATCTATATATTACATGTATGTGATAAAATAATAAATAATATTAATTATGTAGTTTAGACTATCAATATTATTTATTTATTGATTATTTATTGGGCATTTCATTCTAAGGGTCAGGGAACCCTTTCCGGGTAATCTCCTTATAACGACCCGAGCTGTTATAAATAAAATCACCCTTTTATTCAATTAAATGTATTATTATATAATACAGTTATAGAAAACACATTCAATTATTTTTGTTTTATTATATCCAATTGGATTTTAATGAACATTATGTAACTTTTGATAATATAGCCATTGAACAATGATTACAAGACTAGTATAAATACAAGGTTTTAAAATATCCATTTGTCATTGAAAAGGGAAGTGATGGCCTCAAATAGTATAATTGTACCCTATGAATCCTATTTATCAGAGATTACAAGGGAGATAGAATTTTTGGGATTTTCCCTAGACCAAGTCCAAGCTGAGATCCAACAACTTAAGCCTGAGCGATACAGTTTATAAGGGAAGTTCAAGCTCATCGAGATCACGGCTCAAACTTTGTTCACCAAACAGCCCCATTAAATCCCCAAAATCAGGCACCTTAATATTCTAGTGTATTATGGTGTATTAAAGGGATATGTATCGAGATCCTATCAATTTGAATATTAACATTATTTTTTATATAATTATGAATATATTTTCATCCTATTATTTTTACTTTGTAAATAATTTTTAAATAATAAATTGTATTTTTGATTAATATTAAAATTCAATTAATGAATTTATGAATTAATGTTTTTTAAATAAATAATATTTTAATAAAATATTATCATTAAATAAATTTTATTGAATATAATTGATCATATAATTTTTATGAATCCAAATGTAATTTTTATAAGGGTTCAAAAAAAATGTTATGTAAAAAACCCATCATTTTCAATAAATATTGGTTTTTATTATAAAAGTAAAAATTCAAATATTTTGAAAATAATTTAGATAAAATCAATATTATTTTTGTAATTTGGACATAAAAATTATATAATGGTTAATTTTTCATAATTTTCCGAGAATCGAATTTTTGGGTAAAAATTAAATATCGTATAAATATACAGTGTGTTTTATGACATCATAATGAAACAATAGTGATATAATATATACTATAAAAGGTATAATAGGAAAAATATATTTTTTCCATTTAAAATAATTTAATTTTATGTCTATTTTATTTATTTTATAATTCCTTAATGAATCTTTCAATACATATAGTTTATTTTAAGATTTTAAAATCATTTCTTTGAGAGTGTGACTCACATCCACATAAGAAATGGAATTATTTTATTATCTTAGGAACTTGGCCTTATAAAATAATTTAAACCACTCTCCTTTGGAAGAAACCATGGGAAAAAACCATGGTATGGTTTGTGTTTTTGAATATTTTATTATGTAGTGTCCAAAACAAAAATAATAAAGAAATCTCACTCCTTTCTTGTATAAACCTACCCAATATATCATTTATCTTAAATAAAATTCTTTATAACATGAAAGAACTCTTCCACATAATACCTAGAGTCTTCATAAGGTGACCTAATCCTTAAATAAGCCCCTCCTAAGACTTTGGTGTCACACATTTAAGTAAGGGATCCTTACCTTTCTCTCCTCCTTTCAATTCAAGCACATTCTTTGAAAGTAGTATTCTTCATTTAAATTTGGTATACTTTAATTAATTTATAATAATTAACTTAATGTAAAATTTATGTTATATTTATGATATATCATTTATCCCCACTCATTTATACCCTTACCTAAGCCGTTTCGATGCTTAAATTTCATAAGGTATCCTCCACCCTCTTCTTTGATCAAGCATTCCTTTTTTTAGGCATTTTAATTTTATTTTTCCTATATTGGGATATGTTCTTAAATATCCACCTTACTATAAATTTTATTTAAAAATGATTAGATTCCCTTTACCTATCATTTAACCCTCCTAATAACCTTTATGTACACCTGTTACCATGTCGAAATTTTGTAAGGGTTCTTTCCTTTCTCCCCTTTCTTCATGTTTCTTTATTATGTTACGCCTTCTATTTCCAATTACTTATGTTGGGGAATGTATTTTCATGTACCTATTACTGTCAATTTCTTTTCTAAATTATGATAGGACAATTTATCTCTAATAAACCCATTTTATGAATTTTATGTAACTCCGTTATGCTACTGAAATTTCACTACGATTTTCTTTGCCAAAATAATTGTGCAGTGAATACCATAAACATTTCTATAAAAGGGTATTAACCTCTATGAACATGTACTTATTGATTTGAGACTTAAATATTACACATTCCTTGATAGTCTAATAAATTATCATTTTGAATGAATCTATGTTTTATGATCTATGTGGCACACTTAATCATGAAAATGAAATGATTATGAAGGGTGAGCGCGCTCCAATACATTGGGTAATGTTTAATATCATGATACATCATGTGAAATGGTATTTGTAAATAAACTTGAATCATGATCCTCCATATGGAATGAGCCTTGAATCATGCTCCTTCTTGTGCAATGAGCCTTGTCTCATGATCCTCCATATGCAATAGGCCTTGACCCATGCTTATGTCATGTTGTATGTTTCCACCACATTTCCCATGTTATAATTATCATGATATATCATGACTTATTATTCATGTTACTTTTATTATCCATTGATATGCCTATTTTCAAACATGTATTATCTTCTTTATGTTATTCCTTGTTTATTTCTCTTATTTTTCTTTATATATTACACCTTTATTACGTTGTCCCTAGGATATACCATGTAGTTTTAAGATCATTAGAATATTATGATAATGTCATGGAAGTTTTCAATAATGTTGTTGCATCCCATGTTCAAGATTTTATGTTTTTACCAATTTCCCACAGACACTATACCTCTTGATATTCTGAGTTTTATTGAGAGTAATTCTATGTAATAAATCATGTTTAAATGTTAAATAAAGAGTATGGTTATTATACTCCTCACATAGTATATAAGTAAAAGAGTAAAATCTCTTGGTGCGCTATTCATTCACAAATAATGATAGATTCTCTCTCCTATTGCTTTATAGAAAGATAAATCCTCTCTCAAAGAACCAATCCAAGCATGACTTCGATGGATCTAAGGCAACAAATCATAGTGATCATCGTGATGCTGAAGGACTTATCTAAACTCCACGCTAGAACCTGGATTATGAAAAATGGTGAGCACATGGATTTTTGAATCACGTGTTGATGATCTAGAGGGATCCTGCTACGTATCCTTTATGAAATTATTTTGAGTGATAATAAGATGTCGAGCACAACTTTAATTTCAAATGAGGTATGTTTTTGTTTAATTTTTTTGTGCTTAATTAAATTTAATAAAGATCCCCATGCTGTAATGGGGATCATATTATCAGAGACAAAAATTATCGTCATCCCGGTGATGTTTTTTTTTAATTCCCTAGCCCATCAACTTTGTTGAGCGCCCTAGTACCTTCAATATGGATTTTAACCTATTATTAGAAAATTTTCATGTACTTCCATTTTTATTTTAATGTCATTTTCTGAATTTTTATGTTTTCCCTTTTCATTTTGTGGGTGTTTTTAGAATTCTTGAGTTGAATCGAATACTTTGGAAAATTCAAACCATAATATTATTACTAGAAAATTCCTTGATTTGAATGTTTTAGGATTTAAATGATTTATTAATGGATTTTATTTCTTGATTTAAAATATTTTCATTTGATGGAGTTTGATTGATTGTGAAACTCATGTGCACTAGTACTATACATATTGAAAATAATACCCAACCTGAGAGTTTTCTAAAGAGTTTTAAAATATTATTTAAATTTATATTTTTCTTTAGAGTATTGAGACATGTTTTTTACTCTATAACTTTTTGTTTTTATCTTTTTCAAATATATTAGAGTTCATGGAATGTGTTAAGTATGATTGAGTCACCACTTTGAAAGCTCTTTCCACAATTAGCACTAATTTTAGCCTACCTTTTCATATGACCTTTATTAAGTCCCTAATATCCATGAAATGAATTTTTAGGATTCAATATTTCAATACATTTATCCCTTTCCCACATTATTTACAATTTAAATGAATTATTATTGTTGAAATATAGTGTGGGGGAGGGATAAAATGAGTTTTATTTTTTCCTTCATGAATAATATTTTTGTGATGAAATAAAAAAAGTGTTTCTAAATTTATTTATGACATTATGGAAGAAATTTAATGATGAAAATATGGTTGGGTGGTCAAAATATCATTAAAAAATGGTATTGGTGTTTATCAATATTTTAAGATCAATAACAGCCTATCTTTTCCTAAAAAATATGATTCTAAAGAGAAATTTGGATATAAATTCAAGCTAAAACAATTATACAAATGGGGGAAAATAGGGATAAAATTTATCATTGATGCTGAAATTAAAAGTGTGAAATTATGAATAATATTAATAGGCGTTTAAAGGTTATTAATTTTCAAGATGATTGAGGATCACACCATTCTAGTGAAAAACTATTTTCATGCATTTAATTCACTTTAGAGCTCAAACCTCCTCATTCTGCCTTTGAAGTTTCTACATTTAAAACCTGCCAACCTTCATACTCAGAACAACCCATGAAAAATAAATCATGATTGAAATTTTTTTGAATCTATGAAGTGGATATAATAATAGGATAACAATACTTTGAATATCAAACATGTTCTTGAGAATGAGATACACTCTACAAAAAAATCCTTGAGTGAAGAGAGAAATGTTTTTCCGAGGAGGTAGGTATGATATGCACATGAGGAATGACATGAGATTGAATGGATTATTCTGATTTTGAGGAGTTATTTAATATTTATTCATATAGGAGGAATGATATTTTACTTGATATGATAATTTAGTTGTGTTTTCATTTATGCTTTGGGAAGTTTTTTTTGACCTTTGTATTAAATGATTTCCCAAGATCGAAATGTTTAAGTGTGGGGGAATTTAAAGATAAAATGTTTTAGATTATTTTAATCAAAAAAAAATGTTATTCTAATGTAAATTATCACATTTTATGGATTTAGTAGCATTTTGAGCTTAATTGAAAAAAATGAATAATTTTTCATTTTAATTGATTTGATTTATTTATGTGTTTTGGCCATGAAATTTTCTAAAATTATTCAAATTAAAAAATTATTATTTTCTAGGTATCCATTTTCATTTGGTTTTATTCCATTCTTCTGTACCCAAATCTCAATCCATCATTTGAAGGCCCAAAACCAGCTCACAATTCAAGCCTCAAAATCTGTGTACAGATCTAAATAATTTTAAATATGGGCCCATATATCATAAATGGTTATTATAAATGAACTAAAATTATACATCTATAAAGATTAAATCCAATGTAACATCTTTTATTATTGTGTTCCACGTATTATTCCTTCTTTTTTTAAGTTCATAAATGCATGGGAAATCATATATGTGTAATACGAAGAGTCTGCTTGGGAAGAATAATTTTATAGAGTAAATAGGCTAAAAATACCTCCACATGTGGAAAATTAAGCTTAAATTTTGAGGGTGTGTGATTTTAAAGTAGTGTAAGAGCTTCAATCAGAAAACTTTCCCAAATTCAGACATTAAATAGGAATACTATCTGCATACTTTTGGTGTAAATATTTGGATTGAAAATTTTCACCCTTTTTCCTTTAAAAATGCATCTTCTCTTATTTTAAAATGTTTGAAAACATTAGTTGGAAATTTTTAGTAGAATTTTATGGTTTTATTTTTATGTAATTGTATTATCCATTTTCCGTATATGTTAGTCTTTTTTTCATCTCATTCACTCATTTTTATGTTTTGTGTTTCCACTACATTTTATTCTTCACTATGAACTCTTATGCTCATGATCATGAGTAGCTAACCCAAGGAAGTTTCTAAGGGAGTATTCTAGTGATGAAACTGAGTATTTAAACATTCATACTTAATATTTATTATTTTATTAGAGTTATTATAAGAGTTATCTTAGTGGTAAAGGCTATTTTGTGTCTCCACTTTCCATTAGAAGCTTAAATTTTTCTTCTTCAATATTCTCCCTTGATCGAGCAGGTGGATGTGAAGTATATCAACAATCCTTGAATGTTCTATATATTCAAAACCATATACAAAAGAGGATGTTAACACATAGGATGTATTGTGTTCATTAAGTAAATTTGAAACTAATATTAAAATAGTGAAAGTTCAATCTGGGTAATTCTCTTGAGAATATCTCCTTTTTTGCTAACTTCATTATGTTTGCATTCATTGTGTTTTCATTTCATTTGCATGATTAATTTTAGAATTGAATTATCAATTCTCAAACCTCAATTTTTTTTAGTTTTATTTCATAAATAAAAAAATATAAAAAATAAAAGGTGAATTAGAAGTAGTGAGTGATTGAATACAATAGATCCTCAAGAGAACAATGAAGTTCACCCCTTGTGCTACACTTAGTTAAAATATTTTTAGAGCTCAAACAAAAACAATTAATCTAGAGTTGATGATTAAATAGATAAACAAGGATTATGATATCAGAAAAGAAGAACTAATCCCTTTATTTGACTATGTATGAGGATTAATGGTAGAATTCCACTCAGATCTAACATTAAATCACATCCTAGGGTCAAAAAATTCCCGAGCTAATAAATTTACAAAAATGCGGCTATTACCCTAGTAAATCCATACCAGGATGAAACGATCATCAGTATTGCACACCGCAAAATAGAATCACCTTTTTTTCATGTCATCGTAGAAGATATCAATGAGATTAGTCCTATCCCCAAACCAGACAGTCCTACCATTGGTTGGATGATACCCAATGTGGACTACCTTTAAAATGGAGTGCTATCATCAAACAGAGTAAGAAAAGAGCCGGCCCAATGGTAAGTGACCAACTTTACTCTTTATGATGGCCCAAATCACCATAAAAATCTATATAAATGAGTATTTGATGAGGTCCTCCTCATATGTGTCGATGGTGAAGAGACTATTTCCATCCTGAAAGAAGTGCATATTGGATCTTGTGGTGCCCACTAGACAAAAATCTATCTTTCCAATCAAATATAAATTCTCGTATACTTTTAGATTTCAGTGACACAGTATTGTACAAAATTAACCAAGAATTTTCATTATTTACAAGTGCATGTCAAATTCATCCATCAACCCTCAAAGTTGTTAAATTTAGCCAAATACTCTTGGTCATTTTCCATATGTGGAATGGATGTTGTAGGGTTGTATCCTACAACTATGTATAAGCAATTAAAATACATCCTAATGGCTACCAACTTCTTCTCTAAATGGGATGAGGCAATACCCCTCAAAGAATTCAGGACCAAAATCATCACTAGCTTTGTGAAAGCCAACATCATTACCAAATTTGGTGTCTCTCATACAATAATGATGAGAAACAATGCTAATTTTTGTTTTGATGAGTTGGGGAAGACCTATCAATAGTATAGTATCAAATCCAACCACTCGTCCTGCTATCACACAATAGTTAATGGACATATGAAGGCCTTCAACAAGACCCTATCAAACATACTCCATAAGATGGTAGATAAGGATAAAAAGTCTTGTCCTGAGAAGCTCTTTTATACATTATGGGATTACCTGACTACCACCCATACTGCCACATGGGTGACCCTGTATTTACTTTTATATGGAACAAAATCAATCCTTCCCATTGTAGTCCAATTTCTCTTTCTCGATGTTTCTATCTATGATCAGATATCCATTGATGAGAAATACTATAAATGACCAGATGAATTTTATCATCTCAATGAGAAAAGATTTCATACCTTGAATCACTTGGAGGTCCATCAATATTAGATAGCACATGATTTTCACAATAAAATCTTCTTATACTCATTCCTCTAAGGAGAACCAGTACTAGTTCTCAAGACTCCAATGATACTAGGGAATAAGACTCTGAAGATTGAGCCAAAGTGGGAGGGAACTTATTCCATACACAAGGTCCACTATAAGAGAGGTTATTCCTTAATCTCAATGGGAGAAGAGATCATTACAGACCCTACCAACACAATATTTCTAAATAAATACCACATGTGATAAAACACCATCATCCATGTCACAAGACAATAAAATACATGACACTGACATACTTGTTGTATGAAATTAAACTGCATTGCGTCATGGTCATGTATGTACAAAATTAAAAGGCACACCATATGGTCCTAGTCATATGAACCAAAACTAAAATACATCATAGTTCAAGCTATAATAATTTAAACTATATAGTCTAACATCCTAGTCATAATATGTTAAACTTTACAAAAAACATCCTTATTTCATGATGTAAAACTGCATTGTTCATGTCCTTGTTGCGATATGTACAACTATGAAACATTTCAATATGTGATTGAGCGGATGATAATCTTTGGTGTTGGTCCTCAACCAAAACTTTGTTCAAGAACATTTTGTGGCTTGATTCCTTCCATCATAGGATATGTAGTGACTCCCAGATCTTCAATCTTGGGTCCAACCGCAACATAAAAATGCCACCCTCTCTATTTACGGGCGATACTTGCACAAGGATCCTTGAAAGAACTACGTGGGGCTTGATTATCTACTCAAATGAGATACATAGTTATGGAAAAATCTATAATGTCCTGGGCCTAGCCACAAATAAATAAAAATTCCCCTCCCCTATAGATAAAAAAAGATCTATGCAGGAAACCTTAACTCAGGTTCCCTCATTTAGGATCTTTTTATGGAAATGAAAGTTTCCTCTCCCACATATAAATAATAAATATCTATACTGAGGACTTCACACTCCATGGAAAATACTGATAAAAATGATTCCTTTATGCCCATACATATTCCTTCCACCAATTATACTCCTTATTCAGGGCAATTTCGGTTCTCCAAAAGTTTCTCTCAGTCATTGGTGATAAGATGTAAGATTCTTGTAGACAACTTTGTCTGACTATGAAGTAATACACCCTATTTGGATTTTCATAAGACGCCCACAAAAAGGGAGTATAACCTAGAGGATTTTACTATTTGAATATACAGTAATATTCCCTAGTTGGCTTTTCATAAGTCTCCCACCAAAAGGGCATGTCAACCAGAGGTAAATTCATACTTAAGATTGAAAAATTCTACATTCGTAAGCCTCAACAACACTATTCTAGTAACCTGTTGTTAAAACAATGATCTATAGTAATCTCTTTCATTTTGTCCCATGTCACATTTTAGATAAGAGAACCCACAATATCATGGTTTATGATTTCCTCCCTCATGTAAAAAGCTTGCTGAAGCACCCTTGGCCATCTAAGACTTACATTACTCTTCATTTCCATGACAAATGTTCCTCACCATATGAATTAAAATATAAAGATACCTAATTTCCTCAACACAAGACGTTAAAATTAATGTTTGACAAAAATTAAATAACTATATGTGTCTTGGTACTTCCCATTATGAGACACATAGTGATGCCTAGATCTCCCATCTTGGGCCCATCCACAATATCCCTTTTTCACATCAAGTCAACTTCATCCTTACCATATGATGCTAAACTACATGGATGATGTCTTTACCGCATGAAAATAAACAACATGATTTCTGAGAACTACGTATGGATTGATTATCATTCTAATGAGATATGTAGCGATGTCCAGATCCTACATCTAGGTCCATCCCCTTCAAAATTAAGATGTCCAAATCCTTTATTTTTATTTCCATTGTGTGTTGGAAGAAACCTTTTTCAATATTTGTTTCTCACACTGAGCATAACTTATGTGGGCTTAGCAATTTTGGTAAAGGATTCCCTGCATGATCAAGGCATATCAATTCACATCAGGGTTGCTTTGGTCATAGTAGAAATACCTTAAAAGAAATACCATATTTACTTACCACATGACGTTAAATTTCATGGTTGATGGAAATTATAGAACTACATGTGGCTTGATTCTCAATCCAATGAGATACATAGTGACGTTCAGGTCCTAGGCCCTATTTTATCCATAATATGAAAATAAAATATTATTTTCTCATGTATGGGTTAGACCTACATAGGAAAATAATTTATCCCCATTATTGACAGTTTTGATATGAAATGCTCCTCCCATATTTAGGTACTTTCCTCCCCCAAACCAAACTCTATTTCTGTGATAATATAAATATCCATAAGCTTTCCATAGCCATCAGTAGTATAATTTCAGATTCCTAAGGATGCCTTTGTCTGACTATATAGTAATATTCCCCAGTTTTATTTTCATAAGTTTCCCACTAAAAGGGACTATCAGCCAAAGGATGACACTATTTGACTATGTAGTAATATTCCCCAGTTGGATTTGAATAAGTTTCCAACAAAAAGGTCCTATCGACTAGAGGTAAATTCATCCCCAAGAGAGACCTTTTCTATCTTCATAAGACCCAATTAAAATTTCATCCCATATCACTATTCAGATTCAAATACTCCTAGATTATAGCTTACAACCCTCCCCTCATCAAACCTAAAAATGATAGCACATTATTTGATAGACTACCACGAAAGAGAAAAATCTCCAATATTCTTGTCAAAACCAAAAAAACTTAAACTATAACCCTGAATTCCTCAATGTAAGATGTTAAACTACACAATCCATGCCCTGGTCACATGACATTAAAATTTATGATGTTTCACCCCTTTTCAGGGGGTGGTATTCCCCCCAAACATCATTCATCTAATAGAGTGTATCATAATTTACACAATCCAAATTCATGTAGAAATGGTTTCTCGTTCATGGAAAATGCTAATACAGATTTTCTTTTCATTCTCAAACACCTTCCTTTTACAAAGGACCCTTTATGGTCTTGAGAAATATGAATCTTCACAAACTACCTGGTCATTGATAATTGAATTTCAGATTCTTGAAGACACCTTTGTTTGACTATGTATTAATATGACCTATTTGGATTTGTATAAGTTTCCCACCCAAAAGGGTCTGTTATCTAGAGGATGACACTATTTGACTATGCAATAATATTCCCTAGTTGGATTTGCATAAGTTTCCCACCAAAAGGTTCTATAAACCAGTGGTACATTCATCCTTGGGAGAGATCAATTCTATCTCTGTAAGCCCCTATGACAACATCATTATGGAAACCAATTTTCAAATATGGAAAATGGTATTTCATTTTATATTTGTCTTGTATCATGTTTTAGATATGGAAACCATAAAATTATGACTCAAAATTCACCTTTAGGAATCTAAAGAATTTTATAATATTTTTGGTCAGTAATCCCTTCTTGTGTCATCATTCCATAACTCATGGTTAAATTTTTTCAAATAAAAACACTAATCAAATTAGTCTAGCTTTCAATACTATAAAATACCCAAAAAAGAGACATATTACTCACTAGGTTTAAAACTCATAGAAGGGAACCCTGTGTAAAAGTCGAGTCTCAGCTCACTAGACATCCACTCCATGTGGCTTTGGAAAAAATTGAGTGATGCAAATAAAGAGGCAAACAACTTGTTAGGTTGAAACCCTATAAAGGGAGACATGAGAAAAATCCAAGTCTCACCCACTAAGTCATTATCATCATGAATTAGGAAAAAATAGGGATATGACACAAAAGACACAAAGTTTATAGGGTATTTCATATGACCCTAGAGACAGTCGAACTGTGCTCTCTAGGTCAAAAATACTTAGGCAAAAAATAGAGCATTTCATCATTTTCTTTGTAATTATAACACATTGAAAGGATGAAATTAAATCAAATGATTCATTTTCAATGTTATGATTATGATGATGATAGAAACATAGAAATAGATAATCAAGGAACAAAAAAACCCTTCTTTATTAATGTTTTAAAATGTAGAGGAACTTCTCCATGCTGAAGTCTCTCTTCCAAATTATATAGTGACTCATCTACATAGGCCTTGAGATATTGAACTATAGCTCAATCATTATATGAATATTTCTAAAACCCAACTATTTTCATGGCGATAGTGTCTTTATTGTGACAAAGTTCCTCCTCTATAGCCAAAAAATCTTTACCTTTTACAAAGATTGTAACACCCTTGATTTCAAGTAAGTAATAATTTTTATGTATTTTAAGTATGTAAAGTTTTTGGGTAAAGTTTATGAGGGTTTGGAGGACATTTTGAATGTTTTGGGGATTTTATAGAGTTTCAAGATTTGAGCAGAGTTAGTATTTGGTATGAAAATCTTACATGAAACAGTGTAAAGTGAGACGTAGGCTATTGGGTAGGTGCACAGTTAGGCACACAGTTTGACCAAACCACATTACCACCCAGTAATAGCCATGCAATTTGGAACATAGGAAAAACACGGTTAGTGAATTATTTATCTAACCGTGTGAGGCAACTGCGTGAAGGGTGTTTGGAGATAGTGGTTGGGGGAAAATTTGTGCATGCTTTTCCTAGACATGAACCTAAACCATTTCCGGTAAAAAAATTAGATCCTTAAATTATGGATCTCATTCGGGATTACCTATAAACCACTCTTTTTTCTTCTTTCATGGCCCTAACTCAGTTTTCTCTCCTCCTAAAGGCTATGGATACTCTTCCCTTTGATCTAGGAGTAATATGTTTGCAAATCTTAGTGCATTGAAGGCCGAATTTATTGGTAGATCTCTGATTGAAAATTAATTTTTTATTATAAAAACACATTTAAGGGAAAAGTGAGAAACCATGAAGTCCATAAGGAATGAAACAAAACAACTCACACAGAACAAACTACAGGATCTGCCCCTGCCAGCTGATGCTCCATGACAAAAGACTTCCCCAAGCAGGACCCTTTAGCAACCAGTCCCATGCAGCAATGCACGGGCACAGAAACGATGGCGAAGCCATACCCTCTCAAGCATCCAAGTCTAAAAGGCCACCATTGGTGAAGAATTCATGCTCTGGTCCTCTTCTGAATCAGACCCAAGTAATTTGCTGAAAAAAAACATCACATAAAAGAACAACACCAAACAAAAAGGAGAAATAGAAGCTAATGGATTCCTCTCAACCAAACCAACCAACGCTACAAACTTAACCAAAGTCATTAAAGATTAACTTGATATTACCCGATTCCGGTTACCTACAAAGAATCTAGGACAAAGATGTGATCTGAGTGGAAGGTGCATATGTAAGAAGATCCTTTAATCGAATGGTCAGATTGTCCCATGTCTGAATATACTCCTCAAGATTGATCTTCCCGTTGTTGAAAGATACAACTAATATTCTGTATTTCCTATCAACCCAAGCATATTTTTCCTCATTAAGAGTCAACCTTAATATTCTCCCCATCATTTTAGCGCCTTCTTCTTCAGTTGCATTAAGATACAAAACTTGTTCTGCCGTTTCTTATTCTGAGCTCATGATCAGATCCAAGTGTTGTTCATCCACAACACCTTCCTTTCCATGATTGTCCAACTTTTTTCCTTTAAATTTCTTCACTGACTGTGTCTCCATAGGAAGGGGTAAGAAGGAGTAATCCTTCCTCCACTTATGACTACCCTTCCACCCTTCCAAGAGGGCCTGATCGAAATTCCTTCAAGTTCCTGACCCGCATCGCTAGCCTATTTAAACTCATTGACCGGTTAAACATATTCATTGGAGCTAGCATCCTGAGGTTTAGAGTGAAAGACCTCACCGCTGCTATGCCCCTCATGAACCTCCTTCAATGCCATAGCCTGAAAAAAGGGGTCTGAGACCTATTTACCAACACACTTCTAAGACCTTCCATCCTCAAAATCCATTCCCAAGTCATCCAATTCAAGACACCAAAAACTATTGCAAACCTAGACATTAGTAATGGGTCTTTCCAATCACACTCCTCTTGAAGCCTTCGCCTAGTCCAGGTTACCTTCATCAATGATAACTCCATTTTTGTTTTGGGCCTCTGCATCCCAGTGGAACTCCCCATCTCCTTCTGTATTGTCCACTTCCACTGCCACCTTAAACTGAGTTGAAGAACCATTTCTTATGCTGGCGGATGTAGAAGAAGTCAGCCCTACCCCTGCATTAGTGTTCATCCTAGTTTCTTCCAACCCCCACCCCTCCTACGGACCCAAAGCAGAGGCCCCTAGCTACTTACCATGATTGTAGGTATCAACTCCCTATTCAAGTTCCTTCTGCTACGCATCCATACCGGACAAGAGTCCTCTGTCCAGAACTTCACCCTTTCCAACCACAACTACCTCAACAAACCGCACACCCACTTTACCATGGCACAAGGACCCATAAACACCACTTTCCACAGCCCCATATCTCTTCAACCTACCTCTTCAATCCTCCACCAAGTGGCCTAACCACTTGCAATCAGAACACAAGTCCATCTATGAATCATACACAACTTGTTACCTATAATGATACTCCTCTCAAATGGTTATCCAGACAAAATATAGGGGCTATCAAGATACATCGACCTCAACACACACCCTTGGGTTGACCGGGTGGCACAAATCTTTGGTTTGACTATCAGTACACAAAAACCTTCCAACGAGATTTCCCAACATTCTGATAATCGACAAATTCTGGAAAGGAAGAGAAAGATTAGGAAAACTAACCCAAATAACTAACAAAGGGAAGTCCCATTTCCTATGATATTCATAAGTCCATCTGAGAAGGTAGAATCCAGCCCCATTACAACTACAAGGCACATACGACCATGCCTTGATCAATTCTTCCTCTAACGAGAAACACACCATTAAGTTCTTGTTGTCTATTAAACCAATATTAGCTCTTTTCTGAAGACTCCATGAACTGAAGACACATCTGTCGAATGAATCCACCGATGGCCTTCTTCGTGAGAAATGAGCAACCAGAGTCCGGTTGTGTAACAATGAAGCTTCATAGAATTCCGCGAGTGACAATGGAAGATTAGGGTTTCCCTTGTACAAATCAGGAACCTTTGGGTGCAGAGAAAATTCCGGAAAGGGAGGGAGAAATTTGGGTTTGGAAAGGGGGGAAAAGGGAAACAACATTTCCTTGGAGGCCGACGAAGGTCCCTCCCCTCACAGATGGGGGAGTTTTTGAAAATTCAACCTGGTTTTGTTGAATAATTCCTATCATTCTTCATTTTCCTGATAGTTTTTGAGGTAACTAGCTTCACTCTCAGCTCCTATTATTATAACTTGAAGGCTTAGTTCCAAATTGTTTTAATTTCTTGAAATTGATTATGAAATTGATGTGTAAAGCATGTTAGAAACACTCTTTAGTGATGGTTTGCACAATTTTTGTAATTGGTTATTGTGAAAAGTGTTTTGTTTAATGATTTTAAAATAATTCTTTAAAATATGGATCAGTTTTGATTAATGGAAATTATTTGATTAAAATGTTTTCAATAAAATGTAGGTTTTACTGAAATGGGTAGAAATGGTTGGTTTGACATGGTTTTGGCATACACAGGGTAGTGTGGGTTCATTCTTTCTATGTGACCCTAAATAAGGGGTGTGAACCATTGGGTTACAAGGGATGTGACCCTGGATTAGGGGTGTGTTCCATTCGAGCACAAGGAAATTGTCCACTTAGTGATGACTTAGTGGATGGATGAGAAACCACTCATGAGCATGGAACTATTAATGAATCATGAATGAGTGGGTGTGAGTGTGAATCATGGAATGGGTATTCCAAAAAAGTAATATGAAATGTTTTAAAGCATTATTTTTTTATGTTACTTGGATTTTTTTGGTTGGAAAACTATTTTTGGTTGAAATTTCTTTGGCTTTGATATAAATTGATGAAATGGTTTTATATAAATTGTTTTATAGACATGTGACAACTTGTTATATAATAGTGGCATGGGTAGGGAAGTCATTTGGGGAAATCCCACAGAGTTTCATTACTCAACCTCTGATTTGGAACTTTTTTTATTTTGAAGATATTGTTTATCAAGATATAGATAAAGGAAAAGTATCTCATTTCTTTAGTGATGCTTCATGATACTTGGTAATGGATTGTGGAGTTGGAGTATAGAGCATGTTGGGAGCTCTGGAGTTATGTCTTTGGATCCTTTAAGATTTTTGGTTTAGTCTTCTGCTTCAGTTCTCTAATTTTGGTCATTGTGTAGATTAGTATTTTTGTCATTTAGTATTAATTTTAGTTTCATTAAATTATTATCAAGAATCAAATGGTGGTTTTGGTTAGGGTATTCTTTGTTGTTTTTGTTTTTATATTAAAATGGAAAATTCTACCCCAATTTTATAGATACCCTTAGCATTTATTTCCAGCCTTTGGCATCTTGAGGATGTCATGTAAATCCTAGTTTCAGTTTCACCTCAACTAAATCCATTAAGGAGGGGAAGGATGTTACAAATGGTATCAGTCTTGGCTGGTCCATATTTTTTTGGGGGGTGGGGAAAGGTATTGTTTGGTCTTGGAATTGGAGAATCATTCTTGATTAGTTATTGAGTTAGGGTGGTAGAAAAAAGTAAGATTGCCGAATCATGAAATATAGAGCCTAAAAAGGTGTAGCTAACCTATTTATGTTGAACCTCAAGTTACTCGAGAGTTGGGTACATAAGTATTTTAAGACACTTATAGGAGTTTTAATATCATTGTCATGGTTTTAGCCAATGATATGATCATTACATGCATCGTAGAAATGACTTCACACTAAAACTGCATATTTCATTTTCAGTAATGATTTATAATTTGGTAAAAAAATATTTATTTTTGAAAAAGTATTGAAGTTGTTTCCAAATATTAGATTTTGAAAAGGAATGGTTCTGGTATTTTGAAAATGGTTTAATTTTAAAAATCATGGTAAAATTTTCAAATATACGTTGAAAATGGAAAGTGTTGAATTTTGGAAATCCTTATTGTGATAGTTTTGATGTGGTAAATTTGAATTGATAAAACTTCAGTTGCTAGAGAGTGATAATTATGTCATATTTTTTGTTATAGAAATGGAACCCGGTGGGCGTAAAAGAATCCAACTAAAAGAAGCTGCAGAGAATGTGGTTGCACCTAAGCCACAGGTGAACCAATAGCTAGTTCAAAGTATTGTAAAATCTTTTCAAGATGTAGATAGAGGAAAATAAATGAATGAATCAAGGAAAGTGGATCATTCCATTCAGTTCAAAAAGAATAATATGCACATCTTTAAAGGTTATTCAGAACCAGAGAAAGAAAAGGTGTGGCTACATAGGATGAATCGAATCTTTGATTTCCTTGGAACACTGGTAGAATTGAAAGTAAAGCTGTAAACATATATGTTGGAGGATCTTTCACACAAATGGTGAGATTCAGTAGTTCAATCTAAATTATAAAAAGGAATTTCAAGGGAGTATTTTAAAGAATTTTTCAACAAATAATTCTACCCTCACAGGTTTAGAATTTCAAGAATGGAATAATTTTTCAACTTCAAGAGGGATAATATCTTATTAATGGGGTATGAAGCTAAATTTATGAATTTAGTCTACTTTTCACCCAAATTTGATGATAGTACATCCTTAAAGGCACAAATTTTTAATCGGGGCTAAGGAGGGAGATTCGCTCGAAGAATATCATGCTTTGTTTAACAGGTTATACAGAGATGGTCAATAGAGAGATAATGGCAGAAAAGGACATATCAATAGATATGGGTGGAAGAAGCTTGTTGATACCTACAAGAAATAGTGAGAAATCTAAATGTCAGGAATAAGAGGAAGAGTGACACCTATTTCCAAGGTATTGGGATGACTTAGAATTATAAGGTTAGATCAGTGAATCTTCCTCCCAATCCCAAGATAAATGTTGGATGTTTTCAATTTGGATCTTTTGATCACTTAAAACAAGAATTTTCTATTCCACCTATAGTATGCCACAATCGCAAATAGATGGGGAATCTTTGGTTCTGCTGTCACTGTGCTCTAATGCTGGGTGTTCAGGACACTTCTCATGTGTCATAGACATCGCATGCTTCATCAAGATGAGTGAAGAAAAAATAATTCTCCTTAATAGAATTGAGCTATCCATGATGATTCTAGTAATTCCATGACTCCTCGGCAAGGGAAATCTCAACAGCACAATGAAGATCAAAGTGAAATGACTAATCAATTATATAGAACTAAGAAATTGATTTTGGATGATCAATTTGGATCATCGATGGCGAGAGGTATGATTCTTTTGAATTATAACCTTATGAAATATTTGTTTGATATAAGTGCATCCCATTTAATTATTTATTCTCATGCTATTTATTTTCTAGGTATTCATGTTTAGATGATGCCATCTATTTTGAAACTTCAAACTTCTCTTGATAAAAGAGAATGTTGATCCTTTATGTGCTGAGAATTTTATATAACTTTTTATGGAGTAGAGTTGATTTCGGACTTCTCTATGCTTGATATGGATGTCTGTGACATAATCCTGAGTATGTATTGGTTGAAAATTTTCGAGGATCACATCGATTTTTATACCTAAACAATTAGTTTTACGACTAATGATGGATTCAAACATGTAATTAGAAGAAAAATAATGGTAAAAGAAGGTTCAAAATGATTTTTTTCACTCGTATTTGGAACAATATCATACCATTTTGTAGTTTATACCTTTGAATCGATGTAATATATCGATACTAGTATTTTTCCAGCAGTTTTTGATTAGTTTTAGGATGTTTTTCACAAAATTTCACAAGGTTTATACCTAAAATAGAAGTTTTCTAGGGACCAGTCCTATTTCCCTTCCATATTATTGGATGTAACCAACATAATTAAGTGAATTGAAAGTGAAGTTGGAAGATCTTGAAAGAAAAGGGTTCATTCGGCCTAGTACATCTCTATGGGTAGTGCCAGTCTTGTTTGTGAAAAAGGAAGATGAAACTCTTCAGTTCTGTGTGTATTATCGTAATCTTAACCAAGTTATGATAAAAAATTAGGATCTATTTCCACACATTGATGATCTATTTGATCAATTTATGTGATCCTAGTGGTTCTCTAAAATTGACTTGCGATTAGGATATTACCAATTGCAGTTTTGGAAAGAGGATATTCCAAAGAAAACTTTTAGTAGTAGATTTGACCACTACATCATATGGTCATGCCTTTTGGTCTTAAGAATGTACTGATAGTATTTATGTAATTTATGAATAATATATTTTAGAAGTATTTTTATTCTTTTGTGGAGGTATTTGTGGATGACATATTGGTGTATTAAAGGACAAGGTATGAGTATGAGCAACACTTGAAAACAATGTTGGGAATTTTGTGGGATCATTGTCTGTATTCCAAATTACCAAAGTGTAATTTTTGGGTACAAGAGGTATGTTTCCTTGTCCGTGTAATCTCTAAAAGAGGTGTTTTTTGTGGATCCAAAAAATATAGAGGTTGTTATCTCTTGGTAATTACCAAAGAATGTATTTGAGATACATAGTTTCCTTGGTTTGGCTGGTTATTACCAATAATTTATTCACGATTTTTCATGAATAACCTCACCAATGATAGATTTTACTAGGAGGAATGTTCCATTCCAATGGAATGAGGAATTTAATGTCTTTTCAAGAGTTTAAGGTTCACTTTACATCACCACCGATATTTTTTTTTTCCAGATTCAGGATAAGGGTATGTGGTGTATTGTGATGATTCAGGACTAGGATTGGGATGTGTTCTCAAGCAGGGAGATCATACTGTTTCTTATGGATCATAATAGTTATGGTTTCATGAGAATAACTACACAAAACATGATTTGGAGTTAGCTGATGTAGTCCATTATTTGAATAGTTGGTATCATTACCTCTTTGGTGGAAAATTTATAGTGTCTATAGATCATAAGAGCTTGAAACGTATTTTATCACAAATAGATTTGAATCTGAGATAAAGAATATGGATGGAGTATCTTTAAATTTTTTACTTTAACTTGATGTATACGTCCGGTAAAGGAAATTCGGTGGCAGTTGCATTTAGTATAAATTTGTGTGGTCATTTGAAAAAAGAGGCTTTATATCAGTGGTAGTTGATGTGGATCATAGATGATATGCACTTAGATTATGAAGGCCCAGGTAGTGAAAAAATTTTATTCTTAGTCTCTTTTTTTTCCTAATTTAGTGTAGATTGTTAAAGAGGCACATACATATGAATCTGAATGTGTTGTTATGAGATCAAAACTAAATGGTGGGGAGACCATTAAGGGATTAAAGCTAGATAAGAGTTTATTTTTGTGGTTTCAAGATCAAATGATAATACCTTTGGATTTTCAATATGGGATGTTCATATGGGAATGAAGAATTTTTACAAGGTGTTGAAATCACACTTTTGGTGGGTCGGTATGAAAATAAAGGTAGTCGAGTTTATTTTGAGATGTTTAACTTATCAGCAGGTTAAAAAAATTACTAGTGACAAGTTGGTATGTTGCAGTATTTACCTATTTCTATTTGGAAATGGGAGAATATAGTGATGGATTTTGGTAGTAGGTCTCCCAATAATAGTTAAAAAACGTGATTCTATATGGGTGTTAGTGGATCAGATCACAAAGTCGGACCACTTCATCCCTATTCGGGAATATCATACAGTGGATGACTTTTCAAAAATATATATATGAGAAGTAGTATAGAGGAATGGTGTACTAGTTTTGATAGTATCATACTGAGATACAAGGTTTATGCCTTATTTCTAGAAATACTTCAAGATATCCCTTGGTACTTTGTTAACAATGAGTACAATGTATCATCCTTAGGTGGATGGATAATCCGAAAGAATGATAAAAAATTTGGAAGACATGTTTTGGGATTGTGTAATTGATTTTTGTGGCTCATTAGAGGAGAAAATACTATTAATAGAGTTATTATATAACAATATTTATCAGGTCTCAATACATATGGATCCTTTTAAAGAATTTTATGGGAGACCTTGTCGTTCTCCACTTTGTTGGATGGAAAAAAGTGATACTTCACTAGTTGAAACAAGACTTCTTTAAAATACATTTAAAAATATTCAATTAACCAATAAGTGAATAGAGATGACTCAAATTCATCAGAAATCATATGTGGATCATCATCAACAGTCGTTTTTGTTCGAGTTTAGTGATCATGTGTTCTTGAGAATATCTTCAATCCTTTGGCATCATCATTTTTGGTAAGCGAGGCAAGTTATCTGCAAGATACATAAGACCTTTTGAGATACTTGAATGGGTTGGTGAGGTGGAATATCAGTTGGATTTTCCACCATGGTTCAGTGTAGTGAACAAAGTGTTTCATGTATCATAGTTGAAAAAGTATCAACCTAATCCTGACCATGTGATTCGATGAAATCACATTGACCTAGAGTCAGACTCTTTATTGGTACATATTCTATTGTAGAACATAGACAGTCAAGAGAAAGGTTTTTTTGGGAAAATCATCATTCTAGTGTGAGTTTTTTGAAAAAATGGCCATATTCTGAAAGAAACTTGGGAACAGGAGAAAGAAATGGTCGAGAAATGGCCAAAAATCTTTCAAGAAAATGGTGGTTTTCTATTTTCTAGGGATGAAAAGAACAATGTTTGGGAGAATTTAACACCCACCAGTTTCAATTAATTAATCTTTTATTTATGTATTTTAAGTATGTAAAGTGTTTGGGTGAAGTTTGGGAGTGTTTGGAGGAATTTTGGAATGTTTTGGGGGCTTTTCTAGAGGTGCATGGTTTGAGTGCGGTTAGTAGAAACATGTAACTCATACATGAAATTGTGAAAAGTGAGACATATGATATTGTGTAGGCGCAGAGTTAGGTGTATAATTTGGCCAAACCGTGCAGCCACCCAGGAGTAACTGTGCAAATTATAATAGAGGTAAAAACATGGTTAGCACACAATTTTTCTAACTGAGTGAGCCAACCATATGAAGGGTGTTTGGAGACAGTGGTTAGAGAAGGGTTTGCACACAGTTTTCCTAACTGTGCACCTAAACCATGCATGGAACAAAGTATACATCCTTAATTTTTTTATCTCATTCAGGATTACCTCTAAACCACTCATATTTCCTCTTTGACAACCCTAACTTGATTTTTTGTCCTCTCAATGGATATTGAGACTTTTCCCTTCAATCCAAGAGTGATCCTTTGACAAATCTTGGGGCATTGAAGGCTGAAATTATTGGTAAGTCTCGGTTCTTTGTGGTTTTCTTTAGATAAATTATTCTAATCTCTCTTATATTCATATATCTTGTTCATTATAGATAGATATATGATATTTTATGCCAATGATGATGATATATAGATGTTTTTATGTTAGGGAATAATATCTAAGGCAAGTATTTGAAGATTCAACCCAGTTTTGTTGAAGAATTTGTGTTGTTGTTCATTTTCATCATAGTTTTTGAGGTATATGGATTCACTCTCTACTCCTCTTATTATAACTTGAAGTATTATTTTCAATTTGTTTGAATTTCTTGAAATTGATTGTGAAATTGACGTGAAAATTATGGTAGAAACTCTCTTTATTGATGGTTTGTGTAATTATGGGAATTGATTATTGTGTAATGTTCTTTGCTTAGTGATTTTAAAATGATGTTTTAAAATATGGATTGGTTTTGATTCATAGAAATTATTTGATTGATTTTTTTTCAATTAAAGGTAGGTTTTATTGAAATGGGTTGAAATGGTTGGTTTGATAAGGTTTTGGCATACACAGGTTGGTGGGATTTCATGATTTTGATGTGACCCTAAATAGGGGGCTTGTACCATTGGGGTACAAGGGACATGACCCTAGATAAGGGGAATGTACCATTGGGGAACAGGGATATTGGCCACTTAGTGATGTCTTTGTAGATGGACGAGAAACTGCTCATGAGTATGGAACTATCGATGAAGCATGCATGTGTGCGTGAGCATGAATCTTGGAATGGGTTTGTCAAAAATGAATGAAAAATAGTTTAAATCATTGTTTGTTTTATTTACTTGGAAATTACATGGTTGGAATTTTTTTTGGGTTGGAATATCTTTAACTTTGATATAAACTGATGAAATGTTTTTAAATGGTTTTATATAAATTGTTTTATATAAATTTTATAACTTTTTATATCCTAGTGGCATGATTAGGGAATTCATTTGGGGAAAATCTATTGAGTTTCATTACTCACACTCTGCTTTGGCACTTTGATACTTTTGAAAATATTTTTTATGGAGACACAAATAAAGGAAAAGAATCAAATTTCTTTAGTGATTCTTTATGGTACTTTGGAATGGATTGTGGAGTTGGAGCATGGAGTATTTTCAGAGTTGTGGAGTTATGAATTTGGGTTCTTTGAGATTGTGGTTTAGTCTTCTACTTCAGTACTCTATTTTTGGTCATGGTGTAGTTTGGTATTGTTGTCGTTTGGTATTAATTTTTATTGAATTAAGTTGTTATTATGCATAATATAAAGGTTTTGGTTATAGTATGCTTGGTTTTGATTGTTTTTATTTTAAAAGGGGAAATAATCCCCAATTTTATTGAATCCCTTAGCATTTATTTCCATCCTTTGGTGTATTAGGGATTTTGCCTAAGGACTAGTAGTAGTTTCATCTCAACTCAAGCCTCTAAGGAGGGGTAGGATGTTATAGTGAACCTTTACAAGGAATGGTGGATTATGAAAATATATTCCTATATGGCCAATAGTTATTCTTAAAGGCATACCATTTAGAGAGATTTCTCATTGAGACGACGCTGATGCTCCTCCGCCTCCTTGGCATTACACATCTCCTCCTACGATACAACATCCCTTAGATCTTCAAACTAGCCTTCTAGATGCGCCTCATCTTTTCATGACCTTTGATTCTCATCCCATTTTCAGATTATTTACTTCAAATTGTGGTGGATTATGTGGTATTCAAACCATTGATACCCCAAAATGGAAAACATGGTTGTAATTCAGTGAAGTCGTGATGGAAGATCTTCAAGAGGCATCTACAAAATTATCTTTCAGATGTCTCTCTAGAAGAAAAATTGTGAGGTGTAGAAAGTATCTTGTGAAACTAAGTCTGACTTAGAGCCTCTTTCAGAGTGATAGATGTATTTTGGGATTAGAACACTCAACGAGTAACTTTTCTACATTACCTATGAAATAATGTTAGTGTCAAATACCATTATTGGTGAGATTATCATAGAATCCCCCACCTCAGGTATGGACACTTAAGACAATGTAAATTAATATTAGATGGAACCCCCATTAACTTTAGAAATTTAATAGATAAAAAAGGAAGTAAAACAACTAGAGGAGTTACACTCACCCATTGGTGGATCAATGGTTGGAATTGATGCTTATCTGGCATACTTGGTCTCAACGATTTGGGTAGGAACCTCCTAACCATGAACATTCTCCCGAGTTTTCCCAGCAACCAGGATGGAAGGCCCTCAATGTTTCCCACTTCAGGGTTCCTAGCTATTACTTACTCGGTAATGGAAGAAGGTTTAACTTATATTTCTTGGTCATGAAGTGCGTTTGTGACATTTTAAATGGACAATGCTACACAAGTTGATCCCTAGTGTAAAACATCAGATGAAAGAAGGTCGATTGTGTTTGAAAATAAAAGAAAGAGAAAAATCACATCCATCCAATTCCCTATTAAACTCCCCAAACTCCTTAAGAGAACCTGAGATATAAATATCTAGATTAAATGTGTACATTACTTTATGATATGGGGTTTCAAGTATCATATAATCCTCACTAGTAAGGGTGTATAAGATTATTGGATCAGCACCCAAATTGGCTCCACCATCAACATCATTCACCGTGTTTTTAGTAAGCACAACCCTCTCAATCCCTTCCGATTCAGCATCAACACCACCACCTTCATTGGATGGTCTGAGATCCATGTCATAACCTTTTGGAGAAATGATAATACTAAAAATAGTGATCGTAGGATCCTATAGTGTGTGTGGTGAATCTAAAATATCAAAGGGAGTAAAAGACAGTGGTTGGATCATGATACCTTATGATGCATTTTGACATTACTAGGATTCTCCACCCTATACATAGGGATAGGATCATATGTGACGTCATCCCTTGATACTTCTCTTATCAAGGGAACAAAATCACCAACCGAAACCCGCACCTCATCTAGAACATCCTACTTAGGTCTCATGGGGTCATCTCTAAATCCCTTGAGAGAGGAGAGAGGAGTGGATGCTATAACCCATGGTTATAATCAAGATTTTATTCTAGACAAGTCAAGAATAAGCTGTGTCAGTAAAATTCACCCTGACTAATGATACATTGGGACAAGAACTTCACTCTCTATCATTCCTTCACTTTTGGTGGAGGAAGGATAATACCTGCCCTTGAAAATATAGGTTTTAGAGGTGGTAGTCAAGAATACTCTCCCACTATATCCTCCTCCACAATCTTCTAGCATGAGGATATCTTCCGCAACTCAAGATCTGATTCCTCAGTCCCATAGGGGAGCCTGTCGGGGCATATTATGGAAAAGGGATCCCGGTCATTTCCTCCTCTACCCGCTTCAATTCATGGTCACCATTTCCTTGGTGATAATATTTTTTTCAAAATAAGGAATAATAGGATGAATGAGTGAAGTAATAGAGGAGGAAAACTTATATCCTTAGGATCATCAAAGTCTTCCCATTCATAAGTGGATGACTTATCAACCCCTTTGGAAACCCCCTATTCCAGCGAGTCATTTACCCACTTTGTGTATGAGACATGGTCATTGATGGTGTAAATGAGCATCTCCATCTCCCAAATATATATTCCATATTTGATAGGATTATCATCAAAGTTGAGGTTGGGTGGGGATCAAACATCCCCAATACATAGAATCCACAACCCAACACAAAGGAGTAGCCTCAAGTCATCAAAATCAGATGGCCTTCTTTACTAAATTTTAACCACCTCTTGCCACACAAAATATGAGGTTGTTCCAGCCTGCTATGAAGAAGACCTTTGATTTCATGAGCTTCCCAGATCTCTCTATTGTGGTCAAAGTGTGGGAAACTAGGTCTTAAATTTCCTCTTGATGATGGCGACTAGACCATATAGGCACAATTTCAGCAGGAATAGACCTTTTTACCCTCACTGGTGGGCTAAAACGTGGATGAGGTCATTTGGGTATACTTGGGGCCTCCTCACTATCAATCTCTAGGATGGGTGGATCCTTCATACCATGATTTACTCATTCAATAGTCATTACAACCATGACATGGTGAAAACCCTTCATCAACACCCCTTAGGGATACAATGAAATCCAAGCCTTAGTATACTAGGAGGTCAAACCAATGGACGCACTCAGAGGGGGTAATTAATTACTTCTCGAGTCACCTTCATAGCTATGAGCATCCAAAGTTTTCAAAACACCATTGGGTGCCTCTATAATTAGATGTAAAAATGAGGAGATTCATTTATTTACTGTAGAAATTTTAATTGGCATACAAATCCATATATATCATAAACTTCATAGGTAACCTCAAAATCGATTCAGGTTTCAAGCACACCATCTTTGAAGGAAATCAAGTATGACCTCTATTTGTCACCGAACTTTTAATTGTCAATAAATTTTATAGTGGGAGTATCCCCATAGGGAAAGGAATTGAACTCCCTAAAATGATTCAATCTCATTGAGGCTTCACTAGGCTTCAAGGATAGGGGTTGGATGCCAGAAATGAGATCAAAGAATGGTTGAAACTGGACACCAGGAACTTTGATTCCACTTAACACAACATAGGAGGAAAAGTGTGCTAAAACCTACCGCCATAATACTTGGAATGGCCCTGAAATTTTTAAAAGAACCTTCCCTATGTGAACATGTAGTAGACACCGGTTAATCTTCTCCAAGATAGGGGATTCCAACCCGATATTATTTTTCTATACTAGATTGATTTCTATAACAAATGTACCCAACCTCACACCACTATTGGAGTCGCAGTCTGGATGCATGTAGATGCTTATCTACATTTCCAAGAATCCTTCAAGATGTATCTTGGAAGGTACATCATATTTTATGGAATAACCCCACTGATTATACTTTCCCTTATCCAATGTGGGTCATAATTTACCAAGAAATCCTCACTTCTCCATCATGAGACATACTGTGGGATGTTTGCACATGGTACCCTTACTCTTTGGATTTAGAGAAGCAAGCATCCATGCTTCAAAAGGAATATACCCCTTTAAGAGAGGTTCTTCCTTATTGATCTCCCAAGATATCTCCAAAATCTTTCTAGCCAGAGTATGCATCCTTTCTACATCTTCCCATGTGGATTTCAGTGGTATGAATTCATCATACATTTCTTCAAGGATGTGAGATCTAGAGATATTGTAGGCATCCCATATGCTAATTTCAACTTCCCAATGCATCATTTAGAAGGAATTGGTATGTGATCTCCATTGGCTTTACAACTTTATGATAAAATCTGGATTATTGTATACATATTTCTAGGACACCCAGACCACCTCATAAATGCTACCCCCTTAGCTTGGTCACAAAATCGGCATAGGTCCGACACACCCAGTATTTCCACATCCACTCGGGTCTAATTCTCCATCCTGTCCAGAGGTCCCAATCTTCATTCCATCCCTTTAATTAATCTATATTGGAATCACATAAGACGAATGAGTAATAGTGAGACTTTGAATCAGGAGTATGCGAATTCAAATCTAGAGCACACTTGTTGTGATGCATGACACATGTCATGGATGAGGTTATCACATTGATGTATGCACCCTGACACAAGATGATGGGAGTGGTAAGATTATTATATTCTTGGAACTATGAATGCGAGATATAATTATTCAATATCGGAATGAAGACCTCCTTCATATGTCTATGGTCGTAGAGTGGAAGATAGTTGCTCTATGGATATTCATGATGGTGGTTCTTTATATCTCTCTCCAAATATGAAAGGGTAGAATCACATATGTGGCAATAAACTAGCCAAACATTATCAACCATCTCCTTGATATGATTTTCGGCTTGTTAATCCGAAAATTTATCGTTCTAAGTGGCCATTAGGAATATTAATTTTAGCACATATATTTCATTAGAATAAAAGTCTTGGTTTTTATTTTTTTGAAATTAAAAATTTTGGTAAAGGCATAGAATCACGAAGGTATCTCACTCAGGTGACCTCTCAAAACCCACTCACCTAGGTTTATGCATCACGTAAACAAGTGAACACATAGTCTATGCAAACGAGGCTTCAACAAAAATGTCTTAATAGGATATTTTATGAAATCATAGCTTAAAAAAAGATAAAACAAATAGTATGTGTTGAAGATGAACATGATTAGAGCATCAACGCATAAGCAAGAAAAGGGACTGTTGAGGCCATCATCCCTATTTATAGATGCAGGGAGCCCCTGTACATGATCTGCATATGTAAAACAATATCATGGACTACCTGCATGGAAGACCAGTGTGAATGACCTGTATAACCATCAAGGCCTTTTCATCCGTTAACCTCAAAATCTTACTATCTTCTACTGATAAAATCTAATCCCGAGGGGGGGGGGGCTTTGTTGACACTTTGTTTTGTCATGTGGATGAAAAGATATTAAAGGAAAATACTAAGAGGAAAAGAAGGAAAGGATATTTTGGATTGCACATTCATTGGAATCTATCATGCACAGGCCCCAAATTATAGAATTAGTGCATAGGTCCAACCTACATACCCAACGTTAGCATTCAGGTCTCACCTATGCACCCAATGGTGCTATGAAGGCCCAGGTAGGTGCACCTAGTGGTCCCACATGAGTAGTTTGCACGAACCACCTATGAGAATCGAATCCTTCTCCTGGGGTCTTGTGTTTTCCTATAAATAGGACCCCATGGCTCCTCATTTTCAAAATGAAAAAACTTAGAGAAACCTCAAAGCTCTACTTGGCCTAGTCTTTTTCCCTATTCCTTCACTCAGGATCTCAAAACCACTTTGGTAGTTCTCCAAAACCCAATAGAATATAATTAAGGGGGATAGTGGGATAAAACTCCCCTTAGTGTGTGAAACATAAAATACCTGCATGAGGAACCATCCCCCCTAATCAAGCATGGACTTACATGAAGGTACCCTCCTAAAACCAGGACCAATGTGTGAAAACTACAGGGACACACGGGGAGACCCTTGGAGCCTAAAGAAAGTTCTCACCCAAGTGTTTTGACACAGTTTGAATATCATCTAAAATTCATTTCTAGCTCATGAAGGCCTTACCCCCTACATGTAGTACTTCTAATCCACACATGCCCTACCTTGCATGAGACAACTTTGTGTCACCCTACCTTCACCTGTAGAGCCTCCTTTGATCCCTCTCTCATGCCACCAATGGCATGTCACCTCTTTCCTTGGGACTCCCATATGAGGGAGACCAAATCAAATCCTCCACTGAAGCCTCTAGAATTTCACTACCCTGGAGAAAGAAACTATAATGTCTCTCTCATATTATTATGAATTATTTTGGTAAGAGGTGTCCCACACTTGTTCCACCTAATGGGTAGGTCCATTGGGGTGCATGTAGTTATGCATCCCCCTCAGTCATGAGGACCCCAACTCTGAGGGTAGTGCTAGGGATATCCCAGTCTCAGACACAAGGGTTAAGGCCATGTCATTAAATCATAATCTTTAAGACTAGGGACCTATGTATCCAAATAGTAAGGGAGGGGATCACACTTGGTTTTTACTTTTATGAAGATTAGTGTCTTATCATCCCCTCTCTTATGAGACTAGGAATAGGGAATCCCTCCTGGAGTAATCCCTTGGCCTTTCTTATGGTCCATATCCATGAGGGTAGTCAGATGTGACTATCTTAGTTACAATAATAGGAGAGGAGACAGGCACAAAAAATCCCTTTATTCTTCTCCCATAGCCCTGAACTCTTCCACTAGTAGAATAAGGATCGTGATGTTTGTCGAAAATTCCGCTTCATTTTGTTTATCACATTTGAGCTTGAAACAAATGATCTTAGAGGTTGGAAGTGATCATGAAATCCACATGGTCAGATGAATATCTTGGTAGAGACTCTTTTTCTGGATCTTCATCTTGCCTTCCTTTAGAGGACCTCTATTGGCCTAGGTCCTCAAAGCCATGTATCCAACCACAAGGAAATCATCCTAAATGTAAGCCCCAACCAAACCTATAAATCATCATGATTCGAGACACTCCTCATGGTTCCATAAAATAGGTCCACCTATTCAATATAATCCCCAACTTAATCCTATTAAAGAGCCACATTACCTATGAGATAGACCTTCAGAGGGCCTCAATTGGGGTGAATCCTCAACCAAAACCAAACTATGTGAGCTTTGATTCCCTCCCTCATGGGATACATAGGAAACCTAACTGAGTTTCAAACCTAACACCCCAAATAAACCCTAATTATGTATGGGACACATTCCTAATAGGTTCAAATATAACATGGAAACCCACATCCCTTTCAGGTTCTTTGGGCCTCCTCAACAAAAGTACCACAACAAACTTTGACTAGGAAACTTTCCCCTAGGAATAATTGTCGCATGATGCTAAATTTCATGGTTTGGTCTTTGTCACATGAAGTTAAAAGGTATAAAGTGTCCCATTAAGTGGCATAAAACTATATGGGTTTTGATTCCTTTCACAAGGATATATAGGAAGCCCATCTCATGGGCCCAATAATGACATAAAAAAACTCTCATCTCCCTATATGATGATCAATTTTAGAGAGCTCCACTACACAGATCCAAGATAGTATTGTAATAATAAACATCTAATGGATCTATAATCCATATGAAAAAGGGTACCATCAATGGAGAACTTCAGATACATACAAATATCTATGTTGGTGAAGAACCTAGAATACATACAGATGATTCTAAATTCATGCATGATAATAATCGATTCTTAACCCAAGGCCGACCCATATCATAATTTGGAATTAATGAATGATTCACATATATGTCTTAAATCTTTAAGAGAGTCCTGAAGTAGGAAATAATTCCCCCCCAAAAGGGTGTGATGAGCCTAACCCCCATCCTATCGACCAATGTGAGTCTCTAAGAATTTTTAGGCCATCTCTTAATGACTTCCTACCTTTGAAAAGTAGGTTCATGAAACATATTGAATAAGGGAACCATTTGGTGTTTTTGGATCCATGAACAAAACCCGTTGGAAGCCATTAGAAAATGATGAATCCGATGTGAATGATTGTGCAACATTCAAACCCCCACAATCAAACCATTAAGCATAGTCAACACACCACATGATTTTTCATTGTAAACAAGTATCATCATCATATAATATATAAAATAATTAATTTAAATTTACTTTTGAAAAACAATTTAAAAATATATAAAAGTATAATTTATTGTAAAAATCATTTCAATTCTTTAAAGTTGAGTAGAACATATATATGCTCTTTTTATTGTTTGTTAGTTGAAATTAATATATCATGAATACCAATAAAAATAAGATTATAATGATTAAATACTGATAACTGATGATCCATGGAATCATCAAAATTTCCATCATTTTGAGCCATTATACAATGTTTTTAAGCATGTTCATATTGAAAATAATAACCACATAAATTCAAATTTTCCTCTTACAAATATGCTTATGCAATTGAACCTTCAACTGATGATTTATTACATACATTATTATTTAATTTTTTCATGCATATCTCATATTGTTACATCCATCAAAACAATATCGACCCTACAAATTTTTATTCATATAAAAAATGTAATACTAAATGTTCCATTGAATCAAATAAAGATAGTTATTTTTTTTAATTTACATAAAATTATAACAATATCTTGTTATAACATACTCAGTGAATCATAGTATACTTTCTCCATACAAATTTCTTGGAAAGAATATGATATTTCCATCAATTAATCCCAAATAAAAGAATTCAACAACCCTTTAAGGTTAATTGATAGTAATATTTTCATAATGAAATAACAATTATGACTTTTTTAATCCAATAATTTGACTATTTCTGATATAGCAGAAAAAATTAGTGGCATGACCATTAGGTAATTTCAAATCTAAAATCCACTAATAGAATAATAAGATACTTTAATTAGAATGTACGTAAACTACTTTTGGCTCTATTTAATTTCATGATCTTTCATTTTCAAATAACTCAAGTATGAGCCACCTGAAAATTTGGGCAAGATCTAACCATGAATTTATACCATCTTTACTCTTTCTAGGTGTATCCAATATGGTATAAAATATGTTATCAAAAAAATTATTCTCAATATGCATGACATTTTACATGTCACAGACCAACAAACCAGACCAATATGGAATGTCTTAAAAAATACTCCGCTATATCTGATTATGATCTCTCCAAAAGACAACTATTTTTATAGGTCTATAGTTATTCCAAAGGTAATATGAGGAAATAATGTGATCATAGATTTTACTTGAATACCTAAAACCATTTTTTAAGGTCCATTTATTTTAATTCTACGTTTTATATAATTATTTATATTCTTTTAGAAAGGATGATGTACATCACGAAATCTTCGATGACAGTTGAAAAAACAAAGTCTTATTCCATTGATAAGTATAAATGTTTTTCTATTACACATGTAGTACGAACATGATTTTGGACCATGTGTACTCTATCCAAATAATATTTCATATGATGTAAATACATTTATTTCCCACATTAATGCATCTTTTATTGTAAAATTCTATTTTGGTATGATATGATATGTAATTACACAGTCACTCCATAATAAATTTAACTTAACTTCTAGTTACTTGAAATAAACAATAATATTCCTTTTTTAGATTTCCTTAAATTAGTAATGTCAAATGCATATATGGCTCCTTCACCAATATTTAATAACATAAGTTTTATGGAGTTATGATGACAGGACAACAAGAATATTGACTATCATAAGAACTAAATGGATAAAAACCATCAATATAAAGATCTAACCCCACGTTATGAGGTTCTGAAATGAAATACTGAAGAACCTGATCAAAGTGTTTCCATGAGTCACCACCATAAGGATGATTTAATATTTTATTGAAATAAATATTTGATATATTCCATGTCATCAATGTGACTGTATTATGAGACATAACTAAACAATACAATCTAGGTGTAATTAAAAAATACTTAAACTATTTAACACGAAAAAATATGGAATTTACTTATTGTACATTAATATACCATGATTTTATACATATAGGATAATTAAATAATGAATCATATTCACCATAATATAAGATGTAATCATTTGAACATGAATCTATCTTCTAAAAACTAAGACCCAAATTATGAACCAACATCTTGGTTTCATATAAAATTGAATGCAATGTATTTCCCTTAGTTCTGAATAGCCTGAAGGCCTTTATTTTTTATTCATTTTTATTCATTTTTTAAAATAAACCCATTAAGGGTTTAAGGGGAACCCTAAATTAGATATTTAAAATTCCATTACCTGATTTAATACCTATATATTTTGTAACAACTTCAAATTTTCTTATCTTAGATATGAGGTTTAAGGCCGCTTTAGGAAATTTCAAAAACTCATAAAATTGACATGGTTCTAATTTTGTATCAAAATTATCATTACAAGTTTCTATTTATTGAAAAAATAGACTGACAACCAAATGTACTAAATTTTGAAACCATGATGGATCCAGAACAAAATTTTTATCTTATTTTGAATTTCATTCATTATGTTGATACAAAAAAAATATTTTTTATGGAAAAATAAAAGATAATAAATTAAACCTTACATATTCAAACCTTTCAAATATCTTGATATCACATTTATTACAATGGAAATTAATCATCCCTTCTAAAAAAGTATTCATTTGATGATGAAAATGATATAAATGTTTCAACACCCTAAATATAAATAAAATTTATACTAGAACCATTTGGATTTATATAATGATTTATCCAATCATGATCTCACAATAAAAACCAGTGTCTACTTTATGGGTCCATGGATTTCTAAAAAATAACATTAATTTGAATAATATATATAATTTATAACATTGATTAAGACTAATTAATACTGATTAATATTAATCAAAACTAATTAAAACTAATTCTTACTAAGTAGTACAAACTCTTACCAATTTTTACTAATTCTAATTTTCACTAATTATTACTAACAATCATCAACAATAAATATTATTAATTAATGAATAAAACATAAAACTTTAATAAGAAATATTGGTTATAATTAATATAATAGATATGAATAATTGCGGACGGATGATCTAAGAGATATCAGAAAAATAAATTTAAGAAAAAACACATATAATATTTAATATATTAAAAATAATATATGACCAATTCATAAGAAATATTGGTTATGATTAATTTGATAGAAATAAATAATTACAGAGGAATTATCTAAGAGATAATTGAAAATTAGAGACTAGAAAAAACACATATAATATTTAATATAATAAAATAAAATATGAATTTTTATAAGAAACATTTCTTACTCATTTCTATTAATTATGACTAATTTCTATAAATTATTACTAATTATTACTGATTCCTACTAATTTACACTAATTTATACTAAATATTTCTAATTTTTAATAATTATTACAATTTTATACTAATTATTACTATTTTTACTAATTATTACTAATTAATACTAATTTATACTAATTATTACTAATTTATACTAATTATTACTAATTTAAACTAGCTATTACCAATTTATACTAATTTTTACTAATTTCTACTAATGATTTAATTTTTTTATTAAATTATAATAATATCTACTAATCTATACTAATTATTACTCATTATTACTAAGTATTACTAATTATAACTAATTATTACTAATTTCTCCTGATTTCTACTAATTTATACTAATTTATACTAATTTATACTAATTATTACTAATTGTTACTAATTGTTACTAATTTAAACTAATTATTACTAATTATTACTAATTTATACTAATTATTACACATTTATTATAATTATTACTAATTTATGCTAGTTATTACTAATTGCTGTTAATCATTACAAATTTCTACTAATTTATTCTAATTACTACTAATTACTACCATTTATTACTATTTATTTTTAATTTATTCTAATTACTACCAATTCCTTCTAATTAATACTAATTAACACTAATTATTACTAATTTCTACTGATTATTTCTAATTTCTTTCTAATCGTCACTAATTTCTTACTAATGATTACTATTTTTTTTATAATTTATATATATTTTTACTATATATTTTACTATTTTATAATAATTATTACTAATAATTACTAACACTCACGAGTTTGTTCTTTAGCGGGGCTCACCTCCCACTAGGGTGGCTCAATGTCATCCCCCTTCTTAAAAAGGGATTGTGATGGGATGTAGGGTGATTGAGGCTTATATATGATGCCCAACACCCCTCCAGTCTCTGATGTGGGACATGAACCATGTACCCAATAACCTTGACCCGTAGTGTTGCACCGCATTCATTTGAGATTCCATTAATCTCTCCCCAGCATTTTTCCTATGATCAAAGGCTTACCAACCTGGCTCTGATACCAATTTTAGAGCTTACATTATGGTTGCAGAACCCTACCTCACAATATTGTCCACTTTGTTTCACTACCTCATGTGTTTGTTCTTTAGCAGGGCTCATTGCCCACTAGGGTGGCTCACTGTCGCCCCCCTCTAAAAAGGCCTTGTGATGGGAGGGGGGGTGACTGGGGCTTATATGATACCCAATACCCCTCCAGTCTCTATTGTGGGACATAGCCCCTACACCCAACAACCATGAACCGTAGGGCTGCATTACACTCATTTGCAATTCCAATAGTTATGTCATCTTCAACCTCCCAAATAGACAGTATAGGTTCTTGTAAAACAATTATAGAACAAGAGAGATCATACATCAATTTTGTTTCAATAAAATTAAAATACAATGTATTAATAAAAGTATCTCCTTCAATTGTTTCAACATTAATCTCTTCTTCGGATTTCCAAATATTTGAAAAATAGTTTCTGAGAGAAATAGGTATTGGGTGGATTTCTTTAACTCAGTTAATTTTTCCTCAAAATTCATAAACACAAGAGCTTTTTCCTTTTTGATGGAAAGTTTGCAATGAAGTTTTTTTTTCATTAACTCCACTAGGTGTTGATTTTTCACCTGTTGATAGTGTTTCCAAATTTTATAAATCTCACTAGCCTATTCAAAAGGCTCTAAGTAAGTGGATTCCTCCTCTTAAAGCTCAAAATAGATCTCACATTCCTTAATTTTATCCTTGGATAAATCCTCATAAATTCTATAGATATTTTCTTCCACCTTTATTAAAATATTCATTATGTTAATTTATTCCTCTTTTATTTATTTTTCTTCCAAGTGCTCTTTCTATTTCAATTTTTGATTAACTTCCAACATTTTATTTTTAATCTTTGGATGCAATCTTGATCTCAATCAATCTTGGAAATTAGTTTTAACAATGTTTGTTCCAAAGAAACTTTATTTTTATTTTCTACCTCGTAATAATTTTGATTTTATAAATTTTGTAGTGGCTTACTTGACTTATTATTAAAACAATACCATGAAGCGTGTCTATAATAGACACAAAAAGTGCTGAAAACCAATTATTGATAATTCTAACCCTCAAAACCTTCCATGGATACTCTCAAACATCCATAAATGTGCTAAAATAGTGTGTCAATTTATTTATTGTAGTGAGATTAATTCAAATCCAGTAACCATGAAAACTAGTTTGAACAAGGGAAATTTTGTTAAATAAGTCACACACAAATTGAAGAAGCAATAACAATTGATTTTTAAATATAAAAGTTTCCATAGTGAGCAGAAACTGAAAGTAATCAATGCAAAATAGCACTAAACAATAGCATGAATCAAAAAAAAAAATTTATTTTAAGCACCAAAAAGCAATTAAGAAAATATATATATTTTTTATTTTTTTAAACAAATAAGAAATAAAAATCCTAAGTAAACACTACACCTCTCCTTGACAATAGTTCCAAATTTTTGGTCATGCCTTGATTGAGGCTTGATCAAAAATAGTTATATCATTTACTTAACAATACTAGAATAGAGATAAAGAGATCAAATCCACATGGGAAAGGGGAGTGTATTCAAATGATTTATATATTTTTTATTTTAATAAAAATAAAACTAGAATGAAACAAAAGTGGATAATAATGCCAAATGAATTGGAGGTGAAACAATGGGCTTGTAGAAATAAGGGTAAAATTGACCAATTTGGTTTTTAAAGATGGTTCAACATTCTAAAAAAAATACCATTTCATGATCACTAAATTGGGACTGCTATCATAATCATAATCATTGTCATAATTAACCAATGAGTTTGTCCTATACTTTTCTATTATTGATCCTGTAAAATCAAACTGCAGAATATTATCTTCTTATATGAGAAAAAAGATAGGCATCATCTTGAAAAAAAGATGGACACAAACAACTTTGTCAAGCATATGTTTCATCCATTGATAATAATCAGGGATAAAAAATGTAGAGGATGACTTAGAAATCATAAAATGTTTTGGGCTGATTTCACTATTCTTGCATGCATCAACTAGTTGTATTTTTCAATATCAAGTAGAGAATAAAAGGTTTATCACAAGATGAAATAGAAATGCATGTGTCCATGCCAGTGTGAAACATGATATTAAATGATAGTAGCACAACACAAACCCAAAAAAACAGATAATGAGGACGAATTAATAAACCTCCTCACCAGTCAAATCCCCCTTAAAAACACATTAGCCCATCATTTCTATTAACTCAAAAAAGGCAAAATAAAATTCTATGTACAAGTATAATTAAGAATAAGAAAGAAATATAAGAAGAAAAATTAGTAATAACACAAAATGGAATTAGATAAAAATCATTCCAGAGTGAGACTATATTCATCAAAATATAGAAATAATGTGTAGTATCAATGAGTCCCATGGTGGGGAAATTGTTTTCTTTGTAGAATAAGTTTCCTGAATTTATAGATAGAATAAGAATAATTAAATTATCATTTTAGTTTGTAGAGGCATCTTGGGAATCATCTTGACCTTAGTAAGAACTCGTAACAAATTCTCCTTAGTTTCTCCCTCCTCAGTATCCTGCAATGTGATCATGGTGTCAAGCTATAATTTGTTATTAGGCTTGTATTTTGATACTGGAAGGCCTGAAAGAAGTAGATTGTGCTTGATTTTATACTGGTCTTGGTTCTGATATCATATAATGGACCGTTGGTCTTGACTTTCAAGTATAACAGATGTTGGACATGTCTTCCTTGAATATCCAACAAACACAAAGTAGGTTACGAGCCTTTCATTGAACAACATGAGTGCACCAGGCAGAGGAAAAAGCTCCACATTACAAAGGCTATATAAATTACCTTTGATCCACCTGAGCAGTGAAAAGAATCATGAAACACACTATCATCAAATATCCATACTTCAAAACTCTAAATTAGAGCACAAACCATCTCTGAACCCTCTTTGTTGGTTCTAGTAGTGAAAAATATGGGCCACTATCCTCAGTAAACATGGTAATGAGCTCCCCATTAGTCATGCCAGATTATAGGTCGTCGAACCCAGACCGAAGTAGCCAACACAAGAACATGAGCAATAGGTTGAATTTGTAAGAACTTTTTAATAAAATTAATTAGATAATTTATTAATAAAATTCATTTCCATAATTAATTAATTTTTTTATTTATTTGAAAACAATTTTTTACTTAATTCACCGAGTGTAGAGGGCTTAGTATTTATAGTGGGTTCTGTTATCAAGAACTCATATCTCTCTCTATCGACTAAAGATAGTTAAGGCACAAGAGATTGATTTTCATCAAATAATCAATTAATATTATAAACCAAATTTAATGCATTAATTTCATAGATCATAATTATTCTATTAAAATAATTAACCACATTAATTTCACGATTTATAATTTATTGGTCCATAATTTATTATATTTGATGGACCATTTATTACATTATTTTTATTCTAATTAATGAGAAATAATTCAATATTCCTCTCAAGGAAGAAACATAATACATGAATTATATCGGTATTTATTATTAATTACAAGTATTATATTCCATGTATCACAATGTATTATGTATATTAAATAACCTTATTAATAAACTCTAACCACAAGGTTCATTATCCATATGAATAAACCTCAACCACATGATTTATTTTCTATCCCTAAAAAATTACTCTATGTAATGAATTTTCACACATAAACTGAAGAGATAAATGTTCAAATATATGAAGTTTCAAATAAAATTTGTTTATACAACAAAAATTATAGGGAATAACTTAATATCATACATATTTCATGATCCTTGAATTTAAATGGAGGCATGTCATTAGTCAAAGGATCTACAATCATAAATTCAATGATGATATGTTGAATGGTCACTTTCTTATCTTTAACACATTATCTTATGACTAAGTATTTAATGTAAATGTGTTTACTTCAATTCACACTTTTTTTATTCCTAACCATAAAGGCATCAGTTGAATTGTCACATTATATAATTAGTGGCCAAGAAATAAAATCCCCAACTTTAAGTCCTGAAATGAAACTCCTTAGGAATACACCATGAAAAGTGGATTTCACAAATAAAATAAACACAAAATTTTATAGTAGAAGTAATTGTTAATGTATGTTTGACAATTTCCTATGACACAGCTCTGCCAGTCATCATAAAAATGTATCTAGAGGTTCATTTGCGTGAATCTACTCAACCAGAAAAGGCTGCATCTGAGCTGAAGAACCCCCAATTTCAAGTAAGTAACCCCCATTCTTTGAATTTAACGTATGTAGTATATTTGGGTGAAGTTTGGGAGGGTTTGCGATACATTCGGAATTTTTTGGAGGTGCACGGTTTAAGCAAATTTAGTAGAAACCGTGAAACTCTTAAAAAGAACCATGCAAAGTAAGAAAACATGAATTGGGTAGGTGCACAGTTTGACCAAACCATGAAACCACCTAGTAGTAACCATGCAAAGTGAAACATAGGAAAAAAACAACACACAATTTGTCTAACCGTTCAAGCCAACCACATGGGGGGTGTTGGGAGGCAGTGGTTAGTGCACAATTTGTCTAATCGTGCGACCTAACCATGCATAGTTAAAAGTTACAACATAAAAAAGTGGATCTCACTTTGTTTTACCTCTAAACCACTTGTTTTCCCACCATTTTGACACTAACTCGGATGTTTCTACTCCCAAAGGTTGTGAAGATCTTCCCCTTTGATAAGAGGGCGATTATTTGGAAAATATTGGTGTGTTGAAGGCCAAATTTCTTGGTAAGTCTCCATTCTTATCATTTTTTCTTAGTTATATTCTCTTTCATTTCTTAGATTCATAGATCTGATCCGTTGGGGACAAATCTATGATATTATATGCCAATATCGATGAGATTTGTCTTTCTTGATGTCAAACAACGATATCTAAGGCAGGTTTTTGGATAATCAACTCATTTTTTTGAAGAATTCATGTCATTCTTCATTTTCACCATAGTTTCTAAGGTAATTGGATTCACTATAAACTCCTATCATTAGAACTCAAAGGATTGATTAAAAATTTATTGTTTTTCTTGAAATTTATTGTGAAATTGTTGTACAATTCTTGATGGAAACCCTCATTGGTGACAGTTTATGGAATTGTGAAATTGGTTTGTTTTGGTAGAAAGTGAAAATGGTGACATGATTTTAGAATGAAAATTTTAAAATGGTTGTTTGGTTTTGAAATATAGAAATGTGTTTCCAATAAAAGGATAGTTTTATTGAAATGGTTTAGAAAAGATTATGTTTGCATTATTGGTGGCTTAAATGGTTAAGCGTGAGTTGAATGAGATGGATAATGGTCGTGATGTACCGCTATCAAAGGGACGGGTTATGGACATGAAGTTCCATTATAAATGGTAACACCAAGCTTGTGTGGTTGAGTGTGTGTGTGTTGTTGTGTGAAATTAAATGGGTAATGCCAAATGAATTCATGGAATGCCTAGAATGACTTGTATGGTTGCTTTCCTTGGAAATGGTTTTGAGTTTTTAATTGACTTGATTTGGAAAATTGTTTTGGAATGAAAACTTTTTTACTTAGAAATGGTTAGGATTTGTTATAAATTATTTTAATGTTTTTTATATAAATTGTTTTATATAAATGTTCTAACATGTTCTATCCTAGTGGAATGAGTAGGAAGTCATTTGGGGAAAACCTGTTGAGTTTCATTACTCATCCCCTACTTGGGAACTTTTTTGTGTTTGTAGATATCATTTACCGAGACATAGGTAAAGGTAAATTATCACATTTCTTTAGTGGTGATCCATGATACCTGATAATGGATTGTGGAGTTATATTTTGGAGATTAGTGGGAGTTGTTGAGTTAGTGTCTTAGGAGTCTTTAAGTTTTGTTGTTTATATCTTCTACTTTGTAGTTTTTATTGATCTTGGTTTCCGGTTGGTACTCTGATATAGTTTGGTCTGTTTTGTTATACTTTGTGTTGTATACATTGCTATCATGCATAATTTAGTGGTTATTTGGTTATGGTGCGCTTGGTTGGGTTGTTTTAATTCAAAGGGAAAATCATCCCCAAATTGTATTAAAGCCCTTGACATATATTATCTGCCTTTGGCATATTGGGGATATCTCCTAAGTCCAGGTTGTCTCCTAATTCCAGGTAGAAATTCCATCTTGAATTAAGAAAATGAGGTGGGGCGGGATGTTACATATGGTATCATCTTGTTTCGTCCTTGAATTTCAAATAGTATCAGTATTAACTGACCCATATTTCATTTTGGAGAAAAATGGTATTGGTTTTTTGGTCTTGGAGTTGAAGATCATTTTGGTTAGTACCTAAGTGGGGGTGTTAGAAAGAAATAGGATTGTCAAAACTTGAAATGTAGAGCATAAAAATACATAGAAAAACTATTTATACTGAACTTCAAGTTACTAGGGAGTTGGGTACATAAGTGTTTTTAAGACACTTATAGGAGTTGTGATCTCATTTACATGGGTTTAGCCAATGAGAAGAGCATGGAATGCATTGATATAAATGACTTCCCACTTGGAGTGAATATTTCATTTTGAGTAATGATTTATGATTTTGGTATAAATTTTTTGATTTTTGAAAAGTATTGAAAAATGTTTTCAAAGGAGAGATTTTGAAAAGAACATGATAGTGGAATTTTTAAAATGGATGGATTTTAAAAGGCATGGTAGACTTTTAAAAAATGGTTTGAAAATGGAAAGTGTGGTATTTTTGGAAATACTTGTTTTGATATAGTAAATTTGAAACTATTAAGTCTTCAATGGATAGAGAGTGAGACTTACGGAATTTTGTAGTGTTTATAGAAATGGAACCTTGTAGGAATCATAGAAACCAACCAAAAGAGGCTATTGAGAATGTGGTTTCACCTAAGCCACAGGTGAACCAACAATGGGTTCAAAGTATAGTCCAATCCTTTCAGGATATGGATAGAGGGGACCAAAGGGATGAACCAAGTAAATTGGATCATTCTGTTCAGTTATGAAAGAAAAATCTACCCATTTTATGGGGTGATTTAGTACTAAAGATGATATAGGTGTGGATGAATAGGATTAATCAAATATTTTATTTCATAGGAACACCGACAGAGTTTAAAGTCAAGTTGGAAACATATATTCTGGAGGATCTTGCACACTAGTGGTGAGATTATCAGTTTAGGTTGAATTAGACTAAGGCATTGTATGATAGGATTTTAAAGAACTGCTCAACAAACAATTTTATCCTCAACTGTTAGGATTATAAGGATGATAGAATTTTTCATATTGAAGTAGGATAACCTCTTATAAAAAGATTATGTGGATAAATTTATGAATTTAGTCCACTTTATATCCAAAGATGCTGCAAGTGAGCCCTTGAAGGAACACCTTTTTGAATCGGGGATGATACAAGAGATTTTCTTAAATATTATTGTGATTTTTATAATAGATTATACTATGATCTTCAATAGAGAGACTATGGATGAAAGGGACATATCAGGTGATATGGTTAGAGGGATCATGTTGATACCCATGGGAAATGGTGGAAACTATAATGTTGGGGACAAGATAAATAAGGACACCAACTTCCATGGTAGTGGAATGAGTTAAACTCAGACGACTGGATTGGTGAATATTACTCCAAAACCTAAGAGCAAGCCAGGATGTTTCCAATATTTCTCTTTGGAACAAATGAAGTGATATTGTATGACACCACCTAGAGCATGCTCCAATTCCAATAATATTGGGAATCTTCAGTGATATTGTTGCAGTGCTCCAAGGTCAGGTGCTAGAGACAAATATCATGTTTTACAGACATTGTATGATTCGATGAGATGAGGGTAGAAGAATAATTCTCATCAGTAGAACCAAGCTAGCCATGGTGATTATAGTAATACCATGACTCCTCATCAAGGGAAATATCAATATGGAAATAAATAACATAGTGCGGCAAGTAACAAATTATATGGAAATGAGAAAGTAATCATGGATGATCAATCTATACCATCAACAGTGAGAGGTATGATTCTTTTAAATTCTACCCTTATGTAAGATTCGTTTGATACAGGTTCATCTCATTCATTTATTTTTTCTCATGCTGTTGATCTTGTGGGTTTAAATGTTGAGATAATGTCTTCTATTTTCAAACTTCAAAATCCTCTTGGTCCTAGAGAATATCTAGCCTTTATATGAAAAGCATGTTCTATAAATGTTGATGGATCCAAGTTGATATGGGATTTCTCTATGCTTGACATGAATGTCTATGACATAATACTAGGTATGTATTTGTTGAAAAATGTTCAAGGGTCACATCAATTGTCATACCTAAATGATCAGTTTTACGACTGAGGAGGGTGTTGAGCATCTCTTTAGAGGATAAAGAAATGTAAAGGTAGATGCAATAGGATTGTTGGAACTAGTAGTTGGATCGATCTCATACTAGTTGGAAGTAATGACCTTAGAATTGATGGATGAGATTGAGAATAACAGTTTTCAATAGTTTTTGATTAGTTTCTAGATGTTTTCCCTGACAATTTCTCCTGGTTTTCTCCCACAAGATAAGTGGAATTTATAATTGATATCCTTTCAAGGACCAGTCCTATTTTACTGTTGTATTATTGGATGACACTAAAAAATTAAGGGAATTGAAAGTTTAGTTGGAAGAGTTATAAAGTAAATATTTCATCCATCCTAGCATGTCTTCATGGGAAGCATCGGTCTTGTTTTTCAAAAAGGTGGATGGAAATATTTTGTTTTGTGTGGATTATCATAATCTTAACCAAGTTATGATAAAGAATAGGCATCCACTTCTATGCAGTGATTATATATTTGATCAATTAAGGATATTCAATTGGTTCTCTAAAATTTACTTGTGATTAGGATATCACCAATTGTATATCCAAAAAGAGAATATTCCCAAAACATCTTTTAGGAGTAGATGCAACCATTACGAGTATGTGGTTATACATTTATATCTCCCAAATTCACCAAAAATATTTATGGAATTGATGAATTAGATATTTAAAATATATATGGATCCATTCATGGTGGTGTTTTTTGATGACATACTGGTGTAATCAAGTACAGGTGCTGAGTTTGAGATACACTTAGCGATAGTGTTTTGAATCTTGAGGGATCATCTGTTGTATGCCAAAATTTCAAAGTGTGATTTTTGGACCCAAGAGGTACATTTAATTTTCCATGTCATCCATGATAGATATATTTTTGTGGATCTAGAAAATATAGAGGTTTTTATCTTATGAAAACCACTAAAGAATGTCTTTAATATACATAGTTTCCTTGGTCTATCTGGTTATTACCAACATTTTGTTTATGATTTCTAATGACTAGCTTCACCTATGACATATTTTATAATGAAAAATGTTCCATTTAAATGGAATGTTGAATGTTATAATTCTTTTCAAGAGTTTAAATTTCTCCTTACATCAGCAACAATCTTGATTTTTGAAAAATCAGGACAAGGGTACGTGGTGTATTGTGATGATTTGGGATCTAGGTTAGGATGTGTTCTCATGAAGAGAGATCATATTGTTTATTATGGCTCATGGAAGCTATAGTTGTATGAGAAGAACTACCCAAAGAATGATTTGGAGTTATATGAAGTCATTCATGCTTTGAAGACTTGGCGTCATTACCTCTTTATTGAGAAATTTACAGTGCTTAAAAATTATAAGAGTTTGAAACATATTTTATTACAAAGGGACTTGAACCTAAGACAAAGAAGTTTGATGGAGTATCTCCAAATGTTTGACTTTGACTTGATTTATACACCAGGTAAAGAAAATTCAATGGCCGATTCATTAAGAATAATGTCGTATACTCAGTTGGAAAAGAAGATTTAGATAAGTGGTAGTTGATGTCTTTGATAACTGACATGCACTTGGAATGTGAAGAATGTGGTAATTTTTCATTTTTCTTTCCAGTTTATTTTTTTTTTGATTTGGTTGAGATAGTCAAAAAGGCATAGGCATCTGATTTAAAATGCATTTCTATGAGGTCAAAACTCAATAGTTGGGAGACCATTAAGGGATGAAAGTTGGATGAGAGTTTAGTTTTGTGGTTTTGAAATCAAATAGTCATATCTATGGATTGTTATGAAAAAACAGGCTTACCACCATTTAGTATGGGTTGTACATCTTGGAATACAAAATATGTGTAAGACATTTAAAGTAGATTTTTGGTGTGTTAGCATGAAAAAGAAGGTGTATGATTTTGTCTTGAGATGATTAATAAATTAGAAGATTAAGGTAGAGAATTGAAGGCATATAAGTATGTTTCAATATTTACCTATTTAAATTTATAAATGAGAGTAGATAACCATTGATTTTGTAATAGGTCTCCCAAGAATAGTTCGGAAACATGATTCCATAATGGTGATAGTGGATCAGCTCACAAAGTCACCCATTTTATCCTTATTCATTAATCACATATGGTATATTAATTGTCAAAAATATATATCTAATAAGTGTTAAAGTGGAATGAAATACTAGTTTGGATAGTATCAGACAAAGATACGAGGTTTATTTCTCATTTTTATAAATACTTACAACAATCCCTTGGGACTTAGTTGACCATGAGTATGGAGTATCATCCTAAGATGGATGGGAAATCTAGAAGGATGATACAAACATTTGAAGACATGTTATGGGCTAGTGTAATGAATTTTGGTGGCTCATGTGAAGAACACTTACCATTAGTGGAGTTCTCACATAACAACAGTTATAGTTCCTCGATACATATGGATCCTCTTGAAGCATTGTATTGGCGTCCTTTTCGTTCTCTATTTTGTTGGGTGGAAATAGGTGAGGCTTCACTGGTTAAGTCAATCCTTATCCAATATACAATGAAGAATATTTAGTTGACAGGAAGAGAATGAATATGACTCAGATTCATCAAAAATCATATGTGGATCATTGTCGACGACTGTTGTTGTTCAAGGTGAGTGATCATGTGTTCTTGAGAATATATAAAAGGCTTGGGAATTATTGTTTTGAAACGTAGGGAAAGTAATACCCTGATACATAGTACATTTTGAGATACCTGAACATATTGGTGAGGTGGAATATTTATTGGATTTACCACCATGGTTCAGTGTAGTGCATAATGCATTCCATGTATCTCAGTTGAAAAAGTATCAACCTGATCCTGACCATGTGATTCGATTGGATCATGTTGACCTAGAGTTAGATGCTTCATTGGTACATGTTCCAGTGAAGATTGTGTCTAGTTAAGAGAAATTCCTACATGGGAAAAAACATTAGTATAGTGTTGGTTTTGTGGAAACATGGTCAGATTCTGGAGTAAACTTTGGAGCATGAGAAAGAAATGATTGAGTAATGGCTTGATTCTTTTCGGCCAATGGGGGTTTTCTAATTTCCATGAATGGAAAGTCCAATGGTGGGAAGAATTAATAACCCCAATTTTCAATTAATTAACCCCTTTATTTATATATATTAATTATGTAAGGTGTTTGGGTGATGTTTGAAGGGGTTTAGAGGAATTTTGGAATATTTTTTGGGGGATTTTCTAGAGGTGCATACTTTCAGAACTGTTAGTAGAAACTATGAAACTTTTACAGAGAACTATGAAAAGTAAGGAAGTTAGATCTAGGTAAGAACACGATTAGACACACAATTTCTCTAAACCATTCGACCAACCAGTGGTAAAAATTCAAAGAGAAATAGAGAAAAAAACACAGTTGGTGCATAGTTTGTCTAACTGTATGAGCCAACCATGAGAAGGGTGTTGGGAGGTAGTGGCTAGCAGCTGGTTGGAACACAGTTTTCCTAACCGTGATACCCTATTGTGTATGGTTAAAAGTTAGATGATAAAAAGTGTATCTCAGATGGTTTTACCTATAAACTATTCGTTTTCCCTCTATTTCAACCCTAACTCAGATTTCCCTCCTCCTAAAGGCCATGGAAACCTTCTCCTCTGACCTGGGAGTGATCCGTTAGAAAATCATGGTGCGTTAAAAGACACATTTCATGATAAGTCTCAATTCTTAGTGATTTTTATTAGATCTAATCTTTTCCCTATCTTAGATTCATATATACAATCTGTTGAGGATATATATATATATATATGATAGTGTATTCCAATCATGATGAGTTTTTTCTGTGTTGATGTTAGGGAATGAGAAATAAGGTGGGTTTTTTGGAGATTGAACCCAGTTTTGTTGAATAATCTCTTCCCTTATTCATTTTTTCCATAGTTTCCAAGGTAGGTGGCTTCACTCTCGACTCCTCTTATTTGAACTTGAAGGCTTGATTTCAAATTGATTTTTTTTTCTTGAAATTGATTTTTTAATTTTTGTACAATGCTTGATGGAAACCCTCTTTGGTGACTGTTTATAGAATTGAGAAAATTGGGTGTTTTGGTGGAAAGTGAAAGTGGTAACTTGATTTTAAAATGTTTGTCTTGTTTTGATCATGGAAAAGTGTTTTAAATAAAATGATAATTTTATTGAAATGGTTTGGAAATGATTTTTTTGTCATGGTTGTTGTCTGAAATGGTTAATCGTGAGTTGAATGGGATGGATAATGGTCATGAAGTACCAACATCAAAGGGATGTGTTACGAACATGAAGTTCCAACATCAATGGTAACACAAAGATTGTGTGGTTGAGTGTGTATGTGTGTTTATGTGAATTGAAATGGGTAATTACAAATTAATTCATGAAATGGTTGGAATGACTTGTTTGGTTGCTTTCCTTGGAAATGGTTTTGAGTTTGGAATTGACTTGATTTGGAAAACTGTTTTGGAATGAAAATTGTTTTACTTAGAAATGGTCGATATTTATTATAAACTATTTTAATTTTTTTATATAAATTTGTTAATAAGTTCTATCATAGTAGTGTGAGTACAAATGTCATTTGGAAAAAACCTACCGAGTTTCATTACTCACCCCCTACTTGGAGGTGCATTTTAAGATATCATTTATGGAGACATAGGTAAAGATAGAGTATCAAATTTGTTTAGTGGTGTTGTGTGATACTTGTTCATGGATTGTAGAGTTGGAACTTGGATCTTGGTGGGAGTTTCTAATTTTTTCTTTGGAGTCTTTGAGTTTTGTTGGTTTTGTCTTCCACTTTGTAGTTTTTTTATCTTGGTTTCTTCTTGTCACTTTGATATAGTTTGATTTGTTTTATTATACATTGAGTTATATACATTTTTATCATGAATACTTTTTTTATTTATTTGGTTATGGTGTGCTTGGTTGGGTTATTTTAATTCAAAGGAAAAATCATCCCCCCAATTATATTGAATCCCTTGGAATTTATTATTAGCCTTTGACGTCTTGGGGATGTTGCTTAAGGACAAGTAGCAATCCTACCTTGAATTAAGCCAACAAGGAGGGAAGGGATGTTTCATGAGTATTCAAAAACTTCCAAAGTATCAGTCTGTATATATAAATATGTAGTATTTAGTCCCCTTAAGGTATCTTAATACCTTCTTCACAAACTTCCAATAGTTTATACCTCGATTAATCTGATATCTCCCCAACATTCCTTTTTCACATGTAATGTAAGGCCTCATGAATACCTGATTATACATTAAACTAACAATAATGGAGACTTATGAGATAAAATTCATTTTTTCTTGTTCAAAATAATTTTTAGGGCTTTGATTCAGGTTGAATTTATTACCCTTAACAATGATTTCTATACTTGATGCACAATACCCCATATTAAATCTCTCTAAAACTTTACTAATAAAGGTTTCTTGAGACAGGTGCAAAATTCCTCCCAACCTATTTCTATGAATCTTTTATCCAATGAAATAGGATTCATCACTCATATATTTCATGTCAAATATTTTAAAGAGAAACTATTTCACCTCATAGAGAAAATTATTTTCATTTATAGCAAGTAAAATGTCATCTACATATAAAATAAGAAAACATACTTTTCTACCACTATCATTTTGGTATATAAATTTATCCATGATGTTTCTTCAAAATGAGATGAAGTAATTGCATCATGAAATCACAAATACCATTATCGGGTTTCTTTTTAAAAAATATAGATTGACCTTTTGAGCTTGCATGCTAAATTCTCACCATTACTAGAGAGGAATCCTTTAGGTTGTTTTATGCAAGCCTCATCATCTAGATTATCATTAATAAATGGAGTTTTCATAACCATTTATTTATTTTCCAAACCAAAATGAGAAACTAATTTCAATATAATGTGTAAGAAATCCATTTTGGATACCATATAAAATGTATCAATATAATCAATCTCTTTCTTTTTATTGAACCCTTTAGAAACTAATCAGGCCTTGTATCTCTCAATGTTTCACAATGATTTTTTCTTGGTTTTAAGAACCCATTTACATATAATTGGGATTTTCACCAATTGGAAACTTAAAAAAAGGCTCAAACTTCATTACTCTTCATGTAATTCATCTCCTCAATCATGTAATCATACCACATTTTTGACTTATTACAACTCATGGTTTTCGAAAATGTTTTGGGATCATTTTTGTCTCAAATGTTGTAGTTATATTCTTATAGATACACTATATGATCACTAGAAAATGATGGCTTTATCACCCTTGTGGATCTTCTTAATGTTTCACCATCATTTAACTGAGAAAATTATGGTTTAACTAATTATTTAAGGGTTTTTTATTCTTGAACCACATGATCCATAGACTGATTATCAACAGTTTATGGAATGATATTTGTTCGAATCCAACTTGATAAATTAGGAGTGTTATAATAATTATCAATCTATTACATGAGTTAAGGGGTTGATATTTTTAATGATCTTCATCAAAAACAAAATCTCATTATATTTATTACACTAATTAGGTCATTTTCAAGAAATGTTTCATTTCTTAATTTCATAGTTCTAGTGTTAAATGATGGACAATAAAAACGATATCCTTTAGATGTTTTGGAATACCAAATGAAATAACCACTAATGGTTATGGGATCCAACTTATTTTTCTGTGGGTTATAAACTCCCACTTCTAAAGGGAATCTGTAAATGTGCACATATCATAAAATTACTTTCCAACCATTAAATAATTCAAAAGGTGTTTTTGAAATGACATTTATTGAAACCCAATTTAAAATGTATGATTTCATTTTAAGTGCTTAATTCCACAAGAATTTAGGTAACTTAGAGTTATTAATCATACTTAGTACCATTTATATTAAATTTCAGTTTCTTCTTCTAGTTACACCATTTTGGTCTAGTGAACCTGACACAGTGTATTGAGAAACTATTCAGTTTTCTTGAATAAACGTTACAAATAGACCAGGTAATTGTCTGTCCTTAGTGTATCTACTGCAATATGCTTCACCTTGATTTGACCTCATGATCTTAATTTTCACACCACAGTGTTTCTCTATATCATCCTTAAAAACTTTAAAGGTGTCAAGATTTTAATTTTTATTATGAATCAAATATAGATACATATATCATGAATAGTAATCAATGAATGAAATGGAGAATTTATGGTCATATAAATCCATGTTTAAGCTAAATATATCCATATGTATGATTTCTAATGTGGTTGAACTTCTATTAGTATCTTTATTTTATTTATTGTTTTGTTTTCCCATAATGAAATCCACACATGTTTCAAAATCAAGAAAATCAAGAGTACTAAGTACCTCATACTGAACTAACATTTGAATCATTTCTTAAGAGATATGAAAAAATCTATGGTACCATAACATAGAAAATTTTTCATTTAAACACTTCGTTTAATACCAGTATGAAATGTTGGAGTTGGTGCCCTATATCCAACTTTTAAGTACTTTATGAATACTTGTACTATTGTATTTGAATATTAATAAAAGTTCTTATCACATCATGATCATTCTTCTACAAGACATAGTATTTTACAATATCCTAAAGATATTTGTCACATTGAAAGGTCATAACACTTCTATGTTATGATGAGAACCTATAAGTGTCATGAAAATATTCATAAATATAAGTTATATAATCAGATGATATCATTTTACCTGACACAAATGATACATGATATCAAGGGTAGAGACTCATAGATATTTGAGAAAATTTCTCATGTGTAATCCCTTGGTAATACTCAGTGTGAAAGATATTGAGAACATGACCCACCAATAAAAAATCTACATTTATATGTGTTATTGAATATTCTTATCTATATACATGTGTAATGATACTTAGACTTTAATATTATTATTAATTCATGTCATGAGTCATGTAATTTTATTTATTGTTGAAAACCATGATGATATATTCTCATGACGAGGTATGATAATTGGATTGATAATTTCTTCACACTGCCCATCCAATAAACTACTGGAAGCAGTTTTTCTATAATCACCTGGAAGAAATAGATTCTAGATAGAACCATCCAAACATAATGTTCCATAACTTAGTAGAAACAAAATTCACCCAAATAATCACACTAATTTGAAATAAATTTATTCCTATTCACTTCAACATATAACAAAAAATCCATGAAATGAAATTAAATGTAAGAAAGAAAAGAACACTTTGACTTTATGTGGTTCAGACTTTAAGACCTATGACCATAGAAGAAACATTACATCATTTCATATTTATGGAAATAAAAACATTCATTTTTTTGACTAATTATTCACTATGGATTAATAGAATAAATAATCACAATTTTTACTATGTTCCAGTTTTCTTCAAACAAAGGTAGCCGCGCCCACTATTTATAGAGAAAAAATTATGGTAGTCCTATTGCACAGACCTCTGAGAAATGTGGGATTTCATATATTCTACTTTTCCCACTATATATCTCTTATATAAATCCTCAATGTGACCACTTCATAAGGTAAAATAGTAACCTATATAGAGAATTTAATACTCACCAACTTTTGTAAGTCTATCCAAACTTTCATAACAAGACCGCCTTGCATTGAACTCATCAGAAGAACCACCTTCTAGAAACCTCCTTCCAAAACATTGAAGGAAAGCCCAATTTCTTCCACTACTTCAATAAATTTAATTTCTTATATAACCACTCCTTTTAGTTGATATAATTCATTAAAATGGAGTATCCTTTACACATTTCCAACAATATATAACTTAAATACAACTTTGGATACCCCACTACAACACCGCATTCAACTTCCACAAAACATTATTCCATTAACTAAATCCCAACTAAGGTATTATGTTTCTTTAGTATTTTTATTCCTAAAATCTTGGTAAAAATATCAGATAGATCTATTTCCGAATTACCTTTTATAACTCCAACTCACCATCTTCTAACATCATTCAAATGTAATGGTATTTCAGATCAATGTTTTTAGTTCTTGAATGATAAATTTTATTCTTATACAAATGAATTAAACTCTAAATATCAAAATATATTAACATTTACCCTATCTAAATATGAGTTATTCAATTAAACAACTCAACCATACCATCTCCTTTCTATCTTCCATGATAGATATATATTCTACTTCTTTTGTAGAAAGTGAAATCACTAATTGTAACCTGGACATCCAACTAACCATTGTTCCACCAAAAGTGTAAATATATATATATTTATCATATTTTGAGAATAAAAATAACCCACATGGTCTACATCTACAAACCCAAATAAGTAATTGTTATCTCCAAAACAAAGAGTTGTACCTTATGTTCCTTTGATATACTGACTAATACACTTAACACTTTCCCAATAAACTTTCCTTGGACTTTCCATAAACCATATGACCACTTCCACTGTATAATAAATATTTATATGAGTGCACACCATAACATACATAAAACTTATGATTATTTAATAATATATAACTTTTTCTATATAATTTTTTTCTTCTTCTATTCATGGTGTCGCCTCCTTTGAAATTTTAAAGTGACCAGTGAGAGGAGTTGAAACCAACTTACATACACTCATTATGAATCTCTCAATGATCTTCCAGATGTAATATTTCTATGATAAAAACAAGATACCATTTTAAATGTCACTTTAAATCCTCATTCACAATATATTATTTTAAAATAAAAGATATTTTATATCTAACTTTACAGAAAGGTTCTCTTTAAAATTATAAATCAGATAAATATTTGGACCTATGAACATCATATCATCCACGTATAAGAGTAAGATGATGAAATAATTTCTACTAAACTCTTTTTGGTAAAAAAAATAATCATAGTTACTTTATATGAAATATTTATCTTCCATGAAGGAATTAAAATTCCAGTTCCAACACCTTAGTGTGTGTTTCAAACCATAAATAGTACTTCCTAATTTGTGCACCAAGCCCTGATTTTGATTGTACATAAAACTAATAGGTTGATTTATATAGATTTATTCCTCTAAATAATCATAAATAAAAACCATATTCATTGTCTATTTGTTAAAGTTATAATTTTTTAAAAGAAACTAAACTTAAAACAATTCAAATGGTAGTATGTTTTACTAACATATAGAATATCTCAATGAAGCCAATACCATACTCCTACTAAAACCCTTTTACAACCATATTTGTTTAAAAAATCATCCTTATATCATAAAATTATTTAAAATATAAAACCCACTAATTATAAAGTGATTTATTACTAGTGTTAAATCTATTATATCTTAGGTGTTATTCACTCACAGTAAATTTAACTCTTCCTACATTGTTAACTCCAGCCTTACCGAATCACCTAGAGTGTCTTCTTCTTATAGACTCTACAGTTCCAATATATCTATTAAATGAATAAAGCTCAGATTATATCCATAACTCTTCACCAGTATTCTATTCCTTGAATATCTCTACAAATTAACCTACAATTTAGCTTCTTCTAGAACTATGAATCTTAGATATTTACCTTCCGAAACTCTAGAAAAATCTTCTTTAGTTCCTGACCTTTCAGATATATCTACCACTGGATGAACTAATAAAATTTTATCACTATCCTCTAAATTTACATCTAGAATATGAGACCATATAATAGATTCAGATACAAGTAAACTTTTCAGAACATGTGATTCTCTGGAACCACCATTCATATGAACTTGAATTGAAGTTGAATCTTTATCCTCAACCTCCTCATCCTTCAATTTTTGATCTTTCCACAATATTGGCTCATTAAAGAGCATATTATAACTTATAAAAACTTTATTATTTTCATCATACCAAATCATAAAACCAAAGTCTTTATCTCCATAACCTATAAATAATAATGCCTGAGATTTTTCTTTAAGCTTATCATTTTCTTTTTCATCTAAATACATGTAGGCTAAACATCTGAGGGCTCTAAGATTAGAAACTTATGAAACTTTTTGGGACCAAATATCTTCTATTAGTCATTATCTAACTATTTATGATGGACTTATATTGATTAATTAAGTTTTTGTACCCAATTATTATACCCAAAACTCTATTTGAATTCTTAAATATAAAAACATACTTCTTTTCCTCTCCATCAACATATGTTTCATTATATCAACTATACCATTTTTTTTCAGGTGTTTATATAATAGTCTTCTTATGGAAGATTCCTCTTTTCTTAAAATAATTATGAAAACTCATTTTGGTAAACTCACCACCATTTTTCAATATTAGGAATTGCATCTTTATTCTATTTTCTCTTTCCATAATATCCTTCTATTTAACAAATATTCCAAACACATCACTTTTATATTTTATAAACTATACCCATAATTTTCTTGTGGAATAATCAATGAAAGTAAAAAAGTACCTAGAGTAGTTGGGGTTTGGCTTAGTGGTAATCACCCCATAATACTACATGAAAAATGGGGGATCAAAACCCATTGGGCGCAGGTTACTGTAGCAGTACTGTAGCGGGTACTGTAGCAGCGGCGGCACTGTTGATCGGCGGGTACTGTAGCGGCGGCAGGGCACTGTAGCGGCGGCAGGGCACTGTAGCGGTGGCGGTACTGTAGCGGGTACTGTAGCTGCCGGGTTACTATTCACAGAATAGGAATTTGGCCAAAAAAATTGGGCCTACGGGCTATGTAATGGGCTTCAAGCCCACTGGGCCTTCGGGCTATGTAATGGGTCTCCCTCTACCCAGTTAAAAGAGGTCTTTGCTTTGCTTTATTAATAAAAATGAGGCTTCGGCCCCAACCTTTGAAAAAAAAGTACCTAGATATTCTATAAGAATGAATTGGGGAATTTCCCCCAATATCTATATAAACCAATTCCAACTTTATTTATTTTGGTGTTCTTCCAAATAAATTAAAGGTCACCTTCCAAAGACTACCATGTATACAACTCCAGCATCTTCCAACGTCTGAATGATCTAGGTTTAGTATGCCTATATATGATATAATCTTTATAAATTTTTCATAGAGGTTCCCAAAAAGATTATTCTAACACACTGATAATTAAAAATAAATTTCTTTTTGAATAAATTTAATTTCTTCAATAGCTTGAGATATATGCAACACTATGTTTAAATGAAAAATAATACTCCATCAAAATATTATCATTTAAATGTGACCATTATAACATAGTAATTAAGTTAGAAGGTATGAATAGTACTAAATAAATTATGAAAAATATTTTTATACACATATTTATTGGGTATCTATTTACCAAGAATAAAAATAAAAATCATTTTAAGATAAAGAAATAATTTTTGAAAAACAGCTTTGTCGCATCTTGAACACTACAATTAAAATTAAATTTTGATACTTCTAGAAAATTTATTTTATAAAATAAAATTTATTTTTGAAATAATCATATAAAAATTATTTTAGGGTGATTTTTTATAATTTTTCTGAAAAAGTTCATTTTTCATTGAATAGTGAAAAATACTAATTTTATTAAAAAAAATCCGTTTAAATAATTTACAAGTTTCATTTTGTTTAAAAAATTTTAAAAGAAAATTTAGTTAAATTATATTATAATTAATCCAATTTATATCATTGGAATAAATTATATATTAAATTTTGATGAAAAAAACATTTTATACTTTTGAAAACTTTTCCTTTAGAAAACCGTTTTTTTTTTCACCGTGTATGCATGTTTAATTTTAAATTTAATTATACCACTTCTATGAGTTGAATTTAGTAAAATGGGTTCTATATTTATAATAATCATAGTTAATATTATCTAATAAGTTCAATTTAATTTTTTTATCATAATGAATAGTGAAAATAATAAAAAAATATTGTGGTTAAGGTGAAAACGAGTTTAACAAGGGGTTAAAGTAAGTATATAAGGGTTAAAAATAGCCTAAAACTTTTCCAATTATTATTTTATATCCATATTTCAACATTATATCATCTATGTTTTGATAATGGTCCATTTTTTAGCCTTTTTCTTATGAAAAATGTGGGTGAAATTCATTCTTTTCAAAAATTCCAACTGTGTTCTCTCCCCCACTTATAAAAGGCCACCCCTATCCTCTCATTTTCACACTTCCAAATCCATTTTTTCAGAAAAAAACTACACAGATACCTTTCTTAATTCCTTAAAAATATCATATAGTATTTTTTTTATCATAAATCCAACCTAGGAAGGCTTTGGTGAAAACCTAAAGAGGTCATCAGAAGAAGAGGTAACATTCTTAAACAAGCGTTTTTATTTTTTTTCTTATTAAAAAACCTTAAAATATTATTAAATAATTATAATATAATAATAAAATTATCTACCATATAATAACATGTTATTATTTTAATCTAATAACCTATATCTATCTTCTTTTCATTCAAATGGGAAATGAATTCATTGATCATGTATACAGTGGACGACTGCCTCGAGAACTAATGTCACTCATTTCCCATCAAAACTTCTTATAGTTAGATATAATTATATATTTAATGTATATATATATATAATATTTATGATATAATTATACTTTTTTAATTATAATATAACATATACCTTCTTACTTTCTATTCATTTTAATATATGTCAACTCTTCTCCTGTGTAAGATGGATTTTCGCCTAGCGAAATGATGTGATATATTTTCACTTACGTTTTACATGGAAGGTAATAAGGATAAATTTAATGAATATATGTGATATATATTACATTATATTTATTATTTAAAATTAATATATCAACCACTTACTTATCCTTTCACCCATTCAGAAATGATATCGTCGCTCATGCGTACGTATGACATACTGTCTTCTTGAAGCGATGTGATTCATTTTCAATGTCCAATTTTAAAGAATGGTACTGAATATGTATTTAATAAAAAAATATTTATAACATTAATATATTTTTGGATATTATGGAAATATATCATATTTTCAAGATTTGAAACTTTCACGATGAAACATTCCTGAGAAAACAAGGCTATTAACTCCTGAAATAATAATGATAATGAAATATTGTTAATGAACTAGTAATTAGATGTTATAAAAATATAATATATGATATTATAAATATTAATATGGTTCTAATATAAGTTTTTAAAATTTTTTAAACTAATATACATGATTTTAACTAGCAGTCAACTAAAGGGAAGTGCGAGGTAAGGGATTCCATCTCAATTTCCATGTCATCAAGACATATTTGTTAATATGCACTTATTCACTTTTATGTGGTGTATATACTATAAATTTGATGTACTTAACATGAATACCTAATTATTAAGGATTTTAAATGTTTCAATTCAATTTTATTCTTTCAAGGGGTTCTAATTTGAATTTTACCAAAGAGGTAAGAATCTATTTTACAATCTCACTTTATTTTGGGATTAATTTTATTCATGTTGAAGGAATCATATAATTTATCCTTCACAAGATCCAATAATTTTATTATACTCTGTATATTTAAGGATTTTATATATTTTATTCCAACTTTACCTCACTTTGGTACTCGGGTCAAGTAAAGAAATATTGAAAAGAAAAATCAATTTTATTTCCTTTTAAATTGGATAATTTTTCTTCCATATTCAGGTTTTCCAAAATTGTTTTCAAAAAGTGATTTTATTTAATAAAATGATTTATTAAGGACATTTTATATTATACTTTATTTTTAATTTTTTTTAAAGGAATTTAACTACTGTTTTTGAAAAGGGATGTTTTCTTTAAAAAGTCCAAAGGAAATTTTTTCCCATAAATCCCAATAACAGACTTCGCTAACACCATAAATGTTTTACAAAATGAATCTTATTCTACACATTTTCAATGATTTTAAAAAGAAAAATATTTTATGAAATATTATTTTAATATCACATTTCTATTCCCTTTATTCTTTTAATAGACATGAATTTATTGCAAAAACCTATATTCCCGATGAACCAACGACCACCTCTCATTTGTTGATTAATTTTTTGATTGTTAAATTTATCTTGAGATAATCAATTTCTTGTGATCATTTTTCATTGGACATTAAATTTATCTTAAATATCCCCATTATTTGTATCATGGATATTATTATTTCTTAAATCATATACCATTTATACATAAAATCTATACTTTGAAAGTTATTTTATTAATTGGGTAAATATTGATAAATACCTATTCTTTACTCAATAAAAAAATTTGATGATAAGACATATTATTCACAAATTGAATCGATTATTTGATATATGGGTAATGCTTTAGACATGCAGTGATGGGTGGGGACCAAAATTATATATCCCCTCAATACATGGGAAGGTCTCATGAGACAAATTAGTTGGCCAAATAAAATGGGGTTTTAACCATAGTTTCAAACCTTCTAGGGAAATGTATTTATAGTATAGGTATCATGATTCTAGAGATCATGAAATCCAATAATTAAGCATTTACTTCATTAATAATTTAGTTATTATTTTTATCCATGAGATTTTTACATTAATATTATCTATTTATTCATTTCATTATCGTTTTATTGATTAAATGACATGTATTTTCAGTTATTTACCTTTACATATTGATTATACCTTATCTAATAATGATAATTAAATTATTGATTAAATTACACATGTGTTAAGTTATTTACCTTGCCATATTTATTTTGCCTTATTTAATCATGATAGTTAAATTATTGATTTAATGGCTTGTGTTTTCAGTTATTTACCTTCCCATATTGATTATTATTTATTGATTCATGATAGATTCTACTTTAAGTAACCCTTATTGTGTATTTTATCTCACCCTTATTTTGTTTACTTTCCTAGGGATATGAAGAATAATTCATTGAATGAGTTCAAGGATGTCGAATGTTTTCCATTACTATGTCTTATTTTTATTCCCAATTTAAAATGAGTATCATGTATGTATTTGTTTCCCTAAAATGGCTAAAATTATTGGTCCTTTGGGATTTGGCCTCTTGTATTGATGCAAATGTAAAAAAGTATACTCTAGCTCCAGGTAGTTGGAGTTAGGTTTGTTATAATTGGTGTCAAAACAAGTTTATAAAATACCTTAGGAAATAGATTAAAGAAAACATATGTTATAGAACATAACCCTATGGTATGATTTGAGGATAAGTATAGAAGAACATCTTAAAATTTTGGTAAGGTAGATATTATTTGTTTTTTTCCTAGCAATAAATCCATTTATGGATACTATATTTGGACATGGTTCTAGAACAGATGTACACAAGGGTAATAATTCTGAAAAAGACACATCAGGATTGACTCGAGCATTACCTGGCACATGAAAACGGGCCTTACTAAACCCTTGTTTTGATACTAATGGGGGATATTCTTAGGTAATTTCACATTTTATTTATAAATAATTACGAAATATTTTAAAAATATTTCCCTAAAGAAACCAAGTTTATGATTATAAGATTAACGATGCATAAATTTTCAATTTATGTTAAGTGTTACAAAAGATTTATAATTTAAAATTATGATTTAGAATTCATAATTTTATAATAAAACCTAGTATATGAAATTGTTTAGAAATGGTGCTTAGAATAAATAAGGTTATAAATACTTGTGTCTAATGTAGATTTTCCCTACTGAGCAAGTTAATATAGATGGTGTTGGAAATGAATAGATCATGGCTATATTAGGGCAGCTTAATCAGGTTATGAAAAATAATCTTTTCTGAATGGGGTAATATGTTATTTCATAGTGTGATTATACTATGTTGGATCACTTCATGTGATATAATACCCCATCATTTAGTGAGACTACAAATCCAGTGGTAGATTAACAATGGATTAAGTCCCTTGAAAAGATATTTCTTTCCTTGGGATGTGATGAAAATGAAAAGGTTACAATTTTAGTGTATTATCTCAAAGGTGATTTTGATCAATAGTAGTCAATGATATAGAATTCTAGGGAGGAAGAGGAAATATAACACATAGAATGGAAAGATTTTAAGGGGACATTATTAGAAAAATATTTCCCTCCTGAGAAACAAAATGAAATGAATAGAAACTTCCTTAGCTTAAATAAAAAAATAGAAAGTGTTGAGGAGTATGAGGATACCTTTATAAGGCCAACAGGTAATTATATGGATTTCATTAGGAACAAAAAATATAATATTGTCCATTTATTTAAAGGTCTTAATCCAAATCTCAAAAGGGAATTGGCCTATCAATTTTTTTTTCACCATATGATGAAATAATTTTATGTGTCATCAAAAAAGAGAATGAATTTTCTAGATTCTATATATTCATGGGAAATAAAGGAAATTATAGATTGACTGAGAACCAAGAAAAATGTAATGTGTTAAAGAAGAAGAAGAGAACAAATCAATTTCCATGTTGTGAAAACTGTGGAAATAATCATCTAGTGAAATAATTGAAGGACATGAGAGTTTGTTATTAGTGTGGAGATAAGGGTCATAAGGTGAAAGAATTTAAATGGAATAAATAAAACACCATTACCTAGTGCTTCAACTACAAAGAAATGAGACATTATTAAAACCAATTTCCTAAGAGTCAAGGAAATCAACTATAGAAGAGGCCAAGGAGAGAAGACCATGCTTATGTGATCACTAAAGATGAGGTGGAAGTACCCAATGATGTGGTGGAAGGTACTTTAATCATAGCCTTAAATTTAACAAATGCTTTATTTTATTCTAGATCTTCACAATTTTTAATATCTTCCATGTTTTCCAAGAAAACTAGATACTTCCCTATCACCTTAAAAGGGGGTTGTTAGTCAAAACTCATAGTGGAAGTCTCATTGCATTAAAGATGTGTCATGTATTCCGCATTATGACACACAAACATGATCTATTTTCAGTCTTTATTATCATACATATGGTTTAATTTTATATAATCCTTGTTATGGACTAAATTTAAAAATATGATGCAAATATTTTTTGTAAAGAGAAGGAAATTATGATTCATGATGAAGATGTATAATTTTTTATCTTTAGAAAAGAAACATCATCATCTGAGTCATGTTGATATCCACCACTAGTAGCTCTTCTAAATGATATTCTTGGGGAAAAAATCAAACAAAATCTACAGATGTAGAAGCTAATCTTTAAATTGAGGATGCACCTATTGTATAGGAATACAATGCTTTATTTTTTAAAGAATTACCCAGACTTCCACCAGAGCATGATGTTGATTTTCCCTTGATTTAATTCCTGATGAAATACAAATATCAAATACTCCCTATAAATTTATTGTATATACATAAAGGCAATTGAATACTCATGAATAGAACTATCCAACCCATGATCTTGAGTTGGTAGCTTTATTTTTTTGAAGATAGAGAAACATTATCTCTATAGTGAAAGATATGAAATATACATAGACCATAAGATCCAAAAATACATATTTTCATAGAAAATGATCAACATTATGAAAATCCAATATCTTTATATACTCAAGGATTATTATTACTCAATACACCACCACCCAAGGAAGTAAAATAAGGAAATGGATGCATTAAGTAGGAAATATAATGGATTTCTAACTCAAATGAGGATTTACATGGATCCTATATTCATGGATCTAGTTAATATGGATATGAGAATTAGTAAGGAGGGGAGAAATCAATTGATTTTCAAATTATTTGGAAACCATATTTGTTTAAAAAGATAAAAAATTATCAATATAATGTTGGGAATTTTTAGTAGAAAATCAAAGTTGAAAATGGTGGTAAATTAGAAAAATTCATTTACAAATACGGAATTTAGAAATTTGGAAATATATTATGTGTTCCATGTATAATGGATCTAAAAAGGGAATTGTTATATGACACTCATTGCTTGAATTTCTCTATACACCCTAGTATCAACAAGATGTATAGGGATTTGAGGGAACAATTTTTTGGGATAACATAATGTGGGAAATTATTGATTATGTCTCTAGATATTTGGTCTGTCAATAACTGAAATTTGAGAGATAACATCATAAATAAGTCATGAAACGTATACCAATTTCTATATGAAAATGGTATGAAATTACTATAGACTTTGTCATGTGGATACCAAAGGCTCCTAGAAAGAATGATGTAATATGGGTTATTGTTGATCACTTAACCAAATATGCACATTTACATGCTATAAGAGAATATTTAACTCTTGAGAATCTCTTAATTCTCAGTATTAATTAATTTATAAGACTTCATGGTGCACCACATTTGATTATGTCTGAAAATGATCCCTATTTTACATAAAAATCCCAGATGAGTCTTCATAAGGCTCTTGAAATTGAGTTTCATTTGAGCACCACCTTCCATCCTCAAACTAATGGAAAGTATGGAAGTACTATTAAAACAATTCAATACCTTTTGAGTTCATGATAAATTTAATTTTAAGGTATATGGGATAAATATTTTCCTTTTGTAGAGTTTTCCTATAATAATAATTGCCATTCAAGTATTCAAATGACACTATATGAGGCATTATATGGAAAGAGATTCCATAATCCAACTTGTTCGGATGAAGTTGGTCAAAGGAAACTTATAGGCCCATAGCTTTTTAAAGATACAATAAAAAAGGTAAAGACTATTCAATATTATATTAACATATCTTAAAGTATCCAAAAACATTATGCTGAAAATCAAAGGAAGGATTTGGAATTCCAAGTGGGAGATCATGTTTTATTAAAAGCATCTCCATGGAAGGGTGTCATAAAGTTTGGTAAGAAGGTAAAGATAAGCCCCAAGTACATCAAATCCTTTTAAATTTTGTAATTTATTTTATATGTGGCTTATCAGTAGGAAATGTCACCAAGCCTCTCTAAAGTACATGATGTGTTCTATATATCATTATTAAGGAAGTACATGCCACAACCAACACATGTGATCACCTATAAAGTGATAGAATCAGAACCTAATCTATCTTATTGTGAATAACCCATCCATATTATTGATACTAGATAGAAATATTGATGAATCAGATGACTCGATTGGTAAAGGATCTTTAGATAAATCATAAAATAGAGGAAGCATCGTGGGAACTATAGGATGTTATGAAGAAGAACCACCCTCATTTGTTTATAAGGTAATATCATGAAAATTTTGAGGATAAATTTTTTTTAGTAGGAAATAATGTAACACATTGAGACCTTTCAATATATTTATTTTAGAATAAATTTAATTTCTTTTATTTCTTGTGATATACACAACATCGAGTTTAAAAAAAACACAATAATATATAAAAATATTATTACTTAAACAAGATAGTTACAACCTAGCTATTAAGTTAGTAGGTATTAATAGGTCTAAATAAATTATGAAAAATATATGGTTGACACATGTTCATTGGGTATCTATTGACCAGGAATAAAAATAAAAATCATTTGAAAGAAAAAAATATTTTCTAAAAAACCGTTTCATCCCATCTTTCACACTTATGTTAATTTTTTTGACACTTTTAGAAAATATATTTGATAAAATTAACTTAATTTTATGATTAATCATACTGAAATTATCTTAGGGTTTTTTTGGGATTTTTTTAAATGTTTCCTTTTTGATGAATAGTAAAAAATACCATTTTTTATTAAAAAGTGACTTTTAAAGCATTTACAAGTTCAAAATAAAAAAATATTTTAAAATTAAAATTAGTTAAATTATATTAAAATTAATATAATTTAGGTTATTGGAATCGATTAAACTATAAGAAAGTTACACTTATAAGAACCTAGATCTTCTTTTCAAGTATGAATCTTGTTTTCTGGTGTTTTTGAGAAAAAGAGGAGTTTCTGGAAATTTCAAGAGTACACGCCGTGAACTTATAAGTACTTGTCGTGTACTCGGTTGTCGCGGGTGACTGTGTACTCGCTGTGTAATGGTCGAGTACATGGTTGTGTGTGGTGACCTGGAGACAGCCTAAAGCGGAGGCCGAAAAAGTCCAGTACACACCGTGTACTTTTAAAGAACACACCGCATACTTTATTTTTATTTAATTAAATGGACCAGGGTCATGTTTGATAGAAAAAACCATATTCTTCTCGACCTATCTCATCCAGGAGCGAACGAGACCACCTGATCTTCACCGAGCCCCCAACTCGCCGTATGTTCTCTAATTCAACCTCCGTTAGTTGCGTTGGAATCACATCAGTGAGTTCTAATTTCTTTTTGAACCTCATCTCTTGATTCCTATTATTTAGTGAGATATCCTTAGTTGAATTTTTTTAATGTTTTTGTAGATCAATGGTGTTCTGGGGAAATTCAAGGCGCAAGGTTTATGTATATTGATCTCATGATACTGAGGTAGGTGGTTTGTGCCTTTCTGTAGACAGTCTTTGAATTTTATGAGAAAAAGTGCCCAATACCAAAGAATGGGGTATTGTGTGTTTATGGTTTTTATCCCTTTTATTGCATGTTATGCCTTGTTTATTCAGATAAAGTTTAATGTTTTATGAATATGGTTAACTTTTCAATGTTATGGAGGTTTTAACCATGTTTTCTTGTTTTGACAATTTGGTATAGCTTGCCTGTTAGGTTATTTTGCTTTCTATGGCTAGTATTGTTAGGATGTAGCGATTATTATCTGATATGCTATGATATGATATAGATTTTTTAGACAAGTAGTTCTTGAGGTTTAATTTGGATTCCATGTATTGTTTGTGCACGATTGACTTACACAGGGCTATGGGAACCTGGTGTAGTAGACCATATAGAGAATGTACGTTGAGGGATTCTCTAGAGTGTCTTTTTACTTTTACATTGCGAGACTATAGGGGGGATGGTCTTAAGTTCCCCCTAATAGTGTCTATAGTTTCCTAGATATGATCCATAGGAAGAATTAGACATTGAGTGCTTCCTCAGAGTGCCTTTAAGTCACCGATATAAGAATATAGGGAGAATTGGTGGTGAGTGCTTCCTTAGTGAGTCTTTGAGAAAGATGAACCAGATTGGTTAGACTATGTGTACTTCCCAGAGGGTTTCTTGTGTTATTTGGTTGAACAAAAGGGGTTAGGCTATGAGTACTTCCCAGAGGGTTACATATTTGTGATTAGTTTCTTACTCAATACATGAAAGTTGAATGAATTTGAACTAAAAATTGTTTACTTTGAGTACTTCCTTGTTTACTGCTACTTTTTCTTATTGATTGCCATATATATTCATTGACTATTAGGCACAAATATTTGGGTGTTTTCCTATTGGAATTTGTATTGAAACCTATTTGGGTCATGATTTTAGGTCCAAAAAGATTATATTGTTGCAGGTCTAGATAAGGGAAATCACCCTTCTACTTCAGGTACTTGATTACTGAGGAGCTGGGGAGAATAGGACCAAGTTGAGGATTGAAATGTTGTGGAGATATTTACTTGATTTTATTTTTTACTTGGATTTAGTAATATATTCCAACATTTTGATTTGTTTTGTGGATTCCCTAGACATATGTATCATGCATCATTTATATATGTGTGCTCCAGTTGTTATTACTTCGAGTCTTCTACTGGTTACTATTGTATGGTATTATTACTACTTCTTCTATTGATATCTATTTTAAATACTATATGTTACTCTACCAATGAGGGAATAGTTTACCCACTATCACACCTAAGGCCCTTGTTGATAGTCAGTAGCCTCCAGCATTTGAGAAAATTCGCTTGAGGCCATGTGACCAACTGAGTACGGGGTGCCTCTGGGCGGCTTCCGGAACTGGGACGTTAAAAAGTGGTATCAGAGGGATTATTTTATTCTTGAATAAATGTTTGGATCCTATATCTAGGTATTGGAAGGAATAGGTACTTGGTAATAAGCTGTTCCCGGGAGTAGCTAACTCATGTACATGGAAAATACAATTTACCTCGTTATTTTTTTTTTATTTTTGCGAATTTATAGTTTATTGATTTTACCTTGATTGATTAACATGTTTGTGCTATTATTGTTGATATTATTGAGGTTCAATTTCTATTTCAACCCTATGAGATGAGGGTATGCCATCTCATGCATCATATGGACACTTTCTAGAGATCACATGTCATGCATTCTTGCCATGCCATTTGGGGTGAATTAGTGATTGCATGTTGTTGTGATAAATATTGTTCTAGATATGCATACTGTTGTGATAGATTCCTTGATAGAATACATGCTATTTTATAGAGTATTGGATTGTGTAAGGTTTTGTTTGAATAGACGCCAATCTTTGGTTCTTGAGGTGTTATGGGCCCTTATGGATCAGAATTTGGTGGATCATTGTATTGTTATTCCTTATGCGTGACATGTATAAGATGACATGATTTGATTACCTGGGAGTATGGGCCCTCAAGGATCATAATTTGGCACTTTAAAGTTCATTTCAGTGTTTTTCTGGGCTTCCAGAGTAGTTTTTGAGGCTTAATGTCCAGAAAAACCCAGAATACATAGTGTGTAATGATGAATACATGCCCTGTGTCCTTTTGTTCAGGAAGAAACTGTTTTTCTTAAGTACACACTGTGTACTATATGTACACTCCGTGTAGTCTCTAACCTTGTCACTGGTTGTGTAGACAGAGACATGGGGTTGGGAAATCATGGTGGGACACGCCATGTACTAGATATACATGCTGTGTTGTGGAGACCATGTGTCCACCCGTGTGACTAATAGAACAAATGGATAAAACTTAGGTTATACACACCGTGCCAAGATTGAACATGCCATGAAGTGTGACCCTTTTATCCGGACATGTAACTAATAACACAGGGCGATGAAATCCTTTTAGTACACGTCAGTTCCATCTGGAACACGCCATGTAGAGTGAGCCGTGTAACCAACCATGTAACTAAAATCACGAGTCAATGATGTTTGTCTAGTACATGCCATGTCTAGCACTAACACTCAATATAGTCTTGTTCTAGGGAAACCATGTGGATTTTCCGTGTAGAAGAACTTAGGTAGGGGAAGAGGATTCATGTACATGCCATGTTTTAGGACAACCCTCTATGTGTATGGGGTGTTACATGAGCTGGGTTGGAAAAAGTACATGCCCATGTGAAGGATTAGGGAAACATTCCATGTAGGCATTATACACGCCATGTATCCATGTTTTGAAAATATTTAATGCTTTTTTGTCTTGTTCCCTTATTACACTTCTAAGTTTCAGTCCCTGTTAATCTTGATCTATGGTGTTCGCTTGACCTTGTAGAATCATGCCACCTAGACGTCCTCTGGTTTTCTACCAGTTACAGGGCAGTGATCAGACACCATACATAGTTGATCAGGGACTACCAGAAGATCCTCCAGTTGTGCTAGTCTTGGAACCAACTGTTATCCCAGATACAGGTGCCAAAGCACAGTTCCGAGAGGGATTTATGAGGTTCATGCAATCTTTCTGTGGGGATCTGCATTCTTCCCCTTCTATGGCAGAGTTGACATGGGGTTTCTAGTATTAAAATCCTCCGAACTTTGTAAGGGAAAGAGGAACTCAGGCTGTAGAGTCATGGTTAGAATCCATGCTTTCTATCTTCGATCATCTGGAGACTCCTCCAGAGAGGAGGGTAAAGATCACTATGTATATGCTTCGGGATTCCTCCAAGAGATGGTGGGATGTGATCTCACAGTCGGGATGCCACTAGGTCATGTCTTGAGATGAGTTTCAGCGTTCCTTCTATGATTAATTCTATCCGATGACTTTGATGGCTGATTGAACCTGAGAGTTCATGAGTTTAGAGTAGGGTACTCTTTCATGCTTCATGCTTATCCTTGGAGGTGATGAGTTATTCTTGAAAAGGAAGTTTAAGGATGGTCTCAAGCATGACATCTGATCTCAGGTGAATATCATTAGGTTGACTTCCATCACTTCTATAGTCAACCAATCACTGATCATAGAGAAAAATCTGATGGATTCTGGATCTGTGAGCCAGGGTGGTTCGATATCCGGAGTTGGTACCCCTCCTATTGACAGTAGGAAGCTCCAAAAGGAGTCTATATGTGGATATCATAGTAGGGAGGATACTTCTTCTGGTATCTAGGTGATTTTCTACCAGTGTGGGAAGACCAGGCATACAATGCCACATTTCTCGAGAGACCCAGTTGAGTGCGATCTTGCAAGAAATGGGCCATCTTTAGCATTTATGTTAGTTTTTCTCACCAGAATCTGGTAATAGGAGTTATTATATGACCTCATGTTCATGAGAAACACTGTCGGTTTCTCATCAGTTAGGGAACTGGAGTTCTTTCGATCGTTCAGGCTGAGGTGGAGGTCATGGTTGTGGTATCCAATTACTAGGCTTTCAGTGATAATAGGGTAGATCATCTCAGGGTGGTAAGGTAGGGTTGTAGGGCCATGATGTAGGTCATACTTTTGCAGTGGAGCAGACCTAGCAGGAGCAGGATTCCAGACCCTCTACAGTTCAAGGTACGATCTTAGTTTCCACAGTTTTAGGTTCTTCTCTTTTTGATATAGGGGCTTCCCATAACTTTATATTTGTTTCTATTTTGGGGAGCCTTGGTATCTATATCTTTTCTTCTGTGGATATATTGACATTAGACACTCCATTGAGGACAATAATAGATAGTGTGCGTCAATGCAAGGAGTGCCCTCTCGAGTTTGGTGGGTGTCACTTCTTATAACACCTTTATGTCCTAGAGATGATAAGTTATGATTTCATCCTCAGAATTAACTAGTTATTTACCTTCTAGGTTGTTGTTAACTGATATCACTATATGGTAAGTTTCACATCACCAAAGTATTGATAGTTTCATCATAAGGGTGAATGGGATGTCCAGGAGAGAAGAGTGGGACTCGAGCGTCATGGGTTGGGAGGAGTTATAGCACAGATCTCTAGTCTATATCTAGATAACTAGGGGACTTCATTGATGGACTTTCCTCCAGTGGTGGATCATTTCAGGGATGTCTTTCCAGAAGAATTTTCAGGTTTTCATCCAAAGTGAGAGGTGGAATTTTCTATTGATCGTGTGCTAGGAGCGACATCGGTGTATATTCCTCCTTATAGGATGGCTACACTAGAGTTGCATAAGCTCAAGAAGCAGTTGGAGGAGTTACTGGAAAATGGTTTCATCAGACCCAATACTTCTCCTTGGGGTTTTACTATCCTGTTTGTAAAGAAGGCGGACAGTACCCTCATACTTTGTGTGGATTATTTGAAGTAAAACCTGGTGACATTCAAGAACTGATATCCCTTACCGAGGATTGATGACCCTTTGATCAACTTAGAGGAGACCGAGTGTTCTCAAATATTGACTTGTGATCTAGTTACCATCCATTTCACGTTATACCATCTAATATACCTCTTATAGAGTTTTGGATCAGGTATAGTCCATACGAGTATGTGGTTATGCCGTTTGGTCTCACAAATGCGACTGCAGTCTTAATGACACTGATGAACCGAGTGTTCCATCCACACTTGGATTATTTCGTGGTAGTTTTCGTGGATGGTGTCTTGGTGTACTCCCACACTCGACATGACCATGCCACACATCTTAATATAGTTTTAAGTACACTGAGAGAGCATCAGTTATATGCTAATCTCTCAAAATACCACTTTTGGATGGACCAAATTAACTTCTTGGGGGCATGTCATCTCAGAGACAAGAGTATCAGTGGACCAATAGAAAGTGAGGGAAGTAGTTTCCAGAGATTAGTCAAGGAACATCTTTAAGGTATGTAGTTTTCTATGTATGGATGTATACTACAGATGCTTCATACCTGAATTTTCATGCTTAGCATCACCACTGAAGGGCCTGACTAAGAAGGGTGTGAAGTACTTACGGACATATTCTTGTGAGTCATCCTTTTAGGAGTTGAAAGGGAGGTTGACTTCACCACTGATACTAGTATTTCCAGAGCCGGGAAAGAGCTATACATTATTCTATGATGCATCAGGTATCATGCTGGGAGCAGTGCTTATGCAGGGAGAAGGGTTCGTTGCGTTTGGTTCTTTGTAGTTGAGGCCACATGAGAAGAATCACTCGATGCATGATCTCGAGCTGGCTGCAGTTGTTTATGATTTACGCTATTGGAGACATTATCTTCTGGGAGACTGTTTTGTGGTTTTCACTAACCAAAAAAGTCTCAAGTATATCTTCACTCAGCATGATATGAATTTGAGATAGCGAAGGTGGGTTGACTACCTTCAGTACTTTGACTTTGAGCTTGCCTACATGCCTGGGAAAGGCAACACTGTGGCTGATGAGATGAGCAGGAGGACTCCGATATAGGTAGTTCAAGAGGCCAACAGTGAGCATTAGCTTATGGATATTTTCTCTGAGATGAATTTGGAGGTGGACGATAGACATGGGTAGGTGTTTCTCTCTTTTGTAGTTGTTACCTCTACTCTTCTTGATCACGTGAGAATGTGGTAGATATTAGATTAAGAAGTCCTTGCCATATGAGAAAGTATGTTAGGAGATGACCCTCTTCTTAGATGGACCATAGGTGAGGATAATATCTTGCGTTTCTAGGGGCACTTATGGGTGTCAGCAGACATACATGAGGAGATGATGTGGGAATTTCATTCCTCAGTTTGGGCAGTTCATCATGGGATCACCAAGATGTATCAAGATCTACACCATCATTATTGGTGTCCCGGTATAAAGAGAGATTCTATTGGTTTTTTCGTGAGGTATTCCACCTATCAGAAGGTGAAGGTGAAGCATCAATGATCGGTAGGGCTTTTACAGCAGTTACCCATTCCCGAGTGAAAGTGGAATGATGTCGCGATGGATTTAGTGACAGGTTTTCTGAAGTCTTCTCAAGGGAATGATGTAGTATGGGTTGTCATTTTCTAACTCACGAAGGTTTCTCACTTATTTCTGATCAAGGATACCTTCAGTGTTGATGAGCTGGGAAGGTTGTACATCCAAGATATTTTATGTTTACATGGAGTTCCACACTCCATTGTTTTAGATAAGGACACCCATTTTACTTCTCAGGTCTGGCAGGGACTTCAGAGGGATTTGGGTACACAGGTACTTCTGAGTATAGCTTACCATCCCTAAACAGATGGCCAATAGAAGTGTACGATTCAGGTGGTTGAGGACATGCTTCGAGCATGCATCCTGGATTTTGGAGGTTCATGGGAGAAGCACACACCTCTTGTGGAGTTTTCCTACAATAATAGTTTTCAAGAAACTATTCAGATGGTACATTTTGAGGCTTTGTATGGTAGGCAATGTCGATCACCCTTATGTTCGATGGACATAGAAGAGGTGGCTATAGTAAGACCTCATCTTGTCTAGGAGACCACAAAGTAGATATAGTTGATTCATAAGAGGATGGGTACTACATAGTCACGACAGAAGTATTATGCTGATCGATGAAGATGACCTATGGAGTTCGATACCGGAGATCAGGTTTTTCTATATGTCACACTGATGTTGGGACAAAAGAGGATTAGGAGACATGTTAAGCTTTCACCGTGGTACGTTGGACCATTTGAGGTGTTGGAGAGAGTCAGGTTGGTTGCCTATCAGTTTTAGTTACCTCAGAGGTACTGGGCTATGCATGATTTCTTCCATGTTTATCAGATTCTAAATTACTTCTAAGACTCGTCTCATGTTTTCCAACCTGAGGAGGTTGAGTTAGAGTTGGATGCCTCTTTCGAGGAGAATACTATCCAGATTGTTGATCGAAGTGAAAAGGTTCTCCATGGATAGTCTGTTCCTCTGGTATGAGTTCTATGGCAGCAGAGGCGAGTACAAGACGAGACTTGGGAGAGGGGGGCCGATGTTCGATCGCAGTGGTCAGAGCTATTTGAAGATTCTTCTTCTACACCGCCTTCTAGGGAAATTTGAGGATGAATTTCTTTTAGGGGGGAAGATTGTAAGAACCCATACCTTCTATTTAGGTATGAATCTTGTTTTCTGATGTATTCTAGAAAAAGAGGAGTTTCTGAAAATTTTAGGAGTACACTCCGTGTACTTATAAGAACATGTTATGTACCTAGTTACCACAGGTGACTGTGTACTGGCTGTGTAATGGCTGAGTACATGGCCGTGTGTGGTGACCTAGAGACCGCCTAAAGAGGAGGACGAAAAAGGCCAGTACACGCCATGTACTTTTAAATAACACGCCATGTACTTTCTTTTTATTTCATTAAGAGAACCAGGGTCACGTCTGATGGATAGAACCATCTTCTTTTCAACATATCTCTTCTAAGAGAGAACAAGACCACCATATCTTCGCTAAGCCCCTGACTCACCGTTCATTATCCGATTCGACCTCTATCGTTTTATTTGGAATCGCATCAGTGAGTTATCCTTTCTTCTTGAACCTCATCTCTTGATTCTCCTCTTTCATGAGATATCCTCCTTTGAACATTTTTAACGTTTTTGTAGATCTATGGTGTTTTAGAGCGATTCAAGGTCTGAGGTTCATGTATATCAATCTCACGACACCGACATAGGTGGTTTTTTCATTTCTGTAGATAGTATTTGAATTTTATGTGCAAAAGTTCCCAATACCCATGAACGGGGTCTTGCGTGTTTATTGTTTTTATCCCTCTTATTTCCTGCCATGCCTTGTTTATTTACATAGAGGTTAATGGTTTATGAATAGGGTTAACTTTTCTATGCTATGGAGGTTTTTCCCATGTTTTCTTGTTTTGACCGTTTGGTCTAGCTTTCCTATTAGACTTTTTTTCTTTCCATGCCTAGTATTGTTAGGATGGAGTAATTATTATCTGACATGCTATGATATGCTTTAGATTGTTTATCCAAGTAGTTATTGAGGTTTACTTTGGATTCCATGTATCGTTTGTGCACGATTGACTTACACAGGGATTTGGGAACCTGGTGTAGTAGTCCATAGGGATATTGGACATTGAGGGCTTCTCTAGAGTGTCTGTTTACTTTTATGTTGTGAGACCATAGGGGGGGTTGTGGACATAAGTTCTCCCTCAGAGTGTTTTTAGTTTCGTCAATATGGGCCAGAGGGGGAATTGGACAATGAGTGCTTCCTCAGAGTTCCAATTAGTTATTGATACGAGACTATAAGGGGAATTAATGGTGAGTGCTTCCTTAGATAGTCTTTGTGAAAGCTGAACCAGAGGGGTTAGAATGTTTGTACTTCCTAGAGGGTTGCTTGTGTTGTTTGGTTGAACTAGAGGGGTTTGGAAGTGAGTACTTCCCATAATATTACCTATTTTTGATTCGTTTCTTACTTGATACATGAAAGTTGAATGCATTTGAACTGCAGGATTGTTTACTTTGAGTACTTCCTTGTTTACTGGTACTTTTTCTTATTTCCAGCCATATATATTCATTGACTCTTAGGAAAAGTTCATTGGGTGGTTTTCTACTGGGATTCATCTCACACCCTATTTGGTTCATGCTTTTGGGTCAAAAAAGATTATATTGTTGTAAGTCTAGATAAGGACAAGCTCCCTTCTACTTCAGGTACTTGATTGCTGAGGAGCTAGGGAGCATGGGACCAAGTTGAGGCTAGCGATGCTGTGGAGCTGTTTAATTTCTTTTCTTTTGTACATGGGTTTAGTACTGTATTCTAGAATTGTGATTTTTTGGATGCTTTCCTAGACATATGTATCATGCATCATTTATATATGTGTTCTCTAGTTGTTATTACATCTATTATTCCACTGTTTACTATTTTATGGTATTATAACTGCTTCCTCTATTGCTATCTGTTTTACTTCTGTTGTGTTACTCTACCAGTAAGGGCATAGTTTCCCCACTATGACACCCAAGGACCTCACTCCTTGTTAGTAGCTTCTAGAATTCGGCGAAATGCGCTTGAGGCCATGTGACCAACTGGGTACGGGGTGCCTCTGGGAGGCTTCTAGAATTGGGATGTTACAACCCTATACCCAGAGTTTTTAATCGTAGTTATAACTCATAAAACCGTGGGTGATTAAGCTATCAGTACAAGTATATACCCAAAATTTCTATAGAAACTGTGGGTATAGCCTATGGGGTGTTCATAAAACCCAAATTTTAATGAAAACCATGTATATAACTTGTCCCCCAGATAGGATATACCAATGGTTCATTGATCAGTTGGTATAGGTACCTGTCCCCAATATTCGAGTTATTTCCCTAGAACCAACTTCTGTGTAATTTACGATAACTTTTATTCATATTTTTGAATATTAACAAACTTATTATCACATAATTACTGTTATTTTTCATAACATAGTATGTGATAGTGTTCTTAGAGTAGTTTTCACACTAAAAGTTCATAACAGTTCCCTGCTATGATGAGAACTCGAAAGTGCTATGATACTATTCTTAAATATATGTTCTATAGACCAATGATATCATTTGAGGGACACAAATGATATAGGATATCAGGGTTGGATAATCATAGTACTTTGAAGAATCTTATAATGATGTACATCCTTGGTAATATCCAGTAGGATATTATGAGAATGAGAACTGCTAGTAGGAAATCCAAATTTATATGTGTTATTATATGTTCCTATTTGAGGACACATGTACTGTTCCTTAGACTTTAATATTATTATTAATGAGTATTATGAGTCACATAATTTGATGTATTGATGAAAACCGTGATACCATATGTTCGTGGTGAGGTAGGATACGTTGGCTACGTCACAAATAATATTTCATTAACGAACAGTGCAAGAAATAATTTATCCCTTATGTTCTTTAATGAAAGTTAATATCTCAGGCTCTTTGATGGAAATGATATATACTAAATAAATACATGAAAATGGTGTTATATATGCAAATTATATTTATGTAAATTTAAATAAAGATACATCGAGCACATAGGTTTATGACACCGGTATGCAACCTACTTGATTTGAGATATTTTGATAAAGAGATTACATTACACAATAAGCATCTGTATGAGGTATCATGTCATTGTGACATTAACGTCATTATCTATGGGTTCCTTGGCATGTTTCAAGATGTTAACCTTGTACTTTAAGGTGCTTCTACTAATTGCACTAATAAAGGGGCCTAGAGGGTAACACACTCAGTGTATCCATAATCTCAGTTAAATAATATATTATTATTTATTATTTATTCAATAATAAATATTCTAGCATTTAGTTTAATAATGTAGTTAGATTTATTTAATAAATAAATAGACATTATTCAAGGTCTGATAAATATTATAGAGGAATGATGGGCTGAGATTTTTGGTCTGGTAAGAAAATGATAAATATTGAATATTATTTGATTAAATAATATTAATTTTAATTCGTAAGTTAAGCGTATGTCAAGAAATAATAATAATAATATTATTATTTATCATGGGATCTTCACTTTGATTAAATAAATAATTAATGTAACTTGTGAAATTATTTTATTTTAACCCTAGTGATATATAAACTCAGTTATGTTATTTTATCAAGAAGAAAATTCATTTTTTTGGTTGTGGACAATAGATTTGGAGAATCCTTTCATGAACTAAAGAGCTCTCTTCTCCATGATCGCTCCCAAGAATAGAGAGAAATATTATAACACTAGATAAAGTACAATTCTTTGGAAGAAAAATCTCATAGTGATCAAAGGTAGACAAAACAAGTGCAAGGATCTGTTTTTCTAGCACCCAGAGATTCCTTCGATGGTGTTTAGAGATTCGTGGAACACATGCGGATCACCGATAGAGGGAATAATCACTTGATTCCCACAATACAACAATGCTACATCGTAGTTCTATTTCAATATCTATTGACAAAGAAATAATTGAATCAATGTAATCCTTAATTATTTAAATTAATTATAAATAATAAGTAATGATCTTCTGTCTAGTTTTAACATGATTCATGTTTCCTATCATCTTTGATTCAATTCTGTTGAACATGACATTTATCATTGTGGGTATCTTTGATTTGTCATTTAATATAGAAAATATAAAAGTTGTACAACACCCATCTAACATTTACACTGCACCTGGAACCTACAAGTGGTATCAGAGCAGTCACATAATTATTTATAATTATCTAATGATCGTTGGTAATTTACAAATTTTTAATTTAATTTTTTTATTCAAGTTTGATCATTATTTTATTCCAAATCATGATATTTTATTCTTCCTCCTTCATTTATTATAAGTATAATAAAAATGATTAATTTCATGATTAAAATAATATCAAGGAAGTCATCCAGAGGTGCCAAGGATTCTGGCTGGACAATATTGGAGTACACGTCTTGTAACCAGAGTTACACACCATATACTTTTGTTCAATGCACCATGAGTTTATTTGGAAATTACTCAATCTGTGTGCATTGATGACACATGATGTAGTTAATTATTACATAGTGAGTTGAACAGGCTAGCTTGGTGCATGGTCAGCTGGATTACACACTGTGTAGCCCACCTACATGGCTTGTAGTCTCTTTGAGTCATATATGGGCCATGTATTCCATATGCAACCTACATGACTGGTGACCATGTAACTTAGAGTTAACACACCATGTAGTCCATGATGCATACTATATACTCCAATTTCTCTAGGTATGGTTTACACACCGAGTCCCTAGGCATGTGCGTCGAATACATGGTGAGAGGTGTACACCCCACAAAGCTTGTTTATATATTTTGTGTACTTTTACCAAATTATTCAGATTTAAAATTTATTTATTATACTATGTAAACCTAATCATCATGTGCTTGTGAGTGGTCATTAATTTGACAGGACACGCCATGTGATAGGTTTTTAATATGTATATATATGTTTAATTAATTCCTGCATAATTTTCAAATCTTCATATCATGTATGAGTCATATTATAGTTGTTACACTACTTGCATTGAAATATAACATGTGACCGAAAAATCATGTAATTCATGTAATCATTAAGTTGATAATACATGTCATAAAAATATGCAATAAGTCATGAGTCCTATATATCACAAAATGTAAAAATAAATACAAGTTAATACATATTGGGTAGATTATGATAGGTATTCACCATATTGCCTCTAAGGAACATTTATATACACAATTAATTACAAATAAATTTATTTTTTTTAAAATTATAATGGATGAAAATATCAAAGAAATTTGGATAATAATTAAGATAAAATAATTGATTAATTAAAGATGATAATTAGTTGATTCAAGCATGATTTATCTTAAATATGAACAATTAAGAATTGAATGTTTGTTTTATTAAATGCATAATTTGTTGCATGCATGTGGATGATCCTGAGAAAAGATCAGACCTTTGTATGAGATTGGTTTCCTTTAAATTTATTATTAAATTAAATTATTGGCCTGCATGCCTTCTCTAATATTATTATGTAGAGACCGTGTTCACGTGGTTTCTTTTATTTAAAACCTTTCCCCCTCACTTACATGTGAGTAAAATCATATGTAATGAATGGAGATCCCTTGCTGGTGGAGGTGGTTCAAGTTTGGGGTTGGGGGAAACTAATATACAAGAGTTACATTGATGGATAAGCATAAAGTTGTAACACGAACCTTAAATGAATCAAGGTGTTTTCCCCTAGGTCAACTGTTAGTTTATCAAAAACTAGATAAACTAACCAATATTAAAATATCATGATCATACCACTTTATTATTTTATTTCTGTCAGTTTCATGGTTATTTCATAATGAATGTTTTGTTTCGAGCACATAAATTAATGAAATTAACCATCATGCAATATAGAACAAAAATAAAATGGCATATGCATAAATATTTTTTAAGGCATGGTTAATCACTTAAGTAAATCCAATTAATATTAGAAAGCATGTAATAAAAATAATAATTTGAAATGTACACATAAAGAATAAAATCCATCAATTATATATATTAAGTTAGTATAGCCTTCCACTACTTCAGTTAAAATTGAACCATAGTTCAAAGTGTTTGAACAACCAAAGTTGGAGTGATTTCAATTATCAAGGAATTCTAACTTGAATTTTTGGGTTGAATTAACTTAGTTCACATCAAGAGTTAAATTCCAAAGAAGGACTTAGTGTAGCTAAGAATAAAAGGTTGAGAAATCTAATTTAAGGATTTCAGGATTGGGGATTCCACTCAACAGATCCAGGAACTATGAGTTAATATAATTGACATTTGTAATGCCTACCTAAAACCATTCAAGTTGCTTGAACAAACAAAATTAGTGTAATGTAAAGGGTAATATGGATCCAATAAACTTGAATGTCCAAGAAAAAAGATACTCTGAAGCTAATGGTAATGGATATAGGGTTTTGATAAAATAGTGAAAGACTAATAAATATAATATTTATTTCTTTGTCAAAATTTACGAGATAAGGTAATAAAATTATTCTTATCTTATTATGTAGAAAAAACATTTAAATTACATCAATCATATCATTGTGATCCATACCTGATATGGAAAATATTCTCACTAGAAAAAATTTCTAATAATGGAAAAGGTACCTATGTTTCATCCTTCACCATAAAAGGAAATTATATGTGCTGGAAGAACCTTTTCCTAAAGTGCATGGAAATGAGTCAAGTGATTAAGAGTTAAAAATCTATGAGAACCATGTGAATTATTACACATATGTTCAATTTTTTATGATATCTTCCATGTTAAATGATATGTTTAAGCAACATGAGGATATGGATGCCTACACCATGATGTCTCATATTCAGGATCTCTATCGATAGAATGCAATACAAGAGAGGTACAAGATATCCAATGATTTGTTTATAATTAAACTTGGAGAGTCTACACCAGCAGAGCCTCATTTATTCAAGATTATTGGCTACATTGAATGCTTAAACAACTTATGGATTAAATTAATAGACGAGTTGCATACAAATCTCATAATTTCATCACTTCCCAAGAATGTCTTCACCTTTATTATTAATTAAAATATGATAAATAATGATAATAGTTTTTCAAAACTTCTAACTTTGATTCTCTAAGTGGATAAGGACATGGGGAATGATAAAGCTACAGTCCTTAGCTTGAATAAGAAAAGTTAGAATAGGGAAAATGGGAACAAGACTTATAAATAGTCTAAAAATCCTTTCTCCCATCCTTATAAGAAGAATAAGATCCAAAGACAAGGCAAAGAAAATGAGGTAGTATGTTTTGCACGTGGAAATTCAGGACACTGGAAGAGAAACTGAAAACAGAAAAAAGGGGATGCTAAAGTGGTGTTCATTATCGAGTGTAATATTTCAATATCTACACATTGGGTATTATATAAATCGTGTGTTTCTCAAATCTATATTCAAATAAAGGAACCAAATAGATTTCAAAATATTTCATGAGGATAGGTGGATCTAAAATCTGCTAATGGTGTAAGGCTAGATGCTCTAGATATTGGTGACTACCACCTTTCATTACCAACATGAATTATTTTGTTTTTAAAAGGTTTTTATTATGTACCTATGGTTATTAAGAATATAATTTTTATATCATTCCAAGATACATATGGGTTTATTTTCAAGTTTGGAAATAAAAGTTGTTTCTTTTACAAGGAAAACATATGTTATGATATGGAACATTTAAATAACAGTGTTTATGTATTAAATTATGTAAAACAAATGTTGTAAATTGATAATGAATCATGTTCACATGACTCATATAACTCCTATCTATGGGATCACCATCTTGGTAATGTAAACGATAATTGTTTGAAAAATATATATCAAGATGGTCATTTATAATCTTCAAAGTTAAAAACACTTGAAAGATATCATGATTGTTTACAAGGAAAAACAACCAAACCGCCATTTGGTTGACTGGGTGAAAGGACCAAAAAGATTATAGATTGCTACACACTGATGTGTGTGGACCATTTCCTATAGAAGTTAGAGGTGAATATTCTAGATTCATAACTTTTATTTATTACTTGAGTAGATATGGCTATATCTAATTTATGAGGTATAAGTCATATTCCTTTGAGAAATTAAAGGAATTCAATAACGAATTAGATAATAAAATTGGAAAGAAGATAAATAAGATTTGATCAGATCTATGTGGGGAATATCTTAACCAAGAGTTCATTGACTTTTTACAGGAGTTTGAGATTATATCCCAATTCACTCCACCTTACACACCAATGTGGAATGGTGTTAGTGAAAGGAGGAACTGTACCTTGTCATACATGGTAAGGTTGATGATGAGTCATGTAGGTCTTCCATTATCCTTTTGAGGATATTCATTACAAAATGATGCATTCATATTAAACGAAGTACCAAATAAATTGGAAAATCGAATTCCCTTTGAGTTATGAAGTGAAAAGAAACTTGTTTTGATGAATACATGTGAATGGGGTTGCAAGGTGTTTGTTAATGCCTTATCAGGAAACAAAATAGCACCCCAGGTAACAAAGTGTAACTTTATAGGGTATCCTAAGGAAATAGGGGGATACTACCTATAAAAACCCTTAGAAAATAAAGTGATATTTTACAAACAAGGCATCTTTCTTGAGAGGGAGCACATCCTCAAAAAACGATAGTGGTAGGAAGATTTATTTCGATGAAGTTGATGATCAAGACACACAATATTTGGTATAGGATAATATTCCACTAGTCCTCGTGGTAGGAGTAGTTCCTAAAACACAAGAACTATGTAGGAGTGTAAGATAGGTAATAAAACCAAAGAGATATGTTTTTCTAGTCACTGAGGATGGAGACTCATCATTGTTTGAAAATTACGAACCTATCTTCTAAAAGGAGGTAATAAAAATCTCAGAAGCTGCAAGATAAAAAGAATCCATGAATACTAAAATGGATTCCATGTATCAGAACTAGGTCTTGGTTTTAGTTAATGCACCAGATGATGTAAATATCATTAGATGAAAATGGGTATTCAATAGAAAAATATACATTGAAGGTAAATTAAATACCTATAAAGAAAGTCTATTGGATAAAGGGTTTAAACAACGTCAATGAATTGACTATGATGAAACCTTTTCACTTGTTTCCATGTTTAAATCCATCAGAATTATACTTGTTATAGCATCTTACCATGACTTTGAGATTTGGCAGATGGATGTAAAAACTACATTCCTTAATGGGAACCTTTAGTAATATGTCTATATGACCCAACCATAAGGGTTTGTGACACCAGGTGATTCCAAAATAATTTTCTAGTTATAGAGACCCATTTATGGATTGAAGTAAGCATCTAGGTCATAGATCATTCAATTCGATAAATCCATAAAATAATTTGGTTTCATTAAGAATGAATGTGACCCATGTGTTTACAAGAGGTTTAATGGGAATGTGGTCATTGTCCTATTAGTATATGTTGATGACATATTACTTATAATAAATTGCATACCATTCTTACAATCTATTAAATACCAATTAAACAAGTGTTTCTACATTAAGGACTTAGGTAAAGTAGTATATATTCTATAGATCAATATCATTCGTGATAGATCCAAGAGGCTTCTTGGACTAAGTCAAAGTTTATATATTGACCAAATTCTAAATAGATTTAGTATGAAACAATCCAATAGGGGACTAGTTCTAGTGTCACATGATATACATCTTTCTATGAAAATGTGTCCTCAAACACAACATGAGAAAGAGGGAATGAGTAGGATCCCATACACTTCAGCGATAAGATCAGTTATGTATGCCATGATATGTACTAGACTTGATGTTGCCTATGTATTGATAATGGTGGGAAAATATCAAGAATTTTTAGAAGAACAACATTGGACTGCTGTTAAGGATATCCTTAAGTATCTCAGAAGAAATAAGGATATGTTCCTAGTGTATGTAAGAGATGATGAGCTAGTCATCAGGGGTTATAATGATGCTAGTTTTTAGATAGATCATAATGATTTTAAGTCTCAATTAGGATATGATTTCTATCTCAATGGAGGATCTTTGAGTTGGAAGAGTTCAAAGAATCTAGTTTCAACTAATTCTACATTGGAGTCCAAGTATATAGTAGCTTCTGATGCATCCAAGTAATCCATTTGGATTAAGAACTTTGTCTAGAAGCTTGATGTGGTACCTATAAATAAAGAACCTATCACATTGTATTGTGATAATTCTACAATAGTGGATCTTGCAAAAATATCCAAGGTCACACCAATGGAAAAATCACATACTCTGAAAGTATCACCTCTTGAGGTATTTATATCAAATGGGCGAAGTTGTATTAAGAAGAGTACTCACAAAAGAGAACATGGAGTACCCTTTAAATAAATTTCTATATCAATAAAAGCATGAGTATCATGTGAGAGCTATTGGGATAAAGGTTGTTAGAAGTTGGATCTAGTGCAAGTGGGATTCTGTTGGAGTTGGTTCCCTAGAAATTTTTTTTTGTGTAATTTATGATAACTTGTATTCATAGTTTTGAATATTAATAAACTTATTATCATGTCATGTTTTTTATTATGTGTAAAATAATATGTGATAATGTACCTAGAGTAGCTATCACACTAAAAGGTCATTGTAGTTTCCTGTTATGATGAGAATCTAGACATACTCCAACACTATTCATAAATATATTCTCTATATCCACATGATATCATTTGAGGGACACAAATAATACATTATATTAGGGGTGTATACTCATAGTAATTTTAGGTACCTTCTCATGGTGTACGCCCTTGGTATTATCTAGTAGGATATTATGAGAATGAGACTTTCTAGTAGGAAATCCAAATTTATATGTGTCATTGGATGTTCCTATATGAGGATATGTGTATTTTCCCTTAGACTTTAATATTATTATTAATGAGTATTATGAGTCATGTACTTCGATGTATTGATGAAAACTATGATGATAGATATTTGCGACAAGGTAGGACACATTGGGTGGGTCATGGGTAATATTGCATTAATAAATAATGTGAGAAAGGATTTATACCTTCTGTTCTGTAACAGAATTTAGTATCTTAGTCCATTTGATGGAAATGATATAGCATATATAAACCCATGTACATGGTGTTCTATAAGAAATTTCTATTTCCAAAAAGTCAAAGAAAGATACATTGATCACATAGGTTGATGTTATAGGCATGCAACGTGATTGATTTGAGATATTGTGATAAAGGGTTTACATTACACAATAAGAATCCGTATGAGGTATTATGTCATTGAAACATTAACTTCTTTTTCTATGGGTTTCTTGGCATGTTCCTAGACTCTAACCTTGGAATTTAGGATACTTCTCCTAATACCAATGAGAAAGAGGTCTATAGGATCACACACTAATTGTATCCAGAATCTTAGTTAAATAATATATCATTATTTATTATTTAAATAGTTTAATAAATATTTTCCCACATGTGGTTTAATAATTATTCATGTTTTATTGGTCAAATTTATTCCATCACTAGTTACTCAAGAGATTATAATGTGAGCGGAATATTTAATAAATATTATTTTCTATTTAGTGAATATAATATTTAATTAATTATTGGCGAATAATATAGTGATATTTATTTAATAAATAAATATAAATTATTCAAGGTCCAATAAATATTATGGAGGAATGATGGGACAAGATTTTAAGTTGGATGATAAAATAAAAAATATTGAATATTATTTGTTTAAATAATATTTAATTTTAATTCGCAAGTTAAGCGGATAATGGGAAATAATAATAATTATATTATTATTTAACATGGGTTTTTTTCTAGGATTAAATAAATAATTATCAGCACTTGTTCAATTTTTTTATTTTAACCCTAGCGATATATAAACCAAATTATGTTATTTTCTCAAGAATCCAATTCATTTGTTTGGTTTTGCACAATGGATTTAGATAATCCTCTCAAGACCTAGAGAGATAACTTCTTCATGATCACTCCCATTAATGAAGAGAAATCTTCCTCTTCTAGATCAAGGAGAATACTTTAGAAGAAATTCTCGTAGCAATCAAAGGAATTCGACATAAGCACAAGGATATTTTGTGCTTGCACCTAGAGATTCCTTTGATTACATCAACACGTGTGGATCACCACTAGAGGGAATCTGCACTTGATTCCCACAATGCAACGATGACACATCATAGATCTATTTTCAGATCCATCAATGAAGAGATAATTCTATCAAGTTAATTCTTATTTAATTAAATTAATTATAAATAATATGTGATGATATTATATCTCTGGTTCCAATGTGATTCAAGTTGTATGTATTCTTTTATTCAATTCCATTCAACACAATATTTATTGTCGTGTAGATCTATAACACCCCAGAATGATACAGGTTTAAATGACTAAATGATTTTACTCATGTCAACAAGGTGAACCTTCTTTTTTGGGAGCCTAACTGATTATAACTACACATTTAAGCATGCTTGACCTGGAGTAGTGATCACGATGGGTGAACTTCTGGGAAGTTTCCCAGGGTGTGTTCAAGTGAGGAAAAATCACACTGAAAATGACACGCGTTGGCATGTAGGGACTGTCTTTAGTCAGATGTCTCTTTCGAGCATGTGGGTGGCCCCCAAGGTGGGGACCATGTGTCTGTGGGGAAACTGGTGGTACCTGGTGAGCCAGGGCCTGATAACCATGCTAAAGGTGGGGTGTATGTGCTATCACCAGGACTTAGTTGTCACATTTGGTATCAGAGGGAGGTTACCCATCCTTAAGTATGGTTCACTACCTGGGTTGAGATATATGGACCACAACGAGGATGTTGTGCTCTAAGGGGGGGGGGGGGGGGGGGTAAATATAACACCCCATAATGATACAAGGTTAAATGAATATATGATATGACTCATGTCAACAAGGTGAACCTTCCTTTTCCGAATCCTTCCTGATTAGAACTCTACAGTTAAGCGTGCTTGGTCTAGTGTAGTAATCAGGATGGGTGAACTTCTGGGAAGTTTCCCAGGGTCATGTTAAAGGAAGGGTGTTTGTGCTGTCACCGGGACCCTGTTTTCACATTTGTAATGTAATGTCTCTAATTTTCCATGTTTTATTTTTAAATATTATATGGAATTATTTAGGGACCAGACTATTTAATGACGTACGATTCCGAGTCCCAAAGTGCCTGAAATAAATGCTTGAAATAAGTTAAAATTTTAAACATCACGCGTGAACGGTTTTCCTATAAAAGTGGAATCACTTATAAACAGGTGCCCAGATCAGAAATATGAGGGCACCGTTGTGTTCATATTAGCGACTTTACCTTAGGTGGGGCTAACATTGACTGGTGTAGGTCAACTTCAAAAGTTAGTTTTTGCACTTTATAGGAAATAAAATAAATTGGAAACTAATTTATTTTAAATTTTTCCTTTTTGTGCAACAACTTAATTTCCTCCCCCTTTAAAAACCTACTTATATAAAGTTCATAGGGTTAGTCTCATAACCCTGTGAATTTAGAGTTTTCCAATGGAGCTTGGGAGGAGAACCTGTTGGTGGATGATGATGACACGAGCGATCAACACATCTTGGATTCGATGAACCTCACCAACGAACGTGATGTGACAATCGTTCTTCAACTGAATTGAGGTAGGGGTTGTTATTTTGATTCTTATTTTCCCCATTCTTGGATTTAATGATGAACGCGGATCAAACCACAAACAGGGTGATTTGCGGATTGTGCGTTCTTGCGGGAGGGTTATTATTTTCTATTTCTTTGGGGTATGATTTGGGAGATTTTTAAGATAGTTGTTTGTTTATAATTATATTTCACCCTATTTAATCCTTCTAATAGGAGCATATCAACACCATGATGAACAACGACGGAGGTTCATTACTCATATTGGTTTATGTGATTTCTTCTTCCCCTTTAACCTCACATTCTTTGTGTTCTTCACGGGGTTATGAACAACAGATCTATGCACATCCATTTTTCAACACAATGAATCTAAATTAGAGACTCGACATCGTGATGACTCAGTGGAGACGCAACGACGATGGCAGCAAATGAATCGACATGGTTCGGAAGAAATTGTTCTTCGGTCGTTCTTCGCGCAGATTATTGAAAAAAGTTTTTGGGCCGATCGAACCCCAAAAACCTCAAGAAACGTTGATGACATGGTAGGGTGACCTCATATCTTGAGTTTCGAGGTGATTAGATGGATGGATTGCAGATTTGAGCATCACCCGAGGCACGATGGCATAGGTTCACAATTCTAGAAATTTTCAAAGAACACGACGTGTATCCCGAAGAGCATGCCTTGTGGGACCGACTCAGTGGCGGCTAGGGTTCCGTGATGCAAAAAGTGATGACATGGAGTGTTCTCCAAATAACACAATGTGTGGATCCTTACATAGGACTCGACATGTATACATTGGATACACGGACATGCGGTGGAGTACACAACCATGTACCCCACCACACGGCTAGACCAAGCCAGCTGCATTGGTTACCCCGTGCACCAGTTACACAGGTTGTAACACATGAGTTTAAGCTATGTACAGGAACATGGCCAGTGTACATGGATTCTTCCCTAAATATAGGAACACAACATGTCACTCCATTACATGTTGTGTATACCTTATTCTACATGATAAGCCTTGCGACACGGGCCGTTGTGCCCGGGAAATACCCAAGGCCAGAGGACATGGCGTGTGACTCTTCTACACACATTTTACTTTTCAACACATGGATTGATCCTCTTTTCCATTGTTCCTTGGACAAGTTTCATTAGGGTTAGTTCCCCTTTTTCTTATTCCTCTGAAGGTCAGGTATTGTTTCAATCCATGGGAGTATGATCCCTTCAACAGGACTTCCCGAGACAGATTTAGGTGTCCCTATGAGAGGCCTGGATGGAAAGCCTCTATCCACTATTGACCCTAAGTAGAGTCAGGTATCGACATGAATATTTTCCATAGGGAACCAATCCTCTACCTAGTAGGTGAACCCAGATGAGTCGCAGTATCTTCCAAGGACTTGAAAGTGATCCTCATCTATGTATCGTGATCTTTCCTCACTCAGGAGCGTGTTTTACTGGAATGTGTGTATCTATATCTCATGGATTTTCCTGATGAACGGTATTTATTGAACATATGTTATCATGGATATCATACTTGTGGAGTGGTTTCTCCCGGACGAGTGCTTCGTGGAATCTTAGAACTGAATCCCTAGCATGGGTATGTAGTTGTGTGACTTGTCTCCAGACTATGGGTCTGGGTTTTGGGTATATCTAGATTGTGTTACTCTTGTTATATGTTCAGTAGACATAAATTGTGTATAGATGACTGTACCTTTCCTTGGGTATTTCTTTGTGGTTTTCTGGGTCCTCGACAGAGTATTGTTATACTCACCCCTGCACAGGCTTTGGATGCACGTGTCATGTCTTGTGCAGATGAGCAACCTCTTGATAGAGTTCAGGGTGGACTTGGATAGGACCAAGATTTATGAGTTCCCTATAGGATGAGGTTTTTCTATAGACATGAGCAGTATTCCCATTACCTCCTTGTGATTATAGGTTGGACTTCGTTGTTTTCAGACTCTTTTTTTGGTGGGATTGTTTTTTGGCCCAGTTTACTTTTAGTACTCTACTTTTTGTCGTACTCTTTTGGTTGGGTTTAGTTGTATGCATGCATTTTGTTCCTTAGTGTTTTTTATATTTCAGTATTTGTGGTCTTGGAGATATGTGCATGTGTACAGGTACTTAGGCAATTCCTCCCATGTTAGTAATATAACTAATCAGAGCTAGTCACCAGCCCCTTGCCTATTGGAGGTGGGCTTGGGGAGTCGCGACGTGGGACCCACTGGGATGGGTCATGACAGATTGGTATCAGAGGTGGTCAGTTTTACCTTAGGACCAAGAGTCTCTGAGATTGGTTTGGGGAAATAATGTTAAGTGTTTTGATCTCGTCTTTCAGGCCATAGACTCCAGTGTTGGTGCGGGCGACCAACATATCCATACACACGGACTTTGATAACCTGCTTTTTGAATTGGTACATGAAAACAATAATTGCAGAAAACTAAGAGAATGATACATGAATCATATAGGAATGGGTTTTGTTTTACATGTCTTTTGTGTCAGCTATCCAGATATACTCGTTGACCAAGGTACATATTGTTTCCTTACAGGATGGCTCCGCCCCGCATACCCACTAGGATTCAGCAACGCGATCATGAGGTTGACCCCCTCAGTGAAGAGTCTTTGATATAGGGACCAGTTCCCTAGGTGTTGCCTCTAGGTGGTGCACCTGCTATATCACCACTAGTGGAGTATCCCATGGTACATGTAGTACCGACTGATGAGGGGCGTAGGCTGAGTGCGCTCTATAAGTTCCAGAGACAGAGACACCTTAGGTTCTAAGGTGATCCCAAATCTCAAGCGGCTGGGTAATGTCTTGGGGCAGTGACCATAGTTTTCTATTTAGTAAGGACACCAGCGGACCAAATGGTGATCTGAAGAGCGATCCTTCTTCAGGGTTCAGTGAGATGATGGTGGAGTCTGACCACATAGACTCACAAATATAAGAATCCTTCATAGAACAAGTTTGAGAGACTCTTTAGGGAGGAGTTCTCTCTGGTTATGTTGAGAGCAGTTCATATCCAAGAGCTTCTTCAGCTCTAGTAGGGAGGTTTGACTATGGCTATCTATTCATCGTGGTTCACCAACCTCACCAGGTACTTGATGGACATGGTCAAGGATCAGTACTTCAGTGCTCAGACCTTTGAGAGATTTCTATGATGAGACATCTGAGTTAGTGTCGTGACTCTTTGAATTTCGACTTATTTTGGAGTTCTCGAGTGGGAATTGGTGATCGAGAGCTTTTTTGCGGAGCAGAGACAGCCGACGATAGTCAGCAGCAATACAGATGGTGCAGAGACCTTGGTAGAAGGTAACCAACGTCAGGAACAGGGATATGGACATGGGAGACCTCATAAGAGGACCCAGGACAAGGGATTGATATTCTAGGGCTCTCAGGCTAGATCCAGTCAGCCTAGGGAGAGGTAGTGCTACTCGTGCGATGGTAGGGGACATCTCACTAGGGATTGTCCAACCCGTCGAGTGGCTGATAGGGAAGTGGTGGATGGGCCACCATGTTAGAGGCAAAGAGTGGAGCAGACAGACATGCTAGGTGGCGGGCGTGGCAGAGGAGCATGGAGAGCTACAGGTGGTGGTAGATGCTTCGATCTACTTCCACCACCACCCTTAGGAGGCCTGCACCAGGATCAGGGAGCTAGGGGATAGGAGAGAGGGTAGATGTATATAGTCGAGTCATATGACCCAAGGACTATAGGGATGATTCGAGGTATGATCTACATCTTCTCTACCTTATCTTCCATACCTATAGACACATGTTCCAGTCATTCCTTCCTCTCCACATATCTTGTGCAAAACCTTGAGATTCCGATAGAGCTGTTGACTCGATCCTTACACTTGTAGACACCTATGGGAGGAGACTCGATGATCAAACAACTTTGAAGAAAGTGTGATCTTACCCTTGGAGGTGAGAGTTTCGGTTGGAACCTCTTGGTGGTAGTGTCAAGGCCTTATGACGTCATTTTCAGTATGGATTGGTTGTCTTCAGTCCATGCCCAAATTGACTGCTTTAGGCAAAAGGTGCGGTGTGTCCGCAGCGATGGGATGAGGTTTTCCTTTATCGGTGAAAAGGAGACCCATAAAGCACAGAATGATATCATGCATAAGAGGGTTCAACCAATCACTCGTGAGTTGGCTAGACTTACCCTCGAAGTAGTAGATGTTGTGAGATTCTAGTTCCCAGTAGTAGTGGCGAAGTATGAGGACGTCTTTCCCGAATATGTTCCAGGACTACCTCCCCACTGGTAAATCAACTTCTGAATTGACTTACACCCTGGGACAACACTGATTTACTCACCAGAATATCGTATGGCTTCCATAGAGCTTCACGAGATGAGGGTGTAGTTGGAGGATTTGCAGAGAAATGGTTTCGTAAGACATAGAGTTTCACCCTGGGCGGCCCCAATTTTGTTTTCCAAGAAGGCAGATGGGAGTTTGAGGTTGTGTGTGGATTACCGGTGCCTAAATTAGGTAATGGTGAAGAAAAAGTATCCACTGTTGAGAATCGAAAACTTCTTTGATCTGCTGAGAGGGTCATAGTGGTTCTCAGAGGTCTAACTTCATTTAGGTTGCCAACAGTTAAGAGTACGGGATGAGGATATACCGAAGACAAAATTCAGATGCCGCTACGGTCACTATGGGTACTTGGTTATGCCATTCAGCATGACAAACACCCCCGAAATATTCATGGGTCTTATGAACCAGCTCTTCCAGCCATACTTAGAAAAGTTCATAGTGGTCTTCATTGACAACATCCTTGGGTACTCTGCATTAGAGGAGGAGCACACAAGACACCTGTAGATGGTTCTAGACATACTCCGAGAGCCCCATATTTATGGGAAGATTTTGAAGTGCCTGTTCTGGATTCAAGAGGTCCACTTTCTAGGACATGTCATCTCAACAGATGGAGTACCTATAGAACCAGCCAAGGTAGAGGAAATGTTAGCATGGGATCCACCTCAGAGCTTGACGGAGGTGCGGAGCTTCCTTGGGTTTGTAGGATATTACCGAAGATTCATTACTGATTTCTCCCAGATATTAGTACTAATAAAGGCATTGATAAATAAGGGTAAACCCGTCATGTGGACAAAGAAGTGCCTATATGATTTGGAGAAGTTGAGATAGATTTTGACGAGAGCCCCAATTTTGAGATTGCTGAAGGAGGGTGTTGAGTACGTAGTTTTCTGCGACGCATCAGGGACCGAGCATGGATGTGTCCTGATGTAGAGATAGGTGATGATTGCTTATGGTTTGTGTCAGCTTACACAACATGAGTAGAACTATGTGACCCATGATCTCAAGTTGGCTGTGGTAGTCTTAGCATTTAAGATCTGGAGACACTACCTTATGGGCTAATGGTTTATCATCTACTCTGACCACAAGATCCTCAAATACATCTTCTTGTAGAAGGATCTGAATCTGAGATAGAGGCATTGCCTATTGTTTCTCCAGGACTATGAATTTAAGATCATCTATACTCCTGAGAAGGGGAACAAGGTGACAGGTTCTCTTTGCAGAAGATCAAGCTCACAGATGTTGAGTGAGGTGATATAATAATTGGCATCGTTACAGTTATGCTTTGGGGAAAGAGAGGATGCAACTTACCTTCAGTCAATGGTTGTCACCCCTCCACTCTTACAGCATGTTAGGGAGGCACATCTTGGGGATGTCAACTATGAGGCTTTACGTGCTCAGTTATCCATAGGACATGCTCCTGATTGATATTCTCAAGGTGGGGAGCCCATAATTATTTTTAAAGGATGCACTTTTATACTAGTGGTGTTGTGGGAGGAGGTCCTGAGGGTGTTTCATACATCCCCATTGGTGGTACATCCTGGAGCGGCGAAGATGTATCGGGATCTCCGATGATAGTTTTGGTGGTCATACATAGAGAAGGAAGTAGCATAGTCTGTTTCTCGATGCCTTACATGGTATCAGGTGAAGTATGACCAATAGGTTTTAGTGGGATTAGCTCACCCATGAAAGTTCCAGAGTGGAAGTGGGATGGAATATCTTTGGACTTCATGGCGGGATTACCATAGACATCCAGGGGGCCCGATTCCATCTGGGTGATCTTTGACTGACTCACCAAGTCGTCCCAATTCTTAGATATCAGGGAGCAGATTTCCATAGAGAGCATGTGACACCTCTACATGTAGGGGATAGTTCATCTTCATGGTGTCCATTTGAAAATAGTCTTAGATCGAGATTCATAATTCACATATCAGTCGTGGAAGGGACTTCTGGAGGCTTTTGGGACTTAACTACACTTGGGCACGACGTTCCATCCCCAGACCGATGGTCAGATGGAGAGTTCCATTCAGGTTCTAGAGGATATGTTATGGGCCTATATCTTGGACTTTGGTCACAGTTGGGAGGACCACCTACCACTAGTGGATTTTGTGTACTATAATAGCTACCACTCTACCATTGGTATGGCACTGTTCAAGGCTTTATATGGGAGACCCTACCAGTCACCACTTTGTTGGAACAACCCCAGAGAGTAAGCAGTCATGGGTCTAGAGTTGGTGTGATATACCACTGAGAAGGTGAAGATCATCTAGGAGTAGATGAAGACTGCACAAATCCCACAGAAGTCTTATGATAACAGATGAAGGAGACCTCTTTGCCGCTTCGGCGGTGGTGTAGTGGTGAAGGAGAGGGGTACAACAACGCCGTTCTTTGGGAGGTACAGGGTTCGAATCCTGGGAGTCCGCTTTCGGGACGAACCTCTCCCCCGGGATCCACTCGCCTTGCCGGGTCACCCGGTTTCTGACTGGGTGGGAAAAATGAGGCGCAACCCACCCGTGCTGACGGATTGCTGGACGAACCATCGCCGCCCGGGTTGTCACCCTCCGGGACGCTTTGCCATCTCGGCTGGCAACGGCTCCTTCCCGGCTGGGGCTCTCTCCGGAGTGACCTCTTCGTGGGGAGGGGGGTTTCCTTGTGTGGAGGGTTCGAAAAGGCCACACAAGGGAATTCCTTACTAAAAAAGAGAAAAAAGAGATGAAGGAGACCTCTAGAGTTCGAGGAGGGAGACCACGTCTTCCTTCGGGTCTCACCTCGACGAGGGTTGCAATGATTTGGGTGGGGTGAAAAATTATCTCTGAGGTTCATAATACCTTTTCATATACTACTTAGAGTTGGAAAGGTGGCATACCACCTAGCTCTACTGACGTAGTTGCACCAGGTACATGATGTCTTCCACATGTCGTAGCTGAGGAGGTGCGTGCATGACCCATTGCACGTCATCGACTGAGGAAAGTTGGATGTCGAGGATGGAGTGACCTTTGTTGAGTACTTGGTAGAGATTGAGTATCAGAAATAGAGGATCCTTTGTGGGAAATTTATTCCCTTGGTGCACGTTCAATGACAGCACATGAATCTTTAAGAGAGAACGTTGGAGCGGGAAGCTCAAATTTGTGCCTAGTACCCACATATTTTTGAGTAGCATTTGTTTTGGATTTTTGGGGATGCAAAGCCCCAAGGTGGGGATAATTTAATGTCTCAAATTTTCTGTGTATTATTTTTAAATATTATATGAAATTATTTTAGGACCAGATCTTTTGACGGAGTGTGATTCCAAGGCCCGGAGTTCCCGAAATAAATGTTTGAAATAAGTTAAAATTTTAAACAGTGTGCATGAGCAGTTTTCCTGTAAAAGTAGAATAACTTTTAAATATGTTCTCATATTAGAAACCTGAGGTCACCATTGAGTTTAGAGTAGTGAATTTACCTTAGGCGGGGCCTAATATCAACCGGTGCAGGTCGGCTGTAAAAGATAGTATTTGGACTTTAAAGGAAATAAAATAAATTGGCAACTAATTAATTTTAAATGTTTCCTTTTTACAGAACAACCTAACTTCCCCCCCTTTAAAAACCTGCTTATGGAAAGTTTGCAGGGTTATCCACATAAACCTATGAATTTAGAGTTTGACATTGGATATTTGGAGGATAACCCATTGGTGGATAACGATGATGCAAGCGATCGACGCATCTCGGATTCGACGAACCTCGCAAAAGAATGCAACACGATGATCTTTATTCAATTGAATTGAGGTAGGGGTTTTTATTTTGATTCTTATTTTCCCCATTCTAGGATTAAATGACTAATGTGGATCAAACCACAAACTAGGTGATCTACGGATCGTTCATTCTTACAAGAGAGCTATTATTTTCCATTTCTTTGGGGTTTGATTTGGGGGATTGTTAATATAGTTGTCTATTTATCATTTGATTTATCCATATTTAATCCTTCCAATGGGATAGGATCAATGCCATGAAAAATGACAGTGGAGGTTTATTACTCATATTGGTTAATGTGATTTCTTCATGACATTTAACCATGTGTTATTCGTGATCTTTGCAGGGTTATAAACAACAGATCATTGCACATTTGTTTTGCAACACAACAATCCCAAATTGGAGACCCAACATTGTGACAAATCAGCGGAGGCTTGACGACGATGGTGGAAGATGAATCAACATAGTTCGATAGAAATATTTCTTCGACCGTTCTATGCAAAGATGATCGATACAAGTTCTCGGGGCCGATAAAACCCCCAAAACCTCCCGAAACACTGATGGCATGGTAGGGAGACCTCAGATCTTGAGTTTCGAGGAGATAGAATGGCCAAATCAAGGATTAGAGAATCACTTGATGCGCAGTGGTAAAGGTTTGCGATTCTAGAAATTTCTAAATAACACGGTGTGTATCCCAAAGAACACACTGTGTAGTACCGACTCAATGGAAGCTAGGGTTCCATGATGCACAAAGTGATGACATAGTGTGTTCTCTAAAGAACATGGTGGGTGGATTCTTTTGCAGGGATCGACATGTATCCAGGGGATACATAGAAATGGGTTGGAGTACATGGTCATGTACCATACCACATGGCTAGACCAGGCCAGCTGCATGGGTTACCTAGTTCACCAGTTAAACGGGTTATAACACACAGGTTTAAGCTGTGTATGGGTACATAGACACCGTACATAGAGTCCTCCCCAGATATGGGAACATGACATGCCAATCCCTTACACGCTGTGTATACCTTCTTCTATATGAAATGACTTGCGATAGGGACCGTGGTACATGGGTAGTACCCAGGGTTAGAGGATGCACCATGTGACTCTTTTACACGCCGTGTAATTTTTAATACACGGCTTGATCCTCTAGTCCACCATTCCTAGGAAATGTTTCATTTGAGTTAGTTTCCCTTTTTCTCATTCCCCAGAAGGTCAAGTATCATTTCCATCCACCGGAGTATGATCCTTTTAGCAGGACTTTCTAAGATAGAGTCAGGTATCCCTCCAAGGGGCCTGGAGTGAGATACTTTATCCACTCTTAACCCTAGGTAGAGTCAGGTATCAGCGTGACTATTTTCCACAGGTCACCGATCCTCTACCTAGCAGGTGAATCTGGATGAGTCACGGTATATTCCAAGGCCCTAAAGGTAATCCTCATCTGTGTATCATGATCTTTACCCAACCAGGAGTGTGTTCTCTCAGAATGAGTGTATCTATCTCTCATGACTTTTCCCCGATGAACGGTACTTCTCGGACAAACATTACTAGGGATATCAGACTCATGGAGTGAGTTCTCCAAGACGAGTGCTTCGTGGAATTTTTGAACTAAATCCCTAGAGTGGGTATGCAGTTGTGTGACTTGTCTCTAGACTATGGGTATGGGTTTTGGGTATATCTGGATTGTGTTACTCTTGCTACATTTTCAATATACATATATCATATAGATATGACTATACCTTTCCTTTGTGTTTTTCTTTGAGGTTTTCTGGGTCCTCTACTGAGTATTGTTATACTCACCCCTATAGGGGCTTTTCCCACATGTGTCATGTCTTATGCAGACCAGTAGCCTTTTGATGGATTCCAGGGCGGACTAGGACATGACCATGCTTTCTGAGTTCCCTACAGGCCAAGGTGTTCCTACGGCCACGAGCAGCAGTCCCAGTACCTCATTATGCTTATATGTTGGACTTTGTAGTTTTCAAATTCTTGTTTTTAGTGGGCTTGTATTTTGGCCTAGTTTACTTTAAGTACTTTACTTTCCATCGTACTCTGTTGGTTGGTTTTAGTTGTATGCATGCATTTTGTTCCTTAGTGATTTTTTATATTTCATCATTTTTGGGCTTGGAGATGTGTGCGTGTGTACAGGAACTTAGGAAATTCCACCCATGTTAGTAATATGCGTACTCAATGCTATTCACCAACCCCTGGCCTATTGGAGGTGGGCTTGGGGAGTCACGACGCAGGCCCCGATGGGACGGGTCGTGACAAGATCTCTAGTTGATCACAGAATAAAAAAAAATTTGGTAACTCCTATCACATTTTTCCACTACGTCTGGAATCTACACTCAACAGACAACAACGATCCATTTATAACATGTAAACATAATAAAAACCAGAATAAACATTCAATTCAATACATATATTGTATATTTAACATTCAACCAACTGCTTGTAAAATTTTTCAAACCATCTACAATATTATAATATACATATACATCCACACAATCAATCAATTTAAGTGATTAAAAATAATCCTCATGTATCTTTAATAATAACTCAAAAATATAGTGGATTAGTATATCCCCCATCACTAACACTCTTATCCTCATCACCATCACCAACATCCTTATCACCACGATCACAAAAAAATTAATTTGGAGAACTACTATCATCATCATCATCATCATCGCCACCACCGCCACCACCACCACCACCGCCACCACCATCAGTATCATCACCTAAGCTGCCATGATGACCCTCATTGAGATCACTTGGTGAATTATATATAGAGAGAATTATTTCCATACATGAATAAAAAAAGTATCATCACATGATAGAAGTGATGGACATATAACTGACATAGTTTTCAAGAACTATTCATTGACAAGTTTACCTCTTTCACGCTTTTGTATAACTTTTTTTGTGGCCTCAATGGATTTTTCATGAGTGTTTTTAAGTTAGGAGATGTGAGAGGTCTGAGAGGTTCCTAGTGAGGGAAAATACCTTGTGGGGATAATGTTTTTCTCAATTTGACATCAGACTCTCCCCGAGTGTTTCTCACCTAATACCTATCTCAAATGATCATTTGGGCCAAATGTTTCATCTTCTTTCTCATCAAGGGCCTCCAGGGAACACTGTTGAAAATATAAACAAGTTATTTAATTATTAAATACATATATAAATATTTTAAATATCAATAAAAATACTTAAAATATTTTCTTATGTCTAATAATTTAAAAAAAATTCATCCCTTTCACTCCTACCGATCTAAATAGTTTTTCTAGAAGAACACGACCTTAGATGCCCAATAATGCTTGAAGCAAAATGAAATTGATTAATATAATAGTACATTATTGAATAATATGAAATTGATAAACCTATAATGAATTAAAATTGTAGCTGTTTAAGAAATCCATAAAATGAAGAAGCATCTATAAATAAATTTAAATTTAAATTTAATATTAGTGTCATAAAATAATCAATACATACTAATTAGAATGATAAATATTGGTATTATATGGATTGTTATTTTATGTTCATTTTGGTCCAATTCAATTTATGTTACATTATTTGTTAATTCAGTCACTTGGTTATTTTGATCATTTGGTCATTAAGTTTATTTTTTGGTTAATGTGTTTGGTAATTTGGTAATTCGGTCATTTAGTCATTTGGTTATCTAGTAATTTTATTTTAGTTATTTTTTTGGGTTCACTTTTTCTTTTATTCTATAGGATTTAGCCTTGTGTGGTTTTTTTTAGATTTGGTATTGTTTGGAAGGATATGGTAAAAATTTAAGGGGTTTAGTTTCAATTATTTCACTTTTTTTATCTGATTTCATTTCATCATTATTCAGTTTAGTTTGGTTAGGTTTGATACAGATTAGATTAGTTCAAGAGTATGTGGCTCCATCCATTTTTTTGTTTTTGTCTTTTAGGATAAATTTTTTATTGGTTATGTTGTTTATATTTTAATTTGGTTTATATTTTTTATTTATATTTTGTCTAGTTTATATTACTTTAGTTTGGTACAATTCAATTTTGTTTTATTTATTTCATGGAAATTCCAATTGATTATGTTCAAATAAATTTAGTTATATTTTTTAGTTATGAATTTTCAATGTATGGTTCATTTTAGGTTTTTCCATTAATTTTTTTAGTTCAGGGTAATTTATTTTAGTTCGTGTTCAATTTTTTTCATTTTGGATTGGTGTTGTTCAGTTAGATTTATTCAGATTTAATTTAGTCCAATTCAATTTCATATTATCTTAGTTAGTGTGTGTTTTTTATTTTGTTGAGTTTGGTTTATGTATTTTGAATTCAAGTCTGTTTTATTTGTTTGGTTAGTTTTGTTTAATTTGGGACTATTCAAATTGGTTTAGATTGATTCAAGTTAGTTTGATCTGGGTATGATATTTTTGGTTAGTTCATTTATTCAATTTATGTCTAGAAAGTTTGGGTTAGATCTCTTTAGTTTGATTCAGTTATTTTTAGTAATGTTTCATTTGATTCAAATTCGTTGGTTCACTTATGTTTCAATAAATTTCATTTTTTTCAATCCTATTTCTTCCCATTCTATATTGTGTGGATTTTTTCAATTTGATTACGTTGGTATTTTTTATTTGGTTTAGAAATGTCTTTCTTGCTTCAATTTTTATCAGCTAACTTATATTTCTATCCAGTATAGTTCATATTGGTTATATTCAATTGAAATTTTATGATTATCAATATTCAAGGCTATTTAACATGATATAGTTTTTTCTAGATTTATGATGTAATTGTTGGGTTCCTACAGTTTCAATTATTTTTGTCTAGTTTGGTTTAATGTGTTTTAATTTTTCTTTTGTATAATTCAATTTGTTTCAATTTGGTTTTACTTGGCTCATTAATTTTTTTACATGATCATATTTAGTTAAATTATCATTATATTAGTTTCATTATAGCGAGTTTGGTTCGATTTAGTTCTATTTTATTCAATCCATTTATGTTTTGTCTCTTTCAATTCTATTATATTCCTAGTAGTTTGGTTTTTTTCAATTTTGTTCAGTTATATTCAATTAAGACCAGTTTGGTTCAGTTTGGTTCTATTTAGTTCCTCTTTGTTAAGGCCAGCTAGTATCATTTTTATGTAATTCAAACTAGGCCTAATCATGTATACTCATTCTAATTCAGTTACTATTGGTTTAGATTTATTTATTTTAGATCATGAAAGTTCTATTTAGTTATGCTGAAATATATCCAACTAAGATAAATTCAATTAAATTTAGTTCAATTCCATTGGTTTCAGTTCAGTTGGGTTCTATGGTGTTTGATTCGATTTTTTTTAATTTAATTCAATTCATATAAAATATTTTTTATTTATTGTAGTTTAATTTGATTCATTTTTGTTGATTTGGTTTTGTTTGAGTTGGATCAACAATTACCATTCAGTTGGGATAAGTTTAGGCTTCCCATCACTATAAAAAACATGGTGTTTCTCGGTGTTTTTTCCGCATTTAGCGGTGGTTTGAACTTCCACTAAATGAAGCGTGACACTTTCTAAAAGTGCCTTGTATTTGCGTGTTGGGAATAATTTTGCGGTGCTTTTTATGCGGCGGGTTTTTATTTCGCGGTGTTACGTTTAGAAGCGGTTTAAACCACCGATAAATATTCAGTGACATTTTTTTTAATTTTTTTATTTTTATTTTTTATTTGTTATTTATTATTTATTAATATAGATTTGAACCACTTACATTTTGGATATACTGTAAAGGCTTTACCGCTACGACAAGCTCTTCATCTGGTGAGTAAATAGTATGTAATATACTTATACATATACAAATAAAAAAATAATGATATTAAATAATAATTAATAATGAATATATATAATAAATATAAAATAAAGAAGTAATAAAAAATAATAAAATAATAAATAATAGATAATAGATAAATATTAAATAGATTAAAAATAATTATTAAAAAAATAATAAATATGAAATAAATAAATAATAATGAAAAATTAAATAAATAATAATAATAATAAATAATAAATAATAATAAATGATAATAAACAATAAATGATAATAAATAATAAATAATAAATAAATATAAAATGAATAGTAATTAAATAATAAATAATAAATAATTAAGAAATATGAAATAAATAATAAAAATGTAATAAAGAAATAATATTTAAATATTTAATAAATAATAAATAAATAAAACAATACAAAATAAATAAAAAATAAAAATAAAAATAAAATAAATAATAAATACATAATAAATAAATGAATATTAAATAATAATAAATGATAAATAATAAATAAATAAATAATAAATAAATAATAAATAATAAATAATAAATACTTAACAAATAATAAACAAATAATAAAATAAATAACAAATAAAAAATAAAAAATAAAAATAAAAAATAAAAATAAAAAATAAAAATAAAAAATAAAAATAGTAAATAAAAAATAAAAAATAATAAGTAAATAATAAATAGTCATTTAACAGAAAATTAATAAAAAATCAATAAATAATAAATCAACATTAAATAAATAATAAATAATAAATAATAAATAATAAATAATAAATAATAAATAATAAATAATAAATAATAAAATTACAAATGGATTTAAATATCTATAAATATATATACATATAAGAAATTCTACATAAATATATATAAACTCACATTTATGTTACATATATATATAAACACACTCAAATATATAATTGTGTATATATATATATACACACAAGTAAAAATAAATATATCCATATATATATCTACACATATATGATATATATATATATAAACATAAATATGTATAATTATATAAAAATGCATATTAATATACACAAATACTTATATATACATATATATATTTATGTATATTAGAATATACACATAAATTAAGATTTTTTTATTGATACACACATGTTTATATATAAACATTACTTATATTGGTATATATATAAAAATTTATGCATTTTTATAAGGTAAATAAAATAGATAATTATTTATTTTAAATTAAATGAATAAAAAATATTTATTTCCATTTGGTTTATGTGTTTAAAAATACATTTCTATGTAAATATGTATTTATAGAAGGGATTTATTATAAGTAAATATAATAAAATATGCATATATTTAATTATAAATAAAACTAGATTATGAAAAATGATAAAATTTCAAAACCATAATATCAATATGAATGTAATCCCTAAGAATAAATTTAGTATTCACTGAAAGAAGGCAATAAGACCCCCTTAAACGAGGCTGAAAATCCATTGAATATTAAAAAATTGGGGTACCCTGACTAGGAATTCAGTTTTGGAGGCCATTGGGGCCTCTTTTGGCCCGTAAAAAAGGTTACCAAGGTCCTCCTAGGTCAACTAAGTGTAAATATCATCTTAGGATTCGTTTTGATATGCGGTAGAGCCCAAACGAACACCCAGATCAAAATTTATAGTCGTTTGAAGTTTAAGTTTGATTTCCTACTTTTCTTGAAATTATATTAAATTTTTTGTTTTAATTATTAAAAAATTTAAATCTAATGTGATTCTAGTTCATTTTATAAGCTTCTACATGACTGATTGAGGAGCTAAAACAAACTCACCGATCAAATGTTATGGTCAATTGATGCCGAAGTTTGATATTCTACTTATAAAACATTTGTTTTAAATTTTAAATTATAATTAACTAATAATTATAAATATTTTTTAATTAACACATTATAATAAATTAAAATTATAAATAATAAACTATATATGATAGTAAATAATAAATAATAAATCGTGAATCATTATTAAATATACTTTTTTTTAATTTTTTCCTTTTAATTTAGTGGTGGTTTTTTTAAAACCATGGCTATTTCCCGATGGTTTTTTAAAAAACCACCACTAAATAAATTAATTTTTTTTTAAAAATAAAATAAAAATTGAAAAAAATAAAATAAAAAACATTTATCACCGGTTTTACCAACCGTTGATAAAAAACTATAGTTACTTTTTTTTGGAAAACATTTAGCTGCGGTTTTTAAAACCACCATGAATAAACCACCATTAAATGCCTATTTTGGCACAATGTATATTATTTTTTGTCAAATATTATAAAGTTAGTTGGGGGATATATAATATTAATTTAGTTAGGTTTACTTGATTTTGATTATTTTCCATTTGGGTGGATTCAATTTGGTTTGTAATGATCACATTTTTTTACTTTAGTTGAGTTTGGTTGGTTTTCCTTTTCTTCAAATAGGTTTGGTTTGAATCTGTTTAGGACCTAACTGATTTGTTCTGAAGAGATCCATTCTGTTTTTCGTGAATTTATTTTATTTTGGTTCAATATAATATAGTTTAAATCGCTTCTATGTGATTTAATATAGTTTTAATCCATTCAACTTGGTTCAATTTAGTAATATTCAGTTGTATTTTGTTTGTTTCAGCTCATCAAGATTCTATTCTGTTATGTTTGGTTTGGGTAGGTATTATTTCAATTGTTTGAATTACATTTGGTTACTTTGGAATTAATTATGATCAATTGGGGTTGGGTTAATAAAATAAAATTCAATTTTTTTGGTTTGATTCATTTAGTTCAATTGGGTTTAGCTCAATTCAATCCAGTTCTATGTGGTTCATATCAAGTGGTTGAGTTAGGTTCATTTACTTCAATTTGGTACATGCTAGTTTTTTTGGATTCATTTGATTGGAATAGGTTTTGTTTTTATTTTTTTTCTGCACAGGTTGATTTAATTCGAATAGGATTGGATTATTTGGGGTAATATTAGTTCTTATCTATTCCATTGTATTAGGTTTAGTTTAGTTTCAGTAAGTCTTATTCACTTAAATTTTAACTATATCTATATGTTTATATTCAATATTGTTTAGTTTATTTTGATTTAATTTCATTTGAATTTTTTATGTAATATTTTATATGATTTAGTTTAATTCTTATAGGTTTTGATCTATTTTATTCAATTTAAATCAAACAATATGGCCTTACCATGACACATATGAAGTTCCAAGGATCAAATGACAACTGAGAAGGTGGGGGGGGGAGGGTTGAATCAGTTGTTTTACTTTTATATGTTTCAAGACTTTAAGAAACTTAACCCTTTCAACCTGTTAAGATTTATTTCCTTATCAACCTTTAGCAAGATACTCAACCATAAAAGAAAGGAAAATCAAGAAAGGAACACAAGATTTACAAGGTTTGGTCTCAATAAGATAACCTACGTCCTTGCTATAGCCACTCACGTGGGTCTATCGAAATCCACTATAATGAAGAAGTGAATACAACTTGTGCCAACTCCCGTTGGACGCCTTTTATATCCTGATAGGAAAGATTATACTGACTCCCATAATTTTACAATGTTTCCTTAAAGAACAAATGAGACAAACACAAGAATAATAAATTTGATAAGCTGCTCCACAAATGCTCACTCCGAATGATCACTCTAAATATTCAATCTGATTTGTCGAATCTGATTTTCTGAAACCGATCTTCTCAGCAAGATAATGATGGTTCCGCACAAATGCTCACTCCAGATTCTCAATACGGTTTCCTTGAATCTGATATTTTGAAATCGGTCTTCTCAGCAAGATAATGATGGTTCCACACAAATTCTCACTCTAAATATTAAATACGGATTCTCTTCTTCTCAAACACTCAAGGAAACTTCTTCAAGACGGTATGAACTTTTCACTTAGAATTATCTAGCGCTCTGCCTTTTCCACGTGTGTAAAAAATTGCAAATGAGAGAATGATCTAAGCACATATTTATAGTCAACTCAGAAAACAAAGACAGGAATCTTGAAAAACTTTCCCGTTTCTTCAAATTTCAAAAAACTCCGCAAATCTCTCGCATTTAATCTTCAATCTTTGACTTCTTCAAATCTCCTTAAATTTCTCCGAGATTTAAGAAAAGTTGAAATTCTAGTTTTCTTGAAATCGGAATTATCATTCCGAATTTCTCAGCATGTTGCTCAGGATTGTCATTCCAAATTTCTTAGCATGTTGCTCAGGATTGTCATTTCTAATTTCTCAGTATGTTGCTCAGGATTGTCATTCCAAATTTTTGGTTTAGGAAGTACACTCCGAATTTCTGCCTGAATTTTTGGCTCAGGAAGTACACTCTGAATTTCTTGCACAGGATGTAGACTCCAAATTTCTGGATCAGAAAGTAGACTCCAGAATTCAGGCTCAGGAAGTTGACTCTGAACTTCAGGCTTAACAAGTAGACTCTAAACTTCAGGCTCAACAAGTAGACTCCAAACTTCAGGTTTGGCAAGTAGACTCAGAACTTCAGGGTCAGCAAGTAGACTGCGAATTTCAGGCTCAGGAGGTAGACTCCAAACTTCAGGCTTAGCAAGTAGACTCCGAACTTCTGGCTCAGCAAGTAGACTACGAATTTCAGGCTCAGGAGGTAGACTCCGAACTTCAGGTTTAACAAGTAGACTCCGAACTTTCTCAGAATTTTTTTTAGTGAAAAACATCAATCCTCTTCACCATTTCTTCAACAGCTTTTATCATGAATCTTTTCATGATTTGTGAGAACTTTAAGATTAGTAAAGCATCGTATGATTTTGTTAAGAAAGTTTGAGATACTTTCTTAACTTCCGACTTCTTATTCTTCAACATTATCTTCTTTAACAAAATTTTCAGAAACCAACTACTTCAACTTTATGTAACTCAAAAACATTCTTCAACAAAAATATTAGTTGTCAACAAATACAAAACTTTGTTAAACAAATCACCACAAAGGTTCTTCAATCCCCCCTTTGGATTTTTTGGCAACCCTTGGTAACAAGTTTTCACCTCTAAAAAATTTTACATCTCAAGTTCTTGAATTTTACCAAAACATAGCCTTTCTCAAAAAGAGTGTCCTAACACCACACTACTGGATAAAGTAATGTTTTTGAAGGATTTACATCCCTCAGTGACAAGAAAAATTTGCATCCATGTAAAGATAAACTTTACCTTACACAAACTCCCCCTCAACTTTTATCTTTTTCTTTCTCACTTTTCTTTTCTTCTCTCATTTTTATTTATCTCTCATTTTTTTTCTCTCTCCCCCATTATATGATAACCACATCTTTGGATTCATAAAATAAAACTTACTCTCCCCCTTTTTCAACATAATCTAAAGAAAAGTGGGGGACACTTCCTTATGAGTTTTAGGAAGTCATGGGAGGAGGATGAACGTGGAGTTGCAACCTTAGTTCAACAAACCTCTCCTTTGACATTGCTTTTTTAAAAATATTGGCAATCTGATACTTTGTTGAAATATATTCCAGAAATAATTTTTCCAGTAGCAACTTTCTCTTTTAATAAATGATACTTTATATCAATATGCTTTGATCTTGAATGTAGAATAGGATTCTTGGAAAGATCAACGACACTTTGATTATCATAGAGTATTTTCAAAGGTTTAGAAACTTTCACTTTCAAATCTTCCAGCTGAACTTTCATCCACATCATTTGAGTAAAATCTTGAGTAGCTGCAACATATTCATATTCAGCTGTACTTAAAGTTACTGAACTTTGTTTCTTGTTGTGCCAAATCACACAACATTCTCCTAAGAAAAATTTTTCTCCTGATGTTGATTTTCTATCATTAGAATCACCAGCCCAATCAGCATCAGTATAACCATGAAACTTCATCTCATTGTTTCTATTTTATGACAAACCATGTGAAGTTGTTCCTTTAACATATCTCAAAATCCTCTTAACTGCCAACATATGTGATTCTTTCGGATTACTTTGATACCGGGAACAGAGAGTCATGACATAAGAAATATCAGGCTTTGAGGCTGTAAGATAAAGAAGACTTCCTATTAACTTTCAAAAGTCTTTCTAATTCACAATGTTCCCTAACTCATCTTTGCTCAACTTTGTGCTCACTGAGAAAGGAGTTGAAACTTCTTTTGACTCTTCCATCCCAAAATTCTTTAACAGTTCCTTGGCATACTTTTCTTGGGATAATAAAATGTAGTTTTCTTGTTGTTGAACTTGTAAGACAAGGAAGAAAGTTAATTCTCCCAACAGTGACATTTCAAAATTTCCCTTCATCTCTTTAGCTAACTCTTCACAAACCTTTTCTTCATCTCCAGCAAAAATTATATCATCCACATAAATGATTACAATTAAAGTTCCAGAGTCAACATCTTTAACATACAAGTTTCTATCAACCTTTCCTGTATAAAAGTTCATCTTTCTTAGAGTATTGTCAAGCTTCGAATACCATGCTCGTGGAGATTGTTTCAACCCATACAAGGCCTTATTCAATTTTCAAACTTTGTTTTTATCGTCATAAAGAAAAAACCCACAAGGTTGTTCAATGTAAAATTTTTCTTCAATCTCATCATTTAAGAAATTTGACTTTACATCTATATGATAAACCTTGTAATTCCGATGAGAATCCATTGCAAGAAACATTCTAATAGTTTCCAACCCTTTAATAGGGGAAATGGTTTCATCAAAATCCACACCTTTCACTTGTGCATACCCTTTACACACAAGCCTTGATTTGTTTCTTGTAACTTCTTCATGCTCATTCAATTTATTTCTGTAAACCCACTTGGTTCCGATAACATTCTTATTTGCGGCCTTGGAACAAGTTCCCATGTTTCATTATTCTCAATATGATCTAGTTCTTCATTCATAGCATCTACCCATTCTTTATGGTCAATAGCTTCTGAAACTGATTCTGGTTCAACTTTTGAGATAAGGGATGTCTGATTTTCTAATCTTAACTTTTTTCTTGTATGAACTAGAGCCTTATGATCCCCAATAATATTTTCAGATTCAACATGTTTTTGTAATATAGGAAAATTCACATTTCCTTTCCCAGCATCACTTTATTCCCCATGAGACTTATCTGAGTCACTCTCACTCTGGTGGGGATTCTCTGATTTATCTTCCTTAGTATTCTTAACAAATTTTGTGAAGGAACTTGGATTTTCAATTACCTTCACATCATATGAATCTACCAACTTCTGTAAATGTTTGTTCCAGCAATTGTAACTTCTTCCATTCGATGAATAACCCATAAATATTCCTTCTTTATCTTTCTCATCAAACATTCCTAAGTTCGGTTTTTTGATTTTGAGCAATCATGGACTTCCAAAAACATTGAAGTAATTAAAAGAAGGTTTTTTGTTATACCACATCTCATTAGGAGTCATTTAGGTTTCTGGTTTCAACAATCATCTATTTTGAACATGTACATCAGTGCTAACAGCTTCTCTCCAAAATAATTTTGAATGTTTTTATTCTGATAACATAATTCTTCCCATTTCCACCAAGCTTCTATTTTTCCTTTCTGTAACTCCATTTTGTTGTGGTGTATAGGGATAACTACACTTATGTATGATACCATGATTCCTTAGGTAAGTTTCAAAAGCATTTCTTGTGAATTTGGTACCGTTTTCTATTCTCAATTTCTTATGGAATCCCCCAATTCTTTCTCGACATCTCTTCTGAAGAATTTAAACATTTCAATAGCCTCTGACTTATGTTTCATGAACATGATGTTTTTCATCCAAGTGAAGTCATCAATAAAATTGATAAAGTATAAATCTACTTTTGTTGATTAATGTCTCATCATCCCACATAGATCGGAATGAATAATCTCAAGTGGTTTGTTAGATTGAATCTCAACTCTTTTATGGCCTTTGTTAGTCATCTTTCCTTTCTGGAAAGTAATACAAACATCTTCATCTCTTCTTTTCAGTTCTGGAAATTCTAAACAACATCAACTTTAGAAAGCTTACTCATGTTATTCCACCCAATGTGGCCAAGTCATTGATTCCACAACTTATTTTCATCTTCAGTACTCAAATAACAAGAGTTATTGGATTGTCCAATTTGAAAGAGATTCCAACTGGTTCTTTCTCCCTTTGTAATCACTTTTCCATTTTCACACTTTTGATGATACAAGAATCCTTTATGAAGATAACTTATTTTCCATCATCACAAAGTTGACTTACACTAAGTAAGTTATGTTTTTCCCATCAATAAGAAATACTTCCTTAGATTTCAGTTTCTCTGCTTCAATCTCCGCTGTTCCGATTCCCTTAATTTTTAGGGAACTATCATTTCCAAACGTAACCGCTACTCCATCATGAATTTCAACATGTTCCAATATTTTTATATCACCTATCATGTGTGAAGAACAACCACTATCAAGAATCCATGGTTTTTTCCTCTTACTTGCTTTCAAAGCTCTCTCAACAACAAAATCTCTCTCATTAACCTTGTTATTTTTAACATTCTTTTCTTTCTTATCATAAGAAACTTGTTCTAGAAGGAGTGTCATACATCGTTCGACATGATGACCAAACTGATCACATCTTCCACAAACTTCTTCCAAACATTTAAATTGATTCTTTGTTGGAATGTTTCTAACATCTTGAGAATTCACCTTATCAACTTTCTGTGAGTACATAGAGTTACTCATCCTTCTTTCACTATTTCTTCCACTTTGCTCAAACCTTATTCTGGGTAGAGATAAACTGCGCCAAAAATTATAAGATCTATGCCCATATATTCCACAACAATAGAAATATCCCTCAAATATTGATTTTCTATTCATGAATGATCTTTCATTATAGAAACTTTTTTGAGGTTGATATCTTCTTTCAGATCTAGAAAACTCAGGATGTAGGCCATCTATCCTTTTGAGCGATTCTTCTACTTTTATCGGATTGATAGATTTCTTACATCCTTTCTACACCCAAGCTTTACTAAAACTTCTTCCAAAACATGAAATGTTAGATGAATCATATGAATGAAACATTATTTATTGGTAAGAGAATATTTCACCTGATTCTCATAATGAGCCATCACAACATTTTTAGAGGTCTCAACTTTTACTTCTATAGCTTTGTTGAAGTTTTCATTCATCTTCCTCAGGATATTTTCGGAATCAAGGAGATTTGATTTCACATTGTTTGATTCTTCTTCCTTAGATTCTAGCTTCTTGCTAAGATCTTCAATCATCTTTCCTTGTTTATCAATTCTAAGTTTGTAACTTAAAATTTCTTGAATGTATTCATCTTCCTTCTTGGTGAAATCTTTACTTCCATCATGAAATTCTTCATGATTTTTCTTCATCACATGAATTTCTTTCTTGAGAGATTTGTTTTGCTCAATACATTCAAGGAGTTTATATATTAGTTGATATTATCTATAAGATTATTCACCACATTCTTCACTTTCTGAGGAAACATTTGTTTTATCAACTTTTGCAATGAAGGTTCTGAATCTTTCTGTACTTTCATATTCTAAGGAATCATTGTCAGATTATTTTGATTCAACCTTCTTTCTCAACATACTTCTTTTCTTTCCTGAAAACTTATTCTTTAATTATTTATATGTCTTCACTTCTTTTTCATTCTTTTTATACTTCTTCCACCGGGAATTTTGATTACAAACATCTTGATATTCTCCAACATTCTTCTTAGGTAAATTCATAGAAAAGTGTCCAATTCCACCACACTCAAAACATTTGAGAGGAAGTTTCCCTCCATAAGTTCCTCTTCCTCTTCGATAGTTCTTGGATATGAGAGATATGATTTTTTTCATTCAACTCTTCATCTTCCTTATCAACAGACTCACAAGGTTCATCTTCTTCATCATCTTGGATTTTCATCTTTCTCATAGCTTAAAAAGCCATTTCATACTTCATGTTCTTCTTAAAGATTAGAGATTTCCTCATTTAATAGGCAACAAGAAAGTTATGCAGTTCATCAAGAGATAAATCATCCTTATCTTCTAAAGCTGAAATTTTAGAATCAAACCTGTCTGGAAAGATTCTCATAAGTTTCTTCACAATTGTATAATCTTACAAGTTTTCTCAGAATTCCCTAATGGTGCATACAATTTCATTAACTCTGGTGAATTATTCATCAATTGTTTCATCATCTCTCATCCAGATGTGTTCAAACTTAATACGCCATATTTGCATCTTGGCCTCTTTGACTTTTGTGTTTCCTTCAAAAACAATTTCCAGCTTGTCCCACATGCTATTTGATGTTGTGAGACCCATCACCTTCTGATAAACATTTTCTGATAAGGACATGATAATATAATTTCTATCCTTTCCATCAACTTCTATGTTTCTATTGTCATCAAATGTCATAGGAGCATTTTTCTCAATAGGTGGAAAGCCAATAGTAGCAGCATCAACAACTTCAGGGCCAAGAGATAGAAGATAAGGAATCATCCTATTTTTCTATCCATAATAATTCCTTCCATCGAACATAGGAATCCATCTACTGTTGACAGAATTGATATTCTCCATAATAAGAATTAAACAAGGGAACCTCCCTCTAATACCACTTAAATTTCCAAGGATCGAATGACAACTGAGAAGGGGGGGGGGTTGAATAAGTTGTTTTACTTTTATAAGTTTCAAGACTTTAAGAAACTTAACCCTTGAAACCTGTTAAGATTTATTTCCTTATCAACCTTTTGCAAGATAATCAAGCATGAAAGAAAGGAAAATCAAGAAAGGAACACAAGATTTACAAGGTTCAGTCTCTATAAGAGAACCTACGTCCTTGCCATAGCCACTCCCATGGGTCTATGGAAATCCACTATAATGAAGAAGTGAATACAACTTGTGCCAACTCCCATTGGACACCTTCTATATTCCTATAGGAAAGATTATAATGACTCCCGTTAGTTTACAATGTTTCCTTAAAGAACAAATGATCCAAACACAAGAATAAGAAATTTGATAAGCTGCTCCACAAATGCTCACTTCGAATGATCAGTATGAATCTTCAATCCAATTTCTTGAATCTGATTTTCTGAAACTGACCTTCTCAGCAAGATAATGATGGTTCCACACAAATGATCACTCCGAATTCTCAATCTGGTTTCCTTGAATCTGATATTCTGAAATCGGTCTTCTCAGCAAGATAATGATGGTTCCACACAAATACTCACTCCAAATATTCAATCCAGATTCTCTTCTTCTCAAACACTCAAGGAAATTCTTCAAGATGGTAGGAAGTTTTCACTTAGAATTCTCTAGCGCTCCTCCTTTTCCGCATGTGTAAAAAATTGCAAATGAGAAAATGATCTGTGCACATATTTATAGGCAACTTAGAAAACTAAGGCGGGAATCTTGAAAAACTTTCCCGCTTCTTCAAATTTCAAAAAACTCCACAAATCTCTTGCATTTAATCTTCAATCTTTGACTTCCTCAAATATCTTTAAATTTCTCCTAGATTTAAGAAAAGTTGAAATTCTGGTTTTCTTGAACTCAGAATTTTCATTCCAAATTTCTCAGCATGTTGCTCAGGATTGTCATTCCGAATTTCATGGCATATTTCCCTGGATTGTCATTTCGAATTTCCCAGTATGTTTCTCAGGATTGTCATTCCAAATTTTTGGTTCTGGAAGTATACTCCGAATTTCTGGCTCAGGAAGTAAACTCCGAATTTTTGGTTCAGGAAGTATACTCAGAATTTCTGGTTCAGGAAGTACACTCCGAATTTCTGGCTCAGGAAGTACTCTTCGAATTTCTGGTTCAGGAGGTACACTCCAAATTTCTGGTTCAGGAAGTACACTCTGAATTTCTGGTTTAGGAAGTACACTTCAAATTTCTGGCTCAGGAAGTACACTTTGAATTTCTAGCTCAGGAAGTACACTCCAAATTTCTGGCTCAGGAAGTAGACTCTGAATTTTTGGCTCAGGAAGTAGACTTCGAATTTCTGGCTCAGGAAGTAGACTTTGAACATCAGGCTCAACAAGTAGACTCCGAACTTTAGGTTCAGCAAGTAGACTCCGAACTTCAGTTTGAGCAAGTAGACTCCGAACTTCAGGCTCAACAAGTAGACTATGAATTTTCAGCTCAGGAGGTAGACTCTAAACTTTAGGCCCAGCAAGTAGACTCCGAACTTCTGGCTCAGCAAGTAGACTACTAATTTCAGGCTCAGGAGGTAGACTCCGAAATTCAGGTTTAGTAAGTAGACTCCGAACTTTCTCAAAATTTTTCTTAGTGAAAAACATAAATCCTCTTCACCATTTCTTCAACAGCTTTTATCATGAATCTTTTCATGATTTGTGAGAACTTTAAGATCAGTAAAACATCGTCTGATTTTGTAAAGAAAGTTTGGGATACTTTATTAACTTCTGACTTTTTATTCTTCAACATAATCTTCTTTAAGGAAATCTTCAGCAACCAACAAATTCAACTTTCTGTAACTAAAAAAAATTCTTCAACAAAAATATTTGTTGTCAACAAATACAAAACTTTGTTAAACAAAACACCACAAAGGTTCTTCAAAATAATATTATGAAATTACATTTATTCTATTGTCAAATAATAACCTCCTTTCTCCTCATTACTCAACCCTCATGCAACCTAGATACCTCTCCAAGCATGTTTCTTCCTTCCTATAAATTTTCTTGTAGATTCTATCCAAATTTGGGTGGTTTCTCTTGTGGTAACTCATGTTTCTGCTCAATTAATCCTTTATTCTTTCTATAACTCCATGTTCTTTCATCATTTATAATCCCTCTAACCCTAATAACCATTGATTTGATTTATTGAGATATATTATACATGTTTTATTAAATTCTTTGGTTTTTCTAGGTAAAATGTTTATTTCTAATTGTTTATTTCTTGAAAATAGTTATTTTTTTCATACAATGTGGTAGAAAATTTAAATTTCAGCATGTAAATCTAACTAAATGGGGAATTTCCAGCCTTCTATATTAAATTTCATCATAAAAATATAACAATTTATATTTTTATACTTTTTGAAATTTCAAATAAAATTAAATGACTAATTCAGTACCAATATAAATATATTTACTATTTCTATTAATATTAAAGTACCTAACGCCTTTGATGCTGAGGCACTGTAGTGAACCCCAAAGTGTACAATTATGTCAAAACATCTTTTTTTATGATGCATCCTAAAAACAAAAATTAAATATAATTAATAATAATTAATTTTTTATTGAAAAACATTTAATATTAGGAATACCTAAAACTCATCACTATTTCAATATGTGATCATTTGTTGATACTGTGTTGTTGGATTGTTAGGGAATATTGGTACACCCTCTAAATCATAAATGACTCTACTCTTCCAAAAAACATATAACTCATGCATTAATGATCACAACAACTCCCTAAGATCTATCTACTGTGCGTCCTTAGCAGCATTACCATCAGGAAAGTTAAAATGATGTTGCAATGTATATGTTAATTCATATAAATAAAAAAATAACATATATATCAATTTAAAAATTTTTCTTACCCATATCCCTACCCATGATTTCTCCTTGATTTCATTACTGATATGCCTCCATGATACTGGCTGCAATGGAATGATATTGCTGTACTTGTCTAAAGTTCCTATAAAACTTTTACACTTCCTGACATATTTACCTATAATTTGATTGCCTTCATTGTAATCCACCATTATTTATGTATAGTGATTCCTGAATATGGTTTTTCCTATGTCACCTATTAGAATATCCCACTAAATAAGATAAAAGTGAAAAAAATAATTAATTCATAGTACAATAGGAAAAAATGATGTGATGTAATTTGGAACACTTATAAAAATAAAACCCAATAAAGGATGCTCATAAGGATCTAATGGATCCAAGGTATTTCCTTAATCAATAGACTCTAAAATATGTGACTATTGCAATGCATGCATTAGGCCATTTACATGCACCAAAGTGGAAGTTTAAGGAACAAAATCATCAGATCCTAGATGGATAATAGGAAATGGAGGTGATGAAAACTTGATAGGATAAGGATAAAAAGTCTTGGGAAACATCATAGGATATGAATATCGTATAGGCGTAAACATCCCTGTAGGTGGCATAGACATTGTATGGGAAGGGGAGGCTAAATGACATGTTGATGGAGGCATTGGTGGGAAAATCCCCACAGGCTCAAGTGGAGGATGAAAAGGTGTTGCAGATGGGTTTTTCACTGGTGGGTCTGGGTGTGAATAGGTGCGACTAGTGCTTCATGTAGTTCTAGGAGCACACCTACTAGGACCCATACTTGTAGGATGAGGAGAAGTCAACTTTATTTTAATTTTTTTTCCATAAAAAATTGTCAAAGAATAAGAATACGACATTAAGTGTAATGCAGAAGAAAAATATTACAGTTATTATATTCACTAAGGTAACCAGAGGAGGCAACCCTAGATTTCACATCCATGGATAATTATCAAATAATCTCTTTCTTCGAACTTATTCCATATCTTTCATAATATATATAAGAATGAAATGTACATTTTTAGAAACAATTTTAAAAATTATGCATACAACATAGAATTAAAATAATTCATAAAAATTTCATAACATGTTTTAGTAACTATAATTTAAAACCAAGTTATACTTATTTTAACAACCCATTTTAAACCCTATTTTCTGAATTCAAATAAATATAATTAAATTTAATGAAAATAAACAATACTAAAACAAACATATCATTCCAAAATGAAACTAAATTAAATTAATTATAGTAATACCAACACGAGAAACCCACATCAAGGGAAATTTAATAAACTGTCAACATATATGGTTTATTCTATATATTACCCATTGCTACTTCAGGTTCAACGTCAATTATCACAATGGGGAAATTTGAGTCATCAAATACAATATTTTTTTCAACTACAATGGGGTAATCAATGGTGTTAATTTTTTCCCATCATCATGAAAAATAAATCTTGGTATTAATTCAATAATGTCACCATAATCAGGTCACAGATGATCTTTCACATAAAACACCTATTTTTCCATTGATACCAAAATATATGGTTCATAAAAATCTATAAATAGAGTCATGTCAATAACCTTGAATCCATATTCATAAATAATTGTACCATGTCGTGTCATTGAATCAAACCATTTACATTTCATTATAGTGACTGAACTATAAGAGTAGTAATCCAATAACAATATTTTGTCAACAAGTCCATAATAAGGGACATTTTCATTTTTAGGCCTACTATATGATGCACCAGAACAATACTACATTGTTGCAGTTAATATAACACCATCATGTTGTGTTCTCATTTTCACCACAAGATCAGTTGTAACAAATTTATACCCATTTATTATTAAGGATTTGTATTCCCAAACCGAAGAATTGGGACCAAAATCTACTACTCTTAATTCTTGAGAGATGGAGTCAAAAAATAAACTCAACACCTAAAATAGATATGGATAATAAAATCCAATGAATATATATATTTTTAAGTTAATTAATGTAATGTTCATACCTTTGATTTCAACCAAGTAGGAAACTATTTTCTATGAAAAGCCTCTATCCTTCTCAAAATAAAATAGAGATTAAATCTAATTATAATTTTTGTATGTTCACTATATAAAATGATAATAAAACATTATGGTATATGTGAAATGAAATTATTTTATATAACATATAAATATTCAAATTAATTACTTGATATAGTCATAAAAAACCATAGTTAAACAAGGCTTCATGATGTTCCGTATCTCGCTCTTTAAGGCTTGATGTAGCCAATGTATATGACCTAGGAATTCCTCCTATTTAGGGAATATATGTAAATGAGGGTTCAATTTCTCTATACGTATCATCTTTATTTCTCACTAGACAGTTATGTCTTGTTCTCATATCATACAAATATATTGAAAAAAAATCCATACATTCTTAAGACAAATAACCTATCAAAATAGACCCTTTAGGATTAGTTTTATTTTGGACATAATATTTCATTTTGAAAATATTTCTTCTAGTAGGACACATGAAATTGAAAGTAATGGGTCCCCCAAGATGTGTTTCAGTTGGAAGATGAACTGTTAAATATAGCATAAAATTGAAAAATGATAGAGAAATTTTTTTACAACTCCCAAAAATTAATGGTTCCTCTTACTGAATTTTTATCACAAAATACTTGGATAACCTTTTAGAATAATGGTCTCTAAAAAAATAGAACAAGTGAATCATCGCTACCCTTACATTATTGGATAGTAAATGCCGGATTTATATTAGAATCAGTTCATGAAGAATGATGTGATAATCATGATTTTTTTAGATTTAGTTTCAACTCCCTTCTATTGAATTATTTAGAAATATTTCTTTAATATCCATATAGAACATTGATATTCTCCAATACTTTTATAAATTTATTTTTATCTAAAGTTATCATCATATAAGAAGTAAAAATAACTTTTTATTTTTTTTCAATAATACACATAGGATGTAGTTCTGGTGAAATACCCCAATCCAACAAATCCAAGTTAGAACGTAAGTCATCTTTGGTCTTCCCATTGATATTTTGAATAATTGAAATCAACATTTCACATAGATTTTTCTTAATGTACATTACATCTATAAAATGATGTAAAAAAAGGGTTTACCAATAAGGAAACTCAAAAAATATACTTTTCTTTTTCCAATTGTAAGTGGGTTTAGTGTCAAAATTCTTCCTCTTTTTACATTTCATATGACCTTTACCTAATAAAAAACTAAAATATTTCAATTCATTAATCACATCGATTCCTTACAAACATTGAATTAGATGTTTAGCGTTAATAGTATTATCAAACCTTTAACAATTATTCCTATATTGATGATCTATTGGAAAGAATATTCAATGCCCCATGAAGCTGAAACTATGATGATATTTAGGTATTCTCAATCGTGTATTCTTCATACAAATAGGACATGATAGTTTTCCCTTCATGTTTCAACCAGACATCATTTCATAAGCAGAGAAATCATTTACAGTCGATAGAAGGGTAGAATGCATATGTAATATTTTTTTTGTAGAAGCATCATATATTCGCACACACATATTCCAAAGCTATTTAAACTCCCTTATTATAGGTTGAAAGAACATGTCTGTATAATTTCCAGGATCAAAAGGTATATATATTAGTATACTCAAGAAATTGAAATGTTTTTTCACACACATCCATGAAGGAATATTATAAACCTGAAAAGAAATAGGCCACAATATGTGAGTAGTAAAAATCTGACCAAATTGATTTAAATGAACACAGGATAGACCAAACCTGACATTACACACCTCATCTCAAAATAAAGATGTTGTGAATAAAATTTCCTCCATGATAATTCATATGAAGGATGAAATAACTCATCACTATCTTTAATTATCTCAGTATCATTCCATCACATATTGGTTGAGATTTCTACAGACATGAATATATTTTAAATCTGAGTAATCAATGGAAAGTTCCACATAAATTTATGTGAAAAAATAGATGGTGTTCTATATGCCTTTTCATTCCATATAGATGCACCACATTATTTATATTCTTTAAGGTCTGTTATTTCCCCCCAAAATAAACTAAAATCATTTAGACAAGCATGATTTTTATTAGTAAAAAATTTAAGTTTCTTAATTAACTTGCATGCCTTATAATGATTTTATAGAATATATACACCATAAGAAAGTAAGTACTTAAAAAGGTAATAATATAATCAATATAAGTATTAGAAAATAAAAACATGGTTTTTCTATGATATACCCACATTAAAATTTTTCAAATTTTCATTTTTGTACATTTATGATATACAGGAGTTCTGGAATAATACATTAATTTCTTTCAATCTCTCAATATCATTATATTCATTCTTTTCCTCATGTGTATTAATATCATTGTCTTCTTGAACTATCATACTATCACTCTCATGGTGATTCAAAAATGGAAACCAATAAAGTATTAAATTCTTCATAATAGTTCTTTCTTTTCGTTCTTAAACATTAGAAGATTTTCATGTCTCTCTGTTGTGATGAAAAATGTAAGAACCCGACTCTTGTTTTAGAGGTATGGGCTTCTTCTTTTCCTTTTCCTTAATTGTTTTTGAGAAAATATGGGAAATGGGGAAAAATCCGGAATTTTGGAACTACACGCCGTGTACTTTATCCACACACCGTGTACTTTTGGTCGCGTAGGGATGAGTACATGGGACATGTGGCCATGTCAGCGACGAAGGGTGTAGGAACCGACTACACGCTGTGTAGTGGTACCTTACAGGCCGTGTAGTCAGTTGGTAGGCTTAAACAGTAAGGCGGTGGCGTCGCCGCCAGCTGGGCGGTAGTACACGCCGTGTACTTGGGAGTACATGCCGTGTATTATTGTCTGCAGATGAACAGTGTGGCAGTGCCACCAAATGAACAGTTAAATGAAAGGAGTACACACCGTGTACTTTGTTTTTTCGGCTTAAAACAGGCAGTAGCCTCCTCATTTGGCAGAGGAGGCATTTGAGCCATTTTGGAGCCAGTGGAGGAGGCCAGACCTTTGAAGATCCTCCGAGAGTTCGTCTGGAATCCAATTCGGCTTCGGACGATCTCGTTGGAACCGCACGGGTAAGCCCTTACTCCTCCTGGTACCGTTCTTGACAATTCTTCTCCCAACATAAGTTATTTACGTTTGAATGGGTTTTGTTCTTCGTCAGATCTATGCCGTACTTGGGCGTTTCTGGAGTCAGCGTTCGGGTATAGCGTTCGTTGACGAATAAGGTAGGTGGCTTGGTGTTTATTTTCCAACTGTTGTGTGTTTTTGTTCGTTTTCGTGCCACGAACCCATGTTGGGGTGTCGTGTGTCCAAGGATGTTGCTATATTTAATGCCTAGAATTTCATAGGTGATTAAATGGTGATAATAAAATGATGTTTGGGATCGTTGCTTGGATCCAGGACCATCCCGAGGGGTGTGTTCCTCTATTTAGCCATTTGGACAGGATACCCGAGGGTATGCCTTAAATGTAGTAACTGTAGAATTTCCTTGAGATTAATTGATTGATTACTACATTTTTATATGTTGGGAATGGCCCAGTTACCTGTTAGCCTGAGGGTGTTGTTGTGATTAGCCTGAGGGCGTGACTGTTTTAGCCCGAGGGCTATCGTTATTCCGCTTGAGGGCAACCTTTCATGCCTGAGGTCTTGACTTCTGTGCCTTAGGGCGACACTTCGTATGCCTGAGGGTGAGAATTTCTGTTATGCCTGAGGGAAATACCTGCGGGTTGGATTCTGTATGGCCTGAGGGAAATCCTGAGGGCGTGGTAACTATTTTAGCCTGAGGGAACGGTTCTAGTTGGCATGAGGGCTTGGTGCTGTTGAGCACAAAAATGATGCTAAATTAAAGGAATTAAATGAATAATAAAATGACAATTTAACTGTTAAGTTAGTTACTTTTGAGTACTCCTTAGTTATTGCATTTTACTACTGCACACTTGTTGCATGTTTTACACACAGTTGAGCACGGGCCTTTGGTGGGTGCCTACTGAGATATATTTCTCCCACCCTGTTTGGGTCACGCTTTTTCGAACCAAACAGATTACGTTACTGTAGGTGTAGATAGAGGAAAGAGTCCCTATACAGGTACTTGACTTTTGCTGAGGAGTATGAGGGCATGGGACCGAGCCTAGGCTCGTGATGCCGCTGCTAGATGTTTTTCTTGCTTTTATGTACTCTATTTTCTGTTGTACTGTATTGATGTATAACATGTTCTGGCTGTTTTCCTAGAACTTGAGACATGTAGCATCATCACTTATATACTATTGGTTATATCCACTGCTGTAGTTATTTCAGTTGTGTATGTTTAATGCTTCCGCTATTGTTGAATGTTTATTTTGGTATTCCGCTACGCTACACTTTGATAAATGAGGGCATAGTTTCCCCACTATCAGACCTGGGCCCTCGCTACTAGTCAGCAGCCTCTGGCGTTTGGGGAAATGCGCTTGAGGTCACGTGGCGAACCGGGCTCGGGGCACCCGTTGTGTGGCACCCGGGTCCGGGACGTTACAAAGTGGTATCAAAGGGGTTTCTTTTCTTTGACTTACTATTTGGAGCCGTAGTTAGGGATAGGACGGAACGACAGTTGGTAATAAGCTATGCCCGGGCGTAGCTAACCCGTGTACAGGGAAAAGCCAGTCTACCTCGTATTTTTCATTCTTAGGATTTTTCAATTTTACTGTTGATATGTTTCACCGCTGGGTGACGCACTTGGATTGTGCTGGTTATATTTTATCTGTGGGTCCTATTTAGTTGCAACCCGATGAGATGAGGGTATGCCGTCTCATGCATTATATAGGCACATGCTAGATATCACATTCCATGCATAGTTTCCATGCCATGTAGGTGCATTAGAAATTCGCATGTTGTTGTGATAGTTGTTGTGCTAGAAAAGCATGCTGTTGTGATAGATGCTTGATAAATAACTGCCTTGTGATATGGTATTTTTGTTTGAGCTTGTTTATAGAATGGACGCCAAACTTTGGTCTTTAGGGATTATGGTCCCCCATTGACCGGAATTTGGTGGATCATTGACTGGTTATTGGTTATAACACATATAAGATGTCAAACTTTGATTCATGGGGGGTATGGGCCCCCACGGATCGGGATTTGACACATAGGTGTTGTTTTTCGGTATTTTCTGGGTTCCAGAGAAGTTTCTGAGGCATGCTGTTCGGAAACCCAGTATACACGCCGTGTAGTACATTATACACGCCGTGTATGTTCTTCTGTTCGGGAAGGAAAATGAACTTTTTGAGTACACGCCGTGTACCCCGAGTACACGCCGTATGGTCTCTTCCCGTGTCACAAACCATGTGGGCGGTGACACAGGGTAAGGAATGCCTTGGGTAAAACACTCCGTGGCAATAATGAACACTCCGTGTAGTGAAACCTGGGGACTCGGTCATGTAACTAACAAACACGGTCCGGTGTCACCCTTTCTTGAACACGCCGTGTACCTTTGGAGGACACGCCGTGTAGTCTTGTCCGAGGATAGAACATGTAGAGTTAAGCCGAGTAGTCTGCCGTGTCACAGATGACACAGGTAGTTGGAAAATAACACCGTACACGCAGTGTAAGTATTATACACGCCGTGTAGTTTTGTTGAACAGAATCTGTGTGGCTTAGCCGTGTAGAAGGACCCGGGTAGGGGAAAGGAAGTTAAGTACACGCCGTGTAGTCATTGTACACGCCGTGTAGTCTTGTTTTTCCAATTTTGGATAAATTCTTCCTCTTGTTCCATTTGTGGTTCCTTTGCTTTTAGTCTTAATAATCTTGAATCTGAGGCGTGCTTTTGACCTTGTAGAGTCATGCCGCCCAGAGGACTGCGAGTTGTTCTCCAAGAGAGCGACGACGATTATACTCCGGCGATGGTGGTCCATGGGCTACCAGTTGATCCACCAGCAGAGCCAGATGCCGCAAAAACTGTTGTATTGGACGCAGGTACGGAGGCATAGTTCCGTGAAGGCTTATTACGGTTTATGCAGAGCTTTCAAGGAGCACTGCAGGCTGCCACATCTATGGCCGAGCTGACGCGTATCTTTCAGCAGCAGCATCCGCCTACGCTTTCAGGGGATGGCAGACCACAGGATGCAGAGTCTTGGCTAGGATCGATGCAGACTATTTTTGAGCATCTTGAGACTCCTCCAGGGCATAGGGTTAAGCTCGTGACTTACATGCTACGTGATTCCGCCAAGAGGTGGTGGGATGTTACCACCCAGTCAGAGCATCACAGAGACATGGCGTGGGAGGATTTTCAGACAGTCTTCTATGAATTCTTCTTTCCCGAGACGCTGAGGGCAGATAGAGATCGAGAGTTCATGAATCTGCAGTAGGGCACTATGTTAGTGATGGACTATTCTGCTCGTTTTATGGAGCTTCAGCGCTTTATACCCGTGCTGGTGGGTGATGTGACGCTGAGAGCCATACGTTTTGAGGATGGTCTTCGGTATGACATCCGAGCACTGTTGAATGTTTTCAGGTTGCCTACTGTACATGCGATTGTGAATCAGGCGTTGATTATAGAGAGGAACCGACGAGAATCTAGTGGTGTGGGCTAGGGCAGTTCGACACCAGTTACTGGTACTATTTCTTCTGGCAAGAGGAAGAGACAGATGGACTTCTCTCAGGGTAGAAGTACCAGCCAGGCAGCTTCTTCAGGTGGCCCGATTAGGTGCTACTAGTGTGGCAGAGAGGGGCACAAGAGTCTGTAGTGTCCACGAGACCCAGTGGAGTGCCGAGCTTGCGGAAAGATGGGTTATCTGCAGTGCTTTTGCAGGGCGTTTCTACCAGTGGCTAGTGAGAGGGGTTCTGTGCATACTCCACGTGCGGGAGTGGGACTAGTGACTTCTTAACAGTCAAGGAACTGGAATACGTCAGGGCGTGTAAGCATAGATGGTGGTCGTGGCTGTGGTGGCCAGACACTAGGATCTCAGAGGAAACAGGGCGGGACAACTCAGGGTAGCCAGGCTGTGTCGCAGGGCCGCGACACCAGACAGGCATATGCAGTGCAACAAACCCAGCAGGAGCAGGATCTCGGGACTTCGACAGTCAGAGGTACTATTTTAGTAGCTTCTGTCTTGTCTTCAGTACTTTTTGATATAGGTTCTACACATAGTTTTATATCAGTACCCGTTATGGAGAGCCTTGGGATCGGTGCTTCTACTTATTCTGATATCTTGACGCTAGACACTCCATTGGGGACTAGGACGGTTGGTGTGCGTTAGTGCAATGGGTGTCCCCTTGAGGTTGGTGGGTGTCACTTCCTTTGGGACCTCTATGTCCTAGAGATGACTATCTAAGATGTCATTCTAGGGATGGACTGGTTGGTTCCCTTCCAAGCTTTTGTAGACTACTATCGTCGCAGGGTGCGTTTCACGTCACCAAAGGGCGGGGGGTTTCTATACAAAGGCGAGTGGGATGTTCATGCGAGTCGAGCTGGACCAGAGCATCATGGGTGAGGTGGATTCACAGCCCAGATTGCGAGCTTATATCTGGATGACCAGGGGACTTGTCAAATGGATTTACCTCTAGTTGTTGATCGTTTCAGGGATGTCTTCCCGGACGACTTTTCAGGTCTACCTCCGGTGCGTGAGGTGGATTTCTCTATTGAGCTTGTGCCAGGAGCAGCACCAGTGTCCATTCCTCCTTATAGGATGGCCACTCCTGAGTTTCAAGAGCTCAAGAGGCAGTTAGAGGAGCTACAGGCAAAGGGTTTTATCTGACCCAGTACTTGTCCTTGGGGTTCTCTGGTCCTCTTTGCGAAGAAGGCGGATGGTACCCTTAGGCTGTGTGTGGATTATCGAAAGCTAAACCAGTTGACGGTTAAGAACCGATATCCCTTGCCGAGGATTGATGATCTGTTTGATCATCTTCGGAGAGCAAGAGTGTTCTCTAAGATTGACTTGAGATCGGGATATCATCATCTGCGTGTTAGACCATCTTATATACCTCTCACTGCTTTCAGGAGTAGGTATGGTCTATATGAGTATACAGTTATGCCGTTTGGACTCACGAACGCGCCAACAGTTTTCATGGCTCTGATGAATTGTGTGTTCCATCCGTATCTTGATTCATTTGTGGTAGTATTCATGGACGACATCTTGGTGTACTCTCACACTCTACATGACCATGCCACCCATCTTGATATTGTTTTGAGTACACTGAGAGATCATCGCCTTTATGCTAATCTCTCAAAGTGCCACTTTTGGATGGACCAAATTCACTTCCTGGGTCATATCATCTCAGAGGAAGGAGTTTCAGTAGACCTAGAGAAGGTGAGAGCAGTAGTTTCCTGGGATCAGCCTAAGAACGTGTTTGAGATACGAAGTTTCCTAGGGTTGGCTGGTTACTACAGATGTTTCATACAGGACTTCTCCTTCTTAGTATCACCGTTGATAGGTCTGACTAAGAAGGGTGTGATGTTCATTTGGTCAGAATCTTATGAGACAGCTTTTCAGGACCTGAAGGGAAGACTAACATCAGCACCGATCCTGATAATCCCAGAGCAGGGGAGGAGCTATACAGTTTACTGTGATGCGTCAGGGATTGGGCCGGGAGCTATTTTGATGCAGGGCGACCGAGTTGTGGCGTACGGGTCTCGGTAGTTGAGGCCACATGAGAGGAATTACCCGACGCACGATCTCGAGTTGGCTGCAGTTGTGCATGCGTTGCACTGTTGGAGACATTACCTGTTGGGAGAGCATTTTGTGGTTTTCACTGACCAAAAAAGCCTCAAGTATATCTTTACTCAGTGTGACCTGAATCTGAGGCAGAGAAGGTGGGTCGAGTACCTACAGTCCTTCGATTTTGAGCTTGCCTATACACCTGGTAAAGGTAATGCAGTAGCCGATGCACTGAGCAGGAAGACTCAGATACAGGCAGTGCAGGAGGCTAGTGGTGAGTGGCAGCTTATGGACTTGTTCTCTGAGATGCATCTAGAGGTGCATGACAGTCAGGGGCAGACTTATCTTTCCTCGTTAGCTGTGACTTTTACCCTCCTGGACAGAGTGAGGATGAGGCAGCTATCGGTTTCAGAAGGCCTAGTTCTATGGGAGTCGGTGGAAAGTAAGGACCCTCCTCCCAGTTGGACGATAGACGATGACGAGGTTTTGCATTTCCATGGACGTGTATGGGTTCCAGGGGATATACGTGAGGAGATGATGAGGGAGTTTCATGGTTCAGCGTGGGAAGTTCATCTCGGGGTTACCAAGATGTACCGAGACCTGAGACGTCAGTACTGATGACCGGGTATGAAGGGAGAGATAGCTGGTTTTGTTACGAGGTGTTCCACCTGTCAGCAGGTGAAGGAAGAGCATCAGAGACCAGCTGGGCTGTTACAGCAGTTGCCCATTCCAGAGTGGAAATGAGATGATGTCGCGATGGATTTCATGACAGGATTTCCAAGGTCACCTCGAGGCAATGACGCCATATGGGTTGTTGTGGACAGACTTACGAAGGTAGCTCACTTCTTGCCGATCAAGGAGACCTTTAGTGTAAACGATCTTGGAAGGATATATATCCGAGAGATCGTACGTCTACATGGGGTCCCTCATTCTATCATTTCAGATAGGGACGTCTGCTTTACGTCTCATTTTTGGCAGAGTTTTCAGAGGGCGCTGGGTACACAGGTGCTTCTGAGCACAGCATACCACCCTCAGATTGATGGCCAGTCAGAGCGGACAATACAGGTGCTAGAGGACATGCTGCGCGCATGCGTCCTAGAATTTGGGGGCTCTTAGGAGAAGCATATACCCTTAGTCGAATTTTCCTATAACAATAGGTTTCAAGAAACTATTAAGATGGCACCATACGAGGATTTATATGGTAGGCCATGCCGATCACCTTTGTGTGGGTTAGAGGCAGGTGAGACAGCTTTACTGGGACCACAGCTCGTGCAGGAGATATCTGAGCAGGTCCAGTTAATTCAGAAGTGGATGGCTACCACGCAGTCTCGTCAGAAGTGTTATGCTGATCGTCACAGACGACCTTTGGAGTTCGTGGTTGGGGACCAGGTTTTCTTGCGTGTTTCGCTGAGGCCGGGACACAAACAAATCACAAGACAGTGTAAGATTTCTCTGAGGTATGTGGGGCCATTTGAGATTCTGGAGAGAGCCGGGCTGATTTCCTATCGGTTGCAGTTACCATAGCGGTACTGAGCCATGCACGATGTCTTCCACATGTCTCAATTGCGTCAGTACCATACAGACCCATCTCACACCTTTTAGCCAGAGGAGGTTGAGCTTTAGCATGGTGTGTCCTTTGAGGAGCATCCAATCCGTATCTTTGACAGGAGCACAAAGGTTCTCCAAGGCTGGTCAGTTCCTCTCATACGGGTGCTATGGCAGCATTGCCGAGTGCAGGACGAGACCTGGGAGCGGGAGGCTGATGTATGTGCTCAGTGGCCAGAGCTATTCTCAGCCTTATCTTTTCCACCCTGGAAAGGGCAATTCAGGGATGAATTGCTATAAGGGGGGAAGTTTGTAAGAACCTGGATCTTGTTTTAGAGGTATGGGCTTCTTCTTTTCCTTTTCCTTAAGTGTTTTTGAGAAAATATGGGAAATGGGGAAAAAACCTGAATTTTGGAACTACACGTCGTGTACTTTATCCACACGCCATGTACTTTTGTCCATGTAGGGATGAGTACACGGGGCGTGTGGCCATTCCGGCGACGAAGGGTGTAGGAACCGACTACACGCCATGTAGTGGTACCTTACACGCTGTGTAGTCAGTCGGCAGGCTTAAACAGTAAGGTAGTGGCGTCGCCGCCAGCTGGGTGGCAGTACACGCCGTGTACTTGGGAGTACATGCCGTGTATTATTGTCGGCAGATGAACAGTGTGGCGGTGCCGCCAAATGAACACTTAAATGAAAGGATTACACGCCGTTTACTTTGAAGTACATGCCATGTACTTTATTTTTTCGGCTTAAAATAGGCAGTAGCCTGCTCATTTGGCAGAGGAGGCGTTTGAGCCATTTTGGAGCCAAAGGAGGAGGCCGAAACTTTGATGATCCACTGAGAGTTCTTCTGGAATCCAATTCGGCTTCGGACGATCTCATTGGAACTGCACAGGTAATCCCTTCCTCCTCCTGGTACCGTTCTTGAAAATTCTTCTCCCAATGTAAGTTATTTACGTTTGAATGGGTTTTTTTCTTCTTCAGATCTACGCCGTACTTGGGTGTTTCTGGAGTCGGCATTCGGGTATAGCGTTTGTTGATGAATAAGTTAGGTGGATTGGTGTTTATTTTCCAACTGTTGTGCGTTTTTGTGCATTTTCGTGCCACGGACCCATGTTGGGGTGTCGTGTGGCTGAGGTCGTTGCTATATCTAATGCCTAGAATTGCATAGGTGATTAAATGGTGATAATAAAATGATGTTTGGGATCGTTGCTTGGATCCAGGACCATCCCGAGGGGTGTGTTCCTCTGTTTAGCCGTTTGGCCAGGATACATGAGGGTATGCCTTAAATGTAGTAACTGTAGAATTTCCTTGAGAGGAATTGCTTATTTACTGCATTTTGATATGTTGGGCATGGCCCAGTTACCTGTTACCCTGAGGTCATTGTTGTGATTAGCCTGAGGGCGTGACTGTTTTAGCCCGAGGGATGTCGTTATTCCGCCTGAGGGAAACCTTTCGTGCCTGAGGTCTTGACTTTTGTGCCTGAGGGTGACACTTCGTATGCCTGAGGGCGAGAATTTCTGTTATTCCCGAGGTCAATACCTGCGGGTTGGATTCTGTATGGCCTGAGGGCAAGCCTGAGGGTGTGGTTACTATTTTAGCCTGAGGGCACGGTTCTAGTTGTCCTGAGGGCTTGGTGCTGTTGAGCACAAAAATGTAACTAAATTAAAGAAATTAAATGAATAATAAAATGACAATTTAACTGTTAAGTTAGTTACTTTTGAGTACTGCTTAGTTATTGCATTTTACTACTGCACACTTGTTGCATGTTTTACACACAGTTGAGCAGGAGCCTTTGGTGGGTGCCTACTGAGATATATTTCTCACACCCTGTTTGGGTCACACTTTTCAGCCCAAACAGATTACATTGATACAGGTGTAGATAGGGGAAAGAGTCCCTATATAGGTACTTGACTGTTGCTGAGGAGTATGAGGGCATGGGACCGAGCCTAGGCTCGCGATGCCGCTGCTAGCTGTTTTTCTTGCTTTGCTGTACTCTGTTTTCTGCTGTACTGTATTGATGTATAACATGTTCTGGATGTTTTCCTAGAACTTGAATTATGTAGCATCATCACTTATATACTATTGGTTATATCCACTACTGTAGTTATTTCAGTTGTGTATGTTTACTGCTTACGCTGTTGTTGAATGTTTATTTTGGTATTCTGCTGCGCTACACTTTGATAAATGAGGGCATAGTTTCCCCACTATCAGACCAGGGCCCTCGCTACTAGTCGGAAGCCTCTGGCATTTGGGGAAATGCGCTTGAGGTCACGTGGAGAACCGGGCTCGGGGCACCCGTTGCGTGGCACCCGGGTCCGGGACGTTACACAAAACATAATAATTTATTTGAAATAAAATTTATTTTATACATTATATAACTTATTCCCAACTCAACCATGGTATTTCAACACAATTATAACATGGACACTAAATAATAACTCTATATAAATCATTGTTAAATAAAAAATCTAAAAAAATATCCATTTCTTTTAAAAATCGGTTGAAATCTGATCAGTAAGATACATCGAGCTTCTATTTATTCTATTATAGGGGAAGAATTTATATTCAAATAAAAAATTTAATCCATTAATAAAAAATTAATTAAATACACTTTTAATATGAAATTCATCAAAGAAAACTAGAATCTAGAAAATAAAATAATAAGAGAAATAACATATGCTATAAGAAATGCCTACAAATAATGAACCAAAAAAAGTATAAAGCATAAAATGAAAAAAACTATTAAAAAATACAATTGAATATGTATATATTTATTAATAAATTGTTTTTAAGACTTCCACTTTTTTAATGTGACATTAATCTAAGTAAATACACTTATCTTTATGATGGAAATTTTTTAATCAAGAATAACAATAATGTGTCACCCATCATCAAAACCACAAAAACGTGGTTTAAAAATATCATGGAAATTGAAATATATTGATATAGATATAAATAATCATCCAATACTAATATCATAGAAACTAAGATTTATAAAATAACAAAAATATATCCAAAATGTAATAAAGGATATAAAATCTGGAAGTTTTATGATATATAAAACACAATACAAAATGTTTTAGAAAAAATTACTCATATATACTTGGAAAGAAACAACGTATCACTTGTCTCCATACATAATATTGAATAATATACAATGACCATCCACTAACACAAAAATTAACTCTAAACTACCAAAATCAATGTAAATTTGGTCTACACACATAAAGAGTGTTATGTTCCTCACCAATGTGCATTAAATTCAATGTATTAATAGTTTTTGTGAGAAGTTATTTAAGATAAAATGAATATTTAACTACTGAAGTTTCAATATGGTTTATGTATTTTGATTAAAATATGGACAAAATTGACATTTCAAACTTTAACCCTTGTTTCCTACATTGAGATCCAACTCATTAGTCATAGAGGTTTTGTGGATATGTCATTTCCAAGTGGTGAATTCAATATTTGGAATATAAAAAGATAAATTAAGATGATATATGAAAGTTTTATAGTATTTTAAGTTTCAATTAATGTTTAATTATATTATTTTAGAATGATTTTTTTAATAAAGAAAAATAGAATATACTGATAGGTATTAAGAGGTAGCTTTAAATCTCTAAATATATAAATCTTATTGGATTGACAAGGTCATAAGTTATCTTGTCAAAATGTGTCATTAATTTCCTAAAGTATTATTGATGAAGTTTATACAAACCGTGTAAGAGTAATTGTACACCTATGTGAAGTCACTTAAATAATGTCATGGAGGATGCATAATGTTAGGATCATTCAATTGAAGAATCTACATTGGGGTCATCTACCCCAGTTACCCAGATGTGTACTCAAGGCCCTAAATCATTCACAACCATTAAGACCTAATACCTAGAAATAGACAATAACAAAAAACTCACACATAAAAGAGGATTTCCTCCCAACCAATTATTCAAACATACAATAAGACTCATCACTTATGACAATATAACCATCAACTAGATCCCAAATATACAAGTACGAAATACTGAAGGCTCATCCAAATTTCAATCATTAAAAGAAAATCCCAAAAATAAAAAATCACCCACAAATAACCTTATTTAAAATAATTCATAAGAATAATTACCTTACTATATATTGGTTAGGTTTTCATACATAGATAAAAATGAAAACAACAGTCATCATAAGATAAGAAGGATTCAGAACTCACTAATCTGATGTCGAAAAAGATGAGAATAAAAAAACAACTGAATTATGGGAGAGTTTTAGATGAGGATATTAAACCATAATCACTAAGGTGAGGTATGAAGAGGTATTTTATAAATGGAGGGATATCTGGATCAAGTGAAGGTGGGAGGGTCAGAGGCTCGGTGAATATAAGGAAATGTTTCTCAGTGATTTTTAAAAAATTGTTGGGATAGCCTGCTTATACCAACAATTTATCTAAACCATTAGTACAGGAATTTTGAATAAAATATGTACCCAAAGTTTCTATAAACCATGGTTATATATTTTTTGGGATGTACCCACTTTCCATTATTGTAATATGTTCAATTTTTATATAATAATTCTTCATACTTTTGAAAACTTTTACTTCAGAAAACTGTTTTTTTCATCGTATTTGTAGGTTTAATTTTAAATTAAATTATGCCACTTATGTGAGTTTATTTTTATAAAATGGATTCCATATTTATAATAAGAATAATTAATATTATATAATAATATCAATTTAATTTTTTACCATAATTAATAGTGAAAACAGTAAAAATTAATTATCGTGATTAAGGTTAACACATGCTTACTGGGGGCTAAACTAAGAAGATAAGAGTTAAAAATGACCTAAAACTTGTCCAATTATTATTTAATGGAAATATTTTGAACTTATATCATCTATGGTTTGATAATGGTCCATTTTTTATCCTTTTTTCTTATAAAAAATGTGGGTGTAATTCATTCCTTTCAAAAATTCCATGTGTGTCCTCTCCCCCACTTATAAAATACCACCCCCTCTCCCCCATCTTCAAACTTATAAATACATTTGGTTAATAAAATAACTGAAAAATATTCATTAATTAATTCCCGGAAAACATCATATATGCATTTTTAATCATAAATCCAACCTAGGAAGGATTTTGGTGCAAAACAAAAGAGGTATTCTGAAGAAGAGGTAATGTTCTTAAACGAGCATTTTTATTTTATTTATTCTCACACCTCATTAAAATATAACTCAATCATGTTAATATAATAATATTATTATCTTACACATATCTATATTTTATAATTTTAATATATTAACCTATATCAATATCCTATTCCATCAAATGGGAAATGAAATCATCGATTGTGTGTATGGCAAACAACCATCTCACGAACTGATGTAACTCATTTTCTATCAAAAAAACTCATGGTTGGATATAATGATGGATTTAATATATATATATAATATTATATAATTATTATTCTTTAATTATAATATCACATATACCATTTTATTTTACATTTTGTTTAAAATACCATAATGTCGCTTGTGTGTACGTTAGATTACCACCTCACAAAGCAATGTGATTTGTTTTTCACATATGATTTACATAAAAGATAATAAGGATACATTTAAATAATATATTATATATATATATATGAAATTATATTTATTATATAAAATTAATATATCACCCACTTCTTTACACTTCACCCATTACGAAATGATAATATCGCTCATGTGTACATGTGACTTACCATCTCTGCAAAGCGATGCGATTCATTTTTTATGTCCAATTTTCAAGAATGGTACTTAATATGTATATAATGAAAAAAAATATTTATGAAATTAATATATTTCTATAGATGATTTATTATATTCTATGTTCAAGATTTTGATCTTTCAAGACAAAACAAGTATGATAAAGTAAGTTAATTAACACCCGAAAAAACTGTTATAATGAAATATTATTAACGAATTAGTGATAAAAAGTAATAAAAGGATAATATATTACATTATCAATATTCATATGGTTATATTATAAGTCTTTTATATGTTTTAAACCACTATATATGTGGTTAATTAGTGGTCAACTAATGGTAATATTGTTGTAAGATATTTAATCTCAACTTCCATTTCATTGAGACATATTTGTTCATATACACCTATTCAATTTTCTATGGTGTATATAATAGAACATTGTTGTATTTAAAATTAATATCTATTTATTAATTATTTTAAATGTATCAATACAAGTTTATGATTTGAAAGAATTATAATTTGAAATTTACCAAAGTGGTAAGAATATATTTTACAATCTCAGTTTCTTTTGTGATTGATTTTACACTTCTTGAAGGAATATTATAATTTATCTTTAATAAGATCCAATAATTTTCTTATCCTATATATTTTTAAGTATTTTATATATTTTATTCAAAATTTATCTCTATTTTTTACTTATTTAAAGTAAATAATTGTTTAAAAGAAAAATCTATTTTATTTTACTTTAAATCTGATAAATTTTTCTTCCATATCTTATTTTTTATTTTTTTTAAAAAGTCCATTTATTTACTAAAATGATTTATTTAGAAAATTTTAAGTTATCATTGAATTTTAAAAGGGTTTTAAAGGAATATTTATACAAATTTTTCAAAAGGTATGTTTTCAACAAAAAGGAAGAAGAATTTTTTTAATGTATATGGTGATAAGAGAATTCCCCACCAACATAACCATTTTTCAAAATATAGATTATTATACACATTTTAAATGGTTTTATAAAGAAATTTTTTTTATGAAATATTATTTTAATAACTCAATTTCATTCCATTTATTCTTCTCAAGGACATGATATTATTTCCAAAACCTATATTCCTGCTGAATCCATATACACCTCTAATTTCATGATTATTTTTTACTGTTAACCTTCTCTTGAGATAATCACTTTATTATGATAATTTTTCATTGGACATGAAATTTACCTTAAATATCAATATTATTTTCATCATGGATATGATTATTTCCAAATCCATATACCATTTGTATATATGGTGTTTACTTTGAAAATTATTTGATTAACTATAGAAATATTGATAAATTCATATTCTTTACTCAATATAGATATTTGATGATAAGACATATTATTCATGAATTAAATAGTTTATTTGATATATGAGGAATACTTTGAAAATGAAGTGAAGAGTGGGTCCCACATTTATATATCCCCTCTATTCATCATCAGATCTCATGAGACAAATCAATTGGATAAATTAAAGGGGGTTTAAACATAGTTTTAAACTATCTTGTGAAAGGTATTGAAAATAGAGGTATCATGGTTCATGAGATCATGGTGTCTAATAATTATGAATTTCCTTCATTGAGAATTTAGTTTTTAATATTATCCTTGAGATTTTCACGTTGATATTATCTCTTGATGCATTTTATTCTTAGTTTATTGATCAAATGACATGCTTTTTCAGTTATTTACAATTCTATATTGATTATTCCATATCTAATCTTTCCAGTTAAATTGTTCATTAAATGGAATGTATATTCAATCGTTTACCTTTGCATATTGATAGTGAATTATCTTATAATTATAGGTAAATTATTGATTTTATTCTTGATTGATTCATGATAGATTCTATTGTAAGTAATCCATACTGATCAGTCCTTTTGGATTTGACCCCTTATATCTATGATTATGTAATAAAGTAGATACTAGCTTTGAGTCACTGGAGTTAGTGTTGTTAAAATTATACTGAAGTTTTAAACATCAAATAAGTGTAGCTTACACATATATTATGGGAAGATATAAAGAACCATATTTTAAACCTTGGTATATGATAAGAGAACCTTGAGTAATCTTCCATACTCCTTTTAAAAAGATCATTCTAAAACCATCTTCATAAAGATAACCCATTGAAATCAGGTTCTTCTGAAGACCTAAAATATTTGTTCCTTACTTCAGTATAAGAAAACTTCAATTCTTCAATTAAAATTTCTCTTCTCCCTTCTGTATAATTATAAGTGCTTCATTATCAATAAGATTAACTCTACCAAATTTATTAATACATAATTTTATATGAATACCTTTTATCCTTTGGAATGGGATGAATCTCCAAAATCTATGATCTATAATTCAATTTGTGTAGAAAAATTTCAAAGTATAATTACACTTCTATTTATTAACACACTCATCTCTATGGATAATGTTCTTCTAAAAGTTGTATTATAATAATAAGAATCTTTATTTCGGTGACCTCTCTTTCCCCAATGATAATAAACAGAGCAAATTCTAAAACAATTCCCTATGATACTTTCCCTTGAATCCTCTATGATTTATTATGATTATTTTTTTGAGGTGAATTTACCCTTCCATCTATATTCAATACATCCACAAAATATGCTACACCCTTTTTCTTTGAATATCCCCATTGATAATCAAGTTCTAGAAATCAGTGAACAGCAAGTCATTTTTCCACTTGAAATACTCACAACTATAAACATGGACACCAAAGACTCTGGTACGAATGATAATAATAAAATAAACCAAAAATAATCTATAAATGTAACCTTCAAAGACTCCATGTACCTCCAGATTAAGTTAAAATCATTAAACAAATCTGATGCAGATCTTCCTTCTGTTAACCTTATACTAAATAACCTATGAATAAATAACTCCTTACTCACTATTTTAGTTTCTGATTCATATATTCATGGGATTCCATCAACACCATTGTGGTCTTCTTCTCCTGAATATTAAAATTCACCTTCTAGACTAATGACATTCATATTACACATAGTGTCTTCTGATCCATCTTTTCCAATTCACATTTTTCCCACTGCTTTTGGTTTGACACCAATCAATAGATGATGAAGGAATTTATGAAAGAGATAATATTCCATTTTTATTCTCTAAAAAATAAAATATATTACATCGTATATGTCAATTTATACCTTTAAATATTCTAAATCCATCATTTTGATAAAAAATAACCCCCACTAGAATTCAAAAAACATCTAAGAAAAACAATGTTATCTGAACTATCAAGAAAACTGTAGAGCTTACTTTAAATAAAACCACCTATAATACGACTTATTTAAGATTCCCCCACACTATACTTTTAATAATAAATTAGAATCAATTTTTTTAGAGTCTTCTGATGGAAATAGATTCTGGATGGAACTTTATGAACTTAATGTTCCATAACATCGAAGAAAAAAATCTCAAAAAATCACCACACTAAGTCAAAAAACATTCACCCTTATTCACAACAAATTATAACAAAAAATCCAATGAAATGAAATGAAATTTAAGAAATAAAAGAAAAATTTGGTTTTACATGGGTTAAACTGTAAGTCTTATATCCATAGAGAAAACATTGAAACATTTCATTTCTCTAGAAAGAAAAAATTCAAAACTTTGTGACTAATGAGTCACTATGGATTACTAGAACAAGTAATCACAATTTTAACTATGTGTAAATTTCATTCAAACAAAGGATAATCCACCTTATATTTATAGAGAGAAAATCTAAGTTATTTAGTTGCATTGACCTCTGAGAAATATGATAGTCCATCCGTTCTATTGTTCCCACTACTGATCTCCTATAGAAATCTTTAATGTGACCACTTCCTCAGGTAAAACAACAACCTCCATAAAAACATGAACACATAAAAACTTATAGAAGTACCATCCAAACTTATAGAACAATAATGAATTTTTCTAAACTCATTGGAAGAACCTCCTTTGGAACCACCTCCTTTCAGAACCCTGAAAGAAAATGCAGTCATTGCCACCACTTCAGCAAATTGAAGATCTTATGGAACCACTCCTTCTAGTCAATGAAATTTATTCAACTGAAGTAGGATTCACACATTCCTAACATGTTGGGTGCATCATGAGTGATTTTGTATTTATGAATAATGTGATAAATGATTTATCCCTTCATTTATTTAATAAAATTTAATATCACATGCCCTCTAATTAATTCCATAGACATGGAGGTATTGTTTTAAAGTTAATTTTCAAAAAATCAAAGAAAGATACATCAATAATATAGGTTTATGACATTAACATGCATCTTTCTTGATTAGATATATTGAGGTAATCAGATTATATTATACAATGTATGTTCATAGGAGGATACATGTCATTAAAAAAATAAAATTTTTCTATATGGGAGTCTTGATGTATTACTAGACTCTAAATTTTTTAATTTAGATATTGTAGCCTAATTTCATTGAGAAATGGGTCTAGAGGGTCCACACTAAGTGTATTAGGAACATCAATTAAATTCCATATGAATTTAACATCTTTGATAAAATTTATACTCACATGTGGTTTAATAATTATCCGTGTTGGTTTGATTGAAAATATTTAATCACATGTTATTTGAGAGAATATATATTTGATTTAAATATTCAATAAATATTTATTCACTAGGTAATTATATATTTAATTATCTAATCATAAAATATTTATTTTTCTATTTTATTAACAAGGAAATAAAATATTTATTTATTTAGTTACATGAATATTTCATAAATATATATTCACTAATTCAGTAAATATCGTATTTATATATTTATTAGTGAATAATGTAGTGATATTTATTTAATTTAATAAATAATCATTATTCAAGGATCGATAAATATTAAAGTGGATTGGCGGGCCGAGTTTAATGGTCCGGTGAGAAATGTCATATTAAATATCATTTGAATAAATATTAAGTTATCTATTCAGAAAAATAAAATTTATTTTATCTATGATCTTAGTGAATATTATGTAAATAATAATATTATTTTATATATGAGGTTCATTAGGAATTTGAAAAATAAAAAGGTCCTTTGCACAATTATTTATTTTATAACCCCAAAACTATATAAACTCGGTTATGGAAGTTTGTACAAGACCTAGACACATTCTTTCATTGTTCACAATGAGTTATAGAGAGTAATCTCTCAATCCCTATAGGGCACTATTCTTAGAAAACTGTTAAGAATATAGAGTATTTATCTTCCTCTACCAATAAAAATATCTTCTCTCTTGAAGGATTCATGTGCAATTAATATTGACCATCACAAGCATTAGAACTATCCACGCTAGAACCTAAAGTATTATATGGCGACGATTGGTGGTTTAAGAATCACATGTGGATAAATAATGTAGGGAATCTATCCTTTATTCCTCTAATGAAATATTGGAATGGAAAGAGTGGTCTACCGATTCATTTATGAAGAAATAATTTAATTAAAATTAATTCATTAAATAAGTAAATTAATTATAAATTATATGTGAAAAGTCCTATATTATTGGTTCCTAGTTCTTGTAAATTGATCTTCGTATTAATTATAATGGCCATAAATATTCTTCATCATGTATATCACAAATTATTTATGTATTTTGAAAAAAATTTGAGTTGGTTACAACATCCATCGACACTTCCACTACACCTGAAACTTTCAAGTGGCATCAACCAAGGTTACAAAATAATTTATAATTATTTTTTATTCATTGAATGATTATATGAAATCATTTTTGAGTTTTCTATTTTAGTTTATTTATTATTTAACCTAGAGTTTAATTAACATGTTTTTGATATATTAATTATATTCATTTACATTTTATATCATCTTAAAAATGTTAAGAGAAGATGAAGAATGGCCAGATATGCCATCAGGAGATGCTGAGGATTCTGGCTGGTAGACATAGATACACAGTGTGTGACTGAAAGTATATTTTGTGTACCCAATTTTACTACACTTCAACAAGTCATAGGATGTATGAAACATTGAGAAGTAATAAAATTCAGTTTATTTAATGAACACAATGTGTTGATCAAGCCAATATGGCACACAGTCTATTAGACCACACTACATGTACCTGGTGTACACACCGTGTCATCTACACGGTTTAGGAGTGAAATTCATAATAACCATGTGGTCAAATACTCAACATAGAGTCTTGTGACACTAACATCCTATGTCATTAATGTGATACATGATTTGTAGCTCTCATACATTTCATGTGATTCATTAATCCCTATATCTAAACAACACGAAGAGTAGAATGGTGGGTTACGTGGACACATGAAAAGTTGGACACATGACATGTATATCATTAGTACATGCCATGTAAACTGATCAAAATACACACTGAGTCCCTAGATATTTATCCCATATATATGAAAAGCGATGAACACAACATGTAGCTCATTAGTATATGCAGTGCTGTAACCTATTAATGAATAAAATTAAATTACCTAAAGAATAATTAATTGAAGAATTAAAAACATAATTACACTATTGAAATATTATGTGTTGAATATATAATAACGGATTTCATAATTAATAAATGTTAAATTAATTTCATATATTAATCAGTAAATACTAGTCAAGACATTTATTTACCATGTTTCATTTATGATGGGTATCTCCAAGTGACTTCAAATTGTCATTAAGATAAATAGAATTAATTAATTAATTAATTAATTAAATTAATTCTATTGTGTTGATCTTAGTAATAAAGAAAAATTTGAAGTGAGTGATTAATAGTGTACTTTTACACATTTTTTGCATGTTTTATGGATGAACACGAACTTAAACCATAATATGTATGTGATTGGCTTATTTAATTTATTATCACATGTTTTTTTAATAATTTAATAAATTAAATAATGGATTGTGAGTCATTCCTCACCTATCATTATGTAAGATTCTAAATTACCATATTTTATTTTATATAAACCCCCATTAACAAATCCTTTAGTTCTTCTAACCTATATATGAGTAAAATTATATAATGGATAGAGATCTTAAGCGAGTGGAGGTGGTTTATATTCAGATCCAAGGATAAACCAATCTAGAAGGTATATAGGAGTAAAAAAGTACTGGTGAAATACTACAACTCAAACCAAACATGATTCCAAGAGTTAATTCCCCTACGCCAAGTGTTTGTTTTTAATCCACTAGATAAACCAATGATTAGAGAATCACATGACCGTTCGAATTTATTTATTTTATTTCTATCATTTGCATGGTTAATTATTTATGGATGTTTAAATCATTGAACTAATTAATTAACAAGCAGAAAAAATAGAATTAAAATAAATATTATAACATGTGAAAACCTTATTTATACCTGGTTGATCACTTAATGAAAATATACTTAATATTAATAAGCATGTAACATGAAAAAATGGCCAGTTTACACATGATGATAAAAATACCTCAAATAAAATATTAAGCTGGTGTATCCTTTCAATAATTGGGAAGAAATCAAGCTATAGTTCAAAGTGATTGACCGAACTCTATTGGGTTCTTTAAATTATTAGGGAATCTCTGTCCCGAGTTTTAGGCGCACTTAACTTAGTTTGAATTAATGTTCAATCAACTTCATGATACTTAGTAAAACTAGTAAGAAAGGTGTTGAGGAAATCATAATCAACTATTTTAGGATTGGGGAGTCCACTCCACATATCAAGGAGCTGTGAGTTAATACAGTTGGAAAGTTATTCCTACCTAAATACCTTCAAGTACCGTGTTATACTTATATATGAGTTTTGATAAGGGGAATATGGATCCTTTCCACTAGGATATTCATGTGACTTGATATTCCAAAACCAATGATGAGGTATATTATGTTCCAAAAAAATAGCTGGTGATTAATTAATTAAATTAAATTTATTATCTAATCTATAATAAAGAAAAAATGTAATAATTATTATCTTAATTGTTATTAAAATGGAAACCCACATGACTTCAACTAAACCAAATTGATTTATATTAGATAAATATAACCCTCTTAATAGATCAAATTTTCAATAATGGTATAATAATTTACACATTATGCTATGCCATGAATGCGAATTATATGTGCTAGAAAATCCTATTCCTGAGGTGCCTAGAAAAGTGGTCACTAAGGAAGAACTGTATCTCTATATACACATTTTGATGATGCCATTAATGTCTAATGTTTCATGCTATCTTCCATGTCTAGTGAGTTTTTAAAGAAACCTGAGGATATAGATGTGTATAACATCATATCTAACATTAATGATCTTTATCAAGAAAATAAAATACAAGAGAGATATGAGATATAACATACATTGTTTTTCACAAACCGACCCAAGACAGGGCTCAAGCTACAACTACCCCAAGCCCACCTCTATAGATCAGGGGTTGAAGACTATTGTTGAAGGTATAACTAACACGTCTGTATGCGCACACACAACTATCTCGAAGTAAAAGTGTAGAGGGAAGAGTAAAATATGAAACAAAAATATAAATTAACTAAGATTTCTTTAACCTCTAGAAAGTAAAAAAGTATGGTAGTATAACTAAAAAGTAAAGGGTTAAAATGAACACCCAACCAGAAATAGGTCCCAACCCCAAAAAAATGGAAAAGTAAACTACTGAGAGAGCCCATCTCTAGATCTCCAAGCTACAAACACCGTACAAGGTACAAATCACCTAGTATCCCTATGCTCCTCTGAAGTCACTACCGACCTATCCCTTTGTCTGCATAAGACATGACACATACATGATAAGCCCATGAAAGGCTGAGTATATACAGATCCAGTAGGAAACACCAAAATATTAAGGGGGATCAGTAGGAGATACAATAGGAAAGGAAATACAATATATGCAAGATATAGTCAAAGAGAATAGATCAATCCAGACCAAGAGTGAAAGTAACCTCATCCAAACAAAAGGGGATCAACATGGTGAGTTGATGAACTACCTGTCATTTATTTTCCACCCAAAGTAGGAGATTTGGCTCATCCCACCACAAGAAGCTAAACAAAGAAAGCATGTGGCATACCCCCTGTGTCTTCACTTCCCATGGAAAGAGAGTAACCAAATACAAGTTGTGGATACAATATATATATATATATACATATATTTTTTTGACCAGTCAAAAGTATCCCAAATGAGAGAATAAGGGGATCTCCATCTCATAGATTAACCTCAGAATAAGAGTATCCAACAATACCAAAAGTCCATCAATGATTCCCAACATGTGACATGTCTACCTAGAAGTAACCATTAAAGTTAAAATATTCCTCTTCATTGTGTGGCATGGTCTAAGGTCCATAAACTCAAAGTAGAGGACCCATGTCCTAGTATTCTAAGGGGTTCCACTCTATAACTATCCATAGAGGACCTGTACCCATCCTGAGGGGTGGTTCCACTCTAGTGTCATGATGAAACATGCCCTATGCTGATATGGGGTTCCACTCGGTAGGTAGATTAACCACACCCATGCTGATGGGGGGGGGGGGGTTCCACTCTAAAGGTCAAGGACCCACACCTTGGTGCGATAGGGTGGTTCCTCTTATGTCCTTGAGGATGCGCTCCCTATTCGATAGGGGGGGGGGGTTCCACTCAGATGTTGAGGACCCACACCTTGGTACCACCTGGGGGTTTAACTATATTCATAGAGTACTCACAACCTAGTAAATTAGGTTGTTCCACTTAGAAGGTAGCTATGGAGAACCTGGGCCCAAACTAATGGGGGGTTCCACTCTTAAGGCCATGGAATTCACTACCTAGCTCTACTGGAGGGTACAAATCGGTAGTCTATGAAAATTCTTCCTGATCACTATCATAATCGAGTGTTTCCTCAATAAGAATCATTCCCAGAACACATCATATCATATCTCCAAAGCCTCAAATGAGGGAACCATCGCTAACTACATGGTAAAACACTTAGGATAGGCTAGTCACAGACAAAATCCGAGTTCAAATAAAGGATATATGGATGATTGAGGTTTCCTGAAAAAAGGTAAAGGGGTACATGATGTGTGAGGGGAGGCACATGACATGTGGTCCCGCTTCACCACCTGGATGTGTACTTGGTTGGCACATGACCCCCATCCCATGTAGTAGTAAACATTGTGTAGGTGGACTACATGGCTTGTCTAGGATAATGGATATTGGGTCATGTCCTGCTGAACATGTTTGTGTATCAAACCCTGTGTCTGTGTATTGAACCCTGTGCCCATGTACTGACCCCATGTCCATGTACTTGGGTACACAACCATGTACTTCCACATGGGTTCCCATCTATGTGATCCTCTACATGGGTTGTCTAATCGGGGAATGGGTACATGACATGTAGGAGGTCTACATGGAGTGTCATCCTTATGATTTTAAAAACCCTATCCATATTCGCTGAGGGTGATACAAACCATGTGTTCATCCCTATACATGGTGTGTAGTGGGAATTTTCATAGAAATCCCAGATCGTCAGATCCAATTCTAACACTTCGAATTTGGTCTCGCCGCTTCAGAGCTGGTGCTATCTCTAGGTAAAAAATGATGATTTATCTAAAAATCATGGTTTTCTAGCCACCGTTCTCCAAAAATCGACCTCCATTCATCCGTGGGGGTTCGTTGAAGAAACCACAGGAAACTAATCCTTCCCCCGCCAATTTCTTGATCATAAATCACTGAAACAAACATACATACCTTGAAAAGATCCCATATATGTTCATAATTGATCGATCTATGCTTCCCACACTATTTCTTCACAGTTCTTGGGGTCTGATTAGGCTCGCTAATGCCAAACAATGTCGAACCATGATCACATGGTCTTACCAGTGATGGACATGAAGAATATTTGGGAGAAAGCACCATAGAAAAGGTTAAAATGTACTTGTCCAAGAGTTCTCAGCCAATGATCAAGAATAGTGATACTGAGTTAGAAAACATTTAATAAACCAAATTAAATCTAATATATAGGTGAATGCATAGGACACAGTTGGAACAACTCCAAGAACATGGATGGATATGCTTAAGAAATTTAATCAAAGGGAATAAATCATCAATTGATGAGTCCTACCTAGAGATTGGATCGTTCACCATTGAAGATTGCATTCAAAAATTATCAAGAGGAGTCGTTGCATTCACTACCACCTGATCTTCTATGATCCGACATTTCATCACCATCCATTGAGATTCGACAATGGATAAGGAAAAAGGATATTTAGAATTATCCTAGAGTTTATAGGGATAAACATAGAGAATTCACCATGTATTTAATCTTATATATAATTTCACTACGTATAAAATAAATAAATAAATAATTAACTCACTGAACATACTGCCATTGAGCGAGGAGTCCGAACTCCCTACACCGATGCATTTTAGGTTTCTCCTTGGATAAAATCTATGTTCCAGATCCAACTATTTTCTCTTATTTTTTATATGAGCTTCCATTTAAGATTTATCCCATTTTACTTAATAAGATTCATGTGCACAATATAAAAATATTTAATATGTTTATAAAATTAATTTTTGGAACATTGGGCCTTAGAATTGCAAGCCGTCTTAGTGCCAATCTCTGAAAATATATAAAGAATTATTTCAGAGTCTTATAAGAAAAATAACCAGGTCTATAGAAGATTATCTCGTTCAATAATTTTGTCCTAAAAAATATAAAACTAAATAAATGGCTCGGGATACTGAGCTTTCACTTGGATCTCCATGAACGAGGATCTCTTCTTCAAGTTTTCACACTATCACAACATGAAAACCAAGGGGATGGTCTATCCACATAGGGTCATATCATGACGATCCTCAATCTCTATTGGATTTTATGAAAATTTATCTCCATCCTTGATGTCCAGATCTCCCTAGATGATAACTTGAATAGGTTCATGCACGTATCTCATTAGTTGTGACATGTGGAAGACATCATTCACCCTCTCTAGTTGTGGGGGGGAGGAAAGGTACTAAGAAACCTTGCTGGCTCTATGAATGATCTTGAAAGACTCTATGAACCTTAGGGATATATTTTATCTCCAGAAAACCTCCCCAATTATTGTCATGGGAGGAATCTTAGGAAAATGTGGTCTCCCTTCTCAAACTCTAAGGACATATGATGACAATCTACATAAAATTTTTGTATAATCTGGTCCATCCTCTTCTTCTCACGGATGACTTGGAATTTCTCTGTCATCAACTGCAACATCTATAGTACTAAAAGATATGTCTCATCTATCTCCTTGTAGAATAGAGGTGACCTATAGGGTCTCTCATATAGGGCCTCAAATTTTTCCGTGATGATGATAGAGTGGCAGATGTTTTTGTACACAAACACTACTAAGGGAAGGTTATCCTCCCTACTTTGGGTGAAGTCTAACCTAAAATCCCTTAACATATCCTCCAACACTTGGATAGCACACTCAGAATTACCATCAGTCTAGGGGTGAGAGGATGTAATCATCCTAATTTGGGTCCCAAATTCATCTTGTAATACTCTCTATAATGATGATGTAAACTTCACATCACAATCAGAGAAAATCGTCAAGGGTACCCCATGAAGGTGAAAGATCTCTTGTACATAAAAATTCACCAAAATATCCACTGAACTCTACTCCATAATAGAAAGTAAGTGCGCCGACTTTGTGAGTTAGTCAACTATCACCCATACAGTGTCATGGATCTTCACTATACATGTAAATCCTATCAAAAAGTCCATAGATATTCTATCCCACTTCCACTATGTGATCTCAAGGGGCTGAAACAAACTTTATAGAACATAGTGCCTATCCTTCACCTACTGACTGGTGAGACACTGAGAGATGAAATCATCTATGCTTCATCTCTTATCATACCACTATAACTGCCACTTAAGTTCTATGTTCATCTTCTCCACACTGGGATATTCAACTAGGGGAGAATTGTGTAACTATAACATTACATCCTCGCGTCTAATGATTGAGGCCAACCTATGTCCGTGTAAAAGGATGATGTGATTCCCTCTTTCAAAATATCCATCTGGTGAGTTTTCTATGGATATGTGATCACATAAGACATCACAATAAATATATCCCAACTAGGAATCTCTCACATTCTAGATATGTGGTGGAGTTAACACCATTAGTTGTAGAAAAGTTGTACCCTACTTCTCCACTAGGATTAGCTGCAGAGAATCCAACTACTTAGAAGCCTCTATTATTAAGTTATCATAGAAATTCCTTATAAGGGAATCTATTACCACATTTCCCTTACATGGTGTATAGACTATCTTGAATTTATAGTCCTGCAGAATCTCCAACCAGTGACACAATCTCAAGTTCACGTCTCTCTATGTGAATATGTATCTGAGACTTTGATGGTCTGAGTAAACCAAAAAGTGCTCTTTTAGAAGGAAGTGCCCCCACATCCTCAGGGTGAAGACTACCACTGATATCTATAGGTAATGATTTAGGTAGTTACTCTCATGGGGTATTGACTTCCTAGACCCACATGGGATAACTACCTGCCACTACATCAACACATAGCCAAGCCCAGCTTCCGAGGCATCACAATACACTATGAACTCCAAACCATCATCTGGTAGTCTCAACATAGGATCACTAGCCATCCTCAACCTCAACTAATCAAAGGCCCTCTATTAATTCTCATACTAAGTAAAAAAATTCCCATTACATGTTAATGCGGTTAAAGGGGCTGTGATTCTAGAATAATACACCACAAACCTCTTGTAGTTCTCCACCAAACCAAGAAATATTGGCACCTAAAACTTACTCTGGGTGGATCCCAAGAAATAAATGCTTCAATCATTAATGGGTCCACAAATAAAACATGATCATAAATGACATGCCCTGGAATGTAAACCTCATGAACCCTGAATGGTCACTTCAAGATAATTCCATAAAGTTGGTATTCTCAAAGAAAATTCAGGAATATTCTCAAGCGTTCTTCATGATCCTCCTATGATATAGAGTAGAAAATTATTTCATCGATGAAGACAACAAAAAATAGGTCCATGTATGGATAGAAGAATCAGTTCATCAATGCCATAAAAACGGTCGAAGCATTCATCACACCAAATGGCATCACTTGGATCTCATAGTGTCTATAACGACATAATAATTCCAACATTGGAATACTAGACTCACGAACACCCAACTGGTGGTAGCCAGACCTGAGATCGATCTTTGAGAACCATCTAGATCACTTCAACTAGTCAAAGAGGTCATTAACCCTCAACAAGGGGTACTAATTCCTTATTGTGGCCTAGTTTGGGTGACAATAATCCATTAAAATCCAAAAACATTAATATGACTTTTTCATGAAAAAAACCATAAATACCTAGGGGACACATTGGGTTTGATGAAAAATTTCTCTTGAAGGTCCTCCAACTGAAAGCGTAGCTCTCGGATCTCGGTAGGGGCTATAAGATATTTCAAAAAAGATATCAGAGCGGTTCTAGGATGCAATTAAATAAAAAAAACCCATCTCCCACCTTAGAGGTAGTCCCTGAACATCCTCAGGAAAGAAGTTCATATAATCCTCCATGAATGAAGGAACCCAGATTCTTGAAGAGTGTGTTACACCAAGGGATATATTTTCTAACTGATGGGTGATGGGCTGCATCATCCTACTTTTAGAACCTACTCATCTCTCCATGAGATCTCTCTCTCTATAAAAAGAGAATCTTATCCCATTAATGTTAAGACATATGAATTTTCTGTAATGAAAATCAATATGGGATCAGACCATTGAAAAAAAATCCATACCCAATAGGATGCCATAGGTTTCCATCATGATGACCAAAATGTCCAACATGAACCTATTTTCAGTAAGAGATAGCTCACACAACCTATAGATAAAAGATACATTATAATCATTCGTAATAGGAACCTCTAGACAAAGATGCTAGGATAACACCTCAACTGGGTGCTCCATCTCTCACAAACAGGAGTATAGAGATAAATGAATGATTGAAACCTATGTCTACTCATACTGAATCAAGATTATAAAACACATATATTGTACCTCTAACCGTCTCATGCGTTTCGGGGTTATAAATTTCTAAAGCCCACAGCTGTCCGCGACCCCGAACACCAAATCCCTAAGCCTAGCATGGGCTACCTGGTGGTGGTGGTGGAAGGATATCATAACAGTGTCCAACAACCATGACTCCTACTACTCCTTTTCCAGATCCACCTCCTAGGGGACCACCCTACCCATTATTGGGATATCCCTTATCATGGCACTAACTTTTCCATGGCAGTCCCTCAGCTATCTACCTGTATTACACTGCATGCCTGGTCAGGTAGTCACGCACCATGTGACCTCACTTGTCACAAGTAAAGAAACTCCCCTATCTAGGCCTCCATGGGGCTCTGTGATGTCTCTTACCATGTTTCCAAGTCTAATCACAAGGAGGTAGCCTATGCCAATATTCTGGAACTTTGTATCTAATAGATTATGCAGACGACTCATCTCTTTGGCTTCCACTGCTAGATCCAATTTTCAGGAATCCCTCTCATAGAAATATCTCCATCACTAGTGCCTACTCTAGAACCCCAGTATAGGTGGGGATGAAAAAGGGAATACCATTGGCATAGATCTATCTGTAGAGTCCCTTCTCAAACATCCATTCTTAGAAGTATCCATCCTGGAACATGTCAAGGGAGTACCACATAAAGTTTGTGAACCTCTCTATGTACTCAACTGCCATCATCCTTCCCTGCTACAGCTCCAGAAGCTCCTATATCTGAACTGAGTGCAAAAAATAGGGGTAGTAGTCCTCATGTAACAACTTCTATAATTTGGTCCATGAGTGTATCGACTCATTGTAAATTTGCGCAATGTGGCTCCACCAATAGACAAATGAATTATGGAAAAGGATAACTTCTAGTTCGACCACCTAATTCATCAGTGTCTGGACGAGCTTGAATACATGGACGATCGACTCTTGACAATCCTGTACTACCTGAGTATCTATATCACCACAAAACCTCAATATCCTATGGCACTGGAACTCGCAAAGTGAACTATTCTTATGGGGATCCTTAGCCTGATCTACTAGAATGATCTACTGCTCGACAGGTAGAGGTGCTGTCACCTACCCACCTAGAAGAAGGGGATCATGGGATGGACCCTGAAATGATGCCTCATTGCTCATCAAATCATCATCATGATCCGAAGCTTGTATATTGTATGGCTGCCATCATAGAGGCATCCTGAGATTTATCAAGACATACTACAGTTAGATGATCACACACACACCACACACACACATATATATATATTAAAATAATGGGGATTTATGTCAATAATTATAGTCAAAGACTCGATCCTATATGATGCATATACCATTCATCACTGCAAAAAATGTATCGGTATACAGAGTCAACAAGTAGGTAGTCATGGTCTTGTTGGATGGAAACATCATCCACCTGCACTGTCACTTGAATCCCTAGGTAGAGATTCATACTTAGGAAAATTTAAAAATGTTGCACAAAACCCAACAGAATACTCTTAAGAGGACTATTTAAAACATTATCCCATGGATTTAACCACCTTTGAAACTAATCTGTCATGACCCGACCCAAGTTGGGGCTCAAGCTACAACTACCCCAAGGCCGCATTTATAGTCTAGGGGATGAAGACCAATGCCAAAGGTATAAATAACATTGGGATGCATTTTCCTAAATACCTTTATGAACACAAAAATATATCTTTATGTAAATGTGCATAGGCAAGATTAAAAGATGAAAAATAGCTATAAAGTAAACTAAGCAAGCATGAAACTCTAGAAAATACAAAATTAAGGTATTATAACTAGAAAATAAAGAATAAAAATAGACTCCCAACCAAAAATAGGTCCTAACCTGATAAAAATAGAAAAGGAAACTACTGAGAGAACCCCACTCTAGATCTTCAAGCTAAGACCACCATATAAGGTCCAAAGAACCCAGTAACCCTAAGATCCTCTAAATTTACAGCTGACCTATCCATAATCTATATAAGACACAAAAAATGTTGGAAAATCCCATGCTGGGGCGAGTATATACATACCCGGTAGGACAACCTAAAATCTGAAGGGGGGGGGGAGGGGTAGTAAGAGATTTAACGGGAAAGGAAAGACAATAGATATTAGATACAGTCAAAGAGAACAACTCAACCCAAACCAAGAGTGAAATTAACCTCATCCAAACCCAAGGGGATCAATATAGTGAGTATATGAACTACCCATCGAGTCTTTCCTAACTATAGAAGGATATTAGACTCGCCCAAACATGAGAAGCTAAAAATAGAATGTACGTGGCATACCCTGTGCATCTTTGCCTTACATGGAAAGAGAGTTACAAAATACAAGGTCTGGATATAGAATTATATATATATATATTCTTAGTCAAAGGAATCAAAAATGAGAGAGTAAGGGGATCTCCATCTCAAAGATCATCCTAGGTAGAAGAGTATCCAAGAATTCCCAAAGTCCATAAAAATTCCCAACTTCTCATGTGTCTTCCTAGAAGTAACCTTCCAAGTCAAACGATTCCTCATAAATATTCCAAATAGTCGAGGGGCCAGAAACTTGAAGTAGAGGACCCAAACCCTAGTACATTGAGTGGGGGGGGGGGTTCTACTCTATAAGTATCTGCATAGGACCCGCACCCATCCTGATGGGGTGTTCCACTATAGTGTCAATAGGACTAATGACCTATGTTGATAGGGGGTCCTAATCTAGTGTCATGAGGACCCATGATCTATGCTGACGGGGGGTTTCAATCATTAGGTAGAGGACCCACGCCCATGCTGATGGGGGGGGGGGGGTTCCACTATGAAGGTTTAGGACCCACGCCCTGGTGTGATGGGGGGTTCCACTAAGGTCATTGAGGACCCATGCCCTATCTGAAAGGGGGGTTCCACCCAAAAGTTGAGGACCCATGCCCTGGTACCATAGGGGGGTTCCACTCAAGTCATTGAGGACCCTCACCCTTGTAAGTAAGGGGGGTTTCACTCATATGGCATCTATATAGGACTGAAACCCACTCTATTGGTGGGTTCCACTCTAAAGGTTGAGGAATCCACTTCCCAACTCAATTGGAGGGTAAAACTCGGTAGTCTCTGGTGATTCTGATTGATCACTTCCATCATCGAACATCTCCTCAACAAGCGTCATTCCAGGAACATTTCACATCATATCTCCAAAGCCAAAAATAAAGAGAACCATCCGATTATATGTAGAAAAAAACAAAGGATACGATATTTTTGGCCAAAATATGAGTTTAAATAAATGAGATGAAGATAATGGATGTTTCCTCAAAAGAGGTCAAGGAGAACATGCCCTGCGATCCTGCTCCACCGACTGGTTGTGTCGATAGACGACACACGAGTCCCATCCCATGTATTAGTACATATCGTAAAGTTAGACTACATAGCGTGTCTTGGATAACTGGGACCAGGATATGTCCTACTACATTGTCTATGTACCAGACCCTGTGTCTATGTAATGGACCCCGTGTCCATGTATTAACCCTGTGTTTGTGTATTCTGGTACACGTACATGTACCTGGATGTTTACTTCCACACGAGCTCTCACCCGTGGGATCATCCACATGGTTTTTCCAACTGGGGAAGTGGTACAAAACTTATATGAGGGCTATACGCCATTTCATCCTGAATTTTATCAAACCCCTTGCCACCACCACTGAGGGGGATACACACCGTGTGTTCATCCTTGTACACGGAGTGTACTCAGGATTTTCACAAAAATAATAGATCCTTATATCCACTTCCAAATATTCAAATATTATCTCACTGCATCAGATCTAGCACTATCTCTGGCCAAAGAAGGTGGATCTTGTCGAAAATCAATGTTTTTGGCCATTGTTCCTTGGAAATCGAGCTATTTTAATCCATTGGGTTTTGTCACATGAACCAAATTCCACCAACCCTTCCTCCTCTAATTTATTGATCTCAAATCACAAAAACAAACATCCATTCCCTGCAACGATCCCATATCTATACATACTTCATCAATTCATGCCTCACACACAATTACATCATGATTCCAGGGGTCTGATCAGGCTCAGTACCGCTCCATAATGTCGATCTAGTACTATAGGGTCCTACCGGTGAATAATGAAAATAATATTTGGGAGAAAAGCACCACTACAAAGGGTTAACTGTCATTTTCCAATAATTAATAGATAACAATCAATAATAGTGATACCAGGTCAGAAAATGTAGAATAAATCAATTTAAATCATGTATGTAGGTGCATGCATAGGCCATAATTAGCACATATCCAAGAATAGGGATGGATATGCTCTAACAATTTAATCAAATGGTGTAAATCACCAATTGAAGATTCATACTTTGATATTAGATCATTCTTCATTAAAGAATGTGTCTGATAATGATCAAGAGGATTCATTGCATTTACTATATCCTGATCTACTCTGATCTGGTGTTTCATCATCGTCTGATGAGATTCACCAATGGATAATGAAGGTGGAGCTCTGGAATTCTCCCATGGTTTATACAAAAAAACAGAGATAATTCACCCTATAAGTAATCTTATAGATCATTTTTCTGCATCAAAAAGAATTAATTAATTAATTTAATAATTAATTAACTCACTGAACATACCTTCAATGAGTGAGGAGTCCAAACGCCCTGTTCCAACACATTTTAGGTCACACCTAGGGTAAAAACTGTGTTCCAGATTCAATCATGGTCTCATATTTAAGATATTATCTTCATTTTAAGAGTTATCCCTTTTTCTTTAAGAATATGCAAGTGTAATATATAATATATTTAATATTTTTATAAAATTAATTCCGAGAACATAGGACATTGGAATCACATATCATCTCAGTTCCAAGCTCTAGAAATACATAATGAAATATTTCATAGTATTACAAGGAATGAACCATGTATCTATATCAATTACATGAAAAATAGGTAATTCGACACCAGTTAGGCCTCATGTATTCAATATGATTGTATACATTTAGTGATTGGACATCGTAGGATTTAATATCCTTGATGAGCCGCACACAGGTATCATTTTATCCCCACTACCAAATAGTTTATCTTTTTTATTGTTAATTATAATATAGGTAATAGTTAGAAAAACATTTCTAAAATACTTAATCTTATTTTTCAAGCTGATAAAGACATTAGGTCTAAAACAACATGTGTTCCTTATGTTAAATAATAAATAGAAGAAAAAGGAAAGGGGTCCCAAGAACCATTACATGTATAATACTCTAGAGCACCATGATTTCAAGAAAATCAAGATACAAATATAGTAAAATGATTCAATATGTTTTTCATGTGGCATCCTGGGATACATAAATAATAACTACACCTAGATAAATAAGAAATGCAAAGCTTAGGGTGTGTTCATTATCAAGTGCAATATTTCTATATCTATACATTGGGTATTAGATACAACTTATGGTTCTCATGTCTATATTAGAATATGAGAACCAAGTTTATTTAAAAAAATTATAAAAGAGAGGTTTATTTACTGGCTGTCAATAGTGTGAGGTTGTATGCTCTATCTATTAGATACCACTTCCTTCCATTGAAAATTGGAATGGGCTTGGTTTAAAAATATTATTATTATGTACCAAATGTTAAAAAAACATATTTTCTTTATTCTTTCTAAAAATAGATTTTATTTATTTTCATGTTTGGAAATAAAATACATTTCTTTTATAAAGACGACATATGTTATATTATTCCACATTGAAATAATAGTCTTTATATTTAAAATTTTAAAAAACAAGTATTGGCATTTGATAAAAAATCAAGTTTGTATGAATCATTTCACAACTAAATATGGATTCACCATCTTGGTCCTGTATATGAGAATAATTTTATAAAGATCTATCAATATGGTTACCTAGAATCTTTGGAGTTATAACCACTTGATATATGTCTGGCTTGATCATAAGAAAAAATAACTAAGCCATTTTTGGTGGATATGGTGAAAGAACTACCAAGATTCTAGAATTGCTACACACTAATGTGTGCGTACCATTTCTAGCAGAATCTAGAGGTAGGTATTCTTACTTCATTACTTTTACTGATCAATTGAGTATATATGGACATGTCTACTTAATGAAGTATAAGTCATAATGCTTTGATAAATTCATAGAGTCCAAGAATGAAGTATTGAATCAACTTGGAAATATGATAAAAAACCTTAGATATGATTGTGGTGGTGAGTATATTAACCAAGAATTCATCGAATTTATATGGGAGTGTGGGATCATATTCCAAATCACTCTTACTTATACACTATAATTAAATAGTGTTAGTGAAAGGATTATTTGTAACTTTCTTGACATGGTGAGGTCAAGGATAATCCATGTCATTATTTTATTATCTTTTTGGGGATATGTATTACACACTAGAGAACACATTCTAAATTGAGTTCCAACTAATGATGTAGGTAGAAAACCATATGAGTTAATTTATATAAATAAATCCATGTTGTATCATACTTGTGCATGGGGTTATAGGGTGCTTATTAAGGTCCACTCTAGAAACAAACTAGAACCTCAAGGTATAAAGTGTATCTTTATTGGGAATCCTATGGAAACAAGGGGATAATATATATACAACCCCTTAGATAATAAGTTGTTTGTAAAAATTCAATCCATTTTATTGAGAGGGATAATATCTTCAATATGGATAGTGTGATTAATATTTACTTCAACGAAGATGATGTACAAGATACACAAGAGTTGGTGTAAGAACAGATTCCACAGGTTCTCATAGAAGATTTTGTTCCTAAAACAAAAGTTTTGTGTAAGATCACCATAAAGGATAGAGAATTATAATGATATGGTTTTATAGTCAATGAATATGGTGATTCATTATCGGGTGACAATAATGATCCTATTTCCTATAATGAGGTATTATATAGCTCAGAATATACAAGATGGAAGGAATATGGCAACCCATATCTTTAATACACCATAATTCACAATTTATTACATACATACACACATAATACAATTTCAAAAGATAAAAAGGCCTTGTTTATTTGATTAAATAGATACATAACATAATAAATTGAAACAATGATAAAACAACGTTATTTAAAACTCCTTAACATTCCCTTAAATTCCTTTGACCCTCTAAAAATATACGATATTACCTAGGGACGTACACAAGAAATGGGTGAGATATAACACTTAGTAAAGGAATAAACAAATAATAACATAATAAATGTAATAAATTATATTATATAAGCATATAAAGGTGATAAAAAATTCTAAAGAAAAAAACATGAACATCAAATCATGATATAAGATGATAACATCAAGGAAACATAAGAATGTGGAAACAACATAAAACATTACATCTTAAGAATAAGTCAAGGATACAATCTGAGAAATAATAACATGGTGTTCTTAGGATAACCTCCCATTAATCATTCATGTTATAACATGAGATAAAAACATTATCCCAAGCATTGGAGGACTATATAATTCCAGGCCCACCAGTCACATTTTTATCATTTACATGCATTTGTGTGCCACATAGATCATACAAAATAAGAATGACTTTCATCACTTTTAATAACATGATTAATAAGTTTTGGTTATATACATGAAATTACCTAATAAATTAATTATAGTTACATATAGGTGAACACCCTTTAGTGTAAATAGGGATGGTATTCATTAAACACATGTTTGGAATGAGAAATCACAAGATAATTTTGACAGCATAATGAGTGTACATATAGGTTCATGAAAGGGTTTAAAGAGAGTAAAAGGTGGTATCTAATTACTTTTAAATAATAATTAAAATAAAATGAATATGTAAAAACATATTACAAAATGAATAATTGGAAGTAAAATGGCATAATACAAAGAAAGTTCTTGAACAAAGGGGAGGAGGCGAGACTCCCTTTCCTTGAGAGGAAACTTCTAAAATATTAATAAGAGTTTATTAAGATATTTTTAACACATTGTGAAGAATTTAGAGAGGTATAGAGAGATAAAATTCATGATAAATGGGTTTTTAGTGAAGACGAATGGGAGTTTGGGTGAGTATTTATAAAAAAAGTACGGAATTTTTTTATTGATTTTAAACTTAGGTTTTAGATTATATATGATAAAATAATCAAAAACAAAAACCTTACCATGTGTTTTTACATGGTTTTTGATAAATTTAATTTATTTTTAATATTTTATAATTCAAAGAATTTAACATATTAAAATAATAGTACTGGTGATGTGGAAGCAAGTCATGTTCACACAGAATTGATTTTAAAACCTTAAAATATAATATAGGCTTTTGAGGATTCATTAAGGGTTTATAAAAATATTAAAATAAACTAAAATATATATTATTTTAATGTAGAAATATATATTTGGTCATGTATTCCTTTTATACTATTTATTACATCCCCTTTGGGCCATTATGATATCATAATTCAGACCATATATTTATTTCATATTTAAGTTTTACCTAGAAATTAACCTGTCTTAATTTTTTTTTAAAAATCGCAATTGGAAAATTTAAACATGATGATTTAAAAAATAATATTAATTTTATCTGAATAATTTTCTAAAATTATAATTTTCAGTTCTAAATAAAAATCCCTATTTACTGCAAAATACTAATTTTTATGATATTTACCATTTTTCCCTTATAAAAATTACACTGGACTTCATTAAATTATATTTTTATGTATATTTAAAAAATTATTATCTAATAATAATATTTTATTTAAATTTAATTTATTTAAAAAATTCATGAATTTATAAAAAGAGATCTTTTATTGAAACCATGTATTTCCCAAAAATACAATTTTTATTTCTTCATGTAAAAATTTAATTGTTATAAAAACATTTTTATAATCATTGGTTGAGTAATAATAATAAATGATAAATATTATAATTTTTTTTATTAAAAATAAAATATATAAATTCATTTAATGAGGGTCTAGATACATAAATCCTTATTACACCAGCTTATTACCTAAGGGAAAGGTGTGTGATGTTGGTGCTTTCTTGGGCTAGTTCGATTAAAATGGTTTAGTTTGTAATCTCAGTAATCATAAAATTACCCCATAAATAGTATCAATAAATCGTAAATTTTTGAATATAATTTTGGGATTAGTTAATATAAAAACACAACGATGTTATCTCCCTTAGAATCTCGGATAAATGGGCTTCATATGACATGATTCTACTGGTTGAGGCTATTGCATTTATCATCTATGTCAATTGGACTTTACCATAACCCTTATTAGATACTAATCTTAATGATCAGTGTATAATGGATATATTATCCATACTTAAGATGATTAATGGTATTTTAAATCTTATAGGCTATATTTTATAACTGGTCCAAAATAAAAAAAGAAGTGTATGTGTTTTCCATAATTAAATTTCTTAATAAGGCATTATTCATTCAAAATGGGGATTCATTTATAAAAGTTTGGGTTATTAAATTCTTACCACTTCTAAAATTTCACCCTTAAAATTTTATTTAATGCACTAAAATACATGAGGGAACTTTTGTTTCATCGCCTATTTTGGTCCCCAAGTTGCTTCCTTAAACTTTTGGTTTTACCACACGACTTTGGCTAGGTGAGTTGTCTTGTTTCCTGGAACTTTGTCTCTAAAATATATGATCTTAAACAGTTTCTCCTTATATAAAAGATAATTATCTAAGGGTAATAGTTTTGTATTTAGTACATGTGGGGTGTTAGGTATGTACTTCCTCAAGAAGGATACATGGAACACATCAAGTACTTGAGATAGGTCTGGTGGGAGTACTAATTGACAGGACAATGCTACAATGTGACCAAGGATGTCAAAGGGTTCAATGCATCTAGGACTAATATTCCCCTTCTTCCCAAACCTCATTAATTTATTCAATGATGATATATGAAGGACCACTTTATCTTTGACCTCAAACTCAAAACCTCATCTACAATTTTCTACATAGATTTTCTATCAAATTTGTTGATATTTAATATGACATTGAATTCTTTGAACCTTCTATTTCATATCTTAGATAATATCAAGTCCCATATGTTTCCTCTCTCTAAATTCATACGATAATTTTGGAGTCTAACACCTCTTCCCATATAGAGCCTCATCAATTTCTCTTTGAACGCTAGAATGTAAACTATTGTTATATGAAAAATATACTAGGGAAAGGTACTGATCCAAAAATCCTTGTAAATACATTGAAAATGATATAAAAATATCATCTAGAGTTTGAATGGTTATTTCAGAAGGACCATCCATCTGAGGGTGATAAGTAATATGGAAACTCAACTCTATATCCAACACTTTTTTAAGGATTCTCTAGAACCTGTAGGAAAACCTCATATATCGATCAAATATAATGGGGAGTGGAACTCTATTTAGTTTTACCACCTCACTTATATATATCTCAATGATTTTTTCAATAGTAAAACCATGATTTAAATGAAATGTGCTAAATTTTTAAAGATATTCACTACCACCCAGATGGTGTTATTGCCTTTATATATTCTAGGGAGTCCTAAAATGAAATCTATGGTTATGTTTTCCCTTTTCCATACTATTTTGGGAAATGGTTACATTGTACCTTTAATCTTTTATCAATCAACCTTAACTTGTTAGCATACCAAACATCAATATAAAAATTCTACAATCTCACTCTTCTTGTTATCCCACTATAAGTTTTGCTTCAGATTTCTATACATCTTAGTGATTCCAAGATAAATAGAGAATGATGAACTATGTTCACCATCTAGAGGTTCCCTCTTAATTTATGGTTTTTATGGGGAAAATATCAAGGTTACAAACTTTATAACTTCATATTTAGTAAATTTTAACTCCATAATACTTTATGCCTTTTTCGGTATCACCTCTTCATCTTTTTAGGCTTCCTTGATCCTCTTAAGAATGGATGGTTAAGAAGTTATTTGAAAATGGTAGGATGAATATAATTTTATTATTTACATGTAAATCCTTTTCATGTTCAATAATATTAGATCACTTTAAATCCTTACCATGGATAGTGTTGTATAAACCCTTCTACTCAGAGCATATTCCACTTTTTTCACCATCCAAGGATGGTAATGGATTGAACAATCATAATCCTTGATCATCTCTAACCACCTTAATTGGCGCATATTGAGATACTTTTGTTTAAATATATACTTGATAATTTTATGATCTATATATATATAACACTTCTCACCATAAAGATAATGTCTCAAAATATTCAATGAAAATATCACTAACACTAATAATAGATCATGTATTGGGTAGTAATTCTCATGAATCTTTAATTAGCAAGAGTCAAATGTTATCACCTTGTCATCTTGCATGAGTACAAAACCCAAGACCTTTTTATATACATTAGTGTAGATCACAAAACATTTCTTAATTTTGGGTAATGTGAGCATAAGTTCAATGATTATCCTCTTATTTAACTCTTTAAATCTTCAATAACATTTATTAGTCTATAAAAACTTCCCCCCTTTAAATTTAATGTGGTTAGTGGGCTTGAAAATGATGGTAACTTCCTCAAAAATCGATGATAATACCCTGATATTCCAAGTAAACTAAGAATCTATATCATAGATGTTGTTTCCTACCATCCTTTAATTGCCTATATTTTTTAAGGATCAATATATATATATATATATATATATATATATATATATCCCTTTTTTAGTGATAATGAGCCCCGAAAATGTTACTTACTCTATCCAAAAATCTCATTCATTGTACATCACAAATAACTTTTCCTTTTGTAAGGTATTTAGTACATCATTCATATTCTCCTCATGTTCCTCCTAAATTTTGGTGTAGATAAGAATATAATTTATACATACTACATACAATTTGTTATGGTAATCTCTAAAGACTCTATTCATTATGTCCCTGAAGATAACCTGAGTTTTAGTGAATCCAAATGACATCACTATGAAATCATAGTGTATGTACATTACACCAAGAGCACTCTTAGGTATATCCTTCTTCTTCACCTTTAATTAATAATATACAGATAGAATATCCCACTTGGATATGTATTAATCTCAACATAACCGGTCGAATAAGTTATCAATACAAAATATATGATACTTTTTCTTTATCATGATCTTGTTGAGATCACAATAATTAATGCATAGGTATATTTACCCATGATTCTTCTTGATGAAGAATACTGGTGCACCCTATGGTGGAGCATTTGGGTGTATAAACCCTTTGCCTAGATTATCTTATGGTTTATTCTTCAAATATTCATGTTCAATAGTGTTAATTATATATGGATTCTTAAATATTAGAAAATATTAGGGTATAAGCTCAATTGAGAACTCAAACTCACATCATCGAGGATGATTGTAAAATTATTCAGGAAACACAACATCATATTCTCTTAAAATGGTCATGTCATCGCGGATGATTTTTTCATTAGTATCAATCATTTAAACTATATATTCTTTCTCATTATAAAAAAATATCCATACTTGAGATGATTATATCAAAATAGTTTCATCCTCCTCCTTTTACTAGTATAGAATCAGAGAGTTATTTGCAATACTGAGGGTAATTTACTTCTCTTGGAAATTTATGGTTGTTCTCTATAAGGAAACCCAATATTAACCCATAATTACATTTAATTACACTAAATAGAGTATGAAAAGGTTCACTGGGAAGTTCAACCCATAAATATGGATAGGGGAAAAGTTATACACTTAGAATAAAATAATTAACACATTTTTCTTTTTCACCAATAACTCAACTTCCATGTTTTGAGGTGTTGATTGAATAGTTCTAATAAAATTATATGATATAAAAGAATGCATAGAAATAGAATCAAATACCACATTCGATTTCATGAATGAATAACTATCATACATATCAACACATCATTGTCAAGATCCACCTTAGTAGTTGTGATAAAATAAGCTCTTCCATTATATCTAGGCCTTAGAGGTTATTGGCTTTGGTTATCATTGAAAACCCTTAGGTTAGTGCATTTATTCACATAGATTTTATGTACCTTTTAGTTAAAAAAAGTGTAAAATAGTATGAGGGTTTACTAGAGCATTAACTTCTTCAATCACATTTGTAAAGACCTGGAGATTTCAAGGAAATTTTTTTTCTTAAATACTTTGGAATTTTATGAGTCCACAGTTTCTGACAGCGCCTGTTTCTGAGGCCCGGTGTGCCCGGAATCATTTTATGAAGTTTTGTTCGGGTATGTTCAGTAAATGTACGTGCGGGTTTTTCTATATTTTGAACTGGTGATCGGAATTGAAATCTGAGGGAACCGATGAACTCACAACGCCGATATTATCCTAAGGGGACCTTTACCATAGTTGCGTTTGGTCGGGAGGAGAAGTTATATATTTGGGGATTTATAATAAATTAAATAAAATTGTTGTGTACACAATTTTATTGTTAAGGGGTGGTTATTTCCTTCAAGGAGGAGTTAGAGGTGGGTCCCACATCCCACATTACCTCCCATGGGAGAATAATGTGTGTGGGGCCCACACGAACCTAACCCCTCAACTCCCCCTTTAAACTCTCTTGAAACACCACATTGATGTGGTTAAACCCTCCACATTCCACCCTCCACTCATGAATGTGCCAACGCACTCTCCATTAATGAACAATTAATTAATTGGCTTCTCTAATATTTGATTTATTTTGAATTTCATGGCATCATTATAATTTTAGAGAGGATATTATTTCTTTTAGGACTTGGAAAATATTTTTGTGGAAAAGGCTTGGGAGAATTCACCTTCTCCAATGATGAACTCTAGGAAGTATTCTCTCGTCGAAGAATATCTCTAATGAAGAACATCTCCAATGACTAGAGACCTTTTTCCTCCGATGTTGACGAAACGATATCTGTCCTACGCGACGCCGTCTTCCGTGACGCCCAACCTCCGCGACGCTCATCTTCTGTGGCTTGTCTACATGCAACATTCTTGAAATCTAGGTAGGGGTTTTGTATAATTTTAAGTGAATAAATTATCACGTTCTTGTTGAATCCTCTTGAATGTTATCGGCCATCTGCTATCGCCTAACGTGGAGGGCACGAACTGAACAAACACGACCCGACAACCCTCCGAAGGTTCTCGATTATTTTGGTGGAAGCGACCATAGGCGGAGGCCACACACTGGCCGCATGGAGGAGAACCGAGGCTCGCAACCACATGTCACTCAGGCTAAAGAACCGGCTGACTACAGCTGACCGGGTTGGTGAACTGCGGAACCCGCAGGTGCCACGCGGAAGAGGTGTGGCCTGCATCTGTGGGCCCCTTGTTGGGTGAACCAGCCGGCCGAAGCCGGCCGGGCTAGAGGACCGTGGTGCCCTATTGGCACCGCGCTGTGGGAAGACCGCGACCTACATAGTGGGCGACTCGGCGGGAGAACCGGCCGGCCGCCTGCTGGTCGGGCTGAAGGGAGCTGCGGCACCCGCTGGTGCCGCGTGCAGAGGAACCGCAACCTGTAATCCACAGCCCGGTCACACCATATAATACTGGGCAGCTTCATCCGAATGGGAAGGAGGGGTGGCACCGCTCGGCTCCGCCATTTCAGAAAACTGGGGGGACACGCCCCCTGCTCCACTCGGCCAACTGGCCGAGCCGCGGCCGGTCGCGGGCCGGGCCGCATGCCGTGCGGGCCAGAACTCCCTTGCGTGGGTCGGACCATAGCACCGGGCCGGGCCACGCCCCACCGGGCCGGGATGACCCCCATCTGGTTCGGACTCGCCGATCTGGGTCGGGCCGACCCGCCATCCCACTAGGCTTGATGGCCCGGGCCCGTTTCACTTAAACGTGAATAACTTCAAGACCGTGCATCCGATCGACGCGCCGTCTGCGGCACTGGGATCCTCACGATGAGGTGGTCCATTTGAGAAAATCTAAGTGAGTTTTGGACAACTTTAGAAAACGTATGGGTTTGGAATGAGCGTAATTCCAGCCGGGCCCCTGGAACAGAAAAGCCAATAACTCTTAGACCGGGCATCCGATTGACGTGTCGTCAGTCGCATTGGTTTACTTTTGAAGAGACAGAACTTCGGGATATATCAAATTTGGACTTCATGATAGTTGATATATCGAACCCTTTGCTCGAGGAGTGGACCCTCTTGGAATCGAGTGTGCTGTGTGCGGGAACCCTAGAGGTGGCTACGACTGCATCGACTACTGTAATGGGATCCTACGTGGGTTCGGCTGCGACGACTACTGTACTGGGATCCTCCATGGGTTTGACAGTGATGACTACCATACTGGGATCATCCGTTGGTTCAATGACGATGACTACTATTCTTGTATCATGTGTGGGTCCGACAATATTGACCTCTGTACTTGTATCCTATGTGGGTCCGAAAGAGTATCTGGTCTTGTATCCTGTGTGGGTCCGACAACTTAGCTGGTCTTGTATCATTTGTGGGTATGACAGCTTAGATGAATTAGTGACTACATCTTATCATCTCTATCTCTTTACAAAATATGTATACATGTGTGAGATGAGACTTGAATTTCAATCATTATCATTGATGTGATTGACTTACTTCTTGTGTGGACTGGGTTGTGCTTGGGATCAAGAGTTGGAGCCTAACCGAGATTGATAACTTAGGTATCTGTATGGGAATATACCTATGTAGGGTTGGTTTATACTTCATTGTTGTTTCTTTCTTCTGTGGTTTATCCTTTGTGGAATTTGTGAGATCTTTGGGGGTCTCGGGGTCTCTACTGTGTATCGTTATACTCACCCCTGCACGGGCTATGTCCGCTCATCATTGTGTTGGATGTAGATGATGAAAATCGTTGACAGAGGCAGAGAGCGAGCCAGGACCGGACGGTACCCAGAGGTGGACCACATGGTGAGACGTTACACAGAGCAGACCGATAGACGTGGAGTGCTGAGGTGGAAATCTGTACCTATCCTTTTGGTAGGATACTCGGCGGACGTTCCAAGAGATTACCTTTTCAGTTGTTGCCCCATTTTTGGCTATACTTGCTTTCCGTTGTACCTGTACTTTACTATTGGGCTTGTATTTCTGGCCCCTTTACTTTCAGCACTACTTTTTGTATACAGTATTCAATTAGTGTTTACTTCCTATCACGTACTCTGTTGTGTTTGTTTACTTTCATAAAGGAAATGCCTTCCTAGCTTAGAGATTTACACCTTTGGTGCTAGTCGCCAGCCCCTAGACTATGGAAGGCGGGCTTGGGGTAGTCACGGCACGAGTCCCAAGGACGGGTCAGAACAAATTGGTTTCAGAGGAGACAATTTTACCACAGAATTCAGGACTCTGATCATTATTTAATGTAAAGAAATAGTGTTAAGAGTATTGAGTGTGGTTTTCAGTCCAGGGAGTCTAGTGTTGGTACGGCGTCTGACCTATCCATACACCAGGACCTTGACCTCTGATTTTTGACTCAGTTCACAAAAACACTGATTGCGTGTGTGTTATATTTGAAAAGTTTTCTTTGTGATTACTTTGTGTCAGCTCACCAGGTATACAGTTTGACCATGGCACACCTATTTCTTTTCATAATGGCACCATGAAGGCAGCCAGCTAGGGTTCTGAGTAACGTATGAGATGGTAGAACACCGAGCGACCTTGCCTCAGTGTAGGGCCCCATCACCGCAGAGGCACAAGTGGCACCACTACTCGCTAGGCCACCGATACCACTAGCTCTATCAGCAGAGAGTAGATGCCACCTAAGTGTGTTGCACGAGTTCCAGCGACAGAGGTCGCCCATATTCCGCGGAGAGACAGACCCAAAAGAATCCGAGGATTGGCTGGAGGCTGTCATGAGAGTTTTCATATTTTTAGGGACACCATCCTACATCATCGTGATCATTTCCATGAGTCTCCGACATGCAGAGGCTTGCAGATGGTAGAGCTTGATGCTCCAAGAGCATTACAAGGAATATTTTCTATGGACAGATGTCGAGAGACTCTTCTACTCAGAGTTTGTTCCAGCCACCCTTTGTGCGGTTTGGATTCCGGAGTTACTATATCTATAGTAGGGCATTATGACAGTAGCTCGGTACTCAGTGAGGATCACCGACCTCTCATGCTACTCCACTGATATGGTACTGGACCTATTCTCTCGGGCCCGGACCTTTGATCAGGGGCTCAGGCATGAAATGAGGGCTTCGATGATTCCCCTCAGCATCCCGACGTAGGCGAGGGTGCTGGAGTGAGCCCTTCCTGTGGAGAGTTTTCCCGCTGATCAGACACCAACGGAGAGACCCACTGCAGGATGACACGTAGCAGAGTCTACTGAAGTCCGTAATAGACAGTTGACGCAGAGGTCCAAGTGGACCAGTCTATCAGGTGGGCGACCTCAGGATACAGGTTTGGTTATGCGAGGCACACAAAACAGAGCCAACCTTATGAGGATCAGACAATGCTATGCATGTGGTGGGCATGGCCACATGGCTCGTGACTGCCCGAACCACCATATAGACGAGCAGCTGATAGTAGAGGGACCTCCTAAGTAGAGGAAGAGGTTTGACCGTGGTGGTCCAATGGGAGCAGGAAGACATGGTAGAGGAGCTAGCCGAGTAGTGGGTGGTGGACAACGTTTCAAGGCTCTACCACCACCAGCACCAGGAGGTCCATCCTGACCACAAGGATCTAGAGGAAAGAGGTGGGCTCAGCTCTAGGAAGTTGAGGCCTACGACCACAGTTCACCTGAGATGATTCGAGGTACTATCTGTGTCTACTCCACCCTTGCTGCAGTACCTATATACATAGGTGCGAGTCATTCTTTTGTTGCCGCTGCCATTGTTCGGAGCTTGGAGATTCCGAAGGAGCCGTTGCATTGATCATTATGACTAAAGACTCCTATGGGAGCAGACTCGGAAATTACGCATTGGTGAAGGCAATGTGAGATTACTCTAGGAGGAGAATGCTTCGGTTGGGATCTTTTTGTAGCAGCGTCGAGACCTTACGACGTCATCTTGGGTATGTACTGGTTATGCACAGTTTATGCTCATATTGACTGTATTAGGCGCAAGGTGCGGTGTATCCGCATAGATGGGACCAGGTTCACTTTCACCAGTGAGACGGGAGCCTTAGCATCACTAGATGGACTTACGCAGAGGAGGGGGAAAATGATCACACATTAGTTGGCTAGTCTCATTCTCGGAGCGGTTGATGTGCATAGTCTGGGATTTCCTATTATGGTGGATCAGTATGCGGATTTTTTCCCTGATGATGTTCCAGGATTACCTCCTCACAGATAGGTAGACTTATAAAATGATTCGTACCCTGGGACAACATCGATATCTACTCCAGCATATTGGATTGCTCCCGCTGAGCTTCGTGAGCTGCTGGTACAAATGGAGGACTTTCAGGGGAAGGGATTTATCCAACCCAGTGTTTCACCCTGGGCATCTCCGATTCTTTTCACCAAGAAGGTGGATGGGAGCTTGCGACTGTGTGTTGACTATCATCGCCTGAATTAGGTGACCGTGAAGAACAGGTACCAACTTCTGAGGATTGAAGACCTATTTGATCAGATCAAGGGAGCAAGATGGTTCTCGAATATAGACATCAGGTCAGGCTATCACCAACTCAGAGTTCGAGACAAGGATGTGTAGAAGATGGCCTTCAGGTGTTGGTATAGCCACTACAAGTTCTTGGTTATTCCCTTCGACGCAAACAACGCACCAACAGTGTTCATGAGTCTCATGAAAAGAATCTTCCAGCCTTACCTCGATCGATTTGTTGTATTCTTCATCGAATAAATACTAATTTACTCGACTACTGAGGAGGATGATGCCTACCACTTACGGGTTGTACTGGATACACTGTGAGATCACCACCTTTATGGTAAGCTCTCGAAGTGCCAGTTCTGGATTCGAGAGGTTCACTTTCTGGGACACGTCATCTCAGAGGCTGGAGTTGCAGTGGATCCAGCGAAGATCGAGGCAGTACTTTCTTGGAAGCCACCATGGAGCGTGACAAAGGTGCGGAGTTTCCTAGGTCTAGCTGGGTACTATTGGAGGTTTGTGCCAAACTTTTCCAGAGTTGCAGCACCGTTTTTAGCTTTGATGAAGAAGGGGAAACCCTTCGTGTGGTCCGAGAGATTCTAGCAGAGCTTTCAAGAGCCGAGACAGAGGTTGACTAGTGCGCCCATCTTGAGGATACCAGAGGAGGGCATAGGGTACATAGTTTACTGTGACACATTAGGGACTAGACTCGAGTGTTTCCTGATGCCGGATCGAGCAGTGATCGCATATGGTTCATGGTAGTTGAGATAGCACGAGCAGAACTACACTACCCATGACCTAGAGTTAGCAGAATTGGTCTTCTCCTTGAAGATGTGGCGGCACTATCTGATGGGCGAGCGTTTTACAGTCTACTCTGACCACCAGAGTCTTAGGTAAATCTTATCACAGAATGGCCTGAACCTGAGACAGTGGTGATGGCTTGAGTTCCTCCAGGACTATGACTTCGAGATAGTCTATACTCCTGGGAAAGGGAACATTTTAGCAGATGCTCTCATTAGGAGATCATGCATTTAGCTGCTAGGAGAGGCGACAGAGAAGCTGGACGCGTTGTAGATATCCTTTGTGGATAGAGAGGGATTATCCTTTCTACAGTCCCTCACAGTCACTCCTCCACTACATCAGTGATTTAGAGAGGCGCAGCGTGGGGACATTGACTGTGAGGCACGACGTGCTCATATATCCTCAGGGCAGGCACCTGATGGGTTTTTTGAAGGTGGGGAGCACGCCATCCTCTTCAGAGGATGTACCATGGTACGGGTTGCATTATAAGAGGATGTGTTTAGGGAGTTTCACACTTCCCCTATAGCGGTATATCCAAGAGTGGCAATGATGTATCAGGACCTCAGACGATAGCACTGGTGTCTGGGTATAATGAAGGCTATAGTAGAGTTTGTCTCGCGATACCTCACTTTTCAGCAAGTGTAGGCAGAGCACCAGGTTCTAGCCAGCTTGGTTCAGCCCTTAGAGGTCCCAGAGTGGAAGTGGGATAGGATATCTATGGATTTTGTGATGGGACTTCCACGTACATCCATAGGACACAACTCTATCTGGGTGATCGTAGACCGACTCACCAAGTTGACCCACTTCCTACTGATCAGAGAGCAAGGCTTAGTAGAGAGCTTGGGACACCTATACATTCAAGAGATCATATAGTTTCATGGTGTACCATCGAATATCATCTCCGATCGAGATGCTCGTTTCACTTTCCAGCTATGGAAGGGATTACAGGAGGCTTTTCGGATGCAACTTAGTTTGAGCACCACTTTCCATCCTCATATGGATGGTCAGACTGAGAGGACCATTCAGACTCTCGAGGACATGCTCCGTGCATGTGTCGTCTTCTATGGTCGCAGCTGGGAGGATCACTTATCCTTGGTAGAGTTTGCGTACAACAATAGCTACCACCCCACTATTGGGATGGCCCCATACGAGGCACTGTATAACCGACCTTGCAGATCACCTCTGTACTGGACTGACCCAGGGGAGTCAGCACTTGTAGAACCAGAGACGGTGCAGGCTACGACGGAGAAGGTTCAGATCATCTAGGAGCAGATGAAGACTGCACAGAGTAGACAGATGTCCTATGCTGATAAGAGACGGAGACCACTGGAGTTCAAGGATGGCGACCACGTCTTCCTATGGGTCTCACCTTGACGAGGTCTAAATAGATTTGGCAAGGGTGACATGTTATCTCCATGATTCATCGGACCTTTCCAGGTCCTCAACAAAGTAGGTGAGGTGGATTACTTCCTGGATCTTCCACCTCAGTTGCAACGGGTGCACGACGTCTTCCATATATCTCAGATGAGGAGATACGTTCACGACCCGTACCACATCATCGACCACGGGAATATGGACATTGATGATGGGACGAAATTCACGAAGGTCACAGTGGAGATCGAGGATAGAAAAGAGTGGGTCCTATGTGGATGGCTGATTTTTCTAGTGCACATTCGCTAGTAGCACAAAAACCTCAAGGAGAGCACATGGGAGCGGGTGGCTAAGATGCGTGCTCAGTACCCTCATTTGTTTCCCTAGTGTGTGTTGTAGCTTTACGGGGACGTAAATCTCTGAGGTGGGGGTAATGTAAAGACCCCGAAATTTCAAGGAATTTTTTTTCTTAAATACTTTGGAATTTTATGAGTCTGTAGTTTTTGACGGCGCCTGATTCCGAGGCCCGGTGTGCCTAAAATCATTTTCTGATGTTTTTTTCAGGTACAATCAGTAAACATACATGCGGGTTTTTCTATCTTTTGAACCGGTACTCGGAATTGAAATATGAGGGCACCGATGAAGTCGCAACACTGATATTCACCTAAGGGGACATTTACTGCAGTTGCATTTGGTCGGGAGGAGAAGTTATATTTTGGGGATTTATAAAAAAATAAATAAAATTGCTGTGTACACAATTTTATTATTAAGGGGTGGTTATTTCTTCTAAGGAGGAGTTGGAGGTGGGGACCACATCCCACATAACCTCCCATGGGAGAATAGTGTGTGTGGGGCCCACACGAACCTAACCCTTCAACTACCCCTTTAAACTCTCTTGAAACCCCCCATTGATGTGGTTAAACCCTCCATATTCCACCCTCCTCTCATGAATGTTCCAACGTACTCTCCAATAATGAACAATTAATTAAATTTCTCCTCTAATATTTTATTTATTTTGAATTGCATGGAATCATTAAAATTTTGGAGAGCCTATTATTTTTTTTGGCCTTGGAAAATATTTTGTGGAAAAGGATTGGGAGAATTAAATTTCTCCAATGAAGAACTTGATAAAGTATTCTCTTGTCGAAGAACATCTCCCATGAAGAACATTTCCAATGACTAGTGACCTTTCTCATCTGACGTTGATAGAACTATATTCGTCCAACGCGACACCGTCTTCCGTGACGCCTGACCTCTTCGATGCTCGTCTTCCGCGACTCATCGACATGCAACGTTATTGAAATCGAGGTATGGGTTTTGTATAATTTTAAGTGAATAAATTATCACGTTCTTGTTGAATATTCTGGAATGTCTTCGGCTATATGCTATCACCTAACATGGAGGGTGCGGGCCAAACGAACACGGCCCGACGACCTCCGAAGGTTCTCGATTATTTTGGCAGTGGCGACCGGAGGTGGTGCCCATGCACCAACCGTGTGGAGGAGAATCGTGGACCACAACCACAGGCCACTCAAGCTGAAGAACCGGTCAGCTACAGCTGGCCAGGTTGGTGAACCGCGACACCCACAGGTGCCGCGCAGAAGAGGTGCGGCCCGCATCCATGGGCCGCTTGCTGGCCAAACCGGCGGCTGAAGCTGGCCGGGCTGGAGGACCACATCGCCCTCTTGGCGCTGCACTGCGGGAAGATCCCGGTCCACATAGCGGGCCGCTCGGCGGGCGAACCGGCTGGCCGCCTACTGGTCGGGCTGAAGGGAGCCACGACACCCGCTGGTGCCGTTTGCGGAGGAACCACAGCCCGCAATCCGCGGGACGATCGTGCCGGAGAAGACCAGCTGACGTCAGCCGACCGGGAAGGAGGGGCAGTGCCACTCGGTGCCACCGTTTCAGAAAACTGGGGGGGCCACACCCCTGCTTCGCTCGGCCAGCTAGCTGAGCCATGGACAGCTGTGGGCCGGGATGCCTACCGCACAAGCCAAGCCACCCTCGCACGGGCCAGGACACCCTCACGTGGGCCAGGCCACAGAACTAGGCCGGGCCATGCCCCACCGGGCCGAGCCAACCCCCCAATCGGGTCAGACCCGCCGAACTGGGTCTGGCCGACCCGCCAGCCCACTGGACGTGACGGGCTGAGCCCGTTTCACTTAAACATGAATAACTTCAAGACCACCCGTCCGATTGACGTGGCGTCTACATCACTGGGATCCTCACGATGAGGAGGTACTTTTGCGGCACTATAAGTGAGTTTTGGACAACTTTGGAAAATATACGGGTTTGGAATGAGCATAATTCCAACTGGGCCCCTAAAATGGAAAACCCAATAACTCTCAGACTTGGCGTCTGATTGACACGCCATCAGTCGCGTTGGGTTCTTTTGATGAGATGGAACTTCGGGATACATCAACTCTGGACTTTGTGATATTTTATGTTTTGACCCATTTTCTCAAGGAGCGGACGCTCTGGGAATCGAGCATGCTGTGTGCGGGAACCATAGAGCTAGCTGCGATTGCGCCGAATACTGTACTGGGATTCTACATGGGTTCTGCTGCGGCGACTACTGTATTGGGATCCTCTGTGGGTTCGACAGTGATGACTACCGTACTGGGATACTCCGTCGGTTTGACGATGATGACTACTATTCTTGTATCCTATGTAGGTCCGATAGTATTGACCTCTGTACTTGTATCCTGTGTGGGTCCGACAGAGTAGCTAGTCTTGTATCCCGTGTGGGTCCGACAGCTTAGCTGGTCTTGTATCCTGTGTGGGTCCAACAGCTTATATGAATTAGTGACTACATCTAATCATCTCTATCGCTATACAAGATATGTATACCTGTGTGAGATGAGTCTCGATTTTCAATCATTATCATTGATGCGATTGACTTACTTCCTGTGTGGACTGGGTTGTTCTTGGGATCAAGAGTTGGAGCCGAACTAAGATTGATAACTTAGGTATATGTATGGGCATATACCTAAGTAGGGTTGGTTGATACTTCATGGTTGTATCTTTATTCTGTGGTTTATCCTTTTTTGAATCTGTGAGATCTTTGGGGGTCTTAGGGTCCCTACTGAGTATCGTTATACTCACCCCTACACGGGATATGCCCACACCTCGTTGTGTTGGATGCAGACGACGGACTGCGTTGACGGAGGCAGAGAGTGAGCCAGGACCGGACGGTAACCAGAGGTGGACCACACGGCGAGACAGTAGACAGAGCGGACCAATAGACGTGGAGTGATGAGGTAGACATCTTTACCTACCCTTCATGTAGGATACTCGGCGGACGTTCTAGGAGCTTCCCTTTTTAGCTGTTGTCCATTTTTCAGTTGTACTTTCTTTTCGTTGTACCTGTACATTACTGTAGGGCTTGTATTTCCGGCCCCTTTACTTTCAACACTACTTTTTGTAAACAATATTCACTTAGTATTTACTTCCTGTTGCATACTCTGTTTTGTTTGTTTACTTTCATAAAGGAAATGCCTTCCCAGCTTAAGGATTTACACCTTTAGTGCTAGTCACCAGCCCCTGGCCTTTGGAAGGAGGGCTTGGGGGTAGTCATGGCATGGGTCCTGAGGACGAGTCATGAAAACATTGGTGGGTCTCCCATCATTATTTTCTAGCTTAGTGACCTTCCTTTCCACAACTAAAGAATTTCCTTATCACCTTAAGGAAGGTTTTTTATGCTTCTTCCTACACATTCTATAAGTGGGATGTTTTATTTTCTTACCACTATGAGATTTATCCATTTATCTTCCATAATTGAAATCCATTATCCACTTTTTATCTCCCAACTCTTTTGATTAACTAACCTCCCTTTTGACTTTAAGGGAACATAAAATAATTTCATCATAGCTATCAAAGTATCAAATTGCTAAATGTCTTCACATATTTGGATTTATACCCCTAAAAAGTGTTTAAATTTTATTCAAGTTCAATGAAAAATCAATAGGTTTATCACACTAGTCTTCTTAAGTTTACCTGATACACCCCGATGGATTCATTATCCTTTTTCTTGAGGCTATATAACCCCCTCTTAATTTTTAATTGGAGTGTGTGAGGAAAATATTTATAATTTTTTATGTAATTCTTTCCACTCAATCTCTTCGATCTTCTCCTTGAGCTTCATATTTTTGATCAATGTCTATAATCGATCAACTTATACCTCCATACGATAAAAAACAAACATGAAATGCTATTAATCATAGTACTAAAGTATAGATAATATTTGTTCAATGGATTTGATCTATTGTTACATGACAAAGGGATTAAAATATCCACTGAAATTTAGATTCCTTTGTTACATAAAGGTCTCAATTGTAGCTTTATATTTCTAGGTGGATGTCGGTTTTACCCTTGATCCATGATTCTATTAAGAATATGAGTTAATTGAGTATATATTTTCATGAAGGTTTATAATCCTTCACCCATTAGGTTAGGCATCTCATTTGGTAATTTCTCATTACATTGGTTGTTGACACATTTCCTCAGATTTCCATCTATTTACTAAAATAAATTAAAAAATAGGGATGAGAATTACTAGACTATTAAACACATAGAAGATAAATTATAAACATTGAAAGGATAACTCATAAATTAAATACATTACTTAACTTATTAATTTCTATGTTTTCATCAATTTTATCCATGGTATATTTCATAACATAACATTTTATGATCATTTTTGTTCCCTTGATGTTGGTTCATAAAGATATTGTGAATTTACTAAATAATATACCCTAAGAGTTTCAATCTAGGTGTGTTTCAAAGACTATTTTTTTTGTGAACTAGATGATGATAAATTCAACACCAAATGTTCCGTTTTTGGGGTTATTACCCTTGGGTATAACTATTCCAGAGCCACATCCACTTATAGTATCCAAACAATGATTTTTTTCTTAGAAACCACTTACTCTATACTTTACCATAATTTAGGGACATTTTACTATGTTTAGTCTTATCCATATGGATTTAACTAAAGTTTTTTAATATTAACCCCTAAAAATAAATAGACCTTACTCTGATACAAACCATGAAAACCCTTATCTTTAACACACCTTAATTCATTAATAATTACATAAATACACACATAATAAAATAACAAAAGATAAAAATGCCTAGTGTGTCTGAGCAATTTGATACATGAAATAATAACTTTAATTAGGGATAAAACAATATTATTTTAAATCCATTAACATTCCCTTAAATTACTTTTAACTTCTAAAATTTCACGAGATAACCTGGGGATGTACAAAAGAAAGGGGTATCCTATAAATCCTAGTAAGGGAATAATCAAAGCATAAAATGATCCGAGTAATACATGATAGTAAATAGGAATATAAAGGTGACATAAAATGGGTGATATTCAAAAACATGAACATGGAAACATGATATAAGATGATAACATCAAGTTAATATAATAATGTGTAAATAACAAAAATCTTGACATTATAAGCATTAATCAGGGATAATCACTGATAAATTATATCAAAGTGTTATTAGGCTAAAATCCCATGAATCATACATGTAATATCATAATATAAAAATATTAAACAATGAATTTGAGGTCTATATAATTATAGGCCCACCCGTCACATTCATTTCATGTACATGCATTTGTGTGCCACACAGATCATACAACATAAGAACAAATTTAACAAATTTTAATCCCATTATTAAGTAAAGTGTTTTATATACTTTGAATTACCAAATAAATTATGTATACGTAAATATTAGTGAATTCAGTTAAGTTGAAATGGGGATGGGTATTCACTATAAAAATATTTTTCTTATAAAATCACAGAATAATTTAGATAGCATAACGAGTGTACATAAAGGCTCAAGGAAGGTTTTTATGAGAGTGAAAGGTGGTATTTAATTACTTGTAACTCATATGGATGGTGAACGGGAGGGGTAAAAATACATTACTACATGAACAATTTAAATTCCAATGGCATAATATAAAGAAAGTTCTTGAATAATGAGGAGTGAATCCCTTACCTTGAGATAGGGATTCTAAAATCTTTGGATGAGGTTATAAAGAATTTGAGAACAACTTAAGTGGGATTTAAGGAGGGAGAGGAAATTTTTTCTCAATGGGTTTTGGGTGAAGAGGATTGGTAGGTTGGGAGGGTATTTATATAAAATGATAGTAGAATGTATTATTAATTTCTAAACCTAGGTTTTGGACTCTATATGATAAAAAAACTTTCCCATGGTTTTTTCTTATAGTTTTTACCAAATTGGAGTGGTTTTAAATATTTTTATAAGGCCAAAAATGAAAAATATTAAAATAATACCATTTATTATGTGGAGTTCACTCATGTTCATAATGAATTGATTTTAAAACCTTAAAATATAATATAGGTTTTGGATAATTCATTAAGGTTTTATAAAATTAATTAAATGAATTGAAGAATAAATTATTTTAAAGGATAAATATTTATTTATTCATTTAATAAAATTTATTACTTCACTTTTGGTCCATTATGATGTGATAATATATATCGTATATTTATATCATATTTAATTTTTATCAAAAATTTCGAACTTTTCAATGTTTTTTGAAAAATTAACCATTAGAAAAATTTGAGATGATTATTTAAAAAATAATATTTATATTATCTGATTTTTTTTCTAAATATGATAATTTTCACTTTTAGATAACAATCCCCATTTAATGAAAAATATTAGTTTTTATGATATTGAATGCTTTCTAATCCTTATAAAAATTATAAAGGACTTAATTAAATTATATTATCATTTATTTTTAAATAATTATTATCTAATAATAATATTTTTTCAAAACATAATTTATTTCAAAAAATCTTGAATTTATCAAAATAGTTTCCTAATTGAAACTAAAAATTTCCCAAAAATGCAATTTTGATTTCTTAACATCAAAATTCAATAAATTTTCAAACTCTTTATATAATCATTGGTAGATTAATAATAAAAATTGAAAAATATAGTCATTATTTTTTAAAAAAGAAAATTTACAAAACTAAGATCTAGACACATAACCCCTTATTATATCAGTGTACGTCCTAAGGGTAAGGTGTACGATGTGGCTGTTTTCTTGGAGTGGTTTAATGAACATGGTTTGGGTCGTGATCTTAATAATATTGAACTTATACCATAAACTTTTTTTATCAAGATTCTATTTTGGAATCTCATATTGGAATTGGTAAAAGTAAAATCCCACTGATTCTTTCCTCTCATAATCTTAGATAAATGGTCTTCATAGGGTACAATCCTACTGGTTGATGCCATCACTTCATCCTTCTGTGTCAATTGGAATTTATCATAACCCTTATTATATACTAATATTAACAGTCATTGTATAATGACTATATTATCAATGGTTAATATGCTTAAGGGTAATTTAAATATAACATGCTATATTTTATAATTGGTCCAAAATAACCAAATTATTGCTTATGTTTTCTATTACTATATTACTTAATAAGGAATTTATTCATTGAAATGGGAATTTTATTTATAAGAGTTTAGGTCATTAGAAATAAGACATGAATTTTTAGATAGATTCCATTTATCAAAACAAATTTTGGGTTCTGGTTCATCTTTCACTTGATATAAATCACATTAAGTGAAAATGGGTATTCAAGAGAAAACTAGATATAAAAGGTAATGTAAGTAATTTTAAAGTAAAACTAGTGGAAACTTGGTTTGAATAACATCAATTTATTGAATATGATGAATCCTTTTCTATAATTTCCGTGTTTATATCTATATCAATTATACTTAACATAACATATTTCCAAAACTATGATATTGAAAAAATGGATTTCAAAATAGTTTTCCTTAATGAAAACCTTTTGGAAGATGTCTATATGAAACAACCTGAAGGGTTTGTGAATCTAGTAAATTCCAATAAGATAAAAAATTATAGAGCTCCATTTATGGGTTAAATCAGATATCCATGTCATAGACTATTTGGTTTTATAAATCCATAATAGAATTTAGTTTCATAACAAATTAATGTGATCCATGTGTTCCCAACAATTTAGTGGGGGTGTGGTCATATTACTAGTAGTATATTTTTACAACATATTACTTATTGGAAACAACATACTAGTGATGAAGTCTATTAAGGACTGGTTAAAATAGTGTTTCTATATGAAGGTATGAGGTGAAGAAACATATATACTTAGAATCAAGATCATTCATGATAGATAAAAAAGGCTTCTCGGACCAAGTCAAATGACATACATTGACCAGATACTAATGAGATTTATTATGGAATAATCTTATAGGGGATTTGTTCTAGTTTCACATGGTATAAATATATCCATGAAAATCTATCCTTAGATACAAAATTATAGAGATAGAATTAATAGTATCTTGTACACATATGTTATAGGATATGTCATGTATTACATTTTTTGTATAAGGCTAGATGTTGCTTAAAGATCAATCATCGTAGGTAGATATCAAGCTAATTCAAGAGACCAACATTGGTTTGCTATTAAGGATACAATTAAGTATCTATGGAATAATAATGATATGTTCTTGGTATATAAATGATATGAATAAATTGTTATAAGAGGATATACTAATTCCAGTTTCCAAATAGACTATAATAATCTAAAGTCACAGTCAGGATACATGTTTAGTTTTAGTAGAGGATTTATAAGCTGGAAGAGTTAAAAGCATATAGTTTTTTATGATTTTATTTTGGTTTCAAAGTATATAGAATATTTTTATACAACTAAATAATAATTTTGGATTCAAAACTTCATCTAAGAGCATGATGTGGTACCTAGTAGTAAAGATCCCATCACATTGTACAATGATAATACTGCAGATGTGTATCTTACAAAGGATCCAAGGTCACATCAATGATTAATCACATACTCCATAAATATCACTTATTGAGGTATTTTTCTCAAAGGGATGAAGTCACTATGAGAAGAGTTGCCACATAATAAAACAAGGAGAAACTCTTGAATAAATCCATATCTCCAGATGTATGGACATTATGTGAGAGCTTTTAGAATAAAGGTTATTAGTAGTTAGATTTAGTACATGTGAGATTATAATAATGTTAGTTCCCTAGAACCAACTTTTATGTAGTTTATGATTACTTTTATTTATGTTTTTGAATATTAATAAATGTTTTTATAACATCATGATTGTTTCTTCTACATGACATAATATGAGATAATGTCCTAAGGGTACTTGTCTCATTAAAAGATCATAGAAGTTCTCCTCTATGGTGAGAACCTAGAAGTTCCACACCATTAATATTAAATATAATTTCTATATATGAATGTTATAATTTTATAGGACAAAAATTATATAGGCTATTAGGGTTGGAGACTCATTGGAATTAGAATTGCTTTCTCATGGTGTACACCCCTAGCAATCTTTAGTGTATGAGATTATGAGAACATGACCCTCCAATAGAAAATTCAAATTTATATGTGTTATTAGATATTACTATTTGTGGACATGTGTAATTATCCTTATAATTTATTATTATTATTAATATATGTCATGAATCATGCACCTTGATTTATTTATGAAAACTGTGATTTCATATGCTCGTGGTGAGGTAGGATATGTTGGGTATTTCATGAGTGATTTTTTATTAATGAATAATGCAATAAAGGATTTACCCATTCCATTATTTAATATAAGTTGATATCTTATTCCCATTGATGATAATTGAATTTCCTTATTAATTACATATCCATGGAGGTGTTGTTAAAAATTTCATTTTTGGAAATTTAAAAAAAGATACATTGAACATATAGGTTGATTACACTAGCATGAACCTGATTGATTATAGTATTGAGATACATGAATTATATTACATAGTGTATATTCGTAGGAGTTTAAATTTCATTATGACAATAACTTCTTTCTCCATATGAGAATTGTAGTGTTTTTAGATTCTAACCTTGGACTTTAGGTCGTGTATCTTAGTTCCATAAGGAAGGGGCCCAAAGGGTCTCGTACTAAGTGCATTAAGAACCTCAATTAAATTCTATATGAATTTAACATGATGGTTAAATATTATTCCCATGTTTGGTTTAATAATTATTCATTTTGGTTTGATCATATATTTTCAATCACCAGTTATTTAAAAGAATATTTATGTGAGTTTAATATTTAATAAATATTTATTCATCATGAATTTATTTATTTATTTATGTTAATAAATTTTTTTTTGTTTTATTCAAAAGGTAAAAAAATATTTATTTATTTAGTTACATAAATATTTAATAAATATTTAATAACTAATTCGATGAATATAATATTTATATATTTATTGGTTAATAATTCACTGAAATTTATTTTAATTAATAAATTTTCATTATTTAAGGCCTAATAAAAATTAAGGAGGATTGGTGGGTTGAGTTTAATGGATCAGTGAGAAATATCATATTAAATATTATTTGAATAAATATTAGTTTATTTTCTCATGAAATTAATATTTATTTTATTCACAATTTTAAAACATGTTAAGTAAATAATAATTTTATTTTAGAGATGGGGTTCATTAAGATTTATAAAAATAATAAGGTCCCTTGAAAAACTATTTATTTTCTAATCCGTGCACTATATAAAACTTGTTATGAAATTTTGGGCAAGAACAAACCACATTTTTTTCATTTCACACAACAAGTTCTAGAGAGGATTCTTTCAATACCTTGATAGATCTATTCTAAGAACATTCTAAAGAACACATGGATTTTATCCTCCACTAAAAAAGTTAATCCCATCTCTCTTGAAGAATTTAGTCACAATTAATATTGATCATCAAAAGTGTTAGAACCGTCTATGCTAGCACCTAGAGTATTCTATAATGAAAATCGTAGGTTTGTGAAGAATATATGGATCACCGCTAAAGGGAATATATTCTTGATTACTTGAACAAAATAACTCTATGAGAAGAGTGGTCTTCTGATTCATATATAAAGAAAGAATTCAAAGATAAGTAATTATTTAATTAAATAAATTAATTATAAATTACAGGTGAAAATATCATCTCTTCTTGTTTTTAGGCTCTTGTCAATTAATCTTCATATTAATTCTATTGGTCATGACTATTCTTCATCATATACTTGATGTATTATTTATAGATTATGAAAAGAATCAAAGTTGGTAGTGGAATCCACTAGTGCTTCCGTTGTGACAAGAACATTCATGTGGTATCAGATCACAGTTAATAATAATTAATAATTATTTATTCTTCATTGTTCAATTACATGCAATTGCTAGTTTTTTTCTTCTAGTTTATTCATTATTTGATCTGAATTTTAATTAACATATTATTAAAATATTAATTCTCTTAATTTAAGTTTCATATCATATTAAACAAATTATGAACATATGAAGAATTATTGGAGATGTAATTGGGTCATTCTAAGGATTCTGGCTAGTAGACATGGATACATGGAGTGTGATTGAAAGTACACATCATATACCCTAGTTCACTACACCTAGAAATTTCATGGGATACATGAAACAGCGAGTAGTAATAACATATGGTACATTTAATAAAGAACCTGTATTGACTGGTCTATCCTAATACATGGTTTGTTGGACCACATTGTGTGTATATGGCATACACGCTGTGTTATCTACCCGGTTTAACATAAATATCCATTCTAACCATGTAGTCAAATACATGGAATAATGTTGTGTGATACTGAAATTCTATATCATTAATACAATACATAATGTGTAGTGGGTGTACATTCCATGTGACTCATTAATACCTGTATCTGAAGAACACACTGAGTTAACTAGTAGGTTATACAGACACATAAAAAATAAAACAAATGACATGTATTTCATTAGTACATGTCATGTAACTTAATCGAGATACATGTTGAGTCCCTAAGAATTTATCCAGGATAAATGAAAAGAAATAAACATAATGTTTAGCTCATTATCACACACCTTGTAGTCACCACATAAAGAAAAAAATTAAATTAGATAATTAATAATTTATTGTTTCATTAAAAACCTAATTACACTATTGAAATTTAATGTTTTGAATATGTTATAAAGTTTTGAAGAATTAATAGAAGCTCAGTTAATTTTATGTAATTATCTTTAAATATTGGCCAAAAAATTTATTTTTGATGTTTAATTTATGATGATAATATTCAAGAGATTTCAAATGGTCACTAAGATAAAATGATTAAATAATTAATTTAAGTGTGTTTATCTTAATAATAAAGAATGGATTGAAGTGAATAATAACTAGTGTAATTTTACATATTCATATCAGTTGTGTGGATAATCATAAGCTTACACCTTCTTATGCATGTTATTGGTTAATTAAATTTATTATTTCATGGATTTTTGTAATAATTTATTAAAGTAATTAATGGCCTCTAGTTCACTCATATCCTCTCATTATGTAAGGGTTTGTGTGACCATAGTTTCTTTTATTTAAACCACCTTAGCTAATCCTTCAATAATCCTCATCTTTTTATTTGTAAAATTATGTAATGGATGGAGCTCTCATGTGAGCGGAGGCGGTTTGAGTATGGATCCAATGAAAAACCGATCCATGGGGTACACATGAGTACAAATGGATTGTTGAAACTTGAACCAAGATTGGTTTTGGGAGTTAATACCCTACAGTCAAGGGTTGGGTTATCATTCATTAGATAAACCAACCATTAGACAATCTCATAGTCATTCAACTTTATTTATTTTATTTACATTAGATTCATGGTAAATTATTTATTGATGTTTAAATCATTAAACCAATGAATAAAAAATAATTAAAATGGAATTAAAATAAATATTATAATATGTGAAATAATTATATGAACATGGTAATTCACATAATAAAAATCCACTTAGCAAGCATGTAAAAAGAAAAAATGGGCAGTTTATAGATAAAGATAAAGACCCCTCAAATAAAATATTAAGTTTGTATAGTTTTCCAGTACTTAGGTAGAAATTGAACCATAGTTAAAAGTGAATGAAGGGTTATTTCAATTATCAAGGAATCTCTATCTTTAGTTTTGGGTTAACTTAACCTAAATTTCATTTCAGGTTGATTGCCTCCATGAGACTTGGTGAAACTAGTAGGAAACGTGTTGAAGAAATCCTTATAGTGGATTTCAGGATTGAAGAGTCCACTCAACAAATCAAGGAGCTATGAGTTAATACAGTTTAAAAGTTAAAAATACCTAAATACCTTCAAGTATCTTGTTAGACCTCTTTCTTGGTTATAAGAAGGGGAATATAGATCCTTTCCACTAGGATATCTATAATACTGGATACAGTGAAACCAATGATGTCTGTTATTGGATTTCGATTGAATAGTGTGAGATTAATAAATTAAATTAAATTTATTATCTTATTTGTAATCCGGATAAAGTACTAAGGTCCTCATCTTAATTATGGTAGGAATAGTATCCCACATGACTTCGATTATATCACTGCGATCCATATTAAATAAGGATATCCTTCTCATAGAATTGAATTTATAGGAATGATATAAGAGTTTACATATTATACTATTCCATGAGAGGAAATTATATGTTATAGAAAACCCAATTATTAATGCTCCTAGAAAATAGGCTAGTGAGGAATAATTTTCTCTATCTATGAAATTTTTTGATGATTCCACATATGTAAAATTTTTCATGCTTTCATAAATGTCTAATGAGATTTTAAAACAACCTGAGGATATGAATGTGTATAAAATCACATATCACCTTCATAATCTTTATCAAAAAAATAGATAGATAAGGGAGATATGAGAACTCCAATAAAATTTTCACATGTAAAATTAGAGAGTTAGTGCGAGTTGGTCCTCATGTAGTCGAGACTATTGACAACATTGAGTTTAGTTATCTTGGGATTTAAGATCCCTGATGGGATATGAAAAAATCTCATTTTATCTTCACTACCTAATATTTTATATAGTTTTATAGTTAATTAAAATTTAATAAATAGTTAGAAAACTCTTTTAAAACTCCTTACTCTTATTCAATAAGTTGATAAATACATGGGGCATGAAAATACTACAATCATTATGGTGAATAAGTAAATGAAGAACAAGGAAAAGGGATCTAAGAATCATTACAATTCTAAGGATCTCGGGCATTTTCCTTACAAGGAAAAGAAGATCTAAGGATAGTCAAAGGAAAAATATGCAGTATATTTTTCATGTGTCATGTTGGGCCACTGAAAGAATAATTGTACCCTATTAAAGAATCAAGGGTAAGATTCAAGAGCATTCATTATCAAGTGAAATATTTCCATATATATATATATACATTGGTTATTTTATACAACTTGTTTTTCTCACATATATATTCAAATACATAAACCATGTAGATTTAAAAATATTTCTAGAGGAGAGGTGGATTTGCGTGGTACGAAAGGCTAGATGCTTTAGCTGTTAGAGACTACCACCTTATATTTCCAACTAGGATGGACTTGGTTTTAAGATATTGTTATTATGTACCAACTATTACCAAAACATAATCTCTATATACTACCTAGATACAAATAGTTTTATTTTCATGCTCAGAAAATAAAATATATTTCTTTTATAAGGATAACATGTGTTATGGTTTGACACATTTAAAATAATGGTATTTATGTATCAAATTATAAAAATAATGTATTATAAATTTATAATGAATGAAGTTCACATGAATCATTTCATACCAAGCTAAATCATCACCATATTGGTCATGTAAATGATAAGAATTTGAAAAAACTCAATCAAGATGGTTACATCGATTCATTTGAGCTAAAAAAACTTGAATGATGTGTGTTTATAAGGCAAAATAACCAAACCATGTTTTGGTGGATATGATGAAAGTGGTATAAATGTTCTAGAATTAGTACACAAGGATGCATATAGAACATTTTCAATTGAATCTAGAGGTGAGTATTCTTAATCCATTAATTTTACTAATGACTTGAGTAGATATGGATATCTCTACATAATGTGGTATAAGTCAAAATACTTTGAGAAATTAAAATAGTTCTAGAATGAAGTAGATTATAGAATTGTTATGAAGATAAATAATATTCGATTTGATCAAGTTGGTGAGTATCTTAATCAAGAATTCATAAACTTTCTATAAGAGTGTGGGATATTATAGTAACTTACTAATACTTATACACCATAGTTTAAAGATGTTAGTGAAAGAAGGAATTGTAATATACTTGACCTGTTAATGTTGATGATGAGATATAAAAGTTTTCCATTATCCATTTGGGGATATGAATTACACAATACATCACATATTCTTAATTGATTACCAATTATGGTGAAATATAGAAAACTATATGAGTTAATGTGTAGAAAAAAATATATGTTGTCATATACTCATCCACAGGGTTACGAGGTTTTTGTTAATGACCACTCTAAAAAAATCTAGCACCCCAAGTTGTTAATTATATCTTTATAAGGTATCCTAAGGAAATAATGCGATAATATCTATAAAACCCCTTAGATAAGAAGGAGATGGTCATAAAGAAATCTATTTTTCTTGAGAGGGAGAACATGCTCAAGAAGGATAGTTGGATTAATATTGAATTCAATAAATTTGATGATCATGATACATAAGATTCAGTGTAGGAATAGATTCTAAAGGTCTCTATGGAAGATATTTTCCTAAAACACAAGTACTGTGTAGGGTCACCATAGATGTTAGAGAACAAAAAAGATAGGTTTTTCTAGTCACCAAAGATGGGAAATAATTATTGGTTTACATTAATGATCATATTTTCTACAAGGAGGTAATAGAAATCTCAGAAGCTACAAGATGGTAAGAAACCAAGAATTATGTGATAGATTCCATTTATTATAACAGATTATGGGTTCTGTTTGATCCTTTATTTTATGTAAAGATTTTTTGGTACAAATAGGTATTCAATAAAAAATTGGACATATAAGGTAAATTAAGTACCCATAATTAAAAACTAGTGGATAAAGGGTTTAAAAAACATCAAGGAATTGAATATGATGAAACCTTTTCTCAAGTTGTCATGTTTAAATCCATCAGAATTCTACTATCCATAACAAAATTATATAACTATGATATTTGTAAAATGGATTTTAAAATAGTTATCCTTAATATAATCCTTTATTAATATGTATATATGACACAAAATTATGGTTTTATGACTCTAGTAAATGAAAATAAGATGTGAAAGTTATAGAGATACATTTATGGGTTAAAGTAGACATTTAGGTTATGGAACATTCAGTTTGATGAATCTATAAGATAATTTTGTTTCATAAATATTGAATATTATTCATGTGTTTTCAAGTGGTTTAGTGGGAGTGTATTCATATTTATAGCAGTATATGTTTTTTAAAAGGTTGGGGTTGAAGCCTCATTTTTTTATTAAAGCAAATCAAAGACCTATTTTAACTGGGTAGAGGGAGACCCATTATATAGCCCGAAGGCCCAGTGGGATTTTATCCCATTACATAGCCCGTAGGCCCAATTATTTGGCCAAATTTCCATTCTATGAATAGTAACCCGGCTGCTACAGTACCCGCACAGTACCACCGCTACTACAGTGCCCTGCCACCGCTACAGTACATGCCGATCTATAGTACCACCACTGCTACAGTAATGCTACAGTACTGCTACAGTACCCTGCACCCAATGGGTTTTGAACCCCCATTTTTCATGTAGGATTAAGGGGTGCTTACCACTACGCCAAAACACAACTACTCTAGCAGTATATGTTAATGAAATATCACTTATACGAAATGACATACTAGTCTTTCAATTATTAAGGGCCTATTAAACAAGTGCTTCTTAATAAAGTTCTTAGGTGAAGTAGCATACATCCTTTGAATCATAATTAATCATGATAAATCCAATAGTTTTCTTGGACAAAATTAAAGTACATACATTGAAAAGATATTAAAGTGATTTAGTGTGGAATAATTCAAGAGGGGATTAGTTCTAGTGTCATATAGTATACATCTCTATAAGAAAACGTGTCCTTATACATAAATACTATATTTTTAAGGCTATCATTATGTATCCGAGGCATACTAAGGATATATTCCTGGTATATAGAGGATATGAGAAACTAATTATCAGGGGATATACTGATTCTAGTTTCCAATTATACTATAATGATATGAATTCATATTCAAGATATTTCTTCAGTCTCAACAGAGGAGTTGTGAGTTGGAAGAGTTTAAAGCTTCCCATTTTCACTGATTCGATAGTAGATTCTGAGTATATAATGACTTTTGAAATATCTAAAGAATCATTTTGGATTAATAACATTATATAAGAGCATAATGTGATACCTAGAATTAGAGAACTTATCACATTGTATTATCATAATACTATAGTGGAGGGTCTCACAAAGGAGCCAAGTTCACATCGATATAGGAAGTATATACTCCATAAATATCACCTATTGAGGGAAGTTTCTTAAAGGTTTGATTTATATATGAGTAGAGTTTTTATATATAAAATGTGTTAAATGCCATGAATAAAGTTATATCTCATAAGAAACATGAACATCATCTAAGATCTAGCGGACTAAAGGTTGTTAGAAGCTGAATCTAGTGTAAGTGGAAGTCTATTGGAGTTTTTGCACAATAGACAATTTTTAATTACTTTATGATTAATTTTATTCATTTATTTTAATATTAATAAAATTTATTATCATATCATGATTTTTATTCTATATGAAAAATCATGTGATAAGTTCCTAAGAGAAGTTGTCTTATTAAAAGGCTATAATAGTTCCCCTCTATGATGAGTACCTAGAAATTCTACAATAGTATTCTTAAATAAAAATTATATATCGAGATGATATAATTTTATAAGACTCAAATGATGAAGGATACTAGGGGTGGGGAATCATAGGACTTTGTGACACTTTCTCACAATGTATTCCCTTTGTAATCTTTAGTGCATGGGATTATGAGGACATGATCCTCCAATGGGAAATCCATACTTATACATGTCATTGGAAATTCACATCTATGGATGTGTGTAATGATCCTTATAATTTAAGATTATTATTAATGCATGTAATGAATCATTAAATTTTATGTATTGAAGAAATCTGTGGCGACATACATTTTAAGTGAGGTATGATGCATTGGGTGCATCAAAAATAATGTTTTATTAACGAATAATGTGAGAAAATATTTATACCTTTAATTATTTAATGGAAGATGAAATCTCAGGCCTATTTTTGTGAATCAATATACTTGATTAAGTCCATAACCATGGTAGTGTTGTTGTAAAGTTCAATTTCCATAATTTCAAAGTAAGTTACATTGAGCATATAGGTTGATGACACTAGAATGTGACCTGCTTGATTAGAGATATCGAGATAAATAGATTATATTACATAGTATACATCTATATGTGGTTATATATCATTATGAAATTGAATTATTTCTCTATGGGAGCCTTGGCATGTTTCTATACACCAACCTTAGACTTTAGGCAGTGTAGCCTAATTTCATTGAGAAAGGGTTCTATAGGTTCACAAACTAAGTGTATTTAGAACCATAGGGAAATTCCATATGAATTTAACATGTTGGATAATTATTATTCCTATTCATGGTTCAATAATTATTCATGTTTTTTTGATCTCAAATATTAAATCACTAATTATTTGAGAGAATATATATGTGAGTTGAATATTTAAAAACTATTTATTCACTAGGTAATTATTTATTTAATTACATGAATATAAAATACTTATTTTTATGGTTCATTCACAAGCTAAAAAAATATTTATTTATTTAGTTATGTGACTATTTAATAAGTATTTATTTTATAATATAGTGAATATAATATTTATATATTTATTGGTGTGTAATGTAATGATATTTATTTTATTTAATAAAAATTAATTATTCAAGTCATGATAAATATTGATATTGGTGGACCGAGATTAATGTCCCGATGATAAATGTCATATTAAATATTATATGAATAAATATTAATTTATTTATTCAAGAAAATAATATTTATTTTATCCATAAATTTATCACATTTCAAGTAAATAATAATATTATTTTCGATTAGGGGTTCTTTAGGAATTAATAAAATAATAAGGAACCTTTCCCAATTATTTATTTTCTAACAAAAACACTATATAAACTCAGTTACAACATTTTATTCAAGACCTAGATATATTCTTTCATTGTGCATAATGAGTTATAGAGAAGATTACATCAATCTCTAGAGATGTATCCTCTTATAATGCTCTAAAGAACATAGATTTTTTATCCTCCTCTAAAAAAGAAAACATCTTCAATCTTTAAGGATTTAGTTTTAATTAATATCGATCATCACAAATATTATAAGCATCTGCGCTAGAACCCAAAGGATTCTATAGTGAAAATTAGAGGTTCACGAAGGAAGTGTGGATCAAAACTAGAGAGAATCTATCCTTTATTCCTCTGATTCAATGATGGTATGGAAAGAGTGGTCTACTAATTCATTGATGAAGAAAGAATTTAAGGAAAGGAAATTCATTAATTAAATAAATTATTTATGAATTATATGTGAAATTATTTTCTCCTACTTGTTATGGGTTCTTGTAAGTTAATCATTGTATTAATTTAATTGTTCATGATGAATCTTTACCATGTACATTTTAGATTATTCATCGATTATGACAAAAATCCTAGTTGGTTACAACATCAAACAACACTTTCATTGCACCCAAAATCTTCATGAACATGCATGTTATCATTATAATGTTACTTTGTAAATCAATAGAGAAAAGTCCATCCTTTAATATAACACATCGTTTCCATATATTAAGGAAAAATTTGTTTTAAAAAAACTAAATGTAAAACACAAGGGTACGTCTTTGTAAAATGAAATGAAGTTTCTAGAGAAACTTAGAATATAAAATGTCTCTTCGAGATAAAAATTAAACCAAGTTCTTAACACTAGAACACATGTTACCATGACTTCCAAAAAATGAGTGCATCTTGTTTTCTAAATAGATGATAATCTCACCACCCACTGGTTTCCTTAAATTTTTCATACCCTGCATGGTATTCACAAAATAAATTATAGAACCAAAATCAATCATCCAAGTGTTATAAATTGTACAAACCATATTTGATTCATAAAAAACCAAAGATATTAAAATACATTTATTTTCAAGTAATTTATTAAATTTAGGGAAACTTTTCCTTGTATGTCATTTTCTTTTACAAAATAAAAAAATTAGTTCCTTTTTTAATATAAGGTTGGGGTAGAAATTTCTCTTTCCCCTTCCTATTGGATTGATTTTTATGATCCTACTGTTTTTTATTGTGTTGTCAGCATATTTGATTCTACCAATTCTACCACAACCCTTTCATCCTCTTGAACAAACATGGTCATTAATTTATTAATTTACCATTTATCCTTATATGCGTTGAAAGATATTTTAAATTTCCCATATTGATATGGAAGGGTGTTGAGAATATAATACATTAGAAATGACTACGATATATCAGCCTAGAGATTCTTATGTTGTGCTACTATATCCCTCATCTGTGTAATGTATTTTCACACATCCTTTATGTTGGTGAGTCTCATAGATAAGAACTCCATGATTAATGTGATTGTTAATTTATTATATAAAGAGATGAACTATCCATCAATAAACTCTATCAAGTCATGAACATATTATGCTTGTCAATTAAACCAAAAATGTTAGCACATAATTTAGTTTTTATGAACATTATACCAAGATAATTTGACCACTACCAATGTTTATATAAAGTTATATCATCAATAATTCTATAATTATTAAATATAGGTGGTTCATTTTTCAAATGACATAATCAATGTCCATCCATACCAGATGAAGAATAATCCCATCATTTTAAATTTTATAATTTTCACACTCTAATTGAGGAATGTCACAATGAATATAAAAAACCAGAGATCATAATTGAAAATTAAATACATTCTTATATTTCCAAATCACATAATTTATATATTAAATCATGTTAACATGAATCTAAAAAATATAACATTACCTTTGGAATAAATTTTATATTTAATTAATTAAAAAAAATTATTAATAATTATCAACTACTATTTTAATTAATAAATTCATGAATTATTATTTTATAATTCAATAAACCATATGAAAAAATATTAAAGTTTTTATTCATAATATCTATAGCTAAATTATGAAAATTAAATTTAATATCTCATCTATTGAAAATATAATAAAAATTCTCATGGGATAAAATTTATTATATTTTTTATGCATATTATTTAATATGATTTAATGAATATGTAAATTTTATTTAATAAATAATGTTGTTTAAAACCCAATTTTAATAAAATTTTCAAAAGTCATAGATAAATAATTATTTTAATGAATGAAAATTAAATAAAAATAAATATATATAATAATTGAAACAATAAAACAAGTATATATATAATTTAATGTGATTTTGATGAATATGTATATTTTATTTAGTTAGAAGTGTTATGGAAAAATCTAATTATAATAAAGTAAAAAATAAATAAATTATTGAACTGAATAATTAAAGATAAGAAATAAATATATTTTATAACTTAAAATTACAACATGGGTAGCCTTTATTGTTTTTAAATTCCCATGAATCCTTAAAATCTATAAAATTATTGAAATAATTTATTAGAAAACCATTTTAAGATGAGGAAATGTGGAAATAAATAAGATAAGGTAGGAAAAATAATGTGTCTTCTCTAAACCCAAAAAATATGAAGGGGCCAGAGTGTGGAAATTATATTACAAGGAAGGGGTCTAAAAGGGTATGATACCAAATGTAAGAAATTTTAAATAAAATTAATTCTGAAATTTATTAAAAATTTTAATTTCCAGAAATAATTAGTTTATTTATTTATTGGAAAATAATTTTTTTTCTTACCTCTAACTATTTCAAAAAATGTAGAAAAGAGGAATTGGAACCGAAATTCCTTCTATACTTTGTATAAGGAATATAGTTAGTGTTTGTAACTTAATCCACCAAGGAAAGGAGGATTAATACTTATAGTTTGTTCTTTAATAAAAAACCCGCCACTCCTCTCTCCATTGAAAAAGGGGTGTTATTGCACAAAAGATTGATTTCCATAAAATAGTTAATTAATAATATGGACCAAATTTAATATATTAATTCCATATACTATAATTATTTCATCATCATAAAAAATAATATTAATTTTATCGTTTACAATTTATTGGTCCATAATTTATTATATTTTCAATTAATTGATGGACTATTTGTTATAGAATATTCTATTGAACCAATTGAAAAATAACCCCCATGGAAAACTGGACCAAAAAACACTAGCCCAAAAGGGCTCTTGTTTCTCACGAACAAAAATTAGTCAATATAAGAGTTTTTTTATTAGTGAAGATCTATCCATCTCTTTTAAGCATCATAAACCTCCCATGAGTATCAGACAATAGTGAATGAATAAAAAATCATGATGAAACCCCCTTATAGATTGTAACAGCATCTAAAAGAGACAAAACTCAAGCACAACCCTAGTTAAATAGTGAATATACAAGCTCCAACTACTCAAGTGGTGGTGGCAACATGAACTAGCAGTAGTGGACACCCTCATGTAAATATGAACTATCCCTCATTTGGTATTTTCTTCAAGCACATGACCTACCATAGCTTGAAAACATTTGAAGGATAATTAGCATGTTTTATCAATTTAAATTCAAAATTTATTTCTTAAAATCACATGTATTTATAGATTTTAAAATAATAATAAAATCCACAAATGTATTTACATCAATAAAATATATACTTACAAACCATATGTATTTTAGGAATATAAATCTCATATTCACTCTTTATTTAATTAAATTTATATTTAAACATTTGTTTCATTAGCCACAAAACACTACACAACAGCGAGAAATTATTCAAGGAATATTTCAAAACCCTCAAATTATAATCATTCTACTTTAAAAGAACGATATTAATTTTTGTTTGTTAATAGGATTTTTAAAATGAATCCACAAAACATTAATGACTAAATCAACAAAAAACCGGTCTAAATCATGTTAAAAATATATCCATCATTAAATTTCCAAAACATTATCCGTTTAAGCACTAAAAATCATTTTTTCATAAAATATTAATAATGATAATTTATTTTGATGTAAAAAACTCCTAAAACATGAAATAAATATTTTTAAGTGTACTTTATCGTTAAAAAATATAATTTTTTTTTACAAAAATTAAAAAAATAATTGTATAAAATAATTACAAATCATAGGGTTTACCTCCATAGGGGAAGTACAATTGAATAAACTAAATGTATTCATATGAGAATTCAATAACAAATGTTGGAAAGGTCCATTTGATAGTTTTTTGTACTATTTTAGTACGAACAACCTATTTCTATGCATTATTTAATACATAATCTTATCATATTTTACATCTAAACATCTGATATCTCCCTCAGATTTGAGGGTTGATATATCTTCAAACCTGAAAAATATATACAACCCTTTTTTTAAGTGGGTAAAAAGAAGTATAAGGTGTTTATATTGTTTTATTATGGGAGTCCCATACACCCATTTCCAAGATTTTTCTATCTTATATTTTTAAAACTTCAATATAATATTGGGAATATACTGATTTACCCGGTTCCAATATCAAATTATTGTTATCAAAGATGAGTATATTTTACTTATACAACCTGTATTTGTTATAAATTTTTGGTAGAGTGTGAATATAAAGAGGTTAATATGGGAATTGATCAAGAAAAAGTGGGGCATGTCACCATTGAAATAGATTGTGTTACACTTATAACAATAAAGGTTAAAAATAAAAATGTTCTACCTCTAGTGTCTGAATATTTACCTAATACATTTTTTAATGATTTTATCAGGCTACCTCCATAGAGAGAGGTGGAATTATATATAATATTGTTACTTAAAATCAAGCCATTAATTATTCCACCATATCATATATCTTAAATCAAGTTGGTGGAGTTGAAGATTCATCTAGATGATCTTTAAGAAAAGAGATTTTTTAAACCAAGTACTTATCCATGGGGTGATCTAGTTCTCTTCACTTAGAAAACCTATGAAAGTAGGTGATTGTGTATAGGATAAAAAATTTTAAACTAAGTAACTATTAAGAACCATTATTCTTTACCAATAATTGATTGTTTATTTTATTAGTTAAAGGGTGAAAATTATTTTTTGAGGATAGATATATGCTCTGTGTATCTTCAACTCCAAGTGAGAGAACCAAATGTTTCTGAAATAGAATTTCAAAGAAATTATGTCCATTATAAGAATTTATTTAAAACATTAAGGTTAATAATTTTCATATAGTTTTTATGTCTCTAATTAATTAGAAATTTGATAATTTCCTCAACTAATTTTAGTAGTTTTTTTGGAAGATATCTTCATATATTTCCAATACAATTCTAAGCATTGTAAATATATTTTTAATGAATTATATTCCCTATAAAAGAACCTATTATATGTTAATATTTATAAATATTCTTTATAGATTGTTTATGTTTATTTTTAGGACACATGGTTTTATAATCATTAATATCATAGGATATTGAGAAGGTGGAGGTAGTTATATCTTTTAAGGTTACAATGAATGTTTTTAAAATTAAGATACATTACCACAATTATATATATAAATTTTCAGGACTTATATCTCCCATGAAATCTTTAATAAAGACGGGAATCGTCTTTAGTGTTCTAAGAATTGAAAAAGAGATTTAACATGAATCCTATATTGATCTTACCATGGAAAACTGAAGGGTTTAGGTTTATTTTTATTCCTATTTGATAGGTATGGGTTGTGTTCTAATGAAGGAACACTGAGTAGTAACTTATGTGTATGGGTAACTTCTTCCTCATGAGAAAAAAATACCTGATTCAAAACCATTAATTAGCCAACGTATAATTTTATTCAAAGTGTTGGAGGCACTACCTTTGTGGTGAATGATTCATGGTATACCCTAAATTCACAATTCTCAAGTATATATTTTTACGATGAGATTTTAACCCAAAACAAAATTTGCAAGTAGATTATTTTAAATTTAATTTTGAACTCTTATATGCACATAGAAAGGAAACATATTTTCCAATTCCCTTTGCTAAAAAATACACCATAGAATGTTTTTTTGTGAAATAGGATGAGTATAGGCGATGTATCTAATGATAAAATTTATTTATATGTTTTTAATGTTATGGATATATTTTAGATATGTCATAATAACTTTATATTATACATCATTTATTAAGTTAAATAATCATAGATATTTTACAATGATTATATCATTGTTTAGACACACTTGATGGTGGTGCAATACTTCAAGGTCAGTCTTAGGAAAATCCTTTTATTCTTTATATTAATGATAGTCTAGAGGTTTCTATAATAATTATAGAATAAGTGATGAGGTAATACATTTCATTTATATGGGATACTCATATCAGTATCTTAAAGAGGTATCATGATATCTACAGAGAGTTTTGGTGGCCAAATATGAGGTGAGAGATTGTTAGTTTTTTTTCTTGGTTTTTCATATTTTAACGGGTTAAATTAAAACACTAACAAACTATTAGTTCCATGAAACAATTTTCCATACTTATTTTAAAATAGGATAAAAATATGGTTGAATCCGTAACTAGATTTTCTGGGTCTTTGAATGACTGAGATATAGTGTGGGTAATTATTGATCACTTGACAAGACAACTCATTTTTTTCTATCTTGGTATCATCATTTATAGGTGAACTAGAGAAAATATATATGTTAAAGATCATAAAGATTAAAAATATTCTAGATAATTTTTTTTTCAATATCTGAGGTTTACATATTTGTTTTAGAAAGGGTTGTAGAAGGCCCTCAGATCATAGGATAAAATTAGTAGAAATTATTAACCCCATAGAGATGGTCAAAATGAATAGAATATTTATATTATTATAGATATATTTAAAGATTACATTCTCATATTTTTTATCTCATGGGAGGATCAATAATAATTTATAAAGTTTTACTATAATAACAGTTACCAATCATCTATTCATAATCATCCTATTGAGGTCCTCTATTATAGACCTTGTTGCTCCCCTCTATGTTGGATTGAAAACAGCAAATCATCCTTGCTTGGTCCTGATATTGTTCAGGAGATGATAGAATAAATACATATGATTAAAAAATGTTTGAACAGTACTTAGATCCAATAGAAGTCATATGCTGATCAAATTCAATGACTTCTAGAATTTCATGTTGTTGATCATGAGTTAATCCATATTTCTCCATGATTAGGATAATAATTCATGGGTAGGTAGGGGAATTTCACTCCAAGGTTCACCAATCCATTTTAAATCTTAGAAAGAAATAGAGGAACCACTTATAGATTTTTTACCTCCTAAATTAAGTGATATATTTATAATGGTCTCAATGATTCATAATAAATAAATAATATACATGATATTATTCATGTTATTTGGTTCAATGATATCATCTTATAGGTCGATGGTTCCTATAAATAACAACCTATTTTTATAATCTATCAAAGTAAAATAAATATTACAAAGGATATTACTTGGTTTTAAATTAAATAGAAACATTAAAAACTATAGGACATAACATGGAAATGGGAGGATAAAATGAAATATTAGTGTCCAATATTATTTCTTTAAGAGTCCATTAATGCTTCTCAAAGAAAATAATCTGGATGGTGGGATGTTTCTTGTGACCCTCATTTTTTTAGTTGGAAATTTACTTTGCAATTTCAAATTATTAGGTGTTAATATGATATTGAATTATGTTTAAGGAAAAAATAAGTATAAGGAAAGGAAATATAGAGTTAATGTAGTTGGGTGATAGTAGTGAAAAAGCACTAGATTCCCATTATTATCTAATGTACTACATATAATTTTTCTAGCATCACCAGGTACTCAGTGGCCCTGTGCTATGTACCTGATAAATGTCCCACATGTTAGAAAAACTAAATTAATATTTTTCACTATAGTTTAATCACATTTAACACTTATTTTAGGTTTTCAATTTCATTTGGACCATATTACTCATTCTCACTCCCTTTTAATGTCCTTCATTCCTCAACATGCGATCTAAGAATCATGGGTAATTTGGACTGATTCCATGAAACTAAAAGGTTTAGTCTTATTCTAAACCAATGTATGTGGATCTCTTTTTTTAAAAAAAATTTATAATACTTTGACGGATTTTGATAAATTATTAACTATATATTTCATGGTCTTGTGAAATCATCACTTTCTTTAAGAGTTTCTTTAATCAAGATATTATGGATTCAACACCTTGATGAATTCAAGGTAATGACTTTGATTCTTCTTATTGATAATTTTATCTATTATTTGGAAGTGATACAAAACTTATATTAAATATCATAGGTTGGTTTATTTTTTGAATTACTAGAATCCCCATTCTTCTCCAATCTTAGGAATCAAGTACAACACAGTTGTGGAAGGTGGACCCATCCCCATTCTTGTACTATTACAATGTATGGGGACAAAAAACATGGGATAAAGTGAATATAAACCTAAAATCATTATATTTATAATAAAAAATGTTTTTATTGAAATTAACTATAAAATGTTTTTAGTTTAGATATGTAAAGTTTTATGAATATGTTTATTCTTAATGAATTCTATGATATGGTAAATTTATTACTAGATTTTTACATAAGTTTGATTTAGATGAGACCATATAATTATTTATGAATAATTATAATATTCTTAAAATATGATTTGGATTCCAAAGTATGATGATTATGTTTATTATTTTCTATATATACTAGAAAAGCCGTCAGAGGATAACCCTCTGACCATTTATTAAAAAGAGAAAGAAAAACGGTTTAAGGGTTGCTGGTACCCATTACAAAACATCCCCGCGCCATACATTTCAAAAAAAATTTCAAATTTCAAACTCAAAAAACCATCCAGGTGTCCTCGATCAGCATGCCATCACCGCACACCTTTCCATGCCTCCTCGGGCCGCTCACATCTCAAAACTCACCCAGCCATCAAACCCATCAGCTTCACCGTCACCAACCAGACTGTTCATCGTCGGCGAGACCCCCTCTGGAATCACCACGAATCCAAGATACTCCCCGCCTTACGAACATCGCCGGCGAGACACGTCGGGACAACGACAGACCGCCATCTTCATCACATCCCACCATAAAAACAAAATCAAAGCATAAAACAACCACAGTCGACATCAAGCGCCACGATCCACCAAAACGCCCGATCTATGATAAATTGGTTTATAATTTTATTATGTTGATTCTATGAAGATGTCATGCATAATTAATGGAAGATTATATAATTTTTATTTATTATTAAAACAATGGAAAACACTTCGGAATTGGTTATATATATCATCATTAGTGTTTATGATAGCCCATAGAAATTGGGAAGTGTTTCTGAGGTGTTGTTTTGACCTGGTTCAGGTATTGTTCTAATATCCAGACTAGGAATGTTATAGAAATTTTTACATGGTCCCAATAATAATAAAGACTTGGGGGGGGGGGTGCAGTTAGATCATATACTGATTTTAAGTTTTATTACTATAATTACCCCTAAAATACCTTGATACCTCTTAAATATATGTTGTTTCCAAGTATTTAACAACATCATTCATTCTCTAATCATAAAATATATGCATATTTTTTTTATCATATCACTTTTATATTGTAATGCATGTATCAAAGAAAATAGGAAATCATGCACATGGGATATAACAATTTTACATGGTTTACTCCAATGCGTATCTAGTCCAATGGATATGGGAAGTCAATATAATTCTATATTAGTAACATAGAGCCCACTATATAGTATTCTATTGATAGATACCTCCCAAGGTTCATGTACTAATAAAATTGTTAGGGATACATCATTAGGGTCTTTTCTCCATGTAATGTTATGATACAATTACACTAAAATAATGTACTTTACCATTTAAAAAATTGGTTCAATAGACCACATAGTGAAATTTAAGGGATATCACCATGCGACTGTACCTATTTGGATGGGTGTTACTTTATAGTTCTATGGGATATACTTACTTTACTTGGACCAAACAATCCTTTTTATTCACCATACCTCTCTATGAAGACCCTCAAATATGGATTATAATTCTACTCTACTCCACACATCATTTTTCTTTATCTAAGTGGGTATTCAAATATTAAAAACTTCACTCTTACCAATTATTTATTATTCATTATTCTAATTATTCTAATTCTATTGGATCCACTTTGTCCATTTAATCATGTTGGTTGACCTTTTCTGAACCCATTTTGTGTTTTTTTGCATTTATTGTCAATAATTATAAAGTAAAATGGCTTGATGTCAGTATGTGTTGAATTAGAACGACTTAGATGTTGTTTGGTGTGACCAATCTTGATAAAGTGAAGGAGAATAGAGTCCAAAATCTATGTTTTCAATATATTTTTTGAGGAAACAATGAATGAGGGTTTTAAACACTTACAAGTTTGGAAGTAGCTGCCAGTACACGTATAGAAAAGTAAAATTATAGTGAGATATTACTTTTAATATTCTTGAAGATCCATTAACATGGAAATTATGGTTAGAAGGTTGTTTTTTTAATACTCTATGTAGAGAATCTATTTAAGAAAAACTTGAATAATATGGAAAGGGTGATGTCATCATTTATATGGAAAGAATATTTAATTTTTATTAGTATAACATAAATTAGATACCATAATTTATATTGAAAATATATATTTTTGATTCCAATATCACATAGAGATATTTTTTATATTAATGATTGATGAGGATATTTTAGAAAATGAAGAGGTTTCATATAAGTTCATGTATAAAATCAGTGTAAGAAGATTTAAACAAGTTAATGTTTTGTGTGGTCCATAGAGTTGTAAGAATATTGATCATTATATCTTTGTAAAGGAATTTTTAAGGAAAAATTTAAAGATTAATCCCTATATTTATCAGGATTAATAAATTCCATATCATATGGAAGTATACACGAATGATACTTAAGGATGAACTAAGGTTGTGGAAATGGATGTCGATTAAAATACTCTAAAGAGTATTTATAAGCTATATCGTATTTAGAATATATTTTGGAAATGATTTAAGATTATTTGAAGATAGTCCAATGATTTTTTATGTGTTTTGAAGAAGTTTGGAGTATTATAGAAATTATGATTTGTAGGTTGAGGCATGCATAACATATTTCACAGACTCTATAAAATTGGAAAATTCCTTGGATGTTTAGACAAATATGTAACATATTGAATATGTTTTGTAATATTTACAAAAGAAGTTGAAATTTGAAAAAGGACTAGGAAATTGAGATGGGAATAAAATTTTTATGTTACATAATATATCATTCTCTAATAAGAACAAAAAATGGAAAAAGATCATCTATTTGAGAGTTGTATAATATTTTTTTGTTACGTAAGTTTATCTTATGGGATAAGAAATGGGACAATTCCTTGAACATTAGGTGATACGTAATTTTTCAATAATGTGTATGTTTTTTGATTGAAGCTTAGTAATAAATATTTCAAAGTAACTACTAATCCCACTTTGATGTGCTATATTTATTTTCAATGAATATATAATATTAATTGATTTCAATATGTTTATTAGAAAGCAACATATTCCTAAATATATGTTTAATAACTCAAGAATGTTAATAAGAATAAGTATAGATGGAGATTATAAGCTTGTAAATTAATTATGTTTTTCTTATTAGTTAAGGTATCTATTCTTGTTGAATTATAAAAATGTTACAAATAATAAGTCTCCATCTCTTAGAAGATTAGATGAAAAACTTTTTCAATATTGTCTTGGTAAAGAAAAAGTTCTTTCCTTGGAAGTACATGATATATTAAAGGAAAAAGTGATTTTAAGATGGAAGAAGTTCATACATGGATTTGTGGGTGAAGAAGAATTATATGATTCCAAGTGAAATGATCTTCATTTACAAAAATATATAAGGAATAGGTTATCATGATTCATTCATTTTATGAGGATGGACGAAGTTCATCCATGGATTTTTGGATGAATAAAAATTAGATAATGATATATAAGATGTTCATCATTATTATATATCATGATTGGTTTATCATGATTCAAGATTTATATAAAGTTTGAATAATGATGAAGAAGGAAGGGATAATATAGGCTAGTCCATGCCCATTTTATAGGGAATTTTGATTGAATTCTAGTGTAAATGTCAAAAAAGTTAGTAAAACAGTTTGAGGAAGTCATGCTAGATATCACATTGAAGGAACTTTGTTCTTATATGAAACAAACAAGGCTAACATGGCTATCGTTGTAGAAGCGATGTTCGTTGGATCTACCTGTATAAAATGGAAAAAATCACTATGCTTATGGTGGTTCTTAAAGCATTCCATGGTCGACAGATGGTACTAAAAGATAAAAAGGCCAGATCCAAAAGGACCACACCCTTGGACTTTCAAGTCATGGTTAACAGGAAATTTAATAGATAAAAATAGATAGAAGTGGGATATTATTCCCATAGATAAAGGTGTCTTGAAGGAAAAAAATTAGAATTTAGAACCATGATGTCGGGATTTTGATTCAGTTTCATGTTGATTTTCCTAATGTGGCTTCTTGGATGATTTAATGGATCTATAACTTTATCTATGAGGTTGTTTTTTGATGTATCAGAAATATATATAAGATCAACATGATCCAATAAATCCAATTGAAGTGGAATAAGTTATAAAAGTTGTCCAAATAAGTTTGAGTGTTTAAATTTGAAATTCAAATCCAAAAATAAGGAAGGATGATGTGAAAATTAGTTCATATATATGGATAATAATGAAGAAAGACTAGATATATGAAAAAGAGTGTGGAATTTGACATTTAAATTTATATTGAATACTTTTTATTATCAATAAAATATAGATTTCGACACTACCATATCAAAGAGAATAATCATTGTGTGTGTTCAAAGATTAAATGTGATACTACATAAAAATTAACTTGAATATATTTTTTTGTTTTGTAGCCACAAGAAGAACTAGTCAAAATTGGTTCATGCACTGAAGTTGAATAAAAAAGACAAATAAAAGAGGTGTCATGTAATGTTGTTTCACAAAAAGAAGAAAAGAAAAGAATTTAGATTTATCTCTATACACATAAGATCTATATAGAAATAAGAGGAAGAAATAAGTCTTACTTATATGAAACAAAGGTATCACTTAGATCCCTCTACTGTAAAGAGAAATAAGTATGTGGATTTCTATTTTCATACATAAGAAGAAGTTCTCACATGTTACTTTGCAAGTGAAAGTGGAAGATAAATAAGGGAAGTAACATATAAAAACTCTATTTCAGTTATGAATAAGTTACTTAAATTATTATCTATAAAATCATGAAATTATAAAGATGGAATTATAAATATAAAATGGGATTAAATAGAGCGTGGGATTCCCCAAAATTGGGTACAAAGATAAACCCTACCCAATTATATTCACATGTTGATACTAGTGGATTTTATGATCTTGGTGGAACCCAAATCATACTAAGGACTAGCCTTTTGTTTTGAAAGGTTAATCTTGTAAATATTCATGTATATTATGTGTGTATTTAATAGTGTTGCTTTAAATAACAAAGAACAAAAGAAATATAAATAAAATAAGAGGATCATCACCTAAGAGTTAAATAGGTAAAAGTTCGAAGGGATTGAGAAATTATTAAATTGGACACCTACACTGATTCACCCCCCATATCAGTGTATAACATATCCCCAAACAATCATCCTCAACTGGTATTAAAGGCATGGTCAACCTTCTTTGGATCCACAATTGTTATTAGAGAATCTAGTTTCACCTCTTATTGGATTCTTAAATTGAATTTATTCTCTATGAATATTTGAAGCTTCTTTCCTATAATTACTATAATGTTTAGTTTTGGAGAAGTTATTTATATTTTAAAATATAACTCAATTTATTCTAATACTTTGATGAATATGAAAAATAATAGGAAGAAGAATATGGGAAAAATTCCCCTCTTGTCAAAATAAGAATAAATTTCAGCCTCTCTGAGCAATTGTGAATCCATATATGAAATTATTTGGGATGAAAAAATGGGGTTCTCAATGACCAAGGATATGGAAAATATTATTACCTTAGTGGGATCAAGGGATTAAAGTGATCATTAGGTATGTCTTAATTCTTGTTCAATCTATCCTAAATATGATCCAAGCACTAGTAGAAGTGGTGATAATTCTGTTAATTTTTTAATTGATGCATTAAAGGAAATGTAGTATTATTTTCCCAAAGAAATTATTTATCTAATTTGTGGGATTTTTTAAATTTAGTATTTAAAGATCACTCATCTTGAAGATGAGATAGATAACATGGAGAAAGATTTAATATAAAGAGATCCAACATGCCTAAACCTATCTAAACAAGTTACTGTCAAAGAAGAGGAGTATGGATAGCTTAAAAGGAGGTGATTTAAATTTTAAGAGGATCAACTTAAAAAAATATAAGAAAATGAAGAGTCCACTAAATAATCTGAGAAGATGATCCATGGATTGGATGAAAATGTGAAAAATAAAACTAATATTAATAATACACAGTTGGATATTAAATCCAATAAGATCTAGGAGCTTGAAACTTTTTTAAATAGGAAGATCAATATAAATGATGAATATATTGGGAAGATGCGAAAAGAAATAGTGAAAAATGATTTTTTATACAAGAATGTTTCATGTCGGGTTTTTAATAAATGACATTGAAAATTTAATTTTTACATTGATTAAAAATTAATTGACATTAAAAAACTTTATTTTTTGTTATAATTTCTGAATCCTTAAATTTGGATTCATTTTTTGATGTGTCAGGTTATTGGTTATCCCTTATAGAGTGACCTAAACTATTGTTCTTTCTTACTGTAGGCATTTTCAATCCTTAGGCACTGTCATCCACCACCATATGTCACTAAACTCCACTATTAACCACCACCATCCTTCCTTATCCATTGTCATCTATAGATTTAGTCCTCTTTGGGATTTCTTCATTTCTCTTTTTTATCACCCCTAACCCTCAATGGTATTTTTATACATGGAGTAATTGTTGGTGTTTTTTATGAATAGTTATTAGTGTTACTTTGAGTTATTATTCAATGTATTTATTTGTGTTTTTAATTATTAAGGGTTTCATATGAATAAAATTTTTATGTATATAATGTTCATATATTTTTCTGTAATCCAGGGAAGACAAGTGGTGGAATACGGGTTTAGAAAACTAATACCCTTAAAAAAACCATCCTTCATAAAATTTATAGTTAAAAACTTTTTTTATTCTTTGAAGAATTGGAGGCATTGATTTTTTGTTGAAAAAATAATTCAATATAATGATTTTATGACTTTTACCGGATATTTAATGAAGTATAATGACCTTAAAACTAGTTTTATAGTTAAGAATAATGAAATGGGTTAAAAAACAGGTTTCATGATATTTTTATTTTCAATAAATAATAATAATCAACCCATTTTGGTTTCATATATAAATATTGAATCAAATTTTTATAAGAAATGTTTATTTGATCCAAAATAAATAAGTATATGTTTTGTATTATAATTAGTTCATATGGCTGATAAAGAAATTTATTATTTTAAAGGTGAAATTTATTGAAGTTCATTTTTGTTTGGTTATGTTTGTGAATTATTTTTATTTATGTAGTTTAAAATATAGTTTAATCATAATTTTTAATAAAAATTTAGGTTTTTGTTAGTTTGTCAATGTCTCTAAGTGGTTGGATAGTTTATGTTTGTATTTTCCATGGCTACAACAAAATTTAATAATTTTAACGTTGTTTATTTTAATTATCTAGTATAATTAGAATATTTAATAGATTATTGTATTTATCATTATTTTAAGCATTTAGATGTGATTTAATATGCGTGTTTATATTTTTCATGCATATACATAAATTATATGTTCTAAATGTAATTTTTATTTATTATAAAACCATATTTATTTACATTATAGGTTTTTATTTTGTGTTTTAAATTATCATAATTTTTTAATCCTTTATTTATTTTATATTTATTTTTTTATTTAACATTTTTTTTATAATAGAAAAATTTATTTTTGTAATGTTTAATTACATAATGAAAAATGATGATAAAATTAAACAATTTAATTTTTTTATTTCTATTGTTATTTTAAAAAGTAAATTTGAATTTAAATTAAAAAAAGAAGTAACATATATTTAATAGTTAAAATTTATTATAGGAGATAATGGATGGTAATTGTTTTACTATACGTAAAACAAGTGATGAATATGAGGAATGCAATGATTCTTTTTTGGAATTTTCCATAAAAAATATTTTAAACAATAACCAATTTTTTTATCCATGATTGAAATGCTTAAATATAAGACAACTAAAAAGTAGAGATATCAAAAATCATTTAATTTTCCATGGTTTTAATCCTCATTATAGTTATTGAATTTGGTATGGTAAAATTTAGTAGGATTCAAGATCTAATGATGATGATGATTTTTAAAATTATTGTTTTGATCAAATTAAGAAAATTACTCTGGATATTGATGTAGAGACAACTGGGAAAACACATCTGATTGAGCGCTTATATAGTGATTCATAAAAAGAATCATAACCAAGTTATAAGAAATTAATAGTTTTATTAATGGTGTTAATATTGATGAACTTGAAATTAAGAAATAGATGTAGTGATAAGAGTTTTATAGAATTGTTACAGCTATTGGAATACATACTAGATAATGATAATCAATATTCAAATTATAATGGAAAAAAATTTATACCAGATGGGATTAGGGTAAAAAAATATACATGCCTAAACTAATGACACAATGTTATATTTGAATGAATATGAATTTATTTTAGAGTGTCCTAAATGCAAGACATCAGGATATGAGCTAAAAAAAAATTAGAACTCGATTCTTCTATTATTCCAAGTACCAAAACTCATGCAAAGAAAATTTGGAATCTTCCTACAATTCCCAATCCAAAACATTTACATGAAAATTGAAATGATGAAAAAGGATTATGATAGAATATATATGAGATAATACCTGATGTAAAATCACAACATGGAAGGAAAATAATGTACATGGATCATTAAATGTTTTTTTGTATGAATCACTCTTATCAAAGATTGAAAAAGTTATTCAATAGATAATAAGAATTTTATATCACTCAAAATATTTTGGAAACTATTTAATATTTTGAAATAGTGAAAACATTAATGTCCCATTTATGAAGACATAAAGAACTTGAACTATAAAATATATCGGAAAAATGATCAATAATTTTGGAGCATCCATATTGGAGGTCTCTTGAGATTAAACAAAACATTGATGTGATGGATGTTGTTAATAATATCAATAATAGTTTGATTGGAACATTATTTGATATTAAAAGAATGATGAAAGATGGTTTTAATGAAATACCAGATTTAATTTCAATGTGAATACATTTGGTGTTAGCTTCATATCCTAAAGAATAATGAACATACTTTCCTCACCCTTGTTATACAATCCATGAGTGAGAAAATCAATTTTTGTTGGTGCCTCTATGGTTTAGAAGTTCCACCTTGTTATTTTTTAAAATGTAAAATATTTTATGTTAATGAATGATTTTACGTTTATTAGACTGAAATCTCATTATCTTAATGTTATTATGAAACATTTCTTACAAGTTACATTGCACGGAATACTACCCATCCATATCAAAATGACTATCAAGAACATGTGTTATGTTTTCAGTTCCATATATAAAAACTTTATGGATATGAATTCATCGAACAAGTTGGATATTGATGTAGTATTTTTACTTTTTTAACTTGAAATGTACTTTACCCCATCTTTGTTTTGACATAATGGTGCATTTAATGGTTTATTTGGTGTGAAAAATTAAGTTTCATGGTGTTATATATCTACATTGGATGTGTCATTTTGAAAGGTATATGGAGATATCTGAGGGGTATATTAACAATCCATATCAACCATAAGACTCTATTTTTGAGAAGTATATTTCTAAAGAGGCTTCAGATTTTTGTACAAACTACTTTCCTATACTAGCGTACTTCAGTTTTCCGACCTCTTACCTCGACGAAGTAAATTTTTGGGGGAATGGGATATTTATCCTGAAAATTTAATCATTTATAGGAGAAAAAATAAATAAATCAAATTTATAAATCTTGAATAACATAGAATAGTCTCAACCATATATAAATTTTTATATTAATGTGTTAAAATAATGTTATCTGAGGAATAAAGCCACGTGGGTATTGAATAAGCATAAAAAATGGTTTAAATATATCATGATTGGTAGATAAAATGTTTTAGAAACACTAAAAAGGTTATTGGGTGGGACAAGATTAAATGTGATAACATGATCATTGTATGATATTAATGGATATATATTTTGTACCAAATATCAAGAGAACATAAGTGCAGTTTAAAATAGTTGTGTATTATTATTCACTAAAGAACACATTTTTCTAGTGAAAAAGGAAAAACACCATCTTCCCATAAAGTGAATTTTATAGAGTTAATGAAGAAATATGGGAGATTCATTACATTAAAATTTTAGTTACTATTTTTTACTATAAATGGGTTGTTGGTAACAATAGTGTTAAACAAAATGGATTTTGTATCACATTGGTAAATTTTAATAGGTTGGAATACATATATGAACCTTTTATATTTGAATCACATGTAGAATGTTTTTTTCTATATTCATGATCCATCAATTTTCCATTATCCTATCTTTTTATAAGTAAGAAAATATTCATTTAGTGATTAAAAACATGATGATGATGCTAAATTATGTGAGATCACCACCTCCATGGATATATTATTAGAGGATATTTATGATGATGTTAAATACATGTTTTGTGTTTCATGGAACAATACAAAGGATTGAATATGAGAGAACAATCCTTTTTTAATCTTAGGAAATTACATGTAACATATATTTATATCTTATTTTACTTTTATTTTTTTATTTGTTAGATATAATATTTTTACATAATTTTATTTAATTCATATATTTTCTGTATACCATTTTAGTTAATATTCAATTATTAATATTGTAAAACTTCATAAATATTATATTTAATCAATATTTTTAATCATTAATATTATTTTTTATGTACATAACATGTGTAAAGTGATATTTTTTTCATGTGGTATTTTTTTCCTAAAAATAAAGAAAAATTATATTAGATTTGAGAGATTATTTGACTAATTTTAGATTATTTATATATTATGTTTTTCATATTAAAAATTATTCTAAATATTAATATTTAATTATATTTTATTATATTTCAATAATGTTATTAATTTTATTTATAATTTATTTTTTATTCTTTAACTATTACTTTTGTATAAAACATATATCAAGTTTTTATATCATATATATGTAGTTTAAATATCATTACACATGTCCTTAACTATAATATTTCCATTACTTAATTTTTTTACCTATACTAAACTTTTTTTAATCTTTTCTTAACTTTGATTTACCTTTACATAACTTTAGTTTCACCCTTAATTAACTTTTTTTACCCTTGATTAATTTTTTTTACCCTTAAATAACTTTTTTTACCTTTAACTAACATTTTTCCCTTACCTAAATTTGTTTTATCTTTACTTAACTTTTTATTACCATTAACCTATAATAATTTCTGTTTACCCTTAATTAACCTATACAAATTTCCATTTACCCTTAATTAAACTTTACAAATTTCAATTGACCCATAATTAAATTTATATTACCTTTACTTAACTTTGTTTTATCATTACTTAATTTTTTTTTAAATTACATAAATTTGTTTTACTGTTACTTAACTTTGTTTTACCCTTACTTAAAATGTACAGATTTCTATTCACCCTTACTTAACGTGTATAAATTTATATTTACGCTTAATTAACCTATAATTTTTTTTGTTTAACCTTAACTAACCAATAAGAACTTCAAATTACCTTTAATTAACTTACATAACATTCATACTACCTTTACATAACCTAATCTAGTTACCTTTACATACATAGTGCAATTAATAATGTATTATTCTTCATTTCATGCATGAACTTACAACATGAAATTGAATTGTCTAACTGATGGCTCTGTTATGTTGAGTTTATATATTATTTAAGGAAGTATGATTAATGATTGGAGAAGGACACACACACACACATAACGAGACACCCCTTTTCTTATATGTGAACTTTCATTTTTTCAAGTGCTGTGAAAGTTTGTGATCCTATGTGAACGATTATTCATTAGTTTTAAGATCTCTCAATGGTTATACATAAATTTCTTTGACTTATAACACTTTTATGATAAAAGATGACACAATACCCAAGAACTATCACCTACAATTCTCTTATAATACTTAAAATCATATAATTATAATCAATGATATATGAATTAATGACACAATAATCACCTGGATCCTTCTGTCAATGTTGATTTATGATCTATCATGACTTAGAAAATGTTGGATCTTTAATCAATTTGTATTTATATTAGGATCAAACGAGCCTGTAACTGAGTGGTATAGAATAATTTTTGGAATCTGAAAGATCGAGGACCAAATATGAGTGGGGGAGTTTCTAGGTTATTGTAGTTGTACTATATGAGGTATTGTGTGGTACTATAGTATCTAAAACTATTCATTTTATTTTAGACTTTGGCCCACCGGTTTGGGACTATAGGTCTTTGGGAATTTAGTACACTAAAGGCCTTCTGTTAATAGGGCCTTTAGGCCACCATGGGCCTTTGGACCAAAGGGATTTTAGGCCACAAATGGCCTTCCAGACATAGGTCCTTCAGGACACTAGGACAAAGAAGAATACAGGGAAGACCAGATAGGAGGAGGCCCAAAAGAGGATTTCGAGCAAGTAGAAACCACAAGAGAAAATATAACAGATTGAAATGATGAGAGGGTATGGAAATTTCCATCAATACTAGTAACTATACAGCTCTGCACGAGGCACTGCTAACTGATCAATGATGTGAGGTGGGGATTTAGAAACCTTCAAATATGCAGATACCAGGGAGGGGCTATTTCAAGCACAGTCAGGTCTTGGGCCTTCAAGTCCATGTATTAGGCCTTGTGCCTTTAGGACTTAGGGTCATGTATGGGTCATATTCCTTGGGGATATGTGTCATGTAAGGGTTTCTACTAAACCCTTAAAATGGGGATTACCTAAAAATAAAATAAAAATATAAGGCATTAGAGCTTTTAGAGCATTTATCTTATAAATTATTTTGATTTCTTTAATTTTTTTGGATATTTTTTCAATTTATATTTATATTTATATTACTATTAAATTCATTTACCGATTGTTTGTTAATTTCATTTATAGGTCAATGTTAGATCATACTCTTGATTCACCTCAGTCTTCAAGTGAGAATCCTCTTCATACCACTAATGAGGTTCCTTATCCTAATATATAGGTGACTTATACTACCACAGGGATAGATAAATATTCAAGGGTTGGTAAATATGGTTGTAAAAGTTTAAATAAATCAGTTTTTATTTCCAATAAAAATAGATGTTGGTTTAGTTTGAAAATAATGGTAATCCCACAGGTCCAAATTCAACAAAATTGAAAAGTTTTGTGGAAATTAATGATCAAGAAAAAAATCATTATTTTGACCTTTAATCAGAGAAATTTCCCCAAGAAAAAACTAGTTCAACTATAGAATAAAATTTTGGTAAGGTCGCTTATTATTATTTTACATGTCATTACATTGTTTTACTAATATATGTTATTTCTTTCTTTTCATCAAATGATATATGATATACCTAAAACTAAAGAAGTCAGGAAGAGATGTCTATATATTTTTTCTTGTAGAAGGAGGGATTATAAATCAACTCTAACCTAAGTTATCATTTTTGGTATAAGACATAATGAAATTCATGTCATATATATCCATTTCTATATGAAGATACTTGGAAGAAATTTATTGAATGTACATGGGACCATTAATTTTTAGTAAGTGAAATTTAATTTTTTGATGTTTTTATATCATTGTAATGATCATCTTAATGTTTTGTTTTTTACTTAGTTAATAGGTTCTAAGAAGAACTCATTAGGAGACCCAAACTAAAAACGTCTACCCTTATAATTTATCTAATGCATGGTATTCTTTATTGGAATAGAAAATTATGACTGAAACAATTCAAAAATTGAGAGTTGAGTCTTCAGGATTAGAAAATATTAACCCTCCTTCCCCGACACCTAGACATGATAAAATGGAATATTTCCAAAATTACCAAAAGGGGATATATATTACCTAAGAATAAAGGGTTTTTGTTGAGATGATTGTAAGTATTTATTTAATTTATAATCTACTACAAATCAGGCCTTTAACAACACTAGTAAAGGGATTTATCAGTTCTATAGAAGTTGTAATAATATAAGTAATGTTAAAGGGTTATCTAAAAGTGCTCTTAAAAAGCACTAATAAATCCCTCTTTAACAGTGTTAAAAAAAGAGTTGATAAAGGATGAATTTATCAGTGTTTTTTTATCACTATTAAAGGCCATATTTAACAACACTGAAAAAAGTGCTAATAAAGGCCCTACTGATAAAGGGTATAATTTGTTTTCACACCACCCCCTTTATTAGTGATCTACCCCTTTATCCGCACTTCTCCCACCTCTTTATCAATTATTTAGATAATTACACCCCAAAATGTACCCCTTCCTCAAATGAGTTTCGAACTTGATACCTCCAGCTTATACACCATTACCTTTTCCACTCCCCTATATTGTTTTATTTTACATTTTACGATGTATTTATATATTTATATAAATTTTGTTATATTTTGTTATCCATATATTTATATATTTTTATATGTATGTTTATATATATAGTTATATATATATATATATATATATTTAAGCACATATTTATTTATATATTTTTTAAATGGATATTGACTCTAAAAATCCTTAAAATAGATAAAAATGTTAAGAAACTCTAAAAACCCTAAAACCCATAAAAAATATGAAATGATCACAACTTCTAATCCAAGTTTCTATTTATACTTCAAAAAAATTCAAATTAGAGGTCATGTAATGAGATTCAATATGATATGTGGTACCAACTGAGCAGACACTTCAATCAGAAGTTATAGCCATTTTAATTTTAAGAAACTATGGTTAGTGAAAAAAACATAGGTTTGGAGGCCTTCTGGGACTTTTTGGGGGTTAAAAAACTAGGGTCTGCAACAATCAATGTTTAATGTCATAAAAAGAGAGTTTTAGGATCTATATCCCACTCCTCCACCATCGAATGTAGATCCCACTCCTCCACCTCGGTGTGTAGATCCCACTCCTCCACCTCCACCTGTAGATCCCACTTATACACCTCATCCTTATCTTACCATATACTATGAGTTATATACTGAGGATACCCAGTATCATATTATAACATCTGGGATGAAATATTATATTAGAGATATTCTACACCATCCGTTGAGGGAGATGGACCGGCTTAGGGTAATGATACTGGATACTATAGATATATCATCTAGAGTACTATTCCCTATAGGTGAGGATTTTATAGTTGGACACATTATTGGATTTTTTTTATCATGGCTATCTTGACTTGTTTGACAACTTACCATTAGGGTATACGAATACTATAAATTTTATTTTATGTTGGTATTAATTTTTTTGAATATTTTAATATATATATCTTTATATATATAAGAATACATCGTAGGTAAACAAATCTTGTATGGAAAGAAAAAATAGGTTGAGGACACATTGAATTTTGATACAACCACACTTTATAAATTAACAAGAAATGAATCATAGTTTTTGGATCCTCATAAACATCCAACAGATGCTAAAATATTTAGATGCATTATTATTGTGATTATTTTAAAAAGATAAATCGTTGAGATTATTACTTAATATATTCTAGTCCACACAGTTTTACAAATATATTTCATGTAATTCAATAATAATTTTTCTTATAGTTACATAAATTTGATTTATCTAACATAATAATTATATTTTACTAGGTATCTTTATATAATTTGGGTTAAAAATGATACATAATTAGTGTATGTTTCTTAGACACTCAATTTACTATTCCAAAGGTGAGGATCATGAGTTTTTATGAAAGAAATGCAAATATTTTTTAAGGATCAAAGAATGATTCTCATTGTTCTTACTAGAAATAAGAGTTGAATCATGTTCATGAAATATGGGTGTAGTGTTTTATAGGTTTTATTAAATTTCAGTTTGTAATATATATTTTAATGTTTAATTTCAATGTGTAAACTTGATTTAATTTAAATAAAGTTTTTAAGTAAGTAGTTTGTATTTTTGTTGCTGTAGTTATTCTACTACTGCTATTTTTTTTTTGTTTTTACTACTTCATTTTCCAATGGGTTTCTTGTTTCCTATAATTTTTTTAAAAAAATTAGTTTTAACATCAGTTATTATACTGATGTGAAAATTCAATCATACATTAATAAAATTAATGAATTTTTTTTACATCAGTTTTTAAAAGAACTGATATTAAAAACTGTTTTCAACATCGATTAAAAATAAACGACATGGACAAAATATTTACAATATTAATTTTCTAAGATATAGATTCTTGACTGATGATAAAAATTTAAAAAAATTATATAAAACCCCTTTATGAACTTGTGAGGATTGTGAATATAGAATGAAATTTACTGTAGACCAAAATAATTCCCACAACATGAGATGTGTATAATTGGAAATCTAATCGGATAATCCAGAAAATACACATGTTTAGTCTACAAAATCAAAAAATTATAAAGTTTATTTCATATAAAATTATAATTATGATTCTATTGTTCACCTAACTATCTTATGTGATAATAATATCATCAAATCAGTTAATTATATTTCTCAGGTTACTTTTATGAAAGAGATTACATACCTATAAAAGTTTGATGATCATGGTAAATAATTTTTCAGGAAATGTAGAGGTTAAAATAAAAATGTTGTACAAATATGGATGAGGAGAAATGGGAAAAATCTTACTATAATGACTATGGTGGATGGAAGAATTAATGAGGAATATGGATCCCTAATCTCAACCCAAAATTAGTGAAGAAAGCTCCAAAACAACTTTATCAGAAACATGAAAATTCTAGAAAACAAGTTGTTTTGAAGAGAAGATCTTGGTTTGTTGGAAATTATTAGTGGTACAATAAGTTTGGTCACTATGTATTGGATTGTTGGTTTAATGCTTATAATTCTAAAGATTAGAGGAATCCCATTTTAAGGGGGAGTAATCCATTGAAGATAAAATAATAAAAAATTAAGAAAAATATTTCTACATCAAACATACTTGACGAACATAAAGGTTATTTTGATGTTTGAAAAGGTGGTGTTAATAAATGTTATTAATGTACATATCAACATGTAGCAAAAAAATAATTGTAAGAGAATACTATAGGAGAAAGAAGAGTCACCCTTGGGTAGAAATATGAAGACGATTGCAAAATGGATTACACCCAAGAAGTTTCATAAGAATTAATCCTTTTAAAATCATTATATTTTAAGATACATTTATATTTAAATAATTTAAATTGTTCGATATCTTTCTTAACATGAAACACTGATTTTTTTAAAAATTGAAATATATTATAAAAATATTATTATTTAAATATGATCATCTAGCTGTTGAATTGGTGAGTATGAATATGAGTAACATCATTATAAAGTATATGTATAATTTTCTTACTCAATACTAATGTATTTATAAATTCTTAAGAAATTAAGTACTCAATTTTTAGTGAAGTAATTTTGTGCCCCAAGAATGCATTTTCTTCAAAAATGATTTTATTTTATTTTGTGTGTAAAAATTATAATTAATTTATTCCATTTTAGGAAATTTTATTTTACAAAATGAAAATAATTTTAAAAAAGACAGTGTTAAAATTATTTAAAATTGAAATTGTGATAATTTTTTTAAAAAAAATCATTTTTTGATGAAGTGTGAAATATAATGATTTTTATTAAAAACTGCCTTTTCGTTTAAAGTATTTACAAAGTTATATTTGGTTTTAAAATAGTTTTAAATAAAAATTAGTTCATTTATATTATTAATAATAAAATTCAGGTAATTTTAATTAATTTCGTTTTTTATTTTTTGATAAATTTTTTTATATTTCAGAATTTTTTTTATGAAAATCTACTTTTCACCTTGTTTTGTTTGTATAATTTTAAATTAAATTCAACCACTTATAAGAAATTAATCTTTAAAAATCAATTATATATTTATAACCATGTGGTTTAAATTTGGTAAATAGGATACTTTTATTTTTTTATTATGAATAGTAACATTGGTTAATATTTTTCACCTTGGTAAGAGTTTTATTGTCACAGTTTTTTCCCTGAGTTAAATGCCATATTCACCACTTGGTTCTTCAATACAGTGCATATACTACCCATTTTATATTATATATCATGATTACATTTATATTAATTTTATTTAATGATTTATTTGAGGCTATTTATTTCATATAGGTTATGATTCTAAGGTTTTTAAAGCAGTAATGGTTCATTTCACAATCACATCATTATTCAGGATTGTTACTATTTATGTCACCACTAAGGGAATTATTTAATTTCTATATATCAAGCCCCATATAATTTCTTATATTATTGTTATTTATTTATATTAATGGTTTTCCTTTCATTTTCCCCTTCTTAAGTACTCAAAATACCAAAATAATGTTTTTAAGGAAAATCAACTTTGTTTTTTATATGGTTGAGAATATTCTCTTTCCTTATCTACATTTTATTGAAAATGTTTTCAAGAATTTTTACTATTATATAATGATTTATTAATTTATTTTTTACCCATGTTTTCTTTTTATAAAAAGGTTTTAAAGGAATCTTCTTATCATTTTACAAATGAGAAACCTTTTACAGAAGGTGTAAACATAATATTTGTTTTACTTTTCTCAACATGAATGAAATTTACTTCCATCATGATTGGTAAATGATTTGAAGATTCTTTTATAAGTTTCCAATGTTCTTTTCAATGATTTTTTTCTTTAATATTCTATAAATTTCTATATTTGAATAAGTTATTTAAAAGGAAAAGGGTATTTACCTCCAAAACATTTCCAAAGATATTTTAAAGGTATTTTCAACTGTGAAAACACCCAATGATGTTACTAAGGATATGATCCAATGGTTACATATTTATTATTTATATGTATTTTCTATATGATGATGAAGTATTTATGTTATGTGTTCTTGATTCAGTATATAAAATTGTTGAATTATAACATATTTTGAGAAGTAATTATTGATAACTGATTAGGTGGATGGCTTCTATGAGCTCTATAGTGAATGCTTCCCTTCAGCCCTTCATCCTACCTCCTCAAGCCCCAGATCTATCACCTCATCCATAGAAGTTCCCTTCTCCAGTGAAATAAGATGAACTTAGCCAAAATGTTTCTCCACAAAAATCTAATTATAGTGATAATGTGGCTCTGGCACAGATGTACCTAGGGGTAAAACCCAAAAACACTTCATTGAGCTAAACTCGTACAACAACTGCTGCATTAAAATGAGCCTTACTGCACTTCTATTTTGACACTCCTAGGGGATATTCTTTAGATGATTCATATTTTCTTTATAAACTACTAAAATACCTATGAAATGAAAAAATCAAATCATTATATTTATCAATGATAAAATGATAATTATGTTCATATGAAATGAAATGGACTAGGAAAAAGACATCAAAAAATGAAATTTATATTTAGTAATTTAATTATTTTTAGTTAGTTTTAAATATGTTATTTATTAAGTAGTTTGATTATTTATATATAGTTTAGAAATAATAGTTATTATTAGTAATGAATAATTTTATAATAATTAATGAATAACCAAGGATTTAAAAATGAATAAATGAAATGATTAGATAATAATCATTAACAAAAAAAATATTATAGGATTAATGATTTAATACGGAGCAATTATAGACTGATTAAAGAATGATAAACTAAAGAATAGATTAATAGTGATTAAATAGTTATTAAATAATGATTAACTAGTTAAAAACTATACTAAGAAACCTAAGTATCAAATATTAGTATATAATAATATGTTCTAAAATTTTCATATCATAAAGATTATATAGTTTTGAAATAACAGTTTTTATTAGTAATGATTAAGTATAAATTACTTAATTAATAACTTAGTATTAAAAAATTAATACATATAATTACCAACTAATAACACTTATCATTGATAGAATTACAATTATGATCATATAAAGTGAAATAAATAAGAACAAACACATTAAATAACACATGAATGATTTATAATATACAAAAAATTCCTTGAAATTTTTAAGTAGAACGTGGTTTGGATGAGATGATCCTCACTTCAGACATGAGGTAAAATCAAGATTATTTTTAGTTTTCTGCTTAATAACGTATTCTAAAGATATGTACTTTACTTTTGAAGTTTCAAAGGTTTTTATCATTCTAATGACATCTAACATGACATTTAATATATTTTTTTAGAAGGCCAAAATATTTTTGAAATTCAAAAGTTAAGTATATCTGTTTATAAGATGTTATTAACCTTCCAATTGAAAATAAATTATATTTTACCTCACATGTTAATTGTGTCTCATCTCATCCAGAACATGTTCTATTGAAAAATGTCAAAGAATTTATTGTATGTTGTAAAACATTCATGTGTTATTTAATGAGTTTTTTCTTCTCCATTTCACTTTATATGATCATAATTGTCATCTTATCAATGATAAATAAACTAATTTGATGTTTTATATTCTTTTTTACCTTATATTATAAAACATTATGTGACTTATATTCTAATAAAATTTTATATAATTAAACATTACTACCATATTTTAGGTTATAAAAAGTCATCCTAAAATTTCATTATAATAAATATTTTGTGTTCAATCATCATTTTCAATATTAGTTGAACTATTATAATCTTGATCAATTTTTTTTGAAGTAGAGAGTCATGTTTTCCTGTGTGTAGTATTATAGGGAAGTTATTCAAATTGAGAAAAGAGATTATTATAGTACACAAAAAACAAAAGTGGTTAGTACGTATGATTTTTTAACTATAAGTTACATTCAAGATAGAATTAAGGGTTCATTAATTTGGGACCCAATAAAGAGATCAAGTCTATGATCTATAGATATTTTAAATTCTCAGCAACACTGTGTCATCTAGCTTTTCCATTGGTTTCTAATGCGCAGTGGGTCCAAGAAAAAAAATTATTTTATCATCTGTGAGATGGAACCATGATTGATTTATATGTTGATGTTTTTACTATAAAACAATAATGTACAGTTGTACAAATACATAGAATTACAAGAGGGTTTAAAGATGGTCCACCCCATGAAATTGATCCAATTTCAAATGATGCAGAAGAGTACAACCAAGATGATCTCCCATATATACATTTAAATCTGACATCTAATGAGGAGTTCCATAATGATGGAAGAAATGGTGGAAACTGTGCTAATGAGGAGGGAGTAACAAAAGTTGGGGAGGAAGTTTCACGAAATTCATTAGTTGTACAACATCCTAGACCCATAAAAAATCCTCCACCACTCTTTTCATCCTGGCCAGAATTAGTGACACATGTGCTTGAAGTCGACTGCAATATTCTCACACCTGCAACTGAGTTTTATAGAGTTTTATAAGATATGTTTAGTGAGATGAAAAAAACCTTATATGTTGGGAATAATTTTCAAAGTAAATATGCATTAAAAATCATTATAACGAGATTTAAAATTTAGAGACACTGAGGATATATAGTTTATGAATAAGGATTTAATAAATATCTCATATGGTGTGAGAAGTATGGTCATGATTGTAGATTCCTCATGAGGGTGATTTCAGACATTTTATTTGGAGTTTGGAGAATCTCAAGGATTTAGGTAGCTCATAATTGCGTTCAGCCAATCCTGACAAAAGATCATACCATATTGGATGTAGAATTTGTGTCACACATTATCTTTGAGATGATTTGGAAATTCCAAGATGTTCTTATATCCTTTGTGAAAGAGAGGATACAAAAAAGAGTTATTTATAATATTTATTGTAATAAGCCATAGATGGAGAAACATAATGCAATTGTGAACTTTTATGGTGATTGGGATGAATCGTATCGGTTGTTACTGAAATTTCTAGCGACACTGAGGCACACTAACTAATTTTTTTCCATATTGATATAAAGTAACTTGTGTCTCAAGATAACTGACTTGATCCATCTCGTGTTCAATTTAATAAGTTGTTCTGGGCATTCCTCCCATGTATCTCCGCATTTAGTTTTAGAAAATAGTTCATTCATATTAATGTAATTTTTCTATATTGAAAATACAACGACATATTTTTTATTGTAGAAACCCATGATGGAAACCATTCACCTCTTTCTCTTTCCTTTTCCATTGTGAATAAGGAAAAATATGAATCATGGAGTTGGTTTTTGGCATGTATTAGAAACCATTTCACCCACATTAGGGTGTTTGTTTGGTATCTAATAGATATCTCAAGAAATCAATTAGGCAATAAATATATACCCTAATACATGGACACCCCCAAATTCACATCATCAATAATTCATTATACACATTTAGATAAATGTGAGAAAAACATTCCACAATAAACCAATGAATAAGGTAATCACAAGGATAAGTATAAAATGTATTTGTTATTTTTTACAATTTTAATGTAAAGATAAAATCAATTTATGTGAAATATGATGACTTATATGTATCATATGAGCCAGATCATTGATGGTTTGAATAAAATTTTGAACAAATCCGTAAGGCTAACTAAGTAGTTTATGATTATATGATATGAATTAAAAAAAAATAAACACTGGTATATGGAAGGGGGAAGAGGTATGGACACATGACCACAAATATTATGGAGTGCATCAATGGTGTCTTCAAGGGGATTTTCAAGTTACCAATAAATTACCTTTTTCAAGATACATTATATCATTTCATGAAGTACTTTTTTTATAGAAAAAAACTATCCCAAGATAGAATTCAATAGGGGCTATAGTACGAAATGCATTTTTAACAAGTTATTGAAAAGAACATTAAAGAAGCATCTAGTTATCATGTCATCTTTTTCTTCCAAGAAGACTCTTGATTTTATGTTCAAGAGTGTTCATACCCAATCACAAATAGAATCCATGAAAAAATGGCGGTATTATTGGAAGTGAGGCAATTCGAATGTGGAAACTTTCAGGCATTACGGTTTCCATGAACACAGACCATCACATCATTTTAATCTGTGAACATATCCTGGGAAGAATATGTTGATCGAGTGTACTATATGTACACTATTTATAACTATTATTCCACACCATGGATTCTCATTGGATAGTTTCATTATTTCCCAATGCCCGAAGGCCTGCCGATAGTGATACCTAACCTCAACCAGTGGCATAACAAAGGGAGACTGAAGGCCAGTAGAATGCAGAATGAGATGGACTGGCCTCAAGAAAACGGGAAAAGTTTGTGATGCACCATATTTCATCAAGAAGGTTATAAATTAAAATGATTCCCTAACATTGGTTGGTTTAGTTCACACTCTCAGACACAATGATGTATTGTATCCATTGTGATATTCTCATATTTTAAATTATGTGGTGTTATCTTTTCTTTTTTACCTTAGTTTCCAAATAATTCTGTGACTGATATTCTAATAAAATTTATATTATGAAACAATAGTATCATATATTAGGGTATAAAAATTTGTTATAAACATTCTGTTTAATAAAGATTATATGATCAACCATCTTTTCCAATATTAAATGATCAGAAAACATTTTCAATGTTGAGTCATATTTTTTCCATGTGTACTGCTAAGGGGAGGTTATTCAAATTGATAAAGGAGATTATTATAGTACACAAACAACAATAGTGGTTAGTACATCTATTTATATAAAAATAGGTGAACTTCAAGAAAGAATTCATGGGAAGTGAATCACGATGCAGGAGGAACAGTCAGAACGATGACTGTGATGATGTAAATACATCCCATAACCAATAAGAGTATGAATGAAAGAATGGGATGCAATTCCTTGAAAGGTGGGGTAAAAAGAAAAGAACACCAAGTCAATTCAATTATCATTGATAAAATGACAATGGGTTTACATCATCACCATCTTCGTTGTCACTGTTTCTCCTACACTATGGTTCAGTTCCCATGAATTATTTCTTGATGTTTACTTAGTGTTACAGAATTAGTTATACTAACCAGTGTTGTTGGTTATGTACTACAAGAAGCTGCTTGCTCAATTTGAAGATATTCCCCTTTTCATTTGATATATGATCAACATCGCAACATGTGCATATGTGAATAATATTCTTTATTTCTTATAATTATATGACTTGTCCAAAAAAATTTAATATAAAATAACAATAATACATTCATATACACATTAAAAGGCATGTGAAAAGTGGATTTGAGGTGACATTAATTCATAATCAATGTGTCCATGGCTAAACCATAAATCATACATGTGAGAAAATAATCATGAAACATACCATCATGTAGAAATTCATACACAAATTAAAAACCACACCATTTTCTAATAAAATTTTACATAACGAAGAAATTTTTTTTACCTATATAAATCTATAAAACAATATATTACAAAACACCCTTTTATAGGTAAAATAATATCTTAAAAACAATTTAGTAATATGCTTTGAAAAAAATGAAGACATTCCCTTTTCATTTAGTACGAAATAACTTCATAAAACAATGTGAATAAACATGGAATGTCTTACATTCTATAAGTCATAACATTATACTGACCATAATGTAATATTTAAATTTTACACTTATGACTCATTTCATTTTTTTATATAAAAATCGAGGATACTATTATACTCACTGAACAACATAGGCATGTTTCTGAGTCTGTGTTAGTTTGTGGTAAGGTTCGACTGATTAGGGTGCCTCAGGTGCACCATTTTCATCACACGAAGCCTCCACATGCCATTAGACTACTTACATAGTGCTGGATTCTTCGAAATTTCCGTATCAAATTTCACATTTGTTGACCATCACCTGCTTACTGTCTGCGTGGAGAGTTGGGGATAGGAGACACACATTCCACATACTTATGGGAGAAATAACCATCACCCTCGAGGATATGGTAGTGCTTATCAATCTTCTTATCTATAGGGAAGCTGTTATTGGACCCACCTATGAATCTTGGCCTGACCTTAATCATCAATTGTTAGTCGTAAAAATTTTGGTTGACTGTAGGTCTATAGATTGTGGGTTGATATTTATGACCTGGATAGAGAATCAGATTCCAAATTTACCCGATGACACTAATGACCAGACTGTCATGCGTTACTCCCATGCATATATATTATGACTCATTGGAGGGACAATGTTTGCTGATCACTCGGGGGTGAATGTTCACATGATGTATCAAGCCCTACTGGTGGTCTTTGATTGGGATGGAACTTAAAGTTGGGGATCAACCTACTTGGCATACACATACAGAGCATAATGCAGGGTATCCTACAAAGACCGCACATATCTCTGGAGATGCATCATCCTTCTTCAGATATGGGAATGAGAGTATATCCCCTCATTCCGACCTCATATTTCCGGTTAGTTTCTCCCTATAAAGATTCTATGTGATGCCCCACATGGATGATGGTATGATCAATCATCTCTATTGGTTTCTGATGCTACTAAGAGTTATTGAATTTAATTTATCATGATTTTTCACTTTCGATGTTGTATTTTACTGGTGCTGTCAACAACAAAATTTTGTCACAGTTCTGACACACCATTTGGGTACATATCACCTCAAGTTGAGCTATCTCATACCCGACCAGGTATGTATATACAATCTATCACTGTCTAAAAAATTTAATAATAGAATAAATTTTAGTTTTTAGTAAGGGTATTTTTTGAAAAAGGTCACATGTTATTTCAAATTACTTGGATTCCATACAAGACTATATTGGACTATTTTCCAGCATACTGCATTTCTGGAATTGATTATTCATTGTTTGTAGTAACCCTCATTCACTTCCATATTATTTAGTGGAAAAATCTTGATAGAGTCATGCGCTGGATTTTCTATGTTTAGCTGATTCTGTTGCTACTGAGACAGACAAATGAGCATCATAACATGTATCTAATAGGGAGGTAGGATGAGGATTACCAAAAAGTACATTCTGACTTTCTAAACCACTGGGGTAGACGTGCAATATTTTTTATCCAGGGTATACCTACGATGTGATTTTTTCTTTAAGAATATGTTGAGTATGATTCATGGTATAGAATGAAGTCTATACTGTATATTACCCAACATGGTAGAGAGTTTCATACGATCATAATAAAAAAATATCCATTAGTTTTTTGAACTATCTTCTAAGTCATTTTGAATATCTTTATAGGCTACTCACACAGATCATCTTATTCACATGAGTGATGAAGAAGAGGAGGTGGTCTTTAGCCGGGCATCGTTCCATACTAAAGTGCTGGAGATGATGTCATCTTATCATGCAATTTCCAAGATCATCTTCGAGAGTCTATCCTAGAGAGAGGAGGTTACAGCCCTGGAGGAACATCCTCCAACAAATTATAGTGCTAAAGAGACATGATGATAATGATGTAGACCACATAGTGCTGCATGTGAGGCCTCACCTATTGCATAGGAAGAGGCCGGTCCTCTAGTAGTCCAGCCTCACCCGATTGAGGATGCGATTTAGGAAGCATGGGATCCATATTTCTTATAAGGATATCTGAAGTTCTCTCTAGCTTGGGGTCCAGTTCCATTGTAGCCTTGGGATCCAGATCCAACACAACCTTGGGGTCCATATCCATCACCAGATTGGTTCCCTATTGCGATTATGCCAATTCCTTCTACCACCCTAGTGGGAGAATGATTGGGAGCGATATACTACATGCAGTTGATACTTCCTCCCACTGAAACATAGGTAGATCATGTGATGGTTGATGTTCTAGTTCCTGGATATCATTCCTCTCTAGTTCATCAGACTCCCCCAGCACATAGCTCAACGATCTCGATTCGATCATCCCCTTCACAGACCACCTGTGGGATGGAATCTCCACCCCATGGACATTGATTTTACTTGTTCATGTATATATTTTATATCTATTGTCCCTTTTTACATGTTTATCCAGTGTTTCAGTTTTAATTAATATTTTATGTATATTTTATATTTTATAAACTTTCAAAGTCGACTACATGAAACATAGGAATAATTATTAAATTTCAAGTAGCTAACATTAAAATATTATAAAATATTCAGTATAAAAACAATATAAATAAAATTTAAAAGATAACCTAAATATCTTAAAAGTTGTTGAATATAAAATGTGTTTTATAAATAAAATAAATAATTGAAAATGAATGGAATGTAAAAAAGTATTATAAATACCATTATAATAGTTTAAAAAAAATAGTAAAATTTATTTTTTAATAAAATATTGATGATGTTGGAACATTTTAGATTGAAACTAACCCTATATATTGAACCCTGATAAAGACCCATTTTATTTTCCTAGATGATTTCTCTCTTAATGACCCATTTTCACCCAATGATATTTATATCAACTTGAAGATCAAATAGAACCCAGGTGGTGAGCACGATCAAGGTGTATAAATAGGATGGAAAGTTTTCATTGTATATAATTCCTTATTATTGTTTGAATCCTTTTTTCACTAGCCTTTATTTATATATATTCACTTTAACTTCCATGACTATTTTTCTCTTGAAGAACAATTTTCAACCAATGTTTTTTATATCAACTTGAAAATAAACCAAAATCAATACATAGTTCTTAAAAATGTTTCAAATTTGAGTGGCACAAAAGTTATTTCATAAATATATAACATTTTCACTTTCAAATGTTATTGAAAAAATTCTAAACAACATAAAACAACAACAAAAATATATATATATGAATATCATAATATATAAATCTATATATTTATAAATATAATAACATATATAATTAAATTATTATTTTTTAGTAGAAAGGCGGCATGCACGTTTCCTCCTTCAATTGTCATTTTTTTTAAAAATTAACCTACAAATTTTATTTTTTTCAAAAAACATATAAAAAACTTCATCTTTTTTTAATAATTATCTTTTGTATGGGTTATTGTATTTAAGATTATTTGGTGAACTATTATAGGTGTTATAGGTCAGATTTTCAAGAGTATTTTTCTGTATATGGATCCATCCTAGACGATGAGGCCCTTCCTATTTATCTGGAAGTTCCAAAGGACCCTTTTCCATTGGAGTTGGTTTAGTTGAGCCATAATGTCAATCCAAGAACTGCCTGCACATAAAGATAGGGGGTGGGATTTTCCAATATAGCTTGTGCTCTTCATGTGATAGGTTCAACTTTTGATCTGATGACCATTTCCCCCACAACGGTGCATGCCCTTTCTATGTTGTATAGGGCATTTCCATATATGGTCCAAAACCTTCATTCTTTGGTTGGTAATTTGATATTGGTCTTTCTAAGGGAGCTTGAGGTCATCATTTATTATTCATCACTTTAAAACACATAAAGTCTGTGGATTTCTTACAGTATCTCTCTAAGGATACGAGTTTCAACAAGTGATTATATGTTTAAGGTCACAACAGAGGTGCATGGAAACACAAATCACACAAAAATAGAAGTAAAATGAAGAACACACAATATTAATTTGGATAAAAAAATTTCCTACATCCATGGGAGACTGGGTAATTTATCTATTATCTAATCTATAGACAAAACTTAGAGTATCACACAATAAATATCTATAAATTTTCTTATGGGATTCAATCCCGTTATATATAGAGGAATCAAAAACATTTTCTCCCAATTGGTGGGTAGTTTAGCTACCCATTAGAATTCCTCCATCGATTGATGTCCAGAAAGTCGGATGATCGTCAATTGCATTAGCTACCCACCATGGAATTATCCATAATCTTGTCCTCAAGGAATATTCTCATGAAATGAAACTTCCTCCAATAAATACTAATATTGGGAGTGGCCCCCAAAAATCTCCTCCTCACGACCAATTTGGGGTAGAATCTAGGCCTGAGGTCTATTTGTAGGCATAGAAAATTTTATCCACAAATTGAACATGCTTCTTCTCACTATATGACATGTCACTTAAACTATCTTTAATTGATTTTGAGTTGACTGTGGTCTCCATCAAATGATATAATCCTTGGGAATCTTTCCCAGTAAGCATCAGTGCATCCCCATGTGATACTTCTAACACTCTACCTACTATGAGAATATTGTACCCTTTCACATCATGCCTACTTAATGATAACAAGTTTTGTATCATCATCATAACAAATTTCACGTCAATCAGTTTACGTACTGCTCCATCGTGTGTCTTTAATTTCACCATCCTGATACCTCAAACATCACATGTTGACCCATCACTAAATCTCATCGAATCTTGTACCTATTGAAAAGTATGAAACACACTTTTGGTCATACATATTTGCACATATCTCCCTAAATCCAAAACCCATCTGCCTTCCTTTGGATATTGAGCCTGATCGTTCTTCCTTTTTAAAAATCAGAATTCACACTTCATGTGCCCGTATATTTTGTAGTAATGACACTAAAATTCTCCCCATTAAACTCTCTAATCAGAGTGAAATATTCCCGTTGTCACACAGGCTTCATCATCAGCCGATAATTCAGTTATGTTTTCAACCATATCTTCATCTTTCTTTTTCCTAGAAATGTATCATTCAAAATCTCCACAGTCACTTTTATAGTGAAACTTTTTCTTGCCTTAAAAACATGTGATTTAGCTAGGATCATGTCCTATCGATTTTGTACTCCATTATTTACCTCCTAACTTTCGGTGTCAGCTCCTCCCACATTGATCATATCACATCTCACTGATTTTATCACCTGAATGCATTGTGGATCTTTGAAATTCCTCTGAATCTTGAAGAAATTCCATCACATTGTTCAGATTCATTGTTTTCTTTCCGTATGATCAATGCAGTCATAATTCTATCAAATGAGCTTGGTAATGATGAAAAAAGAAAATGTGCTTTGTCTTCCTCTCCAACCATCACACCGAGCCCCAATATCTGTGTCAATATTTTTTTGAATTCATTGGTCTGATCCAAAATATTTATTCCATCATCCATCTAAAATTGGTAGAATTTCTTCTTTAGGAATATTTTTTTGGTGAGTCAATTCACCATATACTTCTTTTCTAACTTCCTCTAGATCTCCTTATGGGAGGTTTCATCCAACACTGAGTACTTAATGTCGTTCTATAGACAAAGTTGAATTGTGCTGATGAAGCGCATATCGAGATATTTCCAATCATCATCACCGGTTCTCTTTTGATTTTCTTTGATCAATATTCAAATCATGCACTGAGGCAGAAGAATATATTACACCATGATTCTCCACAAGACAAACTTTTTCTGACCATTGTACTTCTCGTTATCAAATTTTGGTTGCACCTCACCACTAGCCACTTTCGTTATCAAACCCCTTTGATAGAACTTTATGGAGTATGAAATATTAAAATCTAACTATACAGATGTGTCTAGAATGGTTGAAATAGTGGGAATACAGTCATGGATTACTGAAAGTGGATTCCGATAGGCCTAAATATCACCAAAACAAATGCAGCGGTCTAGATTTCTTACTGACATGGTGATGATGTGGCACTGACATGGCACACTAGAGCAGCTACCAAAATCTCATTGGGAATTTCATCAGTGACATGAACGTTACCTTCTTCCCCATCATGGGGTTATTTTTCACCCATGGTTTGATTGGAACTTTGACCGGATCTACATGGCTCATTTCAACTCTATTTTCAACACCACTGGTTCCATTGAAATCATATCATCGTCCTCTTCATGGATCTGGCCACAAAACAATTTCTAAATACTTTTAATTTTATGATCACAAGAAAATCCTCCTGCCCTTTCTCTGTTTCGACTCCACTCTCTATGACCCTCTATAATACCACTTTTAAGGGCACATAGGACTTTCATGGCAACAAAAATCACACAAAAATAGAAGAAAAAAGAAGAAAACAAAATTTTAACATGGTTTGGAAATTTTCCTACATCCATCATAGAATGAGTTGTTTCTCTATTATAACATCTCCAGATAAAACTTAGAGGATCACACAATACATCTCTACTACTTTGTTTATGGGATTCAATCCCGTTACAAGTATAAGAATGAAATTGTTTTTCTCCCGGTTTGTGGGTAGTTAAGATACCATTTAAAATTCATCCACCAGCTATTTTCCACAACGTTATCTACTCTTAAATTGTGTAGGCTACCCACCATGGAATCCTATATATTATTTCTGATAGGGAATGCTCCTTGGAAATGAAACTTACACAAATCACTCAAAAAATTGGGAGTGGCCCCCACAATATTCTATCTCATGCAACATGCATATAAGGATATTCTGAAAAAAAACATGTTTCAATGTGGTTCATTGAGGGTTTTGATAAATACATATCAACAAAATTCAGTGTGTGTGGTTCATAAATATTATTTTCTTTTGTTTATACAAGGTTTGATGTTGTAGAAATTGTAAAGACCCATAAAATTCAAGGGAAATTTTTTCTTAATTTTCTTTGGAATTTTACAAGAGCGCGGTTTCTGACGGCACCTGATTACGAGGCCCGGTGAGCCCAGAATCAATTTCCGAAGTTTGGCTTGGGTACATTCAGTGAACGAACGAGCGGGAATTTCTAACTCTTGATCCGGTGCTTGGAATTGAAATCCGAGGAAACCGATGAACTCGCAGCGCCGATATTCGCTTAAGGATACCTTTTCCGAAGTTGCTTTTATTGCGGGACGAAAGTTAGTTTTTGGGAGAATTATAAGAAGTTAAATAAAAATGTGGAACACTTTTTATTTTTCTTACTTGTTGGTTAACTCCTCTCAAAGGAAGTTAAAGGTGGGACCCACATCCACTTAACCTCCCTTGGGTGGATTAAGTGTGGTGGGGCCCACACGAAACCCAACTTTTCATCTCCTCTCAAAACTCCCATAACTCCCCTTTTAAATGAAATTGACAACTTAGCTTATTAATTGGGTTGAGTTGTCTAATCTTTTTCAAACCTTTGAAATTCAAAAAGGTTTGGTTGAGTAAATAAAATAAGCTCTTAGCTTATTTTATTTGGTTAGAATTCTCTAGCCTCTTGAGAGTTTTGAAGCCTTCTCCTTCTCCTTCTTCTTCTTCTTCTTCTTCTTCAAGCTTGACGAAGAACGCGAAGAACCTTCGAGCTCCGACAAAGAACGCCACCCCTCTCTTATTCGTAGCCGATTGTATCCGAAGATCGACGACGCCTTCCGTGTCAACGAAAGGGAATGCCGCTCCCTCCTCGGACTTCCATCGTCGGCTTACGAAGATTCGCCAACGACGTACCTCTTCGGACGTACCTCTTCGTCATCGGATTTGACGAACGATTACCGCGACGCCCGACCTCCGCGACGTTGTCTTCCGCGGGTCGTTGACGATCTTCAAACTTGAACCCAAGGTAGGGGTTTGTTGTGGTTTATTTCTTTAATCTCGTTCTTGGTTCTAGAATGATAATCTTGTGATTAAATTTTTTAAGAGTTATCATCTAACGAGAGGGGGGTCGGACCGCACAAACACGACCGAATTCCCCCTCCTTTGTTCTTGGTTTTTTATATAATCTTGTGGATGAACGAGAAGGCGTGGTGCCGTCGCACCACGCGGGAATTGCCCGGCTTAATTACGCGACGCCGTCGCGTCGCGCCGTGGAAGGATTATCATGAATGCGATGCCGTCGCGACGCGTCGAAGGGAACCGAAGGCGCCGCGGCCGGAGCGGGGCCGCGACGGTAGGGTGCGGTGCCGTCACACCGCGCCGGACGACGAACACCGCGGCCGGTTCCGGGCCGTGGTGGGACGAGAAGACCGGCGGCTCTCCGGGCCGCCGGCGTCGGAAACCAGAAGGGGACCGGCTTTGCCGGTCCGTTGAAGAAGAACCGGCTGGCTAGGTGGGCCGGCCGGAAGGGGAAAACCGGGGGAATTTAATTCCCCCGGTCAACTTAAATGCCCCCCCATTTATGAGGGGGGGAGAGGTTTCTTTATGGGGGGAAGGCGGCCCCCCGGTTTTCCTCAAAGAAGGACCCCATGAGGGGGGGGGGGGGGTTCTCCAAAGGCGCGGCTAAAACCCGCACCGCCAAAATGAAGAAGCGGGGGCCTCTCCCCCCCGCGCGTGGCACCAAGCGGCGCCAGGCCGCGCCGCCGCCGGCCGGGCCACGCCACCGCGCCGGCCTACGCCGCCGCGCCGGACCGCCGCCGGCTGGGCCGGGTCGGACCCGGTTCAGGTCGAACCGGTTCGGGCAGACCCAGGGGGGGCCGGGCCGGGTCGCCCCGGGCCCGGACCCCCCGTTTTCGAATCATTTTCGGTCTTTTGGACATAACTTGAGCCACGAACCTCCGATTGACGAACCGTCAGCGGCAATGCGATCCTTGGATCGAGACGGTCGATTTGGTATATCGCACTCAAAGTTTCGGAATACTTTGAGTTCGTCTGGGTTGGTTCGTACACGAAACCAACCGGGCTCTCGGAGCGGAAACACTCATATCTTGAGCTACGGACGTCCGATTGACGTGTCGTCAGCTTTGTTGTGTTCCTCTTAGTGAGACAGATCTTTTGGCATACTCCGTCTGAGGTTTGGACGTAGGTGGAGTATGGTCGGGTTGGTTTTTCCTTAGAAACCAACCGGGCCCCTAGGACAAAAAAACCAATAACTCTCAGACCAGGCGTCCGATCGACGCGCCGTCTGTTGCGTTGAGTTCCTGTTGACGATACGAAACTTTTGGATACATCAACTCTGGACTTTGTGATAGTTGATGTATCAGCCTCTCGGCTCGTGGAGCGGACCCTCCTGTACGAGCTTGCTGTGTGCGGGAACCCTAGTGCTGGCTGCGACTGTTACTGTGACTGCTACTACTGCTACTGCTACTGTGATTGCGACGACGAAAGTACAGAGATACTGTGTGGATTCGACGACGACGACTACAACACTGAGCGATCCTACGTGGATCAGTGCTACAGGTCCTGTGTGGGCCCGATCTTGTGTGGGTCCGATCCTGTGTGGGTCTTTGCGCTCAGCGGTCCTGTGTGAACCAGCGCCTACAGGTCCTGTGTGGGCCCGATCCTGTGTGGGTCTTTGCCGGGGTTAGTTACCTATCGATCATTCGTGGGTCCGACGACTTAGATGGATCTGAGATCATCATTATCATCTTTAGAAGATGTTTACCTGTGTGAGCTGAATCCTGTTACTTTCCTGTGTGGACTGAGTTGTGCTATCCTATGTGGATTTCGTTTTGCTTTCCTGTGTGGAATACGTTTACTTTCCTGTGTCGACTGAGTTGTACTTGGGCTCAGAGGTTGGAGCGTATTGGAATTGATGACTTAGGTATATGTATGGGCATATACCTAAGCAGTGTCGGTTGTTACTTTGTGTTTGTATCTTACTTTGTGGTTTATCCTTTGTGGATTTTGTGAGACCTTCGGGGGTCTCGGGGTCCCTACCGAGTAGCTTATACTCACCCCTGCACGGGCTATGCCCGCACTACGTTTTGTTGGTTGCAGACGACAGACAGCGTTGATCTTGGCTGAGGCTTGTTGAGAAGGACAGTACCTGGAGGTGGACCACTGGGCGGGACGTGTTCGGAGCGGACGACGGAACCCGTGGAGCAGTGGAGCTATCTGTACCCACCCTTCAGGTGGGATTTCCAGTGGACAGCTCGGGGTAGCGGCTTTTACTTTACAGTTGTTGTTTTCCCTTTCGAGTTGTACTTTACTTTCAGTTTGGGTTTGTATACTGGCCCATTTACTTTTCCGCACTTTCAGTTGTACTCTTTTTTTTACTTAGTGTTTACTTTCCGCTTGCTTACTCTGTGGTGTTTGTTTACTTTACAAAGGCAATGCCTTCCCTTTTTACTAGGATTTACGCCTTGGTGCTAGTCACCAGCCCCTGGCCTATGGAAGGCGGGCTTGGGGTAGTCACGGCACGGACCCCGAGGGCGGGTTGTGACAAATTGGTATCAGAGGAGTTCGGTTCTACCGCGAACTCTGATCTTTTATATGTAAAGCAATAATGTTTAGCGTATTGAGTGTGGTTATCAGTCCAGGGAGTCCAGTGTTGGTGCAGCGGCCGACGTATCCGTACACCAGGACCCTGACTTCTGATTTCCGACTTAATGCACGAAAACATTGATTGCGTGTGTGTTTCAAAGTTTTCTTTGTGATTACTTTATATCAGCTCACCAGGTATACTGTTCTGACCGTGGCGCACCTGTTCCCTTTTCAGGATGGCCCCACGACGGCAGCCAGCTAGGGTTCCGAGAGTCGAGTGTGACGACAGCCCACCGAGCGACGAGGCCTCGGTGTAGGGCCCTTTGTCAGCAGTGGCACCGGCGGTAGCTCTACCCGTCGAGCCACCGATACTTCCAACACCAGCCGCTGACGATGCACATCGCCTCAGCGCACTGCATGAGTTTCAGCGCCAGCGACCACCCAGGTTTTGCAGGGAGAAGGATCCCCAGGCAGCCGAGAACTGGCTGGATGCAGTGGTACGTGTGTTTAGGCTAGTGAGGACACCAGCAGACCTCATGGTGATCCTCGCTGCGAGCCTACTACACGCAGCAGCAGGACGATGGTGGAGCTTGATGCTCCAGGTGCACGATGAGGCATCTCTTCTTTGGACGGACTTTGAGAGCCTCTTCCGCTCAGAGTTCGTCCCATCCACCCTTCGTGCGGTGCGTATCCAGGAGCTTCTTCAGCTGCGGCAGGGCAGCATGACGGTCGCTCAGTACTCGGCGAGATTTACCGATCTTTCGCGCTACTCTACTGACATGGTATGAGACCCATTCTTTCGGGCCCGGACCTTCGAGCAGGGTTTGAGACACGAGATCAGGGCATCGCTGATCTCCCTCAGCATACCGACTCAGACAGGAGTACTGGAGCGGGCCCTTTTGATCGAGAGATTACTTGCTAAGTCTACACCTGCACCGAGACCCACCGCAGGGCGGCACGTGGCAGAGTCATCTGCAGCAGGCAGTCGATGGATGACTCAGGGGTTCAGGCAGACCAGACCTTCGGGTAGACGACCTCAGGACACTGGCTCAGCAGTGCGGGGCACACAGCGAGGAGCTAGTCTTTCGAGAGGCAGGCAGTGCTACTCGTGTGGCGGGCAGGGCCACATGGCTCGTGACTGCCTGACCCGCCGTGCTGAGGAGCAGCAGACAGTTGAGGGACCACCGAGGAAGAGGCAGAGGGTCGACCGTGGCGGTCCGCAGGGAGGAGGCGGACGAGGCAGAGGAGCTGGACGAGCAGCCGGTGGTGGGCGACGCTTTGAGGCTCTGCCACCACCACCACCAGGAGGTCCACCCCGACCACAGGGAGCTGGCGGGCATAGACAGGCACAGCTCCAGGCAGCAGAGGCCTACGACCACGGCGCACCCGAGATGATTCGAGGTACTATCTGTGTCTATTCCACCCTTGCTGCAGTTCTTATAGACACAGGAGCGAGTCACTCTTTCATAGCCGCTACCCCTGTTCGGAGCTCGGAGATTCCGACAGAGCCATTGGCTCGATCCTTACGGCTAGAGACTCCTACGGGAGAAGAATCGACGATTACGCACTAGTGCCGGCAGTGTGAGCTTACTCTAGGAGGCAAGAGCTTCGGCTGGGATCTTCTTGTAGCAGCATCGTGGCCTTACGACGTCATCTTGGGCATGGATTGGCTATCTACGGTCCATGCGCAGATTGACTGTTTTAGGCGTAAGGTGCGATCTGTACGCACCGACGGGAGCAGGTTCACCTTCACCGACGAGAAGGGAGCCTTTGCAGCACAGGATGGACTTCCGCGGAGGAGAGGACATACCATTACTCATCAGTTGGCTAGCCTCATCCTTGGAGCAGTTGACGTGCGGAGTCCTGGTTTTCCTGCAGTGGTGGATCAGTTTGCAGATGTTTTTCCCGACGACGTTCCAGGGCTACCTTCTCGCAGAGAGGTAGACTTTTATATTGACTTGTACCCCGGGACAGCCCCGATATCCACTCCAGCATATCGGATGGCCCCCGCCGAGCTTCGAGAGCTACGGGTACAGTTAGAGGACTTGCAGGGCAAGGGGTTCATCCGACCCAGTGTTTCACCCTGGGCTTCCCCGATATTGTTCACCAAGAAGGCGGACGGGAGCTTGAGACTTTGTGTTGACTATCGTCGCCTGAACCAGGTGACAGTGAGGAACAAGTACCCGCTACCGAGGATTGATGACTTCTTTGATCAACTCAAGGGAGCACGGTGGTTCTCGAAGATAGACCTCAGTTCAGGCTATCATCAGCTCAGAGTCAGAGACGAGGACGTGCAGATGACGACCTTCAGATGTCGGTATGGCCACTATGAGTTCTTGGATATGCCTTTCGGCGTAACCAATGCTCTAGCAGTGTTAATGGACCTCATGAACAGGATATTTCAGCCATACCTTGATCGATTTTTCATGGTCTTCATCGACGACATTCTGATTTACTTGACGACTGAGGAGGAGCACGCCTATCACTTGCGAGTTGTACTAGACACACTCCGAGAGCACCAGCTTTATGGTAAGCTCTCGAATTTCCAGTTATGGATACGTGAGGTTCACTTCTTGGGACACGTTATCTCTGAGGCGGGAGTTGCAGTGGATCCTGCAAAAATCGAGGCTGTGTTAGCATGAGAACCACCCAGGAGCGTGACTGAGGTTCGGAGTTTCTTGGGACTAGCTGGATACTATCGGAGATTCGTGCCAGACTTCTCTAGAGTTGTGGCACCACTCACATCTTTGATGAAGAAGGGGAAACCCTTCGTATGGTCAAACAGATGTCAGCAGAGCTTCCAGGAGCTGAGACAGAGATTGACCAGCACACCTATCTTGAGGTTTCCTGAGGAGGGAGTAGGGTACGTAGTTTACTGCGATGCATCAGGGACCAGACTCGGATGTGTTCTGATGCAGGAGCGGGCAGTGATCGCCTATGGATCACGTCAGTTGAGACCGCATGAGCAGAACTACGCTACCCATGACCTGGAGTTAGCAGCAGTGGTCTTCGCTCTGAAGACATGGAGACACTATCTGATGGGCGAGCGCTTTACAGTCTTTTCCGATCATCAGAGTCTCAGGTATATCTTCTTGCAGAAGGACCTAAACCTGAGACAGCGGCGATGGCTCGAGTTCCTCCAGGACTATGACTTTGAGATAGTCTATACTTTTGGGAAGGGGAACGTAGTAGCCGATTCCCTCAGCAGGAGGACGGGCATTCAGTTACTTGAGGAGGCGACAGAGCAGCTAGCCTCTTTGCAGATATCCTTCGTGGATAGAGATGGAGCAGCCTTCCTCCAGTCTCTCACAGTCACCCCTCCACTACTGCAGCAGGTCAGAGAGGCACAGCGTGAGGACGCTGACTGTGAGACACGGCGTGCACAGATATCCTCAGGACATGCACCTGATGGTTTCTCCCTTGGAGCAGAGCACGAAATCCTTTTCAGAGGACGTACCATGGTACCAGTCGCCTTGCGAGAGGAAGTGCTGAGAGAGTCTCACACTTCTCCTTTGGCGGTACATCCTGGAGTGGCGAAGATGTACCAGGATCTCAGACGACAGCACTGGTGGCCGGGCATGAAGAAGGCAGTAGCAGAGTTCGTTTCTCGATGCCTCACCTGCCAGCAGGTGAAGGCAGATCATCAGGTACCAGCATGCTTGGTACAACCCTTGGAGGTCCCGGAGTGGAAGTGGGACGGCATATCTATGGACTTCGTGACTGGACTTCCACGCACTTCCAGAGGTCACGACTCTATCTGGGTGATTGTTGACCGACTCACCAAGTCGACACACTTCTTACCCATCAGAGAGAAGGGCTCAATGGAGAGATTGGGACGTCTCTAAGTTTAGGAGATTGTGCGGCTCCATGGCATGCCATCATCTATCGTCTCCGATCGAGATGCTCGCTTTACTTCCCGGCTTTGTTAGGGGTTGTAGGAGGCGTTCGGGACGCAGCTACGTCTGAGCACGGCCTTTCACCCTCAGACAGATGGTCAGACGGAGAGGACCATTCAGACTCTCGAGGACATGCTCCGCGCATGTTTCCTCGACTTTGGTCGTAGCTGGGAGGACCACCTACCCTTGGTGGAGTTTGCGTACAACAACAGCTACCACTCCACCATCGGGATGGCACCGTACGAGGCGTTGTACGGCCGACCTTGTAGATCTCCTTTGTGCTGGACAGACCCTGGGGAGTCAGCACTGGTGGGACCGGAGATGGTCCAGGCCACGACAGAGAAGGTCCAGGTCATCCAGGAGCGGATGAGGACAGCTCAGAGCCGGCAGAAGTCATTCACTGACAGGAGGCAGAGGCCACTAGAGTTCGAGGATGACGACCACGTCTTCTTGCGGGTCTCACCTCGACATGGTATTCGGAGATTTGGCCAAGGCGACAAGTTATCTCTGCGCTTCATCGGACCCTTCCAGGTCCTCAGCAGGATTGACGAGGTGGCTTATCGCCTGGCTCTACCACCTCAGTTGCACCGGGTGCACGACGTCTTCCACGTGTCTCAGCTGAGGAGATACGTGCATGACCCGACGCACATCATTGACCATGGGGAGCTAGACGTTGACGATGGGGAGACTTTTACGGAGGTCCCGGTGGAGATAGAGGATCGACAGGAGCGGGTCCTACGTGGGCGATCGATTCCTCTTGTGCGAATCAGATGGCAGCACGAGAATCTCCAGGAGATCACATGGGAGTGGGAGGCTCAGATACGTGCTCAGTACCCTCATTTGTTTCACTAGTTTCTGATGTATCTTTACGGGGACGTAAAGCCCTGAGGTGGGAGTAATGTAAAGACCCATAAAATTCAAGGGAAATTTTTTCTTAATTTTCTTGGGAATTTTACAAGAGCACGGTTTCTGACAACACCTGATTCCGAGGCCCGGTGAGCCCGAAATCAATTTCCGAAGTTTGGCTCGGGTACGTTCAGTGAACGAACGAGCGGGAATTTCTAACTTTTGATCCGGTGCTCGGAATTGAAATCTGAGGACACCGATGAACTCGCAGCGCCGATATTTGCTTAAGGAGACCTTTTCCGAAGTTGCGTTTATTGCGGGACGAAAGTTAGTTTTTGGGAGAATTACAAGAAGTTAAATAAAAATGTGGAACACTTTTTATTTTTCTTACTTGTTGGTTAACTCCTCTCAAAGGAAGTTAAAGGTGGGACCCACATCCACTTAACCTCCCTTGGGAGGATTAAGTGTGGTGGGGCCCACATGAAAACCAACTTTTCATCTCCTCTCAATACTCCCTTAACTCCCCTTTTAAATGAAATTGACAACTTAGCTTATTAATTGGGTTGAGTTGTTTAAACTTTTTCAAACCGTTGAAATTCAAAAAGGGTTGGTTGAGTAAATAAAATAAGCTCTTAGCTTATTTTATTTGGTTAGAATTCTCTAGACTCTTGAGAGTTTTGAAGCCTTCTCCTTCTCCTTCTTCTTCTTCTTCTTCTTCTTCAAGCTTGACGAAGAACGCGAAGAACCTTCGAGCTCCGACGAAGAACGCCACTCCTCTCTTCTTCGTAGCTGATTGTATCCGAAGATCGACGACGCCTTCCGTGTCAAAGAAAGGGAACGCCGCTCCCTCCTCGGACTTCCTTCATCGGCTTACGAAGATTCGCCAACGACGTACCTCTTCGGACGTACCTCTTCGTCATCGGATTTGACGAACGATTACCGCGACGCCCGACCTCCGCGACGTTGTCTTCCGCGGGTCATTGACGATCTTCGAACTTGAACCCAAGGTAGGGGTTTGTTGTGGTTTATTTCTTTACTCTTGTTCTTGGTTCAAGAATGATAATCTTGTGATTAAATTTTTTAAGAGTTATCATCTAACGAGAGGGGGGTCGGACCGCACAAACACGGCCGAATTCCCCCTCCTTTGTTCTTGGTTTTTTATATAATCTTGTGGATGAACGAGAAGGTGTGGTGCCGTCGCCCCACGCGGGAATCGCCCGGTTTAATTACCCGACGCCATTGCGTCGCGCCGTGGAAGGATTATCATGAACGCGACGCCATCGCGCCGCGTCGAAGGGAACCGAAGGCGCCGCGGCCGGAGCGGGGCCGCGGCGGTAGGGTGCGTTGCCGTCGCACCACGCTGGACGACGAACACCGCGGCCGGTTCTGGGCCGCGGAGGGACGAGAAGACCGGCGGCTCGCCGGGCCGCCGGTGTCGGAAACCGGAAGGGGACCGGCTTTGCCGGTCCGTTGAAGAAGAACCGGCCGGCCAGGTGGGCCGGCCGGAAGGGGAAAACCGGGGGAATTTAATTCCCCCGGTCAACTCAAATTCCCCCCCATTTATGAGGGGGGGGGAGCGGTTTCTTTAAGGGGGGCAGGCGGCCCCCCGGTTTTCCTCAAAGCAGGCCCCCACGAGGGGGGGCCGGTTCTCCAAAGGCGCGGCTAAAAGCCGCGCCGTCAAAATGAAGAAGCGGGGACCTTGCCCCCCGCGCGTGGCACCAAGCGGCGCCATGCCGCGCCGGACCGCGCCGCCGCGCCTGCCGGGCCGGGTCGGACCCGGGTCGGGTCGACCCAGTTCGGGCCGACCCAGGGGGTCGGGCCGGGTCGCCCCGGGCCCGGACCCCCCGTTTTCGAATCGTTTTCGGTCTTTTGGCCATAACTTGAGCCACGGACCTCCGATTGACGAACCGTCAGTGGAAATGAGATCCTTGGATCGAGGCGGTCAATTCGGTATATCGCACTCAAAGTTTCGGAATATTTTGTGTTCGGCGGGGTTGGTTCGTACACGAAACCAACCGGGCTCTCGGAGCGGAAACGCTCATATCTTGAGCTACGAATGTCCGATTGACGTGCCATCAGCTTTGTTGTGTTCCTCTTAGTGAGACAGATTTTTTGGCATACTCCGCCCGAGGTTTGGACGCAGGTGGAGTACGGTCGGGTTGGTTTTTCCTTAGAAACCAACCGGGCCCCTAGGACGAAAAAGCCAATAACTCTCAGACCGGGCGTCCGATCGACGCACCGTCTGTTACGTTGAGTTCCTGTTGACGATACAGAACTTTTGGATACATCAACTCTGGACTTTGTGACAGTTGATGTATCAGCCTCTCGGCTCGTGGAGCGGACCCTCCTGTACGAGCTTGCTGTGTGCGGGAACCCTAGTGCTGGCTGCGACTGTTACTGTGACTGCTACTACTGCTACTGCTACTGTGACTGTGACGACGACAGTACAGAGATCCCGTGTGGATTCGACGACGACGACTACAACACTCAGCGATCCTACGTGAATCAGTGCTACAGTTCCTGTGTGGGCCCGATCCTGTGTGGGTCCGATCCTGTGTGGGTCTTTGCGCTCAGCGGTCCTGTGTGAACCAACGCCTACAGGTCCTGTGTGGGCCCGATCCTGTGTGGGTCTTTGCGGGGGTTAGTTACCTATCGATCCTTCGTGGGTCCGACGACTTAGATGGATCAGAGATCATCTTTATCATCTTTCGAAGATGTTTACCTGTGTGAGCTGAATCCTGTTACTTTCCTGTGTGGATTGAGTTGTGCTATTCTATGTGGATTTCGTTTTGCTTTCCTGTGTGGAATACGTTTACATTCCTGTGTGGACTGAGTTGTACTTGGGCTCGGAGGTTGGAGCGTATTGGAATTGATGACTTAGGTATATGTATGGGCATATACCTAAGCAGTGTCGGTTGTTACTTTGTGTTTGTATCTTCCTTTGTGGTTTATCCTTTGTGGATTTTGTGAGACCTTCGGGGGTCTCGGGGTCCCTACTGAGTAGCTTATACTCACCCCTGCACGGGCTATGACCGCACTACGTTGTGTTGGTTGCAGATGACGGACAACGTTGATCTTGGCTGAGGCTTGTAGAGTAGGACGGTACCTGGAGGTGGACCACTGGGCAGGACGTGTTCGGAGCGGACGACGGAACCCGTGGAGCAGTGGAGCTATCTGTACCCACCCTTCAGGTGGGATTTCTAGTGGACAGCTCGGAGTAGCAGCTTTTACTTTACAGTTGCTGTTTTCCCTTTCGAGTTGTACTTTACTTTCAGTTTGGGTTTGTATACTGGCCCATTTCCTTTTCCGCACTTTCAGTTGTACTCTTTTTTTTACTTAGTGTTTACTTTCCGCTTGCTTACTCTATGGTGTTTGTTTACTTTACAAAGGCAATGCCTTCCCTTTTTATCGGGATTTATGCCTTGGTGCTAGTCGCCAGCCCCTGGCCTATGGAAGGCGGGCTTGGGGTAGTCACGACACGGACCCCGAGGGCGGGTCGTGACGGAAATGGTGGAACTACGGCAGCAACTAGCTATGTTCCAACTGGAGAGATTGCATTATTTTGTTGGGGGGGGGGGATTTTGACACCAACGTAGAGGCTTCCAAGAAGAGTGGAGGCTCAGACATTTCCTCTTGTTCTTTTCAATATTTCAGGTATTTTCTATTTGATAAGGTTCTTTTGGATTTAAGATATTTAGGTATCAAGATCATTTGGCATAACAATAGAAAAGCAGTGGGAGAATATGGAGTGTCTAAGTTAGATAGGTTCCTATCTAATATCCAGGATATAAACAATTTCACACCGGCTACTACTATCCACCTAAAAAGGACCTTATTCGACCACTCACCTATATTGGTATAAGTGAAGTAAGATAGAAGTGATACAAGTTTTTTATATTCAAGGAGCCAGGTTTGGTTGGAAGTTTTATGAAATTATTAAAAGAATTCCAGGATAATGAGGTGGTTGATTTATCATGGATAGGGCTAATGCAACATCTGCATCATTTGAAGAATGTCATCCTCGAATGGTTGGTGAGAAGACCATGTAGAGAAGATATTCTAGGGAAGAGTATGGTTGAAATTGAGAGTCTGGAGGAGAAAAATCAAGACAATTGGGATGATGACTCTTATATAATCCTGACAAAAAAACAAAACATCATCTTTGAAAAGATTCTAGAAATGGAAAGTTTATAGAGGAAAAAATATAGAACTTTTTAGCTCATGGATGGTTATAGGAGCACAAAAGTTTTTCATTCTTGGGTCAAGGAAAAGAAGGTGGTTAGGAAGATCAAATTAAAGATGTAGGATGGGTCAAACATGGTGTAGATCTAGGCAGAAGGGAATATGAACCTCGATCATTTCAAGGTTTTTTTGGCAAGTGAAAACACATTGGTTGTTAGAAGAGATACAGGTGCTAGAAAAGAGGAGGATTTACTGAATTTTATTCCAAGATCGGTGGTCGATTTATAAAATGACTTGATGGAGGCAGTTATAGAAGAGGATGAGATAAAAGAGGTGATTTACATCTTGAACTAGGAGAGTTATCCATGTCTAGATGGTTTTATTGAAAACTTATTTGGGGATACATGTGATATCATAGAGTCTCATGTGGGGGATGTTGTACATGATTTCTTAAGATGAGGTGACCTTTATAATGATGTATGTGGTTCAAGAATTGTGGTGATTTCAAATACCTAAGTTCCCTAAACCCTCAACTATTATAGGATGATATACATTTTCAATTTTTTATAAAAAATTCTACCCTTCATTATTAATAGAAGAATCAACCACCTCATTCAAAAAATTGGGTTTATAGGAACAAAATCACTTTGTAAAAGGTAAAAGCATACAAGGGGAAACTTTGATAGCTAAGGAGATGGTGGATAACATCAATAAAATAAACCTAGGCTCAAATATTATGGTAAAGTCGACATGGATATGGATGATTAGAATGGAGCTTTATCAATTGAGTCATGGGGGTGTTTGGTTTAGGTAATGGGTCACTGATATATTCTTTATATTCTTATCCTTATTATGGCTATACATATCTATGATGGGAAGGAGCTTTATTTTCTTCAATAGTGTTCGAGGTCTAAGTACACATGATCCACCGTCAACCTATATTGTCATTATGGCACAAGAATCTCTCTCATGGATCATCAAACGAACTTTAGAGGAAGGAATGATAAAACCCTATAGAAATAGAAGCATGAATAATTGGGTTTCTCACATCATGTTTATTGTAACACCCCGACCCTAGAAGCCCGGAGCCAATGCATTATTTTAATACATTAGCATGATTATAAGGAATCATGTCCCTAATGACTGATTATTATATTAATCTTGGAAAATAGATTATATACATGAAAGTTACATGACACATTCAAACATAAAACACAAAATAAATAATCCTTTTAGAATGCCATAATTCCTATATCTTAACCCTGTATATAAATCACAATACACTTCTTGGAGTCCTGGGAAAACAAAACATAAGAAAGGGGTGAGATCAGATGCTCAGTAAGGGTAAATAATTTAGGGGAAGCTATACACTTTTAAGGCAATATGTATAAAAAACTAAATCCTTTTAAAACATAAAATTGAACATAATATGGAAAAAATAAATCAAGAATTACCATATAAACATGAACATGGATATTATATGAGTCAAACAATCACATGTAATAACTAATTTCATAATGAGGGAATTCATAATTCCAGACAGTATAACCACATAGTCAAGGACTCTTGCTAAGACTATAAATAAAATTTTTGTCAAAACCTTGTACCAAGACACTAATTGTTCTCATGAGAACTACCGATGCATCGAGTGGCTATAGCAGACCCTACCCGTAACTTAATAAGTCCAATTCATTCCTTATATGAAATTTTGAAATATAACATAAACATTCATATTAAAACTAGATTAAAAAATGTCAATATTTTCACCATAAACCATTAATGATATAAAAGTATCACATCCACAGTAAAACATATCCTAACTCATTCAATACAATATGGAAGATTGTATTATAATAAATCAAATACAATAAAAAATAATATCCATTAAAGGATGTTGACATAGATGAAAATGATCAGTAAAACTCTTTGAGATAAATATACCTTTCTCATGAAATCATTTAAAAGTCACACAATTTATAAAGGAAGAAATTTAAAACATATTTTTGAATCAAAGGGTCGCATACCACTTTGAAACTTTTTAAAGTAATTAACATTTTAAAGAATTTATTTTCATATAAATAAATACTTCAAAATATTTTGAAAACATGAACATTAATGAAAAATATTTAGAAGAATAAATCTTTAAAATATTTATAACAATATTTTAGTTAAAAGTTCTTAACCAAAAGAAAGACGCTTGAATAAAAATAATTGAGGAATAAAATTAATCAAACCTTTATAATATCATGATAATAAAGGTATTCATGATATAATATGTCAAAGGACAGTATATAAACCATATAAAAGTGAATTGGAATGTAACAACAAAAAAGTCTCAATGGAATGTAAATTGAGATGAAATCCCTTATAAAGACTGTATTATTAGATAAAGGATAAATAAATGACATAATTATGTGTGAAAAATATAAATACTCTCAATATGATTTGATATTAAATGTAAATAAATCATAGGACATTAACACATATTATTGTAAAAACAAAACCAATGACTTGTATGTTTAACTCAATGAATGGAAATTGAGTTAAGATTGGCCTTATCAAGTTCATATCAATGACTTAAGAATTTATAAATGGAATAATTATGTGCATCGAAATTATATGCACACAAAGGAGAGTGGAAATTACTATATAAATAAATAAATAGTGATTCCAAACATAATCTATTAGTAAAATAATCAATGAAGTATGCGTAAAACCCAATGAGTGAAAATTGAAATTAGGAATTCCCTTAACGATTTAGTAACTTACGAAACATATACCCCATGAAAGAAGGTTCATACAATGAAGATGTAAATACCCATAAATTAAATTATATTATACAAATAATACAATAATGGGATGTACATACACCACTCAAAATGAAATAGTGGAAAATATAGCATGAATCTCACGGAAATAAAAAGTGAGATGAAAACCCCTTACCTTGTAATTTCTTTTAGTCGAGGGTATGTTTAAACTCCTGTATAATGAACATAGTTGGTTATTAAATTATAAAATAACCATATTCATATTTATGATATAATACATGATTCATTTATGACTTTATACTACTTATTTAATAATAATTTCCATGTTGAAATAACATTTTGGGTAAAAAATGATTTCTTTATCGTACGTGTTTTAACTTATTATTCTTGGTTTTATCACTTATATCATGATTTAATTACTTAAATAATATAAAAAATTATTTAAGTATAATCTATATTCATAATATAAATATGTAAAATAGATAGATATATGAAATGGAAAACACCATTTATGGAGACGGTAGGCCGTACATATGCATAAATGTTGTGTCTGTTTTCATATCGTATTGAACAAAAGTAAGTGAATGAGATATATGTATATATATATATAATTCCAATAGAATTATTATTTCATATATTAAATACATATTAAGAATATATATTTTAATAATAATCTTTGAATGGTGAACGTGGAAATGAATCTCATCGCGTCATAGAGATGGTAAGCCGTACGTACGCACGAACGGAGATATCATTCTATTAATTGTGCAATTGTATGTAATTGAATGGTATATTTTATATAAATAATAATTAACATGTTATATTTTTTATTTACATCAATTATACTAATTATTATACCCATCCAAATAATGAAACGTTGAATAACAAACTACACCATGACGTGGAGACCGTTAACCGTATGTATGCATGTATGGTGACTTTTTCATTCACAGGATGGATAGAATAATTAATATTGGTGTAACATATTTATAATAAAATCTCATTCTGTATAAGGTACTATAGTTATTATTTTGGTATGGAAAGAAAAAATAAAGAGGAAGTGGAAGAAGAAAAGAGCTTTGAAAGAGGTGATGAAATAATTACCTCTTCTATGGGTTCTTCCTTTTGATTTGAACAAAAGGACCCCTTAGGTTGGATTTATGATCAAAGTAATGCCTCTAGTTTTAATTTAGGGTAGTTGGGAGGATATTTTATCTGGGTTTGGCTGAGTAAAATGGCTTTGGCGGTGTGAATTTAATAGAAGGGTAAGTACCCTTTTATAAGGTAAGTGAGGGTCACTTTTGGAAAAGTTTGAAATATTAATTTATTATAAAATAATTTTCTATTTATAATATTTAAAAATGCATTTATTTAGAGGATAAGGTAGGTATGGGTCAAAATTATTTCAACCAACAGGTTTTAGACATATTTAGTTCACCATATATACCTTATCTTTTAGATTTAACTCTTGGTTTAATAGTTTAACATTTTCCATGTATCCTTGCTTTTTAATATTTCATGGTTAATAAACTTACTATAAAATGTCAATTGAACCTCAATTGGTTCATTAATAATATATATAACATTATCTAAGTACTTAGTCTGAATATTATATTTTTAAGAATATTATATCATTTAATAAAATAGAATTTTTTTAAAAACTCATTTATGTCAATTTGGACACTATTTAGTATTTTGTTTTTGTGAATGTCATAAAAATGTGATTACTTCAAAAAAAAATTGAATCAAAAATTACATTTTATATTCACCTATAAAATTATTGTATGGCATAAAAACGTTCAAATTATATTTATTGTAATATTTATAATATCCTTAATTTTAATATTATATTAACAAGGTAATTACTACATCATCATTGTGTCATAAATAAATTTAATTATTTAATGTATAAATTTTTTAAATAAAATTCCATGATGTAGAAAATATTTTTATCTTTCTAATTAATATTTATAGTCGAATTTATATTATGTGTAACCCTATATTAAAATTGTTTTAGTTATTAAACTTTGAATTTAACACTTTTAACTCTTCTTTAAATAAAATTTAATAAATGACCAAATATAATCCAAGTTGATAAAAAAGAATCATATTTCTCTCCTAAGGTTGATTTTTGTCAAAAAAAACTTTTCCAATATAATTATGACATGTGTTATGGTAATTATAATATCATTTTTACCTTTAATTATCATATTTACTTTTAACCATGGTAAATAAAATTTAAAAGTTACTATTCAGAAATTATTATTTTCATACTATTGAACCAAATTTTACTTACTGATTTCAACCATGTCTTTCAAATTTTTGAAATTCAATTTATAGAACCGGTAAAATTACATTTTATTTAAATTTTCAAATGTGCATAGAAGGTGGGTAGAAAACGGTAAAAAGTTCAATAAAATTATATATATATATAATATTATTTTAAAATGACTTAAATAAATTAAATTGGACTAATATAGGTATGATATATCTATTTTAAATTTAAAATAAATTTAAATTAAAAATGAATATTTAAATTAAAAGTCGGCTTTAAACAATAACACATTGTTTTTCATTATTCATCAAAAAATTGAATGTTTTAGAAAAAATACCCAAAATTCACCCAATGATAATTTTGATATTTCAAATTAAAAAATTAGTTCTATTTTACCAAATTCAAAACAATGAAGTTATATTAATTAATTTAAAAAATATTCCCATTGTTAAAACCTAAAAGCGGGGTTTTGAGAAGTAAAAACTATCAAATGATTGATATGTGTTTATGTCCAATTTAAATATAAAATTATTTACAATGACCAAAATTGGATTAAATTATAAAAATATAATCTAATTATACTTCAAAATCATTGAAATTTATTATTTAACACTATAAATTATTTTTCTTAAAAAAGTTGTCTTCAATTAAAATTTAGTATTTTTCACTATTCATCAAAATATGAAAGTTTTCAGAAAAGCACAAAAAATTTATCCAAACTAAATTTTTATGTCCCAATTATAAAGGAGAATTTTATTTTTTCAAATTTAATATATAAAAGTGTCAAATATTGGATTTAAAAATAGTTCTCTATTAAAAGGTAGAAAAATTACAGTTTTTTAAAAATAATTCTTTTATTTAAAAAATTGAATTTGTTCTTATATTATGTATAAGAAACAAATAATATGGATGTTAAAATTATATGGAGTATATAAAATTCAAAATTTAGTTAATAATATTCATAACTACTTTTTGAATGGCTAGTTTGGTAAGTTGTGGTGTGCTCGAACTCGGTGTTGCATGTAGTGCAAGATATTGAATTACTTTAAAGAAAATAACTTACTATGAAATATTTGGGTGTGAAATTATTCCCCCATTTTGGAAATATCATCCTTGAATTTTTAAAATTGGGCACGGGAACTTCATTTAAAGTCCCACATCGGATAAAAAGTCAATAAAACTATCACAATAAAAGAAAGAAAGAGAAGTACAAAGGTTTCCTGAGATAACCCATACTAGGATTCCATGTAAGAAAACTTGGATATGGAAGGTAAAATAAGTGTCATTTTATGATGGAGAGTGATAAAAAACATGATGAGGAGAATGTTAACAACAAGAAAACCACAAACTTGTGATGGGTTAAATGGTCATTAGTTTCCTAGTAGGAAAGGTAAATGGAAAACGTTTTTTGTTTTAAGTTTCATTTCTTAAAGTTGAGGAATTTATTTATGAAATTGACTAAGAACATAAATAGATATTCTTAGTTTTCAATTAGATTTTCATCATTTAATAAATTTCTACCACTAACTCATATTTTCTCCAAATGATGAGTATTCAGGATGACTTGGCCACACATGAAGAGCTATAGTCTACTTATAGAGAATCACATAATCTACAAAGGATGAACTATATATTTCCCTTGTATTTAGAGATTAACTAATAACAAAATGGTTAGTACAAGATCAGATGATACCAAAAATGGATAATCCTTTATAGAAATAAATACTAATCTTAATTTCCAAAATTAAACACAAAATACCCAAAGTTTAATAAAGACCATTTAATAAATAATTGTCCTTAAAATCATTTAATATAATATAATCTAAGATTGAAACCCAAAACTAAGGAGAATTTAATCACATAGTCTTTCATATTAAATCTTAACATTTATCTTCAAATAATATCAATTACTCTTAATGTGTCATAGTTTTGTGTAATTAACCAAATCACATATTCTCTATGATAGGTTAACAATTTCCATTAATAACCAAAATCTCTATAAAAAACATAGATTATTCGAAAATAAAAATACACCGTTACTCCTCAAATGAAATCCTAGAGTATTTTATTTTCAATAGTCACACAGTGTTCCCAATAGAGTGAACGACTTCCAGAATAACCATTATCACTTAATGACCAAATTATTTTTCTATATTAAGAATATCAATTTGATAAAACATAAGATCCCAAATTAACTTATTATTGAACAATAAAAGTATTTAACTAAAAATAATTAGTCACACTAACCGGGGAATTCACATAGTCTAGTGGTAGGTGATAAATCCAAGTCGTACTTTGGTTGTGGGTTCGATTCTGCATCTTTTTCCAACGCGACAGGTTGTCACACAGTTTGCATGTTTTCTTTTTTCAAAAACTATATTTTATAACATTCCAAAAATGAGAAAAATTACTCAAAACAACTATAACATAATTTAACCACAAATGTTATCACATACCTCTCATTTTCATCCCAAAAATTAATAACCTGTAATTTACTCAAATTCAAGGATCATATAAACCCATATGGTTCTTTATAACTATATCCACAAAATAAAAGATAAATCTTCTTCAAATTGAATTTTCACATAACAAACAGCAGGGTTACACATACAAGATAAATGTATTCCAAAGTAATCCCATCAACAAAGAGCAATAATACTTTTAAACATTTCACCATCCATTTATTTCCACAAAGGTTCTTCTTTGACCTAGTAGTTATCCAATAGAATATGGCATTTACTTGGGTAATTCTGAGGTCCCCTAAATTTATAGAAAATTACTATAAATCGATTCTTAGGATCATTTTTATTTTCTTCCATAGTACTCTTCATTTTTCCTAAAAATTATTTACTTTATGTCCTTCTCTTCCACACATAAATCATTTATTTGTTCCATTGAGATACTTTCCTTGGTGTCTCCTTCTATATTTCCTATATGATGGAAATTGATATTTATTTTCTCTATAGTATCCATTACTGGAGCTCTTATCATTATCCTCCTTTCTCTTCTTTGTTGAGTTTGGGAGCTAGTTAATGTATATATTGTTGATCATATTTTTGGAAACATGATTCAGAATGAACACAATATCTTTTACACCTATCAAAATTCCATTTAGTTTCTCATTTCCACCATCATTCCCACCTTTTACATCATGTTCAATCTTACTATGACTTCCTTGGAATCTAGACATCGACTAAAAGCAGAAAGCATAGTGTGAGTAACAATAGTCATAAAATCATTTATGGAATATCATGACATTTGATTTTGAATCTAAAACACCTTAGGATTAACCAAGGTTATTTATTTTCATATTATATTAAAATCCTTCAAATCAATTTGTAAGGAAAATGTGAATTATCCTAAACATATCTCTCAGGAGTGTCATAACCAAGAGTGCAACAAGACCCATTGTTGTGCACTAGTTCCTATTCAAGTCTAGTTCAAAGCAGTGTTTTCAGGTTTTATCCCTAGATACATCTATGCCAGAACCACCTCTACCTGCTCATATCCAAATAGAGATGTATTTCTTGGAAAATTCACAAAATCACTACATTAGCAAAATTCTAGGAAGTTATTCTATACTAATACTCAAAGTCCGTCATAGGGTAATGTTATCTAATTAAGGTTTTTCTACATCTAGTTTCCAAGGTTTGTACTAAACTTTCCCTAATACCAACTATAATGCCCAAACCCAGAATCCCGGAGTTGGTGAATTATTTTAATACATTGGCATGATTATAAGGAATCATTTCCCGATGGACTAATCAATTTAGCAGTCTTGGAAAATTTATTATATACATGAATGTTACATTACACATTACAACATAATACACAACATAAATAATCCTTTGAGAACACAATTATTCCCCCATCTTAACCCTGTATTTTAATCATAATACACTTCTTGGAATCATAGGGAAACAAAAAATAAGAAAGGGGTGAGCTTAGATACACAGTAAGGGTAAATAATTTAGTGGAAGCTATAAACTTTTAAGGCAAGATGTGTAATAAAAATAACAACCTTTTTAAACATAAAATTGAAAATAATATGGAAAAAATAAAATAAAAAATTACCATATAAACATGAACATGGATATTATTCTAGTTGAATAATCACATGTAAGAACTAATTTTATAACAAGGGAATGCATAATTCTGGACATCATAACCACATAGTCAAGACCTCTTTCCAAGACTACAAATAAATTTTTTCTCAAGGCCTTGAGCCAAGACACTAATTTGTCTCATGAGACCTACCTATGCATCTAGGGGCTATATAAGGCACCACCTATCACTTAATAAGTCCAATTAATTCCCCATATAAATTTTTTGAAACATAACATAAACTTTCATATTAAAACTAACATACTAAATGTCAACACGTTAACCGTAAACCATGAATGATATAAAAATAGAAATTCCATAGTAAAACATATCATAACTCATTAAATAAAATATGGAAGTATGTATTATAATTAATAAACCTCAACCAATAATAATATCCAGTAAATTATGTTGACATAGTTGAACATTATTAGTAAAACTCTTTGAGAGAAATATACCTTTTTCATGAAATCATTTAAAAGTCACACAATTTATAAAGGAATACATTTAAAAAATATTTTTGAATGAAAGTGTACCATAAAAATTTGAAAATTTTAAAATGAATTAAAATTTTAAATCATTAATGTTCATATAAATAAATCCTTTAAACCATTTTGAATATAGGGACATTAATGAGAAAGATTTATAAGAATAAATCTTTAAAACATTTAAAATGATATTTTAGTTAAAAAGGTCCTAACCAAATAGAAGAAGCTTGAATACAAATAATTGAGGAATAACATTAATAAAAATCTTATAATATCATGATAATAAAGCTAATTATGATATAATATGTTAAAGGATAATATATACACTATATAAAAGTTAATTGGTGCATAACAACAAAGAAGTATCAATGGGATGAAAATTCAGATGAAATCCCTTATAAAGACCGTGTCCTTAGATGAATTATAAATCAATGAAATAATTAATTTTGAAAAATATAAATACTCTCAATATGATTTGATATTCAGTGTAAATAAATACAAGGATATTCACACCTATTCTTGTAAAAATAAAACCAATGACTTGGATGTTTAACTCAATGAATGAAAATTGAGTTAAGATTACCCTTATCATGTTCATATCAATGACATGAGAATTTATCAATGGAGTGATTAGATATATAAAAATTATATCCACACAAAGGAGAGTGGAAATTACTAAATAAATAAATAAATAGTGATTCCATACATAATCTTGGAGTAAAATATTCAATGAAGTATGCGTAAAACCCAATGAGTGGAAATTGAAATTAGAAATTCCCTCACCAATTTGGTAACTTACAAAAAATAAATCCCATGAAAGAAGGATCATAAAATAAAGATTTAAATACCTATAAATTAAATTATATTACACAAATAATAAAATCATGGGCAGTACATACACCATACAAAAGGAAATAGTGGTAAATATATCATGAATCTCATAGGAATAAAAAGTGAGATGAAAACCCCTTACCTTGTACTTTCCTTTAGTAGAGGGTACATTTAACCTCTTGTATAATGACCATAGTATGTTATTAAATTATAAAATAAACATATTCATATTTATGATATCATATTTGATTCATTTATGACTTTTTAATACTTATTTCATAATAATTTTCATGTTAAAATAACATTTGGGGTAAAAATTGCTTTCCTTATCGTATGTGTTTAAACTTATTATTCTTGTTCATATCACTTATATTATTATTTGATTGATTCAATAATATAAAAAATTATTTATGTATCATATATATTCAGTATATAAATATGTATAATTGATTGATATATTAAAAGGAAAACATTGTTTAGGGAGACGATAGGCCGTACGTACACATAAACACTATTTCTGTTTCCATATCATATTGAACGAAAGTAAGTGAATGATATATATGAAAATAAATAAATATATATATAGAGTAGAATTATTATTTCATATATTACATACTTATTAATAATATATATTTTTATAATCATCATTGAATGGTGAACGTGGAAATGAATCTCATCGCATCGTGGAGATAGTAAGCTGTACGTACGCACAAGCGATGATATCATTATATTAATGTTGAAATCATATATAATCAGATTTTATATTATATATAAATAATAAATAACATGTTATATTTATTATTTACATTAATTTTACTCATTATTATACCCATCCAAATAATCAAGTGTTGAATAACAAACTACACCACGACGTGGAGACGGTAAGCCGTACGTACGCATGTATGGTGACTTTGTCATTCATAGGATAAATAGAAAAATGAATATGGTTGTACCATATTTATAATAACATATCATAATATATAAGTTACTATAGTTATAATTTTGGTATGGAAACAACAAAGAATGAGGAAGTGGAAGGATAAAAGAACTTTGAAAGAGGTAATGAAATAATTACCTGTTATTTGGGTTCTTCCTTTTGATTTGAAAAAAAGGGATCCTTAGGTGGGATTTATGATCAAAGTAATTCCTATAGGTTGAATTTAGGGTATATGGGAGGATATTTGATCAGGGTTTGGATGGGGAAAAATTGATTTGGTGGTGTGAATTGAAGATAATGGGAAATACCCTTTTATAAGGGAGGTGACAGTCACTTTAGGAAAAGTTTAAAATATTAATTTATTATAAAATAATTTTTCAGTTTCTAATAGATCCAAATAGATTTATTTTGAGGATAAGTTGTGGATGGGTCTAAATACTGTCAGAAAATAAATTATACAAGTTTTTTTCACCATATTAACCTTATCTTTTAGATTTAACTCTTGGTTAAAATGTTTAACATTTACTATGTATCCTTGAATTTTTATATTACATGGCTAAAAAACTTACTATAAAATGTAAATAAAAACTAAAGTGATTAATTAATGATATATCTAACCTTATATAAGTAATTTGGAACAAATATTATATTTTTAAGAATAATATATCATTTAATAAAATAGTATTTTTTTAAAAACTCATTTATGTCAATTTTGACACTATTTAGTATATGGTTTTTGTGAAAGTCATAATAACTTGATTACCTAGAAACAAATCCATTGAATCAACCATAAAATTTCATATTCACATATAAAATTCGCCTATTTCATAAAATCTTTCAAATTATATTTATTTTAATATTTATAATATCCTTTATTTTAATCTTTCATTAATAAGGTAATTACTGCATCATCATTGTGTAATAAATAAATTTAATTATTTAATATCTAAAAATTATAAATAAAATAACATTATGTAAGAAATATTTTTATATTTCTAATTAATATTTATAGTCAAATTTATCTTTTCTGTAACCCTATATTTAAAATGTTTTATTTATTAAACATGGAATTTAACACTTTTAACTCTTCTTTAAATAAAATATAATAAATGTACAAATCTAATAAAAGTTGATAAAAAAGAATAATATTTATTTCTAAGGTTGATTTGGGTCTAAATATACTTATCTAATAGAATTAAGACATGTGTTAGGGTAATTATAATATCATTTTTTTCTTTAATTACCACATTTAATTTTAACCATGGTAAATAAAATGAAAAAGTTATAATTCACCTAAAATTATTTTCATATTATTGAACCACATTTTACATACTTATATAAACCATATCTCTTGTATTTTTGAAATTTAATTAAAATAAGAAGTAAAATTATGTTTAATAAAAATTTACAAATGTTCCTAGAAGGTGGGTAAAAGACGGTAAAAAGTTCAATAAAATTTTATATATCCAATGTTATTATAAAATGACTCAAATTAATTAAATTGGACTAATATAGGTATTATGTATCTATTTTTTTACTTTAAAATTAATTTAAGCTAAAAATAATTATTTAAATAAATAGCCGGCTTTAAACAACAACGATGTGTTTTTCAGTATTCATCAAAAATTGAAAGTTTTTAGAAAAATACCAAAAATTCACCCAAATATAATTTTGATATTCCAAATTAAAAAATTATTTATATTTTACCAAATTCAAAACATATATGTTTTATTAATTAATCTAAAAAATATTCTCATTATCAAAACCAAAAAGTGGATTTTTGAGAAGTAAAAACTATCAAATGATTGATATGTGTTTATGTCGAATTTAAATTTAAAATTACTTAAAATTACCAATATTGGATTAAATGATAAAAATATAATCTAATTATACTTAAAAACAATTAAAATTTACAATTTAAAAATATAAATCATTTTTATTAAAAAATTTGTTTTCAATTAAAATTTAGTATTTTCACTATTAATCAAAATTTGAAAGTTATCAGAAAAGCACAGAAAATTTATCCAAACTAAATTTTCATGTCCCTCTTCTAAAGAAGAAGTTTATTTTGTGAAATTGAATATATAAATGTTTCAAATATTGGATTTAAAAAGGGCTCACCAGTAAAAGGTGATATAATAGCATTTTTTGAAAAATAATTTTGTATCTAAAAAATTGAATTTGTTCTTATATTATGTCTAAGAAACACATAATATGGATGTTAAAATTATATGGATTATGTAAAATTCAATATGAAGTTAATACTATTCATAACAACTTTTTAAACAACTATTTTGATAAGCCGTGGTATGATCGAACTCGCTGTTGCATGTAACGCAAGCTATTGAATTAGTTTAAAGAAAATAACTCACTACGAAATCTTGGGGTTTCACATTTGATAAAGACACAATTTTCTTTTTGAATGGCAGGAAAAAATAAAAAATTTGGTTCATGGATATAATGGATTCTTATGGAATATGGAGCGGAAAAAGGCTTAACCTAAGGAAAAGAAAAGTGTTTATCTCAAACAACTATTCAAGGTAGTGAAGTAAATATTTCCAAAAAAACTAGGCATACGGAGCCTTGAACTTAAAATTTTGTATTTAGGATCCCCCATTTCCAATGGAAGAATCATAAAGTTTCGTTCAATGAAATCATAAATCTAATAACTAGGAGAATTTTCAATTGGAAGAACATGTTTTTATCATTTGGTGGGTGTATAAAATTTTTCAATAGCTCACTCATTTCTATTCTAGTGTATGTGATGTCGACACTCAAAGCTCTAAAGGGAGAAATAGAGAGGATAGAGAAAATCTTGAAATCCTTTACCTAGGATTCTAACAATGTCAAGAAATGCTATTGGCTACCATGAGATAGAATATCCAAGAATATAGATAGTGGCGGTTCAGACCTACATTTTGTGATAGAAAACATGCATGCCATGTTGGTGAGGATGGCATGTGAGATCATTGAAGGTAAGTCTCTATGGGATGAGGTTATGAAGGACATGTATGGAGAAAAGTGGAGCCTATGGGAAATAAGAATAGGGGGATAATTGAGTTTATCTAGATGCACGATCAATCACTTGGAGTTACTGGAAAATAACTTTAGATGAATGGTGGGTCATTGGGAAATATATATTTGTGAGGACTAGTGGGAAGGTGAGAAGTTTTTTTTGGATTCCTAATCCCAATAATACTATTTGGAGAAGCATGTCATTACCCAATATTTATCAATGCCACTATTCAAAACCTATAGAAATTGATTCAGGATAATATATGAATGAATGAAGAGCCTGATAGATGTGTTTATACAAGAACTATGGTTAGGAAATTTCATATTTGGGACTTCTAGGGAATGATTCATGCAAACAACAAGCATGATGAATGGGACTCCAAAATACTATAAAAGAGACCCCGATGAATATGAACTTATTAGTGTGGAGCCTGAGGAACCATGATCTTCCCAGTAATTATAATGTGAAGATTAGGGGGGTGAGGGTGGGATAGCTTTGAGATGTAGATTCTTCTATTTACTGAGTTTGAAAATATTAAGAATTTGTTTTTCAAGACCGAATGGGAAATTGGTGTATGAGACTTCATTGAATAGGAGATGGTGATTTTTGGTGGGGGGGATACAATTTTTTAATTTTTGGTGACGTGTTTCTAGGGGGAGGATCAACAAGGGATGGATATAAAGGTTCACAAATTTATTTTTATTGTGGTGTGTTGGCGGATTTGGGAGGTAAGGAACAATGTAAGGTAATGAAAAATATTTTCCTTACTTTTCTTTAATACTTGTGCAATGATGAGTGTTTTGGATATGGGGATATTCATCAATGGAATAGGATACTCTGTGAGGTTAAAAAATTGATCCCAATATCTTTTTTAAATATGGGAGAAAGAGAACAATTCCACACAGGGAGATGGGTCAAATGGGTGGTTCCTTGTATGGGTTTAAAAATGAACATGAACATGTCATGTGTTTCTAGATATATCAAAGGAGGTGGTATTGTGAGGGACCATAACATATAAATGATTCTAGGACTCAATGAATTATTTAGATATGGAAACTTTCTAGAGTCCAAATTTAGAATAATGTCCACATGACTCTCACTATACAGGCTTTACAACATCAATATAGTGAAGGTTGGGTCAGAATCTAGTGTTATTGTTGGTATTCACTAAGACAAGGTAAGATGCCCATTGGATTTTATTTTTATGATAAAAAGTGTAAATCCCTCATTAACCAGGTTATTAATGTTGGATACATTTGGAATAAAGTGAAACATGCTATTAATATTAAGGAAATTAAATTTAACACCCCAATATTTCATAGTAAGTTATTTTCTTTAAATTAATTCAATATCTTGCGCTACACGCAACACCGAGTTCGAGCACACCACGACTTACCAAACTAGCTATTAAAAAAGTAGTTATGAATAGTATAAAATACATTTTTAATTTTACATACTCCATATAATTTTAACATCAATATTATTTTTTTCTTAGACATAATATAAGAACAAATTAAAATTTTCAGATAAAGAAAATATTTTTCCGAAAATGCAATTTTACGACCTTTTAATAGAGAACCCTTTTAAAATTAAATATTTGAAACTTTTATATATTTTATTTAACAAAATAAACATCTTCTTTATAATCGGTACATAAAAATTTAGTTTTGATAATTTTTTTGTGTTTTTCTGATAACTTTCATATTTTGGTGAATAGTGAAAAATACTAAATTTTAATTGAAAACAAAATTTTTTAATCAAAATAATTTATAGTATTAAATTAAACATTTTAATGGTTTGGAATATAATTAGATTATATTTTTATCATTTATTGTAATGTAGGTCATTATAACTAATTTCACATTTAAATTTGACATAAACACATGTCAATATTTTGATAGTTTTTACTTTTTAAAAACCTTCTTTTTTAGTTTTGACAATGGGAATTAATTTTAAATTAATTAATGAAACTTATATGATTTTAATTTGGTAAAATATAATTCATTTTTAAATTTTTAATATCAAAATTAGCTTACAGTGAATTTCTGGTATTTTTCTGAAAACTTTCAATTTTTGATGAATAATGAAAAACAATGTGTTATTGTTTAGAAACCAAATTTTTATTTAAATAAATATTTCTTTTATTTAAATTGATTTTAAGTCAATATAGATATATAATACCTATATTATTTTAATGTAATTCATTGGAGTCATTTTATAAAAAAATTAGATGTATAGAATTTTGGTGAAAATTTTAACCGATTTTACCCACCTTCTAGGCACATTAGCAAATTTGCATAAAAGGTAATTTTACCACTTCTGTGGATTGAATTTAAAATATTTGAGAGACACGGTTTACATCAGTAAATAAAATGTGGTTCAATAAGATGAAAATAATTTTTGGTGAATAGTAACTTTTTAATTTTATTTACCACAGTTAAAAGTAAATAGGGTTATTAAAGGTAAAAATGATATTATAATTACCCTAACACATGTCCTAATTCTATTGGATAAGTGTATTTCGACCAGAAAAAACCTTAGGAATAAAATATTATCCTTTTGGCCCACTTTAATTAGATTAAGTCATTTATTATTATTTTATTTAAAGAAGAGTTAAAAGTGTTAAATTCAAAGTTTAATTACTAAACCATTTTTAATATAGGGTTATACATAACAAAAATTCAACTATAAATATTCATAAAAAATATAAAAATATTTCCTACCTAATGGTATTTTATTTATAATTTGTATACATTAAATTATTAAATTTAATTATGAGACAATGGTGATGCAGTAATAACCTTAAAAATGAAATATTAAGATAATTAATATTATAAATATCCTAATAAATGTATATTAAGACTTCATATGAATTAAAATAATTTTATAGGTTAATATGACATGTTAGGGTTGATTAAATAGATTTTATTTGAAGTAATCAAGTTTTTAAGACTTAAAAAAAATCAAATACCAAATAGTGTCAAAATTGACATAAACGAGTTTAAAAAAAATACTATATTATAAATTGATATAATATTTCTAAAAAATATAATGTTTGGGAAAATGACTTAGATAAGGTTGGATATATAATTAAAGAACCACTTGGGATTCACTTGGTATTTTATAGTAAGTTTATTAACCATTTATTAAAATAATAAAAGAATACATGGTAAAAGTTAAACTATTTAACTAAGTGATAAATCTAAAAGATAAGGTTAATATAGTGGAATAAACATGTCTAAAACCTATTGGTTGAGAGGTTTCTGACCCATCCACACATTATAATCAAAATAAATCCATTTGGATCCATTAGAAACTGAAAATGAATTTATAATAAAATTATATTTTAAAGTTTTCCTAAAGTGACTCTCACCTCTCTTATAAAAGGGTACTTTCCATTCTCTTAATTTGACTCCTCCAAAGCCATTTGGCTTGGAACAAACCTGCCCAAATATCCTCCCAACTACTGTCACTACATCCTTGAGTCATTTATTTTATCATAAAGACAATATAATGAGCTATTATGATCAAATTAAAAGAATGCTCCTGAAGAATAGGTAATAATTTCAATAAGATCTTTCAAAGTTATATTCTTCTTCCACTTACTCTTTCTTTTTATTTTTCATAACAAAATAATAAATCCATTACCTTATGCATACTGTGATGTTAATATAATTATGGTACAACCGTATTCATTATTCCATCCATCCTATGAATGACAAAGTCTTTATACGTGCGTAGGTACGACGTACCGTCTCCACATCGTGGTGTAGTTGTTATTCAAAACTTCGTTATTTGTATAGGTATAATAATGTGGTATAATTTATTTAAATAAAAAATAAAAAATTTAAATAATTCTCTATATATTAAATAAAATCCAATTATATACGTTATCACCTTGAATTGAATGATATTGTTGCTTGTGCGTACGTACGGATTACCGTCTCCACGAACGTGATAAGATTCATTACCCATCATAACCATTCAACAATAAATTTCATTTTATGATTAAAAAAAGGTTTAATAACTTAGTATAATTCTGGATATGAATCTAATACATCCTATCCATAACAAACATGAAATACATAACAAAACATATAAAGGAAAACGAAATAGTTAACATCTGAAACAATGATACCACTAAAATATTGTAAACAAAGAAATATTATAAAATAATATATGATATCATATTTATGCATGTGTTTCTTGTATAATTTAATAATAATTATTTAACTATTATAAAGGAGGTTAACATGCCCTCGACTAAGGAAAAGTACAAGGTAAGGGGTATCTTATCTCACTTTTAATTCCATGAGATTTCCGTTGTTCACCACTTATTTATTGCATGTGGTGTATCATGTACTACCATTTGATATATCTTAACATGATTATATTTATATCCATATAATTCTGTGATTCATTTGGTGTTTATTAAATTTTGGTCTTACGACTCGATTGATTACAACGTGGTAAGGGGTTTTCATCTCACATTTTATTCCTGTGAGACTCATGCTATATTTTCCACTATTTCCTTTTGTGTGGTGTATGTACAACCCATTATTTTATTATTTGTGTAATATAATTTAATGAATTGGTATTTAAAACTTAATTTTATAATCCTTCTTTAATGGGTTGTATGTTTCGTAAGTTACCAAATCGGTAAGGGAATCTCTAATTTCAATTTCCACTCATTGGGGTTTACACAAACTTCATTAATTATTTTACTCCAAGATTATGTGTGAAATCACTATTTATTTACTTATTTAGTAATTTTCACTCCCCTTTTCATGGATATACTTTTGATACACATAATCACTCCATTGATAAATTATAAATTCATCGATATAAACTTGATAAGAGTAATTTTAAGTCAATTTATATTCATTGAGTCAAACATCCAAGTCATTAGTGTTGTTTTTACATGAATATGTGTGAATGTACTCTGATTGATTTACACTGAATATCCAATCATATTGAGTGTATTTATATTTTTCACACACAATTATATCATTAATTTATCCTTAACCTAAGGATACAATATTTATAATGGATTTTATCTCAACTTACATTCCATTGATAATTTTTTGTTGTTATGCGCCAATTCACTTTCATTTGCTGTATATACTATAATTTGACATAGTATATCATGAATACTATTATTGTCATGATATTATAAAGTTTTTATTACCTCAATTATTTTTATTCAAGAGTCTCTAATTTGGTTAGGAACTATAACTGAAATATCATTGTAAATTTTATAAAAATTTATTCTTCTAAATCTTTCTCATTAATGTCCATGTTATAAAAATGGTTTTAAGGATTTATTTATACGAAAATTAATCTTTTAAAATTAAAATTCCTGTTAAAAACTTTAATGTGGTATGGGACACTTTGATTCAAAAATCACTTTTAAACAACTTCTTGATAAATAATGAGATTTTAAATGTTTTCAAGAAAAAGGGGGATATTTATCTCAAATAGTTTTGATGATTATTTTAATCTATGTCAAAATTCTTCATTATTCTCGATTGTGGTTAATTTGTTATAATATAATCTTCCATATTGTATTGAATGAGTTATGTTTGACTATAGATGTAGTATTTTTATACCATTTCTGGTTTATGGTTAAAATATTGACTTTTCGTATTCTAGTTTTAATAGGAATGTTTAGATTATGTTTCAGCCTTTTAATATAAACAATTCATTGGAATTAGTAAGTGACGTATGGAGCCCGCTATAACTCTTCGATGTATCGGTAGGTATCATGAGACAAACTACTATCTTGTAACAAGGCCTTGACAAAATCTTATTTTTAGTCTTAGCATGATGCCTTAATAATGTGGTTATGATGTCCGACATTATGCATTCCATCATTATGAAATTTCTTATTGATATTACATGTGATTATTCGACCAGAAGAATATCTATATGAATAAATAAATGGAATTATTTGATTTATCTTTGCCATATTATGCTAGAGTTTAATTTTAAAAGGCTTGTGTTTTAGTCTTATACATTTCCTTAAATGTTTATTCTTATTTATGATAGTTTATACTATATTTTTATCCTTACTGAGCATCTGAGTTCACCCCTATTTTTATGTTTTATTTCTCCCAAGATGAAATGATGTATATTACAATTAACCTGAAGAAATAGGCTAAGGTATATAAGAGTGTTCAAAGGGTACACAATGTTTTTTTTATTTCATTATGTAATTTAAAACCTATATATGTATCAAGTACTTCCATGGATTCTAAAATGATCAGTCTTTTGGGACATGATTCCTTGTATCATGCCAATGTTATGTAATAATGCGTAGATTCTAGGTAAATGGGGTCAGGGTGTTACTGTTGGTATTATAGGAAGTTTAGTACAAAATTTGGAAGCTTGATTTAGAAAAAATCTGATTATAAAAGACTACCCTAATATACACTTTGATGATTATTGTAGAAGAACATCAAAAAATTTTGGTAATGTAAATATCATGTGGGTTTTCCAAGAAATACATCCCTGTCTGGATACGAGTAAGTTTAGAAGGCTCTGGTAAATAATTACATAGGAGTGAAAACTCCGAAAAGGAGTTTTGGGCTTGACCTAGGGTATCCTAGTTCACGACAATGAGCCTTGCTGCACTCTTGGTTACGACACTCCTAGGGGATTTTCTTAGGATAATTAAAATTTTATTTTCAAACTGATTTGAAGGATTTTAATATAATATGAGAATAAATAACCTTGTTAATCTTGAGGTGTTTTAGATTTAAAATAAGGTGTCATGATACTCTCTAAATGATTTTATGACTCACACCATTCTTTCTTGTGTTTGTCAATGGTTGGATTCCAAGGAAGTCATAGTAACATTGAAAATGATGTACAAGGTGTTAACAGTGGTGGAAATGAGAAACGAAATGGAATTTTGATAGAAATAAAATATATTATGTTCATTCCGAATCAGTTTTTCAAAAATATGATCAAAAACATATATATTAACCAACTCAAAGACTCAATAAAGAAGCGAAATGCATTGAATGATAAGAGCTCCAGCATTGGAAACTATAGAGAAATGAAAGCTCAATTTCCATCGTGCTATAAATGTGGAAGGACACACCCATGAAAGTGTATCAATGGAAAAATAAATGCTTTTTGTGTGGGAAAGAAATACATAAAGTTAATAATTTCCGAGGAAAAATGAAGAGTACTATGGAAGAAAATAAAAATGATCCTAAGAATCCAATTACAGTCATTTGTCGTAAATATAAGGGACCTTGGCATTACCTGAGTCAATTCCCTATTCTATAGGATAACTTTTTTGTCATGGTAGAACCTATGTGGAAATAAATGGATGTAGAAAAGTTTAAAAGTATGGGATTACTTTGGAAGACTATTCTCTTGTACGTGTAACCATGTAGTTTTTATGTAAAAATGTTATTTGAGGAAGAATTATGTTTTATTTTGTGGATATAATTATAATGAACCATTTGGGTTTATATGATCCTTGAATTTGAGGAAATTACAGGTTATTAATTTTTGGGATGAAAATGCGAGGTATGAGATAACATTTTTGGTTAAATTATGTAATGGTTATTTTGAGTAATTTATGTCATTTTGGTAATTTTATTAAATATAGTTTTTGAAAAAGGACAACATGAAGACTGTGTGACAACCCTTCATGTTGGACAAAGCTCCGGGAATCAAACCCACAACCAGAGTGTGATTGGGATTTATCACGTGCCACTGGACTACGTGAAGTCCCTGGTTAGTGTGAGTAATTATTTTTTATTAAATAAAATTATTGATCAATAATAAGTTGATTTGAGATATTATGGCTTATAAAATGGATATCCTTAATATAGGAAAATGATTTGGCGATTAAGTGATAAATGTTATTTTGGAAGGCCTTCACTATGTTGGGAACACTATATGCCTAAAGAAAATAGAATACTATGGGATTTCATTTGAGGAGTAATGGTGGATTTTTTATTGATGTTTTTATTGTGGATTTATAGAGATTTGGGTTATTTATATAAATGATTAACCTATCATGTAGAATATGTGATGAGGTTAATTACTTTAATGTATGTGACTTTAAGAGTATTCGATGTTATTTGGAGATAAAATATAACATGGAATACTACGTAATCAAATTATTCTAAGTTTTGGGTTTCAATCTTAGTTTGGATTATATTAAAGGATTTTAAGGACAATTGTTTATTGAATGGTATTTTTTAAACATGGGGTATTGTTGGTTTAATTTTAGAAATTAAGATTAGTATTTCTTTCTCTAAAATATTTTCCTTTCTAGGGATCATTTGATATTGTACTCACCATTTTGGTTTTGGTTAATCTGTAAAGACAAGGGAAATATATAGTTTATCCTTTGTGTATCACGTGATTCTCTAGAAGTTGATTCTAGAACTTCAGGTGTGATGAAGTCAACTTGAATACTCATCATTTGAAAAAAAGATGTGTTAGTGGTAAAAAATTATTAATGGATGAAACTATACTAAAAAATTAAGTATATCTCTTTATGTTCTTAGTCAAGCTCAAAAATAAATTCCTTAACTTTATGAAATGGAACTTAAAATGAAAAACATTGTTAGTTTACTTTTCATACAGGGAAACTAATGACCATTTATACCATCACAATTTTGTGGTTTTCTTGTTGTTAAATTTCTTCTAACCATGTTTTCTATCACTCTCCATTAGAACTTGACTCTTAGTTTGTCTTCCATATCCATTTTTTCCTACATGTAATCCTTGTATGAGTTATCTCGAGTGACCTTTGTACTTATCTTTATTTTTTTAAAGTGATAGTTTTATTAAATCTTTTTTCGATGTGGGACTTTCAATGAAGTTCCCATGCCTAATTTTATAATTGTGAGGATGCAATTTCCAAAAGGGGGAAGAATGTAACACCCCAATATTTCAAAGTAAGTTATTTTCTTTAAAGTAATTCAGTATCCTCTGCAACACGCAACACCGAGTTCGAGCGCACCACGACTTACCAAACTAGCCATTGAAAAAGAAGTTATGAATAGTATTAACTATATTTTGAATTTTATATACTCCATATAATTTTAACATCCATATAATGTGTTTATTAGACATAATATAAGAAAAAATTGAATTTTTCAGATAAAGGAAGTATTTTTCAGAAAATGCAATTTTACAGCCTTTTAATGGAGCACCCTTTTTAAATACAATATTTGACACTTTTATATATTCAACTTGACAAAAATAAACTTCTTCTTTATAATCGAGATATAATAATTTTTTTTGATAAAATGTTTTGTGTTTTTCTGATAACTTTAATATTTTGGGGAATAGTGTAAAATACTAAATTTAAATTGAAAACAACATTTTTAATAAAAATAATTTATAGTGTTAAATTATAAATTTTAATGGTTTGAAAGTATAATTAGATTATATTTTTATCATTTAATATAATTTAGGTCATTATAAGTAATTTCACATTTAAATTTGGCATAAACACATGTCAATCTTTTGGTAGTTTTTACTTTTGAAAAACGTGGTTTTTTGGTTTTGACAACGGGAATTAATTTTAAATTAATTAATGCAACTTATATATTTTTTAATTTGGTAAAATAGAATTAATTTTGGAATTTGTAATATCAAAATTACCTTAGGGTTAAATTTTGGTATTTTTCAGAAAACTTTCAATTTTTGATGAATAGTGAAAAACACTGCGTTATTAATTAAAAATCGACTTTTTATTTAAATAATTATTTATTTTATTTAAATTTATTTCAAGTGAAAAATAGATATATAACACCTATATTATTTTATTGTAATTCATTGGAGTCATTTTATAATAAAATTAGATGTATAAAATTTTATTGAAAATTTTAACATCTTTTACCCACCTTCGCACGTTAGCAAATTTGCATAAAATGTAATTTTACTGCTTCTATGGATTGAATTTCAAAAATCTGAGAGACACAGTTGACATCAGTAAGTAAAATATGGTTCAATAAGATGAAAATAATTTTTGGTGAATAGTAAATTTTGACTTTTATTTATCATGGTTTAAAGTAAATAGGGTAATTAAAGGTAAAAATGATATTATAAATACCATAACACGTGTCCTAATTCTATTGGATAAACGTATTTTGAACAAAACCAACCTTAAAAATAATATATGATCCTTTTGGCCCACCTGGATTAGATTCGGACATTTATTATTCTTTTATTTAAAGAAGAGTTAAAAGTGATAAATTCAAAGTTTAATAAATAAACCATTTTTAATATAGGGTAATAAATAAGATAAATTCAACTATAAATATTCATGAGAAATATAAAAATATTTCCTACATAATGGTATTTTATTTATAATTTTTTGAAGTTAAATAATCAAATTATGACACAATGATAAAACAGTAATTACCTTATTAATGAAATATTAAAATAATTGATATTATAAATATCCAAATAAATTTATATTGAGACTTCGGATGAATTAATCTAATTTTATAGGTTAATATGACATATTAAATTTGACTAAATAAATTTTATTCGAAGTAATAAAGTTTTTAAGACTTTAACAAAAATCAGATACCAAATACTATCAAAATTGACATAAATGAGTATTTAAAAAAATATAATATTATAAATTGATATAATATTTCTAAAAAAATGTGGTTTGGCCAAAGGAATTATATAAGGTTTGATATATCAATAATTAAACACTTGGGGTTATCTTGTCTTTTTATATTAAGTTTACTAACTATTTATTATAATAATACAAGAATACATGGTAAAAGTTAAACTATTTAACTAAGAGTTAAATATAAACAATAAGGTTAATATGGTGACCTAAACCTGTCTAAAAACTTTTTATTGAGAGGTTTTTGAACCATATCCGCCTTATCCTAGAAATAAATCCATTTGGATTCATTAGAAACTGAAAATAAATTTATAATAAATTAATATTTCAAAGTTTTCCTAAAGAGACCCTCAACTCTCTTATAAAAAGATACTTCACCTTCTCTTAATTTAAAACCTCCAAATCCATTTGGATTATCCAAAACCTACCCAAATATCCTCCCAACTACTATCACTACATTTTAAAGGCCCTCCTTTGATCATAAAGCCAATCTAGGTATCCCTTTTGCTTAAATCAAAAGGAAGAACTCGAAGAAGAGGTAATAATTCCATCACCTCTTTCAAAGTTATCTTCTTCTTCCACTTACTCTTTATTTGTTGTTTCTATAACAAAATAATAAATCCAGTACCTTCTACATAATATGATGTTAATATAATTATGGTACAAACATATTCATTTTCTATCCATCCTATGAATGACAAAGTCTCCATACGTGCGTACGTACGGCTTACCATCTCTACATCGTGGTATAGTTGTTATTCAACACTTAATTTTTTGGATGGGTATAATAATGATGTATAATTGATGTAAATAATAAATATAACATGTCAATAATTCTGTATATATTAAATAAAATCCAATTATATATGATCTCACCTTGAATTGAATGATATTGTCGGTCATGCGTACGTACAGATTACCCTCTCCACGGACGCGATAAGATTCATTCCCCATCATAACCATTTGAGAATAATTTTCATTTTATGATTAAAAAAATGTATAATAACTTAATATAACTCTGTATATGAATCAAATACATCCTATTCATAACAAACATGACTTACGTAACAAAACATAAAAAGTAAAACAAATCAGTTAACACCTGAAACAATAATACTACTAAAATATTATTAACAAATATATATTAGAAGATCATATATGATATAATATTTATGCATGAGGTTCTTGTATAATTTAATAATAAATATTTAAATATTATACATGAGGTTAACATACCCTCGACTAAGGAAAAGTAAAAGGTAAGGGGATTCTTATATCACTATTAATTCCGTGAGATTTCTATTGATCAACACTTATTTATTATATGTGGTATATCATGTATTGCAATTTGATATATATTATCATGATTCTATTTATATTCATGGTATTCTGTGATTAATTTGGTGGTTATTAACATTTGGTCTTATGACTCGATTGATTACAACTTGGTAAGGGGTTTTCATCTTTCTTTTTATTCCCATGAGATTCATGCTATATATGCCACTATTTCCTTTTGTGTGGTGTATGTACTGACCATGATTTTAATATTTGTGTAATATACTTTTATTTATGGGTATTTACAACTTAATTGTATGATCCTTATTTCAAGGGGTGTATGTTTTGTAAGTTACCAAATCAGTAAGGGAATTTGTAATTTCAATTTCCACTCATTATGTATTACGCCAACTTCATTGATTATTTTACTCCATGATTATGTGTGAAATTACTATTTATTTAATTATGTAGTAATTTACAATCCCCTTTTTGTGGGTATAATTTTGATACACATAATAACTCCATTGATAAATTCTCAAGTCATTGATATGAAGTTGATAAGAGTAATTTTAAATCAATTTCTATTCATTGAGTTAAACACCCAAGTCGTTAGTGTTGTTTTTATATGAATATCTGTGAATGTACTCTGATTGATTTACACTGAATATCCATTAATATTTAGTGTATTTATATTTTTCAAAGATAACTATGTCATTGATATATCCTTAACCTAAGGATACGGTCTTTATAAGGTATTTTATCTCAACTTACAATCCATTTATAATTATTTTTTGTTATGCGCCAATTCAATTTTATTTGGTGTATATAATGCACATTGGAATTGTATATCATGAATCCCTTTATTCTCATGATATTATAATGTTTTTATTACCTCTATTATTTTTATTCAAGCATCTCTCATATTCTTATGAACTCTAACTAAAATATCATTTTAAATGCTTTAAAAATTTATTCTTCTAAATCTTTCTCATTAATGTCTATGTTTTAAAAATGGTTTTTTGGATTTATTTATATGGACTTTAATGTATTAAAATTAAAATTATTTTTAAAAGTTTCAATGTTTTATGAGACACTTTGATTCAAAAATCTACTTTAAATAGATTCTTAATAAATAGTGAGATTTTAAATGTTTTCAAGAAAAAGGGGGATATTTCTCTCATGTATTTTTGATTATTATTTTCATCTATGTCAATATCCTTAATTATTCTCAATTGAGGTTAATTTATTATAATACAATATTCCATATTGTATTGAATAGTTATGTTTGAATATGGATGTGCTATTTTTAAACCATTCATTTTTTGTGGTTAAAATATTGGAATTTCATATGTAGTTTTAATACGAATTTTTAGATTATGTTTCAACCTTTTCATATAAGGAATTCATTAGACATAGTATGTGATGGGTGAAGCCTGCTATAGCTCTTCTATGCGTCAGTAGGTCTCATGATAAAAACTTGTGTCTTGTCACAATACCTTGAAAAAATCATATTTGTAGTCCTGGCATGAGGCCTTGGCTATGTGGTTATGATGTACAATATTTTTCATTCCAGAATTATGAAATTGGATTTTAATATTACAAATGATTATTAGACTAGTGGAATATCCATGTGAATAAGTAAATGGAATTATTTGAGTTATCTTTTTAATATTATGCTGAAGTTTAAGGTTAAAAGACTTGTGTTTTATTTATATACATTGCGTTAAATGTTTATTCTTATTTATGATAGTTTCCTCTATATTGTTATCCTTACTAAGAATATGAGCTCACCCCTTTTTTATGTTTTATTTTTCTCAGGATGAAAATAAGTATATTATGACTGACCTGCAAGAATAGGCTATGGTATATAAGAGTGTTCAAAGGGGACACAATGTATTTTTTTTATTTCATGATGTAATATAAAACTTATATATGTATCTTGTACTTCCAAGGATACTAAACTGATCGGTCTTTCGGGACATGAATCCTTGTATCATTCCAATGTTATGTAATAATGCACCGATTCTGGGTAACTGGGGTCAGGGCATTAAAGAAAAGGTGACCCAAGTGAAGGTATTATTGTGTACTTTTGTACTGTTTACCATTTAAATGACTGATTTCTCATTATAGGTGATTCTTCTTTGGGGATCCACCATTTCCGTCCCTTATAAGTCAGGGGTCCTGTTTTCTCTTCAATAATAAATAAAAATGGAATTATAAGTGATTTATAAGGAATTATTGATCATTTTAAATATAAGGACTCCATTGGACACTCATGTGATATGTGGAGCCCATTTATAGATTTTCCCTCAATGCATCAATAGGCCTCATGAGACAAAACATGTTTACATGATGTATAGGCTCAAGCTGTAATATCATGTCATAATATTATGGTATTTGGTGTATGCCTTCCCATATAATTATAATGTCTTGGTTGAAAGGAATTGATGAAATGATAATGTCTTATTTGACACCCCTTGAACGAATGATAATGTCTTGGTCGGGATGAATTGTTGGTAAGATTGATGATTTCTTAGCTGATTGGCCTTGATTATGAATATATAGAATTATGTATTTCCTTATATTAAGAATTTAGTTTTATTAATCAATGTGTTTTCTATGTTGATATTATCCATGGATAATCATTGAAATCAAGTTATTATTTTAATGATTTGTGTTTACAGTTATTTAAATTTCCATATTTATTATGCCTTATTTACTCTTGATAACCTCTACTGGATAAAACCCTTTCCGATCATCTGAGTTAACCCTTATTTTATTTCATTTCCATAAGATATGAAGAAGGAATATTTAAATGAGTTCAAGGATAAAAAATATTTACTTTAACTATGTTTTTTATATTTTATTACCAATTTAAAATCAGGATCATGGTTTTATTTAGTTTGCCAATACTACTAAAATATTTGGTCCTTTGGGATGAGATCAATTGTATCTAATGACAATGTAATAAATTAACTAACAACTCTAGGATACTAGGGACAACTTATTTACAGTTTTTATATGAGTAAGTTTTGTAAAACAAACTAGGAACTATATTTTAAATTAATACGGATAGTATGTGAATTATGATAACCCCTTATATAAATTGAGAACTTTTACCATATAGGGAATTTTAATTTATGGATCAATATTCATTCTAATTATGAGATAACTCAATGTGTTCCATTGTTTCATGATGACACATAATTGAATAAAGGGAATCAAGACCTATATTCAATGTAGGGATTTCTATGGTAATAAAGCCAATAGATTTTGTGTTGGGACTGAAGAGATCATGCCCAAGTTAAAGAAGTTCACTCAGGTTATGATGTATAATCTTCCCTGTGTAGAAAAACTCATTGTTCCATAACTTGATTCACCTATGTTGGATTGCTTCATGTAATAGGAGACTCTATATTTTTGTGGAGCTACTAATACATTGGATGATTAACATTGGATTATGTACCCCAAAAAAATATTACATGCTTTGGTAAGTGATCGAAGTGAAAAAGTTATTCTGGTAGTTTATTATGTGAAAGGTGATGTCAATAAATAGTGGTCATAGATCAGAAAAACTAAATAGGTTGATGAAATAAGAAGTATGGAATTGAGAACTTTTATAGTAATACCATATGATAAACAATTTCCTCATGAGAAGCAAGTTGATATAAAAACTAAATTCCTCAATATAAGATAGAAGGAGTTGGAAAATGTTACTGAGTATTAGGAAAATTATAAAAAATTATTGAGGAATTATATGGACAATGTTTGTAATCAGGAATTAACGATAGACCATTTCATAGATAGGATTAATCCAAGGCACTGAATGGTACTAGTCTTTCAAAAATTTTCATCATCTAATAGCATGGTATCATGTTACATCAAAATGGATAAAGGATTATCCAATTATTATATTTTCAAAGGAAATTAGGATAAGAAGAGTACCACTAAGTTACAAGAAAAAAGGAAATGAGGTCAAGGAAAACAAGTGAAGGATGAAACTTCCCACATGTGATAATTATGTAAATAAATACCCAGGTACTTACTTAATGTGTATAAGTGTATGTTTAAAGTGCGGATAAATGGGTTATAATGATATTGAATGTAAGGAAAATAATAAACCACTACAATAAAAATATTCAAATATAAATATATGAAGGGTTATTCAATCCAATTTCCCAAGTCTCAAGGAAACATACTATAGAATAATTTAAGGGGAGATTTCCAAGCTTATATAATTAATACACCTGAAGTTGAAATCTATTTAGTTGGAATAATAGTTATTATAAAATCATGATTTGTTTCATTCCATATCTACACACTCTTTTTATGAATATTGATTTATCGCTTGGCACTCAATGAATATAATTATCAATCATGAAACATAGTAGGAAAATGGTTACTGAGAATTTTTTATTATGGCAAACAATTATTCCCTAGTTGAAAACATGGTTTTTGTACTTATGATTAGCTTTGAAATAATTCATATTTTTAAGATTTATTTAGTTTTGATGATTTTGAAAATATTACATGATGCATAAAATAATATAGGAAAAGGATATTGAAATAAAAATTTTATCCTTTTACATTCATTTTTGAGGAATTGAAGGTTTTCTTCACACCTCACTCATTTATAGTTTTGTTGTTGTTAATTTTATCATGACCATGTTTTATATCACTCAATATTAGTCATTGGATACTATTATTCTCTTATATATATATTTTAAATTCCCATCAGTTTTCTCCTTATTTGTGAACCTAAATACATGATATTTTAGTTAACCCTTATTTTCCCCACTTTCCCTTTTCAAAATAAGTTTATTATCCCAAAGTATGATGTGGGATTTCAAAAAAGGGTGATCCATTAATGTATAATATAAAATTTTGGGGGTGAAATTTATTCAAGGTGGTATAATTAATAATCCATATATTTTAAAATATATTTCTCTTTAAATAATTTAAATTTTCTAATATCTTTCATAACATGAAACACCAATCTTTAAGAAAATTGAGATATATTATTATAATAACATTATTTAAATGTGAAAAAAAAGTTATTGAATTTGTGGGTATGAATATGAGTATCCAAATTATAAAATACATTTATAATGATCTTAATCAATACCAATTTTTTGATAAATTATTAGTAAATATGTAGTCAATTTTTTGTAATGTCATTTTAGGCTTAAAAAAAATTCTTAAAAAATTATTTGATTACATTTTGTGTGTAGAAATTATAATTATTTTCTAAAATTTTATAATTTTTTTTAAAAATAAAATTCATTTTTTAAATTATAATGTAAAAATTATCTTAGAGTGATTTTTTTTGTTAATTTTCAAAAAATATAGATTTTTCAATGATTAATGAAAAAGTATTCTATTTTGACGAAAGCTTCATTTTCATTTAAATCATTTAAAAAGTTACATTTTGTTTTAAAATAGTTTTAAAAGTACTATTATTTTATTTATATTATTAATTATCCAATTAAATTCATTTGAATTTATTTTATTTTTGATTTTGTTATAATTTTTTTTATACTTCATAAAACATTTTTTTCGGGAAACTGTTTTTCATTGAATTTTGCGTGTTTAATTTTAAATTAAACTCTTGCACATTTACGAATTGAATATTTAAAAATGGATTCCATATTTAGAATCATCAGGTTTATATTTTTCAAATAATTCACTTTTATTTTCAATTATTATGAATAGTAAATTTGGTAAATATTTTTCACCTCGATATGGGTTTTCCTGTCTCACTTTCGTTTCCATGAGACATATTCCATAATCACCGCTTTTTTATTTTATAGAGCACATATTCTACCCATTTTATATGATATAAAATCATTCCATTTATATTCTTGGTATTTAAATATTTATTTAAACATATTTTTTTCATGGGGGTTACGATTCAAAAGTTACCAAAGTAGTAAGGGTTTATTTGAAAATATCATCATTATTCCGGATTGTTTATATTTAAGTCTCCACTAGGGTAATTATTTGATAATTATATATTAAACCACATTTTTTATTCTCCTTTATTTATTTTTGGATATTACAAGTGTTACTTTTATTTTCCTATTTTTAAGTACACAAAAGGCTGAAAGAATGTTTTTAATGAAAATCGACTTTGTCTTCTATTCTACCGAGAATAATTTTATTACATGTCAATATTTTATTTAAAATGTTTTCAAAAAAGTTTTTAATATTATCTAATGATTTATTAAATTTCATTACCCATGTTTTACTTTTTATAAAAATTTTGTAATGGAATCTTCTTGTCATTTTCCAAACAAGGATCATTTTATCCAAGGTGTGATCAAAATATTTGTTTTAATGTGATCAACACAGAAATAATTTCACACCATAATTATCTATAAATACTCCAAAGTTTCATTTACATGTTTCCAATATTATTATCAAAGGAAATGTTTTATTTAATATTTGAGAATTTTTTGGATTGTAATATGTGATTTCAAAGTAAAATGGTTATTTTCCTCATGAAATATTAAGGAGGTATTTTAATGGTATTTTAAATTATGAGAACACCCATTTATGTTACTGAGGATATGATTCAATGATACCATATATATTATTTATTTAGACATTTTATAATGATAAAGTATTGATGTTTTGTATTCTTGATTCAATACAGATACTCGTTGTCTTATAAGGAATTTTGAGAATTTATTCTATTGATCATTATAAATATGAGGAATGAATTGGGTGTTAAAGTTATGGGTGGGGCCAGATTATAGATATCCCCTAAAGGCATTAATTTTTATCATTAGATAAAACAGATTGACATGATATTTGGGTTGAGGATATATGACCATGTCATACATGTTGGGTATTTTTTTGTATTCCTGCCCATACATTGATAATGAATTTATTGAGATACCATAAGGGAAAAATAATTTCTTGGTTGAGAGGCCTTGGAGGAATGATAGTGTCTTAGTTGAGAGGACTTGATGATACGATTTATGTTTTCTTGGTTGAGATGCCTTGACTATGAATGTCCATAATTATGAATTTTCTTTTATTAAGAATTCACTTTTCCTTATCCATGTGTTTTATATGTATATATTAGATATGAATAGTCATTGAAATCAATTTATTGAATGAATGAAATTTGGTTTTAGTTATTTAAATTTGCATATTGATTTGGCCTTATTTACTCATGATATATTTCCCTGTACATAACCCTTATTGAGCATCTTAGCTCACCCTTATTTTGTTTCCTTTTCCCTATGATACGAAGAAGAAATATTTGAATGAGTTCAAGGAATTATAATATTTAATTTCACTATGATTTTTTATATTTTTTTACTAATGTAAAATGTTGATCATGTTTGTATCTGGTTTACTAAGACCACTAAAGTATTTAGTCCTTTGGGATGTAATCGCTTGTATCTAGTGCCAATTTAATAAAGTAACCACCAACACTAGGATACTAGGATCAAGGTCTTTACAATGATTGGATAATAATATGAATAAAAATCAGATTCAAAATATAACCAATATAATTATCAATAATAGTTTTAAGTCTCATAATAAATATATGAATAAAGGACCTTATGTGAAGCTATGTGAAAACTCCAAGAAGGATGTTGGTGTACCTTAATAAATCCATGTTATTTGTCTAGAATATTTGGATAGATTAATAAAAATGGGAGATTCACAATAAAATTATAGTGTAAAAGGAAAAGATAAGTTTCCGAATGAAGAAGATAAATTTAATGAGAGGTTTTTAGAAAAAAAATAGAGATGTTTTGTATGAGCGATGAAATAATGGTGGACATATTTCCAAAGTATGTTTAACAACATTTTCAATACAAGAAGAATCCCTAAAGAGACTGAATATTTCATTAGTAAATGTATATGATTTTATGTCTAAATTGAGAATAACCATATCACATAAATAAATTGATGATGGCAAGAGATCCATGTAACCAAAGGCCAAATAGGATTTGAGAATAAGATGTGGGAACATGAAGACTATAAAAAATAGAGAATTTTTTTTGGGAAAATATCAAAAATTTTATTCACATTGAAGGAATAAGGAGATACAACTTATTACATTATATATTTTATATGTTGAATTAACACTTATAATATAGGTAATTGAAGGTGATTCATGGTATCAAGGGGGAACCTGAGTAGTAAAATCGGTTGTAATTTTTAGATAGCAAAGATGAAGTTGATGCCATCTAAGAATAATTTCTCAATTTGAATTTAAATGAAAACTTGATGTAGAATCATCCTTGATGAATTTAATGAAAGCGATGTCAACATTTAACAACAATAATATGAAGATTACATCCTAGAGTGATGTATCTATTATCAATATTATGAATTAAAATATATCATCCTTGCTGAAGGTATGGAAGTTGTCAAAATCAAAAAATGACATGTAGAATTAAATTTTGGTGTATTTTCCATATTGAAACATATTTAAATCAACAATTGAATAGATTCAAAATTATGAAGATGTTGAGGATTGTTTACCTTTTAGGGGATATAAATAAATAATGACTAAGAAGCCTCCAGAAAATATTATCACATGAAAAATGAATTTTTATAGAAAGTGATCAAAGGTGGTGCAATTTAAAAGTAATGCTATCTTAATATCTAAACTTTTTTAATAAAAAAATATGATTCGAACATAAAGGGGGATAATTTTTATCAATTACATTAATATGAAAAGTTAGAGGTGTGTTAAGGATATTGTATCCTTCAATTTATAATTTAAATGTTCTGACATGCATGTTGAAGTGGGTAAAGGAAATTTAGGATGATAATATTATTGATAAATTTATATCACAAATGATATCTCAAGTGATATCATCAATAATTTATGCCTATAATTTTTGGACATATATTGAAGACAGGGTGTAAGTGATTTCATTTATAATTGGTAACAAGTTAAATTGATCATGAAAAACTTAGTTGTATAAATCATACCCTCTTGTTTTCTACACTGAACATGGCTCATTAGAATTATAGTGGAATGTTTAATAGAAATTTTATTAGTATGAATTTATTCACTTTACAAATAATTCCTTTTTTTTATCAATAAGGGGGAGATAAAGTAAAATGAAAATATTGATGAGAAGGGGGAGAGAAATGAAAAACCATTTGATAAGAATATTTTATGAGAGCATATTGACATATAATTATAAGATATATTAATAATAAATACAAAGTTGTAGTTTTTAATCCCATTTAGATGCATTTTATTTATTTTCAATGATATTTTCAATCAATATGGAACAATAATTGATGTCAATATATTAATAAATAAGCATAAAATTTTTATAAGTATGTTTAGTAACCCAATCATGTTAAGAAGAATACGTGAATAAGAATCTTTAAAGCTTGGTCATTAATGATGTCTTTCGTATTATTTATAGTATCCAAGATTGTTGAAATATATAATATGTTCCCAATAATGATTCTACATATCTTGGAATATTGAATGAAAAAACTTTATAATTTTGTTTTGGTTAAGATTGAATTTATTACCTTGAGAGTACATGATATATTGAAGGTAAAAGTGACTTCAATATGGAAGGAGTTCATCCATTGATGCATGGATGAATAAAAATTAGATGATTAAAAGTGAAATGATATTAATATATATATATATATGTATATTTATATCACGATTGGTTTATCATGATTTAGGCCTTGTATGAAAATGGAAAGAGTTTATCCATAGATTTGTGGATGAGGAGAAATCAGATGATGCCAAGTAAAATGTTATTATTTATTATATATGATTATTAGTTTATCATGACTCAAGATTTATATGAAGTTTAAATAAGGATGGTGATGGAAGGGATAATACACAAAAGTCCACACGCATTTTATAGGGAATTGTGTTGTTTTTCTAGTGAAAAGTGGCCAGTAAAATGGATTGAGGAAGTTGTGATGAATTTTGTGGTGAATAAACTGTGTTATTTTTTTAAAAAACTAAGGAAAACATGGTTGTGGTTGTGTTCATTGTTTTTCTTGGGTCTACCTATGTGAAATGGGCAAGATAAATACACTCGTGGGGGTTCTTGAAGCTTGTCATGGTTGATTGATGGTGCTGAAATCCAAAACGAATAGATCCAGATGAGCCACACTCAGGGTCTATTTATCCATGGACAACATGTAGGGTAGAAGAAATAAATGGAAAGATACATAAGAATACACCCATAGTGCAAGGAATTTTGAAGGAAAAACAACTTAGAATTTGTCACCACACCATGGTGTAAGCCTTGTCAGGAGTTCAATTTTTTTGAGTGATTTTTTATGATGTAGATTCTTGGATGATTTGATGGTTCTATAACATGATATATGAGGTCATTTTTTGGAATCATTAATGTTATATAGAATATAAACATGATCCAATGGATGAAATTTATGTGGAAAAAGTTATATAAGTTGTTGAAATAAGTTTTAGAATTTGAAATTGAAATTAAAATTCAAATATAAAGAAGAATATTATGAAAATTAGTTCATTTATATGGAGTAGAGTGAAGAAATATGTTATGTATGAAAAATAGTGTGGAGTTTGGTACTTTCATTTAGAGTAGATACTTTTTAGTGTTAAGAAAAGAGGGAGTTCAACACTACTATCTCAGTGAGAAGAATATTTTTGTGTGTGCTAAGATTGAAGGTGATACTACACAACACTCAATCTGAATATTTTTTATATATTGTATCAAAAATAAGAAACAATGAAAATTGGTTCATTCATTTTAGTTGAATAGGTAAGAAGAAGGAAATAGGTTCTCTAAAAGGTTGTTACATAGAAATAATAAGAATAAGGGAATGCAGATTGATCTCTGTACAAATCCAAATTGTAAACATAAATAGGAAGAAAGAAATATTAGTTATATGAAAGAAATGTGTCACTCAAATAATTCAATTTTAAATATATAGAAGTGTGTTGATTTATGTTTTCATAAAAAAAATTCCATGCATACTACTGTTCAAGTGAAAGTAGAAGAATTAGATGGTTAGTAGAACATCAAAAACCTTGTAGTAGTTTTCAAGAAGAAACTTTAACCATTTATCTACAAATGTGAAAATATTGGGATGATATTATAAATATTTAGAGGGATTATCAAGAGTGTGGGATGAAACAAACCTAAGTACAAGGATAAACCCTACCTAATTGCATCCACAGGTTAATATTAGTCAATTGTACAATCTTAGTGGAACCCAAATCATACCAAGGACTATTTTTTTGTTTTGAAAGGTGAAACCTATAAATATTCATGTCTATTTTCTATGTATGTTCAATGGTGTTTCCAGAATGAACAAATAAAAAATAAAAGGTAAATATAATAAGAATATCATCACCTAACAATGAAATAGGTAAAATTGTAAAGGGGTTAAAAAAGTGTTACATTTTACACCTACACTGATTCCCCCCATCTTAGTGTATAACAGATCCCCAACTAACCCTCATTAACAAAAACCCTAATTTAATAGAGGAGGATTAAAAAATCATATGCATAATTCACCAGTGAGAAAATATGAAAGTAAAAAACATTACATTATATAAAATATTTTACAATTTGAGAAAAATATAATATTTCCATAGTAAAATAGTCCAGAGAAGAGGCTTAATTCAGACTATGTTGTGTTATTATTCAAGTTATAAATATCAAGATGGTTTGAATTATTCCATGATTATAGCTGAATAAATAAGAGTTGAATATTGAAGAAGAATTGGCTCCAAACTATATAGAAGATAAACACATCGTGAAGCTTCCAGTAAATATAAAATGAGTTGAATAAGGTTATGTTATTTGAGAGGTAGTCATGCCATGGGGAGAGGAGATTGTCGTAGTGCATGATGAAGTGATTAATACGAGATATATTTGTGCTGCAACATATGATCCAACATTATGATTATATCATTTTACATTTTCCCATGTTGACATGGATTATGAAGAAGTGGTTTATGTAGAGAATTAAATGAGAGAGAAGAATGTGATTATTATTTTATTGCATATAATTTATAAGACCAAGTATTCAGGTGGAATAAAATAATAATAACAGTGATTGATTTAAATGATATTAATGATTGAAAAAAAGAATATTTAATGTTTAATGATATTACCATGGTTTTTTGAATATAAATAATGAGAAGGAAAAGAAGTGAGTAAATGAAGATGATATCATAATCCCAAAGATAATTATATGAATCGAAGAGAGAACAAGGCCTGATGTTTCCATCACCTTGAATATTCTTTGCATTGAAGACCTTGATACTGAATTAGTGTGTACTATTTGATTATGGAGGTGGATACTCAACTCTTCTCCTTTGAAGTGTTTACGCCTGCCTACTAGTGCTCTACATGATATTGTTAGCTCTTGATTTTACATCAACCATATGGTTTGGGTTTTTCTCTAGAAAACCCACTTCAAAAAACCACATTTTTATGAATTATTTTTTTCACATAAATTTAATTTCTTTGATAGCTTTCATTACACACAAAACAATTTTTTAATAAACCACAATATACTATTAAAATATTATTATTTACATATTACTGTAATAACATTTCTATTAAATTTGGTGGTATGAATTTGATATCCACATTTTTAAAATTAAAAATTAAGGTTTTATATAAATAATATATATTGATAAATAAGTACTAAATTTTGGTAAAGTCTTTATACTATTCAAAAATACATTTTTCTCAAAAAATGATTTTCATTGTTTTTATGAACAAATAATAAAATTAAATTTTTCCACTTAGAAAATTTATTTGAAAAAATTAAATTAAATTTTGAAATATATATTTAAAAATTATCTTAGATTCAATTTCCAATAATCTTTTAAATAGATTATTTTTTCGATGAATAGTAAAAAATACCGACTTTAATTGAAAAATGCATTTCATTTAAAGAATTTATAATTTATAATTTGGTTTTAAAATTAATTTAAAGGTTAATTTCGTTTAATTATATTATTAATAATCCATTTTTTCATTGGAAAAATTTTTATATTCAACTTTGATATTATTGTTTTATAATTAGGAAAATGATTCCTTTAGAAAACCGTTTTTTCGTCCCGTTTGTGGGGTTAATTTTAAATTATATTATAAAAATCATATGAATTTAATTTGGTAAAATGGATTCCATATTTTTAATTATAATAATTAATATTATATAATATTTTCAACATAATTTTTGGACAAAATTTATAGTAAAAATATTTAAAATTAATCTGCATGGTTAAAGTTAAAACGAGTTTACCAGTGGTTAAACTAAAAATATAAGAATTTTTGTTCTAAAAAGTTGTCCAATTACTATTTTATGGAGTTATTTATACCTAATATCATTTAAGTTTAGATAATGATCCATTTTTTTCCTTTTTGGGTGTGTAAATTGGGATTATATCTTTTTCATTTCAAAAAATCCATCCATGTCCTCTCCCCCACTTATAAAAGAACATACCCTATCCTATATTATTTACACAAAAAATATTTTTTTAGGATAATCCATACTGAAATATCTTCCTTAATTTCCTCCCTATGATTTATAGTTCATTTTTTGATCATAAAACCCTTCTACAAAGAATTTTGGTGCAAACCTAAAGAGGTTATCTGATGAAGAGGTGTCATTCTTAACCAAGTATTTCTATATTATATCTTCTCCAAAATCCTAAAAATATTCTTCAATTATTATGTTATTATAACATAATTATATAAAATATAATTATATATTATTATTTTAATTACATAACCCTTATCCACATCCTCTTGCATTAAATGAGAAATGAAACCGTCGATCGTGTGTACAACAGGCTATCACCTTGTGAACCGATGTCATTGATTTTCCATCCCCATCCCTCACGGCTAGATATAATTACGAATTTAATATTTATATGTTATATTTATGAAATAAATATTCATAAGTAATTATAATAACACATCTATTTTCCTACCTTCCAATCCATTGTAAAATGATAACGTTGCTCGTACGTACATGTGGACTACCACCTCCACAAAGCGATGTGATAAGTTATCCATTTTATTTTGACAAGGATGATAATAAGTATTGATTTAATAATATGTAGGATATATATGATATAATAATAATTATTTAATGTTGAATTAATATTTATCTTTCTTTCATCCCATCCATCTAAAAATGGAAACAATGTTTATGCTTAGTTACTGCCCACCGTCTCCATTAACAATTTAATTCATTTTTATATCTGTAAATTGATGAATATAAATATGTATATAATGAATATATATTATATTTATATCATTATTAAAATTCTTGATATTATATAATCATCATCAAATTACAAGGACCAAAACTACCAAACCAAAACATACATAAAAAACAAAGCAGTTATCACTAAAAAAGTTATTTTAACAAAGAATTGTTAATAAATGGGTGATAAAAGGTTATAAGTAAATAAAATATGATTTTATAGATATGATTATGTTTTTATAATTTTTGTATAATAAACCTATATTTATTATATAGGATATTTTAATGTGTATGATGAAATCTGAGACTTGAGGTAAGGGATTTTAAGTCTCTCTTTTATTTTTTGGAGACATATGCCATATTAACCACTCATTTATTTTATGTGGTCTACATAATAACACTTGTAAATTTTATATAAAGAATATCCTTTTTTTAATTATATTTAAATTTTCAGTTAATTTTATTATTTAATGGGTTTTATGATTCAAAAGTTTCTAAAGTGGTAAGGGATTTTCATATCAATTTTACTTATAGGATACATATTCCATATTAAACACTCATTTATTTTTTGTGGTGTATATAATGAACTTTTTAAATTTTATATCATGAGTATAATTCTTTTGATTATATTTAAATTTTCAATTTATGTTTTTCATTTAGGAGGATTATGAATCAAAATTTATCAATGTGTTAAAGTTATGATGTTACAATCACATTGTTTAACATATTATATTGGATTAAGATTCTAATGATAATAATTATTTATCTACCTCTCAACAGTCCCATGAATATTCTTACCCTTTGTTTATTTATAGAAATTAATTTTTTTTTTCATTTAATACTCCTCTCTTTATGTACTCGAGAGTCTAAAATAATGTTTTATAGAAAACAATCTTTATTTCTATCTTTAGTAGAATATACTTTATCTTCTATTTCCATGTATACAAAAATGTTTTAGATATTTTGTATAATATTCTAAAATGTTTTTTAAAATAATTTTCAACATTGTTTCAATTTTTTTTAAAATGGTTTAAAAGTAATATTCTTGTTACTTTTTTTAATTATTTACTTTTGACGTTTTATAAAAAATGTGAGTGGAATATTTATTTTAATGTGTATGACATGAATAATATTTCTTACCATCACAAATGATTAATGATTTTAAGCTACATTTACAATTTTTCATTGTTATTTTCAACTAATATGTTTTATATAGTATTGGGGAAATTTTTATATTTTAAAAATTAATTTTCAAAGTGGAAAGGTTATTTTCCTAAAGAATGTTTTACTAATATTTTAATGGTATTTCTATTCATCAATGACAACAAACCATGAATCTAATTATGATATACTAGGGATATAATCCAAATATACCATCCTTTTTATTATCTGGATGGTTTATGATTATTATGACAAGGTTTTTATCCAACTCATTTCTTTTCCATGGGTTATTCTTATTAAACCCATTTGTTTACACAATTTATGCTATGATGAAATATTTATAAAACCTATTTCCTTTTATGGGTTATGATATGAAGAATGTTTAATGATCTTGTGAACATATCTATATAGTTCTCATTTTTTGATGAGTGGACCAAAAATTATATATCCCTACAATGCATTGAGTAAAGATTGATATATCCTGAGATAAATAAGAATGGAATGGAGTTTAAAACTAGTTTAGTAAGGGACTCCATCCACTATGATAGTATTGGGAACAAACCTTGACAACTGTGATGGTTTTTAGAGTGATCCAATTCCACTAGTATAGCTTTGGATATGATCCCTAACTTCTAAAGAGATGATTTTATATGCATATATGTATGCCAAAAATCTATGATTTTGTTGATTTTATTCTATCAAGGATTATATTCTTTGATTAATTTATAATTCATGTTTTATGTACTACCAAGATTTATGAATGAATCATTTTTATTATATATGATATATAGGGTGTAGTTTTCAAATTTTATTCTCTTGTTCCCATACCCTTATGCTCATGTTATATTGATATTCCCCATGTTTACCCTTACTGAGCATTTGAGCTCACTATTTCTTATGTTTCCTTTCCACATGTTATAAAGAAAGGTTTTAAGTAGGTTATGTATATGAATAGTACTAAACTATAACATTTGTAGAGGATATGTCACATCCCGATATTTAATTTATTTTTATTTTATTATTTCTTTTTCTCCAAGTCCTTGTGCCAAGGTCTGGGCTGGATCCCAGCATAAACTATTTGTTGTTTAATATTTTTATTGAGTTTTTGACCCGCGCATGGTCACCATGTGGTTGGCGATAGCCGCGCAACCGGCCCTAGTGTCGGGAAATTTCTCAATACTATTATTATTATTTTGATTATTTTTATAGTTTTCATTATTATTATTATTATTATTATTATTATTGATGTTATCATTATTATTATTATTATTACAATTTTTGTTGTCATTACTATTATTTTTATTATCATTATTCTATATATTATTTTATTATTATTATTATTATTATTGGTTATATTTTTATTATTATTATTTTTTATTATGGATTTTTTTATTTTATTTATTTTTGGTATTATTATTATTATTATAAGAAATATTATAACTTAAAATGAAAAAAAATTCCCAACCATAATCTACCCCAAATCACGCCGCCCCCTTCTCCTTCACCCCCTCCCTCGCGCAATAGTGCCCCATGCAGCCGCCCCTCCAGATTTCCCTCCGCCTACCGACCCTGGACGGCCTCCTACCACACTAGTTTTCTTTTCCTCTCCAGCCAGGCCACGTTCTAGCAACCCGCTGCTCCGAACCCCCCTGTGCGTGCGATTTCCAGTGACCCATACCCCCTGCAAATGCAGTTTTCAGCAACCTGAGCCCCTTGCACGCGCGGTCTGTAGCAAACCAAAAACCCACTATCTAATGGTCTCTCGACGCAAAATTCAGAGCTATCACCTCCTCCCTGGCACATAGATTCCTCCCCTTTGGCATGTGGTTGGTCCATGGTGGATTGTTTTTCCCTCCGTCGAAGTTCGATCATGCCCATGATCAACCTTGAGGTAGGTGAATCCACATTTTCATTTCCGATTAATCCATTTAATGATTAATCATTTTAATTAAATATTTAAAATGATTTTTACCTTCAGGATATACTTAGTTATTTTTCTATAGTCTTTCTAAGCTATTTGGTTCTTTAAAAAAAAGTTTCGAAGCATTCCCCTATGATTATAATTTTATGTGTTTGAGGACATTGGGTTCTTTTGACATCCAAAGTTGTATTAGAAGTGTATCAAGCATGACACACACCTTTTTGAAACTCTTCAATAGTCTGTCATGGTATTTTCATTTTGGTTTGTGCAATTTGTTTGAGATGTTTATGGAATTTATTATAAACTGTTTGAGTGGCTTATAAAATTTAGAATAAATTCATTTGGTTGATTATATAATTTTTTATGATTCATTTTGTATATTTATATATTTGTTGATGAGTGGTTTGGTACATTTCAATGGTTTCTTATTTTCCAAAAATAAAGGAATTTGGATATTTTCTTCTCAATGTACTTTTGGCTTGACGTGTTTGGTTTGAAAATTTTTTATCTTGTAAATTGTGTTAAAAATGTTTTAAAAAGGGGTTTGTGGATTTAAGGGGGATTGTTTTGTGTTCTCTTAAATTTTGAAATTGTTGGTTTTGATTTCAAGGAAAATTGTGTTCTTGTGGAAATAGTTTAGAAATTTCACTTTGGTTGTTGTTGTGCCATTGTATATGGGCTCATCCATGGGTGCACTAGGTGCACACATGAATGTGTCATCAAATGAAGATGGAACCTTCAAAATAAGGGTTCCTTAAAAAATTATTTTTCTAAATAGATTTTTTTCCAAAATAAGGTTTGGTTCTTTACGTGGCATTTATGAAAGGATTTAAATGTTGTCTCAAAGGTTGTGCCTATTCGGCCTTTGGTGTGTGTTTCAATGAATGTTATGATCAAGGGGTCATTTGGAAGTTTCATAAGAAGGATTACTTTTTATTTATAGATTGAAATGTTTTACTAAAAATGCATTGGAGACTTTTGTCTTAAAGGCCTGTTTGTATCTTCCGACTTATGGGTGGAGTTGTGTTAACAGTTAGAATGGTTGGTGTTTGAAAATTGTGTGTGCGTTGTTGGAACTTTAAAAGTTTTTAGAATAATTATTTCGACATAGGTGTGATGTGAAAACCCGTTTGGCACTTTCAGCTTTAATGTAATGTTTGCATTGACTCGCTGAAATAATGAAATTTTGACTACTATATTCCCATATAACAACTTTAGTATTTATAAAAAGGTATCAAATGGTTTTAATGATTTCATGGAATGAAGGCCCGGTTGGCACCTTTGATGATATATATATATATATGTATGTATATATATAAATTGGGGAACGTCTATAGGGGGGATATCCCTTATGAGTTATCGTATGGAGTGTCCGTGTTTGGGGTATGCAAGTGTGGTGAGATGAGTCATATGTGTGAGGGCCTCCTAATTACACAGTATTATTGAAACAATAATGGGTTCCTGGGCGTCTTTAAAAAACATCAACTGAAATAAAGAAAACGAACCAAACACATTCAGATTGTGTCGATACTTTAGAAAAATGATCCATGGGTCATATGTGACGTGTACAAGTCAACCCCGCCTCAATCCGAGGCATGGTGTGGCCGCCACCACTCAAAGTGTCTGCCTTTTGTTTCAAAAGGATGTCATTTTTATTGAAAAACATCAACTGGCGTACGGAAAACTGACCAAACACATTCATATTGTGTTTATACTTTAGCACAACGATCCATGGGTCATATGTGATGTGTACGAGTCAACCCCACCTCAATCCGTGGCGTGGTGTGGCCGCCACCACCCAAAGTGTCTGTCTTTTGTTTCAAAAGGACGACATTTTAAGTGAAAAACATCAACTGGAAAACGGAAAACCAGCCAAACACATTCGGATTGTGTCGATACTTTAGCACAATGATCCATGGGTCATATGTGACGTGTACGAGTCAACCCCACCTTAATCTGAGGCACGGTGTGGCCAGAATCACTCTAAGTGGCTCTCTTTTGTTTAAAATGGACAACATTTTAAGTACATATGGAAAACCAACCAAACGCATTCGGTTTCCATTGAAACTTTAGGAGAACTATTCATGGGTTATATGTGACGTGTAAAAATCAACCCCACCTCAATTTGAGATGCGGTGTGGCCGACACCACTCAATGTTTCTGCCTTTTGTTTTAAAAGGATGCCATTTTAATTGAAAAACATAAACTAGCATATGAAAAACTGACCAAATGATTTCATATTGTGTAGATACTTTAGAACAACGATCCATTGGTCATATGTGACATGTACGAGTCAACCCCGTCTTAAACTGAGGCGCGGTGTGGCCGCCACCACTCAAAGTGCATGTCTTTTGTTTAAAATCGACAACATTTTAAGTACATACGGAAAACCGACACAACGCATTCGGTTTTCATTGAAAATTTAGGAGAATGATTCATGGGTCATATGTGATGTGTACAAGTCAGGACCGCCTCAATATGAGATGCGGTGTGACTAGAACCACTCAAAGTGTCTGTCTTCTGTTTCAAAAGCACACCATTTTAATTGAAAAACATCAACTAGCATATGAAAAACCAAAGAAACGCATTTAGATTGTGTTGATACTTTAGCAAAACAATCCATGGGTGATATGTGATGTGTACAAGTCAACCCCTCCTCAATACGAGGTGCGGTGTGGCCACCACCACTCAAAGTGTCTTCCTTTTGTTTCAAAAGGACGTCATTTTAATTGAAAAACATCAACTGGCATACGGAAAACCGACCAAACGCATTCGGATTGTGTCGATACTTTAGCACAATGATCCATGGGTCATATGTGACATGTACGAGTCAATCCTGCCTCAATCTGAGGCACGGTGTGGCCGCCACCACTCAATGTGTCTGTGTTTTGTTTTAAAATGACATCATTTTAAGTGAAAAACATCAACTGGCATATAGAAAACCCACCAAACGCATCTGGATTGTGTCGATACTTTAGAACAATGATCCATGGGTCATATGTGACCTGTATGAGTCAACCTCTCGTTAATCTGAGGCACAATGTGGCCGTAATCACTCTAAGTGGCTCTCTTTTGTTTAAAATGAACAACATTTTAAGTACATACGGAAAACTAACCAAACGCATTAGGTTTCCATTGAAACTTTAGGAGAACGATTCATGGGTCATATGTGATGTGTAAAAATCAACCCCACCTCAATCCAAAATTCGGTGTGACCGGCACCACTCAAAGTGTCTGCCTTTTGTTTCAAAAGGACGTCATTTTAATTAAAAAACATGAACTGGAACACGGAAAACCAAACAAACGCGTTCGGATTGTGTTGATACTTTAGAAAAACGATCCATTTGTCATATGTGACGTGTAAGAGTAAACCCCGCCTTAAACTGAGGCACAGTGTGTCCTCCACCACTCAAAGTTTCTGTCTTTTGTTTCAAATGGACAACATTTTAAGTACATACGGAAAACCGACCAAACACATTCGGTTTTCATTGAAACTTTATTAGAACGATTCATGGGTCATATGTGACGTGTACAAATCAACCCCGCCTCAATCTGAGACACGGTGTGGCCGTCACCACTCAAAGTGTCCGTCTTCTGTTTCAAAAGGACGTCATTTTAATTGAAAAATATCAACTGGCATACAGAAAATAGACCAAACACATTCGGGTTGTGTTGATAATTTATAACAACGATCCATGGGTCATATATGGCTTGTATGAGTCAACACCGCCTCAATACGAGGTGTGGTGTGGCCGCCACCACTCAAAGTGTCTTCCTTTTATTTCAAAGGGACTTCCTTTTAATTGAAAAACATCAACTGGCATACAGAAAACCGACCAAACGCATTCGGATTGTGTCGATAATTTAGAAAAACGATCCATGGGTCATATGTGACGTGTAAGAGTTAACCCCGCCTCAATTTGAGGTGCAGTGTGGCCTCCACCACTCAAAATGTCTATCTTTTGTTTCAAACGGACTTTATTTTAAGTAAAAAACATCAACTGGCATACGGAAAACCGACCAAATGCATTCGAATTGTGTCGATACTTTAGAAAAATGATCCATGGGTCATATGTGACATGTATGAGGCAACCCCGCTTTATTTGGAGGCACGGTGTGGCCAGAATCACTCTAAGTGGCTCTCTTTTGTTTAAAATGGAAAACATTTTAAGTACATGCGGAAACCCGGCCAAACACATCCAGTTTCCATTGAAACTTTAGGAGAACGATTCATGGGTCATATGTGACATGTAAAAATCAAATCCGCCTCAATTTGTGATGTGGTGTGTCCGGCACCACTCAAAGTGTCTGCCTTTTGTTTCAAAAGAATGTCATTTTAATTGAAAAACATCAACTGGCATACAGAAAATCGACCAAACGCATTCAGATTGTGTCGATACTTTATCACAACAATCCATGGGTCATATGTGACGTGTACGAGTCAACCCCGCCTCAATGCGAGGTGTGGTGTGGCCACCACCACTCAAAGTGTATGTATTTTGTTTCAAAAGGACGTCATTTTAAGTGAAAAACATCAACTGGCATTCGGAAGCTGACCAAATGCATTCGGATTGTGTCGATACTTTAGAATAAAGATCCATGGGTCATATGTGATGTGTACGAGTCAACCCCACCTTAATCTGAGGCATAGTGTGGCCGGAATCACTCTAAGTGGCTCTCTTTTGTTTAAAATGGACAACATTTTAAGTACATACGGAAAACAGACCAAACGCATTAAGTTTCCATTTAAACTTTAGGAGAATGATTCATGGGTCATATGTGATGTGTAAGAATCAACCCCACCTCAATATGAGATGCAGTGTGACCAAAACCACTCAAAGTTTCTGCCTATTTTTTCAAAAGGATGTCATTTTAATTGAAAAAAAACAACTGGCATACGGAAAACTGACCAAACGCATTCGGATTGTGTTGATACTTTATCATAACGATCCATGGGTCATATGTGACATGTACGAGTCAACCCCACCTCAATCCGAGGAGTGGTGTGGCCGTCATGACTCAAAGTGTCTGTCTTTTATTTCAAAAGGACGTCATTTTAAGTGAAAAACATCAACTGGCATAAGGAAAACCAACCAAAATCATTCGTATTGTGTTGATACTTTAGAACAATGATCCATGGGTCATATATGACGTGTAAAAGTCAACCCCGCCTTAATCGGTGGAACGGTGTGGCCGAAATCACTCTAAGTGGCTCTCTTTTGTTTAAATTTGACAACATTTTAAGTACATACAGAAAACAGACCAAACGAATTCAGTTTCCATTGAAACATTATGAGAATGATATATGGGTCATATGTGACGTATAAGAATCAACCGCTCCTCAATCTGAGATGCAGTGTGGCCAGAACCACTCAATGTGTCTGCCTATTATTTCAAAAGGACCTCATTTTAATTGAAAAACATCAACTGGAATACGGAAAACTGACCAAACGCATTCGGATTATGTCGATACTTTAGAAAAACGATCCATGGGTCATATGTGATGTGTACGAGTCAACCCCGCCTCAATACGTGGTGTGGTGTGGCCGGTATCACTCCAGGTGTATGTATTTTGTTTAAAATGGACATCACTTCAGGTAAAAATATATGGTATACAAAAAACCGATCAAATTATGAATTGACTTCCAGATTATACATATAATTGTCATATAAATTTTAAATTTAATTCTAAATGAATTATGTATGTTTATAATTATGTTATGAATTCTAATTTAATTATGGATGTGTATAGTTCCAGGATGCATTATATGTTAAATGTGTATGAATTTGTTCTCTATATGTATGTGTTAGTTGGTTATTTCAGGTACAATAATTGTATATGTATGTGTTAGTTTATTGCAGGTACAATAATTGGATAGAAAATGGGAGGGCACAAAATGAGGCATGTTGTGCAAATTGCAGACCTACTGTGCAAATTGCACAGCATAGGCTATGCCAACGGTTCAAAACCATTGGCATAGCATCTCGGTTTCATTTTTACCAAGGGTTCATTGAACTGTTGGTAAAAATCCTTTCCCAATGGTTCATTAAACCATTGGGAAATAGGGTAATCCTTGGGATTTCCCAAAGGTTCAAGCCAAACCGCTGGGAAAAACTATCCAAATGGTTTGGCACAACCGTTGGGATAGGTTAGGCTTTCCCCACACTATCCCAACGGTTCACAGTAAACTGTTTGGAAAACCTTTCCCAACGGCGTACTTCCCTACGGTTTGCAGAACCATTGGTATAACATATAACAATGGTTCTACAGCCTTTCCCAATGGTTCTGAACCATTGGGAAAGGCTCTATTTCCAGTAGTGAAGAAATATACTTTTTTTGGTATATGACTTCATGAGTGACTAATGTTGATTAGAGATAAATGTTAAAATATTATTATAAGATTATGTGATCCAATCCTCCTTATTTTGGGTTTTAAAATTCATAGGGAATATTTTGAAGAATTTTATGGTTTAGTTATTTAACAAATGATCTAAGTTGAACTTTGGGTGTTTTTATTGAGTCTTTGGAGATTAATGTTGTATTTCTTCACATAATGGTTTAATCATTTTGGGATTTATCTTACATTTTCTAGGAATATTTCGTTTTGTTTAATGATTTAAGATAATAGGAACATATTTACATCATTTTGTAGAATCCCATAATCTATTAGAAGTTGATTTTAGTGCTTCAATCATGAAAAAAGCATCTAAAAATTTGATTTTTTGAGTAAGAGATGAAGTGGAAATTGATTAAAGCACAACCAAATAATTAAATTTCGATTGATAGTAAAATAATAACTGAAATTTAGAAAATGTATGTTGAAATAAAATGTTATAATTTTATGTTCGTTTCCAATAAATCAATGGTGCATTCACCTATCACATATTTATGAATTTTTGGTTGTTAACTTTCTCCAGACCATGTTCTCTATTTTACACACCAATTCATATTTTTTAAATTTTCCTCTTTCAATGGATGAGTGGGAACACTTACATCATTGATGTGAGATCAAAAAACCAACAATCACAAACATCCGTAATACCAAGACTATACAGAACTAATTTTAAAAATCAAAACATGAACCCATCAGCCCACCCTAGAAATTTGAAATTCAAAATACAAAAATCCAAATAATTAAAATTTGAAAAAAACGAAGACGATGACAACCCACCTTCTAGCCCTACACCGTCAGCTATCAATCATGCATAGGACCCCCTCGAAACCTGAGATGTCCTCACTGGTCATCATCACATACACCGAACCTTGAATGGAGAAAATCCCATCACTGAGCGAGACCTTGCCTCTAATCCATTCACTAGAGATCACCATGCCAAAACTAACCTCATCCAACACTTTCGTAACCACCATTGTCACCTGTGCTGGTTGAGCCTCCTGTAAAATCATTGTCTACTCGAAAAACACATCCCAAAGCCTCTTAGAGATCCACCGCACCAAACCAAACTTGGGGAGAGAAATGAACATAGGAGCTAGAGCAGTGTGGGAGTGTACAAGAGCATCAATATCAAAGCTCAACCCTGCTAGGACCATCATCCCAATCTTACATAACACTTCAATATATTCTTCAATAGATAGAAACCACCAAAAATAGAGTCATCTCACCAAACCTATATCCATATGCCACATAAATACAACATTCATCGGTGGAAAATTACCCAAAAAAATGAGAAACCAGACCATCAAAATAGAATAAGATCACCCGATCGAAACAACAAAAAACTTTAATCGAAAAAGAAGAACACCATAGTCAGAAAGCTGAAACACGCTCATAGGAACCGCCAACAAGGGAACCACCTACATAATCCCAAGCCACCAAGAGATCCACCATTCTAGATCATAATGGAATCCAAAGTGATGGATTAGGAAATAAGGGTTGAGGAGGAGCGAAAGCAGCCAGACTGCGACAACCTGGAGAAAAGAAAACCCCACCAGAAGTAGAAAACTTCAAACCAGAATGACTAAATCCCCAAAACAATGCTCCACTATCACCATCCCAAGCCATAATTATAACCACCTCATTGGAACAATATGGGCTCTTTCATGACAGGGAAGATTAAAAGAGAATAGGAGGATAAAGATCGAAGCTTCGGTCACGAAACACCACGAAATCTGATGAAACTGAGGAATACCACAATGCAAAAGGGAAAACACAGAAAAAGGAGAAAAAGTGAACTTGGAAAAGGAAGACCAGCTTATATAGAGGATACATCATGGCCATCATAGGTTTCAGGGGAAACCCTATCGACCACTACGAGAGATGAGAGGGATCCCTGGAGAATGCGGTGCCATCGAACATATTAATGTTATCAAATTTTCAAAAATAGTTTTGTGTTATTCTAGGTGACCTTTGCCATTCCCTTTTCCTCTTTCTAAAAGGAATTTTTATTAACCCTTTTTACGATGTAGTATTTTAAAAACGATATTTTCAAATGTAAAACCCACGATACAGAAGTTAAAATTACAAGGATGCAATTTATTTTAATGAGTTTAGAATATAATAACCTAAGTTTTTATGAAATATATTTTTTGAAATAAATTTAATTTCTTTGATATCTTTCCTTACATGCAACACTATGTTTTCATAAACAATAATATACTATTAAAATATTATTATATAAACATTACCTTTATAACATAACTGATAAATTTAGTGGTCTTCATAGGATAAGTATTTTGGAAAATTTAGTATGAAGGTTTTATATAAATAAAATATATTGATAAATAAGTACATAATTTTTGGTAAAGTCATTATATGCTTCAAAAAAATATTTTTCTCAAAAAATAGTTTTCATTATTTTTTGTGAAAAAATAATAAGATTAATTTTTTTCACTTTTAGATTTGTTTTAAAAAATGAACTTCATTTTTGAAATCAAAATTCAGAAATTATCTTGTATAGATTTTTTATAATTTTTTGAAACGATTAATTATTTGATGAGTAGTGAAAATGTTGATTTTTGTTGAAAACTACCTTTTATTTAAATATTTTATAAGGATTATTCTTTTTAAAATGGTTTTAAAAAAAAATTAGTTAAATTATATTATTATTAATCCAATTTAGTACATTTTAATCAATTTTATTTTTAACTTTGTAATAAATGTTTTTTATATTTATGAAAAGATTTTCTTTGGAAAAAACTTTTATATTCATGCCTAAGGGGTTAATTTTAATTAAAATCCTTACAGTTGTATGAATTGATTTTTAAATAATATATTATATATTATAAACCATCATAATTAATATTATATAATAATTTCAACTTAATATTTCAGTCATAATTAATACTAAAAAATGTAAAAACTAATTACCACAATTAAGGTTAAAACGAGTTTATCCGAGGGTTAAACGAAAAATAAAAGTGTTAACATTACCTAAAAAACTATAAAATTCATATTTTATGACCATATTTAAACCTTATATCATTTAATTTTCAATAATGTTCCATTTTTTAGACTTTTGGGGTGTGTAAAACATGGGTATATCTATTTTATTTTAAAAAATTCTTAGTGTTTCCTCTACCCTAGTTATGAATGGACACCCCATATCCTCTCCTATTCACAATTAAAAATAATTTTGGTTCATAAAATAACATTCTATAGACCATATTTACTTCTGTGAACAATAAATAGAGTCCTTGGTTTGATTATAAATCTACTCTAGGAAGGATTTTTGTGCATACCTAATGAGACTGTCTGAAGAAGTGGTATTGTTCTTAACCGAGCATTTGTGATTTATATCTTCTTCAAAACACTTAAAATATTATTAAATTGTTATTATATAATAAAATAAGTATCTAAAATATAATAATATTTTAGTATGATAATACCACAACCTATATCCATATCCTATTACATTAAATGAGAAACAAAACCTTTGATCATGTGTACGACAAACTACCACCTTGCAAACAGATGTAATTTGTTTTCCAACACCTCCCCTCATGGATGGATATAATGATGAATTTAATATTTATATATTATATTTATAAAATAAACATAGTTATTAAATTATAATATCACATATAACTTATTACCATTAAATCCATTGGAAAAGGTTTCTGTCGCGCGTGCATTAGTGTGGACTACCGCCTCCATGAAGCAATGTGACACGTTTTCCATTTTATTTTGACATGTATGATACTAAGGATAGATTTAATAAATATATATTATATATATGAAGTATTAATTATTCTATAAATTTGAATTATTATTTACCTTTCTTTCATTCCATCCATCAAAAAAAGGAAACAACCTTTCTGTGTATGTACGGCCTACTATCTCCATGAATCGTGTAATTAATTTTTCTATTTACAACTTTTATGGATGATTAAAAATATGTATATAATTAATATATATTATATTTATTTCTGGAATAAAATTATTATGATTATTTTACCCTAATGAAATTTCAAGGACCAAAACTACCAAACCAAAAATATACATGAAAAATGAAAGAGTTATCACCCCAAACAATGATTTTAATAAAGAATTGTTAATAAATGGGTGATAAAAGGTTATAAGTAAATAATATTTGTTTCGATACATATGGTTATAGTTATATTATATATTTTTAATAAAAATATTTTTATTATATAGGAGGTTTTAATGTGTACACAAAAGGTATAGACTTGAGGTAAGGGGCTTCTAGTATTTTTTTTCCTGTTGGAGACATATGCCATATTCAGCCCTCGTTTATTTTTTGAGGTCTATATAATGACCCTATTACATGTTATATCATTAATATAGTTATTTTTTTATATTTAAAGTTAAATTCTTGTTAATTATTTAATGTGTCTTACGATGGAAAAGTTTCTAAAGTGGTAAAGGATTTTCATCTCACTTTTACTTTTGAGAGACATATGTCATATTCACCACTAATTTATTTTTGTGTAGTTTATATAATACCACTTTTAAATTTTGTATCATGAATATTATTATTTTAATTATATTTAAATTTTCAATTGATTTTATTACTTAATCATGATTATATTTCAAAATTTACCAACATGTTAAGGGTTTGATGATACAATAACATTGTTTGTTGGGATTATTTTTTATTATACTTATGATGATGAATATTTTTGATTTAACATTAAATAATATCATGAATTTTATTCAAATATATTTATTTATGAAAATTAAATGTATTTTTATTTTTTACTCTTTTTATATACTCAACAATCAAAAAATAATGTTTTTATGGAAAATCGACTTTATTTTTCCCTTCAGTCAAAAATACATTCTCTTCCATGTCCATGTTATTAAAAGTATTTAAATATTTTTTTTAATTTTATATAATCATTTTAAATTAATTTTTACCATCATTTAAATTTTTTTAAAAATGGATTAAAATTAAACTTTTTTCCTCTTTCCAATACAAGTTACATTTAACTTTTTACTAAAAAAGTGAAGGGAATCATTGTTTTAATGTGTACGAAATGAATGATATTTCCCATAATCTTGAAAAAGTGAAGATTTATTGAATAATTTATAATTTTATATGTTTATTTTGAAATAAAATGTTTCCTTTGATATTTTAAAGTTTCTTATATTTTTAAAAGTGACTTTCAAAGTAGAAAGGTTATTTTCCACAATAATGTTTTTAGGACATTTCAATGGTATTTACATTAAAAAATGACAAAAAAATTGATTATAATTACAATATAATGGGGATATGTTCCAATGAAACCATTATGATTATTTTTCAATATGTTTTATGCTTACGATGACATGATTTTTATGAAACCTATTACTTTTCCTTGGGTTATGATTATGATGTGATCCCAGTTCAATAAGGGAGTCCATCAATAATTTTAGTGTTGGTAGTGAACTTTTACTTCTACTATGGTTTTAAGAGTAAAGAAATTCCACTATTAAAGTCTTTGAAATGACCCTTGACTTATAAGGAAATTATGTTATAGGCTTATAAGTGTACTAAAAATCTATGTCTTATAATAATGATGTGATCTCATAGATTATGTTCTTTGATTCCTTTATGATTCATGTATAATGAACTATTAATATTTTTTCCATGAATCAAGTTGAAGATATATCATATTAAGGTTTTTTTTTCAAATATTATTATCACATTCTCATACCGTTATTCTCAAGTTATGTTGATGTGCCCCATGTTAACCCCTACCGAGCATCTGAGTTCACTCTTACATATGTTTCCTTTCTCCAGGTTATGAAGAAAGATTTTATTGAGATTATATATATAAATAATAAAAAATGGGAAGATATTTATTGAAAATGTTTAAGAACATTCATAATATAATAATATTGTGTATCTAGTATCCAAATACACTAAAACTTTACGGTCCAACATCATGTTTTTTTGAAATGTATTGAATATACATATAAATTTTTTTAGTATATATCTATGAAAATTACTGGTCACTGTACCCACCCATTATCAAAAAAAGACTTACGATATGAGGAGGCGATCACCCTTATTATTAGGTTCTTAACTTGAACCACCCATGCCCCATGTGGGACTTTAGACTTGTAGTAAACAAACATCCCATGGGGACTGTGATATTATTTTCTCAAGCCATGCCAAAAATATATTATGGAACTGCACTTGATTTCAATAATCACCACTTGAATAATAATGTAAAATATGTGGGGAGAGTGATGCCCTTTTGGGTTTTATCCTATGTGGTATTTTCTACTAAATACGTTATACAATGCGAACAAATAATGTCAAGTTTTCCTTGCCCCATATAAAATCACAGGCTAGCCCATATTTACAGAATAATTAAAATTATTAATTAAATTGATTGTAATATTTTATTATTGTTTTTTAAAGAAGTTATGAAGGGATGTATGGACCGACCATATCTATCATTTTAGGTTTTGTGGTGGAGCGTTCATCAATGAGTTGATGGTGGCATTCAATGATTCTTTTCAAAACCATAGTGACATAGAGTAGTTAAGTGATCAGTGAGGGGATAAGAATGAAAATGCTGGTGGAATGGTGATGTGAATTTTTGGACCTATGAATGAATGGAAACTCTCTAGGAGGTGACCAATTTTAGAGGAGCTGGTTAAGGTTCCCCGGAAGAAGACAGTATTTTTCATTTTTTTTACTCATAAGCTATTTTATGGAGAAAAAAAAGTAAGATTACAATATTCAGAAGTCTAAGATTTTACAAAAGTCATTTTGGATGATTGATGCCAACTCCTCAGGAAATACAATAACTATTTTATCATTTAAACTCTGTGTAAAAGAGTTGGGTTCTATTTTTTGATATGTGGGATGAAACACCATGAACATGGTTAATAATTATAATATAAATATTATAATATTATATTAAAATAAAAAATTTAGACCTATCTAAAATCCACATGTGAATGGATGGTGAATTAGTATAGAAATTAAATTGAAAAATAACATTACATGGATAAATAAATATTTTTTGATAAAAAATATAATATGCAATGATGATTATATTATAAATTTATTTAAAAATAAACCACATGGATAAGCCCTCATCTTCACAAGCTTACCCTTCTTATCCCGTATCTACATGGGATCAACCCTAATCTCCCTATTCTCTTAATGATTAACATTTTTAGTCCAAACCTTCCCCGCATCCACCCCATATCTAATAACCCTATGGGATGCATATACCTTTTTTCATTACTACCCTCAGGTCATTACAGAATATATATTAACACATGACCCACTATGATACCACATTTACAGAGTGTATTCCCACCTAAAAGTACTCTATATGATATTTTTTGCTTTATATTTTCCATATTACACATAATTTTTTCCCTATAGAACCCACCCATTATCAGAAAATCCCCCATGATTGGGCAAAGTGATCACATTTATTATTAGGTAGTTAACTTGACCCTGCCAAACCCCATGTGAGAATTATGACTTACTGGTAGCGTGCACCCTAGGTAGTTCACAAGTGGTTTTTTTTCAATCCATGTTACAAATCGATTAGGGAAGACACTACACTATATTTCAACATCTTTTTTTCCAAAATTGTTATGATGTTTAAATAGGGAGTTGAAGGACTCATTTGGTTGGTTTTATTGGAAAATGAGTGATATTTTTTGGTAGTATTACAAGATATGTTTTAGTTATTTTACTAATTGTGACTCTAACAAGGGATGAATTTATGGTATTTTACCACCATTAATTTTGTTGATTAAATTAATACTAGAAGTGGATGGATCATATTGTTTTCCATGTTAAGAATTTTTTTATTCCAAGAGGTGGTTCATGTTGGAATAAAGTACACATTGAAAGCATAAAATGAAGGTGAAATTAAATTTCTTATACAATATTGATATCATAAATTTATCTTCAATGAGTTATAACCCAGTAATAAACCCATGTATCTGGTGTGAATTAAATAAACATGAATAAAAAATTGAAAGAGTATCTTATTAAATTTTTATCGAACATGTATTCTGTTTGTTTTTTGAAATAATATCTTAAATGAATAATGATTTAAACACTCTATAACATCTGTATATATTCCAAAAAGTCTGAATATGTATCAATCATTTATTTATAGGTGCTAGCGAGAATAACCAATAAAGCCTTCGATCTATCAACGATTTTACGAACACTGTTTCTTCAACCATGATTAGGTGAACTTTGATTAGGGTGCCCATAATTTAATATTATCACGCAAGGATATGAGAGTGAGGAGAGATGAGATCTCAAATTTAGGGGATTAATTGTTTGAACGAATTAGGAATTTTTTTGACTTATATAGGCAGGTTAATACCTATTGAAATTGCATTTCAACCATCTAAATAAACCCCAACAACAGGTTATAAGTATTATATAACTTACTTATAACATCATAAATAACATTATTTGATAAAATATGTGTCATAAACTTGACTCATATTTCCCAAAAATATTTAATGAACCTCAAATAATAATATTTGTTTGTAAAATAATTTTCCATGCATTCACTGAAAAACTTGTGTATAGAGTGAGATAATAAATGCAACACTTATTATTGTAAACCAACTAATATCGAATTTATTTATTTATATGAAAGTTAAAACTTGAACATTACCCTAAACCCATTGAGGGTCCCACCATGTTTTAAACTCTAATTTATTAAAATTCACTATACTTTTGGATATGATAAATTTGTAACCCTATAGGCCCATATATCAATAATAGTGATTGTCACTTATAGACCATTAGTTTTTTCTAACAAAAAATCAAGGCCCCTAAAGAGATAAGGCTTTTTCATAGTAACAAAAACCTCCAACATTCATTTTTTTGTAATATAATTTATTTGTTCATGATATCACAAAAAATAAGAATGCATACTTTTTTTCATAATCCTTACAATCCTTATTTATATTTTAAAAAACAAACTAGATGGAATTACCTTATTATATTATGTCCATGAATTCAATAAATAAAATACAATCTTGGTTAACTGATATAAATATACCTTTTACTATATGGAAATGAAAGTTCTCATATTAATATTTTCCACCAATTTCATACTACCAATGATGGACTTGATGCAATCTAAATCACCACAAACCTAAATTTCATGGTTCTCATCTTTCATAAAAGTAAAAAAATCAAATGATACAAACTTATAATGATCTAAATTCATGAGATAAGTCTACATGATCGTAGATATAAACATCTAATGACACCTAATACATTTTGTGTTCCTATTGGAATGTTAGTCCTCATGATCTCCTTTACTTGATATCATCAAGTATGAAATTCATGAGAAAAATTCTCAATGCTTATGAGCATTCAACACTTGATTTCCAGACATCATATATGTCTTATCAGTATGATGTACCTTGAACATAAGATATATGTCTAATATTATCATCATAGTATCTAAAGGATCTCATTATACTTGATAATTTATATAACCTTTTATAAAAAATTACTAAGTAAATAGTACAAATAAAAGTTACGTCACTATTATAGAAAGATAACAACATGTATAACTAAATATAAACATGATATGGTAATTGAAAATTACTATTTAATTTGGGTATGGAGAATCCAATTTTACAAAACTTTTAATTACACTATAACCAACATGCTAATGACCAACGTGTTACCTATAACATTTTAATATAATCCTTCTACTAAGTTATGGATTTATTCATCAAGCCTATCTTGTTTTCTTACATGACTACTCTTTCATCTGCTAGTTCACCACCTTGAGTAAAACTCCCCATGAGATGATATCTTTGAGTATATACCCTTTTTCCCCTATTATAAACTTCCATTATTTTCTAGTAAAATTTACATAAGTTTATCACAATATATTTTATGATAATACTGTAATTTCTAGGTATGATTACAAGAACTTGAATGAACTATTGTTTATATCATACTACTTATTTAGCTATTTCAGAACCCTAAAAAACATGATATTTTTAGATATGTCTACCACTATATCCAATGAGATTATCTTAGTAATTTACTTATCCAAACTGAGATATTAGATCCACTAATACATAGGAAGATTTGTTTTATATACCCTTTATAACTAGTTTTCCTTCCTCTATAAATACTAGGTATATATCCCCTGTACTTTTCAATTACCATTGGATAACTCTGACTGATTCTTGTGTAATTTTTCTAGATTTATCGAATATTTTCCTACCATAATGTATGTGTTGAAATTATCATATTTAGAAAATATAATGACATATATGTTAGATCCATCACTAAAAAATATGGAGTTTTACTCACCAATTTAATCTACTCCTATGACTTATACACGTCTTCTTGGATATATATATTCCATGTGACATTGGAAAAAAACCATTATTTTATTTTTCCAACTAGGTTTTTCTCCATACCATGTCAACATATATAATTTTATTTGGTTTAAAAAACCCTTAGATATACATCAGTATATAATATTCCCTATAAATTAAGTTTATAATTTATGTCATTCATGGATAAATTATCTCTAGTATTATCCATAAGACTAATTAGATATTTTCCATATATTATCAAACACATATATTTAGAAAAACCATAGATCTCCCAGTAACCACTTTTTTCAAATGGATATTTTATGATCATGATATTCTATGATCACAACTCTTGCATTAATCCATAATTGGATATTTATAACTTTCATTACTTATTGGTATTTTATAGTGTCACATATAATTTCTGGTTTCATTATATAGACATCTTCTAGAATATTTTCTCCAAAGAATATAGTCTAGAAATACAATTCCCAATATAATGATCCTAGAAATTTTCTATGAAAAGTCTAATTCTAATGTATTTAAGTGTAATGAATTGTTATAACCGATTGATACTTATTGAAACCATGATTGTAACATGCATATATAGTTTCTCTTGAATACCCACTAACAATTTTACATCAATTGGATAAACACTGAAAATACAGACTTGATTTGGCACATGTAAACCATTTTTTTAATTCATATTCACTTTTCATTTTATAATATTTCGATTTACAAATTCCCTGTAGGATAAAAATGTAGTATTCAAAATGAAAAATATTTTAATCAACTCAACAAATATAAAAAAATCTCTCTATTTTATACTTTCTTAGATAGTATGTGTCTCTAGAACATTCCTTTTCCATGAGATCTTTTTTTACTTGTTCCTATGCCAACTACTTGTGAATCTCAAGACTTTCAATTATCAATGTAAATATTGCTCCTATTTTCTAAAATAGATATGTGAACCAACTTATATAAATATATTATTTCAACTAACTATAAATTTCTTATCATAGGGATTTGTATAATATCCTTAACAATTTTTAAGGATAATTAATTTAGATGCACTCTGTTTTTCTAAATACAAGTTTTTTTCTTGACATATCCATAACCAACACTTTTCATATAAACACATTAATTTTTTCATAATGGATTTAATTTATAATATAAATAATATGATATCTATTTTTCCTTATAGTTTTTTTATTGTTAAGGTTTAATGAAATTATTTTCTGAATCATGTCTCAAAATGGAAAATAAAAAACTTGTAATAATTATAAGACTCATCATCAATCATCCATTTACCAACATCATGAATATGATGTGTGTACGAAAACTTGAGTTTCGGAATTACTCTATTTTATATTTTAATGATCATTTAATTATTGGAATATATATTCCAAAAATACCACCTAAAAGATATTATATCTTTTACCAAGTGTATTCAATTCTTCACTGAGCATTCCTAAAATTTCATAAAAGAATATTATAAAGTATATGAAATTTACCTCTATATTTTCCTTAGAATATTTTGTATGGTTAAGATGGACTAACTTTATAATATTTGGGTATCACCATTATTTATATAGGCTTCTTTACATGAATAAATATTTATCATTCCAAAACCTGGTATGAGTCTTATATTTTATATTCGTTATTTATTTCCAATGATTTAAGTATTTGTGAACTATTAGTTGAGTATGAGACACCACAAAAAAAATTCATTAAAAAATGAAATAATGTCACATTATATCTAATATACATAGGATATTAATGTTTTTGGTAATGAAAAATACATAATAATAGTTATACTAGAATAAATTAAATTAGAAAAATGGAATTCATGTTCTTCTCAATGTTGATATAGGAATATCCTGTTCTCAGTGACTCTAGGAATTCACTTTACTTCCTTTAATGTTTATAAGATTGCTTAGTTCATATATTTAGATATACATATATATGTTAAATATTGCATCAAATACCCAATATTTCAAATGGAAATTGTATAAACAGTGATGGATACACTTGAAATAAAATCTTCTACTCGATTCTTCTTCAATTTAATTAAATTTGTCTTCTAGTGAACTTTCATTCCCCCTATGAAGAAAATAGATTCTTGTTGTATGGTATCCATATTTATTTTTGGTTCTTTATAAGGAATTTTTGAAGGTGTCCTTGGGGTCATACATTCCATTTGTATTTTCTTTTTTTCATTCCTTTTTTTAACTATAATAACTAAGGATTTATCATTCGCTAATTTCTTATATTCTTGGAGAACCTTAACCAAAATATGTCAAAGAGGTTTCTCCATACCATTTATTTTATCATTATAAATGAAACTAGTTAATTGGGTTATAAGGATGTGATAATGACATGTATTGAAAGATCCTATTTCGATCAATATACTCTATCAACCTGAGTACATACGAACCAAATTGAGTTTCATCTTTTAATTTACATGTGTTTGGGGTAATCATAATCTCATTAATTTCTTTATTTACTTTATCCTCATAAAAATGTTGGAGAAGATACAAGATTTTATAACCATCCATGATTCTTTACTAAGCATCCATTTTACCCTAAATTACTTCTTGAACTGGATCAATAGGTAGTGGGGAGTCTAGTGCATAAAATTTAATTTCATTTTATATTACTATGAGGAAGAACCTATATCACTCTTGGAAATTTTGGTCAGTTAAGGGATGCTCATTTTCTTATATTGATAAGAGTGTTTTTGTGGTATGAATTTCCACTTTTATTCAAAATTAAACATTATCAGATGAGTAATTTTTTCTTGATTACCAATATTATAGGAATTATTGATTTATTAATCTTAAATGTATCCCAATATTTTATCAAATCCTAGTATCCCTCAACTATTAGATTCAAAATATCATTTATCTTGAATATTCTAGTGGACATTATCCTTTAAAACTCCCCTTATATTCTATGACATGTATTCTTCACTACTCAAATAGTTTCAAGGTAGGATTTTTTCTGGATAAACATATTAACATGGGGATCCTTGATATTTTGAGTGAATTCCCATATCCTATAAATAATTTACTTATATTATCTCAACACATACCTCTAAAACTGCACTGATTGGGTTTTAGATATTTCTTTGATGCTGATTTTGATTATCTCGGTCCACCACTCTTGCTAGAAATCCCAAATAGGAGGAGGAAAACTCAACTATAGATGATGAGCACCTACTACCTTGGCTTTTTTCAATATTAATTTATGGAATTCATTTGAATTAATATTTAATTTTTTGTATTTTTCATTTTATTTCTATTGGTGGATAAATTGGAATCAATTTATCAAGGTTGTTACCATGTGATCATACTCACAACTTATCCATGCACAAATAGAAAACATTCATTGCACACTAATTACTTTTTATATATGAATTAATGTTTATTATTCTATGTGAATGTGTATAAACTATAAATATATAAAAGTAATAATCCATCCATAGAATAAAACAAATGATGTGATCATGAGCTTCTCTAATGGTCAATCTATTGATTAGATAATGGACCAAACTATATCCTACAGATAACTCCTAGTGTCGTGCCTAATTTGAGTTGTAGAACCCACCTCATCCAATGTATCTTACTCCCCCCTAGTGATTTTCCATGTCACTATTTGAGTTGAAGCACCTTTACTCCTCCTCAGTATACAAAAATACTCACTTGTTGATGAGGGGGTCTCAAGAATGTGAGATACTGATAAATAATTATCTCTTGTGGAAATAAAGACCCTTATACATATCTTGAGAATAAAAGATGATAAACATGACACCATTTACTAATTAATTATTACAAACATTGTATATTGAAATGGATATAAAATAAATAAATGTTATGCATACATTACTTAGTCTAGATAATGATCATTTGACATGAATTAAACTCACATAATGAAATTAAATTTGTAAATAATTATAATCAATATAATTAATTATGAATTAAAATAAATTAATATAATTTTAATTAATAATCTATGTTTCTCAATGTCTTGGAAATTATTTAATAAAATGCCTAATATTTTTAAATACTTTAGGATTTTTTAATAATTTTTTATCTCTTTGGGACTTAAAACCCCATTTGAAGTGGTTACAGCCTTTTACCATGACCTCACCTCATCTATTTTATAGATATAGAATTGAATTATCATGGAACATGAATCTACAACATCATATGTTTCACACTTACCAAAGGCTATGCTTTAGTATTAGATAGTGATGAGTGAATTTCAAAGGTTGGAAACAGTTTATGAACTATTTTGAAATAGGTAACATGGATTTAACATAGACTGTTGTTTAGTTTAAATGACGATTGAATCCTTTTCATGCACCATGAATAGGCCATATCACATTATGTAGTTATGTTAGACATGGGTATTGGATATATTGTTCCTTATGATATAAAGAGTTTGATAAGTATTATTATAGATATTTTTTTTTATTCTGAATGTACAATGATTTCCATTGATAATTTTGTTAAATATAATTGATAATGTTCTAAGGATTTTGAATAATAAAATAATTACACATGGGTTAATATGTTGGTTCAGTTTCACTTTGATCCATTGGTGAAAATCATTATTTTGCGATATAGTTAGTAAATGTTCATCCATAAGGAATATCATGGGTTCATAGTTTGTTAAAAAATGATATGTTGTTTTCTGAATTTAATTAATGTTTTGCATGGAAAATAAAATTTAGAATATATTAAATTATTTAAAACCAGGTTTAATAATGTTTCTTAAATACATATATTGTTTAGTGATGGTAGGGATGAGATGATATTAGAGATATAGAGAAGAGAGAGTATTTTTATAGAATGAATATACAAAAAATAATTCAAAGTTAAGATTTTTATATTCAATGAATATAGAAGCATAAAATTGTTGAAGATGTATCTATGATAATTGGATCACCTTTTATGTATAGTTACGTTTCACTTTATTTTCTCTCACTTGATATGTATGTTTATGTAGAGGTAGTGATTTTTTTTCGATCTTGGGGATAAGCAATGATCATGTATTGAAATTTAATACTTGTAATATATGAAGAACTATGGTTATCTTTATATGAAAGTTTGAGTTGAATATACCTTTAACATACCCCACATTGGTATAATCATGTAAACCTTGAGGTTATTTATACGTATTTTTATTCCCTCTTTTGCACCAGTTCAATAGGTAGAGGTGAATCATTACTCTTATAGAGACAATATCCATGTTTGAAATTCATATTTGCCATAAATATTTGGTAATAAGTTCAAATATTTTATTTATACCCCCTATCAGGTCACAATATATATTTGAATTGGTATTTTGGCACTAGTAATTAGTATCAGATCCTTGGTTACATGACCACTAAACCTATTTTCCTTCTATATTTATTTTTTGATTAACATAGATATATAAGTTAACCATAACGGTGTTTTGTAACATTATAGTAAAAGAAATTTATCGTGGAAGTGTATAATGTGTTAAAACTTGATGTATATTAGAAAAAATTTTCACTTTTCTACGTTATATAGAATATCAATGTTAGAGGAAACTTTTATAGCAATAAATGATAAGGACAAGTAGGGTATGGTGAGTGTTGTTAAGGTTATAAATGCTCAAGGAGGATAATTTTGATGCACTATCTACTCAAAGGTGGTGAATTTTAAGTCATCTAAATACATATAAGATAAACTTATAAAAATTTATTAAGTTGATTCAATGATCAAAAAATATAATTAAAATTATATGAAATAAATTTAAAGATTAAATAATGATTTTATATAAATATTTTAATTATTTCTTTCAATGAGTGGATAATTTTGTTGAATCTATGTAAGGCCTTGGTGAATACATTTAAATAATTTATATTTTTAAATGAATATTAAGGTTATTATATCCTATTTATTCTAAAGTCATTTTTTATTGATAAAAAATACAAGAACATAATCACTATTGATGATCTGGAAATAATAATTGTCATCCATGAAATTATATTATAAGAATGTGTTCATAAGATAAACAAATCATAGTTAAGTCACTCTAAAATTAATGGAGAATATTTTTATGCATAATAAATCATATTTGGAATAAGGAGATATGATTAAATTTCTATTATGTAGACTTAAATAAGGAAATGGGAAGTTCAAAGTGAAATTTACATAGTTTTTTAGGTGAAGATTAGTAGGGAATCTTGTTGATAGATATAACACTAAGAATGAAGGCCGAGTATCTTAAGAATACTTTAAAAATAGGAATAAAGTAATCCTTTTATGAAAAATTATAATAGTATTTATGGTAAATTGAATAGAAAAAATATCATATTAAAAGAACATGATTTTGATGAGTGTAAGTTAGAGACAGAATTTCACGACACATCCTTAGGGCCCATGACCTGACTACCCAAAGCCCGCCTTCCATAGGCCATGGGATGGGGACTAGCACCAGAGGTATTGATCTTCCACATAGGACCCGCTCCTGTCGATCCTCAATCTCCACTAGAACCTCTGTGAAAGTCTCCCCGTCATCGATGTACAGCTCTCCATGGTCGATGATGTGGGACAGGTCATGCACGTATCTCCTCAGCTAAGATACGTGGAAGAATTCATCAACCCAGTGCAACTGAGATGGAAGAGCCAGGCGGTAATCCACCTCGCCTAATCTACTGAGGACTTGGAAAGGTCCGATGAATCACGGAGATAAATTTCCACATCGGCCAAATCTCTGTAGACCTCATCGAGGTGAGATCTGTAGAAAGATGTGGTCGTCGTCCTCGAACTCGAGTGGTCTCCGTATCCTATCATCATAGGACTTCTGCCTGCTCTGTGCTGTCTTCATCCACTCTTGGATGATCTGTACCTTCTCCATCGTAGCCTGCACCATCTCTAGTCCTACAAGTGCTGACTACCCTGGGTCAGTCCAGCACAGAGGTGATCTGCAAGGTCAGCCGTACAGTGTCTCATAAGGTTCCATCCTGATGGTGGAGTGGTAGTTGTTGTTATACGCAAACTCTACCAAGGGTAAATGATCCTCCCAACTGCGACTGAAGTCAAGGATGCATGCATGAATCATGTCATCGAGAGTCTGAATAGTCCTCTCAGTCTAACCATCCGTCTGAGTATGGGAGGCGGTTCATAAGCAAAGTTGCATCCCGAAAGCCTCCTGCAACCCCTTCCATAGCTGGGAATTGAAAAGAGCATCTTGATCGGAGATGATTGTCGATGGCACACCATGAAGTCATACGATCTCCTGCACATAGAGGCATCCCACGCTCTTTACTGAGCCCTACTCTCTGATCGGTAGGAAGTGGGACGACTTGGTGAGTCGGTCTACGATCACCCAGATAGAGTTGTATCCTCTAGATGTACGTGGAAGTCCCATCACAAAATCCATGTATATCCCATACTAATTCCACTCTAGGACCTCTATGGGATGAACTAATCCTGATGGAACCTGGTGCTCCACCTTCACTTGCTAACAAGTGAGGCATTGTGATACAGACTCTGCTACTTCCTTCTTCATACATGGAAACCAGTGCTATCGTCGGAGGTTTTGATACATCTTCGCCACTCCTGGATGTATCGCTAAAGGAGATATGTGGAACTACCTCAACACTTACTCATGAAGGGCAACTGGTACCCTGGTACATCCTATGAAGAGAATGACATGTTCACCACCTTCATAAAATCCATATGGTGCCTGCCCTATGGATATCTGAGCATGTTGCATCTCACAGTCAACGTCCCCACACTATGCCTCCCAGACTCACTGAATAAGTGAGAGAGTGACTATGGGAGACTGCAGAAAGGTTGCTCCATCTCTATCCACAAAGGATATCTTTAATGCGGCTAGCTGCTCTGTCACCTCTTATAGAAGATGAATGACTGATCTCATACTGAGAGCATCTGCTACAACGTTTCCCTTCCCAGAAGTATAGACTATCTCGAAGTCATATTCCAAGAGCATCTCAAGCCATTGTCACTATCTTAGGTTCTGGTCTTTCTGTGAGAAGATATACCTAAGACTCTAGTGGTCAGAGTACACTGTAAAGCGTTCTCCCATAAGATAGTGCCGCCACATATTCAAGGCGAAGACCACTGCTACTAACTCCAGGTCATGACACTATAAAAAAATGACTTTTTCCAACATGGACATATCTATTGGTAAATGTGTATTGTTTGTTGGTAAAACGTTTTACCAACACATATTTCCCTGTCACTAAATTTTTGGTAAAAACTATGTCCCTAAATATTATTGTGATAGATAAAATAGTTCTATTACAATTATAATAATACCTACAGATAATATATATGTTGGTTAAAGTGTTTATAAATAGATTCTTGTGACACAATTTTCTGTTGGTATTTATATTACCAACATATAATATGTATTTATAAATTATATTTGAAAATTAATCCAAAAATAAATAAATTATATTTGAATAAAAACTATAAATTTATTGCTATTAAAATTTCATATTATATTTATTAATTAATCATATATATTTCAATTGATTTATTTATTAAACCGATTATGATTTAAAAGAATGTTCAAACTTGGAAAAAATAATTATATTAATCATGAAATGTGATACAAAAAAATCAATACAAAAACACATAACTAACCCCCAATAGAAAGAACCCCACCCCTCAATGTTCCATCATTCCTTCCCCCATAGCCTTTATCACACCAGAAACCCCATATAGCAGCCTTCAGCGCATTAGAAACACTAAGTACCCACACACCACAAACCCCAAGCAGCTTGCTTTAGCGCACCAAAAACCCCAAGCAGCAGCCTTCAACAAACAAAAAACCCCAAGTAGCATCGCACTAGAAACCCCAAGCACCGGCCTTCAACGCACCAAAAAACCCAATTAGTAGTGCACCAGAAACCCCAAGTAGCAACCTTCATCTCCAATATCACACTGGAAACAAGAAAAAGATTACACTGGTTAAATATGGTTAATAAAAATAGAGTACATCAAAAAAAAATTGAATATTTGTATCAAGCATGTTTGAGAATCTAACCAAACCATAAAAAATTAAAATTATAAATAAAGACAACAACACTAAAATAATGGGTTCTAGTGGGATAAACATCTTGGTTGTAAAAACCTCATCACATTTTAGGTATTAATATTTAATATAAGTTACCTTTTTTCCCTATGCTTGAAGTTCCAACTAATATTTTTTGCAGCATCCTATGGAAAAACAGAATTTATATAGCAGCACATCTCCATTTCAAACATGGTAGCCTACGAACTATCTACAAAAACTAGTAAACATAATTCATCTTGGACAACCCAATCTGATGCGGTGATGACTGAATCATATAGTTAAGTAGTGTGTTATTAAGCTCAGATGACACAATTCTAAGCAACGATAACTAAATCATGAAGTTAAATGGTGGTTTATTCAATAACCGGAACAGTCATAGAGTTACAATTGATACAAAGTAATTGTACTGGTTCAAGTGAATATCATCTCATGAGGGAATAATTTATAGAATCAACATACTTATGGATATAGATTGTAATGAAATTGTTTTTATAGTTCTCTCAAGGTAAAAAATATCCCAAATCATATGAAAGGGTGTTAAATTATAAATCAAATACCATTGACGCTGTTTTTAATTACATATTATTTCATTTTATATATCTAATAGAGTAAATCATGAAATGAAAGACGTTATTTCTAATTATATGATCAAGAAATATAATAGATATCTTTGTAGTTATCCCATAATAGAAGAGATTAAAATTGTTTTCCATGTGCTTAATCCAAACAACATCGCTCGGAGCATTGAATCCGATTTTATTTATAAAAAAATAAACAAAAAACAGAAAGATAATGGATTCTTGGATGAAGATAATGGCCTAAAAAAATCACCAAATTAAAACATTGAATTAATCATAGCAACTCCCACAACCGGAAACCACAAAAACCATCAATCAAATTGCTCAAATTTTAAAAGAAACTAGTTATTTATTTTTAAAAGAATGTGCACAAAAATGTGACTACAATAGAAATGTGATCAAATTAAAAGTATAAAAAACACATCATATCATCAAACCAAGATCCAAATCCACCCCATCAAATAAACAAGGACATGAAAAAAATTAAATTCTATGGGTTAAAAAGGAATCATTTTACCTACTAGATTCTACAGGATACAAGTCATCACCCTCCCATGTCACTTGGGTTACCCTCCATAAAATGAAATGATTAGTACCTCTACACATAGACACTAAAATTCTAAAAAACAACATAAAATCAAGGAAATTCCAGGAAGACTGAAAAAAGGTGGTCACAAATCTACTTATAGTGGATTCAGCCAGCTCAAACAATGTCACTCTATTTTGATTTATAGATGTATCCCCAAACCATATATTACATTATGGTCTGTCAATCAAGGACATTATCATGGAGCTGCAGTTTCGTTGTTTAGGTAGGTCCAGATATTTACACAGGGTGACCAGATTCCTCCTGGATGGTGGGTTTGTCTCTCACTACCATCCTAGGTACTCTATTTAGATGCTGCTTGTGACTGGTTCTGATGAACATTCAATACCTATCAAGTTTTATGTTTTCCCAAATTGTAATTTTATGTCATTTATGGTGATGGTGATGGTGATGGTGATGGTGATGGTGATCATGATGGTAATGTAGTTCCATGATCTTGGTGCTAGGTCCAAACTGTATGTCATGGACCTAGGAAGCGCTCCCATGCTTATTGATTGAATAGTGAAACTGGTTTTATATTGGTCTAAAAAATTTCCCACTCTACTACACATCAATCTTTTATTCGCATGAACTATGAACAATGATGAAGATAACACTAAAATAGATTCTATATTCCAGAGAGAATGAAATGGGAACACTGAATTTTTTTCCAGATTCTAGATTTCACATAGGCCAGGTGTGAAATTTGGGAAGAAGCCAGGCCATGTGTGCAAAGTGGAAAACTATGAAACCCATTTAAAAAATATTTGAGGGGATAAATTTCATGGATAACACTTCACAATGTATTTATACCAAATAATAATATGAAAATGTCTAAATATATTCCCTCTTCCTTACAATTGAAGTATACATTCTAAACTAGTGCACATTACACTATTCCAGTGGTTCTTTAAAGCATGGTAATTGATTTATTAATAGAAAGATAAGTGAATGCACATTTATTTAATGGATATCTTTTCCCTGTACCTGCAAGTTGAAGATGGATGTTAATATTGATTCCCCCATCAAATAAACTGTCCAGCTATAGGTTCGTCATGTATCTTCATATGGGAAGGACATCCATCCTCTTCTTTGTGACCTCATACCTCCCCTTATGAAGCTATCAATGTTGCATCACAAGCCTAGACAGTGTAGGCCAGACCTTCTATGCTCTCTCCATATTGAAAATTACCCTACTATAGAGAACCATTGGAAGATGTCAATTTTCATGCTCTCCCCACAATGAAATTTTTGTTTTCACATATTCCAGATTCCATACACAATATATAGATTCTAATAACCCTCAATCTGGATTAACACATTCGGAATAAGACTTCTAATGAACCTAACTCTTAATAGGAATGATTAGAAATATAGGGAAGAGGAATTGGGAAACAAAAACTCTTACCTATAGTGGATGAACCCCATCCACAAGAAGATCTAGCTCCTCATCAACAATGGATGGATGGTCTACAAATAACTCCATCAGTGTCCAGTACAACAATGAGGTCAGGCATTAAAGAACTCCATTGTTTCCATCCAACCCTTAATAGTGAGTGCAGGCTAGGTTCTAGGTTTATTAGGTTGACAGAATACCCACAGGGCAGTAGGATGTAATGAAATAAGTGAGGTGGTTTTATGTGAAGTGGGATGATGGAAAGTGATGACAGAGCAAGGTAGGGATGTGAGGTGGGGTAGCGGGACGTGAGGCGGGGCACCGAAATGTGAGGCCAAATTCAATAGGGTGGATGTGGCACCAGAGGTGATGATGGAAGGTGATGACGGACCAAAGTATGGATGTGATGTGGGGTAGGAGGACTTAAGGTGGGACAGTGGGATGTGAGGCCAAACCTAGGATGACGGAGGCAGCAGCGGAGGGTGGAGGTGCGTATTAGGGTTTGGTTAGTGTTTTTTTATAAAAATTATTTTAAATGTTTATCAAATAAATAATATTAAAAATTATAAATACTATTGATATTTAGATAAGTTTGAAAATAAAAATCAATTAATAAGATGTTGTTAAAAAACCCATATGAAATAGATACTGACTTCGGTCATAAAAATAAATAAATATATACATACATGGTTTTAATTAATTGACTATTTATAAAATAAATTTCATTATTGAATGGTTTATCATAACATTTTTTATTGAAGGAAAATATTTTTTTGTAATATTTATAATTAATAATATATTTAAGTGTTAGTAAAAGAAATGTTATATTAGTATGATAAAGCAATAAATTTAACTATTGGTAACACATTTGTTGGTGTTAAGAATTCAATACCAATAGATATATCTATTGGTAAAAAAAAGTGTCAGTATTTAAAATGAATACTAATAAAACATAATATTTGTTAGAATTAGTCATTTTTACCAATAGATACATTATCTGTTAATAAATTTCTGTTGTTGTAAGTCATTTTTTGTAATGTGGGTAGCATAGTTCGGGTCGTGCTGTCTCAACTGCCGAGATCCATACGCAATCACAACTCGCTCCTACATCAGGACACACCCATGTATAGTCCTTGATGTGTCACAGTAAACTATGTACCCAACTCCCTCCTCCGGTAGCCTCAAGATGGGCGCACTAGCCAGCCTCTGCCTCAACTTCTGAAAGCTATGCTATCATCTCTCTTACCACACGATGGGTTTCCCCTTCTTTGTCAATGCCAAAAGAAGTGCTGCAACTCTGGAGAAGTCTGGCACAAATCTTCGATAGTACCCAGCCAGTCCAAGAATACTCCGTACCTCCGTCACACTTTTGGGTGGCTCCCAAGCAAGCACTGCCTCCATCTTTGTTGGATCTACTACAACTCCATCCTCCAAGATGACGTGTCCTAAGAAGTGAATATCTCAAATCCAAAACTATCACTTCGAGAGCTTACCATAAAGCTAGTGATCTCAGAGTGTGTCTAGTACTACCCGCAAATGGTAGGCATTCTCCTCCTCATTAGTTGAGTAGATCAGTATGTCGTCGATGAATACTATAACATAGAAATCGAGGTAAGGCTAGAAGATCCTGTTCATGAGACTTATAAACACTGCTAGAGAATTAGTTACACCGAAGGTCATAAACAAGAACTCATAGTGCCCATACCAACACCTGAAGGCTGTCTTCTGCACATCCTCATCAAGAAATCTGAGCTGGTGATAGCCTGACCTAAGGTCTATCTTTGAGAACCAACGTGCTCCCTTGAGATGATCAAAGAGGTCATCAATCCATGGGAGTGGGTACCTTTGTTTCACGGTCACCTGGTTCAGGCGACGGTAGTCAACACACAGTCTCATGCTCCCATCCGCCTTCTTGGAGAACAAAATCAGGGATGCCCAGTGTGAAACACTGGGTCAGATAAATCCTTTCCCCTGCAAGTACTCTATCTATACATGCAGCTCATGAAGCTCAACAGGAGCCATACGATATATTGGAGTAGATATTGGTGTCGTCCCGGGGTACAGGTAAATGTATAAGTCCACCTCTCTATGAGGAGGTATTCCTGGAACATCTTTAGGGGAAACATCTACGTAATGATCCAACACAATAAGAAAACTCAGACTCCACACATCAACCACACTGAGAATGAGGCTACCCAACTAATGTGTGATTGACTTCCCCCTCCTCTGGGTAAGTCCTTCCTTCACTGCAAAGGCTCCCTTATCACCGGTGAAGGTAAACCTCATCCCATCTTCACGGACACACCACACTTTTTGCCTAATACATTCAATCTGAGCTTGAACTGTGGATAACTAGTCCATACCGAGGATGACGTCATAAGGCCTCGACGCCACTATGAGGAGATCCCAGCCAAAGCTATCACCTCCTAGAGTAATCTCCCACTGCCGGCACCAATGTGTAATCATTGAGTCTGCTCTTGTAGGAGTCTCTAGTCGTAAGGATCGAGCCAATGGATCCTTCAGAATCTCTGTGCTCCGAACGAGGAAAACGACAATAAAAGAAAGACTCACAACTGTGTCTATAAGTACTAAAGAAAGGGTGGAATAGAAAAAAATAGTACCTCGAATCATCTCAGGTGAGCTGTCGTCGTAGGCCTCGAATGCCGGGAGATGAGCCTGCCCTTGTCTGCCAGCTCCCTGTGGTCAGGGTGGACCTCCTTGTGGTGGTGGTGGTAGGGCCTCGAAACGTCATGCAACACCTGATGCTCAACCATATCCTCTACCACTTCTTCATGCTCATGGCATACCACCACGGTTGAACCTCCGCCTCTGCCTGAGAGGTACCTCTACTGTCTTCTACTCATCTTCATGGCGGGTCAGGCAGTCTCGAGCCATGTGACCATGACCACCGCATGCATAGCACTACCTATTCCTTGAATGGCTGGCTCTATCTCGTGTGACCCACACAATCGAACCTATATCCTGGGGTTACCCACCTGATGGCCTGGTCCTCTTGGACCTCTACGACATCTGTCTACTGCTGGCTGTAGAAGACTCTGCTACGTGTCACCCTGTGGTGGGTCTCGCTGCTAGTGTCATCTAAGCAAGAAAACTCTCCAAAAGAAGGGCTCACTCTAGCACCCCCACCAATGTCGGGATGTTGGGGGAATTCATCGAAGCCCTGATCTCATGCCTGAGTTTCTACTCGAAGGTATGGGCCCTGAAGAATGGGTCCCGCACCATATCTGTGGAGTAGCACGAGAGGTCGGTGAACCTCGCTGAGTACTGAGATACTATCATGCTACCCTGCTGTAGATGAAGTAACTCCTAGATCCACACCACAGGAAGGGTGGGTGGAATAAACTCTGATCAAAAGAGATTCCTGAAGTCTGCCAAGAGTAGTGATGCCTCGTCATGCACCTAGAGCATCAAGCTCCACTATCTGTCTGCCACTACATGCAGGAGACTTGTGGAAAGGATCACCATGAGGTTGGCTGGTGTCCCTACCAATCTGAAAACTCTCACAATATCCTCTAGCCAATCCTCAGCTGCATGTGGGTCCGTCTCTCCCTGGAACTTGGGCGGCCTCTGGGGTTGGAACTCATGAAAAGAACTCAGATGGTGTTCACTCTCTACTGCTGGAGCTGGTGGTATCGGTGGCCCAACGGGTAGTGGTACCGCTGGTACCTCTGCTTTGTTGGGGCCCTACACTGAGGCCTCGTCACTCGGTGGGCTACCATCTCATACGAAACATAGAACCCTAGCTGGTTGCGTTCGTGGGGACATCCTAAAAGGAAACCGGTGCACCACGGTTTAAATTGTATAACTGGTGAGCTGACTCAAAGTAATCATGAAGAAACATTTTCAAAGGAAACACACACACAATCAGTGCTTTTGTGCACTGAGTCGGAAATCAGAAGTCAGATTCCAAGTGTATGGATACGTCGGCTGCCGCACCGACACCAGTTTTCCTAAACTGATAACCACACCCAAAACACATAACCCTGTTGCTGTTAAAAGAATCAGAGTCCAAGTTTTGTGGTAGAACCAACTCCTCTGATACCAATTTATCACGAACCATCCTCAGGGCTCGTGTCGCGACTACCCCAAGCCCACCTTCCATATGCCAGGGGATGACAACTAGCACCAAAGGAGAATCCCTGATAAAAAGGGAATGCATTTCCTTTATACCTGTAACTCACATAGTTTGAACACAGGTAGTAGAAGCAACAAGTACTAATATAGAAAAGAAAAGTGTGCTGAAAGTAAGTGGGATAGAATACAAACCCAACTGAATAACAAGTACAAGTTAAAAGAGAAAAACAACTCCTGGATCATCCACCGGGGAATCCTACCTGAAGGGTAGGTACAGAACTCGAAAAAATCATCCTTGAGGTACATCCCGTCTAGTCCAGCTCCGAGCAACCTCCCGTCTGTCACCCTCAGCCTCGATCACTGCTGATCGTCGTCTGTACTGAACATAACAAGGTGCGGGTGAAGCCGTGCATGGGTGAGTATAAAAATACACAGTAGGGGACCCCGAGACCCCCGAAGGTCTCCTAGAATCCACTGAGGATAAACCAACTAATTAAGATACAATAAAGAATTATCAACCAACCTTACTTAGGTATATGCCCATACATATACCTATGTTACCATTCACAGCCCGACTCCAACTCTCGAGCCCAAGCACAACCCAGTCCACAAAGGAAGTAAAGTCTATCATCTTGATAATAATTTATGAAAGACAAGACTCAAATCGCATAGGTATACAACACAAGAAGAGGGGTATAGAAGATTAGATGTAGGCTCTGAATCATCTCCTCTGTCAAACCCACATAGGATCCTGGAACAATATCAGCAGTGTCGAACCCAAAGAGGATCCTGGTACAAAAGTCATCACTGTCAAACCCACAGAGGATCCTGGTACAGAAGTCACCATTGTCGAATCCACGGAGGATCTCGGTAAAAAATTCATCGCTATCAAACCCACAGAGGATCCTTGTATAGTATCGTCACTGTTGAACCCACAGAGGATCATGTCATCTCAGTCGCAGCCAGCCATAGGGTTCCCGCACACAACACGCTCGATTTCAGGAGGGTCCACTCCTCGAGTCAAGTGTTCATACATCAACTACCATGAAGTATCAATTTGATGTATCCCACAGTTCTATCTCATCATATGGAACCCAACGCGACAGACGTCGTGTCAATCGGACGCCCTGTCTGTGAGTTATTGGTATTTTCGTTCTAGGGGCCCGATTGGGTTTTAGGCTCAAACCAACCCATACATACCCCAACTACATCCGAACTTCAAGTGGAGTATTCCAAATGAATCTTCTTTCTCCATGAATTCCATCCCTGTAGACGGTTCATAGATCGGACTCCTGTAGCCCAAGATAGGGGCTAAAAGGTGTAATTGGCCATAGCGGGTCCGGGTCCGGTCCGACTCGGCCCAAATCGGTCCATACTGGGAACCAACCCGGTCTAAAGAAGTGGCTTGAGTCAAGGGAACAACCTGGGCTAAATAGGCGGCCTGAGTCAAGGGGATGGCTCGACCCGAAGAGGCGGCCCCTTCCGACGGGCGGCCCAACCCAAGGTGGCCCGACCTTAAGCGGCCCGACCAAGGGCGACCCAGCCTAGGGGTGGCCCGGCCGGCTGGCAGGCCCGTGTGGCCTAGATGGCTGGCCATCTTGAGTGGACAGGCGGGCCACACCGTGGGGTGTGTATGGGGGGGGGGGGGGTGCTCCCTTCGTCTTTCGAAGGAATCAGCGCTAAGTGCCGGTTCAGTGTGCCGCGGGACCCTTCGGGTCCCCCCTTGTGGAGCGCCGCCCTCCTCTGTCCGCCGCAGATCCTCCCTGACGCAGCACGATGGCGCCGCACCCATTTTTTCTGACCACCGTGGCCTTAGTGGCCGCGACTTCTTCCTTCTTCGTGGTGTGATGGCACAACGCCCCTCCGGCACCGCCACTCCCCGCTTGGCTACAGCATGTTCCTCTGATCGGCGCGACGACGCCACACTCCTCTAATGACCCGACAACCCATGATCCTCTGGTTCTTCTCATGGATGGCCCATTTCCTGTCACCATGCGTATCTCTGACAGCATCACCATCAGGAGAAGATAAAATGGAGGAGAGGTCGGGCCGTGTTCATGTGGCCCGTACCCTCCGCGTTATAATGAAAACAAGAAGAAAAACTCAATCCAAAATTTGTACAATGTAGAACGGAGAGAAAAACTCAAACCCCTACCTTGATTCGTCGATGTTCGTTGATGAAGTCATGGGAAGAGGAGGCGTCGTTTCATTTACATCGGGGAGTGTCCGAGGGAGAAGCGTCATCGGCGTTCTTCACGGGCAACTCCTTCTCTTTTAGCTTGGTCGAAGATCGAGGACGGTGTTGGTCGTTTTTTGGAGATGGGGAGCATTCTTCATTGGGAGGATGAAATTATCCCAAAGATTATCCAAAGCTCTCCAAGGATTATACCAACCCAAAATAAAATAATATGATATCTTATTTTAATGTTGGCATAATGAATTCAAAATAATTCAAATCACTTCAAACTAATTAATTATTCCATTAATTAATTTGTGGTTTGGCACACTTATAAAGGAAGATGAAGAGGCTCCACAATAAATTGGGAGTTCCAAGGGTTAAAGGGGGGTTAAGGGGGGTTTGAGCTCGTATGGGCCCTACCACATAATATCCTCCTAAGGGAGGTTATACACAGGTGGGCCCCACCTCCCACCTCCCCTTAGAGGATTAAACCGCCACAAAATAAAAATATGTTGCACATATTTTTATTTAAATTTATTTAAAAACCCTCAAAAAATTAACTTCCAACATCGATAAAACACAGCTGCGGTAAAGGTCTCCTTAAGAGAATATCGACGCTACGAGTTCAATGGTGCCCTCATATTTCAATTTCGAGAATCGGTTAAAAGGATATAAAATCCCGCTCATACGTTTATTGAACATACCTGAACAGAACTTTTGAAATTTATTCCAGGCACACCAGGCCTCGGAATCAAGCACCGTCAGAAACTGTGGACTGGTAAAATTCCTATGTATTTAAGAAAAAAATATTCCATAGAATTTTTGGGTATTTACACAGAAGAAGATAGGATTTATGAAAATTTTAAATAAGATAATATTTGTTCTATTATTAATAAAAAATATAGCACATATTTTCTTTGTGAAAATGAATAACACGTTATTGGTGTTATTGAATTGGATGTTGAGCCTCTGTGTTCCATTGAGGAGATTGATAATCAACAACACTAAGGAAAATAATAAGGTGTTACTAGAAAAGGAGAAAGAAATTAAATCATTAGATGGAGAAGTTGAATCAATGAAACATAAAATAGATAATGAAAGTATTTTTAATCTTAAAGTAAAAAAATTAATGAACTGGTCAAATCATTAATAATTTATTTAGAATGTCAGTAGGAATAAGATTAACAATTTAATATTTATATGATGAAGATTTGAAAAATAAATAGAAGATTGAAGATAAAATCAAGTCTCTTATAGATTTAATGTTCCTTGAGTTTTGTAGTGTAATAGATGAATATAGACATGAAAAATAGTGTGTTGCTTCACAAAATTTGGATAATAATTTTAAAAATAAAAAAACTAGTTTCGTGGAAAAAAATTGAAGTACCAAAATTTGTTAATTGTATTTGTTGTAAATGATCAAGTCAATGGTATTAGTTACAATGAATATGTGGTCTTAAGTGAAGAAGTAAGTATCCACCTATGAAAGAGGATTTTCTACCATAAGGAATAAATGGATAAAAGGAAAATTGTAGGTCCTTTGAATAGTCAGTTGGAAAAATTCCTTGGATTTTGAAGGAGAAACCATTCGAGGAGTACAAAGAATGATGGTTGATACGATAAGTGTTCTACACTATTGGATAAAGTTTGATGAAAACAGAGATGAATCAGGATTGATTTATATAATATGAACCTAATTTTTCATAAAATTATTCAAGGAAATACTATTATTTGAGTATTTTATTTTCTACAACAGCACAAAAAATGAGTTTGATTGAGTTTGAAATTATTTTAATAATTTAAATCATAATTTGATGTTGTAATGAGATGATTTGAAGAAGTTTGGATAATTCCTTGAGAAAAAAATTACCTATGAAGGTACCTATATAATTATTGTTTTTAAAGTTCCTCAAAAATGAAAAGTCCTAAACATTATGTTTTTCTTTCTCACTACATGTCTTTGTCACCGAACTTAAAGCATTATGCATTGAGCGTAAAGATTTAAGTTGATCGTAAGAATTTAAGCTTCATCGTATGAATCTGATGATAATATTTTTATGGATTCCAAGAATAATAGGTCCGTAAGTGGATATAAAATAAGTGAAAAATAAATGGGAGTAAGGAAATAGAAAGGGGAGAACCTACTGAAAAGAAATAGACTCTATAAAAAAAAGAAAAATCTCTCTACAAAAAATAGATTTGAATCACTTGGAAATTTTTGTGAGATGTATAATATTGGTGCTCATTTCACTGATGAATTATAGTATAATCCTATTAGATATCATCCAATTACTAAAGAAAATAGAGAAACACAACAATTTTTGAAGAAGGTGGACAAAAAAAGTGAATCTTCCTTGGAAGATAATTACAGAAAACTTGCAGAAAAATTATCCCAAGAAAAAATGAATAAATAAAAATAGGATTTTCAACCAATAGAAAAGAACACTACAAGAAAAATATTTTTGTGAAGGTCTATTTGCGATGGGATTAATTCCCATCACAAATAGTCCATCCTAGAGGTTATTTGCGACTAGTGGTTTAACCTGTAACAAATAATTGGTTATTTGCGATGGGATTTGGGGCCCCGTCACAAAAAGTAAGGTGCAGTTTGGCGCGATCTACGTGCCAAACCGTGGGATGGTTATTTGCGACGTGGGGATTCCCCCATTGCAAATAGTGCGTCGGTCGGAGGGTATTTACGACGAGTTTCGTCACAAATACTCTTTCAACCATCGATAGTAATTAAAACAGACAAATTTATTTGCGACGGGACCCTTTGCAAATAGTCTCATCAAAACCAATTTAACCTATATATACCCCTTCCGGTTTTACTACTCTTCCCCTAAATTCTCACTTCCTCTCTCTCTCTAAACTCTATTTTTAGAGTGAACATTTCTCTGGTTTAGTTTTTTTACGAAGAAGTTGTGAAGTCATCTACATCAATAGGGGATCAAGTTTGAAGGTATTTATATTTTATTTAATTTAGTATTCATTTCATTTTTTATGTTAATTTTAGTTATTGTAGATTAGTTGTAATTAAATTGAATTTAAATTATTTTGTTATCAGTATTTATTTGTAATAATAAATTGAAATTATTAGTACTAATTCTAAATAACTAGTAATAATTAATATTTATTAATGAAAATCAGTATTGTATATAAATTATTAGCAGTAATTAGTAATTAGTAGTTGTAAATTGTTGTTATTAATAGTAATTAATGCTAAATAGTAATAATTAAGGGTAATTAGTAATAATTAGGGGTAATTAGTAATAATTAAGGGTAATTAGTAACAATTTAAGTAATAATTAGGGGTAATTAGTAATAATTAGGGCTAATTAGTAATAATTAGCGATAAATAGTTATAATTAGTAATAAAGAGTAAGAATTTGTAATAATTAGTAATAATTATTAATAAATAGGAATAAATAGTAACAAATAGTAATAAATAGTAATAAAAAGAAATAAATAGTAATAAATAGTAATAATTAGTAATAATTAGTAATAAATAGTAATAGTCCGTAATAATTAGAAATAAATAGTAATAAATAGTAATCAATAGTAATAATTAGTAACAATTAGTAATAATTAGTAATAATAAGTGATAATTAGTAATAGTTAGTAATAATTTGTAATAATAAGTAATAACAAGTAATAATTAGTAATAATTAGTATTAATTAGTATTAATTAGTAATAATTAGTAATAATTAGAAATGATTAATAATAATTAGTAATAATTAGTAATAATTAGTACTAAATAGTAATAATTAGTAATAATTAGTTATAATTTGTAATAATTTGTAATAAATAGTAATAAATAGTAATAAATAGTAATAAATAGTAACAAATAGTAATAAATAGTAATAAATAGAAATAATTAGTAATAATTAATAATAATCAGTAATAACTAGTAATAATTAGTAATAATTAGTAATAATTAGTAATAATTAGTAATAATTAGAAATAATTAGTAATAATTTGGAATAATTAGGAATAAAATCAATTGTAATAAATTCTAATAAATTGTAATAACTTGTAATAACTTGGAATAATTTCCAATGGATTGGCGTCTCTCCTTTTTCTCGATCACGCTTCTCCTTTCAACTTTCACAAACTCAAAACATTATGAAACCTGTTCTCTTATGTATGCATCTCCAATCTTGTATGCACGAGTTTGAATATGCATTCATAGGGAAACATTTTTCACAGTGTTTTCAGGTGTTGATAGTTGCAAGTAGACAATTCATTGACAAAAAAGGGGCTCTTTTGTCTGAAGGGTCATTTACTTGCAACTATCTAACATTGAAATCACATTGAAGAATCTTCTCGGAGGTACTCTTATACCTTCTCATATGCATGAGAATGAATATGCGTACCTCCGAGCAGATTCTTCATTGTGATTTCAGTGTGAGAAAGTTGAAAGTAAATAAGACATCAGACAAAAGAGTAGCCATAAATCCACTGGAAATTGTTTTTCCCATAAATAATGGTAATTATTAAAAAGTATTTGTAAATAATTATCTTCTTTTTTTAGATAGTGTTTTTATAATTTCAAATTATTCAAAAATAGTAATGATTTTATATTTTGTAGAAAAATATGGAATAAGGAAGTTGACACCAGTAATTATTAGACGATCATTCTTGGATAAATCAGTGTAGAAATCTAAATGGTTATTCTTTAAATCATGTATATATTGAGGGTGTTGAAGCTTTATTATCATTTTCATCATCAAAACTAGAATATGTTTGAGAAGGAAAAATAAAGTTTTTTTGTAAAAAATGTGATCTGAGAACGTTTGAAACATTTGAAAAGGTTGGGGGACATCTCCTACGGTTTGGTTTTCAACCAGATTATGATTTTTGGTATCGATATGGAGAACATAATTCTAGAGAAGATACTAATAGTTTGATTCAGGATCCATCATGGTTTCAATATTTAGTACTTGATGTTGCAGATCCATCTGTTCAACAAACTGAAACTCATGATGATATTGATTTAAATCCTAAGTTGGTACCATCCAAATTTTATGATTTTTTTAGGTCTACTGAGGATGCATTATATCCTTATTACAAGATAATAAAATTATAAGTTGTTGGAAAAATTATGGCTATTAAATCAGATAATGCAATGTTAAACAACTATTTTGATCAGATATTTTCTTTGGTTAAAACGCTGTTACCTGAAATAAATGTGTTGGCTGCAAATTACTATGAGATCAAGAGGCTGGTCTGTAATCTGGGCCTTAGTTATCAGAAGCTTTATGCATGTCCAAATGATTTCATCTCATATTCTAGTGAAAATGAGTCATTGGATAGTTTTCCCACATGTGGACAATCAATGTATAAAGAAGCTCAACCAGGGATGTTTGGATCGATTCCTGTAAAATAGTTGAGATATTTCCCCCTTACACCCAGGTTGCAGTGTTTATTTATGTCTTAGAACACATCATCAATGATTTCATGGCACAAAACCGAGATTTCAACCGATAAATTCTTGAATCTTTCATCTGATGGTGATTCATGGAAAAATTTTGACTGTCTGCATCTGTCTTTTTCTTTAGAAGCCCAAAACGCGTGATTCGGTCTTTCTACCAACGATTTATATCGATTTGGTTCTTATGGTAGTCAGTTTTCATGTTGTTATATCTTTATAACTCCATAAAATTTACCTCTATGGATGTTGAAGAAGGATCCCTATATCTTTTTGAGATTATTAATCCTAGGAAATCCGAAAAATAATATTTATGTTTATTTGAAACCATTTATTGATGAGTAAAATGCATTGTGGAGTAATGGTGTTAGTACATATAATGGTGCTACAAAACAAAATTTCATATTAAAAGATGCATTGATGTGGATGATTGATGAATTTCTGGTATATGAAATGTTATTTGGATGGAGTACACATGGTCCAAAATCATGTCCTTACTGTATAAAAGACAAAAAAGCCTGTATGCTCGTCAATGGAAAAAATAATGGATATTTTGACTATCATTGTATATTTATTCCAACCGATCATCCTATTCAGAGGAAAAAATCTCATTTCAGAAAAGGCACAATTAAATGGGATGAACCTCCAAAAATGATCTCAGGTACAAAGTTAAAATCAGTTGTATTTTCATTACCTCCGATCACATTTGGGCCAACAATAAACCAACAGAAAATTCATGGCTTTGGGAAAAAACATAATTGGATAAAATGAAGTATTTTTTGGGATATTTCACATTGGTCTGATTTTTTGGTTCACCATATGTTTGATGTCATGCATATTGAGAAGAACTATTTTGATAATTTATTTCATATAGTTTTGGATACATTAGGTACGACCAAAGATACTGTAAAGGCACGATTAGATCTTTCCCATATTTACAGGCGACCAGAACTTGAACTATTTGAAAAATTTTGATCACAGAGGTTAATGAAGACAAAAGAATCTTATACACTATCCAAATAGATTCACTTATTATTTTGTCAGTAGAATACATATTTGAGACTTCTAGATGGCTATGCTTACAATTTGGGATTATGTGTTAAGAATGGTTATATTACTAGATTAAAATGTCAGGATTTTCATTTTATAATGGAAATAATTATGGCGATTGGATTAAGAGGTTTGTTGAAATATATGATTTGGGATTCGATAACAGACATATCATATTTTTTTCGAGACATTTGTACAGTGACAACAAACAATGATGCACTAAGTAAACTGGAAAAATATGTTGCTTTAATTATATGTAAACTGGAAAAAATATTTCCACCAGCTTTCTTTGACTCAATGGAACATCTGATATTATATATTCCACATGAAGCTAAATTTGGAGGTCCAGTATAGTTTAAATGGATGTACCCATTTGAGAGATGCACACATAAATTGAAGAAAAAAGTATGTAACAAAGCATTAGTTAAAGGCTCAATTGGTGAAGATTATTTTGAAGATGAAATTGTTTTTTCTACTCGCATTATTTTGAATATGAATAACCCTCAAAACAAAAATGAATAGGATGGAATGAGGGGAATGTTAATGATGAAATGGAAAATCAATTATCATTTTTTAATCAGACAAATCTTGGCTTCAGTGGAGTTCATGAATGATGGCTTTCATATGATGAACATCACATAGATCATACATATGTTCTGCTCAACTATGGAGAAATGACATCATTTGTAATATGAGTTATCCTATCACTTATTCTATAATTTATGTTACAGAATGTAAACTTATTTTATTTTTAGGTTATATGATAATCATATCAAGGAAAAACTTCCATAAATTACAACAGTTTCTCTTGAAGAACACAATTTTTTTTCTAAATGGTTTAAAAAACTAGTAACATAAATTATTGATGTTTTAATATCAATTATATTTATTATTTATCATATTGATAATTGTTTTTCAAATTTTTACGTCTCTCAACATGATGATAAAATTGACAAGCGACTGTGTATATTGAGTAACCCACCATCCAAAATGGTTAATTATTATAATGCATATGTGGGAAATGGTTTTCAATTTCATACATGTGCATATGGGGAATAAAAAAACAATTAATAGTGGATTTTTCTTGAGATAATAGCTTCATGGAGAAAGTAATGTTGAATTTTACGGCATTCTGGATAAAACTATTGAGTTGTGTTATCTAGGACAAAATAATGATGTTAAAATGTCAGTGGTTTGATACTGAGAGAGGCTTAAAAGTTCATCGTACTCATGAAATTATCAATATTAAATATAAAAGTCTTCTTGTAGAAAATGAACCATTTTTACTGGCTCAACTGGAACATCAAATTTATAACGTAAGGTACTATGCTACTTCAAGAGACCTGAATGGTTGGTGCAGCATAATAAAAATGATATCTCAAGAAAATCAATTTACTCAAACTGAATGTGGTTCCGCTGAAGTTGAAGGAATTGAAATTTTTCTAAAGACTACTCAAAGTCCATCTTTTTTCACAAAGAGACGTGAATATCGATGATGAAACCCCACAATTATGAATTGATGGTGATGAAGATGTTAATGATGTTACAAATGAATTTTAAATGACAATAGATGATGAAACTGAAACTCATATGGATATTGATGATTCCAAGGAGGAATATAAAGAAATTTACATTATCAGATATGAATATGATGATGAAGGTGAACATTGACACAGTTAAATACTAGTTATAATCATAACTAATATATATCTATATATAATAGTTATTTTCAACTATCTAATAACAACAATAATTTTTCATTTCATATGGATCCTGATATATTTCATGAGTTGGAGGAGGATGTGCTACCTTCGGATGAGGGGGATTTTGGATCATCTGACCCTCAGCTTACTGGCAGTTCAGGGGGTACGCAGAGGGGGCGCGATCTTGCACGACTGATGATTCCTGACCCTATCCCCGAGCGATGTCCACATCTTGGCTTCGATCCACACACATGGAGGTATAATAATCTATATATTTTAGTAATATTTCATTAATTTATTTATATATATACTAATTGTTTGATTATTTATTATTTTTTCACATTTTTGCACATGTAGCTGTTGGACATGGGAGTGCTGCCTTGCACAATTATTTTTCTCAGCCTTGGATCTCATGGGAACATATTCCCATTGATGTACAGCTCGACATGCTCAATCATTGGTTGGTATGTAAATAAATAATATTTATTTTGAAATTTATTTTATTAATATATTGATATTATAAATTATTTGTAGGGTTTATGGTATCCCATTGATGATAGCATGCATGATGCTATCAACGCGGCATGGCAGGTGTCTATGCATTACTGTTTCCATTAGTTTTTTTACAATTTGAGAAATACCTCTATTATGAAAGCATGAGTGATAGAATTTTAGGAGTAATGTAGATCCCACTGGCTAGAGTACATTTCGTCTCATGTTTGGGATAGATTATGTTTACACTAGTTGGGTGGTGGATTTCGGAGGAGATCTTTAGTGGATTGGCAGAACCGGGGGAGACAGGAGATGACAAATCGAGTTGATAGTCATACATTCAGTATGCATAGAGAGAATATGGTAAGTATCTTTTTTAAATATTTTATATAACCTTAAATATAAAGAGTTTGTTTTATATTTCTATAGGTAGCTGAGAATCCCGATATTATGAAGTATGAAGTTTATCGTATGATGTACAGTGATCCGGCCACTAGAGAAATTAGAGGTGATTTCCAACTTTAGATTGTGGTTAGTATTTTTTTTCAGTTTTACAATTAAGTGCATATAATATTTTCAAAATTTTAATTTCAAATTGGAATTGATGGAGTCATATGATGCTGTGACCTCTCAAACACAGGCTGAGATTCAGGATGAGACGACTGACCAGACCAGTGACCACCATTTCTATGAGGCAGCATGGATTCAAGCAACTCAGTATGACTTTGATAAGGGATGAGTAGTTGGTATCAAATCTCATTTGACTCCTGGTAATTATTATGGTACTGTTGCGATGTCGGTGTCCGACTCAAGAGGAGCTCATGGAGAGGAATCATCTTCTACCTCACAGTATCAGGAGCAGTTGCGAACTCAGACTGAGCATATAGAGAGTTTTCAGAAGCAGCATGAAAAGATGCGTCAGCAGTAGCAACAACATCAGCAATAGTACGAAGAGGATATGCATCGATGGTAGTAGTAGTAGTAGTAGTAACATCATTAGTACATGGTGTATATGCACAATCTGACTCGTAGTTTAGGGATTAAGTTTCCTCCACCATCTCCTACATCTCTTACACCTACTCTAGAAGATTACCCCATTGTTTTTTTATGTTAAAAACATTTGAATTCAAGATTTTTTATAATATGAAATATTTACAGTTTCTGTCTTATTTTGGTGCAAATATTGCATAATTTAATTTTTTTCATTTTTGCTATTTTATTATTTATTATTAGTATTATATTTTTTTTAATATTTGTTTATTTTTATACTAATAATATTAATATTTTATGATTTTTTTAATATTTTTTTTGTGAATATTGAGAATTTTAATATTTTTTTAATTTTTTTAAAATTTTAATAATACTAATATTAATTTTTCATCAATCACAATTTTATTAAATATATTTTTTAGCAGTATATTTTTTAATGTTTATTTATTTTACTAATAATAATTATAATAATAATATTTGATGATTTTTTTATATTTTTTTGAGAATTTTGTGAATTTTAGAAATTTAGAAATTTTTGTTATTTTAATAAAAGTAATATTATTTTGTCATTAATCATAATTTTATTAAATATAGATTTTTTACTTGGTTTAGTAATTGAGACGAGACTTGTTTCAAAGGGAGCTCATCGCAAATAGTTTAAATATATATTTTTTAAAATGTATTTGTGACAGGATGAGGGGACCATCACAAATACTATTTGTGATGGGCCCTGTCGCAAAAGGTTTATTTATATATAATGTATATAATCAGAGACGTATTTGCGACGGTGAAGTTCCCCATCACAAATACTATTTTTTTTTGTGATGGGCCTATTACAAAAAATAATTTTTGCGACGCCATTTTCTAGAATGGGGTATTTGCGATGGGATCCCATTACAATTAGCTCGTTGCAAATATCTCAAATTCCAGTAGTGGAAGTGTTTATATTATAATGAGATAAGATATAACAAGGATTATTGAAATATTTCCATTAATTTCAAATAAAATTGGGGAAATCTAAAATCAAAAAGAGAATATATATGTAATAGATAGATTCTAAGATTGGATTAGTGGTTGACAATCCTTGTGAAGAATATGAGAAGCTAACAAAAAAGTTAAAGTTAAAAATCAATAAAGAGGGGTGTATAAGGTACAAGAAGGTTGATTATATTGATTTAAAATGTATGAAATAGATTCCTCAACAAGGAAAGTTAATGAAATCTAAACGGAAAACGCCCGTGAAATCATGTTCTAAAATCTTTACCGCCTAGACGGAACCCAAACTCTAAAAGAAGTCTGAGTATATGATATTCTAACCATATGGTATGGTTAGTTGGAGTTGGCTATAAATATTTAGGAAACATGATATATTTTGAAGAATTAAAAATTCAAGTGGGGCTAGTGAATTTAGAAATTTTAAATATGTATCAAACAGAACACTAAACTATAGAGTATTATAGGATATGAAAGCCTGAGGTCGAACCCATAAAGATAGGTTTAGAGAAAATACTAATTCCATATCAAAGACCTAATATAATCATGATTAAAATTAATTTAATCTAATCAACTAAGAATGTGATTGTTGAATAACATGGGATAAGAAAATATAAAAAGGGTGCTGGGCAGCACTGAATCTAGGTTCTTGGGATAATAAGATAGATATAATTAATTAAAAATCATGTAGTCATCAGAATAAGGTACTAGAGAGTCCAATTGTCATGGTAAATTCTGTCCATTCTATGATATCATTTTCTCATGGTTAGGTACTTTATATTGCAAAGAATGGGTAACTAGAAACCATATTTATACACAGGGTAAGAACTAGACCAACAATCATGGTGGAAGTATAAACCCTAGATCCTATGTTAAACAAATGCATTCAATCAAATCTAGAAAATTTCATTATCAAATAAATAAAGAAATTAAATCCAATTATAGGCCATACCTACAATGGTCATGTAAAAAGAATCCAGAAAGAGAAATCAATGAATAAAAAATATGAAATCCCAACATGAATTGAAATAAAAAATAAAATACCTTATATAATCAATCCCCATTTATCACACAATCCACACCACAAATAAATCACCCCTCAATATATCCATGATAGGGTGAGAGAAAATAATAAATAAAACCAACAGATTAGTAGTAGTAGTAGGGTTTCAATGCAGACATCGTCCCCCTCCCTCTAATCCCCAAAAAGTGGTAGCTAAAGGCGTGAAAAAATAGGGTTTCACATCAAACCCTCAACACCAACACATTAATATTAGTCTTTTGATGGGTTAATGATGTGTAAATATAAAATTTTGTTTAATGTGATGTACTAGATTCTCTATACATGTATCCCAATACTCTTGCATCATTTGTTATTTACATAGTGATTACTGCTCTAAATTTGACTTTCTGAGAAGGAACCTCAAACTTCAGTGTATCTCATCCAAAACAAATTATCTTGAATAAATGATGTCATGTAATGATTACATGACATTAATATGTTCCTATCAAGATTCTCCAGCTCTACCTTCAAGTGATGTTGGCCTTTGACTTCAATATCCTAGTGTCACACTATGTCGCTTTACGACGTAGTGTGAAGTGTCTTTTAGCTTCTATATTCACCGCTTTTTCTTATTTTTCCAAATATATATTGTATTCTATCATAAAACATAAAAAAGAAAAATAGTATAAAAATTCTAAAGAACAATCAATTAATTAAATAAATAAATAAATATATTAAAACACTATAAAATAATTTCATGCAATACACTTATCAAATACCCCCACACTTGAAATTCAGACGTGTTCTCAAGGATAGAATCTCATCATACTAAAAAGGATTCCCACCTTATCATGATTTAAATCCAATTTCAATAAAAACAATTGATCAAATGGAATATTAAATATTCAAGTATCATATAAGAAAATTTATCAATACCACACTTGATATGGAAAACAAATAAATCCAATATTTTACTTTTATTCTTTAAAACAACCATTCCTTTTCAATCATGCATTTTCATTTTCCAATTAATTATTAATTTTCATCCCATTCACAATTTACCTTACTTGAATTTTTACTCTCATCATCATGGTAAAATGGTAAATATAATTTAACACGTACCTCAAAATGATGTCACATACCATATTAATGAAATACATTTAACATATCCACTGCATAAAGACAGATATCAAAATTTATTATAAGGGATTCACCTTTTAGGATCAAATGACTCCGATGATTCAACTGAGTTTAGTAAATGATATCAAAGTAAATATCAAAAAGAAGGTTTGAAACTAAATTATAATTCATGATATCAAAATATAATATCAATTAAAGTCTCAATATATAGATGACATTTCTATCATCCCCTAAAATGGTCAAAGTGAGCCCATGATATATGTATTCACAATAACTGAATCAACCTCTCTTGCTTATTTTTTATCATTCATTTTTACCTTCAATTTGTTTTTAAAATCTATGATTAAGAAAAATATTATATCCATAACCTAATCACATATGATCAAAATATCACCAGTCTATAAATGGTTATTTTTATCCTAGCAAGACAGAACCCATTTATTTCCCTCTTTTTTCAAATATTTTTTTAATTACTTTTAAAAAATAGAGTTGAATAATAAAAAACAACGAAAAATACCTAGCCTCTCACAAAATAATTTGTGATCAATGAATTATATCCCAGTACACCATGGAAAATCCATATCACACACTTAATCTTTTAAATATCATTAAAAACATTTAGAAGAAGGTAGGAATGGATAAGATTGTCTTGTAACATGACTCATTTCCCATAAAGGATATTCATGGATTTTATAAGGCTAAAAAGGATTAATTCACGGTGGGTCCAAGGATAAAGGGTTATTAAAAAATATTCATAAATCATATTAAAAGTGATTCTGTTCAGTCATAGTTTTGATAATATGCAAAGAAAGTTATAAAAGAAATCATGACTACATTTTATAAAAGATTATTCTATATAAATAATTGGAAAAATTGGGATCTGAGCATATCTCAGGAATGAGACTTATTGTTGTGACACCTACTCATAGTAATGCACACAAATAATAAAATCAATTAACAAAAATATCATAAATTCAAATCATAGAAAAATATAAAAAAAATTAATTTACAAGAATTGGCATTATCCTCTAAATCATGATTTTCCAAATCCTAATTCAAATTTTTATCATTACAAATACCTTTACCCATTATTATCATTTAAATTTACTGAAAAATAGATTTAAATTCATATCAAAAAATGTATCCAAATTAGTTTTTTTCTCCTAGTTGGGATGATTAAACCACAAATCATATGTGGGTATACAATTTACAGTTAAAGGTCTAAAATAACTTAATGTTGTGGGTATATTTTAAAAATACAGAATTCAAATTCTTACTCCCATTTTAAATGATATTTTAAATTTAGCTATGTATGTTCTTTCGGCACAAGATTCACGATGTGTATGGAGTTCATAACTTGTATTTTTTTTTTGATTTCATGACATGAATTAGATTCATGATGTGTAATGTTCATAAAATTTTTATTCCTTCTTATAGCTAGTTGATTTCTAGTTATTCTATCTTGGACCTAAAAAAATCAAGTGAAAGTAAAATCCCATTCAATGGTGCTAAAAAATATACTGGTAATTGAAATTAAATCCCAGTATAAACTTAAATTTTAAGACAGCAATAAATCTAAATTCCAAAAAAGAGATAAATATAAGATTACCTCTGGAAGGATTATCTTTTTTAATTGTCATTTAGATCAACCAAACATAGGTTAACTAATTTGAGTGTGATATATAGATAACCATCTTGTTTTCACTAAATTATGGATTTGAAATCCACCCACCTCAGCATTAATTCTCTTAAATGTAATTTACATGGAATTATGACATGGTGAATTGAGTATGGATAATATGAGTATAACTAAGGGTATCTCGACATTATCAAAAACTCAATAAAAATATTCTTTCTCATTTTTTGGCCACATGTTTTTAATCGCTTCGTGTTCAACAATCGACATATCAACTTTTTATATTATTGTGATTTCTTTTTATTCCTCTATATAGTCATCATAGAGTGTAGCTGATTTTTCTTCTTATTCTTGAGACACCCTAATATCTCATAAAAATGCTATTATAAATGGGGAATTCATCTCTTTATCATAGTATTGTTATTCATTTGGATGCAACCCTAGTTTTTCAAGGAATATTTGTAAGGCCCTGTCCTTAAACCTTACGTAATATTGAGTTATTTCAAGAATACACATTGAAGATCTTTTCAGGTTTAGAGTTTTAGAGAATTAGATCATAAATCATGCATTACATTCCACATTTAAACAAAGTGGTTACATAAAAGATAGTAATCATTTTTCCCATTAACGGAAATATATTTAAAATAAAACATGGATTCTTTCTTGACACTTCCTTGACACTGTCATCACATAATGTACCTTTCCCTTGACCTGTGAAAAACATTACAAAAACATGGGATGAGCATAAAAAGCTCAGTAAGGGATATAAAAGTACGAAATGAAAATTTTAGTCCATGTATGAAATCATAATTTACTCATAAAACATAAGAATTTTAACATACCTCATCAAATCATGAATAAATCATATAAATCATAAGACATAAAGGTAACTTGAGGCACTCATAACATTCTTACAAAGGGAGTAACCCTCATGGTTACGTTTGGAATACCCACCACAATATATTCCCAAAATATCTTCAGAGAAACCATAAAGTTTAACCCCTTTGCGTTACCCAATGCATTGGAGAGCTATATCGGGCTCACCAGCCCTTATTTTATCACAGAACCACCCATATTCATAACAATGCCCAAGAACCATAACATAATCGTATCACATAAAACATGCATAAAGGAAACATAAAATTTCTACATTTCAATCACAAGATATCAATACAACACATTGATATAATAAAAACATTATGAAAAACATTTTCAATACCAAAATAAAAGAAAAGAAAAACATGGTATTTATTTTTCATTTAAAAAAAAGTTATGGCTTGTAGAGGAAGCTGAAACTCAAATAATGGTCACGGCGGCAGAGAAGTCGTTGTCGCCGCATACATACGAAAAAAAACATTCCTTTTGTTCTTTAGTAAAATTATTCGTATAAAAAATATTCCTTTTGAATAGACGTAAAAGTCAAAGGGTTTTATACACCGTATAAAAGAAGGTTGTGTATAAAACAAAATATGCCTCAATGAAAGGAGATTGAGACGAAGTCCCTTACCTTGGGTCCGACTTGACTCGATCATTATTTAACATCATGAATAATAAACTTCAGTTAATTTATAATTTATTAAGAACCTTTTTCAAGTTCATTTTTTCTTTTATATCACTTATTACCATGTCATGAACACTATGTAATTATTTAAGTTAATAATGGTCGTTTTGTCAATCATTGGTACCTGAGTCAAAAATAAACTTCTTGTAATTACATGTTGTTCATCTGGTAAGATATACATTATATAAATAATTATATTCATGATGTAGATATAATATATATCATATATATCCACTATATACATGGATTTATAATATTACACAACATTTAGAGGTAAGAAATTAAATGCACTGTTCATGGAGATGGTAAGCCTTACGTACGCATGAACGCTACTTCCATTTCTATTTACTATTTAATGGAATGGAATAATAATTATATAAAGGTACATTATAATTACAGTATAATATTATATATAATATCATTAACTCCATCCTTTATACGTCCCACATATGACATTAACGAATCAACTCACTTCGAGGGGGCGGTAGTCCGCACTTCCTAAAATGAAGATATCTCGTTTACCCATAATGAAAATTTTAATGGTATGCAATAAATGAAAAATATAGAAGATTAAGGAAAACATAAACATATAATATATCATATATAAATATAGTGACATCTTAATGGCCACCTTTAAGGTGTTATAAGAATTTTGAACAATCATCGTTTCGTGAGGCAGAAATTCGCCATCGACGGAAACAATATGTTGTTTAACCATTATATGTAGGTGTGTGTAAATGTAGCTCAAATGATTATTATAAAAACATCATAGTATATTGAATATACTGGTGTTGTTACAAAATAAACTAATAAAAAGAGTTTAGGGGGTTGGGGAAGCAAAATAAAACAAAAGAACATTAGAGAAGTCCTTACCTTTAAATCGGGTAACTCCTCTTGGTTTGTACCAAAAGAGTTTCTTGAAGAGATTTTTGCCTAAATTTAGGATTCTATGATGAAGAGAGGTATTTGAAGAGATGAAATGAGCAGATTTTGGTAGATCCAATGGCTTGAGAGGTGTGTGTAAAGAGTTAGAGTTGGGGGCCTTTTATAAGAGGAGAGGAGGGGCACTCTTGGAAAGTTATAAAATATTACTTTATATTAAAATGAGTTTCAGATTTTAAAGGTCCCACATTCAAATATTTCGAGGATAAGGTGATGAGGTTTCGAAATATAATCACCCAATAGGTCTTTGAAAAGTGTAAGTCATAGAGTTTAAATTGTCTTTTCATTTTATTTAAATCGTTCATTAATGAGGTAATCACTGCATCATCATGTTGTCTTAAATAATTTAATTTATGTAATGTCTAAAATTTATAAAAAAAATACTATGATGTAGGAAAGTTTTTTAGATTTTCAATTACTTTTTATAGTCCAAGAGATCATTTATTTAGACAAAATTAAAAATGTTTTACTCGGGTGATACATTATTTAGTGATATTCTCCTTTCTTTAAAAATAAAAAGATAAAGTGTCACTTTCACCCAAAAGTGTTTCCATGGGGTCCCTAAGTTTGGAACAAGGCGTACCATGGTCGTTCATGACACAACCAGTATCATTAGGACACATGTTGGGGTCATTGTTTATTATTATGATATTATTTTTTTATTCTTAACTACCTGATTACTAATTAATCACGATAATTAAAGATAATTACCCTCGCTACTATTCATAATGTCCAAAAACAAAAGAGTCTTAATTACATAATTTGGACCCTATAATTAAAAATATGGAATCCATTTTACCAAATTCAAAACACAGAAATTGTAATAATTAATTTAAAAAATAATTCCCGTTGTCAAAACAAATATCGGGTTTTTTTAAACAATATCTATGAAAATTTTGGCACTTGTTTATGCCCAATTACAAAGTGAAATTAATTCTAATTACCACCATTGGATTGAATGGTAAAAATATATTCTAATTACACTTTAAAACAAATTAAAAAAAATAATCTAACTATATAATTAAATTAGATGAAAAAGCAGTTTTGATGTAAAATGCAGTATTTTTCACTATTCATTAAAAAATGAACATTGTCAGAAAAATACCAAAAATTAACCCAATGTAAATTTAAATGTACCAATCATCAATAATAAGTTTATTTTGACAAATAGAGCTTATAAAATTGTCAAAAGTTTTATTTAAAAAAATGGTTTTCCATCAAAAGGCAGTAAAACAATCTTTTAAAAATATTAGTGTATTCCATGATTAAGATTGGATTTATTATCATTTTAAGCCTATAAAACACTATGTAATTCATAAATTGACATAGATAAGAATATATATTATTCATTACATAATTGGGATGTTACATCCTTCCCCCTTTAGAAAATTGCGTCCCCGCAATTTATTTACTTGTTGAATAAGTTGGGTTATTTATCCCTCATTGCATTTTCAGATTTCCATGTTGCCTCTTAGATCAGGTGATTTTTCCACAAAACCTTTACTTGATGAATCACCTTATTCTGTAACACTTTCTCCATGTGGTCAAGAATCTAGACTGGTTGTTCCTCATAAGATAGATTCTCTTCCAGCTGAACTACCTCTGGACTCAAAACATGAGATGGATCTGGCATGTACTTCCTTAACATTGAAACATGAAAAACATTGTGTACCTGAGATAAACTTGGAGGTAAAGCCACTCAGTATGCAACTGATCCAACTCTCTCCAGTATTTCGTATGGTACAATAAACCTTGAACTCAACTTTCCTTTCTTACAAAATCACATCACACTTTTTCATTGTGAGACTTTGAGAAAAACATGATCACCTACCTCAAAAGAGAGATCCTTCCTCATGTTGTCCGCATAACTTTTCTGCCTACTCTGAGCTGTTCTCATGTGTTTCTGTATTAGATAAAATTTCTCTGCCAACTCTTCTACCAATTCTGGTCCCATCAAATTTTTTTCACCCACTTCATCCCAAAAAGTTGGAGTTCGACATGCCTCAAATGGTGCCATCTGTATACTGGAATGAAAACTGTTATTATAAGAAAACTCAACCAAAAGAAAGATGTTGGTCCCAACTTCCCTGATAATCCACCGAACAAGCATGAAGCATATCCTCCAAAGTCTGAATTGTTCATTCTGACTGCCCATCTGATTGAGGATGAAAAGTTGTACTAAAATTTAATTCAGTACCCAATGACTTCTAAAGGCCTTTCCAAAAGTTAGAAGTGAACCTGGGATCACGATCAGATACAATGGAGAGAGGAAATCCATGTAACCTGACTATCTCTTTAAGATAAAAATGGTAAAGTTGATCTAGGGAAAAAGTATCTCATATGGAAAGGAAATAATCAGATTTAGTTAAGAGATCAACAATAACCCAGATTGCATTTTTACCACCAGGTGTCTTCAGAAATCCCACAACGAAGTCCATGGATATATTCTCTCATTTCCACTCTGGCACTGGTAAAGGCTGAAGCATCTCTTTCAACAACTTCCTCTCTTCTTTAACCTATTGACAAGTCAAAGACTTCATAGTAAAATCAGCAATATCTCTTTTCATTCCATCCCACCAGTAATACTCCTGAAGATCTCTATACATATTAGTAATGCCTGGATGAACTAAAAAAAGAGAACTATGAGCTTCACATAACAACTCTCTCTTCAACTGTGAATCAAAAGGCACACACAATCTCTTCCTAAATCTCAAAAGATAATCATTGTCAATGTTAAATTCAGGGAACTTACCCTTCTGAACCAGCTCTACCTTTTTATGCAACTCACTGTCTTGCTTCTATGATTGCTTAATTCTATCTGATAGAGAAGATTTCACTGATACCTGAAACAAAATAGAAGAACATCATGCACCAATATCCTCTATTCTAAATTTCACCAAATCCTCAACCAAAGGATCGTGTTCCGATTGCAACATTGTTAATGAAGAATTACTTTTTCGATTCAAAGCATCATCCAATTTATTTTCTTCTCCTGGATGGTAATGAATTGTACAATCATAATCCTTGATTAATTCTAGCCATCTCCACTGTCTCATGTTCAATTCTTTCTGAGTGAATATATACTTTAAACTTTTGTGATCAGTATATATTTCACACTTTACACTATACAAATGATGCCTCCAAATTTTTAAAGCGAAAACAACAGAATCTAATTCCAAATCATGTGTAGGGTAATTTACCTCATGAGTTTTCAATTGACATGAAGAATAGGAAATTACCTGATCATTCTGCATTATGATGCAACCAAGTCCTTTTAATGAAGCATCCCTGTAGATAACAAACTCCCCATTCCTGGAAGGTCGTGCCAAAACTGGAGAATTCACCAATATTCTTTTCAATTCCTAAAAACAATCATCACATTCTTTTGTCCAGATAAACTTAACACCCTTCTGAGTTAGCTTAGTAATTGGAATAGATAACTGAGAAAATTTTCTAACAAAAATTTTCTAATATCCTGCCAAACCAAGAAAACTACGAATATCAGTTACATTTGTGGGTCTTGGGAATTCTTCCACAACCTTTTTTTTTGTAGGATCAACAGTTATCCCATATTTAGAAACAATGTGACCAAGGAACGAAATTTGTTGCAACCAAAACTCACACTTTCAGAATTTCCCATACAATTTCTTGTCTTTTAAGGTTTGAAAAATAACCCTTAAATGTATTTCATGCTCCTCTTTACTTTTAGAAAACACCAAAATATCATCAATGAATACAACCACAAACTTATCCAAGAACTCATGGAAAATTCTATTCATAAGGTCCATGAATACAACAGGTGCATTGGTTATCCTAAAAGGCATAACTACAAATTCATAATGGCCATATCTTGTTCGAAATGCGGTCTTTAGAATATCTGCTACCTTTAACATCAACTGATGGTACCCCGATCTCTGAACAATATTTGAAAAATACTGAGCTCCCTGGAGCTGATCAAAAAAATCATCAATATGAGGCAAAGGATATTTGTTCTTAACAGTGATGTTATTCAAGTCTCTATAATCAATGAAAATTCTCCTTGAACCATCTTTCTTTTTGACAATTAAAATAAGAGCACCCCATGGTTATGTGCTAGGTCGAATGAAACCTTTCTCTAATAAATCTTGCAATTGATCCTTCAACTCTAAAAGTTCAATTTGAGCCATTCGATAAGGGGGTTTTGAAATTGGCTTAGCATCAGGAACTAAGTCAACAATAAATTCAACTTCCCGATCTGGTATTATTCTAGGAAACGCATCAGGAAAAACATCAGGATACTCATTTACCACTGGCACATCATTAATCTAAATGGTTCCTTTGTTTTCAACAATATGTGCAAGGTAACATTCATTTCCATCTTTTACAAGTTTCTCAGCCTCCTGATATATTATCAACAGTAAGGGTTCATTCTTGTACACAAACTGAAATTATTTCTGAAAGGAAACTTCTTTAGATCTACAGTCAATCTTATAATGGTAATCAGAGAGCGAATCCATACCCAGGATAACATCAAACTCTAATAGAGGCAAAATAATAAGATTTTAAAGTAGGTTCTTTCCACTGATAAGGATACGAAGACTCTTATAAATTATTTTCGCCTCAACATTTCCTCCAAGTGTTTTTACCACAAGATCATGAGTCATTTCTTGAGATGGAATTCCAAATTTACTAGAAAAGTTTTCAGAGATGAAAGAATGTGTAGACCCCAAATCAAACAACACATTAGCATAATCTGAGAAAACAAACAAAGTACCTGATGCCACTTCATTTGCTTTCCCAAAATCTACTTAAGTAGTTGCAAAGGATTTCACCACTTCTTTTTTCTTGTAGTATAACTACTTCCCATCACTCGAGATCTTTGTTGGACACTCATTTGTATAGTGACCCATCTCATTGTACTTGAAACATTTCACTAACTGTAAATCAAATTTGGTCTTACCATCACCCTGATCTTTTTCAGTGAAATCAAGAGCCTTATGTCCCATATTACCACATCAATAGCACTTTCCAAAATTTATAAGACATTCCCCAACATTCCTTTCACCACATTTATCACAAACTGGAAACTTAGTTTTCTTACCATCAGACCTTTTTAAAGAATTCTTCCCTTTCTCCTGCCACATCGGTCTCTTCTTCTGTTGGTTTTTATAGAACACTTGATCATCAGCAAACTCCATTTCCACCTTCTCAGCACATAGAACAAGAATTTCATAACTTTTGAACTCACGAGAGGACAATTCCCTTCAATATTTTGGCTTTAATCCTGAGTAAAAACAATTGATTTTACTATCAAGGTCTCAGATAAAATTTGTAGCATACCTTGCCAATCAAGTGAACCTGACTTCATAAGAATCCACTAAATCATCCTCTTGCCTCAATTCCAAGAATTGTTTTTCCATCCCAAGTCAAACAACCTTAGGGAAATACTTCTCAAGAAACATACATTTGAATTCATCCCAGTCAAGAGCATTAATATCATTAGCATCCCTGATATTTTTAACCATCGACCACCACTGATCTGCTTCACCCTCCAAATGGTAAATTGAAAGACTAAACTTTTGATTATCTGAACACACCATGAAATTGAAAATTTTCTCCAGTTATTTAATCCACCCTTCAGCTGGAACTGGGTCAGATGATCCTCTGAATGATGGGGGATGTTGCCTCATGAAATGTTCCTCCATTGACATGTTCCTCTGCAGTTGATCTGGTTGATCTCGTTCACGGATACCACCACCATTTATCACTTGAGTCAACTACGCCATCAGTGCAACAAACTGTTCAGTTCCAATTCCGACCATCTCAGGATGCTGATTCGGAAGGTCATTTCCTTTTGTATTCCTTCCTAGCACTGCTTCCCTATTTCCTCTGCGGAAAACCATTCTGAACAAATATGTCTTAGATGAAACAACATGGTAATCTTAAAATTATATATCATTTCAATTTGACCATAAAAAAATATTTTTGGATAATAATTTAATATAATTCTAACTCCTAAAGTTATCTAAACTGACCACTGATACTAAATATAAGGCCACGACCTTAAACCTTACTTAATCATGAGTTATTTCAAGAATACACATTGAGGATCTTTTCAGGTTTAGAGTTTTAAAGAATTATATCATAAATCATGGATTACATTCCACATTTAAACAAAGTGGTTACATAAAATATAGTACTCATTTTCCCCATAAACAGAAACATATTTAAAATAAAACATGGATTTTTTCTTGACACTTCCTTGACACTATCATCACATAATGTTCGTTTCCCTTGACCTGTGAAAAACTTTTCAAAAACTTGGGATGAGCATAAAAATCTCAGTAAGGGATATAAAAGTACGAAATGAAAACATTAGTCCTTGTATGAAATCATACTTTACTCATAAAACACAATCATTTTAACATACCTCATCAAATCATTAATAAATCATAGAAATCATAGGACATAAAAGTAACTTGAGGCATTCATAACATTCTTATGTAGGGAGTAACCCTCATGGTTATGTTTAGAATACCCATCACAGTATATTCCCTAAATATCTTCAGAGAAAACTTAATGTTTAACCCCTTCGCATTACCCAATGCATTGGAGAGATATATCGGGCTCACCCGCCCTTAGTTTATCACAGAATAACCCATCTTCATAACAATAACCACGAACCATAACATAATCGTATCACCTAAAACATACATAAAGGAAACATAACATTTCCACATTTCAAACAACAAGATATCAATACAACAAATTGATATAATAAAAACATTATGAAAACCATTTTCAATACCAAAATAAAATAAAAGAAAAACATGGTATTTATTTTTCATTTTAAAAAATATTTATGGCTTGTAGAGGAAGTCGAAACTCAAATAATGGTCACAACGGTGGAGAAGTCATTGTCGCCGCATACGTACGAAAAAAACATTCCTTTTGTCGTTTAGTAAAATGATTCATATGAAAAAGATTATTTTTGAATATACATAAAAGAAAAGGGGTTTATACACCATATAAAATAATGTTGTGTATAAAACAAAATATGCCTCAATGAAAGGAGATTGAGACGAAGTCCCTTACCTCGGGTCCGACTTGACTCAATTGTTATTTAACCTCTTGAATAATAAAATTCAGTTAATTTCTACTTGAATAAGAATATTATTCAAGTTCATTATTCATTTTATATCACTTATTACCATGTCATGAACACTATGTAATTATTTATGTTAATAATGGTCGTTTTGTCAATTATTGGTACTTGAGTCAAAAACAAACTTCTTGTAATTAAAAGTTGTTCATGTGGTAAGATATCCATTATATCCAGAATTATATTCATGATTTAGATATCATATATATCATATATATCTAGTATATACATCCATTTATAATATTACATAACATTTAGATGTAAGAAATGAAATGCACTGTTCATGGAGACGGTAGGCCGTACGTACGCATGAACGCTACTTCTATTTCTATTTCATATTTAATGGAATAGAATCATAATGATATAAAGGTAAATTATAATTCCAGTATAATATAATATATAATATTATTAACTCCATCCTTTATACATCCCACATATGGCATTAACGAATCAAATCACTTTGAGGGGGCGGTAGTCCGCACTTCCTAAAATGAAGATATCACGTTTACCCATAATGGAAACCATAAAGGTACGCCATAAATGGAAAACACATAATCTCAAGGAAGAAATAAGCGTATTATATATCATATATAAATATAGTGACATCTTAATGGACACCTTTTAAGGTGTTATAATAATATTGAACAATCATCGTTTCGTGAGGCAGAAATTCACCATCCACGGAAACAGTATGATGTTTAAACATTAGATGTAGGTGTGTGTAAATATAGCTCAAATAATTATTATAAAAACATCCAAATATTTTTAAGATACTGGTTTTGTTACAAATAAATTAATAAAAATAGTTTTGGGGGTTAGAGAAGCAAAATAAAACAAAAGAACATTAAAGAAGTCTTTACCTTTAAATAGGGTAACTCCTCTTGGTTTGTTCCAAAAGGGTTTCTTGAAGAGCTTTCTGCCTAAAGTAAGGATTCAATGATGAAGAGAGGGATGTGGAGAGATGAAATGAGTAGATTTTGGCCGAGCCAATGGCTTGAGATGTGTGTGTAAAGTGGTAGAGGTGGGGGCCTTTTATAATAGGAGAGGAGGGGCAATCTTGGAAAGTTATAAAATGTTACTTTATATTAAAATGAGTTTCAGATTTTAAAGGTCCCACATTGATATATTTCAAGGATAATGTCATAATGGTTCGAAATATACTCATCCAATAGGTCTTTTAAAAGTGTAAGTATTATATTTTACATTATCTTTTCATTTTATTTAAATCGTTCATTAATGAGGTAATCGCTACATCATCATGATGTCATAAATAATTTAATTTATTTAATGTATAAAAATTATTTAAAATACTAAGATGTAGGAAATATTTTTATATTTCCAATGACTATTTATAGTAAAAGAGATCATTTATGTAGACAAAATTAATTTTTTTTTACTCGGGTGATACATTTTTTAGTGATATTCTCCTTTTTAAAAAAAATAAAAAGATAAAGTGTCACTTTTACCCAAAAGTGATTACATGGGGTCCCTAAGTTTGGCACAAGGCGTCCCATGGTCGCCCATGACACAACCAGTAGAATTAGGACACATATTGGGGTCATTTTTTATTATTATGATATTATTTTATTATCCTTAACTACCCGATTACTAATTAATCACAATAATTAAAGATAATTACCGTCGTTACTATTCATAATGTCCAAAAACAAAAGAGTATCAATTAAATAATTTGGAACTTTTGATTAAAAATATGGAATAAATTTTACCAAATTACAATCATAGAAATTGCAATAATTAATTTAAAAATAATTCCCATTGTCAAAACAAATAGCAGGTTTTTTTGAGACAATATCTATGAAACGTTTGGCACTTGTTTATGCCTAATTACAAAGTGAAATTAATTCTAATGACCACCATTGAATTGAATGGTAAAAATTTATTCTAATTAAACTTTGAAACCAATTCAAAATATAATCTATCCATATAATTAAATTATATGAAAAAGAAGTTTTGATGTAAAATGTAGTATTTTTCACTATTCATTAAAAAATGAACATTGTCAGAAAAATACCAAAAACCAACCCAAGGTAAATTTCAATGTTCCAATAATCAATAATAATTTTATTTTGACAAATAGAGCTTATAAAATTGTCAAAAGTTTGATTTAAAAAAATGGTTTTCCATCAAAAGGTAGTAAAACAATCTTTTAAAAATATTAGAGTATTCCATGCTTAAGATTGGATTTATTCTCATTTTTAGCCTCTAAAACACTATCTAATTCATAAATATACATAGATAAGAATATATTTTATTCATTACTTACTTGTGATGTTACAGTATTTGTAGCATCTCAATAGACGAGGGTCCGTTTTCTTATATTTATTTTTCCTTTTTTTATTTCTAGTTCTTTATCTAATAGTTATCTTCTGAATTTTTCCATGGATAATTCAAGTTATATAGGAAGGTATACTACATTCTTTTATCCTGAAAAGTATATGGCATCATGGTTACGATAAAATCCATCTTTGGAAGTGGTACTTTCCTCTAATTCATTTTCCAATCATTATTTCTCCTAACACACCTATTCAAAATTTGGTATTTGGATTTGGGGTGTTGTGTTTAACTCACATTAATTAGGACATGGGATGTCTTTGAATTGATCCTTTATCATTATAGTTTCATTGATTTGTTGTGAAATATTCTCCGTTAGAAATATGAACCTATATTTAGTATTCATGTTTCCTTGTATCCCTTCCATCGCAACCAAAAATACCACGTACGATAAAAATTAATAATTAGAAAGTAATTAAAAAAATAACAAGCTAAAATTAGGAAATAGAAAAGTTTTAAAAAAAGTTTGTATAAATTATTAAACCAATAAATTCTAAATTCTTATTCCATAGACACGACACCAAAAAATAGATATCCCTTGGGGTTAACGAATTTATAAATTTATAATAGAAATCTAAAGAACCACTAAACTATAGGGTAGTATAAGATATGAAAGTCTGAGGTCAAACCCAAAAATATAGGGTTGGAAAAAATATTGATTCTAGAACAAATAACTATACTATTTTTTATTTTAAGATATATAATCTATGCTACTGATCATGTGATTGGTGAATAATATGGGAAAAAATATAAAAATGGTGTCAGAAAACAATGAGTCGAGGTTAATGGGATAACAAGGTAGAGATAATAAATTAAAAATAATGTATTCATTAGAATTATGCCCTAGTGAGTCTGGTAGTCATGGTAAATTCACTCTATTCAAAACTCTCATTTTCTCATGGGTAGGTACTTTATATTGAAAGGAATGGGTAACTAGAAACCATATTTAAACACAGGGTAAGAACTGCCCTAATGGTCATGGTAGAAGTTTAAACCCTAGATCTCACATTAAAAAAATACATTCAAGCAAATCAAGAAATGATCATGCTTAAAGAAATAAATGAAGAATTAATATTAAATCCCATCATGAATAGAAATAAAAAATAAAATACCATAAATAAAAAATTCCCAATAATCACGCACATCAAGGCACAAAGCAATCACTTCCTCATGCTATTTATGAGTGGGTGAGAGAAAATAATAAATAAAACCCATAGAGTAGTAATAGTGGTAGTGTTCTGACACAGATGTTGTCATTCCCCCTGCCTCTAATCCCCCAATGTGGTGGCTGAAGGCATGAATAAATATGGTTTCATATCCAAACCTTTGTACTAACACAATAAATTATCATTACTCCAATGGGTTCATGATGTATAAAGATTACATGTTTTGTAATGTTTTATAGTATTTTCTCTGTACAAGTATCCCGATGATCACACATTGTGTGTTGTTTACATGACATGTATTGCTCTAAATTTCATAGTGCGAGAAGGCACTAAAATATTTGTTGTATATTTTCCAAAATAACTTATCCTGAAAAATAACATCTTGTAATGATTACACGATGTGAAAATTTCCCTATCCAGATTATTTGGCTCCAACTTCATGTGATGTTGGCCTCTAGATTCAATATTCTGGTGTCGTGCCCCACCACTTCATGATGTAGTTTGAAGTGTCTTTTAGCTCCTATATTTTCCTCATTTTTTTCCTTTTCCAAAAATCTATTATATACTTCCATAAAACATAAAAACATCAAACAAACTAAAAATTGGTAAAAATATTCAATTAAATAAAGAAATCAATATATTAAGACACCATAAAATAGATGCATTAAATACACTTATCAAAGTTGAAAGGAAATAAATTTCTCAAATTTAAAAGGTCAAGGATCCCTTTCCAACTAAAAATAAAATAGAAGATATAAATAAAACCATGCTACCCAAAGGTGAGACAATTTGGAAAATCAAAAGGGAGGATTTTATGAAGAGGTCAACACATTTCAAACATTCAAGCAATGTACTTTTTAGGTTGAAAATATCTCTCATCCCAGTTGCTTGAATTTATGATCTGGTGGAAGATCCACCCCCACTCCATATTTATTTAGTGGACATTAAATGATTTATAGATACGGTGATGAAGGCTAGAGTGTATCCCTTGGGGATAGCTTTCAAAATTTTATGAATCCACATGAGATTAATAAAATTTTCTTGAATATAGAAATATATAAAATCCCGTTATAATATGAAGAAATATGTATTATTTCATTATACCATCATTATTTTTTCATATATATGTTATATAGTATGATTATATAACCAAATAGGAAAATTCTATCCTCAAATTTAAAATTTTATTTTATTAAATCACTTTTGGGGGTTCAGTTAGAACCCTAAAAAATTAAACCATCTTAAAACACCCACACACCATAAATACAGTGAATCATACATAAAAAATGATCAAAAAACCATTACATTCAAGAATAATTATATTAGAAACCTTATCACTATATAATTTCCATTGTAGTAGATTTTTCATTATTTTTGGATATTCCATGATAAGGTCTTAGAGGCGATAAGAAAAACTTTCCCACATTTGAATAATGTCTTCTACATTAATTTTACTTTGATTGAAACCTATTTTTAGAATGAGTTGTTGTTTTTTGAACCACATCCTAAGCTCATCAATGTATTTCACTAGTAAATATATCTCAATTACCCTATTAATATCTCCTTGGGGGGCCTTAATCACTAAGGGATCCTTCAACTTTTCTTCCTCAAAGTGTATGATTATATTCCATGTCTTGAAATTATTTTCAAACTCACCATCCCTTTGCTTATGTTGGCCATTTTTTTGTAGACCTTGTATCCATTGTCTTGGGAAAATATGAGTAATCCTTCCTCCTTTTGTATTTCTCCTTTTTAGTGAATATAAACCTCCTAATGTCTATGTCTCCTTTATTCTCTTTCTTCCATGTCAGTCAGTGAATTTATCTTCTGTGGGTTTTCTTTGTACTATCTCCTAAGATAAAGATATCACTATCATCATTTTTATCTATCCCATACACTTTAGGATCCCATTGGAAATCTCTTCCTGCTCTGAATCTATTTTCTCTTTTGTTTGACCCTAAATTTCTAACCCTTAAAAATGATTAAATTTTTTAATAGTGTCTATGTTCTATATAGAAAAATAACTCTTCAAGATATCCAACCCACCCCCCTCAACATCAGATGTTCCTTTCATTTCTGGCTCCTAATTACATATCAAATTATTTTCACCCAAAACATCTCACCTTCAAAATCAGTGCCAATAGAATCTATCAGGTCCTTAGAAATGTTGAATTCAAAATAGATCCTCAGAGAAATCAGATGACACACAACAAGTGTATGATGATCCAAGTAGAGGAAAATACCTTATATATTTTTAATCAAATAAAGAATAACTGGATTCTGAAATGGATGGGGAAGACTAGGAATGGATATCCATATCACTGTGATAGTTGTATCTAACTTCAAGTGAAAATTGAATGAACATTAAAAGAGGAAAAAAATGTAAACCTTATATGATACACAAAAGATTCTCCCATTCATAGATTAGGTTATATTCTGTTGAGAATTGGATCAAAAAATGCCTCGAGTCCAAAATCCCTATAATCTCCCAATATAAAAACTTCTAGGAATAAAATAATAATATGTTGAAGAAATCAATGGAGGATCATCTCTTACTGAAGCAGGATAATGATTCAAGATCCATCTTCAAAAGGGAATTCTGAAACTATTGGGAAGAAATTATAACCATAAGAACCCTATTAAGATGTAATTTGAGTGTGAGGGAATACCTATCACTTGAAATGTTTTGATATATTTTTTCAAGTTATAATAGGTTCATAAAATTTCATGAAAATTTTTATATTCTTCCCTTGAAGTGATAAATTCATAAACTCATATCACATGTGAAAAAATGTTGACAACCTTATTGTTTATAATTATATCTATTTTTTTACAAAGTTTTATTCCGCATATACTTATATTTTATTTTTTAATGAAAAATTTTTATGAAAAATTTGATTCAAAGTTAATTTTATATGATTTTGTGATGTTATGATGTTATTATAGTCATGCACTATTATTACGAATTGATTATTTTTAAATTACCTATCTCATGGAATTATTAAAAGTGAAAGGGTGTACTAAGTTGGTATCTTAAAATCTAAATTGCTATCAAAAAATGATACTCTTATCTCAAATGAAGAAATCATATGGAGATAGTATACTATTAAAATACCCTAGATGGAAATAATAAAATGGTGAGGAATTTAAATAAGAACCTTCCCCTATATCTCAATTGGTATTTCAGGTGGTATCGATATCACATGTAATAAAAAATTGATTTGGACAAATAAATTAAAGCATGACTCTACGATGTCATAAAGGGGGAGAGGATGTATTTGAAATTTATATGATATCTGTTTTTACAATAAAAAAAGTGGGAGATTGAAGTATCTAAATGTTTTTTTTCTCATAAAAGATAAAGGCAATGATATGAGTTCTATTGAGAATGAGGTCTCAAGTTAAGAATTAAATATCCACCTATGAAATTTGAGTTACTTCCATGAGAAATAAATAATAAAGAATAAGACTATATGTCCTTGGAATATTTTTCTAGATAGATTCCTAGGGTCCTAAAGATGAACCCATTCGAGAAGTAAAAAGAATGTTGGTTGTAGAAATATGTTTCTAAACTCTTATATGAAGGTTTATGAAAATAACGATGAATCATGATTGATTAAGAGAATATTCACTTGATATAGAAGAAATGTATTTGAGGAAGTACTCTTATTTTAGTATTATATTTATTGAAACACTTTAGTAATGCATTTAAGTGAGTTTGGAATTATTTTTATAATTATAATAATAATTTGAGGTAGTTATTAGATGATACTAAGACGTTTCAAGAATCCCATGGAGCAAGCCAAAGTCCATTGAAATCTAGGTGTAGAATTATAGATTTTAGAGATCACGAAAAATGGATAATTCTTAAATGTATGGCTTTTCATACTGATCGCAATTCTTTGTTATTGAATATTAGTTTTCTAGTTCTAAGTGAAAATTTTTAAAGAGCTCATATGTATTTGATCTTTATATTATTACTCATCCGATCATAATTCTTTTCTTACTGTATAACATTAACATAAAGATTATCTTTTCCTCATAAAGTTTTGATGTCTATTGAAAGTTGATTAAGGCATGATCATAAGGATTTTTAACATTAAGCATACATCTTTAAAGTACCCAACATAAAGAATAAAAATCCATAAATAGTTTCAAAAACCAATGGATCATCGTGATTATTTAAAATTTATCTGAGAGAGCATAAATATTTGAATTTATCAGCACAAGTATTTAACACTTTGGAAAGTTTCACATTTCAACTAGATGAAACACCATATTTCCTTATTTTTGATTTGAGGATGTTGAAATCTAATAGAATGATTGAAGATCCATTTGATCATGGTAAAAACATCATAAAAACATATTTTAGTGTATGATTAAGTCAAGAAATAAAGATGTTATTTTTCATCCATAGAAAGGGAAGATCAAATCTTACTGAAAAAGTGAGTTTACAGAATTGTGTAATTCTAGGGAAATAAAAATATGATGATCATTATGTTTATTTATTAATGGTACTATTAGAATATACCTTCAGTGGAAAAATAGTGCATGAAATACCTACAATACCAAAATTGTGTATTTAATAATCATGTTTTTAGATGTAAAATAAAAAAGTATATAAGCATGCAATTTATGGTATTTAGAAATGAAATCCAATATTGATGAATCTACATGTGTATGTGAAATAATTAGAGTTTATTGGAGAATAAAAGAGAAAATAAAGAAGCATACAATATTGGGTGAAAAGGTGAGAACTGAGAAGTTGAGTGAATCGAAGATCTCAAAGAAGAAGTATAAGAATGAACCACTGCATACTGTAGTGAAGAAGAATAAGAGAATAGAAACCAAGCCTATGAAACCTATTGGATTTCAAATGATATGACAATTAGAAAGAATGATTAACTATAGGATATTAAAAATAATCAATGATGGTCAAGTTCATGGTATAGTTATTTTGAGAGACTAGTGAATAGATTTGGAAGAACTGATAACTAAGGATATTACCCAAGGTTGAGTTTTAAGTGTGTCTGATGAATACCTATATAAAATTTAAGACATTTAGGTGAGGAAACATATTTTATATTTCCGCTGTAGTTTCACAATGTTCATAGAGAAGTTCTACTTCCTAAGTAGGAAGTAAGAAGAGAACTGGTAGGAGATGAAGACTATGGAAATAATATAAAGACCCCTTCTATTGCATCATATAGTGGGCTATGTTTACCTATGTAATATGGTGAAAAAATGTGTAATATTTTTTTAAAATGGTTTTAGGATAATACCTATCCACACATTGTAATTATTGATTTGATTATAGTTTATAATCCATGACTCAATGAGTGTAGACATAACAAGGAGTAGGTTTGCCACATTGGGGCCAAACATTGTAAAAAAACCTATGCCATTTCTTATTTTAGTATAAACACTACATATAGGTTTATAGTAGATTAAAATAAAAATATATTAATTTAAATTCTATAAGGTGACATATGTTAAAATTCAAAATGGGGTTATGTTAAAGAATAAGAATTTGAGAATTTGAAAAATTGAATTTACACCCAATTCACCCCCTCTAAAGTGTTTCTGTACAATCCATTGGGAAACTCGAAATTTAATTGTGATATTATATTTACACTACCTAAAATAAGAATATAGTATTTAAGATAAATTTTATGAATAAATAGGTGTGTAACATAGATAGGAAAACACCTTAAGTTAGTTATATATATATTTTCCACTAAAAATGTATTTATTGTGATATCCATATGTATAGTATGAGTATGTGTAGATAATTAAAAAGATATAAAAGTTGATATTGATTGAAAGTAATTTTATAAAACAGAATTCACTGATTCCTTAATTATTTATTTTCATGTGTAGACTTTGGTCACAAGGAGGTTTATTACCTAAAAAGTTTTAGGAGAAGAGTTTAGAGAAGACTATTTAAACTAAGATCTTAATTGAAAGATGAATATTCCAATAATTTTAAAATTTTATATTTTTTATAGGTTCTAAATAATGACTAATACACCATATATGATACCAATCTAATAAGGGTTATTTAGAAAAACCTTGGGATATAATGTATTCTAGAATGAAGTGAAGAAATGTTAGAGATATGAAAGTGATAATTTTTTTGAAGATTTATTTAAATACAATGATACTGAGGGGATATTAAATTACTCCCATCGAACATATAGAAATTTCCATTGCTCAATTTAATTTTGTGGACCTCTATTGGTGGTGGTGTCACATTAAATCTCTTTTCAGCATGTTCCTCTCAGGTATTGGCTTATTCACCTCCCATGCTTGGTCGTCCTTCGATAAAAGTTGAGTTCCCCCACCTTACCTCCTGAAAAACTATTTCTATGGGTGTAGGGCTATCCCCATCAGTGTTCAACAATGCTAGAGGCCCTATTCCCTAGCCTATAGGCACACTCCCCTAAAATCCTATTACCCACACTTTCTATGAGGATACATTATCAAATCTTCATAGTCTTTATCATGCCCCTACTCTTCCCACCCTTAATATAAATAGAGTTTAATCCTATCAAATTGATGGAGGTATTCTTGATGCTTTCTATTTAAAAGGTAAATGTTTATACAATCTCCAACATTCATCAGTGGGCCCTTCTAGAAAAATTTGGATTAGTTCATCCCTCTCTGGAATCTTTCTCTGGTTCCATCAATTCTTAAGAGATTACTGGTCCCATGACTTTCCTTCCCTTCAAACATCTCACCTTCTAAACCCAAATTTAATTTGAGCTTGATTTTATCAAATCATGGGCTAGAGAGGGTCATCAATATTAAAGAAAGAGATTTATTTTGGTGTGTTGGTATTTTGAGGCTCATCAGGGAAAAGTTGAATCAAAGGTTTTGTTATGGATTTGCCTTCATGGATTTCTAATTTCCTTCCATAAACCTAACATCATCTAGAGTATTGGGAAGTCTTTTTGATATTTTCTTTTCATGGATGAACCAACTCTTTGTATGCAACTCAACATGGCTACACGAATATGTGTTGATGTGGATTTTGGGACCCTATTCTTCAAAGAATAATCTTTATTTTGGGAAATTTTCTTCATTCTTAAAAAGGATTTTTTATAAAATATATCCAAGTTTCTATACCCATTTACATATTCATGACAACTCATCAACAACTGATAGGAAATTAATTTTCAATTCATCACCCAGGTTTTCTTATGGGGGATCCTTCGAAGGATTTCTCTTCTTCCCAAAATGATCAAGAGACACTTCGTGTTGAGGATACTTAATTAAAGATGGGTTTTTTACTAATATGGATCCTTTAGTTAATCCTGGTCCTTCTAAGAATTTATCTATCTTACTATAAGTTGATTGTTTTTCTTATCTATCCCAGAAGGATCCATTAGTTCTTCCCTCGGAGGCAGGGGTGTCATTCACTATGCTAGAACCCAAGGTTTCTATTATTCCATCCCTTTCATATGATCCTCTACTCTAAGAGGATTAGATGGATTTATTTCTCCCTCAATAATATACCTGTCCTTCCAATTATTTAGTTATTTCCTCCCCCCCAAATAAAACATCTCTCATCACTTCAAAGGGTACCTCTAAATCTCCCCCATAAGAAGAGAACAAACCTACCCATAAAAAATCATGGTCCTTAAAGATATATGTGAAGTTGATATCCAGCCTTACCTAACTCAAGGTTAGTCTATGATGGTTAATCCCAATATTTTTTCTAGTGTCATAAAGACTCAATCCAAATATAAGTCCATTTTTTAGGGTTCCGATGCTGTAAATACACTCGAATTAGGACTACATGCCAACCATTCTTCTTCTCAATTATCTATTCTATAATTTGGAATGAAAGGGGCATGTGATACTTTCCTAAAATATTATTTATCTTGAAATTAATCAAAAATAATATTATTTTAGTCCTTTCTATCATTAAACTTAAATTAAAAATGGTATCCATCATGTTAATAGCTTATAGTCTGCAATTCGACAATTTTTTTGCATGGTAATCCTTCCAACAACCATATGTGGATCTTATGGGATAATTAGATCCAAGTGGATTTAATAGACATATCCTATGAAAATATCTTCATGAAGGTCAGTAGGAACAATTCTTATGTACTAATGATTTTTATATTTTCAAAATTTGAGCCAACTCAATGAATGGGACCTTAGAATTCTTTTTCTTCTTCCAATCCTATTTCAGCATCTTAGATCATTGGAGGAGATTTCAATACCATTATGGATCCTTTAGAGAGTAAGGTAGATGGTCTATATACCATCAATGTAATTCATAACATAAAATTATTTATTTATTCAAATCAAATTTCTAGACTTATTCTATTCTGGAGATTCTTTTACTTGGTGAAACAATCAAATGGGAAATGGAATAATTTGGTGCATACTTGATATATTCTTGGGTAAATTTCAATAAATATAAAACTTCTAAAGTTAATGTATGAATCAACTTTACAAGTATTTCAATGACCATTCCCCGTTATTCTATATATTTAGCCTTTTGAATAAGTGATAAAAGGGTTCTTTTATACTATCCATTGGATGTATATGGAAGGATTTAGGGAGTTGGTCTAGTTTTCATGGAAGGATCCTATACAAGTTATAGCTTGGGTATCTATTTAGAATAAGCTATGAAGGATAAATATTGATATTATTACTTGGATTATCATACTTCCCTGTCAAGATATCAATTTGAAAAATCACCAGGAGGACATTAGCCAGATGGATCATTAATTATAATCCCAATGGGTTAATGGAACATACTTTCTATTATCTAATAAAAAACATCAAATGTATGATTTTTTTATTGATATTGATAAATATTATATAGAGATATCTAAATACAAATTGTTTAATTCAGGGGATAAAAACAGAACTTATTTTCATGTATGTATTAGAGAGAAACGTTTTGATGGAAGGCTCAACCTGCCTCTTTTAGATGGTTCCCACAGTAGTGATACTAGAATTATAGGCCATCTAGAAGTTTCCTATATCATTGAAGCTAATTTTGGTATTTTTATGGATAAAGGGGATGCTTCCCAAGATTTTAGAGTGTCTATTTCAATCTTTGATAATATTCCGTATTCAATGAATGACTTGGAAAAACATAGTTTGTATTCAATTCCCAAACAAGAGGAAATTTTTTATGCCATTAAAACTCTTAATAATAAGATTTAACTGGGTATAAATAGTTTACTAGGTGATTTTCTATTCTAATTCTTGGGTAAACATTAAAGGAGAATTGGTGAGTGGTATTTGATTCAAGTTCAGTGGTGGTCCACTTCCTAGAATAACATTAGATACAAATTTATCTGTCATTAATAAGGTGAAAAACCCCAACACTCTTGGGAAATCACATCTTGTTAGTATGTGAAACTTATCAGATAAAGTTTTATCCACCATCATTAATAAAATATTTTCTATACATCTTGAAATCTAGGTTTCAAAGGCACAACATGGATTCATTAAAGGTAGAATTATTTAGGGAGCCATTGGGATTTTACAATTAATGATGGATGGTATCAATATAAGAGAGATTGGTTCTAATGTGATGATCAAAATAAATATGAAAAATAATTATGACTATATGGAATTTTCTTTCATCATTAAAGTTCTGAAAAATTGTGGTTTCTTAGAGTGGGATTGTGATATATTCTTTAGGTGTTTCTCGTCTCCTTGTATCACCATTTATCTTATAGGAAAAAATTTGGATTTTTGACATTAACTATGGGTTTGAGATATGGGGACCCAATATCTATGATCCTTTTCATATAGGTCCAATATTTACTTAATAAAAATATCAACATGAGATTTGAAGAAGGGATGATTTATCCATTCAAATAAAGGTATGTATTTTATAGTATTTCTTATATTTTCGTTATGGATGAAAAACAATTTTTACTTAAATTTAGTGAAAATTCTATTTGAAATTTCTTGTTAATTTTGTTTTATCAATAAAAAAACTATAAAATAAATTAACATCAACAAAATAAATGTTTTTATATTCAACAAGTGCTCTCCCAAGAGATATAAGATTATTAAGAAAATAATTGGATTGTTTGAAAAACGTTTTCCTTCAGATTATTTGGGTTCTCCTTTATCTAATAGTAGGTTTATAATCTACTATTTTGAAAACATTTTTAAAATGATCATTGGTTGGATGTTGAACTAGAAAATCCAATTCTTTTATTTTAGAGGAAGAATTAACTTGGTTAGCAATGTTCTATTGTCTATTACCCTGCATATTTTACCTGTATGTATATTCCCAAAGAAGTGTTTAAGAACATTGAAAGTATCTTTAATATCATCATTTGGGACTCCCATTAAAAATGTTGTATTCATCGATCTAAGTAGTCTAGACTTGCAACAAACTTTCTCGAAGGGGTGTCAATATCAGAGGTATTGAAGAAAAAATTTGGGTTTTAAAAGATAAACTCATATGGGAGTCCATCCTAAGAAACTCACTCCAATCCACCTTTATTAAGAAACTATATAGGTGCTTCCCCATTCAATGGGATGATAGATCATATGGTTCCTATCTTTGGTGTTTTTTATAGGGGCTTATGAATCTAATTCTAGATAACTATCACTGGATCATAGGGTGTGGAGATGTCTTTTTCTGGAAAAAATATTAGGCTAACATTCACTAATTCTTTCACGACTTCCCATCTCTGGACATTAGTTTCAAACAATATCATTCCCACCCCAATTACACTAATATTTTTCTCAATAAGGAACAAAATGATATTTTTCACAACATTTAATTTTTTGAGGACTCATAATAATATTTCATCACTTATACCACCTTAGGGAAGCTAACATGAAAAGGATTACATAAAAAGACTCATTATTCTAAAAATATGGATTTTAGGTGTGAATGAACCATTTTTAAGGACATTTATTATAAATTCAACTTTCTCATTTGTAGGATTCGTAGGCATGTTATCCCTACTAATGGGAATCTTTAAATAATTTTCATCCCTTTTACATAAAATTGTAAATCCAACTCCAATGAAAATTATGAAATAGTGACTCATCTATGATTCAAAAATGAATAGTCCATACACTTGTAGATTAATGTTAGTGGATTTATAGGATCTATTTATTGGGTAAGATCAACAAATGAGTTTCTTTAGTTGATTTTGGATTTTTTGGTTGTGTCTTAAGTGCAGGACAATAGTTAGAGTTTTTCCACCAATTCTACCTTTTGGGTCATATGGGACACTCTATGTGTGGTCTTAATTACATCATATTGAAATATACAAACCTCCTCTATTATCTTTCTCAACAATTTAATGGTGTTCATCTTCCTCTAGCTATGAAAGACCATCTCATGTACACACATCCTCAATCTACTGCACCTTCTCCAGGGTGGAGAGAGGTGGGATCCTAGGTTAAATGAAAGGACCTCCATCATGGTTAAAAATTAAAAAGAGAAGGATATTGTGTTCAAGGGATTATAATAGGTGGTATAATTGTTCGTAACTCACGAGGCTTATTCATCTTATAATTTTTAGTTTACTTCAGGTAGGGTAATTCAATGGTGACCAAGGCTTTAGTGATTTTCCAAGGGATTAATCTCTAAATTCTAATAACATTTCCTTATCTAAATGAGAATTTCACACTTCTATTTGTTCGAAACAAAATAGTTACTTTAGAATGCCTATAGAACATCATATACTACATAATTAACTCTATCTCATTTATTTAATCATACATGAATTTTGTTCACTCATGGAACAAGGGTAACATGTCTACATATAATATTTCATCTAAAGGAATCTAGATTGACACACTTTTGGTGTGTTAGTGGGTTGGTTTTATTCTAGTTTATTATGTTAAGATTGTATAAGGATATTCCCTTAGCCTTCACCATTTTCATCCCTAGTAACCACATTCTTCATTTTTAGTTTATTTTCACGTTTTCCATTTCCAATTAATACAAATTTCCTATTGTTATTTTTTTAGTCAGTGATAGTGAAGGGTTATGGATCACAAACAATGGATGTTTCTCACATATAACTGGAAACAATAATTTATTGATAAATTTTAATTATCATGAGAATGAAAAAGTTAAATTTGGTAATGATATAGAGTTAAAAAATTTATAGGTATTATCAATCATAGTTCCAAATATATTTCTAAAGCTAATGTATTATAGTAGGAGGTCTAAAATAAAACCTCCAATGTGTTATTTAGATTTTTTTTAACTTGGAACATGATATTAATTTCATTCTAAGTGGAAATGTTAATAAAAATAAAGATAAATGTTTTTCATGATATGAATAAGGGTATATGAGAATATATACCAAATCAATGGGGATAAAGTTGTTTGTATCTTATCCAAGGAAGATGAAAATATTATGTGGTAAAAAATAGTTGGATATCTCAATAATGGAATCATAAAGTAATTGGTTTGGTAAAATTCTATATTATATGTTCCTGAATTAAAAAAACATAGAAAATATATTCTTCAATCATGTTCAAAATGAAATATCATCAAAAAACATACAAACATAAGAAAAGAGGAAATTACCATGTACTAGATTTAGTTCACATTGATTTGTATGGGGTAATGAAAGAGAAAGGAACATAAGGTAAATTATACTATATATTTTTTATTTAACTATATTAGAATATGATTCATTGTTTCCATGTTTTATAAAATAAAATTATTCACTTGTATCAGGAGGCAGAAATGGATGATGGAAAATAAAATTTGAATGAATATCAAGGTACTTATATTTTATAATTTTATTAATTGACTAATAATTAAGTGTATAAGTATCCATAGGATAATTTACTTATTTATCAAGTGGTTGTATATAGGGAAGCTTATCTAAATGGGGAGTTTGAGGAGAAAAATAGAATAATAAATAATATGGATTCTATTATGTTTTTTTCTTTTGGACTTATATAGTGTAATTAGAATGATATAGTTCGAAATAAAATATAAATTTAAAATCAATATCTCCCATATCCTTGATAAAATTAACCCCTTATGTATTATAATTCAAGAGGAAATAAACTGTAAGTATTTTTGAATCTTTATCAGAAAGCAACATGCTCTTAAAAAGTAATGAATCAAAGAAAAATAAACAAATCAAAGTGATGAAGGAATATTTGTTATATATTTCTTAAATAAATTTTATATGTGCTATAAAAATTGACTAAAAAATATTTTTAAATGAATACATATAAAAATGGATAAGTGATAAAAATTATTTTTTTGATTGAAGATTTGATGACAATGAAGGGAAAAGCGAATCTTTACAAAATCCCACTATTCCTTACAATGATAGTGGAAAATACCTAGTAGATTTTGATGATAAAGATGAAAAAATATAGAAAACAATATTATCATATAAAAGTAATTTTATAACAAAACATTTTAATAAGGAGAATATTGGGGGAGGTGAAACTACTTCTTTATTATGAGAACCCATGTACTTTTAATGACATATCTATTTTATGTTTTGTTAATATTAATGTTGTGATTTTATGTTTATTAAAAAAATATTTTTTTAAATGTATATATTTTAATTTTTTGTTACAATATATATTATTTTATCGATTAGATTATCATTATATATTTAAGATTATTATTTTTACTTCTTGTCATAATAGATGTTATATTTAAAAGTTAAATATATTTCCTTAACATGATTTTTAACTTGATATATTTAAAGAATTATTTGATTAGTCGATTTGTTATATATGGATATTTATGTTAATTATATGTCATTATATTTCTTTTTTAGAATTAAGATAATTTTAGAAACAATTATAGTATAGTATGAAACCCGAATGTAATTTTCAGTTAAAAAAATATATTGTTCTAAAAAATATATTATATTTAATATTTTTTGAGTAATTATTTAAAAAATTTATTATTTTTAAATATAGAGTTATATTAGTTGAATGAATAAAATATTTTATGTCTTCATATAAAAATTTTGTAGAAATTATTTTGATAATTTTTTTTAAAAATAAGATATGATAGTAAATTGTAAATGTGAAGTAAAATAAGTGTTTTTGATAAAATGTTATAATAAAAGATTATAAATATTATTGTTAGATTCATTGATGTTTTTTAAAGATTTAATGGATTTATTTTCAAAGTAAATACTCAAATTGAATTTTATTATTAGTTGAGTGATACATTTGAATTTGAATTCCTTTTAAAAAATAAGAGTTCAAATTCAAATTGAACCCCATTACTTAATAGTTCATAAATATCTATAATGTTTTATAAATATTTATGAATATATATAATATGTTATAATATTTTATATATAAAACATTATTATTTAAAATAAAAATATTTAAATTCCATTTTATTACAGGATGAGTAATAATATTAAATTCTGTTCAAAAATCAGAGTTCTACTTTGAATCGAATTTTATAAACCTTTATTAAATGTGTGTCAATAAAGTTATATTACCCTTAATAAAGGAAATAAAATTATAATAATACTATTTATATATTTATATATATCATCAATTTATAAATTCAAATACATGAATTCAAAATGGATATACATTGAGTATTTTATTTGAACTTCTTTTTTAAAATTAGATTTCAAATTAAAATTGGCATTTAATTCCTACAATCATGTTTTTATGTAAAATGGTATATAAAATTAAGGAAATATATTTAATGTTTCTTAAATGTTAATATACATAAAATATCATATTAAAACTAGCTAATAAATATAAATTATGTTTTATTTCAAGTTAAATATGAAAAATATTACACAATGCTGATATTGTGCTTGAAAAACACTGAAGAAGTTAAAATTAGTCTCTTAAAGATACCGTTGAGAGGGAATAAGGTAATTATATAATTTAATATGAAAATATAATTTTTAATGAATAATTTTCATTCATATTTATGAATTTTAAAAACATATAACATGATAATTATTCAAATTTTTACCCAGTGCTTTCATAATGTATGAAAAGTCAATATTCATGTATTAATTATGTTATCATATTATGAATGAGAGAGAATAATTTTGTGAATAATTTAATGTTAAAATATCTATTAATAATAAATTATATTTCTAAAAATATTTTATTTTTAAAATTATATAATGGGATAATTATCCAAAACACTTACGTAGTGTCAACGCCGTGCTTGTGCAAGCAAGAGTAATATCTAAAACTAAAGCCTTAAAATATATAATGTGATTTAGTTTAGATGAATTAAATTATTTTATTGTTTATAATGATAAATATTATATATATTTAACTATTTAAATATGAAAAATTTAATTCCATAATTTTCTATATATTTTTAAACTCAAATTACAAGATTAACCTTGAAAGTCTCTTTAAAAGGGATTTTATATTTAAAATGATTTATAAATTAAAAAAATAAGTAAACCATATCATTAATAATTTTAGGATTATATATGATATATTATATATCTTATTATTCATTTATGGGAAAATTTTCACTAATAATTACATTTTTACACCTTGAATGTATATTTCCAAAAATTCCATCAAATCTTATCTATTAAAGGGAATAATTTTACCTTTATTAAAAATTTTAAAAATTTAGTTTTATATAAATTTTATACTCATATTAATTCTCCAACAATACTTTTATACATTATATATCTTTTTTTTTTAAATTTGGATTCCCAAAGTTTTAATTACAAAGGAGATATATAAGAAAAGATTCAACTACTCAACAAATTTATTCCGCATGGTAAGGGAATTTCCATAAATGTTTCCTTTATTTGAGTCATGTTCCATATTATTAATCAATTTTATTTGATTTATATATTTTCCCATGGATTTATTTTATCATAATTTTAATTATATTAATAGGAATTACCAAACCATTTCGTGTTATCCCTTTTATTGGAGTTGAATTTTACATTACCGAGGTCATAAGGGGTTTCATGACTCAATTTAATTTCATTATGTTATGATATTTTTTAATTGGTCATATTTTTCTTTTAATGTGTATTTTATACCCTTTTATCAATTTATAATTTATTTCATTTATTTTTTTTGGATTTATAATTCTATCTCATAGTTTTCTATTTGACAGATCCTTACTTACCATGTTAGAATTTTTGAAAGGGGAATTTTCTATTTATATTTTCCTATAATCTTTTTAATGTGTTTAATATCCTTTAAAACTTAAATATTTATATTTTTATGCCCCATATTGATTAATCATTCCACATTCTTTATGAAATTTAAACTAAAATATATTCTTTACTTCATGGATTAACCATTTTATACTGTTTCATTTATAAATCCATTTTTGGAATATTTTTTTATCAAATAAATTGAGTATTCTAGATTAATTTTGATATGAATAATTATAATAATTATATAAACCTCACGTAAATATAACCTATACCCTTTTTCATTGGTTAACAATGTGTTTCATCAGAAAATACACAACTGGGAACCCATATTATAGAAAAAAATGGTCTGACAAGAACTAAGAAGTCTATACTTTTTATCTTATGAAGTATATTCCAAAGTTAAATGAGTTCATCTCAAGTTCACAATTATTTCCGTTAGAAAAAGAGATGAATTAGGTGCATTTTGTTTTTCCCGATGGTTGATTGTGGGGTTTTCAATGGCTTGAACAATCATTAATGTTAGCATCACCATTATTGTTCTTAATGGAAACCTCCAATGGTTCCCACATCCATAACTAGATACATACATAATTTCCAAAGGTAGGTGTTCAATTTTCGTTTCAAACCCATTGGAATGTAGTAACTCACATTGGTCGAGAGGATATGAGGTTGGGCTCATCACACCGTTTCAGGGGGAATTGAATCCTACTCCAGGATGCCCTTATATATTTGTGATATGTTTACGAATCTATTCCTAATTTCAATATGGAACCAATTACCCTAACAAAACAATCATAGGTTAGACCCATTCATATGTGAAGGGGAATCTTTTAGTGAGTCTATATATATATATACGAAGATATTCATAAAACACTAATGGGTAGATGCATATATGTTAAAGTTATATCACAAGGAACTTTAGAATTTGATTCCATATAGGGAGGTAGTTAATATGTCTTGGATGGGATTGATCCATTATGAGGCATCCTATATATCATATTTTAAATTAGGAATAAAAACCCATATAGTTCATTAAACCCATGTAGTTTATCTTCATTTGTAAAGGAAAAATATATAGTCACTTAGGCACCTATTATTTGAGCTAGAGCCATAAGGAGGTGTCTTATGTATAATAGTTATAGTAGGAATCAAAGTCATCATAGTTTGATCCCTCCCTTGGTACTGAACCTGAAGTGGATACCCTTGTATGGGGTAGTCATATCACACCGCTGATTGGGGTTTACCTAATATGGTTTCCCTGGTGGAGATTAATAATGTGAATAATATGACCATTATAACTCCCTAAGCCCACATTAATTATACCCGGTGTGACAAAAAAGGGATAAAAAGTAACCAGTCTCATTATATATGGATTCAAGAATTATGTACTAGGGCAACCCTTATATGCATGACATATCATATTATGCCACTGATCAAGGCTTACATAATGAGGTTTCCCCAATATATAGGAAGTCACATTATTTCACTAATATGGGATTATACAACTAGGTTTACCTAATATTTAAGCATTCATATCATGTCATTGATCAGAGCTTACACATTGAGGTTTCTCTTATATTTAGTACGGACAAGATTATCATATCTCGGGATGCCTGTTTGACCTAGCCTGGTTGTCTACCTGACTTTCTTAATTGGCTACCTGACATGTTAGAGGATTTCTGGACATGTATGATTATTTTGTGGACATGACCAAAGACAATCACATGATCTAGTTGACTTGTCTGAAGGACATCACATAATCTGGATGGCATGTCTGAGGTCCACTACATGATCGAGGATGACTTGTCCAGAGGACATCACAAGAATGGGTTGAATTGTCCTAGTGGACATCATATGTTCTTGGATGACATGCTTGGACTGTATCACATGATCCATCTGTAATGTTTGGAGGCCTCCATGTGATCTTTCTGACCTTTCTGAGTGTCATCGCGATAGATGGATAGCATGTCTGGAGGGTGTCACAAGATCTGGATGGTAATCCCTGAGGGATTCATGATATCTATCTAACCTAAAATGGAATCACCTTGTAATTTTGGTGACATGTCTAGAGGACATTGCAAGGTTTGGATGGAGAACCTATAGGGTTTCGAGAGACTTGGGTGGTATGCCTAGAAGGTGTTTACGACTTGATTTGATGCATCCTGGGGACATTTCATGATCCAAATGGTGTATCTTGGGAGTGTCACATGATCTAGATGACATGTCCTTGTGATGTCAAATGACCCAGGTGATTCATTAAAAGTGCACGAGGATCAACATGTATGTTCTTTTTCACATGTCTCCCATATTGTAGTCTTTTTTTCAATTTTAAATTCATATATGATTCGGATTTTCCTAATGTTATCTTATTTAGGTTTGACATGGTTCAATAGATATACACGAATCCCTTTTCATAACCTGGTTGACATTCTATAAGTCCTTCATGTGATCATTTGAAATGCCTATGCATGCCATGAAATCAATAGATCTATTCCCTAAATTGTTCCCAGTGGAAGAATTTTTCGATCATGTGATTTGTCCTGCCTAGAAGTCTAATATTGCAAGCCCATGTGTGATTGATTATGGATTCCTTTTTTTAGGGTGGGGGGGGGGGGTTATTGACCTCACTTACCCAATTTGTCACTGCCTTGAAAAAAACGTATATCATAGATTTGGGATGGAGTTAGTGGAGGTATTTTGTGTCACATGTTTTGTTTGATCATAACATAGGTCATCCCGAGGGTGTCACATGTTTTTTAGAGACAATAAGACCACCCCATTAGGAACCCATATATTGGAATTTGGATGATCAAAAGGGTCTTTTCTAATTACTTTTTCATTACATGGGACTTTTAAAAGGTTATGCCAACATGTATAATGGACTCAAAGAGATCTAGATGCCCATTTATAGGCATTCACATGTTCTGAGATGCTTTTCCTAAAACCTTCTGTGGGACAATGGTGGTTTTCCAGGGGGCCTTTATGAGATCAAGTTACCATTCCAAGGGGTTTTATATGATCATAATACCTTGTTGGGGGGACTTTACATGATCAATGGTGATCACTCTGGGTGTATAACACTATTCTCATAAAATTAGTGTATCTATCCATCATAAGTAGTTCCCATCTTTTCCATTTTTATTACCTTGTTTATTTTTCAAGGGATATGGATCACATAAAATTGTATAAATGTTGTATAATAAAATCAATCATCCCTTCAGTGATGTACCCTGTGACCTATAAAGGGACCTATGGTCAAGCACACTAATTATCATGAACAAACCCTCTATTTTTATTTGGAGATGGAGGGTCCACATAGGACCACATGGAAATGTCCAAACCCCTTTCATGTTATGAGGGTGTCATTCTAGTGGGATCTTGTGTGACAAGGCAAACATGTTTCTAGATATTCTTTGGTTTCTTGTAAACTGCATGGGCATGTCACAAAAATATTTTTGACCATGAAAGGATTCTTCTTTTTTTTATATTTTTCTTCTTCTTTTATGAATATTTTTTAGATGGGTTTTCAGTCATCCACTGTTTGAAAAGATTCATGATCTCGAGGAACTAATTTGGAAACCATCACATCATAATATAATGTCTTGGATTCCCTCTCAATAGAAAAAGGGATTGTTAAAGGGGCTTTGTGTGATCTCTTAGAGGTTATGAACTTCACATGTCCTTTTTAAGTGACCTTCCAAAGGTCATGTGGTTGCATGACTTTTTTATGTTTATGCAATCTGCATGATCTTATCCACCTTTTATTCCTTTTTTTGTGGATAAAATAATTCCAATTCTTTCGGTATTTCTTACCATGGAGATTATTTGATGCTCATTTAGTGGTTGTCAACCCCCCCCCCATCATGAGAGATGTTCGAAAGGATAAGGGATTTATTTCAAGGAAGGTAAATGTCTGCTTGAATCTTGTGAGTTGTATCCAATTAGTTTATTGGGAGATGGTTGGACTCTTGGGATACGTTCGATATTCTAGGGATGACCCTATAAATTGGGGAATGAAGTGTAGATCATTTAGAATTTTATTGGTACATAATCATCCAAAATATCCTCAACAATTGTTTTAAAACATTTTTGTGGTGTATTAGCGAGTAAAGACACATTACACTTAATTATTGGGAGGTTAGGACCTCCATGGGATGCTATGAACATTTCTCCCTCAAACCCTATGATCCATTTCTCATGATTAATATGGATGATAATAGTGAGTCCAGTCTTGAGGCTGAAGCCTACATGCTATCAATTGGTGATCAAATCCTTTTCACCCACATAGATGGGAGTTTCCTCTATGAATGGTATACAACTTTTCTGCTTAGAAACCAATTTTAGTGTGTTTAGTTGATATGTACTCCCCTACTCATGTGTGTTCTATGAATCATATGATGGAGACTCTCCAATTTTTTCTAATGTTTACCTAGGAGGAAAATTAGTCCAATATAGGTCTCCATATCCTTGATGAATAGATTAGGTTTTCCCACAATTATACTGATTGTTGGATCTGATCATATCCCAATTGGTAGTTTCCCAAAAGGGCAAGAGAGGATACCAAATTTCCACCAACTTTCGAAGTTAGTCCAAGGCCCAAAAAATATTTAGTTTTGAGAGGAACAAAAATACAAAGAGAACCTCACAAGGAAGGGAGAAAATTGCCATTGGTCTTGTTTCTAGTTGAAGCATCAAACAACACATCCATAGTGGTTGTGGGTTCAATTATAAAAGTTTCACCACTGTTACTATTTCGTATCGTATTTCAATAGTGGGTGACGTGGAGAATGTTGAGCTCAGAGTCTGATATTTGGGGAATATTACACCATGAATAATTACCATTGGAAGGTTTCACTCACATCACTTCTCATTTAGACATTAATTTCAAAGACCTGTCTAAAAAGGTTAAGGATTTCCTCCATGACCTTGACAAAATGTTGGAAATCATCTATGTTGGTGTTTTTTATTCCTCTCTGGTACAACCGATGGTGGTCTGATGCACACTAGAGGTTTCCATGGATGAATAAGGATATCCAATTTTCTAGACAACAATAAGGCTAATCTTGATACCATGATGAAAGGGTTGCGGTGCCATTACAATTATACTGACACCCTTTTTTCTTTTGTTGAAATAATAGGAGGGCACAAAATACCAGCCAATCCCACTATCCCCTATATATTCTCCTCATGGTATGGATGTTGGATCTAAATCGAGCAGTGACCGAGGTACTGATGATAAGGTATCCCTAGGCCAACTGGATCTATTGAGGTTGGAAATTTCAATTCATAGAGTTGTACCTTCAACATCAGCATCTTTTAGGCCCCCTTCCTTGATGCTCTAGATATTAATCCCTTATAGAGATATTTCCCTAGAGGGGTAAGTGAAACGGTATCATTCTGAATTATGAGAGTCTTCTCCCCTAGAATCCTCAATTAAGTGTAATATTTGAAACTTTATTTATTCTGAACTATTATAGTAAAATATATTTATTTTTCAAAAATGTGTAGGTCCCCATAGATCCCTCTAGGAAAATCAAACTTCTTCCCATGAGGATACAAGTGAAAGTTTGGTTACTTCAGTTGAAACTTTGCTATCGGGTATAACTCATAGTGAAATAGATATGGATAATGTGCCAGAAAAACTAATATTTCCACCTACTATAGAAGATTCATTGGTCACGTCACTTGATTTTGTGTGGGAGAACATTCTTTTAGAGGAAACTAACATAGGTATATATTCTTCTACTAATTTCTCCTTGAGGGAGGTGGGTTTGGGGAAGGTGAATATTTATTCTAGAACTAAACACTCTGTTCACTTTGAGCCATGTCACCTAATCATTATCTTATACTCTTAAAGCCCTCAGGAGGGTAAGAATGAATATCTTCTGGGAAAGAATCGGAGGTGCCAAAAAGTCTCTCTTCATAAGAGTGTTTCACTTCTTTGCTAGAGGATGGGGCTGAGGTAGCAAATGTCACCAGTGATTCAACCAAGAAAGGTATGTTTCTAACATCCTTCATATTTATTGGGTACCAAGTGATATATTTTCATTTATCCTTTTAATGTTAAACCCAGGTTCCCCTTGTCTTAGTTCATTTACCCCAGAGCTCGAAAGTAAAAATCCCTACTCCATTAGGGATTCCTTAGACACATTCGATCTACCTAGTGATTTGATACCTTCTTACTTCATCGAAGAAAATGAGAATGAATTGTTCTTTTAGTTACCTATCCCCAAAATATGTCCCTATTCCTAGGATGAGTTTGGATCAAGGCCTAATGTCTGTGTCATTTTATCAGTTGAAGCAGAAGCAAATAAAGAGGGATATCTAGACATTAGTTTCAGAGACCCCTTTAGAAGGGTATAAGGACTGGTTGGGTCACCTTCAATTTATGTTTACCACCACTGGTTATGAAGGTTTTGACTCTACCACCATTCATTCCTCGATGAAGGGTGTGATATCTCTTAGAGAGAATAATATGTCCCTTTAATTGAGGGTGGTGTCCTCTAAGGCTTCCTCTCCTGTAATGAAAAGATGGGATGAGGCTATAAATGAAGATTCCCAATATGAGGTGGAGGCAGAAATTCACCAAGATGTGGTAAACACTGGAAAGGTTGAAATTGACCATCTATAGTCTATAATTGGACGTATTTAAGAAGAGATATCCTAGTTTTAGTATTCACTTTAGATATCAGAGAAAACTAACCTAGAGAAACATGGAATCCTTGATAAGGAAGACAACTACAGGCTTTAAACTATTTCCCTGTTTTAGGAGTTTTAGTAGATTTAAGAGGCAGAAAATTAATATGTTGATCAATTAATAAAATCTATTACCTATATGGAGTAGAGGTTTGTAGAGGTAAATTACTCCTCTGATCACATGCTATTATGGAATTCTAATTTTGAAAATTTTCTTTGGCTTGTATATTCATAGGAGAGTCTCTAATATGTGGTGATTTTTCCTCTTGTATTCTATCAATGAATGGATATTCTGAAATTTATTTGTTATCTGCCATTATTATTTCATTCGAGATGTGCATTAAACTTCACTAATTTGATGTCATATGAATCATAAAAAATACGCATCCTTTTCATAATATCAAGTAAACCTAAATGTATGAATTTAAATGTTTCAACCCTTGATAGATTTTCCTTGGTAAATAATGATGAATGACCACCAACATGACATTCCTCACTAATGTATCTACTCTCATTATCTTGAGATTACCTGGTTCACGAAAGGATAATTTGGGTAAAATATATTTCCTAAAGGTAAAGTGATTTATCTTTCTAAAGTCAATGGACATGGTGAGTATAGCCTAATTTTTTATAAGACCATATGGAGAGACTCACATTATTTCTTTATATTTATTTAAATTTCCATAATTCATTCCTAATATTTATATAGGTGAAGAATTATTGGGCTTGGACTTGTCTCTTTCTCAGGACACCGTCTTATGTGTTTTTGGACTGAAATTTTTTCTACCTTCTCCATTCATAGTGATCAAATCATTGTTGTGTTGTAGTTTAATGTGTCTAAAGATTGGAATTTATATTATTTTAGTTTAGGGTATTTTAGCTTAGAACGTATATCACTGTAGCTTAGAGTCTTTTAGATCGGATGTTATATTGCTGTAGTTTAGTTTCTTTTAGCTCGAAACGTCTATTTCTATAGTTTTGGTTCTTTTATCTTGTAATTTTCATCATTTTAGTTTAGGTACTTTTATCTTAGATAATTTTTTGTTGTATTTCAGGTTATTTTAGATTGGACCTTAAGATTCCATGCAGTTTAAAGCCTTTATACTATGACTTTAGATACCATTCAATTTAAAGTCTTGATTCCAGGACTTGATTAATGAATATGGATATGTGGCAGACATTCCGGGTGTAACACCCCGAGATTTTATGAGATATATTCTTTTTAATTTCTTTGATGTCTTCTATTGTACACTACAATAAGATTAGATTGTACTATATGCAACACCTTATTAACTTGCAGTATACGCAACACTATTCTTGGCTCGTGTTACACAAAATTTCAAGTCCGTTTTGTAGAAATTATTCTATGAAACATTAAGTATATTTTTTTAATGTATAAATTAAATAAGTGTTTATTATGTTATACGCAATACCAGAGGGAGGTTCCACTACACGCATCCCGTACTTGGCTTGCATTACATGAAATCACGACCTTCCTCGATAGCGTGTGTAGTACACAATACCGGGTTTTGCTAAACAACGATATATTGTTATAATATTATTATGAACTAGCCTTTATGAATAGTATTAACTAAATTTTTAATTTTATAACATTATTATTCATCTTACACATTTTCTAGAACATGGTATGAGAAAAAAAATCAAGTAAAATACATTTTAAAAAAAAATATAGTTTTTTCGCCTTTTGATGGTGCACCAAATTTAAGTATAGTTTTTGACATGTTTATAAGTTTATTTTGACAAAATAAAATTTTCTTTGGAATCAGAATATAAAAATTTACTTTGGATAAAATTTTCATATTATTCTGATAACTTTAATATTTTAATGAATAGTAAAAACACGATATATTTTAATTAAAAACAACTTTTTTAATAGTAATAATTTATATGGTTAAATTATAATATTGAATGGTTTTAAAGTATAAATAGAATATATTTTTAACATATAATAAGATTTATGTCATTATCATTGATTTTACATTCAATTCATAGGTAAAACCATTTCAATCTTTTGCAATGTTTTAACTTTTAAAACTCATTTTCTTAACAACGTGATTAATTTTAAATGAATTTCTGAAACTTATGTGATTTGAATTTGAAAAAATGGATTTCATATTTGGAATCAGTAGGTCCAAATTATGTTAATAGGCTACTTTTTCATTTTTGGGCACTATGAATAGTGACTACGGTAAATTTTATTTACCGTAGTTAAATGTAAATCGGGTAATTATGGGTAAATATAATATTATAAAATTACCCTAAAATTTGTCTTAATATAATTGGATGATTATATTTCGTCCTAAGGAATATTTTGGTTGAAATAGAATCCATTGTAACCCACTTGGATGTGATTAAGACCTTTACTTTATTTTATATTAATGAAAGTGAAATATGTCTCACTCAAACTTTAATAATGAAAGTATTTTTAATATAAGGTCATTTAGAATATAAATTCGATTATAAAAACCCATTTGAAAGAAAAATTGTTTTTCTTTGTTATGGTAATTTATTTGTAATTTTTAAGTGATATTTAATTACCTTAATATCTTATACATTAATGATGTGGAAATTATTTACTTAGTGAAAAATCAATAATATAGTTTTTATTAAAGTAATAATGCCCATCCAAAGGACCAAAAACTTAATCAAAACCTATTGTTAGAGTATATATATACCATAATCATCCAAGGGTCTACTTTGGGACCATTTGGAGCCGTATAAAAGATATTATGACATATATATTATTTTATTTTTAATAATGTCAAAGTTGTCACCTTCATAACCGAATAAATATAACAATTTAAATGTTGTGATTTTAATATGGAAAATTCTATTAAAAGTATTATTATGAAATTTAATAGATTTCTTATCATCATTGAATATTATTTTTTAATTTTAATGCTACAAATAAGTATATTAAATAATCATACAAAAATGTTATAGTAATTATTTTATTAAGAGAAATATCAAATAAATGGTTTTAAAAATATTAAAATAAATATTATATGAACTATTTAATGTGATAAAAAAATTTCTAGATTTATATGACATTTTATGAATCTATAAAATATTTTTTAATGAATATATCTTCTCTGTGGATTTTATTTAAATTCAAATAATAGAATAGTGCCAAAATTTACACTTTTGATATTCTATAAAAATAACATATTATTAAATTGTTCAAAAATCACAAAAATATTTAGAAATTATAAATTAAAATTTATATGGTCTAAAATGTAATAAATTATCCAATTATGTACAATTAACAACACATAAGTAATTATTTATAACAATTTAAAATTTAAAATATTATTACCACAAACAAAATTAAATAAGGATAAATCAAGTTGACAAGGTTTAAAATAAATTAACAACATGTCTAAATCTTGTTGGTTGATGATATTACAACCCTATATCATCTAATATTCTGATTTGAGTCATTTTTAAGGTTTTTAATTGGTTTTTGAGTTTATTATAAATTAATATTTTAGAGGTTTCCAAAATTGCCCCTCTCTTCTCTTATAAAAGAGAACCTCCTCCCTCTCCTCCTCACACCACTTTTAGCATTAAATATCGTCCAAACCATGCTAATGTCTCTTCTAAACTTACCTTTAAACATACTAGAGGTCCTGGTATTCTAAAAGGAAAAACTTTAGTGCCCTAAGAGGAGGTTTAGAAGAGGCGTGTGAAAGAAGAGGTAATCTCTTCATCTGATTATTTCATGTTTCTTTAATATTCTACTTCCTATTCTTTATTTGTTTCATTATAAAGTAATAAAATCAGTATAACTAATATAATTATATGTTATTATAAATATTAAACAACCCCATTTCACCTTCTATCCATCCTACGAAAAACAAAATCTCTGCGCGTGCGTACGTACGGAATACCGTCTCCACTCCGCGGTGTAATCTGTTTTTCCACCACCACATTACTTGGATGGGTATAATGGTGTAAATAATAAATATATATGGTTTTTATAACATCATACTGATTATGAGATATTATATCATCCCCTCCAATACCATTCAACAATTATGGGAACGATATCGTCACTAGTGCGTACGTACGGATTACCGTTTCCACGACGCGATGAGATTCATTCTCCATGTTAACCATTCCAGAATGATTATAAAGTATATATATAATATATAATTATGAAATTTATGACATACTAATTTTACTTGATATATATATATATATATATATATATATATTTCATCTACTTACTTCCATTCAATTCAATAAGGAAATGAAAATAGTGTTCATGCGTACGTACGGTCTACCGTCTCCATGAACGGTGTATTTCATTTCATTTATCTATCTATTATATACATATATATCTTGAATAAATATGTTATATAAATCATGTTTTAAATTCTGAAAGTAATTATATCATGATATAATTAATAATAAAATTAATAACAACAAGTCCAAACACATACGATAAATGATAAGATTTTACCCAAACCACTACTTTAACGTGGAATTATCAAATGCACAGGTAATATAAAGTCGTAAGTGAATCATATATGATATCATTAATATTATTATGGTTATGTTACACATTAATAATATGTTTAGACCCACTATACAAAAGTCTCAGAAACATACGGAAGAAATTGGACATAAGGTAAGGGATAATTTTGCAAATCTCATTTTTATCCGAGATTGCTTATACGTAAGTATTTATTGGGGTTATATTTTTCATCCATGTCCATAAAAATGTTTTTCATAAAGTGTTTAATATTCTTACATGTATGTTTAATGTAATTTTTACCCCTATTTTACTTTTACATTGTGTTATGGAAGGAATATTTCTTTTGTTTACCATTTGAGGAGCTTTTTTGACTTTTCTGGAAAAAGTACGAGGAAAATGTTCTTATTAACTTATATGGCATGAACAAATTTTTACGATTTCATAAAACCTAATTTTCATGGAGATTCCTCTACAATATGTCATTATTATTTTCCAGAAAATCCTTTTCTTTTAAAATTGAATGGATTTTGTGAAAAGAAAATGATTTTGAAAAAGAAAGGATATTTTCCTCAAGAATTCATTTCAAGTGTTTTGTCAAAACTATTTTCCATCTAAGATTAAATTATTTAGTATGATTATGTTTAAAGTACAATGTCTCTATTATTTATATGGTTTTATTCTTCTTATGATTAAATTATATCCATTTGTTTTATATGGATTACATTATGATGGGATGACGTTTATGAAACCCATTTTATTCTTTGGGTTATGATGAAGGATTTATGTTTATTTTTTTGGAACAAGTAAGAATGATTTCATTATGAGATGGGTGGGGCCTGAATCCCCCTCCAATTAATTGGGTAAAGATTTATATCTCATGATATAGACATGGGTGGAATGAAAAGTTAATTCAGTTCAGTGATACAAGACTGGAACGAGGAGTGAACATGAATCATTAAGGGACTTTGTCCATTATGATGGTCTTGGAAGAAATGCCTTGGATACTATGGAAATAATATCATGTGATTAATGGTTTTCCATAGTTACATTTTTTATTCCCCATGCTATTTTAGTAGGATTGATGATCCATTATGATCTATGCCTTACGTACTACAATGTTTTAAGTCATTGCTCAAGATTTTGATGTTTAAAAATTATGTTTACATTTTTAAATTCAAATGCATATGGTCTGTTTTGTTTTATACATTCTTACCCTTACTGAACATTTGAGATCACCCTTAATATTTTTTCTTTTCCACATGATATAAATGAAGTTTTTAGGTAAGAAAAAAAGGAGGAGATCTTTATGGGAGATGTTGAAGATCTTTCACCCTGATTAGAAGATTATGTTATGAGTTTCCAAAGATGATAAAATAATACGGTGTTTGCGCATTTGTTTTTATTATGTATTAAGTATTCCACAGAGGTAATGTAATGTCTATGTACATCAAGCTATGGGTCTCTATAATTAGCATCAGAGTGAAGGTTTAGTTAGCCTTTGGAAACTAGGATGCGAAAACATTAGATCCCTAGAGATATTTCTAAGGTATGTTTGGGGATGTCCCTAAGGTTAAGTTTAAGTATAGGTTATAGACCTAGAATTACGGTAATGATCATATAATGAAACCTAATATGTTAGAGATTGAAATTACTCCCCTTTATTATGTTGTTTTCCAAGCATGATTTTTTCCTCTCACACTATTCTTTTTGGGTTATAAAGATTGACTGGAAAGAGGAATATTCATGTTATTGGAGAATATTATGGAAAATAGAATGATATTCTTCCTGAGAATCCAAATGAAATGGGATTTGGAATGCGAAACATCATTATTATGCCTAATCATCAATCTCATAATATGATCTATAATATCAACTTTGGGAAGTTTCCTGACTCTGCTAATAAGAGAAAGATGGAGTTTCATGATGATCATAGAGGAAATAAAGTTCAATTACCCTCATGTAAATCATGTGGGAAGAGGCATCAAGGAGAATGTTTCAAAGGAACCAGAAGATTCTTTGGGGGTGGAAAAGAAGGACACAAAGCTATTAATTGAATAGGAAAATGTTCAGTTAACCCAATGGACAAGGATAATGGTATTTATAAAACATCAACCAAGGTTAAATGTTTCAAATGTGTAATATACATGCATTAGGCAAACCAATTCCCTAAGGGAAAATCTCATGAAGAAAACCAGCATGGTCGAATGGGTAGTATTTGTGTTGATGATGATGAAGAGACTTCAAATGATATATGAGATGAAAGAAGTATTGAGGAATAAAATGAAGAAGCTCAGCCAATGGTTTAAGAATCTAGTGGAGTGATTGAATTTTTATCAAGAATAATGTATGGTAATATGTAATAAAGAAAAATCTAAGGATTTTTACACTATTGTTTTTCCTTGAGTATTTGAAAGTATATGTTGAATGGTAAAGGTAACCATGAATTGTGATTGAAATATTTTTGGAAAGAAACTAATATGCACATAAAGAATGGATAAGGAGGTAATGAAATGTTTGATAGTATTAATGAGCTCATGACTGATCTAAGGAAAAAGTGATATCATGGTTTGAGTATATAGAATTTTTGGGATTTTGGTATGTGGAAAGAGTTACCTTTTGACAACATTCATGTTTTCACTATGGTTCTATGGTAATTTATGTTTCAAGAGAATACATGATTAAGGTATTCACATGTTTGGAATGCGATCAACAAGATATATCTTATGATATATGGGGGATAAATGATGGAATTCACCTAATTATATGACCTATTTGGTAGTCTTTTTCATTATAATATAAGATTGGACATAAGTATTTTGGATAAGACTAAATATTGGAATGGATTAAGTTGGACATAAGATAATATTGTTTAAGTCTATAACCTTTTTTTGATATTATTTCAGGAATGTTATAATAGTATAGTTTAAGAAAAAAGACAACCCCCAGGACAGGCGACAACCTGTCATGTCAGAAAAGGTTGCGGAAATATAACCCCGAACCGAAGTGAGATAGGTCTTTATCGCCTACCACTGGTCTACAGTAAGTCCCTGGTTATTTTATTATGCAGTATGATAGTTGAAGTATAAGTCCATTTTTGGAATCATATACGGTTAATCTCACCATAAGATGGACTTATGTATATAACTTTTTCTAACCTTATGTTTGAGACACATTGAATGACCTATCATTCTATCTCATGATATACTAACACTTCACGGAAGAAAAATTCAACTTCATTTCTTTAAGAGATGAAGTGGAAATTGTTCAAGGCACAAACAACAGTGAGATTGTACCAAAACCAAGTAAGTATTTCTTTTAATTCATAAACATTAGGGAAATGATCTTGAAAACAAAAAATGTTGTCCTAGTACCCTCATATTCGATGAATGATATGGTACATTAGATCATCACAAATTTATGGCTTTGTGATTGTTGGCTTTTTCATATCCATGTTCTCTACCACTTTTCATCAGAACATGATGGTTAGATTTCTCTTCCATATCCATATCTTCACCTATGTTATCCTATGTGGAAACCTAGCGATGAGTTAATTTGGGTAACCGTTATGTTTTACACTTCACTTTTTAAAATTAATTTTTAGTATTCCTTTTTTAAGATGTGGGTTTCTATGATTGAAACTCTCAAGTAGTAAACGATTTATAACCCCGACGAATTTTGAGGGAGAAATTAATTTTAAGGGGGGTAGAATGTAACACCCTGAGATTTTATGAGATATATTATTTTTAAGTTATTTGATTTATTCTATTTTACACTACACCAAGATTAGCTTGTACTATCCGCAACACCGTATTATCTTGCAGTATATGCAACACTATTCTTGGCTCGTGTTACACACAATTTGAAGTTCATTTTTTAGAAATTATTCTACGCTACATAAAGTATAGATTTTGTTTAATGTATAAATGAAATAAGCTTTGATTATGTTATATGCAACACCAAAGCGAGCTTCCACTACACTCAGCCCTGACTTGGCTTGCATTACACGCAATCACGACCTTCCTCGATAGCGTGTATAGTACGCAATACCAGGCTTCACTAAAAAATGATATATTGTTATAATATTATTATAAACTATAGGTTATGAATAGTGTTAACTAAATTTTGAATTTTATAACATTTTTATTCATCTTAAACATTTTCTGGAACATGGTATAAGAACAAAATAAAATTTTCACGTAAAATACCTATTTTTTAAAAATGTAGTTTTGCCACCTTTTGAGAGAGAACCCACATTAAATCTAGTTTTTGACATGTTTATAAGTTAATTTTGACAAAATAAAATTCTTATTTGGAATCAGAATATAAAAATTTACTTTGGATAAATTTTTCATATTATTCTAATAACTTTCATATTTTAATGAATAGTGAAAACACGCTATATTTTACGTAAAAATTACTGTTTTCATCGTAATAATTTATATAGCTAAATTATAATATTAAATGGGTTTAAAGTATAAATAGAATATATTCTTTCCATTTAATATAATGTATGTCATTAGAATTGATTTTACCTTGAATTCATAAGTAAAATCATTTCAATCTTTTGCAATGTTTTAAATTTTAAAACTCGCTTTCTTAACAAAGGGATTAATTTTGAATTAATATCCGAAACTTCTGTTATTTGAATTTGGAAACATGGATTCCATATATTTGGAATCAGTAGGTCCAAATTATGTTAATATACTAATTTTTCATTTTTTGGCACTATGAATAGTAACTACGGTAAATTTTATTTACCATAGTTAAAGGTAAATTGGGTAATTAAGGGTAAATATAATATTATAATATTACGCTAAAAATTATCTTAATATAATTGGATGATTATATTTCATCCTAAGTCATATTTGGGTCGAAATGGAATCCATTGGAACCCACATGGATGTGATTAAGACTTTTAATTTATTTTATTTTAAAGAAAGTGAAATATGTCACACTCAAACTTTAATAATAAAAATATTTTTCATATAATGTCATACAGAATATAAATTCGATTATAAATACTCAGTTGAAATAAAAAATGTTTTTCTTTGTTATGGTAATTTATTTGTAAATTTTAAGTGATATTTAATTACTTTAATAGATTATACATTAATGATGCAGAAATTATTTACTTAGTGAAAAATCAATAATATAGTTTTTATTAAAGGAATAATAATCATAAAAAGGAAAAATAACTTGATAAAAACCTATTGGTTGAGTATATATATACCATAAACATCGAGGGATTGAATTTGAAAAAATTTGGAGCCATATAAAGAAGATTATTACATTAATATTGTTTTATTTTTAATAATGTCAAAGTTGTCACCTTCATAACTTAATAAATATAAAAATTTAAATGTTGTGATTTTAAGATGATAAATTCTAGTAAAAGTATAATTATTAAATTTAATATATTTATCTTCATAATAGATTTTTTTTTTAAATTTTTATGCAACAAATAAGTATAATAAATAATTACACAAAAATGTTATAGTAATAATTTTATTAAGAGAAATATCAAATAAATGGTTTTAAAAATATTAAAATAAATATTATATGAGCTATTTAATATGATCCACTAATTTTCTAGATTAATATGACATGTTATAAATCTATTAAATATTTTTTATCGAATATATATTCTCTATGGATTTTAGTTAAATTCAAATAATTTAATAGTATCAAAATTGACAGTACTGATATTTTATAAAAATAACATATTATTAAATTGTTTAAAAATCACAAAAAATATTTAAAAATAATAAATTGATATTAATATGGTCTAAAATGTAATAAAGTATCCAATTATAGACAATTCAAAACACATAAGTAATTATTTATAACAATTTAAAATTTAGAATATTATTACCACAAATAAAATTAAAAAGATCAAATAAGGATTATTCAAGTTGATAAGGTTTAAAGTAAATTAAAAAATTGTCTAAATCTTATTGTTTTATTATATTACAACCATATATTATCTAATATTCTGATTTGAGTCATTTTTGGAGGTTATTAAGTGGGGGTTTGAGTTTATTATAAATTAATATTTTCGAGGTTTCCAAAAGTGCCCCTCTCTTCTCTTATATAAGGGCACCTCCTCCCTCTCCTCCTCACACCACTTTGATCATTAAATATCGACCAAACCCTGAAGATTTATCTTCTCAACTTCCCTATAAACATACTAGAGTTCGTAGTCTTTTAAAAAGACCAACTTTAGTGCCCTAAGAGGAGGTTTCGAAGAGGCGCGTCGAAGAAGAGGTAAACTCGTCTACCGATTCTTTCAAGTTTCTTTATTTTTATACTTCCTCTTCTTTAGTTGTTTCATTATAAAGTAATAAAATAATTATAAATAATATAATTATATGTTATTATAAATATGAAACAACCCCATTTCATCTTCTATCCATCCTACAGAAAACAAAATCACAACGCATGCGTACGTACGGAATACCGTCTCCATGCTGTTGTGTAATCTGTTTTTCCAGCACCACCATACTTGGATGGGTATAATGGTGTAAATAAAAACAATATATGGTTTTTATAACATAATACCGATTCTTATATATTATATCATCCACTCCAATACCATTCAAAAATTATTGGAACGATATCATCGCTCGTGCGTATGTACGGATTACCGTCTCCACGACTCAATGAGATTCATTCTCCATGTTAACCATTCTAGAATTATTATAAAGTATATATATAATAAATAATGATAAAATATATGACATAATAATGATACTGGATTTATTTATATATATATTTCATCTACTTACTTCCATTCAATTCAATAAATAAATGAAAATAGCGTTCATGCGTACGTACGGTCTACCGTCTCCATGAACGGTGTATTTCATTTCATTTACCAATCTATTATATACATATATATCCTGAATATATATGATATATAAATCATGTTTACATTCTGGAAGTATGTATATCATGATATATGTAATAATAAAATCAATAACAACAATTCCAAACACATACGATAAATGATACGAATTTACCCAAACCACTGCTTTAACGTGGAATTTTCAAATGCACGGGTAATATAAAGTCATAATTGAATTATATATGATATAATAAATATTATTATGATTTAGTTAAAAGTTAATAATAAGTTTAAACCTACTATACAGGGGTCTCAGAAACATATGGAAGAAATTGGACATAGGGTAAGGGATAATTTTACAAATCTCATTTTTATCCGAGATTGCTTATACGTAAGTATTTACTGGGGTTATATTTTTCATCCATTTCCATAAAAATGTTTTTCATAAAGTGTTTAATATTCTTCCATGTATGTTTAAAGTCATTTTTACCACTCATTGACTTTTACATTGTGTTTTTGAAGGAATCTTTCCTTTGTTTACCATACGAGGAACGTTTTTGACTTTTCTGACAAAAGTACGAGGAGAATATTTTATTAACTTATACAGAATGAATGGATTTTTATGGTTTCATAACACCTAATTTTCATGAAGATTCCACTACAATATTTCATTATTATTTTCAAAAAAATCCTTTCCTTTTAAAATTTAATGGAATTTTGTGAAAAGAAAATGATTTTGAAAAAGAAAGGATATTTTCCTCAATAATTCCTTTCAAGTGTTTTGTCAAAACTATTTTCCATCTAAGATGACATTATTTAGTATGATTATTTTTCAATTATAATATCTCTATTATTTTCATGGTTTGATTCATCTTATGATGAAATGATATCCATTTTTTATATGGATTACATGATGATGGGGTGATGTTTATGAAACCCATTTTATTCTTTGGGTTATGATGAATGATTTATGTTTATTTTGTGGCACAAGTAAGAATGATTTCATTATGAGATCGGTGGGACCTATATCTCCCTCCAATACATTGGGTAATGATTTATATCTCATGAGATAGACATGGATGGAATGACAAGTTAATCTAGTTCAGTGATACAAGACTGGAACGAGGAGTGAACTCGATTCAGTAAGGGACTTTGTCCACTATGATTGCCTTGGAAGCAATGCCTTAGTTACTATGGAAATCATATCATGTGCTTAATTGTTTTCCACAATTACATGTTTTATTTCCCATTCTATTTTAGCATGATTGATGTTCCATTATGATCTATGCCTTACGTACTGCCATGTTTTATGTCATTTCTCAAGATTTATATTTTTAAACATTATGTTCATGTTTTTAAATTCAAATGTATATGGTTTGTTTTATTTTATACATGCTTACCCTTAATGAGAATTTGATCTCACCCTTTATATGTTTTCTTTTCCCCAGGATATAAAGAAAGGTTTTAGGTAAGAAAACAAAAGGGGGATATCTTAATGGGAGATGTTGAAGATATTTCACCATGATTAGAAGATTATGTTCCGAGTTTCGAAAGACACTAAACTAATACGGTCTTTTGGAATCTGTTTTTGTCATGTATTAAGTATTCCACAAAAGTAATGTAATGTATATGTACATCAATATATGGGTATCTTCACTAGGGATCACTCAAAACACTCTAGGGTGTTGAGTTTCTATGTGGTGTTTCCCAGGATCATAGGGATTGGAGTTCCTTTCATACAAGGAGGAGATGACCCTTTTTGGTAGGTCAAAGACCTTATGCATCAATATCATGGTAAAACAGAGCTGTCTCCCCTCTTTTCCAAGGGTCATGGAAGATTTATGGGTATAATATAGGCTGAGGGTGAAATATTTGGGATCCCATGTATTCCAAGACAATTGGAATATGGGTGATGTAATTCATAACCAAAAAGTTTGTTTTGGTTAATAAGTGAGGGGAAAGACAAACCAGGGATGGTCCAAAACAACCTATGGTGTTGAGTTCCATTGTGGTGTTACCAGGGCTCAGAAATATTGTTTTTCCTTTTATATAAGGAGGGAATGCCTCTGGCTAGTAGGCCAAATCCCTTATATGTCCATAGTATGGTCAAATAGTGGTGTCCCCATCCTCTTCCATGGTATATGAAAGATTTTGAAGGACTCAAATTTTTGGATTATGAGGTTGGGTATAGAGACAAGGCTATCTAGGAAGGGTCCTGGAACCATATGAAAGTTTAGATCTTATTGGAATCTTGAGTACTACACCATTTCTTTTTGAATCATGAGGTGTGGGACATCAAAAGGTTAGAGAATGGAGTGTCACATAATTACATTGAGAAATGGTATAATACATGGTGATATAATGTCGAGGATGTCTAGTCCACTTGAATAGTCTCGTTATGGAGATTTTTAATAATGGACCAAAGTTCTCAGGTCACTAGGATGATATGGGAAAATCGTTCCAGGAATATACCCAAACACTATTAGGTTCTGATTTTTTCCACAGTAACATTAGGGATAAAAAGATTTAAAAACCATTTTCAAAGTGAAGAATTTGGTTGATGGCCATAGGCACATATATCAGAGCCATACGCATACATGTAGTTATAAAAATGGTCTCCTAAAGTCATGTATCTTTTTCCAAGGGATATGAAATGTTTTTGGTGATCTGAGGCACTCAAACCATGTATTTTGATTTCTGAAAAATGTAATATTCAAGAAGGTTTCGAGCACTCAAAATGTTATATCTCCACCTAGTGAACATGTTATCACGAAAAGAAGATGTGAAAGACCACTAATATATATTTTTCTTGGATAAGGGGATCCTAGGATCATGGATCTGATTTCACTAGGGCTATATATTAATCCCTATGAGATTTATGCCTTAATCATTTACACCATAATATTTTCCTAAACTCTGGAGATAAAGAGTTTTGTGGGCGAAGACTTGATTTTTTTATTAGTATCCCCTTTATGGGTTTTCAACCTAACATGTTTTGTGTCTCTTTCACTAGTAGTTTATGGTATTGTGATTTCGTCCCCCAAAGGATAAGGGTTAAGGTCATACATATTTGACCAAGGTATAGACAACTTAAGGTCTTGATGCACATGGTTCTAAAACATAATGTTACACAATAATCCAATTATGATACCCAGGGTTAAGAGTACTCTGTCATCATTCTTAGTAGGTGTTGAAAATGTTGAAAATAATGGCTCAAGTTTATCTATTCATGAGTAGTTATATGTGAAAATCACACTAAGAATGGACCAGGAAACTCTAAGGTGTTGAGTTCTACCAAAGCGATATCAACCTTCACTAGTGTCAAAAAGATCTTTATAAAGGGCCAAGATGTCTCTGATTGGTATGTTTGATCCATTATACAATGATATCAGGGTCAAAGAGAGAGATCACTTTTTCTTTACAATGGATGTGAAAGGTTTGAGGTGACCTAAAGTTCTCAAGACATGAAGTGTGATTTATGAGATGAGGGGGTAAAAGATAATAGAGGCACCTCATGCTCTGGTTGATCGGGGTCATTCTATTGTGATCCATTGATAAGGAATGACCATGGGTGATGTAATTCACCTTTTAATATCATGTAGTGGCGATGAATTCATTGTGATGTTTAAATATAATGAAACTAGGATTCTTTCATCGCAATTGAATGTCATTATATTAGAAAAATCACTACAAATGGTTGGGAACTAGGCAGTTTGGAGTGATTTTTTTATCTTTGATATGTTATGGTTGGGCCCAAGATTGGAGATCATGGTGTTGATATGTATCATGTGATGATAAGAATAAAGACATTCATAGTTCATGTATAGAATTTCTATACATAGGTCTGACTAGTGCATATGGATGGGGGGATTTGTTTTATCATGGCAGTAACAAAGAAGTAGAGATATAAGAGTTTCTATCTATCCTATGAGTACAGGAATCAAGTCACACATAGTTCATGAATGATAAACACTTGAAATAGTTCCAAACCATACACAGATGGGTGGGGTCATTATTATTTATGATTATTATAGATGGTCCCAGTATTAGAGATCTGGGTGTCACTACATGTCCTGTAATGATAGGAATCAAGCCTCATGTAGTTCTTGAAGAACCTTCTAATTTAACACCTTGTGGAAATGACAGAGGGTCCCTTTTTTAAAAAGGAAGCATTGTGGTGGGACCTAAGATCAATGATTTAGGAATCACTATGTATCCTGTGATGAACATAATTGAGCCATTCATATTTCTTATATGAAATATCCCTATAATGGTCTGACCTGTACACAAGGAGGGGAATTTTGGGGTTTATTTTCTATTTTTTGGAAAAATATTATAGATCTAGGAATCAAAACGTATACTATGATGAAAGGAATCGATCCACACATAGTTATATAATGAAGGTGCTGTGGGATACCGACACTATGTTTAGTAGTACCCTTTATAAAGGTCCACAACAATGCTCAATTTTGTGTCCTGAAGGGGATATAAACTGTGCAGTTTATCATCATGAATCAAGGAATTGTGGTGTGCATTTTAAGTTCATGTTTCTAGGACCATGATAATCATATCATGAGTTGACATTCTTTGATCATTCAAGTAATACCTTACAAAAATTCCAAAGATCATGTGATTTATGCTTGGGGTGAGAAATAAGAAATGATAAAGGTTCCTCATGACATATAGTCAATTTGATAAAGGATAAGGGAATTTTGTATCATGTCATGGCTGGTCCATGATATGAGATCTAGGAATACCTATTTATCTCATTAGAATTAGAATCAATCCATACACTGTTCTAGAAAACCACGAAGTTTAATTATATGTGGAAATGAAATCAACATTGAGTTTAATATCTTGTAAGAAAGGACATGAGTGACTCGACATGAAAGAAGTGGAATGTCATGTATGGGCCTAAGAATGGAGGTATAGGTGTCACTATGTATTCTGTGATGACAATAATAAATCCACATGTAGTTATTGGAAACCATGTATTTTAGTATCATGTGGTGAGGACATCATCCATGGAGTATAATGTTTGGTGGTTAGGGAGTGGATTAATCGATGTGGAATGAATGTAATATTGTGGTTGGGACTAAAAATAGAGTTTTGAGAGTCACTATGTATCATATAATGACAAGAATCAGGCCATATGAAGTTTATAGATGAATGGATTCCCCTATGTGGATCTGATTCTCACATGTGGACATGGGAATTTCATCTTTCTCTCACATAGATCTTTCATATGTGTAGTGAATCATCATTGAGATGATGATTCTCATGTAGTTTAGAATCATGTGGTGAGGACATATTCCATGCAGTTTCTTATTATGTGGTCAGGATGAGAGACACTGTATAATTTAAATTCTTGCTACTAGTACTAGTTTCATACATTTAAATTTAATATGGTATGGACGAGAGACATTATGTAGTTTAAAGTCTTACTTCTAAGTCATATTATGCTTTATGGAAGTTTTAAAAAGTATTTCATAAGAAACATCATGTTGGTCGGGGGTGTCAGATGCTCTCCATCCATTGTTTCCAAATGAGTAAGCTTTATTGTGGTAGACATTATGTATGATATAAGGCCATTCCCATATGATTTGCATATTAGGATGTTTCTTTCCTATTATCATTGTGGCTCTGAGATCCAACACCAGTTCTCATTGGAGAAAAAAATGAAGGAAAAACTCTTTATTGAAGTCTTTTACAATGCTATTCTCATGGACTTCAAGGTTATATAGTGTTCACAACACATTATCATCGATCATCTACAATTAATCCATCCTCTTTTGTGATTTCTCAGCATCCATGATTTTTCTATAAATGGATATTTAGAGTGAAGGAATTTTTACGTCTATAGGAAATATTGTTTCGATCTCATACACCAATTAATACAACATTTATTGTGTAGTAGTACATGTGGTGGTACTGTATGCCAATAAATCATGGAACAACTTGTTCGACCATGCCTTCGTATCCATGTTCACCATCTTCTAGAGTATATTTAGAAGAGTCTTATCGAAGGCCTCTATCTATCCATTTTCTACAACATGATAGTGGGTTGAGTTATTAAGATCCATGCTATACTCCTAGTAAAATTTATTAAACTCTGTATAATATAAGTTTGTGTCATTTTCCATCAGTATCATGTGATGTAATAAAAACATGGTGATGATATGGGACTTTACGATGTTTAAAATTTTCTCTATCCAAATTTTATTGAGGGGTATTACCTCATCACATTTGGATAAAAATTCAATAGTAGTAATAATGTACTAAAACTTCTTTTCCATGGCTAAGGGATATGTCCCTACAACATCCATTCCCCATAAAAAAAAAATATATAGTTATATGTACAAAATACGGGGGTTGATGGATGAAATTTTCATTAATTTGGAATGTATGACATTTATTGGTGAGTTTTATATAGTCATATATCATGGTTTTGTAGTAGTATTCCAACCTATTGATTTTGTGGGAGAGCCTAGTCCATGATTAATGATCATCACAAGAGCTGGATGAGACTTCTTCCATGATATAAAAAATATCTCTTTATTCTATGAATATGAGGAGGATCCTATTGAAGCATATCCTTTAGAGAAATATTTTATCTTTTAGATGATCCCATAGGGTAATGTATGCTACTTGACACTGAATTTGTTCCCTTTTAGATTATTCTACCAGGAGGGTCCTGTTTTAGAGATAACCAATTATGGGTTCCTTCTATCCAGGGGTATATATCAGTTCATCATGATCTAGGTTGGTGTTGACTTGATTGAATTATTCAATATCATAGATGATGATTAATGAGACCATTATTTAGTGTGTGATACAGATGATTATTTCCTCCTAATTAGGGTCATCCAGGACTGTGGCTACTTTATCCAATGCATTATCATGAGAATTCTGTTATCCGGGAACATGATGAAATGTGGGATCAAAAGGGAAATCTACAAGTATTCCCATAATGTAGTTAGTGATATGGTGCAAATATTTTTTTGGATGGTATACTTTCCATTGATAAACATTATCACTAGATCTAAATCCCCTTTAACGTTTAGGTAGGAAATCGAAAACTATATGGATAATTCCAAGCTAGTGATGAGGGCTTAGTATTCTACCTCATTATTCATGAATCCTTCAGATAATAAAAATTATTTGGGAAATAATTATTTTTCTGGAGAAACAAATAAAATCCCTAATCCAACCCATTTGAGTTTCGTGTTTTCTAGTCTTTTTCCAATTGGGGTTTGGGATGCTCCATAAAAATAAATATCCTATGTCTGGGGTGTGTCATGTGAATATAAAACCTCTTCATTAAGAATCTTGGTATCAACTGGTGTACTTTTAGAGGTAGGATATTCCGTGATAAAATCATCCAAGGCCTGATCTTTCACTAACTTATGTGATACAAACAAAATTTCAAATTGTTATAGAATGATTTTCTATCAAGACAAATTCCTAGGTAGAATTAGATGAAAAAGTATTTACTTGATTGGATCAATATGAGAGACCAGGTGGACTTCGTGGTGCTATAAGTAATTCCTTATCTTATTCAATGAAAAGATAAGTGTGAGGTAGTTCTTTTAGACATTTGAGTATCGAGTATCTATAACTAGTATCGTTTAGATGAGGTAGTAAATATTGCTCTCATTTCCTGTATCATTCTTCTATGTGAGAAGAATGACAAGTGGTCATTCTCTAGGAACCACATCTAAGACGAATGGTTTCCCTTCCACCCATGGAATTCAGACTGGTGGGTACAATAGGTACTGCATAAGACCCTCAAAGGCCCGTTGATAGTCATCATCCAATTGGTAGGAGATTACATTATTCATTATTTTGGAAAAGGGGATATATTTTCTTGTTAGGTTGGTTATAAAACAATAAATATAGGTGAGGTTCCCTTGGAACCCCCTAAGTTCTTTGTGATTCTTAGAGGGTGACATTGCCAAAATAACACTAGTCTTTTCTATGTCAAACTCGATGCCACAGTGGTAGACCAAAAAGGCAAGTAACATACCAGATGTTACCCTAAAATCTAATTTCAATGGATTTATCTTTAGACTATGTTGTCTCAGGTTGTCAAATACTATTTTTAGATCTGTGAATTGATCACATCACTGTCAGTATTTGACCACTAGGACATCGACATAACATTCAAATATTCATACCAAAATGGATTTAAGAGATTATGCATGACATGTTGGTATATAGTGTCAACATTCCTTAATTAAAATGGAATAACCTGATAGAAAAATATCCCCTTGGGTGATCTAAATGTAGAAACATCCTAATATTTAGGGTCCATCTTTATTTAATTATACCCTGAATACCTATCCATAAAATAAAGGGATGGAATCTAGTAGTTTCATCAATAAAGATATCTCTAATCATCTATAGTAATTCATCATTTGGGTAATATATATTAAGGAATCTGAAATCGACACAGACCCTAATATTCTCATTATTCTTTTGAATAGAGATGATGTTGGTGAGCTATCTTAGGTATTTCAATTCTTGGAAAAGTTGGCTTTGATAAATTTGTTAACTCCAAACTATATATTGGTAGCATGGGAGGGGTACATCCTCCTAGCTGTCATCTTGAAACCTCGATGGTCATCAGGTAAGATGAGATGGTGCACAGCCGTATTTGGATTTAGTTCAAGAATTTCTGTATCGTCCCAAGAGAACACATATTCATGTTTCCTTAGAGATGAAATGTACATCCCATTATACTCAAGTGGTATGGAAGAAAAAATAAATATAGGATTTGGCTCTTCTCCTATTCCCATATTTACCTACCTGAGCACATAAATAGTGATGGAGACTCCTTCCTCGAATATGGGAGGGTTTTTCTTAGATCATCCTCATATTCTTCCTCCTCTGATACTATGGAATAATTTTCAGAAAACGTTATAAATCTAAGGGCCTCTCCATCACTTTTTAGGTGAGAGAGTCCATAGGAATATAAATTTGTATCCCTTAATTCTGGAGTCATTATAGATAGATTTCAGAGATGATTGTTTTTTACACTATTACTATGGAAAGAAAGAACTTGGACATATATGATTGATTCCACTTCCTCTACTAGATTTTTGGGTAGCACATAATCAGTTTTTAACATACTCTCGGGATTTGTAGGTGTGCTTCCCAATCAATTAAGGGATATATTATATATACATTTTTTTTCAAAAATTTGTTGTTTTATCTCCCTTTTATAGAATCCCCCTTCAACATATGTGTATTCACAAGACTGAAAGTGGTAATTTTCACTATATATTATGTCAATATTTTTATTGATGAGGTATTTAAAAACACATATGAAAATTTGAAGATACCACCATGTGGTTGTGAAGATAATGCATTCTAATTAGGACATTTCATACATTTTCTTGATTAACAACCATGAAATATTCTTCAAATGTGGGATCCCCAATCTTTTTTTGATCATAATCTTATCAAGAGGTCTTTTTTCATGCTTATCATAAACTTGAATGGTCATATTTTTGGGATATATGTCCTTTTCACTATATACCAAAAAAAATGGATCAAATGAGGATAAGTTTGATCCCAGAACAATTTTAAATTAGATCCCTTAAGACATTGAAATTATTATGTGTTATTAAAACATATAAGGGCCTGATGTTTCCATGGATGCCATATTTCTAATCCTAGTATGCGGATTAAATAGAGACATGGAATTCTGATCGCATGGTATCCACTTGATAGACCTCGAATGCCGTGAATTCTATCTTGAACTCCTGTGAGATCTGGTGGGTTTCAATGAATACCTCCCTAAGTTCTTTCAAAATATAAAGGACATATAGGATTGATAGCTTGGATGAGACAACCTCCATCTATTTCAATATGTTGTAATTTTGTGTGAGAGGTTGATGATTATCGAGGAGGGGTTTCCCCATATTATGCAGATCAAGGGATAAGGTATTTGATGTAGATGGACATAATGATTATGAAGAGGTTGATGAAGTATCTGCTGACACTATTTCATGTTGCTCTAGACTTCCCAATTGTATGGGTTGATTAGATAATTGTACCCCTTCTAGGTGGTCATGTAGAATAGCTATGAATAAATTACCACTTAAGGGTTTTGGGGTAACTCCATATATATGTGGGGATTTATGGAGTGTTTGACCATGAGTCTCAGCTAAATATATCTACGCTACAGGGACATGACCAAAATATTGGGTTTAACCACACCTGTTTTGTCCCCTGTACAATCAGTTCTTGCACATGTGGCATGCTGTTCCCTAGTTAGGTTAGAGGAACTCATACATAGAGATATATAAATCATCATAGAAGGGGTATGGCAAGTGTATCTTCCTAATAAGTCCAAACATGATTTATTCTTTGGATGAGGGTTCTGTTTGGTTGGGCGGTTCCCATGCCTCAAATGTTTAAGGATAGAAGTCCGTTAGAGACAAATCTTATGTCAGAGTTAAAAATGACTCTTCATATTATTTCTCTTCTTGTGTATTATGGTTTCATACAACTTCAAGTTGAATATATGATGTCACCACCCTAAGTGATTGGACCATTTTTGTTCTGTGGAGTTGTGATATTAGGGATGAATGATCTTGATCAACTATTTTTTGAGTCATCTAGTTGTTGAAATTCTTCCAATGCCTAGATTGAAACTTTTTCCAAAATACTTATTCTTATGGAAGAGATATGGTTATGCAAGACACTTAATTTTAGTATTCATCTAAAATAACCTATCTGGAATCAACCATACTTTTGAGGACTTCCTGGAAGATGAAGTAATACTAGATTTTATGACCCATCCTCTGATAGAAAGGGATGTTTTTGGGATGGTCAGTGAGATTGAACTCATTGGGCTTCATGGGATGTGTTAAATTGAGATTGTTTTTGTCCATGAGAGTAAAAAAATAATTGGGACACATTTATTTTAGAAGAAGTGTGATTATTCATCTGTTTCTCAAATCCCAAGAAAACCTAATCTTTTTTTTTCTTCTGGCCTGGGGTGATTTTATGGTTGTTGATGCTTGATAGAAGTCTTTGGGTGGTTGGAGACCTCTTAAGGTTCTTATAAGGGAAATTCTATTGGTTTTAGAGTAATATCAGTAGTCTCTGGATTTCTTAAACCCTTCCCATATGCTAGAGTTATGAGTCAAGATTTATATTTGGTTAACTGAGTGACATATTCCAAAAATTGTTCCATTTCTATAAACTCAAGGAACCCACCTAAATATTTTATTATAGTGAGATGTTTATAAAATTCATCCTAAATATTTTCTGTGAAAATTTATAGTAATTATTTTCATGAGACATGGATGCTAAGTGAATAAGTTAAAACATTATATCTAGATATGAAGTAAGATAATCAATCATTTTTTCACTTATTCCAGTTCAACTAGTTGAAAATTGTCATTTTCTATATCATGGAGCTAAACTGGTAAATGAATTAATGATGAAGGGATTCCCATACTACAACAGATCTTACTGGAAGGATATTATATCAAAAAAATGATTTCCCTATTAAAGACAATAGAAAACACATCAGCTTGGTTGATTCCTGCTAATCTCAAGGTCCCATCATTGAACCACATCAGAATACAAAGTGAGTGAGGTGTTGTTTGGGGTATCCCACACTTTCAAAGTTTAATAAGGTTGAATTTCTAAAATTGGGTGTGGGAAAAATTGTCATCTACCCATTTGGGATCTGGATTCTTATTAGGATACATTGGTTCACATCACCCCTCCATGGAATCCATTCAAGCATCCAGAGAATTGATGGCATTGAGCAATTCTAGAGGCACTACTGATTATGCCAAGTCCCATCTACATGAAGTGGCTGCGGCCTAATGATGTGGACCCATTTTTTTCTACCAATGATTTTTAATCTATTCTTAGTATTAATGATAGACATGTTGGGAGAGATGATGTCATTGTAAGGGAGAAAAGTCCTTATCATTTTTTACTTCCTCGACTGCCCAGATCTGAAGCTAGTATGATGCATAGATGCTAGTCTTGTAGATAGATTCGATCTTTTTAGATTTATGGGAGGAGGGATATTTTAGTCAACCATAAGATGATATCCAGTGGGAATATTTCTTATGGGTAGCTCCTTGTTGAGTTTTTTGAGAGTTTGTATCTCATTATCATATCAAGATATCTGTTCCTCTATGGAAGGATTTTCAGTTCTTCAGGATGCTGATAGGGATGTAGCCACACATTTCCCTTTATTTATGGAATCATTCCACCATAGAGGTTAAAAATATAGATTTATAGGTTCCATGTTTTGGATCCTCCTCTGGTTTTGGGAGCGTGCAACCTCAGTTTGTGCATCCAGATCATCCTCTTAAGATACATTTTTCAGGTTTTATCCCTCAAAATTTTTATCCTGATCCACATTATCTTTTATGTTGATAGTAAAGACATTCATAGAGGTGTATGGATAAATGGTATTTATATTACATCTATCAATTCAATAGGATTATTCAGAACTTCTTGAATTGGGATCATTCCTAGAACCCTTGTCCATATTGGGCAATTTTGGCTTATGACCCCTATGGTGTTTGATTTAATTCACTATTTTCTTCCCATATTTACATGTGATTAGTTAACATGACAGATTTTCCATTCATGAATACTGAATGAGCCTCTAATAGTAGAGGTTATTCTTTTAGTGGGTGGAATGGATGGGATGCCGGCCATCGATATTTACCTCTGAACCTGTAGAAGACTGTTTCTCTCTGTGGTGATGATGATGATGAAAATAACCCCAACCGACTGGGATGGGAACTATATAAGGCCATTATTGTAATTAAATGATCATTTTTTAGGATTCAATGATTATAGTTGAGTATATTATGATTCCTAGGATGAACATTGATACATAAACTTCACCATCCTAGTGGGTTGAGGTTGATCTATAATTTTTATTGATTTCTAGAGGACCATCTCAAGGGATGATGGACCTACTGATGGTGATTGAGATATAAATTTTCCCAACCCATTGGGATGGGTTTTATTTGAAGCTACCATCGATATACCATGAATCCTATCAGGTATTGAAAATCCATGGGATAGAGGTGGTGGTAGACATTCCCCCAACATGGTGGGTTGGGTTTTCTCCTAGAAAACAACTACGAAATCTTATACTGCAACCTACTTGATGCATAGTAGCTATTATCATGTAGTAGATAGGTGCCATTGATTCCCATGATGGGAGTCCATTTCTCTAGTAATTTATTGAATTTTTGATAACTTCATCTTCCGTGTATAAAATTCATTCCCACTGTATTCATGGGCCTAGTTCAATTATTTGCAGGTTGTTCTCTCCCTCCATTCATGATGTCTTGGCACCATTGAAGAAGGGTAATTATATTTTCGTGACCCACTATTTCACATATTACTCGGTCCCATGATCTCGATGGTGTCTATAACATTAGAGGTTTTTATATCTTAGGGGCTCTTCTATTCTAGGGGTATGGTAAAGTGCAATATTCAATACTTCACCATACTAGAATAGAGATACATGAAGTGACTCCATAGATCATCTTCTGAAGGGTTGAAATGGAATGAAAAAAAATAATATTATATATTTGTGTTGTGTTTTTATAATTTTAGATCCTTGTCTATAGATATTGTATCCAGGTCTAGATGATTATATATTATCTTGATGGTCTGGAGGTGACCCTCGAATATTAGATAAGGGTAGTGTATATCCTTTAGTACTTAATGAGTTTCTTATATATTTTGGCATGGATAAGGAATGAAATAATTTTCTATGTCATACGGGATATCATAGTTAGAATTAGAAAGGGACCAAAACATGGTGGTAATGTTGTTTCCAGCTAAATATCTCCAGATGTAAATTTTGAATTCCACTTAATCAAACTTACACACCACCATCTGGTCAGAACACATAAGGTTTTTCCTTGGGTGGCCTGCTGACCGAAGTGGAGTGTTGTTGGAAGATAATGAGGAACTATTTTTAGTTAAACTCAAGGTTTTGAGAAAATCTCTATAGAAATGTATTTATGTTTTTATCACCTCACTAGACAGAGGTTTTTGGGAAAGAGAAAGATTTCTTTTTCCATGGGATATATAAAAATTGGGAGGTTGACCATGGTGGATTCCAGGGATAGAGGCCCAATGATCTATCTCCACACTTACACAAGGAAGACTATCATGGTAATGATCACCTTATACTTTGGTTGAAGAGTCTAATAACCCTTAGGGTGTTGATAATGTATCTAGAACAAAGTCAAAGACACTAGAATTTACCAAATTACGGATATGATCCATGTTCTCTATGAGGGAGGACTATGAAGAATAAAATTTTGAAATTGTGTAGGGATATGAGTATGTTATATGATGGAATTCATACCTTTTTGATAACCATATAATACTAAAAGAACATGATACTGCTGTTGAGAATCTAATGAAGTATTACAATGAGATTCTTCATTATTGGTCGGAATATGAGCTTTCCCCAAGGTATATTCTACTCTCAGTTGGTGAGCCTCAATCAAAACCGGGATATGAGTCTGATCCTGAGCCTTTGGAGTATGAAAGTGGTCTTTTTTTAAGAATATGATCCTTTCCTGTGGTATGTGATGCTATCACTTGGTGAGATCTAGTTGGAGTAAGAATATGATTCCAATTTGAATATTAGTTCCCTATCCTAATATATTAATATAGATCTAAATTGGGATAACGAATATTTTACTTCTCCTGTATATCATCTGAAATATGTAGATGAAGTCATTCATTGGTGGAAGTAGGGATATAATCCTGGGTTCCATGATCTACTAAAATATGGAAAGTAGATTCATTGACATGAATATGATCCTGCCCTAAGTTGGGAGCCTCTTTAAGTTGGTAATCCATGGAAAAGACTAGGATATGAGCCCGATTTCGGGACTTTGGAGTATTCCATTTTTCTTCTTCAGCTGTTATAAAAGCCTGCCCGAGGCATGTTCCACTCTCAATTAGTGATCCCTAGATAGAATGGGTATATGAGTCTAATCCATGGCCCTTTTAATATGTCACCAAACTTTTTTGGAATGGATATAAGCTTGTACTGAGGCATGTGTCGCTCTCACTTGGTGGGTCCCAATTGGAAGAAGAATATGAGCCATGTTTGATTCATCTTTTTTACCATAAGATGTTGATAATCCTCTTTTATGGGAGTAATAATATGCTCTTTCTCTAGAGAAACCACTTGTTTATAATGACTAGAGCATTGTGTTTCCTTGGCTGTAGGGATACGAATATGCACTTGTCCCAATATCTGTACTAGCACCAAAATACACCAGAAAAGCTCATTAACTATTTCCATAACATAATGAAATTTTAAAAAAGAATGTGAAGGAATGTAAGCTTGTATATTTTATTTATACAGTACATATAAGTCGATATACTCAATTTATGTGGGGATATGATCCCACTACTATCCTCCTTATGCCACCGAATTATGTCCATGGACTTTATGCACGTGGTTAGGGAAATATGACTCCCCATACCTACTGTAAGAATATGACCACTGACTTGTTTTTTGTGGGCAGGTATTTGAGAAAAATCACTTGTTATTATCATAATATGCTAGTAGAAATTATCAGTGGGAGTAGGGGTATGATACCAGCCATAATTATCCAGATCCTTCATTACTCGATGTGTCTTCCGTGTTTCCCATACATGGGTATCATAGGTGGAAGTGTGTCAGGTGGTACCCTCAGTAGGTGACTAAACGGAATGGGTGGGATGAAGCTATAAATGTAAGTTGAAAGGATCCCTTCTCAGATCCCCTAAATGAAGAAGGGAGACCTAGTTTTCTCTTTGTTCCACATTCATCAGATACTGAAGGTGGTTGTTATCATGATTTGGTGATAAGCACCCAAAGAAGATGGCTATGGTAATGAGTGTCATTGTTTTTACTGTAGCTTTCTTTGGATGATACAAACTCATTAGTTTCATCACCCAAAGACCCTCAGGGTAAGTCTCAAGGGTTAGGATCTTACCATGTAATTGGTATTCTTATACCATTGTATTCGTGACCTTACACTAAAGATGCTGGGTGTGTGAGGTCATTCTGATTCCTATAGGGGTTGTAGTTGCAGCTGATTTTCCATAACAATCACTAGATAAAGACATGGAAGATCTGGGTGTTTTTAGTGAGAGAATTATCTACAGTCAGGAAGAAAACAAGTAATAAGTTCACTGATTATTGAATCATCATATAAATGATATTTTCACAGTCATATATGCATGTGTAACATTATTTTCCTTTTATTCCCAATTTTTCCATTCTACTCACCTGGACTTGTCAAAGTGAGGTTGGAATTTTTTCATAAGAACCCCACTTTTAGGTGATCATCCATAATATTCATGTCAAGAATTCCATATTTTTATAGGAAACATAAAAAAAATGGACCAACACATTTTACACTGCTTAGTTTGTTATTTGATACGTTTAAATCAGGCTCACCATTTTGTTTCGTTAGAAAAACAAAACTGGGAACCCATATGATGGAAAAAATGATTTGATGAGAACTGGGAAGTGTTTAACATTTATAATATGAAGGATATTCCATATTTAAATGAGTTCACTTTGTGTTAACCATTTTTGTTCCATCAAAAAAAGAGATGACTGAGGTTCATTCAATTTGTCCAAACAGTTAATTTTGGGGGTTTCAATGGATTTTAAAATCCTTGATGTCTGGTTCACTATTATTGTTCTTAACAAAAACTCCCAAGATCATCCATAATTGGGTACAATCCTTCTTTATAATGTCATGTGTTAAATTAGAGTTTTAGACCCAATGGCACTTATGAACTCACATTGGTTGAGAGGATGGGAGGTTAGGCTCATTACACCCTTTTGGCATTAATTGTTTCCTACTCTGAGACTCTCCTATAATTTTAAGATATGTTCATAAATCTATTCCTAATTTTGATATGAAACTGGTTACCCTAAAATAATTATCATAGGTTAAACCCTTTTATATATAAATGGGAATATTTTAGTAATTCTATCGGTATGTATATTAGGTTCTTTATCAATTTCCTATATTGGGTAGATTCTTATATGTTGAAGCCGTAACTCCAGTTACTTCAAAATTTTCTACCGTGCAAGGAGGTGATTAATATGTCGAGTATGTGAATTAACCATTATGAGGAATCATATGTATACTATTTTAAAGAAGAAATAAAAACCCACATAGTTCATTGAACTCATTCAGTTTAACTTCATGTGGAAATGACATATATGTGGGATTTTAGGAAATGAATATTTGAGGTTGAGCCTTAGGGAGACGTCCTATGTATCCAGATTATTGTAGTAATTAGAGTCATAAAAATTAAATCATGCCCTTGGTACTTACCCTGAAGTGGATACCCATGTATGAGTTAGTCATATCATTCCACTAAATTGGGCTTACCTATCGAGGATTCCCTAGAGGGGATTCATAATGAAAATGATATGACCATTACAAATCCCTAAGCCCACAGAAGTCATGTTCAGTGTGAGAAACATGTTATAGAAAGTAATCGATCCCACTATTTACAGATATGAGACTTATTTACTAGGAATTCTCTTATACATGGGACATATCATATTATTCTTCTGATCTTTGATTATACAATGATGTTTATCTAATATGGAAGAAGTTATGTCATGCCATTGATCATTTATTACACCCCGAGGTTTCCCTAATATAGAGGTAGTAATATAATTCCATTTATTTGGGATTACACATTGATGTTTCCCTTATATGTGGGTTTTACAATATTATCATTTCCTAGGATGCCTGCTCGACATGGCCTGGTTGTCTGTCTGACTTGGTTGATTGCCTGGATAACATGTCAAAGGATTTTTGGACATGTATGACTATATTATAGACATGTAAAAAGATAATAACATGATCCAATTTACTTTTCTGGGGGACGTATCATAATCTGGATGGAATGTTTTAGGAACATTATATGATTGAGGCTAAGTTTTCTAGAGGAAATCAGAGGACGTAGTTGACTTGTACTGGAGGCAATCATATGAAGTTGGATGACATGTTTGGAGGGCATCATATGATCCAGAAGATATGTCTAGAGAAAAAAATGTGATCTATCTATGTTTTTTTTGTGTCATTTTAACTATTGGATAACATGTTGGGAGGGTTCCGTGAGATATGCCTTGTAATCCTGAAGGGCTTCACAAGATCTTGCTGGCATTCACTAGCGTCACCGCATAATTTGGATGATATGTCTATAGGACCTCATAAGGTCTTTATAGTGAACTAAAAGGGTTTCAAAAGACTTTGGTGGTATGACTGGAGGGAGTTCATGACTTTATTTGACATGTCCATGGGACATCACATGATCCAAATAGTATGCCCAGGGAGCATCTTATGATCTGTGTGACATGTCTCAATGGTATCTCAAGACCTGGGTGGCTTATTCAAAGTGCATGAGGATCATCGTATATTTTTTTTCACATTAATCTCATTTATTTTAGTCTTTTATATAATTTTTAACTCATATGTTCTTTAAATTTACCCAATGTTAGCTTATTTAGGTTTCGTGTGATTCAGAAGATATATGAGACTCCCTGTACAAAACATGGATGAAACTGTATAAGTCCAACATGTGACTACAAGTGATCACGTGAATAACATATGCATGTTGTGAAACACTTTGAGTCATTCCTCATATTTTACCTAGTGGAAGAATTTCATGATCATATGATTTTTTGCTCCGAGAAGTCTGCTCAAATTCTCCAGTGTATGATTGAGTGTGGATGCCTTTTTTGTACTGATGTGGAGGAATTTTTAGGGATCACCTTCATGATTACAAGTTGTATTTTGTGGAATGTATCTCACATATTTGGGGTGGAGTTGGTGGAAGGATTTGGTGTCATGTGTTTTGCAAGATCCTTCCGTATGTCATCCTAGGGGATCACATGATTTCCAGCTACCACAAGACTATCCTATCAATATCCCATCTATTAAACTCTGTCCAATCAAAAGGGTCTTTCCTAATTACATTTAAATGATGGAGGAATTTTACAAGGTTTGTATCACCTTACCATGGGCCTTCGTGAGATTAGGATTCCTGTTGAGAGGGTCTCACATGATATGATGCTTTGTCTGAGAGATTTCGATGGAGAAAGGTGGATTGCTAGGGGCATTCAATTGACCATGTTTTCAGTACAAGAGGTATTATGCGATCATAATGGATTTTAATGGGGGTTCAAATTATCAATGGTGATCTCCTGTGGTATATAACTTTTTTTACATAAAATCAGTGTATCTTCCCCTCGAAAGAAGCTCCCATCATTTACATTTTTATTTCCTCATTTATTTTACAGGGGATGGGGATCTTGTGAACTTGTATGCGTGTTGTCTAAGAAAATAACTATCCCCATCAGTGATGTGTTTCATGACCAATAAATGAACCTATGGTGATGTATGAGAATTATCATGGACAACCCTTCTATTTATATTTGGATCCAGAGAGGGAGCACATAACTGCCTAGACATGTCAGAACCCATTTTTCATGATGACAGTGTCATGGAAGCTGTCTCTTTTGTGATAAGTGAAAAATATCTCTAGGGATTTTTAGGTGTCTTATGTACTTCATGGGTGTTTCAAATGAGGATTTATGATTTAAAAATTATTCCGACTTTTATATGTTTTTCTTCTTATTTGATATGTTTTTTATATGGGTTTTCAGGCGTTTTCTGATTGAAAAGTCACTTGATCTAAAGGAACTCATTTAGTGGCTAAAAAATGAGAGAAAAATGTCTTGGACACCTTCTCAAGAAAAAAGAGTTTTTCAAGGTGGATCCATTTGATCTCCCACAGGTCATGTACTTCACATGTCCTTTTCACATGACCATCTTATGGTTATGTGATCACAAATATTTTTGATGGTTATGAGATCTATATAATCTCGACTACATTTTCATCCTTTTTTTTCTAGAGAAAATAATGCCCATTATTTAGGTATTTATTCCCTTTTATATTTTTTGATGCTCATTTAGAGAGTTTCAGTATAATTTTGTTGTCTTTTGTTTTCCTCTCAATAGATATTTGGTTGGAAAATTTCATTGGATTCATTGGGGTCAACTTCGATGAAAATGTATTTTAAAATGAGACAAAAGATTAATTTTTTTTACCAATTTACGTTTATTAGAAGTTTTGAATGACGATGAGTCGGTACACAATTATTTTCCCCCCAATGCATTGGGTAATGATGTATTCTTCAGAGAAGCTCAGAAGTTATCAAAAAATTATTATTATTTTTTATGGGTGATATGAATATGATATTCCAATAAAAAATTATGACGATTCCATGCTTCAATACATTTTTTCTTTATGATATAAAATTAATCACATTGATAAGGGTTTGCAGCTTATTTCTTGAATTAATATAATTTTTTCATTTTATTTGAGTACAATGTATCCTCTCATGAAATTGATTCATCTAAATGAGTTTAATTTTATTTAAATAAATAATAAGTTTATATTTTTTACACCATATTGAGATTTTTATTTTCATTATAAATTTTATAATTATTTTAATAGTGTTTAAATATGATCAGGAAAAATTACAAAGTAGTGTTATTATGATTAATCTGGAGTAAATAAAGTGAAAATAACACATCTTATAGAACAAATTCATTCATTTAAGGTTTAAGAATACAAGTTTGGTCATATATTTTTATTAATTTTGTATCATATTCCTGCAAAAATCTAAACCTAAATCTCTTAGCGATGTCAATATTTTTATATTGGTAGTAAACTATATAATTATAGAATGGTTATGTTCTGGTTATTATAGTTGTTATCATAGAAGAGTTTAGATAAATTTAGAGGTTAGGAAGTTATTGTTATCGTATAATTTTAAAATATTTATAAAACATTTATCTTTAATATATTGGTGTGGGATAATAATTTAGAAGAGTTTGAGAAGGTTGCAAGTTAATTTTTAATGTGATTATTATTATTTTTGGGAAACGTTCAGTGGATGTTTGGGAGTATTTATCAATGTTTTGATATTTTAAGATTTTATAATTCTATAAGAATGATTTGAAGAGTTTTTTAGATTTTATTTATTTTTATAGAGTATTATACGAAGTTAAAGAGGTTAAAAATTAAGTCAACAAAGGTTAAATAGAAAGATACATCGGTTAAATTGAAAATGATATATGTTGAAACAATGTTTTAATAGTTTGAATTATAGGTTTCATGGATTAGAATATATTAGGATGAATGTTTCATATGATGATTTAATTTAATTTTTTGGATAATGTATTCACTCACACAAACCATTTTTTAGTAAATGGATAATAATAGGAGGAATAAATTTTAATAACACTCTTCATACAATGATGGATATTATCATTTAGATCTTCAGATCTATTAATAGTTGGAAAATATAACAATATGATATAAAAAAATGTTTTTAATACTTTAATCATGAAAAATTCATTTTGGTCATTCCTTATTTGGAATTTGAAGTGAATTGGTGGTGAAAACAAATCAATATTTAAAATTAAATGTTGAAATTGAGCCTATGGAATGGAAAAAATTCATGTAAATACATTTTCTCATACTCACTATCTCAATATGGTAAACTAATTTCTTATAATCAAGTAAAATTTTAATAATTCTATTAACAATTATATGAATTTTTTTTCTTCATATTTTCAAGGTACTCTTTTGGAAAACTCATTCACATGCTTGAGTCTTATGATATTATAAAGAAATATACTTTTCTTAAATAGTTAAGATTAATGAAAATATCAAGATATAATTTTTATGAGGTAAATGATGAGTTTTATAATCTAAAATTAGAAAGAAATGTTGAATTATCAATAAAAAATTATATTATTCCCATTTTAAGATGTGTAGATTTTTTATTGGTGATAAAAATTAAAATCGTGAGGTTGATATTTCTTTAGGGGGAGAATGGGACAACCCCAGTATTTTTGGTAATATATTAGTGTTTTATTTTATTAATCTTTATATTAAAAATTTATATTTATTCAATAAATATTTACTTTGAATTTTATATATGTTCTTTTTATGTCAGAAAAGTTATTTTGTGATCAATTAAATTCTCATTATATATTTAAAATTATCATTTTTAACTTCATGAGATAAAAGATGTAATAATTATAAGTAGAATATATTTCATTAATATGACTTAATATTTTTACATATTTAAATAATTATTTAATTATTATATATCATATATATGGATATTTATGTTATTAAAACTATTTTATATTTATTATATTTATTATTATAATATTATGAATAATCAGATAATGATATAAAATAAGAATGTGATTTTCAGTTTAAAAATAAAAATCCATTGTTTTAAAAAAATATTTAATATTTAATATATTTAGAGTTATTATTTTAAAAATATATGTTGTGTAATTTTATATTGATTTTAATTAAATTAATATCATATTTTAAATATTCATGTAAAAATAAACCTGTTTTTTTAAAAACATTTATAAATAATAAGACATGATAGTAAATAGAAAATTTTATATATAATCACAGTTTTTGATTAAAAAAATTATGATAAAAGATTATAAATGATGTTTTTATTTAAATTTATGTTTTATAAATATTTACAGTATTTTTTTTAAATTAAAATTTTGAATTCACTATGGTTATAAATTGAGGGATACATTTGAATTCAAACTCCTTTAAAAAAAGAGTTCAAATTTAAATTTAGTTCGGTTCATTATTAACATATGAATATCTATAATTTTTTTATAATAAAATGATAAATATATATAATATTTTTTAATATTATATATATAATGCATTATTATAAATTTTTTGAATATTCAAATTCAAGTTTATTAGTGGTCGATTAATAAAGTTAAATTCTTTATAAAAATTAGAGTTCATGTTTGAACTAAACTTTACCACCCTTCATTAAATTCATTTATATAAAGTTATAAAAAACTTAATAAAGGTATGAAACATGAAATAATACATTATATACCTAAAAATAAATTGATAATTCAACATTTGAATTCAAATTTGTTAGTGGTTAAGTAACACATTTTTTTAATAAGAGTTTGAGCTATGATGTAATGTTACTTTCTATTATTATATTTTTATCGAAAATTGTGTAGAATATCATATAGAATTATGTAAACTGTATTAATTTATAATATACTGAAAATATCAGGTAAAATTAATCCAGTCAGTATATATTAATGTTTATTCCAAGATAAATATGAAAATTCTAATCTAATTCCGATGTAGTTCTTGCACAACATAGGATGCGTCCAAATTTATTTCTTAATGATAATATTAATTTGGTTTAATGTGATGATTAAATTTAATAAATAAATATGTGGATTAATCAATTATTTTAATATAAATTTATGAATTTTAAAAACATACAACTTGATAATTATCCAAATTCTTACTCATTGCTTGCGTAGTGTAAGAAAAGTAAAAAGTCACATATTAAATATTTTAATATGATATGAATGGAAATAAATAATTTTATATGATAATAAAAAATAATAATATTTTTTCTTTGTAAATATTTTATTTTTAAAATTAAACAATGGGATAGTTATCCAAAACAATTATACAGTGTCGATATAGTGCTTGTACAAGCATGATAATGGTTTAAAATAAACAATCTAATATGTTTTATATGTATTAGAGTATTTCATGGTTTTTGAGGATAAAAATGAAAATAATGTAATGAATTAAATATTCTATCATGAATTTTGAAATTTTTTATAATTTTTTTTACTTTAATAACAATATTAACCCAGAAAATATATTTTAATGGATTTTTTTTTGTTAAAAATATTTTATACCTTAATAAAAATAATAAATAATTATCATGAGTCATATAATGATGATATAATCTATAACATATCTAATATTATTTATTTATAGACTACTTTCCACTTAAAAATTACATTTTTAGTCATTAAAAGAGTTAATATTATTAAAAATTTCATTAAATATTATATATTAATGATGACTCATTTTACCCTTTATAAAACAAAAAAAACATTCAATTTTATCTCTATATTATGATCATTTTTATTCTACTATAATACTTCTATATGTTCTATAGATTTTGGTCTTAATCCTTTTCTTAATTTCATTTATTTGAAACAGATTCTATATTATTAATCTATCTTATATGGTTTATTTATTATCTATTGAATATATTTTATCACAATTTTTATTCTATATATGGGAATCACAATACAATTTCATGCCATCTCTCTCATTGGATTTGGATCTTACATTACCAAGGTGGTAAGGGGCTTCTTGGATCACATTCCTATCATTGAGTTATGATATTTTTTCTTCGATTAAATTCTTATATTATTGTGTATATCCTACCATTATATATATATATATATATATATTACATTTCCAATTTTATTTTTAAATATTTATATATTCTTCTCAAAATATTTTTTCGAATGATTCTTACTTCCCTTGTTGTTATTCTTTCAAGGGGGATCTTCTATTTCACTTTTACTATTATCTACGGAATGTTTTTACTACCATTTGAACTTTTCATTTTTATTTTTTTATATCCCATCTTGATTTAATAATTACATATTATTTATGAAAATTTCAATTAATTCATATTCTTTTCTTCATAGATTAATAATTTTATATAATTTCATTCTTCAATCCTTTTTTTAAATATTTTTTTTATCTTATACACTAAAAGTTCCATATTCCATTTAATTTGTATTATTTGAATTAGTCTATAAACTAAATATCCCTCATGAAGTTCAATTTAAAAACGAGTATCTAAGTTGATTTTGGATGATCTCAAATGGTACATAGTCAATATGGAATTGATCTTACACAAAGGGTTATTGTTTTTTCTTAATAACTATTCTATCCTAGGGTGTGGTGTTTAGATGACCTTTTATTATTGAAAATATATGAAAAAATTATTTAGAATAATTCATTCATGTTTTTTGGATATTTTTGTGTCTTATTTATTTGAACATTATCATGGATGAGTTTGAATCACTTAATAGTTTAGTGGAGATGCATAATAATGAAATGTGTGATGTTCTAAAATATTTGTGAAATAATGAAATGAATTATATAATCATGTTGCAACTGATTAATGTTAATTTCACATGGGAAATACTATACATGGCATGAGATTATGGAATTACTGAGTCATTCATATATATAAATAGTTTAATTTCATATGAGGAGAAACAACCATTTTCACTTAGGTTTCACATTGATGTTAATGATAGAGTATTGAGTCCACCTTTTGTGAGAATCTGTGCCATACAGTTATTCTGGTGCAAAAATAAATTAATATTACTTAAGGTAAATTATACCAAACATGAATTGATTATTCTACCTTGGTTCATTCGAGGAGGTAAGAGAGAAACCAACTGAACCATGAATAAAAACAGAGAGAATTAAGTTACATGTTATTTTTGGGTGTTAAGTGATCATGTTCCACAAGACACTGGTTCGCACCAAAATCAAAAGTGAATAGAAGAATACCATGAAATAGTGTAAAAACCAAACTGCTACTATATAGAAATATAATATTTATCGAGTTTTTGAGTTTGGAGTCATGCCATGATATTGGGAAATCGTAATGCAGTAATGAGTACATTTGAAAAAGATTGGATAATTTTTGGATTTGAAAAATCAATTCTTCCATGCCATCGTCTACCAATCACATTACAAAGGACTATCTAAGATATTTTAAGATACTATAATCTCCTTGGGATTTTGTCTTATTTATCTTTTTGATATTAATATCACATCAAAAATAGGGGAGCCATACTGTAATGCATGCAATTTCAATAAATTAATAGTTAACACATTATAAAAAAATGTGTGTATGGCGAAATAAAGAGACAGACACCTATTCCATGGGGGATTTAATTATATTTTGAGAATAACAAACAAGTATACACACCAAATCAATAATACATAGGAACTTGAGGTATGCGAAGTAGATATTTTTTTACTTTTTAGTTCTCATCAATTATCTTGTAATTATAATTCATGAAAATCCCCATGATCCTTTGGTTATTATTTTGATAATAAATTGAAAATTTGGGTAGCATGATCACAACAGATTCACACAAATTATAAGGCACCTGATAATAAGGGTGTGTAAACTTGGTAATAACCATTGTGTATATGTGTGTTATTTATTTATCAACCAATTTTTATAACATCATCACCTTTAAGATCATTTTAAAATAACTTATATTGGGAGTCATGTTGTTTGAAAGTGAGGGTTTTGTTTTTAATGACCATTAATTTGACCCCCACTTAGTAGAGGTAAAATATCCCATGGGAATAACAATTTTAATCTAAGTTATGTTGTTTGAATTTGTTTTTTTATATTTGAATAAATTATCCCTTTTAATTTTTTTACTGTAATTCTTGAGTAGCGGTTCCATGTAATATTCTGGAATATGTAGGTCTGTTTCTAATTATTTCGATATTTGATCAATGATATCCATGAAATATTTGGATACCATCAATAATAATTTGATTCCTTATTTCAATGGTAATGTATTTCATATATTTATATAGAGGACATTTCCATATATTATTTCACTCGGCCTATATGTTGTTGGAATCACTAAGAATGGTGCTAATCATCCCAAAATTGGGATGACCTACACTTTTCTTGAAATGAAAAATATATAACCCAATCAAAGAGAAAAAAATCCTTAATCTAATTAAAATTTCATAAATATTTGAAATTAATAATTATAATGAAGAAATAAAATGGAATATAGAGAAAACTCCATGATACCCATTAAGGAGACAACAAGGTAAATGAGACTCAAATAAAAACATGTTGGGCTTAGTTTAATGATATCTGAATGTGAGAAGATCAATGAATGTAAAAATTGATTATATAAGTAAACAAAATAGTAATCTATATTTGAATATATGGTAAAAAAATTGATGATTCTATTATCTTGATTAAATATATGAAAATTCTCCTAGATAAATTTGATGCAATGATTTCAACCCTAGAGGATTTAGAACAATATGAGTAGACCATATAAAAACTAAATAATTTTTTAATCAATTATGATATGATAACAGGGCTATAATTAAGGATAAAAGATAAATTAGAGAAGGATTTATTATTCAAACTAATAAAGGACTCAAATCATGCAAAGTTAAAGAAGCCTCATAAAGAAGAGACATATGTTTAAGGTGATATTATATACTTTATAGAAATTATCAGTTTATTCTCAAATGGTATATTGTGAGGAAAAGGTAAAAATTGTGTCTATATTTCATTTAAGTGATTTAATAATTGCAATATTAGACATTCTTTAGTTGTTTTACCTGAAAATAAGAAGAATATTATAAATATTATTAACCTAAAATATTTTCAAGGTAGATAATGTTGGATAATGGATATAATGAAGGAATATTTTTTAAATTAAAAGGAAAATCTAATACAAAAATAAGAGAACTATTTTCTAACATCATAAATCCACATATTGTGATGAGTAAAGTGAAAGGGAATAATAAGAATTATAGAATTATGGGGTAAACAACATTTATAGAAAAACTAAACTAGCCTAAATTTTTCTTAAGTAATGATGAATAATAAGGGAGTAGTGAATAATAAATTAGTGATGAGGAGATACCAATGTAGTTTTAAATATGATCATAAATCTTGGTGTTATTGAATAAAAATGGAAGTCTTGCTATACAAAATAAGGAATTGAAGATGGATAATGATTCATTGATTCATTACCTTGATAAGCTAAAACCTAAAGGCATTACAAAGATAGAAATTTTATTAAAAAAAGGAGATCTTAAGGAAATTCTTGAATATATAGATAAAGTTATTGAGATAACCATTTCAAATTAAATTTTCAAGAATGATGAGGTAAGGTATATTGAGGAAAATTTAATTAAAGATTATAATTCCATGAGTAAATCGAAATTTGTGGAGTAAAAAAATTCAGTTACTGAAGTTATAGAAAGATCAAAATTAATAGCTAAGGTTTGTAATACTAAAAGGCATCTTAGTCATTGTCTTATGGTTCGAAGAAATTTTTTTAGACACTCTATATTCTAATTTGGTTAATGGAAGTAGTGAAAATGGAAATCATAGAGTGATTTCCTTGCCTATGGAATATGATAACAATTCAAAAAATTAATGATGGTACTGAAAATTATATAATCAAAGAGTTATAGAAAATTATGGTTTTTGAGACTATGCCTATTAAAAATGTTAAAGGGAAATCTTCTAATAATTTTATGATTTAAAGACAATAATGTATATAAATGTAGAATAAGTAACATGGAACATATTTTAAATATATAACTTTATATCTGAGTAGATTTCACATTGAGGTAATATTTTAATGTCATATATTATATGGGAACAAATACTATGTGCATTACCATAATCACTCACTCCCCAGTTGAAGTGAGGCTTTGAATTTAGGGGGGATTAAACTTAAAATTCTTAAATTCTCAACATAAAAACATAAAAAATAGAAGGAATAATTTCAAAACTCATTTTATTCTATTTAAAAATATCGGGAAAGGTGTGATCAACCTAGATAAACTGATAACAACTGTATTGTCTTACTACCAGTGTAGATGAAGGAATTTTTTCGAAATATTTTAATGTAAGGAAAAATCAATAACACGAAATAATGGTTGAGGTATCAAACAAGAATGTAAAATTAACGAAGTTGGTGATAATTGATTGTGGTTTCTCATCACAAGTGATCGGAAATAAAATATTTTAAGATGTATTTAATAGTATAATATAGTTTCTTCCACTTAAAGAAATTACAGACCAATCAATATGAAATGTGTTGGATACACCAAGTTTGATAATAATAAATTTATTAATGTTATCCTTATAAATGTATCGAAGAGTAATATTTTTATTGTTTCTAAACTTTTTGATAATGGGAATGTGGTGGTATTTTTGAAGAATAAGTGTATAATAAATAATTTTAAGGATTAAATGATTACATTTAAGGGGTAGTGAACATGCAACAACTTAATTTGAAGTTTTGAATATCAAAATTCATGTTTCATGAGCATAAAAAGGAAAAATAAACTATAGTATTTTATACATGTCCATTTGGGGAAGAATAATATAAAAAATTCTATGAAACACGATGTTTTGAGAAATCAATGTAATCTTTATCATTAAGAGATCAACACATCTATTATTTGTCACAACAGATAGATGGTGAATAATAATCACAAGTTAGTGGATATTAAAACCAACTATCCTCTTGATTTAATACACTTAGATGTGTTTGGATCTATGAACATAAATTCAACCAATATAGATTTGTATATTGTGACTTTTTTGATGATTTTACTTATATTACTTATGTTTATTTTATGTTTTGTATATAATATCTCTTGAGAATCTCAAATAAATTTAAAGGGTTTCTAAGAAATGAACATGATGTTTCATCAAAATATTTAGATCTTAAAATGTATATGAATACAAAAATTAATACTCTGAGATATACCTTAATAAACATGAGAAAAAAATACTATAGTACTCCATACACACCCTACAAAAGTAGAGTATCTCAGAGGAAGAATAAAATATTAGTGGAAATGGGGGGGGGGAATTCTATCATAACATGAAATATCGAAATTATTTTAGAGGTAAGACACAACCATTAATATCTACAATATGAATTGGTTTTTATTTTGACCCAAATTGGTTAATACACCAATGATTTTTTTGGAATAATATATTCTAAATTAACATTAAGGTGTTCTATAGACTTCACTATATCAATATTAAAGGTAAGAATTTCAAAAAGTTCAGTGATAGGGTAAATGAAGGAATATTTCTAGTTATCCACCTGGTGGAAGAATTTATTGGTACTAAAATAATAATTTTATAAATATTATTGATATATTTAGTGTGAATGTGTTGGAGAATAAAAATATTGAACCCGAAAATATACAAAGAGAAAGCAGAAAAGGGGTAAAAAATCAAGAATCTTGGTAATTTCTAATCACACTAAATTGTTTTTATAAGTTGAACAAAAAATTATGGATTAGTCCTTAAAATATAAATGTTATATTTAATTAGTGGATTATTAGTAGATCCAAATTGATAAAAATAACACTTGGTAATTAGTGTTACGTCCCAAATAAGAAAATGTGATTTAGATAAAGTGGGTTTCTCAGAATAATCTTAATATGAAATATTAAGTAGTAACAAACAAATATAATCTTTTTTTAATGAATGTTACCAAATATAGGGTACTGATTTTGGTGATAATTTTTCCCTAGTCACAATGAAAAAAAAATTAAATCATTCTTATGATTTATGCTCAATTAAATTGCCAATTTTTTTAAATGGACATAAAGTCGGCAATTGTTAATGGTAAACTTGAGGAAAAAAGCTATATTAAACAACTAGAAGGGTTTATAATTGATCTATATTTTTTGAGTGATAAATATTAATTAGGTAATTTATGATCTAAAATAAACACCATAAGAATAGTATTTAAATTTCTACAATAACTTAATGGGAATGTAATTCAAGAATGGATAAGTGGATTAAAATCTACATGTCAAGGAATATGACATAAACTCACTCATTTTAATTCTTTATATCAATGAAATAATCTTTTCTAGAATAATATATGGAACATGTGGGGAATTTGGTAACCAAAATAGAAGGCTCTTCAAAATTTAATTGTTGGTGCAAGTCACTAATGAAATATATTTTACCTTTTTTTCACAAGAAAAGTATGCTCAAGAGATACAAAATAAGATATAATAAAAGAACCATGAGAGTGATAAAATACTATAGAACATGGGAAAAATATGTGAATGTATTTATAATTAAAGAGTGTGAATTAAAAAGTGTTACAAAGGCTCATTAGCAGAGCACTAAATTTGATGAAATCAATATCATAAATTATGTTTGTAGTTATAATTTTTGCATTATTACAAAGAAACCTAAAGGATTCACAAATTATATAATCAAATAGGATATTGTTCTACTTCAATGCAACTCTTGATTTTGTATCAATTTATGACAATGGTACATAATTAAATCTTTATGAATAAACTAATGTAATTTATGTAGGAGTTCTTCAAGATTGAAAGTACACTTTTAGTGGTGCTTTATTTATCAAAGGAATATGTGTTGAATGTCACTCCAATAAGAATAAATCTTCCACTCATATCACAATATACTTTGAGTGCATTGTAGTATCACAAGACACAACTCAAATGATACAGATGAAGTCAAACTTAAAGATATATGGGTTGATGTCTCATACCCATTAGTTATTAGGTGTGAAAATCAAAGTGAAATCAATTCTTCCAAAAAATCCCCGTAAGTATTTCATGGTTATTTTTCCTCTTTCAAGGATTTTAAATTATCTATAAAGGTGGTGAAATAAAGAGGATATATTTGTACCAATGGAATGATACTTAAGTTTATTTCGTAGGTGATCAATAAGAGAGGGAGTAGATGAGGAGAAGACCTCTAAATTAAAGGGATATTGAGGTATTGGAATCTGGAGTTTATATAAGAGGTAATATTTTGATTTTCATGTTTCATGTTGAAAAAAAATAAAAAGGGGAACATTGAAGGGCTATTTGAGTGATTGAAGCTTTAAGAAGCCTCATGAAGTTGAATTGATAAAGGAGGAGCTTAGATGAGTTGATCTTAATCAAGACATGATAAATATGGAATTAATCATGTACTGAGGGATATAATTATGTCACAATCACCATTATATCCTATGAAGATATTTTTAGGTGAATTTGTATTCAAGGAAATATATGAATTATATATTGAGAAAATTTCATTCATGAATTTAGGATTTTTTTTATTCATTGTAAGAATGCGTATGGATGAGTCATAATCACTTTGAAGTTGAGAAAAGGTTCATTGGAATTAAAATAGTGAATTTGTAATACAATTTTGAAATCTCATTGCAAATGAACACATCACACCATAAATATCTAGATTTAATTTCATATGGGGAATAATTTACCTGATGGGATTGATAAATATTCTTATGAAAAATTGAGTTAATATCACTTTAGTAGAATCATTTAATTGTCACTTAGGCTGTTTCATGATGTTATTAATAGAGAAATGAGTTCACCTTACATGATAAAATACCCCATGATTTAATTTTGATATAAGTAGAAATGAATCTAACGTGAGAGGTATTGCAATGAAAATGGGTTAATTTTTATACAATGGTGTATATTAGGAGTTAAGAGAGTATCCTATTATTTCATGTAGCAACCCTAGGAGAATTACGTTCTATACAATTTTAGGGAGTTAAGTGTTTTTGTATCAGAAGTCACCAATTCCTGAGGTAATGGATAGTGAAGAGAAGAAGATTACAATGCAATGGGAAAACAACACTACTACTATCCAGGATATAGATTTCTAAAAATTTAATGGTTCTAGAGTTTTAAGGGATGTGATGAAAAACATAATCTACATGGTTCAATGAGTTTGACTCAAGAATATTAGTATATTTGTGGTTTTGAAAAAAATAGAATGTTCCATTCCACAATCTACCAATAAAACCACAAAATAATAGTCAAATATATATTAAGATACATTTAGATCCTTATGATTTGATCTTCTATATCTTTCAGATATGAGGATCACATCATAAGAAGGGGTATGACATGAAAATTCATGAAATGTCTATAAATTAATAGGAAACACATTTTAAAAATGTTATTGTGATAAAATAAAGAGAGAGTCACCTATTCTAGGAACATTATAAGAGGGATTCAATAAAATTTTGATGAAAAAAACAAGGGTTGACACCAAGTTTAAATTTTAGTGGGACTTGAGGTAAGGGAAGAAGATATAATTATACCTGTTGGTACTTGTTATTAATATTCTAATCAAAGTTTGAGACCATATGATTACTCCTTTATTTGTTCTGTTATATAATGATTAGAGCTGTGGGTAAGAGTATCACAACAATTTCACACCAAGGATTAACCACCTGATACTAAGGGTGAGTAAACATTGTAAAAATCCTTGTGTCCATGTGTGTTATTTCCCAATCAACCTATCATCATTGAATTATCACCATCAATATCATTTCACACTTACTGATGACCAAAATCATGTTGATTTAAAGTGAGAGTTGGTGTTTTTTATAACAACTAATTTACCTCCCATCTTAATGTTGGTATACTCTCTCATGGGCTTAACATAAAAAACATGTAAAAATAACTTGTACTCATTTTCTCCATAGGTAAAAAAATGTTTCCCTCTTTCATTGTACTCTAAATAAGGAATTGGTTAATCCATTTTATTTGATTAATTCGGGCTAACATTAATGCTTATGTTTTTGAAATTGGAATGAAAACTTATAATTTATTAGATCTTGTTATGGTTCATGGAAATCATACATGATTATGGGTTGGTGTGAATTTATATACCCCATTAATGTATTGGGTAAGGATGTATCCTATAGATAAGTTTATTTTTTATTTTGGGTTATTATAATTTTTTAGGTGATTGTAATATTATGTTCCCAAATACCTTTATATTGTTTCTTTTTTTTTGTATGAGTAATTTATGATAATATTTTAAATCCATTTATATGAGTATTGTTTTCAATTTCTTGATTTAATACTAGTTATTTTTTATGAGTTTAATGTATCCTCATGTGAAATTGATTCATATTTATGAGATTTCAAGGCCTAACAAGTTTCTTCTCTATGATTACCTATAACTGAGCTTTATATCCTCATTACATATTTTCTAATTATTTTTTTGGGGTTTAAAGATAATTAGGAATAATACTAAATTCAGGTTATGTTGATTTGTCTAGAGTAAAGTAGGTGAAAAGAACATGTCCTAAGGAAGAAATATATATATTTTTTGGATTAAAATTTTAGTTTTGTTATGTATTTTTATGATTTTTATGTCATAATATTCTAAAATCCTAAGACTAAAAGATTTTGTAATGTTAGTTTTTTAGTATTTATATTAAATTATGTATTTACGGTACAATTATATTTTATCCTTTAGAGTTAGGAACGATGAGGATATATAAAATTTTAGAAACCTTATGCTTATATTTAGTTGATCCAAAAATTATTGATGAAGAAAGAAAAGGTCGAAAATAGGTCAAATATATGAATGGTTATTTATATTAGATTAATTAGAAAAATACCAGGTAATAATTCTATCATAAATTTATGGATCTATCATAAGTTCCAAATGCCTATAAAAAATATTAACTCGTTTTAAGAATTAATCAAAAATATGGACAGACTTGTGTAAAATGGATATGAATAACTTGGTGTAATATATGAGGGTGAAACATATGCATATGTTTAAATATTTTAGGCTATCAAAATATTTCCCCTCATTGATTTATATTGTAAATTCAATTCTTATCATATGTGTAGCATCACACCCTGGGGGACACTTAAGGGTTCCCAAATATGGTGTCCATAAGACCTCAAGTGCGCTTCCACAAATGCTAGAGGTTTCCGACTAGTGGAGAGGGACTTTGGAGTGTTCATGGTGAGACTATTCCATCATTAATCAGAGTAGAACACAAAAATATATGTCTATACATATAAAATATGAAACAATAGAGGAAATAATACAAAATATACAACATCAATACCAAAATACATAATCATGAAAATTAGTAAACAATAATTGGGAGGTGAATAATAAATATATACAAGTGATGATGATCTTACACAAAAAAGACTATGAAAGGGGAAGGGGATACACGCATATACCACAAGCTAACAAAATCTAAAAAAGTAAAAAACTACTATAATGATCATCTCAAGCATAGGCTTGGTTCAATTCCATGAACTCCATCGTAGAGCTGTCAATAAAGCATTGGATGCTGGATGATTCCATTTTTATATTCCGAGAGTCATAAAGTTTACTCAGCTACTAATACAAGCCCAAGTAGAGTGTGACATAAAATCCTAGGAGGTAACCACCAATACTTTCTAGATCAATCCATTCGTGTAATATAAAATAAACAATGTCTATAATTATTAAATGAAAGTAATAAATATATAAATAAATAAATAATCTGGGATGGGTTTTTATTGGAATCCAATCTAATTTACTTACATCAGCAAAAGTCAGTGAGTATGAACCAAGAGATCCTACCAAGGTTTTGTGAGTGGAGTAATATGTGAGAAGGTGGAGTATCTACAAGCTTCTGATTGGGCTTATAGGATACGCCCATACATTTCCAAATATAGAGGATAATTTATAATTTGAAGACATTCATTTATTTCAAATAATTTAATCAAAACACTGTTATAAAAATATTAAAAGTCATCGTAAACCTATCTAAGGAAATTATAAAAGAATCCCATGTATCTCTCTAGGGTCTTATTAAATGTACAATGCATAAGGAGTTCATCCAATGTGACCCAAGAATGAATTCCCAATTGTCACTCTAGGCGTGGTGTGGATACATCATGAACTAGCCTCTAAGTCTATTCTAAGTATCGCATAGAGGTGCCCGAGTCATTATTCTTTCATGGTACAACCATCATTCTACAAATATCATCCCAGGGGTCTCCCTAGGGAAATAATGTCACTCGTATAGAGGTACAAACCAATAATTCCCAGTGAGCATGTCCTAAGAATAGCTTATATTTCCCCTGGAGTGTTAACAAAGTATTTACAATTCTAACAAAGAAAGTGTGAGGAGTCCATCCAAGGGGTCCTTAACTCAAAACCCCTTGTATCACCCTTGACACTAAGCTAAAGCATTTAATCAAAAAATGTACATATATAACATGTTTAGAAAATGAACCATTTCATTAGTTTATCCATTATGTCATAAAATTCATATTGGTCAAGGCATTTTCGTTTAATGGTTCATTTATGGGATTAGAAATTTGCATCCCAACACATTGCTCATCACCCAATTCATGCCAAAATAATGAATTTAAGGTATCAATTATAATGAAACACCCCATAAGAGACATTTAAAATATCTAAGGCATGGGGAAATCAAGGATCAATGGTAGAGCGTACCCATTGGATGGCACAAATCCAAGGTGATAAACCCAAGGGGATGGTTCACCACAAGATCGAGTTATAAATGAAAAGGTAAGGATTTCAAATTAATTTAATTTATAAATTAGATGCGATGTTGGAAGAGTCTGGATCAAGATACAACAATGTGAAATATATAATGAAATTAAGTGGGGATAAAGAACATAAACCACCTATGTTAGCCTCATAGATCTTCCCTTTTCTAGCATCGACCTTCGATTCAAGCTAAATCATAAGAAATTAAAGACACTATAAAATAACTTTAAAATGGGTGAAATGATCTTGCATTGAGATAGAATAAGGGGTAGTAAGAACAAAATAAAAAAAGGGTGAGGATGATATAACTTACCTCTATCTTCTTAATGAACCTGATGACGAGAAAAATCAGTACCAAATAAAGGATATGGCTGATACCTAGTAATGTGGAGAATGAGTTCTTTCTATAGAAAAGGAGGAGAGGGTAACCAATGGAGAAGGAGTAAAATGAAAAGGTTTAAAATAATTAAATATAGAAAAAAATAAATTCACCCTCAAATATATGGGTGTAGAGTTTGTCCATAAGGTTGCACAAACCATGGACAAACCATGCACCAAGCCACAACTTCAAGGGCGCACCACACACTGTTTTTTTAACCATGCACAAAATGTGAAAAAATCCATCATCAAAAACCTAGAGTTGGAAAAACAAGTATGAATCTGGGGCCAAAAAGTTGTAGAAAAAAATGTGTGGCCTCCAACACCCCACTATCTGTAGTCGCATGATTTATGGAACCCATTCGGGCCGGGCGACACAGTTTTGACTAACAATGTGGCTGAGTTTTGTTCTTTTAATTTTGGGGCTCCGAACTTCGAATGAGCCCCAAACACACCCAATACATTCTTAAATCCCTTATAAAAAATTATTAGGGATGAAAAATTAAATTTAATTGAAAAATAATGGTCTGTACCTTGGTGAAAATTTGGGACATTATAATCTCCCTTCCTTAAGACAACTCATCCCAAAGTCTCCCTTTTGAGGCCGGCAAAACATATTTTGAGAAACATTCCTGAAATTCTATGTATACACTAGCCTCTAACTCCTAGTTATCTTCCTAAACCTATATGTGCTTCCAAAGAAATTGAACCAGAGGAACTAACCTTCCTCGGAGATCCTTCGTGCTCCGATCAATGATACGTATAAGATGTTCTTCAAAGGATGAATCCACATCTAGATTAATATCCTCAGAGTCAAATGAATGAGATGGGTTAGGTTCATACTGTGAAAACTATGATATATGGAAGACATAATGAATTTCAAGGTATCTTTGAGGTAGCTGAAACGGACAATCTACCATCTTGACCCTCTCTGCTATCATGATAGGCCTGATATATCAAGGAAATAAATTAACCAATCTGTTGATTCGTTTATGATCCAATATAGGTGATACATGTACGAAGACCCGATTCCCACCTCAAAATACATTGGCCTACGTCGATAGTAAGTAAACTTTTTTTTTACTATATTGAGCTATATCTATAAACTTCTGAATCAATTGGACTTTCTATAAAGTCTTTTAAACAATATTAGGACCTAGTAGAGCTGCCTCACCTACCTCTAGCCCGCATAATGGTGAAGGGCATAACCCACAGTAAAGGGACCCTATTCATTTAAATCACTATTTGAAAGCTATTTTTGTTTTAAAATTCAACAATATGTATACTATTTTACCATGAACCTCTAAAATCAAGGATGAAGGCTCTAATAATGTCTTCCAACACCTATATTGTCCACTTAGATGACCCATCAGTCAGAGGGTGATATGCAGTGCTCAAGAGCATTTGTAAACCTAGTGCCTTTTTCAAACCTTTCCATATTCATGATTTGAAATGATAGTCTTAGTCTGAAATGATAGAAATGGGAAAAAATGTAGATTTACTATCTCTTGGATGTATAGCCTTCCCAGTACATCAATAGAGAAGGTATCCTAAATCGGAAAAAAACTGTTCAATCATGGTCAATCTATCTATGATCACTAATACTACATAACTGCATTGAGGGGATCTCAAAAATCATTTCATGAAATCTATGGTGACATCATTCCAATTTCCTTTAGGAATGGAGAGGGGTTGTATAAGTATAGAAGGTCGCTGGTTCTTTTCCATTACAGGATGATAGGAGGAGCACTGAGTGATAAATATTTCTATATGCCTCTTTATACCTATACACCAATACTAAAAGAATATGTCTTGGTACATCTTGGAAAGGCTAGGGTGAACTACCCAAATAGAGGCATGACATTCTCTTATCACCTATTCCCATATATCTAAAGGCACCCAAGAACAACCACAAAAGATTAGAGCTTAAATTCCATCAAAAACCCAACTATGAGGTGGGTTCTATTCTGTTGAAATCTCTCTCAAAACATGTCCCTTAGAATCAGATAAATACCTCATATAAATCCACTTTAGAAGGGAGGATTCCACTTATAGAGAAACTAAGACAAGTTTCCCATACTACTCCGGAACCTCAAGATTCATCTTTGAAAACAAGGAATAAAATTCCACTTATTACTGGGCACTTTGGTGGATTATGTATGAGTCTTCTGGCTCACTGTGTCAGCTACAACATTACCCTTCCTAGGTGTATATGAAAGCTCAAATTTGAAAAATTTCAGGTATTCCACTCACATGCATTGACTCGGATTCAAGTCTCACTGAGTAAAGATTTATTCAAGACTTTTATGATCAATGTAAACAACAAACCACTCTCCCAACAATTAGTTCCGACAATAGCATAGATAATGGACTATGAAAAATAGTTTGAGGTTGTGTGTATGGTATTTATGCTCATGTATCCATAGCTAGAGAGACCGTTATTCTATAACTCAATCAACTTGAAATATAACTACCCCAAGATTGATTATTTTATTATCAAAGTAAATAATATAGATTTTTTCTGGCTTATAAAGAATCACGATTGGCACTGAATCCAATATTACTTTTAACTTCTCAAAAATAACTAACAATATTTTTTCTAGTTTAATTCGACACCCTTCCTAGATAATCCCATAAGTGGAAATACCAAGCATGAGAAGTCCATTTTGAATCACCTTTAATAGCCAACTATCCCTAATAATCTACATATTCCAAATACATTCTTGGGTTGCTACTAAGAAACCATAACACTGACCCTCTCTGGGTAAAATGATATGCCTGACTAAAATATGATATGACCCATGAATTTAATTTTTCAGATCTAAAAGTGTAATTTACTTATCTTGAAATATAGCTGGTTCTCTCTTAGTGTACTAAGAATGATCTCAAGATGATTATAATTGCCTTGCTTATTGTGCGAATACACTAAGATATCATCTACGAAGACTACTATAGAGGAATCAAGAAAAAGGGTTGAAAACCTAACTCATAAAAGTGACGGAGACTATTGGCATGTTCATCAGACCGAACCATATGACCAAATACTCATACTACTTATACATGCTCCTGATCTCTTTACGTGATATGTCAAGTGGCCACACATGCACTTGATGGTAGCTTGAACTAAAATTGATCTTCGTGAAAACTATTTATCCTCAGAGCTAGTTGAAGAGTTCATCTATATGAGTAAATTAATACCATTTATTAACTATAATATGGTTCAGTTAGAGATAATCCATGACAAACCTATGGGTATCATCCACCTTCTTGGTGAAAAGGACTAGATAACCCCATGGTGACGTGATGTGTCAGATAAAAACCTTATCCTCTAGATCTTCAAGCTTTGTTTTGAGTTCCTGGAGATCTGTTTGGTCCATCCTATATAGAGAAATTGATAGTAGTTCCACACCTGGAACAAGATCAATGAAGAACTTGACAACTCTCTTAGGAGGTACCTTCCCCGATCCTTTGTTAAGAGACTGTCCCTTTGGGCTATCACTCTACCTAGACCAGTATTCTTGAGTCTAGCTCGACTTTATTAGAGATCCCATTCACCCTTATGTATATATGTATTTCCTCTAGGTTATGTGAAATATATCTATTGATGATATAAATCCACATGGGATTGATAAGGCACAAGCCTATCCATATCGAGAATTATGTGAGAGCCGGTCATCTCGAGGATGAAGAAAGTCCATAGAAAATGGTACCCACCTATCTCAAGGGGGAATTCCTTACACTGAAGTATACCCTATGATAAAACTCCCAATGGGGTTATTAGAGTTATAATTCCACCAGAGTGTTCTATTACTAAGCCTAGACTTCCCATGGTTGCTGCAGATAGAAAATATTGTGATGCACCTATATAAAAAATGGTTGAAACTAGAGTAGAGGATACATAAATAGTAACACTAACTGTATATGGACCTAGAATATTCTCCTATTGAGTAGGATGTACATAATAGATGTGGCATGAAATGTGAACCTAATATTCTTCATGAGTATCCTTAGGATGTCAAATCTTTTTATGGTTAAACATAGAGGCATGAGGACCTTGTTATTGACCACCTATATGACCCAAACTATCTATAATAGACCATATTTCTACCCAATGAGGAGTTTTTGATCCCACAAATTAATGAGCTTCTATAATAGATCTATTTTCACATGAAACTGGTGGAAAATTTGGACATAAACACTCAAGGTGACCTATCCTACCATAATACCAACACTCGATCGGGTTCCTCATACAATAGGGCTTTTATGTCATGGCCTTCCGCACTAATGACACACATCATATTTTTTGGTGCGTTACACTAATCTGGTACATTCCCCTCACATATCCTCTAAATTTCATTTACTACTACTAGATAAACCCCTACTCTTCCTTGAATCTAAATCTCCCTATTTCACATCACCTGATTCCCTCAGGTTCTACTCAGTGATGATGTCCCGGTTCACTATCTCCAATATGGTGGTAATCCAAAATAAATTCACCTATAAGAAGATGGAATATACTATCCTATCCTTGAATCTCATAATATTAGTCATATCATCACTCATAAAGGTCAATGTAAACTTCTATAACTCAGTGAAGTGAGATGAGTAGTCCATCATTGACATGTCACCTCGATGATGGTGCATGAACTCCCAAAAATGATCTATTCTCATGGTCTGAGGAAATAAGTAGACGAATAATGATATCTGGAAGTCCACCCAAACCATACCCTAATGTTGACCAAAATTGAGTTAGAATGTCTCTCCATCAATTAAAATATTCATGTAGCATTTAGGTCGCTAGCTTAACCCTACTCTATTGAGGTGTCTCGATGTGTTTAAAGATAGGAAGCATAACCACTAGCCATGATTCAGCAAACTGAGATCTTTCAACCCCCAATAAGGTGATAGGATATTATTTTTAGAACTCCTTAATCAGTTCTTCCATAGAAGGGGTTGGTCCGAGAGCACATTGAATGGTCTTCATGAACTAAAAAAACTATTCTAGTACTAGGCATAAATACCCAGCAAAAGATTTGGAGGAGGTACATCATGTGGCAATATAGGAGGTATGAAAGGTGGCTTCCATCCCACCACCTCTGGAGTATGCTCATCTCCACTATCTTGATGTACACCATAATGATGTTTCAGTGGAATAACTATAAAATAACCAAGAAAATGCCTCAGATAGAATTTATAAGAGATAGTGAAAGAGATAAAGAAAGGGCAGGTATAAGGAATGCCTATAGAAATGTTCCAACCCCTAGTATACTCCAAGATCTAGGTTTATGAGATAATAATGAGTGAAAAAATAGTCACATGTGACATGACTTACTTCCCACTACTAGGTCGATTCATCATCATTATCTCGTACATCTTGTATAAAATAACCACTCAATTTTAAAGGTTATGTTTCTTTTAATTTTTTTATGTATTTATATATATCTTTAAATGATTAAATTTGATGGATCATAATTTCCAATTTATAAGTTCCTATACACCTTATAAATTTAAATTTAGTGTCCACTTAATCCCAACCATAACAAGTTCCATCCCCTGCGACAATGATCCATGGATTATCATGCCACAATTGGCTACTTAATGCATCTTCTTTAACCTATGGAGGAAGAAACTATTTGGTAAATCCATACACTTTAATTGTCAATTCTCATTTCACATTCCATCAAGGTAATATTAGCACAGAGACACACACCAACAAATATATATAAAAATCAAGCACTGCAAGGGGTAACAAACAAGCCACAATAAACAATCACATTCAATATGGTAAATGCATGTTGAAAGTAAATATGACATGGTATAATGCATTAAATTTTAATTCTAAAGTTCCTATTATGATTCATGCTTCTATGTGACCTAATATCATAAAGGATAGGATAGAAAACCATTTAAAACACCATCAAAATCAATAATAACAATAAATAGTAACATCACCCAATGGTTAAAATCATTGAAATTGTAACAAGCACAAGAGAAAACGACTTTTACCCATCCCAGTCAATTTGGGTTTCCCCTATATGTGGGTTAACTACTTCTAGGTAGAGGCCCATAACTAAATACCATTATCCCAGTCTCATGTCTAACCAAAAAAAGTTAAAAGGAAAAATGTTCTCTGATACCACTTTATATAATCTCTCCCTAGATGCCACTTAATGTTTCCCCAAGATGATGGAGACAATACCTCAAGAATGACTCTCCATATTCTAGTCTTTTAACTAGAAGAGAGAGATATGGGAGTGCCTATGGGGAGACTATTACTTCATTGATCAGAGTGGAGCGCAACAATATATGTATATACATATACAATATTAAACAAAAAAATCAATAATACAGAATTTAAATTAGTAGAACTAAAATATATAATCATGAAAATAGATAAACAATAAATGGAATATGAATAATAAACAGATACAAGTGAAGACAATGTTAAAAAAATGAGTATGCAAAGGGTAGGGGATACATGCATATACCACATGCTAAAAAAATATAAAAAAATTCCAAAAAATACCACTACTTGAATCTTAATCATATGCTAAATCTTATTCCCCTAAATCTATCCTAGAATTATCAATCAATCATTAGAAGTTGGTCACTTACATTTATCTATTCTTATAGTCATAAAGTCAACTCAAGTACAAATGGTGGAATGAGTAGTGTGTGAGATAAAATCCCAATTTTCCACCACCAATGTTGTTTATATTAATCCATTCATGCAATATAAAATTAACATTTTTTAATAAATAATAAATTAAATTCAAAAATAAATAAATAAAGAAACTATGATGAGTTTTGATAGGACACCCATATAATTTACCTTCCTTGGAATAAGCTAGTGAGTTTGAACCAAGGGATCCTTCAAAGTTAATGTGAGTGAAGTAATATGATAGATGGTGGATTTTACTCAATCTTGAGGTTTGGATTAAGGGATAGATCCCTATATTTCCAAAACTTAAGGATAAATTATCATTTGAAAACAATCATTTTTTGTTTAATTCAATAAAAAATATCTAATAAAAACATTACATGTCACCATAATCCTATAAAATAAAATTCTTAAAGAATCCCATGTATCGCTATAGGGGCTCAGTATCTTTCAAATGCCTAAGGAGTCCATCCAAGATGACCCATGAATGAAGTCCAAAGTGTAACTACAATAATGCTGTTATGGGAACATGAACTAACCTATGAGTATATCCCTGGCATCAAAAATAGGAGCCAGAGTCTCTCTTATTTTATGGTACAACCATATTTCCAGCAAACCCCATCCAAGGGGTATCCCTTATGGAACCAGTTTCAGTCATATTTATGTAGAAATAAATAATTATGGGAGATCCCATCCCACGAATAACTGATGTAATCTCCAATATGTTTCAAAAGAATTAAAAAGTTTAACAAAAAAGGTGTGAATAGTCCATCCAAGGGGTCCTTAAGATGGAACCCCTTGTATCACCCTCAAAATTAAGGTGAAGCATTTAATGAAATAATGAACATATATAATGTGTCTCGAAAAAGGAATATTTAATTATTTGTAGACCTTATATGAGAACATGCATATTGGTAAACGAATTTCTATTTAATGGTTCATTTATGGAATGGGGTATAGGGGCCTAATACATGAATACTCCCCCAATTCAATCCAACGTAATCAATTCCAGTTATCAATTATAAAGAAACTCCCCATGAGGGATGTTTAAAATATTTAAGGAAAGGGAAAATCAATGCTCAGAGGTAGAGCATACTTGTGGGTTGTCACAAATACAAGGCGATGAACCCAAGGGGATTATTTTTCATTAGGTTAGGTTGAAAATGAAATTATAATTAATTTAATTTAATTTAATTTAAAAATTGTAGGAAAAACTTATAGGGTCTCTCTCGCGGAACAAAAAAATAATATATAACACAATAAAATTAGGTGAAAGAACATATATCTACTAAGTAATCCTTATAGATCTTCCCAAATCTGGTGTCAACAATTGATTGAAGATAAAATGGAAGAAATCAAATAAACCATCAAATGACATAAAAATGGGGAAAATGACCTTTCATTAAGATATAATTATAGGGGGGAATATATAATTTAAATATATGGGATATGATGATAGAACTTACCTCTAGCATCTAGATGGATCCAACGATGAGAAAAATGGGTGTTAGATGAAGGAGATATCTGGTTACCTAGTAGGGAGGAGAATGAGTTTTTACAACAGAAAAAGAGGATAAGATATCCTATAGAGAAGAAGGAGGAAAAATTAATGGTTTAAAATAATTAAAAGGGATAAAAATTGTAAACTCACTCTCAACTATTGAGGCGCATGGTCTGGCAACACAGTTGGCCAAAATATTTTCTAACTGTGCACTAAGAGACTAATTCAAATCCCCCCCTACATGGTTAGGAACATGATTTGTCCAATTGTGTACAAGATATTTAAAAATTCACTATTAAAGACTCACGATTGTCCGCATCGGTGTGGGTGGAATGATTTTTACTAATCATGCAACCTAGTTTTCCTCTTTCAATTTTAGGGATCTATGATGCAAACAATCCTTTGACAAACCTGAGTCCTCCTTAACTCCCTTAGAAAACATTTTTAGTGCTGAAAGAAATAAATTTAACCTATAACTAATGACATGTATCTTTGTGAAAATCCGAGACATTATAAGCTAGATGAGAAGTATACTTTTCTTAATAGAGTACTAAAATTAGATGATTATATTGATCAGCTATATGGATTCCAATTAGATGATGATGGACGTAAACTGTCTAGGTTTAAGAAAGAATTATATGGATTAAAACAAGAACTCATATTTTAGTACTCAGAGCTCAATTCTTATATGAGAAAACCAAATTTCATTAGATAAAGAGTTAATCACAAAATCTAGGTTAATAAAATATTTGATAGTCAAATGATGGTCTTAACATATGTATATAAAATTATATTTAAAGGATCAATGAGTTATTATTGTGAAAAAATTTATTCTCTTATATAAATAGAGTTTAATATATGTATATATCATAAGATCATTAAATTTATTCTATAGTTTATAGATTAATCAAAATAAAAAAGATACATTTACCTCATTGAAAATTTATTCTAGGTTAATTATAAAAGGATTTAATATGGAGGTGTACAATCTATTGGGTACACTTATTAATATTATAATAATGCTTATGAAGGATGAAAAATGAAAATCTAGTGAATTATACTGGATATATAATATTTATTGTGAGTTTTTTTAAATTCACGTTGAATTTAGTAAAAACATTATTTATATAACTAGTATTACTTTGAGGTATTAAAGTTCACCTACATATATTAACATGGTTTTAATAAAAAACTTATGTGATATCTAAATGTACTATGAATTGTTTTATGTTTTGGATGAAAATTATAAGCACATGGATTTTACTGATTCTGACTGGGTAGGATTAGTATATGGAAATAAGTCCACTTCAAGGGGTTGTTTATTTTTCGACAACAAGTGTGTATTTTGATTAACTTAGAAATAGAGATGCATATATCTATAAATTTTTGAAACAAAATATATTGATGTTTTACATATCGGTACTCAGTTTCACTAGATGAAACAAAAACCTTTTAATCTGGGAGAAAAAATGGAACCAACTATTTCTATTCTCTATGATAATAATAGTGATATAAATATTAATAAAAATTCAATAAAAAAATTTCAAGAAAAATATATATATTTCAAGTATCATTTCAATAAAATAATATTAGAGTAGAATCTTATAAAGTTTGAATAAATCTATATTAATGAACCAGAAAATAGTATTATAACAAAACACCTCTAAATTAAAATTTTAAAAAACATATTCTAAAAATTATGGTTTAAACCCCCTTTTTTCACATTTTTTAGGTTTTCTTTTCCATACCTATGAATTTCATACTTATTTGTTAACTTATTCGTGTTTAGAGTATTCTATTTAGTGGGAGATTATCCATGGATAATTTTAGTGGTTAAGTGCTAATAAGAAATTTTATAAACTTAATCAACTTAACTTTTTTCAAAAAAGTCATTTCCTTGTACACAACTAGGGCCTTCCATCCATTGGATTATTAGGCTATCATACGACCGATCTGAAGGGTGTTCCAGATCTCCATGGGCTGACAAAAAGTTCTTGGAATTCAAGAAAGTATATTGGGAATGACTTCACCTTTAAATTATGGTAAAAGAAGCAGAATAAATCTAATGTAAAATTACCACAACCCATTCATATGTTAGACATTCACACCAAATAAAATTTACATAAATAAATAAATTGGAACATATACATAGATATAAACCAATCACTTAGCTCACCCTCTAAAACTTCCTCACTGTGCTTGGTCAGAGTCCCACAAAAACCTCCAAAAATATAATTCACCTTCAATAAAGTAAAATAAAGTAGTATCTGACTACTTTGATTATGTACATATTTTAAACGGACAAACATTGGACATTCTAAGAAAATGAATGGTTTTCCTACAAAACAATTTAAAATTTATAGATGGATAATTCAATAAAGTAAACTAAAAATTAACACTCAAAAACTATTAAAAAACTAAAAGATGAAATTGAAATGTTATAGTAGGCATGATTAATATGCTTAGTGGGAATGCTAATTTAAATTACACCCAAATTAAATACTTTAAATATACGATCATTTTTATTCTAGTTAGAAATACATAAAAAGAATTAGTTTTTCCATTTTATAAAAATCAATCACCGGCCATTAATCATTTTAAAACTTTTCTATTATTTTATTTTTAATGAAAATATAACGTTAAAAACCTTTCTTCATCCTATACTGCTATTATTTGAAAAAAAAATCAACCCTTTTCAAACTCTATTTAGGAACATCCCCTTTTCAAATAATTTTTAACTTTTAAAGAAGAAAGAGGCAGGTAACACAATTTAATAGTTTATAAAAGGGATAGAGAGAAAGAGAAATAATTTTATGATTCAATAAAATGGAGGGAAAGTACCATAAAAATAACTATTTTATAAATTAGCACATTATGAAAAATACATAGGTTATTTGTTATTAGTGGGTAATATAGTTCATTGTATAAAATTAATGATTGAATTTGGTCAAAACACAAGGCACTTAGAAATCCCTAAGAATTTTTTTTAGACTAGTGGTGTGGTGATTTCAGTCCATGATTCCACAACGAATCCACTGAAGATTGTAGGCCTTGGCCTAGTGGTGTACTTCTAAGTTGGTCATTCCTTATACTAGTATAATTACAATGTCTGTCTATGAAACCACATCTAATTCACCCATTGTGGAGTGCATGTCGTGGCCTAGTGGTGTGATTTAACTCATCCACAGCACCATAAAAATTATCAAGTTTAGTTTTGTTATCAATGTGGCATAATCAAAATGGATACTCAAAACTAGACTTCCCGCTTTGAATCCCAACTCTCCATGTAATTTACTCATTTAAAAAGAGTAAAATTTCATTTTAAAATTGTAAATATCCATCAATCAACCCACAAAAAACCATTTAATTCATTAATGGAAAGAATTACACCTTAATTAATTTATTATAAATTCTAAGGGATTCATATGAAAACATCTATGAAATACATAAATTATAATCCAAAATTTCAAAAAAATGGGGTTTTTAAATAAAAATCTCTTTACATTGCATAGAAATCCATGTAAAACATACCAGCTAGGCCTTTACAGTTTTTTAAAAATCCACATCAAACATAATTGAAAAAAACATGAGTATCCAATTTAAATTCTTAATATCACTGCATTTTTCTGACCATAATCATTTATATATACATACATACATACATATATATATTTATATATATATCTTATTTCACTAATTTACTGATTCTAATAAGAATTGGTTCACACAAACATATAAATTTACCCATGTATAATTTTAGAACCATTGTGGGTGAAAAATTTAGTTGTAAACGTCACACATTTATTTATAACAAATTTTAAATAACTAATGAATATTTTAAATTTAAACTAATTACTTGAAATTCTATGTAAAATTGAAGAGATGCTTGAGAGTCTACATTGAAAACCAAAATACCTTTTTAAAACCTCAAAATTTATTCTTAAAGCGCATTCAAATATTTTACCAAATGGTTGATGTGTATATAAGGGGTTAAGAAATTTAAAACCAAAATATTTTAAGATAAAACTCCATTTAAATTAAATGAAACCAAGTAAAACTTGTTTTTAACTTTAAATAAGCTTATAACCCTGTATAATGAATTAATAGGGAATTAAAAACATAAATTAAAGGGGAAATCAGTTAGGGTTCTAAAATAAAAAGAAAAAATGAAGGGGAAACTTATACTGGATCAATAACTAATGATATGAAGCTCTAAATATTGGTTAAAGGGGACTCAAAATTGAGACCGAGACCCTTATAAACTAAACCCGAATCGATTTAGAACAGAGTACCTTAATGGGGTTGGAATAAATCACAAATAAATGAAGGGTGGGGTGGGGGTGAGGAAACATTTTGTGAAAAAATAAGAGTGTAGGAAGAAGAAAACCTACCTAACGATCTAGATTCAAAATCCCAAGAATAAGGTTGTTGGAATGGAGTTGTAGGAGGGGAGTAATTTCAATGAGGGGGAGGACATCATGGGTTGTATGGGACATGAGAGGGAGTGAGGGGATGTAATAATTACTGGGGGATAATGTAATGATAAGGGATGATTTTTTATATATAAAATAAATGAAAGTATTTTTGTGAACATAATTTTTTAAAAATAATCGACTTTATTCTTGTTTCAGCATAACAGTTAGACAAACCATGCACCAATTGTGCACCCCCTACTAGAAGTCCTAGTGTGATCCTCATGGGCAAGGTGTATGGTCAAGAAATCATTGTACCAACTATGAATTTGGATATGTTAAAATAAAGAATAAATATTCACGGTTACTATATTTTTTATACTATACATATATCGATAGTTCACCAATGATGAAAATATTAAATTTTAAAACTTTAACCCATTCTAGCTTGAGATTTAAGGAAAATTGTTTTAAATAAATAATATAAAATGAAATATGAAATTTGGGGTTTGTTTGTGATAAAATTCATAATCACAAAACTTTCCACCCTTATGAATCCTTGGATGAAATGGATTTCCTAATAAAGAAGGGGGTCCAAAACCCTCACAAAATAAACGATCTTCAAAACCTGAAGATCGAATTGGATTAGTGCAAAAATCTGGAAACATTTTCTCAATATGGAAATAGGACGCACCAAAATGGTTTAAATCAATTATCCCCAAAAAATATAAAGGAATCTAAACCAAAAAAGGGCCTTTCTAAAAAATGGAACAAGTTATCCACCTAAATAAATACCTCACAACCCAAGGAACACCTTGAAAAAATAGGACATGAAATAAAGAACCAAACCAAACTCAACCACAAGTTCTAGGGAGACATACAAAGGAAAAAATGAAGGCTATTGGTCAAAACATATTCTTTAAGTGGGTGTGGTTAAGTAAATATCACAAGACACTTTCTCATCCAAATACCACATCTTTCTCATAATATAAAATTCACACACCAATTTAAATAAAACTAAAACACACAAATGAATCATTTCCAGAAAAGACTCACCAGTAGTTTTCACCCCACTATATTAGAATTCAAAAAATGTTTCAACTCTCTAAAATAAACACTCAATCTTGGAAGAATAATAAAAAACAACTACATAAGTAAAATAAGAATCATAAATTATACAATAAATTTCAAATATTTCATAGTAATAAACCACCTATAATTATGTATGGGATCTCACCCATGACCAAACAATTAAACTAATCATCATCTAAAAAAATACGATTATATCTAGATAGGTAGTATAAGACAAGACACGATTGGAACTACCTGAAACACCATTTTCCTGAACACATAAACAAGGGTGTAGATTTGGGTCATGGGAGAGAGAAACCTATGAAGTTACTTCTTGAACATAAACTTTCGGTGGACCCTACCAAATAGATAGATCTTATCACTCATCCTAATCACTCAAACACTCACCCAAAATCTCCCCTGAAACATCCCCTCAAATGAAGAACCTCATTACTAGGATAACAACACATTAAATCCAAGAGTGAATTGAAGAGAAAAAAGGTAGATGGATTTCCCAAATGAATCACATGACATATAGGATAACCAATGGAATACACAAGAAGATGTATCTATAAAATATAAATTAATAAAACTATAAGAAGAACCCAAACCATCACAGCAACCAAGGATCAAAAATAAAACTCCACATACTATAGGATCAGAAAGAACAAGTCACAAAAATAGAACTATCACCATACTAAAGAAGGACTACATGTAGACAACAAAAGGAAGATACTTTACTAGGACGAAACTCATCCACTTCATCTGTAAATTTCTAGGGGATCAATGAAAATTAACTCAACACACAAGACGAAATAATCCATTCTGTATAAATTAAGCTAACAAAATTTAAATATAACCAATAAAACATACCCCAAAACATAAATCACCATGAAAAGACACTATTTTAAAAAAGTTTATTTTCTTTATAAAATTCAAAATCCTTTCATCCAATTTAGAAAATAAATAGAAAAATAATTTATAGAACTCCACATCCTCCAACATTTTCACATCAATCATTTTTTAAAACATAATCCCTTTTTAAATCAGGTGATAATTTATTTAGAGAATACATTTACAATACAAACAATTAATATAAATTTTATAGAAAACCCATTTTTAATTAGTAATCCATTTTTTAGAAATATGAAGACCAAGTTTATCAATTAGTTAATTTTATAGATACCATTTATCATTCCTTAAAACAAAAAACTCACCATTTTGAGACCAAGAAATTAAAATTTAAAACTCATTCTTCACCCAAATAATTTATCATAACAAAATAAAAAATTAATAGAAAACAAAATGATTCCAATGCATAATTTAAAGAGGGGAATAGTGACTATGGGTAGCTTAGAAAAATAGATTTGTAGGCCATGTTCCAATAACACAATTACCAGTGAGAGTAACATTTCCCAATAAATCCATGATCCACATGGTTTTCTATGTCCCGTGAGGTGACCGGGTACCACTAGTTCACTCCCATTTTTATCCCCAAACAAAAATTCATAAATCATAAAAGAAATAAATAAATTTTACTCAAAATAAAAAACTAAAACTAAATTTTCCTAGTTAAATGTGGTTAAAAATGATCATGATACCTTTCCACACTTCTTAATCCTACCTTCCATGTTTTGATAGTCATATCTTCATTCTACCAGACATCCCAAATAAAAAAGGGCTACTCATATGCCGTTTTTTCATGATCACCACCCAGTTTTTTCATCTGTAAAATTATTAAGATAGCCCATCACACACCATAATAGAGTTCTTCATCCAAATGGTATTGATACAAGTGTCTTGGAATCAACAATGAACCTTGGGAACAATTTCACACTTAAATAAATATAAAATAAGTAGTAGAAATCTAATGGAAAATCATTACGACCAATCTATGAATAAAACACCCATGTCAAATAAAATATTTAGAAATTAAAAAAAATAATTGACATAATAAAATATAATTTAATTCGTATACTCAGCCTCAAAAATCCCTCTCATAGCCATCTCTAAGGCCCACTATGACCTTCAAAGATATAATTCCCCTATAATAAAGTTAAATAAAAAAGTAAATGAATATTTTTATGATATAGATTATTTAAAGGGATGCACTAAATATATTTTTAGAGAATAAAAGGAACTTTTACCAAATCATTGAAAATGAATAGTTGGATAATTAAACAAGGTAAACTAAAAATAAACACTGAAAAACATCTTGTGATTTTAAAAGTCACTATCTAGAAGCAAAAACCCAATACTCCATGAATGATCACAGAAGAATTGAAAATTGAAACTGATATGTAATGATATACATGGTCAATAATCTCCATAGGACTGCCCAAGGAAACTACACCCTAGGTAATTTCTTTAAATAAAATATCCATTTAGGCTAGTTTGAAATAAATCATAAAAGTAATTTATCCCTAATATGAAAAAAATAATAGGTTATTATTCATTTAAAAAATTTCTATTTCTTTTCTTTTAAATGAAAAAAATCTATTAGAAAACATTTCATCTACATACAACGCTGTTATTTGAAAATCCATTTTGGAAAATCCCTTCTTCAAATACTTTTCATATTTTAAAGAAGCAGGAGTCAAACACCACAATTTAATAGTTCATAAAAGAGAGAGATATATAGATAAAGTTCGATACTTTAATTATTTCATAAATATAAATAAAAGTACTATAAAAACCATTTAATAAATAAGAACTATGGGGAAATATCTTGATTTTTTAAGGATAGTGGGAACCCCAGTTCTTAATATCAAGCTCATGATCTAATCCAATCAGAACCCAATGTGTATAAGAATTGACAAGGAGAACATGTCGATAAAAAATACAATACAATAAGGAGTATATGACTTGTCCTATTGATGTATGAATAAGAAAATAATTTCTTCTCCTAGAGGTATGGTGCTATCCATATCTGACACCACATCAAATTCATTGTCTATGGAGTGTATATCATGGAATTGTGGTGTGTTGTCACCTATTAAATAAATGCTAAGATTTCATTAAATAATTTTAGTTAGTAATGTTTCATAAGCCAAATGGATACTTAAACTAGACTCAACCCTTATATTCTCACATTACCATGTGTTTTACACATTTAACAAAAGTCACATTTCATTTAAAAACAATGTAAATATAAGTTCATCAACCCACAAAAATATATTTCATTCATCAACAAAACACATTAAATATAAAACTATTTCATATAAAAGCCTAGAGAAACATTTCAAAAAACCATGAAATACATAAATTATTATTGAAAAATATCATAACAATGATTTTGTAAATCAAAGCACTCTCTTCAAAGCACAAAAATATAATGAAAACATGGTAACTAAGACTTTAAAATTTATTTTAGAAATACAATTCAAATATAATTGAAAACAAAACATGTTTACCTAATTTAAATTCATAATATTTCCACATCATTATTCCCATATACATTAAAACACACACACACACACACACTTCTCTTATTGCAAAAATTTACACATTCTCTTATATGTTGGTACACTCACACACACGTTTAAATATATTTGTTTAAACAATCATATAAAAATAGACATTTGAAAACCTGACCCATTTATTTAAAACCAATTCTAAATTATTAAATCAATACTTTTAATTTAAAGTAATTACTTAAAATTACAATTAAAACTAAAGATACACTTGAGAAACCAATTTGAACAGCAAAATCACTTTTCAAAACCTTAAAATTTATTTGTAAATACTATTTACACATTTTAAAAAAAAAATTAGTTTGTAAGGAATTTGATAAAGAATTTAGAAACAATATATTTCTAAGAAAAGTCCCTATCAAATAATGGGAACCCAGTATAACTCAGTTTCCACTTTAAAGAGGATTATAACCATGTATAATAAATTAAAAAGGCATAGAAACATAAATTAAAATGGAAATAAATCAAGGTTCTAAAATCCAACAACCAAAATAAGGGCTATCCGACCTTAGATCAATCCCAGATGATTTGAATATTATAACATTAGTTGAAAGGGACCCATAAATGAGATCATTAACCCTACAAACCAAACCCAAATTGCATTAAAGTAGAAAAATATACTAGGATTAATATAAAATGATGATTAAATTGGGGGATCAGGTTGAACAAGATGAAGGGAGTAAAAATAATCCCAATCTAAAGATCTAGACTAAAGAACACAAGAAGAAGGAGGTTGGAATGGAGAGGGGGAGAGGTGTGCCAATGAGTGGTTTTCATCCATGGGGAATTTGAGATAATAGGGAGAGATATGGGATAGTGTGGCACATGAGGTATATAGTGAGGTGTGGAGAAATTTATTTATTTAATACACTAAAGGAATATTGGTAAAATATTTAAATTTTAAAAGACTGGACACTATGCACATTTTGGCTATATGGTTGGACAAACTGTGCACCCTCAACTGGAAGAAGTGGGGAACCCCACATGGGAAGAGTTTATAGTCCTAAAAACCATGAAATAATAATTATATTGTATTTTTTAAAATAAAAACTCAATAGTAATAGTTATCTCATGGTTTATAAGAACTATGTGTCAACCGTGCATCAATGATGAAAATAAAAAATTTTAAAAACATGACCTGGTTTGGTTTTAAATTCATTGATATATTTTAAAAATAAATAAATAAATAAAATAAAATTGAAAAAACTAGGGTTTGTGTGTGATAAGCGTAGATAAAACTAGATTAAGTATTGTTGGTAGAGATTCCTTGTATTTGTTTTGAAAAGGGTAGAGTTTTATGGGGAGGGGGGTGATATTAATAAATGATGATAAGTTTCATTAAGAATTTTCCTAAAAATCTAGTGAGATAAAATATTATATCCAATTTATTCTTGGATTCATGTCATTTTTATTTATTTAAAACTAGTGAAATGATGATTAAATGGATAACTTTATATTTTTTTGCTGGTTTTGTTTGTTAATATTTGAAATTTTTGGATTGTGTTACTTACTTTGATTTAGTTATTTTTTTCCCATGACTCTAATATTAGATGAATTTTGTGACTTTTAATACCTATAATTCTATTGTGTGAAGTAACAAAAGAATCATTCAGATCATATTTCTTCCCCTTATAGATGTTATGTCATAAGTGGTTATATAAGAATATGACTATTCACATTACAATCACATGAGGTGATACAACCATATAATTTTTTTATGTTGCTAGGAAAAGAAGTGATTTTATTGTATCACTTTTTATAAAAGGGTGTTGTGACGACATACCCATTATTAACAAAATTTGGGGGAAATTATTAGGATCTTTTTTTCTACACATTATTGAGTAATGATATATAGTAGATAAGTATTAGGGTATATCATAACATATTTTATGAAACTTATTTTAGATGGACAATAAATTTTTATATTTATAACTGTGATATGAATTATCATAGGATAATAATTAGAGGATTTTTTTACTTCACACAATGATATATGGTAGAACAAGTATGGAGTGACTTACAGATAATGACATAAGGGAATTAGAGTCTGAGGCCTGCACTTCAACCATTTAAAAGGAAACTATAAGGTTATAATAGTATATAGATCTAGAAAATTATATTTTCAAATATTATTATTCATTAACTTTAGTTATAAGTGGTGAAAAGTAGATTTTGTAGACCACAATAATCTCATAACTTATGTCATTTAAGGGGAAATAGATTCTGTACAATCCTAAAATAAATTGAAATGATAATTATGGATATTTAATGAATAATGATAGGTCTATATCATAGGACATGGTTATAACATATATGGTGATTGATTATATAACTCCTTATGATATATAGATTTCGATAAACATTTTACAATATTATTTGGTTTGTTTTAAACTTATTGGGATTTCATTCGATATTTTTATGAAGAATATTGATGATTTATTTTGGAGTTTGAGAAGGAAAAAATATACATAAGGTTTTATATATTTCATTGGGGGTTGGTTTCACATTGATATGTTGATAAATAATTAAAAATTATTGTATAGTAATATATATACATGAAACATGGAGATTAAGGGTTTATGTCTATTAAAAATGTATGTTTTTAGTTGAATTTAATTAATTTTATCAATGGTGAATGAAATGTGGTACATGGTAAAATATGACAAAGTGGATTTGAGAATATCCCTTAAATACATAATGTTTTTAGTGATGATTAAGATGAGATTATATTAGACATATAGATGGGTTAGAGTTAGGATTTTTATTTAAATAAAATAAATAGAAAAATTCAGAGTTGTGGGATAATTCTTAGAGAAGGGAGAAAATAAATATAGATAAATATGGATTAGTAATTATTGGACACTCTATTTTATTAAATCATATCACAAATTATTTTTTATCGTTTGATATTTTTAGTTACACAATGGTAGTGAGTGATAAAAATATTGTTGGGAGTATGTAGTGAGTCATTACATTATTTTATACAAGTAATATATGAAGAATTATATGGGTTTATTTATAAAATAATTAGTTTCATATACCTCATATATATACCATACTATGTGAACCATGTAAAATATTTTGTTATTTGTGTGTGATTTTATTCAAGATTCACCATAAATATAATAAGATGGAGAAATTATATTCTAACATAGAGACAATAACCATATATTAAATTCATCTTTACTGGAAAGGTTCGGTAAAATGTTTGAAACTTGATTCTCCCCCTCCCATAACATGACTCAACCTTGTAGGGACCCATATTAGGTTAGAAAAAACGATGGTATTTCCACCCCAATACTACCTCTAATATACTATGAAAATGTAACTATGTCTTTGAAATGTGGGCCATACTATAGAATTTTTACGATACAATATTTTAGATCATGGGGATCTTGGGTCCTAATAATATATGGGTTTATGGGTAACACTCTTAACAATAGACTCTTCTAAAATTTTCAAAAGTCATAAATGTCTCATCATGGATGTTTAAAGTGATGGCCCTCCATCGTCTATATATACTGTAGAGAATTATCACTTCCAATACTATCTTCTAACTAATAGGTGTCCTGACCATATTGAACTCCTAATGAACTCCACCAACCAGTCCTTGACTGCAGGTGGGTCACACCTACCCATAAGTTTGGGTAGTTTGTATTGCTAAATATAATGTAGTGAATTATTTTTGTGATCCATGTAATTATTTATAAACAATAATATTATTTCCCCTATAGTAGGTGGATAATGATCATTAATGAAACTCTATATAGATACCTCATCATCACCCCGAACAATGATAGAGGGTACAATGATATATGCAGGATCTAACATCTACAAACTGTAGATATTTAATGGAAATTATTTTGATTTTATACTATATTCAGAAGAGTGAAGTGCTAGGATTAGATTCATAATAGGTCAAAGAAGGTAAATTATAAAAATTTAAGACTATGTAACCCAACAAACTATCCCACATCAGTTCCTCCATCATAAGAAAACATGCACACAAATCTTATCCTGACCACTATATGATGTATGCATCAACATTACTATATCCTTACAAGAATTATATAATAAATAAATACAATCCATAGACATTTAAATTATTTATAAAAGAATAAATCAATAAATATATCCTATATTAGAGTTCCCTCGTGTGATAGGCTGATCTAAAATACCTCTAGCATTATTTCCCTATCTTTTTAAACCAAATACTTACATGTGGGGACACAAAAATCCATCCCTTAGATATAACTATTAACTTCCTTGAAACACATGTAAAAATGGAATTTTTTTAGAGTGATAATTATCTATTTATAGAATAAAAAACCTCCTAGGATTCATGAACTCAAAATCTCTATAATTCAACCATTAATAAAAAACCATAACCCCCTCAATTCTATGCTAAATGATTTTTAATCCAAGGATTAGTTTGTGAGATATTTGTGGATTTTTTCAATAGTGTACCTTATATTAAAACCTAAAACTTTTATATACCATATTTAATGATTTATTATATAATTATACACATAATACAATCATAAAATACCTATAGGTATAATGTATTCGGAAAATTAGATACATACCATAAGAACTTGAAATAGGGATATACCGGCATTATTTAAAACTCTATAACATTCCCTTAAAATCTACTAGCCTTATAATACCTCATAGGATAAACTTGGGGTGTACATAGAAAAGGATTATATATAAATATAGTTAAGGGAATAATCAAAGGACAACAAAATGAAAGTAATAAATATGATTCATGAGGCATATCAAGGTTGTTGGCCTAGTCCAAGAACTTATTTATTATAATGATCAAAAATCATGTTTATTATGTTTATAATTAATTTAATGTTTTATAACACTCACTTATATTCTAGAAAAAAGGATATGTATTGATATTCCATCTTTATCTACCATTAGTTCAAATGAGATTCCACTAGTGAAAGAAAATATAGCACTCCAATATAATGTTAGGTCAAGATGCAGCCACAAGTTCAACTTTACGACCACAATGATCTATTGCTATGTGTTTCTATCATTATGTGGATCCACCACAACTACCAAGTACATCTACCACCATAATTTTCTACCATCACTCAGTGTTATTGATAGTTCAAAGGTGCGATCACCAGATATTTCTATTATTCAAGAGTGTAACCTCTAAGGAAAAGCTGCCATTACTTCCAAGAGTATCTACCATTGAATGGATGCTACCACCATCATGTTCTATCACTAATAGATACAATCCGAATTTAGAGATACCGCCACACATACATATCATAGAGGAACTATCACCAAGGTAATCTTCTATAAAGATCTACCATGAGTTCTTATACTTTAGATATAGAGAATTAATTTCAAAAATTCATTCTCCAATTGCTAGTTTATTCATTTAATGACAGATATATCAACATGGATTTATGAATGATTGTTCTTAAAAAACATTATGGTTATCTTGACGAAAAGGCATAATTTTATTGATATATATTTCCGTAAAAGGATTATGGTATTTTATTAACACTATTCCTATGGTGGAGAATTAGACCTGGGGTATTATATATTTAGAGTCACATGATGATGTGTGAGTGAGATGTTGAGAACATCATATAAAAACTAAGACACAAATATACTTCGATACTAGTGTCTGGAAGAACGGTGACCAATTTCCTGGTAAATAACAAAGGATTTTGTAAACATCCATGACAGTCTGTTTTCCTATATTTTATATGTAAACGTGTTTAAGTATTGATAATGAAAAATTCAGTAAATCTTTGACAACCAAAGATATTCAGATTGATTTGTACCATATTTTTATCTTTTCTCATTTTTTATCTTTTTATTTTAGAATTATTTTGAGATATGTTTTTATTTTAAAATAGTTTTCTATAAAAATTAGTCTCCTATAATAATCTGGAGAATTATTGATACACTATCTCGATGATGTTCATTTTTACACCGACATATAACTGTAAAAGAGGTAATGTGTGACTTACATCTATTTTAACACATATATAACTATAGAAGATAATTTTTCCTAAATAGAATTATGTGCAGTTGTGTAAATAATGATCTTGGTTATAGATTATTTTATTTGATTATACATTTATTTATTCTGCGTGATAGGTAAGAGGAAGGGATTAAGTCACTTTTTGAGGTTGATCCCCTTGTTTAAATTCTGTTTTTTCTTATTTTCTAATATTTTTCTATTTTTCATTATTTTAAACCAAAATATTTTTTTTGTAGATTGTTAAACATAAAAAATTCTCTCATAGTTAATTTAAATTTGGTTTTATATGCATTGTTTGATATGAGTAAATTAGTTTCCAATGGTAAATTATTTTCAAAAGTATTTTAACTGATCTATAATTGAGCTTTTGAGATTATTTTATAAAGATAAAATTATATAATTAAAATATTTTTGTGAATTATATTTTTTTCATAAAATGAGTGATATATGTTTAAAAAAAATTAACATAAATTTTATTGGAAACTCGATTCCCCTCCCTATTTAGTTTTCCACTGAGACCGACATTTAGTATTGGGTATTTTCAAAAATTATTTTTTCTATGATCTAGTTTTACTTAAAGATATTAAATTTATATTTTATCTAAATTTATATCTTTTTCAGACAAAACTGTATTTGAAGGAAATGCCACTAATAGACCTCATTATTTTAATGGTACTAAATATGATCATTAAAATATTAATATGAAAATTCATATAGTGTATAGTGTCTGATATATGGATTATTATTAAGGGTAATTATGGTTTAAATTGTTTGTGAACACCATGCATGAATTTGGAAAGAAAATTGATGATAATGATCAAGTAATGAAACTTATAAGATTCATACCTAACAGATGGAGAGGAACATCTGTTTCCATCATATAATCATGTGACATTAGTACGTTTCTTATGAAAGAACTCATTGTGAAACTAATTATGTATGAAAAAATTAAATTGAACAAGGAAGAGGATGATGAACCCAATATAAATTAAGTATCCATCAAGGCTTCAGAACCAAATATAAAAGAGAATATCAATGTTGAGAGTTCAACTAATGAGGAGTCACCCTCAATCAGTGATGAGGAAATGGATCACCTAGCGAGATGTTTCAATAAATTCTATAGGAAGAATAATTTAATCAAGAAATCTAGTTATATAGGTAACTATGGTAATAAATGGAATTGGATAAAATATTTGGAAAAGGATGATTCTACAAATAAAATAACCTTCTATGTGTGTAAAATAAAATGAATCATCAAAATAGACTGTCCTAAGGACAAATATAAGAAAATATATGAGGAAAAAGAATAAAGATATAAAATGGTGATGAAGGAAATATTTGTTCCTCAAGTGATTGTTCAAGTGATTCTAATTATAATAGGAAATAAAAAAATGATATAACTAATATGAGTTGAATGAATAACACATTTGGGGTATCAAATTTTTTTCCAGCATCTTATGAATAAATTTATAATTCTTTTGAAAATGAAAACAGTGATGAAAAAAGTATAATAATGATCTATTAGAATTCTATAATATGATAGTAGACAAATTTAATTTATTTAATTATAAATATAAATGTTTAAAAAAGCGACATACTACGTCTTTTAAATTTAAAACTAATTTTTCCGTAGAGATGGAAAAAATGATCAATTTTTAAATGAAAATAATGAGATGAAATTATATAATGATAAATTAAATAAATATATATAGATATTTAATAAGGTAGAAAAACATTGACCTAGAATATTTGTAAAAAATTACTCCTCAGTATAATATTAGAATTAAATATTAACTTGAAAAAAGAATTATTTATAAAATAAATTCCTTGGTTCTTATTCTACCAAGTCTGTTTACACTTCTTACTTCTATGAACCCAAATAGGTTTTTATTTAGGAAATTATAAGATAAATTTATAGGAAACCAGTTAAATAAATATGGATTCCTAAATATCATACTACTAACACCTATATACACAAATAAACATGGGTAATAAAATCATTTCTAGTTTAAATATCTTATAGGAAACATTCTGAAAAAGTTACAGCAAGTAAGATCAAATATGGATAGTGGATTTTGAAGAAATTTGAAAAAAAATGCTCCAGATTCAATAAACTTATCAAATTTTATGGTGTAAATGTCACTTTTTGTGTTAATTCCAAAGTAAAAATAATAGGACTTAGTCAAATTGATAACTATAGTACTATTTAAATTTATAAAGTATTATATTTTGATTGATTAAAATATTATATTCTTATAATTTTAAAAAAATTTATTGCTTGTTACCATGTTAAGTTTAAATATAATTATTTCAATATTTATGATTCTAAGAATGTATTAGATTTTAATTATATGTGAAATTATATTGTATATACCACTAATCTGAATTCATTATTTTCTTAGAAAATTTCTTGTTTAAGTTTTGTTCATAAAGTGTTTTGGATTTGGCATAGGATAATTGGACAATAAAACATACACTCTCTTAGGAATCTGACCTAGGAAATATTTTTCAATGATATACCTATACTATAATTCCGAAAATTTGATGTTTATAATCCTTGATAAAAGGGATAGGATCAAAAAATTAATTTAAAACTAAAGAAAAAGTGTTAACTTCTAAAAAATTTGAATTGGTTCATATAGATTTTTTTGAAACCTCTATAGTTTTTACTTTAGTAGGAAAAAATTATTCATTTGTTACAACATATAATTATTCAAGATATACATGGGTTTTTTTAATTTCCCATAAAAGTGAATCTATTTATTTTTTTTCAAAATATTTTAAAAATATAGAAAATATTAGCGGTCTGAGAATTGAGACCTTAAAAATTGATCATAGATGTGAGTTTAAAAATAAATATTATGAATATTTGTGCTCACAACATAGCTATAGTCAAAAATTTAATTCTCCTATAACCCCATAATAGAATGGTATAGTAAAAAGAAGAAAAATAACCCTTCAAGATATTTCCCATACTATGATCAAGGAGTATGATTTACATGTCTTTTTGGGAAAAAGATATGAACATATATTTATATATAATTAATAGATTTATAATGAAACTAGTTTTAAAGAAAATATCATTTGAGTAATGGAATGGTAGAAAATAAAAAGTTAACTACTTTGGTGTTTTTGGATACAATGTATTTAAATTCAATAAATATGAAATTTAGACCAATTTTCATCCAAAAGTGATAATGGAATTTCATTAGATATTTTATAACTAGAAAATCATACAAGGTATTTTATAAAAGGACTAATATTGTAGAGGAATTTGTACAAGTTTTGTTTGATGAGACAAAACCATAGGAATGGAATTCCTCTTTATAAAATATCCAAGATTATGTTTCCAATTTAGAAATTAATACTAAAAATAGTGTTAATTATATGAAACCTATAGTAAAATCTCTAAGTTTTAAGGAACATTTTGAACTTTAAACTATAGATGAAAATGAAGTGTCAAATACCTCTATCCTTAGAGTAGTAATAATTTATAGATATCATCCTTTATATGAAGTTGTTAGAGACCTAGTTAAAGGAAAACATACAATTTATTCTCTTAGAAACCAAGTTTAACATTAATATTTCTTGTCACAAATTGAACCATAGAAAATAATAGAATAAATTGAAGAGGAATTATGGATAATGTAAATGAAATAATATATAAATCTATTTGAAAGAAATAGAGTTTGGGAAATATATGAAATACATAAGGACTACCAAGATATTAACACTAAATGCATGTTTAGAAACAAGGCTTATGAGTAAGAATGAATATTTAGAAATAAATCAAGATACATTGCAGAAAGATATAGTCAAGAAAAAGGTATTAAATATAAGGTATCCTTTTTTCCAAGTAGCTAAAATTGATACCATCAAAATGTTTATTTCCTTTGAAATACATTTGAATTTTAAATATCAAATAAAATTTAAGAGTGTATTCTTAAATTTTTATATAATTAAGGATGTTTTTAAAGAGAACCCCCCTCGATTACAAAACCCTTACATTCAAAATCATGATTTTAAATTAAAAAAGAGCTCTATATGGTTTAAAAAAAATTATCCTAAATCTTATTAAGACAGGATCCTCTCATTTTTTATTTAAAAATGTTTTTCTAATGGAATATCTTTCCATAATTTATATATTTAAATAATTTAAAAATTTGTTTTAGTAGTAAAAATATTTTTTGATGATATTATATTTGGATCTTGAAGAAATTAACTCTATAAAAAATTTTAAATAATGATTAAAAATTATTTTTAAATGAGTTTAATGAATGAACATAAATTATTTCATAGTTTTTAGATTTTTCAAAATAAATATGAAATTATTTTAAACTAGAGTAAGTATACAAGTACCTTTAAAAAAGTTTTGGAATGGACAATACTAAATATAGTGATACTCACATGAGTAGAAGTAGTAAATTAGATGTTGATGAATCTAGGAAACAGATTGATGGAACAACTTATAGAGGTATGACTGGAAGCATACTATACATAACTACTAGCCGACTTGATATTATGTTTAGTGTGTGTATGTGTTAAAATTTTAAATCATATTCAAACGAGTCACATTTGATTGATATAAAAATAATTTTTAAATACCTCAAAAATACAACAAATTTAAGACTCTTTTATGTGAGAGAAAATGCACTTTACTTAGTGATTTATTCAGATGAAAGTTTTGGTGGATGTAATTTTGATAAAAAATCACATCTGGAAAATGTCACTTTTTTGGAAAGTCTCCATTTTCATGGTGTTGTACTAAATTTTTTTTGTTGCATTATCCGTTGATGAAGAAAATTATATAGATTTAGGTAGTTTTTGTTCATAGATTCTAAGGATAAAATTCACTTTTCTAGACTATGTATATTAATTTTGATATGACCCAATAAAATGTGATAATACAAGTGCTATAAACATTTCCAAAAATCCTATCTCTAACCAATGGAAAAAATATTGATATAATACATCACTTTTTTAGATACTATTTTCAAAAGGATGATATAAATCTTGAATTAATTGGAACTTAATATTAACTTACTGACACACTGGAAGAAAAAGACATTTAATTTGTTATTATTGGCTTTTAAAGTCAGTTTTCTATCCAACATAAATTCCATAAACATTGTATGTTTTTCTTTTAATGAAAATTTATATAAATTGATGAAAAGAAAGTCATTTTAGCATAAGTTAATATAGTAACTGAAACTGAATGATTAACCAACACTACATTCGATGTCAGTTATTATGATAATCATTGATAAAATCTGAAAAACATCGCTTTGGATAGTGGTTATCATAACAGATGTCAAAAGATACATTTTACCTTAGTTATATTAATAATTGAAATGGAAAGGTTTAAATTTTTAATATATAAAATTACATTAATTCATTTTAAGAAGGTGGAAAGATGAACTACAAAATTATAGATAGTAAATGAAAACATGAAAACTAAGCTTAATGTTTTGAATTAATGTTTTTTCGAGATGTGGTATCCTTTGAATATATATGTTGTTTGCTGATATCCACTATATTTTATGGAAATAACTCACACAAAAATAATAAGTTAGATTGGGAAGGCAATCTATCCTCCACATGGAGAATCTCATATGAATCCTTTATCTTCTCAGTGCAAATAGAGGAATAATTATTCAAAAAAAGAAAATAAATAAATAAAAATAGTCACTATTGAGAAAAAATAACAAAAAAGGTAAATGATGAGATTAAAATGATAAATAACATGTTAAAATTGTTGAACGAATAACCAGTTTAATGATGATTTAAATCAAAGATGGTTTAGATTATAAATACATATAGAAAATGTCCCAAAATTTATATAGGGTATGAAAAACAATTTCAATATAGTATAAAAATATTTAGGTGGGATTATAAAAATAACATCTCAAGTATAAAATTACTGAAACAATCTCTTGTAAAAAGGGATTCAATGTCATTTTTATTAAAAATGATGTTAAATCAAAGGTTTTAATGTATTTTTAATAAAATTGATGTTAATGAAAATGTTTTAACATCAGTTTTAACAAAGCTTATGTTAAAACCCCAATTTGAATTCTTTTTTTTTCTACTAGTGACATATTAAAAAATACTTTTAATTTTGAGAGAATGAGATATATTAGAAATGAACATGGAATGATAATTTTTGGCCAACCTTTTATTCTTAAATTTAATTTGGTTTTGGTATAGAAAAATCACAATATCGATACTACCATTGATTATATACCATTGGTATCAATATTTAGTCATACTACCTTGATGATCTACTATTAGTAATACTACCTTAATGATCGAAAGTGTAACGTTCCTGAATCTGTACCCTCGAATCTAATAAAAAAACTAAATATTTACATTTTGATCCTTGATACCAATAAATGTGAATCAATTCCAAACATAAGAAACTTTAATAATTAAAGGAAAAATTGGATCACTTTTACACTGAAGAATCTCTTAGTTTTAGAGTTTTATAGAATTAGGATAACCTCTTTCATATCTTAGAAAAATAAACAACTAGTTTTTAAATATCTATTTCATCCCCCAAAATTTTTTCTTTATCTATCACCGTTCTTAGACATACCCTACTTAAAACCATTCTTCATAACCTAGGGAAAGGAAACATAAGAAAAGGGTGATATTAGAATCTTAGTAAGGGTAAATAAGGGAGATATAAATAATTACATAATAATAAATTTAAGATAAGTTCATAATAACATGAGCTTAAAATTAAAAAAATTATACCCTCTATTTCATATATCAAAATATTGGTACAAGGAATAAATTATGAAAGTTCATAAGATATGAATCATAAAGGAATATGAGTTACGAGAGCATAAAATTAGAATAATACATGGAAATATAACAAACACATAAGCATATAAAATCATTTTCTTAGTAGTAAAGGTTTTTTCCTAGACTATCATAGTGGAATGAGTTCACTCCACAAAACAACATTATTGTCAAGGTTCACTCCCAAGACTATCATAGTGGAATGGGTTCACTCCCCAAACCATCGTAGTAGTCAAGGTTCACTCCCAAGTCTGTCATAGTGGAAAGGGTTTTCTCCCCAAACCATTCTGGTTTCGAAGGTTCACTCTCAAGACTATTATATTAGAATGGGTTCACTCTCCAAACCATAATAGTAGTCAAGTTTCACTCCCAATACTATCATGGTGGATAAGGCCCCTTATAAACTAGGTTCAATCTCCATTATAGTCTGGTTTATCTTATGAGATATCATTATTTACCCAAAACATTGAAGGTAGATATTTGTGCCTCCCATCATATAAAGAAAATTATAGGTACATGCTCTAAAGGATCATAAAATATTCATCATATCATAACTCATGGAATGAATATAATTTCAACAAAGTTTAACCTGTGGAAAAGGAAATGGGTTTCATCTATATCTAGTTATCACAAACATAAAAAATTAAGAAAAACAATAATGATGGTATCATTGGATCCTATCCCCATTAATTTTTAATTATCATCAAAGGATATCATCTTATATGGAAAAATAATTTTTAAATATCAATCAAAATAATTCTTAATTAAAATAACATTCTATTTTGAATTCTTTTATATTTACAAAAAAGATGTGAAATTATAAAGGAAAATATTTTAATTGAAAATAAAATTAAAAACTTATAAATTAATCTTCAATGTATTAAGTATTTGTTGTGGAATGAATTTACACTCATACCCTATATGTTAAAAAACCACTCCTTCTATACTTTTGTCGAAAAATTCACCATGAAAACATTTGTAAAATGAAAAAATTCCTTTTAAACCACTTTTTAAAAAGTCAAACATGGGAAAAATGAATTTATAAAAAATTTTAAAAAAAAATTATAAAATATTTTTTTATAAAACATGTACATGGAAGATAAATGTTACCCAATATATACTTAAACATAAATAGTCCCGAATAATGATGAGATTGTGAAATAAAATCTTACCTCTTTGGTAACTTTTGAATCATAAACCCAAGAGGAAAATAAATGTAAATAGTTTTTTATATAACCATAAAATATATAATATGTATTGTAAAATAAATTAATGTGATATATATACACCACTCAAAGAAAACAAGTACTGAATGTTTAATGTGTTCCATAGAAATAAAAGTGAGATGAAAATCGCTTACCTCACGCTTTGCTTTTGTTGAACATGCTTTAAAATCTTGTATAATGGTTTTAAAAATGTTATTAATTTATTAAATAACATTATTAAAATTTATAATATCATATATTAACCTATTATATCATCTTATCACCCATTTAGTAATAATATTTCTATAATACCCTTATTTCGGGTATTAACATTTTCATTTTCCCACTAACATTTTGCCATGTATGTTCATGTTACTGTGTATAGGATACAGTTCTCTAATCTTTATAATATTATTTATAGTGTAAATATAATATTACATATATATATATATATAGTCATTAATAAGGATAGTGATAAAAAACAAATTACAATGTTAATAGAGATTGTAGGTTGTACGTACGCAAAACTGATGTGTTCATATTTCAATGGGTGAAACGAAATAATGGTAAAAAATAATTTACCTTTATAAAATCATTATTATGTAATATAAATCTGATATAATAATTATTTACATATTCATAACTACCCTTGAAAAGTGGCAATGAAAAAAAATTTCACTTCTACATGGAGATGACAAGTCGTACGTATGCACGAGCGATGCTTTCACTTTGGTAAGATGAAAAAAGATGGAATACAGTTGTAACATAATCATAATAAAATACATGTATATTTATGATACTATATTTTTTAATTTAAAATTTAAAAAACTCATTAAGAGTAAAGAATAATAAATAAACATGAAAGTGTATGTAAAGATGATTACCTCTTCTTCGACATACTTCCTTTAGATCTCTTCTTAAGGGATCTATCATTGGTCTCTTGGAAGGACCATAAGATCTAAACCTGGGTAATGATGTATATAAGAGGAATGGTAAAAATATGGTTCATCTAGAAGGATCATAGTGGTGTTAATAAGTGAGGGATGAGGAACCCTTTTATAATTAAGGTGACAGAAAATTGTAATTTCCTAAAATATTAAAATATAATAAGACTATTATAAAGACAAATGATTCCAAACTAGTCTATAAATGAAAAAGGGATGATATTTTCAACCATATATTATCCCCTCTATGAATATTTAATATATTTATTATTTTTAACAATTTAATATAATATTTATGCTGTAGAATATCATATTTTTTAATTTTAATACTATTCATTACCTTGACATTAAAAACACAAAAAAATAAGTAAAATTCAAAAAAAAATTATTATATTATTATAATGTCATGGTAATATATATAAACCATTTATTTGCATAAATATGTCAAATTATATTAGTTAAAATATTTTTTAATCATTTATTTTATTTTTTAATTATTTAAATTAATTTTTTATTATTCTTGCACAAGCTTATAAGGTAATTATATAATTGATAAAAATTATAAATAAATTATTATCAAGAAAATAATTTTATTATGATTAAAATATAAATTTATATTACTCAAATATTTATTTCAACTATCATATATATCATGAAAACATATTTAGTGTGTTATTTTTTCTTTTTTGGACTTGTGCAATCTTTACACCAACATTTGGATAAACAAGTTATTATATAACTCTAAAATTTGCGACTAAACATAAAAATAATAAAAAATAATTAATATTTAATATCATAGTCCATAAAGGACATATCTCATCCAAATTATTATTTTTAAGATATGAAATTTTACACTTCTAGTGTTTCACAAGGTTTGTGTCAAGACTGAAAATGATTTTTATATTTAATATGGAATAAATATTAATCTATATGTTTTGAATTATTTGTGAATGATATTTATAATATATTATAATATTTTATTCTTTCCAAAAGTTTCATAACTTTATATATTATTTATATGTCTTGTTGATATCATAAATGATACCATATTTCATAAAAATATTATTTTGTTACTATTCACTAAAATTTTAATATCATCAAAAAATTAAAAAAAAATCATCCTAGGATAAATTTTGGTTTTATTAATATAGATATAAATTTTATTTAATTAAATTAAATTTCAATAAGTGAGATAAATTAATTTCAAAATAGATGCACAAAATGCGATGAAAACCACTTTTCAGAAAAAATATAGTTTTTCATAAAAAATCCTATTAATGTATAAAAGTTATTTTATACCAAATTAAAATAAAAGATTTCTTAAAATGAAACTAATTGAATTATTCATAATATAATAGAACTAGTTTTTATTTTAAACCATTTCAAAATAAAATGGAACTTCGTAAATTATTGAATCAAAAATATATTTTTCAATAAAAACCCGTATTTTTTCACTATTCACTAGAAAAGCAATGTTTTCAAAAAATATATGAACATTTATCCACAGTATAGTTTTAGTATGATTATTTTTAAAAATAAAATTATTTTAATAAAATTAAATTTATATAAGTTCTAAAATTTTATTATAATTTTCAATCAAAATAAAAAAAGAAATCCTTTTTTGAAGAAAACCTATTTCTGAAACATAAAATAACTTTACTAAAAATTGAGTAAATATTTCATAAAAAATAATACATTAATTTTTTTGATAAGGTTATATATATATTTATAAATTTAGTTTTTATTATTCATACCCACTAATTTAATGAATAGTTTATAACAATTATATTTAAATAATAAATTTTTGGAGTTTTTTCGCCTCAGTTTTGCATGAAACATAAGTTATTGATCATAGAGAAATTTTAAAATATATATGTGTAAAATTAAATTCCTTAAATACATTTTTTCCTTAAAATTTTAAATTGGTCTTGGTAATCAATGTTTGACTCTTTTTAAATACCATTGTTGAAATCCCATATTATAAAAATAGTCAATAAACATCCACTTGAAAAGAAGAAAATGGAGGTACAAAGGTCATATAGAATAAAAGATATCTAATTTATGTAGGAAAACATTGGTGGTATGTGAAAACATGTATATGGAAGATAAAAATAACTCCCCATAACTGATAGTTAGTTATATAGAACATGATCATGAAAAAGTTAACCATCAAAAAACCGTAATTCTGTGATGGTTTAAAAGGCCATTGATTTATCATTAAGAAAATTAAATAAATATTTTTTTTTATTTTTATATCATTTTTATAAGAGTTGATGAATTTATATACTTTATAATATAAAAAATTGGTGAGACAAAAGTTATTTTAAGTAGAGTTTCATCCTTTAATCAATTTCCACCACAATCTCATTTTTTTCACTAAAATTTGAGTATTTAAGATTATTATTTCATGATTGAATCACTAAAATATAATTTTAATGGATATCATAATCAAAAAATTTAAAAATATATATTCCCCTTATTTTTAGGCATTAAAAAAACAAAAATGTTTAGCACAATGTAAAACAATTCCAAAAAATAATAAACTTTCTTATGATGAAAAGTAATTTAATCTCTAAAATTAAATTGTAACACCTAAAGTTCAACTTATATCATTCAATAAATGATTATCCTCAAAATTTATCAAATTATTTTATTCAATTATTGAAAACCAAAAATTATAACTATTTGATCACATCATCTTCTGAGACAAATTAAGCATTTATCTAAAAAAATGTGCATTTCCTAAACATATAATTTCCAAGATATGCTAACCATTTCCATAAATTACATGAAATAATATAAATACACAATAAAATCATTTATTCCTATAAAAAATTTAAATATTTATTCTTAAAATAAAATTCCATTATATTTTATTTACAATAATCATATAGGGTTCCCAAAATAGTGAACGTCTTCCAAAATAAAATTAATCACTTAACACAAAATCAATTTACAATCCCATGGTTATCTATATGATAAAACCAGTCACACCAATATTAACATAAATTTTTTTATAATATAGATTAAACAAATAATAAAATTTCATATGGACTAGGACATCAGGTACGCATGTGGTATGTGATTCACCCTTGTCTCTTTTCGGCTATCAGTTAAAATCTCGCGCCCTTGCCAGATACGATGATTTGTTGCCTAGAAATATGGCTGCCATTTTTTAAAACTATATTAATATAATATTTATAACATCGATATAAATGTGATAAAAATAAAAAAATATATCTTTAATATATTCAAAATTAAAGAAATGTTTTAACCACATAGGCTATCTCATACCATTTATTTTTCATTCCAGAATGTTAATAAACCATAATTATCTCACAATCAAAGATCATATAAACCCTTAAGATTATAAATAACATTAAAAATTATTCCCAAAAAATTTAAATTGATTATTATTCAAATAAAAATTCTTGTTAAATATTGAGGTTATATACACCTATCCAAAAATACCACTAGCCTCCAAAAATTTCCATCACTTAAAACATAAATAAGAGTGTCTAAGACTCTAAAATTATTGTAAACATCAAACTTATACAACAATTATGGTATCCATAACTATTAATATAAACTCCAATGAAATCATCTAAATATATAATGTTTTCTAAACCGACCTTTGATACAACTGTAACACCCCAGAACCCGCACTCCCAAGTCTGGTGCTCGAAACATAATATTTATATTTATGTATTTTATACCAATAAATGTTACCAAATTTAATTCATACAAACCTTAAAAACTCAAAGAAAATATTGGATAAATTTCATACCGAATGAATTTTTAGATATAACGTTTTATAAAATTTGGAAAAACTCTTACATATCTTAAAAAAATATACAATTGGTTCATAAAAATCTATATCATCCCCCAAAATATCTTGACATATGGTACCCTTCTTAGACATACCCTACTTAAAACATTTCTATATAACCTAGGGTAAATAAAAATAAGAAAATGTTGAGGTTATATTATCAATACGAGTATATAAGGGAGATATCAATGATTACATAAGTGAAAAATGAACATAAGGGAATAAAAACATGAACATAATATTTGAAAATTATACCCCACATATCATACATCAAAATCTTGAGTCATGGAATAAATATTGTTAGTTTATAAGATATGAATGATAAAAGAACATGAGCCATGAGAGAATAACATTGGAATAAGACATGGAATTGTGGCATATACACACACATAAAAAAATAAATTCCTTTGTATTAAAGTATTTTTACTAGACTATAATAGTTGAATTGTTTCACTCCCCACATCATCGTAGTAGTAAAGGTCAACTCCCAAGACTACCATAATGAAATGGGAACACTCACGCAACCAAAATAGTTTTCAAGGTTAAATCCCAAAACAATAATAGTTCAATGGGTTCACTCCCAAAATCATAATAATAGTCAAGGTTTACTCCAAAGACTATCACAGTGGAATGGGTTCACTCTAAAAACCATCGCAGTAGTCAATGTTCCATCCTAATAAAATCATGGTGGACAAGGTCCCTTATTGAATAAGGTTTAATCCTCATTACATTCTTATTTATCACATGAGAAATCATTCTTTACCCAATTAATTGTATGGATTTTCTGGTCCCACCCATCACATAAAAAAAATCATATATACATGTTACAAAAGATCCTAAAAAATTCGTAGTCTTAAACCCATTAAAATAAGTGAATTTCATTAAAGTATTACCCATGAAAAAATGAATGGGTTTAATCAACATCTTATCATAATAAACATAAACTACCTATAAAGTTAATTTGGATGATATACTTGGATCATATTCCCTTTAAATTTTATGTATCATTAATGGTTTCAAATTTTATAAGATCATGATTTTGAAGAATCCCATGGAATATTTTTTGAAGAAAATATACTTCCCATTTTGAAATAATTTCTATTATTAAAATGACACACAATAATAAAATAATAAAATTTCTTTGAAAATAATATTGTAAAATTGTAAATGATTTTACAAGGTTATAAATATTTATGATAGCAGGAAAATTAGCACACTCTGTATAAGATAACTAACATTACTTTTGTATTTTTTCCCAGAAAAGTCACAAAGTATCTGATTTTAGAAAATGAAAAAAAATCCTTTGATTTTTTTTGTAAAAAGTAAAAAATAGGTAAATTGAATTTTATTTTATTTTTTCAAAAAATTAAAAACCATTTTGAATTTGTTTTAGTTAAAATTAAAATAAAATAGAAATATTCCCCATTATATACTCATACATAAACAATCCCAAATAATGATAAAATTGTGAAATAAAATATTATCACATTGGTAACTTTTTAATCCTAACCCCATGAATGAAATAAATAAAAATAGACATGTAAATATGCATAAAATATGTAATATGTATAATAAAATAAATTAATGGGAAGTATATACACCACTCAAAGGAAACAAGTATTTAATATGTAATGTGTCCCATTGAAATAAAAGTGAGATGAAAATCTAGTACCTCATGCTTCACTTAAGTTGAATGAGTTTAACCTCATGTATAATGGGTTTAATCATGTTATTAATTTATAAAATAATCATATTCATATTTATAATATCATATATAATACTATTATATCATTTTATCACCCATTTGTAATAATATTTTCTTTTTTACCCTTTTTTTGAGTGCTGACTTCTTGATTTTCCCATTCATATTTTGTCAAGTATTCTCTGATTATTTTGCATAGGATATAGTCACATCATATAAAAAATATTATTTATGGTAAAAATATCATATATCATATATATATATATATATTAATATTCATCTATAAATATTGATATAGAAAAATTCATTACACCGTTCATGGAGATGGGAGGCCGTATTCGCACAGGAACGTTGTTTTCATTTTTTGATAGATGAAACTAAAGAATAGTAATGAATAATTAACCTTTACAGAACAATTATTTTGTAATATAAATATATAAGTGTTTATATATATAATATATAATAATTAGTTCCATATTTTTAACTATCCAAGTAAAGTGGTGTTGAAAAAAGAATTACATAGCTACATAGAGACAGTAAACCATACATATACACGAGCGATGTTTTCACTTTTCATAGGATGGAAATGTGATGAAATATGGTTATACCATAATAATAATAATAAAATATATGCTTATTTTATACTAGATTATTCAATTTAGGATTGAAACAATACATGAATTGGAATTAGAAGTTGAAATAAACTAAAAGGTGTTGATAAAAATAATTACCTCTTATTCGACAGACTCTCTTTAGATATATTCTTAAGGGATTTATGGTTGGTATTTTGGAAGGAAGTGAATATATATAAATTTTATAAGGATATTTATAAGAGTAATGATTAGGATATGGTCAATATAATAGGATCATTTTGGAATGAATAAGTGAGGGAAGAGGTTCCCTTTTATAATTGAGGCGAGGGGTATATTTACAATTTATAGAAGTATTAAAATATAATATGACTATTATAGAGAAAAATACTTAAAATTTAATTATAAATGAACACTGAATAAAATTATATAACATATATTATCTCCTTTATTATTATATAATATTTTTTTATCTTACATAATTTAATAAAATATTAATCCCATAAAATATCATTATTGTCAATTTTGAAACTATTCATTACCATGAGTTTAAAAACCTAAAAAAAAAGTAAAATAATGCCAAGATATTTTATTATATCCTGAATATTATAGGGTAAAATATAGTATTACTTTATCACCTTAAATATATAAAATTATTTTACTTTGAATATTTTTCAAATCATTCATTCAATTTTTCTGTTAATTATATTAATATTTCATTAGCGCTGCACAAGAATATAAGGTAACCATATAATTTCTAAAAAATATAAATAAATTTATATCATAAAAATAGGTTTATTATGATAAAAATATCCATTCATATTTGTTCAATATATTTTATAACTCACATCTATAGCACGATAACTTATTGAATGTGTTATTTGGACTTTTTTGGCCTTACACAAGATTTGCACAGACATTTGGTTAATACATTTTTTATATAACTATAAAATTAATGTATGAACATAAAAATAATCAATAATAATTAAAATGTGACATAAAATTATATCAACTAATTTCTTATCCAAATTATTACTTTTTGGATCCAAAATTTTACTTTTCCTGTGCTGTGCAGGCTCTACATCAGCACTGAAAATGATTTTAATATTAATTATGTAATGAATTATAATCTCAATGTTTTAAATTATTTTTAATTATATTTATATTAATTTATCATACATTATTCACTCCATATTGTTCATAAATTTTTATAGTATTTTTATATTTAAAAATATCATAAAAGATATTGTATTTCATAATAATGTATTGTTTTTACTATTAAATAAAAATTTTATTTCATAATAAAATGTAAAAAAATCCCCGAATAAATTTGGATTGGTAATTAATAAAATAAATTCAATTTTATTAAATAAAATTCCTATATTTTAAATAAATTAATTTTAAAATAAGTGCACTAAACGCGATGAAAACTACTTTTTAGGAAAAATTCCGTTTTTCTTAAAAATGCATATTTATATAAAATAATGATATTATAAAAAATTAAATTATAAAATAGATTAAAATGAAACTAATTGAAATAATAGTAACATAATATAACTATTTTTTAATTTAATATAGTTTAAAATAAAATTAACTTTACAAATGGTAGAAATAAAAAACAGTTTTCAATAAAAAGCGGTAATTTTTCACCATTCACTAGAAAATCAATCTTTTTAGAAAAATAAGAATGTTTAAAAATAATATAAATTTTATTTTATGATTTATAAAATAAATTATTTTATGAAATAATATTTATATATGTTAAAAAAAATTATTCTGATATTCAATCATAAAAAAAACGAAAAACTAGTTTTTGAATAAAACATATGTTTGAAGCTTATAATAACTTTAGTAAAAATTAAGTACATGTTTTGTAATAATTAATAAATTAATTTTTATTGAGTAGGTCTTTTATATATATATATATATTATAATTCAATTTATATTATTCATACCCTCCATTTTAATGAATAGGTTATAATGGCCATATTTAAATAATAAAATTTTGGAGTTTGTTTAGGATCAATGTTACATAAAATGTAAGCTATCGATCATAATGATATTTTAAAATCCCTAGGGTTTACTGAATGATAGTCATTCTACCTTGATGATAAAATATTATTTATTATTTCTATTGGTTGGTCTACCATTGGTATGCTTCTGTGGGGATATACCATTCTGTTAGTACCATGAATGTACTACCATTACATGCGACCATGTCCATGATAGTATTTATTGACACCATTGAACCTATTATTAGGTTTCTATCATTCCTATTGATACAATTTATTTTGTTTATAATTATAATTTTTATTTATTTAATTTTTTATTATTCTTATTTTAATTATTTAATTTCTGATTTTTGAATCCCTAAATAATAAAATTACATAAAATCTAAGTCAGAATTGGAAATCCTCTTTTGTTTACCTCATTTGAATCCCTTTACCAATTCTCTCAATATGAAACCCTATACATTCAACCTTAAACCTTTAAACCCTACCAAAAATAATGCAAGTGAATTATCTGGCTAAATATCAAATTGGGTTATGTTCTAAAAATAAGTCCAAAGGATAATTGAGTCAGACTATAGAACCCATGAATCCACCGGTTGCATCATGTATCGTTGTCCTCGAGAAGGACATCAATACCCTCTGGTTATTTATGAGAAATTAAATAATTTTTAATGTGATATAGGACTACAGATGTGTTTAATGGTTCTCAAGGAATGATAGACTATTCTATCATAGGCTGGTTCATGAAATCTATTGATTTTTCAGAGTAGTGGTTTGGAGAAAATAAAGTTGTTATCAAAACAGTGATAGATAGAAAAGTTCTTGTTTTTTCTTTGATAAAATGGGATAAATTTTTATGAGTTTATTATAAAGGTATATATGAGGATTATCAAGGATCATTTCAGATCAACATTGAGAAGTTTGTGATTGAGGATACTTTGCTTGAATTTACTGGGAATGCAACTGTTCGAAGACCAAATACAATGGATCTAAATGGGGAATTCTGATTATTGTTTAAGTTCATTTAGCACATTATATGTTCTAATAAATTTTATTTTAGTATAATGAGGTATAATGACAATTTCTTCTTATTTATTATGAAAAGAGGGTTCATGATTAATTGTTTTAGATATTTAATGATGTATATGATAGAATTATTCAATCCTCCCTTGAGATATAATTCAATTTTCTATACAAAAAATATTTTTATATTTTAGATGAATTATTTATTATTGTCACTAGATATAAAAATGTAGTTAAATGTAATGTTTTCTTCTTAAGTCAAGTAACCAGTAAAAGGATGAGAGTGAACTAGAACCCATGGTTGAAAAGTGGGTATTAGATAATGATAATTTTTAGTAAAAGTTTAATATAGTAAACAATCCTTCCAGACCAAAATATTTGGTTGACCCTGTATTAGAACTAGATGATGTTGTGGTACATTATTCAGATAAATATGTTGAGGTTGAGGTTGAGGAAAATGAAGCCATGAATGATGTGGAAGAGTTTTCACTTATATTTGTAGATGAGGGGATTTTTCCATATGTTTGAAAAATCACCAATATAACAAATGGATATCCAAAGCCACATATTCACCTTCATATAAGGGAAATATTTTTCAAAAAAGGAAGTGAATTAGAAGATATAAAACTCAATTATTATGATCCTATTAAGAGTTATACTTTTGAATTTCTTGAAAATGCTGTTTAGATTTATGATGAATCGAAGCATAGTGATGATGTTGAGGATCAGGTTTTTGAAATCCGATTTTATCAAGATAACTTAGACAAAGATGAGGATAAAGTGTGACATAAGGGGGAGGAATCCATAGGATCTATTATTACTAGGATGTATTATTATGAATTAGATTATGATGATGCAAGTTATAATGATGGAAGTGATAATGATGGTGATCAGGGAAATGAATCAGAGGATGGTGCACCTTCCATCTCGATTTAATAAAGAGATTATGAGGGATCAATATTAAAAATAATTTATGAGGAATATTTTTTATTAATTTTTTTTTTCTGATGGTCATAATGTGATGACTGGTCATGAGGATTTTGCAGTGCACCACCAGGAGTGGACTTCACATCCTCCATATTCTTCACCTCCTCACACATATTATTTTAAAAAAATATTATATTAATTCTTTTAATGTATATTTTATAATATATCTTAGTGGGATGATTTGTTCCACCTCAGTTTAAGAAACAATGCTCAATGAATATGACATAGAGTTGATTGTTATTTTGGTTATTTGTCATTTTAAAACAAAATTTCCTATAAAGATTGGAAATCTTGGAATGGAGAATAATCAGTTGGTGGAACAAATAGATTCCATTCAATATTCTATAGAAGACATGAGTGCTAGTTTCATAAGGAGAGAAATTTCTCTTATAAAAAGGCTAGAGTCCTTATTTACTCATGGAGCTTCTTCTTCCAGAGCTCCATTTCCATCTATCGTTTCTTGAGTTGATGTTGATTTGATCATATACATAGTAAGAGAATAGATTTAAGCTACGAGGGTAGACATATCTAATTATCATCAGGATGAGAATCATCAGATACAATTACTTAGTGATCACATTTAAAAGTTGGTTAAAAAGTGATTAAATGAGGCCAAAAGTGATTGTGAAAAAATTATTAAAGCCATTAAGTATTATCTATTTGAGATTTATACCAAGCATTAGCTTAATTACCACTTTAAGTTATTGTATGTGAATTTGAGAATAAATCAGGGGATCAAGGACTTCCAGGATCAAGTGACCTAGTTTAGGAATTTGGAACCCCCACTCAAGTTGTTCATGGAAGATATATCATATTTTTCAAGGATATAAAATATGGGGGATGCATGATTACTTAATTTTTGGAGTTGATGGAGCTATTTTTTTAGCATCAGGACTATTGCAATTGCACCTCCAACCATTCCATTGAATACATACCTTTTAGAACATTTATCACCCACTTGTAGATAACCTCCACTGTGGTTAGTCCTTCTAGACTTACCCAATTTGAATTTGTGAGGCTACTCTGGCTAGATGTATCTTGTATAGTACTTCAACCACATACACCTCCTACTCCTCCTACCCTCGTATTGATGGAAAAGTTAAGAACACAATGGATCCTACCCCTAGTCAGGTTGAGGATACTTCATCATAATCTCATTAATCTTTGATAGGTATTTTTTATTGTATTCCCTTTCATGATGTAATAATTTTACTTTACTATATAATAAAAACCCTATTTTTCTTCATACATATGTCTTTTATTTAATTTACTATTAAGTCAATCTTTTGGATGATATGAAAAGATGGAGTAATTTTATAGTATATCACAATTTGATTAACTATAATATGGTATTCATTTCTTTATCTATCATTTTTTATTTTATTCATATATTTAAATTTTTTCTATATAGTTATGAATTCCATGATTTTGGATAATAAAAAAGGGTAGATTTTTGGATCATTACTAGATCCTCTTTATTTTAATGAACCATAATCTGGTTTTTTAAGTTTACAATGAATTTAATGTTTGATGATAGTCAACTATATTCTGTCCAAAATAATTTTTTAGCTAAGTCTTGATCTACCATCGCTATCTACCATTAATTTAAATCATCTACTATTATTTTAAGAAAATCTACCACTTCAAGCTACCATCAATCCAAGATGATAACACTAGTTCAAATCTGCGACTACTAAGATATACCATCCGATTATGCTTCCATCGAGTGTATTTATCTCTATTTTTTTGTAAATCTACTTTCAGAAGCTACTATCATTGCTCGTTCTACCACAAGTTAAACAATGTTACCTGCTGATGTTTCTTTCATTCAGTAGTGCTACTACTAAGTAAAATCTACCACTACTTCCAAGAGTATCTTTCCCAAAAGTGACGATACTTACATTCTATACTACTAGTAAGTGATTCCATCAAATGTTTGATATTATTATAGACATACCTACCACTGAGGACCTGCCTCTATGGGAATCTACTTCTAAGAGATAATGATAGTTCTTATACCATAACTATCTAGAATTAATTTCAAAATAAATTCTCTTATGGATAGTTTATGAATATAATTCTAGATAGAGGCTCGTGGATTTAAGAATGATCATTAATAAATAACTCCTCAGATTTGTTAAATAAAAAGTTAGACCATTCAAGATCTTCCTCTCAGAATAAGGATTCCGGTCATTTATTAATCTTTTTCTGGACTTGAATAATTAGAACTAGGGTGTTGAATATTTAGAGGCCCCTCATGTGTGTGAGAGATATATGGAGAAAATCATATATAAACAAAAAATAGAGATAATTTGATACTGATGAGTAGAATAAATCTGACCAATTGAAAGAAAAAGAATAATAGATTTTCTATATTTCTATGAAATTCTATTTTCTTGTATTTTTTATAAAACCATACTTGATCTTTGATAAGAAATAATTTAGATACTCCTAAAAAACTGAGTCTATTCAGATTGAACTGCATAAAATTTTATCTTCCCTTGTGTTTTGATTTTTCTATTTTAGTATTAATCTGAGATGGGTTTTTTTACTTTATTTATCTATAAAACATAGTATCGTACACTAAACTGAAGCGTGGTTGACACACTTTATCCATTATGTTCATTTATACATTCATGTATAACTATGGAAGAGGTTATTTTTTACCTTCATCTCTTTTATACCACATATAGTTATGGAAATTGATTTTTTCTGGACATCCTTATGTGTTGTTGGGTAAATCCCAATCTAGGTTGTGGATTAGTTTATTTTATAATAAACTACTTATTAGTGGGTGATTTCCATGTGTATGGGATTATGTTACAGTTTGAGACCAACCCCCTTATTTAAATTCAATTGTTCCTTGTTATTTTTCATTATATGTTTTGTTTTGTTTTTATTTAATAAAATCAAACCAATTTTTGTTTTGTAGATTATTAAACAAAATTTGACACCGATAGATCACTTAAATTTGTGTTTTATATATAGTTTTTGATAAGATTAAATTATTTTTAAAAGGTAAATTATTTTCAAAATTATTTTTACTGAGCTATGATCGAGATTTTAGTAATATTTTATAAGGTTGAAATTATTTAATTGTAAAATTTTTGTTAATTGGGAGATTTTATTAAATTGGAGGGTAAAAGGTTTAATTTTTTTAATATGAATTTTATTGGAAACTCAATTCACCCCCTAATTATTTTTCTATTGGGACAAAAAAAGATGACATTAAATGGGTGAGAATAATAACCATGAACATCAATACATGATATAAGATGATGAAATTAGTGAAACATGGGAATGTGGAAACAACATAAAACATAACATCATAAGAATATTTCATGTATAAGAATCGATGAATCATAACATATTGTTCTTAGGATAACCTCCCAAGTACCATACATGGTATCTAATGAGATAAAAATACCTAATGCATTTTACGGTATATAATTTTAGGCCCTCCTTTCACATTGGTATCACGTACTTTCATTTGTGTACCAAATCAACCATGCATCATCAAAATGTATTTTATAAATTTTAATACCATGATTTAAGAGTTTTGGTAATATACATAGAAGTACCAAAGAAATTATGGATAGTTATATCTAGGTGAATACCCTTGAGTAGAAATTGTGATGGGTATTCACAACACAAAAGTTTGACTTGAAAAAGCAGAAAATAATTTCAGCAACATAAAGGATGCACATGAAGGTTCTAGAGACGGTTTAATGAGAGTGAAATACGGTTTATCAATACTTAGTAATCATAAAAATAGTACATATATGTATAAAAATGCATTACAACATGAAAAATTAGATATAAAAATCCTTATTATAAAGAAAGCACTTGAAATGAAAATGATTAGGAGAGGATCCATTTCATTAAGATGACACTTAAAAAATATTGGGAGGAGATTATTTAGAGTCTAAGAACACTATGTTAGGTATTTAGAGTGGAATAGGTAGATAATATTCAAGATCAATGAGCTTTTACTGAAGAGTCTTGGGAGGTTGGGTGGGTATTTATAGAAAAATAGAGGGGAATTATTTATTTATTTCTTTACATACATTTTGGATTCTATGTACTAAAATAATATAAAACACAAACCTTCAAATAGTTTCTTCCAAACGGGATTAGTTTTAAATATTTTATTTTTCAATAAACCAAAAATATCAAAATAATACTATTCATTATCTCGATGTGTTTCATATTTATAATGAATAGATTTTAAAACCTTAAAATATAATATTGGTTTCATAAGATTCATTAATTTTTTATAAAATTAATGAAATAACTTTTCAAAAAAATTATTTTAAGGGGTAAATTTATATTTGGTCATGTATTCGTTTCATATTTATTTTTCAAAAATAATTTTCTAATTATGGTATTTTCTAGTTTTAAATAAAACACTTATTTGTTAGAAAATACAATTTTTTATAACTCTAACAACTTTATAACCCTTATTAAAATTACATTAGACATCATTAAATTACATCAAATTTATATTTAAAAGAAATAAAATTTATTAATTATATTTTAATAGAATAATATTTTTTGGGAAATTATTGAATTTTTCAAAAGGGTGTGTCAATTGAAACTATATATTTACCAAAAGCACGATTTTTATTTCTTAATATCGAAATACATTTTTTTTATCAAACTCATTAAATAATCCTTTATAAAGTAAGAATAAAAAGTGATAAATATAAACATTATTTTATTTAAAAAAAATATTAAAATTCAAACAACTAGGGGATGGATACATAACCTCTTATTACATCAGCATATTCCTTAAGGGTAAGGTGGGCGATGGTGGTACTTTAATATTTTAGTTTAGTGAACATGGTTTAGATTGTGATTTTTATAAGATTGAAATTCTCTCAAAAATGGTTTTGATTATGATTTAGTCATTGAATCACATCCTCAGATTATTCAGGGGAATACCCTAGTGATTCCATCTCCTTGGGAGGATCCAATGAATGTGATTCATATGATATGATCCTACTGGTTAAGGCTATGACTTCTTCCCTATGTGTTAATTAGACTTTATCATAACCCTTATATATACAAATTATAACGGTCACTATAAAAAACTATATTATTAATGGTTACAATTCTTAAAAATCTTTTAAATATGAACAACTATTTTTTTTAACTATCCAAAACAACCAAATTAGTGTTTTTGTTTTCTATAACCATATTAAATAATAAAGTATTTACTCATTAAAAAGGGAATTTTATTTATAAAATTTTAATTCCTTCTATTTTCCCCCACATCAAAAATTTCAACCTCCAAATTTCATTTCATGCACTATAAAAATGTGGGTACTTATATTTCATTTCCACTCCATGTTTCCAAGTTGTTTCCCCAATCTTGTGGTTCCACCACAACACTTCGACCAGGTCAGTTGTATTGTTTCTTGGAATGTTTTCTCTATGATATAAGATCAATATGGGATGCTTATTGTATGAATGATAATTCTATAAGGTTACCAACTCTATATTTAGTAAATGTGAGGGGATTAATATGTACTTCTTCGAGAGGGATATATAGAACACATCATGTACTTGAGAAATGTTAGGTGGGAGTAATAGTTGATCAGGTACAAATTCTATGTGATTAATAATATCAATGGGGATTATGTAACTTGTAATAAGAATTCCATTCTTCCATAACCTCATGTCTTTCCTCTATAAAAATATACTAAGGAATAACTTATATTTGACCAAAAACTCTATGAATCATCAATTATTTCCTACATAGATTTTTTTCAACTTTGTGAAGATTTTATTTGATATTGAATGGTTTGATCCTTATTTTTCATCTGTTTGATCAGACTAGGTACCGTAAGATTACACTATTCAAATTAATCCTAGCATTTTGAAGTCCAACATCTCTTCCCATAAAAAGCCTCATATTGTTCTATTTGAATGCCATAATGAAATTTTTTGGTATATGATAACTCCACCGAGGGAAGGTGTTGATCACTTCGTCCTTGTAAATCCATTGAACAAAATCAATCAATATCCTCTTGTGTTTGAATAATTCTTTTATATAGACCATCCATTTTCGGGTGATTATAAGTACTAAAAATCATCACAATATTCTGTGTTTTTTAAAGGCTTGTCCAGAACATTGAGGTAAAATTTAGATATTGATTAGATACAATAGAGGTTGGTCCGACATGTAGTCTTATTACTTACCATATGTATATCTTGTTGAGATCTTTAAGATAGAAATATTCCTTGATATAAATTAAATGTACTAAATTTGTAAGGTTACTGACTACATCCAAGATGGAATTATTTTATTTAGATGTCTTGCAGAGTCCTATGAAAATATTTATCGCTACATTCTCCCATTTTTATACTGGTATGGAAAATAGTTTCATAAAATCCATAGACTTATATCGTTTACCCTTAAATTTTTGGCATACTGGGTATCAATATACAGATTTTTCAATCTCCCACTTCCTGTTATCCCACTAGAAGTTTTTTTTCAAATATATATACAAATTAGTACTTCCTAGATAAATATAGAAGGATGAGAAATGTACATCATTCAAAAGTTCTCAATCCAGCTCCAATTTTTATGGGAAATATATCTGGATTCCAAATCTTATAACTACATATTTATCAAAGTTGAAATCCATAATATTTTATACCCTTTTTTGTATCTCCTTATCAACTTTTTGGGCATCCTTGATACTTTTAAAAATGGATGGTTGAGTGGTTCATTGAGTACTTTTGAATAAATTACCTGTTAAGATTACCCTTTCTATCCATTTCATGTTCAAGAATATTTGATCCCTTTCAATCCTAATCATTAATAGGGTTGATAGATCCTTTCTACTATGATCATATTACACTTTTTTAACCTTTCCAAGAAGCTAAGGGATTGAATAATTATAATACTGGATCAAATCTAAATGCATTTGTTGGAACATATTTAACTTTTTTTTATATGAATATATACTTTATGCTTTTATGAACTGTATATATGTCACACTTCTCCCCATAAAGATAATGTTTTCAAATAATAAATGAAAACATAATTGAAAATAATTCTAGATCATGTGTTGGGTTGTTCTACTCATGGATTCTAAATTGTTAGGATGAACATGATATCACTTTGTCATCTTGCATGAGAAAAAATCACATTAATTTTATGGAAACATCATTATAGATCACAAATCCTTCCTTACTAGTGGATAATGTGAAAACAGGTGTAGTTATTATCATTTTATTTAACTATTTAAATCCCTCATCACATTCATCAGTCTAGAAAAAGTTCACTCCCATATGAGTTTTCATGGTTAGTGGTCTTGAAAATCAAGAGATGTCTCTAAAAAATTGATTATAGTATCCTGTTAATCCACAAAAAATACAGACCTCCATTATATACAGTGGTCTATTCTATCCTTCAATAGCCTTAATTTTTTAAGGATGCAAATATATCCCTTTACTGGAGATCACATACCCCAACAATGTTACTTTATCTATCCAGAACTCTCATTTTCTATACATTATATACAACTTTTAGTTTTAAAAGTACGTTAGTATAACATTAAAATTTTCATTTTTTCTTTATTTCTTTATTTTAGATTAGAATATCATCTATAAATTCTTCTATAATTTTTTCATGGTAATTCTTAAATACCCTATTCATTAAGACCATAATGATAATTAGATCATTATTTAGTCCAAATAAACTAACGACGATATTTTAGTGCACATAAATTTTATGGAAAATAGTCTTGGGTATATACTCCTTATTTAATTTTACTTAATAATATCCAGACTGAATATCCACCATAGATAAGTATTGAACTCCATGAAGCCGATCAAACAAGTCATCAGTCCATGATAGAGGATAATTAAGCTTTATACTGATCTCTTTGAGCTTATGATAATCAATACATAGGTATATTGACCCATCCTTTCTATTTATGAAGTGGTCCAACCCACCCCATGGTAAAAAACATGGACATACAAACCCTTTATCTATATTCTTTAGTAGTTTCTTCATTAGATATTCATGTTCAACATTGGATATTTTATACGGATTAATGGGTATTAAAAAAGGTTCAGATATAAGTATGACTGAAATCACAACCTTTAATCAAGGAGGAAGACTCAGAAATTCTTTAAGAAACACATCAATAAATTTCCTCACAATGGTAAATTATTTAATGATGATATTTTCCTTAGTATCAATCTTTTTAGAAACACACACTTTATCATAAGGAAATAATATCTCTAATTGAGATGATGATTCTAAAGTTGATTCATCCACCTACTAGAACTTGTATAGAATCAAATGGTGATCTATGATATAAATTATGTTTTTCTTATCTGAGAATTTTAAATTGGATCTATATAAGGAAAACCAATACATAACCAAAATAACATCTAATTCTAATAAGGGGGTATCATAAGGTTCACTGGGAAATTCAACCCCAAAATATAGACGAAGGAGAAGTTATCTACTTGGGATACAATAATTTCCTCATTTTACATTTTTATAAATAGAATCACTTCCATGTTTTGTGGTGGTGTTTACATTGTTGTACTAAAATTTCATGATATAAAAGAGTTCATAGAATAAAACTAAAATAGTAAGTTTACTATCCTTGAATAAATAACCAACATTCCTATCACAACAATATTTTTGGGATCCACATTAGTAGTTTTAATGGCATATGTTTGAACTTTCTATGTAGGCCCTAGAAGACAATTTAATTTTTTACCATTGAAAATGCTTGGCTTACTAAATTTATTTTAATAGTGTCCTTATTCCATAGAGTTGAAACATTAGAAAAAATACATAGGGTTGATTAGAGAATTACTTTCTTCTATTACAATGGTGGGTTTCTACTATTGACATTCACTAGATTGGTGCACTTTCTTCCCACACATAAAGTATTTCTTTGTCCCTTTAGGAAGTTACTGGGATGCTTCTTCCCATAATTTTGTAAATATGGATTATTTACTTTATTTTCACCATGATATATCTCCACCACTCATCCAAAAATTAAATCCATTATCCACTTCCTATATCTTTTCCCTTGAGATTCACTAATCTCCATTTCAACTCTAAGGTAACATAGAATATTTTCCTTGTATCTATCAAAGTCATAAATCGCGAAATTTATTCTTAGATTCAAATTTAGCCTATTAAAGAAGTGTTCAACTTTAATTTCATAGTAAATGATAATTCCATAGGTATATCATGTAAGTCTTGTAAAGTTTTCCTCAAATTACCTGATGAATTCACCATCCTTCTTTACGAGGCAAATGAACTACCTCTTCTTGTTTAGTTAGAGGTTTCATGGAAAAATTTTATTGAAAAACTTTTTTCAAAATTGATTACGCTCCATTAGTTTTATATCCAACATTGGATTTGTATTTTTGATCAAATTCCACCATTATCATGCTTCTCCCTCTCTATGATAAATAATTATAAAGTCCTTCTTGTTGGGTCGGAACAAACGAGGAAAAGATGGCAAGAGGGGGGTGAATTGCCTTTTAAAAAAAGATTAACAAATTAAAAATCAAAGTAAAAATGCAGCGGAAATAAAGAGGCAAAACACACAAAAATGATAACGGAGTTCGGCCAAAACCCGGCCTACGTCTCCGCTCCCAACTCAACCGTTGAGAGATTCCTACCGCTTTCTTTTCAATGGTTTTAGCAAGAAACCCACTAGGCTTTGAGGTAGCACTAGGACCTATTACAGCTTGCTTTTGAGTGGTTAAGCAAGAACCCACTTGCTTTTGATGGTTTAGCAAGAACCCACTAGCCTTTTTAACGGGTGAAGGCTAGCTCACCGAAAACTCAAGCCTTTTAAAAGGAAAGGCTTGACTAACCTCTTCACACCTTAATGGTGGTGTGAAACCCAAAAGAAAGGGGGTTGAGAAAAGGGTTTGGGGTTTGTAGGTACAAACCCAATTTTAAGCTCAAAATGAATAAAACAATAAAACCGTATATGAGGAGAAGCCTTGGGCGCCTTTGATGATTGGAGATGTTGGAGGCTGCTTCCAAGCTTCTTTGAGGGAGCTCCTTGGATGTGGAATTGGATGGAGCTAGGAGGGTTCCTTTGAGGAAGTCCGCCGGAGGTACGCCAAATGATCAACAAGGTGTCCGTAAGCTTCCGTATAGTTCCGGTTAGTGTCCGGGGCTTCCTTGGCCTTTATTTATAGGCATGGAACCCTTGGGGAGGCTTCGGAGCCGTTGGAGAGGCTAAAAGAGCCGTTGGAGGCCAAAAGAAGGTTGACTGGTCAAAGCCAACGGCTAGTTTGACTGGGCTACCGGCTGGCCGTTACAGCTCCACCGGCTGGCCGATGCCTTGGTAGAGAAGAAGAGTCTTGATCCAGGCTCCACCGGTCGACCGGTGGAGGAGCCACCGGCTGGCCGGTGGCAAGACAGTAGCAAATACTATTTGGGCTGGGTGCCATAGGTCGACCGGTGACAGAGCCACCGGTCGACCGGTGGAACCTGGCAGTGGGCAATGCCTCTGCCAGTTCCACCGGCTGGCCGGTGCTATCACACCGGTTGGCCGGTGGACTGAATTTCAGTCCATTTTGCCAACTTTCTTGGGTCAATCCTTTGGAAATCTTTTGCCTATCATGCACAACACTTAAAAACAAAGTTAGATAAACATGAAAGTGATTGTGATCATGAAAATTAAACCACGAGGGGATACGAGAGGTACAACAATCTCCCCCTATTTTGATGATCACAATCACCAAAACAATTAATGTAAAATACTGAAATTGAAAGGAAATGCTAAGCACGATGAAAAGGATTCTCCCCCAATCAATCAAGAAATTTCTCCCCCTTTGTGATTATCAAAATAGCACGGGGCATAAACTTGATTGAGGGAAAAAAGAAAATCAAGATCAATTGGAATTTTTGAAAATTGAATTGAAAAATTTGATACCAAGAGTTGAAATCGAAAGTTTGAATCGAAAATTTTGAAATTGAAATCAAAAGGGCTTAAACGAACCTAACTCCCCCTAAATAAAAACAAAGTCACCGGGGAGAGGGATTTTGAAAAGAGACAATTTTAGGCCCGGAGAGACTCGCAAGAAGGGATTTTTCAATCCAAACTTGTCTCATAGCGGGTCTTCTCCTATAAAACTCATTGGAAAAGAAAATAGACTTGGGTTGGCCGTACCGGGCATTTTTACAATTACATTCATAAATTAGGTTCCCGGGTTTTTTACAATAGTTACAAAATTTAAAACTAGAGCTCCCCCTTACAAAAACAGTGGGAGCATGGGAGGAGGAGGCTTGGTTGGTATAGCCAAGTCCTTGAGTGGTCCTAGAAATTCGTTGGGAACCTAGGAGATTGTTCAAATTTTGTTCCCCTTGGGTGAACTTAGCTAGGGTCTCCCTTAGGTCTTTGATGGTTGATTCCATGGAATCAACATTTGGGAAATTTTGGATTTTGAGGGACATCTCCTCCTTCTCTTTGAGAAGTTGTTCTTTTTCGGAGGAGAGTTTTTTGAAAGACTTTTTTAAAGCAACGAATTTTGACGATAAAGCATGAAAACCTTTTTCTAATTGATCTCTAGCGTGTGAGAGTTCTTCATAAGAAAGATGATTTAAAGAATTTGAATTTGAAGAACAAGAGGAGGAGGAGTCGGAAGATGTTACCTCATGGAATTCCATTAGGAATTTTGTACCTTGGTCGCTCGAGGAGGAGGAGGAGGAGGATGATGAGGAGGTGTCACTCCATGTCGCCTTGAGGACCTTCTTCTTTTTCTTCTTGGCCCTTTTCTTGTGAGGTGGGCAAACGGGCTTGATCTTTTCGTCGGGTTCTTGCTTTTGATCGGATTTTTGCTTTGGAGCCTCGCTAGTACCTTCATAGGTTAGTTCTAAACATTTCCAAATATCATGTGAAGATGTGCAAGAAGAAATATGATCAAAAACATTTCTATCTAACCCGCAATGAAGAGCATTCATGGCTTTGCCATCAAGCTCGAAATTTGCAATGTCAGCGGGGGTCCATTGAGATTCATCTAGACTAGAGAGAGTATAACCATGCATGACAATTTTAAAAATAGAAAAACCAATGCTTTTAAGAAATGTAGTCATGCGGGTTTTCCAATAATTATAGTCGGACCCATCAAAAAATGGAGCCCGACCCAAAGAGTAGCCCTCGGGGGCGAAAGAAGTTGATGCCATCTAAATGGATCTTAAATTTGAAACCGGGTTAGGGATTTATTCAAATTTCCCTCTGATACCAATTGTTGGGTCAGAACAAACGAGGAAAAGATGGCAAGAGGGGGGGTGAATTGCCTTTTAAAAAAAGATTAACAAATTAAAAATCAAAGTAAAAATGCAGCGGAAATAAAGAGGCAAAACACACAAAAATGATAACGGAGTTCGGCCAAAACCCGGCCTACGTCTCCACTCCCAACTCAACCGTTGAGAGATTCCTACCGCTTGCTTTTCAATGGTTTTAGCAAGAAACCCACTAGGCTTTGAGGTAGCACTAGGACCTATTACAGCTTGCTTTTGAGTGGTTAAGCAAGAACCCACTTGCTTTTGATGGTTTAGCAAGAACCCACTAGCCTTTTTAACGGGTGAAGGCTAGCTCACCGAAAACTCAAGCCTTTTAAAAGGAAAGGCTTGACTAACCTCTTCACACCTTAATGGTGGTGTGAAACCCAAAAGAAAGGGGGTTGAGAAAAGGGTTTGGGGTTTGTAGGTACAAACCCAATTTTAAGCTCAAAATGAATAAAACAATAAAACCGTATATGAGGAGAAGCCTTGGGCGCCTTTGATGATTGGAGATGTTGAAGGCTGCTTCCAAGCTTCTTTGAGGGAGCTCCTTGGATGTGGAATTGGATGGAGCTAGGAGGGTTCCTTTGAGGAAGTCCGCCGGAGGTACGCCAAATGATCAACAAGGTGTCCGTAGGCTTCCGTATAGTTCCGGTTAGTGTCCGGGGCTTCCTTGGCCTTTATTTATAGGCATAGAACCCTTGGGGAGGCTTCGGAGCCGTTGGAGAGGCTAAAAGAGCCGTTGGAGGCCAAAAGAAGGTTGACTGGTCAAAGCCAACGGCTAGTTTGACTGGGCTACCGGCTGGCCGGTACAGCTCCACCGGCTGGCCGGTGCCTTGGTAGAGAAGAAGAGTCTTGATCCAGGCTCCACCGGTCGACCGGTGGAGGAGCCACCGGCTGGCCGGTGGCAAGACAGTAGCAAATACTATTTGGGTTGGGTGCCACAGGTCGACCGGTGACAGAGCCACCGGTCGACCGGTGGAACCTGGCAGTGGGCAATGCCTCTGCCAGTTCCACCGGCTGGCCGGTGCTATCACACCGGTTGGCCGGTGGACTGAATTTCAGTCCATTTTGCCAACTTTCTTGGGTCAATCCTTTGGCAATCTTTTGCCTATCATCCACAACACTTAAAAACAAAGTTAGATAAACATGAAAGTGATTGTGATCATGAAAATTAAACCACGAGGGGATACGAGAGGTACAACACTTCTCTTTTTCAAAGATTAGATAAAGGAGGTGATCTTTGCAATAGATTTGATCCACTATTCTAAAATTAAGGGATCAAAATATCCACTGAAAACCAAAGGCCTTTGTCAAATAAAGGTCTCACTTTCAACATAATATTTTAATGGGGTTGTCAATTTCCCCTGATTCATATTTTTGTTCAAATATTGGGTTAAGTGGGTTAGTACTGTAATGAATTTATTAACTCCTACATCCATATTTTTGGGAATATTATTTGGGTAGTTTTTAAATTTCCCATAACATTTGTTATTTAATTGGTTCCCTTCATGATTCTTTGTAAAGTGATTGTGAATTTACCAAAGAAAATTATTTAATAGTTTCAAAATAGGTGTGCAGTAAGTCCGGTTTATCATCTACTAGGTGATGATCGATTTGATACCCAATGAACCCTATTTTGTATTATTACCCCTAGGCATAATTGTTCCAAAAACACATACACTTGTAGTATTCAAACATATATTTTATTACTTAGAAACCCCTCACTCAAAACATTTCCTTAAATTAGGGGGTTTTCCTATGTTTAGTCTTATACCTATTTATTTTACTAATTTTTTATAATCATAATCCCCCTTAAAATAATACCTTTCTCTCATACCAATTATGATAATCCATATATATCATATACCTTATTTCAAGATTTTGTACCTAAAGATACAGATAATACAATATCAAAAGATCAAGAGGCATACTGTATTTTTGGAAATTAGATACACAGTATAATAACTAAAAACATGGATAATTTTTTTATTGAAAAATCCATAAAATTCCCATAAAATCTATTGACCTTATAATATTTCATAGGATAACATGGGAACTGTAATGTCTCGTATTTCTCCGTATTTTATTTTAATATTATATGAGAATTATTTTGAGACTAGGCTTTGAGACGACACGCAGTTTCGAGGCCCTTTGAGCCCGAAAAAATGTTTGAATTTAATTAAATAATTAAATTACACACACGTGTGGTTTTCCTGAAAAAGTGGAATAACACCAGAACGGGTGCTCGGATTATAAATCCAAGGGCACCGTTGTATTCAGAGTGTCAATTTTACCTTAGGCGAGGCCTAACATCGGACGACGCAGGTCGATGGTGAAATCTAGTTTTTTTGGATGTGACTGTAATAAAATATTTAATAAGGATATTTTATTAAATCCTGTAGCATCAAATATATTTTATCTTTTAAATAGATATTTGCGTAGGGGTCCAGGGGTACCGACCTCATAACCCTGAATTTCCCCAGGAGGCTCTGGAAAGCTCTGGAGGAAACCCCCAAACGTGGTGACGACATTCTTGATAAATTCTACCGGTGACGACAACACGACGACCAGATCTTCACCAAATAACACCGCAAATCCAGGTAGGATGTTTTATTTTTGGTTTCCTTCCCCGTTCTTGATTCCTACGATGAACGCGTACTAATACATGAAAATATTTTTCCACAGATCGATCTTATTTGAGCGATGGGATTTTTTGGGGTTTTTTGGGATTTGATTTCATGAAGGCTATTTTGGATTCATTTAACCTTATAATAGTGATAAACCACGATCGACACAAACATCTATTGAGGTCCGTCCCTCTTTGTTTGTTGTTCTTTCCTTCCATAGTTTTTACGCGTTCTTCGTGTGCGTTCTATGCGTTCTTGGAGGAAATTGATCATTGCACATTCATTTGTTGGCGTAGTGATATGAGATTGTAGATCCATCATAGGGAGGATGGTCCGGAGCTGCGACGACGATTTCACCAGACGATTCGGAGTGGATCCATAGATATGAGTTTTTGCGTGTTTTTCATCGGATGAATCATTCGAGGTTTGAGACCCGATCGAAGGATCGAAAACACCTGATTCGGTGTTTGTATGATGGGATGAACCCAGATCTGAAGTATTGGTATGAACGGACGAGAGATCGTAGATTCGGAAATTGACTGAGGTGCGGGGAAGAAGATGACTCTTCTGGAAATTTCCCGACTACCCGACGTGTATTATGGGGTACATGGCTTGTGTTAATCAGCGGGCCACCTGGCTTGTACTCCAGGAGTACACAGACACGGGTTGGGTACACGGCCAAGGGAATGGCGTGTATAAACTTCCCCAACCAGACCTGGCCTGATACATGGGATACCCCATGCATTGGTACACGAGCAGGGAACACGGACGGACACCGTGTACGGGCATACGACATGGGTACACCGGTGTTTCTCAGCTGACAGGACACGGTGTGTGCTCCAACTTACACACCGTGTATATTCTATCCTACACAACTTCAATTTCAGACACGGACCCTTTGCACGGGTAGTACCAGGATTCAGGGAACACAACATGTGATGCTTCTACACGCCGTGTAGTTGAGTTTTACAGAGCTTGGACAAGTGACACGGGCAGTACACAGAGTTAAGAAACACGGTGTTTAATCCTACTACACACTTTGTAACCTGTTTTACATGGCTTGATCCAGTTGCCTTATGTGACTTGGAACAGTTTCCTTAGGGTTCGTCCCCTTGGTCTTTCTCTTGAAGGTTCTTGGTATCATTTCCAACATATAAGAGTATGATACCTTCAGAAGGACTTCCGGAATAGAGTTGTTGGAATCCCCTCTATGAGGCTTAGATCCAGATCCTCTATTCATTTGTGGTACCCTAGGTAGAGTTTCTTGGTATCGACATGACCTACTTTACCCAGGAACCGATCCTATACTTAGCAGGTTAGTTCAGACTGAGTTGTTGGAATCCACCCATGACTATTGGTTGTCATCCTCATCTGAGAATCATATTATCATGTACTTGTGGAGTGTGTTATCCCAGAATGAGTACTTCGTATCTCTCTCTTCAGACCTAGGATTTTGTTCTCCTTGTTACGTGCTTAGTGGAATCTTCGCACTGGATCATAGTCGTAGTTTCACGATGGTCAATTGTGTATGAGTATATTTGGATATTCTTGTTATATGTTTTGTAAACAAATACTTTGTAGAGATGACTGTATATTTCCTTTATGTTATTTCCCTTGTTGTATTCCTTTGTGGTTTTTGGGGTGTCCTACTGGGTATTGTTACACTCACCCCTATATGGACTTTTCCCGCACGTGTCTTGTCTTGTGCAGACGAGCGAGCCTTTGACAATATTCTAGGCAGACCAGGACCGGACGGTGATCAGTGAGATCAGATAGGCTGAGGTGTGTTCCTAAGGCTATAGATTACAGTCCTAGTACCTTTCTTTACAGGTTGTACTTTGTTACATACTTTCTTTTAGTGGGCTTGTACATTTGGCCCAGGGTTTTACATTACTGTGCTTTACTTTCCTGTCATACTCTGTTGGTTGGGTTTTTAGTGTATGCATGCATTTCCATTTTTAGTAGTTTTTAATTTTTATCATTGGGGGCTTGGAGATGTGTGTGCAGGTGTACAGGTTTAGAGGAAATTCCTCCCATGTTAGTATCATTCCTACTCAGTGCTAGTTACCATCCCCTATCCTATTGGAGGCAGGCTTGGGGAGTTGCGGCTCGGGCCCCACTGGGATGGGTTGTGAAAGGGATGTATAAAACAAAGGGGTGAGATATAAATCTATGTAAGTGAATAATAAAATAATAACATGATGAAATTAAAAGATGTGAGTCAGGAAGCTTATCAAAATGGAATAATAGGGGATATAATCATAAACATAAAAATTGATTCATTATATAAGATGATATCATCAAGGGAATGTAGGAATGTGGAAACTACATAAAAAATGAAATAATAAGTATATGTAAAGGAAAATCACTGGTACATCATAATATTGTTTTCCTAGGGTAAAATATTATTCACCATAAATGGTATCTCATGAGGTAAAATATTTACATATTGCATTGTATGGTAAAATAAATCTTGGCCCACCCAGCACATTCATATATTGTATATGAATTTTTGTGGCATCTCGATCATAAAATATAAAAATGTATTTCATCAACATTAATCCAAAGATTTAGGATAAAAGGTTACAAACATTTATTTAAATATTTAGGTTACTATATTTACATCTAGTTTAATACCCTTGAGTATAAATGGGGATGAGTATTGATAACACAAAGGTTTGTCTTTGGAAATCATGGAATAATTTCAGCAGAATAATTGGTGCACATAAAGGTTCTGTAGAGGGTTTAATGATAGTGTAAGGTAGTAAATCATTACATGAGAATCATAAATATAGAAAAGGAATGTGTAAAACACATTAAAACATAAAAAATTGAAAAAAATAAAGGATTAGTTTAAAGAAAGTACTTTGAAGGAAACAAAAAAGAAGAGGATCCCTTACATCGACATGTCACTTATAAAATCTTGAGAGGAGCTTATTATGATCTTTGGAACACCTTAGGAAGGATTTATAAATTGATAGGGGTAGGAGGTCACATGGTTATTTATAGAAAAAGAGAGGGGAATTCATTATTAATTTGAAAACCTATGTTTTGGACTCTAAATAATAATATAATCAAAACTAAAAACAATCCTATAATTTTTGTAATAACCCAGTTAAATTTAATATTAAATAAATTTCATGCCTTATTATTATTCATGTATTATATTTTATATAGTAATTATAAAAATATTAAGTAATTTTTCAATCAAAAGGTAAATAGCTTTATTCTCATTAAACTCATTTTATTATATTTTAAGATTTTATTTATAATTTTAATTTATAAATGTTTTAATTTAAATTTTAATAATAATTTTTTTAAAATTATCAAATCAATGTTTTCTAAAGGTGAAATTTTGGTATTTGTTTGAATTTTTTTTTCAATGAATAGTGAAAATACCATTTTTTGGAAAATTGTCATTTATTTTCATTAAATAAAGTAATATATAAGTACAATTTAATCTTAATGTAACATCAGTATCCTTAAATTGTAAAAATTATAATTAATTACTTATTAATCATCATTACTCCTTATTTTTGTATAAGTTCATTTTTGGGATTGAAAACACATTTATCTAAAAATTGTATTTTTTTGGGTTTTTCATTTTAATAATAAATTAATTTATTCCACTTATAGAAATTGTATCATAAAAAATTTATTATATGTTTGGAATAATGAGTTAAAAATATAGTTAATAAGTCCCTTTTATTTTTGTTCAATACGAATATAAACAATAATAAAAAAAATTAACTCAATAAAGGTAAAATGAGTAATTAGGATTGAAACTAATGTGATAAGGATTAAAATTCATTAAAAAACATGAATTTCATTTATTGGATGTGGATATTTCATCCATAATAATCCTAAATTCAAGAATATTTAATTTTTTCAATTTAACTATGATTTTTATTTTTATAATATTTTATGTATAGAAAAATAAAAATTGTGAATCTCTTGCTTTTAAATTTCTATGATATGTTCACATAGAAATAAAATTATGCTTTGAATGAATATTAATGGTCATTTTCAGGATAATGAAATTATTTTTATGATTATATTGATCAAATAGTTATCTTAATTGACTACATAACACTGATATAATGCATGTTCAAGCAGTAGAAAAACCAAGTAAATAATTCTAAAAACTCCTAAAGTTATATTATTGGGGTAAGTTTTAGTTTCCCATGAATTCTATACATCAGTATAAGATATTATGTTCATGTAAAAGGTATATATTTTAATTAATGTTTTATATTTACATCATTAAATTTAAAAAAACTGAATAGATCCAAAAACGAAATTAATGAAATTTTACAATAAACAGAATTTTATTAAATGGGAACATCCTCTCCTCTCTTCCTCCCATTATTTGAGTACTCAAATTAGCCATGCACTGCCCATGTCTCTTTTCAAATTCACTCCCCACTTTTTATAATTTCCTATGTCACTATAAGACCAAACCTAGGGGGATAAATGTGTAATAAAATGTGGTTTTTAGAGGAGAAGGAAGATATATATTGTGTTTGATGAGTCAGACTCTAGGTAAGAGATAATTTAACTGATAAACATATTTTAAATTTCTTTAAAGATTTATATTATAAATTATTGTATTCCATGTAAATATTATTAAAATTATTTTATGAATGTATTTATAGGGATGTAAATGAATTATAGATTACATTTTACATCACTTTTGAATTTCTAACAAATTTTTTCAGGAGGAATATTTTTAGATGTTTTATACAAAATGTTTTAAATTTTTTGTAGAAAAGATAAATGAATATTATATTTTAACATATAAGTATTCAATTTATTTTTCCACAACCATAACTGTTATTTTATGCTATCTTCCTTTAAAAGATTCAACATTTTCATCAAATAAAACCCATTCTTCCCATTGTTCTAGGTATTTTTGTTTTGAAAATTGAGTTGTAGAAGGAAATGGTAATTGAGATATCTAAAAATGTTTTTTATATGGTTTCAAAAGATTTTTTCATGGGTTATATGATGAAAAGGTGAAATCATAAAATATTTTAATTATGATATAGTAATTGATCATTATATATAATGATGGGTGTAACAGATATAGCTTATACGACATCTAAGTCTGATAAATCTTATTTGATGGGTGATCCAAGAATAGATTATACAATGGGTGAGCCTGCTGCATCTTATATGATGGGTGATCCTAATAATTATCTATAATGTATTTAGAAATGTTATTTTTTTAAAGGAAATAAATAGGGAGTTACCTGGGGATGTTTCTGAAATGGGTTTAATGAGGATCTAGTTATTTCTAATATGGGTTAGGAATGTAATTCTCTATGTTCTCTAAAAGGGTTTATATTTTCATACTAAGGATTTTAAAAGTTTTATTCAAGAAAAAAGTGTGCGCGTTTCATGTGTATATGATTTATGTCGTACATTTAAATAATATTATGATAAATATAATTTTTTTAGGTTTTTATGTTTTTCACTAGAATAATATTTTTTTTATTTATTTCCCTTACATAGATTTTTGTACTAATAACACATTTATAAATGTTTTCACAGGGTTTAATGATAAGTAAGAAAAAATAAGTAGTCAGGAATAAATTTTATGAAGTTAAAATGAAATTCATTTTAAAATTCTTTTATTGTATGGAAAATGAAAACGGAGTGGATTTGTACACTTTTTAATGTATGTTTTTGTTATGTCATAGTTATAACCTAATTATATCAAACTCGAAACCTAAAATAAATTTGAGAATGTAAAAAATTTAATTATAGTCTGAAGATTCTAGATTACTTAATTTTTATGTTTAGACCATTATAGTTAGTATCCAACCAAAGGTTTCGATTACTTTGGAGGTTAATATAATTATAATAAAATACCTTTGAGAGATTCTAGTTTATGTTTAAGTTTAAATGTTATATAATTTGATGATTTTTATGTTTCTTCATCTAATATATGTATATTCAGAAATTATGTCCTTAGGGAAAACATGAGAAATATATTTGGAATGTATTAAGATCAAAATATCCTTCCAAATCAGTATTCTATAATGTTTGGAATTATAATTGATCAATTTGTTATCGTGATGGTTTAATTTTTGTAAGCTATAAATAGTGGTGAAGTCCATGTTAGAGAGAAACCAGATTTACTTTAGAGGAACATGTTAAATGGTTATAATTTTATAAAATATCACATTATTAATTTTTTTGGAACCTTAGATCCAGTGGTACTCTAGGAATGGATCAACTCTACAGAAAATATATTCAAATTCATGGGCCATTTCAAATGTTAAATGGAAATAGTTGCTATCTATTTTTTTAAAGGTGAAACAAAGTAGTGATGGTCATTGGTTAAGAATATGAGAGAGAGATGTGATTAATGACATGTGATGGGATACATTTTAGATTATTTTTTTAGAGATATATTTATCTAATTTTTTTTGACTAAGGATGGAGAAAAAATTATTGGAATTGAGAGAAAATATAAAGATTTAGCAGCCACATATAAAGGAAATTTTAAAATAGTTTGTAGGTATATGACAAAGTTTATTTACGACATTTATAGTAATATTTATTTATTTTCATTAGGATTTTTACTAATTTTATGAAGTTATTTAGCTGCATGATAATTTAAAATTCACGAGAAAGTGTTCTGTTGTATTGAGAAAATTAAGATAGAGTTTCTTGAAACCTTTGTTCCTTGAGATGATAGGAGTATGAAATTGTCGAGGTAATAAGTAATAGAGATTCAATAAACTAATTAATATATATGTAAGACCCCAACATGATCGAATTAAATTAAAAAATAATTTTAGGGAATGTTTGATAGGATATGGAAAGTGTTACCGGTGGGGTAAATGTGGTAATTAGATTTGTGACTATAAAGAAAAGAGTATTGAAAAATCCAAGAATTGGGTAACAGATATCTATCCAATGGTGAGATGATTTAATTGAATTGGGTTTGATAATTATACTAACATGTGTCTAAATTTGGATACTCAGGTTATAAATATTTAAGATCAAAAGAAAAATGTTACGGAAAAATCATTTTCAACAACAATATTTTATTTTGGGCCATCTAATTAAATGGTGATAATTATGTTACTTGTATATTTAAATTATTCTAATTCAATATTGACTCTAGATATTTTCATTTCTTCATTTAATTATAAATTTTCATTTAAAATGGGAATATCACCTCATGAAAAGAAAATATAACTTTTGGTGAAAAATCAAGGTGGAAATATTAAAGCAACTGAGATTTATTGTAATCTTCTTATTTATACCAATGTGATGGTATTTCCTAAAAATATTACTGAACTACTGATATTAGAGTTTGATGTTCTTATTATTATGTATTGGAATTAAATTTATCATGAAAATATAAATTATAGATCTAAGAAAGTAGTGTTTAATGATTTTATACCTTTGATAATATATTAAGATGAGAAATTGACTAGAGATAAAAGTGAAATTTACCAATATAAAGTTTGTAAAAATAAATAAATTGTTCATACTAGTGATGTTTCGTAGTTACTGAATATATGAATGTATTTCTTGATAATTTTTATGGTGTTATTCTTGAATGGGAGGATTATTTTACTATTGACATAGTGTATAATTTGAAAACAATTTCAAATCCCCCATATTTAAAAAATCATGTAGAACTTTTGGAGTTAAAAATTCATAAGTGTTTCAAAATAAAGGTTTCATTTGTCAAAAAACATCACTATAGAGTACTCATGTTTTATTTATTCAGAATAAATATTGTTCAATGAGGTTTTTCATTGATTATAGATCCTTGAATAAAATTACTATTAATAAAAAGTGTCATTTACATAATTTTGATAATTGGTTTGATCTGTTCGATGGAAAAATTATTTTTTAAAGATTGATCTCAAGTTAGGGTATGATCAGTTTAAGGTGAAGGTGGAAGATATTTCGAAGATAATGTTTCAAACTAGATATTATCATTTTGAGTTTTTAGTTTTTTTACTGGGGTTGTATAATGCATTAGATGTATTCATGGCTCCTATGAATAGATTTTCCCTGAATATTATGATAAGTTAGTGGTTCTATTTATTGATGAAATATTGGTATATTAAAAATTCATGAGGATCATGAAATAAACATAATGATTTTTTTTAAACAATGAAGGAAAAGAAGTTACATGAAAATTGTAACTAGTGAGAATTTTAGTTGTGATAGATTTCTTTCCTCAGACATATTGTTTCAAAATATGTCATAACCATTTAACATGATAAAAGTAATGTTTTTAAAGAATGAAAAATACCAAAAAAATTTATATAGATTCATAGTTTTCCTGATATAGTGGGGTTTGCCATCAATTTTTTCAAAAAAAATATCAGTTATCTATCCCACTATCATAGTTAATTAAAAAAGTCACTAAATTAATATAGATTAAATAGTGTGATGATTATTTCTAAGAACTAAAAATAATATTTCTGAATAATATTTTTTTCTGAACTACCTTCTCTAAATAAAGAATATTCCATCTACATCTATGATTTATTGAAGGTAATTGGTTAGGTTATGATGAATAATGATCCAGTAATAATTTATTATTCATGTCAACTGGAACCTCATGAGTTAAATTATCCAAACACATGATTTGTAATTATCGCACTTGGTTTTTTATTTAAAAATTTTGAGTAATAATTTATATGGTGTAATGTGTGTAATATATAATGATCATAAAATATTGAAGTATATATTCACTCAAAAAGAATTGAATATATGTAATATAATATTTTGTGGAAAAAATGAAGGATTATGATTGCATGATTCATTACCATCTCCGGGAAGCATACATAGTATTTGATGCATTATGTCGAAAATATAATGCATCATTAACCATGATATATCCAGAACATGATCCTTTGTCAAATGATTTAATGAATGATTGCCTATAAATTTTTCATTCAAGAACTTTAACTATTTCAATTCAGGTTTCTATATAGTCAACATCGATAGATATAATTAAACAAGATTATAAGGGAGGCCAAAAAATAAAAGGAAAATGTGTAAAAAGTAAATGCAGGTAAGCTACTTGAATTTAACATTGACAAGTAATGTTTTTTGATATTTTGAAATTAGTTTTGTTTTACATATATCTCCAAATTGAAAAAGTAATTTTTTAGTGAAGATTATATTTCTACCTTTTCGATTCATACTAACATTACTAAAATGTATAAAGACATAATAGAGTATTACTGGTGGGATGAAATGATGAAATATATTGAAGAGTTTATCATTAAATGTTTGAATTATAAAAAGGATAAAAGTGAAAATTAATTAACAAATGGTATGCTTATATGTTTTCTAGTTCTATAGTGGAAATGGAAAATATATCCATAGATTTCATGGTGCGGTTATCAAATACTTATCTAGGTAATGAAACAATTTAGGTTATTGTTTATATACAAGCTAAATGTGATCATTTTTTCCAATTCAAGATACAATGTCTTTATAATAGATTTGTTGAATATATAATTAGGATATAATCAAGATACATGGATTTCCTCTCTCCATTTTATATAATCGAGATACCAAGTTAAATTATTTTTTTGGAAAGACCTTCAAAGTTTTTGGGTGCTGAATTATATTTCAGTACAACTCTTTATCCTCAATCTGATGGAAAATTTGAGAAAATTATTTAAAACATGAAATTCATGATCCATTCTTGTTTAATGTGTTACCACATAAGTTATGATCAATATATTTCATTAATTTGGTTTTTTTATTATAACACTTTTCATTCTAGTATAAAAATAACTCCTTTTGAGGAATTATATCAAAAGTAGTGTCGGATTGATGCCTGTTGGGATGAAATAAGAGGAGTAAGTTTTTTGGGACAACATTGGTTGAATAAATGGTTGAGAAAATAAATATTATTAAGTGAAATATAGAGATATATCAAATCAATAAGAAAACTTATGTGGATAATTAGAGGAAATATCATTATTTCGAGGCAGGTGATCATGTTTTTTATAAAGTGTCTCTATGAAAAAGTGTTATGCATTTTAATAAAAAGGGAAGGTAAAATTCATAGTTCATTAAACCATATTGGAACTAGAATAAAGTTGGATTAGTTTCCTACTGAGGGGCCTTTCCTATGTCTTTATCTTAGGTTCATAACACATTTCATGTTTTGTTAGTAGCAAAATATGGGTCGGATGAATTTCATGTTTTGAGCCCTGGAATGGTTTTGTTGGAAGAACACATTTATTATGAGGAAAACTCAGTATAGGTTCTTTATAATATAGAGAAAGTGCTACAAAATATGGAAATTAATTTATCTATGGTTTTATGAAAAAACAATATGGTTGAAGAAGAAATTTGGGAATCCAAGAATGCTATGAAGAAAAAACATGCCCACTTGTTTACGTAATGAATAAAATTATGAAGTTGTAACTTCAAAAAGAGGTGAATAATGTAAAAAACATTGTAAATTTTATACTAAATCAATTTTATTCCTTATTAGTATCTATGAATTAGATTTTATATAGTTATTATAAGAATATTAAGTAATTTTTCAATCAATAATAAAATCATTTTATTCTTATTAAACTATTTTTATTATATTATAAGGTTTTATTTAGAAGTTTAATCTATAAATATTATAATTTTAACTTTAAAAAATAAAATAAAATATTTATGTAATTTTATAAAAATTATTTTTCGGATAATTTTTCGGTATTTTTATGAAAAGATTGTTTTTTAGTGAATTGTAAAAATAAAGATTTTTGTAAGTTTTTAATTTATTTTCATTAAATAATGTAATATAAAGTACCATTTGATCTTAACGTAACATAAATTTCATTTATTTATAAATAACCCAATTTAGTGCATAGGAATCATTTTTATAACTTGTTTTGGTATAAGTTCATTTTTTGGCATAAAGTATATTTTTCTAAAAATTGTTTTTCATTACGTTTGTATTTTAATCGTAAATTAATACCCACCACTTCTTGAAATTGAATCTTGATAAATGGATTTTTTATTTAAAATCATTAGGTCCAAGGGTTTTAAATTGTTCCCTTTTATTTTTGGTCAATATGTATAGTAACCATAATAAGAATTTGTTTCCACGATAAAGGAGAAATGTGTTGATTATGGTTAAAAACAATGTGATAAGGCTTAAAATTCATTCAAACAATTTCCTTTATTTAATTTTATGTGTCTATTTCATCTATAATCATAAAAAATATATGAAAATTTTCCATTTATCTTTGATTTTGACCATTAAAATATTTTAACTAAAGGAAAATACAAAATTCCACTCTATTGCTTTTAAATTTATATTATATGTTCACATAGGGGAAAAATAAATTTTGAATTAATAAAAACGTTTATTTTTAGAATAATTATTTTTGATGATTTTAATTTTTTAGTGATAAGATATTTACCTTAAATTCTTATGTGACACTGACATAGTTATTGTTCAAGTAGTATTAAAATCAAGTAAATAAATTTAAAAAGTCAAAAAGTAATATTTTTGGGATGAGTTTTAGTTACCCAAAATTTTTATAGATAAATATATTATATTATGTATTTATGATAGGTATATATTATAATTACATTAAAATCATGATTACATTAAATAATAATTAAATAAATAGTACCATAAATGACATTAATGATATTGTTTAATAACCAATATTTTATTAAATGATTTAAAATTCATATAAATCTCACCTTTTACCAAGTAAATAGAATATGGTTAATAATATCTACCATTTTCCATTTATGGGACAATTTTACTTTTATAGTAACTTTATTGACTCCTATAGTGTATAAAACTTGGATATCACGGTAATCATCAAAAGGGTAATCCATAGGGTTAAAACAAAGAGATATGGATGAAAAAATCACCTAGACTTATAAAAATTTTATTAATTGAAAGTATTTAGACTAATACTAATCTTATATTCTAATTATATCAGTTTGAATATAGTTTTCCATGAAAATTAATTTATATTAATATAATACTTTATGTGATTCCAAGAGTTCCCCTCACCTAACATATAATAGGAAACCTCTTATCCTTCATTCCTCACAGCTTTGGAGCACTCTTATATGGACACGAACTATAAACGCATCTCTTAAAATTAACTTACAACATCCTATAGGTCATGGTCTCACCAAAATAACATAACTAGGAGGATTAAGGTTTCATTCAAAGTGGCTTCCCGAGGTAAAGGGAGATAAAGAATTTACATGATGAGTTAGACTTGAGGTAAGGGACAGTTTAACATAAAACTGTTTTTAAATGGTTTAATGATTTATTTTATAATACTCCCTCTAATATTTATATATTCTTAATATTATTTTAGGGATGTATTTATATGGATATAAATAAATTATAAATGTACTTTCATGTTTTTTTGAATATCATTCAAATGCTTTCAAAAGGAATCATTCTAAATATTTTATGTGGAATGTTTTGACATTATTTACAAAAGGATAAATGAATGTGTTATTTTAATATATACGGTGTAAAAGTTTTTTTATAGAATGATATCTATTATTTAATGTTTTTCTTTTTTTATAATATTCTATGTTTTCATTAAGTAATAACCCCCCTTCCATTTATTTTGGGTATTTTAGCTTTGAAAATGGTGTTTTGAAAGAAATTTGTATATAGATATCCTAAAATGTTTTTCATATAGGTTCAAAAGATATTTTATGGATTTTAAGATGAAAAAATACAAGATTAAATTTTTTTATTTATGATATGGTCCATGAGAATTATATATGATGATAGGTGAGACCAATATAACTTATACCGGGTGTGATACTGACTCAACTTATACGATGAGTGGGACCAATGAATCATACATGATAGGTCATCCCAATACAACTTATACAAATTGTGAACCAAATATATATCTCAAATTCATTGGTTAATGTTCCTTATCATCAAATTGAATAATAACGGTGTTAATTGGGGTGGTTTCTCTTATTGATTTAATTGGTTGCCAGTTATTTGTGACACATGTTATGAATATAATAATCTAATTTACCTAAATGGGTTAGTATTTTTTTGATATGGTGTTAATGGTTTCATTTGAGAATAATTTTCTATGTTTAATGTGGATATTATTTATTTCATACTATTAATGAATATTGTGATAATGGTAAAAATATTATTGGTTTTCTTGTTTTTCAATGGAGAACAGATTTCACCCTTTTATATCCCTTACATATATTTTTTTGCTCATCCTATGTTTTAAATTTATTTCATAGGGTTTAAGGATGAGAAAGAACAAAGAACAAGTCAAGTTCAAAGTCATTAATAATTATCATGAAAATAAAACTTGTTTCATTTTAAATGTTTTATATTGGGGAAAAAATGGATACTAGGTGGAAGTGTCCACTTTTATTGTAAGGGTTTGTTATATAAGAGTTATATACTAATTATTTAAAACTCCAAAACTAAAACATCTCTATGAATGAAAGAATGTGAATTCTAGTCTAAGGGAATTAAATTATGTAATTTTTAGGTTTGATTACATATATTTTATCACATGGTTTCTTCTAAAGAGGAGTGATATTAAACATTTTATAAGTCAAAGAACCAAACATATTAAAATAAAACAATTTTATATATAGAAGTTAGTCATGTTCATAATGAATTTATTTTAAAACCTTAAAATATATTATAGGTTTTTGAATATTTTATAATGTGTTATAAAATCAATCAAATAAATTCCAAAAATAAAAATGTTTTGAAGGGGAAATCTATAATTTGTCCTATATTCCTTTTATATCATTTACTAGACCACTTTAGGCTATCAGGATATCATAATAAAGACAATATATTTCTACAGTATTTAATATTTACCCCAAAAGTATGACTATCTATAAAAATATAAAAATATTTGTATTGGATAATTGTTACATGCTAGTTTAAAATATAATATTTATTTTACCAAAATAATTTTCTATATATGAAAATTTTAATTTTTGAATAAATTCCTCTATTTACAAGGTAACATTAATTTTTACAACACTAATAACTTTAATACCCTTATAAAAATTCCATTGGAATTAATTAAATTATATAATCATTTATATTTAAAATAAATATTATTTTATGATAATATCTTATTAAATTAATAAATATTTAAAAAATTATAGAATTTATCAAAAGTGTGTCTTAATTGAAACTATATATTTTCCAAGAATTTTATTTCGATCTATTTATCTCAAAATCCAATTTTTATCAATCTTATCATATAATAGTTCATTAAGTAATAATAAAAAGTTGTAAATATATTAATTATTTTATTGAAATGAAAATATAAAAATTCTTATTTTTTTTCTAGATACATAACCCCTTATTACATGAGTTTACACCCCAAGGTTAAGGTGTGGAGTGGTGGTTCTTTCTTGGGGTGATTCAATGAATATGGTTTGGACCATGATCATGATAAACATGAACTTATATCATAAATGGTTTCACTCATGTTTCAATTGTTGAATCTTATATTGGGCTTGGTCAGGGTCCAAGATAAATGATTCCATCTCCCTTATAACCTATGATAAACGAGCTTCACATGGTACGATTCTACTAGTGGATGTCATCGCTTTGTCTGTCTATGCCAATTAGGCTTTATCATAACCCTTAATATATACTAATGTTAATGTCCATTTTACAATGACTATATTATTAGAAATTATGATTATTAATGGTCTTTTAAATCAAACATATTATATTTTCTCGTGGTCTAATATAAAAAAATTAGTTCATGCGTTTTCTATCACTATATTACATAATAAGGTATTATTCAGTCTAAAGGGAATTTAATTTATAATATTTCGGTTTGTTAAAGCTTATTGATGAAAAATATATATATTTTAAAATTTTTATTTGAAACATAACTTTTTTTATTTCAAACTTCTAAGAACAAAATTTAATGAATATAGATCTTAAAAATCAAATGGAATAAGAAAAGTCAAATATCGAGTACAATATAAGATATTATCAAGGGGAAACCCAGGAAGTTAGTTTTCTAGGAGTTTGGGGGATGCTTTGGGGAATATATGTAGCTTGGTGTTGTTTGTGAGGCCTATTATTTATTATTTTCATGAAACCGACATGATGGTACCATATATAAGCTATTTGATACATTACAAGAGACATAGTTATTTTTTTTGATATAGGGATTTCGATGTGACTATGAAAGATGTGAATATAATTTTATATTTAAACCAAAGAACTATTAGGATATTTTTATGGGTACCCTAAGTTAGAGGACACTAATATAATTCTCGGATCTTTGTAATTATTGATGAGAATATAAAAAACCTAAACTATTATGATGCTTTATATATTTAGGAGGACATTGAGATATAGAGTGCGTGTTTGTGTAATATAATGGTATTGGATATCTAGTTACCCCGGTGATCATGATGGTTTCTTTATTTGAAAGTAACCCTATATTCAAGGAATAATTTCATTAAACTAATATATGGTGAAATATGATTCTCTGAAAACTGATGATGGATTTGTTAATATACAGATGAACACTTAGCTGGTTTCATTTAGATGGGCTGAGTAGTTATATATATATAATAGAGATAGTGATGTTCTTGATATCTTGTTTATTATTGGGGATTTTATTTGGTTTGATTCTAGGAGTCCATTAGTCATTTAATGGGTTGAAGTGGGATTGTGGATTTTTCTCCTATTTTAATAGTGACATTGTTATATATGGATCATACCACTATAATGTAGAGATACATAACCATATTCTATATCATGATAGAGTTTATGTTAAAACAAATATTAATAAATTTTTATTGAAAATAAATATTATAATTTCATTACATTGTGGTGAATATGTTGATTTAATTAAAATTTTTAATTGGAATATGTATTTAAAAATTTCATGAAAATTATATTTTTAAACTTTAAACTACACTCATGTTTTTATATAGTAAATTCAATATAGGTAATTTGGACCTAAAACTTCTTGAGAAGATTATTCACTCATATTTTTATAATATTCATAAAGGGTATATTGGGTTGATATTTAATTTTATGAGTGAGAATGGGTCTTGAAGGTAAACTCAACTAGACACATCAAAATGGATACCGCTTCACCATTTGATTCATTAATTCTTAATCAATGATTAGATTAGGCTCAAATTTTGATACCTATTATAGGACTCTAAACTAATAATTTAACTATTCTGGATAGATAGATAGTTTATATTTTTTGTTGATTGACCAGTTATTGAATGTTTTAGAACGATATTTTCATGAACTTTACCATTCACACTTAAATCTTCTTGTATCCTTACCCCTCATCCACTTTATCTATTTTAATTTTTAATTAATATAATAGGTTTCAAATGTGTTAATAGTTATATAATAGTTTTATAATTGGCAGCTCACCTCCAATGATGTTCTCTTCCTCTTCTTTTACATTTTAATCATCAATTTCTATTATAAAATTATTTTTTTCTTTTCCATTTAACTTGTTGGTTCTAATTAGATACTTTATTTTTCTTCTTTGGTTTAAATATAAAAGTGGAAACAATATTGAGATATAGAGTTTCTAAAAATTTTCTTAGGAATGTTTTTTTTTCATGATGACCACTCCTCCCTTTAAATAGTGTACTAATTTTTTAGTTGATCTAATTATACTCATTTTGATTATTTATTTTGAAGATACATTACTACTCTAATTCAAAAAAAATATGACAAGTTAATGAAATATTAAATTTATAAATGATTCAAAGAAGCAACACTTAGTACATGTGGTCAGGTTATGTTCTAAAAGTGAGTGAGATATTAATTTTTAAAAAACAAACATCATGGGATTAAATTTTATATATTAAATATCATATATAAAATTAATAAATTCACAGTTATATTGTTGATATGCTTCCCAAATTGGCCACTTACGATAAGTTAACATTGGTATGTCATTTGAAGTAGGGTGATATGATTACATATACTAAGGTTATCTTAAGGACAATTATTTATTTCATTTTTATTGTGTTAATTTTTTTTGGGTTTAGATGTTAAGAAATAAGTGTTCATACATAAAATATATTTTAAATTAATAAAAAAAAATGAAAAAAATAAATTAAGGGTTAGATTAGATCAATTACAATTTATAATACGTTTTTTTTAAAACTCTTCATTATACTGAATTGTTTTATATTTTTATCCTTAAAAAACCCCCAAATTTTATTCATTATGTTATTTATTTTTTATTTTTTTTATTCAAATTTATGTGGTATTTTTAACCCCTATTTAAGGAAGTGACCTAGTTAAACTACTTTTACAGACTTATTTGAAATAAAACTTCATTTGAAATAGACTATAACAACACTCATCAATTTGGAACCATTTCCAAGGAGGTAAGTGCTTTATTTGACATATCATAAGTATGATTTATTTTATTTTATTTATTTTATGCCTCTTTATTTCTTTACATTCAATCTCTTTATTTTTCGATTTTTCTTTATTTTCCCTTCCATGCATCATTATTTTGTACCATCAATTGGGTCTCTTATTATGATAATATGTTAAAACTAATTTTCTTAATATATATATATTTTATCCTAAAGTTATTTTTAACATGTATCCAAATGTTAAACATATTATTTTAGATTGAATTAGAAAATATTGGACTATAGGAAGTGTTAAAGTACAACTTATTGAGTCTTTCCTCTATTTATGGAACATTGAATTTTTTAAAACATTTGAATACAATCTAAAATAGGATATAATGGTTACTAATGATAAAAAAATTGATTAAATTGATTAAACCATTCTAAAACTGGATGTAGTAAATATTACATTGATACAAAATTTCATTACATACCCAACTCTATAATTGGACTTTGAACTCAAATCTAGACAAATACAAAATATTACTTTCATGAATGATACTAGTTCGACCTTGAATCAGTTACTCGATCTAGCTTGGACTAAGGCTCAATAGGATTTCCCAATACTCCAAGGTATGAAATGATTTTTGGCTATAAAATTAATTTAAATGGGAATGGTTTGGCCAATAAATGTTAGGGGGGAAAAATAAATACAAACTAAATAATAAAACTAAACAATAAGAGTGGGAAAAAATAAAATTGTACATGACACTATGTAAATTTTATGGTAAGCCCCAACCATTGAGACACAATTTCTCCATGGTGACTTAGATTGAGTTGGAAGCTATACCCAAAGATAAAAAAAAGATAGATGTATATGTGTGAGTATTAGAACTAAGTATGCATACCCAAATAAAATAATCACCGTGGATTAAATTTAAAAATAATACTGTGTCATGATTTTTTTAAAATAGGACATGAAAAAAGGTTTCTACTCTTTTAGGGTAAACAAGTAATATTCCTCCATTTTAAGAAAATAGTACTCAATCATATTTAAAAAAATAGTTTACAAGGAATGAAATATGTTTTATAAAATTACTTTTAAAAAGATAAACTATGCTATATAGGCATCTCAGTATAAAAAACAAAACAGTGTTTTCATTTTATAAAGAAACACAAAAAATAGAGGAAACTAGGAAAAAGAGAATTTTAAAATACATCTATGAAAAATAATAGTAAAAGAGAGAAATCACCATTGAAAATCAAAAAGCAACTAGTTCAATTAGGTCCTAGGATCATTTTTCCTCAATTATCCATCCATATGATCTATTATCATGCCCGGTCCTCTAGAGAGTTCTAAGACAAAGTCATAGTAGTCCCTAAACATCAACATATTGTTTTGTTAGTGTTTTTGTGTAATACTATCAATGATTTCAGGTCATTTACCTCCCCAATCAACCAATATACTAGTACTTAGCAACCCTCATAGTTATCTAGGGTTCCCATGTTTTCAAATTTATTTTACATGGTACAAAAACACTTTTCTTTTTAAGTGAACTCATTGTCAACAATCATTTCCAATCATTTCCAACCATTTAAAGAGATGTTAGTACATTTTAAAATTTTTACACACACAACATAATTTAGAAACAACTTTCCAGCATTGAACATGTTAAGAATTTTGAAACCAGATTGAAAAATTACATAAATAAACAATCTACATGTACTAACTTATAAGATAACATAAAAAATATGGTAAAGTACAATACCAAGCATCACAACAAATTTTCATATCATTTATACATACTAGTTAATAATAAAAATATACTTTTAAAACACTCATGAAATTAATGAATACAAATTAAAGGCTCCAAAATAGGGAAACTACCTCAAAACGTGCTGCTTTTGATGAAGAGAATCTGAATCCACCCTAAATAGTTTCATAGAAGCCGAAAAGACCCTCATTTTATTCCTACACACATATGTAAACACATACAAAAACACACACACAAATATATATATATATAAACCCCGAGCTGCAATGTTGATATTCACCTCTTTATGAGAGAATATTTACAAGGAATGTATACATATATATAAAAATTACTTACCCATGAATATTTGTGTATGTAACCTTCACAAATGGAGGTCTAAAATGCACTAGAAGAATAATAGAAAATAAAAAATTAAAAAAACCCTACTTAAAATTGGGCTCAAATATTAAAATGGAAGAAAAACAACCCAAAACCAAAGGTGGATACTCTACATTCATTGGTTGTGATTATAATAAGACTCAACAAGACCCCATAACCCTATTCATCAATAATTAAAAAGAGAAACACCTAAAAGGGGTTAGGGTTTTGATGGGTTGTATACTCTGTAAGGGGGGAGTGAAACAGTGAAACAAAAAATTGAATGAAAACGAATATGAGTAGGCGACTCATTTTTGTGTTTAAGAAAACATTTTAATCATAATAAATTAAAAATAATAATGTTATTATTAAAAATATTAATATTGATTTTTTTAATACATGACACGCCACATGGTTTACCTGGATGTGTTCCAATCGTGCGACACCTCTATCTATGAGGAAAAATGGACTGCATGGTTTACCATGTGGGACACACGATTGTGTACCTAACCGTATTCCCTAGATAGTTCCACTATCTTGGCCGCATGGTTAAACTGGGAGGAACACACACTGATGTACCTAGCCATGTACATTGAAATGTTCCACTGTATGGACTGTATAGGTTTCACCAGGCCAACACACAAGTTCTCTTAACCGTGTTCCAACTGTGCACTTTATTTTTTCCACCAAAAAACATCCATTTTCTTGAAAAATCATTCAATAGACAAATATTAATTTTAATACATAAAATAAATAAAATAATATCAAAGTTTTAAGTCAGGAATTGATAATACTCCCCACCATTAATAATTTATTCCCCCCAAAACTCCCAAAAGACGTAACTAACAGAGACAAAAAATTAAATAACCTTAGAGAAACCATGACCATTGAAAAAACTGGAACCAAAAAATCACTTTCCACCCAAAATATAAAACTCCAAGACCCCACAAGGATGGTAAGACAATCCCCAAGGAACTATATTGACAACCTGAGAAGCTTCCATTGTGATAAGAGTAATAGAATCAATGGATGAAAGGACCGAGATCGGAAAATATCCATTCCAAATTAAACCCAGAATAGAGTACCGCAACCCCTAAAATAAAAACCATGAACTATTATTATAGTGGCCTATTTAGGATCTCCATGGGAATCCATCACACAACCCACTTATGTCAACTAACTACCTTTATTGGGGTTAAGCTGGGTGGAAACAAAGAAACACAATAGTCATAAAATTCAAAATTCCCAAAGACAAAAAATAAGAACTAGCTTACCAGGTTCACCCTATCCTTTTTCCCATGGTGTTATCACCACAATTTTAGGTTTCTAGCCAATACTTAATTTCCCAACTTGAAACAACTCACAAATCCAGCCAAAACCTCTAATGCTGGTGTCATCTTTTAACTTCCCAGGTCACACCCAAACACCTTAAGATACATCATAAAATAGATACATAATGGGTATCCACACAATTATGTAACTGACTTGTTAGAATATTGAACTAATAGGAACACTCAATATAATATTTTCCATATAAAGAATAGCCAACTAAGGAAACTCAATCTAAAAACTAAACCATATCATGATTCATAATTCCCCAATGTAGAGAATCTCAAAATAAGAACCAACCAAAACCAAAACCATTCTAGAATAAGGCTTACTATCCAATAGTTTAAATTCCCAAAGTAATTCCACATAAATTCCTATAAATTGGGGCCACCAAGATCTCATAACAAGATGTTTAAAAATGTATATCCGCAATAATGAAAAAATTAATCATTTTCCACATGGATGTCAAAGAAAACATATTGGATGTATATCCCCAACACATGGAAACACATGCACTGTGTGAAAATATTGACTCCAAAATCTATGGATAGAGCTTTGATGTCTTGATGGATCTACTTCCAAAAATTTTGGAACTGAAAACCTCTTACTTAAAATTCCCCTTTAAATAGTTCCATTTATAGAACCTCTTTAGGTCAACCAAGCGGCCACACTAATTGGAACATATTTTTATAAGGTAAATATGAACAATGTATCATCCTTTTTCTTAGATAATGAAGTTGTAAGAACACCGAATTAGACCCTAGTTTGGTTCAATGTATAGAGGTGATCTAGATCCTCTACTTAACTTATATTTTGGGTAGTGTCATCAATAAGAATATATAGAGAAACACATATCTGGAATTTTTTCAAAGACTCCAAAAACCTCAATTTTTTGAAAGGTATAAACCACTAAACAATAACATAAATTTATTATGAATACTTAATTTCCCTTATATGACCAAATAGGGAACCTTAGAGACCAACCATCTTCTATTTTATATTAGAATCTTCTAGGAATACTCAATAAATAAGAAACACATTCATAAGCAAAAAATAATGACAAATCAACTCAAAACATCATTTAAAGAACACCTAAAACACATAAAATTCAAATCACCGAAAATAAAAACACCAATCAAGAAATTAAAACTCTACAAAACCATTCACTTACAATTTATAACATTAAAAACTCAATTTTTTAAAACCATTTTCAGAAAAAAAATCTTATGAAGTTAAGTAGCAAGCATTTCTTGAACATGAAGCATCTAATATATAATTTCTTTTGATATCTCAAGCAACCATCCACACACAACAATAACCATATATTTACCACATGCATATATCCACACACACCAACACACAAATATATATATATATATATATATATATATATATATTTGTGTGTGTGTGTGTGGGCATGTGTGTGTGATCATTCAATGCAATAGAAATATTAAAAAAAGACATTTTCATTTCCAAAAAAAATAACCAACCAAGATTTCAAATTCGCAAATAGTTTCAAAATCCCCCCTTTATCATTAAGGAATCAAATTTAAAAATTCCCAAGAAAAAACCATTTTAAATTTCATAAAACCTTTCAAAAATACCAAAATGTTTTCCAAATCCATTCTTGATTCACTTTGTATAAATTTTTTTAGTAATTCTATAATACTACACAAAATACATTCCATTTTTAAAACAAACATTTTATCATCAAATAACACAAGGTTTTTATTGTGTAAATTAAAATTTAATAAACCAAATAGATTTTAAAATCCAAGGGAAAAACCTAAAATTAAACTAAAATAAATACGGAGAAAAAAAGAGAAACAAAATTATTATAAAAATCATAATCTCAAAACCTCAAAAGTAACACTACTATAAAGGGATTGGAATCATAGATTTGTAGGTCGTATACCAAGAATGTGAGCACATTGGAGGACATTAGATGTATTTAAATGGTTTTTACATAGTTTTTTAGAACATTCAAAAAAATTATGAACCCCATTGAATTCCACCAAAACAGCAACTCTAATCCTTGTAGTTTCTCAAAATAACCCACCAATTCTCATAGAAAAAAAACTCTATCAAAAACCAATCTATACAATAAAAAAATATTATATTTAATCTTTTATTTTGAGGATTAACTATCCCAGATCACCCAAGAAATTCAAGGATTCTTCCAAATACTATGGATCAAGAACCCACCCATGAATTACCACTTTAATTTCAAAACTCATAGTTATAAATTATTGTACATACCCAACTAACATGTTATATTTCTTATGATACCATTTTCTCAAAAACCAACCCAGTTAGACCTCTAAGAAGTCACCCGAGCCATCATGCAATACAGCTTGAGAGGAATTCTCAATCCTCTAAGGCTATTAACTAGTGTCATGCATGAAAGTAATTTAAATGAAAATGGTTTATCTAATAAATGATAGGAAAAATAAATAAATACAAACTGAATGATAAAAATAAACAATATAAGAAGAAAGAAATAAAACTGGACAAACCACAATGTGAATCTGTTTGTCACCACCAACCACTGATTCAATATCTCTCCGTGGACACTCAGACCGAGTTGGAATCTAAACCAAAAGATAAAAAGTAAAGAGTTGTAGGAATGTTTATCAAAACTCATTTGGTGTCCATGAATAAACTACACCCCATGCCTTACACTAAAAAATAATACAATTTCATGCTAGTTTGAAAATAGAAATAGAAATAATATTTTCTACTCTTTTTATGGAATCAAGTAACAAGCTTCCATTTTTAGATGATATACATTCTATTATATTATTAAAAATAGTTTTTAATGCATGAAAAATCATTCCTAAAATTACTTATAAAAGGTAACCTATTCTAAATAGGTGTATCAGAATGGAAAAAATGTTTTATTTTATAAAGAATCTATAAAAACAAAGGAAAGATGATGTAACAGAATTTTGAAATAGAACTATGCAAAACAAGAGTAAAAGAGAGAAAGAACCTTGGGAAATCCCTAAGCATCTAGATCAGCTGGTTCCTAGTATCCTCATACATCGATGATCAAACTATATAATTTATTCTCATGCACAAGATTGTAGGGAGGTCAAAACCAAAGTTCATGATATCTCCAAACATCATAATATTGTTTTTTAATGTTGTAGAATAATCCTACTAAGGAGCTTGGGTTAGTGCCTGATCGACTCAACTAACATACTACTCCTTAGGAACCCAAATAGGTACCCAGGGTTCCCAAGTGTTCTAATTTATTTCAAAATCCACTGAATCCATTTTCATCTCATCTTAGATAATTTCTATAATAATTTACAACCATTTATAACCATTTCAAAGTGGGATTAATTTTTTTAAAATTTTCACACACACAACACAATTCAGAAACCACTTTTAAGAATTTAACGTGTTGATTATTTTAAAATAGGCTTCAAAACTTATTTAAATAAATAATATACACGTCAAAACCTAGAGGAAACGAAAAAAACATGGGAAGTCTAATACCAAGAATCAAAACCATTTTCCATAGATTATACATACTATTTAATATTATAAACACAGTTTTAAAATACTCAATAAATTAAATAATTAAAATTAAAGACTTAGACATAGCGAACGTACCTCCAAACATGCTTCTTTTGAAAAATAAAATCTAAATCCCCCCAAAAGAGGTACACATAAAAAAAAAAGATACCCTCCATTTATACATACACACATATTCAAACACACACACACACACACACAGATATATATATATTGCTAGATTTTATTTCTATATTCCTCTCTCCATGAGTAAATATATATAGAGATGGAATATATATATATATATATATATATATATATATATATATTCCTTTCCCATGTATATGTGTATAATAATAATTTATGAACAATGGTTCAAAATTCACTATAAAAATACTAGAAACTCAAGAATTATAGATGCCCTACATAAAATTGGGGAAAACAATTAAAATGAAAGAAAACCTACCCGAAACCAAAGGATAATCCACTACCTTCAATGGATGTGGCTAGAATTTGCCTCAGTGGGACCCAAGAACATTATATTTTAAAAAGAAACAAGAGAAAGACCCAAAAATCTGTTAGGGCTCAGATGGGTCATATAAACAACAAGGGGGAAGGAAATGGTTCAATGAAAAAGTAAGGAAAAAGAATCAGAGGAGGATAAATCCTTACTTGAGATGATCACACCACAATTCAGGAGAAGAATCTACAGAAAGTAGGGGAAACAAGAGGTGGGGGTAGTTTTCATGAGGGGAGCCCCCCCCCCCCCTGAGGGATGGTTGAGTATGGGAGAGGGAAGTAGACAAATTTTGGTGTTTATTAAAACATAATAATAATAATAATAATAATAATAATAATAATAATAATAATTCGATTAATAATAATAATAGTAATTAAAATTATGATTTGGAAGGTTTAAAAGTTTGGATGCATGGTCTTATAGACCATGTGCCAACCATGAGATAGCACTATCTAAGAGGAAAAAATGGATGGAATGGTTTACCAAGAGGAGAAACACTCACACACTTAGCTGTGTTGCCTGGATAGTGCCACTTTCTTGGTGACACTGTTATCCAGGGAGGATCACATGCCCATGTTCCTGGATTTTCACCCTATATAATGTGACTGGATGGGTCATGAAGATTTCACTGGTATGACACCTGATTTCTCCTAACCATGCACTAACAATACATGTTCTCCTTTCTGCCCAAAAATAGTTATTTTTTCTAAAAATAACATAGAATTCCATAAAATACAGGTAACATCAAAAATAAAAATAATAATAGATAAATATTGGGTTGATGTGTCATAATTCTCACCGCAATTAACACTTTTTACCCCCAGAAAGACCGAATGTACTTGACTAACTGAGACACAAAGAAGTCAATACCCAAGGGGAAACCTCAACTATAGGAAGTTCGAGAGATGAAAGCACAATTTCCATCCAAAATATGAAACATCAAGGCCCCAGGATGCTGGTAAGATCATCGTTAAAGAATCATTTCCACAACCTGAGAAGCATCCAATGATCGTAAAGGAGTCAAATCAATGAATGGAAAGACCATGATAAAAAAATATCCTTTCAAAACACCACTAAAAATGGAACAACCTAACCATCATGAAAGGATCTCCTCATGGTTAATTTGGGGACCCCATGAGAATCTATCACATGACTCACCCAGGTCAACACACATTATTGATCAGGGTTGGCCGGTTGGAAACAAAGAATCACAATAGTGAAAAAAATTCAAAATTCCCAAATTAAAAAAAAGAACTAGAATACTAGGTTGACCATGAGATTTTTTCAACGACATTCACCCCACCATTTTAGGTTTTTTTTGCAAACCATTATTCCCAAATCCAAAACAACCCACAAATCCTGAAAAAAATATCTTACATCGATGTGACCTCTTAACTTCTCTTGCCACACACAATGACCTTAGAAGAAGACATGAATGAGACACATAGTGGGTCTCCCCACCATTATGGAACTAACTAGTAAGGAAATTAAACTAATAGGAACACTAAATGAACCACTTTCTACAGAAACAAGACCAATCCAAGGAAATTAAAACCAGCCACTGAACAAGATCATGTTTCATAATTACCCAAGCTAAATCATATCTGAATAGGTCCAACTTGAAAAAAAATTCATTGTGAAAGTAGGATAACTAATCAAAATTTAACTTCCACAAATCAGTACCAAATAAATCTAAATAAAAAGGGTTCAATAGGATCTCCCAACAAGATGTTTCAAAAATGAAATTCCATAGTAAGGGGAAATATAAATAGTTTCCACTCCAACATCAAATAAAACATGTTGGATACACGTAATTTGCACATGTAAACTCATACAATTCATTAAAATATAAACTTTGAGACCTATGGCTTGAGCTATTATGTCGTGAAGTATTTGATGTTCCAAATTCAGGAGTTCAAAGCCACCCACCAAAACTTCTCTTTTATATAGTTCCACTTAAGAAACCTCTTTAGGTGACCTAAGAGACCATGTTGAATGGATCATCTTCCTATAATCCAACTATGAATTGGGTATTATCATCTTTATTAGCTTACTAAGGTTGTTGACCATCAAAGTATACCTTAGTGTGGTCCAATGACTAGAATGGATCTGCCTCCACCACTCGATTTAATGTCTGAGTAGCGTCATTAATAGGAATAACAAAAGATACACTTATTTTGAATTTTCTCAAAGAATCCAACAACCTCATTATTCGGAAAATTTCAAATGACTAAACAATGACCAACACTGATTCCCAAAACTAACATTCATTTTGAAAACCAAGGAAGGAACCTCTATGACCAACCATATACTCTTTTCATTAATAATATTCTAAGGAATACTCTAAAAATGAGAAACATGGAACCATACTAAATTGAATCAAACATCAACACACAACATAGTTTCAATCACAAATACAATAAATGAAATCAAATTCCCCAAAAAGAAAATTTCTAAACATGAAAATAAATCCCTAAATAAACTTCTCACTCACTATTCTTAACATTGAAATCCCCCTATTTGAAAACCATTTCTTTGAAACAAAACAAACTTAAGAAGTTAATAAACCACCATTGGTATTCTATGAATCCACACATATATACATCTTTGTTCTATCACAAGAACCCATACACACATACCAACAAAAATACAATTACAACATTCATAAACCCATATATATTCGTGATCACTCATTAAAATACCAAGGCTCAAAAATATATATTCACATTTCAAAAAAAAAATTCGAACCAAGATTTCCAATTCTAAAACAATTTTCAAAGCATCCTCTTAACATTAAAGAAACAAATTTCTAAATTCCAAAAATTTATATGTTTCACATTTCAAAAAACCATCCCAAAATCCCATAATTTTTTCTAAGTCTATTTTAATTAACTTTTTATAAAACATTTCATTGATCCTTATATAGTTCTTAAAAAAAATTATTTTCAAATCAATCATTTAATCTTTAAAGAATCCATGGTTTTAATTGTGAGAAAATCACCATTTTAAAATCTTAGGGACACCCCATATTTTACTAAAACAAATTCAAAGAACAAAAAAGGGCATTTAAATTGCTCAATGAATTAAATTCTAAATATATCAAAAGAACCACTACTTCATGCGACATGAATGCATGTTTTGGTAGGATGTACACCAATCGAGTTAGCATATTGGAGGTCATTAGGGGTAGCTCTATGATATGCACATAGTTTTCATGACTATTTAAAGAAAACAAGAACCCCTTTGAATTCCTCTAAAACGGTCACTCCAAGACTTATATTTTCAATAAATAACCCACCAATTCTTAAAGGAAACAAAAACACTCTATAAAACTCCGAAAACCTAAAAAACATTTGAGATCCAATATTGGATATTAAGGCATAACCTCTCAGACCACCCTGTAAATTAAAGCATCCTTACGAATAGGAAAAGATCAAGCACCTAACCATGACTGAACACCTGTATTCATAAAATCAATGCTATAAACTACCATAAATCCCCAAATAACAAGGGTTCATTACTTTGATACCATTTTTTCCCAAACCCACCTGGGTTGACACTGAACTGTTCACTCAAGACAGCCTGTAATAAGGCTCGATAGGCATTCATGATCCTCTTGGGTTGGAAACTAGTGCGGGAATCAATGTAACTCAAATGGGGAAAATTTATGCTATAAATGATAAGAAAATAAATAAATATAAAAAAAATGAACAAAATAAACACTAAAAGAAAAAATAAATAAAACCGGTCACACTATATTGTGACCTTGCGGTTCACCACCAGCCACTGAGCCAACATCACTCTATTGTGACTAAGAACGAGTTGGAAGCTACAATAGAAGCTAAAAGAGTTTAGAGGTATATTTATGAGTATTAAAACACAATAGGCATGCCAAAATAAACTAATCTATATTAATTACCTTTAAAAATAATACCAAGTCATGCAATTTTTAAAAAGGGAAATAAAAAATAGCGGTTTCTAATTTTTAAGGGAAACAAGTAACAAGATTTAATTTTAAGAAATAATACTTTCTACTATATTTTCAAAAAATATATTTCAAGGAATGAAAGATATTTGAAAAAATTCCTTATAAAAAATAACTTAATCTAAACAAGTGTCTTAGTATGAAAAAAACCAATAACTTTACTTTATAAATAATCTATAAAAATAGTAGATACTATGTAGAAGAGGTTTTCAAAATAGTACTATGAAAAAAAGAGTAAAAGGGAGAAAGAACCATGTGAAATCCCTAAGTAGCTAGGTGAACATGATTTAATGATACACATACCATGGTGACCGAACCATATAAACCATTCTCATGTATGATCCATTATATTGATGAAATAAAATGTTCAAGAGGTCCCCAAACATCATCATATTATTTTATTAGTGTTGTAGTTTATTTCAACTGGGTAACATGGGTTAGTTACCTACTGACTCAACTGAGGTATTAGTCTTTAGAAACACCCCTTAATACCTAGGATTCCCAGGTGATTTAATTTATTTCATAGGCCACTAAACACATTTTCTTATGATGTCAAACTATGTTAATTGTAAATACCCTGACCCCTGTATCCCGAAGTCGGTGCCTTATTTATTACAGTGGAATAATAAATAAGAAAATTTCATCTTGAAGGTATGAATAGTTTAGTATCTTTGTAAAAATATATACAAACATAATCACTACATTATAAAATAAAATTAAATACAATATAGAAACTCCATTGTAGACCCCCTTTTCTCCGATATTATCCCTACATGCCAATCATGATATACATCTTGGAATCTTGGGGAAAATAAAACATAATAAAGAGGTGAGATAAGATGCTTAATAAGGGTAAAAATACTATATAATCTATCAAAAATAATCATAAACAATAAGGGAAGGTCAATAACTAAAAATTTATTCCATTAAAACATAATCCTGAGAAAAAGGTTGAAGGAATAATTAATGATAAAAGTACACCATTTAAATAATCAAATGAAAATTATAATTACCAGTAGATATTATAATAGTAAAATAATCACATGGATTGTAAATTACTAATATCATAATGAGGGAATGTATAATGCGGTACATCATGAACATACAGTCATTACTTTGACCAAGATGTCTACAAATATGGGTAAGACCTCATCATAAACTCAGTCTAGTATGTTTCATGAAACCAACCGATGCATTGAGGGGATAGATAACACCCACCAAACAATTACTAAATCCAAATAATTCATCATATTAAAGTGGTGAGACATAATCAACATATACATTGATTTTGAAAATATCAAATCAAATTAAAATAATTTTCCTCATTAGTGAATATAATCAGAAACTATCCAAATTAATATGTAGAATGGTATCAAGATAGTACATCACTTGTAAAAATAATCATAAAACATTGAATAAAATATAATATATGGTATCATAATATATCAACCTCAATTAATCATTAGATTCAACATAGTGTGTTGAGATATATGCAAATACTCTAAAAAATTATTTTAAAATTACTTGAGAGAAAAACACTTTTTTTTATTTGGAGTCATTTATTCTAAAAGCCACACAATTATAAAAGAATATATATTATTTTTTAATAAACCTGTAAACTTATAAAGGATGAATGAAAAAATTAAGGCATCATGAAATTGGTAAAATAAACTCATGCTATAGAAGTTTTTAAAAAACATTTCTTTAAATTTTTTTAAAAAATAAACATTTAAAAGAGTATTTTTAAATGAAAGTATTAGAAAAACATTCTATATAAATGTAGTAATTATAAAATGAAACAATTTAATAATGAAGATAAATGAATTCAGGAAATGATATATAAAATTAATGTACACATACACTATACACAAGGAATGAGTGGTGAATAAGGAATATCTCACCAAATAAAAGTTAGATGATAAAACTCTTCCCTTATCTACGAAAGTGTTATACACTTGTACATTATATCCCAAATAATCATATTAGATCCACTAATTAATTAATTTATAACTTATTAAACATATATTTTAATTAATTATAATTTTATTAAGTTTATTTATGGCCCTTATAAAGAGTTATGTTGATCAATTTCATTATTATGGGAGAGCTTGTTTCATGGTTTTATGGATGGTTCGCTTGTGTATAATTATGGGAGTTATTATCAAATTGGAATAAATTCTACATAAGTGAAATTATATAGTGTTAATGAACATATTTTAGCTTAAATGGTAACATATATAATTTTTTTAAATTTTATGAGTATGATTCATTAGATAAAATGTAGATTAAAATGTACTAATTTATCTTTACGGGTTTTACGACCATCATGGACAAGCGTCATTTTATTAATTATAATTCTTATATATTTGATTTAATAAAGTGATATAGATTATAATATGTTTATTAAAATATTATTAAACCATAATAATTGTTTTAGGAATATCCTTGAAGGTGGTAATGAAAATCTAAAACTCGTCATCCATGAAGGTGGTGAATCGACACCTCGTGAGTGCTATTTTATTTGTAGAATAAAAGGAGGAGAGAAGAGAAATGATAATGGATATTATATTAACATAATAAAATTATATTATATGTGTTATAATCGAGTTACCATGACACTTTGGATAGGGGAGGCGCAGGAAGGGTAAGAAGAACAATGAAATTAAAAGAGAAAGAGGGGGGATTTACCTCTTGAGTGTCGTCTCCATGAGAACTTCCTTAAGGAAGATAGAAATGGTATTTTGGTGATACCAGTAATACCAAAATGTTGGTAATAGGTTTGGTAGATGAATTTTGAATAATATAAACATGACACAAATCAAATAAGGTTTGAGGAGAAGGGGTGGTATTTATAGTGGAGGAGAGGGGTGTTTTGTGATTATTTTATTCATTAGTTTATTATTTTGGACCAAGACAATCAATAGTGTTTATTATTATGAATAAATAAAGTAAATATAGTATTTTAGTTCGGTATAATGTCCACTTACAAAATCCCTTACTCAAACATGACTCAAAAATTTATTTATTTACTTATAATGTTAAATACTGCAAATTATCGCATTTCACTATTCACAAAAAATTCGACTATTATAGAAAAATCCCGAAAATTCACCATAAATATCTTTCAACATGTAGATATTAAAATTCGATTCCATTTTATTAAAATGATTTTCTAAATATTATAAATTTAATTTTTAAATGAATTCATTATTTATTAAAAAATGCCGATTTTAATATTATAACTCATTCTACAACACTTTGAAAAATTAATTATTGTCTCATTAAATCATATTAAGATTATAATGAAAAAAATTAAAAAATGAAAAAAAATATAATAATTTTCTTAAATCCTTATATTAATTATAAAATTATATATAAACATTTAAATTTCAAAATAATACCAACACATAATTTATTATTTTTAAAACATTTATTTACTTATTCCATGATATAAAGATATAAAATTTTCATTTATGAGATACCTAAATTTTACATATATTATCATTGGTGAGGTTATTATTCTAATGTCTAGATTACTATTTCTAATAGTCACATCACTATTACAACTGTTATGTTAATATTTAATATTATATCATGGTTCATTTAAGCTCTCTATTTCATGCAATATAAGCAATCAAAGATATTAAATTTAAAATAGACATACCATAAAACCTGGGGGTGTTAAATTAACAATCATTTCAAACCATTTAAATCCATTTAAATAGGGGTTAGAAGAGTTTTACATTTTCACATACACAACACAATATAAAAACCATTTTGGAGAATTTAAAATGTTGAACATTTTGAAAAAATCTTGAAACATATTTAAATAAACAATATATATGTCAAAACTTAGAGCAAAACAAAAAAAACATTTTGAAGGTCTAATACCAAGCATCACAAATATTTTTCTTAGCATATACAAATGAATTAATATAAAAAACACTAAAGTAATTAAGGAATTCAAATCGAAAGCATGTACATAGGGAACCTACATAAAAACACGATGAATTTGATGAAGACAATCCAAATACACCCTAAAGAAGTCCATTGAAGAATCATAAACCCTAATTTTACACTTATACACATATGAACACACATAGGTATATATATATACCCCTCAACTGCAATGTAGATATTCCCCTCACCATGGGGGAATATTTAAAACAAAGATACACACACACACACACAAAAACACACACATATATATATATGTGCCTTACCCATGAATATTTTTATAAGTAACCTTTATGAATGGTTGTCCAAAACACTCTAGAAAAATACAATAAACTAAAAAATTACAAAATCCCTAATTAAAATTGGGGTATAGAATTAAAATAGATGAAAACCTACAAAAACCAAAGGATATTCCACTACCTTTAATGGCCATTACTAGAATTGGCCTTAATGAGCGCCAAAATCCCTAGACATCATGAAGAGATAAGAGAAACACCCTAAAAGGGGTCAGGGTTTGGTTATCTCAAATGGGATATAAGGGGGAAGATAAATGGTGCAACCACAATGGAAGGAAAATAAGTAGAGGATAAGAAACCCATACCTTTGCTGACCACACCATGAATCATGAGAGGAATCAATTGAAAAAGGAGGTGACAAGAGGTGGGTGGGGGTAGTGCATTCGTGGGGAGGCCCCTAGTGGGAGTTCGAACATGGGATATGGGAGAATAACCCTTTCAGGATTTAAGAAAACTTAATAATAATAATAATATAATAATAATAATATGATTAAAATAACAATATGATTAAAATAAAAATAAAAATAAAAATAATATTTAATATTTTTTTAATACATAAAAGGAAACATAGTTTGGTCTTATGAGTTACCGGGTGGGACACATGCCCGTGTGCTTAGCAGCGTACCTCAGAAAATAGCATTTTCTTCGCTGCAAAGTTATCCTAGGAAGGTCATCCACCTGTGCACATGGCCATGTTCCATAGGAATGAAACTACCTATGATGCATGGTTTGCACTAGGCAAGCATACAATTTCTCCTAACTATGAACCACCCATGCACTATCTTATATCCACTAAAAAAGTAACATATTTATTAAAAAAATATTGTAAATCCATAGAATAAGGGTAAGTCAAAATAATAATATAATAGATTTGTTTCGGGTTCAGGTGTGACACTTTACACGTTTCATATAATCTCTATAAATGATCGAATTAAAAACTTAAAATAATTTTCTATTATTTTTTCCATTAAGAAAGTAATAAAATTTCTGAAAGAATAAATAAAACTAATATAAATACTATCCCCACATGATGGATTAAGTAAGAATTAGACGTGGATATTAAACCTAGATAGGTAACATATTGGAATTATTTGAAATGTCATTTATTTTAGATATATTTTCTATCATCATTTACCACTACCATTTAGTAGGATATCATTTGGATTAATAAAATATAAGGAGAATAACTCTATCAGTATTTTGGAGAAAATCAAGATATCATGATCCAGTTATCAGAATCACATAATCATTAATAAACTCCCAATCCTATAATTCTATGAAGGTATCATAACCATAGAGAGTATCATTGGGGATATAATATAAATATGATATTTGGTTGTAAAAAAATTGACAATAGATTGAAAATTGATTGAAATTATGTCTCAAACCTCTCAACAGTTTTGTAATTGAGGTACAACAACTATTAGAGGAGTATAACAATTAATTCATTATATATTTTATTATCATTAAATTGATAAAAAGTAAGATGGTTTGAATATAACAGTTATATATATATAATTGGATAAAAAACTATCACAAACCACTGTAGAAAAGTTATAAGGAATCTAGACTAAATTGGATCAACCTACTAATTGTTTACCACAACCTCTAGAGATATAGTTTAATTTTGTTGTTTTTACATAAGGAAATACCAATTGAAACTATAACACCCACCTCCTTGGAATAAGTAAAATCCATTTAAACTAGTAAAAAATATAGGATTCAATATCATTTGGATCTCATGTATGGTATATAGTAGTTTCCACAACATCCTTTTAAACAAAATTTCGTGGAACATTTACTTTAAAAACAGAGTTTTTAATAACCCCAAAAGAGATTTGAGTTATAGAAATCAAAAATTTAATAACAAAATGGGTAGTCATAATAAAATTTATATCCTAAAATTAATAATATTTTTAATGAAATTATTCTTAGTCAAAAAAATGAGATGAATATTCAAGGTAAGGAATAAATCGAGAAAAAAATTAAAATGATATATCTTTACACTGCCATATATATATTGGTAGTTAAGAACTCTAGAGATCAACCCTACCAATCCACTAAAAATCCCAAGGGGAATGGTAGTGCCTTAACATTGAGTAGTAAGAAGAAAATAATTAAAACATTGTCTCATAACTATCCACTAGGCTTCCTCCAATCTATAGTGAAGGATCATAGAATCGTAATAAATGATTATCCAAAGGATAAAGATAAGGGTTATTAGAATATGGATGTGAATGCTCATAAACATATTCTCTTTACCAATAGAGTTATGTATACAAAGTTAGTTTATTAAGAGACAAAAAATAGGTTTTAAACACATTCAAGAATGTTTATATCAATATACATATCCTTGAGTAAATGAAGAAAATAATGAGGAATTCCTAATCCATGGTATAAATATATAGGTATAGAATATGCATTGTTGGTTTCAAGAAAGGTTAAATCCCTTAAAGGGGGATAAATCATAGTATGTCAATTTATAAATTATCCTATGAGAAAAATTTAATCCAAATTTTATTAGAGACTCTTATCTCTTATCTTGAATTTGATATAAATCAATAATAGAAATAAAAAGGAGACACAATGAATTTTACTTGGTTCAACAAATGGAACCATCTAAGGAAAACACATGGAAATGAGCCTATGCACCCAAAACACTATGTTCACTACTTTAGTTTCAATTTTGAAGTGACTAAACTGAACATCCTAGTTTACAACCATCAAAAAATGAATGGTAATTTATTTCAAATACCTTGGAAGAACAATAATCATCCTATATTTTCATTCATCAATCTTGATATATATAAACTACTATTATACTAATGGCAATGTACTAATTTTTTCTACCTTCTTATACTAGAAAAAATTTTCTAATGAGAATTATCATGGAACACCTTAAATTTTTGTTTTAATTTCCATTTTAATAATTTAATTATGCTTCCATTACATCCAATGTATATAACTATATATCCTTTTTTCCATCATAAGTAAATAATATCTTCCTTCTCTGTGTGTTTTTCCAGTGAGTCCCTATGTTCTCCTATCACTTTAAATCATTATTTTTAATGTTTCATTAATTGCGTTTTCATGTAAAGAATATTTACATATTTAAATATGGAAAATTCCCAACATAGTAGAATTATTTCCTCCAATAATAAATTCCATTTAAGTCACATATTAATTTCAAAATAATCTATTAATCTTTTTCTAAATCACCATGTGAATATTTAACAAACAAAGGTACTGATTCACCCCAAATTTCACAACTAACTTCTTCATTATTTGTATTTTGGGAAGAAATAGTTCTGAAAAATCATCACCCATATTTAATTTTGAATCATTGAATAATTGTGAAATAACTGTCCATTGGGTTTGGTGTGATTTTTGATGGTATCAGGCATACAGAAGCATGAAAGTAAGTTCATTTTAAAATTTTAATTCCAAATCCTTCTTAAATTAAATAATTTGTTATAGGGATGTATGATTAATTATAAGGATATAAAGATAATTAACTTATGTATGAAAACCAAATCAAAACAATACGACATTGTGATAGTGAAATCCCTGTGATATATACTACTATCCTAATTAGAATTTAAGGAAGACATCAAATTATATTACGAGTATATCATCTATATTTTTACTATAGATCCACAAACATCATGATCCAATTATTAGAAGATAACATGAATGATCGAAGGTCTTACAATTCTTTTATTATCTATATAAGATCATCTAATTAATCCCAACAATTGGATTGATCTTTTCATGGTCTATATTTATCTAAAATCTTGAGAAAATGTAGAGAAAGAGAGAGGAACTCTTAAATTCAAGAAAATATATTTGAGACCTATTATGGGATAAAAATTTTATTAAATAGTAAGGGTTAATTTTCCAAATTGGAAATTAATTCCTTGAATATGTTAACCTTTATAAACTAGCCCAAAATAACATTAATAACCATATAAACATGTTCTACCAGTCAGGAACATTTTACCACTCATTGTTGAAATTAATAAAAACCATTTGATTAAACATGAGTCATTAACTTGGATTGTTCCTCTCATAATTAGTTAACGAACCTTGAATAGAGAGATGTTTGTTCAAAATTACAGTTTATTGTATTCAGTTATATAATTAAATAAACTTTTTAATATCATGATAAATAAATTCAATTCTAATGATTCAAAAATAGAATTATAAATTTGAATATAATTTAATTGATAATGTTCAATTGAATGCTCATTGGTCCCCATATATGGGGCCCATTTTTTCTTGAACATTAATTAAATAAAATTGGTAGAACCTATGAATACACTTTGTGTGTGACCCTCTAGTCTATATTCCCAATAATAGTGAGTCCTTGACACATACCAAGAGTGTTTTATTGAAAAATATAATTTTACCTAAAGGGATGAGTATAATTAAAAGATGTGAATGCCTTAAATGAAACATACCATGTAATATAATCCTTTTTTCATGATATATCATTCTAGTAGGATGTATAGAATGGTTCATTATCCTATATGATCAAAAACTATTTCTTTGAATTTTTAGATATGAACTCCTCAAATTGAAATCCATTTAAATGGACTTATCGAATAATTAAATATCCATCAAAGGGATGGGGATATGAAACTCCGTTAAAGAAAAAATGGGATAAATCCATACTTGAATTATTCATCAATACTATATCATTAGTTACCCACCCAAATGTATACAATTTTACTATGAACATATGTTATAATAGATTGTGAAATGCATAAAAGTGTGTGAATCATGATATAAATTAATAATTACCTTATAGTTTAAGGATCATTAGAAATGTCCACATATAAGAATATCTAATGACACATTGAATATGTAAATTTACTACTAGAATATTAATTATCACAATCCTTCCCTCTTGGAGATTTTCTTGGGTGCAATACATGAGAATAAGTCTCAATGTATTATAAACATCCTACCATTGATAGTATAAATCATCAATTTATAGTTAGATAATGTTATCTGGCCATAGGAAATGTATTTAAGAATATAATCATTACACTTAAAGGTTCTCATCATAGCATATAACTGTTATGAACATTCAATGTGAAAAATACTATAAGGAAATTATCACATGAATGAAATGTAGGAAAAAAAATCATGTGATCAAAATGTTATCAATATTCAACACTATGAATATATAGGTAATCATAAGTACAGGGTGGTTGGTCCAAGGTAACCGAATATTGTATACTTCCACTTCCACTAGAGCCAACTGCTAATAAATATTAGTTCATTATCTCTCACATGATGTTCATTATTTTTATGAGATACAGATTTAGTCAATGAGACTTCAATGTTTTCTTATATGGAAACTTTTATCACTATGAACCCACCGATAAGAAAAATCCATCTAGAGATGATAATTTTGTAATATATTATTTTTTCCATTGATGTGATATAGGATCTTTATCTAGAACCACCACTGAAATATTATCTCAGTACAATGTAATAACATATTTACTACAAAAAATTACACCAAGGTCATGGAAAAACATTTTTATCCGAACCAATTCTTTAAGAATATCAGAATCCAAAATATACTCATAATTATTTCGTAGAATATATGACCATAAGCTTATTTTAACTCCTCCATATCACATATCCTCTATTAAGGATAAATACATATCCTGACTGTGATTTTCAATCATCCTGATCCATTTGAAAACTAGAATATTTATATCCCATGATAACTTGTTCTTTATCTCATCAATACCCAATTAAAATGTATTTATTATTCCCCAAATACTATAGGATAGTCTTAATAGTAGTCTATGCTCATTCATCTGGATTGGATTCATATCATAAAACTATGCTCATGGAATATACAACATCAAACATATTATATAACATGTCATATATGGTGTAACCTGTAACATATGTGTAACAAGTTTTACTCATAATATCCTTATCATATTATCTCTAATAACATATTTTCTTAGAGTGATATATACTATGTGACACTAGAACCAATCCCCTATGAGATCATCAAGAGCATAAGTGCAGGTATGAAGAATAAATGTTGTATTTTAATCAGTGTATTATAAATCCAATATTTGAGGAAGAAATAAATTAGGAGATGATGATTCTGGTTTCCTTGGATATAATTATTAAAAAGAATCCATGTAAGTCCATAGATTGATTGTGGTATTTCTATGAACTATGTAAATGGAATATGAGGATAATAGCTCAAATAATTCAAGTGAAGAAGGAATTTCAAGACACATTGGTACATTAATTATGATGATTGATGAAGCTATCTTCAATGAAAAAGCCACGTGCTAATTGTTATTTGATTTCTAACAGTGTTTTTAATATGTAAACAATTAATAATGAAGAAGGCCAAAAAATATTACATTATTGCAGATCGCTTTACTCATAGTTGGATAAGAAAGGGAGAAATGTTCCTTATTAAGTGGAGGTAACCTTTATTGAAGTTCAATTTGGGAATTGAAAGTTATATGACACTATTCATGAATTTAAAAGTTACAGATAGAATGATGAAAAAAAAATCATGTGAATCTGACCTGTCTGATCGAGATGGTGATCCTCATCATCCTTTTGATGTTTAAAGAATTTGTGATGTAGGGTTTTTATGTCATAAAAGAAATGATATTAGACACTTTTTGGGAGCATCCAAAGGTTGAAATAATTATGGTTATCATATATGTCCGGAAAAAATCCCTCAAGGTGTCCTCTTAGTATGTTTTGGGTGTGGTTGTGTTTGCTGAAAAATTCAAATAATCGCGAATAAGAATTGTTGGTGTTTGTTGAAGATAGTTTTTTGTTTGAATAATGGAAAATGAAGTCAGAAAAAGATAAGAAATGAGGATTCCATGACATGGATCATTTACGATTTCTGAGATGAGTAAGAGGTCCTGTACCAGGTAGCGGGAACAGAACATGGGCGTGGATTGTGAAACTAAAAATAGTTTGTAGTGGAAGGCGATGTGATACATGTATGGATTGATATTGATAGAGTAGGTTGACCACGTAGAAGAAAAGATAGTATGCTGACCCCATATAAAAAACCATTCAGGCGTGCCTTACCGTTCACGACGACAGTTGTAACGACCCAAAATTTTGAATAAATCTTGTTTCCTAATTTTATGTATTATTTTATTTTTATACTCAACAAAACTTTTTCATTTGATAACATGGTTATAATTAAAATGAGACCGTTGGGTTTTGACTATTATATGACCATTGGTCAATATGACCATTGGAAACTAAACGTTTTGATTATTGTCTCTAAATATGAGTAATCTTGGTTAATTATTATAGAAAGTAGATTCGATGTGCTCACCCAGTAGTCTTGGACCGATCGAAGCCCATCTTACAGAACTTTGGAAGGAGGTAGCACCACTGGGCTTTTCTCTAGACCAAACCCAAGACGAACTTTATCGTGTGAAGCTAGAATGGAATCGCCTTCGCGAGAAGTTCAAACTGATAGAAATTACTACACGTGTGATTTTGGCCAAGCCTCCCTCGGATTCTCTCACCTTAGCACACCTTACACTTATGTCCTATGTTGGTGTGATAAGGGGCTATGTAAAGAGACTGTAACTGCCTTGTGTAATCTTTTGTTTTAAATAAAAATTGGGATTTCTTCCTATGATGATGTTTATGACTTTTCAAATGTCCGGATAAATATAGTATGCATATTTTTGGTGAATTTTAGAGAAAGGATATTTTAAAAAATGTTTATGTAAACCTTAAATAATTAAAAATGTGTAATGATTTTCAAAAAATGGTCTTCTACAATTATGATTAGTAAGAAATTTAGAGTCTAATAAGATCAACTTGATTTTTTATGAATAGTAAATTATGAATAGTGATTTCATGATTAGGATTAGTAATGTGTCCAAATGGATTAGTAATCTCACTTAAAGAAAGTTTTAATATAATTTAGAGAGCTTGATTAAGTAATGAGATTCAATAAAATGGGTAAATAACAGTTTCATAAATTATTAGTCAAGTATTAGTTTTTTCAGGTGAATAGTGTTTTTAAATAAAAATTTAATTAAAAATAATTAGAAAATTATTTTTATAAAATGGACTTTATTTTTGAACTCAGCGCATCGATATTATGTTATGGAAATTTTTGGGGATTTTTCTGAAAAAATGAATTTTCAGTGAATAGTGTATTTATTTAAAAATAAAATTAAAAATTTTTAGAAATTTTTTTTTATAAAATGGAGTTCATTTTTGAAATCAGAGCATCGATATTTGGTTAATGTGAAATTTTGGGATTTTTCTGAGAAAGTTGAATTTTCAATGAATAGTAAAAATACAGTTTTAGGGTTTCAGTATGTTTAATGGCATCATAACTGTGTCATGATGATTTCATGAGATATTTTAAGGGATTTTCGACTAAAAAGGATGAATTATTGTATTGGGGGACCCATGTGGCCTAACTCAATGGGAAGTACCATGGGAGGGCCCACGCTTTTGAGAAAACCACTTTTGAGGTGTCCCTTGGCCATTAATGCCTTGTCCCCTCACTTTCCCTATAAATACCCACCCTTTCCTCCTTTATTTTTCAATCCCAACTCTCCCCCGACGACTTTCTGGTATCCTTACCTCCCAAGGAGTCCTCCCAAGGTGCCCCAAAGCCCTCAATGTCCCAACCTTTGAGTTTTAAGAGTTACGTTTTAAGGTAAGGGATCCGATCTCTCTCTTTCTTTTCAAGAAATCTCTTTTATGTAATTTCTTTTATGCTCCATGTTCTTATGTTAAAGGGTGTTATTTTATTCTCCTCTTACTTCCCTTTTCATTTTCACATAATGACAGATCCCCTCCTACTCTCATTATTTCGTTTCATGAACGTTTAAGTGGCGCCGTTAGGCTGCCAAAATATTTGTAACGGATTCTTTCACAATTCTCATTTTCAAGTTATATTTTCTTGTCAAGTCTTTCAAGTTCCTTTTTATAATGTTTGGGTATGATCTATATATCTATCATACTTATCTTTTATGATCATATGACGAGAGACCCCGTTTGATCTCTTCAATTTAGTATTTTGAAGTTTTAATTGGTGCCGTTAGGCTGCCGAATTTTTAAGGGATTCTTTCACCTTTCTCATTTTCAAGATCTATTTTCATGTCATGTCTTTGAAGTTCCTTTTCATTATGTTGGGGTATGATCTCTATAACTATCATACTGATCTTTTATTTTCATATGATGAGAGACCCTATTTGATCTCATCAATTCATTTTTGGTTGAATTTTATGTGGCGCCGTTAGGCTGCCGAATTTTTAAGGGATTCTTTCACCCTTCTCATTTTCAAGATCTATTTTCATGTCAAGTCTTTCAAGTTCCTTTTTATTATGTTGGGGTATGATCTCTATATCTATAATACTGAACCCTTCTGTTCATATGATGAGAGACCCTATTTTTATCTTGTAAATTCATTTTTGGTTGAAGTTTAAGTGACGCCGTTAGGCTGCCGAATTTTTAAGGGATTTGTTCGCCTTTCTCATTTTTAAAAGATCTAATTTCATGTCAAGTATTTCAAGTTCCTTTTTTATTATGTTTGGTTATGATATATATGTCTATCATACTGATATTTTATGTTCATATTATGAGAGACCCTATTTGATCTCATCAATTCATTTTTGGTTGTAGTTTAAGTGACGCCGTTGGGCTGCCGAATTTTATAATAGAAATATTATTTTTGTCGTCCTTTCATGTTCTTCATTTCATATGGTATATCTTTTATATTTCATTACCATGTTCTCAAAATCCTTTATATTCTTTCCCTATACTTTTTTATGGGTCATTTATGAGTGTTTGACCCATGTCCCCTCTCTTTTCAATGTTTTCTAAAACCCAAAAACATAGCCATTATGCTGTAGAATTTCCGTCTCAAAATGTCTCTCTCTTTTTCTGATGTACTTTTATTTTATTAAGTTAATACTCAAAGATCCTTCTTCAAAAGGGGTATTCACATATATACCAAAATGTTTTATTTTAAATTCTAGGATTTACATACATGAGACCCGCTCTCCCCTTCCGTGGGTTTAAAGTGACGTAAAGATCATGTCTTTAAAGCAGTTTTTAAAATGTTATGATTATGAAATGAAACCCATTTCTTTTATTCTATATAGGTTGTTTACTAAATGATTTATGATGATATATGTGGATCACATGATAATAAAGGAAAATTTAAGGGTGCACCCTGATAGCGCTCCAATGCATTGGGTAATGATGTAACCAACAGAGATTACAATTTTCACGATATCTTGGTGAATAACCTTGGTAATTTTCAAATGACACCTTGGGGATGGACCTTGGTGATATGTTCATGATTGTCTATATTAAATTTTGTAGCCACATCTTAAATTTATGAAAAATGTTATTTTTTTATGATATTCCACATGATTTATTTCTCATGCCTTAAAGTTCTTTTTCATGACATAGTTGATGTATCTCAAGTTCACATGTTAAATGCTTCCCTTGTTTCCCTTACTGGGCCTTCTGCTCACCCTTTCATTTGATGTATGTCCCCAGGTTATGAGATGCAGTAATGAAACTAGGATGAATATGAGGAGAAGCCATTCAAGTGTTTAAGAAGAATGTTTTATGTTTTCATGTTTTATGTTCCTGGTTTCCAAGACACTAAACCTTAAAGATCCTCAGTTTTGTAAAATGTAATGAAAGTTTATGTGATAAAAAGGTGGGATGCTATAGTTGGTATCAAAGGATGGTTTAGTTATTTATGGAAATTAGGATATGAAAACATTAGGAAGAAGCCTATAGAAAAGCTTATATATAGGAAATCTTCCTGGTATTTTGGTGAGTATTGAGTAAGGGGTTGCCAAGCAAATACATCCCTGTGTGGATATGAGCAGGTAGAGGTGGCTCTGGCACAGATGTACATAGGGGTAAAACCTGAAAACACCGCTTTGAGCTAGACTCAAACGGGAACTGGTACAGGAAAACGGGCCTTGCTACACTCTTGGTTACGACACTCCCGGGGGATATTCTTTGGTAAATTCATAAGCTTAGTATGAACCTTTGTTAAAAGAACAAAGATAAAATAAAATAAAGATTCACATAAGAATATATGATCATGGATAACATAGATGGGAACCTAGGGGATCACAAGTTAGGGTATACTTTTCTCCTACAAGTTATCCTTATATGATTTAAGTTCCTTTTCATTATTATTAGCTAAGTATTTAAGCCCCTAATTATAGTTTCTTTTCTTAGTTAATGGAGGGAAATGGAAGAACATTTCCCAACAACAAATGTGATAGGAAATGCGACGATTGTCGTATTAATATTATAGAGACGATTAGGGGATTAAAAGATGATTCATATTTTGGAAGACGTTCACTATTTTGGGGACCCTATATGATCGAGGTAAATATATTACTACGGTATTTTCATTGAGGAGTAAGTTTGACTTATATTTTGAAGAATAAATGAATTTAAGGTGGACTTATAGTAATTTAGGTTACTTATGGGAATGATTAACCTATCTTGGGTAAAATATGTTTAGGTTATATACTTTTGTTATAAGATGTTAGGAGTGGTTGATGATGTTTGGAGATGAACAATGAAGTTTATTTTGGAAGACAATGTTATCAAATCCTTCTTGTATTTGGGTTTCAATCATAGTTTGGTTTATTTTGAGAAATTTTAAGGACCGTTATTTATGGAATGGTCTATGATGAACTTTGGGTAGTGCCATGGAAGTTTGAAGATTTAAAATTAGTTTCCATTCTTATGGGATTCTTTCTTTTTTTAAGAGTTGTTTTACCTTACCCTTTCTGTTTTTGTAAAAATGTTTAAAGAAAGAAGAAATAGATAGTCAATCTTTTGTGGATTATGTGATTCTATAGAAGATGATTCTTGTGTTTTGATGAGACCACGTAGTTTTGAATGCTCATCATTTGGAGAAAAGATTATTTTTGGTAGAAACATATTAAAGGATGAAACTCTACATGAAGGTAGGTATATTTTCTTATGTTTTTGTTCTATGTAGTAAAAGAATTCCTCAAACTTATGAAAATGAATGTAAAACAAAAATGTTGTTGGTTTATGTTTCCTACTAGGTAATCAAAGACCGTTTACACACATCATATGTTTTGGATTTTCTTATGGTTAACTTTCTCCTAATCATGTTTTCTATCACTCTCCCTCAGAACTTGACCCTTTGTTTTCTCCTCCATGTCCATGTTTTCCTATATGGAATCCTAGTGTGGGTTAACTCGGGTGACCTTTGTACTTCACTTTCTTTCTTTTAAAGTAATAGTTTTTCTGACTCCTTTTCAGATGTGGGACATTCAATGATATTTCAAAACCCAATTTTTAAAAATTGCGAGGACGCAATTTCTTAAGGGGGGAAGATTGTAACGACCCAAAATTTTGAATAAATCTTGTTTCCTAATTTTATGTGTTATTTTATTTTTATACTCAACAAAATTTTTCATTTGATAACATGGTTATAATTAAAATGAGACCATTGGGTTTTGACTGTTATATGACCATTGGTCAATATGACCGCTGGAAACTAAACATTTTGATTATTGTCTCTAAATACGAGTAATATTGGTTAATTATTATAGAAAGAAGATTCTATGTCCTCACCCAGTAGTCTTGGACCGATTGAAGGCCATCTAATAGAACTTTGGAAGGAGGTAGCACCACTGGGCTTTTCTCTGGACCAAACCCAAGCCAAACTTCATCGTGTGAAGCTAGAACGGAATCGCCTTCGCGAGAAGTTCAAACTGATAGAAATTACTACACGTGCGATGTTGGCCAAGCCTCCCTCGGATTCTCTCACCTTATCACACCTTACACTTAGGTCCTATGCTGGTGTGATAAGGGGCTATGTAAGGAGACCGTAACTGCCTTGTGTAGTCTTTTGTTTTAAATAAAAATTGGGATTTCTTCCTGTGATGATGTTTACGACTTTCCAAATGTCCGGATAAATATAGTATGCATATTTTTGGTGAATTTTAAAGAAAGGATATTTTAAAAAATGTTTATTCAAACCTTAAATAATTAAAAATGTGTAATGATTTTCAAAAAATGGTCTTCTACAATTATGTTCAGTAAGAAATTTAGAGTCTAATAAGATCAACTTGATTTTTGATGAATAGTAAATTATGAATAGTGATTTCATGATTAGGATTAGTAATGTGTCCAAATGGATTAGTAATCTCACTTAAAGAAAGTTTTAATATAATTTAGACACCTTGATTAAGTAATGAGATTCAATAAAATGGGGAAATAACGGTTTCATAAATTATTAGTCAAGTATTAGTTTTTTCGGGTGAATAATGTTTTTTAATTACAAATTTAATTGAAAATAATTAGAAAATTATTTTTATAAAATGGACTTTATTTTTGAACTCATCGCATCGATATTATGTTATGGTAATTTTTGGGGATTTTTCTGAAAAAAATGAATTTTCGGTGAATAGTGTATTTATTTAAAAATAAAATTAAAAATATTTAGAAAATTATTTTTATAAAATGGAGTTCATTTTTGAAATCAGAGCATCAATATTTTGTTAATGTGAAATTTTGGGATTTTTCCGAGAAAGTTGAATTTTCAATGAATAGTAAAAATACAGTTTTAGGGTTTTGATATGTTTAATGGCATCATAACTGTGTCATGATGATTTCATAAGATATTTTAAGGGATGTTCGACTAAAGAGGATAAATTATTGTATTGGGGGACCCATGTGGCCTAACTCTATGGGAAGTACCATGGGAGGGCCCATGCTTTTGAGAAAACCACTTTTGAGGTGTCCCTTGGCCATTAATGCCTTGTCCCCTCACTTTCCCTACAAATACCCACCCTTTCCTCCTTTATTTTTCACTCCCAACTCTCCCCCAACGATGTTCTGGTCTCCTTACCTCCCAAGGGGTCCTCCCAAGGTGCCCCCAAGCCCTCAATGTCCCAACCATTGAGTTTTAAGAGTTACGTTTTAAGGTAAGGGATCTGATCTCTCTCTTTCTTTTCAAAAAATCTCTTTTATGTAATTTCTTTTATGCTCCATGTTCTTATGATAAAGGGTGTTATTTTATACTCCTCTTACTTCCCTTTTCATGTTCACATAATGAGAGATCCCCTCCTACTCTCATTATTTCGTTTTATTAATGTTTAAGTGGCACCGTTAGGCTGCCGAAATATTTGTAACGAATTCTTTCACCCTTCTCATTTTCATGTTCTATTTTCTTGTCAAGTATTTAAAGTTCATTTTATAATGTTGGGGTATGATCTCTATATATATCATACTGATCTATTATGATCATATGACGATAGACCCCGTTTGATCTCTTCAATTCAGTATTTTGATGTTTTAAGTGGTGCCGTTAGGCTGCCGAATTTTTAAGGGATTCTTTCACCCTTCTCATTTTCAAGATCTATTTTCATGTCAAGTATTTCAATTTCCTTTTCATTATGTTGGGGTATGATCGCTATAACTATCACACTGATATTTTATGTTCATATGATGAGAGACCCTATTTGATCTCATCAATTCATTTTTGGTTGAAGTTTATGTGGCACTGTTAGGCTGCCGAAGTTTTAAGGGATTCTTTCACCATTCTCGTTTTCAAGATCTATTTTCATGTCAAGTCTTTCAAGTTCATTTTTATTTTGTTGGGGTATGATCTATATATCTATCATACTGAACCCTTATGTTCATATGATGAGAGACCCTATTTTGATCTTGTCAATTCATTTTTGGTTGAAGTTTAAGTGACGCCGTTAGGCTGCCGAATTTTTAAGGGATTCGTTCGCCTTTCTCATTTTTCAAAGATCTAATTTCATGTCAAGTATTTCAAGTTCCATTTGTATTATGTTGGGGTATGATATCTATGTCTATCATACTGATCTTCTATGTTCATATGATAAGAGACCCTATTTGATCTCGTCAATTCATTTTTGGTTGAAGTTTAAGTGACGCCGTTGGGCTGCCGAATTTTCATAAGAGAAATCTTATTTTTGTCTTCCTTTCAGGTTCTTCATTTCATATGGTATATCTTTCAAATTTCATTACCATGTTCTCAAAATCCTTTATATTCATTCCCTCTAATGTTTTATGGGTCATTTATGAGTGTTTGACCCATGTCCCCTCTCTTTTTAATGTTTTCTAAAACCATGAAACATAGCTGTTATGCTGCAGAATTTCCGTCTCAAAATGTCTCTCTATTTTTCTGAAGTACTTTTATTTTATTAAGTTAATACTCAAGGATCCTTCTTCAAAAGGGGTATTCACATATATACCAAAATGTTTTATTTTAAATTCTGGGATTTACATACATGAGACCCGCTCTCCCCTTCCGTGGGTTTAAAGTGACGTAAAGATCATGTATTTAAAGCAGTTTTTAAAATGTTATGATTATGAAATGAAACCCATTTCGTTTATCATATATGGGTTGTTTATGAAATGATTTATGATGATATATGTGGCTCACATTATAATAAAGGCAAATTTAAGGGTGCTCCCTGATAGCGCTCCAGTGCATTGGGTAATGATGTAACCACTAGAGATTACAATTTTCACAATATCTTGGTGAATAACCTTGGTAATTTTCAAATGACACCTTGGGGATGGACCATGGTGATATGTTCATTATTGTCTATATTAAATGTTTTAGCCACATCTTAAAGTTATGAAAAATGTTATTTTTATTATGATATTCCACATGATTTATTTCTCATTCCTTAAAGTTCTTTTTCATGAAATAGTTGATGTATCTCTAGTTCACATGTTAAATGATTCCCTTGTTTCCCTTACTGGGCCTTCTGCTCACCCTTTCATTTGATGTATGTCCCCAGGTTATGAGATGCAATAATGAAACTAGGATGAACATGAGGAGAATCCTTTCAAGTGTTTAAGAAGAATGTTTTATGTTTTCATGTTTTATGTTCCTGGTTTCCAAGACACTAAACCTTAAAGATCCTCGGTTTTGTAAAATGTAATGAAATTTTATGTGATAAAAAGGTGGGATGCTATAACAGTTCGCTTGAAGGCCTAGAGCTCGTAACAATAGGATGATCGGTAGGTGGTAGTGGTTGGATCGATGATTTATAAAATCTTGTGTTTGAAGATTTTGTGGACATATTTTCCTATAAAAGAATCACTAATCCCACAAATTCATATTGATATAGAATATCATTAGAGAACTTCTTTTTGATTTTGGATTTCAGCAGAGACCGAAGGAAGTTCGTGAAGAGAGGTTTTCATATGTTGAACTCGTTCGTGCAGAAGGGATTATACTGAGAGTTTTTGTAGAGAACTATTTCCTACAAAGGACGCGGTACATGGAATAAGAAGATAGAGTACGTAGAAGAAGAAGGTGTGGTATGTAGAAGATGAAGGCGTGGTAGAAGAAAGAAGTTTACGAAGGTAGTCCGTGAACATAGAACATTTTGTGGATAGAGGTTAGTTTCAGAAGGAGGTTCATAGAGCCAGTACGTAGAAGAGGTATTTGATAGTGAAAGTAGAGGCAATCCACGGACAGATGAGGTTTTTGAAAGGGGAAGTAGTATGCGGAGCAGGTGGTCAACATACCATACCTGGTACACAGTACATGGAGGAGAATTTGGTTTTCAATTTGCTCATGGAAGCTCACGAATGCTTCAAATTAGTTTTCAAAATGATTTTTCAGTACCTAGAAGTTATCGAGATGGTGGAATTCATCTGAGGGTGAAAAATTAACTTCAAAAGAGCATCTACCTATAGTTAGGGATACATGAATTCATGCAAATGAAGGGACCTACATGTCTATAAACTGTGTTTGACCTACATGTCCGTAAACTTTTAGTGGATTCCTTTCAAGAGAAGTGAGAAATGGAAGAGGAAGACGATGAACATTTCTATAGGTAGTGATCCAAATAAATATGCATAGGGAGTGACCATTCAGAATGCAGTGAGAAGACCCTAAACATTTTAAAGGTAGTGATCCTGTGAATAAAATATCCAGCCCAAACCTTGTACTCATTATTAGTTGTGAGCCTTAGTTAATCTGGTACATCAGCACATTGCCTTTGTATGCTCATTGGATGTATCCTAGTGAGGGTGAACCAAGTAAAAATCGTTGTACCATGTGCATGATTTCATTTCTATTCGTATATTGCTACGAGGGGAAGAGAGAATTGAGTTTTTTCTAACAAAAAAACAAGATCTGAATGAGAGAATGTTTTAATCCGTCATACCCAGATTCACTCCCCTATGAGTGTATTAAACCTATTGGACCTAACAAACTAAGTATGTATTATAAAAAATCATGATTTTAATTCATGGATATGAGTTCCATGCGAATGACGGGTTATATTTTTCATATAAAAATGATATAAAATAAACCTATTGTGAAACATAGAGTAATAATATTAAAATATTCATGTTATTCAAATAATTAGGTAGTGTGTGAACCAAAACACCATCGTGATGAAAATATACAAAGGAAAATCATTCACATACTAGGTTTTTGAATCTATGAATCCTGTATGAGAGTGAGTTAGTGAATGAAAGTTCAGTCCACATAAGCTAGTATGAGAACCATGAAGTATATAATAAATATAGTATGTGAAGATAAAAATCACATATTATGTGAAAATGAATAATAAAGAAATACCATGCAAAGAATAGTATGTAAAACCCATGTTGTTTTCAGATTTAGGTGATGTATTTGTTTGGATCAAATACAGTGGACTGAATTACGATATCATGGAGAATTATGACATGTTAACCACAAACACTTTAGCCTATAAATACATGGTTAATACTCGGGTAATGTTGTTCATTATTTTTTTGAATAATTTCCTATCAATAGTGATATATTTTTATTTTTTCTCAAGTTGATATATTCAAAGAAAGTTATCGTTTTCCCGATTGATAAATTTTTTAGAGGAAAGGAATGGGTTTCTATTCAGGATGGAAATTTTTTGTGAAGTATGTGCAATGAGAACTGACATGTTTTGTGCGTGATGTGTTATGGAAATTAAATTTTACTATAATATCATAAATAAAATTTAACACACTACTTATTAAATGAGAATTATTTAAAATTGAAACTTGTTTTTGAAGCATTAGTATGAGAAGGATTAGTAAATTGAATCAACAATGCAGAATAAGACATATGTTATATGTAATAGTAATATTATGTTCTTTGGAATAATTTATCAAACTATTTAAGAAATATTGAGTGGTAAAATAAAAGAAGGTTAAAAAATGGACAATTTAGATGTCCATGCAATACTCAAGATTGCATGATGTATATCAGATTTAGTTTAATGAATTTGGATTGAGTTTTTGAAAGTCTAATCTTTTAGAAAATAATATTGAAGTAATTGTGTGCATCACTTACATACATTTGATTGAGTCTTCTAAATTATTTAATATAATTTGAACACATCTTCCTGAGTATTTTAACATTAAGAAGACACCAAAACTAGAAGGTACTAACAATAGAATAATTTCTTGTATGATAATTTATTATGATGATTAGAAAAATAACATTTAATATTTGATGTGAATAAGTTTCTAGACCAATAGGACAATCCATGGATATTTTGATTATATTGATGTTTCACATGATTAAGGTTTATCTAGTGCTATTGTGTAGGAATATATATTTCAGGTTGTGAAGAAGAAACTAGGAGATGAAAAATATCTTACCATATTTAGATCAATAACATTCATATCAAAAATGATCTTGTTATTGAGGTGTCTAAGAAGTTGTTGAAGCTGATTAAGGTATGGATTTCTAACAAGTTTTAGAGAAAAAAAGATGGTTTTTGGGTCTATCCAACCAAGGAATAATAGTTGGTTGATGGGGGTATAGAACTTGAATTAACTAGAGGATTTACTATTAAGGTATATAAAAAAATAATCCCCTCTCCATTATAATTGATGACAAAATTATTTTAGCTAATACATGTTGGGTGTCTATCTAACAAGGAAAGGAGTATTTCTTTGTACCAAACCTTATGAATATTATGTATTGTTCTCTCTCTTATTATTTCTATATATAATGTGATACTATAATATTTTTCTAAGTGGATTGGTAACCTTAACAATTTTGATAGATTTATTTTAAATAAAATAATTCAAAAAATTAAACCACTCATTCACACCATCTTAGTGATCAATTCTTCTTGATTATTTATAGAAGGTATCAAATGATTAGTTCCCTCAAAATATCCAAGATAGTTGTTATGAAGTGTGGAATTTAAGAAATGTTTTAGGTAACTCAGATAGTGAAAAATAAAGATACCCTTGAGGATAAAAAACATGATATTTCATCCAAGACTCATACTAAAAATATGTAAAGACTAAAAATGAAGTTGAAGAAGAACCTTATAGTTAAGGTAGATACCCAACTAAATGAACGTAATCATAGTTGTATAATTTTAAGTAATTATTTTGATTATGATTCTTTTAATGACGCCTGATCAAGCTGTGATGATGATATATCACTTAATTATCTTAATTATAAACTCAATGTGTATCTTAATAAAGTTCCAAAAAATTTGTAAAATCATATTGGTGGAAATATCAAGGGTTTTTCAAGATGAAAAATTATACCTAGAAGAATTGTCTAATGAAATGAAATAGTACTTTTCTAAAACATTTTTCATATGAAAATCTATAAAAAAACATATGAAAGATAAGGATGAAATAATCTATCTTTTCAATGAAATATTTGTTGAAACTACTAAGGAATTGAAAAGTAATGTTTTTGAGAAATTTTTAATCAATATTTATTTTCTAAAATCATTCAATACACATAGTTTTTTTTTAAAGATTATTCATATGTTATATATTGTTAATTAGAAGTTAAAGAAAAAAGGGAAAAAAATATTGACAATAATTTACAAGAATCAAGAAAAATTCATGAAGAACACAAAAAATAATATAAAGGAGGATTGAGAAGACATTATGATATCATTTTTGGATGATAATAACTCCCACAAAAAGATTTGTTTTGATTTATATGTGAAATTAAATAATTAGGAATCATCATAAGATGGAACATCCCATATTACTAGAAAAATAGATACTTCTATAGAATTTTTCATTAAAAGTCCTTATTATAAGAAGAGCATGAGTTCATCCTCTAACCAAATGGAAAAATCATCTATGAAGAAGGTATCTCATGACCTAAAATCTATATTATTTACTAAGGTGTTTATGTTTTTATTATAAGTTTTATACAAAATTCTGGTAAAGTAATGATAGTGAAAAATTCTCATAAAATCATCATATCACAGCTGGATAATAGAAGATATATTAATTCATTCTCACTAAGAAGTATCCCAAAGAGTGGTGGTATCAATAAAAGAGTGAAAGTTTCACAACCTATGAAATCTAGATCGTCTATACTAGAAAAAGAGATAAGAAAATTCATATGATATTGTTGGTGTTTCTAAAAGTTTGGGAATAAGGCTTTGGAATGTTGGAATAATATGAAAATTCATTAAAATAAAATACGTCTACATGTAAGGGGGGTAAATTAAAAATAAAGTATAAATATTATTGAAATAAATAATATTTCACTAATTCATTTAAGTTTTAATGTGAATCTTTGAAAGATGGTGAGATGAAGGTTCTAAATAGTCAAGATAAATCATCACTTAATCCATCTCAAGGAAAAAAATATTAACTCTGACAGTTTAATTGAAAAAAATAAATCTAAACCTACATGAAACAAGAATAAAAGTGGGTTATTCTTTGCTAAATAATGGGATAGAGAAAAATGTCAATATTACCACTCCCCCATTAGAAAATAGATGCTTATTTTTCAGAATTACTAAAACAATGAATGTATTGATAAAATAAATATCTTGGGGGATGATTTAAGTTTAATAGTTTTTATTGGATAAATGAAAGGTATAGAAATAAGGCATACTACTTCTGGTCCATAATTTCATTACTAGGAAACATTCATAAATTAAGGGGGAGTTATGGTGAATATATGAGAAATGTTTATCAAGGAAACAAAGTAGTGACCCAAAATCTATCCATGTTTCCAACAGAAAATATGAATTAATTCTTAGAATAAGACTTTTTTCAGGTGTAGATTATAAGTTCATAGAGATGGATTGTTCATTAAAAAATTACTTACAAAGTTTGCCTATAATATTAAAGGTATAAAAACTTATAATGAAAGAGATAGGATGTCATACACATCTAATAAAAAATGTGATAAGCCCAAATAAGATAAGAAGATCATGAAAGAGTTCATTTTGGATTGGATAAATAAACATAATAAATGACTAAAGGAAGCTTGAAAATTTACCATGGATAAATGAAACCAATTTTTTAAATAATAATAGGTAAAAATCCATGAGAAACTTCTGAACACTGAGGTAGAAAAACGTATTCTGTAAAAATAATAAATTCATGGATGAATGGTGTATCCCTTTAGGAGAAGCATTGATGAGTTAAATCTATTTATTATTTACTATATTGTGAATGTGTAATTTCAAAATATCTTGGTAAAATTAGAATATGATGTATGTTAGTCATTCCTATAATCATACTATTGATGAATTAATAATTTTTATCAAAGAGAAGATGATATTGAAATAAGAAGGGTGAGCTACATCACATTTTACTTGACTTTGGATGTGTTTATTGTTATGTGTATATGATAAATAAATTTTAGGATTGGATTTATTGATCATCCCAAATCTACTAAGAAGTTAGTTATCTATTTTTGATAACACATAATAAATAATTTACAAATCATGTTTTCTAATAAGGTGGTTTCCAAATAGTCTTTGAGTTTCCTAGATGAAAGATATTTGATATGGAAAAATCATGTAATTTCATTCTTCCAAAACAAGTTACTATGTATATGGAATTAAATTAATTAAGTAGAAGATTATTCCTTGATTTCATAAAAAAAGTGCTGAGATGATAGGGCCCCCAGTGTACCTTTTAATTTATTGTGAATAAGGGGGAGAAAAATATTGAATTAAAAAAATGATGAAGTATTAATAAAAAATTCAAGGGGGATTAAATGGAACAAGTAAATGGTTTATGAATGAATTTTGTATTTAATTTTAGTGTATTATAAGTCAATATATGCAAAATAATCAAATGAGGAGCTGATGATTGTTGAGGCATTGTATGTCATGCTTGATTAATAATCCATGTAAGTACATAGGTTAATTATTTTATTTCCATGATCTATGGAAAAGGAATTTAAGGAAACTAGATTGAATAATTCAAGTGAATGGGGATGTTAAAAATAATCATCAATATTTAATTCATAAAACATATATTAATTTTGATTTGAGTTTGAATAATGTTTAAAACAAGTGAAGAATTAAGAATGAAGAGAACCATGAAATATTATGTTACTACATGATGAATTTTAATTTTTAACTCCATGCGAAATTTATTTATATTTTGTATTATTAATATTTTAAAAATAATTTAATACTTTGTTTTCATGAAGTATTTTGAGTGAGCCTTAAGAAAAACAATTGAGCTTTCCCTTGATCAACCAAAGACCTGCCTCAAACACATGTGGGAGAAAAGGTCAACCACATGAGTGGTAGGTCAGAATGGATATCCTGGGTGTTAGGTGAGCATGCATTGGTTGTTCCCATAGGTATCACACATGATAAGAGGAAGCACTATAATATAGGGAGGCACAACAATGAAGGGGTGCCGATACAAGTCGGTGTAAGTGGAACTAGGAGAAGACATAATTACTCATATCTAACAAAAAAATTAAGAGAGATTAATTAATAAGTAGAGGGAAACTACATTGGAGTTAAATATAAGACTCAAACTTTACGAGACACTATTGTCACTTTTAAAAAGTTATGAATAGAACACTGGTCATCTGATCATGTGAATTCGAGCCATCCGATCGAGCTGGAGATCTTATTTATCCTCTTGAAACCAAATTCCTTTTTATTGTAAGGTTTTTATGAAATTTCAAAAACAATATCATAAACATTTATAGATCATCCAAATATCAACAAAATTATGGTAATTTACTAAGCATAGATTTCAATAAAGAATTATTTCATTTTGAGAATATGAGTCCCATACTAAAAGGGTTTATCTTTAAGGATAAAAATTCAATTTGGTGAATCTTTTACATGATTGAGAGTTTTATTATATAAATATTCATCCTTGGTGATTGATTAGGTATTATAAGATCCATAATTCAGTGGTGATGAATATTGAAAAAGGAACATCATTCACAAAATAAGTTTCCAAATCCATGAATCCAGTAGGAGAGTGAGTTTTCGAATACAATGTTATTTGGAGAAGCTTGTATATAATCCATTTAGTATGTTGTAAATATAATATAGAAACATAAAAACCATATAGTATGTGAAAATTAATAATCCAAAAATACTATGAGAATAACAATATGTGAATGACATGTCATTTTCTGAGTGAGATGAAATATTATTCATCATCACATATATTTGACTGGATTACCATGTTTTTTTGGAATTAATAGGTATTGAAAACATACAAAGTAGACAAAAAAATCTTAATTAAAGCTTGGTTAATGTTTTTTATATATTTTTAGAATAAATTTTTATCAAATGAAAAAGATGTTATTCTTTTCCAGTTTTGTTCTACAACGAAGTATGTGATTTTTGGGATGGATAAAATTTTGGGAAGAAAAACAAGTGTTTATCATCAGAATGGGGAAATGATTTTTAAGTATGTGCTATGCGAAGAGATTAGATACATGGTTAAAGTGATATATAAGTTACATTTTAAGATAATTTTGTAATTAATGTATTTTGTAGTACTTATTACTTGAAAAATATTTAAAATAATGAATCTTGTTTTTGAAGAATCAACATGAGAATCATTAAGGATGTAAACCAAAAATATATGATAATACATATGTTATATTATATCATCATATAACTTTAATAAGAATAATTTCACATTCTATTTGAGTATTATTCTATGGTGAAATTAAATCTGGTTCATAAAGAACCAATTGACAATTCCATGTAGTGCTTATAATTGCATGAAGTACATATGAGATGGTTGAAAGAAGTTGGAATGATTTTTTTGATGTTTAATCTTTAATAAAATAATATTGGGTAAATTATTTTTATCACTTAAAAATATTTTATTGATTATGGGAACTTATTTAATAAAAGGAGAACATATATTCCTAATAATTTTACAACTAAGAAGAGACTAATTCCAGAAGATACTTATAGGAGAATACATTTACGTTTGATAATTATATACAATGATAAAAACATATTAATTCAAGATCGGGTGGGAAGGTGTTTCCAGACAAATAAGATCATTACAAAAAGTTATTGAATATATTGAAGTTATACATGAGTAATGTTGATCTAGTGAGCTTGTAGAAAAAGATCTAGTTCAAGTGTTTAAAAAGAAACTAATAACACAAAGAGATCTTACTATATTTGAATCAAAAATATTCATAGGTATAAGGAGCTTATGATTGGGGCTTCTACCCACTCACTAGAGAGGCCTGAGGATGGGAGTCTAGCTATTCTAGGAGAAGAGAATATAGTTTAGGGTCTAACCAACTGAGGTAGAAGAGTTGGTTTCTAAGGTGTAAAACTAGAATCAACTATAGGGTCGACTATTGGAGAGTATAACTAGTTTCAGCATTATCCATTATAATTGATGATAATATTATATTGTATAATCCATGTAATGGAATCTAACCAACATGAAATGGTATGTTTCATTCTATAGAACATTATAAATACTGTGTTTTGTGCTCTCTATTACTATTTTTTATACAAGTTGAGATTATGAGAATTAATTGAGTGGATATAGTACCATTACAAGTTAAATATATTGAATTAAAAGGAAATAATTTATTAAATTAAACCACTGATTAAACAAAATCTTGGTGTTCGGCCCAGCCCAGGTATCTACATATTCTTCTATAAAAAATATATTCTATATCTAGTCAATGTATGTACCCTAACATAGTGAAACTTTCCTCTCGAATCTATCAAGTATGATCTCGACCCTTAGAATATAGTCTACTTCACTTAATTTCTTCATGGAGAAGTAAGTGTTCAACTATATCTTAACCGTCTTTAAGAATCATATCTTGTATCAAATTATTAAATGCTAATTGACATATACTACTAGGAAAATGTGTTAACTTCCACTAAACCACTTATAGACACATGGATCACATGTTTTATTTATGAGACAAAATTATCTCATGTCATCATCAAAGAGATTATTCCATGTCTTAGATACACAATTAAACCCATATACAGATGTTTACAACTTTCATACCATAAGAGTATCCTTTGCAGTCACAAAACCTTATACCCATTTTATATAGACATATTCTTCTATTTGACCATCAAGGAAGGATGTCTTGAAACACATATTTCAAATATCACAGTCATAGTAAGATTCCATAAGAAGAAGAATTCTGAAATATTTCAGTGTAGAAACTATAGAAAAGAGTTCATGACAGTCTTTTCCTTGATGTTTCTCAAAATCTTTATCCATTATCCAAGATTTATATGTAACAAATTTACCATCTATATAAAAATTCTTCTTGAATACACCTTTTTCACCCATTGTGACTTACATCTACTTGAGGATCAACTATAACAAAAAAATGGTTCTAATATATGAAATATATCTCAAAATTCATAGATTCATTCCATCTTATAAGGTTTGATATCTATACTTCCTCTTTATTAGATAGAGGTTCATCATTCTCAACTAATAACCAGTTAATATCATTAGTTACCAGAAAACCATATCTCTCTAGTTCTCTATCTTATCCTGTGATCCTATATAGTACTTGTGTCTTAGTAACATCCTCTTCCATGGGTCTTATAGACAATGTACCTTTTATAACTCATGTGTATCTTGAGCATAAACCTCATCAAGGATAATATTTTTCCAATAATATCATTTGAATATGTGTAACCTCTCTTGAAAAGTGGTATGTCATTCAACCATGATTATTTTATATTAATGTTTGTATTGGTAATACCCACTTTTTTCCTTGGAATAATATATAATGATAAACTCCATTCCATGGGGTGCCAGTGTTTTACTCAAAGAGGACATAACAAATTCCTCACATCTTCATACATGTAAGTTTGGAAATACTAATTTCCATCCAAAAATTAATTCATTTGATATACCATTTACTTCTCTAGTTGGGACTTATATTATTATATGCACTGAAGTTTGTAATTAATATACCAAAAAAGAAAATGGATGATCTTTATGACTCATCATCAACCTCACCATGTCCAATAGGGTATGATTTATCCTTTCACTAACATTATTACACTATGGAATATAAGGAGTGAGTTATGATAGAATCATATACTTTAAGATATTGTTTAAAAACTCTTGGTTATGAAATACACTACCTTGATCCGAATAAAGAATCTTTTTCTTCTTACCAAGCTTATTCACTAATTTATTCTTTATCTCCTTAAGTTTCTAAGAAAATTTATAATTATTCCTAATTATATAGAAAAACCATATCTACATAAGTCATCAATAAAGGTAATGATTTATGAGTATCAACCTCAATATTATACTATAAAAGTTCTACATACATATCTATGTACCAATTATAGAGTCATTTTTCCCCTTTCACCCATCCTTCATTATATTGGTTTGGTCCTCTTGACTTATAAATAAGTGAGTCATTTTTAATGTATTTTTAGTTCAAAAGAATCTAAATTCATATATTGATATAGATTTTTCATGTTCGTATCATTTACATGAACAAGTGTAATGATTACATAATTGGATTTGATATGATTCATTTTAACTTGATTCATTATCGACTACCAACAGTTGGTTTACATATTAAAATACATAAATAATTTTATTCAGATGTTATATATCAAAATATATGCTATCATTGTAAAAGTATCATCTATTATTTCTAAAATTGAAAAAAAACCTCATCGAGGATGGATATATATATAATTTTTCATGTACCACTAGAAAAATAATAAAAAGTCTTTTAACCAAGATCAATCTTGATGTCAACATGAGGTGGTAGTATATTATATTCAAGGTAACCAGTCTTTCTCTATTGACTACTCAATGATCGTTCTCATCTCTGAAAACCTTTCATAATCTACATGGTTCCTTCACTTGGATATATATATGATAACCATAATCTATATATAATACCCAACTTATATATATAAAATTATTTCACTTGATAAATAATCCACCAGAATCTTTCATTTGGTTATTCAAATGGGTAATGTTCTTCTTCTAGTGTCATAAAACACAACAAGAAAAACATACTATATATTAATCCTTTTATAGTATATGGACCTTAATTTTCTTGTAAGGATAGTATCCATGAGCCTTAAACTTGGGGAGAGTCTTGGGAACCTTTCTTTATTAATCCTCATTTTCACCATAAGGAAGATAAGTTTTCTTTTCCCCATTTCATTATCAACTTGGTGGATCTGGGTGAGGAGTTTTGGGAAAGAATTCTAATTATTTTCCATGTTGTAATTAACAATTAAATTGGAGAACATATAAGGTAGTGAGGATAATATGATATCTATTCACAATTAATTTACCATATTATATCCCAAGATGTCTAAGTACTTTAAATATCTAATAATATTAACTAAATAAGCCCTAGTTAGCATCAACTCTCCAAGATTTCCTATGAAAAGTTACTTGGAGATGTCATAAAACGCTTTTCTCATCTTTTCTTGATAAATATCACAAATATAGAACAAAATGATATTGTATCATATCCTTACACACCTTCTAGAGATCACTCTTCATAGAAGATAACATCCTACATTAGACATACAACACATCACTGACATGCTTCCAGTAGATATTGACATTTTCCTCACTACCCTTTATAGAAAGATCATTATTAAAAAAGGAAAATCCAATATATATAATTTCTACTCTTATAATAGTATGATATGAAAGTTCCTATACCACTCATAGAAATTCATGCCTGTGAGGATATTATCTTTCCCTAATATCTATCACCATGATAATGTCATGGTCGTGTTACTTAACGTTTTCTACAATAAAAATAAAATATTTGTGTAGTACATTATCTTTATTACCATAAAGTGAAATAATAAATATTTTTTATTAGTCTCCTACTATTATATTAAATCCTAATATCCATCAATATTAAATTTAGAATATCCTATCAAATGGATATTATATTTGAAATGATCTATACCTCCCGTATCATAACCCAAAAAAGGCCATGCAAATTACTTCAATGTATATAGGTTGGTATTATTGGAGTTGCAGGACAAAGACCAACTACTATTTATATTATGATAAAATTGTATTCATGGATTTTAATATTAATAATTACCTAATCACATCTTGATTCTTATTCTACGTGATAATGCACATGATAATTTCATAAGGATAACTATTGATCTAAAGGGACATAACAGATCCCTACTATGATGAGAACCCAAAAGTTCCATAACACTATTATTGAATATAATTTTTACAGCCAGATGATGTTATTTAAATGACACAAATAATACAAGCTATTAGAGGTTATGACTCCTAAAACATTGTGGCACCTTCTTATGGTGTGCGCCCATGGTAAAATCTAGGAGGATATTATAAAAAAAAGACCCTCTAATTGGAAATAAACTTTTCATAGTCTCATTAGATGGTCCAATCTATAAATGTGTGTATTGTTCCTTATACTTTAATACTATTATTAATGGGTATTACAACTCATGAACTTAGATGTATTGATAAAATTGGAGATAACACATTTTTCATAGTGAGGTAGGATATGTTGGGTGCATCATCAGTAATACTGAATTAATAGATAATGTGAGAAAGGATTTGTCCCTTCTGTTCCATAATAGAAGTTGATATCTCATGTCTTTTGATTGAATTGATATATTGTAAAAAATCTATGGCCATGGTGAGGAATGGGAAAGTTCAATTCCGAGAAGTCAAAGAAATAATAATCGATCACATGGGTTGATGGCACAAGAATTCTACCCACTTGATTAGAGATATCATGAAAAAGGGATTACATTAAATGGTAAGTGTTCATAAGAGGTGACACATCATTGAGGCATTAACGTATTTCTATCTGGGTGCCTTGGATTGTTTCTAGATGATAACCTTGGAATTTAGGTAGGATCCACCTAATTCCACTAGGAAGGAGTCCTAGAGGGCTACACATTAAGTGTATCTAAGTATCTCAGTAAAATATTCATTTAACAAGTTGAATAAAGATTATTCCCGATTGTGGTTTAATAATTATTCAAGGAATCCTGATCACATTTATTTCGACACTAGTTATTTGAGAGGATATATTGTGGGCGAAGAATTATATTTATTAGGGAACAATGTAGTGATATTTTTTTAAGAAATAAATATTCCTTATTCAAGGTCTAATAAATGTGGTGGAGGAAATAATAAAAATGGAAAAATAAAAATACACATCATGTTTGTTATTATACATGAAATGTAGTTTTTTGAGGGATTTGTAAAAAATAATAATATTTATTTAATTAAATAATATGCGGTCTAATTTTCTCAGCCCATGTTAAGTGATAATAATAGTCAAATGCTATTATTAGACATGGGTTTCTAATATGAATTAAATGGAATAAATAAATACCTATGGTTAATTATTTTATTTTATTATTATAAGTATTATAAATCCCAATTATATTATTCTCATTATGACTAGTTATTGTTTGTGGTTGTGCAAAATGAATTTGGAGAAATCTCTCAAGACAAGAGAGAATTCCATTCCTCCAAGAACTCTCTCAAGTTATGAGAGAGATCCTTCTCTACCAGATCAACGAGTGCGATTTGGAAGCATCTCTATAGGTGATCAAAGTCCAAAATCATAAGTGAAGGCTCTTAGATGATAGAACTAGGAGATCCCTTTACCGAGTTCCAGAGATATATGGAGCATGTGGGGATCACTGCTAGAGGAAGCTTACACTTGGCATCTATGATACAACAAAGAATCACATCATATCGTGACTAGAAGCATCAATGGAGATAGAATTCCATCAAGGTAATTCTTGTATTTTTATTAAATTAATTATAACAAACATATTATGATATTCTCCAATGATCTGAGACATACCACATACTTTTTCGTTCATTATTTTATTTCAAAGATTTGTCATTTTATCATCGTGATAGATCTAAGCTTGACCATTGTTAATCTTAAAATTAATTTTGGGTACACCCATCAACGCACTTCCTCTATGCATGGAACCTACAAGTGGAATCAGAGACAAGTTATATTTATTATTATAATTATTCATATTTTTCGTTGATGATTTACATGTTTAATAAATTAGCTATTTCAAATGAAGTTAATCATTCTGTAAATATGAATCCCAAGATCTGTTTCTCCTCTTTCATTTCTTGTCCACTATACAGAAACTAATTTTTTTCTTTTAATTTTGATTATAATAAAAAATAGGATCTAATCCAGATGTGCCAAAGGTTCCATAGTATACAACACCAAACCACATGGTGTGTATTTGGCAGTACACATAGTGTGGTAAAGGTTCATTGTATCAGGCTTGTCTTCCAAACCAAGCCATGTGATTGGAGTTTTTCATTGTCTTAAAGTCTCTATTTGTTGACCAGGAACAGGTGGCACTTGGTTTCCAAATTACATGTTGTGTGGCCCAATGGACACAACGTGTATTAACTTTGGGTTAGGTTTAAACCGTGTACCCCATACATGACTTTCTCGGCTGGAGACTGTGTAACATAGACACTACACGACGTGTGTCCCACTGGACACACCGTGTGCTATAATGATTTCTAAACTACATCTACATGACGTATCCCCATTTGTGTACTTTGGATATATGATGAATGATAGTACACACCATGTAGTCGGAACTACACGCTGTTTACTCATCCAAATTACGCATATTTATTAAAATTTTATTATTATATTATACAAACCCTTGAGATATGTACCATGGTGACATCGGAAATCTAGGGAATAAAATGTGATATGTGATATATATATATATATGTGTGTGTGTGTGTGTGTTCAATTTAAAATCTGTGTATTTTTCATTTCTATTCATTTGGTAGTTATGAATGAGAATTCACTAGGTTTCCCCCAAAGTACAAGTTACATAAAAAGATATTTTAAATTAATTTATTTGTTTAAAATTATTGTGGAGGAGAATCTCAAGGAAATTTAGAAGAATGGTTTAAGTTGAAAGGATTGATTAACTAATGATAATAATTAAATGATTCGATCATGATTTATCTTAGACAATAACGATTAAAGAATTAGATGACAATTTTATTTATACATAAATAACATTGCATGTATGGATGATAATGAGCTAGACCAAGACCTTTGTATGTGGATGTTTAATTTTAATTAATTTATTTAAATTAATTTGTTTGTCCTGCAATCCTTATCCTCATTAATATGTAGGGCTTGTATGCCTAAGGTTTCTTTTATATAAAATCCTATTTTACAGCTCACATGCATGTGACATAAATTCAAATGTAATAGATGGAGCTCCCAAGCTAGTGGAGGCAGTTCAAGTTAGGATCTGAGTTTAAACAAACCGAAGGAGATACCAAGGTGGATAGGTGGAAAGATGTAAACAAAAACCCAAAAGGTTCAAGGTGTTTTCTCCCATAGGTCTTGGGTTAGTTTATCAACTACTAGATAAACTAACCAATATAATAAGATCATGATTATTAAATTTATTTTATTTCTGTCAGTTGCATGGTTTATTTATTGTGGGTTTGTTGTCACAATCACATAATTAATGAATTAAAGAAGCATACAATATGGAACTAAAATAAAACCAACTTCTGTGTAAATATTGTCTTATACCGGATTAATCACATAAGTATTTACCACTTACTATTAACAAGTATGTAAGTAAGATAATAAAATAGAAATTTATGTATAAGGATAAAATCCCTCAAGGAAATATTATGTCAGAATAGATTTCCATAATCATGGTTAGAATCGAAACATACTTCTAAGGGATTGACCAACCTGAGTTTTGGTACTTTCAATTATTGGGGAATTATAATTCAAGTTTTTTGGTTGAATTGACTTGGTTCACATCAATGGTTAACTTCTACAATAGGACTTGGTGTGACAAAGAGTCAAAGGTTGAGGAAATCCAAAATAAATGGATTTTAGGAATGGGGAGTCCACTCTGTTGATCAAAGAGTTGTGAGTGAATGGAGTTAGAATTTGGAATTCCCACCTAAAGATATTCGAGTTGCTTGACCAACACTAGTTGGGGTAATGTGAAGTGAAATATGGATACTTGCCACTAGAATATTCAGGCAACAAAATATTCTGAAGTCAATGGTGAGGGCTATTGGATTTTGATAAAATAATGGGAGACTAATAAGTATTAATTAATTTGTTTTTCTCGGTTTTATCATGATAAGGTACTCAATATTTTATTATCTCAATTTTTATAAACAATAAGAAAAATCACTTCAAACATATCATTTCGAACCATTCTCAATAATGAATACCTTCTCATCCAAACCAATTTCTAGGAGTGGCAGAGGCGTTTACACGTCATCTTTCACCACAAGATAAAAGTATATGTATTGGAGGAGTATATTCTAGTTGTTCTTAGAAATGAGGATAGTGATGAGTAAATATCTCTCTATATGAAACATTAGGATGATTCCACATATGTCCAATGTTTCATGCTATCAACCATGTCTAATGAGCTCTTGAAGCAACATGAAAACATAGGTTCATATAGAATGATGTGTTGCCTTAAGGATCTCTACCAAGAGAAGGTGAGACATGAGATATTCGAAATATCCCACACTTTTTTCAAAACTAATCATGGAGAGTTAGTGCCATATGGGCCTTATGTAGTCAATATTATTATCTATATTGAATGCCTAAACATCTTTTTTATTATGTTCTCGGATGACTTGCATACTAATCTCATCCTATCATCAATTCCCAAGACCTTCCCTAGATTTATTTTCAACTAAAACATGAAAAACAATGATAAAATTCTATCAAAACTTCTAATCTTGGTTATCTAGGTAGAAAAGGACATGGGGTGTGACAAAATTGCAGTCTTTATGTTGAATAAGAAGAGGAAGGAAAAGGAAAATGGGCTAAGGATTTATAAATGGTCTAAAGCCCCCCAACACCATCCCTCAAAGAAGGAGAAGATCCAGAGGTAGGGAAAGGAATGAGAGGCAATATGTTTATAGTTTGGAATACTAGTCCACTGGAAGAGAAACTTCACCCAGAAGCATGGGGATGCTAATGGTGTGTTTCTTATCGAGTGTAGTCTTTTCATTTATACACATTGAGTATTAGATAAAACATGTGGGGTTCAAATATGTATTCAAATGTAGGAACAAAGTATATTTAGAAATATTTTCTAGAGGAGAGGTGGATCTTTGAGCTGCCAATGGAGTGAGGTTGGCAGCGTTATCCCTTGCCGATTACCATCTCTCATTTCCAAATGAGATGATTTTTGTTTTACATAACAGTTATTATGTAACTGGTGTTACCAAGAACATGATTTTTTTATCATGTTTGGATATGGATGGATGTATCTTCATGTTTTGAAATAAGGGTTGTTTCTTTTATAAGAAAAACATACGTTATGGTATGGTAAATTTAAAAAATTGTTTATATTTATTAAATTATGAAAACAAAGTGTTGGCAATGGATAAGGAAACCAACTCTCATGATTAATACAACACCCAATTATGGCATCACTGCCTCGGTCATCTAAACGACATGTTCTTGAAAAATCTATGCCAAGATGGTTATTTAGACTCTATTGAGCTAAAACCACTTGATAGATGTCACACTTGTTTACAAGGTAAAATGACCAAGATGACTTTCAGTGGATAAGGTTAAAGGACCATAGATCTTTTAGGATTGGTACACACAAATGTTTGTGGACCATTTATAGTTGAATATTTAGGTGGATATTCTTACATCATTACTTTTACTGATGATTTGTGTAGATATGGATATATCTACTTAATGAGGTATAAGTCAGAGTCCTTGGAGAAATTTAAGGAATTCAATAATGAAGTAGAAAATCAGATTGGTAAGAAGATAAAGAAGCTTTGACCAGATCGAGGTGGAGAATATCTGAACCAAGAGTTCCTAATAATTCTATGGGTGTCTAGGATTCTATCACAACTCAATCCTCATTATACACTGAAGTGGAATGATGTTAGTTAAAGTAGGAACTGTACCTTGTTGGACATGGTGAGGTCGATGATGAGTCATGCATATCTTCCATTATCCTTTTAGGGATATGCATTACGAACAACAGAATACACATTAATCTGAGTACCAACTAAGGTAAAAAATGGAATTCCCTCTATGTTATGGAATAAAAAGAAACAGATTTTGTTGCACACACATTTATGGGGATTCTAGGTGTTTGTTAAGGCCTTCTCAGGCAATAAACTACCACCTCGAGGAACGATGTATATCTTTATAGGATATCCCAAGGAAACAGAAGGATATTACCTATATAACCCTTCAGAAAAGAAAGAGACTATCACCACACAAGTTGTGTTTATTGAGAAAGATCACATCCTAAAAAACGAAAGTGGGAGAAAGATTGACTTCGACGAAGTTGATGCTCAAGATACACAATAGTTGGTAAAAGAACAAGTTCTACAAGTCTTCGTTGAAGAGGTTTTAGAAACACAAGTAAAACATAAGAGACCAAGAGAGGTAAGGGAACCAGAGGTATTCGGTATCCTAGTCACCAAGTATGGTGAATCATTATTGTTAGACCATGATGAACCTCTCATATACAAGTAATTAGAAGAGAGATCAGAAACTACAAAATGGATTGAATGTATGAATTCTGAGATGAATTCCATGCATCAGAACCAAGTCTGGGTTTTGGTCGATGAGCCAATTGATGTAATGATTTTTGGATTCAAAAGAGTATTCAAGAGAAATATAGGCATGGAAGGTCAAGTTAGCGCCTATAAAGCAAGGCTAGTGGCTAAAGGATTCAGACAACATTAATTAATTGACTATGATGAAACCTTCTTGCCAGTTTCCATGTCTAAATCCATAAGAATCATACTTTTCATAGTAGCATACCATGACTATGAGATTTGGTATATTTATGTCAAAACATAAATCTTTAATGGGAACCATCTAAAAGGTTTCTATATGACACAACCAGAAGGGTTTCTAACACCATGTGAAGCCAAATGAGTCTGGAAGTTGAGGAAATCCATTTATGGATTAAATCAAGCATCCACGTCATGGAAAATTTGATTTGATAAAGCCATAAATGAATTTGGTTTCATTAAGAAAGAATATGAGCCATGTATTTATAATAGTTTTAATGGTAATGTGTTCGTTATCCTAGTAGTATATGTTGAAAATATATTACATATTGGAAATGTCATACTAGTCTTACAGTTAGTTAAGTACTAGTTAAAAAAGTGTTTCTCCATGAAGGACTTAGGTTAAGCATCCTAAATTATAGGAATCAAGATCATTCATGATAGATCCAAGAAGAATCATGGACTATGTTAGGGTACGTACATTGACCAGATACTAAAGAGATGTAATAGCGAACAACCAATGAGAGTATTGATCCTAGTTTCACATAGGCTACATCTTTTTAAGAGAATGTTCCTCAGCAAGAACATGAGAAAGATAGGATGAAAAAGATCCCATACGCTTTGGATATGGGATCCATCTTGTATGACATGTTATGTACCATACATATTGTTTTCTATGCACTGATCATGGTAGGAAGATAACAAGAAAATACAGGAGAACAATAATGGACTGCGATTAAGTCTGTCATTACGTATTTGAGAAGAACTAAGGACATGTTCCTGGTGTATAGAGGAGACGGGGAGCTTGTCATCTGGGAGTTTGATGATGCTGATTTTCAGAAAGATCAGAATGGTATGAAGTCTCAATCAGGATATGTTTTCTATCTCAGCAGAGTAACTGTGATATGGAAGACTTCAAAGTAGCAATTTTTCGCCAATTCTATAGTAGTGTCCAAATATATAGTAGCTTCTGATGTAGCCAAGGAAGCCGTACAGATTCAGAACTTTGTCTAAGAGATTTATGTGGTCCCTAATGATAATGATCTAATCATATTGTATTGTGATAATACAATAGTGGTTTCTCTTTCAAAAGGACCAAGGTCAAACTAACTAACAACGAAAATTATTTGGAAGTATCACATCTTGAGGGATTTATATTCAAGGGGTTATTTTTCAGTGAGCAGAGTGTCCATGGAAGATAATGTGGTGGATCTCGTGACTAGATGCCTATCACAGTAGAAGAATAAATATCACGTGAGAGCTAGCAGCATAAAGGTTGTTAGAAGTCAGATCTAGTCCAAGTGGTAGTCTGTTGGAGTTGGTGGCCAAGAATCAACTACTTTTTACTTTAAGATAAAATTATATTCATGGATTTTAATAATAATAATTACCTTATCACATCTTGACTGTTCTTCTATGTGACAATGCATGTGATAATATCCTAAGGATAAATGTTCACTAAAGGGTCATATCGGATCCCAACTATGATGAGAATCCAAAAGTTCCATAAAACTATTCTTGAATATATCCTCTTGTCCAGGATGATGTTATTTGAAGGACACAAATAATACATTCCATTAGATGTGAGGACTCATAAAACATTGAGGCACCTTATCATGGTGTGAACCCTTTGTAATATCCATGAGGATATTATGAGAACAAGACCCGCCAGCAGGAAATCCACATTTCATAGTTTCATTGGATGTTCCTATCTATGGACGTGTGTATTGGTCCTTAGACTTTAATATTATTATTAATTGGTATTAAAACTTTCACACTTAGTTGAATAGATGAAAACTATTATGAAAAACTATTCGTAGTGAGGTAGGATATGTCAAGTGCGCTACGGGTAATACAAAATTAATAGATAATGCGAGAAAGAATTTGTACCTTCTGTTACATAACAAAAGATGATATCAAATTCCATTTAATGGAAATAATATAGCCTAAATAAATCCATACACATGGTGAGGAATAAGAAAGTTCAATTTTGGGAATTCAAAGAAAGAATAATCGAGAACATGGGTTGATGGGACTAGAATGAAACCCACTAGATTAGAGATATTGTGACAAAGGGATTAGCTTAAATGATACGCATTCGTAGTAGGTGACACGTCCTTGTAGAACTAACTTCATTATCTATGGGTGACTTGGCATGTTTATAAATTCTAACCTTGGACTTTAAGCAATCTCTAATTAATGACATTAATAAGGAGGACTAGAGGGTTACACACTAAGTGTATCCAAGTATATCAGTTAAATAGTCATTTAACAAGTTGAATAATGATTATTCCTGAATGTGGTTTAATAATTATTCAAGGATTCTTGATTATAGTTATTTTGAAACTAGTTATTCGAGAGAATATATTGTGAGCATAGTAATATATTTATTAGAGAATAATGCAGTGATATTTATTTAAGAAATAAGTTTTCATTATTCAAGGTCTAATACATGTGGTGGAGGAAATAAAAAAAATGGAAAACCAAAAATACACTCCGTTTAGATTTTCTAGGGATTTGTGATAAATAATAATATTTATTTAATTTAATAATATTAGGTGTAGTTCACTAGGCACATGTCAATTGATAATAATAGTCAAACTCTATTATTAGACATGGGATCTTACTAAGAATTGAATGAAATAAATAAATACTAGTGGATAATTATTTTATTTTATTATTCTATATATTATAAATCCCAATTATATTATTCCCATTAAGCCAATCCATTCTTTGTGGTTGTCCACAACATATATGGAGAAATCACTAAAGCCAAGAGAGAATTCCTTTCCTTCAATAACACTCTCAAGTTATGAGAGATATCTTTCACCATCGTATCAAGGAGTGCGCTTTGGAAGTGGCTCACTAGGTGATAAAAGGAAGACATCACATGCCAAAGTTATTATGCTCTAGAACCCTGAGATCACTTCAGAAACATTCAGAGATATGTGGAGCACATGTGAATCACAGCTAGAGGAAGCCTGCACTTGTCTTCTGTGATGAAATGATGAATCCCATATGATCATGAATGTAATCATCAATGGAGAGAGAATTACATAATAGTAATTCTTGTCTTTTAATTAAATTAATTATAACCAACATAATATGATCCTCTCCATGGTTTTGTGACTTCCCTGTTTCTTTTTTATTCTTTTTCCTATTTTTAAGATCCTATGTTTTATCATTGCGACAAATCAGAAATTTATTTTTGTTAATGGTAAAATTAATGTTGGTACACCCATCAACACACTTCTGCTACACCCAAAAGTTATAAGTATAACATTCAAACTGCATTAACTCATATCTCTTTGATAAATTAATTGGACTACCCAATCCTGAAACCCAAGACTCAGATTTCCATAACACTTACCTCCAAATTTTTATTGGATAGAGAAAAAACATTACCCCCATTAAATGTTTGGTTAAGTAAACCCAAAACATTATTTAGAATTCCATATTAAATAAATTTTTTCAAAAAAAAGGCCAGGAAAATATTTTGATATAATGATTCTATTCAAAATAATTTAATGGAAATATATTCCAAATTAATATTTTATTTGAGATATTTTTATATATTGTGCATAAATATACTTTATTATATCCTTTTAAAAGATTCTAAATATTATATGGATTTTATATAATTTTGTAACAATGTCCTGATAAAATAATTTATTAAAAATCAATTTAGTTATCTTGGTGATTGATACCCATTTCTATTTATCATGTGTGATACTATGTGTTTTTAATCATGTCCATAACCATGTATAAATAGAAAAATTCATTAATAATTTATTCATTTTTATTGTTGACTTATTTTTAAATATTCAACATGATTATAAAACATCCACACATTCACATAATTAACCATTTAAGAAAATATAAATAAATAATGATGAGATCATGAGTAACTATCTACTGGTTGATCCATTGAAAAGTTGATGGATCAATTGATACCCTATGGAAGTACCTTGAGTCATTTTTTGATTCATATTATAATTCTCATAAAAATAACATTCATTCAACTTGTTTGGTTTCATGCCAATTCTTAACTCAAACCACCTTGTCACAAATGCCTCTATTTTCCTCATAGTCTACTAACACACACATGAGGTTAACTTGGGATAAAAAATAAAATTTTATCACTTAAATGTGGAAACATAGTAACCTATAGAATGTAATTACGGTGGGATAATACATATATTATCTAAATAATAAACAATTATTACATTTTAAAATGTAAATGCAATAAATAAAAAAAATTAATAATTAACTAAACATGAAAGAATAATTCTTAGAACATGACTAGTCATCATGTAATCATATTTCATAGTAAATATTGTAAATTTTAAAATTCAACTGAAGGGTTATTTTGATACATTAATCCGCATTAAAACAATATTAAAAAATTATCAATATGATCCTCAGAACCCGAAATAATTCTAATAAATTCCATATAATTAAATTTAATTTTGAATTTTTTAGGATTTCTCAGTCCTGTTTAGACCCCGGACATGACCCTATATAATTAAAAAGGGTATGTAGTGGAGCTGTCTGGTCTATGAAGGATAGGTCCAAGCTAACCTACGTCGAAAAGTGTCAGGGTGACTTGATTTTGTTTTGGATCAAGTGGTGAGTGAACACACCATCTGGGGAATTTATAGGATGGGTATGGACCCCCTTTTGAGAACTACATTTCAATATAAAAATAAAATAAATAAATAAATAGATAAATTTATTTTTTAAAATATAAGCACCTGCATATGGTGGTTCTTTAAAACTGACACCCCAAATTAATGGGGGGATAAATTTCCTTCAAGGTGGAAACTACCACCCAGATATACATACATACAAACATATATAAATATAAATATAATTTTTTTTTTCAATTTTGGATTTATTGTTTTTTTCGTTTCTCATCCCCTTTTATTACCCCAAATTTAGACACCTTATTATATATTTTTTATACATGGCCTACATGCCTCACCCATTCAATTGGTTTAAACCCACCACATCAAATGAAATACACACACACACACACACACACACACATATATATATATATATAATTTTTGTGTCCATATATGTGCATATTTAAATATTCTAATCACATACACACATAATTTCTTTTCAAGCACACATATATGAAGATATATATATATTCACACACAGATATATATATATTTTCATTGAACTCTCTGTGGAATGGTTTTTTTAATAATCACAAATCTTAGTTTTATTTATTTCCTTTTATTCTCTTGTTCAGCTTGTTCTAAATGTGTTTAAATCATATCTACAATTGTTTATCTATGATCAATGTATGGTTATGGTTGACCTGGATGTATTCTGGACTGAACAGACCCTTTGTAAGAATTCCATGTCCTGACTAACCGATAGTCATTTTCCTGTCGCACTGATGATGAACGGTCGCACCGATGATGAACGGTCGCACCGATGATGAACGGTCGCACCGATGATGAATGGTCGCACCGATAACTATCAAAGGTCTAAAGTGACACTGATGCTAAGGCACCAATGCTAAGACACTGATACTAAGCAACTGATACTAAGCTACTGATGGTAAGACACCGATGCTAAGACACTGATGCAAAGACACCGATGCTAAGACATCGATGCTAAGACACTGATTCTAAGACACCGATACTAAGCTACTGATACTAAGCTATCGATTCTAAGACACCAATGTTAAGACACCGATGGTTTTGAGACACCGATGCTGATGCAACCGAAACTGATGCAGATTCAAAATGTCTCACCGATCTCATGAATCGCCAATAGTCATGAAAACTGTTTGAACCTCTGTAAATTCGTATTTAATTCTAAGGGTAATAATTGATTTTTAATGAAATTAATGATATTTAATTTTAGTTGTTGGCATGTCAGGAGACCATACCTCGTATCTATGGAACGGTAATCATTCCAATTGCTGGAGCTCGTGGAATAAAAGAAGGAAGATTGAGCTGCAAGTAATGATGGAAGCGTGAAAAGGCATAGAGAAAAAATTCTTCCTAGAGAATACATACGAGACTGAAGAATACACGGCGAAGTGGAAAAAAGGATCATTTTTGCAAGATCTAAAGAAAACTCTTATGCAAACAATCCAGCAGTACTGAAGAACATACGAATAACACCGGAAATCAGAGAACACACTTTCTTGTGATGAACATCAAGATGAATCACAATACTCTTTTTTTAACAGAAGAACCACAAAAGGACTCAGAAGAATATTTTCTAAAGACAACGAGTCTAGAGATGCACTATCAATCACTAGAGCATTCTAAAATTTGATACATTCTCTCTTAGTGATTATTTTATAGACATTTCTGAGCAGTGTGTGTACTCTGTTCATCATACTCACACACTGACTCTTGTGTTGAACTGGAGGAGATCAAAATCCTCAAACCAAAATTGTTTACTCTTGTTTACCCACGACAACTATGGAAGAGGTCCTTGTGTGGCCTGGTCATTGTTTTTGTTTCCCACAAAGAACTATGGTTGAGGTCCCTGTGTGGCCTAGACAGTCTTTCACTATTGTTAACCCCGATCTAGGGTGTGGATAAATTTATATAAATTGTTGAGAGGACTAAGTCTCTGCTTGAGACTAAACATCTTGGTTAACTATTCTGTGCATTTTAATTTAAGTATATATTTAAACTATATATTTATTCCTCTTATATTACTTTGAAATGGAAAACTATTTTAAAGCTACATTGATAGTAAAATTAGCAAGTGTTTATACTTATTGTAAATCAGTAAGTCAGTTTCAAAAGTTAATTTAATCTTCAGATTAAGTTAACTGAGACCTAATCAATATTTGAGAAACTGAATGAACCTTTGCACTCTGTATAGATTCACTACAGTTTAACTTTGTTTTTAAATTTGTGGATTTTAAGAGAAATATTTTTAACAGAAATTTTTATTGGAACTCAATTCACCCCCCTCTTGAGTATCCACTCTGACCAACATTTGGTATCAAAGGGTGTTTTTTTTTGTTACAGGATTTTTTTAAATACTATGTTTTTGTTTCAACTGTGATTTTAGTTGCATGTTTAAAGATTGTAAAATTTCTGTTAGTTCTAAATCTTTATATCTTTAAATTTATTTTCTAAAATCTATTTATGGATAATAGAATAGAGAGTTCTTCTAATAATAGGCCACCTTTATTTAATGGTACAAAATATGCTCAGTGGAAACTGAAAATGAAAATACATTTAGAGAGTATGGGTTTTGATATTTGGGATGCTATAGAGTCTCAATATAAAATTCCAGAAACTGAAAGAACAACTTGGGATGAACTACAAAGACTGCTTACAATAATAATTGTAAAGTTATGAATGCCATGTACTGTGCTTTAGGAAATGAGGAATTTAACATAATATTTTCTTGCAAAACTTCTTATGAAATCTGGGATACATTAGGTGTTTCTCGGGAAGGAACAACTAATGTTAAAGAAATGCGATTGAATACTTATACTATTAAATATGATAATTTTAAAATGAAAACTGATGAACCCATTTCTAATATGTATCTCAGGTTCAATAAGATAGTCAACACAATGAATTCACTTTGTAAAGCTGTTCCAGCAAAGGAACAAATCATGAGAATCTTGAGATGTCTACTAGACCGATGGAGAGGCACATCTGTTTCAATCAGAGAATCAGGTGATATTGGAGCTCTGCCTGTCAAAGAAATTATTTGAAAACTAATTATTTATGTGGAATAACTCAAGGTAAATAAAGAGGAAGATGATGAACCAAAAAGGAAATCTGTGGCTTTCAAGACTACTGCTTCAAAGAGAAAGGTCAAAGAAAAATATCAAATACAAATTGACAGTCCAACAAGTGAATGCTCAGACTCTGATAGTGATTTTGAAATGGCTCGGATAGCCAGAAGGTTTAAGAAATTCTATAGGAAGAAGAAATTTTTCATAAAATCAAATTATAAAGGAAAGTATGACAATAAAAAGCATTGGAAGAAGGACTGAAAAAAGCCAGATAGAAGTGATGAAGTAGTTTTCTGCGAGTGCAAAAGAAAAGGACACATTAAACCAGATTTCCCAAAGTTAAAATTCAAGAAGAAATATGATTACAGAGACAGTAAGTACAAGAAAGCTTTGAAGGCTACCTGGAGTGCATTTGAAGATAGTACAAGTGAATCTGAAATGTCAGATTCTATGAATAATCATACCAACATGTGTTTCATGACCAACACATCCGAGGTAACCTTAGATACTCCTGTTTTAAATTCTTACTATTCTGGAGATAATGCAGAATCTGATTCTGATTCTGAAAACATGAATAGTGAGGAATTATTTGAATATTGTAATATGCTGGAAGAGACATTAAATGATCTTAAGGATAAATACAAATCATTGAAGAAACAACATGCTCCCACTACTACTGATAAAACGGAACTTACTATTGAAAAAGAGAAAAATGCTCAACTGTTAAAGGAAAACACTGAACTGAAAATATCTAATGAGAAACTTAGAAAAGACTTAGAGAAGTATACTAATGGAAAGGATACACTAACTCAAATTCTAGGAAATCAAGTGGCACCTAAATACACTACTGGAATAGGATACAAACCTAGACAAAGACATATTACTAAGAATAGATTTATTCCTAAATCTGGACAAAAGACTGGTAGTTCTAGTTCTGGACATTCATATGCTTAAACTAATGATTCACATAGTTATAGATCAAATAAAGTTTATCTTTCAAAATATTTTGATTCTGTAATTTGTATGAAACCCATAAGGAAAATGTGGGTACCAAAATCTTTGATTGCTAACCTATCTGGACCCAAGAAGATCTGGGTACCAAAGTCATTTTCCATCTAAATCTATTTTGTAGGAAACCTGTTTGAAGAGTTCTCACAAGAAGGTATGGTACTTGGACAATGGATGTTCAAGACATATGTCTGGAGGTTATTCATGTTTCAGATGTTTAATCAAGATTCATGGAGGCCATGTCACCTTTGGTGAAAATTCTAAAGGAAAAATCATCGGCCTATGACAAATCGTTAACACTGATTTAGTTTTAATTTCCAATGTTTTATTTGTTGATGGACTAAAATATAATCTGTTAAGTATTTCTCAATTGTGTGATGATGGTTTTAATGAAAAATTTGAAAATGATTTTTGTAATGTTTTTTATTCTAAAAATGCTTTAGTCTTTTCTGCCTTAATATATGAAAATGTTTATGCAATTGATTTAAATTCTTTAGCTATGAAAAATGTTACTTGCCTAAATGATTTTCATAAAGAGTATTGGATTTGGCATAGAAGATTAGGAAACTAAAACATCCATTCACTAAGAAAACTAATTAGGAAGATCTTGGTTATAAACCCTCCTAAACTTGAATTCCCAATTGACAAAGTTTGTAATCCCTGTGAAAATGGAAAGCAACATAAAGTTTCTTTTAAATCAAAGAAAGAAGTCTCAACTTCTCAACCTCTCAAGTTGGTTCACATGGACTTGTTTAGACCATCAAGAGTTTCTAGTTTAAATGGGAAGAACTATGTCTATGTTCTAGTAGATGACTTTTCTAGATATACTTGGGTATAATTCTTAGCTCACAAAAGTGAAGCTTGTTCTTACTTTGTTAGATACTCCAAATCTGTAGAAAATCTTATTGGACTTCAGATTAAAACTCTAAGAAGTGATCATGGCCATGAGTTTGAAAATCAAGACTTTGAATCTTATTTCTCACAGAATGGATATAGTAACAAAATTTTTTCTCCTAGAACACCTCAGCAGAATGGTGTAGTATAAAGAAAAAATAGAACCCTTCATGAAATAGCTAGAACCATGCTTAATGAGTATGACCTGACTATTTACTTTTGGGATGAAGCTGTAAATACAGTTTGTTATATCATTAATAGAGTCTTAATTAAACCAGTATTAAGAAGACCCCATATGAGTTGTGGAATAATAGGAAACCCAAAGATAGGTAATCTAGAGTCTTTGGCTGTAAAGTTTTTATTCTTAATACAAAGTATAATCTGGAAAAGTTTGATTCTAAAAGTGATGAGGGAATATTTCTTGGTTATTCTTTAAATAGAAAAGCCAATAGAGTCTTTAATAAGAGAACAAAATGTGTGAAAGAATCTGTTCACATCAAGTTTGAGTAAACTGATCCACATGAGCTTCAAACATCTCTTGAAAATCTTGAAGAAGATTTATCTGTTCTAGACCTTAATGAAAAATCTAAAGAACCTTCTATAAAAACATCCACTTTTGGACATATTCCAGAATCTGCTTCTGTTGAACCTGAACCTATAGATAAAACTTAAATTTCTAGTCTTAACTTTACTAGATCAATAAGGATTCTAAAGAATCATCCTTTGGATGGTGTTGAAGGTAATCTTGATAGCGGGACAGAGACTAGAGCTTCTCTAAGAAACCAAGTTGAACATCAAGCCTTTATTTCATAGCTAGAACCTAAAATTGTCAATGATTCTATAAATGATGAATTTTGGGTAATGGCTATGTAAGAAGAGTTAAATCAATTTGAATGAAACAATGTCTGGGAATTAGTTGACAGACCTAAGGACACTTTAACAATAGGCACAAAATGGGTTTTTAGAAACAAAGTTGATGAATTTGGTAACATAGTTAGAAATGAATCTAGGCTAGTTCCACAGGATATAGTCAATAAGAAGGTATAGAATATGTGGAAACCTTTGCACTTGTAGCCAGAGAAGAATCCATTAGTATCTTACAAGCATATACTGGTCATCTGAATTTTAAGTTATATCAAATGGATGTCAAAAGTGATTTTCTAAATGGTTTTATTGTTGAAGATGTTTCTGTGGAACAACGAACTGGATTTATTAATCCTCATTTTCCAAATCAAGTTTTTAAACATTCTAAAGATTTATATGGCTTAAAACAGGCTCCAAGATCTTGGTATAATAGACTTAGTAATTTTCTTATTTCAAAAAGTTTTACTAAAGGGATTCCTAATCCAACTCTTTTTATTAAAATAATTTCTAAAGATGTTTTAGTAGTACAAATCTATGTTGAAGATATTATTTTTGGATCTTCTAAACTTTATTTATGTACTGAATTTTCAAAGAGTATGGAAAATGAATTTGAAATGAGTTTAATGGGAGAACTTAAATATTTTCTTGGTTTTCAAGTTTTTCAAAATGAAAATGGTATTATTTTGAATCAAATTAAATACACAAAGGATCTTCTAAAACATTTTGGTTTGGATAGTATTAAGGAAAGTAATACTCCTATGAGTACTGTCTGTCAATTGGATACAGATGAAACTAGGAAACTAGTGGATCAAACAAAATATAGAGGTATGATTGGAAGATTACTTTACCTTACTACTAGTCAACCAGATATTATGTTTAGTGTGTGTATGTGTACAAGATTTCAAGCTAACCCGAAATAATCTCATTTTCTTGCTGTTAAACGAATTTTTAAGTTTCTTAAAAATATTGTAAACATAGTCTTGTTTTATCCAAAAAGAAACTCTTTTGAGCTAATAAGTTATTTAGATGCTGACTTTGCTGGTTGCAAGTTAGATAGGAAGATCACATTTGGAACATGTCATTTATTGGGAAAATCCTTGGTATCTTGGTGTAGTAAGAAACAGAACTCTGTTGCATTATCTACTGCTGAAGCAGAATACATTGATGTTGGTAGTTATTGTGCACAAATTCTGTGGATGAAACACACTCTTTTGGACTATGGATATGATTTTAAGAATATTTCAATCAACTGTGATAACACTAGTGCAATTAACATTTCAAAGAACCTTGTGTCTCACTCTAGAACCAAACACATTGATGTCAGACATCACTTTTTGAGAGATCACTACCAAAAAGGTGATATTACTCTTGATTTTATAGGTACTGAACATCAATTAGCCAATATTTTCACCAAGACCTTAAATTTTGAAAGGCTAAACTTGATTAAACAAGAGTTAGGTATGATAGATCTGTGAAACCAATCTGTCAAACTGATCTGTGAAACCAATCTATGAAACCGATCTGTCAAACCGATCTCTAAAACCGATCTGTGAAACCGATCTGTGAAACAGATATGTGAAATGGATCTGTCAAACCGATCTGTGAAAATGATCTATCAAAATGATCTGTCTTGTCGATTAGTGCTACCGATTGGGTTGTACTATTTTTTTCAAAATCATTTTTTTGTCTGTTTAAAAAGATGCTGTTTTACATAATCGATATTTTATTATTTATAACCCTAAATGATAAAAATAATGACACGCGACTATTCCATTCTCTAAAGACTATTGACCTTCCATTTCCCACCGAACTCTCTCTTCTCTTCTCTGTAACCCGAGCCTTTTGAATCTTTCTAAGCCTCTCGATTGTTCCAAAACCACAAAATGGCCAAGCAAAAGAGACAGAGCAATTAATCTGAATGAACTTCACCTATCAAGCATGCTCGAGGTGAGTCGAGCAGTACGACGTAGAGGTCTGTAAACCCGAAGCTAGAAAAATGTGAAGTTATAGCTAAAAAGGAAATCTGTTCGGAATAGGTTTTATCTAGTAAGTCCGTTATCATGAAAGTGTTGGAAACTCAAGGTTGGAAGGAGTGGTTCTGTAATAATGATAGAGTCTTTTACCCGAATCTGGGTCACGAGTTCTATTTGAACCTGGATATAGATTTGGATGGAGTATAGGCTGCGAGATTTTCATCCATAGTAAGAGGGTAAAAGATTACGTTTTCATCAAAACAATGGGAGGAATGTCTAGGAGTACCTCACAATGAAAGATACGAGGACTATTCTGGTAATATTCCTCCCAAAACTGATTACATTTATTATGATCTATCCCTTGAGTTTTTGACTGGGAAGTATGAATTGTGAAGGATAATTTCTACTGAGTTGGATGGTGAGAACCGAATCCTGTTCAAATTTATTCAACATCAGGTATGTCCGAGAAAAGGTGATTTTGCTGCAGTAAAGTATCCAGATGTTTTTCTGCTATTTTTTTTGCTGAATGGTGAAAATATCAACCTATGTAGATATTTTTCCGAGAATATTGTTGAGATGATAAAACCTTTATAGAAAGATAATACTATGTTTTATTCTAAACAGATTTCTGCCATGCTGAAATTCTTAGGCTGTGTGAATGATGGAGATGAGTGTATCTCATCGGTTAGCTTTTGTTTCGACAAAGTTATTTGTAAGAGAATGAAAATTAATTGGAACCCATAGAAGAAATCTTGGTTTGATAATGAATAAAAGTTATATGAGTCTTTAAATACTACTGATCATCCAAGGAGACCAAGGGACGTAAGATATCCTAGCTTAAAACATGGTGAGGAAGTGATCTATTCAGATGAAGAAGAGGAAGTGGATGTTCCTAAAGAAACTGGTGAATCCAGTAAGAAAGGAATAGAAGATGAAGAATAAGCTGATGAGAATCTAAATGCTGAAGAAGTGGCTGAATCTTCTCCTGATGAAAGGAGTGATCCTGATACTGTTAGCCCAAAGAGAAGAAGGGTGGAATTTGGTTCAGCAAGTCCTCCTATCAATTTACCAGAAATTGAACCACTTTTAGATGATGAAGAAGAAGGAAAGAATACTGAATCAACTTCTAATGAGTATGAATCAAGAAGTACAGATAGTTCTAGTGAGAGATAAGTTAATGATGATGATGATGATAAAGGTGGTGATGGTGATAAGGGTGATGATAATGGTGATGGTGGTAGCAGTGAAAGTGAAAATAATGGTGAAGATGATGATGCTTGACCTATTGAAGGTCATAATGTAATTCTGGATGATCCTCAACCCCAACCTATTGAGCAAGAAAATGTCCCTGAGGCTAAGAGGACAGAACAGTTGGAGAGTGATGAGGATGGATAAGTCCTTCCTAAAAATTCTGAACGAGCTCAGTTTGTGAAACCTATATACCCTTCATGAAATGTGGCATGGGAAGAGTATACAGGTATTGCTGTTCTAGGATTAGACTTCCCAGAGGAAGAGGAAGGTGTAGAAGTGGATCTTGCAGGAATAAGTGATTCTGTTAAGGCTAAATTCATTGCCAAGTTTTTGCAAAGAACAGATGTTAGACCTGATCCTTCAGTATCTCAAGGTAGCCCTGATCCGGCAGTTGCTCAGTCAGATTTTGATAATTTCAAGGTTGAAATGATTTAAGCTATTATGGAAATTGTGAAAAGTGAGTTATCTTATATTCTTGGTCCTACTCCATTGATTTTATCCGATGCTGCTATGAATGATTTGGCTCAAAGAGTGGATAGCCTTATCAAACCAGACCTGTGCAATTACAGTGAATCGATTGGGAGGCATAATACCTCTTTAAATAAAACACTTACGGAGTTAGGCAGAAATCTTGTTTCTCTGTCAGGAGAGTTCATAACAACCATCTCTGGTATGATGGAAGTTTTAAGAAATATGATTGAACATTTGAAGAAAGAATATTTGAGGAAGTTAAAAGCTGAGATTACTCGGTTTATTTCTCAGGCTGGCAATGCCAAGGTAACCAAGATCACTGGTCCGGAATTAGATACATTAAGAGATGTTGTTAGAGAAGAGGTGGAAACTCTTGGGAAGATTTTATATTTAGATTATTTGAAGAAAATGAAATAGCATAGTGATCATGTGCATAAAATGGTACAGTTGTATTCGGCGGATGCTACAAAATCTCAAAATGATATTAAAGAGAAAGTATATCATTATTTCTCAAATATCTACACAAAGCATGAGTTGAATCATCATTTTAAAGCTCTGGTTGATAATTTGAGACTTCATCCAGTGACTGAAGCCTTTAATGCTCAAGTTCAGCAGTTAAAATATTTTACCCCAACTTTAGAAAATTTCATGCAAAATAAGGATGATTTTGAAAATCCATGAAGTATGGTGGAGAAGTCATTCAGGACATCATCAACTTGCTAAAACCCTACCTTCATGTGCAAGCAAAAGCCATTGTTTTTCCTACAGCTAAGACTCTGTAATCATCAGATGTTTCTCGTAACCAGATGTCTATTTCTAAAGCTCTTTCCAGTATTAGACCAGCCTTTCAACAACAACCTTCAGAACGACCTTCTTCGCAGCAAGTGAAGTTGGAACGCACAGTTCATCCAACTCAGGTTGTCCTACCTCCTCTCTCCATAAGGCCAGTTCCACCTTCTACCCAACAACCTTCTAGACCTTAAATTACTGCTACTTCTAAAGGGAAATCTCCCTTGCACCCCGAGAAATAGCTGTTACAGTCAATTTTTTATAGGGTTTTTGTTTTCCTGAACTATTCCCTCTTGTCTATAATATGTGTACTCATTGTTGGTATGAAGTCTTCTTTCTTATCTTCTTTATCTCTTCTTTTTGATAATCCCAAAGGGGGAGAGAAATCATGGAGAGAAATCATGTATCTATATGGGTGAACTTAATGTCCATAGGCGCCCATGCTAGCTAATTATCACATGCATGTATACATAGGGGGAGAAATATTGAAAGAGGAGAATGCCTCAGTTATATATATGTTCTGATTGCTATTCTAACCATGTTTTATCTTTTGGAATATATTATTTTTTATAAGGGGAGAATAATGAATGACTTACTATATTATCTCTTCATTTAAGCCATTGATTTTTGATTATCAAAATGGGGGAGATTGTTAAACTCTCCGGGGAATGGTTATTTTAATAATTACAAATATTAGTTTTATTTATTTCCTTTTAGTCTCTTGTTCAAATTGTTCTAAATGTGTTTAAATCATATCTACAATTCTATACCTATGATCAATGTATGGTTATGGTTGACCTGGAAGTATTCTGGATTGAATAGAAACTCTGTAAGAATTCCATGTCTTAACTCACCGATAGTCATTTTCCTATTGCACCGATGATGAACGATCACACCGATGATGAACGGTCACACCGATGATGAACAGTCGCACCGATGATGAATGGTCACACCGATGATGAATGGTCGCACTGATGATGAATGGTCACACCGATAACAATCAAAGGTCCAAAGTGACACCGATGCTAAGACATCGATGCTAAGACACCGATACTAAGCTACAGATACTAAGCTACCAATGCTAAGACACCAGTGCTAAGACACCGATGCTAAGACACCGATGCTAAGACACCGATGCTAAGACATCGATACTAAGCTATTGTTACTAAGCTACCGATGCTAAGACACTGATGTTAAGACACCAATGATGTTGAGACACCGATGATGATGCAACCGAAACTGATGCAGATTGAAAATGTCTCACCGATCTCATGACTCACCAATAGTCATGAAAACTGTTTGAACCTCTATAAATTCGTATTTAATTCTAACGGTCATAATTGATTTTTTTTAATGTAATTAATGATATTTAATGTTAGTTGTTGACATGTAAGGAGACCGTACCTCGTATCTATGTAAAGGTAATCATTCCCATTGCCGGAGCATGTGGAATAAAAGAAGGAATATCGAGCTTCAAGTAATGATGGATGCATGAAAAGGCATAGAGAAATAATTCTTCCTAGAGCATACATATGAGACTTAAGAATAAACAACGAAGTGGAAAAAGGGGCATTTTTGTAAGATCTAAAGAAAAATCTTATGAAAGTAATCCAGCACTACTGAAGAACATATAAAGAACACTAGAAATCAGAGAACACACTTGCTTGTGAAGAACATCAAGCTGAATCATGATACTCTGTTTTTAACAGAAAAACCACAAAAGGACTCAGAAGCATCTCTGCTAAATCCAACGAGTCCAGAGATGCACTATCAATCACTAGAGCATTCTAAACTATGATACATTCTCTCTTAGTGATTATTTTACTTAAAGTTTTGAGCAATGTGTGTACTCTGTTCATCATACTCACACACTCACTCCTGTGCTGAACTGGAGGATATCAAAATCCTCAAACCAAAATTGTTTACTCTTATTTACCCAAGACAACTGTGGAAGAGGTCCTTGTGTGGCCTGGTCATTGTTTTTGTTTCTGAAAAAGAACTGTGGTAGAGGTCCCTATGTGTCTTGGACAGTCGTTCACTATTGTTCACCCCGATCTAGGGTGTGGATCAATTTATATAAATTGTTGAGAGGACTAAGTCTCGGCATGAGACTGAACCTCTTAGTTAACTCTGATGTGCATTTTAATTTAAGTTTATAAGTAAACTATATATTTATTCCTCTGATATTACCTTGAAATAAAAAACTATTTTAAAGCTACTTTGATAGTTAAATTAGCAAGTGTTTATACTTATTGTAAATCAGTAAGCCAGTATGAAAAGATAATTTAATCTTTAGATCAAGTTAATTGAGACCTAATCAATATTTGAGAAACTGATGGAACCTTTGCACTCTGTATAGATTCATTACAGTTTAACTTTATTTTTATATTGGTGGATTTTAAGAGAAATATTTTTAATAGAAATTTTAGTTGGAACTCAATTCACCCCTCTCTTCAGTATCCACTGTGACCAACAATTTCTTATTATATTTTCAAAAAATACCCTTGATCTTTGAATAATCATATGTTGGTCGTATGAACACCGATCGATGTGATTTCAGTGTTTTTGAGACCATATTGAGACCCACTTTCTGAACCCTAGTAAATTTATTAAAAATTTCAACTTAAATAATTTCAAAATTTCTTTAATACCATTGAAAGAACCTGGTATGCTTTGAAAGTGTGATTGAATGTAAGATTTACATTTTTAATATCTAATCCATCATAAATTACATTATTATGTATAAAACTCCCAATTAAAGGAAATTATGTCATTAAAATTAATTTAAGTATGAAAATGAAATCAAAACAGCACCTCATTGTGACGATGAAATCAATGTGATATCCGTTCATCCCTGGATTGACATAGGTAAAATAAGCCAATTTATATTACCTTTAAATGATAAACATGACTACCAAAACTCCATAAACATAATTATTCAATTCTTGGGTTCTATCACAGATGATCTAAGACCTTACAATGCTAGTATATTCAACATAAGATCATGTTATTAACCATCGATCATGAATAGATTTGTTGTTGATCTATCTCTCTCTAATATATTGAAATAAGTGAGAGGAAGAGAGGAGAATTATCAAATATAGTCAAATTCATTTGGTAACTATTAATAGATAAAAAATTATCATAAATAGTGAGGGTTAGATTTCCAAAACTTCACTTAATCCGCTGGAAATGTTACGCCTCTTAAAATGACACAAAACCAAAAAATAACATCATAAACATGTCATAACTATCAAAACAAATTCACCACTCATTGGTGAAATTAGTAAATGTCACATGATTAACCAAGTACCATGAACTCATATTGTTCCTAAAGTAATTATTTAATGAACATTAAATTGTGTGATGTTATTCAAAAAATTAACAATTTCTAATATTCTATTATATAATTAAATAAACTTGTGAAATCATTGATAATTAAAATGAATTATATTTAATAAAAACCAAAATAAAAAAATTGAATATAATTATCTTGAGTTAGTTCACTTTGATAATTGTTTCCCCCCAAAAGTGAGTCCCACATCATCTTGAAATCCTATACAACAGTATTAGTGAAGCCTATAAATACACTATGTGTGACCCACTAGGACCTCATCCTAATAGAATTGAGTCCAACCTAAAGACATAGAGAGGTATCTAAAAATAAATCATGTCCCTTAAATATATGAAGAGAATTCAAATATCATAACACCTCTTACAAATTCTTACCAGGTAATATAACCCATTTTTCATGATATCTCTTTCAAGAAGGTTACATCACATGTGTGATCAACCTATATGGTAGAAACCTCATTTATTGAATTTATAAAAATTAAATTTTTGAAGAAATACCATGTACATAAACTTATCAAAAAAATCTACTTATATTAAATTTCTTAAGATATTAACTTCTTAAAATAATATAAGGGATAAATCCTTCCTCAACTTATTCATCAATTCCATATCCAATTTCACCATGAAAATATGTTATCAGAGTTTAAAAAATACATCAAATTACGTGACAAAATATATTAATTCATAAAAACAATAAATTCTAAGGATAGTTACACGTGTCTATGGATATAAAAGTCTAATGAACCATATAATATGTGGATTTCCTACTAGTGGACCATTTCTCAAAATCCTTCTCTATTGAAGATATCCATGGGTGACATTTATAAGGAGAAGTATCAATGTATTATCATCTAATACCACTAATATCCTGTATAATTTGCTTCCAGTTTTATAATGTCATTATATCCTAGAACATATAATTTGGAATATCATCATTACACTTCAAGGATTTCATCTTATCATGGAACTATATGTCCATTCAATACAAAAACACTCTAAGTACATTATCACACTAAGAAAACAAAAAAATAATATTAATATCGTGATAAGAAAATTATTAATTTTAAATAATATGAATATATATATAATCATAGATATAAGGTAGTTGGTTCTGGGGTACAAACTCCATAAAATTTCTCCAATTATAGAGGATGCACCATTAATAATATTTGAATATTTAAGAAAAAATCTCATAAATTCATGTGAGAATAAATTATCAGAAACTACCTAATGAAATGACTCTTATTATGTGTCAAGTTGGGACTTCCAAAGTCTCAAATGACTCTTCTGAAGATTTATATTTCTATAAATTGACCCTTATGACATTCATAGATGACCCTTAAGAAGTTCCAAATGAATCTTTTAAATATTTACATTTCCATGGAATGACTCTTAGGAAAGGTTAAGAGGACTCTTATAAAGTTCCAAATGAAACATTCAATGTTTTAATTTATTTTAGATTGACTCTTATGAAGTTGAAACTTAATATTTAGAATTCATCACTTACACTTATAAGGTAGGTACTTACTCTTTCAAATTCAACATGTAGTCTTCCAAAATTACCTTTAATTTATTGATTTTAATTCTTGAGTCAAAGTGATTCTTAAAAAATCCTATAATAACCATTATTAGATCTCTAATAAACCTTATGAATTAATTTATAAACCATGCCAATTAATCAATGAAACTCATTAAGTATTTTAATTATCTTTATGATGTCACCAATAACCCTTCCAAAGTAACTAATGACTCTTATGATGTCCAGTGAGTAATATTCCATTGTAATATTCTAAAAATTATCCCAAAATGACTCTTAAGAATTAGTACCTATAAAATTTCCTTAAAAATTATATAACATAAAAATAAATACATAATTTTCACAACTTCACCTTAATACTTCTAATACTCATACATACTTTTCGAAATATTATCTTAATGAGTTCATGAGATTTTTTGGAATTTCTATCTACAATTTTATCAATAAAAACAATCCAAAAATAATTATAATGGTATTTTTACAACAACATCACCCATTGGTTAATTGAAAACTATAAAATAGAATCGAACCATATTCTCTTGGGAACTTCAGATCCTACTAGATATAATCTGTACAATTATCTAACCATATTTAAATCATAAAGTGAATTAATTTTTCACTAAAAAACAACTCTAAGACCACATGAGTCAATTTTTTCATGAGAAACAAGATTTAAATGAAAATATCATAAAAAACAATTATTTGGTATCCATTCTCTTTACCACCTATATAAACTTTCTACCCTCTATTGTTCATTTAATAATTATACCCTTCTCTAAACCACTAACATAGGATTTACCCTCCTATGCCATGAATTACCAATCATGGATGCATCCCATAAAATATTCATGAAAAAGATCACCCCTTAACACAAGAATATATTCTCACTCTTTTCCAATGAACCCAAAGAGAACTTATATGAAATTTTAGAAGAGTTGGTTTAAACTAAAAAAAATATATAGTTACCATTCTATTCATTAAATAGAAAATCACATGGGGGAGTGAGGGTCCCTTGTCTAACACATCTAGTAAGATTCAATCGATTGGATTCCAAGATCAAATAGATTATTTTTGAAATATTCTATGGTTAATTACTTTTTTCATAATATCAATAACATGGGTTTTTAATGGTATATAATCTTACATCACAATCCCTTTCTCAGCATTATTCTTGATAAAGTGATACTTTATCTATATGTTCTTTGTCCTAGAATTATGGATGATATTTTTTCTCAGTTTAATATCTTCTGAGTTATTACACATGATAATAATGGGATACTTCCCATCAACTAAAATATCCTCAACTTATTATTTTATCTATATAAACTGAGTATAGGATTGACTAGAAGCTATATATTTAATCTCTATTGTTCATGAATAAATCTATTTTTACTTCTTAATCATCCATTGAATAAAATAACTTAAAAGATAAAAAACCACTTGATTTGGAATTATGATCTTTATATGTACATTACTAATATGAATATGTGCACCTAATCTACTCTTGATAAGATGATCTATGATAAAATATCACAAATTCCACTTTATTATTGTAATATTTACGTATCTTATTTAGGTATAGAATTTTGATCTCCCAAGGATAGATTTGGTACTATGTATCTTGACTTGTGGAAAATATTATATTAGGTTATATTGCAGTCATGTATAATATACTTCAAATTATTTATCCATACTTTGTGACATTGACCTCTTTTCCAACACCATCTCAAGAAATATCATCTGAGCATCCACTAGGGCTTTCATTAACCAATAATCTTCTATTCCGAGCCACATAAGCACATATTTGGATTATTTTATTTGTTAAATAAATATTCCATTTCATCTTTGTATCCCCTGTAACCGATAGAAAAATTTCATATCTAAAATAATTGATATTTTGAATTCACATGTAATATATTCAGAAAAAATATTTCAATATGCATCATTTGATCCTCAAAAAATGATATCATCCTCATATATGAGAATTAATACCCTTTGATCCTTTTCCTTATTTTTGTAAATTTTATGATAAAATCCACTTATTTAGAACCCAAGCCCCTTCAAATATTTTTCATGATTAGAGTACTAAGACCTTGGTTCTTTCTTTAGGCCATATAATTTATTCCTCAGCTGGAACACATTTTGCTCTTCCTCCTTCATAATGAACCCATATAGCTTCTCAATATATAATTATTCGTTAAGGGCCATATTTGAGAATATTGATTTAACACCCATTTAGTACACCATGAATTCCCATTGTACTACCATAGAAGAAACAATAGTATTGTTTTTAATGATAAAATAGGTGAAAATGTCTCATACATATCTATGCCTTATATTTTCAAATACTCTCATTACACCATTAATTTGTTATTAAATGTAACTTTTCTATCTTTGTTGAGTTTATTCTAGCACATCCATATGGTTCCAATGAAATTATTATTTTATGATCATGGAACAATTTCCCATGTTCAATTTTTTTCTATTTGGAAAAGTTATTCCTGAATATACTTAAACAAATTCTCATCTTTAACATCATATTAAAAACTTTTTAGCCTCTACTTGAAATAAAAAATAGTTTTTTATGATTCATCATCCTTTGAGTTTAAACATGAGCCATCTGGTCATCGAATATTTTATTATTATTTATTTTAGTTCCAAATATTGTCTTGTTCATATTAATTTATTTATTAAAAGGAGAACAAAGTAAGAAAAGATAATTTAGGAGATAAAATGAAATAAAAAAACATAGGCATATCCCCTTTAGGTGGTTTGTAGTGATGAAGCCCAATGAAATAACCTCTAGCTAGATTCACCTGCTTGAGAGGTAGGAATGACACAATTGGATAATATGTTTTTTCATCCTAATGATTTGAAATAGAGATGATAAAGTGAATAGCATTGTTTCATTTATGACAGGTATTTAGAATCTCCCTTTGTTTACAAAATGAAACCCCTACACCATTAGACTATATAAGAAATAAAATATTGGGATTCACAAGTATTATTTAGATAAATATGTATTCATAAATAATCTGACTCCCCAACCATTAACTTAACATTTTTTGTCTACATATGATGAGGCCTAGGATCATCACCATGAATATGGATTTGAGGGAGTGTCCGGCCCCAAAACATGCTGAGTTTGGGAAAATAAAAATTCCCCTAGGATCATGGTGCACACCACATCCACCCATGAAACTAATATAACATGATATATCTATATTGATTTTGTGACCTGATTCGTAGTGACTCTAATGAACTTGGTGCCATTAAAAAATAGAAAAAGACGGGTGAGAATAGGAAAAACTTGCCTGAATAGGTCTAAGAGTGGAAGATTCATTCCAATTATTCACATACCATGTCATGTACAATATAATATTCTTTGTTCTAATCACCATATTATTACTCGAGCATACACCTCTTTTTAAACAATCATTATTCTCTAGTTTCCATAACCAAAAACACCCAAAAATCAACACTACAACTCTTTCTTTCCTCTTAGAGTCAGCTAGTTTCACTTCCTAGAACCAACAGTTGAGGGTGGATAAAAATGAACTGTCATGAGCATTGATACCCATTAAATCACCTAGGAAATTACATACCATATGATTCCATTATCCTTAAAAAAATATTATTCACTTTACTCCTTCCATTTGATACAACATGTACATATAGATGATAAATTTATGTAAATTATTTTAATTTTATCATTAGTGGGTAGAGATCCATTTATTATCTTCAAAATGAGGAAATTTTACTTTACTAGAACCTCTTTACACCAGATAAGATCATCCCATTGTTATCTTTGGCTCTATGATGATTGCGTTATTTGATATTCCTTTACAGAAAACGTTCTTGAAGTAGATTCTATAAAAATAAACTTTTATGGGTCATCATTGATGTCAATGAGATCAAAAGATTCATATTGGTTTTTTTAATAACCACATTAATGAAAACTAGATGAATAATCACATTCCTGAAGGTGATATTAGTTGCCATATGTAATAGGAAACCAAGCACAAGGCCAACCCAGTTATAGTTCAAAAAATATATTTCTCCCCTCCCAATTATCCACTGAGTAAGGAACATGGTATTGAAGTAATGATGCTAAAACACATGAAAAATGGACCCTCCCACTACACCCCTTCCCCATGACCATAAACCTCCATAGATCTCCCCAAGAGAGTTCTCCCATAAACCATGTCTCCTGAAATCTTTCCACGCATGCGATGAATGTTTTACATAAAATTATTCAAATAAATACGGTTATCCTTCTAGAATCATTCCATTATCCTCCAAGATACCCAATTTTACTTCCCATAAACATTAGGGTACCTTATAAAATTTACTAGGATCCCATGAATATTTGAGATGTCCACTTTCAAAACACTTATTATTGATATTGAATAGATTAGAATTGATGTGAGCATACTATTAATGAGTGTTATTATCTCACTGATATATAAATATTGATTATCAATATTAATTATATGACTCAAAACCCTTCCCAAAATCTTATTAAAGTTATTTATACACAACTTACATGATTAAATAGGCCGCCAAATAATCATGGGGAAAATATTACGTTGAATACCCACACTGTTACATAGAATGTTTATCATCCTATATGAGAATCAATATGATATATAATGTATTCCATTCAATTAATTGATTACTTGACCGCTCCATTTGCAGTATTTTTCATGAACCCCTCTCATACCTCTAACCAATTTATTTCTAGAATTAATGAATATGATTATATCATCCAAAAACATGACATGGTAGATGCTGATGTGAAGGCCCCTTCAATGATAGGGAATATTATTTCTATAGATTATCTTATTTTTATATGAATTAACCTTATATATTTTCCTCATTATCAATTTATTAATTTTAATCTTCTATTTCCCCATAGTATTCCACTGATCCACTCACCTCAACATCACTTTTTCCTTAATTTCCTTATTGTTTTGTTGCAAAATCTGCACATGAATTAGAAAAATATTATCTTTTTTACAGAATTTATGTCTCAAATTCCAATGATATTCCTATTTTTTTCATTTATATTACTTTATTTTGGATAAATATCCAAGGAAAATTTATTTCTTCCCACAGGTTTCAAACCTTTAGTTCTTCACTTTTTCTAGAACAAAACAATTACATTCAAAATTTTAAAAACACTTATCTAACTACTTTTTCTTATACAACATTTTGTAGGGGATATAATATTTATTTGAAACTAAAAAATTATTTTATATATGTATAATTATGTAAGAACAACTTCATTCCATTAATTCTCTAGGATATTCATTTCAATTATCATAGTCTAATCTATATTTTCAATGATTCTATTCCTACTCTCAATGAATATAATCTATTGAAGAGTCCTCATCATCGAGAATTGATGTTGTATCCCATGTTTCTAAAGATATTATTCCTTCAAATTATTAGTAAATTCCATAACATTATCAGTCCAAATATTTTAAAATTTTCTAACCAAGAGTATTCTTCTCTAACCTCTGATAATGTGTAATACATTTGAATAATTTATAATTCTGGGTAATGACCATTATCCATTCCATCATGTTATAATCATCAATAAAAATGAAATAGTAACTTCTTTATAACCATGGAATTAGGTGTTGTATACCCATAAACATCAAAATTCACTAACTTGAGTGCCCTTGTCAATTTATTGTCCTTTGGATTATATAACATCCAAACAAACTTCCCCTTTTTAAAATAATCACATATGTGAGTGTTATCATCTAAGAATTTAGGGATATCTCAAGATCCTTAAATTTTCATCTAGTGCTTTAAGAGCATTTGGATAAAGTGGCCAAACATATTATACCACAAAAAAGTTTATTCATCCATGGAAAGTAAAAAAATATCTTCTTTTCCATTATTTAGACATAAATTTCTTTTGGTTCACCTTGTAAAATATTAGTGCCATCTTATCCTTAAATAATTCAAGTTTTATTGTTGAAATTTAGTTTTCCATGATTGTACTGGGGTATGAAACATGTGCTATTTTCAACCTAAACTGTTCCATATCCATGGACTAGTCACGACCCCTCTAGTATAGTTTCCCAATAATCATTATTTCCATAAGTGGGGGACCTCTACCACCATGGGTTATGATCATGACTACTTGATAAGAATGAGATGATGAGATGTTGGCTGATACTTCAATGGATTCCTTATTGGATGTTACTTTCTTGTTTGGGTATCCCTTATTGATTTGATACATGTTTTTGAATCTCATTTATATCATAATCTTAACGTGGACACCCATTAATTATGTTTCTTACTATAGTGATAGGGTAGATACCTTCGGTCAAAGATGATGATGACTTTATAAATGTCTATCATCTTCAAATTTTGGATGTGTTGGGAATCAGTAAAATTCTTCCTTTTTTAGAGTTAAGGTAATCCCATTTAGGGGGAATATTAGTTGTAGAACCCAAGTAATATCTTTTCCATTACATGGTAACTTTCACCATGGGCATAAGTCATCAAAGGTTCGTTACCTTAGGCATCCTATACTTGTCAAACAGGTCGAATCATGTTTATTATGAATTGTGTGAGTAATTTGGTACATTCCATGCCAAGAAAATTATGATCATCACATAAGTATTCTTAGTATCATCTCCTAAGTCATCTCATGCTCATCATATGTGGTATAGATTCTAATAAATTAAGAGTGGTCTCTTGTTTAAAGATCTATGAGGGAATTACACATATTTATAGTCTAGTGTAAACTATCGCACAAGCTCCCATAATACAAGTATTTATCATAGGTTTAATGTATTATTGGTAAACATAACATATAAACTAATAATGAAACAATTAAAGTATAGGTTAGTATCACATGATAGAACCGAGGTTTAGTGAGGACTTCGAGTTTGGGTGGTAAGTGGTTGAGTGTGTTCCAGAGGATAATGATCATACGATTTTAAAAATGGATGCCCTAGAACAAAATTTATCATCACTTTTTGATTACCATATTATGTATACAATGGGTCATCCATGATGTAAACTTACCATAATAGTGTCGATATTTCTACATCCACTATTTATATGGTAATTCCCATAGATTGTTTTTCATATCAAAAGTTTATAACCGTTCCCATAATATAATGATAATATCAAGGTACTATGAAATTTATATTAAAAATATGTCCTATAGAATAAATACATCATACTGAATGGAATTAGTTGATGTTTTACTATCTGGTGATGGGGGATCATAAGCATTGAGACTATTTCTCATGATTTTTTTAGTTAGTGATCTCTAGTATGATAGATCACGAGGGAAGATATGATAATAGGAACAACACAAGTTTTATGTGTCATTTATTATTCATATATGCATACATTTGTATTATTATGCCCACCTGATATCATTACCAATGTGTTCCATTTGATCACACAATTTGATGCAAAAAAAAGAAGACATTGAACTCATGGAAAGGTAGCTTGTGTTGGGTGAGTCATTGGTGATATGAAATTTGATGAATAATCAAGATAGAATTAGATGCTTCTATGTTGAGGAAGTGATATCTCAGTACTAGTTGATCAAGGTGATATTACAATCCCAAAATCAATTTCCATTTTAGATTTAGGTAATTCCAATTAGTGTGGTAAATTAATAATAAGGAAAAGAAAGGATGAAGATAGACGTGCACATCCTACTTTATGATATAACATGAGAAAAAGTTATTATATTACACAGTGCATCTACAAAGAAATATTTCCATTGATATGAGTTTTCATTATCTCTTTTGGGGCCTTGATCGATTATTATAAAAAACTATTGGTCTTTTAATAGTATTCACTAATATTGAGATACGGTTCGAGAGTGTCACACGCAATATCATATTCAAGAGTCTTCCTTGTTAAGGTGAATATGTGTATAGGAATTGGTGGGACCCACCACAGGGTTCGAGAGTATTCCAAGTACTAATGATAACTAATGAATAAAAAAGTTCATCATAATTTGACTCTAGAATAATTAGGTAGAATTTATTTAATGAAATCATTCAGAAGGTATGAAGTGATTACGTAGAAAAGATATTATATGAAAAAATATTATTTTAATATTTATGTTTTGTTTAATATTACAAGAATTATGAGCCAAGATAATTAATCAATTTTATTAAATAATATATATATATTATATTAAAATAAGGTGATAAAATGTAAATGATGTTTAGGATGTAGTTATTTATTCATTACTATTCATTTCTTACTTAGTGAATGTTTTATTTTTGGGGGTTCGAGGAACCCTTTTGGTGTATTTTATAAATCCTCTATACAAATAGAGAAGTATCATTATTCTGTGTATTATTAATTCTAATGTAATTGAGATGTTCTCTATCATCCTACATCCTAGAGAGAGAAATGTTGTGAAAAAATGAATGATCCATGAACAAATTCACAGATTAATGGGACATGATCATGGTGATCATCACAACATCAAAAGATTCTTCGAAGATCCATGATATTAACTGAAATTAAATTATTTAAATTATCATTGATTATTGAAGATTGTGTGGATGGTCTATAGGGTTTAGATCTTGGATCCCCAATAAATGGTAGCCGGTGATGAGAAAAAATAAAAAACGTTATTTATTTTTTTCACTCCAATGATGAAATTTTTTTATTCCACATCCCACCATCTTCTACTGCGTGCCCCAGTACAAAAAATTGGTATATGGGAGATCGTGTGAGTTTCCTAAGGCAATAAAAATAAAATTTACTTAAATTTAAATAGAGGGTTTTAATTTGGTCCTAATGGATTAGACCACACATTGATTCAATTTTGGATGGCCATGTTATAACCATTTTAAAATTTTAATATGGGTTAAAAGGGGTTTCCTTTTTTATGTATATAATTTTGTAGAACACTTTTATATACTAGAAACCATTTTTTGATGGATAATTCTTGGGATTGGGATGGCCAGAGTTGCATCAAAAGTAGTATTTCTAGTTGATGGTAGTGTTTCTCAAAGATTGCGAAATTTATACAATCTAAGAACATATAAATATTAAGGCTATAATATTGGATTTCTAGTCAACCTTAAAAGAAAACACACATTTGTTTTCAAAATCCTAATTTTAGGGTTTTAGAAAAAAATGTGAAAGGCCAATGGGGTGTCCCATATTAAAAATATATCCACAACTTTTATTTAATAATAATAATAATAAATAATCAATGATTTAATTGGAAGTTTCAATTGTTGCCGCCCGTCATGGTTGACCCATTATTCATTGATTTACGCCATAGGTGTGAACTACGCTGGCCAACTCTACTACCATGTATCCTCCCACATACTTGGCCAAATGTCTCCCTTAGATGCTACCCCATGAACTACTTGATTGTTGGACATTATCTTTGATTCCTTTGTCCAACCTCATCATGGCCAAAGAACCCCTATGTGTGAGTCGACCACATCGATTTTCTTCCTTCTAGTGACCACTATCACTAGGAAACGACCCCATTGACCAGCCTTCATAGTGATCCTAGAGACTATCAAGGGAATCCATGAGAACCTACACTGTATTCTATCCACTTTATCCTTCGCCACCCCATGCGTGACCCCATATCCGGTGCGGACCAAGTTTGATTGGGTGTCCATGGCCTCTCACGAGTCCCGAGGCACCAAACCCATCCCACAAAGAGCCTGGGTAGTTCCACCCCACAATAGGCCTAGACAGGTCCACATGACCTAGAATGGATTAAGATGAGTCTTCATGGAATAGAATAGCCCTTCATGGTGTCTGCCTATCCCACAATGGACCGGTAGATGTTCAGACAGACCTGTAACGATTCGAGGAATGTTCAGGGACCCATGGAAATAATTTTTGGTATCCAAAATTAATATTATTAATCTTTTGAAAATTTAACATTATTATAATAATTTTTTGTTTTTTTAAATTAATTTAATTTTAGAATTGAAATAAATTATTTTTTGGACTAAACAAAAAGTAATTTATCTTAAATAATTTATTTCATTTAATTTATCAAATATACCCCGACATTAAATTTATCATAATTTAATCTTATCACACATTTAACTTTACCTTTTGACTATTATTTATTATTGACAAACCCATTGCTTGTATGGTTTATTTTTATTTAATTATTTATTACCTATGTGTGATGATTTTAATATGTTATTAGTTTCGTAATAGTATGAACATCATCCATTTTACATTCAATATGTGTAAGGGTTTGCATGCCCAATAAAATCTATGTATATTTTTCGCATCCTAAGTTTCCCTCACCCGTGTTTGAGTATTCATATACTATTTATGATGATGTATTAAGGAACAGACCACACCAAGATGAGGTAATATCTTTGATATGAAGTAAAAACACTAGGTTGGGGGTGAGCTAAGATATGAATAAAGACATGACTCATGTATGATACCCCTAGGATAAAATCGATTAATTTAGTTTAAATGGATCAGGCAATATTAGATGATTAAGTCGAGTAAATTAATTTATTTTATTTTATGAATTTTATTTATTTAATATATATTCATGTCTTTAGGAAACTCATAAAATAATAAATAAAAAAATTCATAAAGATGCAATGAAATATTTTCTATTAGTGGATGTTTATTTTTGAGTGAGAAAAAATAGTATTAATATATTTAATAGAAATATATTACATTCTTTTAAAATTTTAAAACCCCATCATGGAAATATTAAGTTGCAAACACCTTCCATTATTTGAATTTGAATAGATCCATGTGTACGGGGTTCCCATCATTCCAAGTTGGGGGTTTTTTCTACTATTGGGGAGTTATTATAAGAGTAATGAGTTGAATTAACTAAAATGACAAAAAAATAAGTATCCATAGCTGGCTTATTTCATCCTTAGAGGAAATCATTGAGTAAATCAAGATTAGGATTTTAGAAACTAAGACTTTACTCAATAGATCAATGGACCAAAAATTAATATGATGGTCCAGTAAAATACCTACCATGCTAATATATTAGAAGTGTTGTATCCATAGCTTGTAGAATTAGATAACAAGTTTCAATAATCCTTTCTACTAGAATACTCAAGTGAAAAAATATTTGGAGTCTTGTAGTGAGGGATACTAGAGTTCGATAAAATAGTGGGATACATTTAATGATTTTCTTAATTTCTAATGTCAAATAATTAATCAATATAAAATTACTAATATTATATATTTTTTTGGATTAATGATAAATAATACCATAGAAACACTGTAATTAGTTTTTAAAAAATACATGTCCAAACTGTCACGAGTTTTCAAGAGTATGATAGGAACATCTACAAAGTTCTAAGATATAATAAATTCAAGGTGCCAATGTCCTAATTACCAGTTAATCCACCTCATGATGTAAGAGTGAGAAAACATCATATATGAGACTAATGTATGATTCATATAATTGTTATTTAATAATGTTATCATCAATGTTTGATGTCAGGTTTGGATAAAATATCAGGAATTAGATGATTTTATATATTGTATCATCTCTAAGAATCGTGTGAGGAGAATGTGATGTGAGGTATAAATGGGGGATGATTACTCTAGAATTGTGTCAATATGAAATATGGGTCATGATCTTTAAAAACCCACCATTATTATATCATTATCACCCATATACTGTAGTTTAATTTATGATTACATAATGAGAAATATGGAGAAAATGATTCATTTCCTTTTAGGTAAATGTATGCCAAGTAAATAAGAACTTAAAGTAAGTATAATATTTTATTATTATGGTGAAGAATTTGAAATACAATGTGAAAAGGAGAATAGAATGTGTGACACCAAGGGAACATTCATAATGACCAGTAATGAAAATATGAAAAGAATTATATAGGTGTTTATTTTCATTAGAAGTCACGAGATTTATATATAGATGTTTAAATAAAATGAACTAAATAGAAGATGTAAGTAATCACATCTTCATAAAGTATATTCTTTAATTGTATGTTATTTTTTTGTAATATTTATTTGTTATTAAATAAAATATGCCTGTCACAAGTGTGTATTGAAATGCAGTAACCATGTATGTGTAAAACCATTACAAGAAGTAAGCTGTGTTCTCCAAGAGGTTTAGAAATGGTGGTTCCTATATCAGTAGTGAGAAGTAGAAAACTTATAATTTCAAATATATTGATTAAATTTGATACTTTATTTAGTATTACCAATTTTTTTATCTCACATGTCTACTAGAAACAAGGAGACCTTATTCCATTAATGGAGTAAATATTTTTTGGGGTGTCTCTTACTCAACGCATGGTGTAGTTATACACGAATAAAAATCAATACATGATGAATATGAAATATAAAGCTTATATAACTAGCTGGGGATAGAGAATACTTTTTTATAAAAAACTATGTAGTTTTCAAGGATATACCTAGTATAGTTTTGGACTCATTGGAGTGAAAGTCCTTAGGTATTTTTGACACACTAGTTTTGGACAAAGAAAACTTTTGATTTAAAGGTAGGCCACAAAGCATTCGAAATAAGTTCATCTAGAGAACATGAACTATTCCAAGGTTATGTGAGTGGTAATTATAATTTATAGATTCCTTAAAATTTTTTATGGAATTTGAAAGTTAAGTATGGTATATTCATGTTCAAAATATATAAGTTACATTGGCCCGTGTTCCAATGAATATTTTGACCAATCATTTATCAATAATTTTAATGTCGCATGGAGTAATTCAAAAAATAACATTACCTTATACGAATCAAAGAAATGATTTCAATATGGATGATCGATGATGAGAATTACAAGAAAACTTTTTTAAGGAAAATATATAAATGGGTAATTCCTAAACACATATTTTCTTATTCACATCAGAGTCTTGGTGAAAGTAAAAGAGTATCAATGTGGAGATCTATATGCATTTTGTAAGCATTCATTATTTTTGGATACTTTATTTAGAGATAGTAGAACTATCCCATAACCATATTCCAGTATAAAAAAAAATGGATACAATATGAGTTAAAAAATTATATAAATACATTATGTCATAATAACACGTTTTTATATGGAAAGAGTTTGTTAGGATATAGAAAAAAATGCCTCAAAAGAAACACAATTTTCATCTAAAGAAGTTATCCTAATTTTTTATAAGTATATTACTTAAATCCCTATGATAGAAAGTAGATATTAAATTTATAGACTATATTTATATAATATAGTTCATATTTCTTTTTGAGATAGTTGGAGAAATATTTAATTACATTTAATAAATTCCAGATATGCAAAAATTGTTGACATAGGAACAAGTTCCAAAAGAGTATATGTAAATAGTATGTTCTAGAGACACATATTGTGTAGGAAGGATAAAACCATGGTAACAATTTTTTTATTCACAATGTCTAGTGACAAATTATTCATTGAGAATAATGGATCCTACAAGTAATAAGTAAATGGAAAAAATCTAATATTAATAAAATCACTTACAATTTAATAATCGATTCCATGTATATAAGTATAGAAGGCTTATTAATTTGGATATTGCAAAGGGTATTCAGGTGAGACAATAAATTATTGGTAAAAGCATGGTACCAATAAGTCATGATTGCTAAAAATAAGTGTCAATTCCTAAATCCAATATAATTTTACTTTTCATAGATAATTTATATGGTCATTTTATTGATCATTGGGTGTCAAAACCACCAATCATGGAAGGCGAATATATAATGAAACTAGAAAGGGATGATGAAAACAGTGAATTCCAATAAGGGTTGAAAGTTATTGAAATCCATTTTAGGATACAATTGAGCCATATGATCACATAATATTCCTTTGGAATAAATTTTTTACTTGTGTCTACAAGTATTTAGTTGGAGAAGAATTTTTTTCTAAGTAAAATATGTGTGGTAGCATATGGGAAACAAATATTGATATTACATTTAGTTAAAAGTAAAATCAAAGTAACTCTCCATAAAATGAATTAATATAGAAATATAAATTTTATCTAATGTGGTCTAGTAATGTAGATCAAATGGTTTCTTTGAAAAATTTAATAATATATATATTGAAAATGTATCAAAATAAATGAACCCGAGAACAATTTGAGATAGAATTGTTATAGTGTCACATGGCATAAATATCTCTATGATAACCTGAATAGGGTTTACGAGTTGATTAATGTGGTAAGTTTAATTCTATACACTTCTTAGAATGATCACTCACATATTCCATGTTATGTGAAAAATATTATTTTTCCAACATATACATTATGGTAGGAAAATATCAGCTTTGGGTAGGATAACTACACGAGAAGCATTCAGAACTATCCAATTGTTGTTATGTAAGTATAAGGTATATGTACATGGTTGTTTTATAGGTAGGAATAACAGTTATAAGGGTACCCAAAATAGTCTTACAATCAATCAATATTTCACAATAAATCTAAGTGAATGAGAAAAACAAAATCATTTAATCTAATGGTATCCATATCTATAAATACCGAGTGTGTTGTGTCTTGTGAGGTAGCTAAAGAAGAATTTTAAAAATATGAAATGATTTTTTGTAGTTCATGTCACCAAACCCAGTTGGTCAATTTTTATCATAATATAAATTATAAAAATTATACTACTAGTTATAGCCAATATGTTATCTTTTGATAGAGGAAAAAGGGATCTACCCAGGGATATCATCTCTTGAGTAGCCTTACCTAAGGAGGTAAAGTTGAAAATAATATAATACATAGAATTTAAGGATGTGGAAGGTCCCTAATTGTTTCCCTAACTCATCAAAAAAATGATCATATCTTGTGAGATACAACCATGATAGTTAGTAAGTTTGATCTGGTTCATGTGGGAGTGCTTTAATAGTGGTTACCCTAAATCCAACATTATCAGTGCTTTTTTATTAGTAGATCATGTATACTGTGAGTTATGAAAGATGTAAAATTACTATAATAGTATTGATATTTATATGTCCACTATTTCTGTGGTGATTTCTGTAGATTATTTTTCATAATTAAAGGTTATAATATTTACTAGGCTACAATGATAACCACATCATACTAAGAAATTAATATTAAACAAATGTCATATGGTCTAGATACATCATACTGACTGAACATAGTTGATGTATTACTATCAGGTACTGGGGGCTCATAAGCATCAAGAATTATCCTCGTGAAGTATAAACATGGTGATATCTAGTATGTGGTATCACAAAGACATAACCACCAATAGGAACACCACATGTTTCAGGTGTCATTAGTTGTTCCTATCTATGGACATGTGTATTGGTCTCCTGACTCGAGATCATTATCAAATATGTTCTATTTGATAAAATACGTTTATTAAAGGTAAAAATAATAAAATTGACATAATGGAGAGGTAACCAATTTTTAGTATGTCAATGTTGGTTTTACATTGGTTGAATAAAGAAGATATATTTTATCTATTTTAAGTAGAGAAAGTGATATCTCGGGCCTTGTTGATTAGGATAGTAGTAAATTCAATAAATCCATGGACATGGTAGAAGAATGTAAGTCCACCCAATCAGTTCAATGAATAATAGATCAAATAATGGATGATGACACAAATGTTCATCCATTTTTATTATATATCATGAGGAAAAAGAGATTATATTAAACAGTGCATGTTTATAGGAAATGTTGTCATTGCTATGCATTTTTCTTATCTCCATATGGGTATTGATGGGTTTCTTGACTCTTATATTAGTCTATGAATCAGATTTGTAACACCCCGAGATTTTATGAAAAATATTCTTTTAAATTCATTGATGTCTTCTATTATACACCACACCATGTTTAGCTTGTACTATACGCAACACCGTATTAGCTTGCAGAATACGCAACACTATTCTTGGATCATGTTACACACAATTTCAAGTTCGTTTTATAATAGTCATTCTACGCAACATTGAGTGTGATTATATATATATATATATATATTCAATGTATAAATAAAATATGGTTGGTTTCTGTTATACGAAACAACGAAGGATTCTAGCACAACACGGAACCCTGACTTGGTTTGCATTACACGCAATCGTGACCTTCCTCGATAGCGTGTGTTGTACGCAATACCGGGTTTTACTAAACAACGATATATTATTATAATATTATTATTAACTAGTAGTTATGAATAGTATTAACTAAATTTTGAATTTTATAACATTATTATTCATCTTACACATTTTCTAGAACATGGTATAAGAACAAAATAATTTTTTTTGGGTAAAATAAGTATTTTTCAAAAAATGCAGTTTTGCCACCTTTTGATGGCGCACCCACTTTAAATCTAGTTTTTACATGTTTATAAGTTAAATTTTACAAAATAAAATTATTCTTTGGAATCAAGAAATAAAAATTTACTTTGGATAAATTTTTCATATTATTCTGGTAACTTTCATATTTTGATGAATAGTAAAAACACGCTATATTTTAATTAAAAACAAATTCTTTCATCGCAATAATTTATATGGTTAAATTATAATATTGAATGGTTTTAAAGTATCAATAGAATTTATTTTTTCCATTTAATATAATGTATGTCATTAGCATTGATTTTACAGTAAATTCATATGTTAAATCAATTCAATCTTTTGCAATGTCTTAAAGAAATACCCGTTTTCTTTCGACAACGAGATTAATTTTAATTTAATTTCTACAAATTTTGTGTATTGAATTTGGAAAAATTTATTCCATATTTGGAATCAGTGGGTCCAAATTATGTTAATAAGATAATTTTTATTTTTGGGAATTATGAATAGTAACTACGGTATATTTTATTTACCATTGTTAAAGGTAAACCAGGTAATTAAGGGTAAATATAATATTATAAAATTACCCTAACACATGCCAAAATTCTATTTTATGGCTAAAGGTAGACCCATTTAACCTAAGGGTCGGATTAGATTCATTTTATGGACTTTTGACCATGAAAATAATTTAATTATTATTAAAACCAAAGAAAGTGACAACATGTCACTCTCTTAAATCTTATAAGTATAATAATTTTAATTTAGTGATAAACATCATAAAACTTCAAACATGAATAGTCTCTAGAAATATAATAAAATTATCTACAACATGATAATTTATTTATAATTTTTAGGGATTAAATAATTGTCATTAATGGTGATACATTAATGATACAGAAATTATTTATTAAGTTGGAAATAAGTAATATAGTTTTTATTGAAATAAAAATTCCCATTAAAAGGCCCAAAAACATGACCAAAACTTATTGGTAGTGTATATATACACGTTAATCATCAAATTAACTAATATATAACCGTTTGGAGTCTTATAAAAGTGATTATGAGACTTCTATTATTTTATTTTAAATGATGCCAAAGTTGTCACCTTCATAATTTAATAAATATAACAATTTAACAATTGTGATTTTAAGTTGATAAATTCGAGTAAAAGTTTTATTGTGAAAGGTAATAGAATTATCTTCATTATAGGATTTTAGTTTTAATTTTTATGAAACAAATAAGTATATTAAATAATTATACAAAAATGTTGTAGTAATTATTTTATTAAGAGATAAACCAAATAAATGGTTTTAAAAATAATAAAATAAATATTATATGAACTATTTAATGTTCTTACCTAATTTTCTAGATACATATGAGATTTTATGAATCTATTAAAGCTTTTAGTTAGAACATATCTTCTGTATATATTTTATTCAAATTCAAATAAATGAATAGTGTCAAAATTGACAGTATTGTTATTTTATAAAAATAACATATTAAAAAATTGTTTAAAAATCACAAAATATTCAAAAATTATAAATTTAAATTTATATGGTATAAAATGTATAAGTTATCCAATTATGGACAATTAAAAACAAATAATTAATTATTTTTTTAATTTAAAATTTAGAATGTTATTACCACAAATAAAATTAAATTGATTAAATAATGATAAATCAAGTTGATAATGTTAAAAAAAATTCCTAACATGTCTAAATTTTAATGGATGATGAGATTACAACCCTATATCATCTAATATTTGAATATGAGTCATTTTTGTAGGTTTTTAAGTGGGGATAGATTTATTATAAATTAATATTTTTAAGATTTCCAAAGGTGCCTCTCTCCTCCCTTATAAAAGGGAACTTCCTCCCTCCCTTCCTCACACCAATTTGCGCCTTCAAGCTCGTCCAAACCCTTCCAAATTCTCTTCTACACTTCCATAGAAACATCCTAGAGGTCCAGGTCTTCTTCAAAGACCAATTTTAGTGCCCTAAGTGGAGGTCTCAAAGAGGCGCTTCAAAGAAGAGGTAATGTCCGTTACCGATTCTTTCAACTTTATTTATTCATATGCTTCTTCTTCTTTAGTTGTTTCATTATGAAATAATAACATCAGTATCAATAATATATGGATATGTTATTATAATTATGAAACAACCCTATTTTAACATCTATCCATCCTATGGAAAACGAAATCATGGCGCGTGCGTACGTACGGAATACCGTCTCCACACCGTGGTGTAATTTGTTTTTCCAACACCACCTTACTTGGATGGGTATAATGGTGTAAAGAATAACTATTCACAGTTATTATAAAATCATACTGATTATTATATATTGTATCATACTATCCAATTCAATACAATAATTATGGGAACGATATCATCGCTCGTGCGAACGTACGGACTACCGTCTCCACGACGCGATGAAATTCATTCTCCATGTTAACCATTTAAGAATGATTATAAAGTATATATAAGAAATAATAATGAAATATATGAAATTATAAAGCTACTGGATTTATGTATATATATATATATTAATGTCATCTAATTAATTCCATTAAACTCAATAAGGAAACAAAACCAGCGATCATGCGTACGTATGGCCTACCGTCTCCATGAATGGGGTATTTCTTTCGATTTATCGATCTATTATATATATGTACATTATGAATATATATTATATATAAATCATGTCTTATATTTTGTAATTAAGTAATCATGATATAATTAATCATATGAATAATTAAAAGTCAAAACACGGACAACAAATGAAACGATTTTACCCAAAACACTCTTTAACATGGAATTTACAAAAGAACGAGTAATATAAAGTCATAAGTAAACCATATGTGATATCATAACAATTAATATGATTCTGTAATAAGTCAATTACATTATTTAAATCATAATACAGGAGGTTTGGATACATACGAATCATATCGGACATAAGGTAAGGGATAATTTTTCAAATATCATTTTTATCCGAGATTGCTTATTCGTAAGTATTTACTGGGGTTATTTATATCATCAATGTCCATGTTTTATAAAAGTGTTTTCATGTATGATTAAAGTCCTTTTTACCCATTTTTGACTTTTACTACATGGTATGTAATGAATCTTTCTTTTGTTTACGTTACGAGGTACTTTTTTTACTTTTCCGACAAAAGTTGAGGAGAATGTTATTTTTAACTTATACGGTGTGAACGGATTTTTACGGTTTCATAATGCCTCATTTTCATGAATCTTACTCTACATGATTTTATGAATATTTTCAACAAAATACTTTTATTTTAAAATTTCATGGCATTTTTTGAAAAGAAAATGATTTTGACGAAGAAAGGATATTTTCCTCAAGAATTCATTTCAAATGTTTTATCAAAACCATTTTCCATCTAAGATGATATTATTTGATATGTGTATGTTTCAAGTTTAATGTCTCAATGATTTAAATGGTTCACTTTTTATGATGAAATGTACATTTTTTTATATGGATTATGAAATAATGGGATGATGTTTATGAAACCCATTTTATTCTATGGGTTATGATGAATGTTTGAAGTTTATTTTGTGGAACAAGTAAAAATGATTTCACTATAAGATGGGTGGGAACTATATCTCCCCTTAATAAATTGGGTAAAGATTTTATATCTCATGAGATAGACATGGCTAGAATGGAAAGTTAAACCAGTTCAGTAATACAGGACTGGAACGAGGAGTAAACTCGATTCAGAAAGGGACTTTGTCAACTAAGATAGTCTTGGCAGTAATGCCTTGGCTAATATGGAAATCATATCATGTGATTAATGGTTTCCAGAATTACATGATTCATTCCCATGCTATTTTATCATTCTTAATGTTTCTTTATGATCTATGCCTTACGTACTTCCATGTTTAATGTCATTGATCAAGCTTTTGGTGTTTAAACATTATGTTCATGTTTTTAAGTTCAAATGTATATGGTATGTTTTATTTTATCCACGGTTACCCTTACTGAGAATTTGAGCTCACCCTTTTTATGTTTTCGTTTCCCCAGGATATAAAGAAATGTTTTATGTAAGAAAAAAAGGGGAAGATCTTTATGAGAGATGTTGAAGATCTTTCACCACGATTAGAAGATTACATTCCAAGTTTCCAAAGACACTAAACTATTATGGTCCTTGTGTGTCTGTTTTTGTTATGTATTAAGTATTCAGAAAACGTAATGTAATTTCCATGTAAGTTAAGCTTCGGGTCTCTATAGTTGGTATTAGAGGAAAGGTTTAGTCAACCTTTGGAAACTAGGATGCTAGAACTTTAGTGAGATCCCTAGAGATATTTCTAAGGTATGTCTAGGGATGTACCTAAGGATAAGTATACGTATAGGTTATAGTCCTAGAATTACGCTAACGATCATAGAATTAAACCTAAGTTGTTTGATATTGAAGGTTATACCCCTTTATTATGTTGTTTTCCCTAGCATGATTTTTACCTCTCACACTATTCTTTTTGGGTTTTGAAAAATGGATGGAAATAGGAAGATTCATGATAATAGAGGATATGACGGACAATGGAATGATATTCTTCATGAGAAACCAAATGAAACGGGATTTGGAAGTCCAAACATCATTATTATGCCTAATCATAAATCTCATAATATGATCAATAATCTCAACTATGGTAAGTTTCCCGACTCAGATAATACGAGAAAGATGGAGTTTCATGATGATCATAGAGGAAAGAAAGTTCAATTTCTCTCATGTAAATCATGTGGGAAGAGGAATCGGGGAGATTGTTTCAAGGGAACTGGAAGATGATTTGGGTGTGGAAAAGAAGGACACAAAGACAGTAAGTACAAAGGAAAAGGTTCAGTTAACACCATGGATGAGGATAATGGTATTGCTACGACATCAAAAATGGTTAAATGTTTTAAATGTGGAATGTAAGAGTATTATGAAAACAAATGCCCTAAGGGAAAGTCTCATGAAGAGAATCAGTATGGTTGTATGGATAGTATTTATGTTGATGATGATGAAGAGACTACAAATGATATGTGATATGAAAGAATTGTTGAAGCTCGGTCAATGGTTTAAGAAGGTAGTGGAATGATTATATTTTCATCAAGTGTAATTTTGTATAATTAATCTCATCTTACTATGGAATAAAGAGACATCTAAGGATTGTTACACTATTGTCTTTCCTTGAGTTTTGAAAGTGTATGATTAATGGTACCAGTATCCATGAAAGGTTATTCAGATATTTTTGGAATGTAGATGATATGCGCATAATGAAGGGATAAAGAGAAAATTAAATGTTTGATAGTATTCAGGAGATCATGACTGATATAAGGAGAAGGTTATATCATGGTTTGAGTATATAGAATTTTTAGATTTTGGTATGAGGAAAGAGTTAACTTTTGACAGCATTCATGTTTTCACTAAGGTTTAATGGGTAATAATTTTTCAAGAGAATACATGATTAAGGTATTCATAGGATTGGAATGTGACCAAAAAGATATATAGGGGATAAATGATGGTATTCACATGCTTAGTTGATGACATTTCATATAATCGTTTTCTTTATACTATGAGCTTGGAACGAAGTATTTTAGATAAGCCTAAAGATTGGAATGGATTATGTTGGACATAAGTTAGTATTGTTTAAGGATAGAACTTTGTTTTTTGATATTATTGATGGGATGTTATAGTAATATATCTTTAGAAAAAGGACAACCTGTAGGACGGGCGACAGCCCATCGCGTCGGAAAAGGCTGTGGGATTCAAACCCACAACCGAAGTGCGACTGGCCTTTATCTCCTACCACTGGCCTACAGGAAGTCCCTGGTTAGTAGAAACTAGTTTTATTTATTAAGAGGTATGATATATGAAGTATAAGTTCATTTTTGGAATCGTATATGATTAACCTCACCATAGATGGACTTATGTATATTTGATAACTTTTCTTGAAACAGATGAAATGACCCATCATTCTATCACATGATCTTCTAACACATCACGAATAACAAATTTAACTTCATTTCATTAAGGGATGAAGTGGAAATTGTTCAATTCACGAACAACAGGGAGACTGTACCAAAATCATGTATTTATTTTAATTAATCAAATTTTGGGAAATGATCTTGAAAACCAAAAATGTTGTCTTAGTGACCTTATATCCGATGAATCAGATGGTACCTTAGATCATTACAAATCTATGGCTTTGTGATTGTTGGATTTTTCATAGCCATGTTCTCTACCACTCTCTATCAGAGCATGATGGTTAGATTTCTCTTCTATATCCATATTTTCACCTATGTTATCATATGTGGAAACCCAATTATTAGTTTATTTGGGTAACTGTTAAGTTTCATACTTTAGTTTTTAAAGATAAGTTTTGGTATACCTTTTTATGATGTGGGTTTCTATTAAAGAAATTTTCAAGTAGCAAACCATTTATAACCCCGATGAATTTCGAGGGCGAAATTCATTTTAAGGGGGGTAGAATGTAACACCCCAAGATTTTATGAAAATTATTATTTTAAATTCATTGATGTCTTCTATTATACACCACACCATGTTTATCTTTTACTATACACATCACCGTATTAGCTTGTAGTATACGCAACACTATTTTTGGATCATGTTACATACAATTTCAAGTTCGTTTTCTAATAGTCATTCTATGCAACATTGAGTGTTTATATATATATATATATATTCAATGAGTAAATAAAATATGGTTGGATTATGTTATATGAAACAAAGAAGGATTCTTTCACAATACGGAACCCTGACTTGGCTTGCATTACACGCAATCACGACCTTCCTCGATAGCGTGTGTTGTACGCAATACCGGGTTTTACTAAATAACGATATATTATTATAATATTATTATGAACTAGCCGTTATGAATAGTATTAACTAAAATTTGAATTTTATAACATTATTATTAATCTTACACATTTTCTAGAACATGGTATAAGAAGAAAATAAAATTTTCGGGTAAAATAAGTATTTTTCAAAAAATGCAGTTTTGCCGCCTTTTGATGGCGCACACACTTTAAATCTAGTTTTTGACATTTTTATAAGTTAAATTTGACAAAATAAAATTATTCTTTGGAATCAATAAATAAAAAAATACTTTGGATAAATTTTTAATATTATTCTGGTAACTTTCATATTTTGATGAATAATAAAAACACGTTATATTTTAATTAAAAACAACTTTTTTCATCGCAATATTTTATATGGTTAAATTATAATATTTAGTGGTTTTAAAGTATAAATAGAATATATTTTTACCATTTAATATAATGTATGTCATTAGCATTGATTTTACATTAAATTCGTATGTTAAATCAATTCAATCTTTTGCAATGTCTTAAAGAAAAACCCGTTTTATTTCGACAACGGGATTAATTTTAATTTAATTTCTGAAACTTTTGTGTATTGAATTTGGAAAAATGGATTCCATATTTGGAATCAGTGGGTCCAAATTATGTTAATAAGCTACTTTTTATTTTTGGAAATTATGAATAGTAACTACGGTAAATTTTATTTACCATAGTTAAAGGTAAATCAGGTAATTAAGGGTAAATATAATATTATAAAATTACCCTAACACATGCCAAAATTATATTGGATGGTTACAGGTAGACCCATATAACCTAAGGGTCTGATTAGATTCATTTTATGGACTTTTGACCATGAAAATAATTTAATTGTTATTAAAACCAAAGAAAGTGACAACATGTCACTCTCTTAAATCTTATAAGTATAATAATTTTAATTTAGTGATAAACAACATAAAACTTCGAACACGAATAGTCTAAAAAAATCTAATAAATTTATCTACAGCATGATAATTTATTTAGAATTTTTAGGGATTAAGTAATTGTCATTAACGGTGATACATTAATGATACAGAAATTATTTATTAAGTTGGAAATAAGTAATATAGTTTTTATTGAAATAATAATACCCATTAAAAGGCCCACAAACCTGACCAAAACTTATTGGTAGTGTATATCTACACCTTAATAATCAAATTAACTAATATATAACCGTTTGGAGTCTTATAAAAGTGATTATGACACTTATATTATTTTATTTTAAATGATGCCAAAGTTGTCACCTTCATAATTTAATAAATATAACAATTTAACTATTGTGATTTTAAGATGATAAATTCGAGTAAAAGATTTATTGTGAAAGGTAATAGATTTATTTTGATTATAGGATTTTAGTTTTAATTTTTATGAAACAAATAAGTATATGAAATAATTATACAAAAATGTTGTAGTAATTATTTTATTAAGAGATAAACCAAATAAATGGTTTTAAAAATAATAAAATAAATATTATATGAACTATTTAATGTTCTTCAATAATTTTCTAGATACGTATGACCTTTTAGGAATCTATTAAATCTTTTTTTTATAACATATCTTCTGTATATATTTTTTTCAAAATCAAATAAATGAATAGTGTCAAAATTGACACTATTGTTATTTTATAAAAATAACATATTATAAAATTTTTTAAAACTCACAAAAATATTCAAAAATTTTAAATTTAAATTTATATGGTATAAAATGTTATAAAGTATCCAATTATGGACAATTATAAAAAAATAAGTAATTATTTGTTGTAATTTAAAATTTAGAATGTTATTACCACAAATAAAATTAAATTGATTAAATAAGGATAAATCAAGTTGATAATGTTAAAAATAAATTCCTAACATGTCTAAATTTTATTGGTTGATGAGATTACAACCCTATCTCATCTAATATTTGAATATGAGTCATTTATGGAGGTTTTTAAGTGGGGATAGATTTATTATAAATTAATATGTTTAAGATTTCCAAAGGTGCCCCTCTCCTCCCTTATAAAAGGGAACCTCCTTCCTCCCTTCCTCACACCAATTTGAGCCTTCATGCTCGGACAAACCCTGCGAAATTCTCTTCTCCACTTCCCTAGAAACATCCTAGAGGTCCTGGTATTCTTCAAAGACCAATTTTAGTGCCCTAAGTGGAGGTCTCAAAGAGGCGCTTCAAAGAAGAGGTAATGTCCGTTACCGATTCTTTCAACTTTATTTCTTATTCTGCTTCTTCTTATTTAGTTGTTTCATTATGAAATAATAACATCAGTATCACTAATATACTGATATGTTATTATAAGTATGAAACAACCATATTTTACCATATATCCATCCTACAGAAAACGAAATCACGGCGCGTGCGTACGTACGGAATACCGTCTCCACGCCGTGGTGTAATTTGTTTTTCCAACACCACCTTACTTGGATGGGTATAATGGTGTAAATAAGAACTATAAACAGTTATTATAACATCATACTGATTATTATATATTGTATAATCCTATCCAATTCAATTCAATAATTATGGGAACGATATCATCGCTCGTGCGTACGTACGGACTACCGTCTCCACGATGCGATGAGATTCATTCTCCATGTTAACCATTTAAGAATGATTATAAAGTATACATAAGAAATAATAATGAAATATATGACATTATAAATCTATTGGATTTATGTACATATATATATATATATATTTATGTCATCTACATAATTCCATTCAACTCAATAAGGAAATGAAAACAGCGTTCATGCGTACGTACGACCTACCATCTCCATGAACGGTGTATTTCATTCCATTTATCGATCTATTATATATTTGTATATTCTGAATATATATTATATATAAATCATGTCTTATAATCTGGAATTAAGTAATCATGATCTATGTAATCATATGAATAATTACAAGTCAAAACACGGACAACAAATGAAACGATTTTACCCAAAACACACTTTAACATGGAATTTACAAAAGAACGGGTAATATAAAGTCATAAGTAAACCACATGTGATATCATAACAATTAATATGATTCTGTAATAAGTCAATTACATTATTTAAATCATTATACAGGAGGTTCGGATACATACGAAGCATATCGGACATAAGGTAAGGGATAATTTTGCAAATCTTATTTTTATCCGAGATTGCTTATTCGTAATTATTTACTAGGGTTATTTATATCATCCATGTACATGTTTTATAAAAGTGTTTTCATTTATTATTAAAGTCCTTTTTACCCATTTTTGACTTTTACTACATGGTATGTAAGGAATCATTCTTTTGCTTACGTTACGAGGTACTTTTTTGACTTTTCCGACAAAAGTACGAGGAGAATGTTATTTTTAACTTATACGGTGCGAATAGATATTTACGGTTTCATAATGCCTCATTTTCATGAATCTTACTCTACATGATTTTATGAATATTTTCAACAAAATACTTTTATTTTAAAATTTCATGGCATTTTTTGAAAAGAAAATGATTTTGACAGAGAAATGATATTTTCCTCAAGAATTCATTTCAAATGTTTTATCAAAACCATTTTCCATCTAAGATGACATTATTTGATATGTGTATGTTTCAAGTTTAATGTCTCTATGATTTACATGGTTCACTTTTTATGATGAAATGTACATTTGTTTTATATGGATTATGAAATGATGGGATGATGTTTATGAAACCCATTTTATTCTATGGGTTATGATGAATGTTTTAAGTTTATTTTGTAGAACAAGTAAGAATGATTTCACTATGAGATGGGTGGGACCTATATCTCCCTCCAATGCATTTGGTAAAGATTTTATATCTCATGATATAGACATGGCTGGAATGGAAAGTTAAACCGGTTCAGTAATACAGGACTGGAACGAGGAGTAAACTTGATTCAGAAAGGGACTTTGTCCACTAAGATGGTATTGGAAACAATGCCTTGGCTAATATGGAAATCATATCATGTGTTTAATGGTTTCCACAATTACATGTTTCATTCCCATGATATTTTATAATTCTTAATGTTTCTTTATGATCTATGCCTTACGTACTTCCATGTTTTATGTCATTGCTGAAGCTTTTGATGTTTAAACATTATGTTCATCTTTTTAAGTTCAAATGTATATGGTATGTTTTCTTTTATCCATGCTTACCCTTACTGAGAATTTGAGCTCACCCTTTTTATGTTTTCTTTTCCCCAGGATATAAAGAAAGGTTTTAGGTAATAAAAAAAGGAGAAGATATTTATGAGAGATTTTGAAGATCTTTCACCACGATTAGAAGATTACGTTCCATGTTTCTAAAGACACTAAACCATTACGGTCCTTGTGTGTCTGTTTTTGTTATATATTAAGTATTCTGCAAAAGTAATGTAATGTCCATGTACATTAATCTTCGGGTCTCTACAGTTGGTATCAGAGGAATGGTTTAGTCGACCTTTGGAAACTAGGATGCGAGAACTTTAGTGAGATCCCTAGAGATATTTCTAAGGTATGTCTAGGGAAGTCCCTAAGGTTAAGTATACATATAGGTTATAGTCCTAGAATTACGCTAATGATCTTAGAATTAAACCTAAGATGTTAGATATTGAAGGTTATACCCCTTTATTATGTTGTTTTCCCTAGCATGATTTTTACCTCTCACACTATTCTTTTTGTGTTTTAGAAAATGGATGGAAATAGGAAGATTCATGATAATGGAGGATATGGAGGACAATGGAATTATATTCTTTATGAGAAACCAAATGAAACGGGATTTGGAAGTCCAAACATCGTTATTATACCTAATCAGCAATCTCATAATATGATCAATAATCTCAACATTAGTAAGTTTCCCGACTGAGATAATAAGAGAAAGATGGAGTTTCATGATGATCATAGAGGAAAGAAAGTTCAATTTACCTCATGTAAATCATGTGGGAAGAGGCATCAGGGAGATTGTTTCAAGGGAACTAGAAGATGATTTGGGTGTGGAAAAGAAGGACACAAATCCAGTAAGTGCAAAGGAAAAGGTTCAGTAAACACCATGGATGAGGATAATGGTATTGCTACGACATCAAAAATGGTTAAATGTTTTAAATGTGGAATGTACGGGAATTATGCAAACCAATTCCCTAAGAGAAAGTCTCATGAAGAGAATTAGTACGGTCGTATGGGTAGTATTTATGTTGATGATGATGAAGAGACTACAAATGATATGTGATATGAAAGAATTGTTGAAGCTCAGTCAATGGTTTAAGAAGGTAGTGGAATGATTATATTTTTGTCAATTGTAATTTTGTATAAGTAATCTCACGGTACTATGGAATAAAGAGACATCTAAGGATTGTTACACTGTTTTCTTTCCTTGAATTTTGAAGGTGTATGATTAATGGTACCAATATCCATGAAAGGTTATTAAGATATTTTTGGAATGTAGATGATATGCGCATACAGAAGGGATAAGGAGAAAATTAAATGTTTGATAGTATTCATGAGCTCATGACTGATATAAGGAGAAGGTTATATCATGGTTTGAGTATATAGAATTTTTGGATTTTGGTATGAGGAAATAGTTAACTTTTGACAGCATTAATGTTTTCACTAAGGTTTAATGGGTATTCATTTTTTAAGAGAATACATGATTAAGGTATTCACAGGATTGGAATGTGACCAACAAGATATATGGGGGATAAATGATGGTATTCACATGCTTAGTTGATGACATTTCAAGTAATCGTTTTCTTTATACTATGAGCTTGGACCGAAGTATTTTAGATAAGCCTAATGATTGGAATGGATTATGTTGGACATAAGTTAGTATTGTTTAAGGATATAACTTTGTTTTTCGATATTATTGATGGGATGTTAAAGTAATATAGCTTTAGAAAAAGGATAACCTATAGGACGGGCGACAGCCCATCGCGTCTGATAAGGCTGTGGGAATCGAACCCACAACCGAAGTGCGACTGGCCTTTATCACCTACCACTGGCCTATAAGAAGTCCCTGGTTAGTAGAAACTAGTTTTATTTTATTAATATGTATGATATATGAAGTATAAGTTCATTTTTGGAATCGTATATGATTAACCTCACCATAGATGGACTTATGTATATTTGATAACTTTTCTCGAAACAGATGGAATGACCCATGATTCTATCACATGATCTGCTAACACATCATGAATAACAAATTTAACTTCATTTCATTAAGGGATGAAGTGGAAACTGTTCAATTCACGAACAATAGTGATATTGTACCAAAATCATGTAAGTATTTCTTTTAATTCATCAACTTTAGGGAAATGATCTTGAAAACCAAAAATGTTGTCTTGGTGACCTTATATCCGATGAATCAAATGGTACCTTAGATCATCACAAATCTATGGCTTTGTGATTGTTGGATTTTTCATTGCCATGTTCTCTACCACCCTCTATCAGAGCGTGATTGTTAGATTTCTCTTCCATATCTATATTTTCACCTATGTTATCCTATGTGGAAACCCAATTATTAGTTTATTTGGGTAACTGTTACGTTTCATACTCTAGTTTATAAATATAACTTTTGGTATACCTTTTTACGATGTGGGTTTCTATTAAAGAAATTTTGAAGTAGCAAACCATTTATAACCCGGACGAATTTCGAGGGCGAAATTCATTTTAAGTGGGGTAGAATGTAACACCCCAAGATTTTATGAAAATTATTATTTTAAATTCATTGATGTCTTCTATTATACACCACACCATGTTTAACTTGTACTATACACAACACCGTATTAGCTTGTAATATACGCAACACTATTCTTAGATCTTGTTACACACAATTTCAAGTTCGTTTTATAATAGTCATTCTAAGAAACATTAAGTGTTTATATATATATATATATATATTCAATGTATAAATAAAATATGGTTGGATTCTATTATACGAAACAACGAAGGATTCTTGCACAACACGGAACCCTGACTTGGCTTGCATTACACGCAATCGCGACCTTCCTCGATAGCGTGTGTTGTACGCAATACCGGGTTTTACTAAACAACGATATATTATTATAATATATATTATTATGAACTAGCCATTATGAATAGTATTAACTAAATTTTGAGTTTTATAAAATTATTATTCATCTTACACATTTTCTAGAACATGGTATAAGAACAAAATAAATTTTTGGGTAAAATAAGTATTTTTAAAAAAATGCAGTTTTGCCGCCTTTTGATGGCGCACCCACTTTAAATCTAGTTTTTGACATTTTTATAAGTTCAATTTGACAAAATAAAATTCTTCTTTGGAATCAAGAAATAAAAATTTAGTTTGGATAAATTTTTAATATTATTCTGGTAACTTTCATATTTTGATGAATAGTAAAAACACGATATATTTTAATTAAAAACAACTTTATTCATCGCAATAATTTATATGGTTAAATTATAATATTGAATGGTTTTAAAGTATAAATATAATATATTTTTACCGTTTAATATAATGTACGTAATTATCATTGATTTTACATTAAATTCGTATGTTAAATCAATTCAATCTTTTGCAATGTCTTAAAGAAAAACCCGTTTTCTTTCGACAACGGGATTAATTTTAATTTAATTTCTGCAACTTTTGTGTATTGAATTTGGAAAAATGGATTCCATATTTGGAATCAGTGGGTCCAAATTATGTTAATAAGCTACTTTTTATTTTTGGGAATTATGAATAGTAACTACGGTAAATTTTATTTACCATAGTTAAAGGTAAATCGGGTAATTAAGGGTAAATATAATATTATAAAATTACCATAACACATGCCAAAATTCTATTGGATGGATATAGGTAGACCCATATAACTTAATTGTCGGATTAGATTCATTTTATGGACTTTTGACCATGAAAATAATTTAATTATTATTAAAACCAAAGAAAGTGACAACATGTCACTCTCTTAAATCTTATAAGTATAATAATTTTAATTTAGAGATAAACATCATAAAACATCAAACATGAATAGTCTCCAGAAAGATAATGAAATTATATACAGCATGATAATTTATTTAGAATTTTTAGGGGTTAAATAATTGTCATTAATGGTGATACATTAATGATACAGAAAGTATTTATTAAGTGGGAAATAAGAAATATAGTTTTTATCGAAATAATAATACACATTAAAAGGCCCACAAACCTGACAAAAACTTATTGGTAGTGTATATATACACCTTAATCATCCAATTAACTAATATATAACTGTTTTGAGTCTTATAAAAGTGATTATGACACTTATATTATTTTATTTTAAATGATGCCAAAGTTGTCACCTTCATAATTTAATAAATATAACAATTTAACTATTGTGATTTTAAGATGATAAATTCGAGTAAAAGTTTTATTGTGAAAGGTAATAGATTTATCCTAATTATAGGATTTTAGTTTTAATTTTTATGAAACAAATAAGTATATTAAATAATTATACAAAAATGTTGTAGTAATTATTTTATTAAGAGATAAACCAAATAAATGGTTTTAAAAATAATAAATTAAATATTATATGAACTATTTAATGTTCTTCACTAATTTTCTATATACATATGACCTTTTATGAATCTATTAAAGCTTTTAGTTATAACATATCTTCTGTATATATTTTATTCAAATTCAAATAAATGAATAGTGTCAAAATTGACAGTATTGTTATTTTATAAAAATAACATATTATAAAATTGTTTAAAAATCACAAAAATATTAAAAAATTATAAATTTAAATTTATATGGTATAAAATGTTATAAATTATCCAATTATGGACAATTAAAAATAAATAAGTAATTTTTTGTTAGAATTTAAAATTTAGAATGGTATTACAACAAATAAAATTAAATTGATTAAATAAGGATAAATCAAGTTGATAATGTTAAATAAAAAATTACTAACATTCGAATATGAGTCATTTTTGGAGGTTTTTAAGTGGGGTTATGTTTATTATAAATTAATATTTTTAATATTTCCAAAGGTGCCCCTCTCCTCCCTTATAAAAGGGCACCTCCTCCCTCCCTTCCTCACACCAATTTGAGCCTTCACGCTCGGAAAAACCCTACCAAATTCACTTCTCCAATTCCCTATAAACATCCTAGAGGTCCTGGTCTTCTTCAAAGACCAAGTTTAGTGCCCTAAGTGGAGGTCTCAAAGAGACGCTTCAAAGAAGAAGTAATGTCCGTTACCGATTCTTTCAACTTTATTTCTTCTTCTGCTTCTTCTTCTTTAGTTGTTTCATTATGAAATAATAACATAAGTATCACTCATATAATGATATGTTATTATAAGTATGAAAAAACCCTATTTTACCATCTATCCATCCTACGGAAAACAAAATCACCGTGCGTGCGTACGTACGGAATACCGTCTCCACGCCGTGGTGTAATTTGTTTTTCCAACACCACCTTACTTAGATGGGTATAAGGGTGTAAAGAATAACTATACACGGTTATTATAACATCATAATGATTATTATATATTGTAATATCCTATCCAATTCAGTTCAATAATTATGGGAATGATATCATCGCTTGTGCGTACGTACGGACTACCGTCTCCACGACGCGATGAGATTCATTCTCCATGTTAACCATTTAAGAATGATTATAAAGTATATATAAGAAATAATAATGAAATATATGAAATTATAAAGCTAATGGATTTATGTATATATATATATATGTATGTCATCTACTTAATTCCATTCAACTCAATAAGGAAACAAAAACAACGTTCATGCATACGTACGGCCTACCGTCTCTATGAACGGTGTATTTCTTTCCATTTATCGATCTATTATATATATGTATATTCTGAATATATATTATATATAAATCATGTTTTATATTCTGGAATTAAGTAATCAGGATCTAAGTAATAATATTAATAATTACAAGTCAAAACACGGACAACAAATGAAACGATTTTACCCAAAACACTCTTTAACATGGAATTTACAAAAGAACGGGTAATATAAAGTCAATAGTAAACCATATGTGATATCATAACAATGAATATGATTCTATAATAAGTCAATGACATTATTTAAATCATTATATAGGAGGTTCGGATACATACGAAGCATATCAGACATAAGGTAAGGGATAATTTTTCAAATCTCATTTTTATCCGAGATTGCTTATTCGTAAGTATTTACTAGGGTTATTTATATCATCCATGCCCAGGTTTTATAAAAGTGTTTTCATTTATTATTAAAGTCCTTTTTACCCATTTTTGACTTTTACTACATGGTATGTAAGGAATATTTCTTTTGTTTACATTACGAGGAACTTTTTTGACTTTTCTGACAAAAGTCTGAGGAGAATGTAATTTTTAACTTATACGGTTTGAACGGATTTTTACAGTTTCACAATGCCTAATTTTATTGAATCTTAATCTATAAGATTTTATGACTATTTTCAACAAAATACATTTATTTTAAAAGTTCATGTCATTTTTTGAAAAGAAAATGATTTTGACAAAGAAAGGATATTTTCCTCAAGAATTCATTTCAAATGTTCTATCAAAACCATTTTCCATATAAGATGAAATTATTTGATATGTGAATGTTTCATGTTTAATGTCTCTATGATTTACATGGTTCACTTTTTATGATGAAATGTACATTTATTTTATATGGATTATGAAATTATGGGATGATGATTATGAAACCCATTTTATTCTGTGGGTTATGATGAATGTTTTAAGTTTATTTTGTGGCACAAGTAAGAATGATTTAACTATGAGATGGGTGGGACCTATATCTCCCTCCAATGCATTGGGTAAAGATTTTATATCTCATGAGATAGACATGGCTGGAAGGACAAGTTAAACCGGTTCAGTAATACAAGATTGGAACGAGGAGTGAACTCGATTCAGAAAGGGACTTTGTCCACTAAGATGGTCTTGGAAGCAATGCCTTGGATAATATGGAAATAATATCATGTTCTTAATGGTTTCCAAAATTACATGTTTCATTCCCATTATATTTTATCATTCTTAATGTTTCTTTATGATCTATGCCTTACGTACTTCCATGTTTTATGTCATTGCTCAAGCTTCTGGTGTTTAAACATTATGTTCATGTTTTTAAGTTCAAATGTATCTGGTATGTTTTGTTTTATCCATGATTACCCTTAATGAGCATTTGAGCTCACCCTTTTTATATTTTATTTTCCCCAGGATATAAAGAAAGGTTTTAGGTAAGAAAAAAAGGGGAAGATCTTTATAAGAGATGTTGAAGATCTTTCCCCACGATTAGAATATTACGTTCCATGTTTCCAAAGACACTAAACTATTACGGTCCTTGTGTGTCTGTTTTTGTTATGTATTAAGTATTCCACAAAAGTAATGTAATGTCCATGTACGTTAAGCTTCTAGTATCTATAATATTAGCTACTATCAAGATAAGGGACTACATGGTCACACAATAACATATTTATGAGTCGACCCTATTCTGGTGAATAGGTGTATAAGACTTGGTGAGGCCCACCACAGGGTCTGAGAGTTTTCTGAGTATTAGTGATCAAAAATGAATAAATAAATTCATTATTATTTGATTATATAATAATGTTGTTGAATTTATTCATGAAAATAATTTATTCACTCAAAGTATTCACAAGGTATTAATTCAATACATGGAAAACATATTATATAAACAATTATTATTTTCATATTCAAGGATTATTGAATATTTCAGGAATTAAGAGTTATGTTAATGAATCAGTTTTATCACAAAATATATATTTATTATACATTACATATATGTGGTAAATTATTATGGATTTTTATGCTGTAGTTAGTTCATCATAACTATTCATTTAATAATTATTTACTGGAAATTGTTTTTCCAGAGGGACAGGAACCCATTTTCAGTAATTTGGACAACCACTATATAAGTAGATAAGTTCTCTCATTGCATTTACTATTCATTTAAAGAGAATTGAGATCTTATCACTCTTCCTACACCATATAGAGATAAAGGCCCTATTAGAGTGAACAATCAAAGAATGGATTTGCGAATTGAAGGGACAAGATTGAGGTAATAATCATAATGTCAAAGATATTATCAAAGCCCCACTCTAGGTCCTAGAATTTGGTTATTGGAATTTTTACATCATCTTGAAGCATGTGTGGATAATCTAGAATTGGTTGATCTCATATCCTGTATGAAATGGTTCCTAGTGATGAGAGACATTCAAACACATATTCTTTTAAAAAGAGGTAATACTTTAATTTAATTTTATAGTTTGATAAATTCAAATGAGATCCTTGGAACTCTACTTGGGAATATATCACATGATAATACATAGTTTCATCACTCTGATAATGAAAAACATTAAATATATGGCTCACTAGATACAAATTCACACCATATTACCAAAAGACACTTCACAGTTGTTTCCTCCCAAGTGTAAAAAAGAAATATTTTTTAGTGATATTGGGATTAAACCACATGATGTCATGCAATATACCCTACTAAGAAACATATATCAAAACCCACATAGTTTGAAAATGTAGCATAAGGTTGTGTGAAAATACTAGTCCAAAGAGTATAACATCATGTGGTATGGATGCTCATGTTACGAAAAGAGTGACAACAAGGGATGGTGTGGTACATACCCATGTGGGATGACTAGATATTAGGAGTTATCATATTATATGAGGCATATTTTGCTCATAACATGAGGATTATTAGATTTTCAACTAGGGAATACTATGCTTGGAATATAGGTAAAGTCTATAGATTAAATTCATGTTAAAATTACATTGACACACTATTTAACGTTTTGTGACTTTGATGTTAGTGCTATGTAGCTTAATGTTTTTTAAATCCTATTTTCATTGGGACATACGCTTTAGGTAGCTCAATACCAATTAGTGTAGGAGGAGAGGTAGATACTAGGATACCAAATCCCCTCATCAAAGGGAAATTCATGTTTTTTCGCCAGATGATTCCACTATTATGGATTATGTGTCCACTATGAATGTGATTTTGGATAAAAAATGGTATGTACACTACCAATTTCATGTATCTAGTAGGGTTCATGAGGTTATGGTGTCTATCATTAGTTGTAGAAAAAATAAGCCTGACCATATATTATGGGTAGCAAAGGATCTGGGTGTGAGGATTGTTGATACTGGTCATGTGGGTCTAATTTTCAGGAATGAACCCAATTGGATTGTGTTAATGGAATTTCAGTACTCATATTTCACACAATTTTGTTTTGTGAAAAGAGGAATTGGGATAGGTACCTGAAGGTTTTATCACATAACTTGTGAGTTGAAAACAGATTTTATGTTTTGTGACCCATGAGATCTAGCACAAGAACAATGCATGAATGAGCTAGATATAGTTGCATAGAACTTCTGCGGTTACATGAATACCAGTGTTCCCTATAGGTAAGACAACTTTAGTGAATCGATAGATGAATAAAGGGATGTTTCATGAATCCATCACTACCATAAGGAAAAGTAATTTATGGAATAAGTGAATGTTTTAGGGTAAGCTCTCTACTATTAGGTATCCATTAAAAAAATATGGAATTATTTGAGTATATTAAAGTGAGGTTTTCATGAGAGAGATCCTAATGACTTGAAATTCAGAAGTCTATCCACAAAATGGGGGGGGGGGTGAGGTTATATTTACATAAAAAATTGGACTATTAGTAACTAGGTAACAAAAAATCAACTATATCATGAAAGTTGATTATATCTCACAAAACTATGTGTTGCATGACTCTCATGCCTTTTCCAATAGAGGGATATCATGTTAGATAGTGATTTAATATTTCCTTTTTTCTGAAACTCACCCATATAATATGTTGTGTAAAAATGGGCGGGTTATGTACATACTTGCCCATCTGTTTTTCGGTATTTTCAAGGATTCACACAACATTAGGCATTTTATGTCTTCTCTCTTGTGAAAGTGACATGCGAATAAAAATTTTGAGTTTTTTGAAAATGTACAATGTTTCTCAAACACATCCGCTTTTATTTAAAATGGCCCATCTATCTTTAGTTCTACCATAGATTTATGGAAAAAGGAATTCTAAATTATGAGACACAATTTTAATGCCAAAAAATGTGTACCTCATAAATGGAGTTGACGATGAAATGAGGGTCATATTTTTAATAAAATGTCGAACTTTGGGAAATTTTTCAATATTTCATGAAGCTCTGAGGTTGGTTCACACAAATATGTTATGTGATCATGATATCTAGGGGATACCATGCCTATAAATAGAGTGAAAAGTATTATTTAGGTCACCTAGATTTTACTTGTGACAAGCCTTCTCTCGTGCAATGAACTCAATAAATTCACACAAACTCTCGATCCTTTTCACTATGATGTTCACTCAACCCCTTCTTACACAAAAACCTTTTCTCAAAACATATTTATCTCATATCTATCATTAATTTTCATGAAAAATGACTACTTTGTGTGATTCATACTAACATGAATGATTCATCACTCAATTTCATGATCCATGCATTGAAAACACTAAAAAACAATCCAAAATGGTGGAGCAAGCCACTCTAATTAATGTTGTTTCCAATAATAAGGGAGAAATTGATGGAAAACCTAAATTAGAATCGGCTATGGGATCCTATATGATAATGAGATGCTTTAGAACCTATTGGAAGAGGAATATAGAAAATATATTCTCAGTAATCAGTTACCTATCTACAATTTTTTGACTCCTCAATGATGTCGCTATTTTTTCTATGGAAACTAACTCGCTGAGGTTATAGTTATCTTGAAATGAAAATCTTTAGAATTGAAACATCATTTATTCTTGTCACTCACTTAGGTAGAATCATATTAGTTCCATATATACCTATAGTAGGATGGGAATGGTTACTGGGAAGTAGTCATAAGATGATGAGTTTCTTGCCCACTACACAATCACCATCCATGCTAGTATTTTGAAAAATCGGATGAAGGTGATATGAATAATTTTACCTATGGCTAGTGGTAAACTTTATTGATGAGTGGGAAGGTTCATACTGGGTAAGAAAAACTTTTGAAAGTATGGGATCAGGCAGAATCATATTGGGCGATTCAAGGTAGTGTAGAAATCTCAGATTCATGTCTATCACTGACTAGAGCTACTGACAAAGCTCCTCAGCTGATGGTCTCCAGAACCGAAACACTTTACACTTACACCATGGAAATGTGATTATTAGTCTATGGTACCTTTACCAATATGGTATGATCCAATTGATTAGATTAAAATATGATCAATTATTTATGATGTTGAACACCACGAGGATGCAGACTGTACACAGGTGATTGTGAAGAGCCTACTATTGTAGTTTTCATTGGTCTTGATGTACCATATTCCTTTCCGCTTAGAAATTATCTTCAGGACATGACCGTTATTTTTCTAGAACATGCAGTTGCATCCAATTCAGTCCCCTGAGGCATGAAACTAGATTATTATTAGGTCATACTATCTAACATTAGAAGAAGTTTGATACTAAGAGTGGGGATACAACATGATGAAATGGCACCTATAAATCTGATATGATGCATCCCTAGACACCATTCTATTTTGGTGGTAAATTTTAACTAAGGAAAAACAAATTGGTATGTTGATAGGGACTCTTCTGATGGAATTAATTATGGTTTCTAGGTTCCATGTTAATATGGGTGTCCTAGTCCTTGCCTGATTCGACAACCAGTTAGGGAATTTCACGAGGGGATACATTCACTAGAATTATTTTGGTCCATTCCTTTTCTTGCATGGATGAATCATGGATCAATTCAATGGGTACAAATTTACAAGTTCCATTACCACCCCAAATTCTGGTCTATAGTATTCCCTCCACAACATCATTGGGGTCTGAATGATGAGACTCAATGAGGCTTGGGTGGTAGGCAACATCAGCAATGTTGGGAATTTCAACTTCTTACCCTTCTCTAGACCATATGGAGAAATGATCGACAGTATACACGGTACACCTGATTATAGATAGTTATTATAGGATTTATGTAGTGGGGTTCAATTAATATAGATGGAAAGACACACTTATTACAAACTATTCACACCATAATGGTTTTCCAGGTAGTTTAACTGAATCCAGCAACCATAACATTTGGAGTATGTGGGGGTGTTCTCTGCAATATGACCCTATGCAATCTGATAGCTATTGTGTATCTTCTTCATCAAGTTAATTGGGGAGGTGATCATGCTACCTATACAAAAAAACTACATTGACCTAACCTAGAATAACACCAACAACAAGGTGGCAGCTTACTTGAGCGTAGTTTTGCGACAACGGGTGAGGAAGGATCCTACCTTGGATAAGCCAAATAAGAAATTGGGAGGAATTAAGGTTTATATTTGTGGTGAATTTCAAGAGTTTAGATGATCTCGGACTGGATCATTGATATATATAGGATCCGTAAGGCTTTCCACACCTACATCTTCTAATTCCTCCTAGAGAGAGCACATCTAGCGAAGTGGGGTCCCTCAAAAATTACCCTGAGGGGAGGAAAAAAACTCTTGGGAAGGAGAAATAAGGTACCAGGAGGCATCAAGGAAGAAGATCCACTACCTAGTGAAGGTAAAAAATAATTTCATCCATTCCAATAATTGGAATGCCTGATATATGTCAAGGATATCCCAAACACCAGAGCAGTTATAGGGGAGGCTCAGGTGAGATGGTATTAAGCTATCAGAGAACGAGCTTAAATGGATCACCAACCAAGTGAATTTATAGGAGAGTTCTACATATCTATAATACATGGAAGCTATATAATTATGTTTTAATATGGGTGAGATCATTTTACTACCGGTGTATAGGTTATAATCAGTAGGGATCCTAATTATTTGACCCCGACTAATGTATTAGACTAGGAGGAATCGACTCCTGAAATCTGATCACAATGGACCAATGTTAAGGAGTGTAGTGGATCTAGAACTAATAATTAATGTACTTAGGAGAGTAGGGAGGTCACCATTGGGCCTGAAGATGAGACAGATATCCTCTTTTTGAGGTAAATTTATAGCCCGTGAGTTTGATGCTGCAATTGAATTTGTCTTCCATTAGAATCTTTATATTTTTTTTCAACATGTGGGAGAATTATTAAGAGTGGTCCAAAAAGCTTCTATTTAAGTTGATGAGGGCACCAATTTGGTAATGGGGATCCCAACAAATAATCTTCTTCCAGAGATTTAGTGGAAGAGGAATATTTGTTGAAATTTGGATAGGAGGCTCCAAGTTCTCATGCCCTCCTTATCGTGTAAAGGGTCCCACCATAGTGTAATGATGGTCGCTTCATATAACATTGGGGATGGCCTATAGGGATTAATAATCAATATTAAACCTATGAATTTTTAAGGTAAACTACAAATTTCATCTACCTCAATTTTCTTTATTCCTTGGATTATTACCTACACTTTCTATACTAGAATTATCATTTATCTTGTATAGATCCTAGGCATAAAACCCTAGAGGATCTTTTGGTACTTATTGGGTTTCCTACTAGTTTTAAGGGGTCACATGTGGTGGAATTCTCTCTCAAGTCCCAAATCATGGAAGCATTGGCCCAAGTGGGAGCCATCTCTGACATTCTCAGTGAAGGGGTGATAAAATTAGACATCGTCTATGGAGTTTTCTTCATATGTTCATTCCCGTATAGGTTATTTTAATCATATTCATTATTTAATATCAATATAATTTTTCTTAGTTTTTTAAAACAACGTTTTAGGATGTTCCATCCAGAATATTTTTATGTGGATAATGGTTATGAAGTTTCAACGCTTTCTCAAGAGGTCAGGATGGGCCTTGAGAAGCTATCTATTTATGGAGAGACCACCCCAATCAAGAGGGAGTATCCTATTGTATCAATAGACATGAATGAGGGGTTGATATATACTGAGGATAGTAAGGGATTCATTATTTGGGAAGCTAATATCTTTATTGGTAGAGAGCCCAACCCCTAAAAAAGGATTCATGAGGGGGATCCCACTATTGATGTCCAAGAATCCATCCTGAATTACTAGTTAGTGCTAGATGAAGGTCTTGAAGACTCTGGGTATGATTTCATTTAGGATAGTAAGGTGGTATGGAGCATGGAATGGTGGATCCTTCTAAGATTCATCACCTACACTCCATGGGATGACCTGATTAGTTAGATGGGGTTCCTCCACTATTAGTTGGTGAAATTGCGATTGATTTGTGTGGACTATAATTCCCTCCATGCAATGGATGAAGACTTTGTAGCTAAGTGAGTTCTCACAAAATGATAGGTATTCAACATTTCCCAGTACAATCATACCTTAGTAGGCACTGAGGAACTTAAGGTTTTCAAACAATAGATCTATCATATGGTGTGGTAGACATATTATCATGAGTCCATTATCACTTCTAAATAGAAATACATCATTTAGATAAGGTAATAATTGTAAGTGGTTGAGGCATATGTAGTAGGAGAGGTAACCTTGGAGATATAATGTTGGGTCAAACATGTTTAGGATTGAATTCTGGATGAAAAGCTCTTACCTAAAACATAGGCGGAGATAATAGAGATGACCATTTGACAACATTCTATCAAGGGTACTAGGAAGTGATTTGAAGGGATGGAGTAATATCTTTCCTAGGACAAGACATAAGGAAAATTTATTATTATAATAAAGGATATGCCATACTCTATGGATTTCAGGATCATAAAATTAGCTTAGATGGCTATACTTACAAGAGGGGGGGGGGTGAATTATTGTTTAAAGAATTTAAACTAAACAAAATTAAAAAAACCTTAAAGTAATATTATCAAATTTAGACATTATATGATGATCAGAGTAAGACAAACAAAACCAAAGTTATTTGGATTATATCAAATTATGTGTTTATCATATTCAAATATAAAATGTTAAATCAAATAGTATAGAAAGGTATGTACAAAGACTAAATTTCTATTACAAAAATAGTGTAATAGACTTTTAAAAACAAGTAATAAAATTTCATGTAAATGTTGGAATAACTTACAAGATATATTAAATATTTAGATATTTTAACATTAAGAGTAAAGGTATAAAATAACATTGATTATAGGTATCCATAGTTTTATACTTATTGTAAAGTATGTCTTTCCTTACCTGGTAATACCTTGATATGATGATCTAAAGAAGATCTATCTTTCTATCCTCTAAATCCCTCTATATGATGATTATAATGAGCTCTTTCTTCTTATCCTTAGTAGCCCTTGATATGATGATTGATGTCTGACTTCTTATCCCCAAAATCCCTCAATTTGATTGATTAAATTCACAACCTTCATATCCTTAGAATCCCTCAATCATAACAATGATTGGATCCAATTAAAAAATAAAATTCATTATAAAGGAAACAACACCGAAAAAGATTCTATATAATTAAAACTCTATAAATTATTACAAAGAATATGGAACAATATTTTCATGAATAGAAAACCTCTGAAAAATTGAGTTGTGAATGTATCAGTTCCAAACTCTTCAAGTTGCTACAATTTTTAAGTGAAGCTCCAATGGTAATATTTTTTAGTTTTGAGTAACAACCTCAGATAGCAGGCATTTCAAAGCACACAATGCTCTTCTATAACTTAATATGTGACACCAATTTTTTTTATCATTATTATAATGAAAAAAGAATTAATTACAATAAAAACAATTATTATCTACTTCTGATTATACAATTTAGGCAGTCCAATGGAATCCCATATTGATTTTCAATATGATGAACTAAATGAGGATTTTTCCAATTTATCAGGACCTAGGTCAGTCCGATGGACATTGTTTTTTTGGTTAGGTAGAAAAAAAAATTAACCATTGTTATGAACATAAGTCATTCTGATAATAAAATTCACCTTATTTATAGTAATAGTATTTAGTATTATAAAGTTTATATTCATAATACAATAAAACATTTCTATGTATGCTATAAATTAATTCTTTTTTACAAAAACCTAATATTATACTTGGGACATAAAGAGTTAAATTTTTTTTAATAAAGTGTCTATAATATCCAAATCTAAAGGAATGTAAAAGTAAAAAGTAAACCTTATAACTCAATAATATCCCTATTTTTGGAAATCACAATCCACCAGTATTTAAATGAAATGATATATTATAAAAACTACACATTAAATAAAACGTCTCTCCTTTAGGAAAAATATATTTCATTTAAAAATAAATTCTACCCCTTAATAAATTATTCTACCCCTTAATAAAATATAATCCCCCTTTTTGATTTTTAAAAAGGATTGGGAAAGAATTTACTGTTTCATAAAATGATAGAAAATATAAAAAACAAATAAATATATAACTAAGTAATCATCCCTGAATAATATGAAAGTACATATAACCAATAATAATTGGAAAACCATTCATGTACAAAGAATTTGGATGAAATGTAATTCATAATAAAGATATATTAAAATGTTTGAAAAAAATATACATCAAGAGTTTAAATGAAAATATTAATATTTCTTAAAAAGATTCTTCATGAAGTCCTTTATTTTTTGAATTCATGCCAATCCTTATCATCCTTGACGGCCTTTTCTTCTAAATAAACCTACTTCTGAACTTTATCCATGAAGATTTTTACTTCCTTATATAACTCTTTATTTTTTCCCTCATAATAATCAATTCATTTTTACATGACCTCATCCTTCTCATCTCTAACTCCATTTCACACATATTTTCATTCAAGACATTCACATCCTATGTCTGATTATCTATAGTATCCCTAAAATCTTCAACAAACATTACTCTTATTGACTATATATGAGGATAAATTGATGAAGGATTCATCTTTTTCATATAAGAGTATATTTAATTTAATAAACTTATCATCATGTTCATTAATATAGACATCTACTAGGTTGAACCATTTCAATAACTTGTAATAATAATATTTTTTAGCTTTATTATTTTATTGAAATACATTTAAATCAGTCTCTATTCTGATCTCTATTTCAATCCATAACTTGATTTATTTTTATTTAACATTCATATATTCAGAAAGAACCTTAAATATTTATTCAATATTGGGTAAGTATGGAAGCTGATCAGTCAAACCTTTCAATGAAAAGAAAATTAAACCAACACCCTTTTGGGAAATTGTTTCTTCCATGTATAATTTATTAGGCTCAACATGGGGTTGTTTAGTTATTCTATGTCTGAAATCCACTTCTCTTCCTTTTCATATTTATTTGAATGTTTTTTATAATACAATACTTAAAAAATATTCCCACATTATTATCAATTTCATCTTATTTAGAAACTTTTATATGAGAATGTTGATATTTTTCATCTTTTTTTGAAGATGACTTTTCATTATTTTCCGATGAAGATAATTCTTCCTGATTTAATTTTGATTTATGTATCCATAACATATTTAGATGGTAATATTGATGAATATATGGATTATTTTGATGAATCCTTTTCTATTTATGCTTTAACTATTTGAGTTTATTCATCATCAACTTCCTCCCTTTATTTGTTTTTCTCTTCTTCTTCCTAAACAACATCTTCATCTTCATCTTCTACTTATATCTATTTTTCTTCAAATTATTCCTTGACTTTATTTTCAGGATATTGTTCTGAATATCATGTAATTCTCAAAGAACCTTTCCAAACTAATTCAGGGTCAGATTTTTTTTTCAGGTATATTCTAAACTGATACTTCAATAACTGACATTCTGTTTCCTTTATTTTAGACTAAATGGATATCAATAATAACAATAAATGTTTCTTCAAAATCTAATAATGATTCCAAAATTATTTGGTAGGTGTGAGAAATTAGAACAAATGGATTCTTATAAGCCTTTTCAACATCATTAAATAAGATTTTAAAATTTATGGGTGCTTGAAATATCTCCCTTTTATTTATTATTTCCTATTATATTTCAATCCATTCTATAGTTCTAATCTTCAATGACATATCCTAAGTAGGGTCATAACCAAATTCAGGATACACAATATTCTTTTTATCTTTACAATCCATCAACTTTTAATCTCATCGTCTATTATTCTCTTTTATTTCCTTTTTCATGACAATTGGTGATGTTTTAAACTTTATCTTCATCTTTTTTTCAACTTCCTTAGGTTTCCTTGATGGTTGAGATTTGATCACAGCTTATTATACCTTTTTCTAAAAACTTCTTTATCATATAATCAAAAATCATCTTCATTATTTACGTAGTATATTTACTAATGACTGATAACTCCTCTCCAACTGGATATGATTTATTTTCCACTTTAAAAATCTCCATACACATTACTATCATGTTGCTAATGAAATTTGAGAACATAATTATCTTCAAATTTATGGGAGAATTTTTGATATTCTATACCTAAATAAAGATAAAAATCACCCAATAAACCTCTCTCATGTTTACAAGATAAGCAAGAACAAAAAAGTAGATAATTTCAACGTATCCCTATCACCTTTCACTGGGATAAGATATCATTTCATCCATAATGAAACTACTATATGGTTTAGTGTGAGATGTAATACATTCCTTGATTTTTCCTAAAAAGATAACATATAATCTTCAGATTTAATCTTTTCTAAAGTTCTAAGTCTATTTTGAAACCTGTAAGAAGCTAAGTAAGTTTATCCATCAGATGGAACATCAACCAGGCCCACTACTCTTTTATAAGAATGTTTTTCTCTTTTTCCAATCATTGTTAAAGAAAACTTATCATTACTTTATTTCATAAGATACTATACAAATTAATATAAATCTAAAAATACCTTAGGATAGTAAAGATCAAAATTTTTATTAGTATTTTCAACACAAACATATTCTCATCCTTGAAACATAATATTTTTTTTGAGAGTATAATGTAACTTATAAAACCATGATATTTAAACAATTATTTCTATGAAAACATACCATATATTGTAATCTTCTTGGGTTTCCATCATAATGAGATATAAGACCATTGAACTGGTGAAAAAGAAAAGAATCGAACTGACAGATTTGAAGGGTGCAGTAGTTTGATAGAAAAATCATTTATAACTGATGTGGGATAATGGAGTGACCTTACCTTACATAGGCACCGAGGAAAATTATTCAACTTCTATGTTGAAATCGATAGTTTATATTGAGACCCATACTGATTTAATAGTCATGAATTAATCAAAGAAAGATTTAATGGTGTATTTTAACTCTCAATGTTTTAAAACTTTTATCATATTGAGAATCATTCTGATTAGAAAAAAATATTTAATTTTTTTAAAATAATTTTTATTGTTAAAAAGCAATTTTTAACAAAAAAAATTATAAACTGATATAATAAATTAACGAAAACCCTAAAATAATAGAAGGTTTCCTTTTAGAGTGGAATGTTTCATCACTATGAATAAAATTTTCATATTGGCTATTGTAAAATAAATAGATTTTTACAGTTTTAGAATAATGTCTGATTATGATAGTTTTATTAATAATACTGATTGAAGTAATTTTAAAAATAGAGATGATTGTGATAGTCTCTAATAATTTTTAAGTCTTGATGTTTTATAAAAATTTCAAATTATGAAAAGAAATTTAATAATTATGACTCAAAAGATTTTATAAAATATTGAGTCTAAATAACATATAACTAGAAAAACTATTTTGAAAAACTGGTCAATTTATAAAATAAAATGTTTTTAAAAAGAATGAATTTTTTTTAAAATCGCATGTACTCCACCTGTGAAAAGTATTTATATTAGTGTAAGAATATTGGTCAAGAATATGTAGATATAAATGATAAAATAATATTGATCATTACTCGATTATATTTAATTTATTAAATACTATCACAAGTAAGGGGTTTAGTAAAAATATCTTCAAGTTGTTCTTACATTCCGATGAATCATAAAATTATATCTTCATTTAATGCATTATCTCCAAGGAAATGGTGTATGATATATATTTGTTTGTAAAGTGAGTGATGTGCATGGGTTTTTATATTAAACAATGGCCCTTGTATTAACACACAATATTTGAGTTTTATTAAAATGCATTCCATAGTTAGTGAGTGTGTGTTTCATCCACAACACTTGAGTACAACAACATCAAACTACCACATATTCAGGATCAATAGTGGAATGTTCTAGTAAGTGATATTTTTTATAATACCAAGAATCCAAATAATCTCATAAGAAATGAAAAATTCAAGATGTACTTTTCCCCTCTATTATACATCTACCAATGCAAGTATCCAAAAAACTTTTTAGTTCAATTTTTTTCCCAGAAGAATAGAATAAACCTAAATCCCTAGTTACCATAAGATAATTAAATAAAATTCTAATATCTTTTAGCTAGGATTATTTTGTATTGTCTTGATATCTTGAATATAATCATACAAATACAATAAATATTGATGACTATATATATTATAAAGTAATCTTCCTATCATATCTATAATAATATTTTGATCAACTAGTTTCCCAGCATCATCAAAATCTAATGTATTGGAGGTACCAATAAGAGTACTAATACTTTTAGTATTGTTATATTGAAATTTTTTATGAAGATATCCTATATACTTATGTTGATATATAAAATATCCTTATAGTTTTTGGTGAAATTTGAAAACCAAGAAAATATGTTAGCCCACTCTTTATACTTATTTCAAAATCATACTTCATAATATTTGAAAAAGAATCAATTAATTATTTTTGAGGTGGAAGAAATATAATTTTGTCAATATAAATTTGTGTAATCCTAAGGTTTTATTATATTATTTCATAATAATATTTGGATTTAGGGATCCCCTAAATTTTTTATGTAACAAAAATCCAGTTATTCTATTATACTAAGATATAGGGACCAGTTTAATCTATAAATTACTTTCTTTTATTTTCAAAACTAGGGGGTTTTCAACCTAATAATCCACTTGAACATATCCATTATGAAAAGTACACTTCACATCCATTTGAAATAGTTTGAAATTAAAGAATGCTACAAATTCAAGCAGTATTCAAACAACTTCAAGTACTACTATAAGAGAATATTTTTATTTGTAATATATTCCCACCCATTGATTATAACCTTTAGAAATAATTATATCTTTATTTCTCTCTATTATTCCGTTTTCATAAATTTTTTTCAAAAAACACTATTTTACTACAATTATAGAAGTTTCTTTAGGTAATTCAACTAAAGTCCAAACATTGTTTATTTCTTACTCATTGAGCTCATCGTTAATTGTTTTAATCCAATAATTTTTGCCTAAAACCTCATCACGATTCTTAGGATCAAATTGGGATAAGAAATCAATATTCCAATTTTCGTTTCTCAAAGAACTTCGAGTCCTAATAGGTTGATCAGCATTACCAAATAAAATTTCAATGGGTTGATTCCTATGAAACAACATAATTCGTGGGTTTTCAAAATCCCATTCTATAACAATGGAGATAAAATGTTCTTAAGGAATAACTTCATAGACAAATTATTGATTAATTTCTTTTAGAGAAGAACTTTCTCACAAAGATTGATAATTAGTTTTAGAAATAATATACAAGGATATATGTTGAGGTTGTTTGAAAACAAAGTGATCAGTTTGATCAAACACTATATATATTGTTTCCTCAATAGTATATTTTTTTATTAAGAACACTATAAGACTTAGAGGTTGCGAAATAACTTAAATATATTTATTAATCTTATTTTGGTGAATCTTTATGTAGATTATATTTAGTATTGGGAATAAATATTTTGAAACCAAAAACATTGAGGTCAGAAAATTTTAGTTTTCTTCCTTTTCACAGGTTATAATGACTTTTAATAAAAAAAGTTATAATTAAAACTCCATTTATAGTTTAGAAGGAAGTACTAACCACTTCATCCCAAAAATGTTTAGAAACTGTTTATTCACTCAACGTGGGTTTAATAATCTCTTGAAGAATTCAATTTCTTTTTTCAACTACACCATTTCACTGGAGTGTTCTTGGAGATGAAAAGTTATATTCATTAACATTTTTAATAAAAAATGTTTCAAAATCAAAAAATTTAAATTCTACCCTATGATAAAAACAAATAGTAATCAATGAGTGGTTTTCCCCATTTTTTACTCTTGATACAAATGTTTTAAAATAACTAAAGGCTTTAGATTTATTTGTAGGAAAATAAACCTATGTGTAGCTATTGTACTCATAAACTAAGACATATAAATATTATTTTCCATGAATAATTCTTGTTTCTATTGGAGTAAGGAATTCCATGTGAACTAACTATAAGGCATTAGAAGTTAAGAATTCATTAATATATTTAAAATTTGACTTATGTTGTTTAACTTATTAACAAGTGTCACATAATTTATAAGTATCAAACCTATGTTTTGGTAGATCCTTCATAATTCCTTTCTTATTCAACTTAAATTATTTTCTAAGGATACAGTGTCCTAAACCTCTTTACAATAATAAAGACTGATATTTCATTACACTATGACAAGGTAATTCTTGTCTCATAAGGTCTTATAAGTTTAGTGTATAAATATTCTCATTACAATTGGCAGAAAGAATAAATTCATCATTATAACTATGTATCGTACATTTATCATTATTAAAGGCCACAAGTTATCCTTCAACACATAATTGAATTATTATTATAAAATGTTTCTTATGTCCTATAACAAAAAAGAACATTTGAAATAAGATCTTTTCCAAGAAGAAAAATATTACCTCTTTCGATAATCTTTCTCAGAGCGTTATCTCCAAAATTTAATTTGAAACCTATGAAATCATTTTTCTAGTCATGTTCCTAGAACAACCACAATCAATGTACAAAATGTTTTTGGTGTTATAATATTATTAATTTTCTTGAAACTAAAAGGATTATTTTTTTGGGACCATAACCTCCTTGGGTGCGGTATTATTAGAAATCAAATTTTTTTGTATCCACATTTTCTTAAAAAATATTCCTTATTAAATCCTAAAGATTATAATCTATTCAAAGAATAATTTTTATTATAGTGACCGAAACATTGGCATTTCGTACCAAAATGTTCACTTTTAAGAACAAAGTAATTATTACTAAAAACAAGTTTTTTATTGATAAAACCCATTCTATTTTTATCACCATAAGGATGAATATTGTTATAATTTTTATTGATGTTTTCTTTACCAGTGGTAAACTTGAATAAAGGTTTCTTTATGCTAGAAATTTATGATTTGAGTTTTATAACAAAATCCTTATCCTCATTGATTTTTTTTTAACTTTGTTTTTCAAAATTATTTTTCAAAATAATATTCCTAGAAAGAAAATTTTCAAAATATTTTGAAATAATATGTTTTCCAAAATTAGTTTTATTAATATATTTAATAAGATCTAGTATTTCATTTTTCAAAATAAATAATCATTAATCTACCATAGAGAGTTTAGCATTTCTATTATTAGAGAAGTTGTTTTTTTGGTTTGTCCCTGTGCCTGATATGAAAATTAAGGAGGCTTCTGGGTATCCCTATATTATGGATTCTATTTTGAGTAAGGATTATGTGGTCACCTTTAAGGGGATAATATTTAATGAGGAGTCTGATTAGGTTTTCTTTACAGGTTTAGCTTCATGAACGTATAATGGGAATGATTATAGGATGCTCATTCGTCTTAGAGGGGACCACGATGAATGGAATGATCAGTTATGTTGCAAAGAGGTCCCAAAAAAATTAATTTCTTGGTATGGAGGGCACATAATGATGCATTTCTGATAAATGATATTTTTTAGAAGAAGGAAATTTATATGGCCTCACACAATTGTTGTTGTACTAACCTACATTCAGAGTCGAACTTCCACCTTTTTTCAAGAGAAAATGGGAAATAAGCTTGTGGTCTATTATGGGAAAATGGGGTCTATTTAACTCATATTTCACTTCCATGCAAGATTTTCTTCTTAGGTAGTTTTTGGGAGTGGGAAATCAAGAAATGGAATTCAAGAGCTGGGGCATCATTATGATGCATACTTTCTAGTCACTATGGGAGGCATGGAACAAGGCTAAGATAGATGTACAACCTTTGGTAGCCTTTATGCATATTAAAATTAAGGTGATGAATTATGAGTCAGTTTCACTAGTCAAAGGTGGACAACAGTCTCATGTTATGTGTATATTACTCCATGTGACACATGTTCCGCCCAATTATTAAGGTAGCTGGATCAGCTGGAGGCCATCGCTACATGGAAATAAAATTAATGTGGATGGTTCATTTATGAATGGAATAATTCATGGGGGAGGTCTAATTCAGGATGTGTATGGTTTGGTGATGTTATCCTTTACCAGTTTTTATGGTCTATGGTGTTTACTGGGTGCAGAGTTGAAAGTGATTCACACCAGTGTCCTTCTTTGCAAGAACTTAGTGTTGATGTGTTCAGAGGTGGAGTTAGATTCTTAAACTACTATATATTCCATCAATAGATATATGGATCCTCATTTTCACCTGAATTACCTTGTTCATAGTTGCTCCCCGGAGCTTATACATGGTCGCTCAGTTCAGAATGTGCATAGGGAGGCCAACTTCACTGCAGATGCCCTCTCTCAGGGGAGTAGCTTAGAAGAGTTGTTTCTCATTTTTTCTATTTTGGGCCCACTGCCTTGGAAATGTAAAATTTTTTGGCAAGGGGATTCCCTTGGTTTGAATTATTTTATGCTATCGTGTTGATCTCCTTGCTTAATGGGTAGTTTTCCCATACACGAATGAAAAAAAATAAATTTTTTACAAATAATAAAATCTTTATTTTATAAAAGTTTTTCAAATATAGAAACTTCATCATAACTAGGTAATGTATTATCTTCTACTAAGGAGGTTTATTCATTAGAATATGTAGAAATTTTCCCATCAAGATAAATTTTTATTTAAATATTTATTTTTTAGTGTTTCATCTATATCTACCTTTTCCATATGACATTGATTTTCCATGGGTACATTTATGAAAGAACAATATTTATTTGTGCAGAACATTCATTATCAGAAGAAGTTTTTGAATAATATATACTACTGGAACTCCATGTGTTAGAATAATTCAAAAAATTATTGAATTTTGACTTATAATATTTCTTGGAATGTTTATTTGAATTTAATTTCTTATTTTATTTCCTTTCCACGTTTGAAAAATTAGGTCAAATTTGTCCATATTTCTTACATCCAGAACACGATACATCAGAATACTTCTTCATTAATTTATTTTAATGATGTTTATTATATCATTATTGGAAATATTTCTTTACAAATATATTTTTAATCCTTTTCAAGATATTAGCCAACTCATTTTCAGAATGTTCTGATGTACCAAAATCTAATTGAATCACTTTTTCTTTATTGAATATTTCACAACTTTCCAAGGTGATTTCACTTTTGTAGATGCAGTTGAAGTTGTAGAAAAATAAACCCCACAATTTTTTTTCTTTCTCAAAATAGATTTTAATTATTCCGTCATAATTCATGAGAGTACTAATTAAATCATCAAGAGTAGGATTAGTAGTCTTTCATATATCATCCAAAACTATTATTTTTCATTCCCACTCATTGGAAATTATATCAATAATTTTTTCAACTAATATTTAATCATCAAGACCTTTTTCATCAAGATATTGTAAGTTGTTAATAATTTTCATGAAATATTGGGGAATCTTGTAAACTAACTCTCTAGGGAGAAAATAAATGGCTCGGTAAAAATCCTTAAATATAACTCTTCTTGTTTTCCATAACATTGGATGTACCCTAATTCATTACTTCCAATTTACTCTAAATACTATTGAAAGCATCACAAGATGATATCTGACTGTTGATATTTGTTATCATAGAACAATATAATATATTTATGACTTTTTAGTTCAGTTGATATTCTAACGTCTTGGAATTTTTAAAATTAGAAACTTCTATATCTGGAATATTGTATTTTTTATTAAGCATTAAAAAGTTATCAACTTAGGTTTTGATCCCAACATTTCTCATTCTATATCTCCAATATACTTTTTCATTCCCCTCAAATATGTCCAGTTGTCTAGGGTTTAAATAACCATTATATCATATATTCATACCATCCATATTAAAATAAAATAAACCATTTTCTACAAATACACTTTAGTATTACAATGTTTTATAAAGAAATTTTATATCAAAACATCATGAACATGCAACAAGTATATAAAGTTAAAAAAATATCATGTATATTAGTTGTACAAAAATTATCTCTTACAAATTGTGGGATCGTAAGAGTTGATTATATGGCTATACTTACAAGAGGGGGGGTGAATTATAGTTTAAAAAAATTAACTAAAAAAAACATAAAATTAATATTATCAGACCTAGAATTTATATGATGATCAGAGTATGATAATCACAACTTTCTCAGGTGATTTCACTTTTGTAGATACAGTTGAAGTTATTGAAAAATCAACACCATAATTTTTTTTTATCATTATCAAAATCTATTTTAATTATTCCATTCATATTGATTGAGAGTACTAATAAAATCAACAAGAGTAGGATTAGTAGTCTTTCTTATAAAATACACAATTATTATTTTTCATTCCTAGTCATTTTCTATTATTTCTATAATAATTTCAACTAATATTTCGTCATCAAGACCTTTTTTACCAAGATACTGTAAATTGTTAATAATTTTCCTGAAACTTTAGTGTATCTTGGAAACTAACTCTCTAGGAAGAAAATAAAAGGCTTGGTAAAAAGCCTTAAATATTGTTCTTCTTGTTTTCTATAACATTGGATGTACCCAAATTCATTACTTCAAATTTACTCCAAAGACTATTAAAAGAATCAAAAGATGATATATGATTGTATATATTTCTTATCATATAACAAAATAATATATTTATGAATTTTTAGTTCAGTTGATATTCTAATGTCTTGGCATTTGTAAAATTCGAAACTTATATATCTGGAATATTTTATTTTCCAGTAAACATTAAAAAGTTATCAACTTGGGTTTTGATCCCAAATTTTTTCATTCTATCTCTCTAATACTGTTTGTTGTTCCCCCAAAATATTTCTAGTCATATATGATTTACATTTTCATAATATCATATATTTATACCATACATCTTAAAACAAATGAAAATATTTTCTACAAATACACTTTAGTGTTACAAAGTTTTATAAAAATAATATTATATCAAAACATCAAGAAAATGAAATAAGTATAAGAAGTAAAAGAAAACTCATCTAAATAAGTTGTAGAAAAATTCCCTATTATCAACTGTAGAATTGATACAGTAGACTAAAAATTAAATATTTATTTCAAAAGCACTTTTGAGGAGAAATTGGGAAACCGAAATGAAATCAAAGACATAAACACAACGATTCCTCCACGACCAAGATCATCAAGACAAAAAATCCACTTCAAAAGAAAGGAAAATCCCCACCTAGAAAAAAAACAATATGATTAGCATCCAAATTCCCATCACAACTCGGCAAGCTATCCCACACAAAAATGCATGGGCCCAGTACCGATGGAAAGCGCCATACCCTCTCAAAACGTCAAATTCTGGATAGCGATGAAAAGGAGAATGCTCCCTACTCTGAAAATCCTATGGCATAATTCCTTGCAAATAAGCTGGATGCAATGACCCCATGGACCAAGGAAATAGCGCCACAGGAAAAAGCACAAAATTCAAGACCACAGAAACTCATCAATGCAAAATAACATATACCAAATCAGCCTTCATCAAGTCAAAAGAAATTAGAAGTTGTATCCTCCGCCGACACCTTGCATGTAGGATATCATCAGGTGAACCATACTTCAAAAATAGATGATTGAACCAACTATAGATTCATCCCAAACGATAATCCTAAAAAAACAATCAGAAATTTCTCTAGAACCATGGGCTTTATTGATTGCCCATCCCTTCGCCGTAGGACCACCACCGGACCAAAAAACACAGGTGAAAATCATGTAAGCCATCCCAAATCCAACCAAAATAGGAAACATATTCAAAAATGAAGACCAATAAGAACCTTCACCAGAACACCAGAAGAGAACCCAAGGTAGAAAATCAACAAGATTAAGAACTCTAAATCGTTGGAACATCAGAATCCACCTTCTTACAACACACCAAACAGCCACACGAGCAGCAAAAAAAACCAAATTCAAAAGATAAGGAAGAATCTCCAAAATTGAGAACCCCTCACCATACTGAAGGGGGGGGGGGGTGAATATTGTTTAAAATACTTTAACTAAACAAATCAAAAAATCTTTTAAAGTAATATTATAAGACCTAGACATAATATGATGATCATAGTATGATAATCACAACTTTCCCAGGTGATTTCACTTTTTTAGACATAGTTGATGTTGTAGAAAAATCAACACCAGAAATTTTTTTATCTTTCTCATCATATCTTTTAATTATTACCACATAATGCATTAGAGTTCTACTTAAATCATAAAGAGTAGGTTTATTAGTCTTCTTATATCACCCACAACTATTATTTGTCATTCCCTCTCAATGTCCATTATGTCTATAATATTTTCAACTAATATTTCAACATCAAGACCTTTTTCACCAAGATATTGTGAATTGTTAATAATTTTCATGAATCTTTGGTGAATCTTAGAAATTTACTCACAAGTAAGAAAATAAAAGGCATGGTCAAAAGCCATAAATATAGATCTTCTTGTTTTCTAAAACATTGTCTGTACCAAAATTTGTTACTTCCAATTTACTCTAAATACTATTGAAAGCATCACAAGATGGTATCTGACTGTAGATATTTATTATCATAAAACAAAATAACATATTTATGACTATTTAGTCTAGTTGATATTCTAACATCCTAGACTTTTTAAAATTAGAAACTTATATATCTGGAATATTGTATTTTCCAATAAGCATTAAAAAGTTATCAACTCAGGTTTTGATCCCAATTTTTTTCATTCTATCTCTCCAATACGCTTTGTCGTTCCCCACAAATATTTCTGGTCATCTAGGATTTATATTATCATAATATCATATATTTATACCTTTCATCATAAAATAAAGTAAACCATTTTCTACAAATAAACTTTAGTGTTACAAAGTTTTATAAAAAAAGATTATATCAAAACATCAATAAAAAGCAATATGTATAGAAAGTTAAAAAAATTATCAAGTATATAAGTTGTAGAAACATTCTCTATTTCCAATTGTAGGATCATAAGAGTATCTTATATGGCTATACTTACAAGAGGAGGGTGAATTATAGGTTAAAAAACATTAACTAAACAAAACACAAAAACTTTTGAAGTAATATTATCAGACCTAGACTTTATATGATGTTCAGAGTATGATAATCATAAAAAAAATTATCCAATTATGTCACAGTATATTTTTATCCTATTCACATATAAAAAATTCAAATAAATAGTATATAAATATAATTATAGATAACAAATTTATATTACATGCACAGTGGAATAGACATGAAAAAAAGTAATGAAATAGATAGTAAAATTAAGAATGAATTAAATGCTATATTAAAAGATTTAAATATTTTAACCTTAAGAGTAAATGGAATCAATAACCTTGACTAAAAGTATCCATAGTTTTATAATTATTTTAATGTATGTCTCTCCTAACAAAGAACGCCCTCAATACTAGGATTAAAATAATATTTATCTTCTTATACTCGAAAGACCTCGATACAATGATTAGAATAATCCATATCGTCCTATTTTCAAAATCCCTCAATTAGATGGTTGGTGTACATATACCAAGCCCTAGAAGTGCTCGATGTGATGGATCCGATTCACAGTCTCCCTATCCTTAGAATCTATGAATCATAAAAATGATTGAACATGATTAAAAAAGGAAATTAGTTCTAAAGGAAACAACCCTAAAAATATACTTTCCTAAAATTGGATAAATTATTCGTTATAATAGAAAATTAGTTCCAATTTATCAAATGATATGTTCACTAAATGTAAACTTTAGGAATATTTGGTTGTGAATGCATCAGCTAAAAACACTTTAAATAACCATCTGTTTATAAGAGAAGCTCCAACAATCATATTTCTGAGTTTTTTGTAATGACCTCTGATATCTGGTGCTTGACAACTCACAATGCTCTAGGATAATGGGATGTCTAGTGTCATTTTTTTTATCACCACTACAATGATAAAATTATTCATTATAATAGAAAACAAATATTATGCACTTCTGATTATAAACATTAGTTTTTCTGATGTACTTACTTATTGATTATCTATAAAATGAATTAAATGGGGATTTGTAATATTTATAAATACTATAGTCACTCTAATGGATATTACTTTTTTTAGTCGAGTATACTAAAAAAAGTCTAACCAGTGGTCTGAACAAAATTTAGTTCGATAATTAGATGTTCCTTTAGTCCTGTAATCATATTGAGTAATATAAAGTTCATATTCTTAAAAAAATAGAACGTTTATAATTATAGTATAAATTAATTTCTTCTACAAAAAAATTATAAAATAATAGGGATATAAAGATTTAGTAAAAAAGGTGTTAAGAATGTTTTTGTGATTTCAAATACTAAATTAATGAAAAGGTAAGAAGAAAAACTTTTGACTCTACACGGTTGCCCCTCCTCATTACCACGTACTTAATGAAATAAATTATCTAATTTATTCAACCGCTCATGTGTTTATTTTCTATTTCTACCCCATCACAATAACAATAATAAAAACTATAAATATATAATATCGAGTGAGTTATGATCGGTGTGAGAAACAAAATACCGATAAAAGGATGAATATCAAAATGATTCTTTGAACACTGGGAGTGTCCTCACGAGAGGAATGTTGGTTGGAGAGAAAGACCATGGATGGATAATTTTCATTCCCAACATGTATGAGTGCACAATCAGGGTAATTGTGTGGTGTTGAATTATTCCTAAACAAAAGGGGAAAATAGTGGAAATAAATTGAGACATTAAAAATATATTATTCTAAGTATAATGAGATGATGATTGAGCGGTACTGCATAGAATGTTCAAAAGGAAAGTTTCAATATTTAACTATAAAGAGTGGGGAACTAAAAATTAGGTTTTACCACTAACCATGTTAGAAATATAGGACCCATAAATTTTCCCTCAGAATTTTTTTGAGGCATGTACCCATGATGGGGGGTGATCTAGTTTTTATACAAACCATCGATGTTAGGTGAGCCCATTTAGATGTGGCTGTTGGTTGGGATTCAAATCAAGGAATTCAAAAATAATGGGGGAAGAATGAGCAAATGTTTGGGTGGATTTCATTACTCTATCTATTAAAAAGGGTTGCATTGTCATGGTTGTCAAGTGACAGTCAAGGAACTTGAGAGGTGCGAAAGGCGACTTGCACTGAAGTAGGGAAAAGGCCCTCATAATAGAAAGATAAATTATTTTACATTTTTACATTTTTTATTATAGATGTGAAGCATATAGATTAATATATTGCAGTCAGAACACTTAATGTGTATTTTAACATCATACAGTGGGGATGAAGCATCATATATTTTAACATCATGTGACCCAGATTTGTCCATACAATATAACATCATGTGACTATGATGAGAAAATCGATGAAAATAAAATATACACTATCAGAATATCAATATGTGTTAAAGGGGATCATAGAAGTTAGTTCCCCATAGAGGACCATGTGAAGGGTTAAGGGTTTCCAATTTCTTTTTCTATAAGTAGTTCGTTTAGCGAGAAAAACCATGTTTTTCATAAGGCTCAATGGGAACTACCACTGGATTATTACCCTTTCTATTCACACAATTAATTTTTCTCAATTTATATTGAAGACATATCGGGTGAATGCCTTAATTTTTCTTAGGTTTCTATTTATGGGTTTTCAACCTAATAGGAATTTGTGTTTCTTTCCCCGAGAAATTTAGGGTCATTTCAATCAGACCAAGATTACAATGGGGAATCATGTGTGGCACAAAATTTTATAGAAACCTGATGATGTTGTAGGAAATAGAGGAAAAAATTCACACAAACTTATCTTTGGATTATGAATATGGAGATTTAGGTCATAATTCTTTGACCAGAAGGTGTGAGACAACTTACATGGATAGAGTAAATCATAGCCAATGTGAATGGTAGGGCTCAGAAGGGGCCTAACATAACCGTTTTCAGAGTAGGTTTGTCATGGTAAGAGGGAAAAAATTCATACAATCGTACGTGCAGGTCATTACATATAGCTTATAGTCATGTAATTTGGACCAAAGGGGTTATTTCCAATTTATGTTTATAAATCTTGGACCGAATTGGTGGGGTTTTCACTGGGATCAAGATAGGAGATATAAGCATCTCTACAAAACCCATGAAATTAGGAATCAAGCCATATATAATTCAAGGAGGTGGTGTGGTAGGATAAAAACACCAAAAGGGGTACTATTTTCAAGAAAGGATACAACAAATGGGGACATTATTCAAAAAATCTCCATAGGTGTGGTAGACTAGATGTTTATTGAGTGCCACATGGATCCATATGAACACAGTTTAAGGTCATAGTGCTTTGACCAGAGCTTCTATTTTGTGTTCACAAAGCTTCGAATAAAAAATAATCATCCTAGAGAGGTTCTTAATAAACGGGGGAGAGTATGAACCTGATGTGAAGGGACAAAAAATAGTAATAATGCTAAAAAATATGTAATAAAGGTTTCACATAGTTTAAGGTCATTATTATTAGACCAAAAAGAATAATACTAGTTTAAGGTCTCATAGATTAGACCAAAATAGTTACTACCAGTTTATGTTCATGGAGCTTGAACTATAAGGTCTATTGGTGTTCCTCAAAAAAATGGGTACATACCCTACCATGACCCTTAATCCCACATAATCCATGTTCAATTTGGGAAACAAAGAATGGTAAGAAGCCACCTCTATCACATGGTAGTAATCAACAAGGGAAAAGAAATATGGGTTGAGAGAGTCCCAAAAATGATGACATTCCTGGTTAATTTACATGAATGCAAGATGGGGTAACACCAAGGGGGAATAAATTCCACCAGAAAAAAGTTTGGTGAAGAGGAAGTAAATCATGACTTATGGAATTTTAAAAGAATATGGGGACCAATGGGCGATAAATGACTATTGAACATGTTTGAAACATAGGTTTCACAACCTCATTAATCATGGATGGTGTGAGAAAATGTTTCATTGATCATTGAACATGTTTAAAAAAAGGTAACCATCATCTCTCATAAGAAATACTTTAGGATGTGAACCTGGTATGGGAGGTGAGATATTTTGTCATGGAACCATCACTTCTATGGGGATTCAAATTTGGATGATTATGGGGATTGAAATTGAGGTGGAATTTAAGTGTGGAGGTGAATTGAGGTAAAGTTCGATTGAAATTAAATAGTCCATTTTCAATGACACTATGCATTTGAGCACACTAAATGGAATATGCGTTATCGAGAGTTGTAACCATCCTTGATGATGGAGGTATTAAAGTAGTCTAATGAATGGGATAGACCCAATATGTGGGATATGGGTGTCTCTATGTTTCCCATGAAACTGGGAATCAAAACTCATGTAGTTCAACAATGTGGTGTTGTACATGATTGACAGTGATGATAAAGGTCCTCTCTAGTGAGGTCCAAAGTATCACGTAACATTACAATATGGGGTAGGGTCATAAAACAAGTAGTTTAACATCTTGTAGTAAGAATTTGAATCATATAGTTTAACATCCTATTAAAAAGACATTTTCTAATAGTTTTAACTCATATGACTTAGACTTAGGGGAGAATATCTGTCTCTATATCATAAAGGGTAATATGGACATTGAATAAGAGGATCCATGTTTTGAGAATATTCAAATATAGACTTATTCTAAGGGATTTTACTTATATTTGGGGTATAATACCTAGGTTATCAGTATTTTAAGGTCATATAGCTTTGACTATAGAGGAGGATTCTACCAACTTAAGGTCATGTTGGTTAGACCAAAAGGGGGATACTTCATAATGGTTTGGTTATACCTATAGAGTTTAAACCATATGTGAATAGAAGTAAAAGGAGGTATTTCACAAAAAAAACATCTCTAGGGTGAGTTGTACACTATTAAAGGTTTTGATTCATGAACCAACGAGGGATATAATGCTTCTCTATCAAGTAACAATGAAATTGATGTGAATAGAGGTTTAAGGGGACAAATCCTAGTGATGATATTCTAACATGGGGTGATTAATTTTTATTGGACTTGATACAGGGCATATAGGCTTCAAAAAACATTTAATAATATGGTAATAAATTTATATAAAATTCTATAATGTGGTGTGGAATGATACCAATACAGAAATTAGAGGCTAACCTCTCATGTGAAGATGATGTTCTAATTCTATAGTTTAAAATTTCAAACAGGGAGAAACCAAATTCATAGTTCATGTACATACAGATAAGACCAAGAGGTTTCTAATATTTCAAGATCATGTAGCTCATACGAAGGGGGTGTGTCTTGAGGATGATTTTCAATTAAAAAAGAGTAGTAACCTGATGTGAAAATATGCCAAGGAGGGCTTATTCCAGGTAAAAAACACCTCTGAGAAATTTTTCCCAATGTTTATGGTTGTGATGCATGAAACCAAAAGATTCATTCTTATTTGGAATAATTATATGCCTAAACCATACATAATTGACCCTACCATAACTCATAATCCCATGTAATCCTTACTCAGTGTGATAATTAAGGAGCGATGAGGAGTCCCCTATCATATAGGAGAATATGATAGGGGTAAAAGAAGTAGAATTGGGAGGGTTTTTATGAAACTGACTTTCTTTATCATCATGTATGAATGCATGGAGGGGAAATACCAAGGATGTTGCAGTTCCACCAAAATAGGGTTGGTTTAAATGAATTAAATTGTATATTATGAGAATTGAACCATGAAGGGGGTGACCAATGGGTGAGAAAATGATATTGACCATGATCAAAAAAAAGTTCCTACATCGATAAAGGATGGGGTGAGAAAATAATGGACAGACCATTGACTACATTCAAAACATGGTAATCATCATCAGTTGTAAAAAATACATTGATTCATATACCCAAGATGTGTGGTGAGCTATTTTTTCTTGGAACCATCACTATTAGGGGAGCCATTTTGGATTTGATGTATAATGAGGATTCAAATTTAGGAAGATATGAAGTGTGTTAGTGAAAATTGTGAGATGTTTGAGGGAGATTCAAACACTCTGGATTCTATAACACCATGTTCTCATATGCGTTAAGTGGGAACATTGGTGATAATGAATTGGAAATGTTCCCAAGGAGATTATCTATGAAATTAGTTGGTGGTTAATCTAGTATCGGGATGTGATATGATAGAATCCCAATATATCCCATCAAAAATGGGAATCAAGAAGCACATTTTTCTAAATATATGTGTGGTAGATAACCAACATAGGAAGGGGGAACCCTCTCAAGTGAGGGTTTAAGGTATCACATAGTTTATCATCATGTGATCTGGATGTGAAAAATGATGGTTAACATCTTTTTTAAAGGATGTTAAACAAATATTTTGACATCATACCCTGAGTATGAGGCATCATACAGTTCAACACCATGTGACAAGGATGTTGTGGTGTAGTTTTACATCATGTGACTGTGGTATTGTTGTGGAGTTTTACATCAAGAAACTATAATTAAATTAAAGAGTAACAAAAACTACCATTTAAGGAACTTAACATTGGTGGGAGGTGTAATGTGATCCCATCCTTGGTGATCACTGTATATACACTATTGGAGTAATCTTTATAAATGATGTATGGCTTTCCCATTTGAGTTTGAGATTTTGTGGATTCATCCTAGTTATCATCAAAATCATTAATGATATTAACACATCACCATAGAGAAAAGATAATTAGAATTTTTGTTGAATGCCTACACCATTAGATTTTGATTCATTTTCCAGTCATGATGCTCTTGGTGCCATTTTTATTCAATGGATTTTATCTCATCTAGGAAAACTTTGACTATATTTTCCGATTTTTATTGATCATAAAATACCATCTTGAGTGATGGAAGTTAATCTTATATAGGTAAAACTACTTATGTTCTATACACCAAAGAGTATGGAGTCGCCTAGGTGTAATTTTAGGTCATAGTCCAATTGTCCCAGGGTTAATTAGAGAGAGAAGATAGACAAATTTTTTCGTTTGGACCCACCATCTTCTACAGGATGTTAGAGTGGGTTTTTTTAATGAAAAAATCTTCCCATTCTTCTACATGTGATAATTATACGTTTGATTAGACTAGATACTGTACATGTAATTTAACATTTTTAGATATACAACTAGTAAATTCGTTTCATTGTTTGTAAGAATTTTTTGAGGAATCCCAAATAGATGGATGATATGTTATTTCAAAAAAATTGATAAAGTACCGAGCCTTGGCTTTCTTTAAGTGGATAGATTTCTCCCACTTTGAGAAGAAATCAATAGAATTCAAAATAAACCTATAATATTAGGAGTTTAATGGATGGTAGGGTCCTACAACATCATGTCCCCATACAGTAATGGGATAAGAGTACATGGTGGCATGATGAAGATCTAGAGGCTGATACACAAAGTTGGCCTGGATCTGGAATACATGAATATTTTCGGTGAACACAATTCAATTATGAACCATAGTAAGCTAGAAGTACCATAGTCTCTAGATCTGGTGGGAAAATTTTAATCTTTATTGATGTTTCCCACATGACATGGGGTTTATAACTTGTATGATAAGAGGGACCTAATTTTCATAGATTCAATTAATAAGGATTCAATAAAAACCAAATCTTAGAAGGTGTTTCTCTATGTTGGTGCCATCCTAGAGGGTAAATTTAATTGCATGCCACTAGATATATTTATTATCAACTCGGTCATGTAGGATGGTATTTTTTGGAGATACTAAAAGTAAAAAATCATCCAATTGGGATGTTCTTTGACTACAAGGGAGATTGAGGGACCTACAATATAAGTTTTGGTGGATAGCTGGTTCACCTATCGGTCCTCTTCATCAATAGTGATATAGGAAATGATTATATGCTTCACCACATGAATTACATAATAATATTTCTCAATATCTTCAAGGGATGAAACTAGGATTCCCAAGGAATCAACTCAGTCATTCGAGGAATGGGTAACATGGGCCACCTTTGACTAGGATAGGAACTGGGCCACCAGCTCATGAATTCTCTCAAAATGGGAAAATGTTTTTACTTCATAACGATGTTATCACTATTAATCTTCTTGGCGACTAGATTAGAGTCTTCTCTAACATCTATCCAAGGAATATTAATTTTGAAAAACAACTCGAGACTGGTGATAATAGACTAATACTCATCCTTTTTATTCGTACAACAATCTATAATTATGAATGAGTATGGAAATAAACCTATGTGGTAGTGATGTAGATAATAAAAACTCCCTACCTATTGAGTTTTGGGTTATTAATCCCCCACTAGATTAGGTTTTTGGGGGAAATATTAAAAATAATTTACCAGTAATGTGTGGCCAAATAAACAAAGAGGATGTCCTCATCAGTGAAGTTAACATCCAAGGGTTGTTCCTTAGGGGTCAAATGTGCGGCCATGAAATATTTATGTTATTTTACACTGACCTTTTTCTAGTGAAAAATCCTAATGTCAAAATACTGTAGAATTACATTCCAGGGCTCTAATTGACCAATCAGTATGGGGAGGTTTGGAATTTACTTCAACAGATCAATTTGATATACAATCTATATCTCATGGTGTTGTAGGTAGTACTGTAATTTTTGAACTGAAAATACCATGGTGAGGAAACTATTCATAATGAATGAATATCTAGTCTTCATATAGATTATAATGTTTCTGAGGTAGTTAATATTATTATCTCCATAGACATTATTCTTTAGATCTATGTGGGCACTAAGGGACCACTCCAGGGTAGTGACATAAAGGACTATAGTCTATACTAGGATATATTTTTTTATGATCAGTGTATGTAGAATATATGTATTTATATCCTTTAATGTTGTTATAAATTTCTCATCCCATTTATAATAATTTCTTTTACTCAAGATCCTTGAATAGGGCTTATAATTTCCATCCAACTTCACGAGGAATCATAAAATATTGGCCAGATGGCCTTAGAGGCCTTTAAACTTCTAGAGGCTTCATGGATAATTCATTTTACTTATATTATTGATATTATTTTGATCAATACTGATGACTCTATACCTGATGATGAAGCTAAGGAACTTTCCCAAGGTTACCGCGAACACACACTTTAGGGGATTCATCTTCAGGTGATTGGAGTGGAGGAATCCAAAAACATTATTAATATTCTTAAGATGGTCTAGGTGTTGGTTAGATCTGACCATAAAATCATCCACATAACATTCAACCAATGTCTCAAGTGGTGGATGAAATATTTGGTGCATGACCTGCTTATAAGAAACCCTATTGTTCTTTAAATTGAATAAAATCAATAGGTAAAAAATAATTCTCTGATGCACCATGAAATTGTTGGCTTCTTCATACTCCAAGGCCATCCAATTTTTATTATAAATATATTACACATCCATGAAAGAAATTTCCTAGAAATGGAGAGTTTTGTTGATTATCATTAATATCACTAAGAGGTAAAAATAATTCTTTGGTAAATAAAGGTTTCGGTACTAGAAGTCTATGAAGACATTTATATGTTTTTTAATCATCCTAAATGGGATGATATTGGCCCACCACAGGGGATACTAGAAATCCTTAATGATGTTTTACTTGACAATCTTATCAGCTTTTGCCTCCACCTTTGGACAATTGGAAGGGTACATCTTCCCTGGAGCCTATTTGAACCCATAGTGGCCTACAGGGAAGCCAATGTTGTAAACATCAACTCAAGGTTTAAGACCTCATATTTCATTATACCATAAGGTAAACACATCCAAATTCTGATTTGGAAAATAAACCTATCACTTCTACTCATTTTGATACATGACTACACTAATCAACATCAACCTCAAATATTCCTCAAAGCTAAAATTAACTCAAATAAACTTATTAACTGTGGAAGAGACACCATACTCAATGGTAGGAGGGGAATCATCAATATATGCTTCTTCATAATAAGCATATGGATTGAAGGAAAGAGGTGAGTCCTTTAGTTTTGGCGAGCATGGAGTGGTACTTCAATTATTCCTAATAGGGGTGGGATCCTGAATGAGAGATTCTTACTCTACGAAGACCATGGAGACAAAATATTATGAGACAATCTAGTCTGGTTTCTAATGGTGAGACTTACCTTTAATGTAATTATCGTGATGATGTGTTGACCACCATTAAGTAATACATTCTCTTTATAAGGTATGGTGCTATTGCGGATTGGTAACTAAAGGTATGATTTCTCAAAAAAATCAATTGGATTAGGAATTTTCATCTTTAGCCACTTATATCCTATGTAGTGATATGAGGTAATTTGTGATCATTCATTCTTCATAGAGACTGTGAAATGTCTCCCAAGATATGGGATTGCTAGATCTAAATAGTGGATCAATAATATGAATCTATCTTTAAAATCCACCAAAGAATCTACTAAGGTGGATATCAAATCATTAGGGTCGTTGATACTACTGAACCAATTTGTCTATAGATACTTCCCTTATATTTTATAGTACCCAAAATCTAGGTTGTATGATCCATAGGAGTTGAAAAGATTTTCATCACCATGGAGTACCCCTAACCGACCACTGGGGGAGTATTTGAGTAACTATTAGTATGAATAATGGACCACTATGTGAAAATAAATCCAAAACCTCTCTAATAGACAATTTTATAATTTTTTCTATGAAAAAACCATAAAATAATTGTTCTCTATTAAGTCACCAAATTGTGCCTCTATTTTAATCATATAGTTTAGCTTCTACTTTATTTTTACTTTCCCTTGAATTATTAGGTTGGTGGTAGATATACTTCTATGAGCACTAGATTATGGATTATATCATTTGGGAAGGGAGAAAACCCAAAGCCAATATCCACCAAGAAAAAAAATTCACACCACTAAACTCACATGTGATATAAAAATACGTATCTTCTCCTAAATTGCAGAACCATCATCTTCCTCAGATAATGATATGATGGCATGTCACTCTTCCAATTTGGATTAATCTATACAATAGGCCTTACCAATGGCTAAATTGATCTTTTAATGGGGATGGATCTTTAGGGAATCAATGAAAGCCGCATGTAACTCCTTTTATAAAAGGAGTGCATTAAGGATTGAGAGTCTCACTTGTATACTAGTTAGGTGACTCAACAGATCATACATCTTACAAAGGGTTATCCTTATACATGATAAGAGTTTATTTTTAAAATTGAGTATAATAGGTTTTGATAGTTTGGAAACTAGGTCTTGGCTAATACTTGCAGCATTCTGTTATTGATCGGATAAATTAGGTTGAGCACTAGATGATCGATACTGGTCCCTGGATAGCCATGACTAAGTGATGGGATACTATGGCTGGGCTACATAATCAATCAATTTGGCATGTTTTTGGGGTGTTCCTAGTGATGCGTCCATTGATGACTTTTTTATATGATCCCTATGTGAGACCTATTTTTTAGTTTTGGGGGAATGAACAATTACTTTTGAAGTACTATATCATACATCATGGATGTTAGCATGACTCCTTCTATTCCTTCTTTGGAATTTCCTAGAGATTCCTAAATGGGCTATACAGAATTCCTCATTACTGGGTATTGCACAATGATCCATAATCTTTACAAAATTCATAGTAATATACCCCTGTTCTTCAATGGTGGAGGGTTCCAATATAGGATGGGTTTTGTGTTCTTTTACCAATTTGAGGGTCATGAACTCATCAAGAGTGCATGATGGTTTTAGAATAGGATGTGGACTTTGATTTCCCTTCCATAATTGGAACATATTTTTCTAAGACTTCAGAGTCTTTGATGTCTATTGGGTGGTCAAAGAGGATGTGGAAATCAGAGTATATATTAGTCTTCTCAACCTAACACCTATAATTACATTGGCATGATATACCGTCTTATTATACAAACAATCATAATAAATCTTCATACCTCTTCCAGGGACCTACTTCCATTTGCTGAAGTCTTCATCGTCACTATGAGGGTGGTAAATAAATATTCCACCTATGTCGTGACACCACCCAACATAACAAAGCCATGTTTTACTTGGTCCTAAAGCTAATCATTAAAGAAAAACACTATTTGATGTTGTGTGTAATGATCTAGTGGTATAACCAGTAGTCAATATGATTCTTCAATCTACAATCATGGGGAATCCTAGATTCAAGAAACATCATAATTATCCTTTCCATGGAATAAATAAAATACCATGATACCTATCCATACTTGAAATATTATACATATTTCTTTTATTTTGTGAGGGGAACCTTGAGAACCAGATCCTGATGAGGGGCTTAGGGAGAATTCTAACATTGTGGTGGCACTTAGTGGGGCTTGTTATGTAGATTTTCTGGAAGGAGGACCTACTATGGGGTCTAAATCTGCACAGTTTTGACTATTTATAACTTTACAAGTTTCTACATGAGATCTAGAATAGGTAACGGTTGTTACCACCACTTGATCCTCTACAAGTTTTCTTTTAAATATTGATTTCTTTTGGAAAATTCATGAAATTTTCCCAGATATATCGAGGAGATGAGTATAGGTACCCAATCATTTTAAAAATTATCTACCCACATCCCCAATATCTATTCCTAGAAATACATCGCATAATGGGATTATGTGATCCCCTTCCATCAGGAAATCAATGCAGTAACTCACTCATCAACCCTCTTCTTCTATTTGAAAAGGCCAGTGATGCTTGTCTTATGTAAGGTATAACAAAACTGGTAGAGAAACTAACAATGGAGAACTTCCTAGCTGATGATATATCTCAGGGATAGTAGTCTATACCAAATGAAGGTGTGTCCCTACAAGGATTGGATATATAAATGAATCTATGTAGCTTCCATTTACTTCATATTTCACAACATTGGGATACATCGTGAGGCAAAGTGAGCCAAATGTTGGAGTGGGTCACCAATTCCATTGAATGGGGTGAATCTCATATTATAGAATTCTAGAAGTGGATAAAAAGGTCATCCCATGAAAAATCTGACTTCTATTTTAGTAGTGTAGATGACTATTGTGTCTATAAAGCCTTAAGATGTGAAGTTAGAGGAGATATGAGGTCATTAAGAGGGAAGGTTATCAATTATTAGTACTTTGACTAGTCTACTAGATCGAGAGGAAAATATATTATAGTCTAGTGGTTTTAAGTCACAATGATCTGGTGGGGGTATGTGGGTCATATATCATTCATATTTGAGATCCACCAGCATATACCTTGATTGGGTGCATGAGACAGTCTACCTTTACCTTGGGAATCTTGATAAGAAGGATGAAAAGTTCAACCAATAGATTGGTAGGACCCCCACTAGAATTTTCATTCCCCAAGAATGACTTAGTGAGGATTTTTTTGGTGAGAATGTTGTATCCTTCAATCTCTTAGAAAACATCATTGAATATGGTATCGATTTTAGTTTCTGGTGTGATGTTAGATGGTCCCATGGGCTATAAAACTCCTTCAACCATGTCGAGATGTCTACAAGTAGGAGGTATCACCCTAGTGGGAGGGTTTCTAATGCTCAAAGTTCTCCTATTCTGATGATTGTATTCCCTTTTCCTATGTTTTACATAATTATATTTATCCCCCCTAAGAATATTCTCACCATAATTCTATATGTTATCAACCCGATTCCTCTAATTTTCAAGAGGATTGATCATGATGACATTCACAATGGTGGTGGTTAGAGAAGAACTTTCAACATTAGTGGGTGGATGGGAATGATAGTCTCATTGTCTACATGAAAGGGTATTTAATTGGTGGGAATCATATTTCTAAAAACCCATAATATATACTTGGGGATATTACTCCATCATGACTCACTGAAGCTTTCTAAGGCTCCCCACATAGGTTCCCTCGAATCTTGGGTGGTACCCATATGAGTCGGGGTGTCGAGCCACTGAATGTACAACAATATCAAACCTCCAAATATGTTAATTCATAACCTAAAGATGATAAACGAATATTGGATAGTACAATTTTTGATATCAAAGGTAGTTGAATTTTTTCTAGATATTTTTTCAGATGCACATCACATAGTCGTCACCAAGGAACATCGAGATGGGGATGTATAAGGTGGAAAGTGGACAAAACACAACCAATAGTTTTTTAGTGAATAGAATATCATGAAATATTTATTATCCCTAATAATTTCATGGAGGGTAATCCAATTTCTGATCACCCCAAGCTCGAATTGATGATGGTCTAGAAAATGAGGATTGTAGTGGGGTATACTTACTCTATTATTGAATTTTTTGAAGAGTGGGGATCATATGGGCCAATCATACATGAAACAATGGAGTGTCTTTCATAGGCGGATCCAACTTCATTACTATATCTATGTAGAATAATGTATCTATGGACTCAAACTAATCAAGGGGGTCATTTTAACCATAGGTATTAGCATGGTTCTTTCCTTCATATGATGGTTCCAATCCAAACCCTAATTTCTCCCCTACTTCCATGTTATAGGTGGAGAGGAGACAGGCCGATGGTGGCAGAGATGGTTTCATGGAGATTCCCTAAAAGTTATCTAAGACATAATCCTTATCAAGGTACATGTATAGGAATCTAAGAACCTTGTAGATATCAACCTCATGAATAGTGAATCTTAACTAATAGGCTCATTCCTTGGTCTCTGGTGGTGGATGTAGAGGAATCTCCACTATGTCCTCTATCACATTGGAATCCAAGTAGTCGATAGTGATGTGATTTTTTTCAAGATACTATCACTAAAAGTTTGATATTTTCCTAAGTGAATGCCTCTACAAGTCATAGGGATATCTTATATGTGGGTTATGGCTAGATCCATAGGGTGGGACCCCACTATGTTTGTTTTCCCCTCTACCCAAAGATTCATATGTAGGGAAAGAGAAGTATTAGGCACTGTGAGGACCACTATACCAACGTAGGGATTTTCAAGGAGGACCCCCACAGTATAATTTTTTGTCACTAGATTTTCCAGGATGGTTTTTGGTGGTTCCCGTGATGAGGGGGGGGGGGGGGTCAACATGACCTTCAAGGTAGGGGGTTGTGGTCTCAATCCCAATCGGGTGAATAAATTCCTTCACAAGTAGTTACAAGGGTAAGAGGCATAACATCTATAGAAGGGGTCACTAGTAATTTTGTAGAGGCCACATACTGGGAAGGGTTGGAAACCATATCCAATCATGGACATAGGGAATTTTGGAATGGGTCTAATACGGTAGGGATGGGATCGTTATTCTCATTGTCTTGTGAATCATGTTGACATTGTTTTCATGGATGAGCAGGATCTATCTTGGATGTATCACAGTTAGTGGTCTTATTAGGAATTACCTATGTATCCCCAACCTCCAAGACATAGGGTAATGAGGTGTCGAAGCACTATAAGGAGAGAATCCTAAATAATTTTTCCATCTTCATGGTGGGGGGGGGGGGGGGTCCCCCTTCATGGCCATAGAGGGTGGCAGTGTCCGGATGGTGTCATGACATCTAGGTCTTGGAGGGATATATCCCTAGTTGAGATAAACTATTTTTATTTATAGGTAAGAATAATGGGAATTTATCACCCTCTATTAGGTGATATTAGAGGGAAATATGGGTGATGATTTCTAGTAACTGTGGGAGTAGTGGACATCTTGGTATAAGCAAGTTTGTGAAGGATCACCTTAGTATGAATCCTCTTTCCCCCAAACCTTTTAGTGGAGGGTAATTGATCATTACCCATGGATTGTGTCCTATATGGTATGTGAATTCAACCATCAGTGCATGTATGTTGAAAAATATTTTTAATCTGCCCAATGCCTTTAATCTTCTCTAAGGTGGAGAAGTGATTCACATTGACAATTCGCATTATTACCCATCTACCCCTAGTTGTAGGAGATGTGTTGTCACGACGTCCTCCCCATTTTTATTTTCAGCACTTTCACTAGGGAACACATAGATTTTTATTTTCCATATAGAGTGGTTTTAATCCTTGGAATGGTCACGACCCCACTAGTGTGGTTTCCTAGAATTATTTTCCTCCAAAGGTGGGTGGAATCTACATCCATGGTTGATGATTATGGGTGCATGATTAGAACTGAAGGATGTGATGTTAGCTCATCCTTCCATGGTCTCCTACTCATAGTTTATAACCTAGTCCATGTATCCCTTCAATATTTGAGACATGTTAATGAAACTAATTCCTAGTTCCATATTGAATTGGAAACTAGATAATTAAACTACTTGATGGCATTATTGGGACACCAACTATAGTTAGATATGATGATGAATTTTGGAATGTCTAGCATCTGTGAACTTTTGTGTGATGGGTATCTATAAAATTTATCACAGTTTTAAGTTGAAATAATTTCATTAATGTGGCTTCTTAATTTTAGACCACAAGGTATCCCATTTCAATTATAGGTAAACTTTTTTCCAGGTAAATAAGGCATACAAGACTCATTACCTCCAGAACCTTATGCATGTTAGATAGGGTTACTCAAATTTATTAAGTGTTGTGTGATTCATTAGGTGCTCATCATACAAGGATAATTAAACACATTACATAAGTATTCTTAGGATTTTCACCTAAGTCATCTCATGCACATCATACAGGGTATAGATTATTATGCATTGGGAGGGGTAATAGGTTTAATGATGAGTGAGGGAATTTCAAATATTTAGATTTGATTATATATTGTACCATATTCATTCACCATACATATGTTAATCATAGGTTTAATCTTGTGGGGAAGCTTCCCATATATTCCCATCATACAATCTAATGAGTATAAGTTAGTATCACATCACGATGATGAGGTCAAGTGCAGACATCATGATTTGGTGGAAAGAGTTTGAGTGTGTTTCTAAGGATGGAGGATACTGATTTCAATTTGGAGTTATCACCTTCCCATGGGAAGATAAATATATATTTTTGTGATGTTTGGATTTAACCTCAGTGAGGTTTCCTATGTACCTTGTTAGGAAATAAGGAAAAGAACCCTTGTAGGTCGACCACATAGCTTATGTTCATGTGAAAATAAAATTATGTACATTTTATCATTGTTTGGTATGGATGATTGTGCTATAAAAGGAGTGAAAATAACATACGGTGTGGTGATTATGCATATAGGAATCCCAAATGTTGTGTGATATCATCTCGTATGATTTATCTCATTTTTTTAGACAAGTATCCTTAGTCTTATCACATGGGGAATCCTATACTTGGAACATAGGTGAAGGATACAGTTTATTTCCATTTTATAAGGACATTGTCATACATTTTAACTTTTTGTGACTAGTAAGTTATTGATATGCAATTTAAAGTCTTATAGCTCATACATTAATTTAGACTTACACATGAGATAACACATTCCCAATTATGGTTGGAAGATAGAAGGATATAGGGATAAAAAATACCCTCATTAGAGGGAAATCAATCTTGTTTTCACTGATGATGCCACAATAGAGGTTTTTATGTCCACTGTGTATGTTCTTTTGTTTAACAAAAGGTCTGGTCATTTCCTATTTTAAGTAGTAATCAGGGGTCCCAAGGTTTGGGTTCTTATTCGCAGGATTAGAAGGAAATAAATATTCACATACCATATGAGGAGAAAAGGGTCTGATCAGGAAGGTTGATGATACTGGTCATGCAAGTATGGTTTACATGAATAAAACTAGTTTTAATGGGTATATCAAACATGAGAACTCAACATTCACAAAAAAATATTTGGTGGAAGGATGCATCGGGTTAGTGATCCAATTCTTTTTTCATGAAACATGGGAGTTTCGTTGTCCTTTTATGTTTCATGAGACATCGGATCCTTCACAAGGAAGTGGCATGGATGAGAAAGGAATAGTTGTGAAATACACTTGGTGTTTCGTGAAGCAAAATGTTGCATAAAAGAAAGAGTACATTCTTGAAATCATTGGTTAATGAATGGAATTTTTTGAAGCCATATCTATAATAATCTATAGTAATTTAAGGCCAATGTGAGGGATTTTTTACATGTTTAGTACCTATATAAATACATGAGAAAATTTGGAGTTTCAATAGTATAAAAAATAGAGGGTTTCATGATCAAGAGCTTGACTCTACAATTTTTAGATTCCCATCCAAAAAATAAGAGTGGGGGGAGGTAGTGTTTAATTTATAGAAAAATGGGATTTATAGTCATTTTTTATGCATCTTCAGCATTTTCACACAACATGTAGCTTTATTCTAATACTATTGGTTGTGTGAGTCTCATGACCTTACTCTAGGAGGATCATTGTGTAATATAATTATTTAATATTTAATTTATCACAAAACTACCACTCTTAGGATGTTTCATGCATACTGGGAGTGTATTGTGTGATATTGTCACTATGTTTTTGGGGTTTTCCATAATTTGTAAAACTCAAGGCATTTTGCATTACCATTTTTGTGTAAGTGACATGAGTTCCAAAATTTGATGTTGTGATAAAATGAAAAAAACTTGACGCACACATCTCCTTTTCTCAAGATTAGTCTGCCTCTTATATTATACCCTAAATTTGGTAATAACATGAAATTTGAAGCTTAAGACACATTGTTTTCTCCAATAACTTCACTATAAGCCCAAATTCATAGAATTGGATTACAATCAATAAGTAGTGTCTATGTTATTAAACCAATAAGGGGAATGTTCACTTGCAATCTTTCCCTCCTATCTTGGCCTTCCTGGAAATAACAATATTCAAAACATTATCACTTCTAAATAAAAAAATAGTATATATTTTTAATTTATGGGAATGATAAGATATTTATTTTCATTCATATAGGAAGTATATCTATTGTATATAATCCACATTATGAATTTATCAGTCTCTCTAAAGGACATTTTAGTGAAATTTTCTTTCTCATATATTACTTTATTAATCCATTTTTCCTTCTATTGGTGGTGATTGAGATTGTTCCACCACTTGTACCATCAAATCAGATTCATCTTATAGTGCTGTTAATCTATTATGTTTTCACATTCATCTTGACAATGATTATAGTTTTTGGGTTTTAATTTTTCAACTCCACTTTAGTATATCCATTTTTATCCTTGATGATCAATTTCTTTATTCATTCACAAAACCTTCAAAATAAAACAATATTCAATAAAAACATACGGATTATAAGAAAAATTGATCATCTATTTTTATTTCTATTAATATATAAAATTACTTTTTTTGGTGAATTTTCATTTTTATTAACTACTAATGTTGTATTTATCCATGTATGTTTTCATTATAGAAACCCAAATGAATTCTAGGTAGTGGCTTCTTGTGGTTTATCTGTAACTACTAGTATTTCTTTTCATAATCAAGCCCCATAATTTTTTTTTGATTTTTCCATGAATCATTGCACATATGGTAAAGTAACTATTTTTTTCAATTAAATCCCCACCCACCTCTATAGCTTATTAAGTATCCAATGCACTAAAACATATCATATTCATGTTAGAATATAGAATCATCTCTTTATCACTAATATTTCATTACATCGTCATGACTTCCCCTTTGAGTTCAACAATTTTGATGACCCAATCACTCATTGAGATAGTATTTCCATCAATAATCAAGTATTATTAATATGTTTTTATTTATCTTAAGATCTCAAATTAATTATTTTATGTAACACATATATTTTGTGTTTCCCATCTTACTAAAAAAAATAACACCAGATATGTGGTTCATTTTTATGTGTCTTCAGTGGTCTATATGAATCACTCTATGTTTTTTGTGGGTCACAAAATTTAACCTTATTATATTTAGTGGATTATTGTTGTTTAAAATTGACCACAACTATATTTTTTCATGATAAATCACCTTAATGGATTTAAATTTGTCCTCGAATTTCTATAATTTAGGGAATGTGAATAATTTTTCGATTCACTCCATGATCACTTCCTTGTATTCTTTTGAATCCATTTCTCGTAAACTTCTTGATGTTGTTCCTAGAGTTAGAAGTCTCTCTTGATCATCAACCATTAATTACATAATCATGAATTCACATTTGGGATCCTTAAATACTTTTACAAAATATTTCAATGAGTGGGTCATACCATAAAAAAATATTGATTTTCTTCAATTTTTTGCACCATCACAGCTTCCATATTTGAACTTCTTGAATTTCTATATTTTATACAATCAACTTACTATTTCAACATATACTTTTTCCTTTATTATTTCCATATATATAGTTTTAATTCACCTACTACCATATTTTATTTCTTTTTTAGGCATCTAAAGGTAAATTTATTCAACATTACCTCCACGTTTATATTTTAGGTTAATTATAACCTTTTTCATATAACCTTCTACATCAATTACATTCAATAAAAATCTATCTATAATAGCCAAAATAACATCCTCATTGATGTATTTGAAGTACTCAATATCCTCCACCTGTTTTTCTTATGAGCTCACACCTTATTTTGATAAGAGTATATCATTATTGGAAAATTTATATTGTGGTATCAAAATGATCTTTTTTCATTCAAAATATTTATTCATTGGTTCTTTTTCTTCTTCCATATCTAGAAACTAGTACCTCTCCCATGAATTCACACGATGCTATAAATCCACATTTAATTTCAAAAAACAATAATTTTTTGAAAAGAGAAGAATCAAAATTAATTTAAAATATGTTAAAATTACAAGATAGTAATAGATAACACTGAAAGAAATTTAGAACTTGTTATAAATCATCACAACAGTAGAATACAAAAATTAGATATGAAAAGGAATTGAAAATTTATTTTGACCACTGAGAAATAATATACTCGAAACAACATACATTTAAAATAAAAAAAATTAATATTTTTAGGTACATTTTATTAAGAATAGAAACATAAAAGATACATTTTGAAATGAAGAAAAAATAAAAAAAATACTTTCCTAGAAGTCATTATTTCTGAAATAATTGTTCAATTATGTAACAAAATAGTCTATTTTTTAACAGTATTTGATCAGGTATTCCATATATATGTGAGTTATTGCGACAATGAAACCCCTATTCTGGATGTTGAGTTCACAATATTATGAATCTGTACAACAGTTACTATCCGGAAGTAAAACAAATGGGAAAAGAGATTTTTTATAAAAAATTAATATATTGGAAAAGATTTAGTATAATCTTTATGTAATAAGAACTTATTTGTGGTATTTATGATTGCGAATTCATTTACATTATTGAAAAAATAATTCAAATGAATAATTGAAATTGTGATCATTATAAGAAAGAAACCCAATATTAGTGTGGATACTAAGTGTCACTATTTACATATGATTTTTCACCCATTTTCATTCCCTGGATTCCACAACATATGTCATTCTGTCATGGTCACACAATGTATATGCATATGCTCAGTACCAAAAAGGGATTGTGCCTCTTGCCTATGGGATGTACACCACCATGACTTCAGATGAACCATCCATAAACTGCACCAACCTACAGTAGAAACTACTTGTGATATCAAATAATGAACATAATTTTATTTTATAAAAAGAAAATACACATTTATGTACAAAACTGTACTATTTTTTACCAAACCTGCTTCCAGAATTATGAATAAAAAAATGCTTTGAATGAAAGACATGCAATGATGGTGAGGAGAAGATATGATAGAATCTATTTTACTTGGAATATTGTGATTTGGCTGCATACTCAACCAAAAACCTCATCATAACTAGAGTAGATGGATTCATTACATATCATGTTGCAAACAGGATGGTCTAGATCAATCTTACCAACAATATTGTTGTGCTTGTGAAGATCCCTTACTATTCCAAGTTGAAGGGGGACATTTGAAGTGATGACCCAATTATTTTTATACTCATTAGTGAGTCCATTGACATGAAATTTCACTTCAATGATCCTACAGACAAACCCACATTCTTTAATTATATCTGTTGCAACAAATTTAACTTCAAGGGTTTATACTCATGGATTTCAAGTGCTTCATTAAAGATCTTCATCTTATAGAAGTGCCTCTATAATGTTTTTGTAATCTGGGGAGGGATCACACATGTATGATTAAAGGAAAAACAAAAATCTAAAATAAATTTACCTGAATGGTTACATGATTTCATGTGAGGTGCTTGGAAGATTCTGTGTTCACATCAGGTTGAGCATCAATTCAGGTTGAGAATCAATTATGGAGTGGTTTTTCTAAGGGTATCCAAAAGAAGATGAAAATGAACACTTTATATTCACTTCAAACTCCCTTTGGTTGTGCCAAAAACAACATGGTGGAGTTATTTACAATTCAGAGAAGGGGGAAGACATGAGGTTCATGAATTATAATGATAGGGAGAGCATCTGGCCATAAAAAATTTAATTCAAATTTAAAAATTATTTTCGTATTTTCAAACTGTTTAGTGTACAGTTCCTAGATAGAATAGAAGCTTACAAAATCTCTATATTAGATTAAATCTGGAGGAAGAATTTAGACAAGAATCAATGACATCAACTTTTAATAATAACATTGTCCACATCATAAATTATACTTATGGAAAATAAGGCCTCCGTGTCACAAAATATGAAATATATGATAAAAAAATCAGAACATGAAGTAAATTTTTGTGTTCTAGAAACTCAAATAGAGAACCCTTTAAAATCTATATCTTAGAAGTGAGACCACCTCATCAATATCAATGAACAACATATTGGTTTCATGAAACATACAGTTCACTAAACTACAAATAAAAATATAATGTCATGTTTGAATTTTGATCATCAAAAATTCAAAATGATAAAATGATGTCATATTTCATTTTAAGAAATAATTCAGTAAAAAAACATTGGGATGTGTCATTTGTTCAAAAATATAATATACCATCAAGATCAGCATATCAGACCATCTGATGATGATTAGATTTTAGTAAATCAGAATTTATTTAGGTAACAGCCAGTATTTAACACCTTCTAACCTTGATATACAACATAAACATTGTTCTAATCTATGCTTCAATGTCATAGGGAAGGTCATAGAGTGTTGTTTTCATAGAGTTTAACCAATTTTTAGGAATGCAGTTGTGCATAAAATGAAAATCATGGAATTATAGTCAGATCTGGAATCTTATCATGATAACATCATGGGGTGAAGTTATAGTCCGAGAAAAACGATTAAAGAAGGCCCTAGACATCACAACAATAAATGAACAGTTATGCTGGTGGGTCTTCTCAATATACTCCACAGACGTCGAAAACTATGGATCATCATTCACCATTTCTAAATTTAATGTTAGCATCATCCAAAACAATATAAAAATACCAAGAAAGAGGCAAAAAGATCAGTAAGGAGATATGAAAATAATGATGACAATAAATTGAATGAAATAAATCATACAATATGAAAATTGGAGGATGAGTTGAGTGTATCTTGGAGTGGCTTGTAGTGTTTATGGAGGTAGGGTTACCTAATTCCTTTGATGGAAGCATTAGCAGCAACACATTTTATGAGAGATATTTACCTGAATAGTCTCACAAATGTCTATTACAGAGTGCACTAAATCACATCTTGGATAACAGTGACTTGGAGACTACACATTAAATGTCTTTTACAGAAACCTTAAAATTAAATGGTAAATGTCTCAAATACAATTTAAAGAAGAAGGTGGAAAACATAAAAAAACATTTAAAATAAAGTAGAAACCTGAAACTAGATGTTTGTTTATGCTTCCAACCATAGTATGATTCAATCTTCAACAGGTGTATGAGGTGCTGTGCAGCTTTTTTCCTACCCATAACACACAAGAAAAATGTTATAAATATTTAAATAACTAAAGAAATAAAAGAAAAGAAAAGGGAAAAGAATTATTAGGTTTGAAACCCTGAACAGGTGTTGTTGTTAACCTATCCACAGCTGGACAGTTCAAGTAGGTCAACCCCCATCCATTTGCGGGTGTGGTCATCAGAGTAGGAACCACTTCATCTTGTTTCCATTGAGTGTTGATTTTAGTTACCCCTGAACTTAAACTTGAGTGAAGTCAATAAGATTTCCATTAAGACCTCACAGTAGATCTGCCCAGTATGCACCCCCTTAGCATCAACCAGGCTACCTAAGTGACAGTTCTTATACAATAATATACCTAAAACCAAATGTTTAATGAGATATAACACAAATGTAGAGTCATGCATATAAGAGTTCATAAAGAACAAATGTTATATCCATGAATTATTTTTCCAATACTAGGAAAATAATCATAACGAATAAACTTTTTTACCACGAACCACAAACGAATAGTAAAAATGAAATATAGCATATCAAAGATTTTAATCCAGATAATGGTATTTATATATTTATTCGTGATTTCAATATGGATTGTCACAAGAATGAATAATGAAAAAATAAACCTCTCAACATTACAGTTGTCGTATAGTAATTCAAAATAAATAAACATGCCAAAATGTTACCTTCGAGTAGCAGGGCACCTTAAGAGTACATTTCCTTAAGAGTATATTCTCAAATAGATTAGTCTTACGGATGGTAAAATTGATAACGTTGACCTATCACCTACCTTTTGGAATAGTAAGTAGTGGCCATATTTTACCTGTGATGTCTAGTAGGATTGAAGGCTTATTTTATTTATATATCCAATCTATTACACTATTATTATAATCATCATTCCTCATTTATAATAGAACAAATAGCGGTTTATCCTGAATGGAAAGTGAATGTAAATAAATCAAAAGAAGAATATAAATAAAATGATTTAAATGAAAAGTATAAATGATTTTTCTATGTTATAAAATGTTTTCATTTTATATATGTAGAGTCTTTGTATAAAAAACATTTAAGAATCTATAAATGCATTTATAAGAAAGATCAAGATCCCTATAGAAGTAAAACTGCATTATCTTGGTAATCCATAATTTCAAAAGTGAAAATTAGAAATTTATATTGAAAACTTGCCAAAAATCTATTAAATTAAAAGAATACTAAAACCAATTATGAAAATTCATACCTTCATATCAAAAAATTTATGTGGCTATAAACACAAATATGATCTAGATATTGAACTACAATAGACAATTAAGATTTTAAAATTTCTAATAAAATAAGAAGTTTGGATGAGCTTACATACAAACAAATCTAATAAAACTAGGTAAAAATTAAACTGAACCATCACTTATCCATTAAAAACATGCTCTTCTTTGTGATCCCATATCTTGATGAACACATGATTAAAAAAATCATGCATGTATTTACACATTAATCCATAATGAAGAGAGTTAGAGCCCAATAAAATATTCTAGGAGAAGCTTGACAACAGATTGGGGTGGTCTCTATTAAAAAGGAAATAGATCTACAAACTAGTTGAGTGAGCTAATCACAAAGGATAATGAAAAAATAAGTTGAATTTGTAACACCCCACGCTTTCATGGTTTGCTTCTCTTTGAATAATAGAGCAGCATGTGTTGTACGCAACCTCGAGTTCTAATACACCGCGACCAGTCAAAGTAGCCGTTAGGAATAGTAAAACCCAATTTTTGAAATTATATAAATTTTATATTTCAAAATGGACTTCATTTTTGTATTCGGAATATCGAAATTATCCTAAGTTGAATTTTTTTTTTGTAATTTTCTGAGAACATCCCATTTTTTATGAATAGTGAAAAATACTTAAAAACAACTTTTTTAATCAAAATACTTTATTGTGATAAATTATACTATTGAGTGGTTTTAAAGTATAATTATAATATATTTTTACCATTTTATCGAATGGTGGTCGTTATAAATAATTTCACTTTGAAATTGGACATAAACAATTGTCAATCTTTTGATATATATTGTTTCTTAAAAACACGCTATTTGTTGTGACAGCGGGAATTAATTGTAAAATTAATTAATTCAACTTATATGTTTGGAATTTTTTAAAATAGAAATAATTTTTGAATTCGGAATATCAATTATAGCTTAGGGTGAAATTTTGGCATTGTTCTGAAAAAAATCAATTTTTGATGAATAGTGAAACCACTAAGTGGTAGTTAAAATACTGATTTTTTGTTTAAATGAATCTTTACCACTTCTATGAATTGAATTTCAAAAATCTGACATACATGGTTGTCATTAGGATGTAAAATTTGGTTCAATGGGATTAAAATAAATTTTTTTGGTGAATAGTAACTTTTAAGTTTTATTAATCGTGATTAACGGTAATTAGTGAAATTTAAGGTAAAAATGATATTATAAATATAAGAAAATACCTTTACACTTGTCTTACCCTTATTTATGAGTCATGTACAACCATGACAATCCATGTGTCAATTTGGGGACCCCATGGATCTACTTGGGTAAGAAAATGACATTAATAACTTTTAATTTAAAGTAAAAATAAAATTGTCCCAAACATGTGTTGTTTTACTAAAAAATTTATCACATGGGGTTAAATAAGTTAAATTTTCTACTTTAAATATTCATTATAAAGGTAAAAAGATTTCCTATATCATGGTAATTTTTTTATAATTTTTAGACATTAAATAAATTAAATTTTTATGACACCATGATGATGCAACGATTACCTCATTAACTAACGATTTTAATAAAATGGAAGGATAATTTAAAATATAATAATTACACTTGTTAAAAATCTATTGTATGATTATATTTAGAACCCTTACACCTTAGCCTCGAAATATATCATTTTAGGACCTTTAAAATCCGAAAATCATTTCATAATAATGTAACATTTCATGACTTTCCAAGAGTGCCCCTCCTCTCCTCTTATAAAAGGCCCCACCACTATAACCTTATTCACTACATCAAAGCCATTTGTCTTGGCCAAAATCTGCCCAAATACTATCTTAACTTCCATATCTTACTCCTAGAAGCCTCACATTGGGCAGAAGTCTTCCCAAGGAAGCTTTTGGGTCAAATCAAAAAGAGTTACCCGATTTTAAGGTAATGTCTTCTCTTGTGTTGTTTTGTTTTATTTTGCTACTCCAACCCCATAAAATCTTTTTATTACTTTATTTTGTAAAAAAACCAGTATCATAATTATACTAGGATGTTTTTATGAGAATTATTTTATTTACAATTACACAAACCTTTGTCTAATGGTTAATGAACATACTGTTTCTGTGGGTGGTGAAATACTCCCTCATGAAATGATGATTGTTCAATATTCTTTTAACACCTCTCATGGTGGCCATTAAGATGTCAATATATTTATATATGATATATATTATGTTTATTTTTCCCTTATTCTTCTGTATTTCTCATTTATGGCCTACCTTTATGATTTTCATTATGGGTAAACATGATAATTTCATTTTAGGAAGTGCGGACTACCGCCCCCTCAGAGTGATTTGAATCGTTAATGCCATATGTGGGATGTATAAAGGATGGAGTAAATGATATTATATATTATATTATTCTGGAATTATAATACACATTTATTTAATTTTTATTTCATTCCATTAAATACGAAATAGAAATGAAAGTAGTGTTCATGCGTACGTACGGCTTACCGTCTCAATGAATGGTGCATTTCATTTCTTACCTCTAAATGTTATGTAATATTATAAATGAATTTATATACTAGATATATATGATATATATGATATATAAATAATTAATATAATTCTGGATATAATGTATATTTTACCACATAAACAACATGTATTTATAAGAAGTTTATTGTTGACTCAAGAACCAAAGATCAACAAAACAACCGTTATTAACTTAAATGAATAAATTATTTTCATAACATGGTAATAAGTGATATAAAAGGGATAATGAACTTGGAAAAGGTTCTTAATCAAGTAGAGATTAACTCTAGTTTATTATTCAGGAGGTTAAAGAACGATTGAGTCAAGTCGGACACGAGGTAAGGGAACTTTTTAACCAAATTTCCATTATTTGGGTTAATCTCCTACTTTTAAATTATGTAATTATATTATTATGTTCTATCCTGTATTGTTTACTTTATTTATGTGTACTTATAGTGAATATACATAATAGATATATTTTATTTAAAAAAATGATCTTTGTAAGGGACTTCGTCTCAATCTCCTTTCATTGAGACATATTTTATTTTATACACATAATTCTTTTATACGGTGTATAGACCCCTTTGAATTTTACGTTTATTCATAAGGAATCTTTTTTATATGAAGCATTTTACTAAATGCCAAAAGGAAATTTTTTTTGTCGTATGTATACGAAGACAATGACTTCTCTGCTTCCGTGACCATTATTTGAGTTTCGGATTCCTCTACAAGACATAACTTTTTTTAAATGAAAAATAAATACCATGTTTTAATTTTCTTTTATTTTGGTATTGAAAAGGGTTTTGATAATGTTTTTATTATATCAATGTTTTGTATTGATATCTTGTGATTGAAATATGGAATGGTTATGTTTCCTTTATGCCTGTTTTATGTGATACGATTATGTTATGGTTTATGATATGTTTAAACCTGTTCATATGAGGAATGCATTGAACTTAATAAGTGACGGGTGGAGCCCGCTATAGCTCCTCGATGCCTCGGTAGGTCTCATAAGACAAAATAGTGTCTTGGCACGAGGCCTTGAAAAAATCTTATTTGTAGTCTTGGCATGAGGCCTTGGCTACGTGGTTATGATAGTCTGGCATTATGCATTTCATCATTATTAAGGTGGTTATTGATATTGCATGTGATTATTCGACTAGTAGAATATCCATGTGAATAAGTAAATGACATTATTTCATTTTATTTTTCCATATTATGCTGAAGTTCAAGTTTAAAAGGCCTTTATTTTAGTTATACATTTCCTTAAATGTAAATGTTTATTTATAAAATCTTCCGCTATATTGTTATCCTTACTGAGCATCTGAGCTCACACCTTCCAATGTTTTAATTTTTCCAAGATGTGAAGAATTATATTATGAATGACCTACAGGGATAGTATGAGGGGATATGAAGACAAGATGTTTTTGTAGGTTTTTTTTTACTTTATGATGCAATTTAAGACTTATGAGTGTATCTAGTGTTTCCAAGGCTACTAAACTAATCGGTCTTTCGAGACTTGATCTTTTGTGATCATGCCAATGTTATGCAATAATGCACTGACTCTGGGTAACTGGGGTCGGGGCGTTACAGTTGGTATCAGAGGCAGTTTAGTAATAACCTTGGAAGCTAGATTTAGATAAACTTTGATTAGAGGACATAGCCCTAAGATAAAAATTGAAGATTAGTATAGAATAACTTCCTAGAATTTTGGTATTATAGAAATTTTTGTGAGTTTTCCAAGAAATAAATCCTTGTATGGATACGAACAGGTAGAGGCGGCTCTGGAATAGATATACCTAGGGGTAAAACCCAAAATCACCGCTTTGAGCTAGACTCGAATGAGAACTGGGGCACGACAATGGGCCTTGCTGCAATCTTGGTTACAACACTCCTGGGGGGTATGCTTAGGATTATTCTCATTTTAATTACAAACCATTAAGAAGGGTTTAAGAGTTTATACTTACTCAAGGAATTTCTTTTTATGATTATGGATTATATACATAAACTGTTCAATTTATGTTATGTGTTTTACATGTATGGAATTATGTAATTTGATTCATAAAATGATCTATTTTATGCCATTATTTTGAAATGGGGCCTAGTGGGAGGAATGGAAACTGTATCAATGAACACACTCCATGTAGGGATTTCCCTCCTGCTCAAGATAATTATAGTGGAGCTGGTGATACAACTGGTGCTGATCAGCTTATCACCATACTAGGAAAACTCACTCAGGTTATGAATAATAACCTTACTCGTATGGAGAACCCTAATCCGCAACATGGAGGATCAATGTTATACCGCTTCATGAGGCAACAAACGCCAACATTCAATGGGAGTACTAATACCTTAGTAGATAAGCAATGGATAAATTCCTTAGAGAAAATATTCCATGCCTTAGGGAATAGTGAAAGGGAAAAGGATATCATGGAAGTTTACAGCCTCACTGGAGATGCTGATAAATGGTGGTCATTGATTCAAAATACAAAGGAAGATGATGAAGTATCGAATGTGGAATGGAGGGAGTTCAAAGAGATTTTCTTAGAAAAATACTTTCCTCATGACCATCAACCAGATATAGAAAGGCAATTTCTGAGTCTGAGACAAAAGGAGGATGAGAATGTCGCAAAGTATGAGGCCAACTTTAAAAGGTTAGCAAGACATGCTGTAGATTATATACGTAACCCAAGAAGTAATATTGATCGTTTCTTTGATGGGTTAAAACAATTTCTCCATCAAGGATTAGTCTCACAAACCTTCTCGTCGTATGAAGATATTGCCTCATGTGCTATCAAGACAGAAAAAGAATTCTCTAAATATTATGACAATAAACTAAATCAAGAGAAAAAGAGAGTGGTGGAAGAAGAGACAGATAAAGGGAAAAGGGGAAAGGAGGATTTTCCATTATGCGATAATTGTGGGAATAATCACCCCTGGTACTTGCCTAAACGGATTGGGAGTTTGTTATAAATGTGGAGAAAATGGTCACCAGGCATGTGATTGCAAGGGAAAGAAAGAGGCTATCAATGTTGAATGCTATAATTGTAGGGAAATGGGGAATTATGAAAATGAATTTCCTAAGCGTCAGGGAAACTTACCTCAAAAAGGCCAAGGGATCAAGGACAATCTTATGCTGTTACTATAGTTGAAGTGGAATAATTAATGTATTGGTGCTTTTGGACACAAGGATTATATTCTGGTTATAAGAATAATGTGATATATATAAGGATTGTACTGAAGTACTTGTTGTTTTCATTATGGTTTTAATATGATGAAGGTAATCATATTTTTGTATGTGACAATAAGAGAAACCTTACATTGTTTGAGGAATCTGATGATACAATTGATTTTGGAATTTAGAGACCTTTTAGAAAAAGTCTGGATAGAGGTATTTTGGATAACTATAAAGTTTGGAATGGATTAAGTTGAACTTTGTATAGTATTGTTTAATGTTAAAACATTTATGAAGATTATTTTTGGAATATTATAATACTATAGTTTTAGGAAAAGGACAACCTTTAGGTTGGGGGATAACCCGTCGCGTCAGACAAAGCTGTAGAAATCGAACCCACAACCATAGTGCGACATGCCCTTATTACCTACCACAATCCTACAAGAAGTCCCTGTTTATTACAAAATAGTTTTCCTAATCTAAATGGTATGTGTGAATATTTGGAACCTTATAAGATTAGGATAAATATAATATTTTTGAGTTCTATTATCTTTTCGACTGAAAGATGGGTTTGTGGTGAAAATTTATTAAAGAATGAAAGTCTAACTGACATGTATGTATATTTCCTTACATTCTTAGTAAATATCCTAAATAAATTTCTCAACTTTATGAAAGGTAAAATAAAACAAAAACGTTTTCAGTTAACTTTTCCTACTGGGGAATCAATGATCATTTAACCAATCACAAGTTTGTGATTTTCTTATAGTTAAACTTTCTCCTAGTCCTGTTTTATACAACTCCCCATCAGACCTTGATGGTTTTTTTCCTCCATATCCATGTTTTCATAGAATACTAGTATTGTCTATCTCGGGTGACCTTTGTACTTCTCTTTCTTTCTTTTAATGTTTTATTTTTATTAACCCTATTTCCGATGTGGGTTTTCCACAAAGGTATTTTCTATTTTCAACCTTTTATATTCAAAGAAAAATTTCAAATTGCGAGGACACAATTTATTGAAGGAGGGGAGAATGTAACACCCCAAGTTTCCATGGTATGCTTTTCTTTGAATAATAGAGCAGCGTGTGTTGTACGCAACCTCGATTTCTAACACACCGAAACCAATCAAATTAGCCATTATGAAAAGTAATACCCAATTTTTGAAATTATATAAATTTTATATTTCAAAATGGACTTCATTTTTGTATTCGGAATATCAAAATTATCCTATGTTGATTTTTTTGTAATTTTCAGAGAACTTCCCATTTTTTATGAATAGTGAAAAATACTTAAAAACAGATTTTTTAATCAAAATTATTTATAGTGATAAATTATAAAATTTATTGGTTTTAAAGTATAATTAGAATATATTTTTACCATTTTATCCAATGTTTGTCATTATAATTAATTTCACTTTGAAATTGGACATAAACAATTGTCAATCTTTTGATATATATTGTTTCTTAAAAACACGCTATTTGTTGTGACAACGTGAATTAATTATAAAATTAATTAATGAAAACTATATGTTTGTAATTTTGTAAAATAGACCTCATTTTGTAATTCATAATATCAATTATAGCTTAGGGTGAAATTTTGGGATTGTTCTGAATAACTTTAATTTTTGATGAATAGTGAAACCACTAAGTGGTAGTTAAAAAACTGATTTTTCGTTTAAATAAAACATTACCTCTTCTATGATTTTAATTTAAAAAATCCAACATATATGGTTGTCATTATAATTTAAAATGTTGTTCAATTGAATTAAAATAATTTTTTGGTGAATAGTAACTTTTATGTTTTATTAATCGCGATTAAGTGTAATTAGTGAAATTTAAGCTAAAAATGATATTATAAAATATTAAAATACCATTAATCTTGTCCTAGACTTATTGGATGAGTCATGGCAGACCACGAAAATCCATGGGTCAAATTGGGGACCCCATGGATCCACATGGGTAAGAGAATGACATTAATAACTTTTTATTTAAAGTAAAAATAAAATTGTCCCAAACATGTGTTGTTTTACTAAAAAAATTATTAAATGGGGTTATATAAGTTAATGGTTCGACTATAATTATTAATTGGAAAGATAAAAATATTTCCTATATCATGGTAATTTTTTTATAATTTTTAGATATTAAATAAATTAAAATTTTTATGACACCATGATGATGCAGCGATTACCTCATTAATTAACGATTTTAATAAAATGGAAGGATAATGTAAAAGATAATATTTACACTTGTTAAAAACTTATTTGATGAGTATATTTAGAACCCTTATCACCTTATACTATAAATATATCATTTTGGGACCTTTAAAATCCAAAAATCATTTCATAATAATGTAACATTTCATGACTTTCCAAGAGTGCCCCTCCTCTCCTCTTATCAAAGGCCCCCACCACTACCACCTTATTCGCACCTTAGAAACCATTTGTCTCAGCAAACCTCTTCCCAAATAATCACTCAAATTATATATCTTACTCCTAGAAGCCTCACTTTAGGGATGAGTCTTCCCAAGGAATCCTTTGGCTCAAATCAAAAAGAGTTACCCGATTTTAAGGTAATGTCTTCTCTTGTGTTCTTTTGTTTTATTTTTCATCTCCAAGACCCTAAAATATTGTTATTACTTTATTTTGTAACAAAAACAGTATATTAAATATATTAGGATGTTTTTATGAGAAGGATTTTATTTACAGATACACGCACCTTCGTCTAATGGTTAATGAACATACTGTTTCTATGGGTGGTGAAATACTGCCTCACGAAATGATGACTGTTCAATCTTCTCTTAACACCTCTCATGGTGGCCATTAAGATGTAACTATATTTATATATGATATATATTATGTTTATTGTTTCCTTATTCTTCTTTATTACTCATTTATGGCATACCTTTATGATTTCCATTATGGGTAAACACGATAATTTCATTTTAGGAAGTGTGGACTACCGCCCCCTCAGAGTGATTTGAATCGTTAAGGCCATATGTGGGATGTATACATGATGTATTAAATGATATTATATATTATATTATAAAGTAATTATAATACACCTTTATATCATTATGATTTCAATCCATTAAATACGAAATAGAAATGAAAGTAGCGTTCATGCGTACGTACGGCTTACCGTCTCCATGAACGGTGCATTTCATTTCTTGCCTCTAAATGTTATATAATATTATAAATGAATTTATATAATAGATATATATGATATATATGATATATAAATCATGAATATAATTCTGGATATAATGTATATTTTACCACATAAACAACTTGTAATTATAAGAAGTTTATTGTTGACTGAAGTACCAAAGATCGACAAAACGTCCGTTATTAAATTAAATGACAACATTATTTTAAAAATATGGTAATGAATGATATAAAATGGATAATGAACTTGAAAATGGTTCTTAAGAAAGTATATATTAACTCTATTTTATTATTCAGGAGCTTAAGGAACGATCGAGTCAAGTCAGACACGAGGTAAGGGAACTTCTTAACCTAATTTCCGTTCTTTGGGTTAATCTCCTACTTTCAAATTATATAATTATATTATTATGTTATATTTTGTATTTTTAATTTCTTTATGTGTAATTATAGTTAATATAAATAATATATCTATTTTATTTAAAAGAAATGACCTTTGTAAGGGACTTCGTCTCAATCTCCTTTCATTGAGATATATTTTATTTTATACACAACTTTCTTTTATATGGTGTATAAACCCCTTGGACTTTTAAGTTTATTCAAAAGGAATATTTTTTATACGAATTATTTTAATAAACTAAAAAAGGGAATGTTTTTTTGTCGTATGTATGCGGCAACAAGGACATCTCCGCCGTCGTGACCCTTATTTGAGCTTCGACTTCCTCTAAAAGCCATAAGTTTTTTTAAAATAAAAAATAAATACCAAGTTTTAATTTTCATTGATTTTGGAATTGAAAAGGGTTTTCATAATATTTTTATTATATCAATGTGTTGTATTGATATCTTGTGATTGAAATATGAAAATGCTATGTTTCCTTTATGCATGTTTTATGTGATATGATTATGTTATGGTTTATGATATGTTTAAACCTGTTCATATGAGGAATGCATTGGACTTAATAAGTGATGGGTGGAGCCCGCTATAGCTCCTCGATGCATCGGTAGGTCTCATGAGACAAACTAGTGTCTTGGAACGAGGCCTTGACAAAATCTTATTTTTAGTCTTAGCACGAGGCCTTGGCTACGTGGTTATGATAGTCTGGCATTATGTATTCCATCATTATGAAAGTGGTTATTGATATTGAATGTGATTATTCGACTAGTAGAATATCCATGTGAATAAGTAAATGACATTACTTCATTTTATTTTTTCCATATTATGCTGAAGTTCAAGTTTAAAAGGGTTTTATTTTAGTTATACATTGCCTTAAATGTTAATGTTTGTTTATGAAAGCTTCCGCTATATTGTTATCCTTACTGAGCATCTGAGCTCACCCCTTCCAATGTTTTAATTTTTCCAGGATGTGAAGAAGTATATTATGAATGACCTGTAGGGATAGTATGAGGGGATATGAAGACAAGATGTTGTTGTAGTTTTGTTTTACTTTATGATGTAATGTAAGACTGATGAATGTATCCAGTGTTTCCATGGATACTAAACTAATCGGAATTTTGAGACATAATCTTTTGTGATCATGCCAATGTTACGCAATAATGCACCGAATCTGGGTAACTGGGGTCGAGGCATTACAGTTGGTATCAGAGGTAGTTTATTTGTAATGTTTGAAGCTATATTTAGATAAACTCTGATTATAGCACATATCCCTAAGATAGACTTTGAGGAAGGATGTAATCCTTACAAAAGTTCTCTAAATGATTTATTTTTATATCAAACAGAGTTGTGAATCAACGAAGTTACCTTTTATGATGAAAAATGTGGTGATAATGAAGCCTGAATCTGGTATTTTTCTCCAGCATTATTCTTGGTGTTACCATGCTGATCTGTTAGCTGATACATAGCTCCTTGCCCTCCAAATGAGAGACACTAACACAAAAGATTTTAAAAGGGACCTAAGTCGATTCTAATAGTATCTTCCCATTGAATATTTAAATCCACTAAAATTCGTGGTTTCCACTATATAATTTGAGGAGGTGGAGTATCCTGGTGTGAATCATATGAAGAAGGACGTGGAGAAGTTGAAGGCACCAAGGGTTATTGTGGAGGCAGATGGGGACGATGGGAGAGGAAAAAAACCTAGGTCTAAAAGAAGGAACAAAGAGTATTGGTCGATGTAGGAGAATACATGGTCTTAGATGAAACAAAAATTAGTGGTGAGGGGAGGAATTTATTTTTGGTGGTAAATTTGGGATGGGGGAATCACAGATAGATAGAAAATTCTGGAATGGGAGGATATTATGACTTCCAAAGATGGGGAGAAAGTGGAGAAATCAATAAGGATGCAAGAGTTTGAAGGATGGGTAACCAAATGGTGACGACGGGGTGATGGGGTGACAGTGGTGTTATCAGAGTAACAAGATCGGGGAAGCCAGATAGTAGGATAACTGAAACCATAGAAATAGGTGAAACCCGAGCCCGCACGGGAGAAGGTAGACAACAGAGAGATGAGGTGAAACAGTGAGAAGAAGCATGTCGAAGTAGGAGGATGACAGAGTGCAGCATAACCGGGAGATATAGCTCGAAGGAGGCGTGGGTTTGTGGGGACAGTTGGTTGTGATGAGATGAAACCCGAGAGGGAGCAGGAGTGGGATAGAGAAAATGGAAGAGAATGGGAGAAAATGAGGGTTTTGGAGGCTTAGAGGGTTGACACGTATGAAAAAATGGATGTGAATTATTGTGAGATTGACATGTGTAGTGGAGGAAAACTAAGATTAATATATTTAGTAGATGAGGTCGAAAAAAAATATGTGCATACTGATTATAGAAACATTGCTTTGGAATTCAATAACAAATAATGAATGAATCTAAGTGGAATAGAATAATGATTAAAAATTTCTAGATATCCATACTTCTCGATAGGAATAATACTCTTTGCAGTATAATCTTCATGAAGCTTTCATTATTGTTTGAAAGTGTTTGTGTCATCTATGAAATCATATGATAAGACATTTTATAATAATAATTCTTACAGTTAGTAATGTACTATTTATAAATAATAGTTAAAAATAGAATATTTTAAAATAGAGGATTTTATAGTTGAACTTACAGTTATAGTGTGTGTGTCATTTCTGCAATCATATGAAAATGCATCAATTTCCAGAAGTCAAACAAAATAAAAAATTAATTACGGATGATCATATCTAGAGGAAATGAGTGCAATTTACCTTAAAATGAGACTTCAATGAGGTAGTAATATCATGTACATACTAAAAACCGTTAGATTTTTTTTATAAAAAATGGGGATGAAAACACATAACTGCATATAGAGCACATAAACATTGCTTTTTCATTCAATAAAAAATCATGAATGAATATTAGGCATATAGAATAATGATTAAAAGTTTTTAGATAAACACAACACCTAATATATGGGAACATCCATCTTGAACACTGTTATTTAAGGTGATTTTTTAAGAAGGGAACATACATCTTGAACACTCTTATTTAACATCTAAGACAAAATATATATAATTACAAAATAAATTTGGTTAAAATTAAAAGAATGTGAACTTTTTGAGTCTGCAATTGATACTAAAATAATTACAATGATGAATTTTTCTCATTTAGAATTAAAATAAAGATGTATTGTAAGAAAACAACCTTGTAAAATGATTGAGGTCCGACATTTCATCAGTTCTATAAGATAAACATGTAATGCAGGTGATCATTTAAACAGACTATATATGAGATAGACAAGAACATCAAATAAAGTCAAAAAATATATGCATACCTCTCGATAGTAATGATACTCTTTGAACCCTACTCTTAATGAATCTTGCTTTATTTTTGAAGGTGTTTGTGTCATCTATGCAATCATATGATAAGACATTCAATAATAATAATTTTCATAGTTAAGAAGGTACTATTTAAAAATAACAATTAAAAATAGAATATTTTGAAATATCATATTTTACAGTTGAACTTATAGTTATGTTGTGTGTATCATTTCGGAAATAATATAAAAATGAATCAATTTCCATGATTTAAACAAACTAGAAAATTAATTACAAATGATCATATCTAAATCCTATGAGTACAAATTCCCTTAAAATGAAAATTCATTGAGGTAGTCACTATTTTAGTACCGAATTCAAATTAAAAATCAAGAAACTAATGTATATCATGTAGTTGTATGATTAATGGGGAATAATAAAAATGTAAAGAAATCACTTCCTATATGCTAGAACATTTATGTAGAATCAAAACCATACCAAAAAATTAAAACGTATATCCATCAAATGCATAACGTCCTAAAAATGGAAAAAGAGTTAGATATGTGCACTAAGAACATAGAAAATGTTACCATCAAATAAATAATTTTAATATGTTATTGAATATCAATTGACATACCTACAGTAAAGGAAATTTTAGTGGGATTACACAGCAGATTTCCAAACCCTCACCTAGTTTTTTCTTTATACCATTGTTAGGATAGAAAGATGGCTAACCCACATGTTCTAACCTATAAGTAATTAAAAATGAAATAATTAAAATCATCTTAACATTTTTTTATACATAAATACAAATATTTGGATTGAAAATAACTAAACATGGGAAGTTCTCATAGAAGTTACAACTGAAAAATCACATTCAAATCATCAATGGTCTCCCCTTAAAGGAAAATAGATGTCCTCATGCCCTGATGTTGGGATCGTAGGACGTCTGACGAGATAAGAATGTCTAATATCTATAATATATGATCCAATACCAGAAAAAAAATGATCTAATACTAAAAAAAACACGCAATCCATTGAAAAACTCATTATCCACACCCAAAAAAAGAATGTTCAACTGCTCATAAACAAAACATGTTCCACTTCTCTATAAAAATTATCCACTGCTCATATAAAAAAAAGGTCCACTGCTCATATAAAATCATTTTCACTAAATTCCTACATATGAATTTAAATTCAGTTTTAGTATGTGTTACATTTGGATGTTAAATACTTCATGAACAATATTACAAAAATTTCCAAAAAATAAAGTAGTTGTTTTACCTGGTTGAGTAATCTATAAATAGTGTCATATAATCAATATTGAAAAATTTATGTATATGAAATATAAGAACAATTATGTCAACATAATCTAGACATCAGAAATTAGACAAAGAAAAAATATCAGTAAGTGGACATATGCATGTACTCATAAAACCAAGAAGAAAGCGAATATAGGCAGAGGCCAGCTGTATCTTTTAAGAGAAGCTCAATAATGGGTCTCTATTGAAAGGTAAATAGATATGAGAACCAATTGGTTATGATAAATGTGAAGAAAGATAATAGAGTATGCTGAATTTGTCTGAATGATTTGATTTCATACACAAACAGAGTTCTGAATCACGGAGGTTACCTTTTCTGAGAATAGTGGTGTTGTTGACCAAACCTGATTCTGAAATTGTTCTTGGAGGTGTGCATGAAGGTGATGAAACCCAAGGGTGGGGAAACTGCTTGCAGAACCTTGAATGGGGGGAGCTAATTGAGATGCTGAGGAAACCCAAGATTAGGGAGACCAAAGGAGGAGTATGCTGGCACCATGGATTTGTGGAAACCCTAGGTCTCAAAGAGGTGAAACCCGAGACCATGCAAGATAATGAAGATGGTAGAGAGGTGATGTGAAAATGGTCCATATTCTCCATCAGAGAAGGAGGAGGATGGAGTGTAGAGTCACTGGGAGACATAGTTTGATGGAGGAGAGAACTGGCATCAATGAATTTCTGAATCCCAATGTCACAAAGAGGTGATACCGGAGCCCACACAGGAGAAGGAAGATTGAGGAGATGTGAGGTGAAACCGAGATAAGGAGAATGTTGGAGAAAGAGGAGGATAGATTGCAGCTTAAGTAGGAGACATAGCTTGAAGGATGTGCGAGTTTTCAATTAGTGTAGGTCGCTATGAGATGATAGTCAAGCGGGAGAAGGAGTGGGACAAAGAATATGGAATTGAATGATGAGGGTTGTGGAAGTTCAGAGGCTTGAAACGTAAGGATAAATTGACGTGGATGAACGAGATATGGTCATCAAGAATTGGAGAAAACCCAAGTTTAGTATATTCAGTAGATTTTTTTGGGGACCTAGCTATAATATGTCTAACCTTTTATAAATAAATGAATATAAGTTTATTTTCGGATTTGAATTTACCTTTTCCTCTTTCTATATATAAGGAAATAAAATATTACATTCCATCAACATTTTAATCATTAGGATTATATTTCAATGATATATTATTTTTTTATTGAATGAAACCTCATAAGAATTATCTTTTATAATAGACTCATTTGTGCTATTTCTCATTTCATATTCCATGAGAGTACCATGAAGGCTATCTGGCATCACCTACTTCAGGTTTTATATCTTCTAGTACTAAGTTATTTGAGTTTAATTATGGTGGTATTTTTACTATGATCCTTTTCATGATTTAAATATATTCAATAATATCTCAAATTTTACACATATATTCCATAATACTGTTCACTTGATCAATGAATGTAACAATTATATCATTTGATCTTATTATCAAGTATCCATACTTAATACACAGTACCTAAAAAATTCCATAAAAAATTTTGTCACCTTAATAAATGATTGGAATATTTTCCTACGTGGAATGAGATGTTTTTCATGACCTAACATTAATATATATGGGGTTGTCCAAAGAGCCCCCAAACAGATTAATTTTCGTTAAATCAATATCAAACACTTTATGATCTCTATCATATAGGTATCCATTATCCATGATCAATGAGTTCACATCCATGGAATCCATGCACACATCCATTCTCAATGATTAAAAGTAGTGTTATATTCAGTTTTTCTAGAACTGAATTTTTTTCCTTTAAATATAAGAAATAACTTATGGATGAAAATTTATATATTATAACTTCTAAGAGAGAAAATTTCACTAATGAAATTATCTCTAATAACAATTTTTTTTCCTAAATATGGTTAATACATTGAGCAGAAAGGGGGATGAATCATTGTATTTCAATATATAACTGATCACTTTTTAATGATTTTGTACCAATTTTAGTAGGGAATCTTATCTATCATCTCACAAATTATATGAAAAAATAATAGAGTAAAGAGAGAGGGAAAATGTTTTTTACGTGGTTCAATCATACTGGATAATCAAATGAACATTCATGGACATGATCCTATACACCTAGAACAATAATATCACTTCTTTAGTTACTAATTTGGATCAACAAGACTGACCCTCCTGGGTTAAAAATCCCATGAGAAGACACCTAAATGATTTCAAACACCTGGAAAGATCACTGCTCCTATCAATATTATTATATTTAACCTCTATGAATAGAGAATAATGTTACACTAAAGGTGGTGTACTTATTTTCTCCACCATTTTTTGCTTTAATAAATTCAAAAAAAATTACAGTAATAAGTCTCTCAGAACACTTTTTTCTTTATGTGTGTCTTTATAATGTGATCCTAGAATTATTCTTCTATTCTATACAATGTTTGGAACTCCTTATTGTATCCTCATTTATGTCAAATCAAAAGAATATTACGCTTCTAAATGTATTTTTACACTGAGTCTGCACAATAGTTATTATTTTTTTAATTTATATTTTTTAATATTTTATTCAAATTGTTTTTACTTGAGAAATATTCCAATATTTGAATATGAAAATGTCACACCCTGATTTTTTAGGAAATATTTTTTTTCAAATTTATTTAATATTTTTGATATTTTTCATTTCACGCAATACTGAATATAGCTTGTGTTATATGGAAGAACCATGTTATTCTTGCTTTGTATGTTAAAACGTTTTACTATTTCATTATAAAATTACCAAATATATTTTTTTCACTACATGAAACACCAACTTGTTATGTGCTATACGGAACACCAACTTGGTTTGTGTTACACAGAACATTGAGAATCTACAAATTTTCTTATTTTAATTAATTAAGAGAGATAGTTATAACAGATCCATTAAAAATAATAATATGAATAGTAATAACGAATTTTTAATATTATTTATAATGGTTTTATATAAATAAAAAATAATGGTGATAAAACATGTAAATTTTTTTAAGTCTTTATATGTTTGGAAACATTATGTTTTCAAAAGAAATGATTTTAAGCCATTATATAAAAAATAATTAATTTTTATTTGAATAATTTAGAAATTTTATTTGAAAAAATAAAAATAATCTTTGAATTAATAATTTATAAATTCTCTTAGGGTGAATTTTTCAGTTTTGTTTTTGAGAAACATCATTTTTTTGTTGAATAGTTGAAAAATCTTAATTTTAGTTCAAAATTTATTTTTTGTCTAATTTATTTATATAGTTACATTAAATTTTATGTTCATTGTAAAGTGAAAATAGATATATTATACATATATTAATCTAATTTCCATCATTTTTATCATTTTTATGTTGAATTTAGATATAAAATCTTAATGAACTTTTGAACATTCTCATATTAATAACATGTTTTCTCACGACGTCTTTGAGATTAGCTTTAAACATATTTTTTCCACTTCTATGAATTAAATTTAGATACATGGTTGTAATAAGTATAATATTTATATTATAATAAGGTAAAATTAATTTTGGGCCAAAAATATTAGTGAAAGTGATTAAAACTAATAACAACGATTATGGTAAAATTAAGCTTTACAAGATAAAAATCATAATGTTAAGGGAACAAATGACCTAGATACTATTCAAACCCCCATTATCAAGCTATATTATGGAAATAAACCTTACATTATTATGTTTGGTTATTTATAATGTCTTTTTTAGTTAAAAAAATGGGTACCACTAACTTGTTTTAAAAAATATCATGTGTGTCTCCAACCTGCCATATAAAAGGCCACCGCATCTCCCCCATCATCACACATCTAAAATCACTTAAGATAGAAAAATATTTGAGAAACTCACTTCCCAATATCCCTATATTGATCCCTGTATCCTCCCTTTTGGAATAAATCTAATTAAGGAATCTCTTTGGTGAAAATCAAAGGAGTTACCCAAAGAAGAGGTATCATCCTTCCTCAAGATCCTTTCCTTTATTTTAATTCTACACTACCTAAATTATTCATATTACATGAATAAATAATATCCTTAGTATCCTCAATATATTGATCTATGTGTATGATTTGGGTTCTACCTACACTTATATACACTTCCATCTAATGGGTGATGAACTTACCGTTCTTGTGAACGGTGAACTACCGCCTCACGAAACTATGTTGTTCCATTTTTCAATTTCCACCTATTATGGTTGCGAATTATGATGGAAAATATATTTTTATATGATATATATATGATTTATTTATTATTATTTAATTATTATATAACAAATGCCTTCTTTCTTTTTATTTTGTGTAAATACCATAATTTTGATTGGGGAAGTGTAGACTACCACCTCTTCAAAGCGATTTGATTATTCCACACACTACATGGAATATATTGATAATTTGTTTAGTAAAATTATATGATATATATGAAATTAAAACTATTATTTAATTACATAATATATATATATATATATAAATATATGTTTTTTTACTTTTTTTCATTAAATACTACAAAGAAAAATAGAAACAACATTCTTACATATGTACAACCTACTCTCCCCATGAATGGTGTATTCCATTTAATATTTATATATTATATAGATTGTAATAATTAAATATATAATAAATATTAATTATATTTATATCATGTTTTACAACTTATAAATCATGATAAAAGTATTATTACCCAAAATATAACCAATTAAGACACATGCGAAAAACAATGTTGATATTACCCAAAGTGAAACCTTAAGTTGGAATTATTAATAAGTCGATAATATAAATCCAAAATAAAACCATATATGGTATTATATATAAAAATATGGTTTATTAAAATATTTATATTAATCTAATATTTATAATACATAAGGTTTGTAGGATTACGAAGTGTGTCAAGACATATAGTAAGGAAATTTCATCTACCATTTTATTTCTGGAATATACATGCCATATTCACCACTCACTTCTTTGGTGTGGTGTGTATACTTCCCTATGAAATGTTATATCATTAATTAAATTTATTTTATGATATTAAAATATTTAAATTGATGTTATTCATTCATCGGGATCATGATTCTAAAGTTACTCATGTAGTAAGGGAATTTCACCTCAATTTTTATTTCAGTGAGATATGTGAAATATTCACCACTCTATTATATTGTGTGCTGTATAAAATACACTAATAAATTTTATATCATTAATTTAATTTATTTAATGATATAAAATTACTTAATATGATGTTATTCTTTCATTGGGATTATAATACTAAAGTTACTCAATTACTAATGGTTTTCTCATCTCACTTTTATTTTCCATGAGACACAAGCCATGTTGACCTCGTAATTATAATATGTGGTGTGTATAATTACCATTAATTTATTATAAGATTATTTTATTTAAATTTATGGTAATTTATATATCTATTTTATGGTCTTTATTTCTTGGAGTTTATGTTTCAAAAGTTCCCAAATCTGTATATTAATTTTGTCGCAATTTTCCTTCATTGAGACACATGCCATGTTAGGCACCTATATTTTTTCATGAGGTTTATATACTGAATTTGACATGTTTTATCATGAATATGCTTATTTTCAGGATATTTTAAGCTTCTTATAATTTTATTCTTTACATTATATAATCATTCAAATTTGCCAAATTGGTAATGGTTTATGGCTACAATCTCACCGTTTATCATGATTTTTTATGATTATGCCCCCATTAATGAAATCTTTTGATCCATATATCAACAAATCTCATGAATTTTCTTAACCACTGATTATTTATATTATATCAAATTAATTGTGACATTTTACCAATCTTTGGTACATAATATGATCTATACAACATTTTTAGGAAACTATGACTTTACCTACATCTTTGGTCGGAAATATGTGTTCTTTCAAAACCATATTTTATAAGAAGGATTTAAAAAATGTTTTATGTTTATAAATTGTTACAAAAAATTTGAATCTTGTTTAATAATTTTAAATTTAAAATGGTATTCATTGTTCTTTAATATGTTTTCAAGGAAAATGTTTTTGAAAATGTTTTCAAGCTTTATTTATATGTTTTAAATAAAAATGGTTTACAAAATGTTTTCAATATTCTTTTATATGTTTTCTTAAAAAATGGTTTTAAAAATGTTTTCATGATTCTATTATATTTTTTCAATGTAAATAGTTTTCATGATTATTTTATAAGTTATCAATGAAAATGGTTTTCAAAATACATTCAATATTATTCTATATGTTTTCAAGGGAAAAGGTTTTCAAAAATATCTGTTTTAAATGCATTTTAAAATAAAATGATATTCAAATGGAATAATGTCATAAAAATAATTTTTAAAAGGATAAAGGATATATTTCTCAAGAAATTTTTTTAAATATATTTTTAAATTATTTTCCATTTAATATAACATATATTAACATTACTCACACATTTTTGGGATTTGATCAAAAGGTTCCATTAATATTCTTTCTTTTAATGGTTTATGTTTTGATGGGATGATGTATATAAAACCCATCTATCTTTCACATTTATATATTTATGAAACTTTTTTCTCTTCAACAGGTTATACCAAGATAAATTATTATGAAATATTCTTCTCTTAAATAAGTTATACCGTGATAAATGCTTATGAAACCAACATCACTTCAACAAGTTATACCATGATGAATGATTATGAAACCTACTTTCTTTCGCAGGTTATTCAAAGAATAAATGATTATGAAACATAAATATTTTCCATAGGTTACGATATCATTGAATGTTTTAGTTAACCATTACATTTCATGGGTTATGATATGACATTTATGAAACCCATATCTTTTTATGTATTATGATATGATTCATGTCTTATTTTCTTTTATAACATGTATGTAATATTTAATCATGTGATGGGTGAGACCAATATCTACCTCTAATGAATTAGGTAAAGACTAATGTCTTGCGAGATAATGATGGGAATCAAGTTGAAGGGCTTGATACACTATAGAAGATGGGGGACATTGATCCAATATAAGAAGATGAAGAAACTTAATCCCTTACAAAGAATGGACTATGACTTGGGATGGTGGTGTGTCCTAATCAGAAGGAGTAGTCACCATAAAGATATAGGATATGGAAACCCAATCCACTATGGGAATATGGAGAAAATTGATCCCATATAAGGAAAGTAATATGACTAGTGATGGTGGTGTGTCCTAACCACTATGATTAGTCCCCATGAAGTGACATGATAAGTTCTAGAAATGCATCTCGACTTATAAGCAATGATATTACATGTTTTTGTGTATGCCTCAATTATATGTCTTGCACCTATATTATGCTTCATGGCTTAGGCTCTTGATTTCATTATGAATCAAGACTTATAAATTTAAAACCTTTATACCATGATTCATATTTATGATACGAAGGGTAAGATATTATAATGTTATTATCTTGTTCTCATACCCTTATGGTCATGTTTATGCTTATATATCTCTGTTGTTTACCTTTATAGAGGATACGAGATCACCACTTTTTATGTTTCCTTCCCCAAGTTTTGAAGATATATTTTAGGTATGATATGTCTAAGAGGGGTTCTATTGTTTTAGAACCCAGTGGGACATAATGCAGCACACTCATTTACTAGAATTTACATTTCCATGTTTCCAAAGGCACTAAACTAACATGGTCTTTGGGTGTTTGTTTTTGTGATATATTAAGTGTTATGAAAACATTATGTAATGTATCTATATATTAAGGATATTTTATAATAGTTGGTATCATATAAATTTTTTAGTCAACTGTTGGAAAATAGGTTGAGAATCATTTAGTGTGATCCATTGGTATATTTCTATGGATATTTTTTGGGATGTCCCAAAGGATATGTCTGAGGATGAGTTAATGTTTAAGAAAATATCCAGGAATTTTGGTAAAGGATAGAGTGTCTGATATCCATAAAGTACATCCTTACATGGATACTAAAAATGGTTGTGATTTTTTCATAGATATAACTAGTAGTAAAAAATATTACAAGGTGTTTCAATACTAACATGAGCATAACCTTCTACATGAAAATAGGATTTACTGTGCACCTAGTTTGACATGCGAGAGGATATGATTTGGGAATTAAAAAAATAATTAAAAACAATTATGAAAGATTTAAATACAATATTATTATGAATAACCTATTATAAAGATATGGTTTTAGATATTAATTAAGTAGTGGTCACTATTTAGACATTATATAACTAAATTTTCATGGTTTTTTCTATAATAAGTGTTTCTCACCCTGCTCTAGTTTTATTCAATATTAATAACAAGAATGAACTAGGTAAAAATTAAATGTTTCAAATTTAGAAATTATGGAAATTATGAAAATCAATTTCATAAGTGTATATCTAATTATGATAATCCAAAAGCTCCATGAGTGTTGGTTATACTACTGAAGATAAAGAGACCACAAACAACATGTAAAAGGTATAGTATATTATTCTAGCATTATTTACATTAAATGTAATAAGAATGATTATATTGAGGTTGAGTAGCAATAATAAATGATTCATATTTCATATAATAGAAAATAGGTATTAAGGAATCATATTATGAATCCTAAGTAATGATTTAAGAATAAAGATATATAACTAAGGTGTATATGTTTTGGAATTCGATGATTATATTATTATTTTTTGTATAATTTTTTCATCAAGGATTAAAATGAAAATGATGAATGGTTATGAAGACTTAAACAAGTGACTTATTGAAAATGTGATATTTTTAAATAAGGGAAGTTAAGCCTAAATGTTTTCAAGATGATGAAAAAATTGTTTTTAGCTTGGATCAACATATGATTGATTTGGATAAAGTAAATGGGATAGTATTTATGCCCCCAGAACTGATAAATTATTTTTTGAAAAAGTGGCATATGTTATCATGGATGGTGTTTAAAAATTCTTGTAATTATAACTTCCCAAAATCCCTCACTTACTCCATTAATCCTCCCTTTGGGCATAAATTCAACCAATTATTCCATTTGGTGCAAACCAAAAGAAGTTACCCAAAGAGGAGGTCACATCCTTCCTCAAACCCAGTTCAGTTATTTTCTTTCTAAACTACATAAATTATTATTATTAAAAGAATATATAATAGCCTTAGTATACTCAATATATTTATATTTTGTTATGATATGTGTTATGCCTACATTTATACACACTTCTATCTAATAGGTAACAAACATACCATTATGGTCTATAGTGAACTACCGCTTCACGAAATAATGTTGTTCGTTTTCCTTTATCAACTATCATGGTTGAGAATTATGATGGAAAATATATTTTTATATGATATATATGATATAAATTATGTATTTATAATTCTTCAATTATTATATAACACTTACCATTATGCTTTCTATTATGTGTAAATATGATAATTTCATTTTTTGAAGTGTGGACTACCGCCTCCTGAAAGCGATATGATTCATCCACACACTATAGGGAATATATTAAGGAATATTTTACTGAAATTATTTGATATATATGACATAAATATTATAATTTAATGATAATATATATATATATATAAATTTTTTTCATTTACTTACTTTATTTCAATATTACAAATAATAATTAAAACAACATTCATGTGTATGTATGTCCTACCGTATTCGTGAAAGATGTATTCCATTTAATATTTATATTTTTTTATAGATTCTAATAAATAAATATATTATGAATATTAATGATATTTATATAATGTTTTACATATTGTAAATCATGATATAACTACAAGGACCAAAAAATCACAAATTAAGACACATGTGAAAAACATAACAGATATTACCCGAATCAAAACCTTAACTTTGAATTGTTAATAACAGGGTAATATAAAGTCATAATAAAACCATATCTGGTATTATATATAATAATATGGTTATATAATATATTTATTATAAATTTATATTTATTATTCAAGTGGTTTTTATGGGTATGAATTGTGTCAAGAAATCAGGTAAGAGAATTTCATCTGACTTATTATTTCTATGAAATATATGACATGTTCAAAACTTGATTAATTTTTGTGGTGTATATAATGACACATGGATGTTATATAATTAATTTAATTCATTTAAGGTTATTAAAATATTTAAATTTATGTTATTATTTATGCGGATCATGATTCTATATTTAATCAAATAGTAAGATAATTTCATCTCAGTTTTTATTTTCATGAGATACATGCCATATTCACCACTCGATTATTTACTGTGGCGTATATTCATCCCTATGAAATTATATATAATTAATTTACATAATGTAATGATATTATAATATCTAAATTTATGTTATTCTTTCATAGTGATCACTATTATAAAGGTACTTAAGTATTAATGGTTTTATTATTAATTTCATATCACTTTTCATCTCATTATTTTCTATGAGCCATAAGCCATATTCACCTTTTAATTATTATATGTGGTGTGTATACTACCCATAAATGTAATCTAATATTATTATAATTATTTTTAGGGGAATTTAGATTTCCATTTTCTATTCTTTCTTTTATTGAGTTTATGTTTAAAAATTTACAAAATTGATAAAGTAATTTTTTTCTCAATTTTCCATCTTTGAGATAGAATCCATGTTATGCACCTATATTTTTCCATGAGGTGTATATACTTCTTTTTGAAATGTTATATCATTAATATAATTATTTATTTGATATTTTTTGTTTCATTTTATTTAATTATTTTGATTATATTATGATTCAAAGTAACCAAACTGGTAATGGTTTATAGCTACATCTCACCATTTATCAAGATTGTTTATGATTATTCTCTCATTGATAAAATATTATGATAAAAACCTCAAAAACTCTCATGAGTTTTATTATCCTGTAATTATTCATGTTATATCCAAGTAATGGTACCATTTTTCCACCCATTGGTACATAATATGATCAAGAATACGTTTTTGCGAAAGTACAACTTTACCTCTCTCATCGGTTAAAAATATGTGTTTTTTCAAAACCATGTTTTATAAAAAGGTTTTAAAAAATATTTTATGTTTAAAAAGCATTTCAAAGTGTTTTCAAAAATATATTTTATTTTTATATGGAAAATGGATCTAATTTGTTTTTCTAATATTCCATTATAATCTTTCAAGGAAAATGGTTTTCAAAATGTCATCATGTTTATTTTATATGTTTTAAAGGGATTTTTTTTTCAATATGATTTCAAGCTTCATTTATAATTTTTGAAGGAAAACTGTTTTAGAATTTTTTAAATTTTCTTTTATAAATTTTCATAAAAAATGGTTTTTAAAAAAATTTGCGATCTTTTTTTATAATTTTTCAAATAAAATGGTTTAGAATATGTTTTCATGCATATTTTATAATATCTAATGGGGAAAGGTTTTCAAAATGATTTTAATACATCTTTATATGATTTTAAAGTTTTTTAAAAATGTTTTATGTTTTATAAATCCTTTTAAAAATAATAAATAATTTTTTCCTCAAGAAATATTTTTTAAAAAATATATTTCAAAATTATTTTCCATCTAAGATGACATCTGTTGAAATCACTCAAGCCTTTATTGGAATTTATCTAAAGGTTTAATTCATATTATTTATATGAATGGTTTATGTTTTAATAGCATGATGTATATGAAACCTATTTCCCTTTCACAAGTTATATGTTTATGAAACATGTTTCTCTTAAATAGGTTATACCATGATAAATACTTATCAAAGCCTCTTCTCTTCCACAGGTTATACCATGGTAATGATTATGATACACACCTCTATTCATAGGGTTATACCGTGAATAATGATTATGAAACCTATATATCTTCCATTGGTTATGATATGATTAAATTTTTATGATACCCATTTCATTTCATTGGTTGTGATTTGATGTTTATGAAACCCATATATTTTTAAGGGTCATGATGTGATGCATGTTATATTATCTTGTGGAACATGTATGTAAGATTTTATCATGTGGTGGGTGGGACTTATATCTTCCTCTAATACATTAGGTAAATTTATATTTTGGATGAGATAATGATCAAAATCAAGTCGATAGGCATGATCCACTATTGAAGGTAGGGAAACTCAATCCACTATAGGAATATGGGGAAACCTGACCCCTTATAAAGAATAGAATGTGACTAGGGATGGTGGTGTGTCCAACCCATTAGGTGTAGTCACCATGAATATAGAATATTGGGAAATCTAATCCACTATGGAAAGATGGGGGAAACATGATCCCCTATGGGAAGATATAGAATCCCAATCCATGAAATGGAAATAACTGAGTCATAGGATGGTAGTGTGTCCCGCCCAGTATGTGTAGTACCTATGAAGTTCCATGATAAGTTCTAGCAATGCATATTTAATTTTTAGGAATGATATTTCATGTTTATGTGTGTACTGTAATTTATTTTCTTGCTCCAATGTTATGTTTTCATAGATTAGGCTCATGATTTCATTATGACTCATTGATTATGAATTGATAAGCTTTATGCCATGATTCACGTTTATGATATTCATGGTAAGATATTCTTATTATATAATCACATTCACAAACACTTATGATCATGTTGACGCTTACATATCTCCCTTGATTACCCATACTGATAATATAATCTCACCCTTTTTTATGTATCTTTCCTCAGGTTATGAAGATATATTTTAGGTCTAATATTTCTAAGAGGGGTTAGAGTCTTATAAAACCTAGTGGGAGATAATATAGCTCAATCATGTACCAACATTTCTGTTTCCATGTTTCTTAAGGCACTAAACCAACATGGTATTCAGGTGTCTATTTTGATAATGTATTATGTATTTCACAAAAATAATTTATTGTATATGTTAATTAAGACAATGTTTTTATAGAAAACACACCAATACATAGGTGTAAATTCACCTATATTAAATTGAATTTAATTTTCCTTTCATTCAATAATAAAATATAATCCCCATTCTTAAACTAAACCACCATATGAAAATTTAGGAACTAAATATATTTTTTCACCCCACATGTTGAAAATAAAATTTTTCAATGAATTTTGTATAATAAAACCCATATTTTAAAAATATATACATATTTTCAATTTAAAATACTAACCAATATGGAATAATCATGCATTAATTTAGGAAATATTTTCTCTACTTTCAATGGTTACACCATTAGTCAAATTTTAATGATTAAGAAAATATATCATAAGTTTTTTCCTACCAAACTTCTCAAAATCCATCGAGGTAAATAAATCTTATAATATACCAAGATAAATAATTAGAAGTCCCAAATGAATGTTCCATTGATTCGATTTTATACAGAATGACCCATATTAAGTATCAAGATGACTCTTCAAAAGTCCCAAAAGACTCTTATTAATATTTAATTTATCAAATAATGACTCTTATGAATTTCCATGATGAATCTTACAGATTCTAAAATGACTCTCCCATAGATTTAATTTATCATAAAAATATTTTTACGAAGTCACAACTTACTCTTCAAAAGTCGACACATAATCTTATGAATTTGACACTTACTCTTTTAAATTCAACACTTATTCTTCAAAACATTCCATTACGTATTTTGATTCTTCATTACATAGATGAAATTACACTTATAAACTCCTAAAACGATCATTAAAAAGTCACATGTGATAATTTTAATGTCACTAATTACCCTTATAATTTCAATAATTACTCTTAAAAATTGATGTAATAAATATAAAAATGTCATGAATTACCCATAAAATGTCACCAATGACCCATCCCATGTCACCAATGTCTCTGAAAAAGTCTAGTAAGTCTCATGATTTTGTCATATTCTCATTATGAGTCACAAAATGACTCTTCTAAAGCTGTACATAGAAAATTTCCTCCATAATTCTCCAACATAAAAATAATTACAAAATGTTCTTAATCCTATCAGAATATATCCAATACTCCTATATAATTCATCTAAAGTGTCCCTAATGACTTTTTGAGCTATTTTGGTAGTTAAATAAACAATATTTTCATAAAAAACAATCCAAAAATAAATTTATTGATAATTTCCTCAATAGGTATATAGAAAAATGAGTGTCTAAACCTAGAAAGAAATTTTTCAGTACTCATAAAACATAAGTTGGAAATGACTATAAAGTGAAATAAACCTAATAAATTCATCATACCATGTGTAGTGACATGAATATTTCTTAAGAGATACTTAAATTACCCATTAGTATCATATGTTGGGTCCTTTAAAGAGGGTATAATGGGAAATATATCCTATTGGTTGACCATATAATTTTTTTAAATGGATACATTAAAATTAGAATGTGGTATTTTCTCAAGGGGTGATTTTTTGTAAAATTAAATTCTAGTGAACTTATAAATGATATTTAATATATATTAAATAAATAATTTTTTATCCCATGAGTGTGAGAAATGATTCTGTTTTTTTTTGAAATAGATTTTAATAATAGTTTTTTTGAATATTTTAAATACTATTTTTATATTAGGTCATGATGTTTGTTCCGTTAATTTCAGCATTATAATATTTTGAAAATAAATAAAAATTTAAATATATTATTTATAGAATTGAACATGAAAACATTTAATATCTCCTAAATGGAGTTTGTATTTGAAACTCCAATGCTGCAGTTGAGTCTGGAATGAGGGTCTTTTCCTTATTGATGTATAATTTCCTTAGAATTTATTTAAACCCTTGGATTTAGAATATTCATGATTTAAATTAAATAAAAATAAATTATCATGTTTATTTGTGGTACAAAAAAAATTAGGTAGTGATATGTCACATGATGGGATGACTACATTCCATGGTGATGATGATATGGCAGGAATGAATCTAGATCTATTTATTTTTTGGCCTGACTTTTCTAATATGAGAGATAATAATTCGTGATATTATAATAGAATTTTATTTAGGGGGAATTGATAATGATTTAAGGAAAGTAATTTTATTTCCTCTAAATTAAACCTTCTACTAACTGTAAAAATCTCCCCCTCACCACAAATTTTTCATGGGTGGATGAAATTTGGTAATTCATCATTATATCTCTCTCTATACTCACACAAAATAGGGTGATATTAAATTTTCTTCATGTTTTTAACGGTGGTGGTGGAAACATAAAATAATAAATGTGAATGATTATCATGAAATTAATATTATCATTCTTGAAATGACATATTTTTTTATTCACCTCATTTATATTGTGTTATTTGATAACCTTCCTTTCATGATCAAATCTCTTATAACTTACATGGATCAAAAATGGGTAAATTATGAAGGGTTTAAATTTTGGTTAATTATCAAATATTTATTAGTAATTTAATAAAATATTACTTTTGAGGAAAATTGAATTCAATTTCAAATGGTTAAAAATATGATTTGTTGTTCTTCTTCAATAATGGGGTTTGGTGGGTTTTTAATAGAAAATCATTCTGCATTTGAAATTATTTATGTTCAAAGGAATTATCAAGGTAAAAATTCATATGTGAAAAATATTATAATTATAATATTATAATATAATAATATTTAAATAAATTATTCTTTTATACCTCAAAGAATGCACGATGGATACTTTAATCTTGTCACAAATATATTCATTTTCCAACTCAGGTTATTTAAGTATTATTTTTTAATTAAATTAATGATATTTTTAAAGGAAATCAAATTAAATAATTGAATCATGTTATTTTATCTTCACATGATTAAAATAATATTTTTTCACCACTTATATTTTTCCTTCTACCATGCTAGTTAATTTATTTAAATTTTTTATTTCTTGTATAGGTAATGAATGGGGATAATTCCTCTACATTTTTCATGATTTTTCATTCAATAAGTTTCCATGTATTATTTATATAAAATAGTTTATTATTGGTTAAAATTATTTATAATAATAATTATCATTGATATAAGTTATTATTTAATAAATTATTTCTCTGTTAATTTTTTTATTCTTATAATTAGAGAAAATTGATAAACTTTTACGTTATGAATAAAAAAATCTAATATTGTTTCATTCTCATGTTCTCTGATGAACTAGAATTTGAGCCCATCTTAAGGGGGTTAGGATCTCCCATTTCCATCATCATCTAAAATGTTCTCTCTTTCTTCACATTTGGTTTTGATAGCGATAATATGATGCTAAAATTGAGGAAAACCATATATTCATGGGATTGGAAATGTAACAATGATAATTTGACGTATTTTTGGAACTGTTTGATGGATATTTGGATAAAAATGGACTATATAATGACTTATTTGTAAAAATATCACTGGTAATGTGTGAATGACGTTGTAAAGAAAATATTCTTGGAAACAAGTGGTGGTACATTCAGAAATGGTGGAAACAATTGATGGGTATGTGCTTTAAAAGTAAATTGATGACATGTTGGTTTATACCATGCCATGGTCTATACTTATGTACTCAAAGTATTTTTTTTATTTAAAAATGTCATCCATTTTAGTAAAATGGACACCTATCCTAATCAAAACTGAGAAAAAAAATATGATTGTTTTGATGCTTTCTAATAATGACCCATAAGTCATTTTTGACATATAGGAATCAACAACACCACAATTAGATTCATGATGTGCTCGGGCTGACTCAATGTGTCCATTAATATATTAAAATTTACATTTTATTTCAAAAAGTGTGAGTCACTGAAAACTGATCAAATATGATCGGATATTCTTGATAATTTTGGATAAAATTCATATTTAATTTTTAAGGTGTAGGATTCCATTTCCTATCAAACTGATACATGATGTGATCAAAATGAACCAAAAGTGCTCATTTCTAGTTTAAAATTTTATTTTAGTAAAAATGACAACTAAATTACTCAAAAACTGTGAAAATACATTCATATTGTCTTCATTATTTAAGAAAATTATCCACAAGTAATTTGAGACATGTTGAAATCAACTACACCTCAATCTAATGCATAGTGTGACCAATATGACTAGAAGTGCATATTTGGTTGTTAAATTGACATTAATTGTTGTAAAATTATCACTTTCTATTAATTTATTTATTTACATTATTACTAACCTAAGAATTGTTTTCATATACAGATGCATTATTATTCTGAAAAAGGGGGGATTTGTTTTCCAATAACACGAGTCGGGCCAGGATTAAAAGATAAAGGAACATTGATGTATTTTAATTAATGTAATAATTTTTATTTATGTAATTTTACGAACTAATGTTTTTAATGTATATAATATAGTGTTTTTTACTTGTGTTTGTGTTGAAAATTTCATGTCATTTAAATCCTATATTGGGACTTTTTTTGTTGATTTTTGTTTTGTTTATGGTGCTACATTGTGCTGTTATAGTACACTCCAGTGTGCCCCTTTATCACCACTTTTGAAAGTGATGATATAGTTATACTTTATCTACACTCATAGAAGTGATGATAATTCATCTATTTTATCTGTACTTTTTCAACGCTGATAAAAGACCAGGGATTTTATGCTTTTTCAAGTATTTAGCACTTTTCTAGTGCTGATAAAGGTCATTTCTAATGCGGTTAAAGACCAGTTTTTTGGTAGTGGTGACATCTCAATGAGATATAGTCAATGATGGTAATGTTAAAATCATCCAAATATAGTATAAAATAAACCATCTCTAGGAAAATCTATCTTGATTATAACATGTATACAAAATATGATATAAAACTATATTGGAGAATTATGGGCTCCTAGCATGGAGGATAATTCTATACTCAAAGATGTTTCTAGGGTGGATTCATTATTGGGGACCATGGAGGTAGAAACTAAATATGTTTTACAATTTCACTAATACATTTCCTCCATAGAGAAAAAATATGTAAAGCTCAAAGACTCCTCTGAATGAATGTCGTGATGGGATTGTATTTTGGTGATTTTTTTAATTTTTTTGTTCATGGGAGAGACTCCAATATGTGGAGTATCCTCATTCTGCATACTATCAATGAAAAAATCTTTTGAACATTATAATTAATTTTAAATCTTTATTTCATTCATTATGTGCATGAAATTTTACTAATTTTATATTACATGAATCATCGATGATACCCATCCTTTATATATTACCATGTAAACATAAATTCCAATATTTTAACTCTCAAATAAAAATAGATTTCTCTTCAGAAATTATCATGAATGAACACCTACATGAGATTCTGCATTGATGTACATGCTCCATTTTTTCATATATTACCTAATTTAAAATGTATTATTTGGGTGAAATATATATCACAGAGCAAGAAATCACTATTTATTTCTAAAGTCAATTTAATTAGCGAAAATATATTTATTTTTATAGGATAAAATGATGATCCCAACATTATAGAATCATTTTCTATTTTTTTACCCTATCTTTTTCCAAATCTTCTTATGTTGAAAGCTTAGTGGGCTTGGACATGGATTTCTCTCAGGCTGCCTTCGTATGAGTTTTTTACATGACCATTTTAATGATTTTCCATTATATTAGTTGTCAACATTTATCATATCCTACAATGTTCATATCCAAAAATAAAATAATGAACTTTTGTCTAGGGTGCCCATTTTAGGATTTAGCATGTATAGAATTGTATCTCTTTTTTTAAGTGGTGGCTTTAAAGTATTTGAAATTATACCACTATTGTTCTATAGTTTATGGTATTCTATAATAGGCTTTTATTTCTGGTAATATTCCATTTTCAATGTAATGTACTTTATACATTTTAATATCATGGTGTGGGGACTTCTACTATCCAATTTAATTTCATGCACTAAGGATATATTTTTTGTAGTTTAACATCATGTGGTAAGGAAATCTATCATGTAGTTTAATGTAATTTGGTAAGGATATTTACGTTGTGCTTAACGTCTTGTGGTAAGGATGTAAAAATTACATGTGGTTTAATGTATTTATTCTAGGACATGATTTTTGAATATAGAATGGGGATGACATGCTGGGGATGACCCAAAACATCCTAAGGTTCTAAGTTACTCCATAGTGTTTCCAGGGATCATGAGGATGGGAGTTCCATACCTACAAGGAGGAAATTTCTCCTGTTAGTAGGTCAGAATACAGTATGCCTCAGCCCATAGGGATTACATGCATGGTATAGTAGATGAGTCCCCATTATTTTTTAAGGGAATTCAATATTTTAGGTATGGTATTGGTGGATATTAAAATATTTGGGAAAATGATTCAACATGGATAACTAGAGTATGGGTGGTGTAATTAAAAACCCAAAAGTTAGAATCGATGAATATGGAATGGGGAATACATACCAGGGATGGTCCAAAAAACCTTATGGTTATGAGCTTTTATGGTGTTACCAGGGCTCATGAGGATCAGATTTCCTTACTTGAAAGGAAGGGATGCATCATGTTGGTAGGTCAGAAGCCCTTATGCATGAGCCCATACATATTAGATTCATGTTTAAAAAAAGGGGATCCCAACTCTATTAAAAGGTCCATGGGAGATTATTGAAGACTCAAACATCTATAAAATGAAGTGGGGTATGGAGAAAATAACTATATAGGTAGGTTTATAGCACACTTGGGTTGTTTAGATTTTGTTTAGGGAGTCTTGGACCTTATTCTCTATGGTTTTGAGTCACATGGTGTGGGCCATAAAATTTATCGGGAACAGAGTATTACATTCCTTATTTGAGAAATGGTACAATAAACTGTAATGTTTTTTCAATGGTGTGAGATCCACTTGAATAGTAATTCAATGGGGTTCTAAATAATGATCTAGCAGTATATGAGTTAACCAAAGGTTGGAACTAGTGGGTATAGTTAAACCATTGGTAATAGAGAAATCCAATAATTTTCCATGTGGTCAGAATAATAACTCTTTTATTTAAGGGGCCCATCCTAGGGCCGAAGGATCCATACAGATTTACCAGTCCTTGTTACCATTTTACTATCAGAAAGAACTAATAGAATAGAGACCAAGGTATGTGGAGTTCCAAGATAATTGTACCAACTTTAGGAACTTTATATTTCATCTTATACAACAAAGGAATGGAGGTGGATTATGAAAAGTGTAATAATAAAGGAGGATTTGAGCTCCCTAAAAGTTGTAACACTACATAATGAACATGTTATCATAGTGAGGAGAGGTGAAAAATTGCTACTCTAACTTTTTCTTAGACCAGGTGTCCAGCGATCATGGATCAGCTTGTACTAGTTCTATAAAATGGGTCCTATAATCTTTAGGACTTATTTATTTATGCTATAAAATTTTCCATATCTCCGGAGTTGATGAGTTTAGTAAGCATACAATTGAATTATTATTAGTCCTCCTTTTTTGTGTTTTTATCCCCACAAGTTCTATGTCTATTTCACTAGAAGTTTTTATAGTCTTGCGTTTTAGGCCATCAAAGGATAAATATTACAGGTTTTATAACTTTTAATTAATTCTACATAGTTTATGGTCGTGAAACACATGGAAGTAATATGATGTGAATGATAGAATACATTCTAATTATGAAATTCTTGGTTAAGAGTACTCCAACCTCATTTTGAGATGTAAAGGAAAATATTTTCAATCATGTATTGAGGTTCTCATTCCATGAGTAATCATATTGGATAATCATTATATAGATAACCTAGAATACCCTAAGGTCCTCAGTTCTTCCATAGAGGCATCAGGATCATGAGGTTCATAAATCCCTTCCTATAGGGCCAAGATGTATCTAGTTGTTAGGTTAAAGACCTTATGAATTGTTGACATGGTCAAATAGAGAGATATATTTTCCTTCCCAAGCACTATGAAAGGTTTTCAATAACCCAAGGTGCTCAATACATGAATTATGATTTATGGGTTGAGGTGATTTTTATGGAGGGAGAAACTATTTTTCTGGATAACTAGGGTTATCATCTTGTTGTACTTTCATATGTAATGTTGATTCATGATAACCTACAAATTTTAACATCATTTAGTGGAGAAATATCTATCATGATTTTTATTTTCATGTGATAAGGATGTCTTCCTTTCTATTTAACATCAAATATTATGAAAATTTTCCTTGAAATTTATCATCATGTGGTGAATATGTTTTCCCTGAAATTTAATGTCATGTGGTAAGGATGTGGGAACTAACCTGAAATTATCAAAGATACCATTGGGGAAACTTTTCACTTGCTGTGATTGTTTAGATATAGGGAAAATATTATGTCCTTATAAAAGATTATATGCGCGTATCCATATACTAGATCCATTACTTCATAGATTTATCTCATGTGGAAGTATGCTCTATATAGATATTACTCGTGTATAGGCAAAAAAATCTTGTATTACCTGACCCTCTTTAAATAGAGGTATATTATACTTATATGGATAGGATTACCTGGGATTCACTATGAACATGTTAAGGTATGTAATCAGGGCATTATCATCTCCTTTATGGAAGTCTCTTCATGTAGATCTGAATTTCATGCAGGGGATATGGGTGACTAACTCAGAGAAATCTTGTCTTCAAAGAGTATGAATACCATGGAATTTAAGTATAAAAAGATACAATGTCATAATATTTCTTTGAAAATGGGTACAGTGCACAGGTGTGTAACATCAAGAGAATCCAAATTAACTTGAATAGTTGGGTTATGATTTATGTAAATCATAACCAAAGAATATCTATGTTAACTAGAGGTGAGAAATAGTGGGAATAGGTCCACCATTGGTGAAATAAGGAGACCAATATTTTCTACATGGTTGGGATAATAACTCTTGGATTTGAAGGGGACCTTCTTGGGATCCAAGGGACTATTTGGATGAGATAGTCTCTATTACAAGTTTTTGTAGCAAAGATCCAATGGAAATGAAGACCTGGGTCCATGGGGTTCCAATAGAAGGATATCAACCCAAGTAACTAGGTGTGTCATATTAGATATCGAAGATATAACGATTCTTCCTAGAAACTGTAATATTCAAGAAGGGTTATAGAACACTAAAGTCCATGAAAATCTGTATTGAACACATTTATATGCGAAGGAATAGAAAAAATTATTCATGGATACACAATGATCATAGAGGATGATATTTTCAATGTAGAGAACATTTTGTTGTGAATTTTAATGTCACGCAACTAGGATGTCATAATACGATTTAACATCATGTTTCTAGGAAAGGATCATACTGTTTATGGTCATAATACTAAGACATGATTCCTGATATGAGTTGTGTCTCCATCATATCACCCAGAGCATCTTTCTATGTCCTCTAAGCTCAAATTATCCATGATCATCATAATAAAGAATGGGTAACATGGAATTCAACTGAGTTGTGTTAGAGTGGGTCTTAGATAGATCACCACATAGGTCAGTCCCATATTTAGTTAGCGGTGAATTTTTATAATTTTATATATTTTTTGATAATCCTAGGATTGAAGATCTCGGTTTCACTATATATATTGGGATGGATGGAATCAAGAGACATGTAATTATAGCATGAAATATCCTTATTCTAGTCTGACCCATACACTGGAAGGGGGGATATTTCTTTATTATGGATGGACGAAGGATCAGAGTTACGGGAATCACTATGTATCATGTGATGGTGGGAACTATGACATACATATTTCTTAAATAGGAAACTCTCCCCATAGTTCTGACCCATACATATAGGAGGAATTATTTTCCATGATTGTTGTCGGTGGACACAAGATTGGAGATATGGGTTTCAATAAATATCCTCTGATGAAATGAATCAAGACACACATAGTTCGTGAATGGGAAACTCTCCATATAGGTCTAAACCATACGTAGAGAGGGGGTGTATTTTTTCCATTTATGTTTGTGACTAGACCTAGTATTGGAGATCCTAACATCACAACGTATCCTATTTTGAATGGAATCAAGCAATATATAGTTCATGAACATGAAAATATTCACATAGATCTAAACTACACAAAGATCATAGAATTATTCCCATTGATTGTTGTGGGGCGACCTTAAATCCGAGATCCAGGATTCACTATGTATCCTATGATGATAGGAATCAATCCACGCAGAGGAAGACACTCCAAGTATGTTTAACCGATACACTAGGGAGGGGGAATTGTTTTTGTAGATTTTTGTGGTTGTAAATAGGATTAGAGATTTTGGCATCAGTATATATATTATGATGATATGAATCATGTCACACATATTTTATGAATTGATGTGTGGTGTTATACAAACACCAAGCAAAGAGGTCCTCTCAAGCGAGGTCCATAGAAATGCACTATTTTGTGTCATACAAGGGATGTGAACCATGTAGTTTAACATCATGAGGGAAAGACTCATGGTGTTCCTTTTATGTTCATTCATCGAAGACCAAAATAACCCTAACATGAATAAATGTTTTTTGATCATGTTGGGAAGCCTTTTCCAAAATTACTAATCCAATGTAACATATACTTAGTGTGTGAAACAAATAATAAAAAGGGTTTCTCTCACCATAGAAGGGTGATTAAAGGAAATTATAGTGTAATTTTTTTTCATGTTGTATTCAGGGAAAGAAATGGGATCTAGGCATTGCTACTTATCCAATTGAAATGAGAATAAATCCATATATAGTTATGGAAAACCATGTAGTTTAACATCATGAAAAAAGGACAAAGGTTCCTCAACCAGAAAAAGAAGCCATAAAGCCTCGACAATGTTGTCTATGCATTCATGAAATAATCTTGTGAGAGGCATCCCATGTTTGTGATATGACGATTCCTTAGATGTTTTTATGGATTATTATGCTTATAACATAGGGTAACACTAAATTTTAATTTCCTGTGCAGAAGAGGTTGTCACACAATTTGATTTCCTATGACTAAGATAATTATATTGTGGATAAAACCAGGATTCACGATCTGGGTATTTCTACATATCCTACAATGGAAGGAATAAATCCAAATATAGTTGTTTAATGGGGAGATTCCCTATGTGGATTTGCATCACACACAGAGATGATGAAACTTCATTTTTATTTCACACAAATCTTTCTCATGTGCAGAGAATCGTCCTTGAAGTGGATCTCTACATGTAGTTTAACATCATGAATTGAGGATGTAAGATGTTGTGTAGTTTAAATTATTGAATCCCAAAAACAATCCATGTAGTTTTAACATCCTATGGTAGGGAAATATTCTATGTAGTTTTTTGTCCTGTGGTAAGGGAATATCATGCTGTTTAACATCTTACAACCATGACTTCTTCCTTGTTATTTAAGGTCATTCAACAATGTCGTATTTCATAAATATTAATTTCATGAAATAATTAAGCATTAATTTTAGTTTAAAATCATGATGTTAATAATTAATCCTTTCATTTTAACATCAGGTGGATAGGACCTCTTCGTTGGAGTTTGACATCATGAATCTAGGATATATTCTTTATAGTTTAACATTGTGTGGTCGGGTTGTTGAAGGCTATGATGATATCTATCCAAAATATTTATTGAGAAACCCTTCATTGGGGGGAGTGCATGAAATGTTCCATAAAATTGTGGCCAATGAGTATGCTCTGTTGGAATAGACTTTATGTATAATTTAAATCCCTTCCCATTTGGTTTCCAACTTTGGATGTTTTTTTCCTGCAATCATTAGGGTTATGAGAGCCAATACCAGTTATCCTTAAAGAAATAAGCACAGGTTAAATTATTTTATTGAAGGCCCATGCAATCTGATTATGATGGAATTATAGGTTATGTAGTGTATGCAACCTTTTCTTATCGAGTCTCTCCATCTGACCCAACATCTTTTTTACTTTCTCATTGTTTGAAATTTTTCCAAAGATTCATATTCAAAGTGAGGGAAACTTGGATTGAATGGGGAATGACCTTAGTTCCTTATGATAGTGAATATGGAGTTTCTTGTGTAGAAGTGTTCATGGGGGAACAATCGGCCCAGAAATCATGGAGGATCTTGACTGGACAATACATCATGTCTTTATCTACCATCTTTTGGGGTATATATTACAGTCATACTGAAGGATTTTTTCCCCATTTTACACTTCATGAGAGTGGTATTAATGGTTGGAATAAATCTTTTACTCCTAGTATAATTTATATAGACCGTAAAATACATGTTGATGTTATTTTCCATTAGTATCATATGACAGACTCGAAATCAAGTGATGATGTTATATTTAAGGAATTATTGATATTTCTCATTCCAAATTCTTTGAGGTTTATTTCCTCATCCCATGTGGAAAAGAATTTTGTTGGGTTATAGATGGAATTAAACTACATATCTATGGTTAGAGGATATGGCCCGGAAACATCCATTCCCCATAAAAAAAGAGAAACTAAAATTTAACCGTATGTAGAAATTCTTTGGGTTGATGGATGATTTTTTCATGGATCTTGTATCATCTGATATTTTATGAGAGGTATATCTTTTTTTATGTCTTACGTTATATAAAACATCAAAGGAATCTTTCATCACACACAACACTATCTTTTATTTCTTTACATGCAATCGCGAACTTCCACGATAGCGTGTGTTGTACGCAATATCGAGTTTCCGTAAACAACGACATGCTATTAAAATATTATATAAACTAGTTGTTTTGAATAGTAATACCCAATTTTTGAATTTTTATAAATTTTATCTTTTAAAATGAACTTCATTTTTGGTTTCGGAATATTGAAATTATCCTAGGTTGAATTTTTGATATTTTTCTGAAAACTTTCAATTTTTGATGAAAAGTAAAAACACTAGGTTACTATTTAAAAACCGACTTTTTATTTAAATAATTATTTATTTTATTTAAATTTATTTTAGGTAAAAATTGATACATAATACCTATATAAGTTGAAAGTAATTCACTGGATTCATTTTATAATAATTTTAGATATATAAAAAGTTTATTGAACTTTTTACCGTCTTTAACTCACTTCTAAGGAGAGTTTGAAAATTTACATAAAACTTAATTTTACCGCTTCTATGAGTGGAATTTCAAAAATCCGAGAGACATGGTTAATATCAAAGAGGAAAATGTGGTTCAATAAGATAAAAATAATTTTTGGTGAATAGTAACTTTTTACTTTTATTTACCACGGTTAAAATTAAATAGGGTAATTAAGGGAAAAAATGGTATTATTATTATCCTAACAAATGTCCTAATTCTATTGGATACGTTTAATTCGACCAAAAACAACCTTAGGAATAAAATATGACCATTATTTCCACTTGGATTAGATTATGACATTTAATATTATTTTATTTAAAGAAGAGTTAAAATAGTTATAATCAAAGTTTAATAACTAAAACATTTTTAATATAGGGTTATACATAAGATAATTTCGACTATTAATATTCATTAGAAATATAAAATTATTTCCTAGATAATGGTATTTTATTTATAATTTTTAGACATTATATAATTTTATTTATTTGTGACACAATGATGATGTAGTAATTACTTTATTAATGAAATATTAACATAATTGATATTATAAATACCCAAATAAATGTAATTTGAGACTTTTTATTAATTAAAATAATTTTATAGGTTAATATTAAATTTTAGTATTGATTTAATTAACTTTTATCGAACTAATCATGCTTTTATGATTTTCAAAAAAAATCAATTACCAAATAGTGTCAAAATTGACATAAAATTGTTTTTAAAACAATTATTATATTATTAATTGTTATTTTATTCCTAAAAATATAAGGCTTGGAGAAATGTCTTAGATAAGGCTATATATATTAATAATTAACATCTTGGGTTTCGTTTCTCTTGTTATAGTAAGTTTAATAACCATATAGTGTAAGGAAATAAGAAGACACGATAAATGTTAAATTATTTAACTTAGAGTTAAATATAAATGATAAGGTTAAAATAGTAACCTAAACTTGACTAAAGTATATTGGTAGAGAGGATTTAGACCCATATCCTCCTTAGCTTCTAAATAAATCAATTTGGAGCTATTAAAAACCGAATATGACTTTGTAATAAAATAATATTTTCAGTTTTCCTAAGGTGTCTCTCTCCTCCCTTATAAAAGGGAACCTCCTCCCTCTCCTCCTCACACCACATTGAGTCTTAAAGCTCTGCCAACCCCTGAAAATTTATCTTCTCCACTTCCCTAGAAGCATACTATGTGTCCTGGTCTTCTTCAAAGACCATATTTGGTGCCCTTAGATCAGGTTAAGAAGAGGCGCTTCAAAGAAGAGGTAATGTCTGTTACCGATTCTTTCAACTTTATTTCTTATTCTACTTCTTCTTATTTAGTTGTTTCATTATGAATAAATAACATCAGTATCACTCATATACTGTTATGTTATTATAAATATGAAACAACCCTATTTCACCTTCTATCCATCTTACGGAAAATGAAATCACCGCGCGTGCGTACGTACGGAATACAGTTTCCACGCCGTGGTGTAATATGTTTTCCACCACCACCTTACTTGGATGGGTATAATGGTGTAAATAATAACTATATATGATTATTTTAAAGTGATATTGATTCTGAAATAGTATAAATACACTTAAATACAATTCCACGATCATGGGAACGATATCATCGCACGTGCGTACGTACGGCCTACCGTCTCCACGATGTGATGTGACCCGTTATACATGATCTTCATTGAATAATGACTATATAAATTGATTTAATTAATAAATATGATATATGTTACACTAATACCATTCTGGAAATAAGGTATCTATAACCTTAAAATAATAATAAGAATTTATTCGACAAGACAGGCATAAGAACATAAAGCAATGAACACCCGAATAACAAGTAGCAATCAAATATTACTAATAAAAAGATAAGAATATGACCATATATTATATCATAACAAGGAATATGATTCTGTAATAAGTCTATGACATTATTTAAACCATTATACAGGAGGTTCGGACACATACAAATCATATCAGACCTAAGGTAAGGGAAAATCTCGCAGTCTCATTTTTATCCGAGATTGTTTATATTTCAGAATTTACTGGGGAATATTTATCATCCACATCCATATTTCCTCAATATGTATTATTATTTCTATCCTTATATAATTTATTAAATCCAACTTTACCCAGTGGTGAGTTTTTAGTAAAAGATGTGAAAGGAATCTTTTGTCGTTTTTAGTACGAGGTACTTTTTGATTTTTCCAGCCAAAGTACGAGGAGAATATTCTTTTTTAACTTATACAGAATGAATGGATTTTTATGGTTTCATAGAAAATTATTTCCATGAATCTTAATTTACAAGTTTTCATGTTTTTTTTAATCAACTTCTTTTTTTAAAATTGTATGACATGTTAAGAAAGGAAAAAAATTTGAAGTAGAAAGGATATTTTCCTCAAGAATGAAGTTCAAGTGTTTTATCAAAATTATTTTCCATATAAGATAATATAGTGTTCTGTTTCTATCACTATTTATAAATTGATATGATTATGTTATGACGGAATTATTTTTATGATGTCCTTTTATCTTATATGGATTATGTTATGATGGCATGATGTTTAAGAATCCCATTTTTATTACATGGGTTATGCTATGATGTATGATTTATGATCTTGTGGAACACATATAAATGGTATCATTATGAGATGGGTGGGACCTATATCTCCATCCAATGCATTGGGTAATGATTTATATCTCAGGAGATAGACATGGCCGGAAAGGTAGGTTAATCCGGTTCTGTGATACAGGACTGAAACAAGGAGTGAACTCGGTTCAAAAATAGACTTTGTCCACTAGGATAGTCTTGGAAATGAGTCTTGAATACTAAAAAATGATTCTATATGATTATATGTGTATGAAATAAAGTTTTATGTTTTAATTTATTATTATTGGGATTACATTTTACTACTATGGTTTATCCCATGTTTTGAAATTATGATCTCTTTTGCAGGTTAATATTTCCAAAATGTTATGTTCTTATGAATATGATGTGATTGATATTTCTTTTTTTTACCCTTAATGAGCATTTGAGCTCACTATTTTGTATGTTTTCTTTTCCCCAGGTCAGGAAGAAGGGTATTAAGTAATATATGCCAAAAGGGACTCTAGATATGATAAAATAAAAGGGAGACAGTGTAGATGATTTATGAACCAGTTGTTTATGTATCCCAGTTTCTAAAGACACTATACCTATACGGTCCTTTCATGGCTTTGTTATATGTTGTAATAAGTGTGCTTAAATTTTGAATTATTAACAATGTATGTAAAGTATGGTTCATTATAGTTGGTATCAGAGGAAGGTTATAGTCAACCATTAGAAACTAGGATGTGAAAGCCTTAGTAAGAACCCTAAGGATATGTCTAAGCATAGAAAAAAATCATAGTGGTTTAGAAATGTACATGAATAACCTATAATAAGACCTAAAGAGTGAAATTTTATTCTTGATTATGTGGTTTTACTATTATGATTAGTGTTTCTCACACTTTGATTATTGGTTTTAGTCAATGTTTGGAACCCGAATGAACTGTGTTAATGCTGAATGCAACAGGAAATTCAATGATTGTCCCCCTGAAAAACCAAACTTTATCAGATCTGGAATGAAAAATCTTGTAGCCATGCTCAGAAAACTATCTCAATCTATGAATCATGCAGAAATTCCAAACGAGTAAAGGAAAGAGCACCATTCAGTTGAATCCTTCATGAGGAAGCGTCCACCCTCATTCAGCGGGTCTACTGATCCATTAGTGGATGAACAATGGATTAGTACAACTGAAAAGATATTTTTAGTTCATCAATGTTTGGAACATGATAAAGTCGTCTTAGCAGTTTATCATTTGGAAGGTGAAGCTGATAAATGGTGGAATCTTATTAAGAATACAAGGCCAAGAGTTGAAATTGAGTCCATGGAATGGGATGAGTTCAAGAACTTATTTTTCAATAAGTACTTCCCTTGCATTATTCGAACAAATATGGATAAGGGGTTTCTTGATCTGAAGCAAAAGGATGATGAATCTATTGGTACCTATGAAAAAAATATTACAAGACTTTCAAGGTACGCTTCTGGGGTTATTATCCAACCTGAGAGTAAGATTGATCGATTCTTTAGTGGCTTAAAACCAAGTATTCGACAGGAGTTAGCCATAAGGGTCTTCAATAGATACAAAGAAATTGTTTGATGTGCTCTAAAGGTTGAGATGGATATTGGAGTAACCCATCAGTCATATGCGTTTGATAAGAAGAGAAAAATGGAATTCAAAGGGAAATATAAAGACCACACTGAAAATAAGATGAGTTTTCCCTTATCCTCAAAGTGTGGAATGAAATATGGAGGGAGTGGTCTTAAAGGGACAAGTAAATGCTTCAAATGTAGAATGGAAGGTCATCAGGCATTTGAATGACGCAATGATGGGAATAAGATGTCTAGTGAAGCGAACAAAGAAAAGGCTACACAGAGTGCACCTCCTACACTTTAATGTTACAAGTGCAAGGAAATGTGGAATTATTCCAATCAATGCCCTAATCTAAGGGTTTTTTATGATGATCGACGTCAACAAACTCTTAAGGCCAAAGAAAAAGGAAAGTCACATGCAATTTCTATCAGCGATGTGGAGTATGATAACGAAGTTGTGAAAGGTACACTTACCATCCACTCTAAATTAGAAAATGTTTTAATTGATTCTGGATCCACCCACACTTTTATTTCTAAAGAATTTTCTAAGGGTATCACAGTATTACCTCAGTAGTTAGATATTGAGTTAGTTGTGACAACACCTAATGGAACAATAGTCACATCAAAAGTTTACAATTCTTCTCTGATTGAAGTTTTTGGGAAAGTTCTTCCTGCAAATATTGTGATCCTTCCTATAGTGGAATTTGATGTGTTTCTTGGCATAGACTGGATTTCTTTATATGTAGATCATATAAATTTCCAATGAAGTGAATTCAAATTTCATATTCCAGATCAATCTATGATCGTCTATCGATGCAAGGATGAACCTAACTTTCTAGTGGAAATTTCATCCATCTTATGGGTGTTGATTCCACTAAATGAAGGTTATTTATCTCAAATGGTTGGAGAGAAACTCACGATTAAGAATATTCCCATTGTATGGGAGTTTGATGATGTATTTTCGGCGGAATTCCCTGGTCTTCCACCAAATTGTGAAGTTGAGTTTTCAATAGAACTCGTACCGGGTACTTTACCTATTTCAAAGACACCTTATCGAATGACCCTAATTGAGTTACAGGAATTGATTAAGCAACTCCATGAGAATCTTGATATGGGATTCATACAGCCTAGTGCATCACCTTGGGGAGAACCGGTTCTATTTGTTTAGAAGAAATATGGATCAATGAGACTCTGCATTGATTATCTAGAACTTAACAAGATCACTATCAAGAACAAATATCCTCTCCCACACATTGATGACTTATTTGACCAACTACATGAAGCTCAATACTTTTCCAAGTTTGATCTTTATTCAGGGTATCATCAATTAAGGGTGAAAAGGGAGGATATACCAAAGACGAAATTCCGTACAAGGTATGGACATTATGAATTTATAGTGATGCAATTTGGTCTTACTAATGACCCTGCTATCTTTATGGATATAATTAATAGTGTCTTTATAGAATATCTTGATCAGTTTTTTGTAGTCTTTATATACGATATTATTGTCTATTCAAAGAGTAAGGAAGAACATTAAGATCACTTGAGATTTGTATTGAAGACCCTGAGAATGGAGAAGATTTATGCCAAATTTACCAAGTGTGAATTTTGGCTTCAAAAAGTCACATTTTTGGGTCACATAATCTCAAAAGAGGGGATATTTGTGGATCTAGCAAAAACAGAGGTTATCGAAAGATGGTCGAGACCAACAATAGAAACTAAGATTCAAAGTTTTCTTGGTTTGGTTGGATATTATCGACGTTTTGTGAAATTTTTTTCATGATTATATAATCCACTCACCAGGTTGACTCGAAAAGGAGTTAAGTTTGTTTGGATAGAGGAGTGTGAAGAGAATTTCAAGGAGTTAAAAAGAAGGTTATCCAGTGCACCTGTGCTCACACTACCTTGTAATGGAGAAAGGATTGTGATTTACAGTGATGCATCCACGAAGGGACTGGGGTAGTTCTCATCCAAAATGATATGGTGATAGATTATAACTCATGATAGTTGAAAACCCATGAGCAAAATTACCCAACTCATGATTTGGAGTTAGCTGTGGTAATCTTTTCATTAAAGATTTGGAGGCACTATCTTTATGGAGAAAGGAGTGATATTTATTCTGATCATAAAAGTTTAAAGTATATTTTCAAAAAAGGGGTTGAATATGCGCCAAACAAGATGGTTGGAGATGATTAAGGATTACCACTGCCCAATTCATTACCACACTGGGAAAGAAAACAAGGTGGCAGAGGCATTAAGTCGACAAGACCATGCTAGATTATCCATGATGAGGATAAAAAAAGATCCAATATTTATGGATTTACAAAGGATGGATCTTGGAATTATAATAGAAGGGTAAAAATCTTATCTTTCTCAAATGAATGTTCAACCATCTATACATGCGAAGATTAAAGAGGCACAAAACAAAGATGTAGAGTTACAAAAGATGGTGAGAAATGTTCCTAAATTCAACCTTGATTATGATGGAATAATAAGGTTCAGGAATCAGGTTTGTGTTCCTCCCATCCCAGAATTAAAGAAGGAGCTACTGGATGAGGCTCATAGTTCTTCATTATCTATTCATCCTGGAAGCACAACGATGTATAGGGACCTAAAAGAGTACTTATGGTGGGATGGCATGAAAAGAGATGTTGCTGAATATGTCTCTCGATTCCTGGTTTGTCAACAAGTTAAAGTTGAGAGACAGAAGTCTAAGGGGATGTTACAAACATTACCCATACCTGAATGGAAATGGGAAAACATCACAATGGAATTTGTCACCAGACTTCCTAAAACATCCAAAGGCAATAATTCTATCTAGGTCATAGTTGATCATCTTATGAAGTCGGCATACTTCATTACTATTAGAGAAGATTTCTCTCTTGATCATCTTTCCAGGATATATGTAAAGGAAGTGGTAAGATTTCATGGGGTACCAATTCCCATTATATCTGATCGGGATCTGAGGTTTACATCGAAGTTCTGGAGAAGTCTTCAGCATACTATAGATTCAAAGTTGAGTTTCAGCACTGCTTATCATCCTTAGAAATACGGTTAGTCTGAGAGAACAATTTAAACTCTAGAAGATATGTTGATAGTTTTCTCTATGCATTTCAAAAGAATTTGGGATCAAAACCTACCTTTGGTGGGATTTTATTATAATAATATCTTTCACTCCAGTATTCAAATGGATCCTTAGGATGATCTATATGGAAAGAAATGCAGGACTCCAACTTGCTGGGATGAAGTTGGGGAAATAAAGCTATTAGGTTCTGATCTTGTTGATGAGATGGTAGAAAAAGGTAAGATCTATTCAACAAAACAAAAGAGAAGCTCAGAGTCGAAAAACAGTCATGCTGACAACCGAAGAAAATACCTAGAGTTTGAAGTGAGTGATAAAGTGTTCTTACGAATATCTCTTTGGATGAGAGTAATGGTATTTGGAAAGAAGGGAAAGCTAAGCCCTAGGTATATCTGTCCTTTAGAAATACTAGATCGTGTTGGGAAGGTAGATTACCGATTGGTGCTTCCACTGAATCTCTCTCATGTTCCCGATGTGTTCCATGTATCTATCCTAAGAAAGTACATACCTGATCCTTCACATGTACTAAGCTCAGAAGTTGTACCGCTGGAGCAAGATACTTCTTATGAAGAACAACTGATAGAGATTCTGGATCATAGCGAAAAAGTTCTATGGAAAAAGACCACTCGATTGGTGAAAGTTTTATGGAGGAACCAACAATTAGAAGAATCTACATGTGAGCTTGAGGATATGATGAGAGAGAGGTATCCTCATCTGTTTTTTACGAAGTGACGAATTTCGAGGGTGAAATTCATTTTAAGGGGGGTAGAATGTAACACCCTGATATTTTATGAGAAGTATATATATTTTTTATGTCTTATTTTATACACAACATCAAATGAATCTTTCATTACACACAACACTATCTTGGCTTGCTTTACATACAATCCTGACCATCCATGATAGCGTGTGTTGAACGCAATACCGAGTTTCACTAAACTACGATATACTATTAAAATATTATATAAACTAGCCATTATGAATATTAATACCCACTATTTGAAATTTTATAAATTTTATCTTTAAAAATGGACTTCATTATTGGATTCATAATATCAAAATTATCCTAGTGTTAATTTTTGGTATTTTCTGAAAACATTCAATTTTTGATGAATAGTGAAAACACTGGGTTACTATTTAAAAACCAACTTTTTATTTAAATAAATATTTATTTTATTTAAATTTATTTTAGGTCAAAATTGATACATAATACCTATATATGTTGAAAGTAATTCATTGGAGTCATTTTATAATAATTTTATATATATAGAAATTTTATTGAACTTTTCACCGTCTTTTACCCACCTCCTAGGAGAGTTTGAAAATTTACATAAAACTTAATTTTACCACTTCTAGGAGTGGAATTTTGAAAATCTGAGAGACATGGTTAATATCAAGGATTAAAATGTTGTTCAATATGATAAAAATAATTTTTGGTGAATAGTAGATTTTTACTTTTATTTACCACGGTTAATATTAAATAGGACAATTAAGGGTGAAAATGGTATCATTATTACCCTAACACATGTCGTAATTCTATTGGATAAGTCTAATTCGACCAAAAACAACCTTAGGAATAAAATATGACCACTTAGGTCCACTTGGATTAGATTAGGACATTTAATATTATTTTATTTAAAGATGAGTTAAAATAGTTAAAATCAAAGATTAATAACTAAAACATTTTTAATATAGGGTTATAAATAATATAATTTCGACTATAAATATTCATTAGAAAGATAAAAATATTTCCTAAATAATGTTATTTTATTTATAATTTTTAGACATTAAATAATTTAATTTATTTAGGACACAATGATGATGCAGTAATTACCTTATTAATGATATATTAACATAATTGATATTTTAACTACCCAAATAAATGTACTTTTATACTTATTATGAATTAAACTAATTTTATAATTTAATATGACATGTTATTATTGATTTAATTAACTTTTTTCTAACTAATCATGATGTTATAATTTTCACAAAAAACAATTACCAAATAGTGTCAAAATTGACATAAAATAGTTTAAAAAAATGATTATATTATTAATTTTTATTTTATTAATAAAAATCTAAGATTCGTCCAAATGACTTAGATAAGGATATATATATTAATAATGAACAACTTGGGGTTCTTTTGGCTTATTATAGTAAGTTTATTAACAATATAGTATAAGAAAACAAGAAGACACTGTAAAAGTTAAATCATTTAACTTAGAGTGAAATCTAAATGATAAGGTTAAAATAGTAACCTAAACTTGTCTAAAATCTATTGGTTTAGAGTATTCCGACCCATAACTACCTTATATTATAATAAATTAATTTTTATCTATTAAAAAATGAATATGAATTTTTAATAAAATAATATTTTAAGTTTTTCCTAAGGTGCCCATCTCCTCCCTTATAAAAGGGAACCTCCTCCCTCTCCTCCATACACCACTTTGAGCCTTGAATCTCTGCTAAAACCTGCCAATTTCTCTACTATTCTTCCCTAGAAACATTGTAGAGGTCCGTGTCTTCTTCAAAGACCATATTTAGTTCCCTATGAGGAGGTTAAGAAGAGGTGCTTCAAAGAAGAGGTAATGTCTGTTACTGATTCTTTCAAATTTATTTCTTATTCCACTTCTTCGTATTTAGTTGTTTCATTATGAAGTAATTACATAATTATCACTCATATACTGATATGTTATTATAAATATGAAACAAACATATTTCACCTTCAATCCATCCCATGGAAAACAAAATCACCGCGCGTGCGTACGTACGAAATACCGTCTCCACGACATGGTGTAATATGTTTTCTACCACCACCTTACTTGGATGGGTATAATGGTGTAAATAATAAATATATATGATTATTGTAAAGTTATATTGATTCTTAAATAGTATACATACACTTAAATACAATTCCATGATCATGGGAACGATATCATCGCTCAAGCGTACGTACGGCCTACTGTCTCCATGGTGTGATGGGACCCATTCTACATGATCTTAGTTGAATAATGATTATATAAATTGATTGAATGAATAAATATGATATATGTTATACTAATACCATTCTGGAAATTAGGTATCTATAAACTAAAAATAATAATAAGAATTTATTCGATAAGACATGCACAAGAACGTAAAGCAATGAACACGCAAGTAACAAGTAGCAATCAAATATTACTAATAAGAAGATACAAATATGCCCATATATTATATCATAAAAATGAATATTATTCTGTAATAAGTCAATGAAATTATTTAAATTATTATACAGGAGGTTTGGACAAGTACAAAGCATATCAGATCTATGGTAAAGGAAAATATCTCAATCTCATTTTTATCCGAGATTTTTTATACTTTATAATTAACTGGGGAATATTTATCATCCACATACATGTTTCCTCAATATGTAATATTATTTCTATCCTCCTAAATTATTTTAAATCCAATTTTACCCATTGGTGAGTTTTTAGTCATATACGTGAAATGAATCTTTTGTTATTTTTAGTACGAGGTACTTTTTTGACTTTTCCGGCCAAAGTACGAGGAGAATGTTCTTTTTTAACTTATACGACATGAATGAATTTTTATGATTTCATAGAAAATTATTTCCATGAAGATTCCTTTACAAGTATTCAAGTGTATTTTTAATAAACCTTTTTTAAAAAAATTGTATGACATGTTAAGAAAGGAAAAATGTTTTTTGAAGTAGAAAGGATATTTTCCTCAAGAATGAAGTTCAAGTGTTTTATCAAAATAATTTTCCATCTAAGATAATATAGGGTTCTGTTTCTATCACTATTTTTACATTGATTTTATTATGTTATGATGGAATTATTTTTATGATGTCCTTTTATCTTATATGGATTATGTTATGATGACACGATGTTTAAGAATCCCATTTTTATTACATGGGTTATGCTATGATATATGATTTCTGATCTTGTGGAACACATAATAATGGTATCATTATGAGATGGGTGGGACCTATATCTCCCTCCAATGCATTGGGTAAAGATTTATATCTCATGATATAGACATGTCTGGAATGACAGGTTAATCCGGTTCAATGATACAGGACTGAAACGAGGAGTGAACTCAGTTCAGAAATAGACTTTGTCCACTAGGATTGTCTTGGAAATGAGTCTTAACTACTAAGAAATGATTCTCTATAATTATGTGTGTATGCCAAAAAGTATCATGTTTTATGTTATGATTATTGGTATTACATTTCACTACTATGATTTATCCCATGTTATGAAATTATGATATCATTTGCAGGTTAATATTTCCAAAGTTTTTTGTTCTTATGAATATGATGTGATTGATAATTCTTTTGTTTACCCTTAATGAGCATTTAATCTCACCCTTTTGTATGTTTTCTTTTCCCTAGGTCAGGAAAAATGGAATTAAGTAATATATGCCAAAAGGGACTATTGATATGATAAAATAAAATGGAGACAATGTAGATGATTTATGAACCAGTTGTTTGTGTTTCCCAGTTTCTAAAGACACTATACCTATACGGTACTTTCATGGTTTTGTTATATGTTGTAATAAGTGTGCTTAAATTTTTAAGTATTAATAATGTTTTTAAATTATGGGAAATTATAGATCTGGTATGCATGAAATTTCCAAGTTAATTACAAATAGTCCTATATCATTTTTTGGAAGTAACTAAGTCTATTGATTTGGTGGGAGATCCTGGTCCAAGATTGATGAGAACTATAATATCCTACATGATCTTCTTTCATCATGGTGTAAGAATCTATTTATTCTATGAATATGAGGAAGATTCCATCAAAGCCTCATTTTAGAGGCCTTTCTACCCATTTGGACCATCATATAGGGTAATGTTTTCTACTCAACACCGAGTCTGTTCCCTTCCAGATCAGTCCATTGGGGTAGCCCCATTTTAGAGATAATAAATTATGGGAAACATCCTTCTAGCGGTGGATATTGGGTTATCACACTCTGAGGCTGTTTTGAACTGAATGATTTCTTCCATTTCATAGATGATGACTAATGAGACCAACATCAGGTGCGTAATGAGGAAATTTACTTTAACCTAATCATGGTTGGCTAGGACTATGGTTGTATTGTCCAGTGAATCAGAATATGTGTTTTGTGATTAAGGGACATGTTGAGATGTGGATTCAAAGGGGAAATCTACCACCAGTACTCTACTATAGATGATGAGATGGTGAAATTAATATGTTTTCATGGAATGTTTAGGATTTATATTTTTTATCACTATCTCCAAAATCCATTTAATGTTCAGATATGATATTTACAGTTGCAGGGATAGTTCCAAGTAGGAAATGAGCGCATGTTATTCTTCCTCATTATTAGTAAATACATAAAATAATGTGAAAGAGGAAACAAAATTTATTTTTCTAGGGGAAAAAATACTATCCATAATCTATTGTGATTGGGCTTTACATTTTATATCCTCATAATAATAGGACATTTAGGGAATAATAAAAATAAATATCTCTTGTTTTGTGAGTTTCATGAGTATATAAAACCTCTTCATATTGTTATTTTGTGTCAACTGGTGTGGATTTTGGGGGGGGGGATGTGCTGTAAAAAATCAAAAAAGGGTCTACCCTTTCAATGCCCTTTGTGACAAAAATTATATTTCAAATTGTTGATGAATAACAGCTAATTTGAGCCGAATTCCCAGTCAAAATAGAATGGAAAAGGACATACTTGAGCTGGTCAATATAAGAGACTTGGTGGACATCATGGTGATGTAAGTAATGCCTCATTTTTGTTACTGTAAATATTGGTGAAAATAAGTTCATCTCAACATTTGAATACCAGGAATTATTAACTAGAATCATTTATCTGATGTAGTAGAGATTTTTTTCATTCCATGTATCATGTCCCTATGTGAATATAACACTAAGTGATCATCCCATGGTAGCCACATATATGATGTGAAACTTTATTTCTCCTAGTTTCATCAAGAGAAGTGGGTGTATCAAAAAATAGTTTATTCTCTCGAAGGCTTATTTTGATTCCTTATCCCATTGGTATAAAACCCCATTCATAATTAACATGGCGAAGGGTTGAGATATTATGGCCATGTTAGCTATGAAACATTCAATGTATGTGAGCTACCATTAGAGTCCCCAAAATTATTTATGTTTCTGAGGGTGTGACATCGCTAGTATTGTTGTTGACGCTCTCTTTTTTCATGTGAGAATGAAAATTTTCAAAGGATAATTAGTCAATAAAAATATATGTAATGGATATCATGGATTTCACATGTTCACCCAGGTGAACTATGAAACCCACACCAGTGTCATAGAATATATCAAGCCTACGTTACAATGTCACCGCGTAGGATGAGCCTAAATTCCATCATCACTACAGAGAATCCCGAAACGTGTGCTTAGGATATTCACTAAAGTTATACTTATATGATTCCCAGTTCAAAACACCTATACGATGATCGGTGTGACATACCTACACGGGATTCCTCCTACTCCAATGGTTCTAAAATTTTCTATAAATAGGACCCCAGTGATCGTCATTTGAAACTACTAGAAAATAAAAAGAAGCCTCATAGCTCTTATCAACCTATTCCTTTTCCCAAAATATAAAAACATTTCAATTAGATTTAGAATCCTTGAAATAATAGGTAATGAACAGGTAGTAAGATTTGAGTTCCCCAAGTGTTTTAAACACAAAAAACCTATGTGAGCTACCTCCCCTAGTTTAAGAGAACTAGGGTGAAGTCCCCTTCATGATCCAAGAACTTGATTTTTATTCATCCAATGACACATAAGGAGATCCTTGGATCCTAGATCAAGGCCTTACTCAAGTGTTTTCACCTAGTATTTCCACCACTCAATGTTCTTTTTAGCTAGATTAGGTCTTCACTAGCATGATCTATCTTTATCTTTCCTGACTTTCACCTACTCAAACCATATTTAACTCACCCAACCGTCACACGAGTGAGAATCCTTTGATCCCTCTTTTCATGCCACAAATGGAAGGGAACCTCCATACTTGGGACTCCCATATAAAGGGAAATATAACAAGACCTCCACCGAGGCCTCCAAATTTACATGATCTTAGAAAAATAAACACTAGTGTGTCTCTCATTTGGTTGTGAATTCCCTTGTTAAGATTTGTACCACACCTGTTTGGCCTAATGGGTAGAGTTATCAGGATTTTTATAGGTTTTAATCCCTTATTAAACAAGGACCTCAATACTAGTGGAGATATTTGGGACCTCTCAATTCAGACGATGAGGGATAGGTCCTTGTCTTTCCATCATCATCTTTAATTAGAGACCTTAACATTCTAGATAGTGAGGGGGATTCTTTACTTTCCATTTGATGATGTTTATTTTCATATCCACCTCCAAGAATCTTGAAATTGGGTATAGGTAATTCCTTGATGAGTAATCCCCCAGTCTTTCTTGTAGAAGGTCACACCCCTCATGTCTGTTGTCCCTAGTTACAAAAAAAAGATATGTGATGGGAAACTCAAGGCTTGTTATCTCTCTCTTATCCATAACCTCACCCACCAGTGGATGAAGGATATTATGTGGTTTATTATATCTTCCACTTCCACTTGTTTACCACATCGAGCATGACTCATGTGGGATTAGAGGTTTGTGATGATCATGACAACAGTATGATATAATGCATATCCCAATAGAGAATCCTTTTATAGATTTTCCTCTTTCTTTCCTTAAGAGGAAATCCATATATGTGGGTCCTCAGATCCATGTATACCTATCAAGGGGACATATTGCTAATGATAAATACCTTTAGAGGGAATCTTATTCAATATAATCCCCAAAACCATGTCATCACATCAAAGGTTTATATTCCAGATGCGGAAAATAATATACATGTATAGGAAGAGGGTCCATTTTCTAATAATCCTCTAACCCTTCCACACACCTCATACATAGTGTTATACACAACTATACTGAACTATGTGTCCTTTTATTACTTTACAAATGGGATATGCAGGAATCCTACATGAGGTTTAAACCCAACAGCCAAAATTCACCTTAATAATCTCTGGTCTATATTTCAAATAGTGTCTTATCCATAATGGGAGGTCACATCCATTCCAGGTCCCTTGGGACACTTCAACATATGTCCCACACCATCCCTTTACTAGGAAACTTTCACATAGATATCCTTTATAAACAATGTTAAACAGAATGGCTTGGTCATCATCACAAGACCATAAAAGGTATGATGTGTCCCATTTAATGGAATCAAATGATTTGGGTTTGACTCCTTTCACTAAGATATGTAGGAATCTCATTTCATGGTCCTAATCTTAACATCAAAATAAATCCCATCTTCTTGGATGACAAAAAAATTCATAGCACCCCACAGTGTATATTAAAACTGGTAATGTAATAATAAAAAACCTAAGAATACATAATACATTCACAAAAGTCTACCATTGACGAAGAAAATCAGATATATAAAAGAACTCTTTGTCGATGAATAACCTTGTATAAATAAATATGATTCTAAAGTAAATACATTCTAATAGTTTATTATTATATTAAGGGTGACCCATTTAATATTTTTTATTTAATAATAGATTAAAAAATATTTCATAAATCTATAAGAGAATCCTACATTAAAAAATTGTTCCCCCTAAAAGAGTGTGATGAGTTTGACTTCCCATCCTCTTGGCCATTGTGAGTCTTTAATCATTTTTTGGACCATTTCCCAATAATGGCCTTCTTGTGGAAAGAAATATAATGAAATATCTTGAATAATGGATCCATTAGGTGTTTTTGGCTCCCTAAATATAATCCATTATAATCCATTCATAAAGGGTGAGCCCAACATGAATGATTGTGAAATATATAAAACTCTACAATCAACCAACGGTCAAAACAAAATTTTTTTGAAATAGAAATTGTAAACCAGGAATGACCTCTAAACAAAGATGGAATTTTTTCCCACATGCTAGTACCCTTTCCAAATGAAAATGAATGAGGTTCAAACATATATGAAAACTAATTGATTAGACATGAGTTTTTTATTGAGATGCTACTTTGACTGGGTTTTATGGTTGGTTTTTGTCATATGTATCCAATAAATTTAAACTATAACTTTTTTACTCCAAATAGAATATTAGAAGTTCAAGAAAACATATGCTTCAGTCACATTGCAAGATCGGTCCTTGACTAAATAAAGGTAACTATCACCAAATCAACGTCTCCAACCCCTAGTCTGAAATGAAAAAGTTCAATAGCACCACCTATATGGTACCATCCCAACCCTAGAGGAATCTTAAAAACTCCTTAATCTCATGAACCCAACCAACCAACTACTCAAAAATGGATGGTGGACCAACCTTTGATGTCACCTGTTTCCATATCAAATTATATCAGGATCCTATCTCTGGAACATAGAAACATGATCCTCTATTATCTTAGGTAGGTAGATCATGACACTACAACATAAATAGGTTATAGCAGTGGGTTTTTATCAGCAGTTTTGTTAACCACCACAAAATGTTTTTTAAAAATGGTTTCATGGAGGTTTATTATAAACCACCACAAATTTTTTTTTCAATGCTGCTGACCCTTCTCCCCCACCCCGAACCTGCTTCTCCCCACTTCCCCCACTTCCCCCATGAACCCATCCCCCCGCGACCTCCATGACCCCGCGACGCTGGCAACCCCGACGACCCCGGCCCCCCGACCCCGACGACCCCACGACCCCAGGTGGTATTGACGATTTTTCTCATAAGGTTTATGTATTATATGCGTATGTGGTTGTTCCAATTTACTTCTTTACTATGTTTTGTGTTAATGAGTAAGAAAAGTGAGATTATGACTCAGATTGATGTATGAAACTCTCTATGAACTCTTTTTGGGTTTATTGATGTTTGAGATCGTACCTAGGCCTACCATTGGGTTATGAAAACATTTTAAGGTTGGTGAAGTATTTTTTAAAATTTTGAAATAATATAATTATGAAAGTGAATGGGTAGAGAATTGTAAGTTGGTATGTAGTCAAGGTTAATGAGATATTTGAAATATGGATTTGGTATTTTTTTGAAATGCCTAGTTGGATTCTGAAATGGATTAAAATAAGCATTTTTCACTTTGATTTGGTTATGATTTTCCATGAAGGACAACAATGTTTTGAAAGTGGGTATTTTTTTGAAAAGGAGGTGTTGACCTCAATGTTATAGGAAGAAAGGGGTTATCTTAATAGATTTAAAATCGTTATTAGAAATGAGGGTGAGGATCCCCCTTTTTTAAAATGATTTAGAATCCCCTTTTCTGGTTGTAAATAGAAATGAAATTTTTGGTACATGTTGAGTTTTTAAAATAGGAAGACTCGTTTTTTGAAGGGAGGATTCCTGATTGTTTCAATTGAGTATTTTGAATTGTGTTTTATTACATGATTTTATTTTAAAGATATGTTGAGAACATATTCATTTAAATGATATATGGGTTTGAAAGATAGAACCCCTGACAATTAGGATGTAATTTTTACATTATTTATTAAATTAAATAAGTGATAAATGTGTTTTGTTGATGTCATAACATAAGGGCGCATTTGGTATAATTTGATTGTGTTAAATGGGTTATGGTATGGAATTGATATATGTGATAAATGAGTTTCGATTGTAAACAAAATATATGTTAATGAGTTATTCATTATAAATTGGATATAAATAGTGAGTTATGGGAATGATCATTGAAGTAGATTGATATAATATATTATTTCATTATCGGATGGTAACCTAGAGAAATCATTTGGGAAGATGTTGGTGTGTCAATCCACTATGATAGGAATAGTTACATTTCATGTTTCATTAGCTGCAATCAAATTTTTTAACACTAACTAGTCCTTAATTTTTCCAACCAAAATTAGTATTTCTTTAATTCTAACTGTATTTAGAACTAAATACCAAGTGAATTCATGAAGATATATATATAGAGATGTGAACACTACATAATAATCTTTGTGGACTATACCAGCTTTAAATCCCACCATGTAGTTCACACAAAAGATTAAATCAATGAAAGAGATGGGTATGATCTAAATAAACTAGATAAACTATACTGCAATAATAGTCATGTAGAATTCTATCCATTTAAATCCTTCTCACTACCACTATATATGAGGTGTGTTGACACTGATGATGTGAGTAATAGTTTCCACAAGTTGATTAACAATAAAATAATGATGGATGTATCCAATAAAAAAAATCATATTTGATAGCTATAATTTCTATATTTAGACAAATAGTACACCAAACCATATACGAATTATGTTTCTTGTTCATGATATCCTTCACTTATGTATAAAACTACTTCTCAAATGTCACAAGATAGTTATTTCATCAATAATGAGGCCCATCCTAATAAAATTAATTATTCCTAGATGCCTCTTATTTTTATTAAGACTTTTGTTAAAAACTAGTCTAATAGGACAATTCCATCTGGGGATACAAAACTGGAGGTAGAGTTGATCTTGTTGCACCAACTGGTCATAGAATTTTATGAAAATATTTTTTAAGATTCCAATTCATGTAAAAATGGTGTAAATTCTATAGTGGTGATATGAATTAATTATTCATGTGTAAAATTAAGATTCACTATAAAAAACCTGGTCAATTGATGCGATTTGGATTATAAGAAACTCATCCCAATGATTGATTTTTTCTTACATTACTATCATAGGGCTGACTCTACATATTTTGTTTAAATCCCATGTTGATGCTCCTAGTTTCACATAGCTGAACAATGGTGTCTCTTATACTAATATTCCATCCAAAGTCTCCTCCTCAAACCAACTCCTTATTATCTATTTCTAGGTGGCATGTAATATAGAACATTTAAAATATTGATAGATCCTTAGTTTAGATACCTAAAATAATGATCTATTCATTCATTCCTTTTCTAGGTGTTTCCTCTCATGAACAGTGAACACGGTGAGTGAATTTTGAAGTATATTTCATCTCTTATACACATAAATGTTCAAATTTAACAAATTATACTACATTTATTACCCCAATGATTTTCAAGAATAATTATTTTACATTACAAGTATACAAATCCTTTCTAATTCAGCTATTAAAACAACATATCCTAGTGAATCTACATTCATAGTTTCTCTATCTTTTTGTTATAGTGGCTTCATGGGGGATAAAACAAGAAGACTTCTATAATATCATTATCTTCCTACTTACAGAATCAAGTAAATAGTATTTGGGAACCCACCATCACTATAAAAAATTAAGCTGTGATAAAATGTGTGGTGGTGAAATTTTTTTTCTATCATCATGGGGATAGAGGAGAAAATTGATAAAGTGGAGTTTCTTCTCAGACTCTTTTATGGCTTGGGAATAATTGGGTTCAATTAATGGAACTTATTCACTCTTATCAATCATTTTCTCACTTCCTGAGAGGAATAGGTAGTCCAAGAATATAGTCTCCTCCTGAATTTTGATTCCAACCAAGTTATGCTTATGTTACTTTTTGTTGTCTAATATTATATTTTGATGCTATAAATGATTTCAAAAGTCAAGGGTTGAAAATTTGTAGATTTTGGAGAAACCTGATAGGAATACTGTTTATCATAACTTTTAGTATTGACAATGTGGTAATTGAGTAATATGGTATTGTTATCACAATGTTTTCATTACCAAAGAAACATCCCCTATCCCAAACAATAGAGGGTTCATATCTAACACATGTGCTCTTATTTGTTATATTATTTTTCTGTAATCTTACACTATCGTATATATGAATCTGTTTCTCTATTTAGTTGTTACTATGTGTTTTATATATTTTTTATTATTGTGTAGGCACATTGTGATTTACATGGATAAAAGCTGGATCACATTACCGACGAACACACCTCAGTATGTTAAGGGTTTGAATGAGTTTTTAGATTTTGAAATTTCTAATCTATCTGTTGAAGGGAGAATAAGATGTACATGTCCTAAATGTAAATTTAGAACATGGTTGAAGAGAGATGAAGTTTATGAACATTTAATACTGAAGCAATTCCATGGTCAATATTTGTGTTGGGGTTGGCATGGAGAATCAAATGTTACAGAAAGATTGAGTACTGATGTTAATCCATAGAATGAGGTTCCATGTTCATCGTCAATAGAAAATGAAATGAAAAACCTCACAAATGATGAATTCGGCACTGCAAGACACCACTTTCAGCATCAAAACATATCAGAACAACCAGAAGAGGGTGCGACAAATTGCAACGTGACAAGTGATGTTTTTGAGACTGTAGTACAAGCAGATCAAGATTGTAACATATCATGGGATCCACCTCTTGATTCTGTGGAGCCAAATGTAAGAGAAAACTTCACTGATAAAAATGTGTTTCATGATTTAGTTGACGATGGAAATCAAGAGTTGTATAATGGGTGTTTGAAATATTCAATGCTTCTATTTCTGCTAAATTTGTCTCATATCAAATGTATTTGTGGAATTATAAATAAGGCAATGTCCATGATACTGGAATTGATTCGTGATGCATTTAGGAAAGCAAAAATACTAGAATCTTTTTATGATATGAAAAAAGTTGTTAACAAGCTTGGTCTTAATTATACAAAAATACTTTTCTGTCCCAATGATTGTATGATTTATTGGGGAGAAGATTCAAGAAGACAGAATTGCAAGAAATTTTCTTCTTCAAGATGGAATTCAAAGGGTGATGTTGGAAGTCTAAATGAACATAATTTCATGGAGAGGAAGAAATGGAACACACCTGCAGAGGTTTTGCGTTACTTTCCCCTGAATTCTCGATTGAGAAGATTATTCATGTCATAAAAAACAACCAAACAAATGAAGTGGAATTCTGTAGATAAAAACAATGATGGGTCAATGAGACATCCAAGAGATTCCAAATCATGGAAGAAATTTGATTCATTAAATCTAGATTTCTCAGCTGATCTTAGGAATGTTTGATTGGGATTGGCTGCCGATGGATTCAACCCATTTGGGACTTTGAGTACCAGTTATAGCATTTGGCCAGTTGTTTTGATCCATTTTAATCTGACTATGTGGATGTTTATGCAACAAACATATTTTATCATTTCGATAATTATTCCTAGAAAAAAATTTCTTGGAAAGTATATTGATGTATACATACACCCTTTGATTAACGAATTGTGGGAGTTATGGAGAAACAGTGTTGAGACATTTTATGCTTCTTCTAAAAAAATGTGCAAAATGAATGCTACTTTAATGTGGACCATTAGTGACATCCTTGGGCTTTGGAATTCATCTGGTTAGAAAACATACACGGGTTTGGATTGTCCCAATTGTAACTTTTATTTTTATCTCAAACGTCTACCTCACAGTAGAAAATGGTGCTTCTTGTTCCATCGATGATTTCTCGATGCATCTCATAGATTTCAGCTGAACAGAATAAAATTTAATTGTTCCAGTGATCGTATACCACCTCCAAAGTTGTTAACTGGTTCTGAAATATTGACACTGCTTGAAAATATTGAATCATAATTTGGTAAGGTTCATCATTTTAATGATAGCGGTAAACGGGTTAAAAGTGCATCGTCAGGTGAAATCAGAATACAACAATGGAACAAAAAAAGTATATTCTTCAAACTCCTGTATTGGGAATTTAATTTGTTATGAGAAAATCTTGATGTGATGCATATTGAGAATAATTTATATGGAAATTTTATTTTCACATTACTTAATGAGCATGGAAAGTCGAAGGATCATCTTAATGCTCGCAAATACTTACAAGTAATGAACAAAAAATGTGATCTTTGGCCAGATGAGAATGAAAAGTATGCTCCGACCATTTTTGCAATGAAAAATAGGGATGAAGATACATTCCTTTGAATTTTAAAGAATGTGAAGGTATCTTATGGGTATTCTAGTAATATGTCTAGGTGTGTTTACTTGAATAATCATAAGTTACATGGATTCAAAATGCACGATTCACATATTTTTTTACAACAGTTACTACCATGGACATTGCATACATTATTACCAGAAAAATTTTCTGCTTTTGTACTCCAATTCAGCACATTTTTAAGGAAATTATGTGAGAAAGATCTACATCCATTTCAGGTTGAAAACCTCCAGGAATGGTTTGTGTTGACCCTTTGTGCAATGGAGATTATCTTTCCTCCATCGTTTTTTTCTGTCATGATGCATTAAACTATGCATTTGGTTGAGGAAGCTAAATTAGGAGGACCTATTCATTATCGATGGATGTATCCAATTGAGAGGTATTTTATTTATATGTTTTTCATTTAAGTAAACAATTTTTTGAATTTAAATAAATTCATAATATTATTATTTTATTTCACATATATCTTTGGCATTTGAAAGCATACGTGAGAAATAAAGCTCAACCAGAAGGCTCTACTGCTGAAGGCTATTTGGACGAGGAGCATATTTACTGTTTTTCTAGATATTTGGATGATATTGAGACAAGATTTAATTGAGTTAGAAGTGTTAACGACACATCAAATCAATCTCAAATGCATCAGAAATGAAAAATCTTTCCTTCTATTGGCCGATCAGTTGGAAGGACCTCAAATGTGACACTGCCAGAATTGCAATTTTTACAGGCACATAGATATGTGCTGCTGAATAGTGAAATTGTAGATCTATTTATTGACGAGTTGAGGATACAAAAAAAGAGGCAAATGAGTGGCCGAACATGAAATGCGAAATATATAACAAAAGCTGTGAATAAAGAGATTGTAGAATGGTTTGCACGACATGTATGTTAATAAATATTATAATAAATACAAATATTAGTTTGACACATACATTTTGTAAATCTATTAAATTGTATTTCTTTTTTCTGATCATGAATAATGATACTCGATTAGACTTGTTAGAAGATTTGAAGTTTCTTGCTAGAGGTCAAATAAAAAAAGTTATAAAGTTCAACGCTTATAAAGTGAATGGCTTTAGATTTCATACAGTTGATCGAGAAGTAGGTTTGAAAGCACAAAATAGTGGTATATTTACATTTTCTAAAGTGGTATACTATGTAATGCTACATGATATTATTAAATTAAACTACTAGAGGCATTTTTCTATTGTTTTATTCAAATAAAAATGGGTCGATCTTTTTAGAGGTGTTAAAAGAGATTCCTTGAAATTTACATCGGTGAACTTCTCTCGCTTGATGGATATTGGTGATCATGAACTACATGATCCTTATATCTTAGAATCACAAGAGAAAAAGGTATATAATGTGAATGATGTTGTTGATGAAGGGTGGAGTGTAGTTGTTCACGTAATACAAATAGATTTGTATGATACGATTGATGAAGTGGAAGATTTGAACTCTGGAATTGAATTTCATCAACAATAGGAAGTAGAATTATTTGTCCATCATGATATTGAAAATATTAGTCTTGCAAGGCTGGATGAAGTGGATGAAGCAATGGAGTAATAAAACAACATGATTGAAGGGGAAAATGATTGTATGTACAATTATTTATTCATTCATCAACCACTTGTTTCATTTATGCATTCATTCATTATCATTGTTATATATATTTTGTCTGTTAGTATTGGGAATCTATTATCATTTTTAATTTTTTTCTGCATAATTTTTTGGAAATATATATTCTGAACTAAATTTTATTTGATTAAATGATAGTAATTCCAAGGAAAAACGTGATACACTATTTCATCTAGTTCTTCGACAAATGACGATCCATCTGGATCCCTCCCCAGGACATCAGAGGCACCTGCTGCGTACACCCCACACCATCTCCCCCTGAACCATTTTTCACACCATCTGTGGGTGTCCCATTAGAGGCTGAGTCATTGAATCTCCCTTCATAGGCCTCAGTAGTGGGGCGGCGACATGCCCCTTACAGTTCATCATGAACATACTGGAGTGTCACTGTCATAGGTACACATTTTAATTAAATAAATTTATTGCATTTTGTTTATACTAATTGTTTGCTCATTGAAGATGAAAAAAATGAAACTGTGGAGAAAAACATAAAAAGGTCATATGTTTGGAATATGAATGGAGATAAGACATTCGTGCCATTTGATTCTTATGGGGTCTTTAAGGATGACACCGTGGGGTTAGTTGGCCAGATTCTAGGCCAGCTGGTAGGGAAGCCCATTTCCCTTCCTATTTATTATGATGGTTGGAAACATATGCCTCGAAGCTGGAAAAATGAAGTTTTTGATTCCAAAATAATTGTAATTTTATTACATTATGGTTTATTTCAATGTCATGTTAATAATATGTTCAAAATGAATTACTGTATACAAATGTTCTTCCACTTTATAGTTGCTGATGTGATATCATGGAAGTGGATGTTGAAAAATATTGGTAAGAAATGGAATGATTTTAAATGGATATTGTGGTGTGATGTCAACGATACTTTGTTGACCGTGATACAAATGTATGAGAAGCTACCCAGTGGGGTACCAAAAAAACAATGGAACGTTTTTATTAACAGACATCGTGATGAGTAACTGATGGTTTTGAAATATATATTATTATATGATCCTCATTTTACATTTATACATGTATATGAAGAATATATGACATTGAATACATTACTGTTAATTTTTTTTTAATTTTAGGATCTCTCAAGACAGAATGCATCAAACCGGGCTATGCAAGTCATCCCTCACACTGTGGGATCCAAAAGCTTTTCAAGAAGCCGAACGACATTGGTAATCTTTTAATTATTTTAAATATTTATAATACAAATATTATCTATTTAATATATTGAATTTTTTATTTATCTTTTCTTAATGCAGTCACATAGTTTAGGGCACGAAGCATCCTGAACTGAACTGTGGTTGGATGTTCACAAAAAATATGATGGAAGTATTGTTAATGAGCCTGCCAAAGAAGTCGGGGTATGAATTCAGTTTTTTATTATAATAACTTATTATCAGTTTTTACTGTGTTAATATATATTAATATTTTATTTATAGGTAAAAATTAAAGAACTATGGGACACCAATCCTAGGCAGTCCTACTCAGTCTTCCATGATGACCCAGTTGCTAAAGTCCTTGGCAAGAAGCATCCTTGTAGAGTGCGTGGGATGGGTTTCAAACCCATACCATCTGAGGTCTTTGGCATTCCACTAGAGATTCCAGCTGCATATACTCTTAGTTGTAGTCAATACATACCCGAATATGCTCAGAGGAAGATTGCTTCTCTACGAACCACAGTTCAAGATCAGGGGGCTCAGATATCCACTTTGCAGAAAGCGATGACTGATATACATCAATAGTAGAGCAGATATGCCCTCGGTGGTAGTGCATTGACTGGTGGTCCAGTAGGTAAATCACAAAAAATAAAAATCATTTAGTTTTCAAACGTTCATTGGTTTTATGTTTTAATATAAATATGCAACAGTATTTAATTTTCAATATAATATTCTTACAGGTGATAGCATAAAGTGGAGATGGAAGTGGAGAGGGTTACGATTCATCATTGGACCCTGATTAGTTGTATTGTCGATGTGTTGAACAAACATGGTAACAATTGGTTTGTATATGTACCACGTGTGGCACATATTTTCCACCAAAAATTTTCATGTCCTAACATTTCCTTGATTTCTCATGTTTCCTTTTATGCATATTATTGATTTATGATGTTTCCTTTTATGTCATTATTTCTGAAGTGTGGTATACATCCTTCCAGTTAGGCCTGTGTTTGAATTGGTAGTTGAGATTTTGGATGACTAGGAGTTAAACCCATCGTTTATGTGTTGAATAAATTCTCGATGCCTAATATTATAATATGAAATTATTCAATATCATCATCCCAGAAGGTAAACCCTTCTAGAATTGTTATCATATGACACCATGAATCACAAAAACATGTAGATTGATAACTATTTATGAGGAACTATTTTCTATGAAACCAATTGAAAATGATTTTCATTTTCCATAACACAAACATAACCTTGTTTTCTATTTGAGCCTAATATGATTCATGTTATATAAATCCTGATTTCCTAAAATTATTCATGAATATATACAAAATTAATGTTGTTCCATGAATAAAACCATATAACATAATAATATCTCATATCTAGCGTATCACCCAATGTGAAATAACATCCAACTATAACATCAAACAATAAGAACAACAATACCACACCAAGAACCTGGGTTTCCCCCCATATATGGGTTAGATAATCCCACAAAAAACACATTACCAAGGATTGAAACACCTTAATATCATATAAAACATTCAAAAAAATTATTCAATAAAAAAATAAATGGCTTTGATATAAAATTGTGATGCCATTACCTTGGTTCCACTAAACTGGTTCCCCAAACCAATGTGCCACATGACCATTGGAAAGCCTCCTCATATAAAAGAGGCTTCTCACTAGTATTGACGGTCCAATGAGGTATGTAGGGATAATATACCATCTTTACCAGTGTAAAACAATAGTATAAATCAATTTAAATGATAACCAAGTATGTTATAAGAATAATCATGCATGATGTATTCAATTCCAAAAAATGGGTAAATCCCCACAACTAATATAGAAAACATGTCAGTTCATACAAGTGTCATGTGTTATGGAAAAAAAATAAAAAACCCCATAAAAATCCTAAAATGGGTCTCAATGTCCATCAAGTTCCCTCATACATGCTCCATACCATATCTCAAACCAACCATCTATCAAAATGATTTTCCCCTTATACTTACCTACAACCATGAGATCCACTTAGGTATCAATGACATCCTAAAAAGGGTGTGAGTATAGGTTAATAAGACACCACCAATAGTGTTTTATCAAATAACTATTATAATAAAAATAATACTGTATACATAAGTACAATTAAATAATTAACAAGGAAGAAAAGGTGAACAACTTCTATAATTAAATATCAAGAATTTAACCCTGTATATCCTTCGATTTTATAATGTCATCAAATCCCACCAAACCGCCTTCATCCATGTCAAAATTATATTCCATTAATATAAATGGGTTTTAAATTTTTATTAACAACAATGGTAATTCATTAATCATTTCAATTTCATATATTATGGTGCACTAATATGTTCACTCATATCATACACATAGGCTTTATTGCCTAGAAATCCATTTCAAAACACTATACAAGAATTGGAAACCCCATATACATCATATCAAGTCCATTATCTCAAATTTCATGTCTAGCCATCCCACATCAAAGATAAGGAATTCCTTGAAAAAAAATTCTTACCCATGGGTGGGATCTACTGTGTCCCTCATCATTTACTAATCCATCAATACACATTCCACAAGGTCAAACACACTTGACCTTTTTAAAAAATTACAATATAAATGGTGAACCTATTTCATTTCAGCAATATTCACATAGTTAATCACTTTTACTACACTAAAATTAATTCCATAACTATTCTATTTTACTATTCATTCATAACAAAAACCATTGTACATATTTTCAATTCCATCTTACGACTTGGATATTCCCACATTTTCCATTCATTATTTATCCCCTTAGTTATCTCACAACCCATTTAACCATAAAAGTTATGATAAAAAACCACTTATTCCATTTTGACATGCTAAAAATATCTATAAATTGTTTAATCTCATTAACCCTTAAATTTATCATTTAACAACTAAATTCACATGTTCAAGGGATTGGAAAACCCCATGGGTGGCCATAAACCCAGTCCACTCTTCATCAATATATCCAAAAACATCCTTGAAAGGTCCAACACATCATTGAGTTGATGTTATTTTAGGAGATTGTGTCTGGTTAGATTTGTTTTTTAGAAAAGTGGTTCAGTGGAAGCAGCAATTTTTTTTTTCTGGTCAGCTTTTAGTGGCCGTTTTAACTGCCGCTAATAGTATACAGGTAAAACAGTAGTGGTGGTTAAAACAACCACCAAACGTAAAAATACTTACGTTTCATGGCGGTTTTAACCGCTACTACAGAGTCACATCCCCCGCGTGCATTCACGGCGGTTCTCGTGACTTTAGCGGTGGTTTTACGGCTACTTGATTTTATTTTATTAACGGTGATTATAACCACCGCTAATAAAATAAAATCCCATGCTCTTAAAAATCACCGCAAAAGTGAAGAGAACAACCATCAAATGAGGCATCTACGATGATTTTCTTAAACCGCCACTAAATGGAAAAAACTACCACTAATTGTTTGGCAACTCCAAATTTAGCAGCGGTTTCTGCAAACTGCTGCTGACCCATGTTGCGGCGGTTTAAACCGCCACAAAATGCAAAAATAACTGCCACTAAAGGGAGGTTTTCTTGTAGTCTAAGGTCACTGATGAACTCATAAATATATCACATGGTTCCCCTAAAAGGGATTTTACCCATAAATACCACCAATGTCACTTGGAAGAAAACCTTAGAATGTTGAGGGTGTTTCCCTCAGGAGTCCAGATCAGGTCTCCTAGACCCATTCACTCAGGGCAGCCCACTAAAGAGAGTTACAAGAAAACTGAGAGTAGTGATGTTGTAGAGACCCTTAAGCTTGACGTGCATGAATATTACATTATTTTTGCGGAATACTTAGTACATTACAAAAACACACACACAAGGACCGTAATAGTTTAGTGTCTTTGGAAACTCGGAATATAATCTTCTAATCGTGGTGAAAGATCTTCAAAATCTCCCATAAATATATTCCCTTTTTTTATTACCTAAAACCTTTATTTATATCCTGGGGAAAAGAAAACATAAAAGGGTGACCTCAAATGCTCAGTAAGGGTAAACAAAAGAAATATCAATCACATCATTTTCATAAGAACATAACAATTTGGAAATCATACCCTGCAAAAGAGATCATAATTTCATAACATGGGATAAATCATGGTAGTGAAATGTAATCACAATAATCATAACTTAAAACATGAAGCTTTGTGGAATACACACATAATCATAGAGAATCATTTATTATTAGTCAATACTCATTTCCAATACTATCTTAGTGGACAATGTCCATTTCTGAACTGAGTTCATTCCTCATTTCAGTCTTGTTTCACTGAACCGGTTTAACATGTCATTCCATCCATGTCTATCCCATGAGATATAAAATCTTTACCCAATGCATTGGAGGGAGATATAGGTCCCACCCATCTCATAATGACACCATTCTTATGTGTGCCACAAAATCAAAAACCATACATCATAGCATAACCCATGTAATAAAAATGGGATACTTAAAAATCGTGACATCATAAAACAATTCATATAAGATAAAGGAATTCATAAAAATATTTCCATCACAACATAATCAAATCAATTTAATAATAGGGATAGAAACATAACCCTATATTATCTTAGATGGAAAATAATTTTGATAAAACTCTTGAACTCCATTCTTGAGGAAAATATCCTTTCTACATCAAAAATAATTTTCCTTTATTAACATGTCATACAATATTAACCTAAAAGATGTTGATTAAAAAAACTTGAAAAATTTTAAAGGAAGATTCTTGGAAATATTATTTTAAAAATCCATTCATGCCTTATAAGTTAAAAAAACATTCTTCTCGTACTTTTGTCAGAAAAGTCAAAAAGTACCTTGTACGAAAAACGACAAAAGATTCCTTTCATATCTTTTACTAAAAACTCACCGAAGGTTAAAAGTGGATTTAAACAATTGTAGGAGGATATAAATAATTTTACATATTGAGGAAACATGGATGTGGATGATAAAATACACCCCAGTAAATACCAAAGTATAAACAATCTCGAATAAAAATGAGATTGTGCTATTTTCCCTTACCTTAGGTCCGATTTGCTTCGTAAGTGTCCGAACCTCCTGTACAATTATTTAAATAATGTCATTGAATTATTCCAGAATCATAATCATTGTTATTTTTTCATATATGGTAATATTATTAGCTTCTTATTAGTAATATTTCATTGTTACTTGTTATTCGGGTGTTTATTTCATTTTGTTCTTATGCGTGTTTTGTCGAAAAAATTCTTATTCTTCATTTAGTTTATAGATACCTCATTTAAAAAATTTTATTACTGTAATATATATCATATTAATTCACTGAATTCATTTATGTAATAATTATGTAATGAAAATCATGTAGAACGAGTCGCATCACATCGTGGAGACAGTATTCCGTACGTACGCACGAGCGATGATATTGTTCCCATGATCGTGAAATTGTATTGGAGTGTATGTATACTATTTAAGAATCAATATAACTTTAAAATAATAAAATATATTCATTATTTACACCATTATACCCATCCAAGTAAGGTGTTGGTGGAAAATAGATTACACCACGGCGTGTAGACGGTATTCCGTACGTACGCACGCGCGGTGATTTCGTTTTCCGTAGGATGGATAGATGGTGAAATAGGGTTTTTTCATAAATATAATAACATATCAGTATATGAGTGATACTTATGTTATTAATTCATAATGAAACAAATAAAGAATAAGAAATGGAAGAAGAAATAAAGTTGAAACAATCGGTAACGGACATTACCTTTTCTTTGAAGCGCTTCTTTGAGACCTCCTTTTAGGGAACTAAAATTGGACTTTGAAGAATACCAGAACCTCTAGGATGTCTCTAGGGAATTGGAGAGAAGAAATTTTCAGGGTTTTTCCGAGCATGAAGGCTCAAAGTGGTGTGAGGAAGAGAGGGAGGAGGTGCCGTTTTATAAGGGAGGAGAGGGTCACCTTTGGAAAAACTAAAAATATTATTTTATTATCAGGCCATATTCAGTTTTAAATAGCTCAAAATTGATTTATTTTGAAGCTAAGGTGGGGATGGGTCGAAATCCTCTCATCCAATATAATTTGGACAAGTTTATTTTACTATTTTAACCTTATCATTTAGATTTAACTTTAAGTTAGATAATTTTACAATTACCGTGTCTTTTTGTGTTCTTACACTATAAGGTTAATAAAATTACTATAAGAAGCCAAACGAACCCCAAGTTGTTTATTATTAATATATATAACCTTATCTATGTAATTTTTCCGAACCATAGATTTTTAGGAATAAAATATCAATTAATAATATAAGATTTGTTTTAAAAACTATTTTATGTCAATTTTTACACTATTTAGTAATTGATTTTTGTGAAAATCATAATAGAATTATTTGTTCTAAAAAGTTAATTAAATGAATACTAAAATGTCATATTAACCTATAAAATTAGTGGAATTCATAAAAAGTCTCAAATTACATTTATTTGGGTATTTATAACATCAAATATGTCAATATTTCATTAATAAGATAATTACTGCATCATCTTTGTGTCATAAATAAAATAAATTATTTAATGTATAAAGATTAAAAATAAATACGATTATGTAGGAAATATTTTTAGATTTCTAATTAATATTTATTGTCGAATTTATCTTACGTATAACCCTATATTAAAAATGATTTACTTATTAAACTTTGATTTTAACTATTTTAACCCTCCTTTAAATAAATTAATAATAAATGTACTAATCTAATCCAAGTTGGCCTAAATGGTCATATTTTATTCCTAAGGTTGTTTTTGGTTGAATTACACTTATCCAATAGAATTAGGACATGTTTTAGGGTAATAATAATATCATTTTTACCCTTAATTTCCCTATTTACTTTTAACCGTGGTAAAAAAAGTAAAAAGTTACTATTCACCATAAATTATTTTCATCTCATTAAACCACATTTTACTTACTGAAATCAACCATGTCTCTCAGATTTTTGAAATTTCATTCACAAAAGCGTTAAAATTATGTTTTATGTAAATTTGAAAATTCTCCTAGGAGGTGGGTAAAAGACGGTGAAAAGTTCCATGAAATTTTGATATATCTAAAATTATAATAAAATTACTCCAATAAATTAAATTGAACTTATATAGGTATTATGTATCATTTTTGACCTAAAATAAATTTAAATAAAATAAAAAATTATTTAAATAAAAAGTCGGTTGTTAAATAGTAACACAGTGTTTTCACTATTCATCAAAAATTGAAATTTTTCAGAAAAATACCAAAATTTCACCCTAGGATAATTTCGATATTAAGAATCCAAAAATGAAGTCCATTTTCAAAAATAAAATTTATAAATTTTCAAAAAATGGGTATTACTATTCTTAACAGATAGTTTTAATAATATTTTAATAGCATATCGTTGTTTAGTGAAACTTGGTATTGCGTACAACACACGCTATCGTGGAAGGTCACGCTTGCGTGTAATGAAAGCCAAGTCAGGGATGTGTGTTGTGCAAGCTCTTTTTGGTGTAGCGTACAACACAAGAAATTAATGAAATTAAAAAGAATATTTTTCGTAAAATCTTGGGGTGTTACATTCTACCCCCCTTAAAATGAATTTCGCCCTCGAAATTCATCGGGGTAATAAATGGTTTACTACTCAAAATTTTCTTTAATAGAAACCCACATCTTTAAAAGGAATACCAAAACTTGGCTTTAAAAACTAAAGTATGAAATGTAACGGTTACCCAAATTAACTAATCACTGGGTTTCCACATAGGAGAACATAGGTGAAAATATGGATATGGAAGAGAAATCTAACCATCATGTTCTGATGGAGAGTGGTAGAGAACATGGCTATGAAAAATCCAACAATCAGAAATCTATAAATTTGTGAGGATCTAGGGTACCATCTAATTCATCGGATATAAGGGCACTAGGACAACATTTTTGGTTTTCAAGATCATTTCCCTAAAGTTGAAGAATTTGAATTAGAATAAATAATTACTTTATTTTGGTACAATCTCACTGTTGTTCGTGATTTGAACAATTTATACTGCATATCTTAAAGAAATGAAGTTGAATTTGTTATTCATGAAGTGTTAATAGATCATGTGATAGAATGATGGGTCATTCCATCTGTTTCAAACAAAAGGTTAGCAAAAGTTATCAAATATACATAAGTCCATCTATGGTGAGGTTAATCATATAAGTTTCCAAGAATGAACTTATACTTCATATATCATACCGCATAATAAAATAAAACTAGTTTCTACTAACCAGTGGCTTCCTGTAGGCCAATACTAGGCGATAAAGGCCAGTCGCACTTCGGTTGTGGGTTCGATTCCCACAGCATTGTCCGACACGATGGGTTGTCGCCCATCCTACAGGTTGTCCTTTTTCTAAATCTATATTACTATAACATCCCATCAATAATATAAAAAAACGTTCTATCCTTAAACAATACTAACTGATGTCCAACATAATCCATTCCAATATTTAGGCTTATCTAAAATACTTCAGTCCAAGCTCATAGTATAAATAAAATGATTACTAGAAATGTCACATAACAATCATGTGAATGCCATCATTTACCCCCATATATCATAAGATATATCTTGTTGGTCAAATTAAAAACATTTTAATACCTTAATCATGTATTCTCTTGAAGAATGAATACCCATTGAACCTTAGTGAAAACATGAATTTAGTTAAAAGTTAACACTTTCCACAAACCAAAATCCTCAAAATTCTTTATACTCAAACCATGATATAACTTAGTCCTTATATCAATCATGAGATCATGAATACAATCAAACATCTCATTATATTTTTATCCCTTCATTATGTGCATATCATCTGCTTACCAAAAATATCTCAATCACTTTCCATGGTTACCGGTACAATAAAATTATTGAAAACCACAATAGACCAATACATAAATATTCCAATATTCCACGATACTATATACAACATTTTTTTGGAATCCCATTACGTAAACACTTAATCATTCCACCACATCATTATCATATTCAACATCGCCGATAGTGATCACATGTGACTTCCCTTTGTCCTTTTCTTTAAGTGGTTGCTCATGCCGATCAACATTAACCCTTGGATTAGGACATTGATTATCATAATGCCCCATTTCATTGCACTTGAGGAATTGAAATGTTGTTGGTGAGTTCTCTGCAGTATTTTATTTATTCACACCATTAGAAACCATTTTTCCATTACTTCGACACTCAGCTGCTTGATGACCTTCTTTTCCACACTTAAAACATTTTCTAGTCCCTTTAAGACAATCTCCACCATGCTTCTTTCCACACTTTGAGAATAAGGAAACATTCATCTTCTTTTCACAATTATTCTGAGATTTCTCCTTGAACTCCATCTTTCGTTTCCTGTCAAAAACATGAGATGGATATGTAACACCAACTTCCATTTCTACCTTAGTAACACAACGCACAATTTATTCATAGCTACGGAAGTCTCTTATAGCTAATGTCATTCGAAGATTTGGTTTTAATCCACTGAAGAATCGATCAAATTTACTTTCAGGTTGGATGATAAAGCCAGATTCATACCTTGAAAGCCTTGTAAAATTCACTTCGTATATACCAACAGATTTATCATCCTTTTTCTTTAGTTCAAAAAACTCCTTATCCATCTTTGTTCGAAGAATACGAGGGAAGTACTTATTGAAAAATAAGTTATTGAACTCGTCCCATTACATAGACTCAATTTCATCTCTTGGCCTCATATTCTCGATAAGATTCCACCGTTGATCTGCATCACCTTCCAAATGATATACTGATAAGATGACTTTATCATGTTCAGAACATTGAAGAACTGAAAATATCTTTTCAGTGGTACTGATCCATTATTCAGCAACAAGTGGATTGGAAGACCCACTGAATGAATGTGGGCGTTGCCTCATGAAGGACTCAATAGAATATTTTCTCTTCTCTGCCCATTTGGAAGTCCAGAATGATTCATAGATTGTGTAAGTATAATAATATGATTTTTCACTCCATCTCCCATAACATTGGATTGTTCAAGAGGACAATCATTGCACCGTCCATTACATTGATCAATACGGTTCCTTCGGGTTCCATCCATCCTCTAAAACCCAAAAAGAATATTGTGAGTGTCAAAAATCACGCTAGGGAAAACAACATAATAAAGGGGGAGTACCATCAATATCTAACATCTTATGATTAATTCTAATATGGTTAGCGCAATTCTAGGAATATAACGTATACTTAACCTTAGGGACATCCCTAGACATACCTTAGAAATATCTCTAGGAATCTCACTAAAGTTCTCGCATCCTAGTTTCCAAAGGTTGACAAAACCTTTCCTCTGATACCAACTGTAGAGACCCATAAGTTTGATGTACATGAACATTACATTACTTTTGCGGAATACTTAGTAAATTACAAAAACACACACACAAGGACCGTAATAGTTTAGTGTCTTTAGAAACTTGGAATATATTCCTTTAATCGTAGTTAAATATCTTCAACATCTCCCATAAAGATCTTCCCTTTTTTTCCTTACCTAAAACCTTTATTTATATCCCAGGGAAATGAAAACATAAAATGGTGAGCTCAAATGATCAGTAAGGGTAAAAAAAAGAAATATCAATCACATCATATTCATTAGAACATAACAATTTTGAAATCTTACCCTGCAAAAGAGATCATAATTTCATAACTTGGGATAAATCATGGTAGTGAAATGTAATCACAATAATCATAACATAAAACATTATGCTTTTCGTAATACACAGATAATCATAGAGAATCATTTCTTATTAGTCAAGACTCATCGCCAAGACTATCTTAGTCGACAAAGTCCATTTCTGAACCAAGTTCATTCCTCGTTTCAGTCCTGTTTCACTGAACCGGTTTAACCTGTCATTCCAGCCATGTCTATCTCATTATATATAAAATCTTTACCCAATGCATTGGAGGGAGATATAGGTTCCACCCATCTCATAATGATACCATTCTTATGTGTGCCACAAAATCATAAACCATACATCATAACATAACCCATGTAATAAAAATGGGATTCTTAAACATTGTGACATCATAAAACAATTCATATAAGATAAATGAATTCATAAAAATATTTCCATCAGAACATAATCAAATCCATGTAATAATAGGGATAGAAATAGAACTCTATATTATCTTAGATGGAAAATAATTTTGATAAAACTCTTGAACTCCATTCTTGAGGAAAATATCCTTTCTACTTCAAATTTTTTTTTCCTTTCTTAACATGTCATACAATTTTAAGCTAAAAGAAGTTGATTAAAAATAAACATGAAAAATTGTAAAGGAAGATTCTTGGAAATATTGTTTTAAAAATCGATTCATGCCGTATAAGTTAAAAAAACATTCTTCTCGTACTTTTGTCGGAAAAGTCAAAAAGTACCTCGTACGAAGAACGACAAAAGATTCATTTCATATCTTTTACTAAAAACACACCGAAGGGTAAAATTGGATTTAAAAAATTGTAGGAGGATATAAATAATATTAAATATTTAGGAAACATGGATGCGGATGATAAAGTACACCCCAGTAAATACCAAAGTGTAAACAATCTCGAATAAAAATGAGATTGTGATATTTTCCCTTACCTTAGGTCCGATTTACTTCATAAGTGTCTGAACATCCTGTACAATGATTTAAATAATGTCATTGACTTATTCTATAATCATACTCATTGTTATGATATCATATATGGTCATATTCTTAGCTTCTAATTAGTAATATTTCATTGTTACTTGTTATTTGGGTGTTTATTGCTTTTTGTTCTTTTGCGTATTTTGTCGAATAAATTCTTATTCTTCTTTTAGGTTATAGATAACTCATTTACAGAATGGTATTAGTGTAATATATATCATATTAATTCACTCAATTCATTTATGTAATAATTATTTAATGAAAATCATGTAGAACGAGTTGCATCACATCGTGGAGACAGTATTCTGTACGTACGCATGAGCGATGATATCGTTCCCATGATCGTGGAATTGTATTGGAGTGTATGTATACTATTTATGAATCAATATCACTTTAAAATAATCATAGATATTCATTATTTACACCATTATACCCATCAATGTAAGGTGGTGGTTGAAAATAGACTACACCACGATGTGGAGACGGTATTCCGTACGTACGCACGTGCGGTGATTTCATTTTCCGTAGGATGGATAGATGGTGAAATAGGGTTGTTTCATACATATAATAACATATAAGTATCTGAGTTATACTGATGTTATTACTTCATATTGAAAAAACTAAAGAAGAATAAATGGAGGAAGAAATAAAGTTGAAATAATCGGTAACAGACATTACCTCTTCTTTGAAGCGCTTCTTTCAGACCTCCTTTTAGGGCACTAAAATTGGACTTTGAAGAAGACCAGAAGCTCTAGGATGTCTCTAGGGAAGTGTAGAGAATAAATTGGAAGGGTTTTTCTGAGCTTGAAGGAACAAAGTGGTGTGAGGAATAGAGGGAGTAGGTTCCCTTTTATAAGGGAGGAGAGGGGCACCTTTGGAAAAACTAAAAATATTATTTTATTATAAAGACATATTCGGTTTTAAATAGCTCCAAATTGATTTAGTTCGAAGATAAGGTGGGTATGGGTCTAAATCCTCTCATCCAATATAATTAGGACAAGTTATTTTACTATTTTAACCTTATCATTTAGATTTAACTTTAAGTTAGATAATTTTACTTTTACCGTGTCTTTTTGTGTTCTTACACTATAAGGTTAATGAACTTACTATAAGAACCCAAAAGAACCCCAAGTTGTTTATTATTAATATAAATAACCTTATATAAGTCATTTTGTGGAAACTTAGTTTTTTAGGAAGAAAATAACAATTAATAATATAATATTTGTTTTAAAAACTATTTTAAGTCAATTTTCACACTATTTAGTAATTGATTTTTGAGAAAATAATAACAGAATGATTAGTTCCAAAAAATTTAATTAAAATAATACTAACATGTCAGATTAACCTAGAAAATTAGTTTAATTCATAAAAAGTATCAAATTACATTTATTTTGGTATTTATAACATCAATTATATCTATATTTCATTAATAAGATAATTACGGCATCATCATTGTGTCATAAAAAAATTAAATTATTTAATTTCTAAAGATTAGAATAAAATACAATTATTTAGGAAATCGTTTTATCTTTCTAATTAATATTTATAGTCGAATTTAGATTATGTATAACCCTATATTCAAAATGATTTACTTATTAAACTTTGATTTTAACTATTTTAACCCTTCTTTAAATAAATTAATAATACATGTCCTAATCTAATCCAAGTGGGCCTAAATGGTCATATTTTATTCCTAAGGTTGTTTTTGTTCGAATTAAACTTATCCAATTAAAATAGTACATGTGTTAGGGTAATAATAATATCATTTTACCCTTAATTACCCTATTTAATTTTAACCGTGGTAAAAAAAGTAAAACGTTACTATTCACCAAAAATTATTTTCATCTCATTGAACCACATTTTACATACTGAAATCAACCATGTCTCTCGGATTTTTGAAATTCCATTCACAAAAGCGGTAAAATTAAGTTTTATGTAAATTTGCAAATTCTCCTAGGAGGTGGGTAAAAGACGGTGAAAAGTTAAATGAAATTTTTATATATCTAAAATTATTATAAAATTACTCCAATGAATTACATTGAACTTATATAGGTATTATGTATCAATTTTGACCTAAAATAAATTTAAATAAAATATTTAATTATTTAAATAAAAAGTCGGTTTTTAAATAGTAACCTAGTGTTTTCACTATTCATCAAAAATTTAAAGTTTTCAGAAAAATAAAAAAATTTCACCGTAGGCTAATTTCGATATTCCGAATCCAAAAATGAAGTCCATTTTCAAAAATAAAATTTATAAAATTTTAAAAAGTGGGTATTACTATTCATAACGGCTAGTTTTAAAAATATTTTAATAGCATATTGTTGTTTAGAGAAACTCGGTATTGCGTACAACAAACGCTATCGTGGATGGTCGTGCTTGTGTGTAATGTAAGCCAAGTCAGGGATGCGTCTTGTGCAATATCCTTTTGGTGTAACGTACAACACAAGACATTAATGAAATTAAAAAGAATATTTTTCGTAAAATCTTGGGGTGTTACAGATGCACCTCAATTACCTTTATAGAAGTCTACCTACCAAATACTGAAGAAAACAATGATCAAGCATAGACACCTACCTAGAATAACTAAGCCTTGTAGAATGGTTTGGAAGCATCTAGAAAATCCCACTAGTAAAATACATCACAAAACTGAGAGCAGGGAAACAAACCTACAAGTATCTATGAACCCCGCTAATCAAATACAACAGCAAAAAGTGAGTAGACTCACATGCCTACCTAAATCTATCAATACCACCAGTCTCGACAGGCAACATTCGTAGAAAAGAGCTAGAATGTCCTGAAAACAAATTAGGTGTAGACCCATATATATTACTATTTCATGAGTACTATCATTATGTACGAATATGAAATAGATGATAAGAGCAGTCACACACCCCTACTTTAAACACAAAATTTAAATATTTCCCAATTCCATCTACTGATGTCACCTATCATATCCTAATTTTTTTAAAATTGCAATGGAAAATTCTTTCACACATCCTGTAAAATTTTCATGTTATAATAATTCCAACTCTTGTGGTAGAGGGGAGGACACAAAACTCCATCCACACAATTGGTGTTACTCATTAGTAAATCACAAGGGTCACTCTGGAGGAGAAACAGAACTATGCTGCCATATTGGAGGGTCGTGATCTAAATATCATGACATATAGAAAACTGGATAAGGACCATACACCTGTTCCAACTGGAGGTCACTGGTTTACACCGATAGTATTACAGGGTAGCCACAAACCCCTACAAAAATTTTAAAAACCTATTAGAAAATTCTAGCAGTGACATGGGAGATAATGAAACAAGAATATTTATATGAAAGATTCTATCCCCACCAAGAGGACCTAGTCCTCCATATGACAGAATCCTAAAATAATGCTCACCATAGGTGATTAGTAAATAATGTGTTGATCTGTGATATTTCTCTGCTTATTTCTAGAGTTCTTGAAGACCTCACACATTTATCAACGGTAGATTGGGATCCTAATATTCCATTACCAAATTAAAAAAAAATTGCATAAGTAGTTCCATAGGTCCTCCCTAGAAATATATCCATGAAGCCACAATTTATGACTTTAATGAGATCAATCACAAGAGACCATATCATGATGAGTTCCATGATAACCTTATGTGCGTACAGAAGACCAAACAATAAGGAGGTCCTCCCCATGTTATTGCCCAGCTTGAATATCCTCCCCTGGTTATATACTATAGGAATGTTCTTTATAGTTAGAATTAAATCCATGATGGTAGTCCTCACCATGCTAGAATTCATTGTGAAGGTCCTCCCTACAATGACATTTACATTAATCTATAAGATCCTACTATTTTTAAATTAATTATGAGAATGTCATCCTATCATGAGAAACATGAAAAAATGAAGTTATTTAGGACTGATATATCTTCATTGACAACTGAAATCATTTCTCCACTAGAAGATACACCAAGGTAAACATCATTTTCCAAACCACCCTTGGATCATTTTCCTTCCAATAAGATAGTGAAAATCCAGGTCAATACTATTGTTTACATTAAATATGTAGGGAAACATCCACATTGGTCGATATAGGTTGAAAAACCACTTGAAAAAGACAAAGAAGAAATTAATATCTGGAGGATATAGCTAGGTATAGACAATATAACTTTCATGTTCTGGCCTTTATACACTCCCCAATAAAACATTCCAGAGGCATTGTCAAAATATTGGGTCCAAAACATCTTCTTGAATATATAGACCACCTTTCATCACTTAAAAATGAATCTATTTCCTTATAAGGAATATCCAAGCCACATAAAGGTAATAGAAGGGATACACCATGACATATATTTTGATTCCCTTCTAGCTACACGAAACCTGAAGTTGGGATAATTGTAAAGGATTTTCATCAGCTGATCACTGATGCCTTATTTGGTGTTTATATTAGAGTATCAGGTGAACATGGTGCATTTCATGTCACCTTTCTCCTCAATAATCAAATCCCACTAGATATGAAATTAAATAATGTCGTATCCATATTCCAACTTCAAGAAAAAGACTTTTTTACAATATATGGTATGATTAGTAAAAATTGGCCCTAATAGGCTCTCGAATACATCATTCCTGAAGATAGGAAGCCATCAAGAAACTCTTTTATCAAAAATCCGTGAGTATTGAGAAATCCAATCTCTTAATAGAAGTTAATCATCAAGAACATACAATATATTTGGAAGCATGTGGATCAGGTGAAAACTAAAAAATGAACCCAACCCATATTAGAATAAAGAAAAGTAATATCAAGAGAGAAACCATGGTGGGTACCAATACGATAATCTAAAAGAAACCCCATATCATAGAAAAATGTGATTTTTTTAACACAACCTCGGAGGTTGGTAAACCCAGATCAAAGGGTTACAGAAAGGGAATGGGAAAATCCCCAACCCATAGGGCCTATGGATTTTTTTACCCTAACCATATCATCCTAAATATAACTTATTATACTATATATTAGGGGGAATTATGTGAAATGTAACTTTCTAGCTTGTTCTATCTTGGGACCTGGTGTCCTCACTTGGATAAATCAAGATTTTTTTTCCAGAGATTCCCCTCAGATCATCGTTCTTCAGATGATCCATTGAAGACACGCAAAAGAGATAATAAGGCCTCGCCGAAGGAACAAAGAAAAGAAATATATCAGGACAACTTATGAAATTAAATTATGCATCATTGAAAATTATTAACACCTCTCTTTTAGACACTATAGAACATGAGGATAATACAAAGGAATAAGTGGAGTGTATTTAAATTCATAATATGGTTCAAATAAAAATGGATTAGAAAGGTGTGCATTCTCATAACAAGAGGTTTTTTGTGAATTTTAGGATCCCCTCGACTACTCCATTACTACCTCTTTAAAGATAAACATATTAATATAAGGGTAAAGGTATGAATTCATAACACTATCCTCCAAAAGAGTTCAAACTCCTCAAACCTGAGAAAATATTTTCACAATATGAGGAATATGTGGAGGAGTTTAAACAAATCAATGTAGATAATATTTGAGGAAACAACCCTATTAGATATGTTATACAGGCAGAGCATCACCCATCGCTCCCAGTTGATGTGCCTCATCAAGAAGGTTTTGTCCCAAAAATTGAAATGGGAATAGAACATCAACTCAATTGAGGGTACTAACAACCAAAATACATCGAGTACAAGATATAAATATATCAATAGTCCCCTACATTGGATACAAAACTAGGACTAGGACATACACATCCTGATAGACCAACCCATATGGGCTACCCACCATAGTTACAAATAGAGCTGCCACAGATAGCCCTACATATTGCTTCCCCTATTCAAGTTCCCATTCAAAAATATATCCCTCAAGGGATTATAAATAATATTAATTCATTTAATGAACTATTGAAATCTAGGGAAGAAATATCTGAACTAGTTAAAGTGAAAAAGAAGCCTTACCCTAAATGGGTTGATCCGACCCATCCTCTGCTAAATTTTTAGAACTCTATATTTCCAAATTTTAATGTCTCAAGGGTCCTGGGGTAGAATTTGACACATTTCCTATCCCACTATGATCCCATGATGGGATATTCAATATAATAAGAAGCAGTGAAACTCATGTTCTTCATACAAAAAGTGAAGGGGATAACCTTCATATGGTATACTAGTTTTCCATCTAGGTTAATCGTAGGATTGGAAAAACTTTATCGGAAATATTTATTTCATTTCAGCTCAATGTTGTAAAATATGACTGTAATCGGCCTCTAAATTTGGAAATATTGGGATATTTAGAGGGTTTCATACATAATTTCTTAGTGGAAGGGGTTAAATTATTTTATAATACAACAACCTCCCTATGAGGATTTTGCATCTATTTGTGTAGAGAATTATTGCGATGAGTTATGGAGGATACTAATCCTTATCAAATATATATAAGGGTTTCAATAACACACTGTAGTTTCAAAAAGATTGAAATATTCCATCCTATGAAAAAGTTCATGTCCTAAGTAATTCAATCAGATTAAGGTAAGTGAGAAGGGAAGCATATTCTACCATAGTTATTCTTAATCCATACCCTACCCCAATCCCAACTCTAAATGCCATGAAATATCTTATGGATACCACTATTAAGAATCATAAACAAAACCTACCTCATTAGGATGATAAAAAGTAGAAGATTTGAAACCAGTTTTAAGAACTGGAGTATAATGTTTATACCTTAAGGGATTAGAATGTTTCTTGTATACTTCATAGTGGAATTGGAGAATAGCATTCTCAAATTTATAATGCCCAACAAGCATGATCATGATAGTATTGAGGATTTTAAAAACTATATCTCCATCAACTATATTTTGGGGAAGACCGTCCAGGAATTATTTATTTTAAAATAAATCCAATAAAATAGGGTGGAATCTTATAAAGTAAAGCTGGGTAAGACACCTGTGTAAGTAGCATGTGTGTTTGTTTCCAACCCAGATAAATATGGTGAATTTAAAGGGGTTTCTAGTAGAGGTGAAAAAAAAATAATGATTGGATAAAAGGAAACAAAATAAACTAGAATCATTTTATCCTATGATCATAGTTAAAACAACCAACTATTCCCCCACCTACTTCCATTGTTACCTAGTGGACGTTGTCAACATCACAGCCCTCTAAAATTCAGCCTAATAAAAAATTACATAGCTAGATAAAACGTAAGGAGATGAAATATAAAAAAGATAAATTTATATTTGAATATCTCAAACTTCAAGCCTAAAGTCTTAAGAGCTTGATAACCACCCCACCAAAGCGTATTATAATATTTGACCCTTGAGATATGATCTTTATGAAAGGAATAATTTATCTTCAGTTTCCTTAATATCATTCTCATAATGGATCCATTTTCTGAAAATGCATATGGATATGTACCTAAGTTCCATACATATAATCAGAGAATGAGGGTAACAATATATAGGGGATATGGATATAGGGGAATATATAGTCATGAAAGAAATCAATACTCAGACCACGTTGCCACATAGACTCTCTATACTGCTGAATCTCCCGGGAGAGGCCTCTAGTGGGACCATAAAGAGTAAGAAAGTTCCTCAAAATATGAAATGGGCTGCCTTAATCTGATCATATTTAAATATTTATTAGAATATGTTCTATTTTCAAATCAACCGTTGTGCACAAGAAGACCTAGTCAACCTAACCCACTAAGGACATGAGAACCTTCAAATCATGTTCTGAAATCTAATCTGCCTACCTCCAATGATTTAGTTCCTAAATAACCCAAGAGACAGTAGCCTCACACTATGAAGAAAAGAACATTATCTTATAATTATTACACTCTAAAGTAATTGACCTTGGTTATATCCATGTTTTCAATTTTAGAAGCTATAACTTCATCAAAAGACTTCTAGTAAGAACTCATAGAGGATTTTTTAATCCATAAAGAGATTGAATTTGAAGTAAAAACTTTTTAAATTTATCATGTAGAGAAAAATCCCATATAATTCCACATGATAGACTCTTTCATAAAGAATGAAAATGGTGTTTTCATATAGGGAAACTTTATACCCTTATACGTTTCAAGAAGAATAAACAATGTTGATATTAGATGGTCTTTCATTGAAAATGTCTTAGTAGTCAACCTCATTCTTATGAAAACACTTCATCGACTTCATTACAGTTAGGAAAAATTGTATCCTTCTCCTCTAATTATACAAGGTTATGAAAAGAGAAATAATAATTATATTGGTAGAATCAATTTTACAACCTAGTTTGGGGACCTAGTATCTAACTCACAATTTCTTATTATTTAGAAATATATGACTTTCAATGTTCTTCTTGGAAGGTATTGGATTAATTATAACGTATTAGTCCCCCAATAAAACCTAAAATTCCTAAAATATTTCCTTAATGGTAAAATTGTGACGTTTTATGTTTTTAAATACACTTTTGAATGTAACAAATAATAGTACATTGATGCAGGATTCTACCTGAGGGAAGGGAAATAGCCTATGAATGATGGTGTCATCAGTGTCATTTCCCTGAATGGAATAGAAATAACCCTGACCAATCCTTTCAGAAAGATCAGTTAGGAATATGTGATTCTCGTCCATCATATTGAATACATGAGCCCAAATTTGGTAAAATATTAAGAAATATTCTTGATATCATCCATGAAAATGGATCCTTCACATGCTATGAATGTCACAGAATCTCTAGAAAGTTATAAAAGATCATACAAAAAATTAATTCATTCCATCCCTTGGTCTTTAACATATCCATACCTCATAAAATGAGTAAAAAGTGGTTTTTATGTCACCAAGGTTGGATGAAGATAATAGTTCTCTATCCCTCACACCATCTTCTCTAGAATATCAAAGAGACCCCCACATTTTCAGCTGGTTCGAAGGAAGTCACTTCATTTTTTGGATGTGAAACTATTGACTCATCTAACTTTGAGAAATTTACTTCATCACCTACTCCACCTAAGGATAAGGTATAAAGAAAGAAGGGAGAGGAAGATGAAGAGAAATAGAAATAGTATGGGGAGGAAGACCTTATGGATGCCCCTCTAGCATTGATGGATGGTGTCTCTACCACCATTGATGAACTCAGACAAATAAATCTGTGTAATGAAGAGGAACCATGGCCTATACCAATTAGTGTGACCATGTCTTCCAAGGAGAACAAGGTATATAATTCATTATTTAAGAAACATCAGGATTTTTTCACCTAGAATTACAATGAGTTGATGGTCTCATATCTTGATGTTGGCACTCACTACCTGGGTCTTCCAGAAAATCACTGAGTAAACAAATAGGTTTCCAAATGGACACACCTGAATCACACAACCAAATTTTTTGTTATGGTTGAAAATATTTTCATGGATAATTTCATTTGGGAAGTCCAATATCTAAAATGGATAGCCAACATAGTTCTGGTAAATAAACAGAATGAGAAAATAAGGGCCTGCATCGACATCAAAGATCATAACCAGCATTATCCAAAAGATGAATTCCCAGTCCTAATCATATTGAAATGTGTTAATGAAAAAATATATATCAAGACCTCTCCTTTATGGATGGTTATTTATGGTATAATCAAATCCAACTGGACCCATAAGATGCATAATCCACCACCTTTAGGTCCACCAAGGAGTAGTCTACTACCATGTGATTCCATTTGGTTTAGATAATTCTAGAAATATATATCAACATGTCTTGCATCACATATAAAAACATTTTTTGAAAAGTTGAATCAAATGATATGTTAACAATCTAATGTTTATGTCATGGCAATATTCTCACAACTTGGATGATCTTGAAAGTATCTTCAAAACAGTATGACACTATAGCCTGAATAAGAACCCCTTGAAATTTTATTTCAGGGTTACCTAAGGAAAATTTCTCATTTTTTGCATATGTCATCATTGAATTGAATTCAACGTTGGAAAGAAAAAGGCTATCATCAATATTTCACCTCCTTAAAACCTCAAAGATTTACAGAGTTTATAGGGACACCTTTCCTACATTTTTGCTTTATAGTAAACCTCATAGGAAAGTGTTTTTCCTTCAACAGATTGATGAAAAATGGGTTCACATATCAATGGATAGATTAATGTGAGGAATAATCTGATAACTTTATGAAACATCAATTGAGTCCTCAAATGTTAATTGTACCTATTGAGGGTAAACCAATCATTTTGTATGTTACATCCCTAGAATGATCATCACAGGTATTTCTCAAACAAAATAATTATTTTAGGAAGGAAAAAAACATTTATTATCTCATTGAAACCAAGATCAATACTGATACTCGTTATTAAGATATTGAGAAGAGAAATCTGGTGTTAATCTTCCCAATTCACAAGTGGAGGTACAAGTTGCAGCACCACGTTGTTTATTTTGTCTCTCACAATAACCCACTCAAGTACATCTCTATGCGTCCTATGTGTAATGGGCATTTACATGGTGGGAGGTTATCTTGTTGTTATTTTACATTCAGATCATGCCTCAATAAGTGGTAAAAGTCCAGGATTTGGTGGACTTCTTTGCAAAAAACCCCATCTATACAAACAATAATATTAAATACCAAATTGTATGATGAAGATATCTTCTATATTCAGGAGGAACCCTAGATATGTGACATGTATTTTGATGGTGCATCTAGAAGCTCAATGGGGAAGATAATGGAAGACACAAATCTAAAAAAAAAGGTGGGTTTTGAGTCGGGATTATCTCTCAAAAAGATAAAATATTTCTTTACACTATCCTAATGTCAGAAGTCTATACAAACAATGAGGTAGAATATTATGCCCTTATTTAATTGATATAATTTTAACTTCAAATGATAGTAGAACACTTCATGGTGAAAGGCTATTTAGAGTTAATAATGAAGTAGATCAATGGTGATTATTCCGCCCTAAAGGAGGAGATAATAAACTTTTTTTACTATATCTAAAGAATAAATTGAGAATTGCCATCAGAACCATCATTGGATCATATCCCATGATATTAGAATTTCGAGTTTGATTAATTTGATAAGAAATCCATAGCTTTAGAAGATCTAATTATGTATTAAATAAGTATCAACATTGTTCACCACTAAATGGTCCCTCCTTTTGTTCAGGCTATAATAGAAGAAATCAAGGAGGTTAACTCCATCCCCAAACCATAAGGTCCTATAATGAGTTGGATGATACCCATTGTGGACTAATATGATATTGGATTTACCTCATTAAATAGAGCTTTAAAAGATAATATATGATATTGATCAACCGATTTTACACTTTATGACGGCCAAAATAACCAAACATTTCTCTATAAGCTTGGATTTTATGGAGTCTTTCCCATGTGAATTTAAATATAATAGACCACTGCGATCATGAGAGAAATACATATGGAAAATATTGATACCTACTATTTAAGGATATTGATTTCTAATAAGATCCTAAGTCTTAGATATTTCTGGATTTCAATAATGTTGGAATCCACAAAATTCACCAAGAAGTGTCATTCCTACCAAGTGCATACCAAATTCATCCATCAACCACTAGAGTTGTTACAGAAAACCAAATAACCCTGGAAAATTTCCATATAGGGAATGGATGTTATTGGTCCATATCCTTTGGATATATCCAAGAAGTTAAAATTTATCCTTGTTGATATCAAATTATTCTTCAAATGGGATGATGAAATACACCTCTAATAATTCAAGACCAAAAGCATTTTCATCTTCATGAAAGCCGACATCATTACCATATTTGTTGTCCCTTATAAAAAATTGATGGACAAGAGCACTAATTTCTATTATTCTAAGTTATAGGAGTTGTATAAATAGTATAATATCAAGTATAACCATTTTACTTGATATCCTGTAGTGTCTAATGTAATGATATAGGCCTTCAACAAGACCATATCAAATATACTCCAGAAGATGGTGGATAATGTTAATAAATATTGGTCTGAAATAATTTGGAATGCCTGGTGGCCCTAGTAGACTACAACTCACACAACAACATAGGAAAACCCATATTCCATTTTATATGGTAAAAAATTAGTCCTACCCATTGAGCTCCAATTTACCTCACTCTATGATTACATATTTGATCAACTCCCCATATATGAGCTATCCCAAAAATAAATGGATGAGTTTGAGTGACCCGATGATAAAATAAAACATAATTTTTATCACTTGGAGTTCCATCAAAATTTTATATCACATTATTTTAATAAGAAATTTATCCTCCACTCATTCCTCTTTGTAGAGTGGGTATTGGTCTTTAGGTTATCAATGATACAAAGGAAGAAACCCCCAAACAGTGAACCAAAGTGGGAGGGGCATTTTTCTATACAAAAGGTCCAATCTAATTGATCTTATTCCCTGATATAAATGGATATAGATCTTGTTACGACCCTAACAATGAAATATTTCTCAATAAATACTTATTTTGATAAAGAAACCCTTTTTCCTTTCCGTTCAAAATTAAACTACATGGTTTCCAACATCCTTTTTCATGATGTTAAAATGAAAAACATCACGGTCATGTATAAATGTACTTAAAAGGTACATATCATCCTTGTAATTTGATGCTAAACTACATGGTTTCATTCATCTATATTGTATGACATTAAACTTCATAATATCATTAATCTTAGATGCATGAAAATAAAAATAACAACATATATTCTTCATCGCACAATGATATACTACCCATCCTATAGTAATGGATGCAAGACCGTAAAATAAAAACCATATGGTTATTATCGTGTAACCTAAAACTAAAATACACCATAGTTCGATCTGTAAAACACTAAAAAACAAAACCTTATGTCCTACTCACATGATGTTAATGTACATGATAACATCCTCACCCCAAGATGTAATACTACAAGGTTCACATCCATTTTTGACTACATAAAACTGCACAACATTTTTGTCCATGCATGATCAGATCATATTATTTGGTTCTATTTTCTCACCACATCACTATTATAAAACAAGGTGTGTATTGATTCTCATATCAATTTGACACGTAGTAATTCCCTAACCCTATGTTATAATCCAAACCACAAAGTAAAAAAATGACCCTATTTTTTATACAAATAAAGATCTATGCACGAGACATTAATTTCGGTTCCCTCATTTAGGATCCCATCATGGAAACATAAGTATCTCTATGTTGCATAAAAATGATCTATGCATGAGACTCCACACCCCATTTCCAATGAATAGTCCAAATGATTCGTTTGTGCTTAAACAAATACCTTCTACACATAATACTCTTTTTCCTTATAAATTTCATGACTCTATAAGATTTCCCTAACCGTTAGTGATAGAAAATAAAATTCCTAAGGGATCCTTTGTTTTTACTATGCATTTATACACCACTGTCACACTTTTCATAAGTCACCCAACAGAAGGGTCCATCAACCAAAGGTGCATTTTTCCTTAGGAGATACCAATTTTATCTCTCTAATCCATTAAAAATATTATAGGAAACCACTTTTCAAACATATTCAGTTGTATTTCCTTGTATTTTTGTCCCATACAACTTATCCTAAACTGAGAACCCCCAAGATTATGGTTTAAAATTTCATTCTTCACATTAAGTTTATATAGGGACATCTATAGCTCGGCAAGCCTCATATTACTCATCATTTTCATGATGTATAGTTCTATCTATATGACCAAAAACTAGAAGACACCTTCTTCCGTGCCACAAGATGTTAGATTCATGGTTTTATAGAACTAAATACTGATTGATTCTAATTTAAATGAGACACATAGCAACACATGGATCCTACATCATAATCTAGTGATCGCACCATGATTCATTATTTCATTTTCACCCACACAACACTGTGCTAAAGTAGTTTTTTATTGAAAATTATAAATTAATTAACAAATTACACTTCATTTTTGATTTAATTATTTTTATCACTTTTTAAAAGGGAAATTTTGTTTTTTGATAATTTAATTGTAGGTGGACGTGATTTGGAGGTCCCATGAGGAAGTTTCAGAAAAATGGGACAAACTACGCATGATCCCAGAACACCAGTGGAATCATCCACACACTTATACTAAAACAGGATTCAAAATGAGCTTAAATTTTCTACAAAGGTCAAAAATAAAATGGAATCAATCTTGTATGAAATAAACCAATCTCAATAATTCTATATAGTGGCCTATCCAGATAGATCTGTCTAAGAAATTGAATCTGCATGACGTCAAAAGTGGTGTTCTATGTTCTATCAATATCTCAAGATTTAGTTTTCCAAATTGTGCCACATTTCCATTGAAGATAGTGAAGATGCTGGGATACAACTTTTTAATTTTATTAATGCGATATAATACTATATAGAGGTTGAAAATGATGGGACAATTAGTTTCTTGAAATATGGTGGATCAAATCCACCTTTTAATTTTCCAATAAAATGATACCTTATGCTCCCCATTTGCATGTTCAAACCAGAAGAAATGATATGAAATTTTAGAGTTTCATAGGATTACTCTCCTCATTATAGAATTTTTGGAGGCCCCTCTCTTAATATGGGGATCAAGGATGACTAAGGAATTCCACCCAACATTCATCCTCCTCTCGATGTTGGGATAAATGGTGGATGTCTGTTGTGGGAGAGAAACACATCATGTAAAGGGAGTTCTATCACTTTTACAACCACTGGATTGATGTCTTTTGGGTTTTAAAGAAAATTCATTTATAATTATTTTATATATATTCATGTTTGAATGCTTTGTTTGATTAAATATAATGGAATGATTTTACTATTAACCGATCGGTGTTAAGTATTGAATTTGTGACTTGTGTTGTTCTTATTGGACAACACAAGAATCATTTTATTCCACAATTATTTGAGATTTCTATTTTTATTAGATGTTATTATACCATTAATGAGATATGGGCCTTGGACATATTATTTTTATGTCAGATTTTGGACCAACGTTCTTTATTATAAAAACATGGAAAATAATCAAGATTCTAATTAATTTCAACCAAATAATTACATCAACCCTTAATTAATCTCCAAGAATGATGAAAATGAATTCTGTGTAGTGAAATAAAAATAAATTATTTTTCTCATAATTTTTAAAATCCACTTGGTTCTTCAACTATTAAACTCTTTAAATTAATTTATTTTCTTTAAACCATTTCCTAAACAACCCCCTATTTTAGTATTTTTTTTATTAAAAATACACACTCTTAACCTATAAATTACCTTTGATTGAAAACCTGGAGACTTACATAGACTATAAATATAATTTAAAATAATAACAAATTTTACATGTCATAACAATGCGTTCACTTAACCACCATAAGATCAAAATTTCCCCATTATTCATTTTAATCTAATATGTGTTGTGAAGGAATCCTTTTTCACTCCTTGATTCTCACAACGAGCATAGTGTAAAAGTGATTAGCAGTTTTGATAAAGGCTTGCCCTCATGTTCAAGGAATATAATTTCTTGTCAGGGTTTACATGTTCCTAGATGAGTGACCTTAAAAGGAACATCAGACAACCTTACCATATAATTTTAAACAGTATGGTTGACATCTCTTGAATGATATAAATATAAGAACTACATATTAATTTATTATTTCCTTAATGAGATTCATAGTGATTCCTAGATCCTATATTTTTGTCCCCACATAATATGAAAATTTCCCACTATCCATTATACAATCTTGATCTAAATAAGAGGACCTAATATGGGTTCTCACCCTATTCATGATATCGTATTAAGTAAATCCCCTTCTCCACAAAATAATTTGATTAATGTGAGAAATATCTCCAAGAACTACTTGTGGATTTATTCATACCTAAATGAGAAACATAGTGACACCCAGATCCTATTTCTTTGTCCTAACCACAATAACAAAAAATACCCCTTTCCTGCATATGGGTCAGACCTCTGTAAGGAAACATTTCCCCCCATTCTTTGGTAATTTTGAAATGAAATACTCCTTCCATATTCAAGAAAACTCTTTCCAAAAAATAAATTGCATGTATGAGGGAATATGAATCTCTATAATCTTTCTCCTACGATCACTATTATAATGTCAAATTCCTAAGGACACCTTTGGTTGTCTATCAATTGATATTCCACAGTTGGATTTTCATAATTAAACCACCAAAAAGGCCCTTTAAACTAGAGGATGCCATTAATTGACTATACATTGATACACTATAGTACTTATTTTCATATGTCACACACAAAAGTGTCTATCAATTAGAGTCACATTCACCCTCATGAGATATTTTTTATATATCCATAAGCCCCAAAAAAACATTATGCTATGAACCTCTTTCCGAACATGGTCCATGATCATTCTTTGATACATTTCCCATATAAAGATATAGAAACAGCCAAATTATAGCTTATAACCTTCCTCCTACATGCTTGAATATGATGAAACATTATTGGATTGATTACCATGAAAAGGAAAAGCTCTAATATTTCTGTAAAATATAAATAAACATAAATTTCATCCCCTGACACACTTTTCATAAAATGTTAAACTCCATGGTCTATGTCCTTGTCACATGACATTAAACTACAAGATTCTTCAACATTTATTATGTAGGATCCTTTCCACATGATATTTTTTATCCACTACATCACCACAAAGAACTGTATATAACTTTTTTCTTATTCCGCCAAGAAACTTAGTGATGCCAATATCCTCCATTGTTGGATTATATTCTATATAATCCAAAATGTGTGTGTTCCTCCATTTGTGGATAGAAACCCGATATGTTTTGGAGGTTATAGACTTATTTTAAAACCCCATCAATTGAAATCTTATGATTTAAACACAACCCCCCTCTTTTACACAATCCAAATTCATATCAGAGGAGTTTACAATTCATTGAAAGTTCCATCATAGATACTCCCTTCATTCTTAGACACATTCCCTTCATGAACCACCCTCAGTTGCCTTAGGAAATTTCAATCTTGATACAATCCATGTCCATAATTAATTGAATTTTAGATTCTAGAGTATTTCATTGTTTGACTATGAATTGATACACCCATTCATGATTTTCATAAGTCACCCATCAAAAGGGATTTTATCCAATGTAGCCTTCAATCTAAGGAGAGACCTCTTGTATCACAGTAATCCCCAAAAACATTATTCTAGAAATATATTTTTGAATATTTTCTATGGTAATACCTTACATACTTTATCAAAACATGTTTTAGATCTTGAAATCACAAAACTGTGACCCAAAAGTTTCTATTCTGTGCATCTAAATAGTTTCAAAACATTCTTGGAAATCAATCCCTACATGGGTCGTCATATCACAAATTATGGTAAAATATATTCAATGACAAAACTATTTATATTAATATGTCTTAAAAGAATATAAATTTCTTATGGTAAGAGACATAGTACTTTTTAGTTTGAAACCCGAAGAAGGGCCCATGGGAGAAAACTCGAGTCTTAAATCACTAAAACTTATCTCAACATGGTTTATGTAAAAATATTACAAGCATTGAAAATAAAAAGGCATGGAACATATTAGGGTGAAAACCCACAAATGGAATCCTAAGTAAGAAAATATCAAGTCTTCCCCAATAATTCGTAATCATATCTTACTTAGAAAATAATTACAGAAATGAAACAAAAAGTTGCAAAGCTATTAGGGTCTACCATGGGACTCTATAAAAAGTAAAACTACACTCACTTGTTCCAACGTCCTAGAAAAAAAATTACATCCTCAATATATTATTATTAGTATTATTGAAACACATTAATGTGGGGATGTTTCATTAAAAAAACAATCTTTATTGTTATTTTATAATTATATTGGGAAACATGGATGAAGAAATAGGTGATTGGAATCAAAGTGATATTAATTTATGGAGAAATAATTAGTGGAGCATCCAAAAATTGGATTCAATTTGTCATATTCTATAAAATTCCATAAAAACAACTCTGTAGTTTTTGGAGGGTCTCTTGAGCCCCATAAACCACATTAAGCATGACGAGTTGAATATCAATTGTTGACTTAACTAGGAAGAACTTATCAACCATGACCAAAATATAATTCTCATACTCATCTTGAACCACTTCTAGAAAATTATGATGATTCATGAGATCCCCTTAGAGAACATCCATATCTTATTAGATGTGTGATATTTAAGAGGCTTTGTAATCAAAATACTAATTTAACTTCACCAATTTATTAGCATGGCTGAGATCCTCTAGCGATTATATAGATTGGAGTTCATCGATATAGATGAGAATTCTTATGTTGATAATGTGTTGTTGAGGCTCATGCTCTTGATCCCATTGGAAAATTTTATCTTTCATGACTGGGTAGACTATAAAATAGTCAAATACACTGTGCACCAGTGTGACAATCATATTTTGAAAATGAAGGAGACTTAATGGTAAATATTCTATCGGTTTTCTTAATAATAACTCCCTAATGTCCTTCCATATGAAATACAGAACTACCTGAAATGCATCTTGATATTCATGGATTTCTATGGATCTATTCAAAGGTGGAGAGGTGTACTCCGGAATCTATTTTCATATCAGATTGACTTGAATTATCCTTTTTAGAGTGTCATAAAACTCTCATTTTACATTAAATTTAGTTGGACTGGATGCCTCCACTTCTGGTTAACATGCTGCAACTTCCATAGGACAAGGGTGAATGAAATTAGTCATTGATGATGAAATATTTCAATGATAATGGAAAGGAGAATCAAATATGTTAATGGAACCTACCAACTGATGGATTAGATTCTTGGTTAGACACCTATATAAAATACCCTATATCAATACTTTTAACAAGGATTTTATATTAAAGAATGTTCCCCTGAGTTTTCTGAGGTTCTACAGTTTGGAATTCAAATATTTTCTTAAGGTCTATCTCTTCAACCTTCTTAATGAGTGTTGCAAGTTTAGCCCCAAGGATTTCAAATTCCCTAATTGTATGTATTCTAGTAGTTCTTTGTTACTTTTCAAAATAATGTGATATTCCCCATGTTGTGTTTTGTTTAAAAAAGATTTTTCATATACTCGTAAGCATTATTTCGGGATTTGTTTTTAAAGGTCGAATTACACATCATGTCAAAGAATTATTTTTTCCCCGGGCCCAACCCTTCATAGAAAATTATAACTTGTTTAGGAATATAAAAAACATGGTTTAGAACCATATTTTGGGTTTCTTTGAACCTATACCATGTTTCATAGCATGACTCTCTATATTTTACCAAAATGTTTTGGATTCTCTTTTTAAGTTCAATTATTTTGTTGGGGGGGGGGAAGTAGTTATTATAGAATTCTCTTTGTAATTGGTCCCGACAGATGATGAATGATAGTCTCAAATTATTTAGTAATTTTTTAACTCGATGATTTAAAGAAAATGGAAATAGCCTCATCTTTTTTGATTCTAGTTGATGTGGGGGACACATGGTTTCTACAATGTCATTGAACTTTTTGACGTAAAGGTATGGAATCTCAGACTCCACTCCATGGAATGTGGGAAGGTTGTTTAGGAAAAGGTATTTAAAGATTTTGTTAGAATCTCCTAAGTAATTGTGTCTAATGCATGAGGGGCCACTGTTACAGGCAGGTGTGAGGTAGTCATTCATGGTTCGATCAACTGCATTCTCCAAGTTTGGGGCTACGTCATTTGGATTTCCATTTTGGTTCCCACCCTGGTTTATGAGTTGGTTTCTTTGAATACATTCCATTGAAATGGGATCAATTTTTGACTCTAGAGTATTAGTGAGATTATGATCTAATAGAAAGAGTTCCCTTGGTTTAATTTACTCCCCAACCCCCGAACTATCTATGCTAACTAGACGGTTTGATTTGTCATGAGTGTAGGCAGACATGTGCTAGAAGAAAAAAAACAAGAAAGGGAAAGGATAAGAGAATTTGGATGATAATAGAAAAACCGAGGTAGAATATAATGGGTGTTGAGATGAATTACTTTTGTCCCTGTCAATAGCACCAAAATTTGGTCTCGCCCAAATTTATCCATGTTTTTAGGGTTAAGATGTCAATTGTAGAGTAGTTTGGGTTATCGATTTTTCAAAGACCTAAGAAGAAACCTATAGAAACACACATTATATGGACTGATTTTGGCTATTAAGTGGCTAACTTTGGGTTGATTTTTGATAAGTTTAAGTGAACAATATGTGACTTAAGTGAATTCAAATTATGATAAGCGTTGAACCTAGGTTATTACAAGGGGTGGATTGGATGAAATTCTTTTTTCACGATTTCAATTTCTTATATTTGATATGGGTTTATTAAAAAAGAACAAAAAAATTAATCACTTATTGGTTTAATACCAACACACCATAATACTTATCACCTACATGCTTGGAGGATAAAATTTTGGAGCACTCCAAGGTAAAGGTTTGTATTATCACTGGAAGTATGTGGACTTAAAATTCAACAAGGATGAATTATCTTTAAAATCATCACATAAAAATCTCAATTAAAAGAATTTATTAGACAATAATGGGGTGATAAACAACATTAAATCCACCCCCTTGCTACTTCCATTGATAAAATAAAAAATGGGTTTTCCCTCCATTGATGCAGTGGTCACAATGGAAGTGGGAAGTAGACTCACGAGGGATGAATTGAAGAAGTAAACAAAACAATAAAAAGAAAATGATCACTCCACCGCTGTGTGAATAATTTCATAAGGATTGGGGGGAATACATTCACACATTGAGGAAATCATATCAAGTTTATATGTATAAGAACAAAATAATAGAAGAAGAGTAACTTTTATTAAGAATCTATGATAAATTAAAACAACTTACAATTGAGGAAGAACATTACAATGGAAAAGTGGTAGCATAACATTTCAATGAAAGAAAGAATCCAAGGACAAATCCTCCAAAACCACTTAATTAAATAAGAATTTTGGGATCCTTGGGTCAAGACCCAATCTGGCCAAGTCTCCTCAATTAATGGTGGTTGGCTAAGATTTGTGGAAGTTTGAGGTAGAGTGGACTTTCCATTATTGACTAAAAATCCAATCCAACTTGCATTCCTTTGACAGGTGTGTCAAAAAAGAGCATTGAAAAAACTGAATTCTAGTGGTCCATATAATAAATATGTGAATATATGGATGTTACCTGACTTTTTGTAAAATTACAGCCAAAATTTATATTTTGTTTGAGAGATATGATTAAATTTGTGGGTTGTTTTCCAGGACACAAAATCTGGACCAATATTTCATCTTCAACTTAGGCCACTTGGAACTCCATTGAAACATAGTATTTAGCTTTGACCACTATTTATTGAAATGTTACCCTTGAGGTCTTATATATTCTGTTCAATTTTCAGAATTATTGGCTTGGATCATGGCCTATACAGTCTCTTTATGGGGCTGTAGTCCAGTTTACATTTCCCATAATGTGTTTCCATGAAATCCCATTTTGGTGGTCATCCAATGAGAATATTACAATACTAAAAAAGTATGAATTGATCCCAATGTAATGATAAACCTGAAAATTAAATTTTAAAATAAAATCAATACCATTTTGTATTTTTGGAGGTGTTAAAAAATGTACCATGTAAAAGTGCATTTTAAGAGGGAATTAAAACATAATGTGAATCAATGTTTAAAGTGTAAAATACTCTAAAATGGTGTTTATAAATAATAAATAACATGGATATTTTATATATAAATAATGAATATTATCCTCATTTAGTGGATAATCATGCATATTTAAATCATGGGAAGTGATCAAAATTCATTTTTTTTCCTCATTCTAGGCTAACAACATAGATGATATGTTTCAAATGTGGTCAGTAGTTTTCTTGTATCACCATGACACTCTCCTTGTGTTTTGAATTAGGGGCACTATGATTCACACTTCTCATTACAACTTTTTTAGATAGTTTTCAATGCCTTTGTCAATATCTTATTCAGGTACTAGTGGAGATCGAAAATGAAATTTGGCTATTCTAAGATCCATGTTCTCCATCCACAACCTCTCTCAGACCAAAAAATCATTCTAACCAGTCAACAATAGCCTACCCCATGTGTTTGATGATTATCCGAGGAACTAGTACACATGATTAATCATGCGGCCATACCTTTTTTCTCACATCGAGCGTACCCACATGATCTTAGCGATTGATCCTTAGATTCCACACAAATATGATCTATGTTCAATAATTAAATAAAAAAAATAAATGTTCCAATTCATTAAAGAAAATTTAAAATTAAACAAGAAGGTTTTAGAAGTATCATGGGAGATCCACATGTTGGAGCCTCTTATGAGTTCTAAAAAATTTACTATATTGATATGCTCTGGTAATTGAGCACTTCATCTCCGCCAACCATTAGGGTGTGGATTCTAGGTTTTACTATTACTTCTAGAGCTCCATTTAATCCTCGTCATCCTAGAGATGAAGCAGGTTGGTTCTGATTTGTTCCTGGTCCCATTCATACCATAGATCAACCACTTGACATTTCACATTCCTTATCTTCCCCTTATCCCACTTCAACTAAGCATTCAGCAGAATAGTATTTGGTAAAACTCAGTCTTTCATGTAACATAATGCATCTAATAAATTCATTTTTTGTGTGTAACATATGATGACCTTAGTGTTCTGTGTAGAGAAAGACAATCCTTATGTTGTGTGTAATAAAATATGAGCTCAGTTCTGCATGTAATATATGTTATAGAGTAGATTAAATTTATTTAATATAGTAAATATATCATAAATCCTCAGAAGGATATATTAATTTCTATGCTTGGTATTGCCTTTCATATAGGGCATAAAATACCATATATTTATTTTATAATTATGGGGAATTATAAAACACTACTAAGAAAAGATCAACAAGATTTGTAAGAAAGACTATTACATTACTATAAATTGGAATATTCCTATAATTATTTTTTTATTTAATGTTTCCACAATGTGTTGTCACCAATACATTTGTATTACTTTCATTAGTCTATATTCCCATATTAATTACAAATTTCCCTGAAATGAAGGAATGAAACTACCCATAGTCAGACTAGGTATTGAGATAATTTAGATAAACAAGTAACATAAATTTCTCCACTTAATTTGATAGTCCAACATCAATCATAGTAGTAGAAAAATATTTTTCCACACCCATATATTTTTGATCATAATGATTTCCACTTGGTGTAACTAATTTTTGACACGCATTATGATATTTCCCAACACATTACTATTAAAAAACCAGACTACTAGATGGATATAGGAAACCCTATTCTTGGATTTTTCAAAACTATTTTCATTACAATCACAGAACATATGACCATACTTACTGAATCAAAAATAATTTCTAGAACGGTGAAAACATTCCTTGAAATTTGGTTTAACACAAATGGAACATTTTAATGGATTTCTTTTACTTTTTGTAGCCCGTTTCCTCTCAATTTCCTCAAACCTTAACCATTTCTTACTCCTTTCATATAGAAGAAAATAAGTTTCAAAAAACTCTATTTAAACATTTTCATCACATTGAGAAACACTCTGATAAATTTTAAATTCTCATGTGTCCAAATCTCTTAATAAACATACTATAAAACTAGAGTAAAATATATTATTTTAATATCAATTTCAATAATAGAATATGGTATATACCTGGCTAATACTATGAATTTTTCTTCATATGCAGCCACCAAATCCGCATATTTTTTTAGTTCAAAGAATTTTTTTTCATCTAGAGTTGAACAACCTTAAGGAAGTTATTCTCATGTAATAGATTGTTAAATGTTTCCCATTCCATGAAATCAATCCTATTTATCTATTTGGTATTATTATCCAAAGGTGTTCATTGATTAGATTTACCCATATAAATGGAAAGTGCTATAATTTGAGATTCCAAACACCCCATGACTTCAAATATCTTCTCTAGAGCATTGATCAAAACATTGTATACCTCTATGTTAGAATATGTATTGAATACCGGAGGATATTGTCTCCTGAAATTATATACTATCACTATTTTTCTCTATAGTAGATCTGACTGCTCTCTAGCATGGATTCTACAACCATTTACAGCTTGTGTCAACTACTCCATCACAGAAAAAAATATTATTTCCAAATCCAAACATTATAAGTTAATTATATAGAATTATATCATCCTCTTCATGCCTTATTATAACAATTTAACCGTTTCCTCTTCTGAAAACAATTCTGAAAATATATAGTTTAGATAAAGAAACCTGGAAATACTCAAATTCTATATCATATCAACTAAATCATTAGGTAAAATAATTTATGTTTATTCTATTAATATTATCATAACTTCTAAAGTTGTCTAAATATTTCATTGATTCCAACTGTAAGGACCCATCATTAAACATTACATATTCTAGGTACTTTAAACTATATTTAACATTCTTAAAATCTCAATGATATTTTAGGTTTAATGATTTATAGTGTAAGTTCATAAATATGATATAAAAACACATACATATATATACAGAGTGTACAATTATCATTAGTATCAATTTATTCCAAATTATAATTTTTGTTTAAATAAGACATGATTTTTTAATAATAAATCATGAAGACATCCATCTTGACTTCTTGTTTTCCTTTACCCATCCTTTACCCCTTTGATATTTTTTAAAAATGTGGGATGTGCAAAAAAAATCTCATTAGGGGACATAAATATAATAAGTTATTTATTCTAGTGGGAATCCTACAAACACATGAAAAATATTTTCTTAAAAACATACTTTACTTATGAAAGTGGAAATATTTTACCTTTAAAAAGTCCATTATTTTATCTATTAAAATAAAAATATATTCATGAAAACACATTTGAAATTACCAAAAATTCATTTAGCTACCTTTGGACATCATCATCTGAAAACTGTTACAAACCACATACAACATTAAATAACCACACGACCAACATTCAAATTTTTTTATAGATCCCAATAAATACTCAAATCATTTGAGTGCTATCTATGTACACCCATCATATAATCTATAATGGGCTCCCCTAAAGAAAGCTGGATGCACCTATTTTATAAGCAATATTAGGATCAAAATAGAGCTATAATGGATCTCAACCTATCATCAACCATGCCATGAATCCATCCAAACTAACACCTGAACAAGTCTAACACTACAACAAAAACTGTTCTTCGTAGCGCCCCCCCTTTTTTAGCACTAATGAAAAAGCGCTAATAAAGGGGGGTGCCTTTATCACTGCTAAAAAAAGCACTGATAAAGGGTGCCTTTATCAGCGCTAAAAAAGTGATGATAAAAGCACCCCTTTATCAGTGATTTTTTAGAACTGATAAAGGGACCCCCTTTATCAGCGCTTTTTTAGCGCTCATAAAGGGACCCCCTTTATCAGCGCTTGTTTAGTAGCACTGATAAAAGGGGGGGGTTTTATCAGCGCTTTTTTTAAAAGTGATGACAAAGGGTCAACTTCAAAAAAAATTAAAATAATATATTAATATATTAATATATAAATATAGTTATATTGATATATAAATATAATATATAATTTTTAAATATAATTTAGATAAGTATAAATGTACATTTACACTTAATATACTTAATATATAAGATATTTAGTGAAAATGGCTTCTTAAAAAATTAACAAAATATTTTTAATTAATAATTTGCTAATTATTATGGATTAATAGTCATTTATTAACAATTTGAAGACTAAAAAATTAAAAAAATTAAAAAATGATCAAAAATATGTTGAAAACGCAATTAAAACTTCAAACGACCATAACTTTTGATCCGAGTGTCCGTTTGAGCTCTACCACATATCAAATCGAATCCTGCGACGAGCTCTACGTCGCTGTGACACAGGGGGACCCTGGTCAAGGGATTTTAGAGGCCAAAAGAGGCCTAAAATTCCTCTAATAATGTGTTTTTAGTCGTGGTACCCTGATTTTTTAACATTTTGTGGATTTTCTGCCTCGTTTAAGGGGGTATTAATGGATATTTTTTGTGGGGTCTGAATTTATTCTGAGGTATTACATTCATATTGATATTATGTCTTGGAAATTTCATCATTTTTTATAATGCACTACTATTTATAATCAAATATATAACAATATATTCATGTTTTTAATATATTCCCACCTAAAAATGTAATTATAAATATATATAATAAAATATATTTACATATAAAATATATTAGATTTATCTAAAAAATAACTAACATCCATTTTATTTAAAATACAAATATATGAATATTTATATACCTATATAATATTATAACTATATATATATATATATATTAATCTAACTATATATATATATTAATCTAACTATATATATATTAATATAACTACACATATATATATATCAGTATTACTATAAATATATATATTAATATAACTATAAAAATATATATTAATATCACTATATATATATATTAATATAACTATATATATATTAGTATAACTAAATATATATATATATATTAATATAACTATATATATGTTAATATAACTATATATATGTTAATATAACAATATATATATTAATATAAATATATATTACTATACTAATAAATATAACTAAATATATATATATATATCTATATATTAATATAACTATATATATATATATATTATAATATAACTATATATATATATTAATATAAATATATATTACCATACGAATAAATATAACAATATATATATAGATATATATTAATATAAATATATATATATATTAATATAACTATATATATATATTAATATTAATATATATATACATATATTATAATATAACTATATATATATATTATAATATAACTATATCTATATATTATAATAAAACTGTATATATATATTATAATATAACTATATCTATATATTATAATATAACTATATATATATATTAATATAAATATATATTACTATACGAATAAATATAACTATATATATATATATAGATATCATGAATTGGAAGGAAAATCAAAATAGAGTGGTGGTAAAGGCATAGGCGCGCAAGGGGAAGGATTCGAGTTCAAATCCTGGTGGAGGCAGGGGCGCGCGCGTATGGGGGAATATAGCAGCAAGCACTGTTAAAGGGTGAAGGGGGTGCGTGGGGCGCTGTAATGGGGAAGAAAAACGCTGTAAAGGGGGGGGGGCTCAAGCACTACAAATTCCCCCCCCCCCCGATTGGCAGTATTTTTTAAATATATTTTAAATTTTTTAAATTTTTTTAAATTTTTTTAAATTTTTATACCTTTTATCAGCGCTTTTAAAAAAGCGCTGATAAAAGGGGTCCTTTATCAGTGCTAAAACGAAAGTACTGATAAAGGAAATGCTGATATAGGGGTCTTTTATGAGCGCTAAAACAAAGCGTTGATAAAGGACCTTTTTATAAGCGCTTTGTTTTAGTGCTGATAAAAGACCCCATTTGTCATCACTTTTTTTTGTACCGATAAAAGGGGTCTTTATTAGCGCTGATAAAGAGGACACGCCCCTTTATCTTCGCCGTCTTTATCAGTGCTTTTTCTAGTACTGATAAAGGCCATTTTTAGAACTGAGAAAATCTATATTTGTAGTAGCGTAAGACATGGCCTGAAGAGGATTCCCGATCCCCACATGTTCGATACTAGTGCATGGTATCAAATATTCCACGATCAAAATGATCTTTCTTAAAAAAAACATAGATTAAATAACGAAAACAAATCACAGAACATAACTCACAACTGAAAATAAATACATATGAAATTTGATATAAAATATAATAGATAAAAATAAAAACAGAAACTAAATAAAAAAATAATACTGAACTGAACAACACAATCTCCATGTCTCCTTCCATCACCACCAACCATAAGAACAACATTGTCCAAAGGTACAAATGAACTAGAAAGCTGAACAGAGAAGATAGATATGTTCAACTAATGCCGAGTGGAACAAGTTGGGTCTGGGCATACAAAACTAATTCTGTAATCTCTATAGAGTCTATGAATTTCTTTTTCAGAAATAGTTCACAAACAATGGTTTGATTTTTTTATAAAATTGGATTTTATATCAGTTCCAGTCTGTAAAAAAAAATCATAACAAAAATAAACTTTCTAAAATAACACACAAATTTTTTTTTCCAAAAAGAGCTCCACTTTTCTCAACCTTTTTCAAAGACATGCCCCATGTATAAATCCATAAATAGTAATAAAAAGGGATAATCATAATGTGAGAAAAATTGAACAGGCTAGGATAAACTAGCATGGATTAAATTAAAAAACGACAAACGTAAACTTTACATATAGATAGATAATAATAATAATTTCCTAAACACCTCTAGAAAAAATCCCTAAGAATACTCAGTTGGGAGTTGCCTTCCGGTGTATGGTGTATATCTATAGTCTACAACCAAATGTCTTCTCTATATTATCCTCACTAGTGGCACATCCCACCCGACCTCTTATAAAATTTATAGGGCACAAACCGTCTAATCAGGTTCAACCGGAAATCATCACACGACCCTTTAGATAACACCTTGAAATCCCATGATAATAACAATACTTGAAAAAACATGGTATAGAAACCACACGAATCAACATTCTTATGCAATAACCACTATAGGGTAAAACATCCCATGGTATTGTAGACCCTATAACAACAGTGTTCCCATGCACAATCCACTTGAGGAGATCCAATACCAATATTGGAGTAGTCTTAATAACAAGGGAAATTCATCATGAATGTACCTGAAAATCCATTTTTTTCACAATCACACTCATCCAACAATTAGAGAATACATGGAAACCACCATTTTACATAATCAAAACCACTTTAAAAATAATTTTAAAATACCAACTGGGACCTCACGCTTCCCTTGTTTTCAATATACATTAAAAAATATGCCAAAATGACCACTAGGCCCATATATCACATAAGTTCCAAAACCAATTTCCATTACATTACAAGGTGTCAATAAAGAATTTACATCACTTTACATCAAAATCAAATTTTGAAGACAACACAAATTACCAATAGGGCCCTTGAACATTTCCAATTCAAATACATTTACAAATCCATTTCCACACCATTTGAATGATCAATATAGAAAACGACTTTCACATGCACAATGCCCAATGTGACTTAACATTTCATGTCCAAAATTATTCTAAAGAAAAAGTGAATACCTATAATAAAATGATAAGTACCAAATTATCCTTAAATCATTTTAAAAACAAAGACAGACCAAAAAATTAAAAACAGGATCTTGAAACATTTTTGTTACCAAGTGTGTCTAATGTTCCAAAATGGCCTTTGTTCCCATCATTCATCAAGACATATTTTATCAATTCCAAACGAGACAAGAATTCCGAAATACATTTGAAACCATATTTAGAGTCACATAAAGAACCAACACACCATTTATAAATAAAGTAACTATTTTTTAAAAGAAAGAGGGAAGGAAGGAAAAGCCATTAAAGAACCATAGTCAAAGAAGAACCCACTTCTATTAAAGTCCCAAATCGGCCTCATGAAACTATTAAGAGAACATGTTTTTCAAAATAAATCCAACACATCATTTACAACCCCAAACCACATATAAACTCATTTAATAAATCCAAACCAACATTCCATGACACTCTTCAAGTTTTTATAAAATCACCCAAATCCATTTTTAAAGAAACATCACCTGCTTCTAAACCAAAAAAATAGGCCAAAAATAAGTGTCGCAATTTATAAGTGTCCAATTTCTTATTACAACACCCAAATCACAACCCAACCCCATTTTCATAACATAGCCATGGGATGACACTACCAAAATAATGACATATAACCTTAAAATTTCAATTGTTATATTATCAAACACCTTGCATGCCTTAAAATATAGGCATAATTAAAGAAACCCCTGAAAACCAATTGCATACTAATTTTTCATCAACAAAATACAAAATCAGTTCATAATAACACATAAAAAGAAAGGGAAACACATTTTTAAATCATTTATGAAATCTTAAGAATCAAATTGAATATGTTGAAAGGGGAACAGATGGAAATTATTACCTCAATGATGTGAAAACGCAACCAATACTTGGAAAGAATTAATAATAAATCCCATGAAACAATCCTCACACCCTAACTTCCAAGAAAATCAACCCAAAAATCAACACTAACCCTTATGGTTTTTCTAACAAGGAATCCCCACCAAGAGAAACCATGAAATAAAGAGAGAAGGAAGATGATGAGAGTAAATTGACCAAAAACTCAAATTAACTCACCTTAAGACCATTAAGAAGCTTTAATAGAGGATGAAAGAAAATATAAAAGGATCTTGGAGGCCCACATGTTGCGTCTAGACCGAATAGGGGAAAGAAATCCCTATTTGGGGATAAAACAATATAGGGGTAAGAATAGAATTTCACACATTTAATGCTCTGTTCAACTCACACAGTTTGGAAAAAAAATAAAACTATGTGCCAACCATTTTCCCCTCACCATTAAAGAGGAACATGGAAAATAATTTTCCAAACAATACACCAATAGTGTGGTGTCCACTATCCAAAATCAATATTTGCAACACGATTTTCTACGCAAGGGTGCACTGTTTCCCCTTACCAAATGCTAACAACGAACCAACTTCTACTAGGAACAAAATATCCATTTTTTAACCAGAGAATCACATGAATAATTCAAAAACTCAAAATTTCAAACTGAGATCTCAACCCTAACCTCAACCAGAAGATCCAAACACATGAAAAGAATAAAATAAAATAAATTTCTTGGTCGGGGTGTTACAATTATTGTTACCATAAATATTTTTCCTACTAGAAATTCATCCAACCATATGATAAAACAAAATAATCCCAAATCGAATAAATGTGAGAAAACCCATGAGACTCGAGATGACCTTTCATCTAATAAATCACACCCAAACATTTATAGAGGAAACCATAGAATTACCAACAATGAGAGAATATGAGAGGGTTCTCTCCAGCACATTAAACCAACTAACATTGAATCATGAATTTGGAATGGGCCAACACAGGAACTCCAAATATAAAATACCCAAATTTATCCATATAAGATAAATAACATCACCACCATAACTAGAAATTACCCACATAAACCAATCACCCAACATAAGGGGAATCCCTTGAAAGGAACCTGAACCACACACAGAACAATGATAGAAGATAATATCATTGATTTCAAAAGGAACACATATCTCAAAACAAGCACAATTGGGAACTAAAACTGATTCAAGAAATTATAACCATTTTAAGATCCACACTCAAAGAAAAAATTAGACTATAAAAGACATGACCACCAATTCTTTTATGAATAACTCAAAACATGTGAGAAACTAAAACATGATACTTAAACTGTCTCCACTCCAACACCGAAGAGAAGTATTGGGCCAAGGTTTCCCACACCACTAGTAATTTCCTATCTGCATGGAAGTTTTATTATGGCCCAAAAACTAGAGATCCAATGTCTAAAGAATTCACTAACTCACATTATGGAGATAAAATCCATCGATCAAGACTTCTTATTTGGTAAATGATTCTTATAAAACTTATCCAGATGACACAAACATGTACAATGATGAAAAGTCTTTAGAGAATTATGAAAAGATGACTTTGATTTCCTGAAGAGACCATAATGGAAGCACACAAGAAAATGATCTGATGAATTATAATCCTATCCCAACAAGGGAGACTTCTTAGGAATAGGTTCCTATAACATACACCTCCCTCTAGATAGGGAATCATTATGAGCGGTAAGAGAAATATTATTTCCAACATCCTGAGCTCAAAAAACCATGTTACCTAAGAATGCTTCGTCTACCAACTTCTCAAAATGAATATCCTTAGAGGAGAGATCTTGTTCCTTAATCTCGGAATGAAAACATCAAAATGAAAAAAGGATATTTAAAATGATCCAGTGATTCCACATCTGAGTAAAATAAATCCAGATCATTAAAGTGGTCCACATAGTGCTTTACTATTCATGGACTTGTTGAATACACATGAGATATTCCACTTTCTTTATCTTCACCTCCCCAAGAAGAAACCATCAGACTATATTGGTCTTGAAAACCTACCATGTAATCCCAAATTGCAGTGGAAATAGAACAATCACATTCTAATGATTGAAAGATAGACCCTCATAGAAACCAAGAACAATACACACTCTCATAGCATTAGAATTTCCCAATGATTTGCAACACTGTCAACTTTTTCAATCCTTTAAACTGCCTTTATCTGACATCGATCACAATGAAAGAAGGGAGACAACTGAGAAAAACCTAAAATAGGGAAAGTCCCACTATAAAACTTGTAGACCTTTTAGAAGGCATATTATAAATAGAAGAAAAAACAAAACCACGATCAACATCAAACTAAAAAAAATTGAAAGAAATATCTCAAGGAAAAACAAAAGGAGAAGAAGACAAACATCACAAAAAAACTAAGATATCCTTTTCAAAAACAACTATTTTTATCTAATTTACAAAACTACCTTTTTCAAAGGCTAATATCAAAATATGAAAAATCCATTTTTCACAAAATAATTACTAACAAGAAAATACAATTCATAAAATAATTTTCCCATTCAAAAACCATTTCTAAAAAATGAGGTCAAACCTTTTGATTTCAAATACTCACCCTTGGTATCCTATGAACCCCTGCATATATGTCCATAAAATATTCACTTATATCATCCATGAAAAAATGCCAAAATGAACTTTCCATACACACCCACACATATGTGAACGTCTATAAGAAATACCAAGGGGAACAGATACAACCTTATCATAAAATACAAGAATTTACCAAATTATCATTTCATTTTTCCTCCACATTTTTCTAATCATTTATAAAATTATGAATCATTTTCTATTTTGAAAAATAATTTAAATTTTGAATCCAAGACAACATGAAATAAATTATTTACCATTAAAACCCATTTTATTTTTAAAATACCAGTCACATAAAATTAAATAAATAAAGACAACTCATACAAAATTTACCAGAATAAAGAATTTGTGTTCATTCTAATCCCAATGATATGGTTAGTGGGACATGCACCATTTAAGAATTTATAACTAACAGGGACTTTAACTATACACAAAGACTCACAATTTTTCACTACTCTTAGTGAGATACAAAATTACATTGGATCTCCTATATTTTCAATACACATCCATATAAACAAAAAAAACAAAGACTCAAATCCCAGACTACCGATAGAAACTTGATAATCAGAACAAGTAAGGGTTCATAATGTCATTCCCATACCTATATATCATGTTCAGAATGTCCTAAGTTCTAATCACACTAATACCCCAAGTAACATGGGAATACTTTGACATCATTTTGTCATGAACCAAGATGGAATTCCATCCCCGATACCTTTCCCAGTCCGAGACATGGCCCAAAGAGCTTTATTAATCCCTAAGGACTGGAATCTAGTGTGGGGAAAAAAATTATTCATGTTGGGAATGAATTTTTCCTAGAAAACTATAATTAAATATCTAAAAAATTATCATGAATCATAACCAAACAATGAACAAAAAAAATGCATGTTGATACAAAATACTACATGTAAAGTATAAAATATAAAAAAAATATAAAAAATGAGATTGAACCATGCCACATGATAATAATGTGACCTATTAGTAACCAAAAATGACAAGAGAAACCTCCTCCCAAGGTATAATATAACTAGAAACTGGAACCTACAAAACATATTTTTTCTAGAGGAAAAAGTAGGGTTTGATATTAAATATATCAGTATGTAATCACCATAGTTTCTATACATTTCCTTTTCTAAAATATTTCACAAACAGTGGATTGAAAAACATTTATAAAATATGATTTTAAATCATTTAAAAAAAATAAACATATCTTTCCAAAAATTCCCTCTGTAAACACAAAAACTTAACTTTTACTTTTCAAAAATAGATCCAATTTTCTCAACACATTTTAATTACAATACCCAGGTATAAATGAATACCATGAAATCCAAAAGGGCTAAGTATAATGTGAAGGAAACAAAACCAATTGGAAGTATCTATTATAGATAAAATCTAAAAAAATAAACACATATTTTTTATAATCATGGGTATTTTCTAAACATTTCTAGAAGAAATACCTAGATATACCCTGTTTGGACTCACCTTCCACCTTATGGGGATAATATATAGTCTATAACCAACTGGTTTCTCTAAAATATTCTCACTTGTGTCATATCCCACATGCACTATCTACAAATCTAGGGGGAATAACCCAGCTAAATAGGGTCAACAAGAAACCATCACTTGGCCCTCTAGATAACATCCATGAATCCCATTATTATAATAATACTCGATAAAACATGGTATAACAACCATAACCCACAACATTCTCATGCATGATCCAGTAGAGGGGAACACATCCCATGGATTAGTGGACTCAATTCCAACAATGTTCCCATGCACGATCCACTAAAGGGGATCCATTAAAAAAATTATACTAGTATCCAATAATATGACAAGTGATCACAAACATACATGACAATTCATTATTTTCACAAGCATGGTCATCTAATAATTAAATCTTACATGAAAACCACCACTATCCATAATCCAAAACACTTTAAAAGTTATTTTAAAGTACCAATTGGGCCTTACCACTACCCATGGTTTTAATCCATTTTCCAAAACATTCCAAGATGACCACAAATCCCATACATCACACAAGTTCTCTAAACCATTTTTTTCATTTTCAAAAATCCACTTTAAGGAAATCAAGAAACCATACAATTCAAACAAAATGATCATTCAATTCAAAATACAACTGTCAAATACCTCATCACCATCTTGGTTTCCCTGAACCAAGAGTCCATCACCTCATCAACTCCATCTTCACAATTTTCACAACCATCATTAACCGTAGATCCATCCAATAACCAGATCACTACCAGCTTAAGAACATACAAAGGGGAATACCCAGAATCACCCAACACCAATGGAAAAATCAACCAACAGACCATGAACAACGTCTCCGGAACCTAATCTAGGAGATCCGCAACTAAACCAAAGAAAATCAGATACATAGTAGACACAATCCTCAACCAGGTCATGAAATCAACCAGACATCGTTGATGAGAACCATTGTAGGCCTCCACTGCAGCTCCAAAACATCATACACAACAGCATCACCTATTTCATCTAATCACCAACGGATGCACAGAAATCCAACACCCAACATCCATCAACCTCATGACAAAAAAATTATCAGAGTTGAAGATCTATAAATTCAACACCAGATCAGGGAAACATCAAGGGGAAACCATAACTGTTGCATAGAAAGATCAAAACAGACTCGCAAATTCAATAAAACAACAATTGAAGAAAAGAGGAAATCAGATGATATCACCAGATGCAAGAAGAAAATATCTCCGCGCAGATCCCGTCGCTGCCAACCAGTATGCACTCGGAGCCCATGATGGATCGCCCACTATAAACACCATTGGCAAGGAAGAGCCCCCAGGACACAGGAACTCGAAACTCAAACCTAGACCACTAGGGGTTCCCTATCCACCTTTGAGGGATTCGGGAAAGAAAACGATGCAAAGGGTGAGTCCACGAAGCACCGCCGCCACTGAGAATACCCCACCAGATCTCGACGAGCACATGGAGGTCACCACACCAATCAGGACATCACATAACTTCACACCAAAACCAACTTTTCAAGAAAAAAGTCACAACTAAGACTTTAAACATTTATGATTAAAATAAATTAACAAATCCATTTCCAAAATATCTCCAAGGTCAATATAATACACCACTTTCACATGAACAATGCAAATGAGCCTTCACATTTCATGAATAAAACTCTTTATAATCTAAATTGAAGACATGAAACAACATGAGAAGTGCCAAACATGCCTTTAAAATTCTTAGAAACCAACACAAATCACAAAATGATAAAATATCCCATGCAAAATTTTAGTTACCAATCATGTCAAAAGTTCCAAATGAGCCTTTGTTCCAATCATTCATCAAGACAGATCTTAAAAATTACAAACATGTCAAGCATTCAAAAACACATTTGAAATCGAATTTAATGTCACACGAAGCACCAACACATCATTTAAAAATCATGTAAACATTTTGGAAAAAGAAAGAGGGAGGGTAGGGAGGGTAGGATAATCATTTGGAAAACCATAGTTCAAGGAAGAAACCACTTCCATCATAATCCCAATCAGGACTCAAGAAACCTTTTAGAATAAATATATTTCTAAAAGATTCCGACACATCCTTTAAAACCCCAAAACCATATAGAAACTCATTTATGAAATAAAAACCAAAATTCTATGAAACTATTGAAGTGTCCATAAAATCTCCCAAAATCCCCTTTTAAAGAAATATAACTTTCTTTTAAACCAAACCAACAAGCCAAACATTAGTGTCACAATATAAAAGTCACAAATTTCCACTTGCAAGTCCCGAATCACAACTCAATTAACTTTTCAAAACATAACCAAGGGAGAACACCAAACAAAAAACAAAATATCAACTTAATATTTTAATTTTAATTTTATCAAACACCTTGAATTCATTCAAATCTATTCATAATTAAATAATCTCTTGAAAACCCCATTTCTCACCGATTTTCCATCATGAAAACACAAAATAAATTCATACAAACACATCAAAATCATGGGAAACACATTTATAAATCATTTAGGACATATAAAGCATAAAATGGAATTTTACATAAAGTGAATAGATGGAAAAACCTACCAAAAAAATGTTTTCCCACAACCAAACCTCTAAAGAAGGAAGAATAAACCCTCAAGAGCCAATCTGTACACCATACCATCTAAGAAAAATAACCCACACATCACCCCCCACACATAGGATCGTCCAATAAGGAATAAAAACCAAGAGAAACTAAGAACTAAAAATATAAGGAAGATGAGGAGAGGGAGTCGAAAAAAAACTCAAAGGAACATAGTTTATGACATTTCAAAAAGATTCAATAAAGGATGAAGGGAACGAAAGGAGGAGCTTGGATCCCAACATGGTGTGAAAAGGTCAAATGATGGAGAAAAATCCCAAGTTGGGGTTAAAAAAATAGAGGTTAAAGATTATAATTTCACTCCTTTAATAATCTAGGAAACTTTCATGGTTTGTTCGCAGGATTTTCCAAACTGTGCACCAATTTTGCACCCCTCACTCTCTAAGAGGAACATGTTCTATAGTTACCTTTCATGGTATTCCAAACCGGGTGCCAACCATGTAGTCACCACTATCAAAAATAAAAAATTTACACACTTTTACCTAGGTGAGGGCATATAGTTTCCTTTAACAGTGCACCATCCATGCATCACCTTATATCAAGACCAAAATCTCTAATTTTACACCGTATAATCACCCAAAGACATTCAAAACCCAAATTTTCAAATAAGGAACTCAATCCGAACCTCAAACGAAAGATAAAAAGCCAATAAAAAACCAAATAAGAGAAATTATAAGGTTATGGTGTGAAAAAACCCTTCATAAAAATTATAAAAGGACTATATGATGAATAATACCCTTAATTTTTTTAAAATTATGTGGAAAACATTTCCAAAATCTAAATACATTTTAATCGTAAAACCTGTTTTCAATAAAAAAATAAAAAGAAAAGGGTAAAGAAGGGTTTTTATTGAATAAAACATGAAATTTTGTAAGGGAATCAAAACATAAAATAATTGTTACGTTAGTAGGAAATTTTTTTGTAACCATATTTGTTAAAATAGAATATTCCTTTTTTTTATTTTTGTAAAGGAATTTAAACATTCTGTAAAAAAGTTTATTTTCAAAACCATTGAAAGAAATTAGAATGTGACATAAAATATTCTTTATAAATATTTTTTATTCATATAAAAATATACATTAAAAACTGTAAAAATAAAGATATATAATAAAAATAGATTTTTAAATGAAACATTATGGATGGTTTTTTATAAGAAAAACTCTTTTACCATGATTCACATCTGTCACATATGTTATTTATCATCCAAAATAAAAAGAAATGTTTTAATTTTATACATTATTAATAACATTTTTAATGTTAATTATTTCTAAATTTAATTTAACATCTTGTTATATATAATCACTTAAGCAATTAAATTCACATTAGGCATTTTGATGATATTCGGCTCATATGTCAGAAATTACGTACGTAGGTTGAAAATGGTCAATGAGGTCATTATTACATCATATCCCTAATAAAAATCATGAAAAAAATAATGATTTTTATATATAATTTATGAAATAAAAATAATAATTTATATGGTTATAAAAAATATACTATGCTAAAATCATGGAGATGATAGGTTGTACGTACACATGAGTAATGTTTCCATTTTTCAATGATCATTATAGAAAGAAAGTAAGTATTATTTTATATTTAAATAATTATATTAATATCATAAATACCATATTACTTATTTAAATATACTTATATATTTCATTTGTGTGATGCAGTGATAAAAAAACCAAATCACTTTGGGGAGGTGGTTGTACACACATACACACAAATGAAATTACAATTTTTCAATGAATGAAATGGTTAGAAGGTAAATGATATATCATATTTTCAAGATGATAATTATTTAATGAATATAACAAATATACACTATTTCCATCATTATTATACATCCACAAGATATGGTGATGGGAAAATAATTACATTGGTTAATGTGGTGGCAGTCAATCATACAGAAAAAGGATGATTTTGTTTCCCATTTGATGAATGAGGAGATGGATACAAGTTTTGATATTAAAATAGTAAAACCTATGTATATGGAAGATAATTGAGTAATGATATAATAATGTTTAAGGTATAATTTAAGTATGTGTAATAAGAAATAAATATGAAACTCTCACTTAAGAATGATATATTTTCTTCGGAAAACCGTAGGTTCTTCACACATTAAGGCCAATAGGTTTGGTGTTATGACATAAATAAGACATCTATAATGTGTTTAGTAATATTAGTAAAGTATTTTTGTATATATTTTCGACAAAAAATTGGTTTTGAAGTGTAGAGTAAATGGAATAATTGATGTCCTTTTATAAGAGAGGGAGGGGAAACTCTTAGAATTTCTCAGACTATTAAATTTATATAAATTAATTTTCAATTCCAAGTGTCTCTAAAATAATTTATTTGAAATATAGAATTAGTACGGGTCTAAATAATATCATATAACAAAAATTAGACATAGTTTTACTATTTTTATACCTTTACCATTTTCTTTTAACCCCTCTTTAAACACTTTCACACATACCGTGTCAACCAAGATTTTTACTCTTAAAGCATCAAGATAATTAGAAAAAAACAGGAAAAATCATCCCATAAAAGAAAATGGATTATATTATAAACCATATCAAAATAAATTGGACAAATATAATATTTTTTAAATTTTATATAATTTAATAAAATATTATTTATTCAAAAATATCTGTAATGACTATTTTTCAAACTATTCATTACTTTGACTCTTATAACATCATGAATGAAATTAAAATTAGAACCAAATATTTTATAATATCCCCAAAAATTTTATTTTTATATATAAAATTCAATAATCATATTAATTATATGAAATAATATTTATTTTTATTTTGTAAATATCATTTATTTTATAGATTTCATTAATTGAATAATTATTATGGCAATGTTGCGTAAAAAATTAAGGTAATTATTTGTCACTAAAAAATTAATATAAATTACCAAGATAAATATAATCCAATTATGTTTCGAAATAAAATTTATAACTGAACATATCATCCAGGTATCAAAATTATAAAAATATTATAATTATAAAAAATTTGAGTGTGACAATTTAGACATTTCTTTAATTAAAATTTTATAGTGGTTATAATAATAATCAAATGGAGAAAAAATGGAATATATATGAATATTGGATGATTATGGATGAAATTAACTCATAAAATAATTGAAGTATTATATCCATTTTATAGTCCTAATCATTTTATTTTAACCATAATTAACGGATCTATCATTTTCCCATGTTAATAAAAATTACTACAATTACTATTAGTATGAAAAAAAAATTAGAGGAAAATATTTAATAAATTTGGACCCACTTATTAAAAAGATTTAATCCATTTTTAAATATTTAATTCATATAATTTTTAGAATTTAATTTAAAACTAAATTGAAAAAACATGATGAAAAATAGTTTTTAGAAAAATGATCTTTATAATGTAAAGAAGTTTCAATACCAAATTAAAGTATTAAATTAATTATAAAAACAATTACATAAACCTTTTAAATTAAAATGAACTAATTATATTTTTAATCACATCAAAAATTTAATTTAAAATTTTAAATACTTTAATAGAAATAAAATTTTTAAAAACAAAACCCGAATTGTGTACTATTCCTTAAAAATTGACCATATTGTAAAATTATAAAATATTCATCATAAGATAATTTTGACATGATAATTTCAAAAATGGTATTCATTTTCAGAAATAAAATTTCAATAATTTCAAAATTAAACTTTTAAATACAACCATATTATAAACGAGTTGAATAAAACAATTTTTATAATAATTACATGATATATTAATTTTTAATATAAATATATTATTTTTTAATAATAATACACATTAAAATTATTTAGTATATAATTACCTAGGTTGTTATAGTTTTTTTATTCAAATTATGGAGTTGGGAAAAGTATTAAACACTCAACAATCCAATATTAATATCTGATTTGATTGGGTGATGCCCTACCTAAATAGCAAAGGTTTGAGGTTTATTCCAAAGGGGGGGGACATTTTCTTAGTGAAATATGGATATTGTCCCACTAATGGATATACTGAAGTTTTAAAATGGTTCATCATTTTTTCGGGAGCACATTAAATATAATTCCTTATTAAATAATGTAAAACTTGGTACTTGCCTGATTAAATCTTTTGTGCTAGATATAATGGCCTCAACATCATCAAATACATATTGTAGAATAATCCTAGAGAAAAAAGTACCTTAAGAAAATTCTTATTTTTGATAGTTATTAATTTTTCTTAAGAAAGGGAAATTCTATGTATTAAAGAAACCAATTAATAAGAATCCAGAAGTTGAAGTTGTTCAAAAATTAAATCTAGATGCTTATGAGAAGAACATAATAATTCAATTAAGGTTTCGATGAAGTTAGATACAAGATGATCAAATATGAGTTTTATGGCTGTTGAATTAATTATATAATTATAATTATAAGTTTTTATACATTTCATGTGAGTTATAAATTTTTTACTTGATATTATATATATATTTTTAGAAAAGATAAAATAATCATGTGATGTCTATATTATGGTTTTGTATCAATAGAATAAGTGGTAAAAGTTGAAACCTGAAGAAGAATGTTATTTTGAGAGTCCAAAATAGTTTCTTCAAATACAAATTCAATTACTTTAAAACAATAGGGTGGTGTCAAGAAGGATAAGATTCCAGAAGATGAAATTATTAAAAAAACCTAAAAGAGTTTAAGAAAAATCATTGAGAGTCTATGTCAGGTATTTATGTTAATGAAACCAATTACATGATTTTAAAGGTTATATGATACAAAATGTAATTTTATTAAAAAATTTCAATCTACATGAGTTTAAAATCAAAGAAATAATTTATTTATATTTTTTTCATTTTAATTAAAAAATTCCTATAGACTTATTATTCGAAAAAATATTTATTAAGCTATTATGGATCTTAGTAGAAGATCTGTTTGAAATCTCATTCAAGTATATAATAAGAGAAGTTGTTTTTAACAAATGATTTTTTTAAATATTATGAAATAATGGATTCAATACAAATGTTTTATGATTCAATGGATTAAATTTCCAAATTTTGAAAGAAGATAATATTAAAAATGTTTTATATGTGATAATTTGTTTTGTAGTTTTATATTAAAATATGAAGGATTTAATCACACCACAATTAATGTAACATAAAATGTAATAAAATATTATTTTACAAACAATGCTTTAAACACATAGAATACCATATGTGATATGAAATATGTATTAATTTTTTGTTAAATACTACCACTAATGTAAATAAGAGTTCATTCCCAAAAAGAAAGGAGTTGTATCCTATAAAAATATTTTAGAAAGAATATAGCATCTATGAGGATAGTGTAAATATGTTTGGACTTATAGATGTTAAAGGTTGAAAGATAAAAAATTATTCCTATTACAGTGAATTGGACTTTATATCCTAAAAGAGTTTATGGTATGTCAATAGAAGATTAATGTAAATAGTGACATTGTTTATTAAAATATTTGAAGGAAATTTTTTGATGGAATTATTAAAAGGTTGATGATGATGAACATAGAAATAGTTTTTAGTATAAAAACATTATTAACATGAATACACTAGATTTTATGTAGTAAATATGTATGGATACTTTGTTCAAAAGTTTAAACAATAGGAATATGAATCCTATGTATCTCCATTATTCGAAGTGGATTTCTCCATAGATGATACTCACTAAAAGAGTTAAATAGGAGGGTTTTATCAAAGGTCACATAGAGATGTCGAGTGAATTATATAGCTATGAAATGACTTTATCAAAACCAATGAAAGTAAAGTAAATATAAGGTTGATATGGAAATATATTATAGGATATATTATAAAAAACACATATGTATGGTTTTTTTAATATTCATAAAAGGAGTTTAAGAATATTAAATGTATCATATATTTTAAAAATGAAATTTAAGATTTATCATTCTATTACATTGGATAGGTTGTTTATCATTTAACTTCTTTATATATATATATATATATTTGGAAGTGAAATGATAAATAACATATCAATGTATAACTTGGAGTAATCCCTAACCGGTGTTCATCATGAAGTATTAAATGTAGTGGTGAAATTTGAAGGTTATTATAAGGAGGTTTTTTAATAAGATACATAATATGATGATGAGGGACAAATTTTTTTGATGGATAATCTGTGAACTATATACCACATGAAGATTCATGAACTATGTATTTTGTGTACTGTGGGTGCATGGTCATATTTGGACTTCCTTATACCCGAGGTAAGTGACATACATAGTATGAGAACGTTTATACATTGTTCCCATTATTACATTATAATAAAACCCTAGATAATCAGGAGATGGTTGGGTATTGTGTTGATCATGTCATTGGTTGAAGCTTAACTGTGTTGGTATTTATCCTCATGTATGATAGTTATGACACATGGGCCCAAAATTGTGATATTTTAGGAAGTGTACATTTTTACCAAGATAGTATATACAACATGATTATAAATTTGGATTATGGGAATATGACTTTATCATTCAATAAGATGAATGAAATTTTATTTATTTATTATCATTGAAAATTTATAATATGATAATTAGTAAGACCAAAGTATATATGTGGAATTTACATACTCTATGTCTTATAATTACTTAATGTCTTCGAAAAAGTTGAAAAAACTCTTACTTCAGTAACCTAGAGTTGCTTTCTAATTTATTAAATTATCAATATATAAAAGGGATCAAATCTTGAATGAGGGATCACTTTAGAAATTTTAAAGAACCAAATACATATATGATATACATTTAATGTTGGAAAAAAATAAAATATAGTAATGGAAAAAATTATACATCCTTGAAATCACTCAAAAAAAAAATTCTTCATATTAGGGGTAGAGTAAAAAATAAAGGTGAGATTAAATGCCCTATAAGTGTTATTTACAATGGATGGTATCATCAATTAGTTAGGAATAATCAATATGGAAAGGTACCTTATAGAAAAAATAATGTAGTTTATAAATAACTTAAATATCATGATTAGATATGGAATATTCAATATGGAAAGGTAAATATATGAACACATATATCATTTAGTAAATATTTTATCTATCACGATTAGATAAGGTAAAATCAATATAGTAAGGTAAATGACTGAAAATACATTCCATTTAATCAAGAATATGAGCATTTAAGCATCCATAGATAATATCAATGCTAAAATATCATGGATAATAATAATGAATGAATTCCTTATGATGGAAATGCTTAATTATTGAACATCATTATCTTAGGCATCATGATAACTCCACTCTCAAGATGTTTCACAACACGTTTTAAACTATTAGTAAAAACACATTTAATTTTTCAAAGATATTTGTCTCATGAGAAATATAGATGCTTTAAGTGATTATATAATTTTAGGCCCCACCTGTCAATGAATTTCCCAATCAGTCATCATATATATAATAATCGATTTAATTCATGAATTTTATTCCTTATCATTTAATATCTTTATTGAGTAAATAATTCAAATTTATCAATATTTCATTAGTTAATCTTATAAATTTCAATACTAACACCATATGTCTAAATAGTATATGGATTACGAAATAATTTCATTGAACCAAAATTATATCAATAAAAATTAACTTATCGTAATTATTTCATAAATTATAATCACTGAGAATAACATGAAGAACACAATCCAATCATTATAAATTATTATTGATTGAAAAAATATGAATTTCTAGAAGTTAATGAACCTATACCAATGGAATAGTATCTTGACCTCTGGAATAGTGATGTAACCCTTGTGAAATATAGACCAACCAAAATAATATTAACCTCACCTATGGAAGTTTAAATAAAATTTATGCTTATTATAAATTCCAATATGATATAATTATATTATATTATAAGTAAATAAATGTTTTATATATTATTAATGAAGTGTTGATATATTTATAAAACATAAATATTTATTTTCAATTTTAGAATTAATATAATTTTTTAGAAGAAACAATATTAGCATAAAATTTACTCATAAATTCATATTTTTTTATCTTATGATAATAGATTGATTTTATGTGACCTTAGTTAATTTTTTGAAGTGTAATGAAATCAGATATAATTTAAAATATGTATTTTTTGAGTAAATGATGATTTTAATTAAAAATTAAATATATAATATTTGGAAATCAATTTTCTGAAAATTAATATCATATTTGAATTCTACATGATGATGAATATTTAGGGTGCTTTTTTGGAATTTTTCGGAAGTACATGAATTTGTGGTGAATAGTAAAATACCACAATTTACGGTATATATACATTGTAAGTTAAATACACTATTCCTCACATCATCGATGATGTAATCACCATAACCTCAAATTTTACTTAATTATTTTGTTATATATGGAGACAATTCTCAAAATAATCATAGTCCAGATCCCAAATAATAAACTAATGATTCAAATAATGAGAAAACACCCCTCTCCCCCACTATAAATACCACCTATCACTACCTCTTCTCCTCACACCTTCCAAGCTTTGACCATTGTTTATATTATTCCAAATACTATTACTAAGACCCTCCAACACATATATGGGATATTGGTCTCATCAAAAGACAAAAACATTTTCCCAAAGGAGGCTCTCCATGAAGAGAATTTCAAGAGGTAAATTCCTCTTTCATTTCTTTTAATTTATTTTCAAGTTATTTTATTATCTAAATATATCCTCATGTACCCTCATAAAAATGGAAGGAAAACACCAGTAACATAAATATAATGGATTTTTATTATGATAACGGAATAATAAATAATTAAACCTCTTCTCCCCTCCATTTTATTCTAAAAATAAAATCATCATCCCTAAGGTGTTGTCAATAACATCTTATATAACGATTCAACCTCATACAAAACAATAATGACTTATATAACTATTTAAAATCATGTATGTTCATTAATAACATGAAAATTCTATTCTGGATTTCTATTTCCATTTTTCATGAACTTCCATACTCTTATATAAGATAACCAATCGTGGTAATTCAGAAAATGAACCCCCCCGAATGATGAAATTGAACACTATAACCCATAAAAAGGATATAAATGAACCTAATAAAATTATAACAAATAAATTACGTTTATAAAAGGATATATAATTATTAATTAATGAATCAATTTTTTTATTTTGGAAATTAAGATCAATTGCAAATCTTTTTCAAACATAATGTAATGGATCTTTTCCGAACCTCCATAATTCATTCAGGTTAAGTTTTATCTCTATTTACCCAATGTAAATCTTATTATTTTATTTAAATATTCTAAATTCAGTTTATATGTTTGAAAATCATATATATGAATCACAACATAATTCATTTATAGGGAAATAAATGTTTTAATAAGGTACCTTTCCTAAATTGTTCTAAAAAGAAAACCCAATACAAGGGAACATTCTCAATTTCTCACCCATTCTCAGGTGTTATCCATAATCCTTTTTGACCCAAAATTATTTTTATGAAATCAATCATTTTATCATGAAAAACTATCATGGTTCATTCCTGGTTTTTTGAAACCAAGTATGACTTTTCCATTTTTAATACTCTTGAATACCATCCCTTAAAAACAACACTAGCATGGTTAAATTCGAAAGTTTCTGAAACACTCTGTTAAAATGATTTCACTTTATTTGGTACTAAATTATCATTATAATTTCCTAATTTTATTTATTAATTTCCATTTATGTTCTAAAACCATTATTTCATGGACACATTTTTGATATGATCATTTTTATTGTCGTATAATAAGATTATGATACCCATTTATTTCCATGGGTAACCCTAAAGTTACATTTGATTCCTTATGTATGATTATTTATGTGGCACAAATATTCATGAAAATGTTAGGAAGAGTGTTCCTAGATTGAAATCCCTTGAATTAGGTAATGTTTATTTTCATGAGATGTCTGGTTAGGAATAGGAGTGAACCAGATTCTTTAATGGGAATTTGTCCACCATGTTACATAGTCTTGGTGGTTAGCTTTGACTCTTGTTTATGGCATGTTATTTGTTTTTTTCCAAATTCTTATAATGTCATGATTATTTTTTCCAATGTTATATATGTTATTATTCCTCATGTTTTTTCATGTTCCATTCCTTTTATGTCATCATGTTATGACTTTTAACCTAGGATCTATGTTTTATTCTTATGCTAATTTCCTTAATGGGATTTTTAGCTCATCCATATTGTTCGGGTATTTATTAGGTTATCCTATGAAGATATAGGATTTCAAATGAATTTTTGAGCTCATTATGGATGAATAAAATAAATTTTTTTTATTCAATTTCCATGTTTTAAGTATCATATACCTAATCATTCAAAGACATGAGACATTTTGATCTTTCTCTTGTAATTTGATGTTTAATTATGATTAATATAATGTAATAAAAGTGTAAAAGGCTAGGGTCCATATTGTTGGTATCAGAGCAATGTCTAGTTATTTTTAGAGATTAGGAATAGGGGAAATTAGTATGAACCCTAGGGATAAGACTATGTTTGATAAAAACATACCTAAATTTTGGTTGGTATAGAGTAAGTGGTTTTTCAAGAAAATACATCCCCGTCTAGATAATGCAAGTGGATTTGATTCTGGAACATATGTACCATGGATTAATAACTCTGACAATGTGTTTTGGTCCTGAAATTAAGTAACTAGGTACACAACAATAGACCTTACTACACACATGGTTTGAAACTCCTAGGGGATATTATTTGGTAAATTTATAAACTCATTAAGACCCATTATTAAGGGAACAAAAAACCCATAATAATATATGTTAGGAAAAAGATCATGGATACCCTATATTGAATCCTTTGGAACAAAAAGTTATGTTATACTTTACATTTACATGATAATCCTACTATTTTTAAATTTTTCTTCTTATTTTCTAATTAGATAAGTATTCAAGACCTCTAATTGTACATTATTTTTCTTAGTTAATGGATGGTAATAGAAGAACCAATGGAAATAATACATGTGGCAGGAAATTTATCATTTACCTAATAATTTACTAAATATGATTGGAATAGGTTATCCAAAATTTATGATAGTACTTTCTCAGCTATCTCATGTTATGAATAATAACTTGAATCATGTGGAACACCCAACTTATCCAAATCAAATGGAATTCTACCAGTGAATCCTTCATAAAAAACGGCCTCCCATGTTTACTGAATCCTATGATCCCCTCCCTATAGAAAAATGGATTAAATCCATTGAGAAGGCATTCTATATACTCTAGTTCTCGTAAGAAGAAAAATTTGTGCTTGCATATTATCATTTTGATGAGGAAGCTGATCAGTGGTGAACACTAATTAAGAAGGAAAATTCGAAGGATGAAATTTATTCCATGGAATGTAAATATTTCAATAAAATATTTTTTAATAAATATTTTCCCTTAAAACTCCATCTCAATATGGAAAGGAAATTCCTCATACTGATGAAGATGGAAGACGGGTATACTAGGGAGTATGAAGAAGACATCACACAACTTGAATAATATGCCTCCCACATAGTCATGAATATAAAAAGTAAGGTGGATCACTTATTTAGTAGACTAATGAAGAGTATACAAAATGTGTTTAAGGTTCAAGACATCACCAATATGACGATGTTGTCTATTGTACCATCATGGTTAAAATGGATATTGGAGACTCTCAATGATTTCATGGGATTGGTGAAAAAAGGGGGAAATGGAGTTTAATATGGGTGATAAATCCAATGATTGAAAGAAGACCCAACATACAACGTGTCAAAAGTGTGGGAGGAATCATCTTGGAAACTCCTTAAATGGCACCATGATATTCTTAAAATGTGAAATAGAATGGAATATGAATAATAACTACAGAAGATATATGATGAATCCTATGAATGGAGAAGAATAATGAAAAGTTCAGATCAAAACTCAACCAGTTATAAAAGGTTTTAATTTTAAGTAACATGGGAAGTATTCAAAATATTTCTCTAATCCAAGGTTTTCTAGGATAAATAAACAATAACAATCTTCAAGGTAGTAAGGAAGAACTTATTATATATCTACAGCTGAGGTGAATCCTGAAAATGATGTGGTGATGGGTACAATAGTTATTCATTCAAGAATATAGCACATAATATTTGATTCTAGTTCTTTTAATTATTTCATATCTTATATTTTTAGTAGAACTATTTAATCAACACCACAAATTTCAGAGGTTTATTTATCTTTGAGTATAAAAAATAGGGAAATGTTCACATACAAAGTTCATAACTCTTCCCCATTTGATATTTGTGGACTAAACCTCCCAAAAAATCTTTTCATACTCTATTTGTTAGAGTTTGATGCAATATTGGAAATAGATTGAAAATATTTTTATAAATCCAATATCAACTATATGAAGAGGGACATTGCTCTTCACAACATGGAGCATCCTCCAATTATACACAAGTTTAAGGAGGATGATGAATATCCTTCAGAATCATCATCTCAACTTTGGATATTATTTCATTATGAGAAAGAATATATACCTCATATGATTAAGAAAATTGATAGATCATTCATGAAGAAATTTCCATTATGAGGTATTATACTGATGTATTGCATTAATAATTATATTTTCTTCCTCCTGATTGATAGGTTGAGTTCTCAATTGAACTTATTGATAGATATTTTCCTCTATAAAATACTCCATAAAAAATGACCACTATTGAGCTAGAAGAACTAAAGAAGGAGTTAGTGGAGAATATGGAAAAGGGTTTTATATGCCCTAGTGCTTCACCATGGGGAGTGGCAGTCCTCTTCATCAAGAAGAAAGATGGATCAATGCACCTTTTCATTGATTATTGTGAGCTCAAAAAAATCAGGATAGAGAAAAATTTCTCCAAAATGTATTTATGAATTGTTTGATCAACTGTGTGGGGCTAGTTATTTTTCTTAGGTGGACCTTCGGTTGGGATATCACTAAATAAAGGTAAGGAAAGAAGATATTCCCATGATTTTATTTCAAAATATATATAGACACTATGAGATAATAGTGATGATTTTCGGACTCACTAATGCTCCAGAAATTTTCTTGGACATAATGAATTGAGTCTTTGGTGATTACCTTCTCAAATTTTCAGTAGTTTTTTTATTAATAATATTTTTATATACTCCAAGGTAAAGGGATAACATTAAGATCTTTTGAATACTATGGTAAAGACATTGTTGTGAGAGGAAATTTATGCAAATTAAAATAAATGTGAGTTTTGGATGGAGGGTGTATCATTCTTGGGGAATGTAATCACCAAAAAAGAGATATCTATGGAACATTACAAGGAAAAGTCAATAGATGAGTGGCCTATTCCAACATCAGTAATAAATATATGAATATTTCTTGGTATATCTGGGTATTATTGGAAATATGTCAAGAACATATCAGGATTATCTAACATACTAACCCATCTAACCTAGAAGGGATAAAAGTTTGGTCATACCAGTGAATGTGAAGACTACTTTCATGAGTTGAATAAGAGTCTAATCACTACACCAGTTCTCAAACAACCAAAATGTTTGTAACTCATTGTGGCATACAATTATGCCTCAAAAAGAGTATGAAATGTGGTGATGAAAAATGATAATGTGATAGCCTACATTTCAAGGTAGTTGAAAATACATGACCTAAATTATCCTATGTATGATATGGAGTTAACAACTGTGATCATTATGTTGAAAATATTCAAACATAATATCTATATTTATACTAATCACAAGAGTCACAAATATATATTCACAAAGAATGAGAATAATATTCACAATAAAACATAGTTAGATCTCATAAAGGATTATGATTTCTCAATCCACTATCATTCGGGTAAGGAAAATAAGGTTGATAATGCTCTAATTAGTGGGATCCTATATCTTTATCAATGATGAAAATTGGGAAGGATCCAATATTCTTAGACATGAAAAGTATGGACAATGGAATATTTATAAAAAGAACATCATCAATCATTTCTCAAATCATTGATCAACCATCCCTTATGGATAAAATAAAGTTTGCTCAAATAAATAATGTGGAAATTCAAAATAAGGTGGAAGGTATAAGAAAGGGGTAATACTCATAGTTTAAAATTAATGAGTATGGAGTTGTATGATTTGTGTCATGACTTTATATAATATACAATCCAATGATAAAGAAGGTTTCTTTGAAATAATCACATAGATGAACCATCTCTATTTATCCAAGGATCAAAAAGATATATCAAGATCTCTAAGAACTATTGATGGGAATATATGAAAAAGGATAATAACGATTATACACCAAAATTTCTAGTATTTCAGAAAGTGAATGCCAAAAGTAAAAAGTCTAAGGTGATTATGAAACCACTACCCACACCAACATGGAAGTGGGAGAACATTACCATTGAATTTTACACAATACTTTCAAATTTATACAAATACGTAATGCTATATGGGTTGTTCTAGATCATCTTAAAATGAGAGATCACTTGATCCTGGTGTGAGAGGATTTCTCCCTGGATCAACTTTTACATATATACATCAAATAAATGGTAAGGTTTCATGGAGTTCCACTATCGATTGAATATAATCATTATCTGAGATTCAGCTTCATGTTTTGGAAAAGTCTCCAACATGATCTAAGAACTAAGCTGAATTTTAGTACAGCTTATCATCCACAAAATGATGGCCAATAAAAGAAAACAATTGAAACAATGGAATACATGTTGAGAGTTTGTTCAACAGACTTAAAATGAGGATGATAAAAACATCTAATACAGGTCAAATTATATTACTATAACATTTTTCACTCATGTATCCAAATGTATCGAAATGAATCCCATTTTGGGAAAAGATATAGAACACCAACATGTTGGGATGTATTCAGTTAATGTAGGCTAAAATGACCTGAAATGTTCGATGAAATGGTGTATAAGATGAAACCCATTTAGAAGCACATCAATGAATCCCATGTTAGACAAAATTTCTATGTAGAAAATTTCCAACGAGACCCTGACCTTAATTATGGAGAAATAAAATTCCTCTTTATATCTCAAGGGAATTGGATCATGAGATTTTGGATGAAAGGAAAGCTAAGCCCTGGCACATCAGCCCCTTTGAGATTATGGGTCATGTTTGAGATGTGGCATGTCGACTAGCACTTCCACCAACCATGTCTATAGTACACAATGTATTCTATGTATCCCTTTTGAGGAATTACATACTAGATGCTTCAGATATACTAAATTCATAGGTTGTAAAAATGGAAAATTATCTCTCATATAAGGATAAGCCAATGAGGATATTGTATCATAGAGATAAATTTATATAGAACTATACTACATACCTTATCAAAGTACTATAGAGGAACTATAGGTACATAGACGCACCATGGGAACCATAGGAGGCACTGAAGGAGACGTACCCTCACTTGTATTCATCGTTGTATGAAAAATAAAATTTTGAGGGTGAAATTTCATTAGGGGGAAGAATGTAACGACCCATGATTTTATCAATGGAAATTAAATTATTATAATTAATTCTTAATGAATAATGATATAAAATCACACTAAGAACACAACAGAATCATTATAAATGAGTATTGAATGAAATAAGAGGCATTTTTAGAAGTTAAATAACTTATTCTAATGTAACAGTAACTTAACGTTTTCAATGGTAATATGGCCTTTATAAATTGTAAACTAGCCATTAGAATAGTAACCCCACCCCTGAAATTATAAATTAAATTTAGCCATCTTAAAAATGGTAATATGATATAATTATATTATAGTATAAGTAAATAAATGTTTTATAAATTATTAGTTAAGTGTTGATATTTTTATAAAAAAGTATTTATTTTCAATTTTATAATACATATAATATTTTAAAAGAAATTTATTTGCAAAAAATGTAATCATAAATTAATAGTTTTTATCTTATGATTATATTATGATTTTCTGAGACCTTAGTTAATTTTTCAATCTATAATAGAATTAGTTATAATTTTAAATATTTATTTTTCAAATAAATAATGATTTTAATTAAAAATTAAATTACTCATATTTAGAAAATTATTTTTATAAAATATATTACATTTCATAATTATACACGTTTAATAATGGTTTGGTTTAATTTTGGTAATTTTTCTGAAATATTTGAATTTTTTATGAATAGTAAAATATGACCATATACATTATATATACATTATAAGTTAAATACACTATTACATGACTAATATCTGATTTAATGACCATAATTTTCAACTTAAAATATTTATTATAAAATATTTGGTGATAATCCTAAAACTATTTGTAATATTGAGCCAAAATAATAAACTAATGATTAAAATAATGAGAAAACACCCCTCTAATCCACTATAAATTCCACCAATCACCACCTCTTCTCATCACACATTAAAAGATTTAATCCTTGTCCAAAATTTTCCCAATACTCTTACTAAGACCCTACCCAACATTAATTATCTCTTGATCTTATAAAAAGACCAAAAATGTTTCCCAAAGGAGGCTTTCAATAAGGAGAACTTCAAGAGGCAAGTTCCTCTTTCTTTTCTTTCAATTTATTTTCATGTTCTTATAATATCATAATATATCCTCACCACCCAAATTTAAAATGTAATTAAAACTAAAATACCTTAAATATAATATTATTTTATTATACTAATGGAATAATCTATTATGAAACCCCTTCTCACCTCTCTTTTATTCTAAAAAAGGAACTCACATCTGTGAGGTGTTGATTTATCACCTTCATGGATGGAAATATTTCATTTTTCATTATTTTATTCAGAGATGGTCTTAAAAAACTTATAACGGTTGAAGAAGATTGAAAAATATATGTTGTAACCCTTTTTATGTTTACGATCTAACATATATAAATAATATAAAATGATAAAACATAACAAGTTCCTTGTGAGCGAAAACCACTCAAAATAATGCAAACAAATATCACCAACATTTTACTTAATGATTCATGCTCACCCAAAATAACCGAATTAATTATATAACCATTTAAACATATATATTTTCATTAAGAAGTTATAAATTTAATTTTAGATTTATATTTCCATTTTACATAAACTTTCATACCCATATATAAATGAACCAATCATGAAAATTTAGAAAAGAAACACTATTGAACTATGAAATTGAATACTATAACTCATAAAAAAGACCATAAATTAACAGAATAAAATTACAATAAATCAATTAAGTTTTAAAAACGTTCTAGAATTATTAATTAGTGAATTTAATTTTATTACCCATGTAATTATGATAAAGTGTGTCACCATTTCATACATAAGGTAAGGGATATTTTCTGAACCTCATTGTTTCCTTTAGGTTACGTTTTTCTCTATTTACCCAATGTAACTCTACTTTATTTTTATTTAATAGTTATAAATTATATATATATATATATATATTAAACTCATATATCTAGATAATAACATATTTATTTTATGGGGAATACATTTTTAAATAATGTTCCCTTCTCAAATCATTTCAAAAAGCAAGCCCGATTCAACAGAACATCTGGATTTCTTACCCATTATCATGTTCTATCAGCAAAAAAAATTTATCCCATCATAATTTTTTATAAAATCACTATTTTTAAAATTAAAAACTATCATGGTTCATTACTAGTTTTGTGAAATCAATTATTCATTTTCCAATTTAAAGACTCTTTAATACTTTTCGTTAAAAACTACACTAGAGTGGACAATTTCTAATGTTTCTTAAACACTATTTTTAAATTATTTCACTTTATTTGAACACCATTTTTCATTATATATACCTATTATCCATTATTAATGTCCATGTATGTTCTAAATCCATTATTTCATGGACTCATTTTCGATACACCCATTTGTATTTCCTTATGACATGATTATGATATCAATTTCATCCCATGGTTAACCCTTATGTTATGTTTGATTCCTTATATATGATTATTTATGTGAAAAAAATATTAATGAAAATGTTATGATGGGTTTTCCGAGATATATTTCCACATAATTGTTAAATTTTTTGTCTCTTGATATGACATGTTGGGACATAGAGTAAACTCGATTCTTTTATGGGACTTTTTCCACCATGTCATATAGTCCTAGAGGTTATCGTTGACTCATGTTTATGTCATGGTATATGTAATTTCAACATTCATATGATTCCATGATTATATGTTAACATATTAAAAATTTTATTCATAATCATGTTTATTCATGTTTCATGCCTTTTATGGCATCATGTATGCCTTTTAAACCATGTGATATGTTTTATTCCTATGTTTTTTTCTTTATTAAGATTTTTTAGCTCACCCTTTTTTCATGTATTTTCTAGATTATATTATTAAATTATAGAATCTAAATGGAATTTATGAGCTCTTTATAGATGATTAAAATAAAAATGTTTTATTATATTTCCAGGTTTTCAGTTTTAAGTACCTAATCATCAAAATACACTAGACTTTATGATCCTTGACATGTAATTGGATGTTTAATTATGCTTAAATCATGTAACAAAATCTGTAAAAATCTATGGTCTCTATAATAATCATATAAATGATAAAAATAATATATATATATATATATATTTAATATAAATGTAATTTACATTGAGAAATTATCGCAATAATTTTATTTCATCAAGAGAAAGTTAACAATCACAAAATAAATTCCTAAGTGGGAGGTGACCATGGGTTCATCAAGAATATAGGTTTTTTTACAATAAAATCATGTATGTTGGATGAATAAATGGAATGGAAGTGAGATATTGAAATAATATTCAATAAAATATTTTTTATTTTAAAACAATTTAAAATTTTTAGAAGAAGAAACATTTTGTAAAATGGTTACGGTGGTAGGGAAATCCATTATTGCTAAATACATTAAAACAATATTCCTTCTGATTTTTTTGTAAAAGATGACAATTTTGAAAAATAGTAGGAATATTAAATTAAAACCATTTTTAAAATTAAATGTTTAATTCAAATTTCTTTAATAAATAATTTGTTTAAATAATATGAATTTTTTAAAATAATTTTGGAAAACGTGGATATGGAGGAAGAATATATCTGATTTAAAAGGAAATAATATCGATTTATCTTTTAAACATTTATTTTAATAAAAAAAGAACAAAAAAGATTCAAATATGGAAGAAAATATATAAAATAATTAAATATATAGGGTATAATAAAATTATTTTATCATATGAAGGAGAAATGAAAATAATTCTTTAACAAGTGAAAAAAGAATCCCAATAGAATATGAGATTGTATAATAGATTCTTACCACTTTGGTATCATTCCAAATATAACATGTTCAATGAATAATTTTGTATTAAAAATTTCAAAATCATTAATAATTACATATTCATTTTAAATGAAATTTTTTTTAATACAAACACTATATAAAAAAGGAATTGGTTCATATTAAAAAATATGTTTCAATGAGATGGAAATTGAGACAAAATCCTTTACCTCATACTTCTCATTAGTTGAAATCCTATTAAACTCGGGTATAGTGGTTAAAATAATGTTATATAACCATATTAATATTAATAATATCATATATGATTATTTTATAATATATTATCTCCCATTCGTTAACAATATTTTCTTTTTCACTATTGTTTCAGGTGTTTATTACCTTGTTTTCCCATGCAAGTTTTGTCATGAAAATTATAGATATTGAATTTAGGATATAGTTCCACCATCAATATAAATATAATAAAGTTATAAATAAATTTTTTTCGTTAGATACATAGTTATTACCATTTTTTAATATAGTGCATAGAAAATTAATTTCATCGCTTCAGAGAGATTGTAAGTTGTACACGCACACGAGAAAAGATATCATTTCTTAATTGGTGAACGGGAAATGAAGTGGGTTATATATTAATTTTAAATAATAAATTTCATGTAACATATATCATTTATATTCATTAAACATATCCTGATAACATTACATATTAATAGTAATTGAAAAATGAATCTCATAGATTCACGAGATGGTAGTCTGTCGTACACACGAGATGTTATCATATATTTAATGGAATGTAATGTAAGAATATATATGTGAAATTATAATTAAAAAAGTATAATTATATCATAAATATTATATATATAAATTAAATCAATCATTATATATATCCCTGAGAGGTGTTTATGGAAAATGAGTTACTTAAGTTCGCAATTCAGTAGTCCGGCTCACACACAACCTACAATTTTGTTTCCCATTTGTTAGAAGAGGATATGGATATAGGTTATTCAATTAATATAATAAAATATAATTACATGGGATATTTTTTATTATATTTTCATAATATTAAACGAATTTGAAAAGGTTTATGAAGATTTAAAATATAAATGCTTATTTAAGAACTTTACTCTTCTTCAGACAACCTGTTTTGGTTTTCACCAAATGTCTTCCTAAGACAAATTATTGATTAAAAAAAGGAATATATGATGTTAGAAGGTAATTATATAAGGATATTTTTAGGTATTGGATGAAAAACATGGCTATGTATGTTTGATTATGGGAGGATAGGGGGGACCTTTTATAAGTGGGGGAGAGGTTACACTTGACATTTTGGAAGAAAATGAATTAAGAAGATGTTTTTAACCATCCCAAAATAACAGAAATATCCCATTACATGACCTTGTACTATATAAGCTATATTCATGTCCATAAAATAAGTATTGTATAAATTTTGGGTTTTTTTAATCCTTATCTTATTGGTTTAACCCCTTGGAAGACCCATTTTCACCTTAAGCATAATAATTAATTTTTACCATTTTCAATATTCAGTATGTTGAAAAATTAAATTTACCTTATTAGATAATATTAATTAATATAATTAAAAATATTAAATATATTTTATGAAATTAACCTCATAGAATTTATATTTTTTAATTTAATGTTAAACCTATTGATGCGATGAAAAAACTGTTTTACAATGGAAACGTTTTCAAAACTATAAAAAGTTTTTATATAAAAATTGAACATAAATTTTATCCCATTTTACTAAATTAGATTAATAATAAAATATTTGAAATAGTTCTGTTTACAAAAAAACATTTAAACCAAATTTAACATGTAAATTCTTTCAAAGAAAAGACAGTTTTTAATTTTTTTTATTTTTCACTATTCATCAAAAAATGAAAATTTCCAGAAAAAACACAAAAATATCCATAATATAATATTTATATGATTATTTAAAAAAAAGTTAATAGTTTTTCAATAAATCTTCTAATAGTTTCAAATATTAATTTTAATGTAAATGTATAAGATTCGACAAAAGAGTTTTTCAGAAGATATTTCATTTTCTTTTAAATGATTTTTTATTCCCAATAAATACATAATGAATGAATATGTGTAAACCATATATATATTCTTAATTTAGTTAGTAATATTAATACCCATAGAATCAATGGTCAGCTTATCATAATCATGTTTATATAATAATATTATAATAGAGTCTTGTGTATTATTTAAACTTGGTGTTGTACATATCACAAGCTATCAAAGAAATTACATTTATTGTAAAAGAAATAAATGATAAAGAATTATGGTGTAACATTATTACCACCTTGAATATTTTAATCATTAAAATTTACATGCTAATTAACATATAATTAAATAAGTATCGTTCTTCATTGTAATATCCAATGGTTCCCAAATTGCATCCTCCCTTTTATGATATCTGTAATATACCTTTACTAATCGAGTCATCCAATTAATCAATAATTACTCTCTAATATCAAGAATTTGGATTATTTATTAACATTAATATAGGTAAGGTTCCAATTAAACCTCCTTATATGGGATAAAATGAAATAGGTTTTGTATGTTCTTTCTTAATAATGATATATGGAACACGTCATGTACTTTATTGAGGCATGGTGGCATTGACAACCGATATTCCACAGATCCAATAATTCCAAAACATTAAAAAGGTTTGATGTAATAAGGGATTGGATTTAGGTTAGTATCAAAAACAAATACACCCAACTATTGAGATGTGTTAAAGAAAATATGATCTCCCACTTGGAATTCTAAATCCATCGTCTAATTTTTAGAAAAAATCTTTTTCTGAATTTGACATTGTTGAATATAATTATTAATAATATTTATATTTGTTTTTTCTATTAAAAAAGTTCTAATACTTCAAGTTTCCTTACACAAACATCATCCAAACAAGTTTTAGTAGACATATCTTTCCATATAATGCTTCATACAATGCCATTCGAATACCTTAATGGATACTATTATTATAGGAATCCTCTACCAAAGGTATATATTGATCCAACATTCCTGGAAGGTCAACTAATAAAAACCTCAACATGTATTCAATTATTTGAATAGTCCTTTCATACTACCCATCATTTTGAGGATGGTCGAAAGTACTCAAATGAATCCCAGTATCAAGAGCCTTCTGAGGACTCTTCTATAATTTTTAAGTAAAATGGGGATCACGATAAAAAAATAGAAATTAGTGTCTCAGGTAACCTTAAAACTTTATTAATATATATATTTTCAAGGTGATAAAGATATAAATATTCTATTCTAGATAGGAATTTTTTATATTTTGTTTGGAAATAAAAAATAACACATATTACACCATTATTTCTAGGAGTCTTTGGTAATACCTTGATAAAGTCCATAGTACTATCATACAATTTCCACACACGATAAGGACGGGGTTGTATGAGTCCTTTAGGATTCTATATATAATATTTCACTTTATATTAAACAAAAAAGCTAGAAACAAATAATAAATTTTCTATTTCATGTTATCCCTCTATAAATATTCCCAAAAATCCTTTTACATCTTTTTGATACTAGAATGTATAGTAAAATTTGTTCTATGAGCATCATCCAAGAATTCCATTTTTATATCTAATATTTATAGAACATATAATCTCTCTCCAAATTTCAGAACACCATCTTTGCTAAAAAAGTTTTCTAATTTCCCATCATTAAAAGCTTTAATTTTCTTCTGAAAATATTCATCATCAGATTGAGAATGTTTTATCAATTTTGATAAATATTGTTTCACAATCATATAAACAAGGTGTGATGTGTCACCCTATTTAAAAATTCCCATATCCATTTTTAATATTTCCATGATCATATAATCTTTATTAATAATCTTTTCGGTCATAAATCCATGTTATTTCCTACTCAATGCATCAACTATCCTATTTTCATTCCCTGGGTGTCAGTGTATTAATAAATCATAATACTTAAGTATCTCAAGACATCACCTTTTCCACATATTGATCTCTTTTGATGAAAATATCTATATCAGGATCTTATGTTATCGATATATTTTATATCTTTCGGCATAAAGATTATGTATTTGGATCTTCAATTTAATTATTATAGCATTAAAATATAGATCAGGGGTTAGATATTTTGGTTTGAAAGTATTCAATTTCATTCATTCATATGAAATAAATTTATCATTTTTTATAAGGAAACACCATAATTTATTTTTTCATGCATCACTATAAATAAAATACCGACCATCTCATGATGGTAGATTCAAAATCAGATTATTGTCCAATATCATCATTAATTCGTCAAAAAATTCTTCCAATTTCTTTTTCCATGTGAACTTAACCCTTTTACATGTATTCTTAGCTAACATTTTATCCATTTGGGAAACATTCTAAAGAAATATCCCAAAGTGACCCTACAAACCAATAAAACCACAAACCTCATTTATGTTCATTATTGTAGAACATTATTTTGAAGTATTTTCATCATAGGAAAAACTGAGATTCCATACATAGAGATAATATTTCCATCAAAAGAAACTTTTCAAATCCAAAAATCAAACCTAAAAAATTTTCTATATAACTATTTTTTTCTAAGAGTATCATGAATTATCCATATATTATTTTCATGGCCCTCATAGATTATAAAATAAAACAACATATCATCAATGAATTCCATATAAATATCATCATACTATTCTTTGAATAATCTGTTCATTAGATCCATAAATATTCAGGGTGTACTAGTCAATCCAAAGGGAACTACTATAAAACTGTATGGTTTATACTTTTTTTGGAATGCCCCTTTTTGTATTGTCTTCCTTATTTAATTGTAATTGATGATAAAAATTATGAATGTCAAACTTTTAAAATTACAGAGATCTATGAAGTTGTTCAAATAAGTCATCAATGTGAGGAAGAGGATACATATTTTTTTTACCGTAATAGCATTTATTTACCTATAATAAATGAAAATCATCAGGAATCCATATTTTTGATTAAAAATGATATAAGGGGATCCCAATAGTGAACACTATGGTCAATAAATATATTATCACACAACTCCTCTAGTTGTTCTTTTCACTCCAATAATTACATAGTATCTATTTTATAGGGAGTCTTTGATATTGTTCTTATATCAATAATTAAATTATTGTAAAACGCAAATTCTCACACTATTGTTTGTCCAGGTAATTACTTAGGAAATATAGGAATGTATTCATTTATTATACGTATATCCTCATTTTTATGATTAACTTCTCCATCCGCGATTTTTTCTCTTCTTTACCGATAATATCATTCAAAATAGCTACTCGAGGATTATTTAGAAATGAAAAAAATGATGATGTTTCCAATCAATAGATAAAGAATTATACATATTCATTATGAATCATAATTTCCTTCTCATTGAAATAAAATTTTACATCATTTTTTGAAGTCCATTCCATTACAAGGATTGTATTAAAGTAAACCATAGTTATGATAATTAATTCCATAAATAGAGAATTATTTTGTGTTATAATGAGGAATTCTTGACATATCATTCTTGTAGTGAAACTTCTACTATGATTTTTGACTAAAAAATAATTTCATAAGGTGTTGGGTAAGTATTTATTTTTATTATAAGACAAAGAAGATATAAAATTGTGTGAATATATAGAATAAAATAAATCATTGGTTAAATATGAGGCTATGTTTAAAGTTCCTTCAACTACTTCCTCAGATACTTTTTTCCTTAGGTGTAGTAATTGCATAAGCTTGGCCTTCTCCCCTTTGACTCTGATATAGTTTATTCCCTTAAATCTTAGGATATTTTTTTTGAATAATTTCCCATTAATTAAATGTTTAATAACTATATAACAATGTTTTCTCTCTTTTCATTTCATTATTTCACCAAATGAACTTATATATTCACTTATAAAAAATTTTCATTCTCTTCAAGTGTTTCCTAGAATGATTCATTCTATAGTTTTCACATGATAGAAATTGATTCATTATCTTTGAATTATTTAATGAATTCCCATTTTTATTGGTTCCTAGCCAACCTTTTATATCCATGATTTCCACCAAACATATGGGTTCAATAATGTTCCTTATCCATTTTGATGGAACATAAAACTATTTCATCATATGATGAAATATTTTATGAGACCAACACCATTTTTATATTTGGATAAATCCATTAAAATAAGTGGTTAATTTTGAATTATATATTCTTTATGTAATCTATACCGTACATGGATTTCCTCGTAAATGTATCCTCACACTCTACAAAACATTATTCTTCCCTTCTCCTTATGATAAGATACATTCCCTTCCTTTTAGTTCATTAGTCAACAAGGAATATTTTGTTTAATAATAACCATTAAAAGTTTTTACATTCCATGTGTCATATTTTCTTTTCCTCCCTAGTATTCTAGATTAATGACTACCATTGATCAATATTTAATTTTACACAATACACTAAAAGTGTAATATTTCCCTTTTTAATACATCCCAAGGCCTAAAATATCCTCTCGATTGGACTTAATACATTTCTAATATTCCATTGGATTAGTATTCCCAATAAAATATGAGGGATTCTATATAAATAATATATCCAATGTAAAATACTCACAATATAGAAAAAAAGGTTTCCCCATTTCTTAATTTTTATTTTTTATAACCTAATTATGATACTATAATATTTCTATGATTTGAAAACTTCCAATACCAGCTATATTATCTTACATAGTAAGGAAATATATATATTACTCATAAGTATTGATACCCTTATTTCTTCTAGGTTCCATTTATTAATAATAGAATATATTATATTATATTATTAAATTTTAAATTTTAAATCATAATGTATAATTCTAAATATAGAGTAACACAAATCGTAAATTGAAAATTCATGCACTATTAATCTCAAAATTAGAAACATGGGTTTTTGGGGTTATTACCCATTGGTACATTTGTTCCAAAACCACATACAATTGTAGTATCCTTAAAGTGATGTATTTTTATGATAAACATAATAATATATCCCTTAAAAAATTATGATGTCCCACTATACTTATCCTTAAATTCTACCATAAGGTTATGTTCTCTAACCTATGTTTTATGAAATCTAGATCCAATGGTTTATACTAAACTTTCTATGATTTTAATTTTATCAACCCTAACTCTAGTAACTCTGAGCCGATTCATAATTTAATACATTATCATATATATATGGGTTCAATTCACATAGTATTGATCTATTTAGTAGTTTTTTAGAACAAGATTTATATAGTATACCCATTTTATATTGGGAATAAAAAAACAAAATAATGTAAAACATTGGCATAATTGAACTCATTAAAACAAACCTTATCTATTTCATGTGGAAAAAAATTTAATAAGGGTGATATCTAATTATCATTAAAGATAATCTATAACAGTATCAATCATGAAATAATATGGCATAATCAATATGAAAATATAAATAAATGAAATCACATTTCATTTAAGAAATAATTCAATTATCATGATTAGATAAGACTTAATCAATTTTGAAAGGTATGTAATTGGAGAAAATAAAATTAATAAATGAATTTACTATCATTATTATATAAATAATAATCAATATGCCATGGTAAATAACTTAAAACACATTCCATTTAAATAATAATATGGGAATTAATTTCAGACGGAGATAATATCAATAACAATATATCATGGACAATAATAATAAATGAATCCTAAATGAATGAAATTATTAAATACTGGACATAATGATCTCATAAATCATGATACCTATACTATCAGTACCTTTTACCAGATAGATAAAAATACAAGTAAAACCCCATTTAGTTTGGCCAACTGATTTGTCTCATGTGACAAGTCAACGCATCAACGAACAATATAATGTTGGGATATACCCATCACAACATGTACAAATAATTCCTAAAATATTGAATAATAAATTTAATTCATGAATAATTTTCCTTATTATCAAATATTTATTATGAGTAAAGAATACAAGTTTATCAATATATCCTCAATAAATCAAATAACATTCAATGAAAATATTATATGTAAAAATGGTATAAGGTTTAGGAAATAATAATAACCATGATACAAAAAATATGTATATTAAAAAAAATATAATATATAACTAAAAATTAATATAAAAAATTGTTTTCTATGAGATAAAGATATTAATCACAAAACAAATCATAAAATGAGAGGTTCCCATCGATTATTCTGAAATATCGGTTTTTGTAATAAAAACATGTAAGTTTGAATAATAAATTAAATGGAAGTGGGGTATTAAAACAATATTTTTTAAAATATTTTTATTTATAAAACCATTTAATACATTTCAAATATTCTATATTTGTAAAAATAGTTAAAGTGGTGGGGAATTCTGTTATCAGTTTATATGTTAAAAAACTATTTTTTTAATTTTTTTTAAAAAGATACCTTTTTGAAAAATAGTATAAATATTCATTTTAAACTATTTTTGAAAGTAAAGGATAAAAAAATTCAATATTAAATAATTTTAGTACATAAAATGACTTTTGTAAACCAATTTTGGATAACATGGATATAGAAGAAAAATATTTCTGACTTAAAGGGAAATAAAATTGGTTTTTTATTTTAAACATTTGTTTGCTTGTAACAAGTAACAAAGAGAGGTCAATTTTGAAGAAAATATAGAAAATCATTATATATATATATATATTAATAAAATTATTTTACATTATAAAGGATAAATGATAATATTATTTTAACAAGAGTAAAAGAAATCCCAAAAGAAATAATATTGTAAAATAGTTTCTTACATTTTTGGTAACATTGAAATTATAACCCCATGAAATAATAAAATTTTAATGAAAAATTTACCATCATGATGTAATCGGTATTCATGATAAATATATGAAATAATAAGTATATAAAACACATTAAAGTGAATAGTTTCATATTAACAAACCATTGCAAATGGAAATTGAGACGAAATCCCTTACCTCATGCTTCAAGTTTGTTGATAGATAATTAAACTCATTTATATTGGTTTAAAAATTGTTAATAATTTATAATAGAATATTATTAATATAAATAATATCATATATGATACTTTTACAACATTGTATCTCCCATTAATTTTTAATATTTAATGATCACTATTTTTTGTGGTGTTAATTGCCTTATTTTCTCATGCATGTTATTCCTGAATGTTCTTGATATTGAACAAAGGATATAGCTCCATTATCTCCCAATATATATTAATGATTAAAATATTATTATTTTTCATTAGATACATATTTATTATTATTCATTAAAATTGGATATAGAAAATGAATCGTGTCGCTTTGTAGAGATAGTAATCCGTACATACGCACGTGTGACGATATCATTTCTTTTTTGGGTGAAAGGGTAAGGAATTTTGTGATATATAAAATTATAATAATAAATATAATGTAAAAAATATATATATATATAATATTTATTAAATTTATCCCGATTAATATTCATGTGATGAGTAAGTGAAAAATTAATCACATCTATTCGTGAGGTTATAGTCAGCCATACAAATGATCAATATTATCATGTTTTAAAAAAAATGGAAAGAAAGAAGTTATAAGTGAATTATAATTATATAATTAAAATTATATTTAAATGTTTATATATCTACAGTAAATCCATTATTATATCAAACTCTGAGATTTTTTTATTGAAAATGAGTTACATCAATTGATGAGGCTGCAATGTGTTGTAGACACGATTGATGATTTTGTTCCCAATTTATTGGAAGAGGAGATGGATATAGGTTATGAAATTAAAAATATATAACATAATTGTATTTAATATAGTGATGATATTATATTATAATAATTTATTAATATTTTAATGAGTAGAAAGAAGAAATAAAATAAAATCACTCATTTAATTACTTTACCTCTTCGACGAAAGCCCTCTTTTGATTTTCACCAAAAGCTTTCCTAAGATGGAGTTAGGATCAAACCAAGGGTTATATAATGTTATTAATAAATTAAGAAATGTATGAATTATTTTATTTTCAAATCCAAATAGATTTGGAAGTGTGAATAGTGGATGATTTGGGATGAACTTTTATGTGTGGAAGAGAGAACACACTAGGAATAGGTTTAATGAATGAACTAAACCCACATTTTTCACCAGAATAAATGATCTAAAATTGACCATTATCAAACATCGGAAGATATAAGGTATAAATATGTATTTAAAATATTAATTGGAAATGTTTTAGGTTATTTTTACTATTATCTTCTTAGTTTAACTTCGGTTAAACCTTTTTCACCTTAACCGTGATAATTAAGTTTTACTATTTTCACTATTAATTATAGTCAGAAATTAAATTTACCTTATTATATAATATTAATTTTGATAATTCAATATAAGTAATAGATTTACCCAAATTAAATTAACCAAAGTGATAGAATTTAATTTGAATTTCAACACACATATATGAAAAATTTGTTTTCCAAAAGAAAAATATTCAAAAGTATTGAATGTTTTTATTTAAGAATTTAAAATTTATTTGATTCCAATGACCTGAATTGGATCAATTAAAATATAATTTAAATAATTTTACTTTTTAAACATTTTCTAAAAAATTGAACTTCTGAATGCTTTAAATGAAAATGATGATTTTATTAAAAATCTATATTTTCCAATATACATCGAAAAATGAATCTTTTCATTAGAATCACAAAAATACACCCTAAGATAACTTTGATATGATGATTTAATTTCTTTTACTTTATCAAAAAAATATTTTAAAATTCCCAAAAATTAATTTCAATATAATTGTGCAAGATGTGACGAAAAAGTCTTCATAAATTATTTCATTAAACTTGAAATATTTTTAATTTTATTCACGATCAAAAGATACCCAAAAAAAATGTGTTAAACATACAGTGTTATAAATTATTCAGTCATATTAATACCCAAAAAATTAATTACTAGGTTTTAATAGTCATGTTTGAATATTAATATTTTAATATTGTATTGTGTTTCATTTAAACTCAATGTTTTGTATATCACAAGCTATCTAATAAATTAAATTTAATATAAAATAAAAACAATGTAATGAATTAGGATATTATAAATGTGACCATATGAATGTTAACAATATCATATGATATATAATTTGGACATAGTTATAGAGATACATTTTTTTGATAAATATCATACCAGATCTATTTGTAGCTTGAGTTGCTTTAACTCTATACTAAAGGCCTCTATTTAATTATATTAATAGATATGGAAATTGAAAATTTCTAATAGTGAAAAAAATTACCCTTGGGGTAATAATTTACGGTCTTTTGAAATAAGATCATGTTTATAAAACTTTTTGAGCTATCCTGATAGGGTTTTGGGGGTTGTCATGAAGAAGTTCTTGATTGGTTTTCCCAAATGTTTACATATTATGTAATATATAGTTAGAATGTTTGATATATTTTATAAATTAAGTTTCTTAATATATTCAAAAGTATTTTCTAATATATTTTGAAATAGTTTTACACATGATGTCACATAATGTGAAAGTGAACTAAAGTTATGAGGTTATTTTGGAAAGTAATAGATTGATAGTCTTATACAATAAAAAGATTAAAATGGTGTGGTATTTTAGACAATGTAATATTTTATCCTTATATACACTATTAATTTTTTAATGACACTATAATAGGGTGGATATAAATGATATTTTTGTATTATACAATAATTATTAGTTTGGACACAAACTTATATATCAGCTATCATACTGTCTTAATTGTTATATAATGTTTAGTTTGAGGAGTTTTAAAATATTGAATGATTATTTTAATTTTAAAAAATCAATTTGGTGATTTAATAAATAATTTAAAGTGTTGAGAGATTAGATAATGTTTTTAAAACATTTATTCATTATAGACCATAAATTTAAGGTTATTGGGGGATATTTAAATCAGTTTAATCCTATTCCAATTTGTGGAATTCCATTATATTGAAATTCTATTTAGAAATTATCATAGTCGATTATTTCTATATATTATATATATAACTTAAAATCTTGGGTTTATTAGACCGTGGCTTGATATTTATCCTTCCCAAGAATTAAGAGATTCATATGATACTTGGACACCTCTGAAGGAAGGATACATTCAAATTTATCTCAGTGATATCGATAAAAACACTATAAAGATATTTGTTTGGATTGATAAACTAGTGTAATGTATGTAGCTTCTATTATTATTTTTATTCATTAGAAACACATATAGAGATTAGGGTTTAATCATGTTCTATAGATGTTATTCCATCATGTTTTTGATATTATATATCCCTTTTAATGCCTTTAATTAATGTGTCCATGGTAAAAAATTCGGTCAAATAAAGGCTTAGAAATTATGGATCATTCATAAATACACATCTTATAGTACCAAAATACAAAAAATGTATTTCACCATTTGAATATTCTATATTATCTTTAATTTAACATGACATGTAACCCTGTGAGAATCTCATCATGTGACTGAACGTTGGTATCACTTGGGTTATGGATGATTTTAAATATCCCACACCATATGACTTTGGGGTCACATTTCATCCAAATATGAATTATTTTCTTCCATATGAAAATCATTTCATTCAATTTCATAAATCATGGGTCACACACCATGTATTTTCAACACACATTCCATGTACATAAGATATATTCTCTTAACATTTATAAGTTATACACACCTAGTGGCTATTTACCACTTAAATATCATATATCCTATGATGACACCATGTAAAACTAGTTAGGTGATTCATCATGTATCTATAGATAATTTTTTCACATAGAATTTTTCTATTCATCACGTTTTTGGAGATTCTATGTTGTCTGTATAGGAATAAATTGAAATTCTTTTAGTTTACATTATATTAAATAATTTACCCCTTTTCTATACACATTATATACCCTAATAAACACACCATACATAGATATTTCACATTTATTATCCACTTAAATATAATAATATTTAATTATAATATATTTAATTTTCATGTGCTTTATCATTCATAAACACAATTTTTAGTGAATTTTAAAAATTTAACAATATTTCAAATTATGGTTGCACTTCCTATTTCAAATTCATCACTACATGGTCCATTTTTAAACACCTCCTAAAATAAAAATTTTAATTTTTATCTTAATATTTAATTTTAGGTCTCTCTTTATATGAGTAATAATCTATCCATCTGGTGCTACAGAAGAATCAATTGAGAAGATGACCAAAATGGGCCTTGAACCAAGAACATTTTTGGAAAAGTGAACTAGACATCATCCAAATAAAATGATGGTAGAATCCAAGATAAAAGCTAAATGATGATAAAATTTTAACTGAATATAAATCAAATCAGGGGAAAATTTAATTAACCCGTGGAATGATCTAATTATGATTTTTTTAATGGAGTTTCAGGTGGCCCAGGTTAAATATAAAATTCTAGCCTGAATTCTATGTCCCAAAAAATATCCCACCTTTTTTATAATATATATGATAAACCATATATCCTATTATTCAGAAATGTTATAGGATTTTATGGGACCTATGGGGATTAAGATTATTCTTATGTGCCCCACTACAATTTTTCCATATAGAATCTCATTTTGACACATCTGACAGAGGCATGCATGATGGCTTCCATTTTAGGTCAAGGGTGGAGAATTCCACATTACACAAATATTCAACCACCATAGGCCTAGAAAATTCAAGTGGGAAGAAATTTAACGTTTTGAGATCTACCAAATAATATTTAAATCCCTAATTATGGTTGTGGTGGTGAATGATTTAGAGAGGCTTGGTGTATATTTTCATTGTAATGTTATGATGTAATTTTGTTTTCTTAAGTTTTTCTTTCACATGTATGTTGTTTTATTTTACCTTATAATATTAATGAAACTTAATACTCTTCTCATTTTATATTTTTTTATAAAAATGTGATACAATTTCATTATGGTTTGAATTTATTCATATAGTGAAGAGATAAATCCTTCATAGAATAGTTGAGTGTTTGTATTTTTTGTATATTTTCTCCTCTTTAGTCCCGCTTCATTAAGTCAACTTCCACATTACATTGAGAACTTTTAATAAGTGTAAGAATAAAACAATGTTGGATATATTCTATTTAGTTTCTTGGGGAATTATTTGATGTTAATTTATGTGCTATTATTCTTAAATTAGTTTATTATTTAAAAGTTCCATTCATTGGATTGTTTTCTTATTAATCTTCACCAATTTTAGTGATGTTATATTTTGAATTTTTGTATGATCCAATTACTTATAGTTCTCTTTAAATTTATACTCTAAGATAATTGGTTATTAGAATTTTAATATTATAGTTATTAAACTGGTGAATTTTTTTAGGAACTTATCTTATTTATTATAATCTTACAAAATTAGTGAGATGAAATCTCTAAAGAAAATAATTACACCCATTACAGTGCTATAAATATCCTAGAATTGTCCTGTATTATTTAAATTTTTTATTTCATCATATTATGGTATTTTATTTTTTAAATTAAAATAAATCTCTTAGGTACTTTAGAATTCTAGTATCCTAATTTCAATCGACCCCAAAGTTGGACACTTTATATAAATAATAACAATCAAATATGAGTTGTTCAAGATTGCTTCTATAGGACCCATGGATTTGATCCCGAAATTTTACTATATTGACCACTTATATCTATATGGTAAATTTGGGAAAGAAAAAATTTTGGCGCTATTACTGGGGACCCATGAAAAACATCATAGACTCTCAACCTTTCTAATCACCCCATATTCTCTATTCGTATCCCCATTTATATTATCATTATACTTTTTTGTTTGTGTTCATCCCAATAATATGAAATACAAATTTTATTAAAATATAATATAGTATCTTCAACATCAAACCATCATAAACCATGGGTGGAATCAAATGGGAAATTAATATTGGGAGGCCCATAAATGTTGGGATTTCTTCAATCCAATCTTGAATTATTACACCACACCCAGTGAGATGTACCAACATTTGGAGGATGGTTTTTAAAAGACAAATTTATATCCCTCTCCAAGATGGTTTAAAAGATAAATCGTTGGGAATTATATGAAATCCAAACTCTTATCCATACTAATCCCTAAAAACATATTGAACAATTATGTGAAAAAATGGTTAAAATTAATATGTATGTTTCATCACTGATATTTGAACTAAAAATAATTGAAATATGTACAGAACCCATTACCACTCAGGATGTCTCTTCTACATCACTGATAGAAGAATATTTTATCCAAAAAAACCATTTATGTATTAACTAAATAAATAACATATGGATTTTGGATATTTGTAGAATATCAAGGAATTGTTGAAGGGTCTTTAAATCAAGAGAATGTAGATTTTTCTATATTCATAGATGGTAAATTTGACATATTTTTTTGAGTGTACTAAATATATCTCCATTCATGATTTTTTAGAACAAAAATTCATTAAACCATTTGGGAAAATATTGAAAACGGATTATATACCAACCACTGAAATTGATATGTAATACTTTTGGGTTGAAATAAATTTTGTAATATAACCAATTATTTAAAAAAAATTGTAAAATAAACTAATTTTGATTAAAATTTCCAATCTATGTTAAGAAATTTTAATCAAACCAAACTCTAAATTATTTTCCTTCCATCCCAACTCAATTATCTTTTCATAGGTGATAACCAAGTCCTTTTAGTAGTCATTAATTATTCGCATGAAACCAATAAATTTTGAATGATCCTTAATGGATTAGAAAAGACTAATGAAGAAACTAGATAAAAAATTAATGATATTCCTTGTATTTTCCCACTCATTGTAGAACATAGGATTGTAAATGAATCAAATTATAAATAATGAATAAATATCAATATAGTATAATTGTATAAAAATGTGGCCTTCAAAATGTTTAATGTCTGTATTGGGTAAGTTGGGGGTCTAAGTCAGGATAACTAATTTTAAATAAGTACCTTTTCAGAGGCAACATGGCTTCTACATTGATTTTTGTGTGTGTTATTTTGTTTTTTGTAATGGGAACCCCATTAATGTTTCAAATGAGATATAATGTTTCTTTTGTGTGATATTTAGTATCTAAATCACTTTATTATTTCTAAATAAATCCCATGATATGTAATTTTTGAACCCATACATCAATAATCCATGAGGAGTCTACATATGACCTGATGCTAAAGTGATTAATTTTTTAATAATTGGTCATAAAATCCATAATAGGTTACTTTGTTTCATGATTTTATTTTAAATCATATTATCCACATTTTTCGTCCTTATTTAGATATCTCTCTTCTATTTTCATTCAAAAATGAGGGCAATGTCCTTCTAAGTTAGAAGGAGTGGTGATATGAGATTTTATGATTTTTTAAAAACACCATTACATTTCCTTGAATGTGGTAGTATACATTTTCAAATATGAAAATTTAATATCAAATAACTTTTCATGCCTTGATTATTATTTTAATTCATTTTTCAGTTCTTGTGTATTGTTTTTGGGAAACATGGTTCCCCAATGTGATTTTTATTTTAAATATTTTCATCCTTTCAATAAAAACACCACAATGAATTTATATTATATTTTGGGTGTAGAAATGATTTATTGGGGACCCTTAATAAATAGAATAGGTTTGGTGAACATTTTAACTTTTAAATGAGTATTAAATAACAATAATAAAATCATAAAAACATGTAAAAATAAATAAATTTTCACATAGAGAAATGGATTTACCTAATGTGTGGCTTTCGACACATGGGGATCATGACTCCATACTTTTCTATCCTAATGTTGGAAATTTTATCTCTATTTATAGTAATTTTAATTTTTTTATTGATTTAACTTGAGATAATGCCTGATTATGTGAGATTTACTTAGTACCCTAAGGTCTTCGAGCATGGGAGTCATTGGAAATGTCTCGATTCATGGGATGAATTGACTGAGGAATATTTTAGTTATAATAGAAAATTATAAAAAATAAAAATAAAAATTAAATATCTTCTTAATATTAATATTTGATTCCACCTTGAACATCAAACTATCCCCCTTTGAATAAAAATAAGCCCGACTATCATTTGTAATGAACATCACATCATTAAGATTAATTTAAACATAATGAAATGTAAAGATTAATTTGGGAAAAGAACTGATTTTGGGACTAGTATATAATTTTGGAATTATCCTGTTTTAAATGATTTTGATTGTTTTGATTGTTTTTTTTCAAATCTGAGATGGTAATCATTGTATGTTAGAATGTGCCTAAAAAATAGAATTCTATTTTCATATTTTTGAGATACTTTTTGTTCGAGACTAAAAAAATCAAGTTGGGGGGTTTGATTAGACCCTGAAATAGGCTTATATTCATTTTTAATATATATAATTTTCATGTGATTAATTATCAATAAAAAAAAATTTTAGTGAATTTTAAAAATTGAACAACATTTGAAATTATGATTGTAATTCCATCTTAAAATGAACAATTATGTGTTCCAATTTTCATCACATCATAAAAAACCCAATGATAATGATTTTTTAATATTTCATTCTCAGGTATCCCATTCTATGTGGAATTTTAAATTCTTATAAATCTATTGATGAATACATTTGGAAGATGAAAAATGCGCCTAGAACTAAGAATATTAGGTGTGAAGTAAACTAGACAACAAAACAATGAAATGATGGTATCAGCCAAGATCCAAGATCAATAATGCTAAAATTATAAATAAATATAGATCAAATCATGGGTAAATTTTCATTAACTAGTTTAATGTAACTATTCTTATTTTTTTATTCGAGTTCTAGGTGGCCCAAGTTAAAGAAGAAATTCTAGGCCATATAATCTGTCCTAGAAAAATATCCCACCATTTTGATCATATCAATGAAAAAATATCCAATTATTCTCAAATTATTTAGGATGTTAGGAGAATTAAGGGTATTCAAATACTTATTGTATGTCCCACCATAGTTATTTCATCTAGACAGATGTTTGGATAGAACTGTCAAAGGCATGTCAGCTGGCTATCATTTTGAGTCAAGGATAGAAAAGTACACATTCCACAAACATTCCACCACCCTAGTCCTACCATAATCAGGAGGAGATGATTTTGTTGCAGGTGGATCGACCTAATACTCTTTAAATTACTATTTAAGGTAGTGGTTCTGAATAAGTTACAGAGTATTAGTGTAAATTTTTATTTTTAATGTTATGGTGCTATATTTATGTCTTATGTATGTCTTTCACATGTAGTTTGTTCTAACTCCCATTAGTTTCTTAATAAAAATTCATCTTATTCTCATTTTCTATTATTTTAAAACATGTTGATACCATTTAATTATGGTTTGGATTTATTCATATAGTGAAGAGTGAAACCATTGACAAAATGGTGGTGTGTTTGTTATTTTTTGTTTGTTTTCTATCCATCAATATCACTTCACTGAGTCGGATTACACCTTCCATTGAGAGCATTGAATCAATAGAAGAATAACCCTATGGTGGATTGATTCTATAGAGTTTAATGGGTAATTATTGGATGTTATTTTATAAGATATTATTCATAAGTTAGTTCATTATTTTATGATCTCCACTCAATGAATTTTTTTCTCCTTTATCTTTTCCAGTTTTTATGATGACATATTTTGGGTGCTAGAGCGATCTAATTACATAGAGTTATCATTAATGTTATACTCCATGTGAATTGGTGATTAGAATTGAAATATTATAGGGATTAAATTTGTGAATGATTTTGGGGACTTATTTCATTGATTATAATCTTCTTAAAGTTGTGAGTTGAAATATATAAAGAAAACAGTTACATCCATTATCATCGTAGAAATAACATAGATTCATCCCATATTCATTAATTATTTAATTTCAAAATATTATGGTATTTTTTCATCTTAAATTAATATAATTATCTTATGAACATTAGTATTATAGTATCCCAATTTCAATCAACCCCAATATTTTCCACTTAACAGGCAAAAGCACAAAAAAAATATGAATGTCTTAATGTTACTTGTTTGGTCTTTATGGATTCCAACCCTACTTATACTACAATGACTCCTTCTACTTGTGGGGTAAATTTGGACAAGAAAAATAATGTTTTGAGATATGACAGTACATTATATTCCATAACCAATATCTCTAATCATTGTGTACCCCATTGGACTTGTTTTTTATTGTGATAGTTATGATGTTATTCAAGATTTCTTTATTAGATGATAGTTTTCGATGTATGAGTAGTCCATTCTGAATGTTTTCTCATATAGTGAAATATATCATGGTCTCATAATCAATTAAATAATTTTTACATTTTGTTTTGAATAATTCAAGGATATTATAATTTTTTGGAGAGAGTAAAGGAATGGTAACACACAATGATTTTAAATGTATTTTCTATTGAATGAAGATTGAAACATTTGACAACATTCTTTAAACACAAACCGGAGAATAAAAGAACCATAATATAATATATATTTATAACATAGTAGTTAGATCTCTAAGAATTAATAGGATTAAAATAATTATAAAATATATGTATAATGTCCCTACTCTATACATTTTTATTGATTAGTTCACAATAATTAAGCATTCAATTTTTAGTGAAGTCATTTTATGCTTCTAAAATACTTCTCTTAGAATATCTCCATTATTTATATTTTTAGGAACATATTATAATATTTTTCTCCAATTTTTTAAATTTTATTTTATAAAATTAATATCATTTTTTTAAATAATATGAAAAATATATTAAGGTGAAATTTTTGAATTTTCCAGAAAAAGTTAATTTTTTTGTAAATAAAAACTAAAAATATTATTAACAATTTCCTCTCTGAATAGAGTATTTAGAAAGTACCATTTTTTTATTTGAAAATAAAAATTCTTAATTTATATTAAAAATAATATTATTAATTACATTATATTTTACATCATTCTTACTTTTGGTTTAAGAAAAATTATTTATACTTAAAAACACATTTTTATGGAATACTATTTTCGTTAAATTTTGTGGGATTATTTTAAAATTAATTTATAAAACTTATACAGATTTAATTTTTGAAAATGTAATATATTTTTTGAATCTGAATAATTTTTATTATGTTACAAGGTCAACTTAAATTTTTGTCATTATGAATTGTAATTGAGGTGAAAATTCATTACTATGGTAAAGGTTAAAAGAGATTAACGAGGGGTTAACCTAAATATATAAGGGTGAAAATGACCTAAAAACGTTTCTAATTCCTTTAATATGGTTAAATTTAGGTTATATAAGATATAATAATAAATATTAATGCAATTTCTAGTCATTTTTCTTGAGTAAAACGTTTCTATATTTTAATCCTTTAAAAAATTCAAAGTATGTCCTCTCTATCCATTATAAAGGGAAACCACCTAACCTATATTACTAAAACATCAAGAAAAATATATATTGTAAAATAGGTACCCTAAAAAATTCCTAAAATCTATACCCTTGTCTTACTGTTCTTGTTTTTATCATAATGCCATCGTCTCATCGCTAAAGGTGTGAGCCAAAGGAGGTTTCTCAACATAGAGATATAACACTTAATTGAGTACTTTAAATTTTATTTCATCTTAAAACTTATATAATTTTTTTTTACACTATAAAATATAAAATTAATTATCTTAAATATATCAATTATTTATTATGATATTTATTAATGATTTTCTAACTCTTTACATAAAATAGAAAATGAAAGTATTTCTCTTGCGTACGTGTGGACTACCTCCTTCACGTAGCGATATGATTAATTTTCCATCACTATATTTAATTATTGGTTATTATGATGTATTTAATGTATATATAGTATATTAACAAAATAATTATTCTTCAATAATTATAATATCTCATATACATTTTTACCATTCAATCTGTAGGAAAATGATAATGTTGCTTGTGTATACATCTGGACTACCACCTCCACGAAGTGATGTGATTCATTTTGATTTCCATTTTAAGTGTCAATAATAAAAAATTTAATTAATATATATGATATAAATTTTCTAATATTTTATTAAAATGTTAATTTCATATAACATTGTTTCATTCCAACTATATGAAAGTTGAAACATCACTCGTTCATACGTACGAACCACCCTCACCATGAAGTATGTAATTTATTTTTCACCACCTCTAATTATGAATGGTTAAAAATTTTGTATATTGAAATAATATTAAACCTATATAATTATTAATATTTAATGACTAGAAAAATATGACCTCAGGGTATATACTAGAACCATCAATCCGAAACATGCGTTTAAAACAAACTATATTTCACCTAATTGTCCTTTTTACATAAGAATTGATAATAAAAGAATAATTGAAATTATAGATGAATAGTACATAGTAATTTATATATTAATATTTTTTTATAATTTATGTATAGTAAATATATATTTATTATATAAGACATTTTAACATGTACGGAGAAAAATTGGTCTTGAAGTAAGGGGTTTATGCTAAAATATCAGTTCTTTTTATAATTGTCTTTGATAAATTACTAAAGAGGAAATTTATATATATATTCACCCATATATTTTATTATAAACTATCTTATTATATATTTTTTATGAATCAATACCATTTTACTCTCTTTAGTACTTATAATATTGGATATTAGTTTTAAAAGAAAAAGTTACCTTATTTACTCTTTGGTTGAATTTTTTTATCATCCAAGTCCATATTTGTAAAAAAAATTATGAAAGTTATTAAATATACCTGTAAAAATATGAAACATAATTTTAAATAACTTTTAATTAATTTATAAATTTTTGAAAATTATTCTTTTTAAAGAATTTTTTTCCTAAATAAGTCATTTTTTATTTTTTAAAAAGTTGTGAAATGGATGTATTATTTTAATGTATATTACATGAATGGATTATGAAACTATCATGAAAGTTATATTTTTTGGATTATTACAAATTTATTTTAAAATAAAATTATTTTCAAAATATCCAAGGTATATTTTCAAAAAAAATTATCAAAAGAAAATGATATTTTTCAGGTTTTCAAAGAATGTTATAAATGATATTTTAAAGGAATTTTTCATCCAGGTAAAAAACCTTTAACAATTTTTATGATTAAATTGGGATATAATATTATGAAACCATTTAATTTAATTCATTGGATAATTTTTTATAAAGATTATTAAAGGATGATTCTATGGACCAACTTTTTTTCTACATGTTAATAAAGTTATGATGTAATATTTGTTATACCCTTCTCTTTTCGATGAGTTATGATATAATAAAATGGTTGAATAAAACTCATTTCCATTCCATGGGTTATTATGTAATGAATTGATAATTTTTTATAATCATTTTTCACATTTATTGTTTATGGTTATATGATGGGTGGGTCTGTTATATTTATCAAATGCATTGGGTAAAGATGGATAATTTATAAGATAACTACGTTATGCGTGAAATTGATTTCATGTTCACAAAATTATGGATGAACCTAGATTCAAGTCCATATGTTTATGTTTTTTCATGTTTCCATGTCTATTAGTTTATGTGTGGACATTTTTTTATTTCCATAAATGTATGTGAGGGCCTAATTTTAGGAATTAAATTTAATGATTGAACCTTTTACTATTTATATATATTTCAAATGTTTTATGATTATGACTGTGACATATTCTTATGCATAATATATTCCCTCATGGATCATAATTGATTATTAAATTTTCAACACTCTTATGAAATTGGTATTTTGTTATGAAAAAGAATTATTTGCAGATTAATGATTAAAGACATTTAATTGATTGGGTATTTATTCATTACATTATGATTATGTTCTCATACCATTATCCTCACATATGACCATCAATTGATATCTCATATGTTTTCCCTTATGAGAATTTGATATCAACCTTTATTATGTTTTAATTCAAATGGTTTTGATGAAAATTTCTAAGTAGGATATGTTTATATGGGTAATAATTTGATGAAAATTATGGGTGATGTTATTGATCCTTTATAAAATAAGATGTTTTGTGTCTAGTCTTCAAAGACAGTAAAACATTATGGTTACATGAATGAAAAATTTTGTTATGTATTGAAAAATCAACTAAAATGATGTAATATATTTTTATGTGATACTTCTATTTCCTAATTTTGTATTATATTAGGGTTTTTTTTAATTTTGTAGATTAATATTAGAAAACATTGGTGAAAAGCATAAGGATATGTCTGAGTATATGATAACATCCTAAAAATATTGTAATGTAAATATTTTCAGTCTTACAAGAAAAGTATCCTTATATAGATATTGAAAAGTGGATATGGATATGGAATAGATAAATCTTGGGGTAAAAAGTATAAAATGAGTGGATTTTGTATTGACTTGTTCATCACTAATGCATGATGATTGGGCCAAATACTGCTCACCCTATTGTACACTCTTGAGTGATATTCTTTGGTCAATAAAATTTTAGTAATGAATCATTATAAAATATTTTAATAGGTGATGAATATGAATTTCATCATTTTATCATAATATGTCATAAATTGATAAGAATATGTCATAATTTAAGAAATTTAATAAATGATTTCCATGAATATATAATCAGTCACTCTATTTATTATATATTGATACTTACACAACTTTTTTTGTTTTAGTAAATGGATTTAATATTAAGGAATTGTTTGAAAAGTTATTGTGATTGAAAATTCAATGAAAACCCTCATGAGAAGCCACCTATCTTAGGAGCTATGATACAATATATTGTGACTATTCTCAATCAACTCTCTCATGTTATGATTGGTAATGGAGATCCTCTTTAATATCAGAAATCACCAAGGAGGTAGAAAGTTTTCATTGAATACTATATGTGATAGTGACCTACCTCATTCTATGGGTATTTTGATCCACTAATTTATAAGAAATAGATCAATGAGATGGAAAATATATTTTTCATTATTCTGTGATCAGGACATGAGATTTTTTTCTTAAAAGGCTATCTATTGGAAGTCAATGATGATCAATGGTGGAATATTTTCTTGAATATGAAGAAATGAGAAGAAACAAAATCCCTAGAATTAGAGGATTTTAATATGGTATTCCTAAATAAGTACCTTCCCCTAACTCTTTATACCAAAACAGAGAGGTAATTTCTAGAGTTGAAATAGAAGGATGATGAATCCATGTATACTGATGAAGAACACTGAACAAGACATATTAGGCACAATTATGATTTTTTTATTGACCAAGAAATAAATATTTATTGATTATTTAGTAGTTTTAAAACATCCCTTCGAATGGAATTAGCCATTAGGTACTATGGAAGATATGGATAAATAGTCCAGTTTACAATGAAAGTGGAAATAGAAGTTAGAAACACTCATGGCTTTGGTGATTTGAAAACAAAGATGAAGATTTATGGAATCTTAAATGGTATATAAAATGAAGGTATAAATAAATTTCATCCACCTAAAGTCCAATATTGTGGGAATAAGCACTCCGGAAATTATCTAAAATGAATAAAAAAATGTTTCAAGTGTTGGAGACATAGACATCAAAAAAAGTAATTTTGAAGCCTTTTGAAGAGTCCAGTCAGTGAAATGAATAGATAGAAATATAAACTCAATATGCCACCCAAAATTAAAATATTTATACAAATGGAATTCAGTAATCATGAAAAATAAATTACCTAATCCAGTGGTTAATGAGGATAATCATCATCCATAACTACTAAAGTAAAATTACAAAGGGAAATATATTTCGGTCATGAATGCTGAAGTGGGTTATAAGAAATAAATGGTGAAAGGTAAAATTTTAAACCATTCTAGAACTACTAATGTTTTATTTTATTTTTTCTTTACACACTCTTTTATATTAAATAAATTTTATATGGAGATCACATTACCACCTTGATGATAAGGTATTGAGTTAGTAGTAAAAACATCTAATTGTATAGTTATCTCATCTAATGCCTATAAATTATCTCCAATATATGTGTGTAGGAATATGTTTCATAAAATTGTTTTATTATCCATCTAATTTAATTTTATTTGATTTTTGGGAATGGATTAGATCTCTCTATATAATCCCCACAAGTATTTTTGAGAATGGAAAGTCACAATAGATATTTTGAATCAACCCATGATTGTCATTCAATGCAATGATAAATATTATCTTAAAATAGATATTAAATTATTTATATGGGACATATTATCTATTAATGAGAGATATTTATCTCAAATGGTTAGGGATAAACTCAACATTGAAGACATGACTACTGGTCAGTATTATTTTGATATATTTCTTGAAGATGTTCTAAGTCTCCCCCCAAACCGTGAAGTTGAGTTTTTAATATATAACTTACTTATTTATAAACCTATTTTAAATAAACCATATATAATTTCCAAGATTGAGTTATATGAATTAAAGAATAAAATATAGGAGAATATTAATAATGTATTCATATGCACTTTCTCATCACCATGGGGTGCACCCATTCTTTTTTTAAGATGAAATATGGGTCAGTGCATATTTTGATTGAATGATGAGAACAAATCAGAATCACTATGAAGAAAACGTGTCCACTACCTCATATTAGAGACTTTTTTGATCAATTATATAGAGATTAATACTTTTATCATATTGACCATAATTTGGGATATGGTCAATTGAGGGTGAAGAAGGAGGATATACCCAAGACAACCTTCCAAATGAGGTATTTTAATTATAAATGACTTACCAATTCCCCTGATATATTCATTTGTTTAATGAATAGTGTTTTAGATATCACCTTTACTTCATTGTTTTAGTATTTATATAACAAATTATTATATATTTTAAGACCAAGGAAGAGGATAAAGAAAATTTGAGGATTATCTTAACAACTCTATGGATTGAGAAGATACGTGCCTAAATTACCAAGTGTAATTTTTGGAAATAGAAAGTCACATCATATAATATCATGCGATGGTATATTAGTGGATCTATCAATGATGGATGATACTAGACAATGAACCAAACCAACCATGGTGACCGAGATCCATAATTTTATTAGGTTTGTAGGATAATAATGACAGATTATTGGAAATTTCTTAGGGATATCAATTCCACTAACAAGGTAGATGTTAAGAATTCATGTAATTGTGTAAATATAAATGGGATAAAAATTTTAAGGAAACTAATAGAAGGTTTTTTTCACACAAAATTCTAATTTGAGGTATGTTTTAAATATTTTTGGTATTATATTTTATCTATAGATTCTGTAGGTATTTTCATTTGAAAATTAGAATTTTCGGGTATATATAATGTGTTGAACTATTAGAACATAGTTAGGGGAAACCGTCTTCTTACCATTGAAAAATTTAAAATGGTGTTAGAGGTACAAGTTTTCATATATGGGTTGGCACATGTTTTATGAAATCGTGTGACCCAAACCATGTATACCCTTCTAGAAGAGATAAAACTACCATACTATTAGAGAATCGAATGGAAAATTGTGTGGCCAACCCATGCGGTCTCCCTGGATTTAAAAAATAATAAATTTCCTAAACAACCCCTCCTTGATTTAACATATACCTCCCTCATTTTAGCCCACTCTCAACTCATCGGTCTCTTATCGTACTGTCCAGATTCCTCTATATCATCATGGATTTATTTTTGGGAGGTTTTTGATTGGATTCTCTAAGGAACCTCTAAGTTAGTATCTCCCCTAATATTTTTTTTGGTTCCTCCTCTCTTAATTCTTGGGTCTTCTTCTACCTAGTAGTTGTGATGACTTACGGTTGGTCTAATCCAAATTAAATATATTAGGTTATAATGATTTTACATTTTCTGTATTATTTAGGAAATTTACTCATGTTTTACTATTATTCTCATATAGCTATTAGTTGTTTCACGGAAAAAAGTTGGTTTTTTTGTGTTGTTCAATTATTTGATGAATTACGTTTGTTTTTTTCAAAATTTATTGTTTTTTAAAATGTTTTTTGCATGTAAATGGTTAGCATAAAGATTTTTTAGTGTGTGTGAAGTGATTGTGAAATGATTTCCCCCAATGTATATAATTTAAAGTCTTATGGCTTGGTATATGATGGTTGTCATATGATGAAAGGGGATCCATATGGTTTGAAAATAGAAAAATCAAATGGAAATCCTGGGTATCTAGAATGTCTGAGTAAGACTAGTTTGCTAGGAACATTCCTCTATTCCAAGAAAGAATATGTTAGAACACTAAAAAAACAATTGAAGATGTTTTTTATGGAGAATTTCAAATCTTGGAAATGGTCCTTCATTTCCATGGTAAAATCACTAATAGTATGAGGATCATAGGTCCCCACTGACCCCATATACGTAGGGATTGACCATAATTCCTATGTTATATTTTTACATTCTATGAATTTACTCTTGTTATAATTAATTCCATATAATATTGAATATTCTTTTAAAATTAAATTATTTCATATCTTTTCAAAATTGGAATTTTTTAATTATGTTGAGTATTCATGGAACACATGGTGGGATCTTACTGGTCATGTGAACTTGAAAACTACATACACCAAATGGGTGTATATATACCATGTTTTTTCTAACTAGTGTATAGAAAAGGCTTCCTATAAAGGTAAATGGTACTGGTACATGTTTCTTATTTTTGGGATAAGTGATGGTGATGACATAGAGGGTGGTTAGATGTTGTTTCATGATGATTTTTTAGCCCCTTTGGTGGTATCATTTCATTTTATTCATTTTATTATTTTTTGAGTCCCTTGTTTTATATCATCTATTATGGATCTATGTTGTGGTGATTACTAATGATATTCAGTATCATGATGCATGGTTACTGTCATTATTTATAATTATATAGATTATTATAATTGAAAAAATGATTCCCAAAGGATTTATTAGATGAATAAACTATTTTACAGCCTCAGGAGATTGGGAATGCCCTCCAGGACAAGCAATATGCTAGGTCAGGTGCCAGGTTGGATTCCTTCTAGGGATAGTTCATGAAAAATTGTATAACAGGATGATTTTCTTTTTTATTTGGATCATGATATTTTGTAAATGTTTGTATAGAAAGGTTTTTTAAAGGTTGAGATTAAGGATATGGTTGTGAGTGGGTTGTGCAACCAGCAGACCTCATGATTGGACTTTTCTTCACTAAGAGATGTTGGAAATTTGGTTCGAATCTTCAATAGGGTGTAATTCATGGGCTGTAGAATGGGAATGGGAACCCTGATAGGGTATATTAGTTTTAGATATTGTGGTTTTATTATGATTCATGCGAATTATTTATTATGTTTTCATTTTATTTAAGATGGGTTGATGTATTAATGGTCTTCCTTTTTTATTTGTTTTGAATTGTGTAGTATCATGCCTCCCTAGAGACCTCCATTACAGACAAGGTATGAGGATAGAGTGAATTATCCATTGTATAAACCACCAGTTGATCATAGAGTTATGAATAATGTGGTTCAGGCTGTCTAATTCATGGATTGGGGAGTAGGATTTGGTCATACAGAAGCTGGAGAAGCATAACTAGGGTAAGGGAAAGTTCCACCCAAGGTGTTCCTCAAGCATAATCTCCCTTAATTTTGGGGAATCATTTTTACCTAGGGAATGGTGGACTGAGTGGAGGAAATTAAGAGTAAATTTTAGTTTCTTAGGACTCTTGAAGAAATTAAAGTGAAGTGTGATACATTTATTTAATAAGTCCATAGTCACTGGTCTTAGGGGAGTGTTTTTCAAGATGGGTAGCATGCGTGAATAGGATGAACAGACTTTAAGGTATTCTTCAATTATTAGTCCTATCTTGAGACTTTCGATCATTCAATTTCATGGGACTTCCTAGAACTGAATCGGAGGACCATTCTGTGTTGGAATATTCCAACCACTTTGTAGATCTGTCCCACTTTTCTTTGGAGTTATTCACTAATGAGAAAATGAAATATCAAAGGTATGGAATGGTGTTGTGGAAGAATATTTTATATTATATATTCTTGAATAAAATAAGGGCCCATGATGAGGTGGTTAATTGAGATTTGGTGGTCGAGATTAACTGGATAGGTATGATAGGTCTAACTTGGACGATTTTAGGGGTAGGATAGAGTGAGATTGAATCCTGTTGAAAGAAGAGTAAGGGTGGTGATCAAGGGAATAAGGGTGGTGTTAGCTCTTAATATCCACCCGGAATGCCTCTATTAGTATCTAAGTGTAGTGGGACTATTTTGTTCTGTCAGTATGGTAAGAACATTAATATGTAGTCCACGTTTCTAGTTCCTCCCAAATTGTTTCATATTAATGGTAACATAGTACATCTATAGAACATTTTTAGGAATATAAATCATTCTAAGAGTGGTAAAAGTTCCATAGATCATAAAGGGACAATAACTCATTCTGATGCAATAAAGGCTACGGGAACTAATTCTAGTTTATATAGAGATAATGAAATATTTTAATATGGGTAGAGTTATATTAATATAGAGACATAGGTTAATAGTAAACCTCATGATCAAATAGATATTTTGTATATGAATGCTATGGATTAGAAACTTGTGGAATATGATGTTAACCCCATGATAGTATAAGGAACTATTCGCGTGGAATCTTCCATGATAATTTTTTTGTTTGACATAGGTGCTTCACACACCTTTTATCCACTCACCTTGTAGACTTACTACAACTATCGGTTGAGATTATGCTATTTACTATGGATATGTTCACACCTCTTAGGATGAGTAAGGAGTAGGGTTTCTAATTCTCATCCTTTTTTATCTCCTTATCATATTTCTAGCTAAAGTTGTATTTTTTATCATGCATATGAGACTCAATGATGTGGCCATAATTATGGATTAGATGATGTTCTTCAAGTATTATATCAAATTATACTACTAAATGGAATCTTTTATAGCTCGAGATTAAAGAACTAGGGTTTTCCAAGGAGAATGGGATCTCTAGTAAGGATTAGTAGAGGAACCACATCTAGAGTTGGGAAGATTTGTCTTCAAGGATCCTCTCTGTCATTGGAAGTAGATGGGGAAAGCTCATATAGAAGGCTTCCTTCCATGATTAGTGAGTTTCCATAAGTGTTATTGATTTTTTTCATGTTTTTCTCATGAGTGGGACCTATATTTCGCTATTAACTTGGTTCTAGTGAAAAATTTAATATATATTACTTCATATCATATATGTAAAAACTATTTTTAGGAGTTAAATATTTAGATGAATGATTTGGGGTTCAATGATTTCATTCTTCGGAGCATGTATCCATGGGATGATCTAGTACTATATTCCAAGGAATTCAATAGATATCTTAAGTAATTAATAAACTATCCAAATATAAATAGTGTCATGATCAAAAATATATAGACATTGACCCATATTGATGATATTTTTGTCTAGCCCAAAGGGGAAAGTTGGTTCCCAAATATCGATATCCATTAAGTGTATCCCTAGGTTTTTTCAAGGGAAAATGATGTTCCCATGTCTACTTTTTGAAATCGGTATGGCTATTTAGAGTACCTAGTAATTCTTTTCAAATTAAAAAAAATTATCCTTCTATTTTCAAGGATTATATGAATTGGGTGCTCCATAGATACCTTGACACATTTTTCATGGTTTAATATGATTCCATTTTAGTTTACTAAAAACTAAAAGAGGAACATGGGTAGTATTTTAGGATTTTTATGGAGATTTTTTTAATACATTCATCTCCATGATAAGTTGTCTAAGTGTAGTTTATAGAACATGTAAGGCATGTTTCATGTTCATGTGGTATCAGAATGAAAGGTTTTAGTTCATCCAGATAATGTCAAAGACGAAATTTGATGAGAATATCAAAGAATTGTTTTTGAAAAGTAGATTTTTTTTGGCTTGGTAGGGTAATACACGTGTTTAATTAAATAATTACCTTAACTTGTCTCACCTATGACATATTTGATCCAAAAGTGGTAAATTTTTCTTAGTTTCCAATGTTTTCAGAGTGTTTCAAGGATCTCAAGTGGTGGTTGATCGCCACCCCTATCTTGATCTTCCCAAGTCTAGACAGAGTTATGTGGTCTACTTTGATGCATTAGGTAATGGTTTGGGTTGAGGTATTATGTATGGTAACCATGTAGAGGTGTATAAATATTACAATATCTAACCATTTTAAAATAATTACCCAAACTATAACCTCAATCATTCAACAATGATTCATTCCCTTAGGTTCTAGCACCACTATCTTTTGAGTAATTTCTTATAGTTTACTATTATAAAAAGACTAAGATATATCTTTTCCTAGAGATATTATAACCTAATATAGAGATATTGTACGGTGTGTTGTTAAGTGTTTTACTATGACATCATAAACACTCCAGTTAAAGTTAACAAAGTCAATGACTCCCTAAGTATGAATTTCTCAACTCAGGCACTAAAAGAGTCCACTAGTGACTGGAATATCATAGGATTTTTTTCTGAAATTCACATGAAATCCAAATAAGTTAATGGGGATGTGTTTTGGGCTTGTATAAAATTGATGCCTACTCCTTTAGAGATAATATGAAAAGAGAATTAAAAGTATGTTTTTTGTAAGTGGAGTTTTCTAAATGGTGGGGAGGTACCTAATGAATTGTATTTTTCTTCTCATGGAGTTATTTGCTTCATGGGATGTTATATTGTGATGTTATACCTAAGGAAGGTGGTGATGTAGGAATACCACCCGTCTTAGTGGGATGTTCATCCCAGTTCCATAAATATGTTCTATGATGTGATATATTGATTCATGTTGTTAGGTAAGATATATGATATTGATGATTTTGTTTTTTGAAGTTATACTTGTCAGTATGTTATTGTTGAAAATCAGAGGACCGTAATCTTTCTTTATTCCATTTATATTCCTACTTAGATGTGGGATGAGGTACTCATGGACTTTATCTTCTGGTTACCCCATACACATTGTAGAAGGAATTCTATTTGGGTGTTCAATGACAATTTGACCAAGTCTACCCATTACATCACGATCAAGGAAACAACCAAAGTGTAGGATCTTAGCATGTTTTATATTATATATATTGTGAGGTTTCAGGGTGTCCCATATTTTATCCTTTCTAAAAGATAACCCCATTTCATCTCTCATTTTTAATATGGCAATCCAAAGGAAATGGGGTATTATGTAATGTCTATCAAAACATACCATCCTTAAATAGATTTCTAAATAGAGTTGAAAAAATAGATCTTAGAAGGCATGCTCTATTCCCGTGTGTTAGATTTCATTGATTTATAGGGTAGCCAACTATGGTCAGTATAATTATACTATAATGACAATTACCAATACTCAATTAGGAATGATCCCTTTAAAGATCTATATCGTTGAACATGTCATACCCTTCATACGAGATGAAATTAGGGGTGTATTCTTTTGTGGGACTAAGAATATTGAAAGAAACATCCTTCAAGATTCATATGACAAGGATTCATATGATAACATCTTATAGATATTACATGTTATATAATGATCAAAATACACCATGATTTGTATTTATCCGTGGGTGACTAGGTGTTCCTAATGGTTACACCATGTTTGGGTTATAATTTTCTTGGCAAACAAGTGAAGTATACTCCTAGGTATGTTACTCCTTTCGAGATCAGTGAGATAATCAATGGGATCACATACCAGTTGGGGTATCCTTCTCATTTTATGCCTATTCCTGAAATTTTTCACATCTCCCATTTGAATAAGTATCATATCAACTCTTCCCATCTATTGAGTTGGGAAGAGATAAATATGGTACTTGATTTTTCAATTATTGAGCAGCCTTTCCAGGTTGTTAATTCATAAGTGAAAGTGATTTAAGGGAAATATATTCCATTAGTTTGGGTATTATAGAAACTTAGGGAAAAATAGTATAAAATGAGTGGATGAATGTCTTGGAAAAAAGATAAATGAAATCAATTAATTTTTTATCCGACTATTGATTTACTTTTTGAGGGTATAAAGTGACATGGTAGAGATAATTATCACACAAATAGTTCAATTTTCATGTATGTTATATTTATTTTTCATCATTTTTTTATCATTGGATTGTCTGATTCTTTTCCATTTAAAATGGGAATCTTTTGGGTGACATAGGGTGGTGATTGTTTAGGGAAAACTATACACCAACCTCTTAAAACCATGTATAGGGTAAAATTGGAACTAGTGTACTCACATGGTTTGGTAAATGTTTTCTAATACCATTCATCCCAAATTGGAGACAGAACCACCCACACAATTAGCATATTGTTTGGAAAACCGTGTGACCAAAATGTAAGGTCTTCCCAAATATGTAAAATAATGAATTTCACAAAATAATATCACTGATTTAACCACTCTCGGACATCAATTTATGCCCCTACCAACTCCTACAATAATATGAACACTTTCACCCTTCCTCACTCTCCTATTGTATTGTTTTTAGGGTAATTTTTTCTTGGATTCTTTATGGAACCTCCAAGTAAGTGTATCCACTCTTATTTTATTGGTCAGTCCTCTTTTAATTTTTCTATTTTTATTCTACCCAGTGGTTATGATGAACTGGGTTTGGTTTAATCCCAAATTAATGGCTTGGGTTTTGTTGTTCATGGATATTTCTTGCTTCCTTATGACCTCACCTCATATTGGATTGTGATTCTCGACTAGTTGCTGGTGGTTTAAAGGGAAAAGGTTGGTGGTTTCATGTTGATACATTAATTGATTAATCAATTGTTCATGATTCTAAATCCAATGGTTTTATATATTTTTAGTGTAAATTAGTTGTTTCTAGGTGGGTTAGTGTGTCTGAAATTATTGAAAAATGGTTTTACCCTATGTATATTATTGTCAATTTTGTGACTTGGTATGTGGTGGATTGATTATGATGAAAGGGGATTCTTATGGTTTGAAAAGGTTAAAAGAACATGGTAATATTTGGTATATAGGAGGGAATAATTTGACAAGTATTATAGGAATACCCCACCCAACCTAGCAGGATTACACTACAATAGAATATAAATTATTGACGATGATGTGGTTTGGAGATGAATTAAGCACGGAAATGGACATACATGTCCATGGTATGATAATAGAGAGTATGTAGATCTAGGGTCCCAACTAACCCTTATTACATAGGAATTTACCATTTTGTTTTTTTTTATTTTTACCTTCCTTATGGTTACCCTTTTTTTCTTTACATCCCTTACAAATTTAAAGTATGTTTTAAAACTAAAACTTTTCCTTCCCTTTTCAGAACTGGATTTTTTATTATAATTAATTTTCATGGAACAGTTAGTGGGATCCTAATAGGAATTTGAGTTAACACCCTACATATACCCAATGGTTGTATGTAGATGTTATTTTATATATCTTAGGCAAAGTAAATTCTTCCTATAGTGTTGGCATACATTTATAATTGATACGTATTTTTCAGATAGGTGATAGTGTTGTCATAGAGGGTGGATGGACCCAGTTTCATGAGATTTTTTTTGTAGCCAATTTCTTTGTAATATCTTTTTTTGTTCATTTTTTATTTTGTTTCATATGTATCTATTATATTTTTATATGGCCCCATTTTTTCTTTCTTCTATTATGGACGTATGTTGTAGTGATTATTGTTGATGTTTAGTATTATAATGGTTAGTTATTATCAGTTTTTATGTTTATGAAGATGTTCTTGGTTATAAAAAAATTCAAAAATCATTTTACATGCCCAAAAAATAATTTATTTGTCATGGTCATCAGGAAAGACCTTCGATCGATTTCATGAGATGTGTCATTTTCCAAATTGGATGGAAGAATAAGAAGGTTTGTGATAACATTTTCATCACTCTTGTTCTAACATTTCCTTGTAGTGGAGAAGGTTTTGTGATCTATAGTGTCACATCTAATAAGAGAAAAGTATGATTCCTTGTGAATAATGATAATGTGGGAGATTATTCCTCCTTCAAATTGAAAATTCATGAGAACAAATAACCAAATCATGATTTAGAGTTGGTATTAGTTTTTTTGCATTGAAATATAGAGGAATTATCTATATGGTGAAAGGTGTGATATATATACTGATAATAAAATCATAAAGTATATATTCACACATAAAGAGTTGAATATGAACAAAAATTGTTGAATGGAAATGATAAAATATTATGACTTATCCATACATCACCACCATGGGGATATGAAAAATATGGGTAATTCTATGAGTTAGAGTGTCTATACTCATCATTACATGATAAGGATTTAATGATATCCAATATTTATGGATCTATATAATATTGTTATTGTAATAATACGGAATGGGGACATATATTATCTTTCCCAAATGAATACACCACTATCCATGTATGATAGGATTAATACTGAAAAAAACGATGTAGAATAGTGGATGAAAGTGATAAATTACCCTAATTTTAACCATTATTTTAATGGAATGATAGGTTCAGAAACTAAGGATGTGTCCCGTTAGTTACAAACTTGAAGAAGGAGCTATTGGAGGAAGATAAAAGTTCATAATTTTCTATTCATCCCAAAAAGAAGCACATGCATAAAGACCTAATAGAAAATTTCTGGTGGTATAACATGAAAAGGGATATAATAGAGTATGTATCTCAATGCCTAGTATGTTTGAAAGTTAAGGATGAGTGATATAAGTCTAAGTGGTTGTTATAACCATTACAAATACCTAAATGGAAATGGTAAAACATCAATATGTATTTTGTTAAGGGAATCCTAAAGACATATACATGGAATAATTCTATTAGTTTGTTTTAAGTCACCTAATAAATTCAAAACATTTCATCGTGATTAGAGAAGATTTTTATCTTGATCAAATTACTCATATGTACATTAAGAAATTCGTAAGATTACATAGACTACCACACTCAACTGTAAATTATTTGGATATGAGGTTTAACATGAAGACTTGGAGAGGACTTTTACATACTCTAGATATAGATTTGAGTTTCAGTAATGTATATTATACTATGAAAGTTGATGATTCTAAAGGGACCATTCAAACTCTACAAGACATTTTGAGATATTTCTCTATGGAATTTAAAGGTTTTTAGGATAAACAACTTTTTTTGGTGGAATTATCTTACACTAATAAATTTCACTCTAGAATTCAAATGGATCCTTATAAATCCCTATTTAGTAGGAAATGTATTAATACAACATGCTAGGTTGAATTTTGATTGAGAAATATATTGGGACCTAATCTAGATAATAAAATTGTTGTGAAGGTTATAACTTCTCAATATCATAGAAATTTAGTTGTTGACACTCCATTTTATCACATGGATGAAAATGTATCAAAGGAAAATACCTTATGTAGAGGAAGAAAATATTAGTGAATAATGAAAAGGGTCATAGCCTTCACTGAATACAATTATCCTAGGTCTCCTCAAATCAGTGTTAATGTACAGGGTAACTGCACATCCAGTGGTTCCACGCAGTCCCAAATAGACAGGTCACCTAGTGGCACCAAACAATTTACCTACACATTGGTATGTGTGAATGACCAATTCAAGGAAACATTTTTGACCAAGGTCCCATATTTTCCATAAAAAATACTATGGGGTTCCATATTTTGATGAAAAAAATCCAAAATATATCTCAAATCTATTCTCAATCTATACCTTTTCTCAGAAGTACAGAAACCTTTTATGTAGATCTATAAAATGCAAGAGAAGAGGGAATTGGGAGGGGGTTATTTAAATTAAAATCCTTTATGTTTTGAAATCCAGTACACCTATGCAAGGAACCCTTTCCTCCTAGTTTTATAGTTCTATGCACAAAGGTCCATTTCTTAATTTGGTACATTCATGAGATAATTTAGGGAACACCTGTGGAAAAACTTATATCCTTGAAAAAATCCTCTCCCCCTCAATTGTTGTTTTCCAAGTGTTCCATCACTAAAAAAACATTCATCTCACAAAGTCCAGTGTGAATCCCATCTTGTCTTCATATGCCTACCCTATATGACACCGCCTTAGTTTTCTCACTCTTTAGCCCATGTGAGACCTCCATGGCATGCCCAACCATTAACTACATGATCCAAACCTCAGAGACCTACTTTAATGCACTAATTGTAGGGACCTCCAATATCTAGATTCGTATTTTGAGAGAGAACAAATTGAAACATCCAGCAAATCCTATTGATTTTCAAAACTGTGTTAATAGGCACACAAGCATGTCACCCATTTGGATATCCATTCTTTCAGTTTAAGGTGTCTTATACCTATCATCCCAAATAAGAAGGGTCCCCAGGGTTCCTGTGGGTATTCATTCCTTTGTGCTTGAGGACCCAACCATGGGGGAGGTTTTAGGGATGTATTGGTCTTAGAGATAAGGGTTATAGAATTGTGCTTCTCATGTAATCTCTAAGACCCGGGACCTTCAATTCATGTGGGGAGGTAGAGGATCATTATTTTCTTTTCCCTTTGAGGTGTGTTGCATTAACATCCTCACTTTCCCATGAACCAATTTAAGGGAATCCCTCATGGAGTAATCCTTGATATTTTCTTGATGGACCCATCTTGCTTCATTTATTCCTCATACATGACCATAGGATATGTCCATATGGGTTGTCTGATCTAACTATTATAAATTCAATAATGGAAAGGAATGAGAACATTATAATCCATGTATTCTTCTCTGGAACCCCTGAACTCTTCCACTAGTGGGAGAAGGATTTTTAGGGATTCTAGATCTTCCACATCATATTGTTTATCAAATTGAATAATGATTCGTGTGGTTTTAGAGGTTTGTTACAGTTGTGGAATCTGCACAGTTAGATACATTTTTTGGAAGATAATATTTCCCAAAATTAGTCTCCCACCTTTCCGGAAATGGTTTTCGTAGAAATATTTCATTAAGGTTATGAATACAACCTAATGGATTCCATCATGGAGTAATCCCCTAATATTTCTTGTGGGACATAAAATTCATGACCCTCTTATCTTGCTCTGGTCAATGCTTGATAGATCAAGAGATGTGACAATACTAATAATCAAAATAAAATAAGATATATGAATATTCAAATCCCTATATATCTTTTCCTTTTGGATCTAATATCCATTTGTTAGTAGTAAAAGTAGATTTTGTGGTTTTTTAGACATACTAGTTCCTCTTGTTTCTCACATCGAGAATGACTCAAATGGTCCTAGTAGTTGGTGGTGGTAATAATAACCACACAATCCCAAACTAAACTAGGGAATCATCATGTGGAGTAAGTCCCAACCAAACCACCCAAATCGCAAGGAAATCTTCCTTAAAAAAAATTCCCAACCATCCTCCCAAATAACTAGGGAATATTCCATAAGTGTAAGTCCCAAAAAAATATCCAAAATCACTAGGCAATCCTTTTTAGGAGTAAGTCCCACTCAAACCTTCCAAATCACTAGGTAAACCTCCTTATGAGTAAATCCGAACCAAACCTCCCAAATCACTTAGGAATCCTCCTTAGGAGTATGCCCCAAAAAACCTCATAAATCACTAGGTTATCCTTGTTTAGAGTGATCCCCAACTCAATACAATAAAATTATCATACATTCCATTGAGGAAAACCTAGGAGGAACTCCATAGGCATGGGTCTATACAAATAAACTTTGTAGGCTTCGATTCCCATCGAAATGGGATAAGTAAGAAGCCTCTCTCAGGTCCAACCCTAATACACTAAAGAAAACATATTTCCATTAGGTCCACATAACTAGTAGTATTATCTATCCTATGAGTCCATACACCTTCTAGTTTTCCTAGGATTCCATAGAATATGTCCCACATCGAAATTTGTCTAGGACCCTTTGTCATAGACATTCTTTCTGCATGATGTTAAACTACACAATTTGGTCCTTTTCACCTGACCATAAAAGGTATGGTGTGTCCTATTTAGTGGAATCCAACTACACTGGTTATAATTCATATAATGAGTATATTTAGTAAGCCCATTCATGGGTTATATCCTGAAATCGAAGAAACTCCTATCTCTTTTGGTGATGTTAGACTTTGGAGCACCCTACTACATGGCTCAAAACCAATTCCATAATAATTAAAAGAAAAATAATATCTAATCAGTACATAAAAGGGTACCATTAATGGAGAACCTTAGATAGATACATATTTATCAATTAATTAAGAACATTGGATACCTGAAAATGATTCTAAATTCAATAAATTAAAATAATTGATTGTTAATGTGAGTGTGATACATTTCATACTTGAGAATTAATAAAGGATTTATGAAAATATTTTAAACCTATAAGAGAGTCCCAGAGCAGGTAATAATTTCCCCCAAAAAGTTGTGATGAGAAAAAATCACATCTTATTGAACAATGTTATTTCTTAATTAGATTTGTCACAATTTCCCAATGAGGACCAAAATTTTAAAAGCAGGTCCATGAGTCAACATAGATATAGAAATTTTGGTTGTTTGTGGTTCCATAAATAATCCCTAATGGAAACCACCCGAATGGGATGTGTGTGTATGTTTCTAATGTGAAGGTTGTTCTACCAACACCACAAAATACCATCAAACCCCACATGGAATTCAAGGATGAAAAAATGGTGAACCCGATTTGAATCCTTAACCAAGATGACAGTACCACCCATATTTCTGGCCCCTTTATTTCTCAAAAGGAAAGAAGGGAAAACCCGGAAATCAATCATGCATGTGTTCATTTAAATAGATGTGGCTTCGATTGGGTTTTTTGGATTATGTTTTCACCTATATTCTATTAACATTAAAAAATACATCTCTTATATCCAAAATGAATCAAATATAATCTCAATGATATTTCCCCCATATATCATTCATGTCGGGTCCTCAACCATGAAAAGGATTCCATCATTAACCTAGATTATTCAAAAATGTTTATCGAATGTACTACTCTAGAAGTACCACCAGAATGGTCTCATCCTGACCATAAATGATTCCCGAAAGGACCTCCATATCAATAATCCCCACTAGTCATCCACTCAGCGATGATCGGTAGTCAAGTAGTAGATAACCCCAATCATTATATGAAAATATTTCGGGAACTTATCCCCCAAACACAATAATATGTTATTCCCTTATCATAGGGATGTGGATCAAGAGGCTATAAATATCCTCATCCCAAAGTTATAGGGGTAATTTTAAATGGATCCTTCCTTTAATAATTCCTTCCAACACTATGCGGAAGTGAACCCTTAACATGAAGAGGGTGTAGTCCTTGGCTATCCAGCCCATTTTATCTATAAATGGGTGTGCATGATGGACCTTTGGGGAAAATGATCGATTAATAAGGAGAAATACTACATCTATGCACCCTTTAGAGAATCCACCCAATAAAACATGGTGGAAAATGGAGAGTAAGAACACACTGCCATAAAAAATAATCAATCCTACCAACAGACATGTCTGGAATAACCTCCGAAATTCCACCATCCATATAAGAAGACACACATGAAGGAGGAAAAACCAACTTCATGTGACCAAAAATGTACGCCAACAAAATTTGGAAACAACTAGCGAGCAGAAAAAACACCTAACCACATAAATAAATCTCAACAAAAACATCATAAGGTGGTGTCTAAATAATCCCACTAGTTATGTTTGGAGGTGAACAATGATTATCTTCACACACCTACCCCCATTTATCCAGCCTAGTAGTAGCCTGTTCTGATAGTATGCAAATAATTCAATCATAAAATGTTAGAGAAAAACTGGGGGAATACTCAAATATCTCACCCCTCACCCGAGTAATGTCAATATCCACTGACAAACAATAGAGTAACGGAGTAGTAACATACTCAGCCTCCTAACAAGAAATGGAAATATATCCATATTCTTATCATTAGAGTCACCAAGCTTATCAAAAATTTGTAAAAATTGGAGACGTAAATCTCTTCCCACATATCATTGACCTACCAAAATATCATAACATCAACAATAGTAGTGGATAAAAGGTATCCACACAATTCCATTCTCATAAATGGAGTAACTCATCAGCATTTTAACCCGATAAATACCCACACCTCTACTCACATCCAAGTGGGTTGTGGGGAAAACTCAACAACATCATACATACAATTGAATCAGGAACATACACCCTTTCTAATAGTTGGTAATTATCCTATTCTAATGGCCACTCAGAGGTAGATAAAAACCCATACCAAAATTTCGTAAGCATGTTGGTAATTTATGAAGCAACACAAGAGCTGGTCGAAGAAGATTTCGTACATGGAAACCACTTTTCCCAACAAGTGGCCCTAGCCACTCTAAAGAAGGTATCAAAAAATAATCCTCCCTAGATATAAATTAAAAATTAAGATCCAATATATGATCCCTCTATACTTAATGAAGGAGTTATATAAAACTTTATACACTTATCTATGTAAGATAAAGATCATACTCTTCTATTTCCAAATTATGTGGGTATTAATAGTAATTTTGAAGGACCTCCCCAAACACTTCACCATGAAATCTTACTCTGTGACTATAATCATTTTGATCATGAGAGACCATATCTTGATGAGAGTCCTGGAATACCTATACATGGCCACAAAATCAAATATTAAGTGGGTTTTCACCTTTCAATAATCCCCCATGGTAGTTATTCCCATGATGGAATTTGGTGCGAAGGTTCTATCCACAATACTATTTCATTTCCTCATGAGGGTCATCCCTTTAGAGATTAAATGATCATAAATCCCTAATAATATGAGGCACTTGGGGCCAAAAATCCAGTCATGTATGTTTCCTTATCATTGAAAATATAAATCCTTTCTCATATTAAATATATCCAAAGGTGAAGTTCATTCTCTGAAATTTCCTTGGATCGATAACCTTCCATTACAACAGAAAAAGTCACTAGAAATAATTCTATTTACAATATGCATAAATAAAAAATCCCTATGGTTGGACTTGGTTAGGGAACCTATATAAAAAATATTAATAAGAAATAAAAACATTAGTAAAAAATTAGAAAAATACGGTATACTAGTCATGTTATATGTTTTACTCTGTCCTATATAAAACATTTTGGAGGTTTTGTTAGATGATTATGTGCCCAGAATCCACATCAATATATGGAATACTATTCATCAATTAATAGAAAATTAATCAACCTATGATGAGTATCATATTCAAATCTATGAAATAAATGGTTTATAGTGAAAAATTCACTTGGAAGCTCTCCTAGATTCATGAAATAAAAAATTTGGGAAATTGTAAGGATCCCTTCAATGAACATGCCTCGACACAGGAACAAAATTGCATCTGTTGATCGTAGACACTTGATCTTGTGTTCATATCAAAGGATGTGATGAACATAGAGCATTGAATTTCACCATCATCCCCAATCCTCAAAACATGTCAAATATAGAATCATGAAATTTCATATATTTAATTTGGTTTCAATAAAGAGACTTTGTTTATGATAGAATATATGATCAATAAGAACAGCTCTCGACCAACTCTCACCAACATAAATCTAGAAGAGAGAAGGATGTTGAAATAATTTTTCATCAAGAATATGAAAATATCAAGAGGACCTCCTACTTAATGGAATTCATTTGTACAATATTGTAAATTTCAAAGATAGTGTAAAAGGTCTTCAAAAACATATGGTTTAGGTGAAACATAGATGATGACATCAAACCATGTTTGAATACAATTCAATAAAATCAAGAAGGAGTCCATGATAGTAGATACCACAATAATAATGGAGTAGCCTTAGCCTGTATGGATGGAAGATTTTTTAACATAACATTTGAGGTCAATAAAATAGGCTCATAGAGTTGTGAAAGAGGTATAGGAATAACCCCAACCCTTAAGGATGTGGGCGTTTTCACCTCAGCAACCTCTTCCTTATATGAAGTTTGTATTCATCCAATTAGGGGGAACACCATAGAAAACATCCTCCCACATCTACCCATCATATGATTCAATATATTAATTGGGAACAAATATGACTGAACTATTTAATGATTACCTTAAGATTACCATCCACCAAATGGATCCTAGAGAATCAGTGAAGGATAGGGAAATGACTCATGGAGGGAATATAAATAAGAATTCTCACAATAGCACAAATAAAATGCATGAAATGAATTATGTATCAGTGAATTTCATTAACACTACTCCAGTAAACCCTATAGAAAATGTTACCAATTTGGAGGAGATAGTGGGGAAGTTTTACTTCATAATATTGTCTACACTGAAACGATTGAAGGTAGTGTGTGTACTCTAAACCATAGTCATTCCATAAATTTGTTAATTACCTTAAAAAATCCATCATTAACTCTTAAAGGAGAATCTAAAAAGGAAAATGGTAAAGCTATGATTGAACCTCAATTTTCACATGGAGAGTTTGAGCTCCTTTAACTCATGGAAGTTTTTTCATGGAAAGAGTAAAAAATTAAATAATTGAGAATAATCAATGTATAATTACTCCAATGTATCCTTCCTTCTAGATATGTTCTTCAAGAAGACCCTAACTCACATTTCTAATCAGTGTACCTCAATAATGGGGTTTCACCATAAATCCTAAAATGGATCCAATGAATCCTCTCAACGTAGGATAACAACAACCCATATACTCAGACTCCAAAATAGTAGATCAGAAGTTCCATTAATTGGGTACACAACTAGAATAGGTCCAGGCATATATTTACATACCTTCTCATACAAGTTATCCATGAAAGGTACAAATGGTGCCACAATAGTTGGCCCTACCTATTGCTGCACCCTGTTAAATATACTCATCAAAAGATAATACCCAAGGGATAACCAATACTGTTTAGTCACTAATTTATTTATAGGAATTTATGGGGTAATTCATGGTCATGTACAACTAGAAAATAAACCTTACCTCAAATGGTTTGATCCGACTCTTCCCTATATGAACTTTGGTAACTCTATATTTCAAATTTTCAATGGCTCGGGGGACCCAAAGTAGTTTATGAAAACATTTTATAGTTCCTATGTGATCCCATGATGGTGATCCATGAACTACAAGAAGAAGTGAAAATTATGTTTTTTGTTCAATCCCTGCATGGAAAATCCTTTATACGATACACTAGTTTTCTGGCTCAGTCAATTACATGGTATGAAGATGTCTAGCTGAAGTTTATTTTACAATTCCGCTCAACAATAAAAAAGGAAATTGTTATTGACCTCTTAAAATAAAAAAATATATATGATAATGATAATTTCTCATATTTCATTAATCAGTGGAAGGTATTGACATACTCGTTAAACCGAGAGCATCCTCAATAATACTTGTTGTTCATCTATATAGTGAATCTTTGTGATTGTTTGTGCATGACACTCATCCCTATGAAATAAAAAGAAGAGAATTTTGGACCTTGGAATGATTTCTAAATGAGTGTAAGAATTTATTATACAGACCAACACTAAGTCCTAAGTAATTCTATAAGTTCTTTTAAATAGAATGGGGAATGTAAAGGGTGTCACTATTACACTAAAGCAGGCCCATGTACCCGCTCCCAATCCGAACTCTACACCATATCATATAGTTACTCCTCATAATCATCAAAAAAATTATTACATCATTAAGATGATAATATAAAGTAGAGACAAAAACCCTTTTAGGAGAATAGAAACATGTTTTTCATTCCAAAGTGACCAAGTCCCTAGACACTTTATATTGACATTAGAGAAGAACTTGATCCAGTTACCAAAGCCCAAAAATCTCATCAAATATGGGGATAAATATATCCCAAAACATTTCCCCTTATACTAGGAATTTTTTACACCATATAAGAATGTTTTTTCTTCAAATACATCCTTTAAAAAATAGTGGAGTATAGGTAAGTGAAGTTGGCTAATCATCTTGTGCAAGTAGAATCTATTTTTTTCATCGACCTAGAGGAGGAGAATGAATGGAAGAAAATTAACAGTATTGGTATGCATAATTTCAATTATTGGGTGGATAGAAAAGATATCAAGGGGACTCGTTCTATCCTTTGAGAATAGTTGAATCACTCAAATATTCCCCCGACCACTTTTTTTATGTCACAACCGACTTCATCAATAGCTTAATCCTATGAATCTAGTCTTTCAAGAAATTATGTGAACGGGAAGGAAGGAATTAAAAACTAGAAGATGAATTTATAACATGTTTAAATTTGGATTTTAATTTAGAATACCTCATGCCTAAAATATCAGAAGCATGAACACCACCCCACCAAACTATACAACAAGAGTCAATCAGCCATATGGAGTCCTTATCAGAGGAGGAGTTGATTTATAGTTACATTTATGTAATTTACTTAATTTATCCCTTTTTAAATGATGATATGAAATGTGAACATGAATTACCTATAACATATTAATTAGTTAGTGGAATAGGCCTCTAGAGATGGGGATATAGGGAAATAAGCTATCGTTCCAAAGGTCAATACCCCGACCACATCCCGGTTTAGACCGTCCACATGGCTGAAACTCAGGGGAGAGCTGTCTAGTGAGCAATAAGAGAATGAAATCCCCCCACATTGGACATATTTTTCTAAGAATCAATAATTTTGAAAGAACAAAAATGGGGAACTCCATCACATAATCAGTCTTGACATGTAGGTATACCCAGTAAACCTAATCCACTAAGGGAAGAAGAACCATAAATTCCTATTCTATGGACCAAAAATCTTACATCATGTATTTTAATTATTAACATGTCTGAAAAAATGTTTCATTGTACTAGTACATGCTAGAATTTAAACCAGATGTATGAAATTTTAAAGTAGTATGCCCTACTGTCAACCAAGTGTTTCATCCAAGATTACTTGAGTCTATAAAAATACCTTCAAGAAGAAGTCATAGAGGCATTGTATAGTCCGAAATAATTTTATGTCTATGTATATTATTTCACAGAGAAGGATAAAGATTCCATTATACATGGGAATTTCAGACCCTTGTATGTATCAAGAATGATAAATGAAATTAATATCCGGTGAGACTTCATTGATAATAGATCAATATTCAATGTCATTACAATCCAAATAATTCAACCACTGGGTCTCATAGAATCCCATGTTTCCTCTTATACATTGTCATTATAGGGTTATGATAGAGATAAATGGCATCCAAGAGAAATAATACTCAGGGCTCTATTTGGGGATCTTCTGTATGACATAGAATTCACGGATTTTCAAAAATACCCAACCTTCAACATTATATTAAGGAATTGGTTACATAATCATGTCCATATTCTCTCATCATACCACAAATTCCTCAAATATTTCATCAATGGTCAAATTAGAACTTTTTATACTGACAAGTCACTATTTAAATTCCATGAATCACAATACATTGATGTAGGATTTTACCACAAGGAAGGGAAATGACCCATGACTGATGATATCACTCAAATAAATTCCCCAAATTTTCTGAAGATGATCATGGATAATAATTTCAAGAATATCAGTGCAAATGTTTTACTACCCATCAATCAGATTGATGATGTGAGTATGAATTTAGTTACATATCTAGTGATTTACTTGCCATTATTCTAGAAAACAGAACCCCACAGTGCTATAATTTTTTAAATAATTCTATTAATGATATAATCTTGGATGTAAATGCCCTCATTCAGTCCCCTAGCTTCAAAAAATTACTCTCTCATCATCTAGATTAGAAGAGGATTCCATGTAACTGGGAGAAAATGAAGGTTCTCGTTATCTATACCCCACAGTCCCTTCAAAACATAAATAAGTCACTACATAGCCAATTTCTCTATATGTAGTGGTTTTTCCCTATAAAGCATAAAGTATTACCTCCACCTCAGACCCTAAGAAATTGAATTTGTCACTTACTTCCCCCAAGAGAAAGGAAATGATGGAAGAGGAAGAAAGGATGAAAAAGAAGTGTATGAAGACCTTAGGAATTCCCCTGCAAAATTTGAGGAAAGAATCTATACCACTATTGATGAACTAATAGAATTAAATCTAGGTATATAAGATGAACCATGAACCACTTTGATCAGTAAAATAATGAATCCAGAGGAAAAAGAGGTATAAACTTATTTATGAAGAAAAACCATAATTTTTTGACCTATAATTACGTAGAAATTTCATTCCATGACCCTGAGGTGGAACCCCATCACCTAGGCATGCCATAAGACCACCAGGGAAACAAATAAAAACCCATAAGAACAAACATGAATCAGGCCTCTAAAATTGAGGCTGAAGTGGACAAGATTATTATGTATAACTTTATCTGGAAATGTAATTATTTTAAATGGATAGAAATATTCATCCCATTAAAAAATATGATTGGGGAAATCTACTTTTTCATCTACTATAGATATCTCAACTGGAATTTTCTGGAAGATAAATTCCCCATCCCAATCAAAGAGCAATTTTTTGATGAAATGCATGGTTATAAAGTCCTATACTTCATGGATGGTTATTCAAGGTAAAACCAAATTCATATGGATTTAGAAGATGAAGAAGAGAATTTCTTCAGGGACCCCACGAAGTATTCAGTTATTAGGTAATACCCTTTGTCTTGAATAATGATGGTTCCATATTCCAATGTTCCATGCATCACATCTTCAATCCTTGCATAGGTAATGTTTTTGGATTTTATGTTGATGATCTGGCAGTTATGTTCCATAAGAATAATGACCACCTCACAAATCACGATACCCTCTTCAACAAACTAAGACCACATAACTAGAAGATGAACCCCTTAAAAGTGATTTCAAGGTATCCTTGGGAAAGTTTCACAGTATCGTTGTACTTCATTACAACATTATTGTTGATATTGGGAAGGAAAATGCTATCCTTATCATGTCACCTTTTTGAAACAATAAAGAGAATAGAGTACTTCAAGGACAGATGGCCTACATCTGATAATTGATAGGCATCCTTGGAGGAAAATATTTACCCTTCACAAAGTTGATGAAGAACGGTGTCACATTTTAGAGGATGGATGACTGTTAGAAATCATTTGATAACCTTAAGAAATATCTCTTGATCCCACCATTTATAATTCGGCTCTTTAAGGGAATATTACTCATTATTTATGTGACATCCTCGAAACAATTAGTAATAACTTTCCTCACAAAAATTAATGATACTTGGAATGAAAACAAAAATTATTATTATAGCGAATCGAGCTTATAATACATGGATATTACATCATTTTAGATAAATATTAATCACATTAAAAAATTACATTCCCAAGGACTGTATAAGACTAGTGTCTTTGGAAATGTGGATATATAATCTTATATCATAGTGAAAGATCTTCAACATATCCTTTTACAATATTCTCCTTTTGTAATCCTTCATAAAACAATTCTTCATAACCTGGGTAATGGAAACCTATGAAAATGTGGAGATTAGATACATATTCAGGTAAAATAAAGGAGTTATGTAAACATGACATAGAAATATGGGTATGAGAACATTATAATATCATTTGACTATTATTCACTGTACACTAAAAATCATAATCACGAGTCATGAAATAATGATTAGCAGTTCACAGGACATGGATAATTAGGGAATCAATAGAATAATAAATGAAATCATAACATAGGAATAAAACGTGGAATTATGGAAGACACATAAGAATATTAAATCATTACTTATAATTCAAGGCCTATTTACCAAAATTATTAGGGTAATTTATAGAGGCTACTTTTACTGGGTGATACAAACCACCATCCCCAGTAACATCCCTTTTCTAATAGTGGAATGGTTTCACTCCCCTAGTCCTATTAGTATTCAAGGTTTATGCCCAAGATCATCTTAGTAGTCATGGTTCACTACCAAGAACATATTAGTAGTCACGATTCACTCAAAGGACCATCATAGTAGACAAAGTCCTTTACTGAACCTATTTCACTCCCAATTCCATTAATGTATATCTCTTGAGAAATAACTATTTACCCAATTAATTGGGGGAGATATCAGTCTCACCCATATCATAATTAAATAATAATTTTGTGTTCCATAATATAATAAATCATTCATCATATCATGACCCATAAAAACAGATGAGTTTCCTAAACATCAAATCACAACTCAAGAAATGAAATGGGTATCATAAATATAATATCATATCATATGCAAAATATATATCTCTCATAATGATTTCATAATATAATATCCCTTGAATGGATTTAGGTTTCATAATTTTTTTATTATTATATAACCCAGGGATGAGAAATGAGTTTCTTAAGAAACTTTCATCAAAAGTAGAACCATTCAATGAATAGCAAGAATGGTTTCCATGGATCATATCCCCAATGAATCATCATCTATATCAAAGTATGTCTATAAATCCCCAACCCTAGAATCTGAGATCCAGTGCATTATTTTAAAACATTGTCATGATTACAAGGAATCAAATCCCAAAGGACCAAGAAATTTAGCAGTCTCAGAAAATAGATTACATAAATGAACATTACATGAAAATTAAAAACATAAAATATAACATTAATAATAATTTGATAATGCCATTATTGTCTTAGATTAACCCTACATATAAATCATAATACACTTCTTTAAATCCTGGGAAAATAAAACATAAGAAATGGGTGTGCTCAGACTTTTAGTATGGTTAAACAATAAAACCAAGGCTTTTATAAATTATCCTAATCTTTTAAGGAATGGAATAAAATTACCACACAAGCCTTTTAAACATTACCTTCAGTATAATATGGAAAGAATAAATCAAATAATTTTCATTTAAACATTCACATTGATATTATATTGGTCAAACAATCATATGTAATATTAATATCTAATCTCATAATGAGGTAATTCATAATGTTGGACACACCATTGAAGCCTCATACCAAGACCAAATGAGAAGTACGTTAGTCAAAACCCAAATTAGTTTGTATCATGAGAACTATCAATGCATATAGGGGATTTCATTTTCCAGTCCCCAACCTATAGGGATTTCAATTATCGGTCCCAAACCTTTAGGGATTTCATTAAACCATCTTTAAATCACTTCATTCTAATCCCAATTCAGTCCTCATATGAAAAGGGTGAAATATGATCGACAGAAACATTTTTATGAAAACTAGTATATGAAATGATAATAATTTAACCAGAACCCATTAATGGTATTAGAATATCACATCCATAGTCAAAAATATCATAAATAATTCAGTAAAATATGTAAGATTTTATCATAATAAATCATCCTCAATGATGCATACAATCCAATAATGGATGTTGACATAGATTAAAAAAATCTAATAAAATCATTAAAACTCTTTGATGGAAATATCCCATTTTTTTACATTAAAATAAATTAAAATAATCACAATTATAAAAGAAATAATTTATTTTGAAAATAAACTTTTTATCTTATAAGTTAATCTTAAATATATTATGGTGTCATAATATTAGAAAATATTTTCTTCCTCCGTATAATTTTAAAAAACATTATTTCCTTAATTTATCGAAAATTTCATAAAGTAGTTCATTTGGAAAGCATCCAAAATATTCCATTCAAATTTTTTTATAAAAATTAAAAAATGGGTATAAATGACTTTAAAAAATTATATAGGATATTAATAATATTTTGAAATACATTAATAAGATATATGGATTTGTATATTAAAGGTGTCCTAATAGATACGTAAAAAAACCTCTGATAATTATGAAATTACATAATTAACCCTTAGATAAAATAATTAAAATATTAATTTTTGAAAAAAATATTAATTTAAATAAAAGTATACATAAAATTTCATTTATAATCATTTTATATCCTTATAAATAATTTTTAAAAATAATTACAAGATTATTGAAATTGAGAAATGATTAATTCTTTAAACATTCAATGAATCCCATAACACTTTGAACATTTAAATAAAAAGATTGATATATTCAAATGAATCTTTAAATAACATGAAGAATATTTAATCATGATATAAAATATAATATGTGAATTACATTCACCACACATAATAATTTGGTGGTGAAATTGACATATATCTCATGAAAATTAAAATTGATACGAAATTCTCTTACCTTAGGTTTGATATTATCTTTACAAGTTCAAAACGAATTTATAATGGTTTTAAACATATTATAAACTTCTAAAATAATCATAATAATATTTAGGATATCATATATGATTCATTTCTGACTTTATAGTACCCATTTATTAATAATTTTCAAGTTAAAGCAACATTTCAGGTAATAATCACTTTCTTTATTGCACTTTTTTTGAATTGTTATTCTTAATCATATTACATATATCATTATTTAATTAATTAAAGAATTTATATCATAATTTATATATCATATATATCATGAATATAGATATATATAATATATAGATATATTGAATGGAATACACCGTTCTTGGAGATGGTAAGTCGTATGTATGCATGAACGTTCTTTCTATTTTCTTATCATATAGAATGGAAGTAAGTGAATTAAAAACATATACATACATACATACATACATATATATATATATATTATTCTAGTTGAATTATTATGTCATAAATTTTATACCTATTAATAATAAATATTTTTATAATCATTAATTGATGGTGAAGGAGGAAGATGAATCTCATTGCATCGTAGAGATGGTAAGTTGTACGTACACACGAGTGACAATATCATTTCCGTAACGGTAAAATGGTATGTAATTGGATGTAATATGAATTTTAATTAAAAAATATCATTTTATATTTATTATTTAGGTCCTTTATATTTATGGTTATACCCATTTAAATAAAGTATACATGAAAAATAGTTTACACCATGGCGTGGAGACGGTAAGCCGTACGAACGCACACATGGTGATATTGTTTATTTGTAGGATGAGTAAAATGAGGATATGGTTTTCCCATAATAAAAAAAAATCATAATATAGTATATGTTGGATTTTTTATTTTATTATGGAAACAACTTAGGAAGTGGAAGTAAAAGAAGAAAAGAACTTTTAAAGAGATTGATAAAAATATTACCTATTTGCAGGTATCTTCTCTTGATTTACTGAAAAGGAATACTTAAGTACTTTTTTTCTAAAAGTATTTACTCTAGTATGATGTTAGTAAATCTGGTAGAAGAAATGTTTAGGTTTTTTCCGATACAAAGGGCTTTTGAAATGTGAATTAAAGAGAAGGAGAAGTGCCCTTTTATAATGGGGTGAGGGGAACTTTAGGAAAACCATGAAATATTAATTTATTATAAATTTATTTTCGGTTTATAATCTCTCAAAAGTAATTTATATCATTTGTAAGATGATGATGCGTCAAAATAATCTCAACCAACATATTTTAGACATGTTTATTTCATAAAATTATTCTTATTATTTATAATTAACCCTTAGTTAAATTGTTTAACTCATCCGGTGGCTTCTTGTGTTTTTACACTACATAGTTAATATAGTTACGATAAAATGCTAAAAGAACCTAAATTGGATAATTAATGAAATTTTTTCACTTAATATTTATTTTTACAAACCATATATTTTTATGACTTTTATATTAGTTAATAAAATACTAATTTTTTTAAAACATCATTTTTGTCAATTTTGTTACTATTCAATATTTTCATTTTTAAAAATATTAAAAATACCTTATAACATCAACAAAATACTTCCAACATGTCACTAACATATCTATATTGTCTATACAATTAACAGATGTCATTTACTAAGTAAAATTATATTTATTTTAATAATATTTATACCATTTATTTAAATCTTCCTTTATTAAATGAATTAGTGCATCGTCATTGTGTCACAAATAAATTTAATTATTTAATGTATAAAAATTAAAAATAAATAATAATTTTGTAGTTAAATGTTATAGATTTATAATTAATATTTACAATTTAATTTAACTTATCTATAATGAAATATTAAAAATTATTTATTTATTAAAATTTGAAAATGATACATTTAACTCCTCTTTGAATAAAATATAATAAATGTCTTAATTTTTAAAAAGTTTCTTAAAAAGGATAATATTTTTTACCCAATCTTGATTTTTGTTGATAAATACTTATCAAATGAAATTAGGACAAGTTTTTTGTTAATTTTATAATTTTATAATCTTATTTTTACCTTTAATTAGTCGATTTAACTTTAACCATGGTAAATAAAATTCAAAAGTTACTATTCACCAACAATTATTTTGATCCTATTCAACTAATTTTTTCATAATTATTGTAACCATGTATGTACATTTTTTTAAATTCAAGTCATTGAAGAGGTAAATGTTTTTAATGCTATTGTGAAATTGTTGTTAGAAGGATGGGAAAAGACTTTAAAAAAAGTTTAATGAATTTTGATATCTAATTATATTATAAAATTATTCCAATGACCGAAATTAAGTTAATATATGTAGTATATATCTATTATTACTTTAAAATAGATTTAAAGTAAGATAATCATTTAAAGGAAAATGTTGGGTTTTTAACAACAATGTTGTGTTTTCATTATTCATCAAAAATTCAATGTTTTAATAAAAATACACAACATTCACCCTATGAAAATTTTAATATTATGAATTCAAAAATGAAATATATTTTTCCAAATTTAATTTCTAAGGGTGTTTAAAAGTAAATTTTATTATTCTTCACAAAAGGAAATTGAAATTAGTTCCTTTTAGAAAACAGTATTTCTAAACATGTAACGATTTTACCGAAACTTATACATTTCACTATAAATATGTTTTATTCCTGTGAAAATATTATAAATAAAATTTAAAAATTATGTATTACTGTTTATATTAATATATATAATGGATAAGTTATAAATATATCCTTTCATTAATTACAACACAAAAGTGTTGTTTTGTAGAAGCTCAATCTTGCATGTTATGTAATCAAAATGAGTGTTGCATGCAACACAATGACATCTTATATGGGGAAGTATTTTGAAAGATCAATTGTAGCATTTCTTAAGGAAAATAAAATTTCATTGAAAATAATTTTTAGACATAATTATTTTTCAAAATCCTTTACTTTGAAAACCCATTTGAAAACTTATGAAGTGTACTATAAAAATAATTTAAAACATACATTAGTGAAAATAAAAATTTATTTTTGAAAAAACTGTTTTTAGAGCACAAAACAATTTTAAAACATATTTATTTGAAAATGGATTTAAAGAATTATTTAAATTCATTTAAAATAACTTAAAACACTTTCTAAACATAAAATATGTTTGAAAAAATTATTCATTGAAAAAAGAATTGAAAACATATAAGTGAACCCTAAAAATCATTGAAATACCTTTATTGGAAAATAAAATTCGAAAACATTTAAAGGGATCTTTCAAAATTATTTATCATGCTTTTTAAACATAATTTTTTTTTCAAAACCTGTTTATTTGAAAATAGATTTGAAAACATAGAAATGGAAGCATTGACAATAATTTAAAACACTGTTTTTTTTCAAAAAAATAATTGAAATCCTTATACATGAAAATGAGATTATAATATCATTTAAAAACATTTGTGGAGACCTTTTTAGAAGACATGTTTTTTTGAATAAGACAAATTATCGTCTGAAAGAAAATATAAAGTTGTATTTTCATAAAAAAAAAGTTTAATTATCTTAAGTATCAAAGACTGAGAAAATGTAACAATTACATGAATATATCATTTGTAACCCAAGGAAAAGAAAATTAATAATAATTCTTGAGAGATGGATCATAGGAATTCATCAATGGAATCACAATCGTAAAAAATCCTGATAAACAATGTTATTGTAGCAATAAAATCTTACCAATTTGGTAAAATTAAATCCAAAATTCCAATGAAAAATAAAATTAAATAATTATTAAAATGTCATTAAAATAAGGGTATTCATTATACAACATTTCAAATTTTTTTATATTCTCCTTAAAAAATAATATAGGTTCATAATGTAACACGTATCCCAAAGAAGGAATGTTGAGACAAAAAATACCTTACTGATTTGTTAACATTTGAACCATAAAACCCCTAAAAGATATATTGATAAATGTATGAATAAATACCCATAAATTAAATATAATAATAATATAATAAATTTATGGTTGTATATACACCACAAAAAATAAATGAGTGGTGAATTGGGCTTAAGTCTTTTAGAAAAAAAAGTGAGAATAGAAATCCCCTTACTATAAGAGTAACTTTTGAATCATAAGATATGTGAAATAATAAATTCAAATGAAAATTTTATTATCATTAAAAAAATAAAATTAATTATATAACATGTCATAAAAAAATCCATACACTACAAAAAAAATAATATGTTTTGAATATGTATCTATCTCTCAAAAATAAAAGTGAGACGAGAAAACCCTTACCTGAAGTATTGAATTTATTAATACACATTAAAAATCATATTTAATAAATATAATGTTATTCTAAATCAAATAAAAAACCATATTATTATACATATTACCATATATAATTTTATTATGAATTTATATTACCCATTTATTAATAATTTTATTTTAATGTTACATTTCAGGTAATAATAGATTTGTTTTGTGTATATGGTTTGTCAATTTATTCTTGATATTGTTAATTATATCATGATTCAATTATTTAAATAATTTACGAAATTATGTAAATACCATATATATTCTATTTATAATTATTTATTATAACTTATGAAAAATAGAAATGTGAAATGAAGAACACCGTTCACAAAAATAGTAGGTCATACATACACATGAAAATTGTTTCCATTTTGCTATCATATTGAAAGATTAAATGTAAATGAAATATATATATATTATCATTCTATCGCAATTATTATTTCATATATATCATTTTTGTTTATTAAAATCATTCTTAATAAATTCCTTGTATAGAATGAATGAATCACATTAGTTTGAGGAAAGCATGAAGGTGTGTGTTATTAAATAATTCTGGAAGCATAAATACCTCATAAATATCATATATATATATATATCATATAAAAATATTAATATATTAATTATTAGTAACTATGAAATGTGGAAATCTATGAATGGACAACATCGTTTCGGGATGTGGTAGTCTGTCGAACACATGGATAATGATTGTGTATCCCATTTGATATAAGTGTTGGAGCGTATCAGTTTCATCATTAACATAAAATATTTACATTATATTGAGGATAATTGGGTTATTATATAATCATGGAAGAATAATAATTGAGGAGGGGGAGAAAAAAATAAAACAAAAGTGTTTGTTGAAAGATGTTGCCTCTTCTTTAGGTAACTCCTTTTGGTTTGAAAGGAAGGGATTCTTGGTTGGATTTATTCCCATAATGAGGCTCATATGATTAAGAGAGGGAATTTAGGAGGAATTTTGGAATGGGTTTTATGAGACAAATTACTTGATATGTGTGAATACTTGAGGGGGTGGGTGACCAATTATAGTGGATGAGGAGTGGTATTCTTGTAAATACAAAAAGGTAAACACTATTGATAGGTTTTCCTTACATCATGTGCTTGAATCAGTGGTCCATTTTTTATAAAATAGATTATATCATCAAAATACATCCATGAAATGGCCTGTGAATTTTTTTATAGGTTATTTGTCATGTTAGGTTAATGTTCAACCACTAATTAAACTCATTTATACCTTAATTACTATGAATATTATTAATTAATTTCACTAATAGTTTTGGTAAAAAAAATATGGTTGAATTTATAATATAAAAATTTAAAAAATATCATTAAATGTTGTTTTTTTAATTTCTTAAGATAAAATGAGATTGTACATAGAAAAATATTTTTCATAGAAAAGGAATTTATTTACTTTCAAGTAGTTCTTAATTTCATTTTTGGATAATGGATAATAAAAGGATTCATGTTATATACAAGTGTAAACCAAATTTTAACAATCTAGTTGATATTATTCATAACATCAATTTTAAAATTATGTGATAACTAAAATAAAAATTTATTAATAATATTAATAGTATATTTTAGTTTAGTAAAACTTTCTCTTTAATGCCATGAATGTTTACAAAGGAACACAACATTGTGTGTAACAAAAGAAAAACATAGTTTTGTGTGTACTAAAATCTAATCTAAGTGTTGTGTGTAAAACAAGATTGACTTGGTGTTATTTTCAAAGTAATAATAACATTATGCTTTCATATAACACAAGGTATATTCTATGTTTCATGAATTGAAAAACATCAAAAAGATTAATTTTTTTGAAAAAAAATACTTAAAAAACTCAGGGAGTTAAAATTTTAATTGTAAAACCATTCTTGATTCTAAGACCCATAATTCAGAAATCGAGAAGGGTTTCCTTGCATTAATCTTCACAGTTGAAAAAACTAAGGCACTACCTGCACTACAATGATGTCCATTTGGTTTCTTGAAAATATCCAGTCAAATACATCCTCATACATCATATTTTTAAAGGATTTTTGGAGTAGTGAGAGTTTATCTGAAAATAATTTTATACTCAATATTTTCTTGAAAAATTAGTAAAAGTACAGGATTTAGAAGGTTTTCTTTATAGAATGACAATCTATGAAAATAATGTCATTGAATACAAAATTTTTAGATAACAATATTTTTTCCACTCAATACATCCCCCAAATGTGGGAAATTTATTTTTAAGGTGCATCCAGAATCCCTATTGGGGAAAAAATGGAATATTACAAGATCAACAAAGTTGTGTTAGGGATCATTCACATATCTCTAGAAATATTAGTCTTTTCGTACTCATTACTTTTTCATAAGGTAGTACAAATAATGAGGATGAGTACAAGGCCGTTATTTCTGGTCTAGAACTTGCTCTCTAAATATCTGTGGTCCCCCAATAATTAAAAGGAGATTCATAGTTCGTAATCGAGCATATTAATGAGGATTATGAAATAATAAAATAAGAGCAAACCCCCTGCTTGAATATGTCCAAGTGTTAATGGAATAATTCCCCTTAGATCCAACATTGACTCACATATCATGATTAGATAATTCCTAGGTAGATATAATGGGAAATGAAGTTACTGATTTAGAATATAAAAACCGAGATGAAATGATCATCATCATTGCACATTAATGAATGGCCTTACATTTTTCTCATGTTACTATGGAATAGATCAACGAAATCTCTCCTATCCCTGAACCATATGGTCCAGCCACTAGGTGGATAATTCTTTTCATAGACTACCTCCATAATAGAGTACTCTCATAGGATAGATCTAGGAAAAACCAAATTTGATGGAGATCAACCCACTTCACTCTTTATGATGACCCAAATCCCCATAAATTCCTATATAAATGAGGCTTTGATGGAGTCCCTTTTAGATGTATTGTTGGAGAAGAGTCTACTACGGTCAAGGAATAGGTAAAAATGTGAGCCTATGGTTTCCAACATTAAGGGTTTAAGCATTATCATCAAACCCAGAGGCATGGGTACTATTGTCCCACTACGACATACGATTTATGGGAAATAAAAAAAGAAAAGTTATTGTTTCAACGTTCATGCCAAATTATATGATAAACCCTCATAGTTACAACATATTTAAGAATAATGATAGCACTTTTCTAGAAGTGAAATGGTTGTTGTGGTGCATACCCACAAGGTGCATCCCAGAAGTTCAAATACATCTTGATTTCTAGTGATTGTTTCTCCAAATGGGATAGAAAAATACCCCTCATTGAAGTCAGGTATAAAAGCATCATCACCATCATGAATGCCAACAACATTACCTGATTTGGTTTCCCTTATACAATTATGGGGAACAATGAAAGAAATTTATATTATTTTGATATGTAAAATCAATATCATTATGATAACATTATATCCAACAACTCATCCCACCATCATGTAGTGACTATCATACAAATAAAAGCCTCTAACAAGACCCTATAAAACATAATCCAAAATATGGTGGATAAGGATTAGAAATATTTTCATGATAAGATCTGACATTCAATGTGGGCCTACCAAACCATAACCCATACTACCACACGTGCAACCCTATATTCAGTTATCTATGGGATAGAAGTAGACCTTCCCATTGAGGTCCAATTTCTATCCCTATATATTTCCATCTATGAACTACTATCCACAAATGAGAAATACCAGAAATAGATTAATGAATTAGAACGACTCTATGAGAAAATATTTCAAACTTCGCATCACTTGGAGGTCCATAAAAATTGGATAGCTTGATATTTTAACAAGAAAGTCCTCCTCCGTTCATTCCTCCATGGATAATTGGTACTGGTACTTAGGACTCTAAGGATACTAATAAAGAATCCCAAAATCTTGAGAAAAAGTTGGAGGGACCTTAGTCCCTAAACGAGATCCACTCTAACGGAGCATATTACTAGATATAAATCGATGTATAGCTCATTAAATCCTTAACCAATTCAAGGTTACTAAAGAAATATTTTTTTAATCCCAAAAATTTCTTCATAGCCATTTGAAATTAAACTGTATGGTGTACATCTCAAATACACTATGTTAAACTGCATAGTTAGTCTTTATCACATGATCTTAAAAACATGGAATATCATCCATGTCACAGGATGACAAACTGCATGAAACCAAAATCAAAGACACAAGAAATTAAATTTTAAAATTCCTAACCACGTGACTTAAAATTTAATGATTTATTTATGTGCTATGAGATGAAAAACCAGATAGCATTCTAATCTATTCCTGATCAGGTCACATTTTTTGGTGTTGGTATCCTACTACAAATTAACTCTATAACCATGTATTGATTGGTTATCATTCCCATGAGATATGTAGTAACACCTATAACTCATGTCTTGGGCCCAACCATCATTTTTGAAAATAAAAATTTCCCCTCCCCCCACATTAAAACCTGAATGATGTGGGGAAATATATTTTCAAACTATGTATGGATTGATTCCTACCATCACATTATATATAGTGACGCCTAGATATCCATTCTTAGACCTTCCATAACATTTTCCCTCTTTCAAATTGTAGCATCTGTATCCCCACCACATGAAGTTAAACTGCGTGATATTTTAAAACATTATATGTATTGATTCTCATTCTACTGAGATACATAGTGATTCCTATATCTCACATCCTACTCGAGCCACCATAAAATCTAAATTCTCGTATTATTCACTTGTTTCACCTTTGTGTGGTGGAAAATACCCTTTTCACTCATTATTTGTCACATCGGTAATTCCTTTTATGGGATTAGGTGTTTTGGTGAAATTTTCAAATATAATTAAGGCATATCAATTCACAAGAGGGTTATCATCATTCTGGATACAAGACCTTAAAAGGAACACCATATATCTTAACTACATTACATTAAACTACATGGTTTCCTGATAACTATACATGGATTGATTTTCATTCATAAAAGTTATGTTGTGACACTCAAATCCAACATCCTGATCTAAACATAGTACATGAAATACCCCCACTCTCTTATGTATGAGTCAGATCTATATATGTATATATTTATTATTAATCCAATGACATATATAGTGATTGTTGGATCTTATATACTGGTTGTGCAACAATTTAACTTTTTCATAGAGATCCACCTTTTTCCTTTCCATATGACGTTAAACGACATGGCTATTGTCCTTGCTTTATGGCATTAAAAAACAAGGATAAATAATAACTGTAACACCTGAGACTTTTTTGAGAAATATTTTGTTTTTATGTTATATAAATCATCAAAGTAATCTTTCACTACACACAACACTAGCTTGGCTTGCTTCACACGCAACCGCGGCCTTCCTCGATAGATTGTGTCGTATGCAATACCGAGTTTCACTAAACAACGATATGCTATTAAAATATTAATAAAACTAGCCGTTATAAATAGTACTAACTGAATTCTGAATTTTATAACATTTTAATTCAACTTATACATTTTCTAGAATGAGGTATAAAAGAAAAATCAGTTTTTTTGGATAAAAGAAATATTTTTCAAAAAATACAGTTTTGCAGCCTTTTGATGGTGCACCCACATTAAATCTAGTTTTTGACATGTTTATAAGTTCAATTTGACAAAATAAAATTCTTCTTTTGAATCAGGGTATAAAAATTTACTTTGGATAAATTTTTGATATTTTTCTGATAACTTTCATATTTTGATGAATAGTAAAAACACTATAATTTTTAATTAAAAACAACTTTTTTCATTGAGATAATTTATATGGATAAAATATAATATTGAATGGTTTTAAAGTATAAATAGAATATATTTTTACCATTTAATATAATGTATGTCATTAGCATTAATTTCACATTGAATTCATAGGTAAAAACAGTTAACTCTTTGGCAATGTTTTAACTTCTAAAACCCGTTTTCTTAACAACAGGATTTAATTTAAATTAATTACTGCAACTTATATGTTTTGAGTTTTGAAAATTTGATTCCATATTCAGAATAAGTGGGTCCAAATTATTTTAATAGACTAATTTTTATTTTTGGGCATTATGAATAATAACTACGGTAAATTTTATTTACCATAGTTAAAGGTAAATCGGGTAATTAAGAGTAAATATAAGATTATAAGATTATCCTAACACCTTCCAAAATCCTATTGGATGACTAAAGGTCGACCCATATCACCTAAGAGTCGGATTAGATTCATTTAATGGACTTTGTTCTATGAAAATAATTTACTTATTATTAAAACCAAAGAATGTGACAACATGTCACTTTCTTAAATCTTATAAGTATAATAATTGTAATTTGGTGATAAACATAATGAAACTTCAAACATGAATAATCTACAGAACGATAATACAATTATCTACATCATAGGAATTTATTTAGAATTTTTAGGGATTAAATAATTATCAATAACTATGACACAATAGTGATGTTGAAATTATTTTATTAATTAAAATATCAAATAAATTGTTTTAAAAATATTAAAATAAATATTATATGAACTATTTAATGTTCTACACTTATTTTCTAGATACATATGACATTTTATTAATCTATTAAAGCTTTTATTTCAAACATATCTTCTGTATATATTTTATTTAAATTCAAATAAATGAATAGTTTCAAAATTGACACTATTGTTATTTTATAAAAATAACATATTATAAAATTGTTTAAAAATCACAGAAATATTTACAAATTATAAATTAAAAATATTTATGATCTAAAATGTCATAAAGTGTCAAATAATGGAAAATTCACATCACATATGTAATTATTTATAATAATTTTAAATTTAGAATATAATTACCACGAATAAAATTAAATTGATAAATAAGGATAAATCAAGTTGATAATGTTTAAAATAAATTCCTAACATGTCTAAATTTTATTTATTGATGAGATTACAATCCTATATCATCTAAGATTCAGATATGAGTCATTTTGGAAGTTTTTATGTGGGGTTGGGATTTAATATAAACTAATATTTCTTATATTTCCAAAGGTGCCCCTCTCCTCCCTTATAAAAGGGAACATCCTCCCTCTCTTCCTCACACCAATTTGAGCCATCAAGCTCGGCCAAACCCTGCCCATTTAACTTACCCACTTCCTTAGAAACCTACTAGAGGTACTGGTCCTATCAAAATACCAACTCTAGTGCCTTAAGAGAAAGTTTAAAGGAGGCACTTCGAGAAACAGGTAATACCTTCTACCGTTTTCTTCAAGTTCCATTTTTCTTATACTACCTCTTATTTAGTTGTTTAATTATAAGTTAAAAAAATAAGTATCACTTATATACTGATATATTATTATAAATATTAAACAACCATATTTCACCTCTTACCCATCCTACGGAAAATGAAATCACCGCGCGTGCGTACGTACGGAATACCGTCTCCACGCCGTGGTGTAGTCTATTTTCCACCACCACCTTAATTGGATGGGTATAAGGGTGAATTTAATGAATATATAAGATTATTGTAAATTGGTATTGATTCTGAAATAGTATACATACACTCCAATACAATTCCACGATCATGGGAACGATATCATCGCTCGTGCGTACATATAGAATACCGTCTCCACGATGTGATGTGATTCGTTCTACATGATCTTCATTGCATAAGGATTATATAAATGAATTGAATGAATGAATATGATATGTATTACACTAATACCATTCTGAAAATGAGGTATCTATAACCTAAAGAGAAGAATAAGAATTTATTCGACAAACACGCATAAGAACAAAAAGTAATAAACACCCAAATAACAAGTAGTAATGAAATATTACTAACGAGAAGCTAAGAATATGACCATATATGATATCATAACAATAATTATGATTCTTTAATAAGTAAATAACATTATTTAAATCATTATACAGGATGTTCAGACACTTACGAAGCAAATCAGACCTAAGATAAGGGAAAATATCACAGTCTCATTTTATCCGAGATTGTTTATACTTTGGTATTTACCGGGGTGTATTTTATCATCCACATCCATGTTTCCTCAATATTTAATATTGTTTCCATACAACTATAGTTTTGTAAACCCAATTTTACCCTTCAGTGAGTTTTTAGTAAAAGATATAAAAGGAATCTTTTGTCGTTTTTCGTACGAGGTACTTTTTGACTTTTCTGACAAAAGTACGAAAAGAATGTTTTTTAACTTATAAGGAATGAATGGATTTTTAAAACATTATTTACAAGAAGATTAACTTACATGTTTTCAAGTTTATTTTTAATCAACTAATTTTAGTTTAAAATTTTATGACATGTTAAGAAAGGAAAATGTTTTTGAAGTAGAGAGGATATTTTCCTCAAGAATGGAGTTCAAGTGTTTTATGAAAATTATTTTTCATCTAAGATAATATAGGGTTCTGTTTAAATCCTTATTATTACATTGATTTTATTATGTTGTGATGGAATTATTTTTATGAATTATTTTATCTTATATGAATTGTTTTATGATGTCATTTTGTTTAAGAATCCCATTTTTATTACACGAGTTATGAAATGATGTATGATTTATGATTTTGTGGCACACATAAGAATGGTATAATTATGAGATTGGTGGGACCTATATCTCCCTCCAATGCATTGGGTAAAGATTTTATATCTCATGAGATAGACATGGCTAGAACGGCAGGTTAAATCGGTTCAGTGAAACAGGACTGAAACGAGGAGTGAACTCGGTTCAAAAATGGACTTTGTCCACTAAGATAGTCTTGGAAATGAGTCTTGACTAATAAGAAATTATTCTCTATGATTATGTGTGTATGAAACAAAATTTCATGTTTTATGTTATGATTATTGGGATTTCATTTCACTGCTATGATTTATCCCATGTTATGAAATTATGCTCTCTTTTGCTGGTTAAGATTTCCAAAATATTATGTTCTTATGAATATGATGTGATTGATATTTCTTTTTTTTTTACCATTACTGAGTATTTGAACTCACCCTTTTGTATGTTTTCTTTCCCCAGGTCAGGAAGAAGCTTATTAAGTAAGATATGCCAAAATGAACTATAGATATGATGAAATAAATGGGAGACAATGTAAACGCTTTATGAACCAGTTGTTTATGTTTCCCAGTTTCTAAAGACACTATACCTATACGGTCCTTTCATGGTTTTGTTATATGTTGTAATAATTATGTTATGTTTTTATGTAATAACAATGTATGTAAAGTATGGGTCGTTATTGTTGGTATCATAGGAAAGGTATAGTCATCCTTTGGAAACTAGGATTTGAAAACCTTAGTAAAAATCCTAAGGATATGTCTAAGCATAGAACACAATCTTAGTGTTTTAGAAATGACCATGAATAACCTAGGATAAGACCTTAAGTGTGAAATTTTATTCTTGATTGTGTGGTTTTCCTATTATAATTAGTGTTGCTCACACTATTCTTCTTGGTTTTAGTCAATTGCTGGAACCCGAAGGAACCGTGTTAATGCGGAATGCAACGAGGAATGCAATGATTGTCCCCCTGAGCAACCAAACGTTATGGGAGTTGGAATGAAAAATCTTGTCGCCATGCTCATACAACTTTCTCAAGCTATGAATCATGCAGGACTTCCAAACGAGCAAAGGAAGGAGCAACATTCAGTTGAATCCTTCATGAGATAGCGTCCACCTTCATTCAGCGGGTCTACTGATCCATTAGTTGCTAAACAATGGATTAGTACTACTGAAAAGATATTTTCAGTTCTTCAATGTTTTGAGCATGATAAAGTCATATTAGCAGTGTATCGTTTGGAAGGTGATGTTGATCAATGGTGGAATCTTATTAAGAATATGAGGCAAAGGGATGAAATTGAGTCCATGGAATGGGACGAGTTCAAGAACTTATTTTTCAATAAGTACTTCCCTCGTATTCTCCGAACAAATATGGAGAAAGAGTTTCTTGAACTGAAGCAAAAGGATGATGAATCTGTTGGTACCTATGAAGAAAATTTTACAAGACTTGCAAGTTACGCTTCTGGTATTATTATCCAACCTAAGAGTAAGATCGATCGATTCTTTAGTGGATTAAAACCAAGTCTTCGAACGGCCTTAGCCATAAGGGACTTCAATAGCTATGAGGAAATCGTTCAATGTGCTCTCAAAGTTGAGATGGAGATTGGAGTAACCCATCAGTCATATGGGTTTGATAAGAAGAGGAAAATGGAATTCAAAGGAAAATATAAAGAGCACACTGAAAAGAATATAAGCTTTCCCTTATGCTCAAAGTGTGGAAAGAAACATGGAGGGAGTTTTCTTAAAATGACAAGTAAATGTTTCAAATGTGGAAAAGAAGGTCATCGGGCATTTGAATGCCACGATGATGGGAAGAAGATGTATAATGATGCAAATAAAAGAAGGGATACCCAGAATGAAACTACTACACTTCAATGTTTCAAGTGCAAGGAGATGGGACATTATGCCAATAAATGCCCTAATCCAAGGGTTGATGATGATGGTCGACGTCAACAAACTCTTAAGGCTAAAGACAAAGGAAAGTCACATGAAATTTCTATCAGCGATGTGGAGTACGATAACGATGTGGTGAAAGGTACACTTACCATCCAATCTAAAGTAGCAAATGTTTTATTTGATTCTGGATCCACCAACTCCTTTATTTTTGAAGAATTTTCTAAGGTTATCACCGTATTACCTCAACAATTAGATGTTTAGTTAGTTGTGACAACACCTAAAGGCACAACAGTCGCATCAAAAGTTTATAATTCTTCTCCGATCAAAGTTTGTGGGAAAGTGCTTCTTGAAAATCTTATGATCCTTCCTATAGTGGAATTTGATGTGATTCTTGGCATGGATTGGCTTTCTCTACGTGGAGCTCATATCAATTTCCAAAGAAGGGAAGTCACATTTCATATTCCAGATCAATCTATGATCGTCTATCGATGCAAGGATGAACATAACCTTCCAATGGAAATTTATTCCATTTTATGGGTATTGATTCCACTAAATGAAGGTTATTTATCTCAAATGGTTGGTGAGAAACTCACGATTAAGAATATGCCCATTGTACGGTAGTTTGATTATGTCTTTCTGGATAAATTATCGGGTCTTCCACCGAATCGTGAAGTTTAGTTTTCAATAGAACTCGTACCGGGTGCTTTTCCTATTTCAGAGACACCTTATAGAATGTCCCCAATTGAGTTGCAGGAATTGAAGAAGCAACTCCAAGAGAATCTTGATAAGGGGTTCATACGCCCTAGTGCGTCACCTTGGGGAGCACCTGTTCTGTTTGTTAAGAAGAAAGAAGGATCAATGAGACTCTGCATTGATTATTGAGAACTTAACAAGATCACTATCAAGAACAAATATCCTCTCTTGCGCATTGATGACATATTTGACCAACTACACAGAGCTCAATACTTTTCCAAGATTGATCTTCGTTCAGGGTATCATCAATTAAGGGTCAAAAGGGAGGATATACCAAAGAAGGATTTCCGTACAAGGTATGGACACTATGAATTTATAGTGATGCCATTTGGTCTTACTAATTCCCCTGCTATATTCATGGATCTGATGAATATAGTCTTTAGAGACTATCTTGATCAATTTGTGGTAGTCTTTATAGACGATATTCTTGTCTATTCAAAGAGCAAGGAAGAACATGAAGATCACTTGAGAATTATATTGAAGACCCTGAGAAAGGATAAGCTTTATTTCAAATTTACCAAGTGTGAATTTTGGCTTCAAAAAGATTCATTTTTGGGTCACGTAATCTCAAAAGAGGGGATATCTGTGGATCCAGCAAAAACAGAGGTTATCGAAAGATGGTCGAGACCAACAATAGTAACTGAGATCCAAAGTTTTCTTGGTTTGGCTGGATATTATCGATGTTTTGTGAATGATTTTTCACGATTATCTAATCCACTCACCAAGTTGACTCGGAAAGGGGTTAAGTTTGTTTGGACGGAGGAATGTGAAGAGAATTTCAAGGAGTTGAAAAGAAGGTTATCCAGTGCACCTGTGCTCACACTGCCTTGTAGTAGAGAAAGGTTTGTGATCTACAGTGATGCATCCAAGAAGGGATTGGGGTGTGTTCTTATGCAAAATGATATGGTGATAGCTTATGCCTCACGACAGTTGAAAATACATGAGAAAAATTATCCAACTCATGATTTGGAGTTAGCTACAGTAATCTTTGCATTAAAGATTTGGAGGCATTACCTTTATGGTGAAAGGTGTGATATTTATACTGATTATAAAAGTTTAAAGTATATTTTCACACAAAAGGAGCTGAATATGCGTCAAAGAATATGGTTGGAGCTGATTAAAGATTATGACTGCTCAATCCATTAGTACCCTAGGAAAGCAAACAAGGTGGAATATGCATTAAGTTGAAAAGACCATGCCAGTTTATCTATGATGAGGATCACAAAAGATCCAATATTTATGGATTTACAAAGGATGGATCTTGGAATTATAATGGAAGGGGGAAAATCGTATCTTTCTAAAATGAATGTTCAACCAGCTATACATGTGAAGATTAAAGAGGCACAGAAAGAAGACGTCGAGTTACAAAAGAAGGTGTGAAATGTTCCTGAATTCAACCTTGATTGTGATGGGATAATAAGGTTCAGGAATCGGGTTTGTGTTCCTCCCATCCCCAAATTAAAGAAGGATCTGCTGGATGAGGCTCAAAGTTCTTCATTCTCTACTCATCCTGGAAGCACGAAGATGTATAGGGACCTGAAAGAGTACTTCTGGTGGGATGGCATGAAAAGATATGTTGTTGAATATGTCTCTCGATGCTTGGTTTTTCAACAAGTTAAAGCTGAGAGACAGAAGTCTAAGGGGATGTTACAACCATTACCCATACCCGAATGGAAATGGGAAAACAACACTATGAACTTTGTCACAGGACTTCCTAAAACATCCAAAGGAAATAATGCTATCTGGGTCATAGTTGATCGTCTTACAAAGTCTGCACACTTCATTGCTATTAGATACGATTTCTCTCTGGATCAGCTTTCCAGGATATATGTAAAGGAAGTGGTAAGATTTCATGGAGTATCACTTTCTATTATATCTGATCGGGATTCGAGATTTACCTCAAAGTTCTGGCGAAGTCTTCAGCATACTCTAGATACATAGTTGAGTTTCAGCACTACTTATCATCCTCAGACAGACAGTTAGTCTGAGAGAACAATTCAAACTCTAGAAGATATGTTGAGAGCTTTCTATATGGATTTCAAAGGTGGTTGGGATCAACCCATACCTTTGGTGGAATTTTCTTATAATAATAGCTTTCACTCTAGTATTCAAATGGCTCTTTATGAAGCTCTCTATGGAATGAAATGCAGGACTCCAACTTGCTGGGATAAAGTTGGGGAAAGAAAGCTATTAGGACCTAATCTCGTTGATGAAATGGCAGAAAAGGTCAGATCTATTAAATAACACATAGGAGCAGCTCAGAGTCGACAGAAAAGTTATGCCAACAACTGAAGAAAAGACCTATAGTTTGAAGTGGGTGATAAAGTGTTCTTACAAATATCTTCCTGGAAGAGGGTCATGAGATTTGGAAAGAAGGGGAAGTTGAGCCCTAGATATATCAATCCTTTCGAAATATTGGATCGTGTTGGGAAGGTAGCTTACTGATTGGCGCTTCCACCAAATCTCTCTCAAGTACATGACGTGTTCCGTGTATCTCTCCTGAGAAAGTACATACCTGATCCTTCACATGTACTCAGCTCAGAAGTTGTACCGCTGGAGCAAGATCTTTCTTATAAAGAATAGCCGATAGAGATTCTAGATTGTAGTGAAAAAGTCCTACGAAACAAGACCACTCACTTGGTGAATGTATTATGGAGGAACCACCAATTAGAAGAAGCTACATGGGAGCTAGAGGATATGACGAGGGAGAGGTATCCTCATCTTTTTGTTACAAAGTGACAAATTTCGAGGGCGAAATTCATTTTAAGGGGGGTAGAATGTAACACCTGTGAATTTTATAAGAAATATTTTGTTTTTATGTTATATAAATCATCAAAGTAATATTTCACTACACACAACACTAGCTTAGCTTTCTTTACACGCAACCGCGACCTTCCTCGATAGATTGCATCGTAAGCAATACCGAGTTTCACTAAACTACGATATGCTATTAAAATATTATTAAAACTAGCCGTTATGAATAGTAATAATGGTATCTTTAATTTTATAAAATTTTAATTCAACTTATAAATTTTCTAGAATGAGGTATAAAAGCAAAATCAGTTTTTTTGGATAAAAGAAATATTTTTCAAAAAATACAGTTTTGCCGCCTTTTGATGGTGCACCCACATTAAATCTAGTTTTTGACATGTTTATAAGTTCAATTTGAAAAAATAAAATTCTTCTTTTGAATCAGGTTATAAAAATTTACTTTGGATAAATTTTTTATATTTTTCTGATATCTTTCATATTTTGATGAATAGTAAAAATACGCTTATTTTTTATTAAAAACAACTTTTTTCATTGAGATAATTTATAAGGATAAATTATAATATTGAATGGTTTTAAAGTATAAATAGAATATATTTTTACCATTTAATATAATGTATTTCATTAGAATTAATTTGACATTTAATTCATAGATAAAAACATTTCAATCTTTGGCAATGTTTTAACTTCTAAAACCCGTTTTCTTAACAACGGGATTTATTTTAAATTAATTACTGAAACTTATATGTTTTGAATTATGAAAAATTTATTCCATATTCAGAATCAGTGGGTCCAAATCATGGTAATAGACTACTTTTTATTGTTGGGCATTATGAATAATAACTATGGTAAATTTTATTTACCATAGTTAAAGGTAAATCGGGTAATTAAGGGTAAATATAAGATTATAAGATTACCCTAACACCTGCCAAAATCCTATTAGATGACTAAAGGTAGACCCATATCACATAAGAGTCGGATTAGATTCATTTAATGGACTTTTTTCCATGAAAATAATTTAATTATTATTAAAACCAATGAATGTGACAACATGTCACTTTTTTAAATATTATAAGTATAATAATTTTAATTTGGTGATAAACTTAATGAAACTTCAAACAAGAATAGTATCCATAAATCTAATACAATTATCTATATCATAGGAATTTATTTATAATTTTTAGGGATTAAATATGTATCATTAATTATGACACAATAGTGATGGTGAAATTATTTTATTAATTAAAATATCAAATAAATTGTTTTAAAAATATTAAAATAAATATTATATGAATTATTTAATGTGCTACACTAATTATGTAGATACATATTTCATTTTATGAATCTATTAAAGCTTTTAGTTCGAAAATATCTTCTTTATATATTTTATTTAAATTCAAATAAATGAATAGTGTCAAAATTGACACTATTGTTATTTTATAAAAATAACATATTAATAAATTGTTTAAAAATCACAAAAATATTTTAAAATTATAAATTAAAAATTTATATGGTCTAGAATGTAATAAAGTGTAAAATTATGGAAAATTCACAACACATATGTAATTATTTATAATAATTTAAAATTTAGAATATTATTACCACAAATAAAATTAAATTGATAAATACAGATAAATCAAGTTGATAATGTTTAAAATAAACTCCTAACATGTCTAAATTTTATTGATTGATGAGATTAAAACCCTATATCATCTATGCTTCGGATATGAGTCATTTTGGAAGTTTTTAAGTGGGGTTGGGATTTAATATAAACTAATATTTCTTATATTTCCAAAGGTGCCCCTCTCCTCCCTTACAAAAGGGAACCTCCTACCTCTCTTCCTCACACCAATTTGAGCCTTCAATATCGGCCAAAACCTGACCATTTCACTACCCCACTTCATTAGAAACCTACTAGAGGTACTGGTCTTATCAAAAGACCAACTCTAGTGCCTTAAGAGAGTGTTTAAAGGAGGCACTTCGAGAAAGAGGTAATACCTTCTACCGTTTTCTTCAAGTTCCATTATTCTTCTACTAACTCTTATTTAGTTGTTTCATTATGAGGTAATAACATCAGTATCACTTATATACTGATATGTTATTATAAATATGAAACAACTCTATTTCACCTCTTATCCATCCTACGGAAAACGAAATCACCGCACGTGCGTACGTACGGAATACCGTCTCCACGCCGTGGTGTAATCTATTTTCCACCACCACCTTACTGGGATGGGTATAAGGGTGAAAGTAATGAATATATATGATTATTTTAAAGTGTTATTGTTTCTGAAATAGTATACATACACTCCAATACAATTCCATGATCATGGGAACGATATCATCGCTCGTGCGTACGTACGGAATACCGTCTCCATGATGTGATGTGATTCGTTCTATATGATCTTCATTGCATAATGATTATATAAATGAATTAAATGAATGAATATGATATTTATTACACTAATACAATTCTGTAAATGAGGTATCTATAACCTAAAGAGAATAATAAGAATTTATTCGACAAACACGCATAAGAACAAAAAGTAATAAACACCCGAATAACCAGTAGTATTGAAATATTACTAATAAGAAGCTAATAATATGACCATATATGATATCATAACAATAAGTATGATTATTTAATAAGTCAATAACATTATTTAAATCATTATACAGGAGTTTTGGACACTTACGAAGCAAATCAGACCTAAGGTAAGGGAAAATATCACAATATCATTTTATATGAGATTGTTTATACTTTGGTATTTACTGGGGTGTATTTTATCATCAACATAAATATTTCCTCAATATGTAATATTTTTTCCATACACCTATAATTGTTTAAATCCAATTTTACCCTTTGGTGAGTTTTTAGTAAAAGATATAAATGGAATCTTTTGTCGTTTTTCGTACGAGGTACTTTTTGACTTTTCCGACAAAAGTACGAAAAGAATGTTTTTTTAACTTATACGGCATGAATGGATTTTTAAAACATTATTTTCAAGAATATTACTTTACAAGTTTTCATGTTTATTTTTAATCAACTTCTTTTAGTTTAATATTGTATGACATGTTAAGAAAGGTAAATGTTTTTGAATTAGAAAGGATATTTTCCTCAAGAATGGAGTTCAATTGTTTTATCAAAATTATTTTCCATCTAAGATAATATAGGGTTCTGTTTCAATCCCTATTATTACATTGATTTAATTATATTTTTATGGAATTATTTTTATGAATTCTTTTATCTTATATGAATTGTTTTATGATGTCATTTTGTTTAAGAATCCCATTTTTATTACATGAGTTATGCAATGATGTATGATTTAAGATTTTGTGGAACACATAAGAATGGTATCATTATGAGATGGGTGGGACCTATATCTTCCTCCAATGCATTGGGTAGAGATTTTATATCTCATGAGATAGACATGGCTGGAATGGCAGGTTAAACCGGTTCAGTGAAACAGGACTGAAACAAGGAGTGAACTCGGTTCATAAATGGACTTTGTCCACTAAGATAGTCTTGGAAATGAGTCTTGACTAATAAGAAATGATTATCTATGATTATGTGTGTATGCCACAAAGTTTCATGTTTTAGGTTATGATTATTGGGATTTCATTTCACTATTATGATTTATCCCATGTTATGAAATTATGCTCTCTTTTGTAGGTTAAGATTTCCAAAATGTTATGTTCTTATGAATATGATGTGATTGATATTTCTTTTTTTACCCTTACTGAGCATTTGAGCTCACCCTTTTGTATGTTTTCTTTCCCTAGGTCAGGAAGAAGCTTATTAAGTAAGATATGCCAAAAGGGACTATAGATATGATGAAATAAATGGGAGACAGTGTAGACACTTTATGAACCAGTTGTTTATGTTTCCCATTTTCTAAAGACACTATACCTATACAGTCCTTTCATGGTTTTGTTATATGTTGTAATAAGTATGTTTAAATTTTGATGTAATAACAATGTATGTAAAGTATGGGTCTTTATTATAACTATGTGTAGCATGATTATCGATACAATGATATATGTAGTGACATCTAAAACTTATGTCCTAGTCCTAAGAAAAGGGTAACGAATAATTCCACATCTCCTGTATAAAGACAGATATGTTTATAAAATCTCTTAATTTGGGTCCCCTCATTTAGGGTTCCAAAAAGGAAGCATAGATGTTCCCCTCTTAAATATGAGTTAGATCTACAAAAGGGACTCTAAAATCTATAACCGATATTGGTACAAATTATTCCCTTTTATCTTGGAAAAATCAATTCCACACTTCATAATCTTAATCATGGAAACGTTCCGATCTTTATAATCTTTCTATGTCCACTGGTAATAAAAATATTGATACCATAGGACTCCATTTTCTAACAATATGGTAACGTATCAATATTGGATTTGAATAATTCACCCATATAATGGGTCTCCAATCCATAGGATTCCACTATTTGACTATGTATTAAGATACCCTAATTGTATTTTCATAAAGTCACCCATGAAATCGGTCTGTCAACCATTTATAATTTTTCCCTTTAAAGAAGCCTCTCCTATTTCCATAAGCATTGATGACATAATGTTGGAACACATTATCCGAATTTGGTCCAAGTCAACCCCATACATACTTTTCTCATATCATTTACCTAGATCTTGGAAACCCAATGATTATGGATTACAATTTCCCCCTCAGGACTAAAGTAAGCCAAAATTAACTTGGTCGGGTAGGACACATGTTACCTATCATTTCCATAATGTTATGGTCCTAGTCATATGATCTAAAACTACAGACATCATATTTATAGCTTTTGGGTCAGACAATCATTAGGAATCTATTCCCTCATTCTTGGGTAATTGTGCCTCGATACATTCCTTCCATATTTGGGAAAATTTATTCCATCAAATCATATTATGTATATAGGGAAATCCAAATATCCATAATATTCCTTAATCCATTGGTAATAGAATATTGGAAATTTTCGGAACTCTTTTTCTTGATTATGATGTAAAACTCCCCAATTGGATTTGAATAATTTTCCTACACAAAGGGTATGTCAGCTAGAATATTCCACTATTTGACAATGTATTAACACACTATAGTTGGATTTGGATAAATTATCCAATAAAAATGTGTTTTCTACCAGTGGTAATTTCTTCATCAAGATATACATCCGCTAACAACATATTACCTTTTCTCCCATAAAACACTTTAGATATGAAAATAACTAGATTATAGCTTACAAAATCTCCCCATTATACCTGAATGTGTGGGAAAATTCAAAAACAGATTTCCATGAAATAGTGAATTATTAATATTCATGTAATTCTTAAATGTCCTTAAATTATATCTCATAATATCCTTACTATATGAAATTAAACAACATTACATAACATCCTAGTCACAAGTTGTACAACTATACCAGAAAATCCTTTCAATATGACATTAAAACTACCTGGTCCATGTTCTAATAGCATGAAATTAAACTACAAGATGATTAAACCTTTTTTAGAAAGGGTCCTTCCCCCTGGAATCCATCATTTAACAAAATTAAACCTTCTGTACACAAGAAAAATTAAGGACAGATTTCCTATTTATGTCCATTACCAATAATAAAATATCTCTTCATACTTAGACAACTTCCCTCAGAAATACCACCCATCCTAGTCTTGAGAAATCTGAATCTTCACAAAGTCCCTAACCAAGGGTAGTTGAATGTTAGAATTCATGAGGATACGTTTTTTTTCTATGAAATATCAAACCCTAATTTTATTTTCATAAGTCACCCATGTAATGGTTTGTAAGCCATTAGATGCCACTGTTTGACTATATAGTAACATGATCCAATTTTATTTGTACAAAGGAAACCACAAAAATGGGTTTTTCAACATGTGGTATATTCATCCCTAAGATATACCTTCTCTATTCCAATATTCCTTGACAATATTTTTCACAAAATTGTTTTGTGAACTTGGTTTATAGCTATTCCCCTCATACATATCTAATTTTATGTTTTGGATTTAGAAATACCATATTTGTGACTAAAAATTCCCTATGGGGTTTCTAAATAAATTTGGAACATTCTTAGATATCAACCCTTATTAGGGTTACCAATCAAACATTTATGGTCAAAGATGTTTGACAAAAAAATACCAATCACATTGTTCTATATTTCATGACATTAAACATCCCATGAAAAGAGACACAATACTCACTAGGATGAAGACCTCCAAAGGTAACTCTAACTGAAAGTCTAGTCTCAACTCGATAGACCTTCACTATGCATGGTTTAGGTAAAAATCAAGGATTGAAAAGAAAGACACATAAAATAAGTTAGTTTAAAAACAAAAAATGGGTATCCTAGAATATATACAAGTATATCTCTCTAAATTTTATAGATATTGGACTTAGGAAAAATTAGGGCCACAAAACATAAGACAAAAAGTTTTTTGGGGTGTCCATATAACCCTAATAACAATTAAACTACACTCGTTATGTCCCATGGATTAGGGAAAACAATTTAGAGCGACTCTCTATCCCTTTCACTGTGGTTATGACTAGTTGATGCAATGATGTATGTCTATGAAAATCAGAATCTATTTAATTATATGAACAGTTAAGAAAAAATCGATATAAAGAAATATATGATTAGAAACAAAATTATATTCATTTATGGGGAAGAACTAGTGGAGCCTCTTTGAGGTGGAGTCTCTCCATCACTATTTACAAAAGACCATAAATATAACTATTCATTTTTTGAACAACCTTCCTATCCCCATCTGTAGCATGTCTAAGCTCATCTAGCTGGGAAACCTCTATCTACTCGACCTGAAGCAGTTACCCCCACTGAATTTATAATGACATTTGACCCGTCAGTTTTAAATACTTCAAGAACATGATGAATTATTACAATATCATATTGGAATTAATCTAGTCCTTACTAAAGGTGATACATTTGAATGGTATTCCCATTGAATCATTGCATACATTCTATAAATTTTTTGGTTTGGTTTTCCTCCTCCTGGGATAATGCATCCCAGAGATCATTAGTGTTAAATAGTAGCTCTGCCTTTATGAGGTGTTATTGTAGTTAATGTTCTCACTACCTTATGTGAATGATCTCTTTCACAGAGGAATGAATCATGTGGCAATAGAATCATAAATATTCCAAAATACTGAACAAGAATAGAATGTGAAAATTTTTTGAGGGTAGGACTTCAAAAGGAATCTAAGAGATTATCTTCCAAATGTCCTTCTAGGAAGCACATCATGTGGTACAAAGGGAATTTTGTGTCTCTAAATCTTACTCAAATCCACTATTAGAGGGATAAACATATTATATGATTATATCACTCAGAGGGTAACCCTTCACTACACCTTCCATGGACGTAATGGCATCGTTCTCTAATATTAACTAGATTGGAACATAAGATCATCCATCAATCCTAGCTGTAGAAGATCATGACAGTGGAAAATAGATAAGAATCATTGATAGGATTGAAATTATAGAAAATGGATAAAAAAGGCGTGATTAATGTTTTTTGTGACACTCACCCAGTGATGGGTCAATTGATTGAGTGGATTCCTCTCTAACATTCTTGATCTCATCAATTTTTGCGGCAATATCTTGATTAAGGGAATTATCATAAGTCTTCCTAGGGCACTCAAAGGGAGGCTTACGAACACTCCCCATTTTGGGACCCCTTTTAAATGGTTCTACCTCAGTAATAGAAGTAGGATGGATTTCAATGCCTTATTTAAGCATCGAAACTACACCATTTTTCATAGACAATGCTCTACAATTCAAGTAGTCATGTTTAAAATATCTAGGAAAAACAATTGGTTTCACGAAAAAAATACTCACATCCTTTCAATTCCATATTGGATTCCTTATGCTCTTCTAAATAGGTAGGGGTGATTAATATGTTCCAACATTTCTTCAAATTTCAATTCATTATTTCTAATGGAATTTATTATCATCCAAATACTTGTGGTTTTCTCACCCATGGGAACATATAATGCATTGGGCTCAGTACCCAACATCGTACCCTACTTCAATGACATTAGACCCCAAACAACTTCATCAGGGAAAGGCATAGGGTCATCACAAGTTGTTGTAGGGTCCTTCAGCATATGATACATATATGAAATATCATAAGAATGAAAATTTAGTAGTCGTCATATGACACCTTATGAAGTATAATTGACATTACAAAAATCCTCATCCATTTCTATTTTAGTAGGTGCAAACTCTGTTTCCACAACCAGTGAAAATCATATGTCAAGTGAGCCCACTCATTAGATAAAATCCATAGCTGATATGGAGAATCCTCATTAATTTTTTGGGGATCATCTAAAATTTCTTTAAGATAGTATATAGAGGGATATAAACAACCACATGCATGATAAATTATTTTTTTAGATAAATATTCTAAAATGATATTGTGGAGACTTACGATCACTGATGAGGTACTTATACAATGAATTTATTCTCCATTACTCTTTGTTTTTTAGAAGGGGTATGATATCACAAGTCTCATCAAATATATATATTGGAGGTAGTAGTAGAGATCATACCACCATCTCATCCTCTATTATTTTCCTGGCTGGCGATATCTCTCCTAGTTCATGAGTAGATCCATTAGCTCCAAGTGGAATTCCCTTCAGGCCATACTTCAGTATTGGAAAATCTACTAATTTACCCCCACTCACTACAAATTATGATGACCTTTCCCTTAGTAAAAAAAAATTGGTCAAACTAAAATAATGTAAGGATGAAAGAGGATAACATGGAAGGATACTCACATCTTTTGGATCAACATAGTCATTCCACTCCTCTGAAGATGAGTGGTCGACCCCTTCACCAAGCCCCCACTTCAACATTTCTTCCACCCAACTCAAGGTAGGAATTTAGTTTTCAGTTTCATAAAAAAGAATATATAGTTCCTAGATATATATTCCAACCTGATTAGGATCATTTTCAATGTGAAGATTGGATGGGGCTCCAAAATCTCCAATTTCTAGAAACCATAACCTATCATGATTGGGTGACCACACACCATCATCATCAAAAATATTTCTCATCAAAAATTTTACTACCCTTGGTTACACATTATTTTTCTATTTTCCTATCATGATATGATTCCAATTTCATAATATTCAGTTTTAAAGAGATTCTTACACTCTATGCGATGTTTTAAGGATGAAAAAAATGAATTTTAGTTATCATCATAACGATGATGACTGGACCTCCCGGGCACAAAATCATTTAGTATAAATTTTATTATTTTGGACAGTGGACTACACCATGCATAGATTCATTTTGGTGAGCTTAGTGACTCATTATCTATACCTTCCATAGGGGATGAAATACCTTTTAGAGGAGGTGTATCCTTTTTACAACACTTTCCATTCCCGACACTCAGCACAACCCCAACCAAATGAATGACTTATGTCAACACTCTCAATCGATATGAGTAAATCTAGCCATTTGAATACTAGGAAATCAGCCCAATAGATATACCCTCTAGAGGTAGGTTAATTACCACTCGATTAATCTCAATGAATATAAGTTTCCACAGCTATTGAGATACCATTTGGTGACTCTCTGATCAAACACTCACTAGAGGAGATAAAATTATTTTTTTGAAGACAGGTGAACTTGTGTTTAAATCTATATGGGTCATAGGCCTAAAATATAACATCACCATCAATTCATGTTTCTAGAACGCCTTTTCTATAAGAAATCATTTATGATCCATGTTAATCACCATCCTTTACATGATCACTAAATATCCTAGTTGGTTGATCTCCATGTGGGATGAAATTAAACTTCATAAATAGGTTCATCCTCATCATGGTCTCCCTAGGATTTAGATAAAGGGGAAGAATACCATAAATAACCTAAAAAAAGGTTGGAATCATCCTTCAGGTACCTCATCTCCACTTAGCACAATATATGAGCTGATATTGGCTATTACCCATCCCCATAGTACATTGAATTCCCCTGTGATTCTAAATAAGTCCTTCCCTATGTGAATATGTAGTATTAATCGGTGAATCTTCTCAATGGTGGGATTTAATACCCTATTGGATTTCTCTCTGCTAACTTAGACATAATGATTAATGATGCTAGGATCACACAACTATTTTAGTCTCAGACATGTTTTACGTAAACCCATAGCCACAAGTCTATGAAGCCCATAAGACGTGTCTTCATAGGTACGTTGAATTGGGTTTGTGCTCCATTGGTCATACTCACTAATTCAAAATTTAGGCCATAATTTACATGGAATGACCTACTACTCCATCTTGGGAAACCTCATAGGATGTTTGCAAGTTTTATCCATCCCACACTAGTTCTAGAAAAGAATTCATCCATGAATTAGGATGCATATCTCCCTATGGGAAGGGGTCTTCCTTTTTAATGTCCTAAGCTATCATAAACAACGCATGATCCCAAACTAGAATCCTTTCAATGTTGTCCCACACTAGTTTCAGTGGTATGATTTTTTCATACATCTTACTAATGATATGATCTCTATAGATACTGTAGACATCCCATAGGCTAATTATATCTTCTTCATGCATCATATGGATAGAGTTCATTTGTGGGATCAATCATCTTAGAAACTGAAAAATTAATTCCTAGTTCTTGTATACATATTTTTAGGACCCCAAAATGGTTTCATAAACGAGAACCACCTTAAGATCAGTCGAAAATTCATTAAAGGGTTGGTGCACTCAATATTACCACATACATTCTAGTATTAAACCCCCTCCTAGGAAGAGGTCACAATCTTCTCTCCAGTCCTATTATTATTCCCTCTTGGAATCATAAAATACATATGAGTAAGGGAGTGGATTTAATTTAGACGTGTGTAAATTAAAATCTGAATAAAACTAGATATGATGAATGATACATTCCATGGAATATGTTCCAGTATTAATATAATTTCCCACTTCCAAGATTTTGGTAGTAGTAAAGTTCATGTATTCTTGAAATGATGAAATTAAAGTATAATTATTCAGTTTCAGCACAAATACATCATTTAGAAGAACATGGACTTAGAGTAGAAGATGGGTTCTCTTAGTAAATTCATTATAATACCTCTTCATATGCTTTTACATGTCAGGGGGAGCAGTATAAGGTTAATGCTCCAATATTTTCATGATAAAGTGCCTTGGTTTTAATTTTTTTATAAAATTAGAAATTTGGAAAGGAAATTATTTTACACTAAGTAATCATGTAGGTGAACTCACATAGATCCCACACCCATGTCACCTCATGTGGGTTCGCTGAACAAGTGTCCTCGCACGGGTCCCTAACCCAAGTGACCTCACATTGGTCCCTTGACTAGAGGTACATGTCACATAGGTAGGTGCACACCTGGTCTATCCAAAACAAAATTTAGCAAGACATGCTTAGTTGTAATGTTGCGTTGAAGGCTAGCATAGTGAAACTAGATGTATAGAATTGGGATAAAAATCCAATACGAAATGAACCTCTGAAGTTGCAGGAGCCTATATGTATTTCTTGCATGCATTCCCAATTTATGCACATGGAAAGAATGGATAACCGATGAGTATGACCTATAGGGCCCAATTGCCTTTTAATCCATTCACCACAGTATCAGATCCTCTCATTTTGAACTAATCCAATCCCACGGGGGGGGGGGGGGGGTTGACACAATATTTTTTAAAAAGGATGGGAAGGTATCAAAGGAAAATACCTTAATGAGAAGAAGAAAATAAATGCAATAAATTCAAAGGGTCACACTCTTCTCCCAATAAAATTCACCTAGGCTCCCTCAAAGTAGCATCACTACGCAGGGTACTTATACATCCTATGTTGCTGTGAAGGCCCAAATAGTTAGGTTACCTAATGACACCACCCAGGGTACCTTCACATTGTCCTGTGAGAAAGACATATGTGATCCATAATCTTTCCCCAGGGGCTCATATATGCCTATAAATAGGATACTGGGGTTTCCATTTGGATGTTGGAAAATCCCGAAGTAACCTCGAAGTTCTTCTCTCTATATTCCTACATCCAGTCATTTTAAAACCTTTCTTGTTGTACTCTAAAATGGGAGATAAGAGATAATTGAAGGGGTGTGAGTGGAATTAAAATACATATAGGTTATGAAATCCATGACACCCATGCAAAGAGCCCTTTTCCCCTAGTAGGAAAGTGCTAAGCATAAAGGTCCCTTACCTGACTAGGGACCTGCACGAGATACATTATGGAAAACTAATGTAGACCCTTAGAGCCTTAAGAAAATACTCTTCCAAGTATTTTTTCCTAAGTTGTTCATCTCTAAAAACACAATCATCTCATTTAGGCCTACACGAAGCCCTTCCAGTTCACATAGTCCTACACTATGTGAGACCTCCTTAGCTCATATACCCTTTACCCTATGTGATACCTCCTTTTCCCGCTCATCCTTCGCCTATATGAGTCACACATCAAAGCCCAATTTCATGCCAACAATGTAAGGACCATCCTTTACTCGAATCCATAAATTTATGGGGACTGAATTAAAAATTCCTCTGAAGCGTCCTAAATTGAAAAACCATGGAAAGTGGCCCACCTTCAAGACTCCCATTTGGACATGCATTCCTTTTTTCATAGGTGTATGAAAATTTTACACCATAACGGTTGGGTCCTCGGGTGCATATGGGTTTGAATTACTTTATTCAATATAACCCCAAAACTAGGGTGGTTTTAGGGATATCCTAGTCTTAGATAAAAGGGTTACAACCTTTTTCTTCCTATGTCATCTCTAAGACCTGATACCTATGGTTTTAATGGGGAGTGAGAGGATCACACATGCCTTTCACTTTTAGGTGTAGTGTATTATCATCCTATATTCAACAATAACCAAGTTTATAAAATCCCACCTAGAGTAAGCCCCTATCCTTTCTTTCTTGACCTATCTTGCTTCATTCCTTCTTCTTTCTCCATGTCCATGGGTGGTGTCCATAAAGGTAACTAGATATGATTATCCTGGATTCAAATATGGGAGGGATAGGGCACATTAAAATCCTTTTATTCTTCTCATGTAGCCATGACCTCTTCCACCAGGGAGAGAAGGATTGTGTGGGATGCTGGTTCATCTGATTCCTCTTTTTTATTAAATTCTATCATGACTCATGTGGGTATAGAGGTTATAAATGGTTATGAAATCCACATAGTTAGATGTATGTTTTGGTAGAGAATATTTCCTCGAATATTCCAATCACCATTACTCGAGGGGATTATATAGGATTAATCTCTTAAATCCAGGTATCCAACCCTCAGAAATCCATCCTATTGTAAGAAACTATTATTTATTATAGTAGGAGACATTCGTGAACCTTTTCAACTACATGGGTTATAACTATAAATATTAATAGATGTGATTATCCCTATTATCAAAGTAAAATTGGATATGAGAACATTCAAATCCTTCTCCCACTTTCCATTTAGGCTCTAACGTCCATCTATCAAGGGGAAAATAAGATTTTTCAGTTTCTCAGACTTACTGTTTCCTATAATTCCTCACACTGAGCATGACTCAATTAGGAATAGGGGATATTTATGATCAGGATATCCACACAATCCCATCCCAATCCAAGGCCTCCTTCTTAATAGTATGTTCCAACCAAATCTTCCAAACCATCAAGGAATCATCATTAAGATTAATTCCTAAACAAACATCCCAAATCACTAGGACATCCTCCTTATTAGTAAGTCCCAACCAAATCTACCAATTGAATTGGGAATCCTCCTTGGTATTAAGCCCCAACCAACCCTCCCAAATTACTAGGGCATCATCTTTCAGAGTAAGTACCAAAGAAACCTCCCAAATCACTAGTTAATCATCCATAAGAGTAAGTCCAATTAAAACATGTGATCCCAACTAGGTTAAATACCATGAGGGGGGGGGGGGGGGTGAATCGGGGTTTGAAAAATTAAAAAAACTTCCCCTTCAGATCTTGTTTAATTGTTATCCAATATTCTCTCATCTGTCTTTCTCAAAGAAAAGTATAAACAAAAAATAATTCATGTATAAGACACATCAATTTTACATAGCTCACCCTCACTGGATTACATCCAAGGATCATACAATGATAATGTTCTGATGTACAAAATCCACTAAAATCCCTCTACTGTTTAAAAATTTTGAGTAAAACTCACATTCCCTTTGGGTTTAGAACCAATCATAAAAATGGAACGTCACTAATATCTCAACTAAAGTGTGCTCACTACTTCTACATTTGATCCTTCGTTGAATTCTTGAATCATTAGGTTTTACTTTATATTTAGTGTATAAATATGTTCCACTTTTATCCACAAGATGAATACCAATTTACTTCAACTTTATTGGGAAGTACCTTCTCAACACTTTTGTGATTATCTCATCTTTATAAAATCTCAACCATCCTTTTTTATGAAACCACATTTGGAAGAGCTCAAACAATTTTATGAATATCACTTAGTCATCACGAAGCTCATAAATTTCAGTCATATTTTCATATTCATCCCAACATTCAATATATTCATGATGCTCAAATAATTTAGTTGGATTTGGTATCCTTTGTGAACTTTCTCTCATGAAATTCTTGTGTGAACCACCATTGAGAATATATAGACTATGAAATATTATTATGTCTAAGTACATTTGTAAAGGGGGTAGAGGCCTATTTATAAGATTTTCTACCAATTATAGAAGATTATATCTAGATCATTACCATTACATGGAGCTCTACAATAACATTTGTAGTGTTCCCAGTCTTGTGAAGCTCCAGGAAAATTCACTATTCATGATACTCTTCATAATTCTGAAGCTTACCATCAAAATATTCACACCATTACGCACCACCCTTCACGAAGCATAGTATTTTTAAAACCCATTCATTTTACATATTTTCATATGTACTTCAAGTAAATCCATATTTATCTATTCTATACATCCTCTAAATTTTAGATTCTAAAAATTTGGAAAACATTGGTAAACAACATCACCCTGTGTATGAAATGTTTTGTATCTATTCTAGGGAATCCATTATTTTGTCTTGGATATTTTTCAATATACAATGTAAAAAATATCTATGGACCTCACTTTATTTTAAAACAAACACAATCATCCCGAAAACATTTCCATGCTACCATGAGAAATTTTTCCCAAAAAAACCTCCCAAATTAGCATAGAGTCCTCCTTAAGAATAATTCACATCCAACCTCCCAAATAATAAATGAATCCTACATAGGAATAAGTCCCAACCAAACCTCCCAAATCACTAGGGAATCCTCTTTATGAGTAAGTCCCAATGATACCTCCCAAATCACATGAGTGTCCTCTTTAAGAGTAATACCCATATAAATCTTCTAGAAGGTCCATACTCCTCTACAAGACAAATCTAAGAGGACCTCTATAGGTGTGGGTCTCATAACTAAACTACGTTGTAACGACCCATCATTTTTCAATGGAAATTTCCCTTATTATATTTATGTCCTAAAAACACAAAATAGTGAACTAATGAGTGATAAGTGACCTTTAAACATAAGTTTGTCACTCCTATGTTTGGAATTTTGAAAATCTGACATACAGGGTTGTGTTCAAGATTATTTTTTGGAGTCTAATGAAACAAATATAATTTTTTGGTGAATAGTAAAGTACCCTTAAGAATATTAACATACCATTATGAATAGTAATATGACCCTTATGAATAGTAAATCATCCAACATAAGAGTAACATTACCTAATAATAATAAAATAAAATTTAGACATCTTAGAAAGTGACAATTTGACCTTAGTAAACGTTTTGGTATTTTGTAAGTCATACATAATTAATTATAATAAAATAATTAATTTAAAATAATATTTATTTCCCTAAAATGTATTCATAAATTAATGAATCAATGTATTATAGTTTTTAGATAATTTTATAAGACCCTACATAATTTTTGAAAGCATTATAATATCAGTTTTAATCTTAAAAACTGTTTCTATGTAAATTATGATTTTAAATAAATATTAAATTAATAATATTTAAATAGTTATTTTTGAAAAATGGACTTCATTTTTGGATTCTACATGTTGAAAAATGGTAGGTGTAATTTTTTGGTTTTTTCTAAAATACATGAATTTTTAGTGAATAGTAGAATACATTAATTTACAATATAAATACATTTTAATTAAAACCCACTATTCCTGACATCAAAAGTGATGTAAGAACCCAAATCCCGAACTAACAAGCCTTATTTACTATTATTGGTCATCCAAGACTCACCATTCCTTGTCTTAGGGGAAAATAATAAACTAAAGAATTTTAAATTAAGGAAACCCCTCTCCCCTCCACTATAAAAGCCACCCTTCACACCCTCATTTACTCACACCTCTCAAGCTCCAATACTTCTCTAAACTCTGCCCAAACACTTTCCCTAGACCCTCACTGACGTCCAAGAGCTTCGAGTCTCATCAAAATACCAAGCTAAGGCCATTAACGTGGTTCTCAAGAGAAGGATTCAAGAGGTAATTTCCCTCCCTCTTATCGTTTAATTTCCTTTCAAGTTCAAGTACATTTCTTAATATCTCCCCACCTATCATCATCCGATTTGTTTTTTAACTCTAGTATTACACATATACTGTAATTTTATGATTCTAATGGGATATTATATCATCCAACCCCCTTTACTTATTTATTTTATTTTATTAAAGAGAACGATGTTTTTGAGGTGTTAATTGTTCACCTTCAAGAACTACATGTTTTCTCCTTCCATTTCAACCTTCATATCTGGTCATAAATTCATTTTTATGGTTGAACCAGAATATGTTATGTGTATTTTTTTATATTTAAAGTTCTATAAATAACCTATAGACATATTAATAAGTGATAAGTTAAAACAAGTTCATTGTGATCCAAGAACCACCCAAATTGACCCAAATAACCATCATTTAAATCTTATCTAATGATTCACCCACATGGATATAATATAATTCATTATAATATCATTAAGACTTCGGTAATATCATTAATAACATGAAATATCAGTTCTGGATGTTTACCCATATTCTACCCAAACATCAATTTATGAATACAAGTGAACCACCTAAGAAAAACCATAAAAATGAACATCCCCGAACAATGTTTTTAAACTCTATAAGTCATCCAAAGGAATATAAAATGACATAATGAAACCAGAATTAACCCTATTAATGTAAAAATGGTTCTGGATTTCTAATTACTGAATATAATGTCATTATAAAGGACATTAAAGAGAAGGAAGCATTCAGGTACAAGGTAAGGGAAAATTCTCGAACCCAACTTTCATCCTTCAAGTTCTACCTCTTTCACTCCATTTTTGATATGGTAACTCCATAAAGATCATTTATTCAACATCATATTTCATTTTCTGGGATATAAATTTTTTCTATTTAATTTTATGTCAATCCAAATGTTTTCCGAAAGAACACTTCTCTTAATAACTCATCTTTTACCTCTCATTCATGGATGATGGTTCTTGTATCAATTATGTTGTTCCCTATTTCTTCTGGGAACCCAAAGCTTATGAATGTATTATAATCAGATGAATCCCATTCATTTACATGGGTTGGTTATGTTCATTTTTGATTTGTGTTATATGTGGAAACCATGATAATGATAATGTTATGATGTGACGGGTGCACCCAGAATTATATAGAGCAATTATGAATGTTCCAAAGTGATGGGTGCACCCAAAATTATACAGAACTCCAATGCATTGGGTAAAGTGATGAATCTCATGAGTAAATGTGAAATGATGTGTGAAATATTTGGTAGCTCAGTTCACAAGTATGTGTGGTAGTTAACCACTAAGACATGATGTTTCATTTTTATTCTTTGCCACATTTCAAGTCTTATATTTATGATTCTTCTCATGTTCGTGATATGTTTCCCATGTTATGATTATGCTCACCTCATGCTATATTGATCTTATCTACCCTCTTACTGGGCTTCTATATCACCCCTTTTGATGTATATTGTTAGGTGTCTATATTTATTAAGGAGAGAACAATTGCCAATAAGAAGCTAGTGAAGAAGAAGTTAAATAAATGTTTATGCTTGGTGTTTTATTTGTTATGTATGGTCCTAGTTTACCCAAGACACTAAACCTTTGGATCCTATATGTGTAATACTACTATGTTGTTTATCTTTAAAATGATTTAATAGTAATTTAAGAAATGTCTGGGTCGCTATAGTTGGTATCAGAGGCAAGGTTTAGTTAATTTGGGAATTAGGATTAGTGAACCATAGAGAAAACCTATAGCATGAGATTAAGTACAAATATGCACACAAGAATATTTAACTAGGGATCCCATATATTATGTTTTTGATATAATTATTTAAATGAATAAGTTATTCATGACTTGTTTAGTTATGTTTTGTTCTATCCTTTTTTATTTTAGAAAATGGTGGGAACCAGGAGAAATCAGGCTAAAAACTCATAAGAGGTCCATGCAACAATTGCCCGAACGACATCCCTAATGATTTGGGAGGTGGAGTTCAAAACATCATGACAATGATTACCCAATTATCTCAGGTTATGAATAATAACCATAATAATGGGTAACGTCCTCTTTCACTAAAGAGGGAGAAACTGGCTATTGAATGATTTATGCGGCAACGACCACTGACATTTTGTGGGTCTTCCGATCCACTAGTTGCAGAAATGTGGGTCAACTCCATGGAGAAGATCTTTTATGTGCTTCACTGTTCTAAGATGGAGAAGGTTACTCTAGACGTTTATCGTCTAGATGGTGAAGCTGATCAATGGTGGACATTGATTAAGAACACCAAGCCAAGGGAGGAAACTGAAGATATGGAATGGGAAGACTTTAAGATAATGTTTCTTAATAAGTATTTCCCACGTACTCTTCACAGGAAGATGAAGTGAGAATTCATAGAGCTCTAGAAAAAAGAAAGAGAATCTGTCATGACTTATGAAGAAAACTTCACAAGGCTCATAAGGTATGATTCGGGGTTTGTTATCAATAATGATAGCAAAATTTATAGATTAATTAGTAGATTAAAACCACACCTTCAAAAGGATCTTGCAATTCGAGACTTTGGGAGTTATGAATAAGTTGTTCGATGTGCTCTAAAAGTAGAGATGGAGTTTGTAGAATGGTCCCATGGATATGGGGATAAGAAACGAAAGAAGGAGTTTCAAGCCAGTGGATCTAGTGACAAAGGTGGGAAGAAAAATCAACGACCCACATGCCAAAAATGTGGGAAGTTGCACCATGTGAACTGCATTAAAGGGATGGGGAAATGATTCAAGTGTGGGAAATAAGGACACAATTCTCAAGAGTGTTGAAAAGACACAAAAAGAAGGAGAATGTAGCCGATGAAAGGAGAGAACCACTCATGGTTCAATGCTACAACTGTATGGAGCTAGGGCACTATGCAAACTACTGCACTAAACCTCGAGCTCTCGAGGGTAATCCGCATCAGCAGCCACCAAAGCCAAAGGAACAAGGGAAGGCTTATGCCATCACAACTACGGAGGTGGAGCATGATAATGAATTTGTACAAGGTACACTTCCTATTCACTCAAGAATGGAAAAAGTCTTATTTGATTCTGGTTCTATACATTCCTTTATATCTTGAAGATTTTCTTGAACTATAGAATCAAAGCCCTGAAACCTTGATGTAGAGATATCTATAAAAACACCAAGTGGTGAAATCATTGCAACCCATGTGTTCGACTCTTCTCCTATTAGCGTATGTGGGAATATTCTTCCGGCGAATCTCGTAATACTTCCCTTGGTGGAATTCGAAAATATAATTGGAATGGAATGACTCTCGTTATATAGAGCACATATCAATTATCAGGAAATAGAAATATCTTTTCATATTCCAAACTATCCCATGCTCCTCTACAAATTCAAGGAAGATCATGAATATCCTTCGAAAAATCCTTCAACAGTGTGGGTGTTGATTCCATATGAAGAATCATACCTCTCCCAAATGGTTGAGTCTAAGTAAAGTTCCAACATTGAGGAAATCCCCATCATGAGGGAATACCGTGATGTATTTACCAATGAATTACCTGAAATTCCCCCGGATCGTGAGGTAGAGTTCTCAATTGAACTCATACCCGGAGCTACTCCTATCTTAAAATTCCCCTATAGGATGGCTCCTATCGAACTGGAGGAGTTAAAGATGTAGATGCAAGAGCATCTGGACAAAGGGTTCATATTCCCTAGTGCATCACCTTGGGGTGCGCTAGTGCTCTTTCTGAAGAAAAAGGATGGAACCATGCGACTGTGTATCAATTATGAAGAACTCAACAAGATCACCATAAAGAACAAGTATCATCTCCCAAGGATTGATGACTTGTTCGACCAGTTAAGAGGAGCTCAATACTTCTCAAAGGTTGATATTCGTTCTATATATCATCAGGAAAAGGTGAAGAAGAAATATATTCAGAAGACTGACTTCCAAACAAGGTATGGGCACTTAGAGTTTTTAGTGATGCCCTTTGGACTTACTAATGCCCCTGAAATCTTCCTGGATTTGATGAATATAGTCTTTAGACATTACCTCGACAAATTTGTGGTAGTATTTATCGATGATATTCTCATCTACTCCAAGAGAAAGGAGGAACATGAAGAACATCTAAGACTTGTGTTGGTGACAGAGAAAGGAGAAGTTTTACGCCATGTTCAGCAAGTGTGACTTTTGGATGAATCATGTCACGTTCTTGGGACATGTTATCACAAGAGAGGAAATTTGTGTGGATCCTTCAAAGACAAAGGCGATTGAGGAATGGCCCAGGCCCTATAGTGTCACAGAAATCCATAGTTTTCATGGATCAGCTAGGTACTATCGACGTTTTGTGAGAAACTTCTCACGATTGTCAATCCTGCTAACTAAGTTTACAAGGAAAGTGGTAAAGTTTCTCTGGACGGAAGACTGTGAGGGAAGCTTCAAGGAGATAAAGAGAAGCCTGATCACTGCACCTGGACTCACATTACTGAAAACTGGAGAAAGTTTTGTGATATACAGTGATTCTTCAAATAAAGGCTTGGGATGTGTACTCATGGAAAATGAGAATGTGATAGCCTATGCCTCACGGCAGTTGAAGATCCATGAGTAGAACTACCCGACGCATGATCTAGAGCTGGCAACCATGATTTTTTGTTTGAAAATCTGGTGTCACTACCTTTATGGAGAGAAGTGTGACATATACACCGACCACAAGAGCCTAAAGTATATATTGGCACAAAAGGATCTCAACATGCATCAAAAGATATGGTTAGAGCTAATCAATGATTACGATTGCTCTATTCACTATCATCCTGGAAAGGCAAACAAGGTAGCTGATTCTCTAAGAAGAAAAGAACCTGCTACTCTTTCCATGTTACGGATTGAGAAAGAACCTATCTTCTTAGATATGAAAAGGATGGATTTGGAAATCATAAAGTAAGGGGATACATCCTACCTTGCCCAAATTATTGTTCAACCATCCATCCAGGAGAAGATTAAGGATGCACAAAGTGTTGATGTGGAGATACAAAAGGGGGTGAATGCAGTAAAGGAAGGGAAGCTGCAAGAGTTCCATTTCGACCATTATGGTTTGATTCGGTTTGGAACGTGGCTTTGTGTGACTTCATCACCTGGGATAAAGAAAGAGCTATTGGATAATGCAGATATCTCAACTTTCTCTATCCATCCTGGGAGTACCAAGATGTATCGTGATCTCCAAGAACACTTCTGGTGGGATAACATGAAGAAGGATATTGCAGAACATATATTTAGGTGCTTGGTATGTTAGCAAGTTAAAGCTGAGTGAAAAAAGTCCAAAGGTATGATGCAACCATTTCCTATACCCATGTGGAAATGGGAAAATGTTACTATGGACTTTGTCATAGGTCTCCCGAATACGTCAAGGGGAAATAATGTGATATGGGTTGTGGTTGATTGTAGAGACCCGAAGCTTGACGTACATGGACATTACATTACATTAGCGGAATACTTAGTACATAACAAAAACACACACACAAGGATCGTAATAGTTTAGTGTCTTTGGAAACTCGGAACGTAATCTTCTAATCGTGGTGAAAGATCTTCAATATCTCCCATAAAGATCTTCCATTTTTTTTTACCTAAAACCTTTCTTTTTATCCTGGGGAAAAGAAAACATAAAAGGGTGAGCTCAAATGCTCAGTAAGGGTAAACAAAAGAAATATCAATCACATCATATACATAAGCACATAACTATTGGAAATCTTAACCTGCAAAAGAGATCATAATTTCATAAGATGGGGTAAATCATGGCAGTGAAATTTAATCACAATAATCATAACATAAAACATGAAAATTTGTGGCATTCACACATAATCATAGAGAATCATTTCTTGTTAGTCAAGACTCATTGCCAAGACTATCTTAGTGGACAAAGTCCCTTTCTGAATCGAGTAACCCTCGTTTCAGTCCTGTTTCACTGAACCGGTATAACCTACCATTCCAGCCATGTCTATCTCATGAGATATAAAACCATTACCCAATGAATTGGAGGGAGATATAGGTCCCACCCATCTTATAATGAATCCTTTCTTATGTGTGCCACATAATCATAAAACATACATCATCGCATAACACATGTAACAAAAATGGGATTCTTGAAACATCATGACATCATAAATCAATTCATATAAGATAAAGGAATTCATAAAAATAATTCCATCACAACATGAACAAATCAATTTAATAATAGGGATAAAACAGAACCCTTTATTATCTTAGATGGAAAATAATTTTGATAAAACACTTGAACTCCATTCTTGAGGAAAATATCCTTTCTTCTTCAAAAACATTTTTCCTTTCATAACATGTCATACAACTTTAAAATAAAATAATTTGATTAAAAATAAACTTGAAAACATCTAAAGGAAGCTTCTTGGAAATAATGTTTTAAAAATCCATTCATGCCGTATAAGTTAAAAAAAACATTCTTCGTACTTTTGTCGGAAAAGTCAAAAAGTACCTCGTACGAAAAACGACAAAAGATTCCTTTCATATCTTTTACAAAAAAAACTTAACGAAGGGTAAAATTGGATATAAACTATTGTAGAAGGATGGAAATAATATTACATGTTGAGAGAACATGGATTTGGATGATAAAATACACCCCAGTAATTACCAAAGTAAATACAATCTCGGATAAAAGTGAGATTGTGATATTTCCCTTAACTTAGGTCCGACTTGCTTTGTAAGTGTCCGAACCTCCTGTATAATGATTTAAATCATGTTATTGACTTATTAAAGAATCATATTCATTTTTATGATATCATATATGGTTCACTTATGACATTATATTACCCGTTCTTTTGTAAATTCCATGTTAAAGAAGCGTTTTGGGTAAAATCGTTTCATTTATCGTAGGTGTTTTGACTTGTTTTTCTTGACATTATTATTACTTATATCATGATTTACTTACTTCCAGAATATAAAATATGATTTATATATCATATATATTCAGTATATATATATATAATAGATAGATAAATGAAATTAAAAACACCGTTCATGGAGACGGTAGTCCGTACGTACGCATGAACGCTGTTTTCCTTTCCTTATTGTCTTGAATGGAATTAAGTAGATGACATACATATAAATATACATAAATCCAGTATCATTATTATGTCATATATTTCATTATTACTTGTTATATATGCTTTATAATCATTCATGAATGGTTAATGTGGAGAATGAATCTCATCGCGTCGTGGAGACGGTAGTCCGTACGAACGCACGAGCGATGATATCGTTCCCATGGTCGTGGAATTGTGTTAAAGTGTATGAATATTATTTCAATATCAATATCACTTTATAATAATCATATATATTTACTCATTACACCATTATACCCATCCTATTAAGGTGGTGGCGGAAAATAGATTACACCACGGCGTGGAGACGGTATTCCGTACGTATGCACGCGCGGTGATTTCATTTTTTCCGTAGGATGGATAGAAGGTGAATTAGGGTTGTTTCATACTTATAATAAAATATCAGTATGTAAGTAATACTGATGTTATTACTTTATCATGAAACAACTAAAGAATAAGAAGTTGAAGAAGAAAGAAATTGAAAAGATCGGTAATGGATATTACCTCTTCTTTGGAACGCCTCTTTGAATCCTCCACTTAAGGAACTAAGATTGGTCTTTGGAGAAGACCAGGACCTCTAGGATTATTCTAGGGAAGTGGAGGGGAGAAAATGGCAGGGGTTGGCCGAGCTTGAGTGCTCAATTTGGTGTGAGGAGGAGGGGGAGGAGGTGCCCTTTTATAAGGGAGGAGAGGGGCACCTTAGGAATATCTCAAAATATTATTTTATATTAAAGTCAAAATCGGTTTATAATGGTTAAAAAGGGCCTTATTTCGAAGCTAAAGTGGGGATGGGTCGAAATCCTATCAACCAATAGAATTTAGACAAGTTTAGGATATTATTTTAACCTTTTCAATTAGATTTTACTCTAAGATAAATAATTTAACTTTTACCGTGTCTTTTTGTTTTCTTTCACTATATGGTTAATACACTTACTATAACATGCCAAACGAACCCAAAATTGTATATTATTAATAAATATATCCGTATCTAAGTCATTTGGCCGAACCTTAGATTTTTAGGAATAAAATAACAATTAATAATATAATATTTGATTTAAAAACTATTTTGTGTCAATTTTGACACTATTTGATATATGATTTTTGTGAAAGTCATAACAGAATTAAATGTTCGAACCAAGTTGATTAAATCAACATTAATATATCATAGTAACCTAGAAAATTAGTGGAATTCATAAAAAAGCTCAAATTACATTTATTTTGGTGTTTATAACATCAATTATGTCAATATTTCATTAATAAGATAATTACTGCATCATCGTTGTGTCATAAATAAATTAAATTATTTGATGTCTAAAAATTACAAATAAAATACCATCATGTAGGAAATATTTTTAGCTTTCTAATGAATATTTATAATCGAATTTATCTTATGTATAACCCCATATTAAAAATGATTTACTTATTAAACATTGATTTTAACTATTTTAACCTTTCTTTAAATAAATTAATAATAAATGTCCTAATCTAATCCAAGTGGGCCTAAATGGTCATATTTTATTCCTAAGTTTGTTTTTGGTCGAATTACACTTGTCCAATAGAATTAGGACATGTGTTAGGGTAATATTAATATCATATTTACCTTTAGTTACCCTATTTACTATAAACCGCGGTAAAAAAAGTAAAAAGTTACTATTCACCAAAAAATTATTTTCATCTCATTGAACCACATTTTAGTCCTTGATATTAACCGTGTCTCTCGGATTTTCGAAATTCCATTCACAGAAGCGGTAAAATTAAGTTTTATGCAAAATTCAGTTTTTTAACCTACCACTTAGTGGTTTCACTATTCATCAAAAATTGAAAGTTTTCAGAAAAATACCAAAATTTCATCCTAAGCTATATTTCATATTCCGAATTCAAAAAATAAAATCTATTTTACCAAATTCATAACATAGAAGTTGCATTAATTAATTTTATAATTAAATACCGTTGTTAAAATAAATAGCATGTTTTTAGGAAACAATATATATCAAAAGATTGACACTTGATTATGTCTGGTTTAAATGTGAAATTACAACCAATGAACAACATTGTATTAAATTGTAAAAATATATTCTAAATATACTTTAAAACCACTCAAATTAATAATTTATCACTATTAATTATTTCGATTAAAAAGGTTGTTTTTAATTATAATTTAGTAATTTTCACTATTCATCAGAATATGAAAGTTATCCGAAAAGTACCAAAATTTCACCTTAGGCTAAATTCGATACTCCGAATCCAAAAATGAAGTTCATTTTGAAAAATAAGATTTACAGAATTTAAAAAGTGGTTATTACTATTCATAACGGCTAGTTTTAATAATATTTTAATAGCATATCGTTGTTTAGTGAAACTCGGTATTGCGTATTACACACGCTATCGAGGAAGGTCGCGATTGCGTGTAATGTAAGGAAAGTCAAGGATGCATGTTGTGCAAGTTCCTTTTGGTGTAGCGTACAACAGAAGACATTAATAAAATTAAAAAGAATATTTTTTATAAAATCTTGGGCTGTTACATTCTACCCCCCTTAAAATGAATTTCGCCCTCGAAATTCGTCGGGGTTATAAAAGGGTTTACTATTCGAAAGTTTCTTTAATAGAAACCCACATCATAAAAAGGAATATCAAAACCAATCTTTAAAAACAAAAGTATGAAACGTAACGGTTACCCAAATAAACTAATCATTGGGTTTCCACATAGGTGAAAATATGGATATGGAAGAGAAATCTAACCATCATGTTCTGATGGAGAGTGGTAGAGAACATGGCTATGGAAAAGCCAACAATCACAAATCCATAAATTTGTGACGATATAAGGTACCATCCGATTCATCAGATATAAGATCACTAGGACAACATTTTTGGTTTTCAAGATCATTCCCCCTAAAGTTGAAAATTTGAATTAGAATAAATAATTACTTTATTTTGGTACAATCTCACTGTTGTTCGTGCCTTGAACAATTTCCACTTCATCTCTTAAATAAATGAAGTTGAATTTGTTATTCGTGAAGTGTTAGCAGATCATGTGATAGAATGACGGGTCATTCCATCTGTCTCAAACAAAAGGTTAGCAAAAATTATATACATAAGTCGATCTATAGTGAGATTAATCACATATGGTTCCTAAAATGGACTTATACTTCATATATCATACTGCTTAATATAATAAAACTAGTTTCTACTAAACAGGGACTTTCTGTAGGCCAGTGGTAGGCGATAAAGGCCAGTCGCACTTCGGTTTTGGGTTCGATTTCCACAGCCTTGTCCGACGCGATGGGCTGTCACCCGTCCTGCAGGTTGTCCTTTTTCTAAAACTACATTACTATAACATCCCATCAATAATATTGAAAATCTTTTATCCTTAAACAATACTAACTTATGTCCAACGTAATCCATTCTAATCTTTAGGCTTATCCATAATACTACAGTCCACTCTCATAACATAGTGAAAACGATTACCAGAGATTTAACACCAACTTCGATCTCCATATATCATAAGATATGTCTTGTTGGTCACATTACAAACATTCAAAGGCCTTAATCATGTATTCTCATGAATACCCATTGAACCTTAGTGAAAACATGAATGCAGATAAAAGTTAACTCTTTCCACATACCAAAATCCAAAAATTCTATATACTCAAACCATGATATAACCTTCTCCTTATATCAGTCATGAGCTCATGAATACAATCAAATACCTCATTATCTTATTATTCCTTCATTATGCGCATATCATCTACATTCCAAAAATATCTGAATAACCATTCATGGATACTGGTAACATTAATCAGACAACAGTGTAACAATCCTTACATGTCTCTTTAATCCATAGTACCATGAGATTACTTATACAACATTACACATGATAAACATGTAATCATTCCACTACATTCTTAAACCATTGACCGAGCTTCAACAATTCTTTCATCTCACTTATCATTTGTAGTCTCTTCATCATCATCCACATAAATACTACCCATACGACCATACTGATTATCATCATGAGACTTTCCCTTAGGGCATTGGTTTGCATAATGCCCGTACATTCCAAATTTAAAACATTTAACCATTGTTGATGTCGTAGCAATACCATTATCCTCATCCATGGTGTTAACTGAACCTTTTCCTTTTCACTTACTTGCTTTGTGTCCTTCTTTTCCACACACAAAGCATCTTCCAGTTCCTTTGAAACATTCTCCTTGATGCCTCTTCCCACATGATTTACATAGGGGGAATTGAACTTTCTTTCCTCTATGATCATCATGAAACTCCATCTTTCTCTTATTAGCCGAGTCAGGAAACTTACCAAATTTTACTTTATTGATCATATTATGAGATTGCTGATTTGGCATAATAATTATGTTTGGACTTTCAAATCCCATTTCATTTGATTGCTTATGAATAATATCATTCCATTGTCCATCATATCCTCCATTATCATGAATCATCTTGTTTCCAGCCATTTTCTAAAACCCAAAAAGAATAGCGTGAGATGCAAAAATCATGCTAGGGAAAACAACATAATAAAGGGGGAGAACCTTCACTATCTAACATCTTAGGTTTGATTCTATGATCGTTAGCGTAGTTCTAGTACTATAACCTATACGTATACTTAACCTTAGAGACATCCCTAGACATACCTTAGAAATTTCTCTAGGGATCTCACTAACGTTTTCGCATCCTAGTTTCCAAAGGTTGACTAAACCTCCCTCTGATACCAACTATAGAGACCCGAAGCTTGACGTACATGGACATTACATTACATTAGAGGAATACTTAGTACATAACAAAAACACACACACAAGGATCGTAATAGTTTAGTGTCTTTGGAAACTCGGAACGTAATCTTCTAATCGTGGTGAAAGATCTTCAATATCTCCCATAAAGATCTTCCATTTTTTTTACCTAAAACCTTTCTTTATATCCTGGGGAAAATAAAACATAAAAGGGTGAGCTCAAATACTCAGTAAGGGTAAACAAAAGAAATATCAATCACATCATATACATAAGCACATAACTATTGGAAATCATAACCTGCAAAAGAGATCATAATTTCATAAGATGGGGTAAATCATGGCAGTGAAATTTAATCACAATAATCATAACATAAAACATGAAACTTTGTGGCATTCACACATAATCATAGATAATCATTTCTTGTTAGTCAAGACTCATTGCCAAGACTATCTTAGTGGACAAAGTCCCTTTCTGAATCGAGTAACCCTCGTTTCAGTCCTGTTTCACTGAACCGGTATAAGCTACCATTCCAGCCATGTCTATCTCATGAGATATAAAATCATTACCCAATGCATTGGAGGGAGATATAGGTCCCACCCATCTTATAATGAATCCTTTCTTATGTGTGCCACATAATCATAAAACATACATCATCGCATAACACATGTAACAAAAATGGGATTCTTGAAACATCATGACATCATAAATCAATTCATATAAGATAAAGAAATTAATAAAAATAATTCCATCACAACATGAACAAATCAATTTAATAATAGGGATAAAACAGAACCCTTTATTATCTTAGATGGAAAATAATTTTGATAAAACACTTGAACTCCATTCTTGAGGAAAATATCCTTTCTTCTTCAAAAACATTTTTCCTTTCATAACATGTCATAAAACTTTAAAATAAAAGAATTTGATTAAAAATAAACTTGAAAACTTCTAAAGGAAGCTTCTTGGAAATAATGTTTTAAAAATCCATTCATGCCGTATAAGTTAAAAAAAACATTCTTCGTACTTTTGTCGGAAAAGTCAAAAAGTACCTCGTACGAAAAATGACAAAGATTCCTTTCATATCTTTTACAAAAAAAACATACCGAAGGGTAAAATTGGATATAAACTATTGTAGAAGGATGGAAATAATATTACATGTTGAGAGAACATGGATGTGGATGAAAAAATACACCCCAGTAATTACCAAAGTAAATACAATCTCGGATAAAAGTGAGATTGTGATATTTCCCTTACCTTAGGTCCGACTTGCTTTGTAAGTGTCCGAACCTCCTGTATAACTATTTAAATAATGTTATTGACTTATTAAAGAATCATATTCATTGTTATGATATCATATATGGTTCACTTATGACATTATATTACCCGTTCTTTTGTAAATTCCATGTTAAAGAAGCGTTTTGGGTAAAATCATTTCATTTATCATAGGTGTTTTGACTTGTTGTTCTTGACATTATTATTACTTATATCATGATTTACTTACTTCCAGAATATAAAATATGATTTATATATCATATATATTCAGTATATATATATATAATAGATAGATAAATGAAATTAAAAACACCGTTCATGGAGACGGTAGTCCGTACGTACGCATGAACGCTGTTTTCCTTTCCTTATTGTCTTGAATGGAATTAAGTAGATGACATACATATAAATATACATAAATCCAGTATCATTATTATGTCATATATTTCATTATTACTTGTTATATATGCTTTATAATCATTCATGAATGGTTAATGTGGAGAATGAATCTCATCGCGTCGTGGAGACGGTAGTCCGTACGTACGCACGAGCGATGATATCGTTCCCATGGTCGTGGAATTGTGTTAAAGTGTATGCATATTATTTCAGTATCAATATCACTTTATAATAATCATATATATTTACTCATTACACCATTATACCCATCCTATTAAGGTGGTGGCGGAAAATAGATTACACCACGACGTGGAGACGGTATTCCGTACGTACGCACGCGCGGTGATTTCATTTTTTCCGTAGGATGGATAGAAGGTGAATTAGGGTTGTTTCATACTTATAATAACATATCAGTATGTAAGTAATACTGATGTTATTACTTTATCATGAAACAACTAAAGAAGAAGAAGTTGAAGAAGAAAGAAATTGAAAAGATCGGTAATGGATATTACCTCTTCTTTGGAACGCCTCTTTGAATCCTCCACTTAAGGAACTAAGATTGGTCTTTGGAGAAGACCAGGACCTCTAGGATTATTCTAGGGAAGTGGAGGGGAGAAAATGGCAGGGGTTGGCCGAGCTTGAGTGCTCAATTTGGTGTGAGGAGGAGGGGGAGGAGGTGCCCTTTTATAAGGGAGGAGAGGGGCACCTTAGGAATATCTCAAAATATTATTTTATATTAAAGTCAAAATCGGTTTATAATGGTTCCAAAGGGTATTATTTCGAAGCTAAAGTGGGGATGGGTCGAAATCCTATCAACCAATAGAATTTAGACAAGTTTAGGATATTATTTTAACCTTATCAATTAGATTTAACTCTAAGATAAATAATTTAACTTTTACCGTGTCTTTTTGTTTTCTTTCACTATATGGTTAATACACTTACTATAACATGACAAACGAACCCAAAATTGTATATTATTAATAAATATATCCTTATCTAAGTCATTTGGCCGAACCTTAGATTTTTAGGAATAAAATAACAATTAATAATATAATATTTGATTTAAAAACTATTTTGTGTCAATTTTGACACTATTTGATATATGATTTTTGTGAAAGTCATAACAGAATTAAATGTTCGAAAAAAGTTGATTAAATCAACATTAATATATCATATTAACCTAGAAAATTAGTGGAATTCATAAAAAATCTCAAATTACATTTATTTTGGTGTTTATAACATCAATTATGTCAATATTTCATTAATAAGATAATTACTGCATCATCGTTGTGTCATAAATAAATTAAATTATTTTATGTCTAAAAATTACAAATAAAATACCATCAGGTAGGAAATCTTTTTAGATTTCTAATGAATATTTACAATCGAATTTATCTTATGTATAACCCCATATTAAAAATTATTTACTTATTAAACTTTGATTTTAACTATTTTAACCTTTCTTTAAATAAATTAATTATAAATGTCCTAATCTAATCCAAGTGGGCCTAAATGGTCATATTTTATTCCTAAGTTTGTTTTTGGTCGAATTACACTTGTCCAATAGAATTAGGACATGTGTTAGGGTAGTATTAATATCATATTTACCTTTAGTTACCCTATTTACTATTAACCGCGGAAAAAAAAGTAAAAAGTTACTATTCACCAAAAAATTATTTTCATCTCATTGAACCACATTTTAGTCCTTGATATTAACCGTGTCTCTCGGATTTTAGAAATTCCATTCACAGAAGCGGTAAAATTAAGTTTTATGCAAAATTCAGTTTTTTAACCTACCACTTAGTGGTTTCACTATTCATCAAAAATTGAAAGTTTTCAGAAAAATACCAAAATTTCATCCTAAGCTATATTTCATATTCCGAATTCAAAAATAAAATCTATTTTACCAAATTCATAACATAGAAGTTGCATTAATTAATTTTATAATTAAATACCGTTGTTAAAATAAATAGCGTGTTTTTAGGAAACAATATATATCAAAAGATTGACACTTGATTATGTCTGGTTTAAATGTGAAATTACAACCAATGACCAACATTGTATTAAATTGTAAAAATATATTCTAAATATACTTTAAAACCACTCAAATTAATAATTTATCACTATTAATTATTTTGATTAAAAAGGTTGTTTTTAATTATAATTTAGTAATTTTCACTATTCATCAGAATATGAAAGTTATCCGAAAAGTACCAAAATTTCAAATTAGGCTAAATTAGATACTCCGAATCCAAAAATGAAGTTCATTTTGAAAAATAAGATTTACAGAATTTAAAAAGTGGTTATTACTATTCATAACGGCTAGTTTTAATAATATTTTAATAGCATATCGTTGTTTAGTGAAACTCGGTATTGCGTATTACACACGCTATCGAGGAAGGTCGCGATTGCGTGTAATGCAAGGCAAGTCAAGGATGCATGTTGTGCAAGCTCCTTTTGGTGTAGCGTACAACACAAGACATTAATAAAATTAAAAAGAATATTTTTTATAAAATCTTGGGCTGTTACATTGATCGACTCACCAAGACTGCCCATTTTATCGCTATTCGGGAATACCTCTCTCTTGAACAACTTACAATGATATATGTGAAGGAAGTGGCAAGACTGCACGATGTTCCACTCTTAATTGTCTCTAACCGTGATCCAAGGTTCACATCTAAATTCTAGAGGAGCCTTCAACATGCTTTGAGTACTGAATTAAATTTCAACATGGCATGTCTCCCCCAAACCGATGGCCAGTCTAAAAAGAATATTCAGATGCTTGAAGATATGCTAAGAGCCTGCTCTCTTGAATTCAAATGTGGTTGGGATCAGAAACTCCCATTGGTTGATTCTCATACAACAATAGATTCCACTCAAGTATTCATATGGCTCCGTATGAACCTCTGTATGGAAAGCGATGTAGAACTCCAACCTGTTGGGATGAAGTTGGAGAAATAAATCTCCTTGGACCTGATGTTGTTCAAGAGATGACAGAGAAGGTTCAATTCATCCAAATACACATCCTAGCTGCTCAAAGTCAGCAAAAGATCTATGATGAAAACCTTCGAAGGGACTTGGAGTTCGACGTTGGAGATAAAGTCTTCCTTCAAATATCTCCATGGAAGAGAGTCATGCAATTCAGGAAGAAAGGGAAGCTAATCCCAATGTATATTGGCCCCTTTGAGATCCTTGACCACATAAGAGTCATGGCCTATCGTCTTGCACTTCCACCAAATATATCTCAAGTTCATGCTGTGTTTCATGTATCACTACTGAGGAAGTACATACAAGACCTCTCACATGTACTAAACTCAGACATGGTGCAGTTGGAAGATGATCTATCCTCTGAAGAGCAGCTAGTAAAGATTCTGGATCAGAGGGATAAGGTTCTACGCAACAAGACAACCCGTCTTGTCAAAGTGTTTTGGACGAACCATAAGTTTGAGGAAGCAACTTGGGAACCAGAAGAGGCAATGAAGGAGAAAAACCCTCACCTATTTGTGTAAAGTGAAATTTTGGGGGTGAAATTTCTTAAGGAGGGAAGAATGTACCGACCCAATGTTTTTCAATAGAAATTTCCCTTCTTATATTTATGTTATAAAAACACAAAATAATGAACTATTAAGTGATAAATGAGATTTAAACATAAGTTTGTCACTCTTATCTTTGGAATTTTGAAAATCCGACATACACGATTGTGTTCAAGATGATTTTTTGTAGTCTAATGAAAAAAATAATTTTTTGGTGAATAGTAACGTACCCTTAGGAATAGTAACATACCATTATGAATAGTAATATGACCCTTATGAATAGTAAATAATCCAACATAAGAGTAACATTACCTAAGAATTATAAAATAAAATTTAGACATCTTAGAAAGTGACAATTTGACCTTAGTAAACATTTTGGTATTTTGTAATTCATAAATAATTAATTATAATTCATTAATTAATTTAGAATAATATTTATTTCCTTAAAATGTATTCATAAATTATTGAATCAATTTATTATAGTTTTTAGATACATTTATAGGACCCTACGTAATTTTTGAAAGCATTATAAAATCGGTTTTACTCATAAAAACTGTTTTTTAAGTAAATTATGATTTTAATTAAATACTAAATTAATAATATTTAAAAAATTATTTTTGAAAAATGGACTTCATTTTTGGATTCTATGCACTGAAAAATGGTTGGGTTAAATATTTGGGATTTTTCGAAAATACTTGAATTTTTGCTGAATAGTAGGATGCATTAATTTACCATATAAATAAAACCCACTATTCCTAACATCACAAGTTATGTAAGCACCCAAATCCAGAACTCACATTCCTTATTTACTATTCTTGGTCATCCAAGACTCACTATTCCTTTTCTTTGGGGAAGATAATAAACTAATGAATTTTATATTAAGGGAACCCCTCTCCCCTCCACTATAAAAGCCACCCTTCACACCATCATTTCCTCACACCTCTAAAAATCCAATCCTTCTCTAAAATCTTCCCAAAAACCTTCTCTAGCCCCTCCCCCACGTCCGAGAGCTTCTGGTCTCATCAAAAGACCAAGATAAGGTATTTAAGGTGGTTCTCAAGAGAAGGATTCGAGAGGTAATTTCCCTCCCTCTTATCCTTTAATTTCCTTTCAAGTTCAAGTTCATTTCTTGATCTCTCCCCGCCTATCTTCATCAAATTTGTTTTCTAACTCTAGTATTATACATATAATGTAATTTTATGATTTTAATAGGATATTATATCATCCAACCCCCTTTCCCTCTTCCTTTTATTTTATTAAAGAGAATGATGTTCGTGAGGTGTTAATTTTTCACCTTCAAGAACGACATGCTTTCTACTTCCATTTATACCTTCATATCTGGTCATGAAACCATTTTTATGGTCGAAACAGAATATTTTAGGTGTATTTTGTTCTATTTAAAGTTCTGTAAATAACCTATGGATACATTACTAAGTGATAAGTTAAAACAAGTTCGTTGTGATACAAGAACCACCCAAATAACCATCATTTAAATCATATCTAATGATTCACCCACATGGATATAATATAATTAATTATAAGATGATTAAAAATTATATAATATCATTAATAATATTAAATATCAATTCTGTATGTTTACCCATATTCTACCCAAACATCAATTTATGAATACAAGTGAACCACCTAAGAAAAACCATAAAAACGAACATCCCCGAACAATGTTTTTAAACTCTATAAGTCATCCAAAGGAACATAAAATGACATAATGAAACCAGAATGAACCCTATTAATGTAAAAATGGTTCTGGATTTATAATTAATGAATATAATTTCATTATAAAGGATATTAATGAGAAGGAAGCATTCAGGTAGAAGGTTAGGGGAAATTCTCAAACCCAACTTTCATCCTTTGAGATCTACCTCTTTCACTCCATTTTTGATATGGTCACTCCTTAAAGATCATTTATTCATCATTGTATTTACTTTTATGGGATATAAATGTTTTCTATTGAATTTTATGTCAATCCAAATGTTTTTTGAAAGAACTCTTCTCTTAAGAACTCTACTTTTACCTCTCATTCATGGTTGATGGTTCTTGTATCATGTATGTTGTTCACACTTTCTTTTGGGAACCCAAAGATTATGAATGTATTATTATGAGATGAAACACATTCATTTCCATGGGTTATTTATGTTCATTTTTGATATGTGTTATATGTGGAAATCATGATAATGATAATGTTATGATGTGACGGGTGCGCCCGTAATTATTTAGAGCAATTATGAATGTTTCAAAGTGACGGGTGCGCCCGGAAATATACACTGCTCCAATGCATTAGGTAAAGTGATTAATCTCATGAGTAAATGTGAAGTGATGAATGAACTAGATTCTAGCATGGTTGAAAATTATGTGTGTCAGTTAACCACTAAGACATGATGTTTCATTTTTATGCTTTTCCACATTTCAAGTCTTATATTTTTGATTCCTCTCATGTTTATGATCTGTTTCCCATGTAATGATTATGCTCACCCCATGATATATTTCTCTTACCTATCATCTTACTGGGCTTCTAGATCACCCTTTTGATGTATTTCCTCAGGTGGCTACATGTATTAAGGAGAGGAAAAGTGCCAATAAGAATCTAGAGAAGAAGAAATTAAATAAATGTTTAGGCTTGGTGTTGTATTTGTTATGTATGGTCCTAGTTTACCCAAGACACTAAACCTTTGGATCCTCCATGTGTAATACTATTAATTTTTTATCTTTAAAATGATGTAATAGTAATGTAAGAAATGTCCGGATCGCTATAAATGTGGGATTTGATTCCTATCTGAAATAGATACGTAGGAAACCTACCTCAGGTCCAAACCCAATACCTCAATTCAAACATAATTCTCCCTAGTACACATTCTGAGTAGTCTTATCCAACATAGAAGTCCATACCCCTTCTTTGTTTCCTATTAAGCCATGAACTAATTCCCACGGTGAAAATTTTATTGGAACATTTCACCTAGATTTTCTTATCTAGATGATGTTAAACAACTTCATTTGGTCCTTATCATGTGACTTTAAAAGGTATGATGTGTCCCATTAAGTGGTTCAGAACTATGTGGGTTCAGATTCCCCTCACAAGGACATGCAGAAAGCCCATTCATTGGTTCACTACTAACATTGAAAAAAATCCCATCTCCCTATGTAATGTTACACTCTATGGAACCAAACTACGTGGCTCAAAACTAGAGCAGTGGTAATAAATAAAAAAAGAATCACTTGTAAGTCCATATGAGAGTTCCATTTATAGATAACAAGAAACACATAAAGATGTATCAATTGATTAATAACGTCAGATATGTGCAGATGATTTGAAATTGCATATATGATACTAATTTCTTGTTAATTGGAGCCTGATCCACCTCATACATGGGAATCAATGAAGTAATCATGAAAATATCTAAAATATATAAGAGAGAACTAGAGTATAAAATAATTTCTCCCCAAAGGTGTGATGAGATTGACCTCCCATCCTCTCGACCAATACAAGTTCTTAAGATTAATTGACCTAGTTTCCCAATGAGCACCTTCCTTTGGAATGCAATTCTATGAGTCAATATAGATATTGAACGGTTGGGTGTTTTTGGTTCCACGAATAAACCCCATTAGAAACTACACGAAAGGTACATGGGTTTGTGTGTCTGATTTGATGTATTTTCCACCAACACTAAAAAACTATATTCCATCCCCACATGACATTCAAGGACAAAACCAAAATTCAAAGTGAACAGTAGAGGTATGAAGACAATCACCAGATAGATATATAATTTAATGATTGTGAGAAAGTATTATTGAATATTTTTTTTCACAGAATAAAGTAATGTGATTAAAAAACAAGTTAAAGAAAATCCATATTTATACTAGTCCTTTTGTAATTATTGATTTTTTTATGCTAGTTTCTTATCACTTAGTGCTCCCACTGAACTTATTTCATGTTCATGATATATTCCCTATATCTCTCCTAATGATGTACGTAATAAATCATTATGATCTACTAAAATTAGATGTAATGAAACTATAGAAATATTAGTCCTTTGATTAAAAACTAATATAAATAATCTACCATATAGATAAAATACAATGGAATAAGGATACAGACATGGTTAAATTTCTATGGAGGAATCAGAATTTCAAGGTTGCTATAAGTGAACACGAGGATGTGATGAACCATAAATATACTCATTTTTTATATCCATTTTAGGAAATATAAATGATTGAAATATTATTAATGGGGTTTTATTTTAACAACCCATTTTTTTAAATTTATTTTTCCTTTTAAATAATCATTATGTATTTGATAAATTTCTGTACACGAAACCTTGAGTCTAAAGGAACGTTGATATAGTATACCTTTATAAAATAGTCTTTATATTAGAGTGCATTAATCAAATTAAGGAAAATATGAAATACATTTATAATGGAACATTATAATATATATTTATAGATCAATTCTTAGGAAATAAGCATTCAATATTTTGTAAATTCATTTTATATTTTAAAAAAATTGAGCTTTATTTGTTCTTCTGAGAAAATATTATAATTAAGTAATAACACTCTTAGAAATTTTATTTTATATAAATTATATAATTCTTTAAATAAGGATATCATAATTTTAATAAGGTGGGAATTTATGTATTTTTATGAAAATATTGACTATTATGTGAATAGAAAAAACAACTATTTTATAGAAATTTGTCTCTTAAATTTAAGTATCTACAATTTCAAATATAAATTTTAGTTGAATTAAAAATATAAATAGTTATTTTTTATTAAAAAAAAAATTTAATTTAATTTTAATCTATCATATTTATAATTTGGGTATAAAAATAAATTATAGAAAAAAAATGTATTTTTCTAAAAAATTGTTTCGCATCGCATTTCTCATGTATTTTAAAATGAATTTATTTCACTTATAGAGAATGAATTTAGTAAAATTAAATGATTGTATGGAATAATAAAAAATAATATTATATTATAAGGTATAATTAATTGTTCATACTTATGAATCGTATCTGAGGATAAAATTTATTACGATGATAAATGTTAAAAGGGACTAATGAGGGGTAAATCTAAATATTTGAGGGTTAAAGTAGCCAAGAAACTTATCTAAATCCAATAATATGAATATATATAGGTTATATATCATACTTTATTCAAACATGATCCATATTTTAGCCATTTATATTAATAATAAAATATTATATTTTAATCTTTTGAACAATTACATGTGGGTCTTCTCTATCCCTTATAAAAGGATGCCACCTCTTCTATCTTCCACACATGTCATGAGATTTAAAAATCTTCAATTAATTACCCTAAACACTTTATAAAATATATCTCAATGTCATATAAGTCCTTTTTGATCTTATCAAAATCCTTTTATCACTTAGGTTTTATTCAAATTGATGTTTCTCAATGAATAGGGAAAAGTATTAAGAGAGTACATTCAGTTTTATTTTTTCCTTAAACATTCTATAGGTATTTGGTATCCATTATAAAATAAAAACATAATTATATTAAATATATTTAACTGTTATTATGATGATTTTTCAACCATTTTACACATCCTTTCTATTAAAATAGAAATGGTAGTATCGCTCATGTGTATGTGTGGACTACCGTCTCCAGGTAACGATATGATTCATTATCCATCACCATATTCCATGGTTGTATATTAGATTGGATTTAATGTTTACATATTATATTTATTACATAATTACTCTTATGTAACTATAATATATAATATACCTTTTCACTTTTTAATTTTCTTGGAAATGATAACATCGCTCATGCTTATATGTCGACTACAACCTCCATAAAGCGATGTGGTTCATTTTTCATTTCAATTATAAATGGATTGTAATAATGATAAATTCAATGAATATGTATGATATATATGTTTTAATAATTATTCTATGAATTTTTATTTTTATTTACTATAATTTCATTCCGACCATTGAAAATTGGAAACGTCACTCGTGCGTATGTATAGACTACCGTCTCTATGGAGTGATGTAATTCAATTTTCACTAACACTTAGTATGAATGGTTATAAAAATGTATATAATGAATTAATAATAATCTTATATCATGAATAATATTTCTAAAATTATGAAACCATGAAAAACATTTAGGTATTGAATCCATTGAATTGAAACATGCATGATGAATTTATCAGTTTTCAGTAAAATATCCATTTTAAATAAAAACTTTTAGTTAAGGTATAATTGAAAATTTTAATGGAATGGAAAATATTATGTTATGTACTAATTAATTTATTAAATTTATTTATAATAAATAAATATTTATTATATATAATATTTGAACGCATACGAATCCATGCATGACAATGCGTAAGGGGTTTATGTTACAAAGTCATTTCTTTTCATGATTATCTATACTAAATTTACAATGAGGGAAATCATTTTTATTTTTAACACTATAACTGAAATATTGTATTATAAACTATTTATTTCAATATTTTTTAAATTTATTATTAAAATTTGCTACATTTTTTACTTTGAATGATTGAGAAAATGTTTTTATAAAAATTGGACCTTATTTCTTCTTTAATTGATTAAATTTTTCTACCATGTCCATACTATCCATATTTTTTTAATGAATGTTAATAATTATAAATAAAATGTATTAAAATTTTCAATTTTCACTACAATTTAATTTATATACAAAGAGTTAAAGAGTAAACTTTTTAAAAAATTATTTTTCCAAAAAAACATCCTTTTATCACTTTTTATAAAGGTTTGAAAGAAATGTTTTATTTTAACATATACGAAATGAAAAATTTATTATCACCAATGAAATTATTTTACTTGAATATTCCTTTATATTTTTACATTGTTATTTTTAGATAAAATGATTTTCCCAATATTTAATAAATTTTCCGTTAATGTTAAAAAAAAGAAAGGGCTATTTTCTCATGATCCCAATGAATGTTTTTAATAATATTTTAAATGTATTTTTCATCTATTTCAATATTATTTAATTATTAATGTTATTCACTAAGGATATGATCTTCAGATACCATCCACTTTATTTTTTCAGATGGATTATAATTATGATTATTTAAGGATGATTCTATGAAACCCACTTCTTTCCCACGGGTTAAATAAGGTATGATATATATATATATATATATATATATATTCATATATATATATATATAAAACCTCTTTATTTTACATGTGTTATTCTATGATGACATGATTTAATGAAACATATTTCCTTTTCATGGGTAATGATGTGATGAATTAATGAATATTTTTATTATCTTCTATCAAATTTATGGTTTATTTTAATTTGATGGGAGGTTCATTATATCCCTAGAATTCATTAGGTTATGATGGATAACTGAAGATATAAGTATGGTATATTTGAAACTTATTTCAGGTTCACACCATTATGCATGTACCTATTTTCATTTCCCTATGTTAATGTGTGAACTTATTTTTATGTCCACCAGTTTATACATGGAACTGTTATCCTGTACTTAAGTTTATGTGAGGACCTAACTAAATATACATAATTTAATGAGTGAACTAGTTATTGATTATAATTTTTCACAATGTAAAGTAGCATATATTGGTACCAAATTTCTTCCTTTATGAAATTCTTTCATGTCACATGGTTGATTATTGATGATTCAATGCTCTTATGATTTTTTCATTTATTATGATAGGGCGTTTATTCTTGTACTCTCATTAAGTATATTTTATTGATTAGGTCTGAATTACATATGTTATGATTATTTTATCGTTCTATTAATCTCATGTATGATCATTGATTGATATAAAATATGGTTAACCTCACTAAGCATCTGATCTCTCCCTTTATTATATTTTCTATCCCCATGTTTGGATGAAAATTTCGAAATATGATATATTTAAAAGGGTAATAGCATGTTGTAAAATGTGAGAGTTGTCTAATATCATATGTAAAATTATATATATATATTTTTTAGTCTCTAAATACACTAAACCTTTATGTTTTGGGGGTTTTTATAATACTGTTATGTATTAAGTATTTATATAAAATGATGTAATATAATGGTATGTTATGGTCGGGTCTCCTAAGAAGGAGGGTGAGATATTGGGAAAAGATATGGAGTAGGTTCACCCACATGTATTAAGGTATGATCCTTTATATTTTGGTTTTTAAGTAATCCCATGATTATATTAACATGATAGGGCATGGTCCCCTATATGAAAGATGGATTTGGGTTATCCCTTTTATGTTGAGGTTTAGTCATCCATAAATGGAGTCATTAATTTATCATATTTTTGTATGTTGTCCTACTTCTTGGGATTTGATAATTCCATATATATTAGAGTGTGGTTCTTTATAGGGTCCTGGTACTCTTTTAGTTGGTACACACATACCATTATAAGGTGTGGTCACCCACTACAGTCCCATAGAGTTACTATTTATGTTATGAAAGTATAGTCGATTGGGAGTAATGATAATTATCATATACTATCATATAGATTCATTTTGAATATTATCACCCTTTTGAGCCTTTGTTGTTGTCATAAAAGTATAGATAGCTTCATGACTGTCTACTTTGGGTATTGTAAGACTTATGCTACCCTAGGCATCACCGATTTTTTATGTGATAGGATCATTCCTGGAGTTGATAAATAATGATTGGTATATTTCATTTCCTATGTTTATCTTGAAACTGGAGCTTATCTAGTTCCCTTGGAATACCTTATGGTGTTACCCAGACTTAGGTTTTAACTGACTTATTAGATAATATTTAAATTTATTTTAGAGTTCCCTAATTGGTATGTTTACACTCACCCCTAAACTGTATTCATGACCACATATGTTGTGTTTACACATATGTCTTATTAATAAGAGATACCATTAGAGGACATGGAGGTAGTGGAGTCTGAGGATATTTTACACAAAAGATGAGGATAGTTCATAGAGGTGAACGTTATAGATGGAGTATATTCCAAGAGACCATGTATATTGGATATTTTATTCTTTACCAAGATTTTTCTTTACCAAGTATTTACTATCTTCTACATATGGATTTTTCCTTTTAATATTTTTATTTTTTGGCTATGTTCCTTATATTTATTCTCCACACTCACATTGTTGAGAATTCTATTTTCATATTTATCTACCTGCGTTATTGGTATTTATTTTATATCAGATATGTATTTATATATTAGGTTTTTATAGGATATAGACTCCCATTTATGTTTTTATTTTTGGTTCCAGTCAACATCCCTTGGCGTATTAAAGGTGGTATTGTAGTGGAACACACATATTTTCTTTGACCTAAGTGGGGTTATCATGGGTTAGGTCATATTATAATGGTATCTGAGAAGTTTGAGTCTTAGGGGTTATGTTATATGTTAGTTTACTTTTGACGTGTTGTTATTGAATTAGGTCTACAATTTATAGGGGGCCTTGATATTGGTTATCAGAATAGGGAGACAAGTGTAGGTGTGGAGGCTAATATAAATTTTCACTATGACTATAATAACTTATTAGTCAACACAAAACTATAAGGTATTATATATGGGGTATAAGTAAGTGAGAACATGTATCATTAAATATTTAGTCATGATGTTTCTTGTCACTCATATGTCAGCTAACCCAAATATTCTATAAGTAAATTGCGGGCTCCTCTCCATTAGTACGCGATTCTACCCATAGAAAGATAGATATTATTTAAATAAAGGGTCATGATATCCCCTCACCAATCCCTAAACCTCATTTAATTTAGTTATGAGGTATTATATCCCTCTTAATATAGTTTTTATCATTCAATAATTATTCTTAGTGCAGTTATTCATCATATAGTTGATATAAATTTCTACTAAGACGAAATGGAATAACATTTTTCTATATTTTCATTATTTTCTCCGGTGATAGATGGCTCATTATATTTTCAGGTTATTATAATTCTCAAATAATATAGGATTGATAGGTATATCACATTCAGGCTACCTGTATGGTTTATACATCAGTCAACTAGAAAACAATATTCACATTTTATTTCCCTTTTTTGGTGTACTATATCATTGTTTAGTGTTAATGTGAATCAAAAACCATACTATACTACCATTATTATGGATCAATATTATTTTTTTTACAGTTAGATCACTTTCTATGCATGATTCAAAACTGATTTCTAGGATCTCAGAAGTTTGAGTAGGGTCACTGGTATGAGATTCAAAATTATGGTTGTACCACTCATTCCTCCATTAACTATACCAGATACCTATGATGAGATATTAATGGTTGATACTTTCCTAGAGTATTACACACAAAATTTGAAAATATTATTTCTTTTCTATGTATATATGGACTAGTTCTACATATATATCCCCATGGTGAGGAAAACATTGAGATTTGTCACTTCCCTATATAAGGATCTAACAGCTTTCTAGTAGGTTGTCCCAATAGGGAGTCAGTGATGTGGAAGCTAATATTGGTAGAATATTATTTTTTTACTATATAAATTTACAACCTTCATGTAATCTCCACTAATGTCAAATTATTGGTGATCATATTCAAGATAGTTGTGTGTGATGGTTGACTCATAGTTTGTGGTAACTGATAGGGTTGGAGGTATGACTCCTGTTATCTTCACAGACACTCATGTTGGTAAATTTCATCTTAATACATTTTTCCAAAAAATGTTATTTTTAAAGAGTTATATGTTTCATGTAGATATCCAAGTATAATACTCTTGTAAATAGATTTATATTGATGGTAGTCAACCTATTTTCAGGGATTCTTACTGTGTGAATTTTCAATCTCGTGAGGAAGATAATTTTAGGATAACAGTTAATCATCTAGTAGTCGGTGAGCTTAGAAATTATAGATATTAAATATATAAAATTGTTAACCTGTATTGGTTTTTAAACCTATTAATATTATCCTAGATGATATATCAACATTACTATCATTGAGTATTCAGTTCCCATATCTACTTGATTCAGTGGTTGTACCAATTTCCCCTACAGTTAATTGGATAACTATTCTTAGATAAAGGAGTTTGAACATAATTAGTGGAAATATTTTGGGAGGTTTTTAATTTGGACAAATTTAACCTTCAAAACTAGTATTTAATATAAATAAATCTTAGGTTTGGTGGGTAAAATCACCAATTTTTGTAGAATGATTCTCCATGGGCATCATTTTAGGCAACGCTCGCACATCTCAAAATTCCTAATGTTGTTTTGGATGTAATAAACTCCATGATGTGATTTTGTTGATCCAAATTATGTTTTTAATAGTTTTTATTTATTCCTCCCACATTTGAAAAAAACTAATGGTGAGAATCTTGTGTGCTTATAGGTTGTCTCTGACATTATTCAAGAACACCAATTGTGTGGAGACCCTCATTAGTGAGAGATTGGGGTTTGAAAATTAAAATTTATAATAATAATATTGAACTGAATGATGTAGTGAGTCTCCTATATTAAACTCAAGGATGTATTGTAATGGGTTGTCTAAGTGGTGTAGTGGAATGGTGGTAGCTGATTCCCATTGCAATATTTTTTGTGATTATCTAATTTTGTTGAGGTTTGAGCAGATTTCCTCGATGGTTGAATGCATGGAAGAGGTGATATATATTTCACTAGTTGAAATGATCTTAACATCTCTATGAATATGAGAGTCTCTATATGACAACTATGTATTTCAAATCATGTGGAATCTAGTATTCATAGATAGTTCTCTTGAAACATCTAGTTAATGGTGGGGAGTAAGTCAAATTCATTTGGGAATTGACTAGTGATGTATTAAAAATAGTCATATTAAATAGAACTAATTAGTTGATAACTAAGGTTCCTCAGTGTGTATGGGACCTTGGTGGTAGTAGAGAATTAGTGTTTGTTTTTTTACTACATGAGTAATGTATTAAAATATGTCTCCCTAAGGGTTGTGGTTTTAGCTACATAATTATAGTTGTTATTATTATAGGGATCAGAGCCAACATAGTAGGTTTATATTAATGGTTAAGACCATATACATCAAATTGTGGAAGATTTGGTTACCGATGAGCTGTAGGTTTTTTAAGGGTAGTTTGAAGAAGACGATATTATTCCATAATGTTCTCATTTTCTGATTTCATATTGATTATCTAGAACCAAAATAATAGAACTTTGGTATTAGATGTGATCTTGTGTTTTTTAAATTTCTCATTAATGGAGGGGAGCATGATGCTCTCTCTAATGGTTACCTTAATCTTGAGCCTTTATAAAGATTATATCTATGGTTTATGGTTTTCTTTATACTATGTGGATAAATCAGTGATTCTTATAAATCTTATTAATGTTGAATATTTTCAGAAGTGACCACATGGGATCTTTTACCATTTCTAAGGATGTATTAATATAGGATTGAGTTAGATAATTCCCATGTAGATGTGAAGAATGTATTCTTGAGTGGGTGTTTCTTTGGTTTGACAAGGGCCTCAACCATCAAGTGTGTTTATCATATACATGATGGTAGGTTATATTTCATGTGAAGTAATTTGATGACCTTTTGATTAATACCTTTTATTTTTTACCTTTTGAGGATGGAAATGTTTAAAGGTGGGGATGATGTAATGGCATAATTTTTTTAAAATAGATTATTAATTAATTTTTATGTCTCATAGTTTCGGTCCTTTAAAGAGGGTAAAATGATAAATTTACCCTAGTATGTGTGTCATGAACTTCTTCAATAGGTACCCATCCTATAATAAAAGTGAAGAGCTGAGTAACCCTAGAAACTTTCCTCCAATATTCTATGATTTATTGACTATTATTGAGGGTATAAAATTCACACATATGGGTGAAATTACCCTCAAAATGTATAGTAAATGATAAAATATCCACCAATAAATTCCTTAATAAAATATAAACCAATTCCAATACATGTAATTTTATAAAATTCTAGACAAAAATTATAAATACCCTAATAAAAAAATTCAACAGAGACCAAAAAAACAAATGACCCTTGAACAACCTATATGATCTACTAATTCCCGACTTGATCACCAACTCACACCCAAAAACCTGAAATACCAATATAAGGTTGAATATACAAGTATACTCAGTAGGATACTCCCGAAAACCTCTCACAATAATTTAGAATAACCATACTAACTTCTAGTGAATAAATAGTGAAACAACTCATTACCTAAATTAGGACAATAACATTTCCATCCTCATTGAGGTGCATCACCAAATAAGTCAAAGAAGTTGGTAACATAATATAAAATGCATATATAGAATTAAGGTACCCCATAACAACTTTCCAAGTGAATGAGTCACCCTAAACCCCAAAAATCACTTGTCCTAGTGATACCATCCCCTCTATAAGTAATAATGGATGACTGTTCTAATGCATCACAACCACCACCACATATTCATAGACACACCACCTTCAAATCCCCATAACCTCATAATAGAATCGATATCCACCACAACCCATGTAAAAACACGCTATACCTTAATCAATTATAGAATATGAATAAGAACACTATTAATAACCATAAATCATAATATCCTGGATACATTTATACACTAAATTATTACGCCACCACAACACCTATATATAGGTCATAAACATGATCCATTAAAACTCATATTAGTACATATCCTATATCTATAATCCACTATATCCTACATATGACCACATACACACAGTGTATGAAATATATGGGGGTAGTTGGAGTATTTATTCATCCATATCTTTAATAACAAAGATATTATGAGAACCCCTATAACCCAAAGTTATATATGGGTGTCGATTACGGTATCCAACATAGGTGGTTGATTATAAGAAATAACAAAACAAAAATGAATATTATAGAACACAACCATTATATTGGAAAATATCATATTCAAGACTTAATCAATAACTAATGTCCCATGTGAAAACCCAAATTCCATTAATAAGGACTCATAAACTAATACTTTTCCAAGTAGATAATATTCAACCTTCAACACATAAACTAATCACTTATTATTAATCAATTACTAGTCCTTAAATAATTTACAATAATCAATTAGGGATTTCTATTTTCATTAACCATTTAATGTCATTTAGTTTTTTTTAAACATTTTAGTTCTATTTTTCATATCCATGATCTTTTAATGGTTTACCCAAGCTGTAGATTCTATTAAATAACATATTGTTTTCCACTACATTAATTATTAAATCTTAGAGAATCATCCTGCCCTTAATCAATTCATTAATTATTACCATCTATGATTTTGTGTAATAAGACACAATTATTCCTACTTCAAGGAATTATATAACAAAAATATAATAAGTAATCATTAGAATGAAATAATAACCTAAAAACTATGTAGGGATCCTATCCTAATCCAACCATCCTGAAACCATCTTCAATACCTTTCCACACTATCCCTCTATCAATTGCATCAAGCTGGGCCCACAATAATATCAACACATCTCAATCTTCACTGTATCAACCTAGAATACCATGGTTTATATTAAAATCAAAAAAATGTCTCTATATAATTATATATATAAATTTGAAGAAAATGAAAATTCTAACTGAAGCAATGTCAATATGAAATCAATAATGCTTCAATTAATGCCTGATATCTTGTAGCCAACAAGAACCAAATTTATTCAACAAATAGTATTAATTAGAATAGTCATCATATTTATTTAATATAATAATTAATAAATTCATTATGAGTAGGTATCAAAAATAAAAATTACTAAAAAAATTAGAAAATAATAATGATGATAATCATCTAAATCATATACCCATGGAAATTCCACATAGTGTTAATAAATTATAAAGAATGATGATAAAACCAATGAACTTCCTTAGCATGATATATTTATTTTTTTAACTAGTTTTAGTTATGAAAAATATTAATTGAAGCATAGATAATAATAAAAAAATTTCAATCACACTACCTATAAAATATCATGAGGCAATAACATTAAGAATAGACCTAATTGCATGAGAGAAAACACTTCCATACCTTAAATTATTTAATCTTTTGTTATTATATTCTTTAAAGCAATATCAACAATTTTCAAATTAGAAACCAATGATTGATAATCCCACATTATCATATAATTAATTTGATAATTATCAAATCCCTTACCTTAATATGAAGCTTTAATGGTCACCTAACTAGACTAGAATGAATGAAAAATGTCACCAATACAAATCCTCTAAATTATCGGCTAATTCCTAAAGACACCATCCCATCATAAATCCTCAATAAATCACTTATATTAAATCCAAAAAATAGAGGAATAAATACTTACATTTATTGGATTTAATTAATGAGAGAGGATATAAGAAGATGAAAGGCAGATAGTGATACATTGGATCGAAGGTAGTTATTTCAAAATGAGAAGGAATATAGATTAATCACAATGGCCTAGTTTTAACCAAAATACTCCCAAAAACACCTAGGGTTTGAGGGGATAAGGAGGAAATATAAATAATTTGAGAGGCAACCAGAATATATAGATAAGACTTAAAAATACATCGTCACAGTGTGGTTGGGATACATCATTTTGTAATGGGCCAACATCTGATATATAATATGATATCCCATTATGAATCCCACATTTACTCATAATAAATTACCATTTCTATGATGAAAATTAAGAGTCTCAAATCCCGGCTAATGTTTGATCCCATAATAATCAAACCCCATAAGAATCATGATGAATCTTATGAAATTATTACTTATCTAAAACAACCCTATATTAAACTATGGGCATCCCTATCAAACATGGTAAAATGACTCTTAAAGAGGTAAAACCTTGGGAACTAACAAATAGGTATTCATTTTGTGATAGAAATACCTCACAAAATGATGACAAAAGTAAAAAATGTTATATATAAGATATTAAATTAATATGTAAGGTAAAATCCTACTAACAATAACCTCATGTTTTATTTAATGGGAACTCTATATAAAAGGGGTGATATGTGAGGAATAATTATGTAATAATAAATCCTTATATGGTTATATATATGGTTTTACTATAATAACAAATGGATTTCACTTTTCTTAAATTCTCCTCCACACTCTTTATTATATGACCTAGATGGTCACAACCTTTTTAGACTTCCATCCGGAAATAATTTGGCACTGAAATCTAACATATTATTCCACCAATCCATAAAACTTATTCATAACATGAAACATACCATCATTATAAAAAGAAACCATCACAATGTAAATCCCATGAAAACCCACCAAAATCTTTATATAACCCATAAAAGTACTAGAAAGCATCCCCAGACTCCCTCAACACCTATGCAATGAAAATGGAAGGGTTTCAAAAAAATAGTTCCCTTATATTTTATACTTCTAAACTAATTATAATCATATATAATAAAAACCAAACCTAGGAATAAAATATATGTGGGGGGTGGGGATAATAAAACAAACACTTTGAGAGATACCTAAAAAATAGGGATCTCACTATAATAAAATTTTAATAAACACATCACATGGAAGGGAATGAAGTCATATATCATCATCAAAATCTCATCAATTAATCTAGGGTATTAAATTTGTTCTCAACAAAATAAATCCTAAAAAAACTCAAAATATTGAGTAATAATCTATGACTCCCATTCTGAATTACTCCCTCTAGCGTAAAAAAATTATTTCCTCATTGGGGTTTTAACATCATATATTGGATAACTAAAATTGAAACCCACACCAATAATGATTTAATGTCAGTTATTGTATAAAAGACATTAAAACTTGTTTTTCAATGAAATTTATATGAAAATTGAAATTAAAACCATATTACTATGGGTTTGCAAGTCAGTTATTCAATAATAATTGTTAAAATGTTGGTTTTAACATCATTTATTATATAACCAATGTTGAATCTTAGGTTTTAATATTACTTAGTCAATAACTAATTTCAATTAAGAAAAAATACATGATTCCTTCTTTTTTATCATTTGATCGACACCCCATTTTGTGAAAGCCTATTCCCCACCCTCATGAGGACCCTCCCTTTGACCACATTCCTTCTCCTTTTATAGTATTCCTCCTCACCTAGCCTCATTACAGATTCTTCTGTCCCATTACCCCATCGTCTACCACGTTAGGGAAATGTGAGTTTTATTATGAATCTTTTTTTTGAGTTGAAATATAATTGACCATTGATCTCAATTTTTATGCACCCTCATTATTCTATATAAGAAACTTTGTCCATATATTGTAATTTTATTCTATTGGTTACGAATATACTAATTATATCTATTTTTTTAATTTATATTTAATTTTTTAGAAAATTTATTACATGTTTTTTATTTTTTTGTCGTATTCATTTATTTATTGTTGATATAAATTTTTTAGTAAGTTATTATATTGTATTAATGTTTATATAGTGTAATTTTATGTTTTGACTAAATATTTATATGGTTATATATTATTCATTATTAGATATATATATATATCATGATTAAATGTATATATTAATTCATATAAATTAATTATGTTTATAAATTTTTATATGTTTACATAACTAAATGATTATATAAATGTTTATTAGTTTATATTTTATTATTATTTAGATTAGTTGATTATTCAAATGTATATTAATAAATGAAAAGAATTATTTTTTTTATTAAATGTTAATATAAATATGTATATATTTTTATTTATATTTTTATTTACTTGTCCTGTTAAGTTTATATTTCACTTGTTTTTTTTGCGTACGGTTTAATTTTTTATATATTATTAATTTTTTATATATTTTATATAAAATATTTATATTATTATATATTTTATTTTTTATATGTGTAAACATAATCTTAAGATATTTCTCTTCAATTTATATATATTTTTATTTTATTAATTTAGTTGTTTATATATATGTTTAAATGCTAATATTTTTCAATATATAAATATATTGTATTGTGGTTTTAGGTAATAAATTGATCATAATTGGATAAAATTCTTGAAGAAATTGTGATGAATTTTAGAAAGGGGTTAGTTCATTCATTTAATTTTATAAACTAAATATTGAGAACAAATACGTGATTTTCTATCCCTTTGTGAAGTGTTTAAATAAGACAAAAATATGGTCTAATAAAATAAAAGACAATTTTATTTTATATGGTTTTTATCATACATAATAAAAATGGATATAAAATGGTGAAATAAGAAAAAATGTTAAGATATAACAAATAAAATATTTTAAATATCATTTTGAGGATATTCAAGATGAATAAATTAATGGTGTAGGTGTGTAAACCTTAGAAAAAATATAATGTCTTGAATGATTGTATATGCCAATTTATTGTTTTGGGTTCTTTCAAGAAAACAAAATCCATGTTAATTGGGAACTAAGGGAATTTCAAAAAATAACTGTAACAAACAACCAACCAAGAAATAAAAATTAAAACACTATAGAAACGAACAATTAGAAAAATTCAAAATTAAAAACCTAAAAGATTCTAGATAGGAGGATCACCTAGAGTTGGTAATGATTCCTCAAGTTTCATATTAGAAATATTCTTGACCAATGAATATAGTCTCATCATAATCATAGATAATAGGAACTGCATGACTCAAGATATATTCCTTATATGAAAACCAAATTCATGTCACATTCCAAAATCAATAGCCATTGTAGCCACTCAATGTAGGTGGCTACAACTCCTGTGACCACCGAAAACTTCACCTATAACCATCATTAATGAGAATCACTGTTCACAAAGACATAATAATAATTCATCCATAAATCAAAAAATGATAACCCAAACAAAATATCACCTCACCATCCATTAGTAATATTAGAAAAAAATGCAGGAAAACCATAGAAATTGAAAACAAACACTAAGGTATCTTAATAACTAAATATATAATCCATCACCATGATGAATTCTAGAACATACAAATAAATATAATCAACCATTTAAGATATTCTAAATAACTCCATACCTCCACCACCATCATGTTGTTTCAAACCATCACAAGCATCACTAGTTGCATCTTCTTAGAGACTCAAAAAAAATCTCAATTCTCTTGAGAGAACCATCTGATAAGACAAACATCTACAAAAAAGTGAAGTTGGGTGAGCACAACATAGGTATGGAATAATGAAATAATAAAACCTAAAACAACCTCCAAAGAGAGGATCCTGTGATGATTTAATATAAGAGAACTACTCTTGTATGTAATTTTAATAGCTTGGTAAAACCAACTCCTTGTGCTGACAATATAGATCTAACAAATGGCATATCATGTTTAAGGAAAAATAGAAGGAAAATTAGGGAAGCCAAAATTTGGACTAAATTGAAATATAGGGTAATGAAATGGAATAAATAATAATGAAAGAGGGTGAAGGATGTCACAACCAATTCATGATATGATAAAGATAAATGAATATGGAATTAGGAATAAGAGAGATCCCATGAGATAAAAAAGCTGAGTGAATGATATGACGATTATTGGTTGTTAACATAGAGGGGAAGGAGGAGTCTTCACTGAATGAATTAGTCATTTGATCTCCCCATTTGATATACCATTCATATAATAACCCTAGAATTGTGAAATAAGAGATGTGAATCCACTCCATGGATTCCACTCCTTAAAAACATTCATTCACTTGAAATATTATGTGGAGATAATGGAAAACCTTTGTTCCTAGGTTACAATAAATTTTTTTTTTCATAATTGTGGATATTTTTTAACATAAAAGAAAGAAATAGTTGTAGAAATAACAGTTTCACTAAATTTTTTGTATATTTGAAAGAGTTTCTTCCAAAATAAAATAGGGTTATATATTAAAACTATAATTCAAAAAAGGTCAGTGGGAGTAGATAATCATATATATATATAGTACCCATCTATATTGGGCTATATAGAAAGGAATGTAAAAATTTAACATTATTTCTTAAATATGGGATATCACGACATAAAATGGATGAGAGATCCAACTGTGATGCATTCTCAGGGATAGGAACCAAACCTCTTACCAATTCAATCTTGTATCATTGAATAATTTCACTTTTGATGAATTTATTTAAAAATTATAAATATGAAATCATGGTGAGATAAAATTTACATGCGTAAATATTTTATGGAAACGTTTTTCACCTTTATGATTCAATATAATATAATAGATTTGATTAATTAATTCATAAATTTGGAAATAATGTTTAAAATCACATAATGCAAATTTACATAGACGGATTATAATATATCAAAGCCTCTATAGCCAATATTTTTAATGACATATTATGTTTGTTTTTTATAACCAACCCCCATAGATTAGAATGATAAAAAAAATGTTATAATGAGATAGCTGATTTTTGGACCCAAATAGCCTCAAAATGATATTTATGTATATCAGTAACCAATGGTTGATGATTTAAAATTTTAATGGGTGGTATGTTTTAAGGGTTTGGATGCATGAAAGAAAAATAATTTTTTTCTTTTCAGGATATGGAAATGTTTTTTATAAATTAATTTCATATAAATGTATTAGTATTTTAATATAGTGTTAATAAATTTTTCTTAATTTGTTGATAATGGACTTTACATCATCAATTTTTGAATGGGAGAAAGAATATATACCTTGGTCATCAAATATTTTTATTAATAGATCAGTGTGACTGACAATTAAAAAATGAATTTAATGCTTTACAAGTGTATGATTTCCCCCCACAACCTTTATAAAATTATGAATATTAAAACAATTTGAGAAACATCAATGCCAAATTGGGGAATGAAAAAGGATTGTCTCATCAAAAAATAAATGTATGAGATAGTCCATCTTATTTAATATACCTTATTTGATATTTTTTTATGTAAAACATTACATTGATGTCATACATGTTGAGAAAATTACATGCCATGTTTTATTGAGTTATGTATCAACAAGTTTTATGAATTTATGTATGTTAGTATCCCAATATCATAGTATCTGGAAGTCAATAGTATTGTTTAGTGAATCTGTCACTTAAATGTTACGTCAGTTTCACAAGATTTCTTAATAGTAACATATTAATACATTTTAACCAACTTAATTGAGGTTCAACAATATATATCTCCACATATTTCAATATTGAAGGCATGGTGTCTAAAAGAATAAAAATTGGATGATGAATGATTTAAAATAATTTTTTTATGACATAAGAAGAAATTAAAGACTTATTCATATGTTTCTAAAACATTGAAATAGTTATCTGGGGGACCAGTGTTAATGTGGTCATAGGGAGTGGTTTTTCCATTAATGGAATTAAGTTTCCCAAACAATATCTGACTAGAATGAGTACCATTCAATATAAAAGATCTATGGTTATTTTTTAATAATTTCTATTTTGTGTGAAAAGAAAAAAAACCTAATTATATAATTAAAAATTCATTTTGGAGTTATTGACGACATGTGAGAAATTGATTATATTAAAATTTGATTATACATATTTATTGTATCTTAGTTAATAGTGAAGGTGGATTGAAACATTAAGATTATTGATTTATTCTTGATCATTTGATAATACTTATCTTCAATGTTGAATTCTTTATCATGGGGATGCATGAGAAACATGAATTTTATGTTTTTTACCCATCAAATGATCAGTAGTACATCATTTTCAAGGGAAAAAGTTTCTTAGGAGATGATAATTTTAATTATTTTTTAGGGTAAAGTGTGATTTCTTCTCCCTTTATAACATTAACAAAGGATAATAATGAATATGTTGTAAAAATATTCCATGCTATATCAAATCATCATGTAGAACAGAAAAGGGAAAACATAGTTACTCTCTTAACTATAATAGTAAATATATATTTTTTATTTTTTTATTAAACTTACACATTAAAGAAAATATTGTTGTACATTATATTTAAATATATAGATTCTTATCAAATAATTATTTTTTATTTATTTTTATATTCATACTTTTTTTATTAAAAAAATTGGTTAAAGATTCCTGATATCATAGTTTTGATGCAGTTATTTCATAATATTATTTGTTTTTAGGTATATACATTTTTTCTTATCATATTAGTTAATATAATAGGTATTATTTTATTTTTAATATGAGTAATCAAATTTAATTAATTTTAATAATTATTTAATCAAAATTAATATAGTTACACCGAATTGAAAATATTTAAATATTCACCACTTATTCTTTTTGATATATTATTATATTTTTGGTTAAATAAGTCTGAAAAAACTATTTTTCTATGATTATTTATTTGTATTAATGTTTTTTAGGTATACACATTTATTTATATTTATTAATTAATATAACAGATATAAGTTCCTTTTTATTTTGGATAATTAATTTTTTATAACTAACAATCATTTAATTTTAATCAAATATTGGTATATATAATTTCATTAAGTTTGTATACATCTATTTAAATGATTGAAATAGGTGTAGATGAACATTTACTAGGGTATGTGGATATTTATTAATATAAATATATTTATAATTATTAAATTGCTCAATGAAAATAAGTTTTTTCAATATTATTTTGAAATCTTCTTTTTTATATAAGGAATATAATTCCCAAAGTTGGTAGTTGTGGGATTAAACTTGTACCAAATCACTAAATTGATAATAGGGAGAAAATTATTTTAATTAAAAATTATGACACATTTGACATAAATTAAAAATATTTCACTAGTTATATAACCACTAAGAGTTGTTGTAAGATCAATATATAATATCTTGATTAGAGGAGTGTAAAGTAGACATTGAAAGATAATATGTAGGAGTTCATAATAAAAAACTATATAAACATATTTTTTTTCAAATGGTTCAAATATAATATATTTTACATGACTAAAAGTTTATATATTCAATTAAATAAAATTATTGTTATATTCAGTTACTGACAACATTTGACTTCCAGGATGAGAAAGAAATCATGTAATGATAATTTTTTGTCATAAAATTAATTTGACAATTTTTTTATTTTTTTAATGACTTATTAATTTATTTATATGTAATAGGAATATATGAAATCTAACTTTTTGATCTTTTTGTATAATGAATACCATCATACCATACACATGGATTGTATCCTTTATTGGAGGAGAAAATGATTTTCAAAAAGTATTGTAAATTCAGAGTGAAATCGTGTACAGAATATTAAGTGTTTATTATTTTTACAATATCTTCCCTCACTCACCATGAAAAATAAAAAATGGAGAGAATGAATAAATAGGGAATTTTCTTATTAATCCTTAAAAAAATAAGTCAATAAGATTCTAATAAATTAATTATTATTTTTCGTGAATATTAGTATTTTACGAATTCATTTACATATATAACATTTATATATTTAAGTTCATAATGAATTTTTTTTGAATGTGATTACAATTAATTTTATTCTTCATGTTAGGATTGATATTCCTAGGACTGATTAATGAAATCATGAACCTTGCGGTCATGTAAGAGGATATGAGGTGGGTGTTAGCTTAAAAATTATTTTGGACATCCTAGTATGGGATCAATGGAGGAATAATACAAGGGAAAATATATTCCATGAATGTAGATAATTGATATATTAATTAGTAAATAGTTAATAACATTAAATCATATGTGTAACATATTTTACAAAAATTGTGAGATAGGCACAACCCATAATAACTACCTATCTAAATCCTCCACCTCCCCATTTTTCAATAAATTTTGTTTATCTAATTTGTGAAGAATTATCGTCATATAATAATTGTTATACTAAGAGAAACATAATACACATACAAAATCATAGATTTTTATTAATGGATCACCCTAACCGATGATAAAAAATAGAGTTTTATGGTTTATAGGAGTTTAATTTCCACCCACAACCTTTTTGAAATTATGATTGTTAAAAAAAATTGGAAAAAAATGACACAACTGAAAATGAAAAATGTCTGGGTTATCAAAAAATATATTGATAAAATATTCCATCTTATTTAATCTACCTTATTAGATATTTTTATAGGTAAAACATTACATTGATGTTATACAAATATATAATAATACATGTGACAGTTTTATTGAGTTTTGTATCAAAAAGTTGTATGAAATTAAGTTTGTTAGTCTCCCTATATCTTGGTACATGGATGTCAATAGTGAATATAGGGCAATCTGTGACTTAAATTTAATTTCAGTTTCACAGGATGTATTAATACCTATAAATTAATAAATTTTAAACAACCGATGTGAGGTTCAACCATATAAATCCCCACATTCATCCATAATGAATGCATAATTTCTTAAAAAAATAATTTTTTTGATGAATAAAATAAAAATAATTGTTTTATGATTTAAGGAGAAATTAAAAACTTATTGATATGTATCAAAAACATTGAAATAGTTATCCAGAAGACTATGTGTTAATGTAGTCACATGGAATGGTTTTTTCATTAATAGTAATAAATGTTTCACAAAAAATCCAGATAGTGAGAGTACCATTCCAAATAGAGGAGTTATGGTTTTTGGTGAATAAATTCATTTCTTAGTGAAAAGGATAAAAACATAATAATTTCATTAACAACATATTTTGGAGTTGTTGATGATATATGAATAATTAATTATATTAAATTTTGATTACAAGTGTTTAGTGTATCTCGTTTGATAGTGAAAGTGGAGTGAAACATAATTATTATAGATTTATTCTTTTTAATTTGAATGTATTTAGCTTCATAGTTGAACATTTTATCATGGTGATTCACAAGAAACATGAATTTAAAATTCATTAACCATCAAATGATCAGTGGTACATCGATTTTCAAGGGAAACGATTTTCTTAGGTATTAATAATTTTAATTATTTTGTATAATCAAGTTTGATTTCATCACCCATTATAATATCACCATTAGATAATAATGATTATGATGTAAACATAGTCTATTCCATATTAGTTGATCATGTAAAAGGGATAAGGGAAATCACTAGGTTACTATGTAAACGGTTCAATTAAATATCAATTCTTTTTGAAACATACACATTTCAAAACAATACTCTTTACTTTTATATTTAAATCTTTAATTGTTTATAAAATAATTCATTTTTATTGACTATTATATTCATTAGTTTTAGGTTAAAAAATAATGTTGAAGATTCATGATATCATAGTTTTCATGCAGTTATTTCAGTATATTCTATGTTTTTTGGTATGCACATTTTTTCTTATTATATTAGTTAATAGAATAAATATTATTTTATTTTTAATATGAGTAATCTAATTTATTTACTTCTAATAATCTTTTAATTTAAATAAATATAAGTATTCATAATTTAAAATGTTTAAATATTAACCATTTCTTCCTTTTTTATACCAATATTTATTTTTTTGGTAAAACAAATATGAAAATATTTTTTATTCAGATTATTTATTTTTACTAATTATTTTTATGTATACATATTTGTTTAGATTTATTTGTTAGCATAATATATATAAGATCCTTTTTATTTTGAATAATCCATTTTTTATGACTAACAATCATTTAATTTTAATCAAATATTGGTACATTGAATTTCATTAAATTAGTATACATCTATTTAAAGGATGGAAATAGAGGTAGATGAACCATAAACTTGGTATGTGTACATTTATTTATATGAACTTACATATAATAATTATATTCTTTTATGAAATTATTTTTTTTAAAACTTAATTTCAACTCTTCTTCTTCTCTAGAAAAGTTAATTCATGATGTTGGTAGATGTGGGATTAAACATGTACCAAATATTTCACTTGATCATCAAGATAAAATTATTTTAATTAAAGTTTATGACATAGTTTACCAAAATGAAAAGTATTTCAGGATTTATATAACCACTAAGAGTTGTTGTACGATCAATATATTATATCTTGATTATAGTAGTGTTAAAAAAATATCAAAATATAATATGTAGGAGTGCATAATAGAAAACTATATAAACATAATTTTTCAAATGGTTCAAATGTTATATTTTTCACACGAGTAAAATTTTATGTAATTAATTAAAGACTGTAATTGATATATTAAATTACCGACAACATTTGACTTCCTAGAGAAGAAGTAAATTTTGTAATAATAATTTTAGTTCATAAAATAAATTTGATTTTTTTTTAATTTATTGATGAATTATTCATTTATTTATATGTAATAGTAATCTATGAAATCAAACTATGTGATCCAGTTGAAGAATTTATACTATCATACCCTACACATGGTCAGTGTCCTTTATTGGAGGAAAAAATTATTGTTGAAATGTTTTATAAATTCAGATCTAAATCTAGTATAGGATCTTAAGAGATTTATCTTATTCCACTATCACCCCCCATTCCCCATGAAAAATGGAAAAGGGAGAAAATGATAAAATAGGGAAGTTTTTTACTAATCCATCGAATAATGTAGGCAATAAAATTATATGAAATTATTTATTATTTTTCTTTAATATTAGTATTTTATAAATAAATTTACTAATAAAATTTATATATATATATATATATTTTCTCAATGAATTTTAGGATAATGAGATGCTGATGTACTGTATCCCTCATATTAGGATTGATATTCCTAGGACTGATTTAAGAAATCAGGAATCCCCAGGTCATGTAAGAGGATATGAGGTGGTTATTAGCTTGAAAATTATTTTGGACATACTAGTATGGGATTGAGGGAGGAATAGTTAAAGGTAAAAATAGATTCTTTTAAGGTTTTTCTTTGAGATATTAATCAAAAAATATATAATCACATTAAATCCTATGTGCAACCAATTTTACAAAAAATGATGAGATTGATGCAGCTTATAATAATTGCCTATCTAGATCCTCCACCTCCCCATTTAGTCCTGACTATGTGTTGTGATTTTTATATAAGATATATCCATTTATATATTATAGCATACAGAATAATACATAATCTAGGGGATTATGTATATCCCCAACTTATGTAGCTGAATCATGTAAGAGTAGCGATGATGGATTTATCCCCCTAAATCCATCATCATGACTAATTTTCTATCAATAAATCAATAATTACATCAAATCCCCAAAAACACACCATCATAATCATTTTAAAACCACCAAATAATTTACAAAATCAATGAAATATTAAATTCAATTAACCCATTGACCCTAATCACATACCAATTACACTTTTACTTCCCATTTTCTCTAATAACTACTGTATATTAATGCTTACCAATTTTAATCACCATTGATATGGGTTAGGCCAGCCCCATGGGTAGTAATAGGGTTGGTTTCACTCACCAATAAACCCACAGGGTCCATGAAGGGATTTTCACCTCAATCAAAGGCATAATGAACTTTCCAAAATCAAGGATAATGAAACGTAACATGGAAACACATTGAAAAAATATCATTGATGTATAGAACATCAAGACTATAGGGAAAAGTTTAAATACCACATACCCTATGTCATTTAATGAGAACTTTCTTAATCTACTCCCTTGATGAAAACCCAAACACCTACAAAATCCCTAACTTAAAAACTAATGGAAAAGTGAAGATTTTAGGTTTTTAGAAGAAGTGTATAGATTCCACATGCCCTTATCTATAAAAAGGAACAATTAGGAGTGTTAGAATCGTCTAGATATTCAATTAAGACCCAACTTCTCACTAAACTCCTAATAATCATTGGATAATCATCCATTTTGGGACATGGTTCTTTTGTTTCATCACCTATGGTATAGGGGTTGAATGGGAGAAACAATACCATGGGATTCTAGAAAATATGATGTAAAAAAGAATAATTTTTTAACTTTTAAAGGGGTGCATGGTTTACCCACATAGTTATCTAAATCATGTGAAAATCATGCGCAAGACACTTCCTAAGAAAATTTGGGTCTCACAGTAACCTATAGACACCCACATGGTTTGAATAACCAGGAAATAACCGTGTGATAGCCCTCTATCTTAAATGGTCACCAAGCCACACAATTTCTTAGGCCTCGCACAATGTCTACGCTAATTGTGCTCCAACCATGCTCTATGAACTGTTTGGAAACTTTTCTACACTTTTCATTACCCACACCCTTATAAAACATTCAAAACTCTTCCAACACATGAGAAACAAATCAATAGACATGAAATATGGATTAACAAATTTTTTTAAATACGTACTTTCACTAAAGATCATGATCTTAAAACCTCCCCAACTAATAACAGATCAACCTTGATCCACATCTTCAAGAATTTATGAGTCTTATATGCCAAGAAGGACAAAAAATAGGCCCACCAATCACCCTACACCTTCCGAGTTTCTCCGTGAACTCAGCTATGTCTCGAAAATGCCTGGACTAAGGAAACAATCCCTCTCCAAAATCATTTTTCCCACCATTATCCAAAAATAAAACTAGATTATCTTCGAAGGCACATCTACCTCAACACATCTTTATCTACACCGAGAATAATATAAGGACCTGATTAACACCATTATGACACTGCATAATGAAAACTAAAAAACCATTACATTACCCCTGTAAGAATCATCTGAAACACCCTCCGTATGATCCTCTCCAAAATTCATGGCCCAAATCGCTTGGCTCTATCTCACCTATATTTTTTTAAAGAACTAACTATGATACAAGAAAGATACCACTAAAGGAAGCATTCCAATTTTCAACAACATCTCACATCCTACATGATAAAATATTCAATTTCTAACAACCTTATTTCATTTCTGAATATTTAAAAATCCCAACCCTAACATAATATTCATCTTAAGGCACTAAACTAGCCAACACCAGAGTCAATTCCTATCACCATCATAGTTTCACAAATAATTATTCCACCTGAGGACTTCGAACTCGAACTACTAATTATGTGATTAACCGACCACTTTTTGACTATGGCACTCCCCATGATATTCATTATCCCAACACATTTTCCAACTCACCATGACCAAAAATCCATGAGAACACAATTCAATATTTTCGTTTCGTTTTTCTATCAAAACCACCTAGATTGGACACCTCTATTTTCCATACTCAATAAAAGAGGTAACTTGGTTCTTAATCAAGACCAGTCAGATTTACCAAAATATGGTCATCCTTCTATCATTAACTATAGATGCCTTATAGTCCAACACATCAGTTCGTTTTTTACCAACTAAGTCGAGCCATCCGTGGTCTACTCACTCCTCTAGTGTCCAACCAACCTTATTGGTACATCACCACATTTTCTGAACTCTACAAACCTTCCCTCATGAAACACCACCCTCATATCCATGCACCTACCAATGTATTCCCTTTCATTAGGTAAAATTATCCATCATGGCCTTCACTACAATTCAAACCATTTTTTTTCTCTGTAGTAGCCACCAACACACAACTGATGTGACCCAGGATCCCGAATAAGCACCTCATATGCTTTACATTCTATTATGAATGCCACCAAATAAGTTCATAGCATTATCATCACATCCAATTCTTCACAAGATGCTCCCCACCTTAGGAGTACCATCGTTACTACTTTCCTCAAGAAATATCGACCTTCACAGTTCACAGTTAAAATCATTCTAAACAAAAAAACATGGATGTAGCAGTCCATATTCAACTCTTATGACAAAATAATCATTACCCACAACATGTTCCAGGATTTCGATAATGAATCCCATGGTATTCATCAACCCCCAGTCCATTTAGAGGACCAGTTCTGCAATCGGTTGATGGTGTACTCCACCGTCATATGACTCCCATACCCATACCGCTTTGTGAGCATATCCTCTAGGATATACCACATCTTACCAAAAAACACTAAAGTCACCAGGCATAAGGATATATCCTTCTCAACACATATGTGATGATTTCATTATATTTAGAATGATCATCACTACTGAAAGTATTGTAGAAATTCATTGATAGTCACTACCAAAAACTATCCACCCTCACTGTCACCTCTCACCAAGAGGACACCTTATCCTACCAAAGGTCTCGGGCTACCCAGCCCACTGATGTCTTATCCATGCAATAAAACTAAAATCCATATGGAATTTTCAATTAAACTCATGGCCACCTCATGACCCTTTACCAAGAAGCCGTGAATCGACATTCCATTTGGCACCATTATCATTACCTCACTAGAGTTCCTTTTGAACAATCCCACTGAACACAGTAGATTCACAATGATTCCATCCACCAGTCCAAAAATAATTAGTTATCATACTACGAGGTCCTATCCACCCTGATTTCATGGAAAAAAGAGCCCTTAAATCCATCCCACATGGGGACATATTCCAATGACATCATGTATCTCTAACATGTGTCCACTACTCGGTACACATCAGAACCATTGTTGTCTCACACTATCCTATGACCAAATACAAAACCCATATCAAGCTCAGATGATCCGTACAACACTCAAGCTAGGCCTAAACTTCTACCCAAACTACTGTTCATTCTACCTAATCATCTAGCTTCATTGGTCCAAATGTTTCTCAAAATCTCACCCAACAACAACTACTCCAACAACTAGTCTAACTACATGACCACACATTCCATGGGTTTCCTCCTATCAAGAGAGCTCATCTATGCTTTGATCACCCATTCACTGTTCACTCAAACCAGCATTTCTTTCCATATCTAACTGCATTGAAACCATAAGGTTAGGACTCAGAATGATCATCACCTTCACAAACACCCTTACAACCAAAAGAAAGAACCCATGTGCTTCCCCAAGGTGATTCCAATACAAAACCATACACTTTTATAGACTCTCAATGCCACCCACTATGCATAAATTTTTCCTATGAAGCATCCACCTAAGATTCATATACCAAGGAACCTGCAACATTATACTGAACTCCCTTGAGGCCACCCTCATATTTTCAAGATTTTCAACTCATATCCATAACTAAAGCCACATTTCCAAAATCCATTAACATTTCCGCTTGGAACTCTAGGTTAATCATTCTCAATGAAGCACTCTTTGTGTTTCACTACCAAGGTCTAAAACACCTTACTATTCCACACACACCCATAATCACCACAACCCCCAATGAACTCTCTCACAGGTCATCCTTAGATGTTCTGATGATACCAAAGTCCCAAGATATATCCACACTAAGCTAGGGTCATTGAATCTATCTATGCCACACACACACCAAATTCAAACAACTAGCTATTCACAGTTTTTATCCAACCCTCTTCACAAACACACTGTGTCTAGCACACCAACAACCACTTATTCAAGGTTCCACACCAAAGATACTCCCACACGTATGCTGGCACCATGAACCAAATACCCACTATAGGTTCCAAAAACACAAATTAGAAGGTCTCAATCCACAAGGTTCATCACATTCACAATAACATACTTCATGTAACAACTTTAAGGTCACAACCTAAATGAAAATTAAACACATAACATCCCATTAACTAGCACTCCTAACTCAACAAAAAATCACATCCCACAACCAGTAACCTCAAAACAAGGGCACTGTCACTTCTAAAACCACACATCCATATGGTAAATCACCACCATAAGGGATAAAAACCACTAGTGTCCCTATGTTATATCATTTTAAATTTTTCCTACTTAACTAAACTTTAAATTTAAACCCAACATTTCACTTCTCAAAAAACTTCATTTTCAAATCCAAATCATTTACACTTTTACAACACTTTTTACAAACCCACCACTCTGAATGTCTTAGCTTTATTCAAAATATCATTTTAAATCCTTTCCACATCTTCTAAACCCATGTATTATGCTTCTTATTACCCTTTTTAAACAACTTTTCAACATCCATTGTTTCATAAAATTTATATTTCTATAAATGCTAGTTTATCATCATGCCATTAAAATGTCAATCATAGGAAACATATAGATGACCTATCTATGAAATGTACCTAGCATGATGCATGAACTCACACCCCATATCATGACACACATGTACAAGAGTTTAATCCTTATAAATCAATAACATTACATCCAGGTTCACCACTTGAGGTGGAAATAACAATCAACCCTAAAAGCACAAAACTGAACAACATTTCCCACCCCTAGAATCTTGGATATTCTCTCATATATGGGTCTGCAGGCACCTAGGCACAAGATCATTACCAGAAACATATCCTAGTATCCTTTCTACCATACCCCGAATAGAATGAAAAAAAACCACATCCGATACCAATTTTTTATATCCGCAACCCTGAACCCACTATAACTAGATCCCCGATCCGGGTAATCACATGATCTCAGGCGCACCTCCCATTTTTATAGAGGCTATAGACTAGCATCACAGGTCTAAATAGAAACATGGGGAGACTATAGGTACCTATCAAAGTGAATTAACAACAAAAGTATCACAAAAAGATAAATAATCATAGGAAAAATAAATGGACAACATGAAACAAAAACAAATAAGTAACCAAGTGCACATGTTATTGTAAAAATAATGAATAATATACATGGAATGTTGTCATACAATATACACCAAGAATTGATCTAATAAAAATCCCTAAACCTAGACCAAAGTGCTAACCCAGTTCTAATCTGCATGCTCTTTCATGTCTTCCCTAGCATAATCAAACACATAGCTCGTGTACTGAAACTGTATGTGAGATCAAGTAGTATCTTCTTAGGTACCGAAGTGCCATGGCATCCCAATAGGGGTGTGAGTAAATCTAATTATTCCTATACCAATGGTTTATAAATAAATATCTATTCATTACAATGGTTTTTGTAGGTAAAAATGTAATAAATAAACAAGCAACAAGGAAAGCATTTAAATAATTATTTAATTTACATTTACCTATTATGTTCACTATAATCGACCAATAAAAAAATAACTATGGTCACATTGGGATTCTAAGACATGGAATAAGGGTGAAAGACACATTTAACCATAATGTATTTAACTAATCACAACTCAACACATACCCATTAGCTAAAATATTCATTTGATCCATTTTCAACATTATTGTGAATTGAACACTTATTATATCTTCTATACTAAATTCATCTTCATATCATGTTCCATGGGTTAGAGATTTATATCATTTACACTCAGACCTAATCTAGTTATTTTCTATGAAAAAGGGAATAAACAAATTTCCTATCTCACTAGGGATAAACACATCATAAAAAACTTTATCCTCACCACGAAGCCATAGTTTGGGTGGAATGAAACCATTGGGGTTATAGATCTCTAACCCCATCTCTAACGCATGAATTTTGGGGTGGAGTTTAGAGTCGTAGTCTTACTCAACCTACGGGCATTTAACCTTTGTCAATACCCCAAACTTCCATGTCATGTGCACATTATTATATATCAATTCACCAAACATATTACATATCACAACCAAACACAACCCACCACAATAGAAATCACTATCCCAAAAAATCATCAAGGGAATCAATATTATTCCATAATGAATTAACACATTTCCAATTACATTATAATTCCATTTAGCCCAATTCCCATCTTTTATTCCAAAATCATAAATTATATTAACTAATTACCATACATTGAACCATTTAATATATTCAACCATTTGATATGTTAACTCACTTAAACATTCTTCATTTCCAATGTATTCCCCATTTACGCATTTCAATTACAAATGAAAATCCATTGGATACATTCACATTAATCCCATTTAACCAATTTTCATATCATGGATAATACCTCCTTATGTTATATCATCAAATAATGGAATTTTTCATTTAGTTTATTTTAGAATCATGTTAGCATTACAACATAATTGTAATAGATTCTATCTTACTAACCCTAACACCCCTTAAATGTTTATGGTCCCACCAATCCTTTATAATAAAGTCATGGAAATGAATACAATTCTAAATACTCATTGAAAACATATTAAATCACACTTTAAAACATACGTCTTTCCCTTTGAAAAACTAAGACATTCCCCAAGGCTTTTTATTTCCATTTTAAAAAACCAAAACAAAAATTAAACCATTTTCATATAAAGGAGATCTTTCCATAATTTTAAAATAGCGCCTAGAATCTCATTAGGAACCCCTTTTAAATAACATTGTGTTTAACACCCCCTTTTAAAAAATTTACCACTTTCTAACATAATTTTCAATCAATAAAATTTTAATTGGGTCAATTCCCTAGAACACACCATTAAAACAATTTCAAAACCACTTATTCATTTACAAAATACAACACATATTTATATCAATTGACCCATTGACACAATTCACATACTAGTTACAATTTTACTACCCATTTTCTCCCATAACTCCCTTATCTCAATGTTTACCAATTTTATTCACCATTGACATGGGTCTGGCCTACACCAAGGGTAGTCCTAGGTTCAGTATCACTCACCAATAAACCCACGTGGTCCATAAAGGGTTTCTCACCACAATATAAGGCCCAAAGCACTTTCCAAAATCAGTTATAAAGAAATTAAATAAGGAAAACCATTTCCACAACCACATATTCATATAGAACATTAATACTATGGAAAAATCATAAATAACACATACATCATGTCAATTGACAAACACTTTATTAATCCCCACCCTTGATTCGAACTAAAACACCTGCTAGATCCATAACCTAAAATATTATGGAAAAGTGATAGTTTTCAGGATTCTAAAAAAGATGAGATATTATACAGTCCCTAATATAGAAAACAATGCATAGTGGAGTGATAGACTCACCCAGATATTCTATTCGCACCCAACCATGATCCAAATACCCAATAACTGAAGGAGAATCATCCATATAGGGAGAGGGAATTTTAGTACATCACCATGGGTAGAGGGGGTCGATGGGAGGAGAACTCAGGTTGGAATCTAAAAATCCCTAGAAGAAAAAACTATAATTTTTTAACTTTTAAAGGATCATATAGTTAACCTACACGGGTTTCCAATCTATGAATAAGACAGTTTCTAAGTAATGTTGGGTTGTGTGGTTACTTGGAGACTCCCACATAGTTTGAAAAATAATTGGTAACCGTGTGTTATCCCTCTATCCAAAATTGTCACCAAGATGTACAGTTTCTTATGCCTGGCACATATTTTACACTAAACAAGCGCCAACTATGAACTATGCACTGTTTGGCCACTTTTCTCCCCTTTTCATGCCCCATACTCCCAGAATAATTTCAAAACTCCCAAAACTATTGAGAATCACATATTTATCCACGAAATAGGATTTGAACAAAAATATAACAATGATATACCTTCACTAAATATTAGGATCATACATTTTTACATATTCCATGTATCAGAGTATCTAAAATCTATGAAATAATTAGAAAAAAAAGATTTAGGAACTAATAACTTTATATACACCTCATGTTTTTCATGGGATGATGAAAGTATTGGCGTATTATTTTATATTGGGGAATTTTTATGTGTTTCCAATGAATAATTATATATCCGGGAGATACTATTTTTTCAGAATAATTGTAAAATATATTTTGTTTTGGTTTTTTATGATATTTTAGTATCCATGTATCAATTGTCTTCCATGTGAATAACTTCCAATATCAATTTTATTTTTACTAATTAAAAATAACTTAGAGTTTTTTAATTTATTACTTATCTAATTAGGTATCTCAACACTCTTTGAATATAAAATGATATCCATTCCATTTATGGTTTTATGGATATATAATTCATTTCATTGGTTTTGAAATATCTAAAAAATATGAAAATAGTTATAAATATATATATATATATATATATATGAAATATTTGAAAACAAAAAGGTTAATTGTTTGGTTCTTCCATTACTTATTAGGTAATAGTTCATATATAATTATGTACTAACATTCATTGGAATTTAATTCAGGGCAATATTTTTATATTTAAGGTGAAATTTGATTTTGTTTATATTCTTTCTACATGAACGAACCACATATTGTTTAATCCCTTTATTGGGTGAATTCATTGAAATATTTCATGATTTATCATATTTGTAAGATTTATTATATTCTCATAGTTTATTAATCATAAAATTTTCATGTTTTAAATGTTTTGTTAATTGATATGTGATAAATAAAATAGTTCAGGGATGGTTTTTAAGAGGGATAAGTGGTGGATAAAAAATAAAAATAAAGTGAAGGTAGTTACCATTTACATGAGTTAATACTTGTTATATATTACATATATAATGTTTATTATTTTAAAAGTAATGATTCATAACCATAGTATTTTAATCAAATAGGATGTGTAGAATGTGTTATTACATTTTATGACTAATTTATTAAATTATCATGACTTGAATAATAATTAATTTTCAAAAGGTATGTTCTATTACATGTCATGAGTTTTAAACTAAATTTATGATTTTTTAATTTTAAAATAATTGTTGTTTTTGTAGGATTTTTATAATGTTTCAACATGTCAATGATAATACATAAATATACATTGGGGATTATTTTTAGAATATTTTTTATGTTTAACTCATTTATAAATTTATATAAATTATTTTGATGTTGTAGTCAAGATTACAATGTGTTATTTATTTTTATTTACTACTATATATTTTTAAGAAAAATTACAGTCTAAAGAGCAGTTTTTATTAAAAAATGAATTGAAATTAATTTTTAAATTGGTTTTAAAATGTACATCAAAAGTATATTTAATTTAATTTTTTATAGAAAACTAATTTCATGTCCCTCTATTTTTTTGGATATGTAGATAATTTCAACATATTTTTTAAAATAGCCCAATTTTGAATGTCCCATTCCTTGTTGGTTCATTAAGAAAACTGTCACAACACCCATCCATGGGCACCCCATCTAGATAATAGTGAAGACATGCAAGTTTACTGAAGGCTATCTCAAATAATCAATGATTTTGAGACTATACTTAAGGGTATATAATGGATACAAATGTAATGGGTTACCATAAATATAAAATTTATTGATAAGATATAATATGATATCCACTAATCAACAACATCACATAAAAACATTAAAAAACCCAATACATAGATGTAATTCCATACAAAATAAAAAACAATATAAATTACCAAAAACAAAATTATGGAAGGAACACAATCTATAAGACCTCTTAAAAAAATAATTTAAACAAGTAATGTAAAGATATATTACCAAATATCTCATATTTACCTAGTATATATATATATTGATAATACGTGTACACCTTTTAGGATCATACTCATAACCACTCATGCAAATTTGAAAGAAGTACACTAAAGGTAAGTGAATAAATAAACAAACACAAATCATTACTTTAGTGGGTAAAACTCTATCACATCCTCACTAAAGATCACTTACTAAGTAACACATATAATAAATACATTCTATATGGGAATAATATTCATAATAAAGGTACCCCATATCCATTCCCCCACTATTTTGTCTCTCTCACACCCTAATAAAAAATTTATTATGCTATGATCCATCATATAAGTCATTCTTAACTCCATTCATACATATCATATCCATATAATTTTATCACCCTACATCCCATTAAACTATTCACAACTCTTGTTTGTTGGAGAAAGATGGTGTGGGGGTGAATTTCCCTTTTAAAAATCAAATAAAATGATAAATTTAAATTTCATTTTAAATGATTTTGAATTTATAAATTGATAAAGAAATAAATTCTATAAATATATAAATTATAAAATTACATTTGGAATATAATGTTAATATCAATATTTATTAAATTTATATTGACAATATAAATTGGATTAATAAAATTTATCCATATATTTTCATCGAAGTTGAATGATGCAATGTGTAAATTAAAATAAGGATCAAACATGGATTGATAAAGGAGTTAGAAAATATATTGGTGTGATACCCTATTTTTACCCCTTGGTCAAAGTGGATTAATTTATTTACCCCATGATGTTTTTGGTGATTAGGAAACACATCCTTCATAAATAACTTTTTTGAGAACTCTATTGATCTTTATCATTATCCAATGAATCTATCCCTCACATTGTGGTAGTGATAACCCATTAAATAAAGAGTTCATATGAAGAATATTTTGGTGGAAAAAACCCATTAAAATTCTACTCCCCAACTTATTGAGTGGATGCATACAATTTGAAATGAATGTTAATAGAATAAATAGAAAGATATCCCTTTAGATTGATAGAGAAGTTGAGTTTTCTATTTAATTTTTTTTGATATTTCAATAGATTCAATTAGATGATTTATTTGATATGTGACAAGAGATGTCTCACAAGTAGGTTAATTAGGTATAAGATTATTTAGTTCTCTATTTATGTGATTGATATGAGATTGATGTGTCTAGTGTTGAGATAGAGCTTTAATGGATCGAGTAAACATCATTAAAACCTTCCATAAATTCTATTTGATAGGTTTAGATCGACTCTACTTGTTCGATAAATGATCACATTGGTTAGATGAATGTATTTATAGAGGGGACTTAGTTCTTCTTGGTTCCACTATCTTGTCGTTGCTCCTTCAATGAGTGGTTGGTGGACTCCTAGAGTAAATAAAGCTTTATTCCACCCATCGGCAGGCCTGTGGCTCTACACTAGATATCTTGTGATTCCTTCATCCTTTATGATCAATAAGTTCCACCATTACTTCCTTAAACAGTCTTCTATTGGTCTTGAAAAATAATTTTAATCCCTATTAACATTATAATACATTGTTAGAAGCCTTTAATAAGATCGTTAATAGGCCTTTGAATAGTCTTGTATATCTTTATTTAGTCGACCAAAGACATGAAATGAATTTTAAATGATCGAATATAAATTCACTAAATGACATTGGTAGATACATAATTGAGTATTTGTGATCATAAAAACAATATGATAGAGAGATAGAGTTATAATAATATACCCATTTATATAGATTATAAAATCATAACATAAAAAATGATATATCAAGTGTAAAATAAGAATGAAGGATATAATAATGTATTCAAGATATCAATGTAATATATACAATATGATAATTAATTAAATATATAAAACAATTCATATAGTAAGGAAAATTAAAAATGTAACACAAATTTTAATAACCTCCTCTTTGTGAAAAATAAAGTAATAACATATATAACATTCATTATTGAAATAAAAAAAAATTTATACCCTTTCAAGTCTAATGAATTATCACTCTTTGTGATTATTTTTTTTCAATTTCAAGAAAATTCTTACCCATTGTTATTATCAAATGAAAAAATAAGGAGTGGAAGGAGATACTTAAAAAAATTTAATAAAAACAACAAAATATATTAAAAAAATTTAAAATAAACGTGAATAGAAAATCAAAGAGATTTTCTAAATAAAACACTAAATCAAAAAGGTTTGAAATCATATCTTAGCTTCCAGGAGAGGGTAGTGTTTAAAATTTGTTTAAAAGAGAGAAAAAATATATTTATTACAGATAAAATAAAAAAGGATATAAAAATATGTGATTAAAAGAAGAAGAAAATGAAGAAGGGGATAAAAAATAATGAAAAGATAAAATTTGTACATAGATTTTTCAAGACACTCATTTCCTATAATAATTACTTTATATACATTGAATGATTTATAATTATGAAACAAGGTCCTTGGGATGTTAAATAAAACCTTTAAATCATCCTTTTTTATTTAATTAATCAAATATAATTGAAAAATTCCTTATTAGAGAGACAAGTAAAACAATAATTCTTTCAAAAAAAAAGTTCATATAGTGAATTCCTTATATAAATTTCAAAATAACTATCAAACTAAGTTAATCATATGATAAAAAATAATTTTATTTTAAAATCATAATGTAATAAAACTATAAAAAAATTAATTTGTATTTGTAAATAGGACGTTGAAAGAAAAAATATTAAAAAATTCTGATTTAAAAAAAGTAATTTGAAAACCAAAGTTTTTCTTAAGGAAAATTTAAAATTTTATCAGGTAAAGATCCCCATAAAATGATATAATAATTGGTATATATGAATCATAACCAATATTTAAAATAAATGAAACCAAAATAATATAAAAATAAATATAAAATTTTATATTTTAAAGACAAAGAAAACATGGTTAAATAAAAAATCAGGATATAAAATAAATTTCAAAACAGACTACTCAAGTTATCCATGGTAAAATGGATAGTTCAAACAGAGTAACATTACAAATTGACCATTGATGAAATTTAAATGATCAAGATTTAAGGGTTTAGTGAGAATATCATAGACTTGAAATTTCTTCCTACAAAATTACTTCAAGATATCAACCTTTTTCAAGTGATCTTTTAAGAAATGGAACCTAAGATCAATGATTCTAGTGTGTGAGTTATGGATATGATTTTTATAAATAATGATGTAACTTATATTATCATATCTTATAGATATATGTTCATATGTATTCTTAAATTGTAATATATTTTGTTTTATCGATATAATTTTTGTGCAATAACTCCCAATAGATATGTATTCTGAATTGAAAATAGAAAGTGAAGCATTGTTTTTCTTCCTACTACTCCATGAGATGAGGTATTTTCCAAGTTGGTGGATAGTCGCATTTGTAATTTTACTATCTAGGTGGGACCTACCAAAATAAGAAAAAAACTAGTTAATTAAAAAAAAGTTCAATTGGGATAAAACAATACAATAATTTTATTTCATTTTAAATAAAAAAATTCTTTTAGAATATTTTGAATCATATTTAATTGTATTCTAATAAAAATGAGCAGAAAGACCAAAATTGATAATGATTTCATACCAGGACATAGAATGATAAATTAAAATATCAATCATACTTCAATAAATCTTTTTGTTGATCATCTTACCAAGTTCATCCAATTTAAACATATATGTTGTACTCATGGGTGTTCTAATTTACTTATCTTGATCCATGAAGAATTTTTTTTTAGATTGAATTAGTGTGGTTTCCCTGTTTTATAAAAATAGTATCATTATTTTGAGAAATTTAAAACTTGATAAAGCATTTGAGTTAACCCATAAAGCTCATTACAAATTCCTTTTTCATTAAATTTTAAAATTCAATATAATGACATTCAATGGTTGATTTGAAAATATCATCATCATTATAAATTTATTCAAGTAAAAAATACTACACATATACTTTATAAAAACTATTGAATCGTATTTTCCCATTTTAAACACAATTTAAATAAATAGATAAATTAACATACTAATATTGAGGGTCTGGTTTTAAATAATATATATTTTTATTAAATTTGAAAACATAAATTGGAAAACTAAAATTCTAAAAACAGTTGGTTGTTACTATTTTATTTAAAATAAAACTACTTAAAAATGTGGTTTTGACATATATTCAAATTATTTTTATGTTAATGTAAGAGAATAATAATATCAAAATTCTAGTGAATTTTAACTGATAAAAAAATGAGAGGGTTTCACCATAGTTGATTCATTCTTCTTGTTTATAACCCATAACTAATAGATGGGATATTTTTCTATTGATATTAACAAGATCATATAACTTATTCCTAAAATAATTAGATACTATGAATAGAATATATTTATTACCTCTTTCATGGAATGTAATAAATTTAAAATGTTAATATAATTGCTAATAACTTTGGGGTTCTACGTGAGGGATGAAGGAAAGATATTCAGCCTCATTTCAGATCGATCTTCTAGTATGTGTTTGTTATTTCATATCTCTAATGAAATTTTATACGGGATTTTATTTATATTTAATTAAAATATTTATGTAAAGATGTTGAATGAAATTATTTTTCTACTACATCATCATTATATTGAAACGGTTCATTTTAAACAAACATTTCAAAAAAATGAGAAAAAATATTTTGGAAACATTTTATAAAATATATGAATTGATGCATACAATGTTTTATTCCATTTCATAAAGAATTTTTACTCCTTTCTTGAGTTTGAGTACCCAAGGAAGTCACCTTCATCATATTTGAATCAACATTTCTAATAATTTCTTTGGTATTTATAATAAAACATTGGTAACTAAATTTTTTAAAAAACCCCACATTATGTTTTTCCTTTTCAAATGTTTATAAAGGTTATTATTAAAAAATTCCATATATTAACAATATTAATGATAAAAAATGAAGTATATATGGACTCATCCCAAAACCATTTAGGTCAATTAAATTCATTTAAAATAGTTTGGGTTATTTTGTGGATAGTTCCATTACTCATATATACAACCTTTTATTGTTGCGGGGATCAACAAAAAGAAAAAGAATGACTATATCCTTTATAAAAGAATAATTAATAAAATTTATTATTTTTTAATTATTCACCATGATCACTTAGAACATAAATAATCTAAAACCATTTTCATTGTAAAATTTTTTAGAATGCCTAATGAAGGATTTGTAAGATTTAATTTTGTGAGATAATTTGTAAGCCCAAGTGAATCTTATAAAGTCACCAAAATAAAAACGTATAGAATTTATCTTCTATATTCTATAGATTTTGAAGGTATAAATAAATTAAGATGAATTAATTTGAAAATTTTAGATGAATAATTTTTTTATATATTTAAAATAACATATATTTTTCTTACTATGTTGGAATGCTTACCAAAGCAATGTATGTATTGAAATATTGTTAAGTAAAATATAATACAATTTGATAATGGTTTAGTTTGAAAAGATAGTGTGAGCTATAGTGAAAATAATGCCTATTCCAAATCCATTACTGGAAAATATGTTAAAACAAGAATTTATGGATATGGCTAGTGAGATATTTTAAATTGACTAAATAATCATTTTTAAAATTCTAATAATTAAATAAAAGTTATCATTTTATGTTAAAAACCTTACAAAAAAACATTTTTTGAAGAAATTTTAAAACCCTATCACATAATTTTAAACTTCCTAGAAAATTAGGTTTAATGAATTTGAAAAATAAATAATATTTTATAAGAGTCATGTTAGAAAAACTGATGGTACCTTAAACTATTATCTTACCCCAAGAGTTATCATCTAAGGTGAAATTCCCTCCTTCTAGTTTACTGATTTTATTGAATTTGGAGTGGTCACCGCACATGTGTCCTGAGAAACCACTATCTAGGTATCATAGTTATTCTTCTTATTTTCTCTCAAGTCACTTTTCTTATAAAATCAAATGATTATTGGTTTTGGTACCTCAAACAAACTTGGGTATGATATTTTAATCTAATTTATATTTTTGTATCCATATTGTTTTTGTAAGAGATTTTCTTTTGGAAATAATTAATGAAAAAATAATTTACTTTGGTCTCCCATATCATGAATTCCTGTAATGAAATTTATAAGATATGTTTCCATTTATTTTAAGATAATTGTAAAATAACTCTTGGGAGAAACCTTTCAAAAAATTGGGTTTTATGGTTTTTTAAGGTATTTTCATGATTGAAAAAACCAAGATCATATCATTCATTTTTTGTGTCTTTTAAAACCCATTATATCATTTATATTACATTCAACTTAAGTGAATTGTGAAAGATTTATTTAGGGTTCCTAGATTTTATATTTGATCTTATTAGCATTCTGTTTATTATTAATTTTCATGGAAAATTATTATATTTCTTTGATGATTATATCCAATTATTTTTTAAGATTCTATTTTTTATTTAGTAATTGATGATATTTATTTTTAAGTTCTTGTTATAATGAATAAAATTTTAATAGTTAATATTATAATTATTCAAAATCATATTTTAAGAATTTGTTATTATGGTGACTTGATGAGTAAGAAGAATAATAGATTGTAAAATAATTAAGAGAATAAAAGGAATAGAAGTATATATGAATAGTGGTACTAAGCTTGATGTATCCATGAACACGTGACATAAGTAACTTAATAATTTAGTCCCTTGAATAAGATGAGGAAGATTAGTTTATGGAGTCATTGCTTGTATTATTTGTAATAACTTTGAGAGCCTTCCAATCTTCTTTATTTTCTTTAACCTATTTTTGGTAGATAAGAAATTTTATTATGACGTGACATTTTTTCTTTAATTTTTGAGATTTCAATTATTGTTATATATGTTTATTTATCTCTTTTGGGTTGAATGATTTCATTTTTTGAAAAATATTTTCATGTTCTTGGTTAGTTGAGAAAATTCTTAAACTTCACCTCTAGAAGAATCATCATTATTATATTTGTAAGTGATATATTACTTTATAAATTTAGATTCATTGGTATTTTTATCTGCTTATTTATTTATTTTTATTTCATACATCATTAGGGATCCGAAAAGATATTCGACCGATATTTTTCTCACATCCTTTTCTTTTTATATAGAAGTGAACCTGGGTTCCCAATTTCTTTAAAATACAGAGACTATTTTTTCACTAATTATTATTTAGATAAATCATCACTAATGGATTACAAACCATTTAAATTTTCAAAACCATTTAAACATTCTTTTAATTGATTCATTTAGATGTATATAAAATCCTTCAACCTCTTTTATATAAATTTGTAGTCTAGTGTATTTAACCTTGTTGGTTTCTACATTATACACTTCAAGAAGTTTCCATATTTCATGAGTACATATAAATTTTTAGTCTAGTGTATTTAACTTTGTTGGTTTCTACATGAGACACTTCAGGAAGTTTACATATTTCATGAGTATTTTCAGAAGTACAAAAATGATTAAATTCAATTCAGTGAAGCCTATAATATAGGATATTCATTGATTTTTTGTTTCACTCAATGGATTTAACATCATCGAGTTTCTACTTTTCTTTTGGTTAATTCGTAAGAGTATATTCATGCATAAAAATATTCCAGTCAGGGTAACTAATAATAAAAATAAAAATTGACATTTGATTTTTTAATAGAAATAATCTGTGGCATAAAATATAGGATAATGGAAATAAGAAACATATTCCATAATAAAAATATCATACAATGAAATAGATTAGGATTAATAATTAATTTTCTTAAAAAAAATATGTAATTTTTTCAATAAAAATAATTATTTTAGTACCATTAGTGGTCATAGAAAGGATAAATGTGAGGGAGAGGGTGTGGGGTAAATTTCATTACTAAAAATTAAATCTAAAATAATTGGTTAATTAAAAATTAAAACATTCTGAAATAATAAATTGATAAATAAATAAATTCGATAAAGAGATGAATTCATAAATTATATCAATATAATAAATTTAATTACAATATTTATTAAATGAGTATGAAAAATGGGGAATAAAAAAATTAAATTTAGGTAATTATTTATATCAGAGTAGAATGATGAAATTCATAACTTAAAAAATAAAGAAAACATGATTGTATTAAGAAGTTAGAAAATAGCTCGGTATGATCCCCAATATCTCATCCCCTTAGGTTGAGAAGATTATGTATTTTCTCCCTTGATCTTGTTGGTGATCAAGAATCTCATTCAATAAATTTTTTATTTGTGAGAACCCTATCGAACTTCATTAGTTTCCAAAGAACCCCTCCCATACATTTGAGGTAGTGAGAGCCTGTTAAATAAAGAGGTGAGAGAAGAATATTTTCATAGTGAAAACTTGTTAAAATTATTCTCCCTAATCTCTTTAGAGTATGTGTAAAATTTTAAATTATACATTGAAAGAAGATATAGTATAAAATATCTTGAGATTTATAGAGAAATTTTATATATCTATATGTAAGAAATTTTAGATCTTTAGATATTGGGTGAGATGGTGTATTTGAATCTAAAGAAAAGATGTTTCACAAGTGTGTTGATCAGATCCAATCCACCATAAGTATCTACTTGCAGGATTCATAAGAGATGAAGGTTTCTTGGGTAAAGTTGTAGATTTAATGGCCAATTTCAAGCATTTAATTCCTCAAAAAAAAATCTCTTTAATAGTTCTGTATTGAATCCACTAACTAGATGGAAAGTCCCACTAGCTAACTGGTATGATTAATAAAGGGGTCTTGTCTCTTCCCGGTTCTACTAAATGGATGCTAGAATCATGAAGCATATGAATAATATATCCGTATCACCAAATAGATAGTGGAACTACACCACCTATCTAATGTTTCATGTAACCTTTAAGATCAACTATTTCCACCTTGACTTCCTTTTAAGATCTTTTATTGGTCTTACAACTTTAATCTTAACCCATGAAACATGATAAGATACTATTTTAATATATTACATAGATCATTAATATTCTTTTGAATATACTTGGATATATTCAATTAGTTTATGAATGAAATATCTTGGATTTTAAATAATATTAATAAAAATAAATTAATGAAATTGTTAGAAACTTAATTGAGTTTTCATAATTATAAAAAGACCATGATAGAGAGTGGTATAAAAATTGCATAATTATCACATCTATAACTATGTACTATGTTTTAAATCTACTAAAACCCAAGTATTATTCATTATAGATTAAACTAATCGAACTGACACATGTACACAAGTAGGAAACCATAATCACTATATCCAAAATAAATGTATGTTCTATAACCTAAAACAGCTAAATTCTTAATACATTTTTTTGGTAAACTGAGATCCATCACAACCCATGCAGACACATATCTTATACCTTAATCCACTAAAAAATAGATACACCTACACAGTATTCTATAACACAAGGTTGATCATGGAATAGGGATACGTTATCCATCTATTCCCTCACTAACATGGATATTGGGGAAAAAATCAGAACACAAAAAATTTGGGCTTTGATTGCCCATTTGTCACAAGTGTTAGATTCAAACTAAAGTTATCTTCTTACAAGACACCTTCCTTATACTATTAAGGTCTAAGAAGTATATATTATAAAATCACAGATGAATTATGGTTTAACATAATTAATCATTCTATTTTATCCATCAGTGATTACCATCCAGTCACAAAACAATTCAATAATTTCTTTAACATTTTTTTTCTCCATCATTAATTCCATTTCACTCAATTCATTTCATTATAAGACAAAACGCCTTTATAAATCACTTTTCAATTTCCAAATTTCTATCCTGTGATATTTTATAATTAATTTAAACAATATCATGGTCCCTTAATTAAAAATTAACAATATAAAAACCCATCCCATGAGTTTATTAATAAATCTTTTACAATGCCATAGTCCTAGTATTCTGGAACTCAACCATAAATTCCATATTAAAGATGCACAATAATAGTATAAGACAAATAAAGCAATAATTTAGAAGCCATAAAAGATTACCATAAAAGAAAACACATTAGGAAAACCCCTCTTTTGACCTAAACAAAGAAAACCATCAACACTACTATCAAAAACATCTACAAAATAAGAAATCAACACTCTCAACAATAGAAATATATTCCAACCTAATACCAAATCCAAAATATAAAATCAGAGAAAGTATCTACAACACTATATCATATACAAATGGAAACAAAAAATATTTTCAAAACAATAAAATTAGTGGGAAAACAAGGTCGTAAAATTAAGCACACGATCTTTGAAAACATGGAATATAAATAAGGTTGGGATTATGACATCCCCTAACAAGTGAATTATTGTAAAAAATATATATTATTACGATATTTAATTAACCTATTAATTATAATAATGATTCATTAATAAGAATAAAATACAAACAACTATTAAGGTCTATAAATTAGTTGTATGAACTTTTTAAACATTACTTGTATATTCAGATTTTTCAGAGGAAGAGTGGAAATTAGTTTCACATGACTCATTCATCTTTCAATTTAGCTTACCATATTTACACAGTTTAACTATTTTGAAGAATATCATCCTTTCAAAGGAAGTAATATAATAATAATAATCAGTTGAAAACTCTCTACAAAAAATCAAGAGGCATCAAACATAGCATAAACTACATCTGATCACTATTGCACATTCCATATTTCATTCTTTCTAAATACCTATTTTTTTATCTTCATTATGATGATTTCACTACATAAAAAAGAAATAAAATCATTTTATTACAGCATTTCCACATAAAATAAATATAATTCATGAATACCCTACCTCAATATGAATATTTGAACATTTTCTAAGTAATAATGGAAGAAAAAAGCATAGTTCATTAATCACATATATCGTGCAGAATCCCATGATCCCTATGGATATCACCCCACTAATATTACAATTATAATCATAAACATAAAACACATGAAAATAAATGTAAAAAATTATCCATACCATGGGATTAGAGATCCAAAGATATTGAAACAAATGGGGAAGAGGAAAAATCATCATGGATCATCAATCAAATGATCTATTTGAAGCCATGGGTTGAGGCCGAGTAACAAGGATCAAAATTATTTAAAATGTGTCACCATGTTTCATAAGATCTAAAGGATAAGAGTAGAAATGAGATAAATATATTTGGGGTCCATAATTCACAGATTATGCATAAAATAGAAGGTCATGGTCATACTCCATTGACCATGCCATAATATGTTGGGTTTTCACTAAAACTAGGACACAATGGGGAAGCTACGCTGTAATATTTCACATTCAAATTCCCCTTATGAATCCATGGTAAAATTATATCCTAGATCCTATAAACCATGGGTGTCACCAAGGAATAGCTAAGAAACTATTATATAGTGACACTTCAGAAGACAAATACTAGAAAATCCAATCATTGGGGATTCATGACACTACCTACCCTCTACACCACAAAAACCCTTCATGAGGTAGGGAGAAGAGACTAACACCCTAAAAATCTATTAAAAACACTAATAATTATCTCAAAACCAAATATAGATCAACATAGACACTAAAATGCTTATCTTGGGCCTCCACACTATAAGAATCATGACAAAACTATAAGCCAACTTTGTAAGGATCATTTCCAGGATCGTAAGAGTAATATCCACAACATAACCCAAACTTCCACACTGCAGGATGACTATTTAAGAGTAATTTACTTTTCCATAATTTCACCCTTCTTATTCTACACCAAAAGGACTACTAACATGCTATAAACTTGGTTCTGAACTATAATTTTAGCTCAAGTCGCACTCCATCTCACCCATCATTCCCCAAATAACTCCAACCTCTAAAAAACCTAGATGATGGGATTAGAAAAAATCATTCATTTACAAAACATAACTCTAAAAAAAATTCATTCTAAATATTTTAAATTAAAATTATGGAAAATTAAGGGGAATAAAATAACCACCATATGATATAGATCTTATAGATCATGGTATGACAAGGAAACACCCAAAAAATCCATGGAACATGACATATAAATATGAAACATCTTTCATAAGATTGTAAATAAAAAAAGTTCGCAAATATCATCTCAACATATTGAATAATTAAAAAATAAGGATATATAGTGTTCATTTATGAATCTCACTCCCATTTATTCTCTTTCAAGACATAATACCACCAGAAGACACAAACCACAAACATCACATGGCTATGACACCCCTTCTATTTATTGTTCTAGATATCCAAAGGTCATTCCTCAAACGTCTAATCTATGTAAAATTACAATTAACACTAATAAATGACATTAGAATCATCATTAAGATAACATAGAAGCAATAATACGTGGAATAAATCATGAAATTCAGTTTATCTATGTGGGAAGTACTAACCAATACACAATAGCTCTAATACATGACAACTCCTCTAAAGGTATGATAAAATCAGGGAGAAATTTACCTCATATGATAGCAAATTCACTACCCATAAAGAGAATATATCTTCTTAAACACATGAAATATAATATAGAACTCTAGAGGCATCCTCCTATGATTATTATAGGACTTATGATAACCCTTTTATTCCTTAATCCACTCACAAATCACGTGCAGTTTTTCTATAATGTTCTGTAACCACTATCGTCCAAGAGATCATAAAAGTAATCCATATAGTGTTTTAAATGGGGAAATATAAATGGTTTGTTGATAACTATTATGATAATAAAACTCCACCAACAAAAAGTGTATCACACGTGAACCTATAAAATCTATAATTCATGCATGTAACAAGTCTTCCGCTGTCTGGATAGTCCTCTTTTCCTAACTGTTATTTTGTGGGAAAAAAGAAGTGATAAGGAATAACTGAGATATAAATTATGTTGAAGACCTATCAAAACATTTTATGTAAATAATGGAATAAATTTATGGATGATTATATTCAAAACCCTATAATTACTAACCACCACCTCTAGATACTACCTCAAAAAAACATCCAATGAGCTCGACTCCTTAATCACTATAATGTGAGTTGACTTTTAACAGAATTTCAAGATCACCCATATCACATCACATACTCCTTGGGTCATGGGAAAATTGTTGAATAAGTCCATATAAATATCTTCCTAGTTTTTTAAGAAACATAATGAATCTAAATAAACCTATAAGGGACACATTTCTCATCTTTTACCATATAGAAGACCTATCACTGAGAGATAAAATCTTTAACTGATAACTTCACCCCCTAAAACCTAAACTAATATCTCATGGAATGATACATATTATCCACACTAGCATATAATAAAAATGTACAACTATGAAACTCATGGAGAACCACATCATGAAATTCCAAAAGATTGAAGATACTCCCCTAAGACAACACCTGATATTGTTTATCCTCAAAAATACCGATAGAGTACTACCACAAATAATTCAGTCTTACCAAACTACTACCTTGAAATATCCCTATTTGGATTCCTCAACCTACTTCACTAAAGATAAATTCACCATCATCTAGTAGGGACATCCTATATCATCCACTACTCCCATATGAAGGTGCATCTTATAATGATTCTACAATACACTCCATGCATCCAAAGAATCAAGAATAAAATCTCTACAGGACTTCCAAACCAAATTATCATCTAAAACATTCCATTTAATAGGCGTATAGGAAATATTAATAACATAATCATATAATAATTACATCCACCATTGGTATTAAAAATTCAAATAACACTATGAGAATAAATTTTTCAATATTTTGTGATCTATGAAGGCCAGAAAGCACTCACCAATGAGGTAATTTTTCTAAAACATTAGAGAAAACATTGTCAAAAGATTTTCCAAATCAAAAGTAGAATATGTATGTTCATGAGTCTATAACTAATGATACCTAGATAAGATAACCACTCACTTGTTCATCAGAATGAAAATGAATCCAATCTATGATGAGTCATAATTATCCTAAAATGTAAAACCTTCCCTAAACAATGAAGAACATGAGAAATGAAAAATTCTCCTTGAAATACTCAAAAGTGTCCTTGAAATATTTATTCTACCTAAAAACACGATCCTTTTGGGTTACATATATCAGTGGGGTTTCAATATAATATATGTTGGGTATGAACCTCCACCTCATTCGTCGGGGCTACCCACAAAATAGTTTCTTCAAACATAAATGTATCAAACACTTCTCCATAATGAGACACATAATTCCATGAGTAAGAGACCTTATAGGCCCATAACACACAGTTTGAATATTTCCAAATAGCTGATGACACCAAATAACTTCCAAAAATAGGTCATAGATTGTCTACAAGCTCCTCATTTGACCAAAAATACACCAATAAGTCATTTATAAACCCCACCAAAAATTGATTTTGAAATTTAAAGAACATAGAATTCATTTATCCCATGAACACACATAGAGAGTCTGTAACACAAAATGACATTAAAATGAACTCATAAAACATATAACAAAAGTTGAAAGAAATTATAAGAATATACTCATCATTCACTCTCATATGACGATATATTTATCAAAGAATCAATATTTTACAACTAACTAGCTCACTTTATATGATAAAAATAATCAACAATCCATGGGATATGATAATGATTATTTATTTTTTGGTAGTCTAAAAAATGATAATTAATATATTAATGTATACTTCCTTCTTCCTTTTTCACAAACATAACCAAATCACCCAACATGAAATACTATGAAGAATAAAACCACTATGTATAATATAAATAATTTAAATATCTTCCTCCTATAAATCATAGGGTCCTATCATATATGGAGAAATTGATATCATATAAGCACTCAGTTATAACTCTATCCGAAAATTTATCTCTCATTGATGGGGAAACATCATAACTGCCTCTAAAAATACATTTGGTCACTCTTCCATAACCTGATGAAACACATCTGGATGTCCACTAATGAATTAAATATTATCTTATCTATCATAGAACACAAGGACTCAACATTCCTCTTGCTCATCTAGGGGTATTTCTCACAAAAAACACATCATTTTATACATTCGTGTTAGAGAAATTAATACACCACCTAAATCAATCAATAATATCCTAAAATGAAAAATGACAATATGTAACAATGTTGATGTAGTATTGAATTATCTAAAAAGAATAAAAATCATCCCCATGAATGACACTACTCTATAATGATCTCATAATGTCTATATGCATCATAAAATCTGTCTCAACCTCCAACTATTATAGTCATGAAAAATGGAACTATAAGTATCACAACCATATGTTAGAAAATCATTGTCTGGGGTGCGTGTAATGAATGAGTGTTTAGATAACAAATCAAACAAACAATACACCTAGTTAGGATATAATCAAATAATACCTTAAATTTCATTTGGATCAACTAGAATTTGAAACTCTAAGGCATGCATTTGAACACACCAAAATCCATAACCTATCAATCCTTGATGGTTTCCACCTCTAAATACATTATAATTATCCCTAAAGTTGAAGGGATTTATAAAGATATTATATATTTCCCACATCCCCTCTCTAAAAATCATAATATGGAGTATCTTAATGCAATTATTCCTTAGAGGATACTATTAATAATAATGAGATGAAACTATTATACAACTCTATTATCTAAGGAAGGGAAGTCACTCAAAATTATGATGTCCATGATATCCATATGAAAAAAAAACCAAACCTTATCAATTGGCAAGGTTTTGAAAAATTCTAGCCCTGGTGAAATATGGTGAAGAATAATGGAATTAACTCTATAATATTTGAAAGTTATACAAAATAATAAACCATGAACTTTTGACCATAGATATACTCTATAGAAATTCATGGAGACCCCCATCCTATAAAAATATGGACACTTTCTCAATAACCTATAACTTCTGAAGAACTTTTAGGTATGTTAGAAACATGAATGGGATGAATTTCTATGGATCTCTAGAATCAAATTATCACAAAATTTCTTCACTACATCTTCCTCAAATGGAAAATTTTCCGAAGAAAAACAGATGATTTTTTATATCAGAGCGAAAAAATTCCACATGCTGGAATTCCCCTATAAGAGGGTAAGAATATCTTACTGATGATATTCCTTCCTATAATATTAAGGAAACATACCACAAAAATGATAACAGAATATATTACTTGAAATAACTGAATCGTTATGATCCCCAAGGGATAAGAAGAACCACATATGAGAATCCCCATCAAGAAATGTGACACCAAAATAATCTAGTGCTCCCCCCAAGAAAGGATCCAACTAATAGAATATTCCACCTCCTCTAAAAATTGATCGATATATTCATATGAAATATATCCTTCATTCTTCTATAGTCCCTAGTTATATAACTTATATACCATCTTCCTCTAAAAATTTCCATCAATCATCTTAACTCATTGGTGGTCTGCTGTTTCATTTTACTAAAAATAATTAGCATAAACATGAAAATGATGTTGATATAGAGTCATTGATGAAAAATACAAAATGTTAGGGTCTCTTTAACTAGAATATATAATATATAATATTAATTAATTAATTAAAATTCATCCAAATTTACATTTTATATGCTATTTAAATATAGATTCATAAAATCATGATGCATGATCCTTACCTATATATCTATCTATCATGTTTCATAACTTCACTTACTAAGTTTATTACACTTGTAAATCCTTATATTATATTATAAGGGGACCTAAAATCATATTATTTTGTTGTTCTAACTATTTTAAATTATGTGGTTGTTGAACCCTCTAGGAATTGAGTTGCTTTATTATATTTTGATAATCCCAAACGATATTTTATTTATATCTTAAATTATGGTTGATACATCTCCAATATGCTTTATTATATGTTGTTACTTTCAATTATGCTTAAAATAAGTCTTTTGGATATATGTACTCTGACCTAACTCATTATTCCAATAGAATGCTTAAACAGTTTATAGCTACCGATACAGAACAGTATCCACTGTTATGGATCAGAGCTACCGATATCGAGTAGAGCTACCGATACAGAGTTCACCGATACTCAAAGTTCACCACTATGTCACAGTCGACCGATATGGTACATCAAGTCTACCGATGGAGTTATAGTCACAAGTTCACCGGTACTCAAGTCTACCGCTACATCAAAGTTGACAGCTACCGATACAAAGCTACAGATATGCTGAATTCCACTGATACGCAAAGTCTACCGATACATCAAGGAAGCTACCGATAGGGACTTACAACTACCGATACAAGGCAGAGCCACAGCTACCGTTACAAGTCCACCGCTACTGATACGATCAAGTCTACTATTGCATCTACCAATAAAAAGTCTACCGTTACAAATTAAATCTTCCGATACAGACACCTACTGTAACACAAGTCTACAGATATCAAGAGCTACTGTTCCAGAGACAGAACCCGACACTGCTTTAATTTCTTTATCTTTTTTTAATCTAACCAACGATCATATTAGGTATATTTTAATACACTGACAATTATTTAATGTGTGCTGTTGGAGGTCAGGGAACCGTACCTAGTACCTGCAAAAAGTAAATCATCTTTTTCCAGAGAATGTGCTTTAAATAAAGGAAGGATGTGCTATTACAAAAAAGGATGAATAGATGAATACATAGAGATATACATACCACGAGGTGTGCTGGGAGAACAACCGAGTGTGAATGCAAAGGAACGACTGAACTTACACGAGGAACTCATTCATCACTGCTTACCAGTGAACAACTGAGAACAAGAACATAACACAAGAACTTCATCAACTAATTTTTCTCTATCTCTGAACCTGAAAGTCAAGGAAGCAGACAACACTCTGTTTTCTAGACTGAAACTAGAAGAGGACTCAGAACCAATTCTGATCAATCCAAAGGAGTCCAGAGCTGCCCTACAATCACTAGAGCCATTTCTAAACTCTAAATCTTCTCTGTGATTTATCTTTTTACATATTGAGCAGTGTGTGTTATCTGCTGTATTTTACACACACATTGCCTCCTGTAATTTAACTGGAGGATCTGTAAATCCTCACTCAAACTCTTGAATCTTTTTTTACCCACTGGGATAGTGGTAGAGCTTGTGCATGACCTGGACAGCTGATTGCAGTTGTTTTTTTCCCATGGATAACAGTGGTAGAGGTCTTGGACCTGGACAGTTGTATACTGTTGTAATCCCCGATCCATGGTGTGGATCACTCTTATATAAAGTTTTTAGAGGACTAAGTCTTAGCTTGAGACTGAACCTCTTGGTTAAATCTACTGTGCTTATTTATTTTCAAAGTTATTTTTATTCTGCTGCTAATTACATTAAAAATAAAACTGTTCTAAAGTCACTTTGATAATTAAATTCGCAAGTGTTTATATTAGTTGTAAATCAGTAAGTTGGTTTCAAAAGTTAATCAACCTTTATGTTTTGATTAACTGGGAAATAATCAATCCCTTGAGAACCCAAAAAAACATTTACTTTGATATAAATTTACTACAGTTTAATTCAGTATTTTATTTTTCAGTTTTTAAGACAAAGTTTTAAAACAGAAATTTTAATTGGAACTTAATTCAACCCCCTCTTGAGTGTCCACTCCGACCAACATTTGGTATCAGAGGTTCTTTAAATACTTTCAAAAAGTACTCTGTTTTTCAACTGTGATTTTAGTTGTATTTTAAAGTTCTTAAAATTTATGTTATTTCTAAATTTTTATCTCTTTAAAATCTTTTCTTTACGTAAGCTATCATGGATAATAGACATAAAGGTGTTGCTACCAATAGACCACCCATTTTCAATGGTACCAACTATGCTCAGTGGAAAATCAAGATGAAAATTCATTTAGAGAGCATGTGTTTTGATATTTGAACTCCTATAGAATTAGAATATAAAATTCCTACAACTGTTAGATCTACTTGGAATGAAGCAACCAAGACAACCTATAATAATAATTATAATGCTATGAATGCTTTGTACTATGCTTTAGGAGATGAGGAATTTAATATAATATCTTCTTGTAAAACTGCATATGAAATTTGGGATACCTTAGCTGTTTCTCATGAATGAACAACTAATTTTATGGAAATGAGATTGAACACCTATACTATTAAGTATGATAATTTTAAGATGAAGCCTGATGAACCCATTTCTGACATGTATCTCAGGTTCAACGAAATTGTCAACACAATGACTTCTCTTTGAAAGGATGTTCCAGTAAAGGAACAAATCATGAGAATTCTGAGATGTCTACCTGAAAGATGGAGATGAACTTCTGTCTCAATTAGAGAATCGTGTGTCATTGGAGAACTTCCGGTCAAAGAATTAATTGGAAAACTAATGATGTATGAAGAGGAACTCAAGGTGAACAATGAAGAAGAAGATGAACCTAGAAGGAAGTCTGTTGCTTTCAAAACTACAACTTCAAAGAACAAGGATAAGGAAAAGCTTCACATTATAAATGAAAGTTCAAGCTGTGAAGATAGTGAAAGTGCTTCTGATAGTGATGTTGAGATGGCTCACATTGCCCGAAGATTTGAAAAGTTTTATAGGAAGAAAAAGTTTTTCAGAAAATAGAATAATAAAGGTAAGTATGATAATAAGGGACATTGGAAAAAGGATTTGAAGAAATCTGACAAATCAGATGAAGTTTTCTACTATGAGTGAAAAAGAAAGGGACACATAAAAGCAGAATGTCCAAAGGTGAAATACAAGAAGAAGTATTAATACAAGGACAATAAGTTTAAGAAATCCATGAAGGCTACTTGGAGTGCTTCTGAGGATAGATCCACTGAATCTGATGTTTCTTAAACTTAACACAAAAATAAGGCAAACATGTGTTTTATGACAAAAACTTCTGAGGTAACATGAGAAACTCATGCTTTAAATTCGTATTATTCTAGAGATAATTCTGACTCTGATAACATGTCAAAATCTGAACTATTTGAATATTGTGATATGTTAGAAGAAACCTGTAATGAGCTGAAATACAAATACAATGGTTTAAAGAAACAGTATGCTTTAACTGTTAAACATAAATCTGATCTTGATATTGAAGTAGAAAAGAATGCTCAGTTGCTTAAAGAGAATACTGAAATGAAATTATCTAATGAACAACTCAAGAAATACTTAGAGAAATTTACCAATGGTAAAGATACTCTTACTCAAATGCTAGGTAAGAAAATAGCACCTAGATACACTACTGGTATAGGATACCAACCTGGACAAAGGAAAATTACCAAATATAAATTCATTCACAAATCTGGACAGAATGTAGCTAGCTCTGGAACTTCATATGCTTCATCTAGTTATATTCATAGTTATGGATCTAATAAGGTTTATCATTCAAAATCTGTTGATTCTAGAAATTTTATGAGACCCATCAGAAAAATATGTGTACCTAAAGTGTTTTTGGCTAACCTGTCTGGACCCAAGAAAATCTGGGTACCAAAACCATTTCCTGTTTAAATATCTTCTGTAGGAAACCTTATTAAAAAGGACCTGTTAAAGGACCTGGTACTTGGACAGTGGATGTTCAAGACATATGTCAGGAGACTTCTCATGCTTTAAAATCGTAGTCAGAGTTGATAGAGGTTTTTTCACTTTTGGTGATAACTCAAAAGGAAAAATCATCGGTTTAGGCCAGATTGGTTACACTGACTCAGTATTGATTTCTAATGTTTTATTTGTTGATGGACTTAAATACAATTTGTTAAGCATTTATCAGTTATGCGATTATGGTTTTTATGTTAAATTTGAAAATAATTCTTACAATGTTTTCAATTATAAAAATGTTTTAGTGTTTGCTGATTTGAGAAATGAAAATGTTTATGATGTTGATTTAAATTATTTAGCTAAGAAAAATATTACTTGATTAAATGCTTTTCATAAAGAGTCTTTTCTTTGGCACAGAAGATTAGGACACTGCAATGTGCATTCACTTAGAAAACTTGCTAGGAAGAACTTAGTTAGAGACCTACCCAAACATGAATTTCCAGCAGACAATGTTTGTAATCCCTGTCAAAAGGGAAAGAAACATAAAGTTTCTTTTAAATCAAAGAAATAAGTGTCAACTTCTCAAACTCTCGAGTTGGTTCACATGGATTTATTTGGACCTTCTAGAGTTTCTAGTTTAAATGGGAAGCATTATGTCTATGTTCTTGTTAATGACTATTCTAGATATACTTGGGTATATTTTCTAGCTCACAAAAGTGAAGCTTGTTCTTACTTTTTTAAGTATTCCAATTCTATAGAAAACCTTAGTGGACTTAAGATTAAAATCCTGAGAAGTGATCATGGATGTGAGTTTGAAAATCATGGGTTTGAATCTTACTACTCACACAATGGCTATAGTCACACTTTCTATGCCCCTAGGACACCTCAACAGAATGGTGTAGTAGAAAGAAGGAATAGAACCCTGCATGAAATTGCTATAACTACGCTAAATGAGTATGAACTACCCATTTATTTTTGGTCTGAAGTTGTAAATATAGCTTGTTATGTTATTAATAGTGTCTTGATCAGACCTGTTCTTAAGAGGACCCCTTATGAGTTGAGGAACCATAGGAAACCTAAGCTTAACCACTTCAAAGTTTTTGGCTGCAAAGTCTTTATTCTTAATACTAAAGATAATCTTGAGAAGTTTGCATCCAAGAGTGATGAAGGAATTTTCCTAGGTTACTCTATTTCGAGTGAAGCCTATAGAGTTTTTAATAAGAGAACCAAATGTGTGGAAGAATCTATTCACATCAAATTTGATGGAAGTGATCCACATGAACCTAAGACCTTTCTTGAAAATATTGAATATGATCTCTCTATTTTTAACCTTAATGATAAAGACAATGGACCTATAGTTAAAACATCCAGTTCTGGAAATTTCCCAGAATCTACTTTTGTTGAACCACAACCTGTTGATGAACTTGAAATCTCTAGCCCTACCTTTTCAAGACCAACTAGGATTTTAAAGAACCGTCCTTTAGATGCTTTTGTAGATAATCTATATAGAGTAACACATACTAGAGCTTCTCTAAGAAATCAGGTTGAACATCAAGCTTTTCTTTCACAGTTAGAACCTAAAAATGTCAATGATGCTATCAATGATGAATTTTGGGTAATATATATGCAAGAAGAACTAAATCAATTTGAAAGAATCAAAGTCTGGAAATTAGTAGAAAGACCTAAGGACACTATAACCATAGGCACAAAATGGGTGTTTAGAAACAAAGTTGATGAATTTGGAAACATCATTAGAAACAAAGCTAGTATAGTTGCAGAAGGTTACAATCAAGAAGAAGGAATTGACTATGAGGAAACCTTTTCACCTATAGCTAGATTAGAGGCTATTAGGATCTTACTTTCCTATGCATAACATCTGAATTTCAAGTTATATCAAATGGATGTGAAAAGTTCTTTTTTAAATCATTTTATTGTTGATGATATTTTTGTAGAACAACCACCTGGTTTTTCAAATCCTCATTTTCAAAATCCTGTTTTTAAACTTTCTAAAGCTTTATATGGTTTAAAACAAGCTCCAAGAGCTTGGTATGAAAGAATTTCAAACTTTCTTATTTCAAAAGGATTTTCAAAAGGAATTGCTGATCCCACTCTTTTTATAAAAATAATTTCAAAAGATGTATTAATAGTACAAATCTATGTTGATGATATTATTTTTGGATCTTTGAAAAATTCTTTATGTACTGATTTTTCAAAGGTTATGCAAAATGAATTTGAAATGATCTTAATGGGAGAGCTTAAGTATTTTCTTGGATTTCAAATTTTTCAAACTAAAGATGGAATTATTTTAAATCAAAGTAAATATACTAAGGATTTATTAAAACGTTTTGGTTTGGATAGTATTTAGGAAAGTTATATACCTATGAGTACCAACTGTAAATTGGATATTGATGAAACTGGTAAACCAGTAGATCAAACTAATTATAGAGGTATGATTGGGAGTTTACTTTATCTTACTGCTAGTCGACTAGATATTATGTTTAGTATGTGTATGCGTGATAGATTTCAAGCTAATCCTAAAGAATCACACTTACTGACTGTTAAAATGATTTTTAAATATCTTAAGTGTACTATGAATTTAGGTTTGTTTTATCTAAAAGGACAATCATTTGACCTAACTAGTTATTCAGATGATGACTTTGCTGGATGTAAGTTAGATAAGAAAAGCACATCTAGAACATGTCATTTACATGGAAAGTCTCTAGTACCATGGTGTAGTAAGAAACAGATCTCAGTTGCATTGTCTACTACTGAAGAAGAGTATATAGCTGTTGGTAGTTGTTGTGCACAGATTCTGTGGATGAAACACACTTTACTCAACTATGGATTTAATTTTAAACATTTTTCAATCAACTGTGACAACACTAGTGCGATCAGCATCTCTAAGAATCCTGTTTCACACTATAGAACCAAAAACATTGATGCTATACACCACTTTTTAAGAGATCATTATCAAAGAGGTGATATAACACTTGAATTTATAGGCACTGAACTTCAATTAGCTGATATTTTCACTAGGCCTTTAAGTTCAGAAATATTAAGTTTCATTAGACACGAATTAAGAATGATAACTTAACGTTAAACCATTATAGAATCCTCACCATTAGAGAAACCTCACCATTAGAGAATCCTCACCGTTAGATAATCCTCACCGTTAGAAAATCCTCACCGTTAGAAAATCCTCACCGTTAGAAAAACCTCACCGTTAGAGAATCCTCACCGTTAGAAAATCCTCACTGCTAGAAGACCTCACTGTTAGGAGACTTTAGTAGTACATATCGCGCTGTTTTAAACTTATTTAAAGCTTAGACATCGAGTTTTTTATGATTTATTTTATTTATGGATCCTAAATGATATTAAACCGAGTCTAGATTTCACTCAATCTCACCGCGAACTCGTCTGTTTGAATCCCTCCAACCTAACCCTCTCAAGCTGAAAAACCCTAAACCTCGAATCTGAAATGGCCCGCATCAAGAGACCCCAAGTCACAGATGGGAGTGATGAGCCGCAAGAGAAATGATAGAAAGTATCGAATGATAGTACCAGTGGAAGCGGAAGTGTAGCTCGAAGGAATCCAGTAAACCCGCATCTCTCAAGGAGAGAGATTGTTGTTGAAAAAGAGGTGTGTGCAGAATGGCTTATGGAGAGAAAGTCCTTGGTTCTTAGAGTGTTAGAAGAACAAGGTTGGCTAGAATGCTTCGCGAACAACAACAGACCTTATTATCTAGGACTGGTGAAACAGTTCTTCAAATTCATTTGTTTTGAAAAGTCTGAAGAAGAAAGTAGAATGATTTCTGTGGAAAATGGTCAGGAAGTATCTTTTACTTCAGTGGAATGGGCTATGAACTTAAGAGTTACACATGAAAGAGATTATGCGTTCTACTCAACGTATGTACCTTCGACTAGTGATGTGTTTCAATATGAAGATGCTTTGCTGGAGCTCACATGGGATGCGACCCCTAGAAAGGTGATTGTTGTAGAGATGGTTGGAGAAGATAAGCTGTTGTTTAAATTTATTCTGCATGTTGTTAGTTCGAGAAGAGGAGACTTTTCCACTTTGAGATTCCAAGACATATATCTGTTATATTTGATGAAGCACAGTGTGAAAGTCAATCTGTGTAGATTGATTATGGTTCAAGTGGAAGAGATGACTAGATCGAAGTCCAAATCAAATGCACTGTTTTTCTCAAAGCTGATTTCTGTGATGCTAAAAGTGAAAGAGGTTGCTGGACCTCAGGATGAGCTGGTAGTGGTTAAGGACAACTTTTGTATTACAAGAACTATCTGTAAATACATGAAAGTCAGCTAGAATCCTTGGAAGAAATCATGGGTGAATGATGATGGAAACATTTATGACAAGTTCACTCCTGTGGATCATCCGTCTAGACCAAAGGATGTGAGAGATCCTGGTCTTGGACCAGATGATCTAGAACCGGTATAAAGTGATAATGAAGCAGAGGAGGAAGAGAAATCAGTATAGGAAGGAGGAGACCTAGACTTAACCCCTAGTCCTGTGCATCAAGTAATTTCTTATGGAGCAGTTAGCCCTCTAAAAGAACTACAAAAGAGAGAAACTGTCTTGAAGGACAATGATACATAGACTACAGAAGAAGGAGAATAATCATTCCAGTATGTTGTTAAGGACACCACTGAGGAGGATGAGAAAACCGAATCTGATCATGATGTTAATGGAGAAAAGGAGGCTGATGGTGAAGCAGATGATGAGGAAAATGTTGAAAAAGAGCTCAGTTTGAGTCCTCTAATAGTCAGTACAGTTAGGACAGTGCCTGATCAGGAAGACATAGCAGCAACACCTGTTGATGAGAGAGTCATTAATGACTCAGAAAAAATGGCTATTGAATTTTCTGCAATTGTAGAGAAAATTGCAGAATTACCTCAGGAAGAACAGTTGTAATAGATACCTAAAGAGAATGTTCCAAGTGAGGGGGATAATCTTGGTTTAGTATCAGTGTTATATGACATTGAAGGTTGGAAATCCGATCCCGGATATATGATTCTTCGACATTCTTATGGAGATTTGGATGAGGAAGACCAACCCCAAAAGGAATCAGTTATCTTACCCACTATGGCTGAAAATGTGGCAACCAAGGAGGACCTTGATTCCTTAAAAGCTGAATTGAAAGAATCAATAAGATAATCAATGGCAGATATGAAGAAAAGTATGGTTGAAGAGATGAAAAGCATGGAGAAATCCCTTGAGTTATCCATTGGATGCGGTGTGTCCAGTCCTATGAAAGAAATTGTGGATGAACTTAAGGTGTGCCACACTCAGATTGAGAGTTGGACAGGAGCTGTAGTTGCTCTTAGACAATCAATTGCATCATTGACTACTTTGAACAGTTCTCAAACCCAAGTGCACACTAACATTAGTTATATCAAATAAGTGGTCAAACAGTTTGTGGAAGTTTTTGAGGCCTTTAAGAAGTCAGTCGAAGAATATCTGAATAGTCAGGATGAACTTGTTCAGAAGGTAGTTAGTAGTATGACTCAATCTTTCAAGGAGACAGAGGCCTTCTCAATGAAACCTCTTCCCTAAACTAGCTCCAGTGTGAACCTTGACCAAATCCGCACTATTATTCAGGAATAATTGGAAATGGCCAGTCCTAGTGGTGCATCAGATACTCAGATTCTTGCTACCACTAAGGAAGTTAGTAGTTTTGTTCGTAATCACCTGCAGGAAGCTACTACTTCTCAAGAGGCAATCAAAAATAAGGTGGATGCTTGTTTTGAAAAGGTTTATACAAAGAACCAAATGACAAACCATTTCAAGCTTTTGATTGAGAATATGAAGTTACCTCCAGTTACCCAAGCCTTCAGGGAACAAGTTAGTAAGATCAGGGTGCTTAATCTTGCTTTAGATAAGTTCATTGAAAATAGGGATGATTTTGTGTCTGCAATGGAGAGAGGAGGAAGCATTATAATGGATTTCCGAAACCTGTTGCTTCCCTTCCTATATGTGGATGCCAAACTAGTGATTATACCTCCTGCACTTCCTACTTCTGCATCTGGGAGTACTCCTTAGTTGACTCCAGTTCAAGCCATTAGAAGCTTGACACCAATGATCACTCAGAGGAGCTCAGATTTCAGATCTGGTACAGTTTCTGTAGCTGAACCACCAGTTGTGCCTTCAGCTATTCTGAAACCCTCTGTTGACCCTGCACCTGCAACCTCTACTGATCCTAAGTGAAAGACACCTGTTCCAGAGGAGGATTGAGTGTTTCTAGATATTTTTGATAGGATTCAATTTTTTTTGTTTTGTTGTTCTAATTTTATCTGTGTATCTTTTGTATATTAATGAAATTCCTTTTCATTATCTCCTTTACTGTGTTTCTATTACATTGTCATTTATTCTCTGCTAATCTTTATCTCTTATCTGCTACCCTTATTTTTTTAATCACAAAGGGGGAGAGAGCCAATGAGCCAATGAGAGAAAATAATAAATGAGAGAAAATAAAAAATGAGACCTAAGAGTTAACAAAGGGGGAGTGAAAAACTGTGTCTTGATAAACAGACTTAAGAGATAATCTTGTATTACAATTGAAAGGGGAGGAATATGGAAGTTTTGTTCTGGACAAAACAAAAGAACCTTTTCCTCTAATGCTAATTTATTTTCCACTTTTTCCCCTGATACTATTTCCATTCTCTTGACATAAGTTGTGATTATCAAAAAGGGGGAGATTGTTGAACCCTCTGGGAATTGAGTTGCTTTATTATATTTTGATAATCCCAAACTATATTTTATTTATATCTTAAATTATGGCTGATACATCTCCAATATGCTTTATTATATGTTGTTACTTTCAATTATGCTTAATATAAGTCTTTTGGATATATGTACTCTGACCTAACTCATTCTGCCAATAGAATTCTTAAACAGTTTATAGCTACCGATACAGAACAGTAGCCACTATTATGGATTAGAGATACCGATATCGAATAGAGCTACCGATATGGAGTTCACTGATACTCAAAGTTCACTGCTACGTCACAGTCTACTGATACGGCACATCAAGTCTACCGATAGAGTTATAGTTACAAGATCACTGATACTCAAGTCTACCTCTACATCGAAGTCTACAGCTACAGATACAGAGCTACTGATATGCTAAAGTCCACCGATACGCAAAGTCTACCGATACATCAAGGAAGCTACCGATAGGGACTTACCGCTACCAATACAAGGAATAGCCATAGAAACCGTTACAAGTCCACCTCTACTAATGCGATCAAGTCTACTGTTGCAGCTATAAATACAAAGTCTTCCGTTACAAATGAAATCTACCGATACAGACACCTACTGTAACACAAGTCTACCAATATCAAGATCTACCGTTCCAGAGACAGAACCCAACACTGCATTAATTTCTTTATCTTTGTTTGATCTAACCAGTGGTCATATCAATTATATTTTAATACACTGACATTTATTTAATATTTGCTGTTGGATGTCAGGGAACCGTACCTTGTACCTACAAAATGTAAATCATTTTTTGCCGGAGCACGTGCTTTAAATAAATGAAGGATGTGATACTACAAATAAGGATGAATAGACGAATACATAGAGATATAAATACCATGAGGTGTGCAGGAAGAAAAACCGAGTGTGAATGAAAATAGAATACTAAACTTACACGAGTAACTCATTTATCACTGCTTATCAGTGAAGAGCTGAGAACGAGAACATAACACAAGAACTTCATCGACTACTTTTTCTCTATCTCTAAACCTGAAAGTCAAGGAAGTAGACGACACTATGTTTTCCAGACTGAAACCAGAAGAGGACTCAGAACCAATTCTGATCAATCCAAAGGAGTCCAGAGCTGCACTACAATCACTAGATCCATTTCTAAACTCTAAATATTCTCTGTGATTTATCGTTTTACATATTGAGCAGTGTGTGTTATCTGCTGTATTTTACAAACACACTGTCTCTTGTACATTAACTGGAGGATCTGTAAATCCTCACTCAAACTCTTGAATCTTTTATTTCCCACTGGGATTGTGGTAGAGTTCGTGCATGACCTGGACAGCTGATTGCTGTTGTTTTTGTTCCCACTGATAACAGTGGTAGAGGTCTTGGACCTGGACAGTTGTATACTGTTGTAATCCCCGATCCAGGGTGTGGATCACATTTATATAAAGTTTTTAGAGGACTAATTATCAGCTTGAGACTGAACCTCATGGTTAAATCTGATGTGCTTATTTATTTTCCAAGTTATTTTTATTCCGCTGCTAATTACTTTAAAACCAAAACTGTTCTAAAGTCACTTTGATAATTAAATTTTCAAGTGTTTATATTAGTTATAAATCAGTATGTTGGTTTCAAAAGTTAATCAACCTTTCTGTTTTGATTAACTGGGAAATAATCAATCCCTTGAAAACCCAACAAAACCTATACTTTGATATAAATTCATTACAGTTTAATTCATTATTTTATTTGGGGGTTTTTAAGACAATGTTTTAAAACATAAATTTTAATTGGAACTCAATTTACCCCCCTCTTGAGTGACCACTCCGACCAACAGTGGTTTTCCTAGTAGATACCATTTCCTTAACAAAATATAGAACTATCACTAATAACATTATACAAACTCCATTTTATCTCTTAAACATCAACTTTTGTACCATTATTTTATGATAACCCCTCTAATAAAACCCCTACTAGGACAATAGTGAATATAAGGATGACCTTGTATCCATCTTCTAATAGGCCATGGGTTTGTGATTATCATTGAGGTTACATAATGCATAAAAATAAGAGGCATTAACCTAAATATAAAAATTTAAGTATAAGAGATAAGATGAGATCGAACAATAAAATCCACAACAACGAAAAAAAATTAATCCATGTACACGAATACAATTTCATACAAACTAAAAAAAACTAAAAATATTAAAAATAAACCAAAGAAGTTACCAAGAACTATAACAACTCCTAAAAAGTAACTCGGATCTAGTAATTTCCAACAAAATCACTAAAAAACATTAATAGACCTAAAAATAGTTATATATATATATAAGGTTATAATATAATAGTACTACCTAGGATCCTCCTGAGAAACTCTAATACAAATTTGAAAGAATCATACTAAATCCTAGTGAATAAATTTTTTTTCCAAGACATTACCTTTGAAAATTAAACTATATCCCATCCTCACCAAGGATCTTTCACCAAGTAATTCATATAAGTAAGTAATTATATATAAAAATAATATACATAATAATGGTACCCCATATCCACTACTTTACTGGTTTATCACTCTCAATCCTAAACAATAAATGAAACATGCAATAATCCCTTCCATAAATCATCATGTTCCTCATACATTCATATTATAAAAATATCATCAAATCATCATGTATTCCATGTAGGTCATCAAAACCACATCTTCATCACATAAATAACAATGTAATAAGTCTTAAATCCACTAAAACCCATGTATCAAGCACTATACATTAAGACACTACATCCCTCACAAGCACACTAGTAGAAAACCACAATCACTAAATCTAAAATAAATATATGTTCTATAAATTCAATCCACTACAACCCAAACACACATGTATTGTAAAGTAAGATCCATAAATATTTGTATAGAATTTTAACCTATACCTTAATCCATTATAAAAAAATATTCCCACACATTATACTCTATCTTAGAGGATTGGTGATTGTGAGGAGTTATCAATTCATTCCTTCGCCAACCTAAATGTTGGGGAAGACACCCAGAACCCAAAATATTTGGATATCATCGCCCAACTGAACTTGGGACATGAATAATATGAAATCATAAAATATAAGGATAATATATCATGCACAACCACAGTAAGAGAAACTACGTAGCCTTAAAATAAAACTATAAGACATTTCAATTTCTAGAATTTTTATCCAATTCTCTTAGAAAATTAATCCAAACCATCAATGGTCTACTTTATTTAACATTACTAATATAAAAAACCTTCATATATGTTCATTTATAATTATTTTTCAAATATATAATTTGGGTATTATAGGACTCTACTTGAAATACAATAATGAGTATGCACTCATATTGTATATTCAAACTACCAAAAGTAGTTGTAATTCACAAAATAACTGACCAATATGAAAACCAGTCCTCAAAAAATAATGCATCAATAAATCCTTAATCTCATCCCAAACCAGGAATGCCATCAACCATCCCATCACAACCATCCAAATAATTGGCAAGCCCGTCTCTCAACGTAAGAATACTATTTAATCCCCAAACTAAATTCCAAATAACAAATCATAGCAAGGATATACCATTCTAGAGAATATTAAAATGGAAAAAACATATTTTTATCCCATAAAACCTAGAGGTGGAACTATGTATGAAACATAATGAACAAATGTTTACAAAAAAATGGTATAACAATAATGTTATGATCACAATGGCCTAATTTGTTTTATTCTAGAAAAAAATCATTAATGTCATGAATTAACTGATATATTATACAAATAATTCAAGGACAAGATAATTATAAAATGACATCAATCAATGAATATAAATCAAATATATAAATTCTTCACAAATTAATTTCTAATATAATATTTCTATGGAATAATGGTTATTAATTTAACAATCCTTAATCATTATTATCATTAACATTCTATCGTTACATTTTTTAACCATTTACATTATGTAATCCAATAAAATGAAGAGTAAGAAACATGTTAATAAATTTCAAACTATCTAGTAATTATCAATATGAATCCAAAATAACATAAACCACATAAGATCACTGTATCCCATTCAAATTTCATTCTTCCTTGATTTCTGGGTTTTAATCTTCATTATGTTAATTCCAGCATTAACCAAAGAATAAAAAGAATGTTAATCTCAGCCTTTTATACAAAATAAAGAGAATTATTTAATCCCATACCTCAATAAAAATAATTCAATGTTCTATGATCATGAATTGAAGAACAAGAGTATATCTCCAATCAACTCTCACAAAATAAATCTTCTGATCCCTATAGATAACATCCCAAGAAGAATACACCATTAAAAACTAATATAATCCCTAAAAATGAATTTAAATATATACCATATCATGGAATGCAAGGATGGGAAAGAAAACAATCAAAAGAGAAGAGGAAAACACATCCTGGATCAACAATCAAATTATATATAAGAATATGGGTGGTAATCCTTGAAATGATAACCAAAACTTCTTATAGGGGTACTAGGGTGGCCTAAGGTTTTTAAAATAATGTTGGAAGTAAGATAAATCCAATATGGGTCTGAAATTTATATATATAAATTAAACCAAAAGTCTATGATGAAACCACTTTTATATTCCTCACTATTTAAGATTTTGACTAAAACATTAGCACATAAAGGGAGACCAATTCACTATGGTTTGAATCTAACTTAGCACACATAATCCAACAGAAAATGACTTCACATATTTGATAATACTCGGGTACCAATATTGTAAAACCCCTACATAATGGAGTTTAAAACCTTTAGAAGGTGGAGAAATAAATACTCGACCTCTAGGGATCCACGACATAACCTAAACCCAATGTTAGAGAGGCCTATTAGGAATATGAGAGAAGATATTGACCCCTCAATCCTTATGATTTAAACTTAACCACAATTTCATTGGTTCTTATAGATTGAAAAAGACAATAAAATCATCAACCTGATCCTCCTCATCATAAGGACCATAACAACGCCATATTCCAATACTATAAGGGAACTTTCTAGGAGAATATTGGTAATATTGATAGTGTTTCCCGAACATCTACATCACAAGATTACAATAAAAAAGTCATTACATTTTCAGAAATTCTACCTCCAAACTCCACACTTTATGGATTATCTCAATGATATAATCCTAGTTCTCATCTAAAATTTATCTAAAACCACACTCCCTTTCTCTCATTAGTCCCTATAAACCACCAACCACTTAAACACACAAATAAAGGGCTTATGAAAAGCTATCCCTTACAGAAGACAAATTTAAATCTCTCTATGTGTAAATTTAGTTCCTATTTTATTGTTTTTATATAATAACATTCCTATAATGTAACTTCTGATGTCAATTTTTAATAACATATGTTAAAGTGTTACCTTTAACATCAACCATTTTTTCCACTTTTTAACCGATCTGAACATTTAAAAATAATAAATTTCAAATTGAAACTTTCTAGTAGTGTCTCTTATAATCTATCATGTCACCATAATAGATGAACCAAAGGAATAAAATTCCCATAAAACACTTTATTCTGAAAGTTTTAATCTCAATAGGTTATACATATAACGTTTCATCATCTTTAATTTCCAATACACCCTAGTCAATGAGATAAGATTCATCCTGATGATATCGAAAAATATATGATACGTGGAAAGTGTTATTGAAATAATTTATCATTTATATAATTTATAACTAATATAAAACCTCACTAATGAATTAAAAAGCCTTAAAAGGCCAAAAAATTGGGTTAAATATTACTCACACGATTGAACCATTGACACCCATGACAAAGATATACCTTTAAGAATACATGATCTCTATTATGGAACTACATAGTCATCCTTCCATGATTGGAATAAGACTTTTGATATTCATAAGATTCATTCATCCTCTTAGGGGTCACATACACCATATCTATCATTATCTTCGCCAATTCTAGTCCAATAATCACTAACTCTCTAACATTGATTCAACATAATGGAGACCTATATGTTCATCTATTAAATGATTTAAATTGATCTATAAAATGAAAGAGTGACAACTATTATTATAGGAAAACAAAAAAGGTAAGAAACTTCAACCAAAAACCTAAAAAATATAGAAATCATGTTTTAACACATCTTCCAATGTCTAGAATTTACACTCCACATGACTCATCATTTCATGATAAAAGGCTATATTGATGAATAATTGAGTTCGAAATGCCTATTTTAGACAATTAAAAACTTGGAATGTAAAACACAGATCACAATAAGAGATACTCATCCTTGGAACATGATGGTGTCTCACCATCTCCTCCAAATACATCCTCAATAGGATATGCACTACCCTAGAATCAATTATCTCCAAGAAATGAGTCAAGATTATAAAATTATCTCTAATAAACTGTAGATAATCATAGCCACACTATGTTTGTGGTAAAATGGTCATGAATTCCATTGATATTTTCTCTTACTTGAACTAAGATACATTTAGTGATTGAAGAAACCCACTAATAACATTTTGTTTATATATTACCTTCTAGTAGACCAAACACGGGGATACAAACTATATAACTGATATCTTCATCCCTTACAACCCAAAATGAACCATCACAACATGATACATCTTTAAAAACACAAGATATTTTACCAATAGAGAAAATGAAATACATAATAAGTACAAACTCATTAATCACAAATATAATAAGTATCCTTATCTTGAATAATACCCGAAATCAGTCATCCTTAGATTGTCCCTTAGGGGAATCATTTGAAAAAACTTGATCCCTCTAAACATCCACATCAAAATCCCATAACAAAGATTCTTATACTCATAACACCAAGGACAAATACACTATAATCTAGAAGACAAAACATATATAATTTAATTACTCCATATAAAGGTACATCATTACAAGATCCTACATTACTATCCTAGAATCCCTAGACTCACAAAAAACATCACCACATGAAATCCTTCTCAATGTATTAAAAAAGCATTCAATTTCCCAGGTTTATAATAAATCTTAAAGTCATAATCCAATAATTATTACATCCACTATCATTTTTTCATGTTCAGATCCTACTCATATAATATATATCTCAAATTTATTTTATTCTTCAAGACAATAAGTGTCTCGTCTATGATATAATGTCACCGTGAATTCAAGGTACAATAATATGTAATAATCCCAATATCATGTGTAGTGGGTTACTTTGCTGGGGATTAACTTTTAGAGACATATATAAGATAACTGCTTTGTAGTTCATTATAATAAAACAATCTACATTGATAATCATTATAGAAAATATCAAACATAACATATTCATCTAGAGAATATAGAATATTAGAATTGGACAACATCCCCTTAAAATACTAAAAATTATCATGAATCTATACATTCCAAAAAAATCCAAATTATTTAAGGTCAAAGATATCAGAGGAGTGAAAATCTAAGATAATTTAAGAAAAATCCTCTTAAAATGACTAGTGATAATAGAGAAACTCCAAACCCCCAAAATATTCTTGTGGCGATCCCAAGAAAATCCCACCTGAATATTCGAAGGATTCATAACTAATCCAAATTATGACATTATCTTTTAGAATAAATTAACCTCATGGTCTCATAACATATAATTATAATTCTTAATAAAAAGTTTATAACACTAAAGAGCCTCTAAAAAAGATCACATGTGCTCTACCAACTCTTCCTCAAACCAAGAATATATAATGATTCCCTAAATGAACATCACAAAACTCATCCATAATTCACATGGAATAAATAGTTCCTTAGTCCAATGAACATGGTTGTTGTTTTTATGAAACTGAAGTACAATAACAAACACTAACAATTCTATAATGATACATTAAGGTAGTCTTCAAAATATCTTTATCTTTTACCCATATCTGATTAAACCATGACTACACATTTATATTTGAGAACTAGATAGCTCCACCCAAATGATAAAATATATAATCAATCCATGAAATGAGATGGAATTTCTTATCCATATCATAATTCAAGTGATGATAGTTGATACAAAATTATATACTAATATCCTCTTTTATTGTGAACAATACTAAATAACCCCCAAACAGAACACTATTTTGATTAAAAAATATCTAGATAACATCCTCAATCTAAATCAATATTTCTAACAATCTATAAGGTTCTATTATATATGAATAATTTGATACAAAAGAGACACCTGAATGATGCTATATCTGAAAATATATTTCATGTAAAGCTTTTATATTTACAACCACTTTAAAAAACGTCTAGGATTCTCTTCTACAACACTCTAAATAATTAAAAAGAAAAAATTTACTGAACTATACTTCAATATAGTCATTATAAAATATACAAACTCAGCATGTCTCTGACCTAACTGATTGCCCCCTCCCTAAGAAATATGAAATTATAACTATCAAAAATAGATAATTTGAGTATCCCACTAAATAAAAATAAGATACCTTATACCAAATAAATATACTCTATGATGAGTATGGAATCTTTTTTAATTAAAAAATCAAAATAAGTCTCCTAAAGACTGTTGTTTCTATAACATCAACTCACAATCTTTATATAAATCACTTAAGAAAACAAGATCTCTAACTAGAGTTACTAACACCGAGGGTACTCAAAACCTCTATACCTCAAGAACTAGTTCATGGATAATGATTTGTGTGATAAAGGGGTGCATGTATCTTGAATCAAATAATACATATACTCATGAAAAATATATATAGATGGTACCTCAATTTTTTTAGATATCTGGGTTTTGGAAACTCTCTCACCTCAATCCATCTTCATCATACTCACTGAACTCATTGAAATTTATATAAACCACCTCTATTACTATCCACTTCTCAATGTTCCAAAGGATGAGGGGAATCATAGGGCTTTCCTCTACATGATCTTTTTCTTTTCTTCTAACTAATGCCCAGAGAATCCCATTTATGCTACTTTTTCTTGGAGGATAATAATGTAATGGTTGAACCAATATTAGGATACCTACACCACATTAAATATTGAGGAAGGATATGATGTTGTGTATTTTATGTCCATATTCTTGTTAATAGAATAAAAAAATTTCTAATCTCTTGATATAGGTGAAAAAACTATGAGATTTGGTGGAATAAGATGAAAGAAGATGAAAATGACTCATTTATAACTTAAAATTTTCCCAAATAGAGATATATTAACCTATAATAAATGATATTATACTCGGGGTGTAATGATGAATCTCCTCCCATGAAGTTCGTGTCTAGAGAAAAAATCTTCTTAATAACCTCAACCCATGAAAACACCTAAATAAATTATGAAAATGTGAATCAGGTGACTTGGAATCGAATCTCCAGACACAAAACCTCTTTGAAATTCCTTTCCCAAAACTCTTAATATAGTTGGAGGTTTGGATAAAATCATATATGGTTATTGAAATAAGTACGAAACCCCTGCATGATGGATCTCACGTAGGGAAGAAATAGAATCTTCCACCAGTGTGCCCCCATAATGGTCAATAAAAGGAACTTAGCCTAATACAAATAAACAAACATATCCTATAGAACTTTTGATAACTTTTGATCACTAAGGAATGAAAACCACCCATGATGTACAAGTCTTAGAAACATAATAACATCTTGGGGAATCGATTTCTCCCTTTTAAAACAAATAATAATAAAAGTAATTCTTACCTCCAATAACTATGTCTCAATATCATAATCATAGATAGATCCCCCATACTAATATAGGCCATGACTTTGAAACTCATGATGCATCTTCACCTAAAATTCATCATCTTCTACCAAAAATCATAAATAATTTATTAGAACATCCTAATAAACTTAAATAGAATGATCAAAATATGGATGTTAACTAAGATCCATACATACAAAATAAAAAAAATTAGGATTTTCTTATCCCGAAATATGGAAAACTTATGATTAATTAATTAAATTACTCATAATGTTGAAAATCTTGGAAAACATCACAAATCAAAAGTTAATTCACTAAAATCACACTTATAGAAGAAAACACCAAATGAAATCCTTTGAAAATAAATGTACTAGAACATAGAAGAATTTATTCTCCCAAAACACAACACTGAGTTTTACAATCTCACTCCTCAATACTCAAAACTCAAAAAAAACCATAAAAAATCCTATGTTGATCACTAACTAAAATGATCATATGAAAACATATAACATTGTCCCACCTAAAATTTTATATTGTTTCTCACTTGGTCAACAAATTTTTTTTACCTCCTAAATTCATAGGGGTCCATATATTACACAATGAAATTACTATAACATAATATATTTCATTATCATGACTATCAATCACTGGTATATGAATAGACCTCTTACACCGCACTCCTTTTCCTAAAACACCTTTTTGATTGGAAATCATGATTTTAAATCATCCAACCAACACATTTCCAATCCCATTGAATCATACTTTCACTATTTTAACATGGATGAAGGGTTCTCTAAAGTTTCTCTTTATGGTAAACTAACACCAAATTTTAAAGAGACTTCGAAAATATAAAAAATATACCACTTTATAAATAATTTATGGATTACATTTAATCATATTACACATGAAAAATTATTAAACTTCCAACTAAAAAAACATGAAATTCTCATATTATCATTTTCTTTTACCCAAGTCCAACTGGGGAATAATGTTGACTTAAACTTTCTTGGACAAAACACTTCATAAAAATATCACCTCAGTTATATCATCTCGTTATCTTATGCGGACCAAATATTCTATATTCATCTAATTTCTACATTTAATGGTACTTTAGGTTCATGTTATTCATCTTCATATGGAACACCATATTTTATTCCAAGTGTATTGTACTATGAATTTCACAGTAGAGTAATGTACTTTTATTTCTTCTTCCTAGATTCTTAATAAGATGTCTCAAAAATACCATATCATTTCCTGATGTTATTTCCACTATTTAATATATTATTATTTTTAATATATAAAGATATTATTTCAGAATCTACATCTATATTATCATAGTTTCATTGAAGGTAAATACATTTACAATTACGATCTACTATTATTTTGTGTCTCCCCCAAAGACTTTATCAATATAACCAACCAAATAATTATAATATATCAAGAGATGTAAAATATCATTTATTCCATTAAAATATATTAGAATTTATTTAATTGTTACCAAATTATTTCCCCCCCATTTTCCATGAATCAACTGATAAATCTCACTACATTGAAAATATCCAGTTATGTACACACCATGACATACATGATACTTCCCACCACTAATACACATTGTATTCTCATTATGTTCTTAACCTTGTGTTAAATTCATGGTACTTATTTATTTGATATGTTATAGAGTTTTTAAATATTATTTAAAATATATTTGAATCCAATCAATATAATATTTTTAGTTATATTTCGAATTTAATCTCTATATGATAGAATCAAACATCCAGTATGGCTATCAGGGTCGATACTCATGAGTAGGATTTTATAATATACACCAAGAAAATTAATTTTAAAATTTATTTTCATGTAATTATTCAGATTTTAAATCCATTTGACTGATAGACCTACTAGTATCATATCATCCACACAAAATAGTAAAATGATGAAATTATCATCACTACAATCATTCCAGTTTTAATAATAGTCCAAGTTACTTTTCATGAATCCAATATCCTCTAATAATTAGTTGAACATATAGTTCCCCCTTCTTGGATCTTATTTCATACCATAAAAACTTTTATTTAGTTTTCACACCAAGAGTTGATCCCAATGATCCATTAAAATAGAATTCATCTTTATATTGATTTTATCATCTATTTTCCACATGAAAAAACACATATTCACATCCATTTATTTATATACAAAACTCAAAAAAAATATTAATGTTGAAATGGTAGTATGTTTTACTAGAGGAGAAGATATTTTATAAAAGTCTATACAATCATTATTCTATAATTCATTGTCCACTAGCCCATATATATACCTTATTATTTTTTTTGCTTCATTTTTTATTCCAAAAAAACTCACTTATGCCTACGTTATTTATTTCCAAGTGGTAAATCTATTATCTCTTTAGTTTTCTTTTCATGATATGAACCAAACTCCTCTTGTATGGATAACTCCCACATACTATAATTAACAATGGTAGATTGTACTTATAGTATTTCTAGTTATATACATTCTATTATGTTAAATAAATTAATGTAATCTCCATACATTTGATCAATATATTTGACTATTTTCTAACATAAAAAGTTAAAAATTAATATTATCTCTATGGAAATAAACCCCTAGATTTTCATCTTCAAAAAATATAAACTGATCCTCACCAGTTCTCAAGATTATAGGTATATTGTATATTTTTCTTAACCTCAATCCTTCTATGCTAACCTGTAAAATTTTCTCTAGAATCTAAGATCTTATGTTTGATTTAGAGCCATTTAAACACTTTTAATGTACTGAAATTACAGTTCCTCTATTCATACTAAGTTGGGTTGAATTTTATTCTTTTCTAATACCCTTATTTTCCACTAAATTCTTGTCCTTCCACATGACCTTCTCATTAAAGAGATTTTTTTAATTTTTATAACCTTTCTTTGGTAATCATACAAAATAAAAAATCTAAGATATTTATTTCCATAGTTTACAATGAAACGTGTGTAAGACATAGCTTTAATATTGTATTTATTATTTCTATCCAAATTTATATATGATAAAATTTTGAAAAATTTTGTGTGATATAAATTTGGAATCTTTCATATCCACATAGATTCCAGTAGATCATGTCCCATTACTACCGCTAGGTTCTGATTTATTTTATATATATATATATATATATTACTCACTAGTTCTTCAAAAAAACCATGGGCATTATTGTATGAAACTTTATAATCCACACCCATTCCAATAAATTATGATTAATCCATTCAGATAAAACATTTTATTTAGGTTTCCATTGTGCATTAGTCTCATTTATAATACCTTTGGGTCTACATAAGTTTCAAAAATGTTTTTCTTGAGTACTAACCACTTTTGACTGATCTCAAACTTTTCACCTTCATAACCCATATCCCTTTCAACAATAATTTAAAACTGAGAAAAGACATTAAAAAATTCTAGATTATGTTTTATGAAGTATAACTATAATTTCTTTGTAGATTCATCAATTAAGGTCACGATGTATTTTGATCCTCCAAGGGATTTAATCGGTGTAGATCCCCATACATTGTTTTTGCACATTATCCATCTTATATAATTTTGGTGTTCTTCCACTAAAATTAAATCTCACATTACTTTGATTCCATAGTCTAAATCCCTCATAACTATCAATATCTAAATGATCCATATTTACTATGTCGTTTTCTGCTAAAACTTTTTACCTTTCCCACTGAGGTTCCCATGATATAAGTTCCACAAATATGAACATCAATTAGTTTATGTTCCAAAAATTGTAGCTCTCACTACCCTCTAATCAGATACTATGTTCCATCATTTAAACATATAGATATGACTAAGTATCTTTGAGGTATTTTCCACACTCTTTTTATAAATTTAGTTTCTTACCCATATTCATCACACATTTCCAACTAAAATAATGTTTTTCTAAAGGCATGGTATATGTAAAACTTATTTCCATACAAGGAAATAATTATTATTTAAATAAACTGTGAAATCTCCATTACCATAATATGAATATATTCATCACCATTAATATTATATATCTTAGATCTACCAATAACATAATTTTTATTCGTTCTTTTCACCAATTGTGTAGAAAGATGAACCAGAATCTATTATCCATGATTCCAATAGAGTATAAACAATCAAATGTATATTTAAACTAATTTCACCAGTTGATCCAATGAAATCTAAACCACATAATGTTGATATATCAACCCAGGCAGGACATAAATAAACATTTCATCATTTTATATCAATATACAGTACATAAAAAATATTACATATGCCCTATAATTGTAAAGGTTTAGTGTATTTGGAGACTTGGTACATAAACAAGTTAATTTATTAAACATATTCAACATATACCACATAGTATTTCATATTACCAAATTTATAAGAAAATCATACATTGAAAATTACATAAAAACATGGGGAAGGAAAACAAATGAAATTGTGACCTCAGATATTCAGTAAGGGTTAATATAGGAGATATGAACCAATTATCATATGTGTGCATAAGGTTATGAGAACATGATCATAAAATAAGAATTTCATAAAAAATTAGTTAAATATACTTAATAATGACTCATGGGATAAGGATTATCTATAAAAAATAAAAATAATAAAAAAGTGCAGAATTATAAATTATAAATCATGAACAATGATAGAATATAATAAACATGGGAATGTGGTGAAATAAAATTGTTATAAAATTATAATCATGTAAAAATACTTACATGTTCACTCATTGAGAATTAGGAAATGGAATGAGGTCCTAGATTAATGTTATTGACATGAAATATTGTATATTCATATACTTACGAACATGAAACCAAGTCCATGGATAAACTAATGAACACGAAACCATATCCATGAATAACATTGTGAAAATGAAATCAGGTTCAAACTTATTTTAGTTATCTCATTAGTTATAAATAATTACCCAATACATTAGAGTGATATAAAATTATCATGCACCACATAGATAAAAAATATAAACAGGCTATAAGATCATAAAAACATATATATATTCATCATATCGTATCCAAAGGATGGGAAATTGGTTCTATTCCATCATTCCATCATATAATAACACATGAAAAAAAACTAGATTCATAAATATTTTATCAAAAAATAAATAAACCTAGGTCGAAAAGTAGGTTTCATAGAATAAATAATAAATAATCATCATCGAAATCCATACGAATAAATAATGTTGATAATATAATAATATCATTTCTTTAGAGAATCACAAATTACATAAAAAATTCTGAAATATAAGAAAAATATCTTTAAAAGAACAATCAAATATTTCTTTGAAAACATGAGAAATATATCATTTTATTTTATAAAATTTTACCTAAAAAATTACATCAATACTGAGATATTTATTTTCCTTAAATATAACTCTAGAAACATTTAGATTAATATTTATGGAAAATAATGTTCATTATTGTGGTAAAGTATTTTCATACCTTATATGTTAAAAGAGAACATCCTCTTCATACTTTTATAAAAAGTCAAAAAATGACTTGTTTGGAAAATGTTTCTTTAAAAAGAAAACATTAAAAATATTATATAAATTTAAAGGTTATGAAACCATCTTTTTAATAAAATTGATTTATAGGTATAAACTTCCATAAAACACTTTTTAAGAACACAAATATGGAATAAAAAATTCAACCAAAAATAATATAAGGTCTGTTTTTCTTTTAAAAATATTTCCCCGATAATTTTTAGTAGAAAAACTAGGAAAATTGTTCTAATACCTAATCAATGTAGAAATAAATATAAGAAAATAAAATATATATTGTTTTAAGGATAATATGTATAAAATATCCGTAAAAAAATTTAGTTATGATAATCTCAAAAAGAAATGAGATTGTAACATAAACCATACTACTTTGGTAACTTTTGAATTATAAACCCCATTATGGAACTATATTCAAATGAAATTTTAAATACCATTAATATAAATATATTTTGGATATCTTATATAAATGGTGTATAATATTAATCATATGATAGAAATAAGAGGTGAATATGGAATGTGTCTCACGAAAACAAAACTAAGATGAAAAAACATTACATAAAGTATCATCATGATTTAGAAGAATTAAAAAATCCAATATAATAAATATAGCTTTATTATATATAAATTAAAGAACCATATTCTTATATAATATACTATGATTTTTCTTTTATAAATTTTAAATATGATTTCATTACCAATTTCATCATTAAAAATGACATTCAGGTGAAATTTGGTTCATTTCCATGTATAATTTAGTCTGATGGTTCTGATTCATGAACCTTGGCCATGGTTTCATCATGTAAAAATTATTAATAATTAATTAAGTATAATATTTATTCATTAAATAAAACTCCATAACCATTTGTATAAAGAGGTTTTGAAAAATAAATTATATCACTTTGTGGAGATGATGGTTCGTACGTATACACGAGAGATGTTTTCAATTTTTGATGGATGTAATGGAAGAAAGATAAATTATAATTCAACGTTATAGAATAATTTTTAGATTAAAAACATAACATATATTCATTAAATATATCCTTATTACCATCCATATAGGGCATAAATAAAAAAATAATCACAACACTTCATGGAAGTGGTTGTCCACACACATACATGAATGATGTTATCATTTTACAAAGAATGAGATGTTAATAAGGTTGATAATATATTATAACTAAAAAACTATATTTATTTCATAAATACAATACATAAGCATGAAATCCATAATAAAATTCAACCGTAAAATACAATGATGAGAAATGAATCATATCCCTATGTGGAGGCTGTAGTCAATAAAAATTCATGAGAGATACCGACATTTCCTATTTGATGGAAAATGAGATGGATTATTGTTATGATATAATCAATATAACATATTAGTTTATGGAATATAGTGATGTTATTATATTGGATTTTTTAGTATCTAATCAAATGTTTTAAAATAAGAAATAAAATGAAAGAGACTAGATAAAATGATTACCTCCTCTTTGAGAGGTCTCATTTTGATATCTTCTTAAAGACCCTAGGTATTGTATTTTGTAGAGACCAAATACAATATAACATGGATAAGTATTTTGAGAAGTTTTTTTAAGTGGTTGGTCGAGCTATGTTTCTCAAGGTGATGTGAGGAACAGATGATGGGTGGTGTCTTTTTATAGAGAAGGAAATCATACAATTGGAATTTCCTAAAAGATTAAATTTAATAAAATATATTTCATGTGAAAGTAATTTTTTTGATATATTTTCAATAAAGGATGAGTATTGGGGGGAGTAATATCATCCAATAAATTATAGAAAACATTGGGTAAAGTTTAACCCTTATTTCATATCATTTACTCACCATTAACCCTTTTGATGATTATTGTGATATTATAGTTTTTATACTGTTTATTTGTCAGAAAATTTACATTAAAAGGAAAAGTGACCCATTAGTGGAAAATATTAATATTCATAGTGATATGAAATTAAAATTGAAAACAAAAAATTTATGAATTTTAACTTTATTTAACAAAATATTGTTTTAACATATGATTCCATTAATGGCATTTTTAAAACTATTCAAATTGTTATTCTTTAAAGATATAAAGATAGAAAAAAAATTAAAATAATAACTTTTATGATATAAATAATATTTCAAAATTATCTAATACTTTATAACAACATAATTCATCAAAATTGTATTTTTTTAATATTTTTATTATAATTTATGTTATTTTTATATTACTTGATCGAGTATGATGTCGGTGTTGCATAAGAATTTAAGGTAATTATTCCATCGGTAAATATTAAAAATTAATTATCATGATAAAGAAATTCATTCATATTTCAAATTACCATTTAATGTAGACCATAACCTCTTTTTATTGCGATGAAGAAATATTGTATAAATTTAGATGAAGAAAGTGAATTTTTTTATTTATTCTTTTTTTTCAAATAATATTATTCTCATTATCTATGTAAAGTGGAAGGAAAGTGATAAAACATATAAGAGAATACGACTAAGGTAAAAAATAACCCATAAAATGAAATGAGTGTAAGTGTTTTAATTATTTATAGGCCTTATCCTATTTTTACTCCATTTTACTGATTCTACCCTAACAAAAGTTCTCCAAAGTAAGCTTTTAACAGTGATATAAACCACCGCTAAACAGTTTCACGATGTATTTGAGAAACTGCCAATAAATCTTGTGTTGGTAGTAATTTAGTGGATGTATTCCCAAATATATGCACAACGATTTAGTGATGGTTTTTTAAAAACCAAGAGAATCATTTAGTAGTTGTTTCTCAAACTATTGGAGATCAATTTAGCAATAGTTTTTTAAAAACCATGAGAATCATTTAATGGTAGTTAAAATAGCTGATAAATCATTTTTCAATGATATTTTCCATATTTTTATTTATATAATTAATTAGTAATTTTTTTTATTTTTTATTTTAATTAATTAATATTAATTACTATGCATGCATGCATATGCACATGGCATGATAAAAACATTCATTTAAATTTCAAATAACCATTCAGAGCCAAATATAACCTATTTTTATCCCAATGAAAAAATATACATATTAAAAAGAAGAGACTGACAATTTTTATTTTTCCCTTTACATTAAATAATATTAAGGCCATTATCTATGTAATGTTACAAGAAAAAGAAAAAAAATTAAGAGAAGATTCATAAGGTTAAAAGGAACCTATCAAATGACATTATAGAATGTTTTTTTAGAGATTTCAAGGCCTTATCCCATTGATTTAACCTAGCTTTACTCGTTCTACTCTTATAGAACTATGCTAAAGTTAGCTTTTAGCAGTGGTTTAAACCGCCGGTAAACAGTTGTGTATCTACAGTCATTTTGTAGTAGTTTTCCCAAACTAATATAGATTTAACATTGGTTTTGAAAAAATCTGGAGACCACCACAAAATTATTTCACGATGGTATTTTTATTTTATTTTTTATTTACATAATTAATTGTTTATTTAAATTTTTTTATTAAAAATATATAAATTAATTTTTATTAATTACTATGAAGGAATGCATATACATGTACCACACATGCATGCATACGCCATACAAAAATTCGGTATATATATGCATTGGGGGACATTTGAGCCTTTTACCTCATTGTTATTCTTCAGGTACTTTACAACTCCAGTAAACTCCTAATATGGAAAGTAAATAGAATTTAATAAACATATATAATTAGATAAAAAACAAATAATGACATTAAATAATAATAAAAAATAATAAAAAATACATAACTAATTAATAATAATTAAATAAGTAATAAATAATAAATAATAAATAATAAATAACAAATAATAATAAATAAATAAATGATTGATAAATAAAAAACGAACGAATAGAAAATAAATAAATAATAAATAAATAATGAATAAATAATAAAATAATAAAAAATAAATAATTAATATATTATAGATAAATAATTGAATAATAAATAATAGATAAAAAATTACTATTAAATAAATATTAAATAAGAAATCAATAAGAAATAAAAAAATTATGTGAACGATAAATAAATAATAAATAATAACTATGAAATAAATATTATATGAATAATTAATTAATAAACATATATTAAATAATATATCAATTCTAAATAAATAATAAAAAATAAGTAAATAATATTTAAATAATAAATTCTGAATAATATGTAATATTATATAATAAATAAAGTTTTAATATTAAATTAAAAATTAATTTTACAATAATTTAATAATAGATAATAGATTTATATTTAATAAATAACTATTAAATAAACAAGTTGATAGTAAATATTAAATAGTAAATAGTAACTAGTAAATAATAAATAAAAAATAAAAAATTATAAATTATAAATTATAAATGAATAAATAACAAATGACCATTAATAAATAATCATTCATAAATAATCATTAATTAATAATCATAAATAATTATTAGGTAATAAATAAATAAACTATAAATTAAAAACTATTAACAAATAAATAATAAAATGTAATAAATAAATAATAATTAATATGTTAATAATTAATTAGTAGTATAATAATGATATATTAAAAATAAATATATAAAGAATAAATAATTAATAGATAAATATTAAATAAAAAATAACTAAATTAGCAATGAATAATAAATAAATAATAATAAATATATAATACATCAATTATAAATTAATAATAAGTAATAAGTAATAATAAATAATGTATTAATAATATATTTTAAAGTAATAATCAATTATAAATATTTTATAATAATAATTAATAAATATATAATAAATAGTAAAAATTAATATATAATATATAATATATAATATATAACAAATGATAAAATAATAAGTAATAATTAATAAGTAATAAGTAATAAGTAAAATGTAGTAAATAATAAATGGATAAAAATATCTATAAAATTTATACATATAACAAAATTTACACACATATATATAAACATACATTTAGGTAAAATAAATATATATAACAGATGACATGTTTATAATTGTATATTAGTCTAAATATTTATAAACACAGGTAAATATATATATATATAAACACACACACATATAAGATATAAAAATATATAAATATAAATATGTATAAATATTTACAAATGTATATAAATATAAAAAAATATTCATAAATACATATCAATATTTATTCGTGGATACAATTATATATTATATTCAATAAAAATTGATTAAAATATATAAATTATAAATAAATATACATAAATGTATAGAAATATATATATATATATATATATATATATCATTAAAAGATAGAAAACCCCAAAAATCTCAACAGCATAAAATAAATAGGAATGAAAATCTGTGGAATTGAATCACATAAAACCCAACATGAATTAGAAGAAACTCTTAAACGAAGCAATATATCATCGAATGTTCAAAAATCATGTCAAACAAACAAAAAACTCAATTTTGGAGGCCTTATAAGCCTTTTTTGAACTAAATAATATTGTGACTTGGGTCCCCTTGGTCTACATGGTGTAGAGCTCATTGTGAGCATTGATTTTATATATGTTTGAGCATAATCGGACAACTAGATCAATATTTATGGTTGTTTGATGTTCAAATTCATTTTTCAATTACTCTTAACACTATACTATTTTTTAATCTATTAATTAATATCAAATTATTATCCAATTCCATTTTATCTCATTTCATAAGCTTCAATATAATTGGTTTTGCAGTTAAAATGGATCCCCTTATCAAATATTATCTTCATTTGACGCTCTAGTATGATTTTCAACTTATCCAATAATTAATTTTTATATCAATTAATTTTGAACTAATAACAATAAATAATTAATAATTAATCAACTTGAATTAATTAAAATTTGGAATAAAACATCCCTCAAAGTAATTTTAGCACAGATAGTCCCAAAATAAAATTTGATTGTAACATAAACTCTAGTACCCCCGATTTTTGGTATGTAACCCTTACTTGTTTCTTTTCATGGTTTTAAAGGTAAGAGTGTTGAATGAGAGAGTCGGGAGAACATGGAATGATGTTTTGAGGCAAAGGAGGAAGTCGCATGGGCGGCGCACTGTTTGTTTAAACCTTGCGGCCAAACCATGCGTAGTGGGTCTTGGAGGCAGTAGCTCCCACATGGTCAGCATGTGGTTTGTCTAACCATGCATCCAAACCGTGTGATAAGGGCAGTCGGGGCAGTTGTTAACGCATGGTTAGTGCACGGTTTGTCAAACCGTGCGAACTAACCATGCAGGCACATAAATGACATCATTAAATTGTGAATCTCACACGTTTTTGCCTCTATGTGGCTCTTTTTTCCTCCTAAGAGGCCCTAACTCAGGATTTTGGTTCCCCTAAGGTCAAGTATGGTTCTACCATTGTTCCGGAGGTGATCTGAAGGCTTCTCTTGGAGAATCGAAGCCGGATTCATGAGGTATGTGATCGTTCTTGGTCTGTTTCTTAGATATACTTTGATATACTTCTACTCTTTTATCAGTTACTTAGATCTACACCCGTTATGGGAAGATCTATGTTTTTGGATCCTAATATGATGATATTTGGTCTTGATATTTCTAGAAGAAGAGATCTAAGGTGGGTTTTTGGAGAATCGACCTTGGTTTCATGAGTTTTTTTTGACCGTTGTGGTTTTTGTCAAAACCTTTGAGGTAGGAGGCTTCACTCTCGACTAATCTTGTTAGAATTTATTGGTTTGGTTTCAAATGGGTTTATTTTAATGGTTTTTATTGTGAAAATCTTGGATAAATCTTCTTTAGTGATGATTTATGGTTTTGATGTAATTGTGAAATCTTCGTGAATTGTTGTGAAAAGTGATTTGGCTTCCTGAATTTAAAATGTTGATTTTAAATTATGATAGATGAAATTTTAAATGGATTGATAAAAAATGGGTTTTCAATAAAAAGGGAGTTTTATTGAAATGTTTTGAGATTGAAATGACTTTTATGGATTTGGTTTTCAATAAAAAGGGAGTTTTATTGAAATGGTGCAATTGAAATTGTTTGAGATTGAAATGAATTTTATGGATTTGGTTTTCAATAAGAGGGAGTTTTTTTGAAATCGTTTGAAATTGAAATGGTTATGATGTAAATGGTTTTTAATAAAATGGTGTTTTTATTGAAGTGGTGTTTTGGGATGACCATTGGGAATATGTGGTGTGTGTTCATCTTCCATCTACAAGGCTTGGTTGAAATATGAACTTGTGCCCAGTTCCAAACATTTAATGGCACAATGGTAACTATATGTATGAGGATTTGTTGAAATATGACCTTGTGCTCGGTGCCAAAGGTGTAATGGAATATGGGAAACAATTACCTTGTGATGACTTGGTCGATCAATGAGAGGCCGCTCATGAGTATGTAACTATCATAATCAAGTATGCATGGTTGGTAGCATGGGTTGGGAAATGGTTGGGTATGCCAGAAAGGGATTTTTTTCAATGGTTCTAAAGCTTGATTGGTTATTTTTCTGAAAAAAATAACTTGTTGGAAAATTGGTTTCAATTTCTCTTGTATTCTTTTGGTTATGAATGGTTTTGGAAACTTTTTTATATTTAGTTATAAACTGCTTTTGAAAAAATGTTTTAATATAATTGTTTCTATCTCTTCTATCCTAGTGGCGTGAGTAGGGTAGTAATTGGGGAAATCCCAATGAGTTTTATACTCACCGCTTCTTTGGTACTTTGGTGCTTTTGCAGATGTCAGGTTCTGGGACACAGGTAAAGGTAAAACGTCTTATTGCTAGTGGCTCGTGGTGATTTTTGAGAGATGTTGTGGAGGTTGGAGCTTGTGGGGCACAAAGTCTTAGTGTCTTTTGAGATTCTTGAGTTCTTTATCTATTGTTCACTTTTGATACCTGGTTTGGTCTACCACTGTTGTGTAATCTGATGTGGTTTAACATAAATTATGTTTGTTTAGTTGTCTCTAAGTTGTTCATACATCATATAGTGAATGTTTGGGTATGGTGGGTTGCTTTACTGGGTTATTTTTTAAACGGTAAATAATCCCCCATTTGTATTCTAAACCCTTCAGCATTTGTTGCTAGCTTTTGGCGTCTTAGGGATGTCTCTTAAGGCCTAGGAATGAATAATGGAGATCTCAAGCCAATGAAAATTGGCGGGTCATTACAAATGTTATCAGCTTGTTCGGTCCTTGCCTAACAAGTAGTCATCGATGTTCTGGGTCTTGGAGTTGAAATTCGTTCTTGTCTATTCCTTGGGTAAAAATCATAGACATGATTAGGATTGTCAGAACATGAAATGTATGGCATAAAAGTACGTAGCTCACCCATTTATGATGAACTTTAAGTTACCAAGGAGTTGGGTACATAAGTGTTTTGGGTACAATTCTAAAATGTTGAAAATCTCATTGTCATGGGTTTATCCAATTAGACGATCCTAACAAGCATTATAGAATAATGAACTCCCACTAGGATTGCATATCTCATTGTGAGGACTGATTTGGGATTTTGTGCAAGCTGCGAATTTTTGAAAAATGCTGAAATTGTTTTCAAGTAAAAGATTTTGAAAACACGGTGTTTGGTTTATTTTGAATATGGGTTGATTTTCAAAAGGAATGATGAATGTTTTCAAAAATGATTGAACATGGGAAAAAGGATGTTTTGAGAAAAAAATTGTGATAGATGATGTGATAGAATTTTAAATGCTAAGACATCAGTTTCTACAGAGTGAGATTGGTGGAGATTGTTGTTGGTTTAAAAAATGGCACCTGGTAGGCATTGTCGGAACCAACCCAAATAGGCTGTAGAGAATGTGGTTGCACCTGAACCATGTGTGAACCAAGAGATAGTTCAAAATATCGTCCATGACATTCAAGCTATGGATATTTTGAACCATGGGAATGAACTAAGGCATGTGAATCATACCATTCAGTTCATTAAGTAGAATCCACCAAACTTTCTAGGTGATGATGAACCCGAGAAGGCGGAGGTGTGGCTAAGTAGGATGAATCACATCTTCTATTTCATCAACACACTAGTAGAGTTGAAAGTAAAGATAGAGACATATATGCTCGAGGATCTTTCATGTCAGTGGTGGGATTTAGCAGTGCAGGCTAAATTAGATGAAGGTCTTACATGGGAGGATTTTGAAGAATTGTTCAACAAAAAATTCTATCCTCACATGTTCAAGATCCATAAAAATACGGACTTCTTTATCTTGAAGCAGGAGAGCCTCTGTGTCACAATGTATGTAGATAAATTCATGAATATAGTCTTTTTTTTACCAGAGGTTGTAACAAGTGTGTTGTTGAAGGCACACATCTTTGAATCGGGGCTAAGGAAAGTGATTCGATCGATGATTATAGTGCTTTGTATTACAGATTATACAGATATGGTAAACAAAGAGACTGTTGATGAACTTGATATCTCAAGATCGATAGGAGGAGGAATGATGATACCTATAGGAAACTGTGGGAACTCAACCACTGTGAATAAGAGGAAAAGGGATACCTATTTCCATGGTGTGAGAGAAAATCAGAACCAGACGGCGGGATAAGTGAAACTTCCTCCACGACCCCAGAGAAAATCATATTTCTTTCAATGTGGTTTTATTCACCACATAATGTGAGAGTGTACGGTGGAACCTAGATCATGTCACAATTGCAAGAAAATGGGGCATCTACAGTGCTATTGTAGGAATGCTCCGAGGTCGGGTGCACGTGACACTTCTAAGGCGTCACAAGAACCGTATGCTTGGACAGGATGAGGACTACAGAATCCGTTTCATCAGTATAACAGAGCTAGCCATGGTGATTCTCAAAATACCATGACTCCTCAACCAGGGAAATCTCAGCAAGGAAACAAGGAGTACAATGCAGCGAAAAATTAATTATATGGAGTTGAGTAGATGACTGTGGATGATTAGGCAGGAACATATATAGTGAGAGGTACGATTCTTTTGAATTCTACCCTTGTGCAAGTGTTGTTTGATACTGGAGCATCACATCCTTCATTGCTTCTCATGCTATTGAATTTCAATGTTTAAAACTGGAAATGATGCCTTCTATTGTGAAACTGAAAACTCCTCTTGGTGAAAGAGAATTTCAAGACTTTTTGAGTAGAGCATGTGCTATAACTTTTGAGGGAGCTGAGTTAAAATGGGACTTCTTGATGTTGGACATGGATGTATATGACATAATATTGGGTATGGATAGGTTGACAATGTTTAAGGCTCACATCAACTGTTATAGGAGAATGGTTAGTTTCACTACTGTGGACAACATCATCCATCTCTTTAGAAGAGAGAGGATGGTAAAAAAAGGTGCAAATAGCTTGTTGGAACCAATGGTGGGAATGATCTCTTAGCAACTGGAAGCGTTGACTTTGGCATCAATGGAGGAGATTGAGGAAAATAGTTTTCCAGCTGTTGTGGATCAATTTTTAGATGTATTTCCCAATAACTTCTCAGGGTTACCACCTCTAAGGGAAGTGGAGTTTAAGATTGATCTCCTTTAGGGGACCATTCCTATTTCCCTTCCATCATATAGGATGGCACCAATAGAGTTACAAGAATTGAATGTGCAGTTATAAGATATGGAAAGAAAGGGTTTCATTCGACCAAGTACTTATCCATGGGCAGCACTAGTGTTGTTTGTGAAGAAGGTAGATGGAACTCTTCAGTTGTGTGTTGATTATCGTAAGCATCACCAAGTTATGATAAAGAATATATATACACTTCCTCGCATTGATGATCTATTCAATCAATTAAGGGTAACTCAGTGGTTCTCTAAGATTGACTTGCGATCAGGATATCACCAATTGCGAGTTCAGAAAGAGGATATTCCAATGACCACTTTCAGAAGCAGATATGGCCACTATGAATATGTAGTCATGCCTTTCTGTCTAATGAATGCACCAATAGAATTTATGACTTTGATGAATCAGATATTTTAGTGATATCTTGATTCTTTTGTTGTGGTGTTTGTGGAAGATATTTTAGTGTATTCAAAGACAAGGGCTGATCATGAGGTGCACCTGGAAATAGTGTTACAAATCTTGAGAGATCATCATTTGTATGTCAAATTATCAAAGTGTAATTTTTGTATATGGGAAGTACATTTCCATGGCAATGTCATTTCTGATAAAGGTGTTTCTGTTGATTCTGAAAAGATGGAAGCCAATATCTTTTGGTGACCACTGAAGAATGTGTTCAAGATACATAGTTTTCTTGGTCTAGCTGGTTACTAATGATGATTTGTGCATGATTTCTCACAACTAGCTTCACCAATGACAGATCTGACAAAAAATAATGCTCCATTTCAATTGACAGAATAATGTCAGAAGTCTTTCCAGGAACTGAATGTTTTTCTTACATTGAAACCTATTTTGATCTTTCCAAAATCAGGACAGGGGTATGTGGTTTATTATAATGCTTCAGGATCTGGTTTGGGTTGTGTCCTCATGCAAAGAGATCATGTGGTTTCTTAAGGTTCAAGGCAGCGGAGGGTGTATGAGAAACATTATCCAACACATGATTAGGAGTTATCTGCAGTCGTCCATGCTTTGAAAACATGAAGACATCATCTCTTTGGTGAGAAATTTACTGTGTTTACTGATCACAAAAGCTTGAAACACATTTTCTCACAATGTGATTTAAATCTCAAATAAAGTAGATGGATGGAGTATCTCTAGATGTTTGACATTGATTTCATGTACACACCAGGAAAAGGGAATTCGGTGGAGGATGCATTGAGTAGAAAATCATATGCACGGTTGGAGAAAGAAGCTTCAAATGAATGGCAGTTGATGTCGGTCTTAGCCAAAATGCACGTAGAATGTGAAGACTGAGGTAAGGTTGTTGTTTTCTTTTCAGCTACACTTGATCCTGATTTAGTAAATATGATCAATGAAGCACAAACATATAATGTAGAATGTCTGGTTGTAAGTTCCAAACTCAATGGTGGGAGACCATTGATGGATGGAAACTTGATAGGGTTTCAGTTTTGTGTTTCAATGGTGGGGAGACCTCCTTCCTTTTCATGCCTCTCCACCAAAAGGAAGGTGGTCGATTTCGTCTCGCAGTGCTTAACTTGTCAGTAGGTTAAAGTAGAACATCGTAAACCAGCTGGTATGTTATAATATTTACCTATCCAGGTGTGAAAATGGTATCAGATAGTAATGGAATTTGTTACAGGTCTTCCAAGAATAGTCCGGAAACACGATTCCATTTGGGTGATAGTGAATCATCTAACCAAGTCGACTAGTTTCATCCCTATTCGTGAAACCCATACGGTGGAAGATAATTAAAAAATCTATATCCGAGAAGTGGTAATGAGGAATAGTGTACCAGTTTCTATAGTCTCAGATAGAGATCTGTGCTTTACATCTTATTTTTAGAAATCATTTCATAAATCCCTTGGGACTCAGTTGACTATGAGCATGACATATCATCCTCAGACATATAGGCAGCCCGAGCAAACAATAAAAACTTTTTAATATATGTTACAGGCTTGTGTAATGGATTTGGGTGGCTCATGGGAGGAGAATATACCCTTAGTAGAGTCCTCATAGAATAACATCTATCAATCCATGATAAGCATGGATTCGTTAGAATCATTGTATGGGTGTCCTTGCCGTTCTCCACTATGCTGGGTGGAAACTGGTGAAACTTCACTATATGGGAAGAGTCTTATCCAGAAAACAACTGAGAAAATTCAGTTGATTATAAAGAGGATGGAGACGGCTCAATGTCATCACGAATCTTATTCAGATCACCATCAAAGACCGTTGTCGTTCGTTGTGGGTGATCATGTATTCATGAGGATATCTCCAAGGTTAATACATCATAGTTTCAAAAAGTAGGGCAAGTTATCTCCTAGATTCATTGGACCTTTTGAGATACTGGAATGGGTTGGAGAGTTGGATTATCGGTTGGAATTACCACCACTATTTAGTTCAGAGCATATTGTGTTCCATGTATCTCAGTTGAAAAAGTATCAGCCTGATCCTGATCATGTGATCAGATGGGATCACAATGACCTAGATCCGGATGGTTCTTTGATACATATCCCAGTACGAATTGTGGATAGACAAGAGAAAGTGTTGCGTGAAAAAAGAATCTGTCTAGTTTTGGTTTTATGGCAGCATGTTCAGATTCAGGAAGAGACTTGGGAATGTAAAAAGGAAATGAAAGAGGAGTGGTCGGAAATCTTTCAGTTGGATGAAGGTTTTTTACCTTCTGGGGAAGGAATGACCAATGGTGGGGAGAATTTAGTACCCCAAGATTCTTTATGGAACCCTTAATTTATGCTTTCCAAGGTTTTAGTGTTAATAGTGTTGAATGGGAGAGTCAGGAGAACTTGTAATGATGTTTTGAGGCAAAGGGGAAGTCACCTAGGCAGTACACGGTTTGTCTAAACCGTGCATCCAAACCATGTGCAGTGGGTCTTGGTGGTAGTAGCTCCCGCACGGTCAATGAGCTGTTTGTCTAACCATGCATCCAAACTGTGCGAGATGGGCGGTCGAGGCAGTATCTAAAGCACGGTTAGCGCACGGTTTGTCAAACCGTGCGAACTAACCATGTGGGCAGTTAAATGGGATCCTTAAATTGTTGATCTCACATGTTTTTGCCTCTAAGTGGCTCGTTTTTCCTATTAAGTGGCCCTAACTCCGGATTTTGGTTCTCCTAATGTCAAGGAAGGGTCTCCCATTGTGCCAGAGGCAATCAGAAGGCTTCTCTTGGAGAATCGAAGCTGGATTCTTGAGGTATGTGATCGTTCTTGATCGGTTTCATAGATCTACTTAGATCCACTTCTCCTATTCTCGTGGTTTCCTATATCTACATCTGTTATGGGTATATATTTGTGTGTGGATTCCAAATATGATGATATTTGGTCTGAATCTTTCTAGGAGAAAATATCTACGGTGGGTTTTTCGATAATCGACCTGAGTTTCTTGAGTGTTCTTCGACCATTGTGGTTGTCGTCAAAACCTTTGAGGTAGGAGGCTTCACTCTCGACTAATCTTGTTAGAATTGATTGGTTTAGTTTCAAATTGGATTATTGGAATCGGTTTGATTATGAAAATCTTTGAATAAATCTTATTTAGTGATGATTTATGGTTTTGATGTAATTGTGAAATCTTGGTGAATTGTTGTGCAAAGTTATTTGGCTTCTTGAATTTAAAATGTTGATTTTAAATTATGATTTCTGAAATTGTTAATGGTTTGATGAAAAATGGGTTTTCAATTAAAAGGGAATTTTATTGAAATGGTTTGAGATTGAAATGACTTTGATGGATTTGGTTTTCAATAAAAATAGAGTTTTATTGAAATGGTGGAATTAAAATGGGTTGAGATAGAAATGACTTTGATGGCTTTGGTTTTCAATAAAATGGGATTTTTATTGAAATGTTTTGAAATTGAAATGGTTTATATGGATATGGTTTTCAATAAAATGGTTTTTTTATTGAAAGGGTGTTTTCACATGACTGTTGGGAATATTTGGTGTGTCTTCATGTATCATGTACAAGGATTAGTAGAAATATGACCTTATGCTTGGTGCGAAACGTTTAATGGAATAATGGTAACTATATGTATGATTTTTGGTTGAAATATGACCTTGGAATCAGTGCCAAAGGTGTAATGGCACATGGGAAAACATTACCTTGTTCCGACTTGGTAGATCGATGAGAGACCGCTCATGAGTATGGAACTGTCATAACGAAGCATGCGTGGTTAGTATCAATGGTTGGGAAATGGTTGGGTATACCAAAAATAGATTTTGTGTATTGGTTCAAAATCTTGATAGGTTATTTTTCTGAAAAAAATAACTTGTTGGAAAATTGGTTTCAATTTCTCTTGGAGGCTTTTGGTTACAAATGGTTTTAAGAACGTGTTTATATTTTGTTATAAACTGATTTTGAGAAAATGTTTTGTATAAACTATTTTTATATAATTTTTGCTAACTCTTATATCCTAGTGGAGTGAATAAGGAAGTCATTGGGCGAAAACCTACTGAGTTTTATACTCAACGCTGCTCTGGATCTTTGATGATTTTGTAGATGTCGTGTTCTGGGACACAGTTAAAGGTAAAGCATCTTATTGCTAGTGGCTCGTGGTGATGCTTGGGAGATGTTGTGGAGCATGGAGCCTGTGGAGCACCGATTCTTAGTTTCTTATGAGAGTCTTGATTTGTTTATATGTTGTTCACTTTGATACCTAGTTTGGTCTAAGGCTGTTGTGTACTCTGATGTTGTTTTACATAAATGATGTTTGTTTAGTTGTCTCTTAGTTGTTCAGACATCATATAGTGATTTTTTGGTTATGGTTGGTTTCTTTACTGGGTTATTTATTATAGTGTAAATCATCCCCCACTTGCATTTGAAACCCTCCTGCATTTATTTCCAGACCTTGGCATCTTGGGCATGTCGCTTAAGGCCTAGTAAAGAATCGTGGTGCTCTCAAGCCAATGGGAATTGGCAGGTCATTACATAAACCCTTACCGCATTGGAAAATTTTCAATCACAACCCCCATGAAATAAATAACATCAAATGAAATGTTAAATGTAATTAATATAAATATATTCATGATATATAATGTGAATGGGGTTGTATATACACCACATGAAAAAAATAGGTGGTTAATATGGCATATGTCGCATATAAATAAACATTGGATGAGATACCAATACCTCAAATCATGTCCTGCTTTGTATGAATTAAATCCTCCTGTATAATATATATAAATTTATATGAAATTTATTCTAAACCATATTAATGAATAAATTTAAATTTATCCTTAACTTATATTTCATTATTATACTTTTATTAACAATTTCGTTATTAGAAATATCCTTATGGGGATATCTGGTCTGTTTTCCATGTATAATTCGAGTTGGTAGTACTATTCATTTCTCCATGGCTATGGTTTCATTATATCCAAATTCTTATTAATTAAATAATCATAATTTTAATACAATATATAATCTTTTTTAAACATTAATATAAAGAAGTGGTGAAAAATGAATCACATCACTTCACGAAGATGAGAGTATATATATACGCACATGTGATGTTTTACCTTTTTGATAGATAAAATGAAATAAATGTAAAAAATAATTAAACCATTAAGAAAAATTATAATATCATAAATATAATACATATTCATTAAATATATCATTATTACCATCTGTTTAGAGTGTAAATGAAAAATGAACCACGTCACTTTGTGGAGGTGGTTGTGCACACATACACATGAGCGATGTTATTTTTTTTCAAGGATGAGAAGGGAAGAAGGTAGATAAGATATTATAATTCCAAAATAAAATTATTTTATTAAAATAATATATAAACATTAAATCCATCATAATAACCATCTATCAAATATCTTGATGTAAAATGATTCATATTTCTATGTGAAGATGGTAGTCATCGCATTTACACGAGTGATACCTTTATTTCAAATTTGATGGAAAAGGAGACAGATAATGATTATGCTATAAAATTATTAAGTCTTATTATATTTTAGAAACTGAAGTTTTTATATATTTTTTGTACATAATTGAAGGAGGTAAATGAAATACTAAAATGAAAGAGATTGGTTAAAAAGGTTACCACTTCTTTGGGAGACATGCTTTGTATTTTTTCTTAAGGATCATATGGATGCTACTTTTACGATAAAATAACCTCTATAACATAGATAAAGATTTTAAAAATATTATTTTATAGGTTTTTTTTCAATATAAGTCGCTCAAGGTGGTGATAGGAAAAGGCAAGTGGTGGTGTAGTTTTAAGGTGAATGAAAGGACGTACGTAAAATTACATAAAAGATTTAATTATTATATATTATTTTTCAATTGAATGTGAAAAAATTTGATATATTTTTATTTTATTATTATTATTATTCTAAATAATATCATAAAATAAAATTGGAAAACATTAGGTGATGTTTTAACTCTTATCTCTTAGTTTGAACCCATATTAACCCTTTTGACGATTATCACAATATCAATTTATTTTAATCGTTAGAGGAAAAAAAAGAAATTGTAAAAGGATAAGTGACCCAAAGTTTGAATATGGTTAATATAACAAAATATATACGATTAAATTTTCTAAGGATAACTTTTTTATAAATTTAAAATCATTTAATAAAATAATTTTTAACATAAGATACAATTAAGGTCATTTGTGGGACTTTTAACATAGTTTTTATTTAAATAAAAAAATATACATAAATAGAACTATGATATATAATTTTAAAACATCACCACAATGATATAATTCTATAAATATTTTTTTAAATACCGTAATTTATCCAAATTGTGTTAATTTTAATTATTTTAGAATAAATTGTTTATTTTCTATATTACTTGAGTATGTATTGTATCAACATTACATAATCATATAAGGTAATTATTCGATGGGAAAAAATTAAAAAAAATTTACATGAACAAAAATTCATTCATATTTTAAATAACCATTTTGATTAAAAAATAAAATTATTTATCCAATTGAAAATAATTGTAGATATTAAAACAAATAGAGTGGTATTTTTGTATTTATTCTTTACATAAAAATTAATAAGGTGTATATCAAAGTAAATTTGTAATAAATTTACAAAAATTATAATATAATATTATTATAGACAAAATAAACCTATAAAATGAAATAAAGGGTTGATATTTGGAGATATTGAGGCTTTATCCCATTCTTTTATCCCTTTTTACCTATCCAACCCTTTCCGAGGTTACAAATATTTTTCATGATTATTATTGATAAAGAAAAAAACTATTAGCAAAAAATTTAGACAATTAGAAAATTATAATTACAAATATGCAATTAGTTTTAAAATATTCAATTTCTATATGTTTAAAAAATAAATATTAATATAAATGCATAAAATTCAATAAAAACAATTTTTAGGAAAATGTGTTTTTAACCCCATAAATAATATTATAATATTATGAAATATTATATTCATTTATATGAAATTAAATAGATTATTTGTGACTAAATTAGTCTTAGGTTATGTTATGATCCAATTATAAATATTATAAAACTTTTAAATTTCTTTTTTGTTAATGAAAAAATGATAGTTTTTTAAAAATCAGTATTTTTCAGTAAACAATTTAAAATAAATAATTTTAAAAATAAAAAAAATCACTCTAATATAATATTGAGATTATTATTTCAATAATTATTATAGTTTCATGAAATAAAATATCAAACAATTGTATAAATTAATTATAATGTTTGTTAAAAAAAATGAAAAAAAAAAATATTTTTTAAGAAAACATATTTTTTTGATGCACTAAATTACTTGAATACTTTTTTATTATGAAATAATTACAAAAAATAAATTTATTAATATATATATATATCATTATGTAGTTAATTATATTCACACCTTCCATTTTAATGAATAGGTTATAATATATCGTGATTTTTTGAAGCTTGGTTTTGGGTGTTAAGAAAGCTATCAACCACTTAAAATTCATTTGCATGGAAATATATAATAAAATCACAAGGTTTTATAATTAATGTTGTGTAATTTCATTTTTCAGAAAAATACATCATCAATGATCCATTTTACCATAGTTCCAACACATTAGGTTGGGTCTAATAGATTTACCCCTACTCATCTCTCTCATTATTTATATTACAATATGACTTATATGATGAGGTTAGATACCTCTTACCTCTACACTGATTTCATTTCTAGATGGTTTTAAAATCCCCCTCCTCTAGAGATAATCACCCATAACCATGTTTTAAACATAATTAAATATCATGTATTCTTTTCCAAAGGAGTTATTTACATGTTTTTCCATTACATTCGATGATTCTAGAAATAATGAATATATTAATATATTCTAGACAGTATCTATGTTCTTTACCTTAAAAAGCACGATATAACTCCAAATAAATTTGAATCCATTCACATAATAATTTGCAGACATTCCATCAAATAGTTTCATGTTAAATAGCTATCACATTTAGTGAACCATGTTGAGTGCTAAAGAGAACAAGTTCATGATTGAGGAATGAATGTTGTCTTTGCTGACCTTATATCATCAATACAGTATTTTTTGAATATTATATATGGAGATAATGATGGTTTAGTTTGTGATTCATGGAGAATTGATATGGATTCATCTTATGGAATTGAATTTCATGCATGGATAGTTTTTCTTGTTGTGAAATGTGATGACTGTTTGTACTAAAATTCAATGTATAAGACTTGTATTAAGAAGAAAAAACTGTTTACAATAATTTTTGAAAGATTAAATAATACTTTTCTATATGAATTTCTTTTTTTCATTATGAATTGTGAAGAATTTAAGCTTGATATGTTGGGGAGGAAATTATTTTTTGTTCTCTTATTTTCTACACTTCTAAGTATTTTAATATTGGACTTATATAAATAATGTTGAAACCCACTAGAAAATGACCATGACATGATAGAACATAGGATTTGATGTGGCACCAACCATGTTAGTTGAAGGCAGTCCCATGTATAGTGCTTGTGGAGTGCATTCTAATATGCGTGCATGGGTTTGGACAAAGATCATTGGACCATAAGAATTGTTTTTTCATGTGAATAATGGTGTATATCTTTGGTAGCTAGACTGGGGAGTGGATATCTCAAATTAGATGATAATCTAAATGGGAGTGCTAAACCAAATTCGGTCTGGGATGAAACTATGTGGGTACAATTCACCCATCCTTTAAAAAGATAAAAATAACATTGTCTCTCTGATCTAATAAATTTATTTGAATGTGGGTCGTCTAATGATGCATGACGATATTCTTACACCTTCTATATATGAGTGCTCCATCAAACTAAACCCTTCACAAACCAAGGTGTTGCAGATCGACAAAACACAAAGAAGATCTAGAACCGTGTGAGGTCACATAGCACACCAAGTGTTTTAATAATAGGTGAATTATATATTTACAAAAAGAAATAAAAATTATATTCGATGATGAAGCTTGCGGGTTGACTTATTTGTGAGGATGGTTTTTCGAAATTTTTACAGTTGTATTTACATATTCATAGGTGAATAAAAAAATTTCCCATGATCAAGCAATAATAAAATGATTTGTGGGTTATGCTGATTGGTGGGTGAACGTCCTTACTGGATAAACCAGTAGATTTTTTAAACCAAATGAGAACCTTTTTCTTTTTTGTGATGAATTAAAATGTTTCATAAATGAAAAAATTATTCTCAAATAAATTATTCTACACAGACCAATTGATATCCAAAGATGATTTATGATTTTTTGTCTATTCAAACATGTCATATGATGGGAGTTATGAGGGCTGTTTTGGTGGTGAAGAATAAGTTATTAGTTTGTTTCCAAGTTTCAAGATGTGAGGATTGGTAAATGTAGTAGACCTTGAAAACCCATTCATGATTTTGATAATGAAATAAATTATGTTATACGAGATTGAAAATTTGCGTATATGAAGATTTTGTAGAGAAAATACTTCACTTTTAATTAACTACATTGAACTACTTCCCCCTGATATGAAAATTAATCAAGTGATAAACTTATTGAATAACGGATACATCGATTCTTATAAAATAACGGGTTTTTTCATTGATTAACTTGTGAGAGAGTTGTGAGAACTGAAATACAAGAAAGGGAATTTTATGATAGATTCATTTCCTACTCATAGGTTGTGTTTATGCTCTCCAAGAAATAAAATCCTTTGTAGTCAGTATGTACGATTACATGTGAGTAAAGATATCAATTTTTTAAGTAGAATATCATTATGAAGAAATTTTTCTGAATGATATGTATTCCAAGTTATAATAATTTAATGCAAAAAGATAAATTCTCATACTATATGAAATGAATATAGTTGATAAGTCAAGAGAATTAATTTTTATGAAGAACATATTTAGTGGTGTTCTTAGATATGCGAGTGTATGATATGTTATTTATCATAAAGTCTTAGATAAAATATCACCATCATTTGTTACAGAACAAAAAAAAATTATTGGTAGTATTTCTCAAGTTGTTGTGTAAATATTTTTATAAATGACAGTGTGAAACTATTGATCCAATGGGACTTTAGAAATAATAGTGGGACACTTTTCACATAAAGAAATGTATGTTGAAAGAACTTGTGATTATAGTGATGAATATGTTATTGAGAAGGCTAACCCATTATATAATGAATTAGACTCATTATGAGACTAAACCATGTAAATATATAATGTTCATATGTTATTTTTTTTTTCTGTATTCAATAAGGGATGACTTAACATAAGAGTGCATCATATCCTAATAGGTTAACAAAGGTTAATTTAAAAATTGATAATTTTTGTAAAAAGTCACAACTCATTCAACCCACCTTCTAAATGTTGAAACTCCTCATGGGAATATTAGTTTGAATTAGAGGGCCAAGTTACCTCTGTCAATATTCACAATGTAGTGAAGTTGGATAATCTAAATTATAACAATAGTCGAGGTGTTCCTACTTTTGTTAGAAAGAACGACCATAGTTGGATGAATATTATGTTTCCCTATTTTATATATCATGGACATGAAGTTAAACATGTAGTTACTATTTGATTCCCAAATATTACAGATGAATATCTTATAAATATTACTAAGAATAGAAATTGTAAAAAAGAAAATGTTGATGATTTCACACGATTCAATGAAATTGTAAAAAATTTCAGGTTTTTGGTGAAAATATGGATGACTCAACTATTTTCAAAAAATAGATGAGAAACTTTACTGAAAAGTTTAATCTAATGTATTATCTTTGAGAGATAGTTATGATATTAATCTTCATGAAATTTGTTACATTATCATTCCATATTAAAGGGGAAATATCTCAGTCTTCAACAAGATGATCAGAGATGAGATTTCTATTGAATCCATGATAATGGTAAAAGTCAGAGAAGTTGAAATGTCTAATTCAATTGAATCATAATGATGATGATGATTTTAAGATAACCATTTCCATTATATAAAAATATTCAAAAATGGAAATTTTAGTGGTAAAAGTAAATTACTAAAAATAATCTATATCTGTATTGACATTGGAAATTTTTCTATAAATTTTACTAAAGAGATTTATATGAAACCTAAAATAGATGAATAATAACCACATAAAAAGAAATAGAGGAAGATATCAAAATTAACAATGGGATTTTTTGGATTGAAATTTTTTTTTAAAAGTTAAAAAATTAATTTAGTGAGAAAAAAATATGAAGATAATTCCACCAAAATCCATCTAATCAAAAGATCAAAATAACATTATGGATCATGTTGAAAAAGGGTTTGACACCAATTAAAGTGAATATAATGAAATATAACGAACATAGCTAGATCACATGTTTAAAAATAATTTATAATATTGTGTATAGAAAAATATATTAATAATGATAAGAGAATATTATTTAAAAAATTAAATGATAACTAAATAAAAGGATTAATGTGAGAAGAAAGTGATATTTTATATTGATGAATCTAAAATAGAAAAACTGAAAGTGGATGAAAATGAAATGATGGTAAAAATTTTTGATGAAAAAATTTCCATCAATGAATAATAATAGATTAAGACTGTGTAAAAATGTATTTAATCACATAAATTCACGAAAAAAATTATAGGGGATTTCATCAAGGCTGTTGTGGTCAAGGAAGAATCATTACAAACTGGTGAAAAGGGGGGGGGGTTCAAATTTAAAGGTTAATTCAAAACTCTATGAATCTCAAAAAAATATATTTTATCTCTAATAATGAAGGTTCAATAATAAAGTATAGAAATGTTTTGATATTGAATACTATTGATAAATCATCTTCTAATTCAAAGGAAGAATGAAATTATCCAAGAGTAGATCTCTCTCGGAACAGAGACAATCTCATTATATGGAATGAAATGTCTATTATCATTCTAGAAGATAAAGATTCACTGGTAATTTCTAATATTGTGAATTATTTTTGTTAAAATAATATTCATATTGGTAAAATAATTACCTACGAGATATGTAACATGACTCAAAGGGGAAATATTTTTAGAATAATAAAATAAAATTTCTATTTAATCAAATAGTTATCAGGATTTCATCCTATCTACCAGCACACAAAAAAATTTCTGTTTAGAAGAAATTTGTGGAATATGTGATCCATAAGGATATATTCTTGAAAAGTACATGACTATTCCCCCTAAACAAGAATCTAATATTATGAATGGAAATGGAGTTCAAAAAATAATAATAATTAAATGTTATGTTATGTTTTGCTAAAGTTTATTTGAATGTTAGTAGAAAAACTATATCATGGATTCTTAATAAGGGATGTTTATAATGAATGTATGGTAAAAAAAAATTTAGCAACATTTAGAAAATTTAAGGAGTAGCAGTGACCTTTGAAAATTATTTTTCACTAAAAATTAATGGATTTAGAAAATAAAAGTTTAAATCCCAAAATCTGATGTCAAATAATGTGTTATTTTTTAAGGGCTAAAGCAGAATTTTCTTAGTGTCAACCATTTTGTAATGATGGACATGAGTTTTTTTCTCAAAAAATGATACCTTTATCATCAAAATAACAAAGGATAAATGAATTATCATCCATGGAAAAAATAACCAATAGTAATTTATTTCAAACTGGTGATTCTATAAATTCGTTTTATTTGAGTGACAATGATGAAATCAACCTATGGAAGAGAAGGATTGTCAATATTTTTCAAATTAGTACAAGTAAAATTGTGACGAATGGTATTTTGAGACATTTACCAAGCTAAAAAGATAAAGGATATAAATCTATGAAACCTATCAAAATGTTAAATTGTCCAAAAGCTCACACAAAGGGATGGATATTCAATCTTCATGACCCCTTTAACTTAATCATACTGACTTATGTGACCAAATGAAATAAAATTCTTATAGAGATGATATTTAATTAACTACATTTAATGATGAATATACATTCATGAATAACTTAATTTTTGTCATTAACACATTAGAGGAAACTAAAACGTTCAAAAATTTTAGAAGGAAAGCATTGAAGGAGGTGGGTCTGAATAAAAAGAAACTGGTATTGGATAATGGTAAAGAGTTTACATGGGATTCTTCTGAATGTCATATTTCCAAAATGTAATCAACCATCAATACCTGACACTATATTCTCTTCAAAAAAATTGGTAGGTAAAATAATAAACAAAAGTATAGGTGAGATGAAAACGAATATGTTAGATGGATAGAAGTTCTTAAAGTACTTATGGTGAGTAGATGTATATACTTATATACATGTAAGGAAATGATGTCTACTAAGTCCATAAACACAAAAGATATCATACAGAATCTGGTACAAAAAAATCTGACTGTTAAAATACCTCCATGTTTATATAATACCTTACATTATAAATATCAATAACATCAATTTGGGAAAATTTGAAGAAAAAATCAAGGAATTGATTTTCAGGGGATATTTATGTAATGGTATCATATATAGATGTTAGAAAAAATAGATGCATACGTTAGTTGAGTATAGTGATATCAAGAATATTTAAAACAAAAATAAATCATATATCACAGTCCATACATATTTATAATATTCTGTAGAAAAAGGAACTAAAATGGGACAAAATAATGAAGAAGTTGATGAGAAAGATCCAAAAATTATTGATATTGATTCTAAACCTACCAGCGATAAATATAAATCTCATAAAAATAAGAGAAAAGTTTACCAAAACTAAATAAAAAATTTGAGTAAAAACAATATTGGAAATAAATAGGCTCTAGGTCAAACTAGAAGAAGATTGATAATTGTAGATCATTCTACACTTACTTCTCAAATTTAACTTCATACAGTGGTATAATCATTTCACCATGGGGAATGGATACAAGCTATAAATGAATATCTTGATGTTATTGAGATTAAATCCACATGTGATCCTGTACCAAGACTTAAAAAGTAACATTTTTTTAGAAAAAATTTCGGTTTTTAGAAATAATATGAATAAGAAAGGTGATGTTTCAAGAAATAAAGTTGTGATAGTATAAAAATGATATTATCAAATGGACAGAATTGAAATTGAGGAAACATTTTCACCAGTATCATGGCTATAAAAAATTACAAGTTTCTTCTCATTAAGATCACATATACCTTATAACGTTTATCATATAGATGTGAAATTTTCCTTTCTAAGTGGTGATATTGAAAAAGAAGTAAAAAAATGGAAAAACATATTATTCTATGTTAGAAAATGATGGTATCATATTATTTAAAGAGAGGAAATACATGTATGGTTTGAAACATACCCCTAAAGAATGGTATTCCAAATTAGATGGTTGTATATAGAATATCAAATTAGTAAAAGATAATGTTGAATGTAACCATTATATGAGAGAAATTTACCAATTTACTCCCATAGTTTTTATATATGTGGATGAAATGATATTTTTTGGTAACATAGAAGGTCTATGTGATGTGTTTTCTGAGAACAATAAAATAATATTTGATATTTCCATTAATTATTATATAAAATATTTTTTGGTATTTCAAATAAGTTAGAAACCAAATTCCTTATTTCTATCAGAGAAAATTTTGATAGGGAATTAAGGGAAATGTTTGGATTAGAAAATGAGAAGTAATTTTCCACACCGTTTTTAGTTGGAACTAAATTAACCAAGGATGAATTTGGAAATAGTTTTAATCAGAAATAATTCATTAGAATAATTTGATGATTAAGTTATCTAATGACATCAAGGATAGGAATAACTTATATAGTGACTCCATGTGAAATATTTTCTAGTGAATAAAAAGAGTCTCACTTATTTGATGCTAAGATAATTTTGTGGTATATGAAAAGAACTCTGAACTATGGGTTCCTATATAGACAGATTTTAGATTTAAGACTCACACAGTTTACTTATGTTTATTTGGATAGTGATTTTATAGATAATAAATCAAATTTAGGTTGAACATTATTTTTTGTAGAAGGATGTATCAGTTGGTATAGAAACAATCCGAATTCAGTAACACTAAGAATAGATGCGGCTAAATGATTTTAAACTACACATGAATGTATGCTAATTATTTGGATGCAAGTGTAATAAGAATATTTGAATATGGAGACAGTGACAACTAAAAATTTTATGTGATAATCAAAGTCCTCTTGAATTATCAAAAAATATAATAAAACATTCAATATCCAAGAATATGGATGTATGGTATCATTTTGTAAAAGAAAATGAGGTGAGTGGAGATATCAATCTAGAATACATCTCTACTAAATATCAAGTTGTAGATATTTTTTCCAATGTAATGGAAAAATAGTGGTTCATTGAGATAAGGTTGAAACTTCATGTTCGACCTTCTTCTCTCACTTGAATTCCATCAAGAGTTACCACTTTATTCTTTATTATTTTATGAGTATTATTAAAATGAATACAAGAATTGAAGGATATGTGTTTTTATAATGGATTTAATTTAATTCAAAGATGATGAATGTTGATGCATATTTTGAGGGGTATCCTTCATAGGGGTTGAGTTAGAAGTTCACACCCTTATAACATTCTAAATTTTATTTATTTATTTATTATGAGTAATTGATTAAAGAAATTATAAGACAAAGGGGGATTATTCTTGGGAACTTAAACCTTTTATAGTGTTTGAAAATATTTTTTCATGATCTTAAACTTCATTAGAGACATTATAAGAATGATTTCACATGAAAAAGACATCTCATATTCCCTTAGTTACATCTCTCCTATTTTTTACCTGGGTATTCCCATGTAGAATTAGAGGTGATTAACTAAAGGATCTTTTCAAATATCAAGTGATATCATTCCTTCTTTTATATAAATAATAGATGAGATTTTTGATACTGTAGATGTGATAAGAATGCCCCACTTAACCTTTTCATTTATTATCAATAAGGTGGAGAAAAACATTGACTTTATAAAGTGAACAAGTATCAGAAAATAATAAAAAGGGGGTATTGAGGAGAACAGGTTCATGATTGATGAATAAATGTTCCCTTTGATTAGCATATCATAATGTCAATATATGTGTACAGATTATATTAGTAGTTGAGGATGGTTGAATATGTGATGCATGGATAATAACTATGGATTCATCTTATGAAATTTGTTTTCACATTTCAACAGTTCAATGAAATGCGATGATTTTTGTGCTAAACTTCAATGTCTAAGACATGGGTTAAGAAGAAAACATTGTTTACAATACTATTTGTGAGATTAAAAAATACCACATTTTATGAATTTAATTTTACATTAGGAATTTATAAGAATATAATATTGAGATGATGGGAGGGGAATTATTTTTTAGTTTTATATTTTTCTATATTTATATTTATTTTATTATTGAAATTATTTTAAAAAAACATTCAGCACACTAGAAAATGGACCATTCTATGATATACATTAGCCATTGTATCCAAGTCCTTCCCATGAGTGGAATAAAAGGTATAAATCCCTATGGGTATGGAAGTGCCCATGTATAAGGTCTAGAGAGTGTATGACCTTAGTGGCGCATGATTTAGGCCAAAGCCTGATGAGATATAGGGATATGGTGTGTGTGCGTGTGTGTGAAGACCATTGTCAAATCCAGGTAGCTAGATCAGGGAGTGGATTTCATGGATTTTATATCAAAATAAAGGGGATTTCTAAGGAAAATTATATGTGGGATGGTGCAATGAATATAACATTAACCCATACTTTAAAAAGATGGAAATAATGGCATGCATAAGATCTAATCGATAAACTTGAATGTGAGAATTCTGATGATAAAGGGAAATATTTTTCATCCTACCATGTCTATTCCATCATGTTAACTAAACCCTTTTCAAATTTAGTTTTGTAATATCAATGAACCACAAATAAGTTCTAGTAGCATGTGAGGTCACATAACACATTGGGTGTTTCAAAGAATTTGAGGAGTATAGGTTTTCAAAAAGAAATAAACTATCATTGTGATAATGAGGCTTCTAGGATTAGTGCTTCATGGGGAGGTGTTTTCAGTAAAATTTCTGTTTTTGTATGAAGAGAGATACAAGATAACAGTGGTTTATATATGAAAAATTTCACCATGATCAACCACAAATGAAATTAATTTCAGGTGCTGCTACTTTGCGGCTAAACCTACTTCACAGATGAACTAATAGGTTTTTCAGACCACATGAGAACATATTTATTTTTGTTGGAGAATTAAAATGATTAGTTTTGAACACAATTCATAATAGATGATTTATTAAACATGAACTAGTTTCTATGCAAATATGATTTTTGAGTATGAATATATCCAAAGATGTCATGAAGTTGGAGTTATGGGTACTGTTGAGGTACTGAAGAAGAAAAATATGTTAGTTTACATCCATGATTCATGTGGTGATAATTGATACAAGAAGTACACAGTGAATCCCCATTCATACATTGTGGATAATGAAATATATTATGTTATATGGGAATGGAAATGTTCTCACGAATATTGTTTTTGGAGAAAATACTTGATGTGACCGAACATCTTTGAACTTATTCGCATCATGTAAAAAATTGTGAGATAACATTCTTGAATAACCATTGGATTGGTACCTGAATAATAATTTCTTTCATCATAGATGATGTTTGGAGATATTAGTGAGAACTGAAATTCAATGAGGATAATTTTATGAGAGATTCTTTTGATGATTACATGTTGAGTTTTTTCTTTCAAAGTAATAAAATCCTTTACAGTCTATATGTGATAGTATATGTGAGTGTAGATATCAGTTCATGAAGTAGTATTTCCTCATGAAAACAGTTCTCTGAATGATACATATTCCATGTGATAATTATTTAATACACATATGAGAACTTTTTATACTATATGAGAAACATATAGTTAAAAAGTTAAGAGGCAAAATTTTGAGGAAGCACATATTTAAGGGTGTTATTCAGGATGTAAATATATGATATTTTATTTATCATTAAAGATAAAAATAAAGATCAACATATGTTTTTGAAGACCATTAAACATTTAGAAGTGGTATTTCTTCTGTTGTTGGGAAATTATTTTTGCAACTGATAGTTTGAAACTGTTGTTCTAGTGGGACTCCAGAAAGCACAGTGGGACACTATGCTAGTGAAGAGATGTATTTCAAATCCACTTGTGATTATAGTCGAGAATCTATGATTAGGTATTCTCACCAACACATAATGGATTGGGATAATTATGATGATGAACCTTGTAAAAATATTGTGTTCATATGCTATTTATTTTTACAGCATTCAAGAGAGGATGAGCTATCATAAGAACTGATCAAATCCAAACATGTCAAAAATGGATAATTTCAAAAGAAATAAAACTGGTAAAAAATAACAACTGATTAAATCACCCCATATCAGTGGTGAAACTCCTCCTGAGGACATCAGGTAAAGAATGTTTCTCAAACATCTCTTTTAAGACTACCATTAACTATACTATAATATTTTTCTTCAACAATCCCATAGCCACAATCTAGGAAAATGAAATCCATAACAAACCTAAAGATATTATATCAAGACTTTCCCAATATCATTTATCCATTATCCATATTTTAACTCCTTTCATTGGAACTTCTAGGGTTTTTTAGATTAGATAATCCTCTGTCGTCATTTTATAAAAAATAAAATCCATTACTTCAATTCTATTGATTCAAAACTTTATGTCTTATGGAACAATTATATTCTCATACATTGAATCCCATTGAATATAAAAACATTTAATAAATAAAAAATGTTCCCTATGATATTCTTAATTAAACTGTTGAACCATAAATAAATTTCACTACTTTGGTACCAATTGTGAGAATCCATACCAAAATCAATACACTAACAGTTCACCCACCAAAATCACATTTATAGAAGAAGAATCCAAATGGAATACTATAAATATTCATATAGAAGGACTTGTAATAATTTATATAAAATTAATATAAGTATATAAATCAAGATATTTTTCAATGTTCAAACATTATTCAAACATAAAAATGAGAAAAAAATGTACACGTTCATTTTTTCATAAGAAAAAAGTTACAATCAATATGACTTGGTAGCCATGTATATCTCTAAATAGAATGATTTAAGTACACCTAAAAATATGATCCTCTTTTATTAATGGTATAACCCAATAAACTAGTTTCACTAGACACATACCTTATTGGGAGGTCCATCTGTTTCACTGTGAAACTTGCACTACCCTATTGCTTTCATAGACCTAGTCGTTAATCATCGATAGGTGAACAATTCTTTTAAATTCTCACTCCTTTCCTATAGAAACAATTTTAACAGTCCATAAAGATTTTTTCATCCTCTAAAAAACACATTTACTAACCCACTAAATCTTGTTTTTTTATTCTTGTAGGGCCAAAGGGTTTATTAGAGTCTCTCATTTTGGTAAATCAGTTCTAGCCTTTGAATAAAATTAATAAATCCAAACTCATAATTCCCATTATCTTACCAATTTTATCATAATGGAATCAATGATGATTCATGATCCATATATAGGTATCAAACTATAAAAAACATCAATTTTAATAGTGTATTAAATAAAACTTATGAAGGCTGGAGTGACCCATAAAGCCCATTTGCAAAAGGAAATCTGTTAGAGACTAGCAACAAGGGTATAAAACAAACACATATGGGAAACATTACCCTCAAAATTCATATTAAATGACATATAATAAAACAATAAACTTAAACATAATATATAAACTAATCACAATACATGTAATATCAAACAATTCTAGTTCAAAATGTGAAATACCATGAGAAACACATATGGTAGAAACCAAAAATACAATAAACCCTCTAATAACCTCGAAAAACAAGTAAGTCCCAAAATTTTCAGAAACAGCCACAAGTTGTCTTTAAAAATAAATATAGAGGGGTGATAATACATGTATAGTCAATAGGAACCTCCCCAAAACCTCTCTTGAAATATTGTAAGAATCATATTAAATACTAGTGAATAAATTGTGAAATCAACTGATTCAATAAATTAGTTCAACTATATTATCATCCTCACTTAGACTTATAAAACAAATAATTCAAGGAAGAAGGTAACATAATATCAAATATAAATATAGAATAAATGAACTCCACTACCAATTTCCCATTAAATGAGTTTCCCAAAAGCAAAATATCTCATGTACTGTTGATACAATAATAAAAGCCACATCACCATCACATCCATAGAATCTTATATCAAGATATGGATCTATCAAAGTCCATACATGTACACACACTGTACCTTAATCCATTATAGACCATTAATAAGTAGAAAAATAATAATCATACCCCATTAAAACTTAGATACATGTATATACATGAAACCATTAGCCTGTAAAATCTTAATAAGCATTTATTCCATTAACTTAATATATTATAATTTGTATCAGTACATATCCTATTAATATAATCCACCATATCCTTAATGTTCCCACTTGAATATTTTTTTTGGAAGAGGGATCTTGAGGGGGGGGGGTAGTAAACTATCTATATCCATGATATCCAAGATATTGGTAGTACATGTATCACCCATGAGAAAAATACAAACATTAGTCCCATTATTGAACTCTGGTGGTTGAGCATAAGAAATAACAGAACATAATGAATAATATAGAACACAAATATTATAATGGAAACTATACTATATAATACTTTATCCATAAATGACATCCTACATGACAACTTATGCACCATCACTAAGGACCAGAAAGATAATAATTATTAAAGAGCACAAAACTCAAGGTTTAGTACATACACTACTCAATAATTATTAATAAATTACAAATCATTTCATAATATCTCCACATAAATTTTGGATTAATATTATTATTAACCATCAAAGTACAAATTTATTTTATTCAATTAAAAAATTCTAGATTTATATCCACTCTATTTTAATAATTTACTTAATCCATGACATTATTAATTAATATATCATATTTGACTACATTGATCAGTAAATATTCAAGAACCATTATCCTTTTAATTAATTCATCCACTTTTACAATCCATGATCTATGGAAATATTACACCACTATACCTATATTAAGGAATGATATTAGTGAAATATAATATGAAATACGAATCAATAAATAATCATATAAAAAGAAATAGGTTCTACCAAACTAATCCAACCATATTTAAATCCCCCCAAACACCTTTTTTCACCAACCACACCACCCCAACATCAAACAGATCAAGCTACTATCACAACAATATAAATAAATCTCAACCCTGTTTGTATCGATCAATCATACCAAGTTTCAACTTAAACCATTCCATGGGGTATATATTCCAATATATATAAATATAAAAAAATCTTAATTCTAGTAGCAACAATATCAATGTGAAATAAATAATTTTTTAATAATTTCATGTAACATTATCAAAAATGAGGTATGAATGTAATAAAACACTAGTACAATTCCCAACAATCATCATATTTTGTTACCATATTAATTAATAAATTCATTATGACCAGGATTCAGAAATAAAATAATCATACTAAATTTGTAACTAATAATTATGATAATAATTCAAATAATATTAACAAGGAAATAATATATATATTTTAAGAATTTATAAGGACAAATTATAAAGTAAATGATTTCCTTATTCATTATATTCCTTCTATTTTAATATTTATATAGTTTAATCAATTATAGGCACGCCAAATATGTAATTAATCATAGATAATCACAATAATATACTATCACACTATCTAAAAATATCATGAGATAATAACATGAATAATAACCGTAATCACATTTGATGAAACACTACGATCACTTCAATTAATTAATCTTAGATTATTATTTGTCTTCATTTGATATCAACTATTTACACAATAGAACCGAAATCATGATAATCTCAATTTTTTTGATAATTAATGGGTGTAGTTTAAAATCCCTTAACTTTATATGAATCTCCAACAATCAATAATCCCGAGTGGAATTATGGATGAATATCAATAAAAAAATTACCATTATGAACTCGTGAATCTAGAGGACACCATCTCATCATGAATCTTCCATTTATCAATGTCAAGAACACCACATTAATTGAAGGAATAGATAATTCCATGGATTGTAAATAATAAATAAGGAAAAATTAATAAGAGAAAAGTTGGAGAGTGATAACTTTGTTGAAAGTTAATTTTTTCACAAAGAAAAATCCAAAATAAAATTATATAATCCTATATTCATCAAAAATTCTCCACTAATAGAATAAGATAAGGGGTCGGTTGGAGGGAAAAATAGCCCAATAGGTAAACTAAATTTAAAGATAATTCTAGAAAACACTAAATCCCAATGTGATAGAGATTACTAATAGAGAAATGAGACTTGATCCAAAGATCCTAATGCATTCTTCCCTCATGGAGCCACTTTTCTATACTATCAATGGTCATTTCATTGATATAAATAAGAATGATAAATACATGGTAAATGGTGTCACACCACAGTGCTTTAATCCCCCTATAAATCATGATGTTACCCCTAAACCTGATTCTCATCTTGATAGACCATAGACCTTAAAATAACATGTACTATGCCCTAAAAACTAAAGAATATTAGAGAGGAAGAACAAATGGAATCGACCTATAAGTCTTATGATGTGTCAAACATGCCTCTTTCGATGAATAGAAAACTAAAAAATTCAGTACAAAAGAGAATTTGTCCAAATTTATTGTTAAATAAAACAAACCATATCCTCATTAAATGAAAATACCCAACATGTCATTAAAAATATTTTGTGGGATGTTACATAGGGGTTACATAGGTACGGTTCACACTATAAAAAATAGGTGATAAAAAAGGGTTGCATATATAAGTTTAAATCCTAAAAATGTGACAAATATTCTATTATTATTTTACATTTTGGGGTTCCCTTTTCCAAAGTGATTTTCAACACTCTTCATGACATAACTAAATATAGTCATTCATTGATCATACTTATTACCAGAAACAACATGCTGGTGAACTCTCATGACTTACTCCTCCATGGTTTGATTCTTTTTATTTAATGAAACAAACCATCACACTATAGAACAACCTTCATGGAATTATTCCTCCTAAAAAGGGTGCACACACACTTGGATATTGATTTACCCTATTTTTAATAATAGGGTGCACACACACTTGGGGATTATCTACCATGTTCTACACAAGTGTAAGGGTATATCCTAATCATTGTATTCCACATAAAAGGATTGTTTTCTAGTATATTTTGTGATACTAGATTATTTTCCTACAGTACCAAGGATGTAGAAACTCTTGTTGAGTAGTGAAAATTTTAAATCTTATGTTCTTGTGGATGTGTGTGTTCATCTGGGAAAGAAATATTTAACATGAGTTGAATGTTGTTTAAAAAATAAATGAAAAATAAAAAAGAAAATCTGTCATTGATTCAATCCCTCCCCCTCTCAGTGTTACTTAAATCTGACTGGGTAACATCAGTATCTCTATTTTTATTTCTTGATCCTATATACCTCTTTTGTTATCAATGTTATTCTTGTGGAAGGTATGTATTTCCAGAGGAATACCTTCTGTAACCTATACCATGTGTTAAATTCGATAGGAAAGAGGTTTTAAGGCCATTCCTTGGCTACCCCTTAAAGAGATAAGGGGAAGAGCTTCTAGCTCAAATGATATTCTAATACAACTACTGGTCTTAAATTACTATAAATAACAGAACATTATCTTAGATGTTAGTTTGGATACTCTAATTCCAAGAAATAAAATCATGAAGGTATTGAATCATAAAATTTATTAGATAGAATTCTTACAGATTATTCCGTTCCTAAAATCGATTTTAATTGTTAAAATCATGTGTATAATTTTCTTTTAATGTATTTCTCAGTTGCGCCTAATTTTTTCAGTTTTTTATCATCCTAAAGTAACTATGGTATAATAATATGTTAATGATGATGATTATTTAAATGGAACTTTGTAAAATTACATTTCCTCTTATTTTATTATTTTTTAAGTTCTCAATCTTTATAGAAAAGTTTATTCAACCCCCAGATCACAAGGAATGATTTGAAATTAATTATATGAAATCATTTTTTGAAATAATTTTTTTAAAAAGTAAAAAATACAAAAATTGGACTCCCAAAAAAAGGATCAATTTTTGATAAGGTCTCATTTAATGGAGTGTTTTTTGAACCCAAGATAATTTAGTAGTTGTGTACCAATGTTTATCTCCAAATAACAGTGTATTATAATTTTGTTTCTCTCTTTTTTTGGGTTTTATTTATTTCAACATATTTTATAAGACTTATTTTATTTATTTTAATTCTTTTTGGATATAGTAGAATAATGTTAGATCATCCTATAACCTTTCTGATAAAATCATAATTCTATATAAATTATCAAATATTATCCCCCTAACATAGTAAAAACTCATTTAGGTTACCTTCTCTGGAATGTTTTTCATGATTAAAGATGTATAATCAAAACTATAAACCTTAATATGAAATATATTAGTGATTGTACATGTTTTATCACCCTCATATTCACACATTACTCCTTATCATGTATATTGGAGTGAGTACAAGTGGCCTATGTGTGTGTAATATAGAGTCTAGAGGAAGATAAATGTAATGTTTTTCCAAAAAATAACATCTCTTTAAACCTAAATAAAATCATATAAATCCATTGAGATCAATAAAAGTGAAATTAGTTTAGATCATTGAATTAATTATAAGGGGTAAGGGGGATCTCCTTTTCTTAGCCACTAATGACTATGTGTACCATCACCAAAGTTATATTGAAAAAAATGAAATAAAAATTGGGAGTAAATATATTCAAGATTTAGTTTTCTGATATCTAGATCGTCCTTTATTTCTATATCATTTTTCAAAATGGTTTTTTCTCCAATCACTAGTTGTGGAATATCTAATTTGATCATAGTCATTAGTGTTCATGTTTCCCAAGGTATAATTGTGGGTATTAGTTTATTAGTTGCAATGATAAAGATCATGAGGTCAATTGAGGGGGCGGTTAATCAGTGGAGATTTGGGATCCACTTGTAGATTTCTAAGTGTTTTTCATATTTTCAGTAAATATATAAACTACATGATGCACTGATGTCATAGTCACTTTAAGACTTTCGTATTTTTTCCATTGATGTTATATTTGATCATAAAAAGGGGTGGTATTGCCTCTTGAGTGTATATATCCCTGGCTGATTCTATCTATTACATTATTTTTATGCCTGTATCGATTATAATAATGTATTTCATGGTTAATACATTCCTTTTTATATTTGGAACATCATAAAAAACAAATAAAATTTTTACAGTATTTTTATCTAATAAATAATAATAAAATAAATCCTATTTAAACCCATAAAAATTTATTCCAAAAAAAAGTATGGCTTCACAAAAATTTTAAGTAATGAGTAAAACTTATAAACAAAGGAGTTGAGTTAATTAAAATTATGTTCTGAATTTTTAAAAATTCACAGAGATATTATTTTTCCATGTATTAATTTAATTAGGGGTTAATTTTCAATGAAAATAGGAAAAACACTTTCAATATTTCATCTCACATAAGTGAAAATCCATTTTTTTTGTTTTTTCATGAAAATTGTTTTTTGGTGGGGTTTTTACGGAAAATTATTCTTCTTTAAAAATTATTTATTTTAAAAATAATGATAAAAAATATATATTATTATTTCAAAAATATTATAATAAAAATCAAAAAATTAATAGTATTTAATAAAATTATTGCTTCTCTCTAAAGGGAAACAGAACATATAATTTCATATTCTCCCAAATATATTCTTGGAATGACTTCAATTATTTTAGGTTTTTTATATCGTGGAAATAATGAGATTTTAAAATAAAATGGAATTGTATCATTATTTCAACACATGAAGAGAACTATATTTTTAGAGTTATTATATCTCTCAATAAATCATGCCATCTAGTTTGTTAAAATGGTTTATTTCAAGAATGGGGTGAACATGGAGATAAATCCTATATATTTATCATAAATTTTTTATTTCATGATTTTTCTATAGATTTTTTATCTAAAGAAGAATGTTCTAGGTGATTATTATTTAAAATAATAATTAACTAGGATAGAAATTATTTTTAAAAAATTATTATTTTTGAAATAAAAAATTATTCATATAATAGTAACTCACCTAGATGCCTTTTCCCTATGACTAAAAAATTATAATCAAATATGATGTCCACATTCTTCAAAGTACCTTAATGCAAGTTGTCCCTTTGTTGGTCCTATAATATTTTAGACACCATCATCTTGAATATCCTCTCATTAATTTTATTTATGTTTTATATTTATTTGAGGAGACTATAAAAGAGGAAAATTAAAGAATTCATAGGTTAGGGACTGTAGTAGTGATAGTGAGGCATGTTTCAAGAATGGTTTGATATATTGTTGTAATAAAATTGATTGGATGATTATGGGTAACAAAAAATATCCATAACAATGATTTAATGAGGTTCCAAAGGTTACATGATCAACCAGTATAGGTGGCATGTTCAGAATTGCAAGCAACAATATTTTTTTGCACAATGCAATTCTGCCTAACAAAGACATTAATATTATAGAACTTTTACTAAAACATGTTTCTCAATCCCAAAAAATCATCACATATTTTATAATTTTATTATTACATATTATTTTTAATTCCACACTCTATGTAACCCCATAATAGTCTATTAGTGTGACTCTCACTTAGTGTCTCTAGGGTTAGGCATCATTTTAAATGACTTACATTGTATAACTAAGAATAATTTGATTCATTGTGAAAACATATACACACTGTGTCATAATGAAGTAACACACACCAGGTTTTTTTATAAAAAAACATCATGTAAAATAACTCGACAAGCTCGATGCGTGCTAGTTGTACACACTTATTGATCGTGTAAGACAAACAAACTCTATATCCTACGTAAATGTCATGTATAGTTAGTGATGTTACTTGACATGTATCCAAATTATATGAATTCATCATATGTAGTTATAAAAATAATTTATTTCTATATAGGTTCTGTATTCAACATATAAATTACTTGTAATTGCTTTAGATTAAGTCATATTAAATCAAGTACCCCTTATCCATACACATCATGCACTGTATTGGATATAACCTATATATGGATTTCACACAGGTTGAGCTCTAGAAGTACACAACTATAATTTTCAAATATCCCAACATTATGTGTACCCAATTTTACTTATTTTTTTAAGATTATATGATTTGGATGTGTTTAAATTTTCCAAGTGAATATGTTTTTTTTTCATTTTGTGGATTTGGAAAAGAACAAATTGATATTCATAATGTAAATAAATGTTTTAGAACACATTAAAGTGTTGTTTTTAGATAGGGTTTATATCCAAAATTGTTTCTTGGGTGTTTGGTTGAGTTTATGTAGTTTTGAGATTTGAAAATGCGTTTTTAGGAGAAATATATCGTGGTACGTAGTTAGTGCTAACTGAGAGACCCTAAAATGTGTGGCCTATTTTTATAGGTTCATGGATTATTTTAACAATAAAAATGGACCTAATAAACAATGAAACATAGTTCAAATGTACAAAAAGACTCATACGGTTGGTGAATGTGTTTTCCTAATCATGGTTTGTAACCTTTTGAGGTGAGAGTGTGACAATAGTGAGACCTCCATGATTCAATAATTCATTTCCAAACCATGTGGCCAACCCATGCAACTCATTAAAGGTAATTAAATTAACACTCTTACCACTAACACTTTAACCTATATACCCATTTACTCCTTCCCACATTTTTCATAGTAGCATATTACAGGAGATACTTTATCCCTCTCTATTATTATTTGATGATTATCCTCCATCCAAGATCCAAATCAAATGTTGTTAGTCATGTTTGATCTCACATTGATATTCTCTCTATCCAAATTATTATTTTCTCCCTTTTAATTGTTACATTACATACTATTCTTTTTCAATATCATATAACATATTTTCAAGGTGTTTGATTTGTTACTTTTTTTCCCCTCATTTTGGATCATATCAAACGCCAATATAGGATGTGGGAAGGTTTTTAAGAATTAGTTAGATTCTATATGACTTTTCCTTCAATGTGTAATCATTTATAAAATTGTTTCCATTATTCAACACAACATAATTTCTTTCTGTATCTCTTTAATTATGAAGTACTTTAAATTAAATGACTATAATATAAAATTTATGTTATTTAGACCCCTTAACATTGTTGGAGGTTTCCTTACCCAAATAGAAACCCCCTTAGGGAGTGGTGCTTATGGTTAATTTATAACTCTAATTTTCATTTTTCATAAACCACTTATTGAGGTGTGTTAAATTACCAATCTTAAATGATTTTTTTAAATTGATTTAAATGTAATGTGTATAGTAAGATCATATCACTTTTTCCATATTGTGTTATGAAGTATGACCTTGGTTATGATGGGATTGAATGAAATTTTATTCTATAATTAAATCACATTGATCATGAATAAGAATCCTTTAACTCATTAAGAGGAAGATGAAATTTATTTGATCTAATCCTTATCGAGTGTGATAATAAACTTACTATATAAACATTATTTATTATATTACTAAACACCTAACTAAGGTGAAATGGATTATTTATAATTTTTTAATTACTGAATTGAGTTAATTGAGAGGTGAAAGGGGAATGTGTGGCTTATTTTTTTACTTTGATTATTATCACATTAAACCGGGGTGTTTCCTTTATATTTAATAGAAAAATTAAATAAATGAATTCTAAAATATTTGTATCATTCACATGAAATTAAAACCCTTATGGTATGACCATGTCACTTTGTTTTTTTCATGTTGTGAATTCTTCCCATGACTAAATAGAATTCAATGAAATGTGAATGGGAAGACAATGTCACATGGTATTTTTGGAACTTATAAAACTGACATGGATATTATCATTGACTATATTTGGTTATTAATTTTAACATTATTGTCTAAACATTTATTCCATTAGTGATACTTGGATTCTTATATGGAATAACATGTATTGGCATATAAGGAAAATTGAATTTAATGGATTATTAATTGTTAAGTAGTATTGAACATGGTGCTCTTCATCAATTATTTCGATCTGTTCGATGTTGTACTTCTTAGAATTTATTTGGAATATTTTGAAAACATTATACAGGATTTTCAGGTTCATGATGTTGGATGTAGAACTCCTCATCAATTATATGAAATCATTATACATTGAACACCATATTATTTATTTTAATTTGTTAGACAAGTCACTCCACATCATTTATTAGGAAGGGATGGACATGAATCTTTACACCCCCTTGGAATAGATGTTTATATTAATACCTCTTATTTAAATATGATTCAAATTATAAATATTATTTTACATGGATTCATTGATGATATATCGTGGTTCCTAGGTCTATGTACATAAAAGGTAAAATTCATAGATATATCTATCTTTGGATGAAGTAATTATTATTGACCAGGTGTCCTATAAGGATCCTAGGATCAACATGGTTTATTTTTACATGAATTCATTACTTATGTTAATTATTATTCTTATACGGTACAAATTATAAATTCACACAGTATATTTTCATTTTACACTTTTGGTGGAGGGCAACTATTTTTTTCTGAGATCCCATTTGGTCCACCATTTGGTACCTAAAAATATCACATGGTTGTAGGTTAGGACATGGAAGTCCCCTTATAATTATTTATCTTAGGATAGTAGTTGACGTAGGAGATGTGGAATGATAAATGACACAGTTTACCATTGGATGTGAGACTTTAATTTATTTGCTATAATTTTTTCCTATCCCTATTGTATGTATTAATTTCCCTATATTTTGTTCTTGTATTGTTATTAAATAAGATCATGCATGGTTTTTTATTGGAACATGGTGAGTTATCTATTCATTATTGGTTGTAATCATTATTATCTTCCACATTTGACATAAATTTATACAATATATTTATTATTTACTGATCTAGAGGGTGTAGTATTCCAATTGTAAAACCTTTATACCCTTGATGTTAGTTGGCATCCTCTGGCATACTGGGAGGCATGTTTGAGGGCCCATTTACCATCAATAAAGTTAATATTTATAGAGTGACTTGGTTTGGATGTGACAATGTGGTATTAGAGTTTTTTAACTTTATATTACTATTCTTTTATGGTAGATAGTATACTATGAATTTTTATACACTTGGTAAATATCTCATGTTTGGGAATGTCCAACCCTTGCATGACAGAAATATCATTTTTCAAGGGATGAGACTTTTGTTCTTTTGGTTTTTCATTTTAGTTGATGATTAATTCATCATAAGTGATTGATGTATTTTTACTTCTCAATAAATAATGAAATTTATATCTTATCAAAATATAATTAGAAATTAGTTGTCTAAATAAATTATTTGAAAAAATATAGGATTCATGCATTATTATCATGGTTATCAATAAAACATGACTGTGTGTTTTCCTAATTACATGACATAATCATTTTCTTATATGATATATTTCTTTATAATATTCATAGTTTAGGTTGAATTAAATAAGGTATCTATGTGAAACTAAATGGTGTTTAACCATATTTCTTTGTATTCATATTCTATTTAATCATCCTTAAATTAATAAAGTAAAATAAATGGTTAATAATTTTGGCCAAATGAAATTTTAAAATCCAAGAATATGGGACTATTTTGAAAAATTAAAGTCAGTTAATATTGATATCAATTAAATAGGGTTCTAATAGTATTATATAGATAATCTACCTCTATGAATAGAAAATGGATTCATATATAAAGAAATCCTTATATGTATGGTTTGATCCTCATAGCCTTTCTTCATTGTATGCGCATTTAAGAAAACTTACATAAAGGATAAATTAATTGTAATCTTTCTTTCATAGTCAATTAAATTTCTTAATATTGGATTATAGTTAAACATTTTTCCAAATGGAACATATAAATCCAAGTACCTTTATAACTTGGCAGTAGTAACCCACATGGATGAATCACAAATTGGAGAACTTGACCAAAGTAGGTTATTTTTGGAATGTTTCATCTATGAGATAAAACAATTAAGGGTTTATTTAATCTTGAATAAAATCACCATGAATGCGATTCAATTAAATAGGAGTAAAATTTTAATTTATATAATAGTTAATCTATCAATTTTTAAGGGATTCCCATATAAATGGACCCAATATAGTGTGAATAAACCATTGTTTTACAGTTACATTATTCTAGCTGCTTGGTAATTAACCCCTTGGGAGTATTCTAATGTTAAATGGGATGGTTATTTATAGTTTCATAAGACAATAATATAGTTTTATATAAATTAATGGGGACATATTTCTTGAATAATTCACATTAAACAATAAAATACTTTTTTTCAACATGTAAAATATATTGATATGAGAAATTAGTTAATTAAAATGAAATTTACAACCTAAAGAGAGTTTTCATATATGTCTTTTGATTTTAATTTTATTTAAAAAATCCATTTTTAAAAACCATGGATAAATAACGGTCTAATATTAAATTATGAGATAATGTTTTTACAATTTTATGAGATTTTAGATAAATATGTTCCAAATACAGTATGGAAAAAAATATCATTGTAATTTTTACATGACATTAAAAGTATATGATTATCATTAATGCTTATAAGAAATTTTATTATATTAAATATATTTAATAAAAAAATCTAGTGGTTTTATTAATAAATAACCTCATGTATGATTTAGTTTTAAATTTTTTTTTGAGTTACCATAAACAGGAATATGGATTTTTTTAGGTTACAATGGATTTTATATATTTATTTGGGCCTCGAGGTTAGGTAGTAGATACTAGTGACATTTTTTAATGAAATATTATTAATGATGATACATGGTGTAAATTATGGGTTATCCCATTGTGGTAGTTTTCATAAAGATAAGAACGTGTTATACTTTTCAGAAGATTTCATATGCACTATTTGTGAGGTATGTCAAGCTGTTTGAGTTTGGTAAGACTCTTAGTTGATGAAACAATACCCCTGAGTATGCGGGTAATTTTCTGATAAGTTTAACATATAGGGGGTATTACTATGTAGTTATACCTGGTGAGTTTCAATTATTTATCCTTTTTATGTTTGTATTGTGACCCTCTAAGGAGAACCACCTATGAGGTTTCCTAGAGAGGACTAGGGCCTGATGGATTGTTGATTGGAAAGTGATGTTACTATGGTAGTTGGATTATGTGTAATAGAGGCCATTAAGTTAGATGTGGTTTATGTCTGAGAGAAATTAATGTTAGGTGAATGGACCATGTAGATTATTTTTCAGACAGAATCAGTAGGGACAGGTGGGAGTCCAAAAAAGGCTAAGATTTGAATTAGACCCTAGTGTGTTCATAGAGTTTGGTTTGATCATTTAAAACATGTGTAAGGGGATGGATGAGGTTTACATATTACATATAGGTTGTTATATTATTTTTATTATCATTTTAATGCTGGTTTATGTAATGAAATTTTGTTTTAAAACATATGTATTGTGATTCCTACTATTTTAGAAGAAGAAGCATCAGCTATGGTGTTTCTGTATCAAGATATGATTCGATGGGTTGGATTGTTTGGTTGAATAGACATATTGAACATTTCATTTAGGGTTGATGGTTTAATTTTTTTTATAATTCAATGTGTTCAGTTTTCATGTGATTAACCTAGCGTATCTGTGGTTCCCGATTTGGATAAGGAGTTCCAAGGAATCTCTAGACATGTTAGAAATTGACATGTATAATAGCACAATAGTCTTACAATTACTATTGGATGACTCATGGGAGTATGAGTCAAGACACGAATGATTTGTTATATGATTATGCACATTCCATGCTCGATAAGATAGAAATGGTACATTTTGGTTTCATGTGGTACCATTTAAATCGTTAATTGGTGAGTGGCCATGTGTAATATAAGGACCATTGGTTTCAAAGAATCATTGCTAATGGAAGGGGTTTACAAGAGTTGTGTTTAAATGAGAAATGCTTATTAGGGAATGAAGAGATATTGATAATAGATTGAGTCTCACAAAATATATTACTTTAGTTGGACCTTGAAACAAATTTTCAAGAAACATGGGATTAGGGGTTGGTTAAAGAGAGTAAATCTTTTTTTTGATGTGAGGATGATCTAAAAATATTTAGAGAGATACAAAAAATTGTTGGTTTCTTAATACACTTCAATTCTTGATATGTTCATTCTCTATATATTAAAATTTTCATGAGTATTCTAAGAGATAATTATCTATATGATGAGTTATCTAAAAATAGTTTAGAGTTAGAGGAGAGACTCCTTCGGAGATGAGCTCAATGAGAAGTTTAAGGTACAATATATAGTGGGGATTACACCAATGGTCAATTTATATAGACGAACCTCTTTGTTCTTTGAATCTTGTTAAACTAAATGGGATCCATTATCAGGATGTAGGACTATGTGATGGGAGAAAATTTCATTAGCTCTTGGGAATGAGAAATTACACAGCAATGTCGATCATTTTATCCGGGGTTGGATGGGTAAGGGGCCATGATAATTAGAAAATAATTTAATTGGTGGTATAATGAGGATATTACTAAGGTGGTAAGTGTTATGTTGATCACTGGTAGGAAAGCATATAGTGATAAGGGTCATGGAATACTGAGACTGGTTGTGTAATTGTCAGTTTGACTCTCAAATTCCATTGGATAAATGGAGTAATGTACAACTAGATTTCTTAGTAAATTAAAAGTTAAACTTTTTATACGGACATGGGTGGAGACTGAGTGCATTTTTCAAGGCCAGGATGGATTTTGCAGATCTATGATTTTTGGACCAAAATTTTTATAGGGTTTTTGATACATTATGGTTTGGGTTTTGGATAGGGGATGGTTAGACCAGGAGACGTCATCAGAGGTCAGGTATAGACATCAGTGAGCATGCTCGAAATGATCTTAGTACATCATGGTATAGTGTCCTGGACATGATTTTTGATGATGTATTAGGGGTAAGAGTTGATAATTATTAGAATTTTTAGTTGTAGAACTTTAGTTTTCTTGTTACAAGGATATTGTTAGAAAGGAACCACAATGGGAAAACCATTGGGGTGAAAACTATTTTATCTAAAGTTCAGTGATAGATTTTCAAGGAAAATATGTAATGACTAGCTAGTCTTGGTTTATTGGATTTTTTAAATTTTCAAAAAATCTATATCTAAGAGCAGTATCCTCATTTATAATCAGGTAGAGTGAGTAGAGAAAAATTATGAAAATGTTGTTAGGTTGTTAAGGGAATTACTTAGTAGGAAATTATGATGGTGGATGTAAGGTGGTAGGAAATTGGCTATTGGAAATATTAAATATAATGGGGAGATCCATAGGAAATTTTATGAGAGAGATAGTGACATCATTTCATCTCAGTTTACAGGGAATCTGGTAAGATACATCTTATAATATCATTGACGTTTATGATTAGTGTCTTTTATTTTAGTGGTTTAAGCATGTTAAACCTAATGTGGTGTTTGGTGGCATGTTGGTCATTCAGAAATGAACCTAAACCATTTGAAATGGAATTCTTATCCATGGTAGTTTAGGTAGTTCATTTCAATCACTACCACAACATCTAAGGGGAGATATTTATTAAGGCTAGGTGGTTCTAAGATCCTATCTTTTGGATGTGATGGAATTTTCTTTGGTAACATTAGTTTTTCATTTAGTGGATAGGACAAATCAAAATTTGTGCATCCAAATGTAATTCCAAGAGGCAGAACACTTTAATGTGTTTTTGGATGGGGTTTAAATCCTCTAAGGTGGCTTGAGATTCCATGTGATTTTCAATGTGTGAGGCTTCAAGAACCCATTATTAGGAGAAATAGATTGGGCCCACCATTATAACATGGTTTGTGCTACCAATGTGACCTGAACCGTGCATCAAATTTTCTTAAGAACATGGTTTTTGAACCGCATGAAGGTAAATATTAAATAATATGTCTTGGTGATATTTCACAATGGGAATCACATGTTTGGCGCATGATTTTCCTACCTTTTCAAAACAATCATGCATGGTGAGAGTGTGTGGATAGTGAGGTCCAGATGACTTGTACATAGTTTTCCTACCATGTTTCCAAACCATGAAACTTTTTAAAGTCTATATAAATTAGATTTTATTCTCTTAATATATAACCTTAAAACCTCCTCCCATTAGTTTTAAAATCTATGGATCATGAGATCAACCTTCTCCCTTTCTATTATGATTGAATGATTCTCCTCTATATGATCTTTAAATCGAACACTGATGGTCACATTGGATCATCCTCAAATAGTCTCTCAATAATATTTCTTATTTTATTTTCTTTCATTTCTTTATTTGATGTAATTTCTATTAAATCAAATATGAAACATTTTTAGGGAGTTTTTTTGGTTTATCGTTTTCTTTCATTTCAGCTCAAATCACATGTCGATATTGGATGAGTGATATTTCTTAATAATGAGTTAGGTGGAATATGAGATTTTTCTCAATGTATCATCATTTATAAAATTGATTCCATTATGCCACACATTATACTTTCCACTTGTGTTGTATAAATTTTAAAATAACATAAATTAAATTCCATTACTATACCATTGATGTTCTTTAACCCCTTGACATCATTGTAGGTTGTATATGCCAACTAAAACCGCCCCTTATGGTGTGTTTCTTAAATTTCTTTGATCATTGTTATTTTCATTTGTATTAAAACACCCCATAAGGTGTGATAAATTTTATCTCTTAAATGAATTGGTTAAATTTATTTGAATGTATTGTGTATGGTAAAAAAATCATATGGGCCATATTGAGTTATGAAGTATGTCCTTGGATAAAAGGGGATTGAAATTAATATGAGAATCTAATAATAAATATTTTTCAACAATGAATATTTATCCCAAGATTCTATTAGAGGTTTATATCCTTGATTTGAACCACCCCTTAGGGGGTGTTATATTATATTATCTTTATTACCATTATTTAACAATATTTACACAATCCATCCTGTGATTTTATAATTTATATTTAATGATTTAATATGTAGATGTATTTAATTGTGTGGTGAAAATGAAATTGGTAGATTAAATTCCATTTTCATTATTCTCACCATAGGTTGAGGCCTTTATATATGAAATTAATGGAAAAATGAAATAAATTAACCATAGATGTTCTAAACCATTCACATGAACTTATAAACCTTAATGGATGATGATGTCACTTAGACCCGGTTAAAATGTGAATTGTTCTCATGAAAAAATATAATGAAATGATATTTTAATGGAATAAACATGTCACTATTTTTTTGGTCACTAATAAATGAAATGATTAAATTCATGTATGAATTGTTAAATTGGCATGAATATTATCATGGAATATGTTTAAGTAATAAATTTAATATGTTTTATTACTAATTTATGACTTCAGTGGTGATTTCATTTAGAAACAGAATGCCATGTATTGGACTATAATTCAACTTAAAATGATTGTATTATGTAAGGTTAAGTGGTGCTTTACATGGAACTCCTATTTTATTATTGGTAATTGTTGGACATGATGGTCCTTACAATTTATTTGGAATTGTTGGAGACAACACCCGTCCCTCCCAAAATTAATGATATTGTACATATAACTACACATAAATTATTTTAAAATTTTAGACACGATTATCCATAATAATTATTTCAAATTTTAGGACATATATCTCCTCATAATTTATCATTAATGATTGGATATAATGATCCACACCCCCATATTTTAGATTCTTAGATTAATAAAACTTTTTTATATTTCAAGCCCCATATGATTATTAATTTATATGGTTTCCATAGATATATACCATGGGTCTCTTGTCAATTTATATAAAAGATAATATGATTGGATATATTCCATCTTAGCTCAATGTAGGTATAGTTGACTAGGTGTCCTTAAATGAAACTGGGCTCGAAATTGTTTTTTTTACATCACAAGTTTACTATCCTGAATTATAATACCTGTAAAATATAGAATTTATATTCACATATTTAATTTTCATAAGATACTAATGGAATTTTCCTACTATTTTTTAGTCACTCACTATTCAATCCACCAGTTACTAATTAGAAAGATATCATGAATGTAAGTTAATATTTGGCTTCTATTACTTTCTATTACTTATCTAGGGATTAGACTAGAAGTGGGAGATACAGACTGATCATACACATAGATAGTCACAAGATATGGATATTTTATTTATTTAATACTTTAAATTTCTAGTCATATTCTATGTATTACCTAATTTATTCTATTTTATTATTTTTTATTTATTATGTTCAGGAATGATTCGCTGTATTCGAGATTTTTAGTTTATATTTTCATTATTTATTTTCAAAATTTTTATCTTCCACTTTTTATATAATTCATTTATTCTTATGATATTTATAATTTTTAATGATTGTAATAGTTATATATATATATGATCAGTCTATTCTATGTGTCTTCTTCTATAAATCACAACAACAAAATTCCCTTAGTTATTAGAGACTGTTAACATTGTAGTTCTGATAGTTTGAGGAACATAGATACATTGGTAGGAGGATAGGAGGCAGTTGAGATATTTCGATTGGATATGGATTTGGTACTCCCCCATGTGTTGAGGCATGGTCCATCACATATGAGGATTTCGGTATTCCCTCTATGTCATGCACATGATAGGATGAAATCCACTACATGTAAAATGGAGCTTATTAACTTCCCATATATTAGGGGATGATATTCAATTAGTGCATTACATACTCCCACATATATTTGGATGTGATCCTCTATTCATAGAGTTAGAACTCCTATCCGGAAAATCGTCTTCTATAGGGTTCAAGTACACCCTTGGTCAAAACACACATACCTCGATGAGGCATGACCCCCACTAAAGTTCTGTATAAGTAACATTGATGTTATGTAGGTCTAATGGATCAGATGTCATGAAACTTATGATGTATCAAGATATATTTAACATTGAGCTACCCAAAAACATTCTAATCCTATATTCCAACCTTTCATATATAAAATATGGCCATATTATAGACATTAGGTATTACATGACTTATACTACATTAGGTATCACTAGATACTTGTGTGATATGGTCCTTATTAGAGCTATTCATTGATTATTGGTTACATTTAATTCTTATGGTTTTCATGACATTATATTATATCTATTTCACATGGAATAAAATATTTTATTCCTTGGTCATGGGTTCGAGATAAATTATTAGAATATATTTTCAATTGGTTTTTAGGAAATTCTTCTAGGAATGTTTATAGTCACAAAAAATGGGCTTTATTCAAATGTGTGTTGTGTCTGTAATGATGTTACATAGTGTCGATTTAACATTGGTAGACAAGGATCTAATATATGAAGGGAGATATTAAATAGTTTCTAATGATTATTTCTAGAGGTGAAAGTTTCTCATAGTATCCATTCCAAGAGTCCCTAGAGGGATGCAGAGTCATCCCATACCTACAGTTAGTTTTATTGGGTGGTTATTGTCTTCTACATATATATTTTACCTATAATTTTGTTTTCCATTTCATAATTTTTCATGTCATTAATTCCATAAACACATATTGTATATATTTCATTTATTATATTTAACTATTTATGTTATTATATTTTATTATATATATTATACGCATTTATATTGTAGGTTATTATATGATAAGGAATCAAATGTATGTTATGATTTCATGTTCCTAATAGTTAGCCACTATCATATTGAAGGTAGTATTTTGGTGGAACACTTAGCTTACCATCGGACCAAGTAGAGTCCTGGTGGGTCTTGCCGACAAGCATGGTGGGTAAATTGTTGAATAACTCTATATTGTGTGAGATTAGAGTTATTTAGGATATAATTATTCAAGTAAGATAACTGATCTTTCTTATAGACATTAATGTATGTAATATGGAGGATTATTGGATAAATTATATTGATCTAATTATTTTGGGTTACTTCCACAAAAGTACAAGAACAATCTTAAAAGTATAAAAGGGTTCGATTTTTATATAGTTTGGTGATAAAATTATAATATTTAGTATTTTAGACTCTAATAAATACCTATCTAAGGAAACCGTTATATCTTTTGTCTCCCAATTTTACCCTAATTGAAATATTCATTCTAATATTGGATTCCAATATTTGAGGAATATTCCACGATTTATGAATATTTAAAATGGTTTGACATTTAATAATATTTTCACACCTATTTCTAATGATTGAACCACTTCTAGTTCTGATTCAATTACATTTAAACACACACATCTCACTCACAAGCCAAAAAGGCAGGACATATCCCCCCAAGGGGATATCCCACACATAATGAAATATTTATTTAATATATAGCCCATAGGCCCAGTGGGAATGAAGGACATTATTTTATAGAATGGGGATAAGAAGGTTGTAAAACAATAAATAAATATTAACTATACTTTATAAAAAGTTTTAATAAAATAGGTAGAAAAATTATTTGAGTAATGTATAATTTAACATAACATTGATTCTTGATATTTTATCTCTATTAATGTTATACCTACGCAAACTAGTTTTATAGTGGTAAAAATGAGAGTGATGATTAATTTTTAATGAGGGTGCATAACCACTGGAATGTGTGTAAAGAATCTATAAAATTAATCAATACACTTTTAAAAACAATTTACATTTTCATTTCACTAACTATATGATTTATAGTTTTGTAGGTGCATCACATTATTTTTTCTTTGATGTCTTTTTGTTTATTTAGTGGTTTCTATTACACAAATGAACCAATATAAGATGAATTGAACTATATTATTCTCTATATTCACTTATTTAATGATTATATTTGAAAATTTAAATTCCCTAGATAACATATTGAAATTCATGTTGTGTATCTCTTATGAATTACTTGAGATATTCCTAGATGATTTTATAGACGACTTCATGTTATTTGGATCCCCATATTATTAGTTTCTCTCTATCTTGGGTAATGTTCTGCATAATTTAAGTGAGAATATGTCAGTTCAAATTTTTTAAAAATTTTATTCCATGATAGAGAAATTCAATTTCCTTGTAAATATATTATTTTAACATTTTATTGAGGTGGATATCTTTAAAGTTGACATTATTTATTCAATACCATTTTATAAACATATGTCTGAGGTTATATATTTCCAAGTATATATAGGTTTTAATGGATATTTATTCATAGAATTATGTAATATCAATCAACCATTACCTCAATTGTTTTGGAGAGATAATCATTTTTCAGTTTGATGATTATTATACGGTGTTCAACAACGAGTTTAAGAAGATCCTAACCAATTTCTATAGCATAAACACTCTATGATTCAGTCACTCATTTTAGTTTATGTTTGATGCTTTAAACTTCTTAGATGGTTTGATCTTATCATAGAGGAAAAATTTACATCCGAACATGATTTCTCATGGCTCTTAGATATTTTATTCAACCCAAATTAATTATAAAACCATGAAATTTTTTTCTTATAATTATAGAGTTTAAAAAAAAAATAAAAATCAAATTTTTTGGGTTTTGATTTTATTGCCTCATTAGATCATATATCATTAGGGTTCCTTCTGAAAAAGCTACATACTAAAATTAGAAGTATTAATTAGATGTTAAATCCATAGAAATTTAACATCAATATTAGAGTAAACAAGGGGTCAAATAACATGGAAGCATATCACATGAGTTGTATTGCCCACAAACTAGAGGATATAGCCATAGAGAATTTATCTCTTTGTTATACATTTCTTAACGAGTGTTTGTGTACAATATCAAGAACACATCATTGGTATAATGATAAGGTATATTATTCTTTCACTTATGAAGTTCCAATAAATCGAAAAATACCAACTAGAAAATATAATAACTGAGTCTAGGTACAATGTACGGATAACCCATACCATTTAATAATATATATCGACTTAGAAATTAGGATATTCTTATTGGATCACGAGTTTTAATATTCTTCAATATGTTACATATACATTCTTCTAGTGGTATTTTAAAAAACAATGTATAGTTAATATTTTATTCAATTTAGTATTACATTATCAACGTGTTTTTAATTAAACTCATGAGGTTTTAAATCTTGTATGTGTTTCCATCACGCTTGACATAATTCTAAGATACAAAAGATACCTCAGTATCCCATATTAATCTATGTTATTTTTTAAGTATAAGTATTAATTTTAAGGAAATTATCCCTAATTTATTTTCATTAGATTATATTCAAATAATTTTTAATATATTAATAAATATATGGAAGCTAATAACAACCTGATTTTGGATTATCATGTTTTTTTTGTATTTTGTAGGGATTACATTTATTTCTAGTTTTAATACAAAAGGAGATCACTAGTTACCGAGAGATAAAATTTTATAATCATAAATTGGATTACCGTTATAAAAAATATGGTATGATATAGAAAATTTCAACACTATACCACCCCAAACAAATAAATAAGAAAAAGTATTGAATCAAGAATTAAACAAACTAGTGTATAAAATGTGTATACCAACTTGAAGGATTAAATAATTAATATTTATGATGAACTATGGTCTTAAAATATTATTAAAAATAATACCATAATCATGCACCAATATCAAATAATATTGGGGACTCTTATCCTCTTCCCTTGGTGGTAGAGCAACAACCATAATATCGATAAAAAAATAAAAAATGGATTTAGCCTAAGTAGGGGAACCAAGAGTTTAAGCTTTCAAAGATTAAGATGATTTTATTTTCATCATATGAGAAAAAAAGAATATTTTTCATTTTTTTAAAGAAACTCATTAAAGGGTCATCCAAAATGATGGATTTTCATGTGGGAAAAATGATCTCCTATAAAGATAAAGGATAAAGTTGATCCTTATTAAATATCATCTTAGATGATTAAGACCTTTTGTTTTATCTCATGTTTAACCTTATTGTTTAGTGGAGATTGGAAAAAATATATAAGATGAGGATTTATAGTCAATGGGTAGTGGTTATATCAATATATGTTTTATTAATAACACATGAAATTGATTTCATCATGTTGCATGACCTCATTGAAACTTGAGATAATTAGGGTATATCTTACCCTCCCTTTTTCATTTGAGTTAATCTAATTTAATTTATAAAATTTCATTTTATTTTATAAAAATTGTAACATCCTGGTTCTAGTTTCTGCCCAGAGGTCCCCCGTACCCAGTTGGCCACATGGCCTTACGCGCATTTCCCCGAACGACTGAGGCTGCCGACTAGCAGTGAGAGACTTCGGTGTGATAGTGGGTAAACTATGATCCCATTGGTAGATTAACACAACAAATTAAATAGTTAACAATAATAGAAGCAGTAATAATACCATACAATTGTAATCAGCGGAAGACAACAAGTAAATAAACAAATGAAGCATATTTATATAAATTATGCATGATTCATATGTCTAGGAAAGTATCCAAACAAGTCAAAAGGTTGGAATATAGAACTAAACCAAAGTACAAAGAAAAAAATAAACTCTAACAACTTCTCAATCCTCAGCCTGGTCCCACGCTCTCTAGCTTTTTGGCAATCAAGTACCTGAAGTATAATGGAACTTTCCCATATCTATACCTCCATCAATATAATATTTTTGGGTCCAAATTCATGACCCAAATAGGGTGTGAGATGAATCATACTAGGAAACCACCCAAATATCTATAGCTAATAGTCAGTGAATATATATGGCCGACAATAAGAAAAATTAAGTATTAAACAAGGAAGTACTCAATAGTAAACTATCCTATATTTTCAATTGGTTTCATTTTCGTATTTCATGTAAAAAATATAATAAAAAACAATTAAACTTATAAGAAGTAATCATACCCTAACCCCTCTGGTTAAACCAATCAATCACAAAAAACCTCTGAGTAGTACTCACAATCTAGCCGCTCTAGATCAACTTTAGAAAAGAATCTCTAATGAAACAGTCACCATCAATTCACCTTGTGGAATTCTATTAGTAAACTACAGACACTCTGGGGAAGCACTCAATGTTTAATTACCCTTGTGGTCTCACAATGTGGAACTAAAGACACTCGGAGGGAGCACAAATTCCACCCCCTATATGGCCTCTAAATGTAAAAGTAAACAGAATCTATGGATAAGAAATCAACATCTATTCCACCCATGGTCTACTACAATATGTTCCCACAGCCCTATGGAAGTCATTCATGCACAATAATATTCAACATCCAATGTAAACATTTAGAACTACTTGGATAATAGCTTTCAAGAACTACATAGCTAAACAGTTACAAGCATATAACAGTGTTAGATAATATCACTCCATCCCAAAAACACTAGGCATGGAAAACAAGATGCCTAACAGGAAAAGCTAGACCAAAAGGTCAATATCAAAAAAATTGGAAACACATCCATAACATGGAAAATAACCCTATACAGAATCAAACAACCTCTACTCGGGTGCACAAGACATAACATGCATTAACAGGGATAAAATTCATAAACACGCAATATCCTGTTCTAGGGTATTGGAAACTTTTGCACATAATATTCAAATAATGACTACATAATGTCACAAACTCCCTACCTCAACATTGTATGATCTATATACTCAAGAGTTGTCTCTTGAATCGACCTAGAATGCAGTATATCTATAAAAAATCTAAAACATTCAACCAAGGATATCTCATGAAAGGAAAGAAATCAATGAAGGAGGATCTATAAAAAGGAATAACTCATTGAGGTGATTCCAATGCAATCTATGATGGTCGATTAAGAGAACAACTGAATGATCGGGGGATCTGTGAAGAATCTCACTCCCTAGTCACTCTTGGATGAGACATCATTAGAAGAAGGGGTTTCTGTGAATGAAGCGTGACCCCAGTCTGATATAACAATTAAAAGAAATTAAATGGAGTTTTATTTAATGGAACATTTACTGTACTTGGCTTAACCTCCCCACACTTTAGGAGGTCTCCATGTCACCTCACATTGCCATGTACTCAGCCATTACACGGCCAGTACACGGTCACCGTGGCAACCAGGTACACGATGTGTACTCCAAAGTACATGACATGTACTTCTTAAATTTATAGATTCATTTCTTTTCCTCAAAACAGTATAAAAACTATAACCATACCTAAAACGAAGATCAGGGTTCTTACAAATTTTCCCCCTTAAATAAATTCATCCTTGAATTTCCCTAAGAAGGTGGAGAAGAAGAAGTATCCTAGAACAACTTTGGCTACTATGACTGTACATCAACCACCCTCTCCCAAGTCTCATATTGTACTCGTTCGTGCTTCCCTAGAAGTCGTACCAGAGGAAGATACCACCCACGAAGATCTTTTGCACTGTGATCAACAATCCAGATAAAATGCTCTTCAAACAAGGCGTCCACGTCCAACTCAATTTCATCGGGTTGTAAAACACGAGACATATCTGAGAAGTAACTCTATTGCTAAGGAACAAGTAAGAAATCGTGCATATCCTAGTACCTATTAGGTACCTGTAACCGATAGGAAACAGGACTGACTCTCTTCAAAACCTCAAATGGTCCAACATATCTCAGCGAAATCTTTCCCTATCTCTTAATCCTCCTGTGTCCCAACCTCAGTGTGCCATGTAGTAAAACCAGATCTCTGACCTCAAACTCTAGAGGTCTTCTCTATCCAATTGTGTAAGACTTCTGTCATGACTATGTAGTATCCATCCACTTCCAAATCAACTCTATCTATTTTATGTTATCTTTTACAAGACTTGGTCCTAGCATATCTACCACTCTTGCCTCTAGCAAACATAGGGGTGATCTACATGGCCTACCATACAAATCCTCACAAGGTTCCATCTGAATAGATGTTTGAAAACTATTATTGTGGTAAAAATCCACAATTGGTACGTGTTTATCCCAAGAACCTAAAAAATATAGGATACATGGTTAAAGAATGTCCTCCACCACCTTTATTTTATACTTGTACATTCCATATATTTGAGGATGGTATGTTTTACTCAGAAGTACCTATGTACCCAAAGCCCTCTTTAGTCCCTGCCAGACCCAAGAAGTAAAACATGAATCCCTATCTGAAACAATAGAGTGCAGAACTCCATGTTAATGTACAATCCCATAGATGTAAAACCTTCATAGATCATTAACACTGAAGGTATCCTTTATTAGTATGATGTGGGAAACCTTCATGATTCCATCAACAACAACCCAAACTACATCATTCCCTTTAGGAATCCTTGGTAATCCAGTCATGAAGACCATCACAACATCATTCCACTTTAGCTCAGAAATGGGTAACGATTGCAAAATCACTTCTTGTTGCTGATTCTTCGCCTTCACCTAATGATAGTTGGAACACCGCATTACAAAACCAACTACATCACTCTTCATTCCTGGTCACCAATACTGATGGTGTAGATCTCAATACATCTGGGTGATCCCTTAATGAACTACTGAAACTGATGGATGAAAATCTCATACCATCTACTTTCTTATGTCTGTTGACACCCATACACACACATGAAAACTCAAGATCTCATCGTATCCTATAGTACATCCATGAATATGGTCCTCTCATGACACACTCTCCCATAGAACTAGGCCTTCAGAGTATGATAGATTCATCATTCACACTCGATCAAGAAGAGTATAGTTTGAAACTATATAAGAAATAAATGTCTACCCCTACCTATCATGCACCTCGAAATGAATCTTAGAGAACAAAGCCATAAGCTACCACTCACTTTTGGCCTCTTGAACTACCTGTATTTGAGTCCTCCTGCTAGATGCATCGGCCACCTCATTTGCATTCCCAGGAGTGTAGGTAAGCTCAATAACAAATTATTGAAGGTATTAAACCCACCTTCGCTATCTCAGATTCAAATCGCACTATGTAAATATGTACTTCAGACTTTTGTGGTCAGTGAAAACCACAAAACTCTCTCCTAGAAGATAATGTCTCCAACAACACATAGTCTGAACACTAGCAACCAAATTAAGATCGTGCATCGGGTAATTCATCTCATGTGGCCTCAACTACCAAGACCCGTATGCAACGACAGATTCCCCCTTCAAAAGCAATCCTCCCAGCCCGATAACTAATGCATCATAGTATACAATGTAGAATTATCCTATATCTATAAATGCTATTATAGATAATGAAATCAACCCCCCTTTTATCTCATAAATGGCGGACTCACAAGAATCTGACCATAAGTACTTCATACCCTTCTTAGTGAGCCCCATCAGTGGTACTACACAGTATAAAAATTCATGTATGAAATGTATGTAGTAACTGTACAACCCTAGAAAACTTCATACCATAAATATGTTATTTGGAAGCATCCAGGAAACTATTGCTCTCACATTCTCTGGGTCTATTGATATTCTGGTCTCTATGATAACATGACCCAAGAAGTGAATCTGTTCCATCCTAAAGTGGCATTTTGAGAGATTAGCATATAAATGATGCTATCTCAGTGTAATAAAATCAATATCAAGATGCGTGTCATGGATGTGTCGAGTGTGAGAGTACACCAAGATTTATTCCTCGAAAACCATTGTCAAAGAATCCAAGAATTGATGGAAAACTTGGTTTGTTAGTGCCATGAAAACTGCATGCTTGATCATGAGACCAAACAACATAACCACGTAGTCATATAGACCATACCTTATCTGAAAGGTTGTAATAGGTATATCAGATGGTATGACGTACAACTGATGATAACCAGATCTCAATTCAATATTTGATAACACCCTGGCTCTACAAAGTTGATCAAAGAGATCATCAATCCTACGTAGGTGATAGCAGTTCATGATTGTAAAAGGGTTCATGTTCTGATTATCTGCATAATGTCTAAGGGTACCATCTTTTTTCTTCACAAAAAGGATAGGAGAACCCCAAGGAGAAGTATTAGGTTTGATGAATCCCATTTCCTGTAAATCCTCCAACTGTTTCTTGAGCTCCTGTAACTTTGGTTTAGCCATCCTATAAAGAGGAATACACACCAGTGCCACCCCTACCACTAGTTCAATAGAAAATTATACATATCAATCTGTAGACAAACCTAAAAAGTCCTCTGGTAATACATCCTTGAAAAAATATAACAGTGGAGGAAAGTACATCTATGAAGTTCCCTAGTCATTGAGATAAAGACTAGAAATCTGTGGTATAACTCCTCCCAACCCATGATGCTCGGGTCCTAATCTGCTCGCCTATACATCCCATCTGACCTTATGAAGAAATGAACTACCCTATAGTGTTGTGAAACTCACCCTATGAAGATTGAATTCAACATTATCCTAGAAGGTAAACAACTATTCCATTCCATGAATTACATCCTAGACTGTCGTCTCTATGACATAGAGGTCCCATAAGAAGTGACATCCACCAACCTCAAGTGATATCTCCTTGCACTAACATACACTAGTTGTTCTTGTCCCCAATGGAGTGTCTATAATCAAGACATCAGAAGTTGTAAATATAAATATCCCAAGGATCTCGACAATAATAATATATATGAAACTATGGGAATCCCATGTATGAAAAAGTGCAGAGGAAAAAACTGAAGCAAATAGGATCGTACCTCGACTTGTAGAGGGTTCGGGATCCTGCTCATACTGGGTCTACTCCACTAAAAAGTTATATCCTATAATGTGGCCCTATGACCCTACGAGACCACCCTGAGATGATCCACCTTATTGACACTGAACTACTGCATACTGGCTACCATGGCCACGACCTCCACCTTGTCTTGAACAGTTGGAAGAAATCTAGTTCCCTGACTGATGAAAAACAGGTGGTCTCAATCCTTAATGAGAAGTCTAAGAGGAACATATATCACCCACTTCTGTTGATAATATCTGACAGAAACACCGAAGATGATCCATCACGATGCAAGATAGGCACTCCACTGGGTCCCTCGAGAAATGTGTCCATGTATTCCCAGTATTCCCACACTAGTGGCACACAACCTGGCCACTAGAAGAAGTATTTAGCAAACTCAGATCTTTATGCGTAGACTCCCTACGGTACTACATGCTATCAATCAAAGGGGTTCCAACTCCGGATGTCAATCCACCCTTGATCACACCTCCATAATCCCTCAGGTTGTGCTCCATGATCAATTCTTGGTTTACTATAGAAGATATGGAAGTCAACCTGAATATGTTCACCTGAGATCAAATTCCATTTCTAAGACCCTCCTCATGATTCATCACCATGAATAACTCATCACCTCCTGGAATGGGTGTAAAAAATAGTAGCTTTGTGAAGTGAGAATAATACTCCATGACTAAGAGAGTACCCTGCTCCAAGGTCAGGAAATCGTAGGTTCGATCGGACCTAAAAATCTATGGGTAGAAGTAATAATAAAAGGAATGCTGGAACTCAACCCATGCCACAACCTGCTGGTTACATGCCTGTGATATCAAATGCCACTATCTCTTGGAAGAATCCCATAGTATATAAGTAGCATGATTCACCCTCTTATACAGAGGTGTCTCTAGATGCTCAAAGATCAGTAGCACAACTTCTAACCATGACTCTGTAGCCTGAGGTCCTCTGCCCCCTAAGAAGGTTGGCGGATGTTGCTACTGAAAGACCCACATCAACTCTACCATTGACGGGGTGAGCTGCGGTACTCCCCTGAAGGTCCTCATAATACTCAAGAATCCCTCTCATAATTGTACATTGGCACTTGTATCTGGGATAATGGCTGGTACCATGACATGCACGATTAAAGGATCGACTGGTAGTCCCTAATCAGTCATGTCCAGTGTCTGCTCACTTCCCTAAATCTAGAATACAACCAGAGGATGTCATAGTGGAATGACTTTGCAATGTCAAGAGCACACCTTAGTTTAAGATATTGAAGGACTAAAACATAGAAGTGAATTAAAGGAATATGTGATGAAAGTATTCATGTTTTTAAAAATAGGGAACCACGATGTGTATGACCACTACACAACGCGTTCCCTTAAGACTTTACATGGGTGTATACTTCTTCCAAAACAAGTTTTGTAACACACCTTACACACGGTGTGTTCTCCCAAGACATGACATGTATTTGAATCATTTTCCCCTACCTAATTTCTTCTACACGGCTAACCCACATGATTCTCCTAGAACAAGACTACATGGCGTGTTTGTTCATGACACAGTGTGTACTATAAGTATTTCACAGAATCATGTTGTTAGTCACATGGTCGGATACTTACATTACACTACATTGCGTGTTCAATCTTGACACAACGTGTATAACCTATGTTACATCCATATGTGTTGTTAGTCACACGGGTGGACACATGGTCTATATTGAAAGACGTGTACGTCTGAAACACAGCATGCGACAACAGATATTTCCAAACCCCATGTCTTCATCCACATAGGTAGTTACAAGGTTAGAGACTACATGGCCAATACCAAAAGTACATGACATGTACTTAAGAAAAATAGTTCCTTCCCAAACTGAAGGATACATGACGTGTATTCTTCAATACGCACTGTGTATTCTGGGGTTTTTTGGACAGTAATCCTCAGAAGCTACTCTAGAACCCACAAAATATTAAAATGAACATTAAAGTAACAGATTATGATCTGTGGGGGCCCATAATCCCCGTGAATCAAAGCTTGGCATCTTATACATGTCACACACAAGGAATAACAATGAAATGATCCACTAAATTTCAATTCACGGGGGCATATAACACCTCAGGGACCCAAGTTTGGCATTCATTCAAATGGAATGTTAAACATTAGCTATACCCTATCAAAAAATATGTATTATATCAAGGAATATACCACAACAACATTCATATCTAGCTCCCAAACTTTCACGATGACAAGAAATCAATAATGCAACCTAAATGGCGTGGCCAGAATGCATGAAATTTGATAACTAGAAAGTGCCTATATGATGCATGAGATGGAATACCCTCATATCATTAGGTTGCAATAGAAATAGAACCTCAATAATATCAATAATAATATCACAATACATGTGAATCACCCAATGGTGAAATCAAATCAACTGTAATAATTGAAAAACTAGAAAATTTGCAATATACAAGATAAATTGGCTTTTCCCTATACACGGGTTAACTACTCCTGGGAACAACTTATTACAATCTACAAATTCCATCATATCCCATTCTACAGATTCCAAACTATATTTCAAGAAGAAAATAATTCCTCTGATACGACTTTGTACATGGAATGTTCTTAAAAGGTACACGGTGTGTACTTTTCTTAACCAGCCCTCGCTTTCAGCTATCTCCAGGTCACCCGACATGGCCATGTACTCGGCCGTTAAATGGCCAGTACATGGTCACCAATGGAAACAAGGTACACGACATGTACTCTTAAGTACAGAGTGTATACTCATTAAATTTATGGATTCTACCCTTTTCCTATTAACACCAGAAACACAAGATCCATACCTAAAAAGAAGTTCTGGGTTCTTACAACATTTAAGGACAAATTATGAATAATTAATCATTTAAGTATTTGTGGGAGACAAAATTCCTATATATTTTGATATAAATAACCATTATATATATATTATTATTTTTTTGTGTTTTGTTTTATTTTTTGTATATATTTTTCACAATATTAACTAAACTTAAATCCCTAGTTAATGTTTGTTCATAGTTATTTGAAAGAGGTTATTTTTTTATACTCAAAATTTTAAATTATTAAATATATATATTTGTACAATCATATTTTTAAATTTTAACAATCTAAATCAATATATTTTTTTAACATAACTCCATTCCCAATAGTGAATGACCTGAATTGTTTTTTTGAGTTATGAAGGGTATTTTCATCTTTTTAAAAAATTCTTCTAAACATCAACATTCCCTTGAGAGAATATCGAGATGTGTTGTGTCAGACATAACATTTTGTAATTATTTTTCAAAACACTTTTTAGTAGATGAAATGTGTAAAAATGATTGGGCAATATTTTAAAATATATTTGAAATCCACTTTGACCACATTATACATTTGATGTTTATTTAAGCCCTTAAAATATATTAATGACCTTATAGTTGATACAAATTTCAAGAAAAATTTACTTACCAAACCAAATAAATGTAGTTTTAAATTATTTTATTTAGAATCCTAAGTATGGGTATGGATTTTCCATAATTCTTATGGGAGATAATTCACATGTTTGAGGCAAGTGTGAGCTGTGATATTTAATTTTATATAAAAAATTGGGGTTAGAAGCCATTATTTGTCATTTCATAGTATTGTTTTCAACCATGTTCTCATAAAAGGAAAATTTTTAAATATGTATATAAAATGGAATAAAAAAATTATAGAAAACATGTTTAGATAAATAGCTAAAAAAATAAATCCTTAAAATGGATAATATGAGAGAAATTACTCATTGAGTTGTTTTTTTGTATATTAACCCATATTAGAAAATATGATTTAAGGATTTATTGGGTGTTTCGTTTGTAAGAAGTTTTAATTGAGTTACTTTCTATTTATATTTTAAAATTTAATCAGGAATTATAGTTATTTACCACAACTTTTAAACCATTAATTTCTTAAATAATTACCCACTAATATTAAACCATAGAAAACCCTTATTTAATATGTCCTAATTATTAAAAAAATTATTTTCTCTTTGGGTGGAAATTTTTTAATCATAATAATCCTATGATGAATATTAATTTTCTCATTAATGCATAAACAATTAAATATATTTTATTTTTAATTAAGTGCGACACATTTTATAAGATGTTAGTATACAAATGGTCTGTGGATATAAATAAAATATGAATTTGGTGTAAATGGGTAATAAAATAGTTTAAGAAATCTGGTTACACGGAAGAATAAAATCAAAAAATCGGGGTCAAAATATTAGAAAATATTCACATTCACCTTTTTCAATTGAGTTTTATTTTAATAAATGAAAATATGATAATATTTTTACCTAGGAGTAGAAAAGGGTAAGCCTGGGGGAGTAAGTAAACCAAATTATAAATAGATATTATATTGATAATGAATGAGAAAATTTCCCTTGATTAATATAAGTATATTTATCTAACTAAATTATGGAATTGGAAAATTTATTTGAAAATGCATGAAAAAATCAGTATTGAACCATATAATTGCAATTTAGTTTTTCCATTATAAAAAAATCCATGGAAACAATTTGGAATTTAAATTTATTTATATAATTCCATAATTTAGGGTATAAAATTTTCACTCAAGTCCCATTGGTTAAACCCTTATTTAATGTGAGATAATGGACCTTGAAGTTAAATTAAGATTACACTCATTAATAAGGGAACCACCACCTCATTTGGGAGATATATTCTCTATAAATGATTTTATTGGGATCAAATTTTTAATAGATTTTAAATTAATCACAAAAATAAATTTCTCTATGCTAGACTTATTTTTGGATTATATAAGATGAGGGTAAAGTAGTTAGTGAAATTCAAGGTATAATATTTTTCAAAATTTTCCCATTCTCATTTTAACTAATTATTATTGTAGCTGACATCATCATTATAAATTTATTTTTTTCATCCATTCTAGGGCATGGCCATGGATTAGAAGATATAGATTATAGGTAAAATAGTACCTCAACATTTATCTTATCTATTGGAATAGGGTACACTTTGAGTCTAGGATCCTTCCAATGATGGTTTATTCATTTTTTTTATAATTAATAATCTTTATTTCCCTTTATAACAATATCTTTTTCAAATACATTTCTCTTATAGGTTATAACTAAATATATATATATATATATATTAAATAATATAAGAGTGTAAAAATGATTGGTTTATACCCATTCCAAAAATTTTATTTTTTATGTTTTTTCCACTATGAACACTCTACCCATGGAAGAGTAAATTAATTTTTTAGTCGATCCAATTACTACCACCTTAAATTTGGTATCTTGAATACACTATCCAATTTAAATTAAATTAATTAAGAATATTGGATTGAGTTTTAAATTTATAAATAATTAAAACAATTAACTCTAGTTACACAATCTTGGGTGAAGTGTTAATAGTTAGAGTGTGATCATAATTTTCTAAAATCAAACATCAATGAATGGACTTGAAGAGTTAAAATATCATCCATAAAAACAATTAATTATCATTTCTAGAGTGGATATTATTCCATTAATTACTACTTAATACAAGTTAATTTTTAGTTTCAATCAATGTAGAGTGTAATGATTACATGTACAAGAGTTTTCATAAGTGTTTGTTGATTCTATCATTCTGGTTGTGTTAATTTTCATTGGGTTCGGATTTTAATAAATTAAAGGGTCATAATTAAATTTGTTTTTATTTTAAATAATAAGTATATATTAGTAAATAAATATTTATATTTGTTTTGTTTTGTTTTTTCAAACAAAAATTTATAGAAAACAATTCCTCAAATACACACCATTTTACTTCACAATCCTTCAAAAATACCATAAAATTAATTTGATCTTTTATTTATTTTATTTTTTATTATATAAACATATAATGCCTTTTTAATATATGTTTTACTCAAAAAAATAATGCTTATAAAACACTATAAAACACTAAGATAATATTAAACATCATTTGAGATCATTCATGGCATCACTCATCTATGTTAGTGATATTTCACCATCCCACCAATATTATCATTTATATTGTTGATGGGATCAGTATGAGACTAGATAATGGGATAATTTTAGTCTGATGGGAGCGTGTTATATTTTATTTTGTTTTGTTTTTTTGACATTGTTACCTAGATATATTGGTGTTATTACAGTTTTTTACTAGATCTAATGATTAATCTATCAATGAGTTCACTTTATATTATAGTCTAATGATGATGGTGATGGTATGTGGTTGGAGATGGACATACTAGATGGAACCAAAACTACAAGGGGTGATCATTCATGATATCTCTCAATGGTGATCTGTGGGGTTGGATTTTTTTTGTCTCTTGTGATCCCATATTTACCACATATATGTATATTTTCTTCATTTTTCATTATATGTATTCAAAAAAATTGTATATATTTCATATGAAATTTTATATTCAGTGAGTGATGATTAAATTAACACTTGTGTATAAATTGTTTGAATGGGTTTTATTTCTTGTTAAAGGAATAATAATTGAAGTTACACTTAATTTAGTAGTAATTAGTGAGTTTATGTATTTATATTATGATTTCATTGATTTTTTTATGATTCTTACATGAGTCTTATCATTATAATTCTATTACATGGGATTCCCTATTGGGTTGTGTAATACTAGTTAGGTCAGAATGGTGATGGCATATTGTCCATAGGGGGTGAATATGTTGGAATAAGTTTTTTAAATAGGTGGATTAATTATCATAGTAAATTTATTCATTTAATTATTAGTGAAAAAATAATGAACAAAAGTAATTTTTATAGTAGATTTTTCCAAATTGGTCCTAATTTACTCTTATAGATCTCTACTCTGTGAGTGATACTTTATTCAATATACTTAATTTTAAAGGGAATCCTAACCCAATTACAATATTATTTTTCTAGGGGAAGTACAACCAATAAAACATACTTTTTTATGGTGAGTCACAACCCATTTATAACATGGAATTTAGAGTATAAGTGTAACACCCCGAAAAATCCTAACGTTTGAATCTAAGAGTCATAGAGTTAAGAAAGACATTTATATTGTATTTAAAAGAAAAACTATAAATTTAGAGAATATGTAAGGGAAAATAAGTAGAGTTGTAGACAAGAGAAAATGAGATTGAATAGAAGAATTAATAATGAAGCAGAAGTATTGGTTATTGATTATTGGATCAACTCATTTTGAAAAGTTAGTAGTAGTAGAGGTAGTTTAGGAACAATCCTTAAGAAATCATCTACTCAATGAATAATTATTTCCCCCACAATGTTATCCACAATACATCATAGTATTACATCACAACACTTTTTTCAAAGTATCACATTAAATTAATATAATCTCACATAGAGGAAAAAAAGTTATAGTATATCAATATGTACGTTTCTAAAAAATTATCAAAAACCGTTAAATAAAAATAAATCATCATGCCCAGGTTTTTTTATAAATCAAAATTTGGAAATATATTTAAAAATTTATCTAATAGAGATAAAATAGGATATATTATCATTACAAGATAATTTCTCAAAATTAAATCACTAATGAAAAATTCATACATATTTGAAATCATCATCAGATGAATATAAATACTCTCTAAGAAAATTATATGTTAAAGGAAATCCCATGAAAATCGCATAATAGTTTTAATTAAAATTCATAATTTGAAAAACATGCTGGTTAAATGCATATAGATATAAGGAACCGAATAAATGAATAAAAATACATTAAAAACTATAAAAAAAGTTTTAATGAGTATTTTAACATCTAATATTCATTTATAAACATTAAAAACATAAAAATATACTCAAAATAATAAATTTGACTCTTTTGAGTTTCATATTGTATATGAATGCCTAACAATAGTAACAACTTTGATCTTTATTTATAATTTTTTAAAAAACATTTTAAAGGCTTCATATAGGTTATATATTATAAAATTAAATTTTTTGATCAAATAAATCACTTAAAAATTACAATATTCATGTAGTAATTTAAAATACCATGAAAATCATGATTATTTTATTTTAAAAAAACTAGGTTTGCATAGAGGCAATTTTCACATAAAAGTTATGATATGTAAAGTTAAAAATAATTTTGTACACTATCGATGAAGGTAAAAACAATATTTTATATCCTGCATAAAGGAAAGATCAAAATTATATTGTTTTCACAAAGTTATGGTTGAAAATATATATATTTTTCAAGGCAAGACGAAACTTATAATGCTTTTATAAGGCTAACCTTATGCACTATATAAATGTACATGTACAAACCATACATTTGGGTCACTTTAAAATTCAAAAGGTAGCATAACGATTACTTATATTTTATATATTTTGTGTAAGGGTTGCTGAAATTTTATATACACTATGTAAGGGTGTGAAAATTATCTACATAAAGGTATAACAATGTTTTTGAATATTGCATTACGGTACATGAAAATATGCATAAAAAATAGGATAAGCATGTATAAAGGTCACCAAAACAACTATATAAGGTTAAAATTATGGATTTCAAAATTCAAATAAGTGTAGAAATAGATCTATAATACATATGTAAAGGAATGTAATGTACATAAATGTATAATAAAAAAATGAAATCTATTTTTTAAAGGAATGAAATCATAAAAGAATAAATATAGTAATTAGGAAAAAAAATTGACAACAAAACAATAAATAATAAATAATATATAAAGTAATTTAATTTAAAGAATAAAATATATAGTAGGAATTTGAAATATGTGATACATGAAAGATTAATAACACATATATAATAAATAAATCAGACAACTAACAAATCATTTTTAGAAATTACTAAACTAAGAAATGTTTTTTAAAAACTTCTCTACCTTATAAAATATATATAAAACAAGTATAGGTAATATTTAAATAAAAATATAAATCTCCCTCTCAATAAAAGAAAAATTAAATAATAATTTTAGACCAAATTTCCATCATTTTAATATCAAATAGTATTTTTGAAAATTTAAAAAAATCAAAGAGTTTTGTAACACCCCAAGATTTCATAGTACGTTAGTTCTTCAATGTAATTCAATAACTTGCCTTACATGCAACATCGAGTTCATGAACACCTCGACTTACCAAACTAGCCGTTCGAAAGCAGTTATGAATATTATTAACTGAATTTTATACTTTAAATAATCTTTATAATTTTGGAATCCATATTTTGAGTTTCTTAGACATAATGTAAGAACAAATTCATTTTTTTCAGATAAAAGATGTATTTTTAAAAAAATGCACTTTTACCACCTATTAATGGTGAACCCTTGTTAAATAAAATATTTTAAACATTATATATTCAATTTTACAACATAAAACTTTTCATTAGAATCATGAAATAATAATTTAGTTTTAATAAATTTTTGGTGTTTTTTCTGATAACTTTCATATTTGGGTGAATAGTGAGAAATACTATATTTTAACTGAAAACAAATTTTTTAATCAAAATAATTTATAGTGTTGAATTATAAATTTGAATATTTTGGAATTATAATTAGATTATATTTTTACCATTTGATCCAATGATGGTTATTGTAAGTAATTTCACTTTGAAATTGGACATAAACAAGTGTATATCTTTTGATAGTTATTATTTATAAAAAATACGACTTTTGGTTTTGACAATGAGAATTAATTTTAAAATAATAAACTCATATTCTTTTTTTGAATTCAAAATATCAAAATTAACTTTGGGTGGATTTTTGGTATTTTTCTGAAAACATTCAATTTTTGATCAATAGTGAAAAACAATGATTTATTGTTTAAAAACGAATTTTTAATTAAATAATTATTAATTTAATATACATTTATTTTAGGTAAAAATAGATACATAATACCTATATATGTTCAATCTAATTAATGGGAGTCATTTTATAATATGATTAGATATATAAAAATTCTATTGAACTTTTTACCGTCTTTTACCCGCCTCCTAGGAGCATTTGCAAATTTTCATAAAACATAATTTTACTACTTCTGTGAGTTGAATTTAAAAGATTTGAGAGACATGGTTGTTATCAGTAAGTAAAATGTGGTTCAATAAGAGAAAAATATTTTTTTTTGAATAGTAACTTTTGGATTTTATTTAGCATGGTTAAAAATAAATATGGTAATTAAAGGTAAAAATGCTATTATTATCACCCTAAAACATATCTTAATTCTATTAGATTAGTGTAATTCGACATAAAATAACCTTAGGAATAAAATATGATCATTTAGGTCCACTTGGAATTGATTAGGAAATTTATTATTATTTAATTTTAAGAAGAGTTAAAAGTGTTAAATTCAAGTTTTCATAACTAAACCATTTTTAATATAGACTTATACATAAGATAAGTTAGACTATAAATATTCATTATAAATATAAATATATTTCCTATAAAATGATATTTAACTTATAATTTTTAGACATTAAATAAATAAATTTATTTATGGCACAATGATGATGAAGTAATTACCTTATTAATAAATGATTAAAATAATTGATATTATAAATAACCTAATAAATGAAATTTAGACTTATGATGAATTAAATTAATTTTATAGGATAATATGACATGTTAGGGTTGATACATTCAATTTTATCATAAGTAATCATGTTGTTATGATTTTAGGAAAAACAAAATACCAAATAGTGTCAAAATTGACATAAAAGAGTTTTCAAAACAAATATTATATTATTAATTGATATTCAACTACTAAATATATATGGTGCAGAAAAAATAATATACATAATGATAGGTGTATCATTAATTAACCACTTGAGGTTGTCTATGAAATATATAGTAAATTTATCAACTATATAATATAAAAATACGAAGAGACATGGTAAATGTCAAACTATTTAACTAAGAGTTAAATATAAAAGATAAAGTGAATATAGTGGCCCAAACCTATCTAAAAAATATTGGTTGACTGGTTTTTGACCCATAACCACCTTATACTTTAAATAATCAATTTTGGAGCCATTATAAACCGAAAATTATTTTTTTATAAAATAATATTTATAGATTTACCTAAGGTGCCCCTCCCCCCTCTTTTAAAAGGGGACTCCCACTTCTCTATAATTCACACCTTAAAAGCCATTTTTCTCGGACAAAACCTACCTAAATACTCTCTCAACTGTCATCCCTTCATCCTATAGGCCTTCCTTTAGTATGAAATCCAACTTATGAAGCTTTTTTTATCAAATCGAAAGGAAGAAATTGAAGAAGAGGTAAATATTTTATCACCTCTTTCAAGTTCCATTCTTCTTCCACTTTTCTTTATTTGTTGTTTCCATTATAAAACAATAACTCAAGTATCTTATATATACTGTAATGTTATTAAAAATATGGTATGACCATATTCATTATTCTATTCATCCTTTTAAGGACATGTCACCATACGTGCGTACGTACGACTTACCGTCTCCAAGTCGTGGTGTAATCGTTATTCAATAAATTATTATTATGATGGGTATAATAATGATGTGTAATTGATGTAAATAATAAATATAACCTGATAATTATTATGTATATATGATATAACATCAAATTATATATTATTTTAAAATCAAAAGAATAATATTGTCGCTCGTGCGTACGTATGGATTACCGTCTCCATGAAGGCGATGAGATTTGTTCCCCATCATATCTATTCAAGACTAATTTTCATTAGATGATTAAAAATAATGATTAAAGACTTAATATAATTCTGAGTATTAATGTTATACATCCTATCCATAACAAAAATTACTTACGTAACAAATCATATAAAGTAAAACGAATCAGTTAACACTCGAATTGAAGATAATACTAAGATATTATTGACAATGAAATGTTAAAAGATAATATATTATATCATAATAATGTATATGATTCTTGTATAATTTAATACAAATTATTTCACCATTATACATGAGTTTAAGCTACCCTATATCAAGAAAAATCATAAGGTAAGGTTTAATTCTACAATCTCGTCATTATCCGAGATTATTTATATGTAATTATCTACTGGGACTTCTTTATCATCCACATCCATATTTCTTAAAAATGTATTTCAAAACATTCTTACTATTTTATAGACTATGGTTTAATGTCATTTATACCCTTGTTTTAATTTTATAATATTTTTATAAAGGAATCATTCTGTTTTTTTCCAAACCAGGTCCTTTATAATCATTTCGACAAAATTAAGGTAAAAATGTATTTTTTTAACTTATACGGCGAGTGCGGCTATTTTCTGCCATTATAACATCAAAAAAGCTTCCCTTAAAAGATTATAAGAATATTTCAAAAATAAATGTTTCTTGAATGATTTCAAAAATATAAATATATGTTTCTCTAAAAGAGGTTTTGATTTCATCTATGTCAACTATCCATTGATGGATTTTAAGCTTATTTGAAGTTGATTTATTATGATACAAAACTTCCATATTATATTGAAGGTTTTGTGATATTTTTTACCGTGGAAGTGTTATTTTTACATAATTCATGGTTTATAGATAAAGTATTGACATTTATTATGATTATTTTAATACAAATGTTTATGTTTTGTTTAAACCTGTTCATATGAGGAATGCATTGGACATAGTAAGTGACGGGTGGAGCCCACTATAGCTCCTTGATGCATCGGTAGGTCTCATGAGACTAAATAGTGTCTTGGAACAAGGCCTTGACAAAATCATATTTGTAGTCTTGGAACAAGGCCCTGACTATGTGGTTATGAAGTCTGCCATTATGCATTCCATCATTATGAAAGTGGCTATTGATATAGCATGTGATTATTCAACTATTAGAATATCCATGTGAATAAGTAAATGGAATTATTTGAAATTATATTTTTCGTATTATTCTGATGTTCAATTTTTAAAGGATTTTGTTTTAGTCTTATACATTGCCTTAAATTTTTATGCTTACTTATAAAAGTTTTCTCTATATTGTTATCCTTACTGAGCATCTGAGCTCATATCTTTCTTTGTTTTATTTTTCCCAGGATGTGAAGAATTATATTATGACTATCCTACAGGGATAGTCTATGGGATCTCGGTGTTGTCTATGGAAATAATCTTGTTGTAGTTTTCCATTTTATGATGTAATTTTAACCTTATAAATGTATCTTGTACTTCCAGAGCTACTAAACTAATCAGTCCTTTGGGACTTGATTCCTTATAATTGTGGCAATGTATTAAAATAATGAACTGACTCTGGGTAACTAGTGTCGGGGCGTTACAATTGGTATCATAGAATGTTTAATACAAAACTTGGAAAATAGATTTAGGTAAACTCTTATTATAACACATTACCCTAATATGAACTTTTAGGATTAGTATAGAAGAACTTCCTATTAATTTGGTAATGTAGAGATTTTGTGAGTTTTCCAAAAAAAAATACATCTCTCTCTAGATATGAGAAGGTAGAGACGGCTCTGGGACAAATGTATCTTGGGGTAAAACGCGAAAACACATCTTTGAGCTAAACTCGAATGGGAACCGGTGCATGACAACAGAGCTTGCTGCATTATAGGTTACGACACTCCTAGGGGATATTCATAGGATAATTCGCAATTTCTTTATAAATCATTATGAAGGATTTATGAGTATATACCTCCTCAAAGAGAATATTTTTATGATTATGGATTATATCCATAATCTGTTCAATTTAAGTTATGTATTTTAAAAGTTTATAATTATTCATTATATTTCATAAACTGACCTACTGTAAGCCATTGTATATAAATGGTGCCCAGTAGAAGGAATTTGAACTCCTGAAATACGTATGATCCAAAGAGTAATAAGGATCATATATTTCATGGTATTACGCCAACACATAGACGGGTAATAGTCTCCCATGTATTCTCAACATATGGAGAAATAGTATCATGTGTTAATAAGATAAGTGAAGAATTCTTTGAGTCCTATGGCTTTGAAGGGAAGTAATAGAAGAAAAGTATGGAAGGGAGAAAGATGGATAAAGGGAAGAGGGAAAAGAAATATTTTCCCATATGTGATAAATGTGGAAATAATCACCTTGGTAAATTCTTGAATGGAATGAAGAATTGTTATAAGTATGGAGAAAAAGGACACCAAGTATGTAATTACAAGGGTATGAAAAAGGTTTCAAATGTAAAATGATTCGTCTGCAAGGCATTGGGAATCTACACAAATCAATGTCCTAGTCATTAGAGTATACCACAACTAACTCTATTGGATGAAAATAAAATTATGATACTACCATAGATGAAAAGGAATGCCTAGTGTTCTTATGTTGTTATTATTTAATTGTTTCATTTGAGTGTTGTATCAACAATTTATTAGTTATATGAATCATAGAGATAAATAAGGATTTTACAGTAGTACTATTTTATTTAGGATTTGATATTATATGGTTCTAAGAAAAGTGAATTAATATTAAGATACACTTTTTGGAAAATAAATTCTATAAGGAATGGTAATCCTTAATATGGTCTTGATAGTGAGGTAGTGATTTTGGAATAATAGATGGTTGATTTGGATAATTTAAATTTGATATTCTTGTCTTCCTTGGAACTGATTAATAGTTTTTTATTTCATCATTGTTGTAATATTCAAAAATTGTGGATATAAGGAATATATCCAGTATTATATAAAAGATAAGGGAGCATGAACGTAATAAATATGTTTTTATGGTAATTTAGGGTGTTACCATGTTTTAAAAAAATATATGATGAAGGTGTTCACATGTAATAACATGAAAAAAGGATCATCATTGTTTTTAACATCCTTATAAATTTTGGACTGTGAGTTTGGATAAAAGTATTTTGGATAAGTCTAATGATTACAATGGATTATGTTTGGAATTGGATACTATTGTTAAGGTTATTTTTGGATTGTTATAAAAAGGACAACACGTAGACCATGTGACAATCCGTCACGTCGGACAAAGCTGTGGGAATCAAACCCACAACCATAGTGTGATTGGAATTTTTCACCTACCAATGGACTACGTGAAGTCCCTAGATTGTATAATCTAGTTTTTTAAAGGGTCTAATAGGTGAATTATAAATTCATTATTTTTGGAACCCTGTACGATTATGATAAATATAATATTTTTTTGAAATATGTTGGATTGAAAGATGAGTTTTTGGTAGGAATTAGTTGAAGGATGAATCTCTATTTGTCAAGAATATATATATATATATATATATATAATTTTTTCCGTTTTATTATATGGGTAAATTAATTCATAAACATTAGTGAATTTATCTTAAAACCAAAAATTTATTATCCTAATACCTTGTGTTTTGTTGCACAGATGTTATCTTAAATCAACATAGATTGATGGATTTGAGGCCCTCAATTTTACACTTGTTTGTGATTGATGACCTCAATCACTCCCTATATTTATTTACATTTTTACTCTAATTATGTGTCTCTAATTTCCACCAATGTACTTCTATTTGAGATCATAATTTGGAGGTGACCGATTCATTTCCCTTTTCCTCTTCTTAGGACTAAATATTAATAACTTAATTTCTGATGTGGGTTTTCCCATAAAGGTATTTTCTATTTTCATCCTTTTATTTTCAAAGAACAATTTCAAATTGCAAGGATGGAATTTATTTAAGGAGGGAAGAATGTGACAACCTAATATTTTATAGTACGTTAGTTCTTCAAAGTAATTTAATAACATGCACTACACACAACACAGAGTTCAAGCGCATCCCGATATACCAAACTAGCCATTCAAAAGAAGTTATGAATAGTATTAACTGAATTTTAAACATTATATAATCATTACAATTTTAGAATCCATATTATTAGTTTCTTAGACATAATGTAAGAACCAATTCATTTTTTCAGGTAAAAGAAATATTTTTCAAATAAATACACTTTTACCACCTTTTAATGGTGAACCCTTGCTAAATAAAATATTTGAAACTTTATGATATTCAATTTTTCAAAATAATATTCTTCTTTAGAATCGGAACATACTAATTTCGTTTCAATAAATTTTTGGTGTTTTTCTAATAACTTTCATATTTGGGTGAATAGTGAAAACACTATATTTTAACTGAAAACAACCTTTTTAATCAAAATAATTTATAGTGTTTAATTATACATTTTAATGGTTTGGAAGTATAATTAGATTATATTTTTACCATTTTATCCAATGATGGTTATTATAAGTAATTTCACTTTGAAACTGGACATCAACATGTGTCAATCTTTTGATAGTTATTATTTCTTAAAAACACGCCTTTTGGTTTTGACAACATGAATTAATTTTAAATAAATAAATGAAACTTATATGTTTTTAATTTCGTAAAATAGACTTCATTTTTGAATTCTGAATATCAAAATTATCTTAGTTTGAAGTTTTGATATTTTTATGAAAACTTTCAATTTTTGATGAATGGTGGAAAACACTGAGTTATTGTTTAAAACTAACTTTTTATTTAAATAAATAATTTTTTTATTTAAATTTATTTTAGTTAAAAAGAGATACATAATGCCAATATATGTTCAATGTAATTTATTGGAGTAATTTTATAATAAGTTTAGATATATAATAATTTTATTGATCTTTTTACTGTCTTTTACCCACCTCCTAGGAGCATTTGCAAATTTACATAAAACTTAATTTTATAGCTTCTGTGAGTTAAATTTCAAAATCTGGGAGACACGGTTGATACCTGTAAGTAAAATTTGGTTCAATAAGATAAAAATATTTTTTTTGTGAATAGTACCTTTTCACATTTATTTACCACGATTAAAAGTATATAGGGTAATTAAATGTAAAAATCATATTATTATTACCAAAAATATGTCCTAATTATATTTGATAAGTTTAATTTGACCAAAAAACATTAGGAATAAGATATTATCCTTTATGTCCACTTGGTTTAGATTAGTACATTTATTATTATTTAATTTAAAGAAGAGTTAAAGGGGTTAAATTCAACATTTCATAACTAAAACATTTTTAATACAGGGTTATACATAAGATAAATTAGACAATAAATATTCATTAAAAAGATAACAAATATTTCTTACGTAATTGTATTTTATTTATAATTTTTAAACGTTAAATAATTAAATTTATATATGACACAATGATGATGTAGTAATTACCTTATTAATAAAAGATTAAAATAAATGATATTATTAATACACAAATAAATTAAATTTGAGACTTATGATGAATTAAACTGATTTGATAGGATAATATGACATGTTAGGATTGTTTCAATAAATTTTATTAGAAGTAATCATTTATTTATGATTTTAGCAAAAACAAAATACCAAATAGTGTAGAAATTGACATAAAAGAGTTTTTAAAACAAATATTATATTATTAATTGATATTCTTTTCCAAAATATATATGATGCCACCAAAAGACTTATATAATTATATGTGTATCATTAATGAACCACTTTGGGTTATCATGGAAGTATATAGTAACTTTATTAACCATATAATATACAAATACAACGAGACATGGTAAATGTCAAACAATTTAACTAAGAGTTAAATCTAAAAGATAAAGTTAATTTAGTGACCCAAACCGATCTAAAACCTATTGGTTTAATGGTTTTCCACCCATACCCATATATTACTTTAAATAATCTATTTTTGAGAAACTATAAATCAAAAAATATTTTAATATAAAATAATATTTCTAGATTTTCCTAAGGTGCCCCTCACCCCTCTTATAAAAGGGAACTCCCTCTTCTCTCTAATTCACACCTTCAAATCCATTTGGCCTAGCCAACCCCTGCACAAATACCCTCTAAACTGTCCTAAATTTATCTTAGTGGCCTTCATTTAGTCATAAATCCAACCTAAAGATCCCTTTTGATAAAATAAAAAGGAAGAACCCGAAGAAGAGGTAAATATTTCATCAGCTCTTTCAAGTTCCTTTCTTTTCCCACATACTCATTATTTGGTGTATCCATTCTAAAATAATAAATTTAGTATCTTCTATATACTATTATGTTATTATAAATATGGTACAACCATATTCATTATTCTATCCATCCAATGAAATACATGTCACTATATGTGCTTATGTACGGCTTACCATCTCCATGTCATGGTGTAATTGTAATTCAATACATTATTATTTGGATGGATATAATAATGTTGTGTAATTGATTTAAAGAATAAATATATAATGATAATGATTCTGTATGTATGATATACCATTCAATTACATATTATTTTAATATCAAAAGAATGATATTGTCACTCATGCGTACGTACAGATTACCATCCCCACAAACACGATGAGATTCGTTCCCTATCGTATCCATTCAAGACTAATTTTCATTAGATGATTAAAAGTCATGTTTAAAGACTTAATATAAATCTGAATATGAATAAGATATATCCTATCCCTAACAAACATTACTTACTTATCAAATCTTATAAAGGAAAACGAATCAGTTAACACCAAAAATGGCAATAATACTAAGATATTATTAACAAATCAATTCTAAAAGATCATATATGATATTATATTAATTTTTATGGTTCTTGTATAAATTAATAACAATTATTTCACTATTATATAGGAGTTTATAATACCCTCGAACAAGGAAAATTACAAGGGAAGGGTTAATTATACAATCTCTTCATTATCTGAGGTTGTTTATACGTAATTATCTACTAGGACCTCTTTCTCATCCAAATACATATTTCTTAAAAATGTATTTAAAACCATTATTAATATTTTATAGACTATGGATTAAAGTAATTTATACCCTTTTTTGAATTTTTTAAGATGTTTATAAAGGAATCTTTCTATCATTTTCCAAACAAGGTCCTTTATACCCTTTTGACAAAATTAAGGTAAGAATGTGTTTTTTTGACTTATACAGTGGGTGCGACTATTTTCTGCCATTATAACATCATCAAAGCTTCCCTTACAAGCTTATAAGAATATTTCCAAAATAAAGTTTTTCTTAAATGATTTCAAAATATAAAGAGATATTTCTCTAAAAAAAATTTGATTTCATTTATGTTAAACATCCTTTATGGATTTTAAGATTATTTGAAGGTGATTTATTATGATACAAAAAATCCATATTGTATTGATGGTTGTGTGATATGTTTGACTATGGATGTGTTATTTTTACTCCATTCATGGTTTATGGATAAAGTATTGACATTTCCTATGTTATTTTTAATACGAATTTTTATGTTATGTTTAAACATTTTCATGTGAGTAATGCGTTGGACTTAGTAAGTGAGGGGTGGATCCTGCTATAGCTCCTCAATGCATTGGTAGGTCTTATGAGAAAAAACTAGTGTCTTCGCACAAGGCCTTGACAAAATCTTACTTTTAGTCTTAGAACAAGGCCTTGACTATGTGGTCACGAGGTCTGGAATTATGCATTCCATCATTATGAAAGTGGATATTGATAGTGCATGTGCTTATTCGACAAATAGAATATCCATGTGAATAAGTAAATGGAATTATTTGACTTTATCTTTGGCATATTATGCTGATTTTCAATTTTAAAAGGCTTTTGATTTAGAATTATACATTTCCTTAAATGTTTATTCTTACTTAATAATGTTTTCACTATATTTTTATTCTTAATGAGCATCTGAGATCATCTCTTTCTATATTTTATTTTTCCCTGTATGTGGAGAAGTATATTATGACTGACCTGTAGGGATAGTCTATGGGATCTCAGTGTTGTCTATGGAAACAATGTTGTTTTATTTTTCTATTTAATGATTTAATTTAAACCTTATGAATGTATCTAGTACTTCCAAAGCTACTAAACTAATCGGTCCTTCGATACATGATTCCTTGTAATCATGCCAATGTATTAAAATAATGCACTGACTCTAGGTAATTCGGGTCGGCGCGTTACATGTTTAGTGAAAATATAAGGAAGTTGATTTTAGATAGAAAATATTCTGAAATAATATCTTTTTTCTTAACATAATATCAAATTAAATTAATTGGAATGTAAATATACATTGTTGGAGAATATTTTATAGTGATTTTTAAAATTTAAATAGATTAATAATTATCACAAAAAGTATGAATATTTTAAACATTAAAACTAAAATAAGGTATTTCTTTCCATCTATATTGATATAGAAAAAATGAATAAGAATAAATATACTCACTCTCATTAGAAGAAAAATCAATAGAATATTGTTTCATTGATCTCTAAGAATCTATATTTTTACAAGGAAAGTGAAACTTACCATACGTACTACATATATCAAGTTTATTACATCCAAAATGAGAGTCAAAGATACTAATAAAGTCAAATTTTTTCTAAAAAAAATTATAAAATATTAATAATTCATTTACCATATGAAATAATATGTTTAATATAATTTAAGTTAGATTCCTTTGGATAAGAATGAAACCAATCACCAAAAAAAGACAAAACATAATATCATGTCTTGAAGTAATTTAATACCAAAAAAAACCAATCACTACTCTAAGAAATTTGGAGTCAATATATTTTATATAAAAATCATAATCTAATTTATATCTAATACTTATAGGGTTTTTAAAATTTTAGCCATAATAATTAAAAAAACACATAACCAAATATTTATAATTTTTCAATTTATTCAAGAATATACCTTCATTTAATTTATTAATCTGAAGAACTAAAAATAACTTGAGATCAACCATAAGATTCATAAAAAATTCAGTTTCCATTAAATATGAAATATCATTACAAATTAAATCATTTTAAGAACAAAAATCAATTCATCAAAATCAATTTTCATAATTAAAATATTTTTGGAAATTATTATGATAAAAAAATTATGATTTATTTTACTTTTATTGAAATAATTTTTCAAAAAAAACATTCATCCGATCATATAATAAACGATGTGCCAAAAAAATCCACGTAAACCCTTGGATATTATTGAACAATTATTTGGAAATTTATGATTTTCAAAACTACGGGTTTGAAAAACATAAAATTCATTAGAAACAAAACCATTTAAAAAACATTCAATATATATTTGGAATATATTAAAACCTTAAAAGCTTAAAAATGTAATAAAATTATAAGATATAAAATTATATAATCATATCCAAAAATTTCTTTAAAATATATAACAACTTCATAACAATATCATTGAGTAGAAATCCTAGATTTATTCATAAAAATTTTACCAAATTGATACATTTTATTTCTACGATTCTATTTCGTTCTGATAACATACTTATATGTAGGGGGTTTGATTAAATATAGAAATTTATTACAAGAAAAAAATATTTCATTATTCACATAAACAATCTAATTAGAATCACATTAATCACAAAATTAAAATAATTTAATTTTTAGAAAAAATTTAAAAAGACCTTCAAGTTTTAATACTTGAATCAGCATTTCCAATAAATTTATCAACATCGTGTTTTTATGAACCTTTTTAGAATAAGGAAAAGAATGAGAAGGTAAAATTTCTCCCTAAAGAGTAACATTATCTTTAGGTTTCTATTCTCCAAAATTTAATTCATTGAAATCATCATGGAAGTCATTAAAGATATATCCTTCTTTAAAAAAACATTGAAAAATTTATAAGGAATAAATTTTTCAACTACCATAGATATTTTATTATAAACATGAAAGGATTTTTTATAATAAAATAACCTAGAAACATAACTTCATCACTATTGGAATAAAGTGTATCTTGGATATCCTTAGTCTTTATAAAAAAATTACACCCAAAAATATTAAAATTACAAAAATTATGTTTTGTCTCATTAAACAATTTCGAGTGGTATTTTCATTAAAAGTGACATAATTAAAACTTTTTTTTAAAATATAACATGATTTATTAAAATATTCAATAAAAAACTATTTATGTAAAATAATTTCACATGACATAATTATATCAATTTCAGTAATAGTTATACTATTCCACTCATTAATACCATTTTATTGTTCTGTTCTATGAGAAGAAAAATTATGAAAATAAAATTTTTATTCAAATTTGTATTTCAAAATGAAAATTGAAAAAATCACCTACATTATAAATTCTAATATAAAAAAATAAATAAAAACTTTTATTTTTCACTATCATATAAAAGAAAAAATAATGAAAAAGGTTAACTTTTATGAGACATAAATTATGTCATATTAAATACACTAAAATCATCAATAAAATAAATAATTTTTTCATTCTAAACAATAAATAAGCATAGGAAAAAATAAATCCAAATTAATAATTTGTAATGGGATAGATGTTTAAAATTCATTAAGATATTTACCTTTAATATTAATTTTTTTACCTTTTAGACAAGATTCAAATTTAAAATTCTTACTAATTTTTAAATTTGGTCATTTTCACACATGTCCTTTCCATGAAAATTCATATAATAGTTGAAATCTCACCAGTCCAGGCCTTTGATACTATAATATATCATCTGTTTCTATAAAATTAAGACAATTAACATTCTGGTTATTTAATTTATAAAAATCAATAAAAAATATTTTTTTCCTATAAGCATAAATTAAAACATTATTTTAAAAAACCTAAACATTTTTTTATATTGAAATTTAACAATAATTAAATAATTTTATAATTTTAAAATACTAATTAGATATGTTTAAAACCTTTAATATATAAATATTTATAAATTAAAATAATATTCAAAATACCTACTTTACTGAATCCATTAACCATACCTTTTGAGTTATCATCGAATGTCATAAGGATGTTATCGCATTGTTTATATGATAACAAAATCAATGGATATCGAGTAATATGTTTATTGTAGATGACATCCATATATAATATATCAATGAACCACATAAGGAATGTTTTTTGAAAATATTAATTAAGTATGGAAAACGTTTTTTCATCCATTTTATCTTAGGTCCAATCCGGTTTATATATGGATTCTTCAGTACCAATACATATTTTAAACATGTATTAGAAACTAACTAGAATATAAAATAACTGAAATAAAATACATTATATAACCATGTTATTGAGTAAATATTAAAAAAAACTCATTGAAATAAAACCCTTTTATAGAACATTTAATTCATGTATAATTTTATATACTTCCTTTACAACTTTTAACAAAAAATGTTTTGAAAATTTTAGGAACAAAATGATTAAAACAAAAATATGTTTTATATTTATTTAATTTCCCAATTTATACCATATTAACTTATTTTTATTTACTTTAAAAAAATAGATAATGTTTCTTTCAAAATAAAAACTTCATTTTTGGTGGTTTTATTCTCATTTTTAATAGAATCAAAATCATGAAAAATATTTCTATTGGAACATGAATAATAATTTCAAAATTTTTAATTTATCCTTTAATATTTTAATTTTATATATAAAAAACTTCCACCTAAATAAATTAAAATTCATTTCAATAGGAAACCAATTTTCTTACATAATAATTTTCTTATTTGACTTTATTTATTTATTTGATAAACATAAATTTATTATTTATTTGTTTTATAATTCTACAGCCCTTGACACATTTTTTTTTATTTTCTCTATTTATTCATATATATAAAAAAATATAAATATTTTAAAATCATAAATAGAAATTTATTTTTAATCATTATCATGATCATTTATATTTTTCTCCATCAAACAAAGGCTTACAGACTTTTTTTCTCTTCTAAATTCATCATTGGAATTTGATTCGACTTTATAGCTTCATCTGGAATACACATGTAAATATTTATTTTACTTTTTATCCTTTATATAATGTTTTTGTTTTAGAAAATAGGATGTGATATTTCCCTTTCACATAAATTTATAATATTATAGTTCTAAAACATTATTATACTTACTTGAGGTTTGTTTATTTCCTTTTCAGAAATCATTTTGATCTTTTCTAGGCCACTTTATGATTTTTTTATAATTTTTCATCAGATTAAAAATAACTTGGATTATATTTATAATTACATGGTTCTATATTTCATGTTTGATATATTCATAAGAGTTATAATTATAATTTATTTGTGATTTAAATGTAATTACTTTATTCTTCAAAGTATATTCTTCTACAATATAATTTAACTCATATTCATATTGAAAAAGTAATCTGATGAGTTTATCCAATGCCTATTCTTTAAAATTTGAACCTTCATTTAAAAAAACCTATTTCAATTACATTTATGTAAAACCCTTATATTTTATGAAATGTTATTTTAATATATTTCATTTATTCCTTGACTTATTTTACACGTTATACCGAGTTCTAATGAACCACGATATATTATTTATATTAATATTTAACGTGATAGTTAACACATAGCCATAAAACCTGGGGGTATGAATTGGATAAAATTATTTTTATTTAATATTTATAATTATTTAATATAATTAACACATTTTGATAAAAAACACTAATTATTTTTTAAAGTCTTTATCTGTTTTGAAAATACGACTTTTCAGAAAAAGCATTTATTGTTCTCTTGTGATAAAATAGTTAAAGTAATTTTTTAGTACTATGAGAAACTCATTTTAAAAAATTAAATTAAATTTCTTGAATAAACATATCAAGAACTATTTAGGGTTAATTTTATGGATATTTTCTGAAAAGATTATTTTTTTGATGAATAGACGAAAATATTAGTGATTTTTCAAAAATACATTTTAATTTAAATAATTTATAAGATTAATTTTTTCTAAAATGGGTTTATATGTAAAATTAGTTAAATTATAGTATTATTGATCCATTTTAGGTCACTTTAATCAAATTAATATTAAATTTAGATATAATTGTTTTTAAAACTTTCAAAACTTTTCTCTTGAGAAAAATGTTTTTCTGTCGCGTCATTGGGTTTAATTTTAAAATATATCTTATCACTTATATGAGTTTAATTTTAATTAATAGATTATATATTTGGAATTAATATTACTAATATTATATAATAATGTTGACATAATTTTATTCCATAATAAATAGTGAAAACACTAAAAATTAATCACCGCAGTTATGCTTTAAACGGGTTTACTATGGGATAAACTACAAAGATAAGGGTTAAAATAACCTTTAAACTTCTCTAAAACCCATTTTTTGGAAATATATAGGCCTTATAAACTCTAAGGACTGATAATTACAAATATCATATTCTTTTGGTAGGTAAAAACGTGGGTAAAATTTATTCTTTAAAAAAATTCCATGTGTTTCCTCTCCCTGACTTATAAATGGACACCCCATCTCCTCTCCTCTTCTCTTCACAATTTAAAAACCCTATATTTCATCAAATACATACCTAATTACATTCCTTAATTCCATAATACAATCCTAGTAGAAATATTTTAATTTTCAATACCTCCCAAGAGGGATTTAGTTGTATAACTAAAGACGATCTCCAAAAAAGAGGCTTAGTCATTAAACATACATTTTAATTTTTTTTCTTATAAATTTTTTAAATATTCTTAAAAAATGATTTTATAATAAAAAAACTCTTCTCTATATAATTATATGTTATTATATTAATATAATATCTTATATATATCTCCTCTTCAATGAAATGGGAAAAAAATCATCAATCGCGCGTACAAGAGACTACACCATGCAAATGAGGGTTATTTATTTCCCATCACCACCTCTCATGGCTTGATTTAATTAGGTATTCTGTGTTTATATAATATATTTATTATATTATTATACTTATGTATTTCTAATATCACACATAACTTCTTACCTTTAAACCCATTGGAAAATAATAACATCTCTCGTTTTTATAGAGGACTATATCCTCACGAACTGGTGTTATGTGTTTTTAATTTTTTTTACTTAAACTATAATAAGAATATATTAAATGAATATATATTATCTTTTTAAGATAAATATTTTTTAAAATTATTATACCAAATATATCTTTTTAATTTTCATTTTTTGAGTAATACGATTACGTTTCTTATGTGTATAGAGGACTACCGACTCTCCAATAATAGAGTATTTCATACTAAATATATATTCTTACTTTTTTCATCTATTGGATAATGTAAGCAATGTTCATGAATATGTATGACCAACACTCTCTAAGAACGGATTATTTCAAACTATATCTCAATGTTTTATTTGTTATCCTATATATATATAATTAATATATATGATAGTTATATCACATTTGAAATTTTTGAGATGATGGATCCATGATCAAAGTAGAATGTTAAAAATACCAAATCAAAACATACATGAAAAACAATTCAGTTATTACCCAAAACATAATTTTATTGATAAATTCTTAAAAAATGTGTAATAAAATATCATAACTAAATAATATATGGTATTATATATATAGTTATGGTTAAAAAATTAAAAAAAATAAAAAAAATATTTATTATATAAGATTTTTTAATGAGATGGAGGGATGTTGTGACTTAAGGTAAGGTATTTTTTCTCAATTTTCTTCTTTGAGACATACATTATGTTGTGCACCAATCTGGTTTTATAAGGTGTATATAGAAGGCCTTTTATACTTATTATCATCAATTTATTTATACGCAAGATATTCAATATTTCATTTATAGTTATTCTTTTATCGGTCTTATGATTCTAAGTTACCAAAGTTGTAAGGGTTTTATAATACAGTCTCATCGTTTTTCAGTATTGTTTATGTTTATGTTTATGATGATGAAATATTGTGATCTGTATGTCAATAAAATCATTAATTTTATTCCCCTATGGATATGTAATGATATTAAATGTTTCCCTTCACTTTTCTCCTTATATGAACTCAATATTTCAAAATAATATTTTCAAAAGAAATCACCTTTATTTCACTCTTCTATAAAAAACCCTTTTTATAACATTCCATGTTTAAAAAAATTAATGAAATTTTTTACTACTCTATAATGAATTTTTAAAGAAATTTTTAATCTATTTCCAAATTTTTTAAAAAAAATTTAAATTAATATTCCTATCAATTTTAAAATAAGTTATATTTAGATTGTATAAGAAAAGGAAAATGAATCATTATTTTAATGTGTACAACATGATAAGAATTTCCCACCCTTTTTAACACAATAAAATTATTAAATATTCATTTATATATTTCAAACTTTATTTTGAAATAATAGAATTTGAAAATTTATTACTATGTTTTTATTTAATAAATACTATTTTTAAAGTGAAAAGGTTATTTTCATAAAGATAAATTCCATGTGATCTTTAAAAATAATTTTCCATCTTGGATGACATCCTTTGATGTTACTTATGATCTTTTTTGGATATTATGAAATGATATCATTCTAATTATTTATCTATATTTTTTATGTTTATTATTAAAAGGTATTTATGAAAACAATTTCTATTCCTCGATTTATTCCATAATAAAATGCATATAAAAACTTCTTATTTTTCCATAGGATTTACGATGATGAAATATCGAAATGATTATGAAACATGTTTATTTTTTCCAAAGTAATTATATAATGAATGTTTATCAAAAGCATTTATATTCATGGGTCCTGATATGATGAATGTTTAAATCTATTGTGGAACACATATTTATGATTTTCATTATATGGATGTTGGGATCTATATCTCCCTCAAATGCATTGGGTAAATATTTAAACATCATGATGTAAATATAAATGTAATGGGGAGTGATCATAGTTCACTATGTGAATTTTTCTGCTACGATAGTCTTGGTAGTGGACATTGACTACAATAATGGTTTAGGGCGTGAACCCATTTAAATGTGATATACATTGAAGTAATCCTAGACTACTATGGAAATGATTTTCTATGATTTTGTGTATGCCAAAATTCCATGTCTTATGTTAATGTTATTCTCCCTTGCCTCACCTTCTTTAATTTACTTATGATTCATTTCTTATGAACTGTTAATATTAATACCATGAATAAAGATTTTGATATTCGATATGCAGGGTATGCTTCTAAAATGTTATTCCCATGATCTCATACCCTTATACTGACGTTATTTTTATGAATTTCCTTTTTTTACAGTGACTGAGAATCCGAGATCACCCTCTCTTATGGTATAGTTTGATATGTTTTATTGAGAGGTATTAAATGTGACATGTATAAGAATTGTTCTAGTTATGGGTATCTAAATTGGAGGTGATGTATAACTCTTATTAACTATTTGTTTATGTTACAAGGTTTCCAAAAGAACAATTGCTTTACAATTCTAAAGAATGTGGTTGTGAAATATAAATAATATTCACTAAAAATACATAATATCTATGTATGAAAATATTGGGTCATTATAGTTGGTATAAAAGGTTACGATTTGTTATCTATTAGAAACTATGATGAGTAAAACCAAGTGAAATCACTTGGGATATGTCTAAGGGTATTTCTAAGGAAAATTGGATGTAAAGGAAAATATCCTGGAATATTGGTGGAGGAAAGAGTGAGTTGTTTCCTTTAAATATTCCCTATCTATATACTATAAGTGTAAATGGTTGTTAAATAGATTCAAATAGAGGTAATAATTCTTAAAAATGTGTGTTGGGTTGGACTCAAGCATTACCTAGTACACAATAACAATCCTTAATGAAACCTTATTTAGACAGTCCTTGGGGATATGCAATGTAAAATCACAAAATCATTATGAACCATTATGATGGATTTAAAAAATTACCATGAATTACATCGGTTAGGCTTAGAGTTCCATTTATTTTAAAGAATGTTTCATTATTTTCACATCTGATGTGTGATTTTTCATGATTATGTTGTTTCCATCTATGAGTATTGTAACTAACACATTAGTTTTAGTTTTAGTTAAAGGACGAAACCTAAAGGAATATTGTTAATGATGAATTAAATTGAGAATGATATGATTTTATTCCTAATCAACAAAATTTTATGGAAGTTGGAATCAAAAATATCATTTATATTGTCACACATCATTCTCAAGATATGAATCATGTTGAACTAACAAATGGTAAAAAGAGGGAAAATATTATCATGTCCTTCATAAGGAATCTCCAACCTTATTTTATTGGTTTAAATGATTATCTAGTTACTGGGATATTTATCTGCACCATAGAAACTATATTTTCCATTCTCTTATCCTTTAAAGATGAAAAATTTATTTTTTTGTATATTTTTTTGGAAGCATATGAAGATCATGGTGGAATCTCATACATTATATGATTCAATAATTTTTAATTGACTCTATGGAGTGTGCTGAGTTTAAGGGAATGTTTTTTAGTAATTACTTCCCTCGCACTCTTTGTATGATAATGGAGAAATAATTCCTTGAGCTAAACCAAAATTGTGATGATTCTGTTGGGGCCTACCCAGAGAATTTTACATGATTTTCAAGGTAATATTAGGTAATTTTTCCACATCATAAATCTATGGTTGGTAGTTATTTATTATATTATAAATAAGATTATGAATGGAATAATCCATAAGTTACTTTTTAGCTATGAATAAATAATTTAATTTTATCTCACGGTGTAAATGGGAAATTAAGTAACCCATAAATCAAATGGGTTTGATAAGAAATTAAAAATGTAGTTCAATGAAAAAAATAATGAAAATGGAGATAAGAAGATGAGATTTATTATATGCATGAAGTGTGGTAGGAAACACGGAGTAATTTTTCTTAAGGGGGTAGGTAATCATTTTAATTGTGGAAGAGAAGGTCATTGGGAAATTGAATGATGAAGTGATTGGATGGTGTTAACTAATGATGTGAATAAAGAGAATAATATCGATAATTCACCAACCATACTCTAATGTTTCAAATTCAAGGAGTTTGGATATTATACTGACTAATTCCCAAATCTGATGGTTAATGATTATTATTGACGTCAGTAACCACTTATGTTAGTGAACATAGAGAAATATCATTTGACCATTATTTCTAATGTGGTGTGAGATAACAAAGTGGTGAAAGTCACACTTTCCATCCACTCTAGAACTTCAAATATCTTATTTGACACCTGATCAGCCCATTATTTTATATCTGTATAATTTTATGTGGGTACCAATATTCCACCCACATGTTTACATATAAAATTATCAGTGAATCCACCTAATGAAATGACAATTCCATTTGAATTATTTGGTTCCACTTCTATTGTTGTTTGTGGGAATTAACTTATTTAAAATATTTTCATTATTTTTCTGGTTGAATTTGATGCTATCATAAAAATAGATTGGATTTATATACATAAATCCCACATCAATTTTCAAGGAATTGACGCCATGTTAGATATTCGAAACCATCCTATGATCATATATTAGTGTGATGATAAATATAGACATATTATGGAAATAAAATCCATTACATGGGGTTTTTTATTCAAATGGGATGTTTATGATAGATGATTTTGGAGAAACTAAAAACTAATGATATGCCTATTGTGTGGGAGTTTTTTACCTCTTTATTTATGATTTTTATTGCCTTCTATGGAACTATGATGATTTTTTTTTCAATAAAACTCATACAAAGTTACACACCTATTTCAACTATTTCATATAGAATTCCATTGATTGTGTTTTAGGAAGTGAAGAAGAAACCCCATTGGAATTTTTATAAGGGATTCATTTCAAAAAAAAATGTGTCACCTTGGGGTTTACCCATTCTCGTTTTTAAAAAGAAAGATAGATCAATCTGTCTTTACATTTATTTTTGATAGTTTCACAAGATCTCAATCAATAATAGGTATCCTCTAACCCATATTGATGACCTATTTGATCAAATATGAGGATTTAAATGATTTTATAATATTTTCTTTCATTATTTTTATAATAAAATGAGGTCCAAGAAGGAGGATATACCTATGAAAACATTCCATACATGGTATGGAAACTTTGATTATATAGTGATTCAATCTATCTTATTAATTATTTTTCTATCTTAATAGATTTAATTAATAGATACTTCATAGATTACCTTGATTAGTTTTTGGTAGTCTTTATAGACAATGTTATTTTATATTGAAATATAAAGGAAGAGAATGTATATTACTTATGAATTTTAATAATGACCATAAATATGTATAATTGTTTTGTAAAATTTACAAAGTATGATTTTGTTTCTACAAAAGGATTCATTTTCGGTTATTTGACATTAAAAGAGTGTATATCAATGGATCCCTGAAGAACATGGGCTATTGAATGTTAACCCATACCAACCATAGTGAATAAGATATGATGTTTTCTTAGTTCAGTATAATATTATCAATGGTATGTTGAGAATTTATGATGATTATATAATCCACTAAATAACTTAACTCATAAGAGAGACAAGTTCCTTTAGACAGATGAATGCGTGGAATGTTTTAATTAACTAGGGAGTATATTAGTCAATTCACCTATTCATATATTACCCTATATTGAGGAAGGGTTTTTAATCATTATTGATGCATCCATGAATGTATTGTGATGAGTTATTATTTAGAATAAATGTTTATAGCTTATTACTCATGAAAATAGAAGGTGTAAGAGTAAAATTACCCAACTCATGGTAAGGACTTAGCTATGCTTTTTTTTCAATAACGATATGGAGGAACTATCTTTATAGGGAAAGGTTTAATATATATAATGATCACAAAAATATTAATGAATGTGTTAATATAAAATTATTTTAACATATTACTAAGGATATGGTTAGAGGTGATTGAAGATAAAGGTTTCTCAATACATTGCCACCCTAGAAAAGTGAACAAAGTTGTCGATGCTCTCAGCTGGAAGGATCATGCCAGCTTTTTATGATGGGGATAAAAAAAGATCCAATATTTCTCGTTTTCTAAAGGATGTATATGAAAATACTAATGTCTAGAGACCCAATATTAATAAATATTTATATTATACCATTTTAGATGAATATTCATCACATAAAAAAAGTACATTCCCAATGACTGTAATAGTTTAGTGTCTTTTAAAACCATGAAAATAATTTTATTTCTTGGAGAAAGTCCGTCAAAATATCCCTTAAATATCACACATATAGTAATACTACTTAGTACCTTTATTAAAAACCCGATGAAATTAAACATAAGAAATGGGTGATCTCTAATGATCAGTAAGGGTAAACAAGGGTGATATGAATGCCTAACATGAATGTAATGGTATGAGAACATGATAATAACATTATATGATCATAACTTTCATAACTAATATCATAACAAAGAGTCATTGGATAAATATTGTTAGGTCATAATACATGAATCATAGGCTAAACAAGATGTTAATCATTTAAAGAATAACATTGGAATAAGATATGGAATTTGTGTCATACACATAGGCATGTAAAATCATTCACAATAATTCAAGTATCATTGCAAAAACATATTAGGGAACTACATGGGGTATACACCAATTACGTGGGACACACCACTATTCCGAGTTATATTATTATCCTTAAAGTGGATCAGTTTACCCCTTCTTCCTATAGTGGATTTGGTTTAACCTTATTCACAATGTAGATCATGTATGTATAATTTTCTTCCATTTTTATCTCATGACATATAAATGTAAAAAAAATTAATTAGAGTTATATTCAGGTGGAACCATCATTTAAGATAGTAATAGATTACCCAAAGCTATCTAGTCCAACCCATGTTAATCTATAATGGTCTTTCTAGATTATATCTGTGTCATTCCATGTTAAGTTGTAACGATATTACCTTGTGATATATTGGTCAAACTATTATATAAGAAATTTTAATGAACCATAACATGAATAATTTAAAATGATCTTTAATATAATCACAAAACTCATAAAAACATTTATTATTTCATAAAATGATTAACCTAAGGAAAATAAATGTGATTCATGTCAATCTATATAAAACAATATTGGTCTATGAAAATGGAACGGGATCCATAAAAACTATACCTTAAAAAGATAAACCATTCAAATAATGAATTTGAATATTATCCATGGATCACATACAGTGTAAATTGTAAAATATATCAAAGGATATCCTTTAAAATTTAGTAGGATTTGGAATGATCATTTGGAGGTGTTCATAAGGAAAATAACATTTCTTTGAAAATCACATTTTTAAGACATAATTTTTTTTCCAAAATCCTTTTATTTAAAAATAAACGTGAACAAATATAATGAAATTTCCAACTAATGGAGTTTTTATCATAGTAGTGAATTCCAGACCTATTGTATACATAATAGTAACGATTCCATTCATATTATCAGTAAAAATCAGAAGAGGATTGATAAAACCAAAATTGGAATATTACTTTTAAAACCATGATTAAAAATATAAAACATGGATAAAAATTTCTTTTAAAATTTATGGGGTAAAATTTTCAACTAAAATTTAGAAACATGGTTTTGGGAGAAAAAATATTTTCAACCGAAGTGGAAAAGGTCCAATTTTATAAAAACCTATATCTTAATAATCATAATTACCAAAAGGTTGAAAATTGTATTGTTACGTGAATATATCATGAAAAAACCTATGATAATAAAATTTATGGAAATTACTAAGAGATGAAATATAATATTTCAACAATGGAAGCATATTCATAAATAATCTTGATAAATGATGAGATTGTATAATAATCTTTGGTAACATCGAATCATAATACCCATTGATTTTTAAAATTAAAAGAAGCCCAAAATTTACTTAAAATAAGTATATTAACGATATAACATGTAAAGGTTAATTATATAAACCTCTAAAAAGAGTATAGGTTCATTACATAACATATTTCTCAATGAAGGAACATTGAGACAAAATTACCTTACTGATTTTGTAACTTTTAAAACATAATCCCAATGAAATAGAGATAATAAATTGGATATGTAAATACCCATAAACATAATGATATAAATCATAGTATAAATTCGTGGGTATTATATACACCACACATTGGAAATGAGTAGTTAATATGACATAAGTCTCGCAAAAATATAATTAAGACTAGAAATCGCCTAACAACATGAGTAACTTTTGAATAATATGATCTATAAAAGTATACCATAAATTGATGCTTTTTATATCATGAAATAAATTAAATTCATTGTATGAAATTTCATATTAATTTATATACACCATATAAAAGAAATTATTAGTGAATATTCCATAAGTCATGCCGAAATTAAAGTGAGACAATAAATCCCCATACCATAAGTCTAGACATTCTTGTCACACATTAGATCCTCATGTATAATAAATATAATATTATTATACTTCTACCACAAAGGCATATTATTTTATATCATAAAAAATATTGTTTTCTTATGACATTATATGACTTTTTTATTAACAATTCCACATAAAGAAATGTTTTGGGTAATTACCCGTTTGTTTTTCAAACATGTTATGACTTTTTATTCTTAATCCTGCTAATTAGATGATGATTTCGTTGTTTAATAAATATAAATAATGATTAAAATATCTCCTAAATTTGGTATTTATTTATTATTATTAATTGATAAAATGTTTAAAATTGAAATGAAATACATCGTTTAAGGAGATGGTAGGCCTACATACACATCAAAACTATTTTCATTTTCTTATCATATTTAAAGAAAGAAAATTGAATATTTATATATTATCATTAAATTAACATTTTAAATTCATAAATATCACATATTTTTTACAAAAAAAATCCCAAATTAATTCCATGTGATGTGTAAAAATATCACAAATCTTTGAGGAGGCGATAGTCCACACATCCACAAACGATGTTATTATATTCCCACAAAATTGAAAAAGTTAATGTTAGTGTTATATATATATATTATATAATCATAGTGATTTTATAAGTATCATATAAATCATATAAAAATAGTAATTAAATAATTATTACCATCCGTTAAATAAGGTAATGAAATAATAAATGACATCAGTTTGCGAGGTGGTAGTCTGCTGTACACACGAATGATGAATACTTATCCCATTTTATAAAAGTGTGTGGAGGTGTATGTTATAACATTAAAATAAAAAAAACTCTCAGTATATTTAATATAATAATTTTATTGTAAAATATTTATATAATAATAATTTATTTTTTTGGAGAAGGAAACAAAACAAAAAATCACATTGATGAATGTTACATCTTCTTCGGGTAAGTCCTTTTGGACTACACCAAACGGATTCCTTGTATGGATTTCTACCAATATTGAGTATTATAGGTTTGTAAAAGGGATGTTGGTAGAATATTTTGGCAGGTTTTCATAATAAAAACGTATTCATATGTGTTAATAATTACGGGGGGGGGGGGGTGTCGTCTTATAGTGAAGGAGGAGTGACATTCTTATAAATACAAAGAGGTAAACACTATTAGGAATCATCTATTACATAATCTGACTAAAATAATGAATATATATATATATATATATAATAGGTAATATGGTATGAATATGTCCATAAAATTGTTTTTGGACATGTTTTAGGATAGTTGTCCCCTTATGTTAAAGTGTAGTCCCTTAAGAAACACATTTTTTTCTTAACCATTGATCTTAATTTTATATGTTTTCACTAATATTTTTATTAAAAATTTAAGATAGAAATATTATAAAACCTTAATTATGATTATAAAAAAGATGGAAAACATTTATCTAATCTATAGTTAAAAATATGATATGAAATTAAATTAAAATTATTCCCATAGATGGGACGAGACAATGGGTTTTCAAAGTGAAAATAATCAAATGCTTGAAGTTTTTTAATATCCAATTTCAATGTGAAATTTATTATTGTGGAATATAATAGATATATTTAGTTATAATTTAACTAACTATAATTTAAAATAACATTCAAATACAATTTAACTGTATAAATATTTTATCTGAAATGTCAGTTTTCAACTAAAATTTAGTATTTTCAACAATTCATGAAAAAAATGAAACATCTCATAAAAATAAAAAAAATGACCATAAGATAATTTTGAAACTTATATTTCAAAAATAAATTTTATTTTTTCAAATATTATTTATAAAATTTGTATTTTTTTTAAATGAGGGTACCCTTAAAATTTGTAAAACTTCCATTTAGAAAAATACATCTTTTATGCCTAAATTTGGATATATTCATATCTCATGTATAAAAAACACATAAAATGAATGTTAAATATTTTATTGAATATATAATATATATATTTCATTAAAATAATTCAACAAAGGATATTTTTTTAATTTATTGTGATAAAAATCAATTTTTCATATAAAAATAGTTTTCAAAAAGGGAATTTATCTAGTTTCAAATAGTTCTCACTCTTATTTCTAATTAATTAATAACAAAATAATTCAATATATATACATGTTAAAACCATATTTTCATAATATTTTTAATATTAATCAAAAATTCTATTCCAATAGATATGATATAACATTATATATATTTTAATAATATTATTAATAGTATATTGTACTTTAGTAAAGCACAGTCTTGCATATAACACAAGTTATCAAAGGTAATGGTAATAGTGTGTAACATGATCCAAATTGATTGTTTCATATACCATGATATAATATAATTGTTTTATGTTGAGAAAGAAAAACATTGTTTTTTATTTTAACACAAGACACATTCAATGTTGTGTGAAATGAAAAAATATAAAAAAGATTGAATTATCTAAAAAAAGATTTCATAAAATCTCAGGTTGTTGCATTATTTTCCCCTTAAAATGAATTCTTCCCTCAGAAGTATTCTTAGTCAGTAGAGTCTTAATAATTGAATCTTTATTCCATTGAAACACAGATTGTAAAAAGGGTTAATAAAACATCTTCTTAATAAAAGGGAAATAGAAATTTGAAGGTCACTTCCAAACTAGGCTTCTAAATAGGAGATAGTAATTGAAAACATGGACCTGGAATATAAATACAACTATCATGTTCTAATAAAGAGTGGTAGAAAAAATTTATTACAAGAAAGTTGGTGGTTTAGAGAAGGTTAAAGACTACACAATACCAAAAACTAGAGAGGAATGAAAAAGGTTATTGCTATCATATAAAATTACGATAGTTCAAACCATGACTGATTTTCTCCTATCAACTGTTCAAGGTTTTGATGCTCTACTAATGTGTATATTAGAATTATGGTCTAATCCTCAGTGATGCTAATTTTTAATAGTCGGTTGTTTTTATTTGATTATATTTTTATTGGGGGAGGTGTTTGTTTTCAGATCTTAAATGAACTGATTAATGGTTGGAGTTTGATTTAACAATTTTAAAAATATTGGGGTGAGTCATTATTTGGGGATACTGAATGATTGAGAGATTTTTATTGATGAATATTCTTTGAATTAACATTATGTATGTTGGACTTAACAAGTCATGGATTAATGACTTGTTTGGTTTAACATGCGATTTCCATGGATTACTGGAACCTAAAATACACTACCATCAATGCATAATGATTGATATTTGAACCCTGTGTTAAGTTAAAGATTGGATTAAAGCCTTAACACTAAGGAATTCCGGTCAACATTATCTTGTAAAGTGGGTGTTAATTTAATACAATATAATGAAAACCTCAGTGAACTCACAAGATCAACTCCCTAATAATGAACTCACATCAATATTTATCAAATTTTAAAATCAAATATCAACCATAAATTATTTCATAAGCTCTTCAAAAAACCCCCAAATCAAAATAAAATAAACTAAAAACAATCAACTATAAAAATTTATCATCATTGATGATTCGACCCAAGTGTTGGTATACAAATTGGTAGAGCACCGGAACCTTGAATTGTCGATAGGTGACAATCATCCATGATTTCAAATGGCACCGTTGCCATGTATGGTTCAAATAAATAGTCATTTTTTCTATTTATTGTAAAAAAACAGAAAAAACAAAATTTCAAAAAAATTTGAAACAAATAACACAAAGAAAAACATTCCTTATCATCAAAATCATAAACGAAAAAAAAGAAGAACTTGTTTTCCACTTTCTTCCAAAATCTCTCTCTGAATGCCCCGTTGCCTCTCAAACAATCTCTCAGAATTGTTTGACCATAAAATTGAGAAAACACTTTTCTAACTTTTGGGGAACATTAGGAAAAATCCAATAATTCAAAAACATGTCCTTGTCCAACTAATTGAATTAGATATGTCCAATCCTAGGAAACAAAAACATAAATAACATACTATCCCTAATATAATTTATCAACCTCTTGGTAATCAATATCCAAACATATAGTCTTACTTCAAACTCAACTTGGGTTTGATTAATCTTCTTCCTCATTTCCACAGGCTATCCAGTGAGGATCTACATCTTCATCTTAAAGATTTCAAATTGGTTTTCTCTACCATGAAGCCTCAAGGGGTTTCTGAGGAACAAATCAAAATTCAAGAATTCCCTTTTTTATTAGCTATCTCTACCAATTAATGGATTTACTACCTACTCCTAGTTCCATAACCACATGGAATGTCATGAAGCGACTCATCTTAGAGAAATTCTATCACACTTCTTGTACTACTTCTATCAGAAAGAAAATAAGTGGTTTTCAACAATTCCAAAATGAATCACTCCACGAATACAGGGTGACATTAAAAAATCTTGTGGTAAACTACCCACACCAGAAAATCCCAGACCAACTCTTGATCCAACACTTGTATGAGGTTTTATTGTCTATGGAGAAAACCCTCATTGATATCGTGAGTGGTGGTCCTCTTGGTGATAAAACAACTGTAGCTGTAAGATATATCATAAGAAACATGGATACAAACACACAAAAATTCCTTACTCGAGCACGTTCTCAAGTAAAAAAAGGACAAGATAGGCAATCAATAGATCCAAGTAAGATGACAGAGTGGATGAGTGAACTTATAGGTCTTGTGTGGAAACAAGATATAGCTTCCAAATCCCTGACCTCATCTTCTCCACATACTATGTTCCCTAGGCCTATCAAGAACTATGGAATCAGTATCTCCCCATCACTTCCAACTGACACACGTCCACAAATTCATGAGGATCCATCTGATTAATCCAGACCAATGGGGATCAATGCAACATATGCTCAGGAAACACCAACCCTCAACAATTAGGTTAGTTCCCTAGAAACATCAACCAACCCCAGTTTGAGCCTTTATCTTCTACCTTCATCAAAGGATTGAGGTATGGAAACCTCATCCCTCAATTCCATCCTCAAAAACCAAACCAATTCCAATATGGTCATGTTGTTGGTAAATTCCAACAAACTTACCCTTTGGTTCCTCAACCTTAAATGATCAATCTTCCTATTCCTCCTCTTGGATTCCACTATCCTAGTGATCTTTCCCAATTCCAAAACCAATACAATCACTTTCCCAAGAACCAAAATCAAGGAAATACTATTCAGGAAAAGCCTCTTATTACAAGAAACAATGGGAAAGTGCAGTGGAAGATCATTCCTCCTTCAACCATTCCATCTTAAAAAACAATGAAACCCAAATTGGTCATCTTGCATCCCACCGGATCCAACAACAATAATCAAATTCATACCAACTCCTAGCTCAACCATTACCCAACCCCAAAGGTAATGAAAGTGAAATTTCCCTTTGATCGGGAAGAAAATTTTTATGCCTCAAGATAAGTCCTCCAACCCACCTTTTAATTATATCCTAGGAAATTAAATTAAAAAGAAACATGTATTAACATTCTATTGAAATGAAAATAGACTTACATGATTACTATAAGAAAAACAAAAAAGAACCTCAAAAGAAAGAGATATGGAAGGGTATATCATGTGAAAAAATGATTATGGAAGTTCCGCCAAGCCTTTTTCAAGGATTTTTTCTTTCCAATGAAGGATTATCTCTTCTAAAATGCCAAAAAAATGAAAGTAGAATAGGGGGTTGTATTTATTTCCCAAGGAGGTGGACTATTTTCATTCTAAATCTTCCCTTGCACTTGAATCACCAATTTCTCCATAACGACAGCTGGCATATAAGATATTATAATCTTACAAGTTATAGATATTTTTGTTTACAGTCATCCCTCAAAATTGGGCGGCCATTGGACTTTTGGATCCAATGATATGGCTATTTTAATAAATAGTTTGCCCCTATCAATTTTTATCAACACTTTTTCTAAGGCTAAAATGTGAATTTGTTTTTGGCCCAGAAGAATACCTCAAATAAAAAAAAATTATTCTACCACGTTTTCTGCCCATATCTTAACATTCATATTAAAAAATACTAGCCTGATTTGAATAGTAAATCTAGAGAAAATTCAGGAATAGTTTCATGATATTAATTCCTGGCCAGAATGGTAGGCTGGACTTCAAAGCTTCATTTGGGCCCATTTTTTTGATTTGGGCCTTGAAACTTTTGTTCATGAATCCTTGAACTATTCCCCAAACTTTTTAGGAGACTACAAAAATTTGGAGTTCCTGATTGAGCCCAGAAATTCAATCTCCGTCGATGATCCGATTTCTTTATATATTTTTCGGGCCTTCTTGTTTGGTCCATATGGCCCTTCAAATGGACTAATTTTCCAATGATTCCTCCAAATGATATGAGTAAAATTGAATTAGGACTCCTAAAAAAAATAACCATACAATTCGATTCTGTATAGTGCCAGTTATAGTTATAATACAGTAAACTGACTTGAATATAGATGAATTCAAATAATGCACAAAAATTAAATTTAATATTTAAACATTAATATTTCACACAAATTAAGTAGATTTAATATAAAATCAGAAAAGGGAGTATGTAATAAGTTATGAAAATATTTATAACATTAATATTAGGACAAACGTTTACTTAACAATAATTTTCCTTATGTTGAAGGATTTTTCACATGATGGTATACTTACTTTATTTCATACAATTTCATATATATAATCTCTCCCATGAGTCGTTCCTTGTTCTATTTCCACTTCAACTCTTACTCTAGGAAATGAAAGAGAATTTTCCATTCCTAAAGCACAAATAGATAATGAGATCCAAAAATAAAATTATAATTCATTCCATCTATCTTTAGTTATCTTCACATAAAAATGGATAGCATAGGTTATCTAATATGCATAAATCCACATAAGTAAAGATAATACAATAATCTCTAATACATCATCCAAATTTTCAGTTATACCATTCCATTAATGGTTAACCTTTCATCCCTTATGAAATATAAAATCAAAAACATTACAAGAGAGGACACTAAATTTCTCAAAATCAGACTAACATTGATCCACCATATATCAAAAAACATATCTTGGTTGTCACATACCAAACATGTGAATAAATTCATCATTTATTCTCTTGAAACATGGTAATAACTTGAATTACTATAAAACCATATTGAAAACATACATGCTTCTTTATTCCTTACATGTAACATAGATTATAGGATATATTCCTCAAATCAAAAACAATCTATAATCTCCATCAGTGATAACATAAACCTCTTTTTCGATAAATATTTTATTAGTTATGTGGTCATCAATAATATCTAACTAAATTTATCCATATCAATCATATCATTATTGAAGATAAACATAATTTTATCAACATTAAAAACAAATTAAATGTTACTTTACCTTAATCAAAATTTCGTTTTTCTATTAAATCAATTTTCTATTTTGGTAGAAACATTAAACATATCCTTTTAAATACTTAATTAAAAACATATACTGAAAATAATTTATTTATGTCATAATTTATATAGCATAATCTCTAAATACTAGAAAATAAATACTTCCTTCATCCCACATCCTTCTCAAAAAATTAACTATTCTACATTATCATTTTCATTAATACCCCTCTTCTAATATATGAAATATGAATCTTCTATAAACCATCATAAAAATCAGATTAATCATTCTTATAAATAAAACTATAAGAACAAAAGATACATTTTAAATGTAATTTTTTATCTATTTATCATGATCATCAAAACCATTACCAATTAAACCTTGTTGATTTACTTCATGATATTTCTCTTTAAGACATTTAATTTTATAAATCCCATAATTTCCACATTTAAAGAATTCGACAGTCGATGAAACCATAGTGAGGCCATTATTCCCATCCATTTTGTTAACTAAAATTTTCATTTTCCCTTTGTAGTTAATGGATTTTTGTCCTATTCCATAGTAAAAACATCTTCTTGTTCCTATAATACATCCACCTGTGTTATAATTTCCACATTTTTGACACAAAGGAAATTAAATTTTCATTCCTACATGGTCTACATTTCACAAATTTTCAGAAAAATACTTTCTTCTATTATTTGGTTAGTATGAGATTTTTTTAGCAAGCATGTTGTTAATCATGTTCCTTGAAAACTAATTAGGAATGATCAGAATGTCCTTAAAACTAGATATCATCCTATATGATTTCAAATTAAAAAATCTGTCCATTAAATAATAACACAGTTCCTTATAGTTCCCACCATTGACTTAATAGTAAAAACTATAGTGTGAGAAACATTTATCATAGAATAAGACAACATACTCAAGAAAAAATATTTAGAGGATGTCTAAATGATGAAACATTATTTTAAATATATGAAACATAAAAATTATCCTAGATCATCCATGATCATAATTTATTTACATCTTTCATGATGTGTTGTAATGAATTTATTAATTTCCAAATCATATCTCCCAGGAGTTTCAAACCACGTGTGTTGCAATACTAATTTTCATGAACCAGTTTCAGATCGAGTCTAGCTAAATATGGTGTTTTGGGGTTATTACATGTATATATATCTACACTAGATCCACATCCACTTATAGTATCCAAATAATGATGTAATTACTTTAAAAACTCTCTCAATCCTGTACAAAAAATCACAAAAAAATTCCTATGCTTTAAATCTTCATTTGACATAACCTTAGAGAAATACCTTAAAATATCCTTAGAAATATCCATAGGGGACTCAATAAGTTTATCTCATACTAGTATCCAAGGGATTAATAAACACTTCCATTTATACCAACTACAGACATAAATTCCATTCATATATGGATATTACATCATTTTAGATGAATATTCATCACATTAAAAACGTAAAAACCTAAGTAATTTAATAGATTAGAGTATTTGGAAACATAGAAACAAGATCTTATATATTGGTGAAAGATATTAAACATCTCCCTTAATGATACAGTCTTTTCTTACTCCAATATAAAACCTTTATTCATAACCTATGTGAAGGGAACAAAAGAAAAGGATGAGCTCATATACCCATTAAGGGTAAATAAGGGAGTTATATAAGTATTACATGAGAATATTGGTATGATTACCAGATCATAACATCAGATCATCATAAAATTCATATAAAATATCATAAATAAGAGTCATGGAATAAATATCGGAGGCTCATAAGTCATGAATCATAAGGTTTTAAAGTGCATAATCCATGAAATCATAACATAGGAATAAGATATGGAATTTTTGTCATACTCATAAGAATTTAAATTCATTCCCTAAAAGTCAAGGATGATTTGAAAAACATATCATGGAACTTCAGGGTGGATACACCTATTGGGTGAGACACACCACCATACTCAGTTGTATTCCTTTCTTTATAGTGGATCAAGTTACACCTTCTTCCCATATTGCATCAGGTAACACCTTCTTCCCTTAGTGTATTAGGCTAAAAATTCTTCCCATAGTTGATCAAGCATGTGAAATCATTTCCCATCATTATCTCATTAGTTATAAATCTTTACCCAATTCATTTGATAACAATCTAGTTAAACCCATCATTTAAGATATAACAGGGTTACTCAGTTCTATCTAAGCCACCCCAAGTTAATATTTTATTTGAATACCCAAAGCTATCAAGAACACCCTAAGTTAAGTTGTAATGTGATTAATCAGTGCAATAATATCCACCCCAATATATAAGTAATTTATATGAACCACAACATGAATAAGGTATAATAATCAATGATGACATCATAAAAACTTATAAAAATATTTCTTCTTTCATGACTTAATTAACCCACAGAAAATAAATGGGTTTAATGTCAATATATTTTAAATCTGATTAGGCCCTAGAAGAGAAATGAGTTCTATAAATATTATACTATCAAAACATCAATCATTCAAATAAATAATATGAATGGTATCTGTGGATCATATCCAATATAAATCATAAACAATAGGATTTTGAAATATAACTCGGAATATTTCTTAATGAAAATAACTTTTCATTAAAAATAATATTCTTTAAGATCGAAAAAAATTTAAAATCATTTTCTATTAAAATAAAATTTAAAAATAATAGTGTAATCTTTATCAAATGGATTTGTCGTTACTATGTAGAAGTATGTACATGACATATACGTAAAACCAAATATTCTTTTCTTAACATCAGTGGATGTAAGGAGAGACTTTATTATATGATGAAAATAATAATACTTTTAATTTATTTTGTAAAAAGGTAAAAAATGGGTAAAATATTCAATTAAAAATCATGGTAAGACTTTTTTGAAACCATTTTTAGTGAACATGTTTTTTTATAAAATTGATTTTCAGCAGAAGTGGGAAATAAGAATATTTTTTTAAAAAATATATTTTTATTATCATCCTAAGTACCAAAGAGTTTAAATGGTAAATTTTCATGAATATTTCATGAATAAAAATATTATAATTTTTTTTTTGGAAAATGTTTTAGAGATGGATCATAATATTTCATCATTGGAAGAATTATCCTAAACAATGCTAATAAATGATGAGATTGTGGAAATAAACTTTGGTAATTTTCAATCATAATCCCCATGAAAGGGTAAAAATACATGAATTGTAAGATACAATGAAAATAAGGATATTCATGATATAACATGTTAAATTGTCAGTATATAAACCCCATCAACGGTTATTGGTGCATAACCTAACAAGTATCACAAAGAATAAAATTTGAGACAAAAGTATGTTACCAATTTGGTAACGTTTGAACCGAAAACCTAATGAAAGATAGATAACAAAATAGATATGAAAATGACCATATATTTAATGATAATAATCATATAATACATTCATGGATATTATATACACCACAAAAGAAAACGAGTTGTGAATATGGAAAAAGTAATGAAGAAACAAATGTGAGACAAGTTTTCCACATATTACTTCAGTAACTTTTGAATCAAGGAATATTTCAAATAATAGAATAAATTGAAACATTAAATATCATTAAATAAATTAAATTCATGGAATAACATTTCTTTGGTTAGTATATACTCCACACAAAATGAAAAAGTGGTGAATTTGTAATAAGTCCTATATAAATAAAAGCAAGACTTGAAATCCCATTACATTATGTATTAAATTTATTCAAACACATTAAAAACACACACATATTAATTATTATATTATTATAAATCTAAAAAATAACAATATAAGATTTTATAATGACTTTATATAACACTTTTACAAATAAATCCATGTATAGATATGTTTCAGGTAATAAATTTGTTTTTATTCGTACATATTTTGACATTTTATTCATGGTCCTCTAACTTTGGTTGGGATTTACTTATTTACACAAAATAAAACAAGATAAAAATATCATACATATTCATTATTTATTTATTTATAATAATTTATGAAACATTAAAATATTAATTGAAAAACATCATTCATGGAGACGGTAGGTCGTACTTTCACATGAACACTACTTTCATTTAATTATTATTTTGATAGGAAGAAGGAAAATGATGTATATATATATTATTACAATGTAATTGTTATGAAACAAATATAACATTTTCTTAATGAAATAAACCATAATACATTCCATGTAATTCATTAATGAATCACATCACTTTGAGGAGACGGTAGTCCACATGTACACAAACGTTGTTACCGTATTCGCACAAAATGGAAATCATGGAGGAATGTGTTATATAATAGTTATATATAAATAAATAAATATATCATATATATCATCAAAAATTATTATTTATATCATTATTACCAACACTAAAATGTGGTAATGGAAGAATGGAAGACATCATTTTGCGAGGTGGTAGTCTGCCGTACACACAAACAATGATTGTGTATCCCATTTTATAGAAGTTTACGAGGGTGTAGGTTGTGAAAATAACATGTAAACATATAAATATATTTCAGATGCCAATTTAATTATATAATAAATATGTAATAATAATTTATGATGGTGGATAAGGAAACAAAACAAAAAAATTCATCGATAATCTTTACCTCTTCTTCGTGTAAGTCCTTTTGGTTGTCACCAAATGGATTTCTTGGTTGGATTTATATGAAAGTTTATGATTATATATTGCTATTATTTAATCTATGGTCTTATTTATAATGTTTTTGGATGATAAGGAATTATCAAGATGTTGTAATAAGTTGGGGGGAGCCTTTTTATTGTGGTGGAGAAGTGGAATTATTGTCTCTTAATGTATGTAATTAATTTTACCTATTTTCACTAATATTTTTTATAAACATTTAAGATGAACTTATTAGGGATTATAAATCACTTTGATTAAAAATATAGAATCCATTTTTCATATATCATATTATATAATTGGAATGAATTCATTTAAAATTAATCCCACAGACGGGACGGGGAAATGAGTTTTGAAAGAGAAAATATCTAAATCATGGAATGTTTTTTATCAAATTTGAATGAGAAAATTATTCAAATAAAAATAACTTTATTTCTTTATGTATAATGGAAAATATTTACATTAAAACCAAATTTAAATAAAATTTTACTATATAAATAAAGTAGATGAAAGTTATGTTTTCCATTAAAATTTGGTATTTTACATTATTTATCAAAATTTAATCTTCTCAAAAAAATACCTAAAAATTACCCAAAAATAATTTCGATGTTTTTATTTCAAAAATGAAATTAATTTTTTCTCATAGAACATATATTTGTGTAATAATTTGGTTTCAAAATGAGTGTTCCCTTAAAAGGTGGTAAAACTGTTTTTTTGAAAATTATATCATTTAGGATTAAAATTGGTTATATTCTTATTTATTGTCTAGAAAATAGAAAATATGAATTTAAAAATTTGTTAGATTATATAATTTATAAATTTCATTAAATGTACTCACCAAAATTGGTTTTTTAATTTAATAAGATATAACAAGATGGTTAATATAAAAACAGTTTTTTTAGAAAACAAATTTAATAATTTTTAAATAATTAATAATATTATGTATAATCAATTAGTGAATAAATAATTTATTTTATATACATGTGTAATAAATATATTCAAAATTTAGATAATATTATTAATAACGTTTTTCTAATAAATTAGTAAAAACTATAAAAATATTTTAATAATAATCATAAAAGTATATTATTATTTGGTAAAACAAAATATTTCATGTAACACAAGTTATTGAATGAACTCGACATTGTATGGTACACAAGGAAAACATAATGATTCATGTACTAAAATTTATTATAAATTTTTCTTTTTTAGATATCCAAACATCTTGATTTTTTGTAACACTAGCTATATTTAGTGTGGTGTGAAATGAGAAATATCAAAAAGATTAAATAAATTTGAAAAATATATATTTTATAAAATATTAGGGTGTTAAATGAAGGAAGGTTTGAAATATTATCTTTATTAAATGAATGTTTAACCCTCAATAATAGTCAATATTAATGATTCAATGTAAGAGAATATATAGCTATAACATAAGGTGATAAATTATCTCTAGTTAAAACGTTATTGTGATTAAATAACAATGTATCAAAACCATGTCTATGTTCCACCTATACTAGAATTAAAGAAGGATTTTTTAGAGAGAGCACAATGTTTTTCCCCTATTCATCCTATAAATATGTATATTTATAGAGATTAGGAAGATTATTTATAGTGGGATGGCATGGAATGATATATCATAGAGTTTTTATCTTAACACTCATTATGTTATCTTGTTAGGGATGATAGAAGAAATTATATGGGGTTGTTACATCTGTTACCCATACTAAATGTGAAATGGGAAAACATAACCATGTTTTTTTCATCAGACTCTACAAATTGTCTAAATGGCACATTGATAGGAGGGTTGTTGTCAATCACCATACAATGTCATTACACTTCATCACTATCCCTGAATATTTCTATTTGGATCACATTTTTAGGATATAAATTAAATAAGTGGAAAGGATTCATGGAGTACCTCATTTAAATATTCTTTATCATGATCGAAGGCTCACCTAATAGTTCTTGTGAAGTACTCAGAAATCTCTGGACATTTAGCTGAGATTCAGGATTATGTATAATCTTAAAATGGATGGTTTTTATTAGATAAAAATTTAAACCATATAATAAATTATTGAGATATTTTTCATTATATTTAAAAGGTGGTTATTAAAACACCTTCATCTAGTTGAATTTTCATATAGAAATATCTTTCACATGAGTATTCACATGGCTCTTTATGAATCCCTACATATAATGAAGTGCAATGCTCCAACATTATGGAATAACATTTAATAAATAAATCTATTAGTGATTTAGATATCTAGAAAATGGAAATTATGGTTATATTAGTTCATAAACACATAATGACTATGAAAATCTAATAAAAAAATTATGTTGATATCCATCGATGTGTGCTGGAATTTTATTTTGGTGAAAATGAATTTATAAGAACATATTAATGGAAAAAGGTAATGATATTTGGATTTAATGAAACACTATGATAAATTTATATCATGCCTCTTGAAATTTTTGATCATATCATGAGGAATCCTATCATTTGGAACATCCACCAAACCATTCATTATCTATGTCTTAAAATCCTCTTCTTTTGATAAAAAAATTAGTCTCCAGTCCAACATTTAATTTTCATGTCAATATCAATATAAGAAAAATTTTAATATTTGTAATATTTTAGTACTTACCAACGAAATAACAATGATCATATACAATCATTGATCACCCCTGATGTTTAATGAAAATATCACCAAAACTATAAGTTCTATAAGACATCCTTATCCATAATATAGCATTCCAAAAATGATATTTATCATTTAAGTGGTTATTAATTCATATATAAAACATAGAAACATTATTCACTAATAAAATTAACTCTTGAATAAATATATTTATTAATTTAAAAAAAATATCAAGAAGTGATCTTGTAGCACCCCCAGTTTGAGGTATGTAGCCTTTTAGGCCTTTATTGTTTAATGTTCAAGGGATTATTTGGGAAGAAGTTATGATAATTTGGATTGATTTTGAATAATATTAGAGGCTTTTTCGAGAGCGCACAATTTGATCACGGGTAGGGGAAACCATGTGGGATCTCTAGAAAATCGTGTAAGGGGAGACAGTAGGCTTCGCACAGCCTGCACAACATTTACCAAACCGTGTGAGTAAACCATGCAGATCCCTTCTCATAAGATAGTAGTGTGTGCACGGTTAGCACATGGTTTTCCAAACCATGCAGACTAACCACGTAACCACTTAAAAAGAGGTTTTTTAAATATGGTCTCCCTCATAGGTTCCTCATTTCACTCCAAACTCTCCCACTATAAGATCACTCATTATTTTTGGTTATCAAGGGTTGAGGGTCTCTTCCACTCACTTTGAAGTATATATAAGGGGTTTCAATGTGGTTTAAAGGTGGATTTTTTCTGGACATGTCTCTTCTCGGGGTTTCTCTTTGGTTTCCTCTAGGTCTACTCTTCTCCCCTTTCTTGTGTTTCTAGATCTACATATGTTTCATGTATATCTAGGTTTTTGGTTGCTTTGGGTGACTATTTTAAGGATTGGGATGTTAGGGAAGGGGATCTTGAGTGGTTTTGGTGGTGCGTTTTCTCAGATTGGGGTACAATTGCTTATGGGTTTATTTTTCCAGAACCCTAAAGGTAGGTGGCTTCTATATCAAATGCACTTGGTTAGAACATGTATTTTTTTGTTACAATTAAATTGTTTTTCATGAAATTAATTGTGATAATGATATTAAAATCTTGTTAGAAATCCATTTATTGAATATTTGGTGTAATTTTGTGAAAATTAGTTATTATTGCAAAAGGGGATTTGTTGTGTGATTTTAAAATGATTATTTTAATATCGTTAGTGGGTGATTTTAATTTTTTTGTTAAATATGGTTTTCAATAATTATGTTTTTTATAGAAATGTGGTTGGGCAGGGAAATTTAGTTAATGTATTATTTCAATGAATGGGTGGTTTATTGAAGCGAATTGTCAAGTGTTGAAAATGGTTGTGTAAATTATTTTATAGCCTTGGTACTTTGTTCTAGTTGGTTGATTGAGTGTTATGGATTAAGTTGGTTGTATGGAATTTGAGGAGAAGTATCACTAAAAAAGGTGACAGATAGTGGTTAGAAGAACCACTATTAGGAAAGTGATCAAGAATACATTGTATAAAAGGTGGTGGATAGTGGTCAGAAGAACCACCATTATGGGTAGGGATCAAGATGCACTACTAGTTGAGAATGGGGTGGATGAGATGGGCAGAAGTCCCAACATGATGGTTTCTTTGTTGTGTGTTGTATTGTAGTGGTGGAAATTTTTGTGCTAATAGGGGATGGTGAATTGGCTTGTGGATTGGTTGTTTGGATTTCCTATGTGTTGTGGGAATTTGGTTTGAAATGGCTCAATAATAAGTGTTTGGCTTGTTATAAGATGTTTCACTATTCATTGTTTTATATAAACTATTTATATAAATGTGCTAATAGTTTTATCCTAGTGGCATGTGTATGGAATTCATTTGGGGAATACATACTAGGTATTAGTACTCTTTCCCTATTTTGGCACTTTGGTACATTTATAGATGTCGTATTCTTGGACATAGGTAAATGTAAAACACCTAATTTCTAGTAGTTTGTGGTGATTCTTCAGATATGTGGTGGTTCTTGGTGCATTGAGCTTGGTGTGGAGTTGTTGAGTTTGTTTTTGTTTATATGGGGTCTCTTGTTTAGTATTCCACATTGCACTCTGATATTGTGTATGTTTTTGTGGAATGTGGGATTGTTATGGATTATTTGGTTTTACTTTGGTAATGTATGAGTTTAGTTGTTTTGTTAACACACATCATATAGCTTTTGGATGGTTTTGTTGGTTTTGTCCTAAGTTATAATTGTTCCCCGCATTATTCTCGAAGCCCTCGACATTTTTGACCATCCTTTGGCGTCATGGAAACATCTCTAAAGTCCATGTAACAATCCCCCACCAACCAAGACTATGAGATGGTGCAGGATGTTACAATTGGTATCGGTTTGTTTGATCATAGGATTTCAAGTGAGGGAAGTTGTTCAATCCTTGGTAATTGATCTTTGGTCTTGGTGTTGACATTCATTCTTGGTCTATTCCTTGAGTCGGGATAGTAGCAAGGAGTAGGATTATTGGAACATGGAATATAGAGAATAAAATGATTTAGAAATCCCTTTTATGATAAACTTCAAGTTATGAGGGAGTTGGGTACATAGGTGTTTAAAGACACTTATAGGCAATAGAAATCTCATTCTCGTGGGTGTATCCAATGAGATGAGCATGAAATCCATGATAGAAATGACATCCCATTAGGATAAATATTTCATTGGGGTATAACTATTTACGGTGTTGTATGAATGTGTGTATTTTGGAAAATTATGAATTGGGTTTCACAACTGAAGGGTTTGACCATGGAAATTCACGGTATTTGGAAAATGGGACGATTTTCAAAAACATGGGAGATTTTTTAAAAATCGTGCAATGTGGGAAATGTAAAATTGTGGAAATCCTGGTTGTGATAGTTTCTATGTAGTTGACATTGAAATTTTAAGCCTCTAGTTTCTAAGGTGTGAGATATACAGTTATTCGTATATTCATAGAGATGGAACCGAATAGGCATCGCACAGACTAATCGGAGGAAGCTATTAGAAATGTGGTTGCACCAGAGCCCTAGGTGAACCAACTACTGGCCCCAAGAATCATTCAAGATTTTCGAATTGTGTCATCAGGAATGCAACTAGATACACCTGTTAAGATATCTATCACAGTGAGAAATCCAAGTAATGGAACTATAATTATCCTCACGATAGGAGGTGTGAACCCTAACACTGAGAGAAAGATAAAGACATAAATTTTTTCTCACCGACATGGATCACATCATAATTTCACCACAATATTGTTAAAACTTCCTCCAAGATCCAAGTGTAAGTTGAGATGATTTTAGTGTGGCTCTAAGAGCCAAATCAAGTGTTATTGTAAGGAAAAACCTTGATAATGTCATAACTGCAAGAAGATAGGGCATCATCAGTGGTATTTCTGTAATCATCTGACGTCGAGTGTTCAAAACACTCCACAGAATGGGAAGTGTCAGCAGGATAATAAATAGAAGAGTATGGAAAGCATACATCTACTTGGAGATGAGAAAGTTATGGTGGATGATCAGTTTGGACCATCCAGAGTACGAGGTACAATTATATTAATTTCTATATTTATGTAAGCCTAATTTGATACAGGTGCTTCAAATTATTTTATTCCTTCTCACATCATTGAATTTTTGGGTTTACATGTGGAAATGATGCCTTCTGTTTTGGAACTAAAAATACATCTAGGTCAAAGAGAGTGTTGAGGTTTTTTATGTATAGCATGTTGCTTAATTGTTGATGACATCAAATTGATGATGTATTTATCAGTCATTGAGAGGGATGATTATGATATAATCATGGTAATGGAATAGTTAGAAATTTTTGAGTCCCACATCGATTGCTATGTGTTAATGGTTAGTTTTGTGATGGATGATGGAGTTAGACATCTCTTTTTAGGGGAGAAGGGTGAAAATTTGGGTGCAAAATATTTGTTGGCACCAACTATTCAAACGATCTTGTATCAGTAAGAGGCCTTTTGATTGGTATATGTGGATGTTGTTGAGTAGAGTGTTCTTCCAACTATTGTGGATCTATTTATAGATGTATATCCCGAAGAATTCTTTCAGTTTCCACCTGTGAGAGAAGTGAAGTTTATAAATGATCTCCTTATGGGGAGAAGTCTTATCTCACTTCTATCTTACCTAATATATCCAACATAATTGTAGGAATTAAGGGTATAATTATAAGAGTTAAAGAACAAAGGGTTCATCTAGCCTAGAACATTTCCATGGGTAGCACTGGTTTTGTTAGTTAAAAATGAGGATGAAATCTTGCAGCTCGGGGGGGGGGGGGGTTTATCATAGACTTAATAAGGTTACGATAATGAACTGATATCCACTTCCACGCATTGATGAAATTTTTGACCAGTTGAGGGGAGCTCAGTGGTTCTTTAATATTTATTTGAGGCTAGGATATTACCAATTACAGGTGAGGAAGGAGGATATCTTGAAAACACCTTTCAAAAGTACGTATGGACATTATTCGTATGTGGTTATGCCCTTTGGTCTAACAAATGCAGCAATAGTGTTCATGGAATTGATGAATCAGATATTTAAGAGATATGTGTATTCTCTTATTGTGCTATTTGCGGACTATATACTAATGTATTTGAGGATAATGGTAGAGCATGAGAAGCACTTGGTGATAGTGTTGGGGATCTTGAGGGATCATCAGTTTTATGCTAAATTTCCAAAGTGTGACTTTTGGATATACGAGGTCCATTTCATTGTCCATGTTATTTCTAAGAGGGGTATTTCTACTTATCCAGAAAATATAGAGATGGTTCTTTCATGACAACTGCCAAAGAATGTTTTTGAGATACTGAGCATCCTTGGTCTAGCTAGGTGTTATCATCATTTTATTCATGATTTTTCATGATTGGATTTTACAATGATAGCTTTGACAAGGAAGAATATCACATTTCAATGGGATGACAAGTTCCAAAAATGCTTTTAATAGTTAATGGTTCTCCTTTCATCAATACCAATCATGGTTTTTCCAGATCTCGGGAAAGGATACATGGTGTATTGTGACGCCTCATGATCAGGGATGGGGTGTTTTCTCATGCAGGGGGATCATGTGGTTGTGTATGGATAACAGAAGTTGATTTTTCATGAGAAGAACTAGCCAAAACATGATTCAGATTTTGAATTAGTGGTTCATTCTTTTAATATGTGGCATCCTTATCTCTTTGGTAAAAATTTTCCAATGTTTACTGATCACAAGAGTATAAATCATAACTTTTCACCAAGATATTTGAACCTGAGGCAAAAAAGATTGATGTAATATCTATATATGTTTGATTTCTACTTAATTTACACACCGGGTAAAGGAAATTTGGTGGAAGGTGCATTAAGTAGAAAATAATATGCTCAAGTTGTGAAGCATTCATCATATTAGTGGTAGTTGATGTCATTAATATTCAACATGTGGTAGGAATGTGAGGATCAGGGTGATAGAGTGGTATTCTTTCTGGTTTTTTTGGTTCCAGGCATGGATGTTTTTCATAAAGAGGCATAGGCATCTGAATCTGAATGTATGATGATGTGGTCAAAACTCTATTGGGGGAGACCATTGAGAGAAGAGAACTGAATGGGAATTCAGTCTTGTGTTTCTGGAATCAGATTGTGGTATCAGTGGATTGTTGAGAGGAACTTCTCGTGTCTTATCATCATTCTAGGTGTTATGTCCATCCTAGAATTCTGAAAATTCATATGGAGTTTAAGGAACTGTTTTCTTCAGCTGGTATGAAAAGGGATTTGGCTGAGTGTGTTTCATGATGCTTGACTTGTCAGTAAGTCAAGGAAGAGTATCGGAGGCCATCAAACATGTTTCAGTCTTTAACTTTAACAGTGTGGAATTGGGAAAAAATATAAATTTATTTTGTGATGGGTGTCCCAAGAATGGTTCGGAAACATGACTCTATTTGGGTGATTTTGGATCAACTAAAAAATTCATCCCATTTCATCCAGATCCATGTATCTCACATGATTGGGGATTGGTCCAAAATCTATATCTGGGAGGTGGTAAAGAGGCATGGTGTTCCATCTTCGATCGTACTAGATAGAGATCCGAGGTTCACATCTCATTTATGTAAATACTTACAGCAAGCCCTCGGGACATAGTTGATGATGAGCATGACATATCATCCTCAGACAGACAACCAATCTGAGAGAATGATACAAACCATAAAGGATATGTCTAGGGCTTGTGTGATGAATATTTATGGTTCATGGGAGGAGCACATAATGTTTTTGGAGTTATATTATAATAACAGTTATCAGGATTCGATACATATGGTTCCATTTGAGGCTTTATATTGGTTTCCGTGTCGTTCTTCACTATGTTCAGCAGAAACTGGTGAAACATCGGTGATCAGACTGAGCCTTGTCCAAGAGACTACAGAGAAAATCATGTTATTCAGGAAGAGGATGGAGACAACTCAGATATGTCAAAAATCATATGTGGACCATCGGCGATGACCATTGTTGTTCGAGGTGGGTGATCATGTGTTTTTTATAATCTATCCTAGGTTGGAACATCATTAGTTTGGGGAATCAAGGTAAGTTATCTCTATGGTATATTGGGGCTTTTTATAAACTTTAATGGATTGGTATGGAGGAATGCAATTTTAACATTCCACCAAGGTTTATTTTATTTCAAAATGTGTTTCATGTGTTGGAGTTGAAAAGGTATAAACTAGATCATTATCATGTGATTCATTTGGAATATATTGACCTTGAACCAGATTCTTATTTACTGCACATGCTGGTGTAGATTGTGGAAATCTAAGAGAAAGTATTGCATGGTAATAGAATTAGTTTATTTTTTGTTTTATGGTAGAATAGTCATATTTTGGAGGATACATGTGAGTGGGAGAAATACATGGATGAGTAATGTCCTGAGCTCTTTAGGAAAAGCAATGGTTCACTAACTTCTAAGGATAGAAAGTCCAATAGTGGGGATAATGTAGCACCCATAGTTTGAGTTATGAAGACTTTGTTATGCCTAATTATGTGTTTAGAGTGAATGGGTTGAGTTGTGAAGATTTTGGGAGAGTTTGGAATGGTTTTGAATAAGTTTGGAGGCTTTTCTAAGGGTGGAAAATTTGAGCACGTTTAGGGGAAACTGTGCGGGTTCCCTAGGAAACAGTGGATGGGGAGATAGCATGCTTCACATGGAAAATTCACGGTTTTCAAAACCATGAATTAAATCCATGAGGATTCCTTCCCTTGACAAATTGGCATACTCACGGTTTTCCAAACCTTGCAGACTAACCATGTGGCTGCTTAAAAAAACTGTTTTTATATCTGAGCTTTCCCAGGGGTGCCTCATTTCACTCCAAACTCTCTCCCACTCGAGCGTCACTCTGGATTTTCAGTTATCAAGGGATGGTGGGTCTCTCCCACTCCCTTTGGAAGTAAATTTATAGGGTTTCAAGGTGGTTTTATGGTAGTTTCTACCAGGAAAGTCTCTTTTTTTGTTTATCTTTCGTTTCCTGTAGATTTACTCTTCTCCCCTTCTTGGTTTTCTAGATATACTTATGTTTCATGTATATCTAGGTTTTTGGTTTCCTTGGGTGTTGATTTTCAGGCTTTTGGATGTTAGGTAAGGGGATCTACAATAGTTTCGATGGCGTGTTTTCCCAGATTGTGGTGCGGTTGCTTGTGGGTTGATTTTACCAGAACCCTTAAGGTACGTGGCTTCTCTCTCGACTCCATTTGGTTAGAATTATTAGTTTTGGTTACAATTATTTTTTTCATGAGATTTTTTGTCATAATGATGTGATAATCTTTTTAATGATCCATTTTTTGAGGATTTGGTGGATTTTGGTGAAAATGTGTTATTTTTCCAAAAAATTTCTTTCTTGTGTGATTTTAAAATGATGATTTTAAAATCTTTATTGGTAGATTATAAATTTTTTTATGAAATATGGTTTTCAATAAAGTTGTTCTTTAAGGAAATGTGGTTGGGCATGGAATGTTAATTAAATGGTGTTTTCAATAAATGGGTGATTTATTGATTTGAATTAGCATGTGTTGGAAACAGTTGTGTGCTTATTATGTAGCCTTAGTGCTCAATGCTTGTTTGTTGATTGAGTGTTATGGAATATGATGGTTGTGATAAAGTGGGAGTAAAGTCTCACTATAAATGGAGATGGATAGTGGTTGGAATAACCACCATTATGGGTAGTGGTATGGATGGACTTCTAGATGAGAATGGGGTGAATGGGATGGGCTAAAGTCCCACCATAATGGTTGATTTATTGTGCATTGTATTGAAAAGATGGAATTTGTTGTGCTAAGGGGAAATGGAGAATAAGATTGTGGCATGGTTGTCTGTATTTTCTATGTGTTGTGGGAATTTTGGTGGAAATGGCTTGATAAGAAGTAGATGGGATGTTTTAAGTTATTACACTATTGAATGTTTTATATAAACTAATTATCTAATTACTCTACTGGTTTGATTGTAGCCACATGTGTAGGGAATTCATTTAGGGGAATCATTTTAAATATTATTACTCAACCCCTAATTTGGAACATTGGTGCTTTTACATGTGTTGTATTCTGGGACACAGGTAATGGTAAAGCACCTCATTGCTAGTGTTTTGTGGTGATGCTTTGGAGATGTGGTGGTTCTTGGATCATGGAGTTTGGTGTGGAGTTGTGGAGTGTGTCTTGGTTTTTTAGGTCTCTTGTTTAGTCTTCCTCATTGTACTCTGATATTGTTTTTGGTTGTTTTTTCATGTGATATTGTTATTCATTAGTTTGTTGTATTTTGGTAATGTATGAGTTTGGTTGTTTTTTTGATATGCATCATATAGTTTATGGTTGGTTTGGTATACTTTTTATTAATGTAAAATCGTTCGCCACATTATTTTCTAAGCCCTAGACATTTATTGCTGGCCTTTGGAATCTTGTGAATGACATTTAATGCAAACTAACATTCCCCAACCTCTCAATCCAATGAGATGGAATGGGATATTGTAGATCTCCAATTTTTTTGAACTATATTATCATTAATTCTAATAGATTCAATTTTTTCAGGATCCATAATAAATCTTCACAATGCATTAAAACTTGATTACACATATACATGATAACTCTCCCCCTCAACATCATTGGATGAATCATACAATGATTTTCATGAGAATTTGGAAATATAGGACAAAAATATATAATCCCATTAAAATATATGAAAATATGATGAACCATGGTCATAAGTGATGTTTCTATACAAAAATGGTTAGTGTATAATTTAAACAATATGGGAATAGATCTCCCTTTAATATTTCTCACAAGAAAATCTTGAATCACATTTTATGTGTGATCTTTTAAACACTAAATATTATCTCAAAAAAAATTTGGTTTAAATATTTCATGATAAAATTTTTCTTCATAATTTTGGAAGTGTTCTTTAAATTTTTCTCATAAATTTTTTCCACAAATCAATTTATCTATATATAAATTATAATATTCCCTTTATAAAATGATTCTTTGGATTGTGAATAATTACCCTTATAGTTCATCCAATGAACCTTATACTCTAGTCAAAAATCAATTAATGCATAGGAAAATAACTCCTATGATGTTCTTAAATGATCATTATAGAGTGGAGGATGATTCTTATAATTTTAGAAAAACATCCTTACGAACCCACCAATCATCCTTAAATTGTATGGAATAATCCTTACACAGACATAACTTATCCTTAAATTAACTTATATTTCCCATATAAAGTATGGAATAGACCCTAAATAGACAATAGTCATCCTTACAAAATATATGACTTATAAAATTTCAACAATCTTCTCAAAATGAACCTTAAACAGTATAGGGTTCATTAAGGACTGTACCATATTTTTATATCTTCTCAATTGGTTTTGATACTTATAAGTGAAGGATGCATCTTATAGGTAACGTCAACTTCAACCATTATTCCCATGACTAGAATCCCTTTCATGGATAGCTTACATCCATAGTAATAATGGACCATGGATAAAACAATTCCCATTTCCAAATTATTTGATTAACAATGATAATAGGGTACCCTTGTTTTTATCAATAATACCAAATTTTATAGACCCTAAGAATTATTGTTTCAAATAAATTTAATATTATTAATATGATGTTTTTAAAGTGAAATTTTAGGTGTATGAGGCTTATAACACGTTTTTGGGGTTTAAGAGTCTTGGTGGTTCATGATTATTTTCGTAGTGAGCCTCTATGTACCCAGTTTGGTGGCATTGGGTACCCAATAGAGGCCTTAGGGGTCCTACTCCCAACAAGGTTCCACTAAGTCGTTGGTTCATTACACCAAGTATCTAATGAATCCAAAATCCATTTATTTAAAAATAGGTGAATAATTATTATTCCACGCCCTCCATTAATATACCTATTTGAGGTTCTTTCTTTGGGGGTGTTGAACTAGTAAAAAATCCACTCATGGATCTCCTCCCCATAACACTCTCATTATCCTCATGGATTAGAGAATATTTATTCTATGAAATATGGTTAGTATATTTTATCTTCTACCTATAATTTTCTTATTCTCCCTTAACCATAATTTTGGTGGGATTTAGATTTGGTATTTGATGCAGATTCCACTAGAGTTTGGTGGAATCATGTTTGAATGATGGGGATTTGTATCTTATTAGATATAGGAAGTCCTAATAGGATTAATTCTCAAGGTTTTATGTAGTTTAAATGGAGGTAATATGGTAAAATATTTGAGTTTGGGGTTTTTATAAAATTAGAATTGAAATTAATGACTCTTTAAATATAGGTGTTAGGGAGTTAATCAACTTGGGGTCCATGATTGTTTTTAGGTTAGACAACACTTTGTTAGTTATGGATTAAGCCATGGATTGACACCTATGGTGTTTTTATTTGAATATTTTTAATTTAATTGGTTTTTAATAATTTATATAATTAATTATAAAAATGTTATAATTATTTATTTGGAAGATTAATGGATCTAGGGAAATTTATAAGTGATCAATGGACTATAAAGGCATGAATGGACTTGTTTGATTGTTGTTGGGTCTTTATGAAGGGTGGAATCTCATTAGATGAGATATGTAGTTTAAAATATTACTTATTTATATTTGATTGTATAATTTTTTTGGGATGTATGTGTTGGTAATTTGGTACTAGTGACCTAACATATAACCATCAATAGGTTATCTCATAGAATGTGATTAGTTAGGATTAAAGAGATTCAGGGGAGGTTTCTATTCCTTTATTTATATATCTTATAAACTAAGAGGGTCATTTAAAGATAAGTCATTCCCAACAAGGGTGGTTTCTATAGGAAAGTAATGGTAGTTATTTTGAGACTTATACACTAAGACGTTCCCCATTGATGTCCATGTTAGTTTCAAAAGTTGTGAGATACTTTAGAAGTATAAATTTGAGAGGGGTCTTAGTATATACCTTATATGATGTATCTTCCAAGTATTTATTGAGTTTTTTTAGTAGTTTAAAACCACATTTTGGATATAACTGGTGGTGATCTAGAATTTTTAATATATATTTTTGGAAATCACCACTATCGAGGGACCCTTTTGAGACGAGTACTTGTATGAGATCCTATGTTGTAAAATGGAAAAACTGGATGAATGCACGTGTCCTTGGTATATGAAATTGGTGATGTGATATGAATATCATAAAATTGGGTTAGTGAGATATATTCTTATTTTGATTACTCATTCACAATGTCTATGATATATAATGAGTGGCCTATTATTTATTGATTAATGGTTTACTAGTTTGGTTGTTCATGAACTGATGAATCATCCATCATAGATATGGAGTTTATGATAAATTTTTTACATTATTTTTTAAATAAATATAAATAATTTCCCTAGTAATGAATAATTTACCTCGATATTTTTTTAATGTATCATTTAATAGGAAATTATAATGTGGAGGTAGATCTTCAACTATAGGATAGTGTGTTTGTGATAGATCATTAACATGTAGTTGTGACTTAGTGATGGATTGTTAATGTTGAGGATGTGATTGGGTGATATATCATTCACCCATAGAAGCTTAATATACCTTTTCATTGAGGGGTGATACCTTTTTCAGCTGATGATACATTATTATCCTTAGTTTTTATCGGTGTGACGATGCCTCATTCAAAAAAAGATATATAGTTTATCATGATTGGATACAAGTAAATGTTAAAAGTTTCACCTTGACCAATGTGATGGTAGTTCTTTATCCACCTAGAAATTAATATTTTTGGTGCATTTTCTATTCATGTAATTCTAAATTGGTGTTATACCATCCTTTCAAGGATTTTTTAGGGGTGCATCATCCAACTAGAGGCTCATTGAAGTGGTGCATCACTAAAAAAATTATGTATATCAGTGGTGCATCATCTACCTAGGTATTTTTAGTGGTGGAATATCATCCATCCATATATGTGCATTCATAGTACATAATCAACCATTGATGGAAATGGTGATATAAATTTCACTCAATATATGGGTTGGTGATGTATTGTTCAGTTGACTAATATGTTGGTTACACATCATTCACCCATGTGTTGTCGTGAAGAGGGGGATAATTACCCTTTACTGATGACATGAGTGGATATACATCATTCATGCTTATATTGTGACAATCATATGTGTATAATTTCCCATTATATCACTCGATTAAGTAGTTATGTGTCAACCATTATAGTTGTTTCAGGAGTATCTAATGTGGAAACTAGTTTATTCATGTGATTATAAAAATTACTTTTCATCTAGTGCATGCATACACCTATATACTTGTTATTATTATGAAAACTATTAGTTGTGGAATTTAGAGTATTATTCTCACAGCTTTAAAGATAATCATGTTGCACCAACAAACAATAAGATTTACATGCATGTATTGGTGATGGAAAAGGTATAGGATGAAGAGTTGGGAGAGCATAGAAAGTTAGAGGAATAATTAGGGACATGTTCAACATGAAGAGAAGTGGTGAATTAGTGTTGGTGATTTTTTATCCAATTTTAATCCTTTTTTCACTTTCCTTTTACCACTATGCTATTAGTTGAATGGATCTATTGTTATCTATTCTCACCTTTAATTTCTCATGCAACACATCTTAACACACCCATAAAAGTGGCACAAAAGGATTACAAGGATCACCTTTAAACATTAAATTATTCTCCTTAGTGAAATCCTAGAAAAAAAAGATCACATGACCCTCTAGTGCCATCCAATGAGAACAAATGATAAATTATTATCCCAAACGGATATTACACATCTTCCAATAGTGCATGTTTTACCCCGCATATCTACAACACCCAGTTGGGTCTTCATATGGCATCCCTATCGTTATACAATATGATTCTACTAAAATATCACTAGTATAGACTTGGTTAGGTTTTTTATGTGAGACCTTATTTCATATTTCATCAAATTATTATCTTAATTTAAAAAATTATAATAGTTAGAATTTGTAATAGCCAAGACACTACTATAGCGGGTAAATGCTACATTCCAAAACAACTCCATAAATATTCCCCTTTAAGAGCCTTTATTCATGAATATATTTAGAAACCAAATTTTAGAATTTTAAATTGATGAATATAATTCCATTTATAATTTTTTTATATCAATATTATATTTTTATGAATGTTTTAATTTTTTCTAAAAATACACGTTTTAGTTGAAAAATATGCTTTTAACGAAACATGTCATTTTATGACGTTACTATTATATAATAATGACCAAAGAATTTATAAAACTATTTGTGCAGTCAAATATTAATTAAATAAATAAATTTTTAAAATTTTATTTTTATTTAAACATATAAAAACTAAGTAAATTGTTTTCAAACTAATTAAAAAGTTATTTTAATATAAAATTAATTTTTTAAATTTTCATTAAATCATGTTTCTAAAGGGAGATTTGGTTTTTTATTACATGAAAGCCTCATACCATTTATTTATTTTATCATAAATCAAATTATGTCATAAAAATAAATATCCAATATAATTTATCATATATATAAAATTAAATCTTATAAATTTCATTTCTCTATAATGAGTTTTTTTAAATTAAATGTACTTATTTTAAAATTTACTTTTCATACCATTAGAAATTATATTTTTTAAAAATAAATTGAAAATTTGAAATTATAATTACTTAATTTAGTAAAAAATTATCTTAATAAATTTAATTAAAATTACATAATATGGAGATAAATTAATTGCCAATTTTAAATATTATTAAGGTAAATATCAAAAAGGGAAAAAACATAAACCACACAAAGATGAAAAAGGAGTTTTGAGGTGTGTTTCTACCAAAAATAATTATCATATCTACTTTATTCAATTTTATGGCCATTGAAACATTAATAATAACCATACATTCTTGAAAATGTACGGGTTACTCCCAAAACTACAATTCCCATCAATTATAAAAGTGTAACCTCTTCACAACATAAAGACTCACATTACCTTAGAATTAATCCTTTAAAACATTCATTTAAATATCACTAGAACCTCCACCCTTGAAGATGGTCCTATATTTAATCATATTTGTCCTATTCCTTTAAACTTCATAGAGGCTTCCAAGAAAAAAAATGATTCACACACATGAGTATTATCAACTACTTAATTATCTTTTAAATTATCTTCTTTCAAATTTAAACTATGCATAATAATATAATTTAACTATTATCATTTTTATACAGTAAAATTAAAATTGTAAGGGTACTATAATTATTTATTCATATACTCCATCCATTAAGAAAAAAAATCATTTTTTGTTCATTGTGAGGACAACCGCCTGCACAACATAACCTGTTTTGTTTTCCATCACTGGATTACATTGATTTATATAAGGATGATATTAAAGGATAAACATGATTATGATATCACTAAGGCTCAAGTATGATAAATGGGAGAAACTTTTATCCACATAACCAAAAAATTATCATCATTAATTAAATAATTAAAAATATGCATTCTAAGAGGATATTGTTTTATTTGAATTGGTTAATATTTTACTGTCCATTATTTATTACAAAAAATACATGATGTTATATCTTACTAAGAAACACTATATAATATCATTATTTCTAAATCAGGGTTTGTTCCTTAAATTAGGGTATGTTCATGTTTTGGATGTTTTTCTACTATGACCCTAATTTCCATAATTTAGGATTTTTTGTCTCAATTTCTATTCCTTGTGAAACTTTCTATAATCACCACATATTTACTCTTATGATGTGCATAAATTTCAATGGGAGAAAATTTTCCATGTTACTCATGATATTTAATATATTTAAAGGTATATATTGTTATCCCTCTCTCATATTCTTTTTATTCCAGAGGTACTTTTTCCATGGTGGAAAACCCATCCTATGTTTTGGTAAAGTAAAAGTTTCTGTAATTTCATAGAAAATAAATCCTTTTTTAGATACTAGAAAATTGATAAGTATATATAATTTATGAAACTAGGGATAATCACATCAAAAGTGTTGGTATATAAAAAAATAAATCATCATCCTGATTGATGATGAGTTGTCCAAAGACTGCAAACCTACCGAGACACTAATGAGGGTTATGCTTTGTAATTTTCACATGCTCTTAATGAAACACAATAATGGATTTTTCAACTATTTCCTCAGTCTACTAGAAATACATTCTATTTAATTCAATCACCATCATCCATGGAAAACCTATCACAATGTATGATACATTACTACTATATTTCATTTACAAGGGTACATCATGTAAAGACAGGAAAAATCCCATGTAATTTATTTTAATTATATGGAATTGTTCTGAGTTAACAATATCTGATGGAACGTGATTTTGAGGCCCGAAGTTCCTATAATGTTTTTCCGGAGATTATAAGTGTGTTTAGTGAGCTTTTGAGTGGGTTTTGGTATGTTTTGAACCAGTGCTCAGAATTGAAATCTGAGGGCACCATTAAACTTGCAGCATCGGTGATTGGTTAGTGAGACCTTCAACGCTTCTACGTTCAAACGAAAATGGAAGTTTAATTTCCATATTTTCGTGGGAGAAAAGATAGGAAATAAATTAAACAAGTTGTAATTTATTTTCAAATCTCATGATGGGGACCACCCAAATTTTGAAACACTTCATTGAATGAAGTGTAAGTCTTGGAACTCCCAATTAAGGAGCCAACATTAATTGGTGGATTAACACAATTAAATGTGTGCTCTTCCTCTTGCTTGGGAAATTGTTTTTCTCTATGAGATTGGAGAATTGGTGGAAGATGGATCTCTAATGAGGATCTCTTCTTCCTTGATGATCTATCCTCTAACGATGAAACTATGGTCGAGGAATGAAATTGTCACCCATGAAGAATGACGACGACGTCGTCTTCGACCTCGCCTTCTCCGTACTCTCCTCTCACCATCAACAATGGAAAAACAAGGTAGTGGTAATTTTGATTGATTTAGATATTTGTTCTTCATCATTGTTGAGCTTCGATAATATCTGTTTGCTATCACCATAACGTGGAGGGTGATGGCTGAATAATCATGGACCGAAAAACCCTCAGTTGGTCCTCGTTCATTGATGGCGGTGGCAGAGGAACGGTGCCACCGGAGGAAGGTGCCGCAGACGATGAGCCGCGGAAGTACACGCGGCGACCGTAAAAGAGCTAGCCATAGAAGAAGCAGGCAGCACAAGGGCCACCGGGTTGGTAGAGGGGCGCGACACCATCGCGCTGTGCGGAGAACTGGTCTGTGGCGGTGTTTGAGGGGAACAATGTCGTCACACCGCACAAGATGAAGGTACCACAGCCACGCAGGCCGTGGCGATTGGACGGGCTGGGTGTGGGGTCGTCGGACCACGCCGGAGAAGAATTGTGTTGGACAAAGTAGGGCAGTCGGCTGATCCGGCTGCCTGCGGGCACGCTACAGGCGGGACCTGAAGGGTCCCGCAGTTACCTAGTCGCCGCCACGCGCTAGCCGTTTCTAAATATGCGGGGTGTAACCCACCACCCATGATTTCTAGGGTTGTCCCCACAAGGCGCTGACCCTAGCTAGTAACCCCGCTGCTAAGCGGGTTGGCTAGGTAGGGCCTCCCCCCCCCGCCAGATGGGCCTCGGGATAGGCCATCGCGCCCCCTCAGGCCGGGGTGGGCCGCCCAGCTTGGTCGGGCTGCCACACTGGGCTGGGTCAGTTTCAGTGGGCCGAGCTGGTTTTAGTGGGCCGGGTCAGACCCGTGGACTGGCTCAGACCCTAGTCTGGATTTGGACATGGGTCGGGTCAGCCCGGTTGGGCGACACTAGACCCGGACCCAGTTCTGACCCATTTCACCTTTTTGCCCATATCTTGGGATAATAGCGTCTGATTGATGAAACATTTGTGGAGATGGAATGCATGGAGTGAGACAGCTATTTTTGAATACCCCACTTGATGATTGGACGTAGTTGGGGTTCATCTGGTTTGGATTGAACCTAAATCCAACCAGGCCCTCGGAACAGAATTGCTAATAACTCTCAGACCGTGCGTCCGAATATAGCGCCATCTCTTACGATCGGTTCCTTATGATGAGACCGAACTATGAGATATATCTACATGATAATTCATTGTAGTTGATGTATCCACACTTGTCTTGAGGAGCGAACCCTCTCGGAATCAAGCATGCTGTGTGCGGGAACCTTATGGCTGGTTGCGACTAAGATGATAAGATCCTACGTGGACCTACTACTGTACCAGGATCCTCCGTCGGTTTGAAAACAAAGATTACTATTCCAGGATCCTATGTGGTTTCAACAACGATTATTATTGTTCTGGGATCCTATGTGGGATCGACTACGACGACTACTGTTCCTGGGTCCTAGTTGTGTTCGACAGCGGTGATTACTGTTCCAAGATCTTAAGTGGGTTCGACAAAGGAGATGATTCAGTGGCCACATCTAATCATCTCTACCCCTCTATATGAGTTTTATACCTGTGTGAGATGAGTCTTGACTATGTGATGTTATCATCAAGATGATTTAACTTCTTCCTTTTTGGAATTGAATGTTATTGAGCTCAAGAGTTGGTGCCGATTGTGATTGGTAACTTTGGTATATGTATAGGTATATACCTAAGTAGGGATAGTTGATTCCTTGTGTTTAAATATTGTTATTGTGGTTTATCCTTGGAGAATTATGGGAGACCTTTAGGGGTCTCGAGGTCTCTATTGAGTATCTTTATACTCACCCCTGTACGGGCTTCGCTCGTACCTTGTTGTGTTCTGTGTAGACGACAGTCAGCAGTGATTGAGGCTGAGGGATATGGACGAGAGGATGCTCGGAGCTGGATTAGACAGGACGTACCTCAGCGACGATTTGTTCGATATTTGTACCTACCCTTCATGTATAATTACCTGGTGTACGATCCAGGAGCTGTTTTCCCTTTTTACTTGTACTTGTACTTCATTTGGGTTTGTGTACAAGCCATTCTACTTCCAGCACTCTTCCTATACCAGTTTTTGTTTTACTACTACTTCTTTTTCAGACTGTGTCTGTTACAGGTTTAAAGGCAATGCCTTCCCTTTTTAGGGTTACACCTTTTTGGTTCGAGTCTCCATCCCTTATCATATGGAAGGCGGGCTTGGGGTAGTCACGACAGGGGCCCCGAGGATTGGTTGTGACAAATTGGTATCAACGGAGTCAGTTCTACCGTAGAACATAGACTTTGATTCTTTTAATGGAAATAGTGTTATGTTTTTGGGGTGTGGTTATCAGTTTAGGGAAACCGATGTTGGTGTGGTGGTCGACGTATCCATATACTAGGACTCTAACTTCTGATTTCCAACTCAGTGCCCAAAAAAAATGATTTCATGTGTGTTTCCTTTGAAAAGATTTCTTTGTGATTAATTTGTTTCATCTCACCAGGTATATTGTTTGACCGTGGTGCACCAATTTCTTTTCAAGATGGCCCTACGTAGGCATCCAGCCAGGGTTTCAAAAACTGTACGAGATGGTAGCCCACCGAGTGACAAGGCATCATTGCAGGGCCTTATCAAAATGGAGGCACCAACAGTACCACTACTCTCTGGGCCACTGATACGACAAGATTTAGCAGCAAAGAGTGCACGCCATCTAAGTGCATTTCACAAGATCTAGCGCTGGAGGCTGCCCAGGTTCTGGGGAGATACGGACCCACAGGATGTTGAGGATTGGAATGAAGATGTTGTTAGAGTTTTTATATTGGTAGGGAAACTAGCAAACCTTATAGTGATCCTTGTCGGGAGTTTCCTACAGGCAGCAGCAGGCAGATAGTGGAGCCTGATTTTCCAGGTGCATGAAGAGGCATCACTTCATTGGGTAGACTTCGAGAGCCTCTTCTAGTCATAATTTCTTCCAACCACCCTTTGTGTTGTTCGGATTCAGGAGTTGCTTCATCTACAGCAGTGTAGCATGTCGGTGGCTTCGTACACAGTGAGGATCACCAACCTCTCATGCTAGTCCATATATATGGTGCGGGACCCATTTTTCAGGGCCGAAACCTTCGAGCAGGGACTCAGGAATGAGATCAGGGCTTTGATGATCTCCCTCAACATCCCGACGTAGGCAGAGGTGCCAGAGTGAGCCCATCTTGTGGAGAGTTTCCTTGCTGAGAAGTCATCAGTAGTGAGACCCACCACCAGGAAACACGTATCAGAGTCTTCTATAGTTGGAAGTAGACAGATGTCACAGAGGTCCAAGTGGACCAGGCCATCTGGTGGGCGACCCCGTGATACAGGTTCAGTTATGCGGGGCAACCAAGATAGAGCCCTCCATACAAAGAGTGGGTAGGTCTATGCATGTGGAGGGTAGGGTCACATGGCTTGTGACTGACCGACCCACCATGAAGATGAGCATCATAAAGTAGTGGGACCTCCCAGGAAAAGTCATTGTTTCTACCGTGGTGGTCTGCTGGGAAGAGGTGGACATGGAAGGGGAGCTGTCCAACAAGCAGGTGGTGGACGATGTTTCGAGGTCCTACCACCACCACCACAAAAGGTCCATCCTGACCCTAGGGAGCTGGCAGATAGGGGCGGGCTCAGCACTTGGCAGTTGAGGACTATGGCCACGGAAAACCTGAGATGATTCGAGGTAATATCTGTGTCTACTCCACCATTTCTTCAGTACATATAGACATGGGTAAGAGTCATTATTTTATTTCCGCTTCCCTCATGTGGATCTCGGTGATTCCGGTGGTGCCGTTGGCTCGATCCTTATTTATAGACACTATTACAAGAGAGGATTTTGATGATTACACACTAGTTCCGGCTGTGTGAGATCACTCTAGGAGATGAGAGCTTTAGCTGGGATCTTCTAGTAGCGGTGTCGTGGCCTTACGACATCATCTTGGGTATAGACTGGTTATCCATAGTTCATGCTCAAATTGACTTCATAAGGTGGATAGTGTGGTTTTTTCGTGAGGATGGGATTAGGTTTACCTTCATCGGTGAGAAGGGAGACTCTGCAGCGCAGGATGGACTTACCCAGAGGAGGGGCAGCTGATCACACATTATTTGGCTAGCCTCATTCTCAGAGCGGTTGATGTGCGAAGTCCGAGTTTTCTTGTTGTGGTGGATTAGTATGTGGATATCTTCTCTGATGGCATTCCATGACTTCCTACTCATAGAGAGGTAGATTTTTACATTGACTTGTACCCCGGGACGACACCGATATCCACACCAGCATATCGGATGGCTCTCGCGGAGCTTCGTGAGCTGCAGTTACAGCTGGAGGAATTACAGGGGAAGGGATTCATCTGACCTAGTGTTTTACCCAGGGCATCCCCGATTTTGATTTCCAAGAAGGCGTATGGGAGATTGCGACTGTTTATTTATTATCAGTGCCTGATCCAGGTGACCAAGAAGAACAAGTACTCACTCATGAGGATTGACATCCTTTTTGATCAGCTGGAGGGAGCATGTTGGTTCTCGAAGATATATCTTCGATCGGGCTATCAGTAGCTCATAGTACGGGGTGAGGATGTGTAGAATACTGCCTTCAGATGCTGGTATATCCACTATGAGTTCTTGGTTATTCCATTCGGCATAACCAAAGCACCAGCTATGTTCATGGGACTCATGAACAGGATCTTCCAACCATACCTTGATCACTTTGTGGAAGTCTTCGTCGATTAAATTCTGATCTACTCAGCTACCGAGGAGGAGCACGCCTACCATTGACGGGTAGTACTAGACACACTCCAAGAGCACCAGCTTTATTTTAAGCTCTCGAAGTGCCAGTTCTAGATTTGAGAGGTACACTTTCTGGGACATGTCATCTCAGAGGCTGGAGTTGTAGTGGATCTAGCGAAGATCGAGGCAGTACTTGCTTGGGAACCAACTAGGAGTGTGACCATGGTATAGAGTTTTCTGGGTCTGGCTGGGTACTATCAGAGATTTGTTCCAGACTTCTCCAAAGTTTCAGCACCACTTTCAGTGTTGATGAAGAAGGGGAAACCCTTCGACTGTTCATAGAGATTCCAGCGGAGTATCCAAGAGCTGAAGCAGAGGCCGGCTAGTGCACCTTTTTTGAGGCTACCTAAGGACAGTGTTGGGTACATAGTCTATTGCGATACATCAGGGACTGGTCTCGAATGTATCCTAGTGCAAGAGCGAGCAGTGATAGCTTATGGTTCATGTCAGGTGAGACAACCTAAGTAGAACTATGCCACTCATTACCTATAGTTAGCAGAAATGGTCATCGACGTGAAGATGTGGTAGCACTATCTGATGGGTGAGCATTTTACAATCTACTCTGACCACCAAAGTCTCAGGTACGTCTTCTCGTAGAAGGACCTGAAACTGAGACAGCGGTGTTGGCTTGAGTTCCTCCAGGATTATGACATCGAGATAGTCTATAATTCTGGGAAGGGAAACATTGTAGCAGATTCTCTTAGCAAGGGATCATGCATTCATTTTCTTGGAGAGGCGACATAGAAGCTGTCTGCGTTGCAGATATCCTTTGTGGATCGAGAAGGAGCAGCCTTTCTGCAGTATCTTACAGTCACACATCCACTTCTTCAGAGATTTAGGGAGGCGCATTGTGGGGATGTTGACTGCGAGGATCGACGTGCACATATATCTATAGGGAAGTAACCTGATAGATTTTTTATAGGTGGGGATCACGTCATCCTATTCAAGTGATGCAACATGGTACCATGGTCGCTTCGAGAGGTAGTTTTGAGGGAGTTTCATAGGTCGCCTCTAGTAGTACATCCATGTGTGGAAAAGATGTACAAGCACCTCAGATGACAACACTGGTGGCTAGGTATGAAGAAGGCAGTAGTAGAGTTTGTCTCGCGATGCCTCACTGGTCAGCAAGTGAAGGTGGAGCACTAGGTTCCAGTAGGTTTAGTCCAGCCCTTATAGGTCCCAAAGTGGAATTGGAATGAGATATCCATGCATTTCATGATGGTACTCCCATGTACATCCATAGTTCATGATCATATCGGTGTGATTGTTGATCGACTCACCAAGTCGGACCACTTCCTACCGAGCAGAGAACATGGTTTCTTAGAGATCGTGGGATGCCTCTACGTACAGGTGATCGTATGCCTTCATGGTGTGCCATCAACGATTGTCTCTGATCGAGATGCTAGTTTCACTTCCCGACTATGGAAGGGGTTTTAGGAGGATTTCGGGATGCATCATCGCTTGAGCACCACCTTAAATCCTCAGACGGAGGGCTAGACTGAGAAGACCCTTCAAACTCTCGAGGAAATGCTCCGTGCAGGCGTCCTCAACTTCAGTCGCAACTGGGAGGATCAATTACCCTTGGTAGAGTTTACATACAACAACAGATACCACTCCACCATCGGTATGGCACATTTCGAGGCATTGTACGGCCGACCTTGCAGATCACCCTTGTGCTGGACTGACCCAAGGGAGTCAGCACTCATGGGATCAAAGATGGTGTAGGCTACAACAGAGATGGTGCAGGTCATCTAGGAGAGGATGTTGATTTCATTGAGTAGGAAGAAGTCTTATACTGATAGGAGATGAATTCCTCTCGAGTTCGAGGATGTTGACCACATCTTTTTACGGGTCTCACCTAGATGAGGTTGACAGTGATTTCATCAGGGTGGAAATTTATCTACGAGGTTCATCGGACCCTTCCAAGTCCTCAGTAGAGTAGGCGAGGTGGCTTACAGCCTAGCTCTTCCACCTCAGCTTCACTTGGTTTATGATGTTTTCCACATTTCCTAGTTGAGGAGATACGTGTATGACACAACTCACATAATAGATTGGGGAGAGCTCGACATCAACGATGGGGAGACATTCTCGGAGGTTCTAGTGGAGATCAAGGATCGATAGGAGAGAGTCCTTTGTTGGCAGTGAATACCTTTTGTGCGTGTACGGTGGCAGCACGAGAACCTCCAGGAGAGAACATGGGAGTGGGAGGCTCAGATCCATGCCCAGTACCGCCATTTGTTTTTTTTAGTTTATAGTTTTGCTATTCGAGGACACAAATCCCTGAGGTGGGGAGAATGTAAATACCTGAAAAATTCCATGTAACTTTTTTTAAATTATATGGAATTGTTCTGAGTCTTCAGTTTTTGACGACAGGTGATTCCGAGGCCCGGAGTGTCTGAAATGTTTTTTCGAAGTTTCTAAGTGTGTTCAATGATCATTGGAGCGGGTTTTGGTAATTTTTGAACAGCTGGTCGGAATTGGAATTCGAGGGCACCGTTAAACTCGCCGCATTGGTGATTTCATAGTGATACCTTCCCCACAGTAGCATTCTAATGACAATGGAAGTTGAATTTCCAAATTTTCGTGGGAGAAATGAGAGGAAATAAATTAAACAAGTTTTAATTTATTTTAAAGTCTGTTGGTGGGGACCACCGAAATATTGAAACACCTCATTTAATGAAGTGTAACACTTGTAACACCCAATTAATGAGAAAACATTAATTGGTGGAATAACAAAATTTAATGTGGGATCTTCCTTTTTCATGGGATATTGGTTTTATCTCTAATATTGGAGAATTGGTGGAAGACAGATCTCCAACATGCATCTCTTCTTCCTCGACGTTCTATCCTCCAATGAAGAACCTAAGGTTGAGGAACGAAACCATCACCCACGAAGAACACCAACGACGTCATCTTCGACTTCGTCTTCTTTGAACTCTCCTCTTACCAACAACAATCGACAAATGAGTTAGGGGTCGTTTTGATTGATTTCTATCTTAATTATTTTTCTTCCTTGAGCTTCAATAATAACCCTTTTCTATCACCCTAACACGGAGGGCTCGGACCAAACAAACATGGCCCGATAACCCTATGTTGGTTCTCGTTCATTGATGGCGGTGGCAGTGCAATGGAATCACCGGAAGAACAGGCTGCAGCCAATGGGCCACGGTGGTACACGCGGCAACCAGAAATGAGCTGGCCATGGATGAAGACGGCGGTGCAAGGGCCACCGCGCTGCTATAGGGGCGCAGTGCCATCGTGCCACGTGGAGAATCGAGCTACGGCTAGGCGGGCCACAGTGGTGTTGGAGGGGTGTGGTGCCGTCGTTGCACACCAAAGGAAGGAACTTCAGCCACGCAGTCTGAGGTAGAAGGAGGAGGGAGACCGACTGAGCCGGCTGCCAGCAGGCGCGCTATAGGCTGGACTCAAAAGGTCCCGCAGTTATCGGGTTGGTGCCACGTGTCGGCCATTGCTGAAGACAGGGGGTTGTAACCCCCACAGATTGCTAGGGTGGGCCCTGAAGGGCACCGACCCTTGCTGGCACCCTCGCTGACCGAGAGTGCCGGCTGGGCAGGGCCTCCATGCCCCCCCCCATGCATGCTGGGCCTCGGGCTGGGCCACTGTGCCCCCTCGGGCTGGGCCACTGGCTTGGACCATGCGGGCCGCCGCGCTGGGCCGGGCCAGGCCTATTCCGGCAGGCCAGGTCGGACCACGGACTTGGTCGGACCCCTGTCCAGATCCAAGATCAGGTCGGGTGTACCCAAACCGGGTTGGATCGACCCAAACTAGGTCGTGTCGGCCCAGATCAGATCGGGTCAGGTCGGTCTGGCTGGTCCTGATCGGACCCTGACCTAGTTTTGACTCATTTCCCCTTTTACCCATATCTTGGGATACAGGTGTCTGATTGACGAATCGTCTACGATAATGGAAATCTTGGAGCGAGATGATCATTTTTTTCATACCCCACTTGAGGATTGGATGCAGTTGGGGTATAGTCGGGTTGCATTGAACATAAATTCAACTAGGCTCTCAGAATAGAAATGCTAATAACTCTCAGACGAGGTGTCCGACTGATGCAATGTCTATTGCGATAGGTTCCTTAAGATGAGATGGAACTACATGATTCATCAAATCAAGACTTCATTGTAGTTGATGTATCAATAGTTGGCTTGAGGAGAATCCCCTCCCGGAATCGAGTGTGCAATGTGTGGGGACCCTATGGCTTGCTGTGAGTGAGATTATAATATCCCTTGTGGACATAATACTGTACCAGGATCCTCCATGGGATCGAAAATGACAATTACTATTCAGGGATACTATATGGGTTTGACAAGGACGATTATTGTTCCGTTATCCTACGTGTGTTCGACATCGTTGACTATTGTTCCTGGATCCTATGTGGGTTCAACAATGGTGATTACTATTCCAGGATCCTACGTGGGTTTGACAGAGGAGATGATTTAGTGGCTATATCTAATCATCTCTACCCATCTACATGAGTTTTATACCTGTGTGAGATAATCCTTGACTGTGTGATATTATCATCAAGATGATTGACTTTCTTCCTTTGTGGAACAGAATGTGCTTGAGATCAAGAGTTAGAGCCGGTTGTGACTAGTAACTTAGGTATATATATGGGCATATAAAAAAGTAGGGATGGTTGATTATATGTTTTCGTATATTGCTATTGTGGTTAATACATGGTGGATTCTGTAAGACCTTTTTGGGTCTCGGGGTCTCTACTAAGTATCTTTATACTCAACCCTGCATGGGCTTCACCCGCACCTTGTTGTGTTCTTTTCAAATGACAGTCAGCAGTGATTGAGGCTGAGAGAGATGGACGGGAGGCTTCTCTGAGCTAGAATAGATGGGACATACATCAGGGACGAGTTGTTCAAGATCTTTACCTACCCTTCAAGTAGAATTCCTCGTTGGATGATCCAAGAGTTATTTTCCATTTTTTACTTGTACTTGTACTTTAGTTGGGTTTGTATACTGACCCTTTTTCTTCCAGCACTCTTCCTATACAAGTATTTATTTTACTGTAGCTTGTGTTTCATACTATGTTTGTTATAGGTTTAAAGTCAATTGCTTCCCTTTGTAGGGTTATGCGTTTTTGGTGCTAGTCACCAGCCCCTAGCCTATGGAAGGCAGGCTTGGGGTAGTCACATCAGAGGCACTGAGGACAGGTCGTGACACTTCAAGTGACATTGATGATATGTCATTGATAAAATGTTGATTAAGGGATGTTTTACTAGATATACACAATATTTTATTGAAAGGGAAAGTATTTTGTGTTCTTAATTCTCAATATATGTATTTCCATGTTTTCTTCATCAAGTTACTCCCGATGGAATGGTATGAAATATCTTGATTTATCTTATGGGGAATGCATTAAACATTATCAGGTGATGGGTGGGACATAGAATTATATATCCCCTTGATGCATAAACTTGTATCATGAGAAAAAAAAGTTATGATTTTATGTATTTAAATTACCATGATAGAAATGTGTTTGGAAAAAATCCTTGACAATATATTTTCTTGTTTGGTATTATTTATTCAATCATTATCTATGTTTTCATTTGTTATTTCTAGATATATAATAATATTATTTTTAATTGATTATGGATTCATTCTGTTCATTTATTCATTCCATGACACTTATACCATGTTTATGCAATATAACATTCCATTTTATGTTACTCTATATAGATAATTTTATCTCACCCTTATTTCATTCATTTCCCAATGAATCCCAGAGGAGGGCCACGTGTTAATTTTAGGGATATTATGAAAGGGATAATAATGTTCCTAAAATTATCCCATATCAATAAAATGATTTAAAATGTATTTGTATGTATCTATTCGGCCTTCCATGACTAATAAATTTTTGAATGCTTTGGAAAATATTCAATTTTTTACCAATAGTGTAATATATCTTCCGACTTTGGGTTTCTAGGGTCATGGATGTTACAGTTATTATCAAAGGGAGATTAGTAGTAAACCTGGGGTCTATATTTAGATGAACTGAGTGAGATAACATAATTAATATAAAAAACATTCAAGATATCTAGTGAAAATATTATAAATCTTAATAATAATATCATTTTAAAATTAAATATCTTGGACTAATTACGTGTATTACATTGTAATATTGATGGAAAAAATGGGTGAATGGGAAAATATCAATATCTAATGTAAATATAGGGATGTTTCACATAATAATGTCAACAAATAAGGAGTTTTGGATTCTTAGATTATAACCATATTAGGGTTGTTGACCCAGGTAATGAAAAATAATCACACCTATATAGAGAAACCTGTTGATAAAAAACATGGGGTGACTATGTCGGACCACTTCATGTGAAAAAAAACATCCATCATTTAGTGGAACTACTAATCCATCAGTAGTAGAATGATGGTTTATGTCCTTAGGGAAGATCTTTCTCACTTTGAGAAGTAGTGAATAAAAAATTTCATCATGGTGGTCTATTTTCTGTTGTATGGTACTTCACCTATTGAGTATTTTCTATACCAATCCCAATATCTATATTTAATAAAATTTTAGGTAGAGTGGAAAATCAAGTGAGATCTTTGGATTAAGAATATTTCCTAAAAATAGAGGATATAACTATTGTAGAACCATTTATTGATGTTTTCTAGAAGAATGACATGGTCATCCACTAGATTGTTAAGTTGAGTTCTCTATTGAACTAGTTATGAAAAAAAGCCTATATCTAAAACTCAATAAATAATATCACCATTAGTGTTCAGGGAGTTAAATAATTAGTTATAGGATATGAGTTACAAAATCTTTATATTCATTAACATTTTTTCATAGGTATCCCCAATTTTATTCAAGAAAACTAAGGATCAAACCATGATATTTTTCATCGATTATAGAGATATATATTCCACCCCGGTGAAGAATAAGTATTTTTTTCATACAGTGATGATATATTTGAGAAACTTCAAGGGTTTGAATAAATTTAAAAGATCTATCTTTTTATCTGATTATCATTAAATAATGTGGAAGAAGGAGAATATACCTAATTTAAAATTTTTATCATGGTGTGGACAATACACGTTTATTGTAATTCCATTTTTATTAACTAATTCAAATTCTGCCATTATGAATACGATGAATAGAGTATTCAAGAGTATCTTGATATCATTTTGGGGGTATAAGTTGATGATATACTAATATACACAAATATCTATGTAGATCATGAGATTGATATTCAAATTAATATGGAGACTCTTATAAAAAAGTAATTATATGGGAATTATAGTAAGTGTGAATTTTAGATAAATTAAATTTATTTTCTTGTCCATATTTTCTCTAAGGATGGAGTATATATTGATACTTCAAAAAAGGCATTCAAATAATGTTCTAAACCAAAAAACATAACGGAGTCCCAATGTTTTCTAGAATTAGTAGGTTACTATTTGTGTTTTGTTCTAGATTTTTCCCCAATTTCCAACCCGTTAACCAAGTTTACATGTAAAGGGGTAATATTCACAAGGTTAAGGGAATATAAGGAATGTTTTGAAGAGGTAAGTGGAAACTTATTAATATAAATATTTTGAATCTATAATCATTTAAAGTAAGATTTGTAATTTACATTTATTCATAAAACAAAGGATATAGTTGTTTCTATATAATTAATGATAAGTTGATTAACTATGCATTGAGGTGTTTCAAAATCCATTAACTGAACTATACAACCAATGACATTGATCTATAAGATGTAATATTTTATTTTGTAAGGATGGATAAAATAAATATATGGTGAAATATATAAGATTTATATAGGCCAAAAGAGTTTGAAGTATATCTTTTCTCAGAAGGAGAAAAACATGAGGCAAATAAGGTGTTTGGAACAACCTAAGGATTATAAATAATCGTTACACTACCATCCATGTGAACAAATACAAGGTGGATAATGCATTTATAAGGAGAGATAATAAATTTATTACCATGATTGGAATTAATAAGGATCTCGTATATAGACATATAATAACTATGGATATAGTGATTTTTTTGAAATGAGAATCAAAATTCCTTTTCCAATAAATTTATAAACAACCATACAAGAACAGATAGAGAAGGACCAATATGATGATGAGAACTTTTAAATGAATATCAAGGTAGTTAATGGTTATAAATTGATATACCTCATCTATATAGATAATGGTTTTTAGTTTGAGAAAATGTACTCTGATCCATCCATACTAGAGTTGAAAAGGGAATTTCTAGATGAATCACCTATACTAAATTTCCCTATACACGTCAATAACACTAATATGTATTGGTATTTGAGTGAACATTACTTTTTGGATGTTTTTATATGGGAAATTAAGGATTATGTTTCTATATTAATAAATTTCAAATAGCTAATGTTTGAAATACAACATCGTAATGGAGTCATTTAACCTTTGGTTATACATATATGGAAGTAGGGTAATGATATAGAAGAATTTGTCACTGGAATCCCAAATAATAAAAGGATGAATGGTGATATATAGGTCATCATCAATAATCTTACAAAGTTTTATCATTTCATATAGATAAGGTAATATCTACGATTTGAGAACATTTTTAAGATCTATATCAAAGAAATCATGAGGCCATGGGGAATCACTATCTATTGAATTTGATGGTGACCCTCACTTGACAATGACATTATGGAAGAGTATTATACATGATCTCAACACTAAGATACATTTAATAATCACCAATCATCCCTAAATCGATGGGTGGTCTAAAAGGATAATACAAACTTTGGAAGACATACTAAGATCATGTTCTATTACCTTAAATGGTGTTTGGGATTGATATGTACCTTTAGTGGAATTTGTATAACTTAATATCTTATATTAAATCATCCAAATGGAACCATATAAAGAATTATTTTGTAAAATGTGTCATACTACAACCTTTTGGGAAGAAGTTAGGGAATAAAAGATTGTTGGTATAGATCTTGGGAAAGAGATTTCAGTTAATATAAAGGATATTTTGGATCATATTAATGAATCCCAAAGTATAAAAAATAGTTTTACTGATAATAAAATAATGATCATGGAATTTTAAGCTTGCAATAATGTATTTCTGAAGGTTTCACCTTGGAATGATGCTTTATTATTCAGTAAGAGGTGAAATTGTACATTGGTAATTTTGAAATATGAAAAAGAGTTGGGGTTTTAGCTTACTTGTTATCTATTTTTTCCAAAATTTATAAATACACAACATGTACCATGTTTTATTAAAAAGTAAATACATGTTGGAGCCAATTCATGTTAACAAATTTGATGTAATAAATTTGGATCTTTACTTTTCTTATAATGTGGAGCCTATTTAGATTCTTAACATGAGAGAAAAAGTACTACAAAATCAGACCAATCATTTGATGAATATCCTTTATAGAAATTAAAAATTATGACAAGAAACCTATGATTATGAATAAGATATAGGGAAGTTGTATCCAATTTTTTAATATATAAAATATACCACAATTTTTGGGGAAGAATTATTGGAGGGTTGTAATAGGTCCAAAGCTACTCTAGCCGGTAAATGTTACATCCATAGACTGTTACAAAAATTCACATCTTAAAGAGCCTTTATTAAAGTGTATATCTAAAAGTTATATTTTAGAAGATAAAATTGACAAACCTAACATAATAATTTAATTAAACATATAAAATTATCTTAGTATTAAATTTTTATCTTTTTTTAAAAGGTGATGTTTTTGTGGAAAAATATTGTTTTCTTGAAACATGTAATTTGTATAAAATTTAAATTATATCATAAAAACCTAATAATTTAAAAAACAATATAAATAATAAAATATTAATTTAGGGACTAACATTATACATTTTTTAATATTATTTTTTCTTATATAACCTATGGAAAACATTTTTAAAACTAATATAAAAGTTAAAATAATATAAAAATTGTTTTTTTTTCATTTTAATTAAATCAAGTATTTTTAGAAGAGGTTCTGTTTTATATTCCCTTGAAATCCTCATACACTTTATTTTTTATAATAATAAATTTATTTAATTAAAAAAATATCCATTATATTTTTTCCTTTTATATAAATTTAAATCTAAAAAATGTTATTTCTTTAAAAATAGTATTTTTGAAATTATCTATATTTATTTTAAAATTATATTTTTAAACATTTTGAAAATTTATATGAAAAGTTGATTTTAAAATTTGAAATTATATGTATCAAATTGGGTAAATATTTTTATCTTAATTATTTCCATTAAAATTAATTACTAATGTTAGAAATTAGTTAACAAGGTAAATGTTCATTAATGTAAAAGATAAAAAGGTAAAAAACAGATTATCATAAAACACTCAATTTTTTCTCAAAAGGTGGTGGTTGAGATTATTTTTTACCCAAAATCTAGTTCTTCTCTTTTTTATATTTTATGTCCTTCAAAATATGAATATAAACCTTACATTACTAAAAATGTAAGGGTTATATCAAAAACAACAATTCCCTTCACATATAAAAATTAACCTACTTTATCACTTAAATAATCACCTTCCTTTATAATTAATCTTTTAAAATATACCATTTTACTCTCCCTAGAACCATATCTTAAGAAAATAACCCCATACTAAATCATTAATATTTCAATCCCTAAAAATTCAAGAAGACTTCCATAAAAATCCATGTTCCCATCGTGACCATTATAAAATACTTATTTTTCATCTTAATTATCTTATTTAAACTGTATTATAACGAAAATAATATATTTATATTATTAGAATCTATATTATTGATTATTACAATATTAAATTTTTATTCATTATTTATTCCTTTATTCCATCCCTTTTGAAAAATTAAACATTTATTTGTGCATTGGGTGGACTACCACCTACACGATGTAACACATTTTCATTCCTTAACCAACATAAATGTTTGTATATAATGATGATATTAAATTATAAATATGATTATTATGAGATCATTAAGGTTATTTTATAAAAAAGTATAGATCCTATTAATGATATGATCAACAAACATTTATTTTTTATTTAATCATTTACAATAATCAAGGAAGAGAATAATATTCTATAGAAATTGAATAATTTATTAATATCCTATATTTATTATTATATGACATTAAAATTGTCATATAATTTGATAATAAAAAATAAATAATATGATTATACTTTTGGAATAAATATATGACCCAAAAATAACCTCTTAATAATTTATTAATCCAGGGTATGTTCTTGTTTGGTTCGTTTTAACCACTTTCTTGTATAATACATTGAATTTATACATTGAATTATTGTGCAAACATAATTAGTGGTATATTATGATATTAATGTTTAAATAACAATTTTTTTGGTTTTTATATATTATATCAAAATATAATTCATCAAATAATGAAGCACCCTCTGTTTGTTAGAGATCATCCAAACATTCAAGTTATCGACTCCATCTTCGAGGATAAGATATAAAACACTTGTAAAGGGAATTAGATTCATCAAAAATTATTATAAATCATAAATAATAGTACATTTATTTACTAGTAATAAATAAATTTAGAAAAATAATGATTACAAACACCATTTTATGAAACTAGTACAAATGATCAAAACTATAAACACTAATGTGAACAATTGGAAGAATACATATAAAATATAAATATTTATAAATAACATAGATAAAAAATAGGAATTATCAAGGATATGAATCAAGTTATTAGGATATATATGTTTATGATATTTGAGGATAATGTGAGTTCCTGGAATTTAGGTAAAGATATAAGGGTTTTCCATCTCCAATTAATCTCTTTGAGATATATTTTGTATTATGCACTAAATTTCCTTTATGTGGTGTATATAATTAATATTTTATATGTTATATCATGAAATATATTTATTCATGTAATTTTATGATTAGGATTAATAACTATTTTTAATGAGGTTGTAATTTAATTACTACTCTAACAAAAAGTAGGGTCTTTCCATCTAAATTTTTATTTTTTAGGAGTAATGGGATAATAACCACTTATTTTATTTTTTGTGGTGCCTAAATAGACATGAATTGTTTTCCATGTTAATTATAAAATTTATGGGATTTAGATGTATATTTTTTATCCCTCTCTCATATTATTTTGATTCAAGAGTTTTATTTTCCAGGGTGGAAATACCATCTTATGTTTTAGTAAAGTAAAAGCTAGTGTAATTTAAATGAAAATACATCCCTATATGGATACCAGAAATTGAATATTTATATGAAATGATTCACTAATTGTTAATGACCATATAAATAGTTGGTTGAGAATATACTCAATCATTAACATGATTCATGATGAGTGGGACAAAAAAATTCACAACAATCGATGCACTCATGATATATATGATTTAGAAAATTTAGATTCTCTTAATGATCCATGATGAAGGATTTTTTCTACCACAACATTGGACTCCTACCAATGAAATATATTAAATCCAAATAAAAATTTACAAATATAACCTTACACATTACAATAAACCTCCTCACTATATTTATTTTATAACGGTACTGCATGTTACTTTGATATACCCTATGGCCTCTAAGTTCATTAAGGGATGTTTTCCTATATATACATATTATTATATTGAATGGGGAAGTATTTTATATTTTTATTTCACAATATGTGGACAACTAAGTTTAATTTAGTGAGAGATTCTAGAAGGAATTCTATGAAAGGTCTTGATGACTATTATACAGACTTCATTGGACTTAATATAGTAATTGGTGGGGCCAAGATATATATTTCCCCTCAATACATAAACATGTGTCATGAGAACAAAAAAGTTTTGTTTTTAGTGTATTCCTCTTCCTTGGATATTAAGATCTCATGTCACAAGGCCTTGACAATAATTATTGTTGGCATATATTATATATTCCATCAGTATGAGACCAATAATGATTATTATCTATATTTTTTTTAATTGATTTAGAATGACATCAGTTTATGTTGATTATGGATTTAGTTTGTTTATTTATTATTTCCAAATCACTTATTTCATGTTTACATTATTTTATATTTCACGGCATCTTACCCTTTTCTGATAATCTGGGTTCGACCAAATTTGTTTCCTTCTCCAGGTGACCCAGATAAGAACTATTTGTAAATGTAATTGATATAATGGAATGATTAATATTTATTCAAAAAGTTTAATTTGTGAAATCATATTTTTTTTCAATTTTCATTGAATTTATGTTTCTAGTAATTCAATACTACTAATCTATTGGAACATCTAAGAACTCTTGTATTTTGTTCTGATAATCTAATATAACTAACAGATCCTTCTTTTTAGAGTCTAGGCTATTTCATAGTAATTATTCTTTATAACATATTATTGGATATAACTCTATAATATATTCACCATCTTTATTTATTACACAAATATAAGAAATATCTATTTCTATGTGAACAATATTGTACAAAACTTAAATTTTCTTCTCCCATATTATTTTCCTTATTTTCCTCTACAATGTGAGATAAATACACTAGATAACTTTATTTATATATTCATTAAACTCTCAAAATATATATTATGGGAGATTCAGGTATCTATTATTTCATTAGAATTCAAAAAATATTTAATAATTCTGATGTCATGTTTTTATGGTTTTCTTAGATACTAAATGTTTTTTTTAATTTTTCTACATTAAATTTTTTTTTCACTCATACCATTCATTTTATTAACCTATGGAATATATATCTAAAAGATACAATGTTTTTTCTTTCTCACCCTTTTTCTTAAAGTGTGTCTATTCAATATACATTGTGAATATGATAATTTTAATTACCATAATTCTCAACAATTCAAAACCAATGAAATAACATAATTTCAAATTTTATTAAATCCATTATAAATCCTATTTCATTGAAAAATATTCCATAAATACTATCATAAATATAGAACTATCATAGTTCCAACACATTTATAGTGACACAATCACTTTTACAAAAATTATTGAATTATTTTTTATATAAATATAATTTATATTCAAAACTAGGATTGAAAGGATCATTGTCTTTCGAAGGATACGTATATATTCAATCAAAATGAAAATTAAAAAACATAATAAATTATTTTTAATGAGATGCTTAAGTAAATTTGTCTCCTAATAATTTTTGGAATAACATGGGGAATTCCTTGAAAAATGGATGAGCTAAAAATCCAAGCAAGGCAATAAACATAATAAATAAGAATAACATGTGAGTAAAAAGTATAATGTGATTTAATAATAGATTACTCTTTTGAGTAGTCCCATGGGAGCATTAAATATTGTATCATGATAGAATAGAAAAATAGGAAATATAAAATAAAAAAACATTTCATAATCATATGTAAAGCCTAAATGATAAGACACCATCACATGGTGGGTAGAGTCCCATCCTTGGTAAGATTTACTCCCCAATCCCATACATAATAGATCATGACACAAAAAATTTACACAATCCATTAGAGAACTATATGAAAACACCCATTATGACGTGTTTATGATTATGTGTTCCAAAAAAGGAAATCAGTCATAAATAATAGTCATAATAATTTCTAATGGATGTAAATGGGGTGCATATTATTGCCTCGTATCATTATAAATTGAAATACCATAAATATAAAAAATATAAAAAAGAATTAAATATTATATATGTTTATATAAAATTTAACAAATCATAGGTCTCAAAATAAGATTTTTATTTTGGAAAAAAACATCAAATTAGCCATATATAAAATATTAAGGGATTGAAAAGTTTACCATAATCTGGTTTAATTTAAAAGAGGAAATTCAAAAAATGAATTTAGGGAATGTATAAAAATATAAAAAGAAGTGATAATGATATAGGTACATATGTATGAGAAAAATACAAAAAAAATTAGAATCAATCCATAGGATCAAATGTAGTGAGAAAGTGTGTTATAGAGAGAGGATGGTTAGATCCCCTAGAAAAAGGGTGGTTTAGGAAGATCCCTTACCTTGAGTCTCCTTTTTCATCCCACATAATAGAAACTCCTATGTAAAAAATATATTTTTTTTATATATTTATTCTATAACCATAATAATAGATATCCCACAATATATGTTTTTCATATAACATCTTACAACTAGTTTATTAATAATTCTATATTAAAATCATTATTTTGGGTGACAAGTGCTTCATATTTCAGGAATATTTTTGTTTCGGCAGTCTCAATATTTATACAATGATCATATTTTCATCATCTAAAAAATGATAAACATGAAACTAATTTTATTTATATTAATTATATATATATATATATATATATATATTAATATATAAAAATTAGAGAAAAAATGAATTACACTATTCATGGAGACGGTATGCCGTCTATACACATGAATGTTGCTTTTATTTTAAATGTATAGAATAAATTAATGGTAAATAATAATTAAAATTTATAATAATAGTAATAATATCATATATATCATAAATATTTTTTAATTGCATCATTATAACTACCTATGAAAGGTAGTGATGGAAAATGAATTACAACTTTTTTGCAAGACGATAATCCGCTATACACCCAAATGAAAATTTCATATCCTATTTGATGAAAGAATATATGGATGTAGGTAATAATAAAATATATGTATAATTAGAATATTCTTACTACTATTTTAGTGTTTTATAATAATATTTTATTGAGTTATAAGAAGAAATAAAACTAAAATATTCGGTTAAAGACTATGCATCTTCTTCAAACAACTTCCTTTTATTAACATCTTAAACCCTCTAAGGTTGGTATTATTACTACACTATGACCTACATAACATGTTGAGGAATGTTATGTAGATATTTGGGATGGTATTAGACAAACAAAAAGGATTTTTATGTTTGATGAAAAGTGGAGACTATGTTCCCTTTTATAGGTTAGGGGAGGTGTACTCTTGAAATTAAATAAAATATTAAATTAATATAAATTAATTTTCATGAATAAAAGGATAAAAAATGATATAATTAAAAGGTAAAATGTGTGTGGTTAAAAATAATATCAGCTTTTATTTTTTTTTAAATATTAGATTTTGGGTTTTCTCTCATCACATTATTTGAACCCACATTAATCCTTTTTTAACATTACCATGATAACAAAATGTTTTACACCACACTGGTCAATATAGATAATATTAAAGGATAGTTTTAGTATAAAACGACCATATTTTACATTTTAAACGTTTATAAATTATTTGGATGAATATTGGTTTTCTAGAAATTTAAAATCATTTAATAAAATATTACTTATTATAAATATAACAGTAATGTAATTTTTGGACATATTCATTTAAAATAACATTGAAAACAACATGAAAAAATAGAATTTGAATATAACCTATTAAAAACAATTATATATATATTTTTTCAAAAAGTCATATGTAATGAAATGATTCATTAAAATTATATTACTTTTAGCATTTTTAAAATCATTTATTATATTTTTATATTAATTAAATAAATGTTATGTCGTTATTTTATAAGAATTAAAGGTAATTATATCATCCCGAAAAAATATAAATAAATTTAAAAGATTAATAAATTATTTCAATATTAAATAATAATTTATAAAAAAAATAATATATATTTATCCCTCTCATAAAAAACTATAAAAATTAAATGGATTAAATCCCCATTTTTTACGTTATTTTTTACTTAAATATTATAGAGGTAAAAATCAATGTAATATGACACCAAGTTCCCATGTTTTATAAAATTGTATTGGAATGATTGAACTAAAATCATCCAATATAATAAAGGAAGGTTTTATGGTCATCTTTTATTCTTTATCTCTGATAATCTAGGTAATTATAGAATAATAAATTTTCATTTCTAATAATATTTACGAATAAGATATTAATTTTTAGTTAAAGGAGACACTTTTTCTAATATCTTACTCGACATGAAATAACAGTTTTTTCTAAAATCTTATGATGCACAGAAGATAGAATTTTACAAAAATAATAATACATTATTAGTATTATTATTTTTAATTGTAGTTAATTCCTTGTCGTTGTATTGGAGGGAATTAATAGAATTAACCGTATCATGTTTAGACATATTTTTCAAATTGTTTACATTCATAAAATAAATTTTATAGCGTTAAAATGACAATAAATCAAATTTTATGCAAAAAATACTCTCATATTTTTTAAAGGTACTTTTACTGCCTTTTAATGAAGAATCCTTTTTAAATATCAATTTTGACAATTTTAAATTTTAAATTTAGAAAAATATACTTCTTCTTTTGAAGCGGGAAAATCAAAATTTACTTTGGTTCAATTTTGATATTTTTATGATGAAATTAATTTTTAATGAATAGTTAAAATACAATATTTTAATTGAAAAATTCCTTTTTGAATATTTTTTATATAGTCATATTTTTCTTTTAATTGGTATTAAAGTGTAATTGGATTATGTTTTTATCATATAATCAAATTTTATTCATTTTATGTAATTTCACATTGAAATTTGATATAAACACATGTTAATCGACTAATGGTTTTTTACTTGTAAGAAATCTTGTTTTCTCATTTTGACAACAAGAATTAATTTTAAATAAATTAATAAAAAATCAGCATTTTGAATTTTTAAAAAGGGTTTCCCTATTTGGAATCATAAGGTCAAAATTATGTAAATAAACCCATTTTATTTTCAGACATGATGAATAGTAAATTTAGTAATTATTGTTATTTACCATGCTTAAAGGGTACATTAGGCAATTAAAGGTAAAAATAGTACTATAATTATATAAAACATTCCTAACACTTACTCTAATCCTATTAGAGGAGAAATTGATGACCAAGACAACCCTTGGGATGAAAATATGTCTTTTTTAATCCACATGGGTGTGATTAAGATACTTATAACTCTTAATTTAAAGTAAAGGAAAATATGTTATAAACATGTATATTCTTATTAAAATGATTTTTATATGGGATTATATAAGTGATATATTTTTCTATAAATAGTCTATAGAAATATAAAAATATTTCATAAATCATGATATTTTATCTATAATATTTATACATTAAATAATTTAATTTAATTATGACACAATGATGATGTAGTGATTCCTTTATTAATTATGGAATCAAATTTGTAATATTCTAAATAATAAAATAAATATTGGTTTCATAATTTTTCCCATATATGTTTTTAAATGATTAATATTACATTTTATAAGATTATTACATAGTTTGGTTCATGTTTATCTCTATGTTTAGATTTTTTTATTCAATAAAATAAATACTGTAAAAATTGACATAATTGATGTTTTATAAAAATAGTAATTTATTAAATTATTTAAAAATTATAAAATTATTTTAAAATAACAAAGTGAAAATTATAAGTTCTAAAAGTTCATTAAGTGTCCAATTACGTAAAATTTACTCCATATAACTTTACTTAATAGCATCTCAATAATTAAAATGTTATTACCACAATTAAAATTAAAAGAGAATAAATAAGGGTAATCCTAAAAGCTAAGGTTTAAAATATAATAAATACTTTTATAAACATATTTTTGTGTGAGATTATTTAGAAACATTTTTATCATAACTTCTATATATCTCATGTTTGTGACATTTTTATTAAAAAATCATTTTTTATTAATTTAATAGTTTAATACATTCTAAGGGTTACCCTCCCCTCAACTATAAAAAGGTACCCTCTATTATCTAATACCTACTCTTAAAAAAACCATTTACTTAACCCATGACCTACCATAAACTCTTATTATAATCCCTCCCCTCATCCTAGAAGAATACATTAGTGAAATAAATTTCTTCCATGGATTTCTTTTGGTATAAACCAAAAGAAGTTACCTGATTAAGAGGGAACATCTTCTCTTATTCTTTTTAGTTTCATTCCCATTATCCACTACATAAAATAGTATTATTCTATTATTACATAACAACACAAGTATAATAAATACACTAGTACGTTTTTATTATATGTTTTCAATCTACACTTACACCTACCTCCAATTAATGGGTAACAAAGTACCCTTTCTGTGTACAACGAACTAATGCCTCCCAAAATGATGATTGTTCAATTTCTCCCTACCACCTGTCATGGTGTCCATTATAATGAGAAATATTTTTAGATATGATATATATTATATTTACATTGTCTCTATGATTCTTTAATTTTTATTTATAATATACCTTTATTCTTTCCATGTTTTGTAAATATAATAATTTCATTTGAGGAAGTGTGCACTACTGCCCCCTCAAAGAAATATGACTTATTCCCACTATACTTGTTTCTTATAAAATATGGTTTTAGTAAAAATATGATACATAAATAAAATTAATAGAATACTGGTATTATAATATATATTTATATATTTTAATTATTATTATTTTAATATGAAAAAGATATAAAAGTTTCATTCATGCGAACGCACAGCCTAACATCTCCATGAACAGTGCATTTCATTTCATATTTAAAAATATTATGAATTATTATAAATAAATATATACCAGTTATATATGATATTTAAATCATTAATAATATATTGGATACGATTTAATTATGACCACATAGAAAAATTACATAAAAAATCATTTTAACTCAAGTACTGAATATCAACAAAACATCTGACATGAACTTAAATAGTTACGTAATTTTTATAACATGATAAAAATTGATATAAAAGGAATAGTAAATATGAAAAATATTCCAATAAAATTATAAATTAACCTTATTATCTTATTTAGGAAAATAAATAATTTAAAAGACAATTTAGACTCAACATAAGAGGAATTTTAGCTCAATCTCCATTCACTGTGTTAAATATCTATGTCATTGGTTTTGTTTTTTCAAGGATAGCAGTGGATTATTTTATTCTGAATATTAAATTAAATTTTATTTATCTATTTTATTCACAGAAAAGTATGTCATTGATTTCTCCTTGATATAATGATATGATCCTTGTAAGGGACGTCATCTCAATCCCCTTTCATTGAGACATATTTTGATTTTATCGCAACCTTATTTTATAAAGAGTAAAATAAACCACTTTTAAATTTAAGTTAACTAAATATATTTTAAAAGGAATATTTTAAATATGAATAATCTTACTAAATATCAAATGGAATGTTTTTACCATATGTTGTGACAACTACCGTTTCTCCACCAGAACCATTATTTGATATTTGGCTTCATCTATAAGCCATAATGTTTTTAAATGAAAAATAAATACCACATATCCTTTTCATGTATTTTGGTATTAAATATGGTTACAAAAAAGGATTAATTACTTTAATATCTTGAAATTATCTCTTTTTATTACAATACAAAAATGAAATTTTTTCCTGTATGCATGGTTTATGTGTTATGATTATGTTATAGTGCTTGGAAATTGTGAATGTATACGACTGATTCTCTAATAAACTAGGGTCAGGTGAGCCCATGATATATCTCTAATGCATTGGATAAGTATATAAAGTTAAAAAATAAGATTTTTCTTATAAAATTTAGGGAATATACTGTGATGAGTATTCCAAATGTATAAGTAAAGGTTACTCCCTGTGTAGTTGTGAAAGCTACAATGCATGTATTATATGGAAGCCACATATTACCTTTATGATTTGTGATTTATAATTTATGATGCATAGAAAGTTTCTCATGAATTTTATTATTTCAGGAGGTATGCTAAAGAGTTTATTTTATATGGGTCAAAAGTAGGATTTTCGAAAAATATTTTCAATGAGTTTAAAATATTCATGGGATAACATTTTCTTTCCTTATTATATATCCCTTATTGATATTTTTTTATACTCATCCCATTTTTTTTGAAATTTCTTCCATAGGGTATAAGAATGGATAAAAGAAAAGAATAATTTAAGAATAATTTTATCAAGAAAATGAATGATGTTTATTTTGAAAAAGATTTATTTTTTTGAAGAAGTGGATACAATTTTCGTTGTATACACTTTGTATAAATTTTTGGTTTTATGAAATAGTCATGGCATAATTCTATAAAACACTAATCCTTAAAATATCCTTAATTTGAATTCATTCCTTAACTCAATATTATTTAATTTTTATGTTTGGGGCCTTATATTCGGTATAAATGTTCGGTTTAGATAACTTTAGGTGTTAGGGTGTTATTTAATCATAAGTGACCTGTTGAATATAAGCACAATAGTTATCATATTATAAAGAGTCAGAGTGATTTTAGATAAATTGAATGATTTTGAGATAACATTAATATATATATATATTAGTTTTTATCTTAATCATTAGATAGTATATGATTATTTTATTGATATAATCACACTAACCTTTTTGGTTATAGTAAATGGATGGATCTTACACCCACCAAAGTAAAAATTGATGTGAAAGAAAATATGGTGGTTCTGTGAATAAGAAACTGAATGAAATATGATCCATAATGATAACCCTCATTGTTATTAGAAACCAAATATTATGAATCATTATTAACCACTATAACCATGGGGTGTTTTCTGATGAATCATATTTGATAGAAATAAATCTCTATGGATGTTCAGGTAAAATTCATAAAGGTATATATAATCATTAACATAAAAGTCATGGATTTGGAAAGAAACACCTATGAAACTTTTTTAAAGGATGAGAAGATGATATATATGTGGAAATGAAGTTCAAAAATTAATAACCTTACAAGTAAAAAAGAGGTGTTTTGTTGACTCCAAGAAAAGGATAGATGTTCATTACGATTTATCAATTGAATTGTCCAAATGTTGGGAGTTTGGACATTATAAAAATTGTTGTCCAACTAATAATGTTCATGAATTGGATTACAAGAACCATAGAAATATATGTTCAGAATTACCTAATTATATTCATATTAAAGATGAGGAATGTTAAAATTACATATCAAAGGGATGTGTTATTTCTTATCTAATGTTTTGACGTTATTGAATCTTTGGACATGGTTCATGTTTCTATTTGTAGGAAAGAATAACCAAGGAATACAATGTAAAAGCATGGTTATGGTATCATGAAGAATGAAAAATTATTAAGATGATTCCATATAGGCAATTCAAGAGTTATGGTATATTTTAGGATGATTAAATGTTAAAAATTATTAATGATCTTTTAATAATGGGATTACTTTGTAAGAATTTTTATAGTATGAGTAACATTGAAATTTGTTATATTAAAATGTTCTTTGAATAATATTTATCTTTTCTTGTGTGGATATAATTATAAAGGTTTTAATAACCTTTAGAAGTTATATGATATTTTATTTTGTAGTAATAATGGGATAATACATTTTGGGTTTCAAAATGATAGGTATAAGATAACCTTATACGTTAAAATTGGTTATGGTTATTTTTGAGGGGTTTTTCTCATTTTTGGATATTATAAAAATTATATAGTTTTATGAAATGTATATCCACCATGAAGGGTAACAACCCGTCATGTCATACATGGCCATGGGGAGAGAGCCCACAACTGAAGTGTGAGAAGTCTTTAACACCTACCACTGTCCTACGTGTATTCCCTAGTTGGTATAACATTATCTTTTTAGTTAAATTATTTTATGGATTTTGAATAAGTTAATTTGGGAGAAATATATTTTATGGAATAAATAACCATGGTATTGGAAATTTATTTTGTGATTATGTGATTAATGTTATTTCGGAAGATGTTCATCCTTTTGGGAACCCTAAATTAACAAGTTAAATAGAATACTATAAGATTTTAATGTTAGTGTAATGGTTGAAATATATATTGGAAGAATATTTGATTTTATTGTGAACTTATATAGATTTTGGATATTTATGGAAATGATTAACCTATCAGTGAGAATATGTCATCAAGAAATTACATTTTGGTCTGAGACATTATGTGTGATTTATAGAGAAAAATGTTACAACTTATCCTAGAAGGCCATGTGATCAAATCCTTCTGAATTTTGGGTTTCAATCATAGTTTGGATTATTTTGTGAATTTTTAAAGACATTTTTTTGAATGGTCTATGAAGAACTTAGGTATTATTTTTGAATTTGGTAGATTTAAAAGTAGTCCCTCTAATTATAAAGGATTATTCTTTTTGGGGGGAATAATCTGATCTTTAACTAACTATTTTTGTTGTTGGTTATTCTATAAAGAAATGGAATATATATAGATAATATTTTATGGTTTATTTTATTCTTTATAAGTTGATTTTAGTGATTTAGTTCTGACTATGTCCTCTTAAATACGCATCGATTGGAGAAAAAGATGTGTTTGTGGTGGAATTCGATTAATGGATGAAACTCTACTTGTCATGGAAGAACATTTCCTTATGTTATTATTTTAAGTCGTAAAATAATTCCCCAGAATTATGAAAATTTTCTTAAAGAACATTTTATATTTGGTTTTCCTACTATGAAATCAATGAAATCTTTACCAATCCAAAATTTATTTATTTTTGTTATTATTCACATCCTCTTGATCATGTTTTCTATCATTCTCTATCAAAACTTGACAGTTATTTTTCATTCCATATTTGTGTTTTCCCACATGGAACCGTAGTATTTTTTTTGTCTCATGTGAATTTTTTACTTGACTTTATTTGATTTAATTTGGAGGTTTTATTGAATTTTTATGTGATATTTCAATGAAGTTATAGATCCCAATTTTAAAATTACAAGGACACAATTTCCAAAATGGGGAACGATGTGACACCTCAGGTAATTATTGAATAATAAATTTTAATAACTATTAATATTTATTAATAAGATATTAATTTTATGTTAAATGGGATTCTTTCTCGGATAGCATACCCTACATAAAACAACGGGTTTCTTCGAATTCATACATTGCACAAAGGACAAAGTCATACTGAGAAATAATACATTATTAGCATTATTATTTTAAATGTTAGTAAATGCCTATTAATTTTATTATAGGTAATTAATAGAAATAACTATTTTATGTTTAAATTGTTTGTGTTAAATTTTATTGCAATTATCAAATAAATTTTAGAGGCTTAAAATGATAATAAATCCAGTTTTAACCATAAAGTACTCTAGTATTTGTAAAAGGTAGTTTTACATCCTTTTGATGAAGAACTATGTTAAAATATTGTTTTTGACTATTTTATATGTTATATTTGATAAAATAATCTTATTATTTAGAGGTGGGACATCAAAATTTACTTTGGATTAATTTTGGTATTTTTCGGATAAAATTCATTTTTAATGAATATTAAAAATACTTCATTTTATTTCAAAACTACCTTTTCATCTATTTTTCATATAGTTATATTTTCATTTTAATTTTATTTAAAGTTTAATTAGAATATTTTTTATCATTTATCCAACTTTGGTCATTGGTGGTAATTTCAAATTGAAATTTGATATAAACACATGTCAACTCAAATGATATCAAAAAACCCTAAAACTTGTCCAAATACTATTGTCTGAGATATGGTCTACCAAGAAAAACCTTGGGATGAATGTTTTCCCTTTAAAAGAAACTTGGGTGTGATTATGATGCTTATATCTTTTAAATTAAAGTAAAGTAAAATATGTTATAAACATTTATCATCTTACTAAAACTATTTTAATATGGGTCTATATAATTGATATATTCAACTATAAATAGTAATTATAAATATAATAATATTTCCAAAGTCGTGATATTTTATTTATAATATTTATACATTAAATATTTAAATTTAATTTTGACTCAATGATGATCTATTGATATTTTATTAATGAATGAATTAAAATAATGTTATTATAAATATAAAATAAAAATTATTTTTCAAAATATTTTTTATAAAATATTTTTATAGGTGAATATAACATGTAAAAAGACTATTAAATGGTTTGGTTTGATCTTATCGTTCCGTTTAGATTCTTTTATTCAAAAAAATAAATAGTGTAAAAAATCAAATAAATGATGTTTTATAAAAATAGTGATTTATTAAACATTTAAAAAATCCTATGGAAATTAAAATAAAAAATAAAAAATAATAATATATAAAGGATAATTAAGTTACATATTATGTGAAATTTACCCCATATAATTAAAATTAACATTCACTTAATAAATAAATTTCGTTACCACAATTAAAATTCAATGAGAATAATTAAGGGTAAACTGAATATATAAGGTTTAAAATAAAATCAATACATTTATAAATGTTATTGGTTTAAAGGATTTATAAATAAAATCATATAATATTCTATATATATCAAGTTCAATACATTTTGATTAAAAAAATAATTTATATTAATTTAATAGTTTAATAATATCCATTGGTGCCCCTCCCCTCTTTAATAAAAAGATACCCTCTCTTTTCTAATACTCACACATCAGAAACCCATTGGTTCAGACAAAACCTTCCAAAACCACTTCATAGATCCCATAACCTCATCCTATAATCCTCCCTTAGGGAATAAAGACTCCAAAGGAATCCATTTGGTATAAACCAAAATGATTTACGTGATTAAGAGGTAGTGCCTTCTCTCATGATTTTTATTTTCATTTATTTTATCCACTCCCTAAACTCTTATTATTCAATGATTACATAAAAGACAGGTATCCTAAATATACTTGTATTATTTATGATAAGGTTTAGATCTATACTTACACACACCTCTATTTAATGGGTAACAAACATATTGTTTCTGTGTATGACGAACTACTGCCTCACGAAATGATAATTGTTCAATTTTTTTCTACCACCTCTCATCATGGCCATTATAATAGAAAATATTTTTACATATGAAAGATATAATATTTATATTTTTTCTATGATTATGAATTTTTTATTTAGAACATACCTATATTCATTCTATGTTATGTAAATATGATAATTTCGTTTGAGGAAGTGTGGACTACAAACCTCTTAAAGAAAAAGGATTTTTTCCCACTACACATGGAACATATAAATCTTGGTTTTGTTAACACTGTAAGAAAGATATAACATTAATATTATAATTCTATTATAATATAAATTTATACCAATTAATTTTTATTATTTTAATATGAAAAAATGAAAGTATCATTCATGCGTACGTACGACCTACTATCTTTAAGAAATATGCATTTCATTTATTACCTCAAAATATTATGGATTATTCTAAATACATATATACTAAAAATATATGATATTTAAATCATGCATACTATTATGGGTATTATTTAATTTTTACCACAAGGACAATTTACTTCAAAATAATTTCATTTTTTTACTCAAGTACCGAATATCGACAAAACATTCAATATGAACATAAATAGTTATGTAATTTTTATAACATGGTAATAAGTGATATAAAAGAAAAAATAAACTTGAAAAATATTCATAAGAAATTATAAATTAACCTAAGTTTATTATTCATGAAAATAAATAACATATGAGACAAGTCATACTATAGGTAATAGAAATCCTAAGCTCCAAGATCACTTGAACTCAATGGCTACTTTCTCGAGCAAGAATGTGTGTCACGCACCTCCCTAGATTTTAAATTTTTCATCTATTTTCCCCCTCCTCTGTGGCCTCCCTTGTCTCCTCTTGTCCCTTCGTCGTCAGTCAAAGTTATGTATTCTTCCTTGGATCCTCCGTGCTCGGATCTGTCGGGTCCCCAGTTCCCTCCTCAGCCTTTCGATGTAAATTTTGTGCCTGGGATCTCGACTAAAGATGTATTCCTAGGAGTTAATATGAAGGGATCAAACATCCTATCTCCAATCCTCGCCTTGATAATTCCCCCTCCCTATCTGTCGATGGTGGATGGTTTTCCATGGCTCACTATTTCCGATGCGGGGTTCCCCAAAGCCTCTGATTTTCACCAGTGGTAATTGGTGGCCCATTTTAGTGACGAGAAGCACCCACTCCCAGTGTTCCAGGAATTTTTTTCCACTTAGGGGCTGGACATATCTAGCTAGGGTCTCTGTTCTTAATCGTAGATCTTTTTGTGTGGTGCTTGAATTAGAGAAGGATTTTGTGAAGGCTTGGGCACGTCACTCCCTATATTGTGGAAAATGATGCTTTTATCTCTTTAAATGGATTTTGGGAGTTAACATTGGAATAGACACCCTCTAGGATGCATTTTGGATTAGCCTTCCAAGGGAGTCGCTTCCCTTCTTCAATGCGGTATTCTTTAGGAATATCGATTACTCACATGGCTCCTTAATTTGTTTGGATGAAAATACATTTCGTATCTTGGATGTTTATTCAGCCCAGATATGTGTAGAAGTGGATCATAATAAGGGAATTCTAGACTAAATTCCTCTGTGTACAGGAAAATCATTGACTTGGTGGAAACAAAAAATTTATGAGTAAATGGTGTGGTTCTATTCTTTTTGTCATCTTCATGGGAACTCTCTTGATATCTTCAATAGCAGCACCACAAACCAGATGTTGTGACAGCGGCCAGTGAGGATGTCCCTTCTCCATATGTTCTGAAGAATAGTATTCAGGTTGGGTCCTTTTGCTCCCTGACCCTGGTGGGGATATTGGTTCCTCCTCCACCTCTGGTAAGGTTGGTCCTATAGGCCCCGATGGTGCTTCTTGGACTTCCTTCCCCTCAAGTGCCGAAGATTCCTTCTCCCTCTCAATCAATGCCTCCACCTCCTTTTGGCCTACCTATCATTCCCATGGACCTTCCTCTAGTCCTGTTCAACCCTTCCTGGTACCTAGCCCTACCCTCACCCAAGGATACTCCCGACTCCCCCTTAGAAGATATTTTGGTGTGGTCTCATTCTCCTCCGGAGGTCCCAACTATGCATGTCTCATGTTTTCCTCTCTCCTAAACAGTTTCTCCAGCCTGGCTAATTCAGTCACGGAGGAGCTAGATTTGATCTACCTGGTTCTTGTCCCATGGCCAGGTACTCCATTACTCTCATCTGTAAATACTTGATCTAAATCCATCCCAGAAAAAGGCTTTGATTCCCCTTTAATGAAGCCTTTAACTTCATGTTCAAAACCAAGGAGTCATTAACTGAAATGTTAATGTTCATGATTTGGAACACCCATGGATTCAGATCATTGGTGAAAAAGGATTATATCTTCTACGAGGTATGCTCAAACAAGCTGCTTGTTGTGGCTATCATAGAACCCAAACTAAATGTGGAAAATATTTAAATCTTTGCAAAGATAATGGGATTTCAGAATGAAATGCACATACATCCAAGGAACCAACATATACGACTGTTATGGAATCCTAGGATTTCAGTTCAGTAGTTGGATGTCTCAGACCATCACCTCACAAAAAATATTTTGGTTGGTAATCATTTATTATACGTATCCTTTGACTATGATAAATGGGATCCTCATTCCAGGTAGGATCTATGGCTTAACCATGGCTTGATTGATCCTGGAAGCTCAGTGTGGTTAGTGGGGGTTACTTTAATGCTATTGTTGATCCCTCAAAAAGTATGGTGGTGGAACATTTTGTAGGAAATCAGGGAAGTATTTCTCCTCCTTCATTGCATATAATGGAATAATGGATATGGGATTCACAATAGATAAGTTCACTTGGTGAAAAAACTAGAAGGGCCCTAAACACACTTTGTGTCATTTGGACCGATGCTTAGCTAATCTTACAGCGATCTCCTTGTTTTAGAAGGTATCGATAACTCACCTTACTCATGATCTCTCTAATAATGATTCAATAATCATCTCTCTAGAGTCATGTAATGGGTAGATGAAGCATTTTGTTTACACCAGTAGCTGGGCTGTGGATCCAGACATCCACTAGGAGGTTATCTCCTCTTGGTCCCACCCTATTCAAGGCACTAGCTAGATTGGTCTCCACAATATGCTATGTCAGTTGAAATAGTTTATTCTCACATACAGCAGTGAATGTAGTCCCTCACAGTAGTAACTGGACTCCTTAAAAAATAAATTGAGCAACTCGACCAGGGTCTTGATGATGGCCAGAAGGATGATATATTCAGCTCTCTTCTTCCCTAATAGAATTCTCCTGGAGGAGATGGTCCTCACACAAGAGAGGTTGCTGAGGGAGAAATCTCGAGGCCTTTGTCTTCGTGAGGGAGACATGAACTCTGGTTATTTCTATGCATGCAATAAAGAAAGGATCTATATTAAGAATCCAAATATTCTCAAATATGATGGGTCCTTTTTATTGATATTGACGTTCTAAAAGGTATGGATGAATATATTTATAAATCTCTCTTGACAGGTCATAAACCTTTTATTTAGGATGGGTACCATAGCAAGCAATCCCTTATTTTTTATAACATTTCTAAAGTGGTGTCTGAGGCCAACATTCAATTACTTATAGCTATTCCTAAGGAGAAATAAATACAAGAGGTTATTATAGGCCATAATCCTAAGAGTTATTCTAAGCCATATGGATTTCCTAGATCATTCTACGTGGCATGATGAATTATTGTGAAAGTGGATGTTATAGAGCCAGTGTAGGACTACATTCGTGGGGGAAGTCTTACCCATGTGTCTAGTTCAACTACTTTAGTTATCATTCCGAATGTCAAGGATCCTTCTTCACTGAAGCAATACATGACTATCAATATGTGAAACTTTTGTTATAAAATCCTTACAGGTGTTCTCAATAGGCGTATTGGGATTCATCTATCATACGGATTTCAGAAGAACAACATGGGTTTGTGAGAGATAGGACCATCCAAGGTGCTATTGGGATTTATCAATAGATTATGGAGGATATTAATAAGAATTATCATGGTTTGAATATGAATATTATGCTGGATATGGAAAAATCCTATGATAAACTTGAGTTGGCTTTGTTATTAATGTTTTCATAAGAAAGGGTTTTTCTCCTTGGGCTATTTACCTCTTGTTTAGATATTGGATTTCCTTTTGTCTCTATATTTTTACCATGGGTAGGAGGAAAATATTATTTAAATTAGTATATGGTCTTATAAAAGGGGATCCGATGTTTCCAAGTTTTTTCATTCTGGCCCCAGATACGTCGAGAATATACATCAATGCACCCATAAAAGAGGGAACCATTCAGCCTTTTTTCTATCATTTCCATTTCAAGAATTATTCTAACCTTATGTTGGTAGATGATATAGTTCTATTCATTAAGAAGTGCTCCAAATCTGTCCAGGGTATCAATACCATTCTTTGATATTACTAAAAATTGAGTGGGAAACAAATTAATAGAGATAAAAGTAGTATCTACATGTGAAGATTTTCTTCCGAAAGGCTCTATCATGGAATTGAACCCAAATTGTGCATTAGAAATAGGCGTCTTTCTATGGACTACCTTGGCACCCCAATCACTTAAGGGAGGCACCATATCAATCTTCTGGAAAAAGTTATGGGGAAAATATATTCTCACATCAACAATTGGAAAAATATATTCCTTTTCATCGAGGGGAGGATAACTCTGGTTAATAGCGTGCTTACATTGGTCCCCATGAATGTTATCTTGGTTTCTAAGATCCCCGAGGCTGTTCTTAAGAATATTGAGTGGATTATGACTTATTTCATATAGGATTCCCATTTTGAGGGTCGATGCCATTAGGCATCCCAGTATAAAATGTCCCTTTCCATGGATAAAGGTGGTAAAGGTTTGAGAATTGTCTCTGAAATAATGCATTGCCTTCATGTGAGGCTGTAATGGGAGGTAGTTTTTGGGAGTATACTTTAGGAACATGATATAAAGGACAAGTATTAGAACTATCTGGAAAAAATGAGCAACCCCTTTTACCTCTGGAGCACAATTCTTCAGCCGCAATGACATTTTGTTTTCGCATGACAACTGGTCAGGGGATATTCTTTTCTTTCTTGGGTGTCTGGTCATTTACATCACTTTCAAGCAAGAAAGTGATCATCATGTCTTCATCAAAGTAGTCCTAAGTAATCAACAGTTTAGAGCATTCAATCTCATCAAACTCTCAAATGACCCTGATAGGTGCATTTTCAACACTACATCTTGAGGTTATTTTTCTGTTAAATCCTACAGGTTGATCCTTCAGGCTGCCCAATCTCAGGATCCATGGGGCCACCTTCCCTATTATAAAAGTGTTCCTCCAAAATATAATTTCCTCACTTAGAGTCTTCGACACCACATCATATCTATAGATGAAGAGATATATTGGAAAGGGGTTTCAATTGTTTCCAAATGTTCTTGTTGTTGGACCCACAGTGTCGAGACCACCTCACATTTATTTTTTGAGAGAGAATTGTCCAGAGTAGTCTAGGGAGTAGTTGGGGAGTTCTCCAGTATGTCATCTCTAATCGGTTTGGGTGAACGCTTCTTGAAATGGTAGTTCCATGGAGCAAGATCTAATAACACGGAGAAGTAGGAAAGTGAAATTTATTTTTCAGGAGGCTATTGGTGTATCTGGGAGGAAAAGAACAAATCGTGTTTTGAAGGAGTTGAGTGCTTGAAGGTAGTCTTGATCACTAGATATAAATGGTTGATATCAAACATGGGGGTACTCTTAAAAAACTGGGAGGAATATACTTCGTTGAGGCAGTTGCTTTGGTACAAGGTTCATGTTATTTATAATAGGGTCATCGTGGGTCGATGGATATACCGGAGACCACTATTCAAAAGGTTGAATCTCAATTTTTGTGGGTCCTGTGCAATGGGAATTATGAGGGGTGGAGGCATGATATGTAACACAAGGTATAGCATGGTAGAAGCATACACTTCTTTCTTCGGGAGTGGAGACTCCCTGCAGGCCAATGCCTGGTCACTTCTGAAAGAAATTTAGTTCTGTCTATATAAATATTTGCTTCTCTCAGAGATCGAAACTGACTCCAAAATCCTCTATGACGTGTTGATGGATCAAAACACCACTATAGAGAGAAATTTAAACCATATTCATCACTGCAAGATTATCGTGAATAACATCACTAGATTACTTCATACTTGGCGTGAGGGAAACAAAGTGGTCGACTTCCTTGCATCCCGATTTCCTCATGATGATGATTTTGTAACCTTATCCAGCTTGAGATCTTTTCCCTAGGAGTGTGTGAGCATTGTCTTAGTTGATACCCTAGGAATTCATTATTTTTGTCCCCCTAAGTTAGTCCCCCTTCTTGCCTTTTATTATTCTAACATTCATTAATAAAAAATTTTTTGTGTGAGGTAAAGGAAATCCTAACTCAATCTCTATTCATTGAGTTAAATATCCATGTCATTGGTTTTATTTTTCCAAGAATATGTGTGGATCACTTAGATTGTCTTACTCTTAATATCCAATATTATTTGTTGTATTTATATGTTTCACACATAATTATGTCATTTATTTATCCTAAATCTAATTATATGATCCTTGTAAGGGACTTCATCTCAATCTCCTTTCATTGAGGCATCTTTTGATGTTATAAACTACCTTATTTTATAAGGGGTAAAATCAACCCCATTTTCTTTTAATTTTATTAAAATGTTTCCAAAATGATTCACTTTTATACGAAGTGTTTTTCTAAGAAACAAAAGGAATGAATTTTTAACAAATGTGGTGAGAACAACCTTTCCGCCACTACAACAATTTTTTGATAATTAGCTTCCTCAATATGCCATAATATTTTTAAAAGAAAAATAAATACCATATAACCTTTTAATGTATTTTGGTATTAGAAATGGGTTATATAAAGGATTGAATATGTAAATTTATTGAAATGATATCTTCTGATTATAATGTGGAAATTTTATTTTTCTGTTATGCATGGTTTATGTGTTATGATTATGATATGTTTATTAAGAATTGCTTATTTATACGGGTGGTTCCCTAATAAACCGATGATAGGTGATCCCATAATAGATCTATAATTAATTGGGTGATGATACATAGCTAAACAATAAGTTTTCTCTTAATAGATTTAGGGAATATACTATGATGGGTATTCCCAATGTAACCATAAAGGTTACTCCCTATGTAGCTGTGAAAGCTAAAATGTAAGTATGTATGGATGACACAAGTTACCTTTATAATTTAGGATTTATGATTTATTATTGATAATACATGATTCATGAATTTTATGACTTCATGAGGAATGTAAAAGAGTTCATGTTATTTGGGTGAAAAGTAAGATTTTCTAGAAATGCTTTCAATGATTTTAAAATATTCATGGGCTAACATTTTATTTCCTGATTTTATATATCATATTGAGATATGTTATGCTCATCCCAATTTTTTGAAATATTTTACATAGGCTATAAGTATGGATAAGATAAAGGAATAATCCAAGAATAATTTTATCCACAAAAAAGTATCGTTTATTTTAAAAAAAAGCTTTATATGGTGAAAGAAATGTATACTGTTTTAGTTGTATCCACTTTGTATAAATTTGTGTTTTTATGATATATTAATGTCTAAATTACCTAAAACTCTAAACTTTAAAATATCCTTAATGTGAATTTTGTACATAAATCAATATTAAGTAATTTTTAAGGCTATATCCTTATATTATGAAAATATTTTTAACCTTAATTACATGATTTACCCTTACCATGGTGACACAAAATTTCTTTGGTTATTTTTCTTAATGAAAAAAAAATAAAGGTAACAAATTCAACCATTTTGTACCTATTGACTAAAAATACGACATAAATTTTTAAAGATTTAATTTATATAAGTGGAAGAAAATAATTTGAGAAAAAAAAACAAATTACAACAAAAAAAATGTTTTCCGAATAAATGGATTTTTAGTACAAAAATGTTTTATTGACAAATTAATGTATATAATTCCAAAGACCATAATTGAATAATTTTTTTATCAAAATGAACAAATTAAATTTAAAAACTAATCCAAATAAAATTTTAATATTTATATATTTGAAAGGAAAAACAATTTCAAAAAAAATATGTATTTTAAAATATTCATTGAAATATTTTTTCCAGAAATATCCATAAAATTTGTCCTAATATAATTTTATTATGTTTATTTGAAATTTGAAATCTATTTTGTCAAATAAATTTTATAAAATATCATTAAATTAAATATTTTATTTGGTAAAAAAAATCAATTATATAGAATGCATATTCTTCTTAAGAATAAAATGACTTTACTAAGAATTGAGTTCTTATTTAAAATTAATTGATCAATATATTTTTATTGAGTTGGAAATTTATATATATAATTTATAATGTGCTTTATACTATTCATACCCTATAATTTAAAGGCTTGGTTATACTATAATAATATTTTATAGTTTGTTTATGATCGGTTTTTCATGTTGTATATGATATCGGACAGAGTTTTTTTTAAAATATTAGGGTATTATATTCTTCCCCAATTATGAAATTTCACCTTCAAAATTTCATGTTATATACTATGGTAAAAACATTTGAAGGTACTTATACATCATGGATTCCTCAATTTCCCATTATTTTCTCCTTGTATTTAAGGTTTTTTCATTTTAAAATGACTAGGTGAGGTGACCAATTTCCTAAAAAGGATCTTTACAGTCCAATATCACCATTTGTTGCTCCTCATAAGAGAAATATTTTTATAGATTTACCTAAATTGAATGAAATATATCTGAGGGATCTAGTTTGTACTTCCTCAAGAGGTATACATGGGATATGTTGTGTACGTTAGATAGGTTTAGTGGGAGTGACAGTTGATAAGACACAACTCCAATGTGATCAACAATCTAAAATGGGATGATCTAACTAGGACATAACATTCCCCTCATCCCAAGTCTTATAAATCCCTTCCTGGGTGATATGTGGTGAAACACTTTATCTCCTGCCTCAATCCCTATGTCTAATTGACTATTTCCAGCATAGTTATTCTGTCAACTCTATGTATCCAAAAAGTGTTGTTGGGTGGTCTTGAACTTTTCTGAAATTTATAAAACCATTTCGGTACCCAAATACTTGTGTTCACTTAATTTATCCCAACACATTGGGAGAGTTAAGTTATATTGAATTTGACTTCAATATTTTGAGGATATTTGATACTCTTCTACTGTTTAATGGTAAATCATGAATCTCATTCAAATACAATTGATAATGGTGTTCTGTGTGGCCTCACCACATCCTTGATGAATATGATTTCAATTGTATTGATTTATTAGTCCACTCTAGACGAAATTAAGTGAGAAATCAATATAAGAATATCATCCACAACCCTCATATAATTATGTTCATTTAATATATGCAGAAGAACTATGAAAATTTCTATGATGATTTTTCCCATTTCTAAGTAGTTATCGGTAATAATTTCATTATCCACCATAATGTTTTCCATTCATAAATAACTTTATTACATAAAATATACCTTTACGAATATTTCATGATCTTCTTATTTATATTGTTCCATCAATAGTACTCTTGGAGATCTCAATACATCTTCTTTCTCCCAGGTTGGAAGGATGAGGTCGAACTATGTGCACCATTTTACAAATATCTCTTTCTCTTAGGGTTTTTGGTATACATAGTCATGAACAAAATATTAGAACTTATTTTCATCAATTGCAAACTTTGAGAATTTTTGTTTTCTTAAAACTTTTCCCTTCATCTAAATTTCCCCATAATCTCTTTGATCAACCATTATCATCCCCAAAAGGAATAGTTGAGTAATATTTTGAGAAATTAAGGATGATTTAACATCCTTTAGGATTACCCTACCCATCCTCTTTATGTATAAAAATATTTTATCCTTTTCAATTATCATCATTCATATGGTTTAATGATCCTTTCAAAATGGGGCATCTTCCACTTATTTTGAATTCCTTGAATTGTAGTGTATTAATCCATCATAGTTCATGATTAGTAACAAGTGTAGTCATTGATGAAAATCCTAATCCATATATGTTAATATGTACTCGATACTTGTATGATCTATATATATTTCACACTTCTCCGCATGGAGACAATTTCTCTATCTTTTTAATGAGAATATTAATATTTCCAATAACATATTTTATGTTAGATATTTCTTGTTCATAAACATTGAACTATCGGGAGGTGTACTCTATAACTTTATCAATCTATATCATTAAATAGACCAAACCCTTATTTTAAATATCATTGTATATAATAAAAATTTCCCCACTTATGGGTTGTGTAAATACATGTGCCATGATAACACTCTTTTTCAATTCCATGAAGATCTCTTTTCATTAATCCCTCCAGAAATACATTATCCTCTTTTGAGTAATATGGGTTATTGGGTTTGATAATTGCGAAAAGCTTCTAAATAGTCATCAGTAATTTATAAATAGTATAGGAAAACATTGGATATCTATTACATATGTTGTTTTAGAACAATACTCAATTTACATTACAATATAATGGTCTAAATATAATCCTTCATCATGATAACATACCCCAATAATGATAATTCTTATACCCATAACTCACATTTACTTTACTTTTTAAATAACTTCTATATTAAAAAAAAGTTAGAATAGTATGCTAATTCTCAACATGCTTCTCCATATTTTTGGAGTAAATTATAATATATCTACAAAGATGAACGAATATTTTTAAATGATTTTTCTAAATAATCTATTCACTATGTCTTTAAATATTTATGGAGCACGAGTGAATCCAAAGGGAATCACTATGAACTCATACTGTTGATAACTTTTTTTAAATTATATCACGGTAATAACTCCCTCCCTCACTTTTAATTGGTGATATCCCGATTAAAGTTCCACCATAGAGAAATTATGTGGCCCATGTGGTTGATCTAACAACTCCCCTATCTATGGAAGGAGGTACTTTTTATTTATTATGATTTTTTTGACTTCACAATAATCAATACAGAGGGGCATGAAGAGGAGGACTAGACCACCCCATAGTGAAGTACTCAAGAATACAAAACCCCTTTATATATTCTCTTGTAACTTATTTTTTAGTTACTCCAACTCAAAAAATTTCTATTATATAATGATTTTTTGGATCTAGATATAGTTCCATGTATAAATTATATCGAGATCTCAACCTCTCAGTCTAGAGGATGACTAAGAAACACTTCACAGGAATACATCAATATAATCCATTACCATGGAAATGTATTAATGTATGATTATCTCATTTTTCAAAATAATTTGGTATAGATATTCTTGATTATAAGGCAACTAGAAAATTCACCTAAGGTCACAGTTTGGAACCTTGGCCATAGTCCCAAAAATCACAGCAATAGGTTATGGCCATATTTTTGGAAAACTGTGGTTATTATCATCGTGGTAGTAGGCTTTACCTACTACCACTGTTAAAAGAATGGATATATTATTTATATGGTATAAAAAAAATTAATTCGATTCCCCATAGTTCCCCAGCCCCCTTGCATCCCCTCCACCCACATGCCCCCCAAAACATGCCCTTTACAACCCATATACAGCCCTTGAACCCCCTAGATAGCCCCCTTGCATCCCTGGACATCACCCTTGCACCGCCATAACACCCTGGATAGCCACCTTGAAACCCCTTTAACACCCCCCATGCCCCCCTGTACAACCACGTTTAACACCGTTGAACAACCCCCAACACCCTCATCCCCCCTAGACAACCCCACACCCCCTTGAACACCCCCTACACCCCCATGCCCCCTGTATATCCCCATTGAACTCCTGGAAATCCCATTTTCACCCCCATGGATAGTCCCCTTGCACCCCCTTGAATACCCCCATGCCCCGCCATGGATAGCCCCACAGTCCCCTTGAACACCCCCCCTGCACCCCCATAACCCCATGGACAACCCCCTTACAACCCCTGGATAGCCCCCCTTGAACACCCCCTATACCCCCATTCTCCCCCTAGACAGCCCCTTTCACCCCCTGTACAGCATCCATGCCCCCCCTGGACAGCCCCCTGAACACCCCCCTCACCTACCCCTAGAAGTATCCCCTCTACAGTAGCTGACCCCCTATGCAATTCCCCCATGGACACCCCCTGACCACCCCCTAGCACCCCCTTGTTGTAGCACCCCCCGGCAGTAGCCGACCCCCATGAAAATCCCCCTTGGACAGCCCCCCCTAACACCCCCTACAGTATCCCACCTCTCTGAAAAGCCCCCTAGACACCCCCCTCGCTCCAGGACACCCCTTCCGACCTGGACAACCCCTTACTCCTGGATACCCCCATCCTTTTGGACACCCTCCTGAACACCCCCAACTCCATGACACCCCCCCCTCTAGACACCCCCTTTAACCTTCCTTTACAACCCACTTGAACACCCCCTACACACCCATGCCCTCTTTCACCCCTCGGACAACCTTCGTGGACTACCCCTACACACCCAGGCCCTCGACCCCACCCCCCTATGGGACACCCCCTACACCACTCCTGGATAGTCCCCTTTCACACCCCCTACACACCCATCCCCCCCCCCTCATAGACACCCCCTCCTACCTTGACACCCCCTCCCTTCTGGAAACCACACCCCCTCCTAGACACCCATGCCCACTTGCACCCCCTCCTGGACAACCCCTCCAACCTGGAATCCCACCAGCACAACCATGCCCACTTACACCCCCTAGACATCCACCTTGAACCCCTTAAACACCCCATGCACACCCATTCCCCCACCCCATATTGAGAACCACCCATTCACCCCCTGCACACCCATGCATGTGGTATTTTGATAGGAAAAACCATCATGGGAAAGTATCCCTTTCCAATAAACAATATTGAAATCTAAAAACACCCAGGTATGGCTACGATCATTTGAAGATATGTGAATGAAATTTACAAGTTCATCTAAGGGAATAACAGTAGGTTATGTAGGGATTCATCTAGGTATATTTCTAGGGATACATACCATGGTCTGAGTGACTAGGTTTGAAAATTAAGGGAATGGAATTTCGAGCATGTGCGGTTATGCTCCTCGACTAGATCCAAAATTCACTATAAAAATAAAAGGAACCCAAATATCACAAAATACATAATTAAAATTGGACCAAAGAATAAAAATGGAATAAAACTTACCCAAATCGGATGTTGAGCTGACTATCTTTGATGGTGGTGGATAGAAACAACATCATCATAAGAAACCACCTGTATGGAAATAGTGGGAAAAATGAGATATAAAGACTTCTTATATATATATATATATTATAATTGTGTCAACTATTCATGATAAATGATACATGAATCCCTAAAAAATGAAAAAATAATATTCATATTTATATTTATATCCCAATACTAAAAAACATGATCATTAATAAAGTGGAATGTTTTAAAAACACCAATTAATCAAATAAAAACACATGCCAAAATTTTGACTTTACAAAAGCGCACTCTCTTGTTAAAAAAACTGTCTTACATAAGGAATACAAACTATTTTATTAGAAAAACATGTTTGAACTAAATGTCATGGTGAACCCATCTTCTCTCCCCTGCACACACAACACACACGCAACACAACCACTACACAACCCTCCCCCTCCACTACACACTTCCTTCCCCCTACACACACTCCCTCCACCCCTGAAAACTCTCACACATAGACCCTACCCCTGTACCCTGCACACTCCCCTATACACACCCAGCACACAACCCCTACACTCCACAACACAACCCCAGTACACCCATCCCCCCTCTAATTCACATTTCCTTCAACCTACACAGAATCCCTCCACCCCAAAACCCTATACACCTCCTTCACACACCCCCTAACCCTATACCCTACACACCCCCTACCCCTATACCCTACACACCCCCTGCACACACCCACTGAACACACACCCTCTACACCCCACCACCCCCTCCATGCCCTCACACACCCTTACAAGACGCCAAAACAACTTCAAAACAACCCCTGAACACCCCCTCCAAAGTCTAAAATAAACCATAGACCAAAAACTAAATTCAAGGTTAAATATTGCATAAGAATTTCATTTGTCTAATCTTCAAATATATATGAACCAGGCCACCCCAATCCAGATTCTAGTAGGATATAGAAAACTAGAATATGCATTGCTGGAAACACTACAAGAAATCCATCCCACATATGTGAGTTAGATAATTTCTCCTTACTGATGAACCATGCCACCCAAATCTGAATGAAGGGAAAATCCCTAGTGATGACATCACCAATAAGAAAATCTGTCACTATATATCCCACCTTGATTGAGTTAGGTGGTATGAAATGATATCAAAATGCTTCTAGTATCCAATACCCTTTGAAGAAAAAAATTAACATCACCACCATATTCTAACTATAAAACATCATTCCAAATAATTTTCCAGCCAAAAAATATAATAAATTGAATAAAAAACAATCAAAACCTAATGCTCATCACCACCACAAACAAGAAGAAACTCTAAACAAATACTGATAAAACACACATGAGAATACAACAATTCCACACTAGCCCCCAACCCCCACCCCCTTCAGCCCCACTTACCCTTTCACCCCTACCCCCTACACCCAAACTGACTCATGCCCCTACCCAATTCACCACCCCACCCACCCATCACCCCATGTCACTGCACCCCCCCCCCCCCCCACCTCCACACCTACTACCCTATCCCCCCAACCAATACCACCACTACCCTCCCTCCCCCTCCCCCTCCCCCTATGAAAGCAGCCCCTCCCCCTCCCCTACTACACCATCCCCTCCCCTCCCTCTAGTAAACTAGTCCCTCCCCCTCCCAATGCCCTGCACAGCCCCTCCCCCTCCCCCTTTTACACCAACCCCTCCCCTCCCCCTGCATCTTCTATATTTAAAGAATATTTGTTTTGGGTGGGGGAGGGGTACTACTAATTAAAATTGTAGAGTCACTCATATTGTGTGTATTTATTTCCAGCTCTATGGGAGGAAGTCAATAGATGTGAAAATATTTGCTAACTCATAGATGTTAAAATATAATGTGGCTAGATCAAAGAGAAAAGATAAATAATTTAAGAGGATATAAATGAGGAAAATGTCCAGAAGGTAGTAAGATATCTAGAGTTAAATTAATCAGGTCTAAAATTGATTGTATGAGTTGTTTCCATACTTGTATGAGTTGAATGAAATCATGAAATTTTGTAATTGTTTCTAGTAGAAAAATCTCAACTATAATGAGAAGTTATTGCGTTTTTTAGGCTATGTGGGATGGAATTGGAAAGGATTTAGTTTCATAAAGAATGAAAATAACAAAAACCAATTGAACCTAGTTGGAACTCCATAGTGACAGATTCATTATATTTTCGGGGTGCTACTAAAGTACCAAACATGCTTCCATTATAGATAAAAGGAAGAGTATTTGGTTGGAATGTATTCGAGAAAGCATCCTGACAAGATGAAATGACAAATCGATTATGGAAAATTCTTTTTAATGAGGGGTTTGTTTTTTCATTTAAGGAAAATGGAATACAGGTTTCATTTCAGTTAATTTATATGGTACATGGGTGTGAGGTTTGGATGGATCATGATTATGATAGGGAAATACAATTCTAGACTCAGATGTTGTATCTCTTGCCACTAGTTTCATGGCTGCAGATCACTTTGAATATACCCTACCAAATGTCATTTGGTTCTTCAGGGAGAGTATTATTGCAGTAGCATTTGGCGACTTAGCACCTAATACTAAACTTGCACCCCTCCTTCACCCACCCCTTCACCCACCCTCCCTCTTTCACCCCTCTTTCACCCCCACTACACACACCCATACTGTCCCCACCACATTGCACCCCCACCCCCACAAAACCCACCCTATACCCTACCCCCTCCTTCACCCCCACTACTGTCCCCACCCTGCTGATATGAATATAAAATATATAAAATATATAATTTTTTCCTAACCAAACTAACCTAAACTATAAAAAGAAATTTAATTTCATTTAATGTTATCTTTAACTCCTCTTTGTTTTGTATTTTTTTTAAAACAACTTTTTGGGTAAAGTGTGAATGAACACAATATATTACAAAAATACCCACAAATAAATTTCAAACAGGAACCAAAATTCAAATTCTAAAATTAATCTTAGAAAGTTGTTAAAACATGCACCATCGGATTTTGGAGGAGATAAGACACATCTTGAGATCCATGTGAGAGCTGAAATAATGTGACACTTAAAGCTCTATGTCACTAGTCACTATCACCATTATTGTAGCTCCATTTATATCAATCAACTCACTATTTACAATATGCATCACCTCATCAAATATTACATACCAATTATACTGAACACCACTACTCCTGACCCAATATCATCTGAAATTTCATTTTCATCATTGAATCAAGAAAATCCTGAAACAACAATAGACAAACCATCATCAAATTCCACATGATTATAACACCCAAAACGACCTTCAACAATGATAACATCAACCAAGAATAAAAACCATGATGATCCAAATACTCTCACTTAATGAAACTAATCAACCCAAATTGATTCACTAAACTAAGAAGAACCAAAAGATATGGACATGAACTCAACCAAATAAATTTGACCTGATCTAAATCAAATAGAACATATATCTAATACTATTAGAAATGAGATAATCAAACTAGTTTAAATAAAACATAATAAAATCTACAAGGCTCTAACTAAATCAATGTAATCCAACCAAATTGATTCACTAAAACAAGAAACTAATGTTATATACCTAAACTAATTCAAATAGATTTGGACTAATCCAAATTAAATGGAATTAAACTAACACTACTAGAATCGAGATAACCCAACCTTAATAAAACCAATGAAAATAAAAATTAAATGAAGTTTCCTAAATTAAATATTTATTAAATCCATGAAATTTTTAAATCCAAGCATTATCTCTCTAGATTACACAATCCATAGAGTCAAAAACCAAAAAAGTAAAATCTATTTCATAATAACAAATCCAATTTAAAAAAAAGATAATAAAAAAATAGTAAAATGTGTTCCTTGAAATATAAATATATATAATTTATTAAACTATGATTTCACCCCCACTTCCCCCTACACCCCTTCCCCCCACTACACCCCCTGATCTTATGCATTCTAGTTTTTGAACAATATTATATTATTAATCAATTTTCTAGTTTCTTAATCCGATTTAACTCATATAAGATTAAAATTATAATATAATTATGTTTTACTATGTTTTATGAGGTTGATATTGATATACGCTCTTTGGTTGACAACAAATTTAGTAATGAAAATATTATTGTGACCAATATATGTTGTTATGGATACTTTTGACCCATGTATAAGTGATTAAAATATAAGGGGGGTTTTATTATTTTTTTAGGAAGTAGTTTTGAAGAATTAAAAGAGTGAATATGTTAAGTATGTTGGATTTTTCTGTCAAGATGTAAGTCATATTTAAAATCACAAAAAAATTGTTTAATATGTTTGGTGAAGGTTGATATTTTTTCTAGAGTTGATTGTAATATGATTGAAGGTGTTTTGGAATTATTCTTGGGATTTTAAGAATGGATCAGATCTGGATTGAAAAATTTGGAAACTCAAATTCTTAAAAATCATTGTAATTTAAACATAAGGGTCAATTTGAGAAGAAATCTGAAAATCATGTAAGATAATAGAACCTCCCAAAGTGCATAAAGATAATTTTGAACCAACTTAGCTGATATTTAGGAAAGTGTTTTATATATAAGGGTGATCTAACTAATAAAAATGTGTAACTATGAAAAAATAGATATAGAATAGAAAAGGAATTAGAATTTAAGAGGCATAATGTTCTGTATATAATTAAATATGAGAATACTAGTGGAAATATGAGAATGTTTGGATTTAGTAATTATAACTCTGAGATTTAATAAGAGACATCCAGAATTTATAAGATTCATCTTTAATGTGTGTCATTTTATATGAGTAACTATGAGAATTCATAAAATTTGTCACAAAATAAAAGGAATTTCATAAGATCAACATTGAACATTTATAATAGTAATTCTAGATTTAATAAATTCACTTTAGAGGAAAAGAGAAGATGTAACAGTCATTTCATGCTTTTGTAAGAGCCATTCTAGTTTCTAAAAAAGTAATATCTTTTATATTTAATGGGATCAATACTAAAATAATATTTTTGTTTGATAGACATAAAATGTAACTTAAAAATTTCTATTTGAAATTATTGTTGTGGGGCCTATATGACTTAGATCAGAAAATGGATTGTCATAATGAAACATAAATAATATATAAGGTTTTTAAATTGATGGTATGATCTAAGGGCTCATTTTTTAATCAAGAAAAGTTTAAAAGATATTGTATGTAGTTAACTCTCTAAAATTTTAATTTTAAGTCAAATTTACCACTATTATACAATTTTATTTGATGATATTATGGAGAGGAAGTTAATTTATATTTAAGGAAGTCGAAAGTTCAAATTTTAATTTAAAATTCAAATTTGAACACAAAAAAATTCAATACTATTAGAATTAAATGGATACTCACCACCACTATATGAATATGAGAGATTAACTATTGTAGAAAATTTTTAGAGAAAATATAGGATAATAGAGTACATGTTCTTATGTAGGTAGAAAAAGAAAAGAATAAGATACATGGATATCCATTACATTTTTGATAACTTTTTGTTAAAAAATAAATCATTTTATAAATTATTTTTTATAAAATTACTAGGATTTTATATAAAAATACTTTGAAGAATCATTAAAACATATAAAGGAAGCTATATAAATAAAACCAATGAATGTGGTTGGAGAAATTAACCATTAATATATTAATGAAAAAGGACCCCTTTGACACATTTCAATGGAATTTAAGGTTAATATAAAATGAACATTAAAAATAATTTTTTTTTGATTAAATCAATTCAAGTATAGAAAAGTTATATTAGAAAATTATTCCTAATAAAAAAGAATAGATATTATTATTTCCCCTTACAATTATAATTTTTTTATTTCCGAACAATGGTAGGGAAATGGTAAGAAGGCATGTAAACCACACAAATAAATTTAAGAGAAGAAAATAGATTTTGTTCACATAAAATTAACATACTATTACACAAAAGTGAATTTAGGCATATAAAATACTAATTTTGATGTGATATTGGTAAATAAATTCATATGGTTACTTCCAACATCAATAAAAGCACTTAAACCTTCTATATAGTAATCAAAACCATATGAATAAAATATTTCATAACATTATTCATCACCATTACCATTTATACTTTCAAAAAATTTCTAATTTTTATATACCTTAGTTGGTAATAAAATATTAGCATCATTAAATTTTAGTATTTTTCATTGATCCATAAACATTTTATATTAATAAAATATTTGAAAAAATCATATAAAACACATGAAAAATTGATATATAACATATGCAGTTTGCAAATAAGAGTATAAAAAATATGGAAGAGCCAAATATACAAAATAAATTTGAAATAAGAATATAATTTTTTATAATTAAATTTAAAATGAAATAGTGGAAAAATGGAAGAATAAAAGGGAACTCACCTACAACAAGTATACTATGTTAAAAAATATGTGGAATTAAGACCAAATTAGCCTAAATGTTTCACAGTTTGAGAAGCTAGGATCTATGAAGAAGAGAAATGCAACTTGAGGTGAAATACAATGAAAGGGTGAATCAAAGTATAAGAGAAAGAATAATTGGGTCAGGCTTCCAATGAGAGGAAAATTCAGTCCATGTCATGAGAGGTGAAATACATATTTTTTCATTTCATTTAATGGGAACGAAGAATTTTCTTACGAGTAAGAATGGTTGAATAATGATAGAATGAAGATAAGGGAGAGGGTAGGATTCAATCGATGTCCACAGAGTGAGGCACAAGTAGGTTTATTTTTCATGAGCTCATGTTGCAAGAGTAGGGACCTAATCAGTTTCTTCATGCAAAAAGGCAGTCAGGGAAAGTGAGTATGATCTTCCTGATAGTAAGTAGGGATGAGTGTAGTTGGGGAAGGGGTTAAATCATCCTAGAGAGGTAGGGAAGGGATATCAGGTGGGAAGAGTTCTGATTTCTTGAGAGAGGCGGGGAAGGGAGTTCTAGTGGGGGGTTCGAATATCTGAGAATGGGAGGGAGGGGTTTCTAATGGGGGTTTCGAGCATCCAAGAGAGGGTGGTAGGGATGGGAGTTAGGGTTATGGGGGAGGGGGATATGCAGCCTGACAAATTCTACAGTTTTGTTGTAAACTATGGAAATAAAGTCCTCTATGGAAATAGTTCATAAATCCATGACACTATATGTGTGGCAATATAATTATTTTCTAGTTGTGTAAGGAAATATTAACCACACATGAGATGAATATTCCAAGTGAGATTTATCCACTTCCTTATACCTATATAAAATCAGAGTATGACATGACATGTAAAGAGTGGTATCCCTCTCCTGACAGTTGATGTTTGATTTATACAAGGATCGAAGATCCATTCCCAATATAGATTAAGACTCCACTGAATGAAATAATATTATATTTTCATGAATTTTTAGTCCAAAAATATATACTAAGGATGATTTATATACTTGGTATCTATCAATTTATCCATTTTCTATTCACATAGATAACTCAACTTCCATGTTTGGAGGTGGTGTTTGAATAATTATATTAAAAATTAAATATCTTTTAGAATGCATTAAAATATAATCCAAATGTATATGTTATATTCTTCATTAAATAACTATTATACCTATCACCACATCATTTTTGAGATACACCTCCACCGTAAAGATGTCATATTCCATACATTTACCTCTATGACTTAGAATTTTTTGTCATTTATTGTCTATGAAAACCCATGGATTAGGTAATTGGAATAAAGATTGACTATGTTCCTTGAAGTTAAAATGCTCTATTAAATGCTGATTGTTGAGTCAAAACTTATTTTCTTCTTATTCATTAGTGGGTTTCTTCATCTCTCTTCGGCATTTATTATCCAAACACCCTTCTTCCCTAAACTTGAATAATCTCAAAGTTACCTTATATTATTTCCAATATTAATTTTCCCACACTTTTGAGACATGAGATGCAGAGTTTTCTTTCATAAATGATATTAACATGATGATATTTATGAAGTGAACTCCATTTTATTCTTTATATCATAAAGACAAAGAGACCACAAAGAGTCTCCAATCTCTAACTTGACTTTCAAGGTGAAAAAATATATATTTTCATAGCCATAAATGGATTGAATCAATATATATTTTCATAGACAATTATTTAATCCACTAAATTAGTGGTATACACTACTATCATTGTTGATGATAAATCTGGAGATGTATTGTGCAAGACTTGTGATGTTTTCCTCATAAACCCAGATAGAATCATCTTCTTTTTTTTTCTTAAGTATAAGTAACATCCTCTCTATTTTAAGACAGTCAGTTAATAGAAAATATTTATTAAACAATAATTTCTTAAATTCTCCCCATTGCATGGGATCAATATCCTCTTTTGATTTAATGTTTTTATTAGCATCCATAATTGATCTTCTCCCCCCTCCATGTGATTAAAGACCATCAAAACATTTTCTTATTCCACGCATTGGTGGAAAAAAATATTTTTCCAAAAGGATTAATACATTATTCCAGTATGATGGGATTAAAAGACAAACTAATGGTAGGGTACAATTTTTATATGAAAAACCTGACTATAACTTTGACTTTCTTTAGAGATGTAAGGAATTATGCATGATCATGTAACTACTAATTACATGAACCATATTAGCTTTCACTTTTATGATCATCCCAACTAACACTTCCATATGTTTAGGAATATCATTACAAAATTTGTCACATTTACTATAACATTAATTTTTCTAATGTTTCATCCCATTTCCATTAATGAACTAAAATAAATGAAAACATGATATGAATAATTTAACGAATAAATATAAAAAAGGGAGACTGTGAACTTAGACGGTTCAACATATAAAGGAAAAGTATTCCCTAACTTATGAGCCTCTATGTTTCTATCTGGGTTATCCATGGTACTTTCAAAATTATGTTTTCAAAATGAAAAATATATTCATGTCCATAAAAATGGTTCATATAGTGTTTTTTAAATTTTCTAATCATATCCCTTAGGAGTGTCAAACTAGGTGTATAATAAGGGTCCATTCACCATGAAATAAGATATTGAATGGCATATTCCCAACCTATTATTTTCAGGGGTATTTTTCCTAGATGAATTTTGGGAAAAACAAAATCCACTTGTATTTTCCACAATTGGATAAAATTTCTTGGAAACCCATTACTCTATACATTACCAAAATTTTCTGGATATTTTTATTATACATATAGTTATCACAATAATTCTTGCTAAAGTATTATAGTCATAATCTCAAAAATAACAACAACTTCAATAGTGAACCTCACATTTCATACTTTATCCTTACACAATTTTCTCAGAATAATTAAAACATTAAACAAATAGATGATTAATTTACATATTAGTCTAGTGTCTTTGGAAACATGGAAACAAAACATTATTATATAAGAGAGATAAATTCTCTACCACTAGGATATTTATGACTAGCAGACATCTTATACACATCATAATTAATACATATATTTATAACGTGGTGAAGGAAACATAAAAAGGGGTGATTATAGATGCTCAGTAAGGTTATATAAGGGAGACATGTAAGCACAAACATGAGAATAGAGGTATGAGAACATGATCAAAAAAGAAGAAGAACATACCATATATATCAAGGAGAACAAAAATGAATAATGGAATAAATCATGGAAATTATTAAGACATGAATCATAAGAAAATACAAAACATAAACTATGATGGAATATCATAGGAATAAGACATGGAATTATGGATTACAAATACATGTGATATCATTTCTTATAAGTCAAGACTCATTTCTAGAACTTTTTATGGAACATTATGGGAACCACACCTTCTAGAACGAACACACCACCATACATAGTCATAGTAATTTACTTCTAAGGGATCAGTTTTCCCCATATTCTAATATTGGATTAGGTTTCCCCATCTTCAAACTTCTTAGGTACTACACCTACTGGTGAGATACACCACCATCAAATTTTACAGTCATTTCCTTATAAGGGATCGAGTTTCCCCATCTTCACATACTTGATCAAGCCCATCAACATGATTCACATAATTTTATCATGATATATAATTCATTACCCAATTCATTTTAGTGAGATATTGGTTCCACCCACATCACAATAAAATCATTTATACATGTTCTACAATATAATAAAAATTTCATCATATCATGACCAAAAATATATGGGTTTTATAAAAATCTTATCATATTACCCTGAAATAAAATGGTTTTCCTGAAAATATAACTATATCATAATGTATTTATAAATAAATTGTTCATAATTATTTCATCAAAACCTTACCCTTTAAAAGATGTGGGGTTCACAAGAATAAAACTCAAGGGTGAGGAATGAGTTTCATAAACATAATTCCATGAAAACCTAAACTATTCTAATAAATAATATAAATAGATCCTTTGAATAATTTTCTAGAAGTGAATGAGTGACATCCATGGGTTCCATTATATATAGAAAATAATTTTTAAATATAATTTAATAAAATTGATGAAAATATCCTTTCTTCATTGAATTTGTTTTAAAACATAAAATCCATTAAAACCCATTTTCTTGAAAATAATCCTAAAAATTATAAAGAATGTTTTGAAAATATGGTTGAAAACTTTTTATTTGAACCATATAAAGATATATTGAAAATGTTTTGAAACCCAATTTCCTTGAAAATATATAAACGAAGCTTTAAACTATTTCTAAAACCATTTCTTTGAAAATAATTTTAAATCTTATAAATAATGCTTGAAAGCGTTTTGAAAAAAATTTATTTGAAAATAAATTGTAAACATATAAATAAATATTAAAAACATTTTGAAAATGGTTTCTTTGAAAATTATTTTAAATCTTATATATAATTCATGAAAACATTTGGAACCCCCTTTCTTTGAAAATGAGTTAAGAACATATAAATAAACTTGAAACATTTTGAAAATAATTTTAGAGAAAATTCTTCAAAAAAATAATTTCCACACAAATAAGAAGAAGAATTAATTATATTAATAACTTTTTAATTTTTTAAAGTAATATTCACCGGAATGATGGTTATGATGGTAAGTAAATCTGAACATACTGAATATTCCTTTTTCACCATAAAAATATTAGAAAAGTTCATCAACCAGAAAACAAAAAGATGTTTCATTTTCTATTTTTTTAAAGATAAAACAAGGGTAAAAATTTCTTTTAATGATTGTACGATTATATTATATTATTTTTCAAATCATCTTAGAAAATAGGGTTTTGAAGGAACACAATTTTTTGACCTAAGAGAGAGGTAAATACAAACATTCCTAAAAAAAATTAATACTTACACTACACACCATAGCATGTATAAATTGTACTAATACATGAATATATCTTTTATAGAAATGGAGAATAAATATCATGAATTTTTTTTATATTTGGATCATAATATTTCATCAAGGGAAGTATAATCAAGATCAGTCCTAATAAATGATGTAATTGTTTCAATAAAGTCTTACCACATGGTAAGATGGGGTTATACTCTCTATGTAAGAAATAGAAATTAAATGAAGCTTAAAATATAATGCAGCGAAATATATTCATGATATTCCATTTTTAATGCACCTCAAATATTAATGTAGGTGCATAACAAAACATATTTCTCAAATATGGTAATTTGAGAAAAAATGATGTTACTGATTTGGTTACATTTGAAACATAAACACCATGACAGAAAGGTCAAAAAAGGATATGTATATTCTAATAAAGTTTATTATAATAGAAATATAATGAATTCATGGGAAGTATATACCTCTCACAAAATTAGTGAGTGGTGAATAAGGTATATATCTCACTGAAATAAAAATTGAGATGAAATCCCCTTACATTGTGTCTTGACTATCATCGTACTCATTAAAATCTCATGTATAATAAATTTAAGATTATTATACATTTATTTACAAAAAATATTTTTATATATAATACCAAATATTATTTAATTATTATTGTATATTACTCTCTTGTTAAAAATTTCATGTTGATGTTACACTTTGCGTAATATTCTCTTGGTTTTTATCTTGTATTTTAATTTTTTATATATTTGGTTTGAATAAATATATAATAATTTAAAGAATGTAAATAATGATACATATTATGTATATTAATTATATTTGTATTGTAAAAAACTTTATAATATAGAAATATTAAATGGAAGACACTATTCATGGAGGTGGTAGGCCGTACATACGCATGGACACTGTCTCTGTTTTATTGTGATATTAAATGGATGAAATAAAAAGAAATAAATTTATATATGTATATAATATAATTAAAGTATAATTATTATGTTATATATATAATATAGGTTAACCAATCACATCCTTATTACAATCCATGTAGTTTGTGAATGAATCACATAACTTTGTGGGGGTGATTGTCCACACTTCCTCAAACAAAATTTACGTATTTAAGTAAGTCAAAAAACAAAATGGATTATTCTAAATAAAAATTAATTAAACATAAATAAATTATAAATATAATATATATCATATATAAATATATTATCCATCATAATTTTCTCCATGAGAGGATATAAAGGAAAAATGAACAATCATCGTTTCGAAAGATAATAGTTCGCCGTACACGTAGATAATATGTTCTTTACCCATTAGATGGAAGTATGTGTAAGTGTTGATTGAAACAATGGTATAAAAACATTATAGTATATCAAGGATATTTTTTATAATAAAATCATGGGATAATAATATTTGAGGGAGTGGAGAATGGAAAATTAAAGAAAGGATCTTGAGAATGGATGTTACCTCTTCTTTGGGTAACTTTTTTTTGGTTTTCATCAAAGGGATTCCTGGGATTGATTTATTACCAAAGGGAGGCCGAAAGGAGTTAAGTAGGGATTTTGAGAAGTTAATTTTTTAGATTATTTACAGACTAATTATTCCTGAGAGGTCTGAATAAAAGGATGAGTTGGTGGCCTTTTATAGGGAAGGGAGGGGAAACACATGGAATTTTCGAAAACAAGTATGCTTGAATAGTGTTTTCACCTAAAATATTAAAAAACACAATAATTTAATGTTCATGGAGGAAATATTTCTGGCCAAAAATTTTTATACATTTTTCTTGGTAATTAAGGCCATTAAGTTAATTTTTCTGTCCCCTATTAAACATATTTTTTCCTTAGCCGATTTAATTAATTTAAATCACATTCACTTATATTTTTGGTCAAAAACTAATATGAAATTATTAGAAATTTTAAAATTTTATTATTACAAATATGGTTCCATTTTTCTAAATTAGAATAAAATTATTGTATGGAATTAATTTAAATTCAATCCCATAGATGTGAGGACAAAGTTGTTTTTTAATGAAGAAACCTCTAAAATATTTCCATGTTTTTATCATAAATTTCAACGGGAAGTTGAGTGAAATGACCTAAATTTGATTAATTGATTAAAATATTATCCAATTAAACATTTAAACCAATATAAAATATAATTTATCTTTATAAATAAATTTGATGAAAAGGATGTTTTGAATTGAATATCCGAATTTTTCACCATTAATTAAAAAATGAAACTTCACAGAAAAATACCAAAAAAATAACCTAAATGAATTTTATATTCCATAAGAACCATTAAATATGTTCTTAGAAATTTGTATAAAAAACACTACATTGAACAATCCATATATATTTCACCATTAATCTAGAATCTAAATACATAAAAAAACTAATTATTCTACTTTTCCCTTAATCCATTTACAAGGATACCTCCTCCTATTATATAAAACCCTTTCCTTTCACATTTCATCTTTAGTATCATCATCATAAGTAATGTATTCATTAATCATACCACCTTTTTGATTTTATTTAGGGGAATTCCTCTTGGAACATTTATTATTATAGTGTCCATTTTTTCGAAACTTAAAACACTTAACATTCGATGATTTCATAGGGAGGGCAATTTTATCATTCATTTCATTAAACAAAATCTTCATTTTTTCCTTTACACTCACATTCATTGTGTACCTCTTTTACATAGTCAAAACATATTCTTATTCCTCTAAGACATTCACTTTTATGATTCTTTCCACATTCCTGAAACAAGTGAAACTATATATTCCTTCCTGCATGGTATCCATCACACAAAACATCTGACAAATCCTTTCTTATATTAATTGGTAAGTCTGAGAGTTGGTTAAGGTACATATTTTTTATAATAATGTTCCGTGAAAACTAATTAGGCATGATCAAAACATCCTTTAGTCCTATGATCATCCCATTTGACCACTCATCAGTAAAATTTCTATCACATTCAACATTAACTCAGTTCCTTTCGGTGACATCCATTGACTAAAGCAAGAAACCATAGTGTAAGAAACTGTTATCATAGTGGAAAACCACATAATCATGAAAATTAATTACTTGTAGGATGTATATATCTTTTCACATACTTATTTAATTTAATACACATTTGTTTTATCATAGGTTATTTATAGTCTTTGAAAAGAAATGCTCATTTATAAATAAAATTGATGTTCTTTTAATGTCACATGGATATAGAAAACACATGAACTCTTTGTTATTATTATCATTGGTTTTAAATGACCATTAAGTATCATTACTGTTGATAATATAACTGTTTAACATTCATCACATGACTGATATAAATACAAGGTTCTTAAAAAAATCCTTTTATCATAGAAAAAGGAGAGGTTTGCCACATATAGTAGACTCGGGCCATACGAAGCTCATTTTCCAGAGCTTGGAAAAGAGGTAGTGTAGACGGGCTTAAATTTTGACCAAGCCCAAGCTGAGCTTCACCACATTAGGCTTCAACAGAATCATCTACTGGAGAAGGTAATTCTTATAGAGATTACCACCTAGGAAATGTTATCTGATCCATCCCAAGTGTTTGTCACCATCGCGCAACTTACTCTTAGGTCTTATGTGGGTTTTATAAGGGGTTATGTAATAAGGTATTAGTTACATATTGTGTAATCCTATTTTATAAATAAAAGACTTATTCTATCAATTCCTTTATGATATTAGTCTTTCATAAAAAAATAATGAATTTTATAAATTGATTCTTCAAGTAAAAATGGTAATTTTGAGAAATATATACATTATTATATTAAACTAAGGTTTTTATTAACAATATAATAAAAAATTATTATAAATTCTGATTATATTAGTCTATTATCTAAAAATTATTAGATAATCAATTTGATAAGAGTTATATTTTTTATTTGATAAAATAAAAAGTATATTTTTAATGAATTTACATTATGGAATTAATTAATTTTTGATATAATTAATATATTTAAAAAATATTATTATAAAATTAATTTTATGAATGATAAATGACTATATAATTTTTATGATGTAAAATATAACTTTTATTATGGTTTGATAACTATTTTTCTCAAACCCCTTGAATTTTCAATAAATGTCAGTTTTCATTTTTAAAGTGAAAATTAACATATTTAAAACGTTATTTAGATAATATGAATATTATTTTTCAAATCAGGATGTTGAAAATATAAAATGTTTAATTTTTCATAATTTTTAGATATAATCGATTTTTTTGGTAAAAATTTAATATAGTAAAAATAAAATATGTGTTTTTTACATTATAATGACCCCAGCATTATGTAATAAATACTATAATGGCCATTATCGGACCAATATATTTTTTTATATTAAAATTTTATGATTTAATATATTTTTTACTTATTTTTCAAATTCTTAGTGAGTCCTCCAAAATCTATAATATATTTTATGATTTTAAATTCTTTTCTTTAATAATGTGACTCACCTCCACATAACAAAGGACAATAATTTAAAATTTTCATCCATTGGATTTATAAAATAATTTTTTCCTAACCCTCATTTTAAAAAACTTAGGAAAAAGCCATGTTAATTTTTGTGGTTTTTAATATTTTGTTATTTATATTTCAAAACCTATGTTTGTGAAATATTAAATAATTCCCCCCTCATATCTTATATAAACCCACCCAATCTCCCACTAATCATCACTAAAAATACTTTGATCACATCCCTACTCTGTCATTACCTCTATTGAATCCCTGATATGGTTCCCCAAGCTATCAAGAATCCCCTCCTCAGGTTTGTAATGTCACAAAGTCAAGTAAGGGATCCTTAGTTTCCATCCTTTCTCATTTTTATCCAAGTTTCCTTATATTTTTACAACCTTTTATTTTGAATTAAAAGTTTTGGGGTATGTTTTCTCACTTCCACATAAATCCATTATTATGTTTTTATGATGGTAGACCACTTTCTCTCTCATTAATCCCTCCCATGTAGACATGCTACCATGTAGAAATTTCATAAGAGTTATTCCTTTTCTCCCCTATTTTGATGTTTTTTTATTATGTTGAGCCTTCTATTTGAATATTACTTATGTTGGTACATGTATTTATAGGACATCCTTATTAAAAATTTCATGTGTGTATGCTGAGATACCCCTTTATCTCTCATCTACCATTTTTCTAATTTTTTTCTCATGTAAGTAAGCTACCAAAATTGCTCTCTGATTTTCCATTCCAAAATAATCATTTAGTGAATACCATTCCCATTTCTCTATAAAGGGAATTAAACTTCATTTGTATATATATATATATATTGATTGGGGACTTTCTAGTAGGTATTCAAAATTCTTTGATCTTATAATAAATGATGATGTTAAATGAATTCGTGTTATATGATCTATGTGGTAAAATTAAGTATGAGATTGAAATGATTATAAAGGGTGCACCCTGAAAGAAATCAAATGCATATGGTAGTGTTTAGTATCATGATACATCAGGTTGGGACATCAGTTTACCTGATACATTTATTGGAATTTTTTCTATCATGTAAGGACAAGGGTTTACCAGATTCCTTTATGTTTATTATGCAGTTTTTTATGGTGTTTTCACTTTTCCATGTTAGGATGATCATGTTATATTATGCCTTTATGTTATTGTTTATTTTGGGATCTATTGACATGTATATTGTCTAACATGTATTGTATTATTCCTTTTATTCCTTGTTTACTACCTTTCTGAGATTTGTACATCACCATTTTTTTATGTATACGCTCATGTTATCCCACACAATGCTAAGTACGAAGGATTTTTGTGGTCATGTAAAAGAATATTTAAATCAAGATATTGTATTTTATGTCCTAAATTGTCATTTACTTTTCATAATCCCCAAAACACTATATCTCTTAATATTCAAGGTTTTATTAAGTGAAATATTTGGTAATAAATCATGTTTAGTTGTGTAATAATGATTAGGGTTGTTATAGTATGTATGAGGGGACAGTTCTAGTTATTTTGGGGATTAGGATTTAAAAACCCTTGTGAAAGACTTATGGATAAGACTAAGTATAAGAAAAAAGTACCAAAATTTTGGTGAGTATACAGTATGTGTTTTATCAAGAAAATATATCCTTATCTAGATATGACCATGTAGAGGTGGCTCTAGCACATATGTATCTAAGGGTAAAACCCAAAAACACCGCTTTGAGCTAGACTCGAACTGAAACTGGAGCATGAAAACAGGACTTGATGCAGTCGTGGTTCTACACCATATGGGGATATGATTTTGTAAATTCATAATCATAGTATGAAGCATTATTAAGGGAACAGAAAAAACCCCATAATCATATACATTATGAAATATATCATGGATAACGTAGATCAAATCCAATAATTTCTTATATTATGGAGATAAATGTTATTTATCAGTCACCCCTTTTTTCATTAGATTCCCCTTAATGTGTTTGATAGTTTAAAAGTACTCATAATTAAATATATATCAGATAACGTAGAACTAAAATCAGAAAGTGAATGTTAGGGTTATAGTACATATTTCTCTGCATTCTTTTATATCCTCAAATATTTTTTGAAAAATTAAAATACCATCACAAATCATGGAAATAGGGATTCTAGTGAGAATAAAAAATGGGGAAATTATTGTATCCCAAGAATTTAACTCCCCCTATCCCAACTTTTAGAATGAAAATCCACGGAAAACTCATCATACTTCATCTAGTAGAATTTGATTCAATTCTTGGCATGGACTGGCTTTACCTATATAGAGCCAAAATAAATTTCTATGATAGGGAATTCACTCTCCATATGGATAATCAACCCCCAATTCTATAAAATTTCAAGGTAGAGGATGAATCTCACTTAGTACCATCATCCTAATCATGGCTGTTACTACCTTATGAGCTCATGTATCTTACTAAAATGATTGAGCCTATGGAAGGAACCATCCTTGAAGACATGCATATTGTGAGGGAATTCACTGATGTGTTTCCAACAGAATTACTTGGTCTTACTCCTATAAGAGTTATTGAATTCTCATTTGATCATGTACCTAAGGTGTTTCCAATAACCAAGACTCCTTATATAATGGTTGTTTTGGATTTTGAGGATATAAAGAAATAAATAAATGAGAATTTGGATAAAGGGTTTATATGCCCATGTGATCCACCATGGGATGCACCAATCCTCTTCATCAAGAAAAAGGACGGGTCAATTCCCCTTTGCAATGATTATCATGAGATCACTAAAAGCATGATAAAAAAACAAGTATCATTTTCAAAAAAATTATGACTTTTAAATCTACTACATAGAGCATAATACGTCTCCATGGTGGATCTCTACTTGGGATATTACCATGTATGGTTTAAGAAGGATGATATACAAAAGATTGATTTTCAAATAAGGTACATGCACTATGAATTCATATTAGTGACTTTAGGACTCACTAATGCTCTAAAAACCATTACACACATGATTAATATAGTCCTTAGAGATTAACTCAACAAATTTGTGGTACTCCTTATAGATGATACTGTAATATACTCCAATACCAAGGAGGAGCATGAGGATAATTTGAGAACTATACTAGAGACCTTGTAAAAGGAGAAACTCTATGAAATGTACATAAAGTGTGTGTTGTGGTTGAGAAATACACATTCTTTAGGAATATCATCACATGAAATGTGATATCTGGGGATCCCTCGAAGAAAAATGAAATTGAGGGATGGATTAGGCTGAAATCTAAGACAGATATCCATATCTTCCTTGGGTTAGTGGGAAACTATTGACTTTTTTAGACAAATATATCCCAATTGTCAAGCCCACTTACCAATATTACAAAGAATGGAGTCTGGTTTTCTAGGAATGACGAATAAGAATAGATCATTGAGGAGTTGAGAAGGAGGCCTATTAGTACACCGGTGCTCACACTACCCAAAAGTGGGGAACTTTTTGTGGTATTCATTGATGCTTTAATGAATATAATAAGTTTTTTGTCGATGAAGAATGAAAAATTCATAGCGAATGCTTCAGGGTAATTGATATTTATTAGAATAAGTATCCAACACATGATCTGGATTTGGCGGTAGTGATCTTCTCTTTGAATATTTGGAGATATTACATATTTGGGGAAAAGTGTGAAATATATAAAGATAAAATAATTAAAAAAGTATATATTTACCCAAAAAGAGATTAATATGCACCAATGATGAATGTTAGAGATTATCAAAGACTATGAATACTCAATTCACTATTATCTAAGGATAGCAAATAAAGTGGAAGACTCTCTAAGTAGAAATGATCCAACAACTCTTTCATTGATGAGAATTGGAAAGGATCCAATGTTCTTAGATTTGATGAAGATAGACATGAAATCATAATTAAGGTAACATATTCAATCGTATCAAAAATGATTACTCAATCATCTATTTTGGAAAGGATAATAGATGATCAAAAGGATGATGTGGGAATTTAGAATAATGTTGAAAATATTAGAAAAGGTAAATCCTTGGAGTTCAATGTTAATGAAGAAAAAATTGTGAGATTTGGGTCAAGTCTATGTGTTCCATCAAATCTGGAGATAAAGAATGAACTTTTAAAGGATGCACATAGTTTTAATTTCTCCATTCACCCAAGAAATACAAAGATGTATTGGGATATCTGAGAGCATTATTGGTGGGATAACATGATGAAGGAGATCATAGAGTATACATCAATGTTCTTGGTGTGTCATCAAGTGAATGTTGAGAGGCATAAGTCTAATAAGATGATGCAATAATTACCCATACCAACATGGAAATTGGAAAAAATTACCAGGGACTTTGTCACTAGTATTCTGAAGGCATCTAAATGAAACAACACAATCTGGGTTTTTGAGGATTTTCTTATAAAGACTACACATTTCATTTTATTTCGGGAGGATTTATTATTTGATCAACATGAACGAATATACATCATAGAAGTGGAATGGATCCATGGTGTACCATTATCTATTATATATGATCGAGATCCAAGATTAACCTCTATGTTATGGAAGATTCTCCAACATGCTCTGAATAGTGAGTTGAACTTCAGTATGGATTATCTTCCCCAAACTGATGACCAAATATGAGTAGACTACCCGAACACTTGAGGACATGTCGAGAGAATGCTAAATGGACTTCAAAAAATGATGGGATCAATATCTTCATTGGGTCTAGTTATCATACAACAAAAAATTCCACTCAATCATCCAAATGGATCCTTATGAATCCCTTTATGGTAAAAGGTGTAGAACACCGACATATTGGGATAATGTTGTGGAGCTAAAAAATCTAGGACTAGAAATAGTTTATAAAATTGTGGAGAAGGTTAAGACCATCTAGAATCACATTGAATCTTCTCATACTAGACAAAAGAGTCTTTTGAAAAATCATACATGAGACCTAGTGTTTGATGTGGGAGATATAGTATTCCTCTTTATATCTCCATGGAAGAGAGTTATCAGATTTTGTAAGAAGGGAGAGCTTAATCAAAGGTATATCGGCCCTTTTGAGATCCTTGATCGTATCAGAGTAGTGGCCTATTGACTAGAACTCCCATTGAATCTATCTCTATTACATGATGTGTTCCATGTACCACCCTTAAAGATATACATACCAGACCAATAACATGTACTCAATCTAGAGGTGGTACCATTGGAGAATGACCTCTACCATGAAGAGAAGCCGGTGAAGATCATAGATTATTGAGAAAATGTTCTTTGAAATAAGAATATGCTTCTCATCAAAGTGTTCTGGAGAAACCATAAGTTTGAAGAGGAAATGTGGTAATTAGAGGAAGTGTTAAGGTAGAGTTACCGTAATCCATTTAGTGTGGGAAAATGTAATTTCGATGGATAAATTTCTTATGGGGGAATATTTTAACGACCAAATCATTTGTGAATAAAATTTTCGTTATTTTAATGTCTGGTGGATATAGAAACTTCATTCACTATTTTTATTATTATCAATGGGAATAAATGAACATTTAGTAATAATACTTTTGATAATAAAGCCACTGAACTGTGATCACATGACTGATATAAATATAAGGTTTTTAAAAAAATCCTTTCAATACAGACACTGGAGAGGACGGCCTCATCCAGTAGACTCAAGTCATACGAAGATCATTTTTTCAGAGCTCAGAAAGAAGGTAGCATCACTAGGATTCTCCCTTGAGCAGGCCTAAGCCTAACTTCAACACATTATGCTTAAAAAGAATCACATATGGGAGAAGATCAAGTTAAAAGAGATTACAACCCAGGTGATGTTACCCGAGTAACCCCAAGAGTCTTTCACCATCACACACCTTACCTTTATGTCTTACTTGGGTGTTATAAAGGGTTATGTAAAAAGGTATTGGTTTCTTATAGTGAAATCCATTTTTTATAAATGAAAGTTTTATTTTTTCAGTTCTATTATGGGAATAATTTTTCTTTAAAAAGTTATGAATTTGATAAATTGATTCTTCAGGTAAAAATCTTAGATTTGAGAAATACATACATTATTATATTAAACTAACGATTTTGTTAGTAATATTACAAAATCAATTATTATAAATTATTATTAAATTAGTTCTTTATATTAAAATGAATAGGTAGTTTTATTAGAGTTTTATTTTTTAAACGATAAAACAGAATGTGTATTTTTAAAGAATTTATTTTAAAGAATTAATGAATTTTTGGGATAATAAATATTTTAATAAAATTTTATTATCAAATTATTTTTATGATTATTAAATTATTATATGATTTTTATAAAGTCAAATGTAGTTTTTTTAATATTTGAAAATAGCTTTTGTCAAAACCCGTGAATTTTCACTAAATGTGGATTTTCATTTTAAAAGTGAAAATTCATATATTTAGGCAATTATTTAGATAAATTGAATATTATTATTGGGATTAGGATAACTAAATTATCCATTAGTGAATTTTTCATAATTTTCGAAGATGGTCAAATTTGTTGGGTAAGAAATACATTGCGTTTAAATAAAATATGTAATTTATGACATCAGAATGACCCCAAAATGATGTAATAAGTACTATAATGGGTATTATAATCCAAATCTATATATTACCATTAAAATAATGAGAGTTTAAATTTATTTTACTTATTTTATAAAGCCTTATTGAATCCTCTAAAATGTATAATATATTTTATGATTTTAAATTCATTTTTTAATAATGTGATTAACCACCATATAAGCAAGTCTGATATTTTAATATGTTAAACCATTTCCATTATAAAATATTTTTTTACATTCTATGCTGTCAAAAACCATGGGAAAAAACCATAAGAAGGTTTGATGTTTTTATTATTTAATTATATAAATTCCAAAACCTAGGTTTGTGAAATATTAAAGAATTCCCCTCTCATTTCCTATATATACCCACCCTAGATCCCACTTCTGTTCTCTCAAAATACATGGAGGACGTCCCTACACATTCCTATCCTCTCTTCAACCCCCCTAGGTTCCCAATATCTCAAGAATCCACTATTAAATCTTTTGAAGTCACATACTCAAGTAAGGGATCCTCAATTTACTTCCTTTCTCATTTTTATCCAAGTTTCCCTATATTTCTACACCCTTTTATTTTTAATTAAAAATAATGAGGTATGATTTGTCACCTTCCCCATGAATCCATTGTTATGTTTGTATTATGGGATACCTATTTCTCTCTCATTAATCCCTCCCATGTACACATATTACCATGTTAAAATTTCATAACAGTTATTCCATTTCTCCCATTTCTTCAAGTTTCATTATTATATTATGCTTTTTATTTCCCAATTACTTATTTTGTGACATGTATTTATATGAACTAGTTACTTTACATTTTAGGTATGTATGATTAGATACCCCTTTCCCTATAATCAACCATTTTTATGTCACACTGTTAGGCACTCGAAATTGCACTGTGATTTTCCATACCAATATCATTGTACAGTTAATACCTTATCCATTTCTCTATCAAGTTTATTCCCCATTATACACATATACTTATTTATTGGGGACTCACATGTATGTATTTTTCATTGTTTTATCATGTAATAAAAGATTATGTTGAAAGAATCCATGTTATATGATCTATGTGGCACACATACTCATGAGGTTGAAATGATTGTGAATTGTTCCCCCTGATAGTGCTATCATGCATTGGGTAATTTATAGTATCATGATAAATTATTTTGGGATAATGGTTTACCTGATTATTTTATAGGACTTTTTTCTATCATTTTGGGAAAATATTTTACCTGATTCATTTATATTAATGATGTAGTGTTTTAAATAGATTCTACATTTCCAAGTTATAATGATCATTTTTTAATAGTCCTTTATGGTCATGTTTATCTTGTGCTCTATTAATATGTCTATTTCCAATGATGTATTTTATTCATTATGTTATTCCTTGTTTAGTCTATTACTAGGCTTTATATATCACCCTTTTCTTATGTATTTCCTCATGTTTTTCCATGTAATGCTAAGTACAATGGAATATTATGGTCCTGTAAAATTTGTTTTCAATAAAGATGATGTATTTTTTGTCTTAAGTTGTCATGTATTGTTCCAAATCCCCAAAGACACTAGAACTCTCGATATTTTCGATTGTATTAAGTTAATTTTTATGTAATAGGTCATTTTTCTATGTTTAATAAAGAGAAGGGTTGTTATAATCATCCTCTATTTAAGTCCTTCGGGATGTTTCATAAGGAGTTTGTGAATTCCAAAAGCCTATCATCTAGGATTTTCAAACGTGGTGTGAAGTAAGGCCTATCGACATCTACCTGGTTACATCGAGTCAGGGCTGATGAACCATTCTAGAGTTTTTACCCCTAGGTATATCTATTCGAGATCCACACCCACTTATAGTATCTATACAGGGATGTATTTCTAGGAAACCACTAACTCCATCCATTACAAACATCTGTGATATTTTCTTATATATTAAATCATGCTTATAATTATCCTTATATAAAACCCCAGAAATATCTTTTCAAATATACCTATAGATCTCACTAATGTTTTCTCATCCTAGTTTCCTAAATTTACTTAAATATTTTCTCAAATACCAACTATGGTTTCCCTATATTTTCATATAATAACAAAAAAATCACATTAATAGAATACCTAAACCAATAAACAAATAGAATCCCAAACACTATATAAGTCTAGTACATTTAGAGACACGAAAAAATAAAAAATGGTACATAAGAGAGCTTGATTATATCCCAGTAGGATCTTAATGAATTGACCCATTGTTATATATGTCAAATATAATACATTTATTCTAAACATTGGGAAGAAAACATAAAAAGGGGTGAGCCCAGATGCTCATTATGGGTAAAAAAGAGACACATGTAATCTTAAACATGAGTATAGGAGTATGAGAATGTGATGATAATATTATATTACCATACCATTAATAACAAAGATCATAAACATGAATAATGGAATAAACCTTGGTAGTTCATAAGATATGAATCATAAAAAAGTAAATAACATAATACATGAACTAATATCATGGTAATTAGACATTTAATTATGGCATGCATAGACATATGACATCCTTTCTTATAAGTCAATAATCATCTATAGAACTTATCAAGATATATCATTGGAACCACACCTATCGGGTGGAAAACACTAAAATCTTCAGTTGATGTACTTACCTTGTAAGGGATATGGTTTCCCCATATTCTAACATCGTGGTGACTACACCTACTGGATGAGAAACACCACCATATCAAGTCATAGTCATTTACATGCAAGGGACCAGATTTCCACATATTCCCATAGTGGATCAAGCACATAAAATTAATTCACATCATAGTCACATGAGATATATATCATTACCTAATTCACTGGAGGGAGATATAGGTCACAACAATATCATAATAAAATCATGCATACTTGTGCCACTGGATAAAAAAGCATTCATCGTATCAAAACCCATAAAAATAGATAGGTTTTATAAACATCCTATCATAATACCATGAAATTAAATGGGTGTCATAAATATGAAATTACATATTATCCTATGTAAAAAAGACAGGTTTTATAATTATTTCATCAAAGCCTAACCCATGAAAATAAGCGGGTTTCACCATTATAAAACTAATGGAAGAGGAACAAGTTCCATAAACATTATGTAATAAAAAAACCCATTGAGATAAAGAATATGAATCAAACCAATGAATAATTTCCTATGTGTTTATGAGTATAATCAAAAGATCTCTTGTTATTTGGAAAATAATTTTGAAATATATTTAATAGATATTTCTTGATGAAAATATCATTTCTTCTTTGAAAATGCTTCTTTAAAACATAAACCCATTTGAAAAAAAATTGGGAAAAATATTGAAAATATATAAATAATTTTTTGAAACAAATTTTCAAACCTTTTAATATGAAAACTTCTAAAGAGATATTGAAAATATTTTGAAAACCATTATTTTTGAAAACTTATATAAGAATCTTGAAAATGTTTTGAAAACCATTTATTTGAAAATAATTTGAAGACGTATAAACAATGATTGAAATTTTTTTGAAAATGATTTCTTTAAGGAAATTTTTAAATAAATAATAAAAACATTTTGAAAACTGTTTCTCATAAAATAATTTTATAACATATAAATAAATATTGACAAATTTTTGACAACTATATCTTTGAAAATACATTGAAAACATATAAATAAATTACGAAATAGTTTTGAAATCCTTTTTCATGAAATATGCTTAAAACAATTAATTTTCATAATATTAGGAAAAAATTTTATTTTAAAAAAGAACCTTATAATCTTTTATAGGAAGGATCAATGTATTGAAGGTCATGATAAAGGGTAAATCTATACATGTCGACGATTCATTTTTCACTTTAAAATGTTTAAAAAAGTTCCTTAATTGGAAAATGATAGGAAGGTTCATTTTAAAAAAAAATTGTTAAAAAGTTAAAATATGGGTAAAAATTTCATTTAAAGATCATAGTATAATTGTAGAATATTTTTTGAATCCTTTAATAAAACATGGTTTTGAAGGAACACAAAGTTCCGTCCAAAGAGAGACATAGAGACTTCTTTTCATAAAAGCATTTTCTTAGTTAGATAAAAGAAAATATAGTGGAAAAAATTTTATAATACATGTAAATATATTGAATAAAAAAAGGATAATAAAAACCATGATTTATCTAGAGATATGGATCCTAATATTTTATCAATGGAAGCATACTCATAAACAATCTTGGTAAAAGATGAGATTGTTTCAATATAATCTTTCCACATGGTTACATGGGATTATAATATGTGTGAAAGAATATGAACTTACATGAAGCTTAAAATATCATTAAAATAATTAGATTCATGATATTACATATCTAATACACCTCAAAAAATAATTTAGCTTCATAACAAAACATATTAATCAATGAAGTAAAATTGTGAACAAATTATATCACTGATTAAGTAACTTTAGAAACATAAAATCTTTGATAGAAAGATTATAAAATGGATATGTAAATACACATAAATTTTATTATAATATTAATATAATAAATTCATGGGAATAATATACACCACACATAATATTTGAGTAGTGAATAAGGCATGTTTTTCATGAAAAGAAAAAGCGAGATGAAATCACCTCACCTTGTGACTAAACTCTAATTGAACTCATTCCAAAATACTATATAATAAATTTATTTATATTATTCATATTTTAAATAACCATATTAATATATTTAATACCATATAGAGTTTTATAATTACATTTTATTACCTTCTTGGAAACAATTTGATGTTAAGGTTACGCTTTAGTTAATATTATTTTTATTTTTCATTTGTGTCCTAATTTGTTATATCTTTGTTCCCTATACAAATATAATGGTTTTTAGAATCTAAAACTTGATATAAATATCATCTATAATCATTATATGTTTATTATACTAATCTATAGAATATATATGTTATAAATGTAATACACCGTTCATGGAGACGGTAGGTCGTATGCATACATGAACATTGTTTCTGTTTTATTGTTATAATGAAAGAAAGAAAGAAAATAAAATGTGTGTAAATATTACTATAATATCCTTAAATAATAATAATAATTATATATATATCATTTAATTTCACTAAAAAATCCTTAATACATTCCATGTGTGTGAAAGAATCACATTTCTTGGAGGGGTTGTAGTTCACATTTCCTCAAATGAAATTATCGTATTACACAAGATATAAACCACAAAAGTATGATCAAAATCAAAATTATAGAAGAATAAATACATTATAAATATCATATATATCATATATAAATATTTTGGTCATTATAAGTTCCACCATGATAGGTGTTAAAGGAAAATAAACAATCCTCGTTTCGTGAGGCAGTATATTTCCATACACGTAAACAATATGATTGTTCCCCATTAGATTGAAGTGAGTGTGTGTTTAAGTGAAAAAAATTTTCATAGAAAATCATATTATATTTATGATACTATTTTTACTATAAAATAATGTAATTATAATAGTTTATGGATTTTATAATTTGAAATAAAAGAAAGGATCTTGAGGAGGGATGTTACCTCTTCTTGGGGTAACTAATTTTGGTTGTCACCAAAGGGCATCCTTGGATTTATTTATTCACAAAGGGAGGATTCAAGGAGTAATGTATTTATTTTTGGAATTTTATTGGGAATATTTTTTCCATACCAATGTGTTTTGAGAAGTGTGAATAAGACAGAGATGTGGTGTCCTTTTATATAGAATGGAGAGGACAAATATTGCATTTTTGAAAAAAATTAAGCGTACCTACATTTTTAACTAACATAAGTCATAACAAAACAAAAAACTAAATAATGGAAGGTTTATTTCTGTAATAGTATTAAAAAATTTGTTTTGGAAAAGTTTTTAGGTCATTTATTCCCTTAAGTTTAATGTTTGGTCCCTTATTATGTTTAATTTTTCATTGAAGAATATAATTAATTTTGACTACTTTCACTAATATTTTTGGTAAAAAAATCATATGATGTTATAAAAAATTATAAAATATGATTATTACAAATATTTAATCCATTTTTAAAAATTATATTCATATAAGTGGTATAAATTAATTTAAATTTAACCCCATAGATGGGATGACAAAGCGGGTTTTTAATGTAAAACCCTTTGAAAGTTTTTAATGTTCTATATTTAATTTCAACGTGAAATTGAGTCCAATTACCTAAATTTGATTAATTGATAAACATATGATATAATTAAACATTATAACCAATTTATAATGTAATTTAACTTTATAAATGAATTATATGACAAAATAGTTTTGAATTAAATTTCTGTATTTTCACTATTCATTAAAAAATGAAACTTCACATAAAAAGACCAAAAATTTACCCAAACCTAATATTTAAGTTTCTATTGAAAATATGATGTTTATTTTAAAATATTTAATCCTTAAAAGTTCCAAAAATTATATTTAAAATAGGTTCTTCATTCAAAGGTTATAAAATGACTTAATAAAAATATAGTATTGTATGCATAAAATTGGGCTTGTTTTTATCATAAAACAATAAAATATATTGGATGAATATAAAAAATATTTTTATAATATATATATATATATAAATGTATTAAATTAATATGACTCACTAATTGTAATTAATTTAATTTATTAGGTTGAAAAATTTTTGTGCATAAAATTAGTAATATTTTCCTTTATATTCAATGAAGTTTCATATTTATTTCAAATTCATTTGAAACCATAGAATTCAATTTATATTTTTTAAACCATAGATTTTAATTATTTAGTTAAACCTTTTTATAACTACTTGTTTAAGGGATAAGTTATAAAATTTTAATAATATATCAAAATCATTATTCAGTCTTCCATGTTACTCAAGCCATCGAGGAAAGTCTTTATTGGGTGTAACGCAAGATAACCATGGAGTTATGTATACATAATGACAATATTTATATTCTTTGTAGTGAACGGTTAATTTGTTTTGCATATAATGAAAGAAAAACATAGTGTTTAAAATAAAATAAACTATTTTTAGAGTTGCATGAAATGAAAATTATCAGAATGATTAAATTAATTCGAAAAAACATTTCACAAAATATTGGGGTTTTAAAACTTCTTATGACAATATCTATATACACCCAATCCTTTCTAACATATTATTACATTATTTTTAACAAAAATTCATAGAAATACAAAACAGTGAATGAAAGGCATAGAGTATTTTGATGTCTAGGTAGTTACACCATAAAAATTAAATTAATAACTATTTATTTTTATCTCCATAATGGGATCTTATAACTAGATGATAAAAAGTGGGTAATACATAGAAAAATGTGGTTGTCTAAATATCCTAATAAGAGAATAAGCATAAGTCATGGCCAATTTTGAAAAAAACATAACATGGTGGACAAAGTCCCACCATAAAATATGTTTACTCCCTATTCCCAAATATTAATCTCATGCAACAGAAACATTACCCAATAAATTAAGGAGAGATCTCAGTTCAAGAATTTTAAAATGTTCTGTATTTTTTGTTCTATAATAAGAAATCTATCAGGATGAAAAATTATAAGAGTTACCCAAGGATTGAAATGGTTTGTATATTCTTTCCACTTATCATAATGAAATTAAATTTCATAATGATTATGAATATAAGATGAAATTATATATTATGGAAGTAAATATCTTATAAAATAATTATAAGCCTCAAACTATGGTATTTTTTGGAATATAAACATTAAATGAGAATTATAAAACACGATTAAGGGAAATAAAAGTTCCCATTAATTGGGTTTTATTTATAATTATGAAATCATAAATGCATTTTGGGCTTGTATTACTAAATATAATGAAGGGATAATGGGATAGGCATGCATGTAATAGACATATATAAATAATTTTTAAGAAATACATAACATTAAAGGGAGAGATAAAGGGATTTTGAGAGAGACTGGTCATAACCCTAAGAAGAAGGGTGGTTCTGAGAGATCCCTTACATTAAGTCTTGTATTTCTTCATATATAAAAAACAATCCCTAAAAATTACACCAAATTAATTAAAATATAGGACCTTATACCAGTTTCTGTTTGGGAGGATTAGATACAAGACTTAAAATGTACAAAAATAAACTATAAGAAAATAAGAGACTTCATGTGCGCTATCTTCTTAAATGAAGAGGACACCAATAGGAAGTCTACCTATATAAAATATTTCAAAAAATGGGCTATCATTGGATATTAACAATAATGGGTTTTTAAACCACATATAAACCCTTTTAAAATATTCTTTTGAAAGTAATTTGGAACACACATTTTGAATTATCCTCCACTTTTGGAAGTACATACAACTTAAAATTTCTACATCACTTTTAAATTACTTATGTTAAAAATTAATTTAGAAATAATCCAATGTTTTTATTAAAATAATATGCAATATCCTAAAAACAAAACACCATTCTAAAGCCACTTGAATCATTGAAGGTAGTCTAGAGCCTTCCCACATAGCGAATATTAGGTTCACACCACAATTCCTATCCATATTTATAGCGATCAAGGATGAGATTTTTGAAAACATTTTACGCTTCCTTTACATATATATATATATTCACTAAAGTTTTTAACCTTGAAATCACAAAACTTCATTAAGATAAAAATTCCCACTTATATAAGTGTGTACATATAATTAAAAATATATGTGTATATGTATATGAACATTTATAAAACTTGCGGGTTTGGTTAAAACCAAAACCATTACCATAATAATTTACATAAATTGTTCAGGTATTCAATTCTTTTATCAAAAAATACATTTCTCATTATTATAAATGTTTATCCATTTTAAAATAATTATAATAAATAGTGATGTTCCTCACATAAAATTATAAAAGAAATATTTAAAATATAACACCTTCAATAAAACCCATGTGCTTATTAATTTTAAGGTTTAACCTTAAAATTTAAATTGAAACCATGATTTGTTATAAATTCAGCGGATTTCGATGTAATTCATAAGCACAAGGACATGATTGTATGTAGATGAAACATACTTAATTTCAATGTAACATATTGACATGCTATGCGCATTTTTGTTGAAGCATGGTGGTAAAAATTTTAACTTGTCAATAAACATTTTATCCTATATATATACTATGAATTTAAATTATAAATAAATGAAAATAATGTTTCCCATATATATATATATATGAAATCAAATTTATAATCCTCTAAATTGCCGAATAAATTCGTGTTTATGAAAATATTAATAAAATAAAATTTTCATTTTTAGCAATAGTTAAAACAAGGATTTGATACATATAAATATAATCACATTCATAAGAACATCTATGAAATAATATTACATATTAATTTATAGATATATTTCATCCATATATATATAATAATATATGATGTTATGTATATAAAATTATCTATTGCAACATAATTTTCATAAAACATCAATCAAACAAATAAAATAATTTACTACAGACCAATAACTAGAATCTAAAACTACATTTATTACACTCTTACAAATAAATTTGAAATTGAATAATCCACCCCTTAAAAAAATCACAATGTTTAAAGGTTTTAAATAAAGAAAACCCTTACACATAATAACCCCTTCTAAATAAAACTTGAATATGAATATTCTTAAAAATAGCTGCAGAATATGAACAAAAAATTAAATCAACAAAGGTATATAATTTCACTTACATGGTTTTAAAAATCAAAAAATTATATAGTTTTTAAAACAAATTAGAATTAAAAAAAACCAAATTATTTTCCATTATAGATCATAGTCAAAAAAATAAGAGCAAGGGCCATGATTTTGAAAATAAATTTAACTTCACCCTTACGGATGACCATGTCATCTATGAATGATAACAGCCCCCAAACACCCACATAAGAACCTTCACACACATAAATTTGAAAATAAATATAAGTACAAAATGATAATAAATAAACAACATCCCCAGTAAAAAATATAATTAAAATTAATAATTCCTTTACCTGAACATTATACTATAGCTGCAAGCCTTCGGTTATGAAGTGCATGCACACACACACACCCTCTCATGGACAGATATAATGGCTTTTCCCCCATTGAAATTTTGTTGGGCAAAAATCCCTCAAGGTAACATTGCAGCATTTTTGGGTTGATTGTGTTTGTTGACAAAGCAGGTTTCCATGGAGAATTGTCGAGTTCCCGAGAAGTTGTTGACATTCCATGTTGACAAAGAACTTTGACAAAGGAAAGGACGATCTGGAGGCGGTACAAAAGAGCAGTACAAGGTGGCGCCGTTTTCCAGTGTTTGCCAATTTTTTGGGCCTGAAAATCGCCAATGGAAAATGGAGTGATATGTTGTTGGCAAAGGTTGAGGAGAGAGAAATGAAGGAGGTGTGCGGAAAAATCAAGCGTGGCGCGCAAAACTAGAGGGTTGCGCGAAATCTTGAAGTGTGGCGCGCAAAACAGCGGGTTGCGCGAAATTGTATTTCGCGCAAAAGATGTTTCAAGGCCGAACGCTCGAAAATCGGTAAAGGCATGAGGCGCGCGAAATTTTGGAGGCGTGCGCGGAAAATTGAAGTGGCGCGCGAAATAGCAGATGAAGTATTTCGCGCAAGAGGTGTTACGAGGTCCGAAGCTCGTAAAATGTCAAAGGCATGAGGTGCGCGAAATTATGGAGCAGTGCGCGGAAAATGTTTGTGCGCGGAAGATCAAAGCGGATTACGCGCACAAGGAGGGTTTTTCGCGCGGGGTCGATTTTGCCTATAAATATGAAGTGACCCTCCTCCATCAGAGAGAGTTCAAGACATAGAAAATACCCGAGCTCTGGTGCGCGAAATTGAAGTTTGAAAGGGTGTTGCGCGTAAACTTAAAGTTTGCGCGTAAAGTCGGATTGCGCGAAAAGCAAAGGCTGCGCAGAAAGTTTGAGTTGGCGCGTAAAAGGAAGGTTGCGCGAAAAGTGGATTTCGCGCAGAAGCAGTGAATTGCGCGCAAGGCAGTTTTCAGGCTGCGCGTAAAAATTGAAGGTTGTGCGAAAAGTGGATTTCGCGCGAAAGCAGTGAATTGCGCGCAAGGCAGTTTCGAGGCTGCGCGTAAAATTTGGAGGTTGCGCGAAAAAGGAATTTCGCGCAAACCATAGAAATTGCGCGCAAGGCACCGTAAGGGTTGCGCGTAAAAATTGAGGTTGCCCGGTACATCCGGTGCAAAGTGAGATTCATCTGCGGGTGAAAGTTGGACTTCATCAGAGCATCTATATACAGAGGAAGATGCATTCCTTCATGGAAATGAAGAGACCTACAGGTCTATAAACTGTGAGTGAATCCCTTCCAAGAGCAGTGAGCTTAGGAAGAGGAAGAAGGTGATCCTCTCCACCGGCAGTGAGCCAGAGAGAGAGAAACAGGGAGTGACCCTTGGGAAAGCAGTGAGCTGACCCTAAACATTGTAAAGGCAGTGAGCCTGGGAATAGAAGTGATCTAGCCTGAACATTGTAATCCACAGCTAGTGAAGCCTAGTGGAATTTGGTACGAACCGGCAACTTGTCGGCGTATGCTCCTTGGACGTAGCCCTTAGCGGTGAACCAAGTAAAAATCTCTGTGTCTGCCTGCTTACTTTACTGCATTTCATTCAAAGCATCATCATCAGGTAAATGAGACAAGTGATCACAGTAACCACACAAGTGCAAACAAAGTGACCCTTGTAACAAAGAGGTCAAGATCCAGTGGGGCTGAAAGAACTTTGAAAAAGAATATCCATACCCTGATTCACCCCCCCTCTCAGGGTATATAGGCCCCTATTGGCCCTAACAATTGGTATCAGAGGGAAGGTTGTTGTTATCAGATTTGTTTGCTCCAACTTGGTGTAGTCGATCTGTGTGCATAAAGAATCAGTCTTCTCTTATCTCAATCAGCCATGGCAAAGGGAAAAACATCCAAGAACAAGCAGAAGTCAGGTGGTACTCCTCAGTGTGGAAGTGTATATGGAAAATGTGTGATTCAACTAAAGGAATCAAACAACTTGCTGAAGGAAGGCATGGATGAATCAGAAAGGGAAAAGATTGATTCACTCAATCATGATGTTGGAATGAGTAAAGTACATGAGCATCAGAGTGATAATGAAACAGAAGAAGAAATTGAAGGAAGAATAGATATGCGAGCTGAGTTAGAGGCTGCTCTTGAAGAGATAGATGTTTGGAGAGCCAAAACCAAGAATGCTAACAAAGTTGTTCGCGATGCCAAACTCTATATGCAGGAGCAGGAAGAAGAGAAGTCTGAGTTGATAAATAAAATTGAGAAACTCAAGTTATCAGCACCAGAGAACTCAGAATCAGTTAGTGAGTATAAGCTTAAGATTGAAGAACAGAAAAGGGAGATCGATGGCTTGAATAGAAAAGTGAAAGATCAATTCAAAAGCATCGAAGAACCGAATATTCCAAGTGATGTTGGAAACACTGAAGAAGCCAAATCTAAAGATATCCGGATCAAGGGATTGGAGATTGAGGTCAACAAGCTAAAATGTTTAAATCAAAGGCTTATTGATATAGTTACTGACCTAACAGAGAAGAATGATTCACGTGCTGAAGAGCTGCAGAAGATGGCCAGAATGAAAGGAAAACAAAAGGCTGGTGATTATGAAGAGAGTCAAATGTCAGATGAAGCACAGAATCATAAAGCCAGAAATAATGATCTAGCAGCACAGTTGTCTGCAGAAGTTCAGAAAAATCAAAGGCTACAACAAGAGAATGCATGTTGCTCTGACTCTGTCGCTCAAGAAAAATTGAAGGTAAAGGAGAAAAATGACATGGTTGATAAGCTGAAGCATGAACTGGAATATGAGGTAAGTAGAGGGAAGCTTCTCAAGGAAAAACATGATGTCCAACTTGAATCAAGGGATATGAAGATTCAAAAGTTGGTAGAAGAGCTCGAATCAGTCAAGCAGGAAATAGAGAAGTCTAAATCCAAAGATAAGACCAAGTTGAAGGATGCACTGCACTTGCTATTTGATCATCCTTCGACAAGTGATGATAAAATGAAGAACAGATATGCTGTTTCTGAAGAGAAACAACATAATATTTTCTCAGCTCAAAGACCAGCAAGTTTTGGAAATGCTGGCATTGGATATGATAATTCCACTCCTATGGACGATAAGAAAAATGCAGTGAAAATTTACAAAGGTAAGAAAAATCATGTAGGTGCTGGAGATAGGCCTATGAGGATAGTTTCAAGGAGTGATGATGTGTGCTATTTCTGTGGAGTTCATGGCCACACATCAAGCTTCTGTACAGAGGCTCTGGAGTACATTTCAGGCTGTGAAAAGAGAGACATTAATAAATCTAAGAACAGGAAGAAGCATCATGAGAAATTAGAAAGAAGAGCTTCTCAGAGGAAAGCATATATTAGATGCTATTACTGCGGAAGAATGGGACACACCATGAGCATGTGTCAGGAAGCTCAGGAGAACAATATCAGAGGAAGAACTCAAGGTGCATCAACATCTCAGCAGAGAGATGATGAAATAAGGTATGCCTTTGAGGGAAAATGTTTTATATGTTCTCACTATGGGCACATGGCGAGACATTGCAGTAAGAAGAAAGCAGGAAAGGGAAAGGAACAAGAAAAGAGATCTCCACCACAGGAAGTGTACAAGAAAGAAGCATGTACTGGGAGACAAAGTGGTAAGGAGAAGAATAGGCTTCGAGCCTCAGGGAAATCACGTGGAGCTGAACGAAAGGTGTATCAGTCACCTCCTATGCCATACTCACAACAGCTCTCAAGGAGAGAATGTGAGCAAACCTGGAAGATTAAGGGGAGATCTACTCCAGTGGTGATAAAGAAGAATGGACATTCAATGGAGGACCCACCACCGATGAAAAATAGGGTGGTGACTCATAAATCTGATAAAAGGCAGATAAGCAAAGAATGCATCGAAAAATCCACATGTCATGTTTTGCAACGAGAAGTGGAAGAAAAAGGCAGATCACTACAATGGACAAAGAAGACAGGGAAGATGACAAGAAAGGAAATTCCTGCACCGAGAAACAATAAAGGGAAATGGAATTTCGGTAGAACATCAAAGATCGAAATGTGTACCAGTTGGTCTAAACCCCAGATTGTGAGAAAGGCCAAGTCTGCAGAATCTTCATATCAGAAAAAGGCTCAGAATGTGAGCAAAGAATGCCTTGTCATATGGCCAGAACAGTTGAAGTTGGTCAGGCAGTTGGAGGAAGCAAGAAAGGATTGTGATGCGCTCCAAGAAAGAATCAAAGGGTTGACCCATCAGGATCAACCATCATCCTCATGTTGAGGATTCTAGAAGATTCCCCTCTCCTTATGTATATAAATGCTATTAACTGATGATTCTTGTGTTTCAGGTTTTAGGGAGATACAATCCAAGGGGAAGTGGCATCTAAGGATGCGAAGTGGAGAAATGATATGCTCAAGAGTCTCAATTGATTCAAATCAGATACTAGAGTTGTAGAATAAGGAGAGCAACAGAGCATAATAGGAAGTGATTGTGTTATTAACTTTATCTCTTGTTTCCTACACCGAGTTTCAACTCCGTAGGCTTAGAGATTTTGTTAGTGGCTCAAATCTGATTGGAATATGAGAACGAATGATGCATGAGGAAAATACGTGTTATGGGTCTAAACTGTTGGGCCTAACCCCAGGAAGTGTTGCATAACATAGGGGGAGCATTCAACAACAAAATCAGATGCCAGATCCATCAAGGAAATAATTGGATGACCCAGCTCAAGAGTTGTCTATCGAGAGAAGACATACTATGGGAGAAGCAGCAGTGATCAAGCATTTCATGCTTATTTATTTTGATCTAACATTGTGGTATCAGCTGATTGTTTTTCAGGATACCAAGAAGCTGCGAAAAGTAGCTGAAAGAAATGAAGCCACTGAAAAATGAGTCAGTGAACAATTTCCTGACGAAAGTGTTGAGGAAGAAAGCAACACAGGGGGAGAAGAACTGGCTGAGGGTGACTCAAAATAATATACTGATGATGAGTACAAGGATGTAAAATCCTTATCTGCACAAAATATAAAGAATCGAGCTGAAATTGACAGGCAGACTATCATCAGTGATCAGTGAGATCCAGTTCAGACAAAGAGAATGAAATCACTACAGCAGACATCATTACTATCTCAGGTTGAGTCGAAATGATTTGCTGATGCAGCTGAAGATGAAAAACCGGGATCATACCATGAATGAAGCGATAGGTCAGAATTGAGAAGAATCAGACCTGGGAAATTGTTTCGAGGCCAGATGATAAAAACGTCATCAGGACAAAATGGGTCTATTTAGACAAGATGAACGAAGATGGCACAATGATTCGAAACAAAGCACGACTGGTGTGCAAATCATACACCCCAAGAGAATGGTACTGAAGGCTATATCAGTATTTGAAGAAGATTGGTTTTCAGTGTGGTGGATTTGATTACAATCTTTATTTCAACAACAATAGTAATCAAAGGATGGTGAGGCTGGTCAAGGAAGAAGACATAATATTTGGAAGATCAGATGAAGCATAGTTACACAAGGCAGGAATGGAACATTCATTTCTGAATCCGAGTATGCCAAGGATGCTTTGAAATGATTTGGAATGGAAAATTCCAAGGAGATGAAGACTCCGGTTTCTAACCGGATGAAATCATCAAAAGATGACAGTGGCAGGGCAGTTAATATCACAGAATACATGCAAATCATTGGAAGTCTGTTGTACTTAACCGCAACAAGGCCTGATATTGTTTTTGCCACATGCCAAGCAGCGAGATATCAGAGTAATCCCAAGGAAAGTCACATGCTTGCAGTGAAAAGAAACTTCGGTATATCAAGGGCACAGTGGACTTCGGCTTGACATACAATGACAAATCTCAGACAGAGTTATTGGGATATACTGATGCAGACTGGGCCGGTTCAGCGGATGATAGGAAACCAACGTCAGGTGGTGCTTTTTATCATAATGGATTGTGTATTTCTTGGCTTAGCAAGAAGCAAGATTGAATTTCATTAAGCACCGCAGAAGCTGAGTACATTACGGCCACTCAAGCATGCACACAGTTATTGTGGATGAAGCAGCAGCTTAAAGATATGGGAGTTGAAGTAAAGTCTCCGATTGGAATCCAGTGCGATAACTCAAGTGCTATAAATCTCAGCAAAAATCCCGTCCGTCACTCTAGGACAAAGCACATTGAGATAAAGTATCATTTTATCAAGGAGAAAGTTGAGCAGGGGATCGTGAAATTGGAGTATGTGCCTACAGAACTACAGGTTGCAGACATTCTGACAAAGGCCTTACCCAAGGAAGCTTTTGAAAGGCATCGACTGGCTCTGGGAGTTCAGTCAATTCCCCACACTTGAAATAGTGTGGATATGGGACCCCCCCCCCCTCTCCCCGAGGTATGGTGTGTTTTTCCCTCATGTGCTGATATGTGTTCTCTACTATGTTACAGACTACAAAGGCGTGACCTTTGGGTTCGTTGACAAAGGGGGAGAAAAGTGCTTGAAAAGTGCTTGACAAAGGGGGAGAAAAGTGTTAGTTCAAGAGAGAAAATAGTGCGGAGATTTGATAAATCATAATTGATACGGGGAGAAGCTGACAGGTGGAGCAGCCAGAAAGGGGGAGCAATGAGAAAGGGGGAGAGTGTTTAAAATCTGACGATGCTAGACGTGATCGATCAAATCATAGAAATCACGACAGCTGAGGATCGTGATAAAAGCAGAACAGTGGTGTTGGAATGGTGTGAGACAGTGTCCAGCTATCAACAATTGGTATCAACTTAAGAATTCACCAATTGGTATCAGTGTGGTTCAACAACCGGTTTTTTTTCTTTTAAGAATTGGTATCAGGGTGGAATCGACAATTGGGGTCTGACATGAAGTGATTCATTGATGAACTTTTCATTCTACTCTTGTTTCTCACGCCGAGCATTGCTCATGTGGGCTTAGAGTACATGTTAAGTGAATCCTTGAACGCTATCATAATCGCAAGAGGCGAATGGTGGTAGCAGCTGGAAGAAGACTCAGTGAGGTATCAAAGTGCAGAAAATATTTCTGAGCAGAGTTGTGAAGAGTTGTCAACAAACCCAAAGGGGGAGATTGTTGGGCAAAAATCCCTCAAGGTAACATTGCAGCATTTTTGGGTTGATTGTGTTTGTTGACAAAGCAGGTTTCCATGGAGAATTGTCGAGTTCCCGAGAAGTTGTTGACATTCCATGTTGACAAAGAACTTTGACAAAGGAAAGGACGATCTGGAGGCGGTACAAAAGAGCAGTACAAGGTGGCGCCGTTTTCCAGTGTTTGCCAATTTTTTGGGCCTGAAAATCGCCAATGGAAAATGGAGTGATATGTTGTTGGCAAAGGTTGAGGAGAGAGAAATGAAGGAGGTGTGCGGAAAAATCAAGCGTGGCGCGCAAAACTAGAGGGTTGCGCGAAATCTTGAAGTGTGGCGCGCAAAACAGCGGGTTGCGCGAAATTGTATTTCGCGCAAAAGATGTTTCAAGGCCGAACGCTCGAAAATCGGTAAAGGCATGAGGCGCGCGAAATTTTGGAGGCGTGCGCGGAAAATTGAAGTGGCGCGCGAAATAGCAGATGAAGTATTTCGCGCAAGAGGTGTTACGAGGTCCGAAGCTCGTAAAATGTCAAAGGCATGAGGTGCGCGAAATTATGGAGCAGTGCGCGGAAAATGTTTGTGCGCGGAAGATCAAAGCGGATTACGCGCACAAGGAGGGTTTTTCGCGCGGGGTCGATTTTGCCTATAAATATGAAGTGACCCTCCTCCATCAGAGAGAGTTCAAGACATAGAAAATACCCGAGCTCTGGTGCGCGAAATTGAAGTTTGAAAGGGTGTTGCGCGTAAACTTAAAGTTTGCGCGTAAAGTCGGATTGCGCGAAAAGCAAAGGCTGCGCAGAAAGTTTGAGTTGGCGCGTAAAAGGAAGGTTGCGCGAAAAGTGGATTTCGCGCAGAAGCAGTGAATTGCGCGCAAGGCAGTTTTCAGGCTGCGCGTAAAAATTGAAGGTTGTGCGAAAAGTGGATTTCGCGCGAAAGCAGTGAATTGCGCGCAAGGCAGTTTCGAGGCTGCGCGTAAAATTTGGAGGTTGCGCGAAAAAGGAATTTCGCGCAAACCATAGAAATTGCGCGCAAGGCACCGTAAGGGTTGCGCGTAAAAATTGAGGTTGCCCGGTACATCCGGTGCAAAGTGAGATTCATCTGCGGGTGAAAGTTGGACTTCATCAGAGCATCTATATACAGAGGAAGATGCATTCCTTCATGGAAATGAAGAGACCTACAGGTCTATAAACTGTGAGTGAATCCCTTCCAAGAGCAGTGAGCTTAGGAAGAGGAAGAAGGTGATCCTCTCCACCGGCAGTGAGCCAGAGAGAGAGAAACAGGGAGTGACCCTTGGGAAAGCAGTGAGCTGACCCTAAACATTGTAAAGGCAGTGAGCCTGGGCATAGAAGTGATCTAGCCTGAACATTGTAATCCACAGCTAGTGAAGCCTAGTGGAATTTGGTACGAACCGGCAACTTGTCGGCGTATGCTCCTTGGACGTAGCCCTTAGCGGTGAACCAAGTAAAAATCTCTGTGTCTGCCTGCTTACTTTACTGCATTTCATTCAAAGCATCATCATCAGGTAAATGAGACAAGTGATCACAGTAACCACACAAGTGCAAACAAAGTGACCCTTGTAACAAAGAGGTCAAGATCCAGTGGGGCTGAAAGAACTTTGAAAAAGAATATCCATACCCTGATTCACCCCCCCTCTCAGGGTATATAGGCCCCTATTGGCCCTAACAAATTTCATAGTGAATCCTTTTAAAGAAAATCATTCCTACTGTGTACAACAACACTAACACGGATTGAAAATAAATCTAGGTAAATAGTTTTAGACATCAAAAATATTGAAATGTTTATCCAAAGATAATGAACACAATAAAATTTACCTAAATAATTTAAAACAATTGGATTGTGACTACAACAGATATGTGATAATATTTTAATTCAAAATCAATACACACATGTTAGAGAAAATCAGGTATTGATGACTAATATAATAAAAGGAGGCATGAAAACAGTTCATTCGAGATCCTCAACTGGTTTAGAAAAAAATATTAAAAGAAAATAGGACACCTTCCTCACCTTAGATCCAGAAAACCTAAAATGAAAACCTATATGTGAAAACCCAGATGATGTCACCTGAACACTGTTCTCTTCCTCACCCATGTTCAGATACCTTGCATTGGACTCTTCATCAACAATGATGATCCCTAAAAATCAACCTATACACCCCTGATGATATTGACTCCAGCCATTTCATGGCTCAATTCGAAGGTGTGCTTCCTTGATTCATCCTAGTGCTTGAAAAACACCCGTATGAGGCCACAACATAGTTGTTGCTTCCTCTTCTCAGATGTGGATGACACCCCCCATTGAAATCGTATCTACAAACTCGTTTAAAAGAAACCTTATCCCCTTTAGAAAAGGATCATCCACCCTTTTGTTTTCTTCATTATTATTTTATATTTTAAAAAATTATTATATTATTATAACATCAAATAATTTTTTGAAAATAAATATTTTCATTAGAATATTTGTAATACAAAATAATTATTTTACGAAATAATTTATTAAAAATTTACAATTAAAAACTAACATTTCAAATATATATATATATATATATTAAAATTTTATTTATTTATAGTATTTTATCAACTATCGTTTTGATAAAAATAAATTTTTTTATTCAAAAATAATAAATATATTCACGTTAAAAAATTATTTAATACAAATATAACTCTATAAATTTGATTTGAAATCCAGATAATTATCAATAAGCATAATTATCTTACTTAATTATCATTAATTTAATTAAAATAGCTAATTTAAATCATTATATTTCAAGAAATCCACTAAAAATATTATTTTTTTTGTTCATTATAAATAAATATATCTATCAAATTTTTTATATAATACTATTATGCTTCAAATCCAAGGATGTCACATCTTATAGGGGAAAAAATCATGAATAACAATTATAGATATATTATAATTGTATTATAGAACCATAATCATATAAATAACACCATTTATGATTTTTTATAACATCTCACAAACCATTTATTAATAAATCATTAATAAAATTAGTTTTGTGGGTTATTTTTCAAGCGTGTTTTGGTTTTTAAGTCTCACTATGTGTACCTTTATCATGGTTAAATAATATATAGATTTTTAACAACGATATTAATATAAGATATTTTCATTATATTAATAATTAGATACATAAATTATTTTTATGGATAAGAAAATGAATTCCACCATTCATTAAGACATTAAGGTGTACGTATGCATGAACATTATTTTTGTTTCTGATGTATGGAAAACAATAATGGTAAATAATATTTCACCTTAAAATAACCAATTTATATATATATATATATATATTATCCATCATTATAACCTAGTGTGAGTAGCTGTTATGGAAGTTGAATTACATTATTTTCACGAGGCGATAGTTCTCTGTACAGATGAATGTAGATTTCATTTACCATTTGATAGAAGGGGAGGTGGATGTAGTTGAAAACAAAATATTAATATATAAATAATATTTTATTTATTATTTAATCATGTTTTAATAATATTTAAAGGAGTTATAATAGGAAAAAAAATCTAAAATAGTTGGCTAAGGACTATAGCTCTTCTATAGAGATCTTCATTTTCATTACATCGTAAACCCCCAATAGTTGGTATTCTTCTAAAAATAATTCCTATAAAAAATGATTAGGTGATTTAGGAATATATTTGGGTAGGTATTTGATGAAATAAAATCATTTTTATGTATTAATAAAAGAGGATATGTTGTTCCCTTTTATAGGTGAGGGGAGGGGAACTACTAAAAATTACCAAAAATGTTAAATGGATATACATTATTTTTCATTGAAAAAAATATCAAAACTAATATAATTTAATTATATGATAAAGATTGGTCAAAATAATATCATATAATAATTTTTTCACATTTTGATTAGTTTTTTACCCATATATCTTTATTTTTACACACATTAACCCTTTTTGAAAATTTCTATGATAATAATGTTTTTCAACACTTAAGGGTCCATAAATTGTGTATAAATGGAAAATTGGGAAATAAATAGAACATAGTTGGTATTTAAAAACATATACATATAATGTTCCAAAAAATAGGTCTTCTGGGAATTTTCATTCATTTTAAAAAATATTATTCACTATAAAATAACAATAATGTTTTTTGGAACTATTCATTTAATTTTACTTTGACAACAACATGAAAATAATGAAATTAGAATCTAATCAAATCATTTTTTTTATTTTTAGAAAAATTTAATAAATGGCCTATCAATGTTGTGTTATCGTTTAATGTATTACTTCATCCTTAATTTTTTTTAAACAATTCATGATAAAAAATTAATATTTAACTTATAAATAATTATTTGTAATCAAACATATGTTTTATTTATCCCTATACAAAAATATTATAGATATTTAAGAAAAGAATGTGACATTTTTTAATTTTTTATTTACTTAAATATTATAACATTAAAAATTATATACATATGGAACCATGTTCCTATATTTTAAGAAATTGTATAGACATGTCCCAACTAAACGAATCTAATAAAATAAAGGAATGTTTTATGGTCATTTTTTATTCCTTATCATATTACTTTTAATTACATGATTATTTCATATGGTTATTGTTAATAAGTACCTAAAAAGTGAACTTTTTAACAAATCTTTCCCATGTCATAATAGCAATTAACTTCTTAGGATCAACTTAGATACCATGTTACAAGACCACATATCCCAATGAATTCACTTACTAAATCTATAAATCATGTTTCAATAGATTGTAATAAAGTCGGTGAATTCTCAACAATTCAAAAATATCCATTAGATGATTCATATGATCCTCCTCAAACAAAGAGTAAATTTGGATGTCATCCATAAAGGACACCATCATTTTATCAAGATACTAATGTAATATCTTTCTCATTAAATATATAAAGACCAGACGATAATTAGTTAGACAAAAGGGCATGAAAGGATACACATAATGGCCAATCCCGTCTTCGAATGGCAATTTTATGAATCTTATATTATTTTATTCACAACTTGTGATAACCAGATCGAAGATCAATATTCAAAAAGCACCTCAACCATTTTAACTAATCAAGATAATCATAAATACATGGTTACATATATTTTTCCATTACCATAACCCAGTTTAGTTCCTGATAATCAATACATAGGCGAAGTGTTCCATAAACCTTCTTAGGAGAGAGAACATTAACTACCCAAGGTGACACAAATGGGAATATAAATCCTTTATTTAATGGACCATCCTACTGGGTCTTAAACTCTATTAATTCAACTATTTATATATGGTAATAAGGTATATATATCATCTAATTACCATACATTAAATCAATAGAATGATTTACACCCATACGGATGGAAAAAAAGAAAAGATAGAAAGGAAAATGTTGGAGAACTCAATGAAAAATGGATAGAGATCATCAGTCCAATATTCCTACTCTAGATCAAAATAGAAAACTAATATTACTTTCCCAACCTCTGTATAAAATTGTTCGGCTCCACTTGACCTCAGATACCACTCTCCTTGAAAGATATAGAACACCCTATTTGATGTGGTAAAGAAGATCCATCAAAGATAATAATTAATTATGGCCTTATTAGAAATGATCCTATCTAGAAAGAAAATAAAATCAAGTGTTTTCATTTTAATAATAGTAAAATTCCATGAAATATCTATTTCAAATAATTGGAAAACATAGGTTAGAATATTAATACCCTTTTCTCTCTTCATTCCAATGTGCTTCAATCACATAAGACAAATGTTTCGAAGGAAGATTGGGTAGGTTGATAATGCAAGTCAAAATAAATGAATTAGATTCACTAGTATAAAATAAAACAAAAATTAAATATGAAGTAATACTAATGGTAAATCTCATAGTTACTGGACCTCTATTAGTTTCCTCTGGAGACTCTTACACTATATGAAGAAGATTGGTCTAGATGCCTATGGTGGAAACCCCTTATCTATTTATGTATATGATTTCACTATAGTAATTTTTTGGATGATAAAAACTTTCCACTATGTCGAGAATAGAAGATAGAGAATAATTTATTGAAGTGTCCTAGATACCCACAAGAGCTGCAGATCTTGGGTACCTTAGTGAAAACCAATTTTCAATTTCTAGGCTTTCTACACCAAACATAATTCAAAGGGCCTTTTCTAGGCCCTATAGATGGGTTGGAAGAACCCTATTATCAAGATCCACTCATAGAATCACCACTCAATGTCTTTAATATAGAGGAAATCACAAAAAAGACACTATGAGAGAAAAAGACTCTCATCAACATTGATATACCAGGAAGATCAAGTTCAACAACCAACAAACTATCTATAACATATGTATAAGAGTAAATATTAATAAAGTAAAAATGAGAAAACACAAAAGATCAGAGGAATACCTAAAACCATCATATATTCTTCTCATTTGATAAAATCTTTGGTGAAAATTGTCAATGCTTATAAAATCACTTTTCATACTCCATCACAGTCTTGTAAGTCTTTTAATGTTTGAAAAACTTTTATCCCTCAACCAACACCGTAAACTAGGTATATAAATATTGAGTGAAATGAATGTTACTATACTTCCAATTTAATCCTGCATTTTTTCCCACCACCATCGAGTTTGAACTTTTCCTTTTTGGTACATTTTGGTTGATTGCAACACACATTAACTTAATATCTTCAAGAGTTTTCCTAAAATAAAAGAGAATATCTATCATTATCAACATGTCCTCACCCTCTTGATGATTGTTAGATAAATCGAAACAATATTCTTTCAGATGATGAAACTTTTAATCATGATTATTAGATTCATCACTTTAAAGTTCCAACAATAGACCACATATGGGAACATGTGTGGGGGAATGTCACAGATCTTGGATAACACACATAATAATCTAAACAAGGTTAGATTTTGTGTAAAGATTCTATAACGATGTCTTACCAGTGGCTTCCTCCTGGGGCCTATTCACACATCTCCTCATAGAAATTATGCTACACCAAATAAAAAAACAACATTTATGACATAAGAAGATTACCTAGATCAACAACTCAAATAGGATCAAGAGAAAAATTGATCTCTATAGATGAGAAAGTTGTGTTTGGATTTTAACCTATCTGAATAAAAATTAAGGAAAAGATAATAATTAGATAAATTTGTTCATCAAGAAGCCATTACCAAGCCACCCATGGTGACTTATGGCTCATTACAATGATATATATCTAGGAACTTTCTCATAAATACCTTATTGTTTCCTTACAAGATACACCAAACTACATAAAGACATCAAGAAAATATGCTTATCCAGCACATTTGATACCACTTCTTCAAAAAATATCCTAGATACACTTGTACCCTCATACATTATCCCGAATTTACATGGATTTAATGGAATCCTTCATCTTCACTATTTGGATACAAGAACCATGAATAATACAAGATAAAAGAGGGTACACATTTTCCACAGAACAATAGATGATAAAAGATACAAGTTAGTATGCTCAAAACTCCATAGAGGTAATGTATCATAATAAAAAAGGTATAATAAAAACCCAAAAATATAAATTCATTATAGTAAAATGAATATAAAACGATAACACAAATGTATGAAATGATACATTAATCTAAGAATAAATGTTCAAGAAAACACCCCTCCTCCAAGAGGAACATTCCCTATTCTCATACGTAGAATAAGGAAATATATAAATGCCCGAACGGAAAATGTATTTTGTGAGCTACAAAGACCAGCAGGGTCCCACCAAGTGTTCTATAACAATATTTCATAATAATAAACTAAATAATGATTTCAAGTTTGACATAACAAGGTGTGGAAAAACATTTTCATATTTAAAACAAAACAATACTTCATTTCAAATGATGTAAAACATTTCAAACATGGATTAATGAAACATTTTATATTGAAAAAAATTAAATAAATCAACAGGAATAGGTAAAACAGTTTCATATTCAATTTCATATATATATCAAAATAACCAAAAAAATCCCCATAACCATCATCCATGTGGTAAAATATTTTTTATTTATTGGATCCCCACACATATCATATCAATGATAATTGAAATATGTGTACACTTGTCCCATAAGATCTGGACGAATTCTATTTATCCTCATCCGATTGAAGATAATTACATCTGAACAATATGTTTTTAGAGTTTCCATTGTCAATCCATTTCTCGGGAATAATCAACCTAATGTTCTTATACCAAATAACCCACTAACTTCCCATTCTCACATGTTTTTAAGAAATCAATTGAAAAATTAAAAATATGTATATTTTTAATGAATCATCCTTTACAATTCTATTTCCATATTTTCATTTTCAAAATTCCAATTCAGTTCCAAAAAGAAAATAAAATTTTTTCATAATTTCATTCATTTTTATTAAATAACCAATCATAGGTTTTAATCTTTTCAAATTAATCCATTTTCTAAAAATGATTATTTAATCAATTCATCAACACCATAAATTTTAAAATAGATTACCAAAATTGAAATTCAATTTTAATTGATTATTTTCCACTAATATCCATGTCTTTTCAAATTTCAATTCCAATTCACATCAAATTGCATTTTAATAAATAAATTTAAAAGTAATTCAAACCAATAAACAAATTTATGTTTCAAATAAATTGAAAATCTCAATACAAAGACCTACCTTTGTCACGTAGATCACATATCAAACATACCCACAACTATATTTTCCGATGACGAAATATGGAAATAGGGATATTCAAATCCATACTAGAATTAAGAACCATTAAAATGAGTTATTCTCCCTCAAATTCATTTTTCTCTATCAAAATCGAAATTGGACTAAAGGAGAGATCATGAGAAACCCTGGAGAGGAGATTCATATACCCAGAGGTGATCAAAAGTTATCCTCCATGATTGGATCCATCACAGAATTGGTTTAGAGGAGCCAAAATTTGAAATTTATGGTCCGTAAAGCCTATGAATTCTATTTTTGTCATATTAGGGTGGAGTGGAGGTTTAGATGGGTGATCAAGAATTTTTTATAATTTTTCAGAATAAAAATATCCCATTTGAATGGTTGGTTGTGTAAGGCTGGATAGTTAAAAAACTAGGTTCCCTAACCACTTATCCCACCTTGACTCACTATCCAAGGTGAAATGTTTCTACTAGGTGGAAGCATATTTTTTGAAACTATGTTCCAAAAGTAAAAACCATCACCGTCCAGGGTTGCATGCTCTGCACTAGAGGGGAACATGGTTGGAAAAAATGTGTTCCAAATGTGAATAACTTTAAAACCTCCAAATTTTTCCAAAAAAATACTGGAAACAAACAGAGACATTCCCCAACTAAAGAATGTTAAAAAGGAGGGCTAGAGATTACATGGAAACGGGGAAGAGGATATTCCACATGGTTTTATTTTAAAATACTAGGGTGTCACATCCTTACTTCATAGTGATAAAGTAAAACTATATTTTACTCTTTTCACCATAATATCATAAAAAATGGCCAATATATTGTGATATATCAATATTTTAAATCTTTTATAACATATCACAATCAGATATAGAATTTTTAAAGTATCCATATCCAATGTTTTTATAGAGTAGGTTATAATCCACAAACATCAATGTAACATAGAAACCTAGATACATATAGTCTATGAACATTAACTCTATTTTAACATCCTTTTACCTTGATCATGTAATTTGACACCTTTTTTAAGATCTATTTCAGTTAAAAATATTTTTATGGGATCTTTCTAGGTTTACTATAGATTGCAGAATAGGTACACGTTGTGTACCTATAGTACACGCTGTGTACCTGATGTCAATTTCAAGTCATGAATGGGGATTTCATTCCATGATCTAGTACAAGTCGTGTACCTAAGGTACACATCATGTAGTGGTAAAATATAATTTTTTAACCCGAGGTGATGAGTTTTTTGGCATACTTCTTCTGCATGGCCTGCACGTTGCGACCAGGGGGAACACATCATGACCTAGAACACGCCAAGGTTAAAACCATGTGTTTAGAAGTACCACTCATTCTTTAATTCCCATACTTTAAGGATCTCGACCCTATACTCTACCAAGGTGATTTTAAAAGTCATACCACCTTCTGGTTCCATCCAATCAGCTTCAAATCTTCATTGAATATGTGGTGTGATTTCTGGGTAAGGGTTATCCCTCATTATTTGAGTTTCTCTCATTATATCCTTGTGGGTTTCTAACATATCTCCTTGGTATTGATGGATCCATGTCTTGTGGTGTTGGATCATGCTACCCGGTAGAGTTTCAAGGTATTCTAAACCTTATTTTTCATTGATGGGTGTGGTTGTGAGTGTTGTTCTTTTGGAAAGAGGTAGGTAGTTCCCTCTGGATTTTCTAAATTGGTAAATATTGTATTTCATGGTGGATTTCAATAGCTAATTTAAGTTAAAATTATAAACCTCGTATTCAATTTCTTTGATAAGACCAAATTATAATGAATTGGGTGATTTGAAATTGTTTTGGCACATAAACTTAGAAAACCCATGATCTTATTGAATTGGGTGGTTTTATGGAAATTGGATGATATAAATTATTCAATTTAAATTGTGGATTTGATGGAAATTTTTTCAATTAAAATTTTGAATTTCATTGTAGATATTAATTGAGAAAGTTCTGGAATTAGTTTTGAATAGATTTCAAACTCATAAAAATGTCTTAAAATCATTTGATAGAAACCCATTGGTTTTATCTTGTTAAAGAAAGAATATTATTTAATAGAACCTATTTTTGTTTTAAATGGAATGAAAATTCAAATTTTTGAAATAGAATAATCGGATTTATCATATTTTAGATATTCAGACAATAGTTCTCCCATCATATAAGAGATCATGAAATCCTTGGGTAGTTAGTGATTCATTTGGATACATTCTATGTTATGACAATGTTCTAAAATATTCAAACAGTGTGTGACATCCCCTATGGGTTGGTGATGTGTCTCCTTTGGCCAGTTTCTTAGTGACATCTATAGAAACATTTTTTTAAGTTCACATAGAGAGTATAGAATCCTATAGATGGTTAATACTATCATACCTTTTGGAAGATGACCTTTTTTCTCACTTGTTTATTTATATTTGAGATATAAATGTATGTCGATATTTGTTTGAACTACTTTAAATACCTTATGAATTTATATATAATATTTTATTTAAATGTATTACAGAAGTATTTTTTTAAAAAAATTTTACATCTCGTCTAATTTAAATAATGTATGTTGAATGTAATTTCCATCATTTTGAAAATGTATGACATGTTTTTTTTAAGAATTATTTTGAATTTCCAAACCAATTAATTTTAAAAATTGAAATATTTTCATGGGATAATCTATATTTTTAATTTTTATGGAATCTTTAGTGGTTTCCTACTATGATTAGGCTCACACTCTACTTCATTCTTCGGGTGTTTTTAGAATTTCTTTATCCTCGCATGAGAAAAGGGAATGGATCTCACGGAGGTTGATTGAATTATTGAGCTTTAGATGTGGTGAGTTGTTTCCATAGGGACCTTGGGGATGTATTCCAATTTAGTACATTAGGTTCTAGTACTTTTTCTTTTATGCCTCTTTGTATTATGGAACTTTTACTCCTAGTGGATTTTTTATATTTATATGCATACTATATTTTATCATTGCTTTCATGTTCTGGTGGAAGAAATTGTTCGCACTTGTTTGTTGATAATGACCAGTGCTAGTCTTCAGTCTATGGGGATTATAAACACTATTTGGGTTATGTTTGGAATGGATCAGTTGATAGGTTACAAGGTTACCTAGCCTGGTTCATGAAAAATTTGAATCAGAGGAGGCTTTCAGTATTCTTTTTCTTGAATTCAGTATGCATTTCTGAAATCTTATCATGACTTAGGAGGTAGTTGGGACTGTGTTCTTGGCCAGCGCTCACCATAATGAACCTTATGTCACTAGGGGTGGTTAGGGAAATATGTCTTGTGGATTAGTTCTATTATTTTTTATATAGATATTTGGATTTGATAAAACCCAAATCTTTTTCCATTCTATTGAGAATATATTCTCATATTACATAGTTTGTGTGTTAATCTAAGGTTACCCTTTTATCTGATAATGTTATGTAGCATCCTACCTCTGAGTATATGTGAAAATTAGATTTAGGAAGAGGCTATTGTTGAAACTTAGTAAGGAAATCATGTTGTTTATCCCAATATATTTGAGGATATTGTACACAATGTCCAAGATCTAGGACAGGAACCACCTTTAGTTCCCTCTTAGGATGTAGTTGTGGATCCTCAGGTGGATGTTCATCAGAATCATTTTCAATAGTTTCCTCACCAAAATCCACCAGTCTTCAAAGGAACCATTTATCCTCAACAAACAAAGGAATAATTGGGTATGATATAATTTTTTATTTTAGTTCTTCGAGACACTGAAAGAGATCAAGGAGAACTATTCCACCATTATGCTGGAGGGATTGAGTAGGAGATGGTGGGAGAAGACGGTGATAGAAGGGAAATATGAGGGCTTACAATGCAAATACATCAAGGTTCATTTCATCAATCAGATCTATCGAAAGTCAAAGGTGTTGGCCAATGATATAATGTTTTTTAAGATTGATTAGGATGAAGAAACCATGACTAAGTATTTAGATCGCTTTACTGATCAGGTTTAGTTTTCACCTAATATTGTATGTTATGAGATGATTAAATATCGACAGTGCAAGTTGGTACTTATTAGATACCCATTCTCAGTTTTCCCACTGATGTTTCCCACTTATGTTGATGTTCTGGATAGAGAAATGATGTTGATGTGGACTTGGCTGAAAAGTTAGGGATGACAGGAGTTCCGTTTTCTCCCCGTGGCTGTGTTGGTTCCATCAGAGTTAAATGGAAGCATGGTGATCCTCATGGTATTTCTCAATTGTAGAGTCATTTCTTACCTCCAAAAAATTTGGGAGAAGGTTCTTTGACTTGGAACCAATTGAGAAATCCATTACATTATAGGAGGGTTTTTAATTAGATACCCAAGAACTGTATCTCCTATGAAGATTCAGGTAACTTACACAGGTTCTTCCATCACTTCTCTACTCCGTGTACTGGGACAGGATTATTAGCTACTACTAAAACTACGTGGAAATAAAGTGATTCAATGATAAAAGGGTTCCAACCAAAGGCATCCATAACAATTCTTCTTCACATAGTATAATAGTCTTGAAAATGGTATACATGAGTCCAAAAACTGTGAGAGGTACCATTACCATTTCCTCATCATTATTGACTAATATTTTAGATACTGGTGCATCTCACTCTTTTATTTCAACCCATATCATTAATATGCTAAATATTCCTATGTAGAAACTATCTTGTGCAATGGATATTACTACACCCTTTAGTATGAAGGGAGAGTATGGAATTTGTAGTCTTACTTGTGTCTTCTCTCTATTAGATGCTAATCTATCATGGAGGTTTCTCGATCTTGATATGAAATATCATGATGTCATATTTGGGATGGATTGTCTCATTTTTAACAAATACCGAATTGGTTGTTATCTACGATGTGTCTAATTTCCTATACCCAGGGGTCTACCTCTTTTATTTTAAGGGAATGGTACCCAAGGTCAAGCTAAACCAGACCTTCTTATCTAGTGTTGTGGAAAGTGATCTCAATTTTTTCTTTTGACCTGGAGTGAGATTTAATGGGTTGGGACCTTCCTTTAGTTGTCACCATGTTTTACAATGTTTTCCCTTTGGATTTATCTATCCATTCATTGGTAAGAGATTTTGAGTTCTATAATTATTTAATGCACAATACTGAACCAGTATTTATCCCCTCACACCACATAGCACTAGCTGAGCTGAAATATATGAAGTCTCAATTGGATGATCTTCTTGAGAAAGGTTGTATTCATCCAATTATGTCACCATGGGTAGTGTCAGTTCACTTTGTTAAAAAGGATGGTGGTTATATATTCTTATGAGTTGATTATTGAAAGCTCAATAGAGTTATGAGAAAGCACAAATATATGTTCCCACTGATTGATGATTTGTTTGACCAACTAAGGTGGGTGAAGTCATTTTAAATGATTGAACTTCGATCTGGTTACCATCATATGATGATAAAATAATATGAATTTCATAAGGCCACCTTTTGGAGTAGGTATGAGCACTTTGAGTACCTTATTATACCCGTTGACCTGAAAAATGATCCTACAGTTTTCATGGATTTAATGAACAAGATTTTCCTTGAGTATCTGAATACTTTTTTAGTAGTCTTTATGGATGACATTCTTGTTTACTCCATATCTGAAGAAGGATCATGTGAAATATCTAAGAATATTTTTGACTCTATTAAGAAATCACCTCCTTTATTCAAAGCTTTCAAAGTGTGATTTCTCGATTCCAGAAGTGAATTTCTTAGGAAATGTGGTGTTTGAACAATTTATTCTAGTTTTTAATGAAAAGATGAAGGTTGATATCACATGGTAGAAATGAAGAAATGTCTTTGAGATATGGACCTTATTGGGATTACCTGGATATTACCGTAGGTTTGTGAAGGACTTATCAAAGTTGGATTCCCCAATGATTACTCTAACTCATAAGGGGGTGATTTTTTCATGGAATGATAAATTTCAGAGTTCTTTTCTTGAGTTGAAACGTCTATTGACTACTTCTCTGATGTTTACTCTTCTAGATGTCAGGTAGGGGGATGTGGTCTTCTGTGATGCATCGAGTTCCGGATAGGGATATATTCTTATGCAGGGTGAACATGTAATATCATATGGATCTCTTCATCTTTGGACACTAGAGAATAATTATCCTACCCATGATCTGGAACTTCTAGTTGTGATGCATGATCTAAAGAGTTGGTGGTACTACTGGTGGTACTACTTTTTTGGAGAAAGTTTTATGGTGTATTCAAACAAAAAAATCATGGGTTATATCTTCTACCAAATGGATTTGAATCTTCGATAGAGGCATTGGGTGTAGTACATACTATCTTTCATATATGGAATCACCTATACCCCATGGACTGGGAATTTCACTATTGACTCTTTGAGAAGGAAACTTCTATCCCATGAAATGGAAGAATCTTCAGGAGGGTGGAATTTTATGGCTCTTTTTGCACAGTTTCATATTTGAGTTCAGAAAGAAGGGGTTGAGTTTTCTTTAGCTAGTGTTTAGTTGACTACTTATCTTCTAAAGATTATACTTTAGGATCAAGATCATCATGATGAGTTCTGTAGGATTAGAGAATCCCTTTATGGTGGGGAGATAGTTTTCCAGTGTTCGTTCTCCAAAATAGGGTGTTCTATTCTATTAGACTCATTTTTTATGCCATAATCATCAAGGAAGGATGTGATGGGGGATTTCTATAATTCCCATGGGGTTGTGCACCCAGGAACCAGTATGATGTTCTATGACATGAGGTGGCAAGTTTTGGTGTCTATGAATGAGATGCGACATTGTTGAGTTTGTCTCTCATTGTTATATGTTCCTGCAAGTGAAATCTATAGACTATAAACCTTTTGGTTTTCTTGAACCTTTTATAGTACATACTTGGAAGTGACATGAGATATTTATGGACATTCTGGTTGGGTTTATTTTTTCCCACATAAAGAAGAATGCAATATGGGTTTTGATTGATATGCTGACCATGTATGCTCACTTTATACCCATTAGTGATACCACCAAAGTTGAGGATTTGGGTGAACTCTATGTGAAAGAGATTGTTTTCTTGCACAGAGTTCCATATAATATAGTCTCTGATAGGTAACATAAGTTTACTTCTGACCTTTGGAGTGGCCATAAAGATGTACTGGGATCTCAGGTTTGTTTGAGAACAGTCTACCATCCAAAGAAGATTGGCCTTACATAAAGAGGTTTATATATTCTTAAGGATATGCTTCACGCCTTTGTCCTCGACTTTAATGGGTCTTTGGATGATCAAATGGGGGTGGTTGAATTATCTTATAAAACTAGTTACTAGTACATGATCTGAAGGACACCTTTCGACGTCTTTTGTGGCTGGCCTTGTAATTTTTTGTTGTGTTGGTTGGAGGTCAGTGAAAGTTCTTTGGTTGGACCAAGATTAGTGCATGAGACGAAAAAAAAGATTCAGTAGATTTATCATAGGATCTTGACAACTAATTTCGATATAAGTATTATACTTATTGACTTCACAGACCTTTGGAGTTCTTAGATGGTGACCATATATTCTTGAACGTTTCCCCCCATTTGGGTCATCGATGTCTTGGGAGGAAAGGGAAGCTTGAACATCATTTTGTAGGACCTTTTGTGGTTTTTGAGAAAGTGAGTGGAGTTGCGTACCGGTTAGCACTACCACCCCTACTGATGTCGACAAATAATCTATTCCTTGTATCGATGTTATGAAATTAATGATATGATCCATCTCACATTGTGAGATGGAGTGATCTGGAGATCGATCTTGATTTATCATTAACTGAGAGACCATTCAAGATAGTTGATTCTATGGCCAAGGTACTTCATGGGAGGATGATACCTTTGGATCATGTGCTATGGTAGCATGGATTTGATAGTCATGAGATATGAAGCACGAGGAACTGATGAGAGAGAAGTGGCATCATCTCTTTTGCATGCAAGCGTCTTCATAGGCTTTATGGGGGGATAATATTTTTATGGTGGTGAGGTTGTAATATACTATTAACTTGATCAAGTAATTTTCCAACTTTTCTAAGATTCAATTCAATTATTAATACTTATATGTGATTTTTATGGGTTTACTGCAGACTGCAGAATCAGTAGATGTCCTGTACTTGTTGTCGGTTTTAGGTCATGAATGAGGAGGTCATATAGTGAGACAGTACACGTCATGTACCTATGGAACACATTTTCTAGTGGTTAAATAGATTTTTTTAACTATAGGTGTTGGGTTTTACATTATACTGATCCAGCGTGGCCTTCGCGTCCTGATCAGGGCACACACGTCGTGACCCAACCCACATCCAGATTAAAACCATGTATTTGGAAGTACCAATTGGTATTTTATTCCATTAAATCTTGTCTTTCAACCCTAGACTCTCTCTAGGTGATTGTTAGAGGTGCCCCACCTTCCAGTTTTCTCTGATCAGCTTCAGATCTTCGTTGCATCTACGGTGTGATTACAGGATAAGGGTTCTCCCCTGTTATTTCAGATTCTATCATTCTATCATTATATGTTTTCACTGTATCACTGTGGGATTAATGGATCCATGAATTCTACTGTTTTATCTTGTGAAGAATAAGAGTTTTGAGGTATTATACACCTTTTTTTTATTGATGGATTTCATTGTGAGTGGATTTCTTTAGGAATGAAGTAGGGGTTTTGTCCTGATTTTCCAAATTGGTTACCATTGTGTTAATTGAGTGATTTCAATTTTTAATTTAAATTTAAATACTCCACCTTGAATTCAATTGAATTTATAAAACTCAATTCCAATGAATTCCATAATTTGAAATGGTTTTGGGATAGAAACATGGAGAACCTATAATTACATTGAGTATTGTGAGTTTCGGAAAATTGGATGATTTAAATTGTGGATTTGATTAAAAAAATCAATTAATTTGTGTATATTAATTTTGAAAATGATGGAATTAGTTTTTAATGAATTTCAAACTCATGAAAATAGAATAAAATTACTTGATTGTAATTCAGTGGTTTTATCTTGTGAAATAGACATGTTTTTGAATAAAACATGTTTTCCTTTAAAATGGAACGAAAATTGGAGTAGTTGAAATGGTTGAATGTGATCTATTGTTTTTAAGAATCCTTAAAATAGTTCTCCCATCATGTAAGAGCAGATTCATTCATTGGGTAGTTAGTGTGTTATTTGGATACACTCTACGATATAACAATGTTATAAAACATAGATTCAGTAGGTCACATACTCGATGGGTTGGCGATGAGTTTCATTTGGACAGTATCATAGGGACATGTGAATACACATTTTATTGAGTTTACATAGAGAGTGTGGAATCCTATAGCTAGTTAATACTATCACACCTTTTCGTACACGACTATGTGTATGATTTTTTAATTATATTTGAGATATAAATGTACGCCAATGTTTATTTGAACTACTTTACATGCCTTCTGAATTTATATAGACTATTTTATATAAATGTTTTACATAATCCACCATGTTAGAAATTTTCCATCTTTTTAAAGTAATTATTATGCTTTGAATATAATTTCCATCATTTTTAAAATGTATAGCATGTTTTGTTTAAAAATTATTTTGAATTTACAATCCAATTTATTTTGAAAATAGAAATCATTATTTCGATAATCTATATTTGGAATCTATTATGGAATTTTTTTTGGTGTCCTACTAGGATTATTCTCAACACTGTAAATTTTCCTTGGGTTGTTTGTAGACTTTCCTCTTCCATGCATGAGAAAAGGGAAAGAATCCCATAAAGGTGGATCCATCTGTTAAGATGCGGATGTGGTGAGTTGTGTCCTCTGGGACCTTAGGACTGTTTTCATATTTAGTACACTAGGATTTCGTACTTCGGTTTTTATGCCACTTTTTATTCTAGTACTTTTACTCATAGTGGATTTTTCTAATTGATATGCATACTGTCTTTTATCTTTGCTAGCATGTTATTGTTGGAGGAATCCTTCCCCCATTTATGTTGTATGATACATGGTTCTTGATGTTGGCCCATGGGGATCAGGAATGACCATTGGGTTATGTTAGGACCAGCTCAGTTATGAGGTTACATGGGAATGTAGGCTAGTTTGTGACAATTTAAACATTACAAATTTCTCATAATGAACCCTATTATGATCTTTAATTTACGCTACTATGAGATAATATATACCCTATGAACTCTTTTTCATACACTATAATGAAACAAACATAAAAAATCATAAAATTTTATCTTAAGACATGAGTTAATTTTTTTTTGTTGATGAACTTTTTGTTTTATAGTTTTAGGGAATTTGGTCATTACTCCTAAATAAATAGTTTTTAACTCACAAGTTGAACACTTCACTGATTGAAAATTTTTCCACAGTATTAATATTTTAATATATATGAAGTTTTTTTTCATGAAATATCTTCAAAAAATTTAATATTGACCTCAACCTTATCTTTACTCTTCCTTAAAATAATTTGTAAAAAAAATTAAAATTTTTTATTAGCACACAAATCAGGGTAATGTACATATAATTGGAAATAAGTAAAAAAATCTTTTTAGTTTATGAATACTCATTAGAATTTTCCTTTTTGAAAATATACATAGATATCAAAAAAATATTTTATTACCCAAGTAATCAGCTTATATACCCTAATATTTTCAATAACCATTTATAATATGTCATAAATGAAAAATAAAAATCATAATGGTTTCGTTTTCATTTTAAAAAAAATCATCAAAGATTTTTCAAAAAAATTTATTCATTTCTCCTTTATGAAGTAGTACATACTTTCATTTAAATAAAAAAATAATATCACACCTTGTAAAATCATAATATTTACTTAATAAAACATATAAATTGGATGTAAAAATGGTGATACTGGGTAAATAATTTTCATATGACTCATATATATGGAACAAACTTCATTTTAAATTCTAATAACCTCTTTAGGGAAACTAAATCTTTTAACTCTATCCCTATACACAATGTATTAGATATCTAAATCAAGCTCACCAATTCATGGTTTGTAACATAAATAGTTATTCTTGGTTTATAAAAAACCACAAATCATCACACAAAAGTCCCATGAACTGTTAAATAATCTTAAGGTAATAAGTCTTACATAAAATTATTCTTTGCACCCATTAGAAGAAAATTTCTATATTTCCGAATATCAATTTCATTTAAAATAGTATTTTAATATACTTTGAACTAAGGGAAATAGGGTTTTTCTTTTAGTAAAATGTGAAATATTTTAAACAAATCCAAATAAAAAATAATGGTTATGATAGTGGAAAAAATATGACTCAATATATGTTAAGATGAACATTCTTTTTCCTTTTTATCCAAATGATCTATATAAAATATGTAAAATACTACTTTTAAAATTTTTTGAATGAAATTTAAAAGATTCATAAAATATTTTTTATAATAAATTAATGTAAATATAAATAAATCAAAAAATTAATTTTAATAATATTGAAAATAAAATAAAAAATATTTAGAAAATAAAGCATTAAATCATTTAAAATGAGGTTTTAAAGTAAATTTTCCCTTAACTCATGTTTGTCTCATCACATACATTTCTTATCTTCAAGAACAATAAAATTATTATAATTTTTTATTTTTCTAAAAAAATAGTCCCCATTTTTATTCCTTTTATTAAATCTATTACCATGTTATATATAAATAATTAAATAAATAAATTCATATTAGTTCTTTTCATGATATTTGTCTCGTATGTTCAAAATGACATTTGTATGCTAACTATGTTCAAATAGCTCCTTATTCCCTCATCTCTAATTTAATAATAATTAAATAATTATCATTTTTATATATAAATTACAAACCTTAAAATAACCATTAATGATTGTTATGAAAAATGAATTACATTACTATCATGGAGGTGATATGTCCTATATACGCAAGAGTAACATTTAAAATTTTCACATAGAATAGCCAGAATAAAATAAGTATTATTTATATTTATATAATAATTATTATATAATAAATATTATATTATAACATTAAATATACTTAGATATAGTATCCATGTGATTTGGTCATGAAAAATGAATCACATTGCTTTGTAGAGGTGGTAGTCCAGATATACACATGAACAACGTCACAATTTTTCAATGGATGAAAATGTGTGAAAATATATGATATATTATTTTTGAATAATAGTATGTATTTCATGAATAATATATATATATATATAATAAATCCATATTTATAACCATTAGGGAGAAGTGATTGAGGAAAACAAATAGCATTGGTTCATGAGGTCGTAGTCTTCCGTACACATGATTTATTCTTCCATTTTATGGAAGAATAGATAGATATTGGTTATGAAATTAAAATAATAAAATATAATTATATTGAAGATACTACTTTTATAATTTCATAATGGTTAAATAATATTTCAATGAAGTAGATTATTAATTAAAATGAAAATAATGAGTTAGAAGAATAATTAAAATTTAAGAGCTTGATTAAGAACTATATCTCTTCTTCAGACAACATCTTTACGATTATACTAAAATCTTTCCTATGATAAATTTATCATAAAAAAATTCCTCTAAGGTCTGGTTTATTATTTAAGGAAGGTAATTGGGTTCGGATTGGAAGGTTTATAATACTCAAAATGTGTGACGGAGAGAGGAGATGAGGTTCCCTGTTATAAGTGAAGGGAGGGGAACTCTTGGAATTTCATAATATAGGATTACTGTGGTTTGAAATTATATGATCCAATAATATTTATACAAGTTTGGGTAATGGTTTAACACATATCTCTTGGTTTTTTCCCTTGTTACACTTTTGAAAATTACCATGATATCATAGTTTTCTACTATTTATGGGTTATGAAAGATACTATAAAAGGATAAGATACTATTGAATAGACCGAGTTTGATATTATAAACTAAATTTGATTTAAATTTTCAATAATAAATTTTTTTAACATTTAATTCATTCAATAAAACATTGTTTCTTATAAAAGATCAATAATGTAATTTTTAGAGCTACTCAGTTAATTTGAATTTGAAAACCACAAGAAAATAATGGATTAAAGAATAATCCACTAAAACATACCTAATATTTTTTTTATATAAAATTATTTTAACACTATTACTTACAAAAAAATAATACTTTCTTATATCTTAAAATCATTTATGTGAATTTTATACTACTTCTACAAGCACCGAGAAAACGTTTTATAAGCTTTTATGGTAATTAAATATTCAATAAAAATAAAAAATATATTAATATTATAAAAAATATAGGAACATTTATAATAAAAAAATTTAACCATAAATTTTTTTTATCCCTATCAGAAAATAATATATATATATATATATTAAAAGAAAGAGAGTGACACATTTGACTTTATCCATTGATTAAATTTTGTAATGGTCAAAATTAGGGTTAAAGGAAAAAGTAGTCATATTTCTATATTTTGGTATATTTTTATGAAATAAACTCATAAAAATACTTTAATTAATTTCCTTTATAATTAATTTATATCATAAACACATTAAGTTTAATCATATTTAAACAATTTTACTTTTACCATAGAAATTCATTTTAATTATGGTTAATATTCTCTTTAAAAAAAGTAAAAAAGATATATTTAAAAAATTTGGCCCCTTAATTACAATATGGAATCCATATATTATTATTAATTTTCTAAAAGTGGATGAAATAAATTTTCGTTTAAAATAAAACACACAATGAATTTTTTTTTATAGAAAAATGCATTTTTAAGTATACAAAATGCCTTTATACCGAATTCAACCATATATTTGATTCTAATGAAATAATTAGATTATTAATAATATAGTAGAACTAATATTATTTTTAAATAAAGGAACTTATTAAATACTTGAATGAAAATATGGTATTAAAAAATCAGTATTTTTCACTATTCACTAGAAAATCAATTTTAAGAGGAAACTAATTTAAGCTAACTTACTTTTAGAATTTTTATTTTCAAAGTAATAATATTTTTATCTAATATTGTTTTTTATGATCTATAAAATAATTATAAAATTCTATAAAAATTTTAAATAAATTATTTTGAAGAATTAAATGCATAACAAAAATTGTGTTCTTATTTTCTATGCATTTAGAAATGTTTTTTTGTTGTTTACAACCATTAATTTGATTTAATAATTGGTTTATTTCTATTCATACATTTAAATTTAATGTATATGTTATAACAATAAAATTTCAATATTAGGATTTCATGGTTTATTTATGCTCGATGTTCCATTTCATTTACACTATAGAACTAATTTTTCTTTTAATATATTATCCTATTACATAAACAGTATGATATTATTTTCATGTATCTTAAGAAATATAAAACATGAAATCCATAAAGGATAATTCTATTTACCCTATGAACTCTATAGGATTTACTAGAGAAACCTTGCGAAGACTTGCATGTACTCTATAATTTTAACCAATCGTACCTGATAGTTGTACCATTAAAAGTCTCTATCTTAATACAAAATCCAAGAATTTATCTTATGAAAATTTAGTTTTGAACCTTTTTAAGTTAGTTATTTTCTTTGTATCATATTAATTAAAATCAATATAAATGAATTAATTCTCTTCCTTTACTACTAATGCATGCACGAACCTTCAATATTGAAAGAGCATTGTTTCATTCATTGTTTTTGCTGAAAATTATATTCCACTTTCAATTATTATTGGGAATCCATATGTTATTTTAGAAATGTAGAATAAATAATGATTATGAAACTTGTGTTCTAATCTTCTTAAAATTGTGGAACCTGATGTTATAATGACTTCATTGATATGCATTTTTTCACAAGAGGAAGATGATGAAGTACATGAAGTCATTTCTAGATGAATATTCATGTGACTTTTAAATACTAAAAATAGAAATTTATCATTTTAAACATATAAGAGTATCATTGGGGAATCCTGATAGTTTATTAACATGGTCACTCAATCAATTGATTATAAAAATACCCTTAGTGTTTTCATAGTTGACAGGTCTATCATGCTACCCTATGTGGATTCTCTTCCATTAGGTGTCGTCCCATGATCTCTATGACAATTTTGGATTGTGAAAGTTATATGCCTCATACTACCACTCAAGTTTATATCCAATTCTACATTTTATAGTTTTACCATTGAGATAACATGTCTACTCAAGGTTTATATATTCTTTAGAGGGACACATATTACACTTAATGCCACAATTCCTTCGTCAATAAATGGATTATAATAATCTCCCCAAGATAAAAAAAACCAACCATCCAACTTATGTTATTATTTTCTTATAACATAAAAACTTTATCCATGTTTCTTTTCTAATTTTCATGAAACACTTGGATCAAACCTCTCAAAAACCCTCATCATAAAGAGTAAATGTCATTCATTATAAATAATATATGAAACTCAAACTCCTAAACCCACTATTCCATAAATATTAATGTGTCTAGAAAATAAAAAATGAATCAAATATTCACTTGTAATGAAAATTAATTCACAATGAAAATGTAATATGTGTTCTTGAATCCTCATTCACTTTGTAAAAATATACATCATCATGGGAACTCTTCTTCAACACATGCATGGGTTATCCAACCAACTTTCAATCTCCTATTCTTTATCAATTATTCCTCCTTCCATAATGAATACAAAAAAATTGGAAATCCATGATCATTTAAAAAAATCAACACACACAACTTGGGATAAAAAATAATCTCTATTTGTATTTTTTAGAAATACCTCCAAAAATGTTTATGAAAATATGATTTACTCCAACTCTATTTTTTCATCTTTCCTTTTATTTCAAAATTATTGAAAATAAATATAACTTATTGAGATAAGATGGTATCAATTCATAGTTTAGTAATATTTCAACATACATTTTACTCTAAATCTCTATGATCCATTCTTGGTATAGAAAAAAATGGGGTTTTATATAAACATTAATGTATTCAGTTATAAAAAGGATTAGAAAACAACTAAATTGAAATAAAAATCACTATCTTATGATGTTTTCTATATTATTAATTCCATGGTAAATAATTAACTAACTAGTTATAAATATTATCCTGAAATACTTCAACCAATATTCTTAAATTTTCTTCAATGCATTCATAAAAAACATTCAAGTACCAGTGAATGGATTTTAAATTGTTTAAAAATTCGTAAATCCTCTTCAACCTTCATCATTTATTTTATTTATTAAAATAAAAAACCCAACCTAAATTTTGTATCTGATTTTGTTACCAATCATGAGATAATATGAATTTATTCCCTTCTGAAGTGACACATTTTTCAATTTTTGTCCCCCTAAAGGAGATGATCCAAATTTATTCCTCAAGATTGATCAACATATTCATGAGTAAAAAAATTTAAGACTAATTTCATGATGGGTATCTTCAATTTTATATCTAGTTATGATAACATATAAACCTTCTCTAATTATCTACTTTATATCTAGATACTCCATTAATTCCATTAATTGTTACCACAAAAATACAACGTAGATAATAAAGTAATAAGCTGTAAATTGTTACACCCCGACCCTAGAAGCCTGTAATCAGTGCATTATTCTAATAAATTGGAATTAATAAAAGGAATAATTTACCGAAGGACTGATAATTTTAGCTGTCTTAGAAAATATATTACATAAATGAACGTTATATTACACATTCAAATATAAAACTCAGGAAAAATGATCCTTTTTGAATGCCATTCTTCCCCTAGATTAACCATGTATATCTATAAATATACACTTCTTGGAATCATAGAAAAATAAAACATTAGAAAGGGTGATCTCATATTCTCATTAATGGTAAATAATATAGCGAAAGCTATAAACTTTCAAGGAAATATGTGTAATAAAAACAACAACCCTTTTAAACATAAACTTGAACATAATATGGAAAATGTAAATAAAAAATTACCATATAAACATGAAAATGGATATTCTACTGGTCGAATAATCACATGTAATAACTAATTTCATAATGAGGGAATGAAAAAGATCATACATCATAACCACATAGTCAAGGTGTCGTCCCAAGACTACAAATAAAATTTTTATAAAGGCCTTGCACCAAGAAACTAATTTGTCTCATGAGACCATCTGATGCATCGAGGGCCTGTAGCAGAACCCTCCCATCACTTACTAAGTCCAATTCATTCCACATATGAGAATATTGAAACATAACATAAACATTCATATTAAAATATGCATATGAAATGTCAATACTATAACCGTAAACCATGAATGATATAAAAATAACATATCCATAGTAAAACATATCATAACACATTAAATATAATATGGAAGATTTTATAATAAAAAATAAACCTAAATAAATAATAATATCGAGTAAATAAGGTTTACATAGATGGAAATGATCAGTAAAACACTTTGATGTAAATATACCATTTTTTGGAAATCATTTAAAAGTCACACAATTTATAAAGGAAGACATTTAAAAGATATTTTTGAATCCAAGTGTCCCATGCTACTTTGAATCTTTTGAAAGGAATTAAAATTTTAAAACAATAATTTACATATAAATATGTACTTAAAACTATTAGGAAAATGTAACATCCCAAGCTTCCATGGTACGTTTCCCTTTAAATAATGCAATAGCTTACATGTACACAGCTTCGAGATTTTAACACCCCGTGACCAATCAAATTTGTCATTATGAATAGTAATACCCACTTTTATAAATTTTATAAATTTTATCTTTCAAAATGGACTTTATTTTTGGATTCAGAATATCGAAAATAGCTTAGGGAGAATTTTTTGTATTTTTCGGAAAACATTCATTTTTTGATTAATATTGAAAAACACTACGTTATTGGTTAAAAACGAATTTTTATTTAAAAAATTAGTTGTTTTGTTTTAATTTCTTTTAGATCAAAATAGATACATAATACCTATATATTTTCAGTGTAATTCATTCGAGTAATTTTATAATAAGTTTAGATATATAAAATTTTTCTGAACTTTTTACCATCTTTTAGCCATCTCCTAGGAGAATTTGCAAATTTGTATAAAACCTAATTTTACCACTTTTGTGAGTTGAATTTTAAAAATCTGAGAGACATGTTTAATATCATTATGTAAAATGTGGTTCAATAAGATAAAAATAATTTTTGGTGAATAGAAACTTTTGACTTTTATTTACCATGGTTAAAAGTAAATAAGGTAATTAAGAGTAAAAATGATATCCTAATTACCCTTAAACTTGTCCTAATTCAATTGGATAAGTATAATTCGACAAAAAAAACCTTAGGAATAAAATATTATCCCCTTTGGTTATCTTGGATTAGATTAGAACATTTATTATTATTTTATTTAAAGAAGAGTTAAACGAGTTAGAATCAATGTTTAATAACTAAACCATCTTTAATATAGGGTTATAAATAAGATAAATTCTACTATAAATATTCATTAGAAATATTAAAGTATTTTATACATAATTTTATTTTATTTATAATTTTTAGAAATTAAATAATTAAATTTATTTATGACACATTGATGATGGAGTAATTACCTTATTAATGAAATATTAAACTAATTGATATTATAAATATCCAAATAAATATAATTTGAGACTTTTAATTAATTAAATTGATTTTATAGGTTAATATGATATTTTTGGGTTGATTAAATGAATTTATTTGAGGTAATAATGTTGTTATAAATTTATCCAAAACAAAATACCAAATAGTGTCAAAATTGACATAAAAGGGTTTTTAAAACAAATATATATTATTAATTGGTATTCTATTCCTAAAAATATAATTTTCGGCCAAAGGGATTAAATAATATTATATATGTAATTAATGAACCACTTGTGGCTCTCTTTAAAGTTTATAGTAGGTTTATTAACCATATAATATAAAAATACCAAGACACTTTGTAAATGTAAAACTATTTAACTAAGAGTTAAATGTAAAATATAAGGTTAATATGATGACATAAACCTATCTAAAACCTATTGGTTGAGGTTTTTTAGACCCACCCTCACCTTATACATTGAATAATTCATTTTTAGGCCATTAAGTACCGAAAATTATTTTATTATAAAATAATATTTCTAGCTTTTCCTAATGTGACCCTCACCTCTCCTATAAAAGGGCACCTCACCTTCTCTCAAATTCACTCCTTCAAATCCATTTGGCATGGCCTAACGGCACCCAAATATCCTATAAACGTTCCTCCCTTCATCATATAGGCAATTATTTTGTCAAAAATACATCCTAATGAACCCTTGTGGTCAAATCAAAAAGAAGAACCCGAAAAAGAGGTAAATATTTTTAATCACCTCTTTTAAGTTCTTTTCTTCTTCCACTTCCTCTTTCTTTGTTTTTTACATTATAAAATAATAACTCTAGTATATTATATATTCTGTGATATTATTATAAAATTGGTACAACCATATTCATTATTATATCCATCTTATAAATGACAAAGTCACCATATGTTCCTACGTACGGATTACCGTCTCATTGTCGTGTTGTAGTTTGTTATTCAAAAACTTCATTATTTGGATGGGTATAATAATGAGTATAAATGATGTAAATAATAAATATAGAATGATAATTGTTCTGTGTATTTGATATACCATTCAATTATATAATATTTTAATACCAAAATAATGATATTTCTTCTCGTGCGTACGTACGGATTACCGTCCCCATGAATGTGATGAGATTCATTCCCCGTCGTATCCATTCAAGACTAATTTTCATTTGATGATTAAAAATATATAATAATTTTTAAAGACATAACATCATTCTGAATATTAAAAAGATACATCCTATCCCTAATAAACATTACTTACGTAATAAAGCATATAAAGGAAACTGAATTAGTTAACACCCAAAACGATGATAGTACTGAAATATCATTAACAAAACAATATTAGAAGATAATTTATGATATCATATTAATGTATATAGTTCTTATATGATTTAATAACAATTATTTCTCCATGATACACTAGGTTAACCTACCCTTGACCAAGGAATAGTACAAAGTAAGGTTTAATTTTATAATCTCTTTATTATCTGAGGTTGTTTTTACGTATCTACTAGGTCCTCTTTATCATCTACATCCACGATTCATAAAAATGTATTCCAAAACATTTTTAAAATTTACTATAAAATTGTTTAATGCCATTTATACCCATGTTTTATAATTTATAAAATGGTTTAAAAGGAATCTTTCTGTCATTTTCAAAAAAAATGTACCTTATGACCTTCTCAACAAAATTAAGGTAAGAATGTTTTTTTAACTTATATGGAGGGTGCGGCTATTTTCTTCGATTATAACATATTCAATGTTTTCCTTACATGCTTATAATAATATTTTCAAATGAAATTTTTTCTTTTATAATTTTATGACTTTTAAATTATTTCATAATATGAAGAGAAATTTCTCTAAGAAAAAGTTTTGATTTTATCTATGTCAACATCCTTTGACAGATTGTGAGCTTATTTGAAGTTGATTTATTATGATAAAAAACATACATATTGTATAGAAGGTTTTGTGATATGTTTAACTCTAGATGTGTTATTTTTATACCATTCATGGTTTATGGATAATGTATTGACATTTCATGTTATAGTTTTAATACTAATGTTTATGTTGTGTTTAAACCCTTTCATATAAAGAATTTAATAAACTAAGAAAGTGACGGGTGGAGCCCTCTACAGCTCCTAGATGTATCGGTAGGTCTTATGAGAAAAACTAGTATCTTGGCACAAGTCCAGGACAAAATCTTATTTGTAGTCTTGGCGCAAGGCCTTCACTATGTTGTTATGAAGTCTGGAATTATTCATTCCATCATTATAAAAGTGGATATTGATATTGTATGTGATTATTCAACTAGTAGAATATCCATGTGAATAAGTAAATGGAATTTTTTGATTTTATATTTTCCATATTATACTGAAGTTAATGTTTAAAAGGTTTTTGTTTTAGTCTTACATTGCCTTAAATGTTTATGCTTATTTATAAACGTTTCTTCTATATTTTTATCCTTACTGAGCATCTGAGCTCACCCCTTCCTATGTTTTATTTTTCACAAGATGTGAAGAATTATATTATGACTAACATATAGGGATAGTATAAGGGATATGAGTGTGGCCTATAGAGACTATGTTGTTGTAGTTTTTCATTTTCTAATAAAATGGAAAACTTATGAATATATCTATTATTTCCAAGGAAACTAAACTGATTGGTCTTTCGAGATTTGATCCCTTGCGACCATGAAAATTTTATGTAATAATGCACCGACTGTGGGTAACTGTGGTATGGGAATTACCATTGGTTTCATATGATGTTTAGTAAAATCCTTGGAAACTAAATTTAGAAAAACTCTGATTAGAGAACAGTACCCTAAGATAGATTTTAAGAACATCCTAGAATTTTCGTACTGTAGATATTTTGTGAGTTTTCCAAGAAATAAATCCCTTTTTGGATATGAGCAGGTAGATGGGACTCTGGCATAGATGTACCTAAAGGTAAAACCTAAAAACACCACTTTGAGCGAGACTCAAATGAGAACTGGTTCACGACAATGGGACTTGCTGGACTCTTGGTAACGACACTTCCGGGGAATATTCTTATGATAATTCTCTTTTTCTTTACAAACCATTACAAAGGGTTTATTAGTATATACTTCCTCAAGGAAAACATTTTTATTATTATGGAATATATCCCTAAACTCCTCAATTTATGTTATTTTTTTTACAATTTTGTAGTTCGGTATTGTGATTCATAAACTAATCTAGTGTATGCCATTTTTTAGAAAAGGTACCTGGTGGAAGGAAAGGAAACTGTATCAACACACGTAATCCATATAGGGATTTCCCTCCTACTCAAGATAATTATAGTGTAGCTGGTAAAACAACTAGTTTGGATCAGCTTATCACTATACTGGGACAACTCACTCATGTTATGAATAACAACCTTACCCGTATGGAGCACCCTAATCCACAGTGCATAGAATCAATGTTGGACCACATCATGAGGCAACAACCACCAAAATTCAATAGGAGTACAAATCCATTAGTAGCTGAGCAATTGATAAATTCCATATAGAATATATTTCATGCATTCAGAAGTAGTGAAAGGGAAAACGTTGTTATTCTTGTTTATCGCCTCATGGGGGATGCAGATCAATGGTGGTCATTGATTCAGAACACAAAGAAAGATGTTGAAGTATCAAATAAATAAAATAGGGAGTTTAAATATATTTTTTTAGAAAAATACTTCACTCATGACCATTGAGCGGATATGGAAAGACAATTTCTGAGTCTGAGGCAAAAATATGATACGAATGTCGTAAAATATGTTGTTATCTTTACAAGGATTGAAAGGCATGCAAAAAATTATATTTGTAAACCAAGGAGTAATATTGATCAATTATTTGATGGGTTAAATTTATTTTTTCTATAATAATTAGTCTCACAATCCTTCTCATCTTACAAAGATATCATCTCATGTGCTATCAAGACAAAAAATGAATTCTCTAAGTCTTATGACTTTTAAGAAATTAAAGAGAAGAAGAGATCCAGTTAGCACTATGGAAATGGAAATAACAGGAACAAGGTAAAATTTGAATATGCATTATGTAGTAAATGTGGGAAGAAACACCCTAGTATTTTCATGAAGGGAATGGGACTATGTTATAAGTGTGGTGAAAAAGGCCACTAAGATCATGATTGCAAAGACAAAAAGAGGCTGTCAATGTGGAATGATACAATTGTAGAGAAAGAAGTCATTATGAAAATGAATTTCTTTATCACCTAGGAAACATACCTTAGAAATGGACAAGGGACAAAGGCTAAGATTATGTGATCACTACTTCTAAGGATGAAGCTATGAAAGACATGGTGTCCGGTAATATAAAGGTTTCCTCAAGCTGATCCAATGCTTTATTTGATTTTGGATCATCTCATTGTTTCATATCTTCCCAATTTGCTATGAAAATTAGATATTTTCAATTTTATTTAACATGGGAGTTTTCAGTCAAAACTCCTAAGGGAAGTATCATTGCAACAATGTTTTGTGAATCAGTTCCCATTAGGGAATATGAATGTTATTTATCTGTTGATCTCATCATCATACCAATGATTGAATTTTATATAATCCTCTGTATGGATTGGATTTCGGACCATGATGTGAAAATTTATTGTAAGAAGAAGGAGGTTAAAAATTTTGATGATGTCAAGGACTACCTTATCTTTAGAGTAGAAACGTCACCACCAGATTCTTATCTAGATCCACCCCCAGTTTCTCTACTAAATTCAATTATTTGGGAGGATGAAAATGAAATAATTATGGGTGAGGAAAAGAATGTTAAAATAGAGGAAATACATATTGTGTAAGAATATGTAGATAGGTTTCCAAAGGATTTACATGGACATCCTCCAGAACGAGAAATTGAGTTTTCCATTGATTTAATTCCTGGTTCAAGGACCATATCAAAGACCCCTTATAGAATGGCCACTGTAGAATTATTGGAACTAAAGAAAAAACTAGAGTAATTGAGTAATAATGGATGTATTCACCCTATTGTTTATACATTGGGAGCCTATATCATTTTTGTTAAGAAAAAAGACATATCTATGAGGTTGTACACTGACTACTAGGATATCAATGCTATATCAATAAAGAACAAGTATCTCCAACCTCGCATTGATGATTTATTCGAACAACTTCCTGGAGCTCAATATTTTTCAAAGATTGACCTTTGATCTGGATATCATCAGTTGTGTGTGAAGAAGGAATACATTATAAAAATAGCATTTCGAACTAGGTATGGGCATTACGAGTTTACAGTAATGCCTTTTGGATTGACTAATGAACCATATGTTTTCATGGATCTAATGAACATAGTTTTCAAGGAATATCTTGATGGCTTTGTAGTGGTATTTATTGATGATATCCTGGTATAATTCAAAAGATATGAAGATCATGACAATCACTTCTGCACCACTCTGGAAACCCTTACAATAAATTAATTATACAGGAAGTTTTGCAAGTCTGAATTTTGGATTCAAGAGATTTCTTTTCTTTGCTATATTGTCTATAAGTATGGAATATCTATTGATCCTTCAAAGACCAAGGAAATACATAAATGGATATCACTGATGATTATAACTAAGGTATGTTGTTTTATTAGTTTAGCAAGTTATTATCGGAATTTTTTCCTGAATTTTTCCCAATTGGCTAACCCATTAACCAAGATCACATGTAAATTGGTTAAATTTGTTTGGAAGATGCTTTGAGCATAAATGATCATCAAGTTTTGAACAAGATGAGAGTTGAAAAGGATCTTATATTCAAGGATCTTGTATAGAGAGATATGGGAATAACCATGGAAGGTGAATCATCAATGCCTTTTCAAATGGTTGGAAAACCATCTTTACTAAGAAGGATAAAAAGTTCTCCGGCTAATAATGAGGAGTTTCAAAAGAAGATTAAAGGAGTGAATGATGGGAGATTGAGTGACTTTATATATGAAGATGAGATTTTGAAATTTGGGAAGAGACTTTATGTTCCCAATATACCAGATCTAAAAAGGGAATTTTTAGATTATGATCATAGCTCCAATCACTCTATACACCCTGGTAGCACCAAGATGGATAAAGATTTTAAGGAGAATTTTTGGTGGGAAAACATAAAGAGGGAGATTGTGGATATTGTATCAAGATGTATGGTTTGTTAACAAGGGAAAGCTGGAAGGCAACATCCTGGAGGAGTTATGCAACCTCTTCCCATACCAGAGTGGAAATGGTACAATATTACAATGGACTTTGTCATGGGACTACCAAAAGATTAATAGAACGAATGATGCAATATGGATCATTGTTGATCATCATTCCAAGTAAACACATTTTCTTGATATAAGAGATGATTTACCACTATAACGTCTTGAAAGACTATATATTAATGAAGTTGTAAGGCTTCATGGATTACCCTTGTCAATTTTTTCTGTACATGATCCCTATTTTACATCAAGATTATAGAAAAGTCTTCATAAATACCTGGATACTGAACTTCGTTTCAGCACAACCTACCACCCTCAAAATGATGGAAAATCAGAATGGAGTATTCAAACCATAGAAGACATTTTGAGATCACGCTCACTTGACATTCAAGGAATTTGGGATCAATATTTAACTTTGGTAGAATTTACCCATAACATTAGCTTCTGTTCAAGTATTCAGATGGAACTATATGAAGTGTTATATGGAAAAAGATGTCACACACCAACTTTTTGGGAGGATGTTGGTGAATGAAAACTCATAGGCCCAGAACTTGTTGAGGAATGAATGTAAAAGTTGAAGGTTATCCAAACCCATATCAAACCAGCTCAATGTATGAAGAATAACTATGATGATAACTGAAGGAAGGATTTTGGATTTTAGTTAGGAGACCATTTTTTCTTGAAGGTATCTCCATTGAAGGGTGTTATATGTTTAGGTAAGATGGGTACTTTGAGTCGTAGGTACATCTGACCATTTGAAATTCTAGAACAAATTGGACTTGTAGCATATCTTTAGGCAATGCATCCAAGTCTCTCCAATGTTCATGATGTGTTCCATGTATCACTTTTGAGAAAATACATGCCTAATCCAATGCATGTACTCACCTATGAAGAAATTGAATTGGAACCTAATATGTCTTATTATAAAGATCCTATCAAAATTCTTGATACAATAAAAAAAGTGCTGAAAAAGCGAACAACTCGTCTGGTAAAAGTTCTATGGAGAAACCTTAAGATGGAAGATGCAACATAGGAACTAGAGGAACTTATGATGAATAACCAAATGAATCTTTTTATGCTGTAGTATTATTGAAATTTTTAGGATGAAATTATTTTAAGGGGGAAGAATGTAACACCCCTATATTCCACGTTACGTTTCCCTTTGAATAATGCAATGGCTTGTATTGCACGCAACTTTGAGATTCTAACACAATCCGACCAATCAAACTAGGTGTTATGAATATTAATACCCACTTTTTAAAATTTTATAAATTTTACCTTTAAAATGGTCTTCATATTTGAATTCAAAATATCAAAATTATCATAGGGTGACTTTTTAGTATTTTTCAGAAAACATTCAATTTTTGATGAATAGTGAAACAACACAGCATTATTGGTTAAAACTGATTTTTTTTTAAATAATCAGTTATTTTATTCTAATTCATTTTAGGTCAAAATAGATACATAATACATATATAATTTCAACATGATTCATTTGTGTATTTTTTATTTTAAGTTTAGATATATAAAATTTTATCAAACTTTTAACCGTCTTTTACCCACCTCCTAGGAGCATTTGCATATTTGTATTAAACTTAATTTTATTGATTCTGTGAGTTGAATTTCAAAATTTTGAGAGACATGGTTAATATCAGTAAGTAAACCGTGGTTCAATAGGATGAAAATATGTTTTACTGAATAGTAAATTTTGACTATTATTTACCACGGTTAAAAGTAAACGGGGTTTTTAAGGGTAAAAATGATATCATAATTACCCAAACACATGACCTAATTATATTGGATAAGTATAATTAGACAAAAAACATTAGGAATAAAATATTTTCCCTTGTAGTCTACTTGGATTAGATTAGGATAATTATTATTATTTTATTTAAGGAAGAGTTAAAGGAGTTAAAATCAAAGTTTAGTAACAAAACCATTTTTAATATAGGGTTATACATAAGATAAATTCGATTATAAATATTCATTATAAATCTAAGATAAATTATACATAATGATATTTTATTTATAATTTTTAGACATTAAATAGTTAAATTTATTTATGACACAATGATGATGCAGTAATTACCTTATTAATAAAAGATTAAAATAATTAATATTAAAAATATCTAAATAAACTTAATTTGAGACTTGTAAGGAATTAAATTAATTTTCTAGGTTAATATGACATTTTAGGGTTGATTAAATGAATTTTTTTCGAAGTAATAATGTTATTATGAATTTAACAAAAACAAGATACCAAATAGTGTCAAAACTGACATAAAAGAGTTTTTAAAACAAATATCATCTTATTAATTTTTATTATATTCTTAGAATAAAAGGATCAGCCAAAGGGCTTAAATAATAATATATATCTCATTAATGAACCACTTGAGGTTCTCTTTAATGTTTATAGTATGTTTATTAACCATATAATATAAAAATACAAAGAGGCATGGTAAATGTCAAACTATTTAACAAACGGTTAAATCTAAATGGTAAGGTTAATGTGATGATCTACACCTATCTAAAACAAATTTGTTGAGATATTTTCGACCCATCCCCACCTTTTCCTTTAAATGATTTATTTTGGGGACATTATAAATCAAAAATGATTTTATTATAAAATAATATTTCAAGCTTTTCATAAAGTGACCCTCACCTCTCTTATAAGAGGGATCCTCCCCTTCACTCAAATTAACAACTTCAAATCCATTTGGCTCGGCCAAACCCAGACCAAATATCCTCTCAACTATCCTCCATTCATCCTAGAGGCATTACTTTAGTCAGAAAGCTAACCAAATGAGCCTTTTTGATCAAATCAAAAGGAAGAACCTGAAGAAGAGGAAAATATTTCATCACCTCTTTCAAGTTCATTTCTTCTTCCACCTCCTATTTCATTATTGTTTCATTCTAAAATAATAACTCCAGTAACATCTATATACTAAGATGTTATTATAAAAATGTTACAACCTTATTCATTATTCTGTTCATCCTATAAATGACAAAGTCACCATACGTGCATACGTACGGGTTACCGACTACACATCATGGTGTAGTTTGTTATTCAAACGCATCATCATTTGGATGGGTATAATAACGAGTATATATGATGTAAATAATAAATATAACATGATAATTATTATGTATATATGATATAACATCCAATTATATATGATTTTAATATCAAAATACTGATATTGTAGCTCGTGTGTACGTACGGATTACGGTCTCCAAGAACGCGATGAGATTCATTCCTCATTGTATCCTTTCAAGAAAAATTTTCATTTGAATATTAAAAAAATATAATAATCTTTAAAGACTTAATATCATTCTGAATATGTATAAGATACATCCTTCCCATAACAAACATTACTTAGGTAACAAAGCATATAAAGGAAAACGATTTAGTTAACACCCAAAATGATGATACTACTGAAATATCAATAAGAAAGCAATATTAAAAGATAGTATATGATATAATATTAATGTATATGGTTCTTGTATAATTTAATAACAATTATTTCACCATTATACCCGAGTTTAACCTACCCTCAACCATGGAAAATTATAAGGTAAGGGTTAATTTCACAATCCCTTTATTATCCGAGGTTGTTTTAACGTAAGTATCTAGAGGGACATATTTATCATCCACATCCATGTTTCTTAAAAATGTATTCCAAATTATTTTTACTATTTTTCTAGACTATGGGTTAAATTCATTTATACCCTTGTTTGACTTTTTATAAAATTTTTTGAATGGAATATTTCTGTCTTTTTCCAAACAAGGTACCTTATGACCTTTTCGATAAAATTAAGGTAAGAATGGTTTTTAAATTATAAGATGGGTGCGGCTATTTTCTGTTGATATGACATCGTCGAAGTTTCCCTTACAAGTTTATTTGAAAATTTTCTAAATAAATGTTTTCTTTTATAATTATTTGACTATTAAATTATTTCAAAATTAAATAGATATTTCTCTAAAAAAAGATTGCATTTCATCTTTTTCAACATCTTTTGATGGATTGTGATCTTATTTGATGTTGATTTATTATGATACAAAACTTACATACTGTATTTAAGGTTTTGTGATATTTTTGACTGTGGATGTGTTATTTTTATACCATTAATGGTTTATGGATAATGTTTTGACATTTCATGTGCTAGTTTTAATATGAATGTTCATTTTATGTTTAAACCTTTTCATATGAGGAATGCATTGGACTTAGTAAGTGACGGGTGGAGCCCCCTATAGCTCCTCGATGCATCAGTAGGTCTCATGTGACAATCTAATGTCTTGGAACAAGGTGTTGACAAAATCATATTTGTAGACTTGGCACAAGGCCTTGATTATGGGGTTATGAATCTTGGCATTATACATTCAATCATTATCAAAGTGGTTATAGATATTGCATGTGATTCTTCAACTAGTAGAATATCAATGTGAACATGTAAAAGGAATTATTTGATTTTATCTTTTACATAATATGATGAAGTTCATTTTTAATAGGATTTTGTTTTTGTTTTACATTTCCTTAAATTCAAATGCTTATTTATGAAAGTTTCCACAATATTGTTAACCATACTGAGCATCTGAGCTCACCCATTTTTATGTTTTATTTTGATGAGGATGCGACGAAGTATATAATGATTGAAATTCAGGGATAGTCTAATGGATATGAGTGTGTCCTAAGAATACTATGTTTTTGTAGTTTTTCATTTTATAATTTAATGTGAAATTTATGAATGTATCTAGTATTTACCAGGATTCTAAACTGATCGGTCTTTCAGGATTTGATCCCTTGTAATCATGACAACGTTAAGTAATAATTCACTTACTCTGGGTAACTGGGGTCAGCGAATTATAGTTGGTATCGGATAAATTTTAGTACAATCCTTGGAAACTAGATTTATAAAAACTCTGATTAGAGAACATTACCCCAAGATAGACTTTGAGGATTAGTATAGAAGAACTTTCTAAAATTTAGGTACTGTAGAGATTTCTTGAGTTTTCCCACCAATACATCCATGTATGGATACGAGTAGGTATAAGGGACTATTGAAAAAATGTACCTAGAGGTAAAACCTGAAAACACTGCTTTGAGTTAGACTCGAACGAGAACTGGTTCATGATAATGGGCCTTGTTGGAATCTTAGTTATGACACTCCCGGGGGATATGCTTAAGATAGTTATCATTTTATTTACAAACCATTACATAGATTTTATGAGTATATACTTACTCAATGAATTTTTTTATGATTATGGAATATATCCCTAAACTATTCAATTTATGTTAAGTGTTTTACATGTTTGTAGCTATGTATTGTGATTCATAAACTAATCTAGTGTATGCCATTGTTTTGAAATGATGCCTAGTAGAAGGAATGGAAACCATATCAACACACGCAATCCATGTAGGGTTTTGTGTCCTACTAAAGATAATTATAGTGGAGCTAGTTAAGCAACTGGTTCTAATCTGCTTATCACCATACTGAGACAACTTACTCAGGTTATGAATAATAACCTTACCTCTATGGAGCACCATGATACACAATGTTGTGGATCTATGTTAGACCACTTAATGAGACAAAAACCAAAAACCTTAAATGGGAATAAAAATCTATTAGTATCTGACCGATGGTTAAATTCTGTAGAGAAAATATTTCATGCTTTGGTGAGTAGAAAAAGGGGATAAGTTTTCATGGAAGTTTATCGCCTCATAGGAGATGCAGATCAATGGTGGACATTGATCCAAAACACAAAGGATGATGATGAAGTATCAAATATGAAATGTAGAGAGTTTAAAGAGATTTTCTTAGAAAAATACTTTCCTCATGACCATAGAGTGGATATAAGAAGAAAATTTATGAGTCTGATGCAAAAATAGGATGAGAATGTCGCAAAATATGAGGTTAAATTTACAAGGATAACAAGGCATGCAACAGATTATATGCATAACCTAAGGATTAATATTGATTGATTATTTGATTGGTTAAAACCATTTCTTCTTTGAGAATTAGTCTCACAATCCTTTTCATCATATGAAGATATTGTCTTGTGTGTTATCAAGACAAAAAAGGAATTCTCAATGTCCGATGACTTTAAATAAAAGAAGGAGAAGAAGAGATCTGCTGAACACCTTGGAAATGTAAATAAGGGGAAGGGGGGAAAAGTTGAATATTCATCCTATAGTAAATGTGGAATGAAACACCCTGGTAATTGTCTGAAGGGAATGGGAGTCTATTACAAGTGTGGTGAAAAAGGCCAACAAGCTCGTGATTGCAAAGGGAAGAAAGAAGTTTCCAATGTCTAATGATACAGTTGTAGAGAAGGAGGGCATTATGAAAATGAATTTTCTAAGAACCCACAAAATGTACCTCAGAAAATGCCAAGGGTCCAAGGCCAAGCCTATTAGATCACTACTACTGGGGTTGATGCTACTAAAGATGTGGTGGCAGGTAATTTAATGGTTGTCTGAAGTTTAGCAAATGCATTATTTGATTCTAGATCATCGAATTGTTTCATATCTTCCCATTTTTCTATGAAAATTAGATATTTCTAATTTGATTTTACATGGGATTTGTTAGTCAATACTCCTTAGGGAAGTATCATTGCAACAAAGTTTTGTGAATCAATTCCTATCAGGGCATATAAATGTTCAATATCTGTTGATCTCATCATTATACCCTTGATTGAATTTGATATAATCCTTGGTATGAATTGGATTTCAAACAATAATGAAATTTTTTTTTGTAATAATAAAGAAGTTTATATTTTCAATATTTACTAGGATTACATTATCTTTAGAGTAGAAACGTCACCACCTAATTATTATCTAGATCCACCCTCAGTAGTTTAACTAAATTCAATTATTGGGGATGATGAGAATGAAATAATTATGGGCGAGGAAAGGAATGTTCGAATAGAGGACTTACCTATTGAGCAAGAATATGTTGATGTGTTTCCAGAGGATTTACCTAGACATCCTGTAGAACGAGAAATTGAGTTTTCCATTGATTTAATTCCTGGTTCAAGGCCCATATCAAAGACCCCTTTTAGAATAGCCTCTATGGAATTAGTGGAACTAATGAAACAACTTGAGGAATTTATTAATAAGGGATTTATTCTCCATAGTGTTTCTCTATGGGGATCCCCTGTCCTTTTTGTTAAGAATAAAGACGGATCTATGAGGTTGTGCATTAATTATAGGGAGATCAATGCTATAACAATAATGAACAAGTATCCCCTACCTCACAGTGATGACTAATTCAACTACATTCATGGAGCTCAATATTTTTTAAATATTGAACTCCGATCTGGATATCATTAGTTGTGTGTGATGAAGGATGAAATTTCGAAAATAGCATTTTAAACCAGGTACGAGCATTACAAGTTCACAGTAATTCTTTTTGGATTGACTACAACACCCTCTGTTTTCATGGATCTAATGAATAGAGTTTTCAAGGAATATATTAAGGACTTTTTAGTGTTATTTATTGATGATATATTGGTATACTCCAAAATCTATGATGATCATGAAAATCACTTGCGCACCATTTTGAAAACCCTTAGATGAAATGAATTATATGGGATGTTTGGCATGTGTGAATTCTTGATTCAAGAGATTTCTTTTCATGGCCATATTGTCTCAAAGGATGAAATATCTGTAGATCCTTTAAAGATCATGGAATTCCATGAATGGACAACACCAATGTGTATAACTGAGGTACGTAGTATTATTGGATTATCTGGTTATTATCTGAATTTTTCCTTGATTTTTTCCCAATTGTGTAACCCATAACCATGCTCACACGTAAAGGGGTTAAGTTTTTTTGGAAAAAAGAGTGTGAATAATGTTTTGAAGAACTAAAGAGAATATTAGTCAATTATCCTATATTGACTCTACCATCAGAGAAACGATGGTTTTTTATATGTAGTGATGCTTCAAAGAAATGAATTGGTTGTTTTCTTATGTATAATGATAGAGTTGTTCCCTATAGATCACAACAACTAAAAATTCATGAGAAAACTATCCTACTCAAGATATTGAGTTAGTAGCTATAATAATTGATCTAAAAATATAAAGACAATATCTCTATGGTGAAAAATGTAAGATTTATAATGATCACAATATTTTGAAATATATTTTCTCACAAAAAGAACTCTACATGAGGAAAAACAGATGGATTGAACTACTCAATAATTATGATTTCACAATACACTACCGCCCATGGTAGGCAAATAAGGTGGCATATGCTTCGATCAGAAATGATCATGGAGTTTTGAACAAGATGAGAGTTTAAAAGGATCCTAATTTCATGGATCTAGTAAAGATAGATATGTGAATAACCATGGAATGTGAGACATCAATTCTTTTTCAAATAGTTGCTAAATAATCTTTACTGGAAAGGATAAAAATTTATTAGGCTGATGATGAGGAGTTTCAAAATAAGATTAATGCTATGAATGATGGGAGATTGAGTGACATCATATATGGAGATGGAATTTTGAAATTTTGGAAGAGACATTGTGTCCCTGATATACCGGATCTAATAATGGAATTGTTAAAGGATTATCATAGCTCCAATTTCTCTATACCGCATGGTAGCACCAAGATGACTAGTGATTTGAAGGAACATTTTTCATGGGACAGCATGAAGAGGGATATTTCTGATTTTGTGTCAGGAAGTATGGTTTGTTAACAAGTGAAAGTTGGAATGCTGGATCCTGGAGGAGTCATGCAACCTATTCCCATATCTGAGTAATAATTGGATAATATTGCGATGGAATTTGTCATGAGACTACTAAATACTTTTAGAATAAATGATGCAATATGGGTCGGTGTTGATAATCTTACCAAGTCAGCACATTTTCTAGCTATAAGAGAATATTTACCACTTGAACGTCTAGAAAAACTATATATTAATGAAGTTATAAGACTTTAGGGATTTCCACTATCGATTGTTTCTGATCGTGATCCCCATTTTACATCAAGATTCTAGAAAAGTCTTCAAAAATACCTGGATACTGAACATTGATTGAGCACTACCTACCACTCTCAAACTGATGGACAATCAAAATGAACTATTCCAACCATAGATGACATGTTGAGATCCTGCTCACTTGACTTTCAAGGAATGTGGGATCAATATTTACCTATTTTAGAATTTTCCTATAACAAAAGCTTCATTATAGAATTCATATGGCACCATATGAAGCCTTATATGGAAAGAGATGTTGCACACCAGCTTTTTGGGATGATGTTGGTGAAAGAAAACTCGTCAGCCAACAACTTGTTGAGGAAACAATGGAAAATGTGAAGGTTATCCAAACCCACATCAAATTAGCTCAATGTAGGAAGAAGAGCTATGCCGATAACCCAAGGAAGGATTTGTAATTTCAAGTAGGAGACCATGTTTTCTTGAAGGTATCTCCATGTATGGGTGTTATACATTTCGATAAGAAGGGTAAATTAATTCCAAGGTACATCATACCTTTCGAAATTCTATAATGAATTGGAGTTGTAGATTATCATTTGGAAATTCCTCCAAGTCTCTCCAAAGTTCATGATGTGTTCCACATATAACTATTAAGAAAATACATGCATGGACCAATGCATGTACTCAACTATGAGTAAATTAAACAGGAACATGATCTATCTTATTGTGAAGATCCTGTCAAAATTCACGATACAAGAGAGAAAGTTCTGAGAAACCAGAGGACTCCTCTTGTAAAATTTCATTGGAGAAACCATAAGATGTAAGAGGCAATGTGGAAACCAGAGGAACTTATGATAAAGAAACACCTGAATAATTTTGAGTGGTAGTATTATAGAATTTTTGAGGATGGAATTATTTGAAGGGGGAAGAATTTAATGCCCCAGGATTCCAAGGCATGTTTCCCTTTGAATAATGCAATGTCTTGCATTGTACACAACTTTGAGATTCTAACACCCCGCGGCCAATCAAACTAGCCGTTATGAATAGTAATATACACTTTTTGAAATTTTATAAATTTTATATTTCATAATGGACTTCATTTTTAATTTCAAAATATCGAAATTAACTTTGGTTGAATTTTTTGTATTTTTTCTGAAAACTTTCAATTTTTTATAAATAGTTAAAAAACGCTGCGTTATTTGTTAAAACCGACTGTTTATTTAAATAATTATTTATTTTATTTTAATTTAATTCTGTTCAAAATAGTTACATAATACATATTTATGTTCAACATAATACATTGGAGTAATTTTATAATAAGTTTTGATATATAAATTTTATCGAACTTTTTACCGTCTTTTACCAACCTCCTGGGAGCAATTGAAAATATTTATAAAACATAATTTTACCAATTCTGTGAGTTGAATTTAAAAAATAAAAGATACAAGGTTAATTTCCATATGTAAAATGTGGTTCAATAAAATGAAAATAATTTTTTGTGTATAGTAACTTTTGACTTTTATTTACCATGGTTAAAATTAAATAGGGTAATTAAGGGTAAAAATGATATCATAATTACCCTAAAAAATGTCCCAATTCTATTGGATAAGTATAATTCGACCAGAAACAACCTTAGGAATAAAATATAATCCTTTTGGTCCGCTTGGATTAGATTAAGAAATTTATTATTATTTTATTTAAAGAAGAGTTAAAAGAGTTAAAATCAATGTTTAATAACTAAACCATTTTTAATAAGGTATATACATAAGATAAAGTTGACTATAAATAATAATTAGAAAGATAAAAATATTTCATATAAAATGGTCATTTATTTATAATTTCAATACATTATATAATTAAATTTATTTACGACACAATGATGATGCAATAATTACCTTATTAATGAAATATTAAATAATTGATATTATAAAAATCCAAATAAATATAATTTGAGAATTATAATGAATTAAATTAATTTTATAAGTTAATATGACATTTTAGGGTAGATTAAATGATATTTTTTCTAAGTAATAATGTTTTTATGAATTTAATGAAAATAAAATACCAAATAGTGTCAAAATAGTCAGAAAAGAGTTTTTAAAACAAATATTATATTATTAATTAGTATTCTATTCATAAAAATATAAGAACTAGAAAAATTTATTAAATAATATTATATATGTCATTAATTAACCACTTGAGGTTCTCTTGGAAGTTTATAGTAAGTTTATTCACCATATAATATTTAAATTCAAAGAGACATGGTAAATGTCAAACTATTTAACCAGGAGTTAAATCAAAAAGATAAGGTTAATATAATGACCTAAACCTATTTAAAACCTATTGGTTGAAAGGTTTTCAACCCATACCCACCTCGTACTTGAAACAATTCATTTTTTAGACATGAGAAACCTAAAATTATTTTATTATAAAATAATATTTCAAGCTTCTTCTAAAGTGACCCTCACCTCTCTTATAAAAGGGCACCCCCGCTTCTCAAATTCACACCTTCAAATCCATTTGGCTCAGCCAAAACCTAATCAAATATCCTATAAACTGTCCACCCTCAATCTTAGAGTCCTTCATTTAGTCATAAAGCCAACCTAAGGAGCCCTTTTGATCAATTCAAAAGGAAGAACCCGAAGAAGGGGTCAATATTTCATCACCCCTTTCATGTTCTTTTCTTCTTCCACTTCCTCTAAATTTATTGTTTAGATTCTAAAATAATAACACCAGTGTATTTTATATACTGTGATGTTATTATATTAATGTTAAAACCATATTCATAATTCGATCCATCCTATATATTACAAATTCCCTATACGTGTGTACGTACGGATTACGGTCTCCACGTCGTGGTGTAGTTTGTTATTCAAACACTTCATCATTTGTATGGGTATAATAATGAGTATAAATTAAATAAATAATTAATATAACATGATAATTATCATATATATATGATATATCATCCAATTATATGTGATTTTAATATCAAAAGAATGATATTGTTTCTCATGCATATGTATGAATACCCATATCCACGAATGCGATGAGATTCATTCCCTATCATATCCATTCAAGACTAATTTTCATTTGATGATTAAAAAAATATAATAATTTTTAATGATTAAATATAATTTTTAATATTAATAATAGTCATCATATCGATAAAAAACATTACTTACGTAACAAAGCATATAAAAGAAAACGAATTATTTAACGCCTGAAATAATGATACTATTGAAATATAATTAACAAAGAAATATTTGAATATCATATTAATGTATGTGGTTCATATATAATTTAATAACAATTATTTCACCATTATAGAGTAGGTTAACCTACCCTCAACCAAGGAAAAGTACAAGGTAAGGGTTAATTTCACAATCTCTTTATTATCTGCGGTTGTTTTTATGTAAGTATCTACTAGGACCTCTTTATCATCCACATCGATGTCTCTTAAAAATGTATTCCAATTTTTTTTTAATATTTACTAGAATATGGGTTAAAGTAATTTATACCCTTGTTTTAATTTTTATAAAATGTTTTGAATGGAATATTTCTGTCATTTTCTAAACAAGCTTCCATAAGACCTTTTCGAAAAAACTAAGCTAGGAATGTTTTTAACTTATATGGCGGGTGCGGCTATTTCCCACCATTATAACATCGTCGATGTTTCCATTAAAATCTTATATGAATTTTTCAAAAATAAATGTTTTATTTTATAATTATATGACTTTTAAATAATTTCAAAATATAAAGGGATATTTATCTAAAAAACGTTTCGATTTCATCTATATCAATATCCTTTGATGGATTGTGAGCTTATTTGAAGTTGATTTATTATGATAAAAAACTTCCATATTGTATTGAAGGTTTATTTATATGTTTGATTGTGGATGTGTTATTTTTATACCATTCATGGTTTATTGATAATGTATTGACATTTCATGTGCCAGTTTTAATACGAATGATTATGTTATGTTTAAACCTTTTCATATGTGGAATGCACTGGACTTAGTAAGTGACGGGTGGAGCCCACTATAGCTCCTCGATGCATCAGTAGGTCTCATGAGACAAACTAGTTTCTTGGAACAAGGCCTTGAAAAAATATTATTTTGTAGTCTTGGCATAAGTCCTTGACTATGTGGTTATGAAGTCTGGCATTATGAATTCCATCATTATGAATATGGATGTTGATATTGCATGTGATTATTCGACTATTAGAATATCTATGTGAAAAAGTAAATGAAATTATTTGATTTTATCTTTTCCATATTATGTTTATGTTCATGTTTAGAAAGATTTTGTCTTAGTGTTACATTGCCTTAAATTTTTTATGCTTATTTATGAAAGTTTTCCCTATATTGTTATCCTTACTGAGCATCTGAGCACACCCCTTCCTATGTTTTATTTTTCCCAGGATGCGAAGATGTATATTATGACTGACCTGTAGGGATAGTCTAAGTGATATGAGTGTGTCCTCTAGAGACTATTTTATTGTAGTTTTTCATTTTATAATGTAATGTAAAACTTATGAATGTATCTAGTATTTCCATGGCCACTAAACAGATCAGTTTTTCGGGGTTTGATCCCTTGTGATCATGAAAATGTTATGTAATAATGCACCGAATCTGGGTAACTGGGGTTTGGGTGTTATATAAAACATGTACATTAATGAGAAAGATTTAGAAGAATAAACCTTTAAAACATTTAAAACGATATTTTAGTTCAAATGTTGATAACCAAATGAGAGATTCATTTATACAAATAACCGAGGAATAAAATTAATAATTCCATTATAATATCATTATATTAAAGGTATTCATGATATTATATTTCAATGGATAGTATATACACTATATAAAAGTAAATAGGCACATAACAACTACGAATCCACGATGTAATATAAATTGAGATGAAATCCATTATAATGACCACATCCTTAGATGAAGGAAAAATAAATGAAATAAATATGTGTAAAAAATATAAATACATTAAATATGATTTTATATTCTGTGTAAATAAATCATAGTGAATTCACACATATTTTTTTTAAAACAAAATCAATGACATAGATGTTTAACCCAATGAACACAAATTTTGACTTGTTTAGCCTTATCAAGTTCAAATCAATGGCTTGAGAATTTATCAATTGTGTAATTGTGTGTATGAAAATTATATCCACGGAAAGGGGATTTGAAATTACCACATAAATAAATAAATAGATATTCCACAAGTAGTCTTGGATTAAAATAATCATTGAAGTATTTGTAAACCCCAATGAGTGGAAATTGATATAAGAAATTCCCTTACTGATTTGGTAACTTACGAAACATACACCCCATGAAAGAATGATTATAATATGAAGATTTAAATAACCATAAATTAAAGTATGTTTCAGAAATAATACAATAATGATCAGTAAATAAACCACACAAATGGAAATAGTGGCAAATATAGCATGAATCTCACGAGAATAAAAAGTGCAATTAAAACCCCTTATCTTGTACTTTCCATTAGTCAAGGGTTCGTTAAGCCTTATTTATAATGACCATTGTATGGTATTAAATTATACTGAAACCATATTCATATTTATGATATCATACTTGATTCATTTATGACATTATACTACTTATTAAATAATAATTTCCATGTTAAAATAACATTTCATGAAATAATGGCTTTCTTTATCATACGTGTTTTAACTTATTGTACTTGGTCGTATTACTTATATAAATATTTAATTGATTACATAATATATAACATTTTTAATGTATAATATATATTTATAATAAAAATATTTATAATAGATAGATATATGAAATGGAAAACATCATTTATAGAGACGGTAGGTCATACGTACGCATAAACGCTATTTCTATTTTCATATCGTATTGAATGGAAGTAATTGAATGAGATATATGTAAACACACACACACACACAGAGAGATATATATATTTAAATTATAATAATTATGTCATATATTACATAGTTATTAACAATATATATATTTATAATCATTGTTGAACGATGAACGTGTAAATGAATCTAATCGCTTCGTGGAGACGGTAAGCTGTACGTACGCATGAGTGACAATGTCATTATATTAATGGAGAAATAGTTTGTAATTGGATTTTATATTGTATATTAATAATAATTAACATGTTATATTTATTATTTACAAAAATTATACACATTAGTGTACCCATCCAATTAATAAAGCGTCGAATTACAAACTACACCACGACGTGGAGATGGTAAGCTGCACATACGCACGTACGTGACATTGTAATTCATACGATGGATAGAATAATGAATATTTTTGAACCATATTTATAATAAAATATCATTATTTAGAAGTTATTGGAGTTATTATTTATGTATGGAAACAAAAAAGAAAGAGGATGTGGAAGAAGAAAAGAACTTCGAAAGATGTGATGAAATAATTACCTCTTCTTCAGGTTCTTTCTTTTGATTTGTATAAAAGGGCTTCATAAGTTGGATTTATGATCAAATTATGGCCACTAAGTTGATGTGAGGGTAGTTTGGAGGATATTTCAGTAGGTTTTGGCTGATCCCAATGGCATTGGAGATGTGAATTTAAGAGAAGGGGAAGTATCCTTTTATAAGGGAGGTGAGCGACTCTTTAAGAAAAATTTGAAATATTAATTTATTATAAAATAATTATCAGTTTATAATAGCATAAAATGAATTTATTTAGAGGATAAGGTGGGGATGGATTGAAATAATCTCAAACAATAGGTTTTATTCAAGTTTAGTTCACCATATTAACCTTATCTTTTAGATTTAACTCTTGGTAGAATAGTTTAACATTTACAACGTCTCCTTGTATTTTTATATAACATGGTTAATAAACGTACTATAAAATTTCAAGAGAAACTATAGTTGTTAATTAATGATATATATAACATTATCTAAGTCTTTTGGGAAAATATTATATTTTTAGGAATATAATACCATTTAATAAAATAGTATTGTTTTTGAAAACTCATTTATGTCAATTTGGTCACTATTTATTATTTGTTTTTTTGTTAAATTCATAACAGCTTGATTACTTCGAAAAAAACACATTGAATCTACCATAAAATTTTATATTTACCTAGATCATTCGTGGATGACATCAAAACATTCAAATTATATTTAATTTAATAATTATAAAATACTTTATTTTAATCATTCATTAATAAGGTAATTACTGCATCATCATTGCACCATAAATAAAATTAAATATTTAACTTCTAAAAATTGTAATTAAAATACCATTATTTAGGAAATAATTTTATCTTTCTAATGAATATTTATAGTCTAATTTATCTATTCTGTAATCATATATTAAAAATTGTTTAGTTATTAAATATTGAACATAACACTTTTAACTCATCTTTAAATAAAATATAATAAATTTCCAAATTGAATCTAAGTGGATCAAAAAGAATCATATTTTTTCCCTAAGTTTTATTTTGGTCAAAAAAAAACACATCCAATAGAATTAGGGCATGCATTAGGGTTATTATAATATCATTTTTACCTTTAGTTAACCTATTTACATTTAACCGTGGTAAATAAAATTCAAAATTTATTGTTCACCAGAAAATATTTTCATCTTATTGAACCAAATTTTACATACTGACATCAAACATGTCTCTCTGATTTTTGAAATTCAATTTATAGAAGAAGTATAATTAGGTTTTATGGAAATTTTCCAATGTGCCTAGAAGGTGGGTAAAAGATGGTAATAAATTCAATAACATTTTGTATTTCTAATCTTATTATAAATCTATTTCGATGAATTAAATTTTACTAATAGTGGTATAATGTATATATTTTGAATTTAAAATAAATATAAATTAAAAATAATTATTTAAAGAAAATTTTGGCTTCAAATAATAACATAGTGCTTTTTCACTATTAATCAAAAATTGAATGTTTTTAGAAAAATACCAAAAAGACACCCAAAGATAATTTTTATATTATGAATTCAAAAATGAATTAAATTTTACAAAATTAAAAGTATATAAGTTGTATTGATTATTTTAGAAAATATTCATGTTGTCAAAACTAGAAAATGGGTTTTTGAAAGTAAGAACTATCAAATGAGGATATGTGTTTATGTCCAATTTAAGTGTAAAATTACTTTCAATGACTAATATTAGAATAAATTATAAAAATATAAGTTAATTATACTTCAAACCAATTCAAATTTATAATTTAACACTATAAATTATTTTGATTTAAAATGTTTTTTTTTAATTAAAATTTAGTATTTTTTCACAATTCATCAAAATATAAAAGTCATCCAAAATGAGCCAAAAATTTATCCAAACAAAATTTTTTATGTGCCTCCTCAAAATAAAAAAGTTTATTTTGTCAATTTGAATATATAAAAGTATTAAATATTGAATTTAAAAAGGGTTCACCATTAAATGGCAGTAAACTTGCATTTTTTTGAAAAATACTTCTTTTATCTAAAAATTTGAACTAGTTCTTATATTATGTCTAAGAAACACATAATATGGATGTAAATATTATATGTATTTTTTAAAATCAAAATTTTAGTTAATAATATTCATAATCGCTTATTGAACGGCTAGTTTGGTATGTTCTGGTGTACTCGAACTTGGTTTTGCGTGTAGCTCATGATATTTCATTACATTCAAGAAAATAACTTAATATGAAATCTTGGCGTGTTACATTCATCCCCTATTTTGGAAATTGTGTCCTCACAATTTTAAAATTGGTCTTGTGAACTTTTTTGAAGGTCCCAAATTGGAAAAAGATTCAATAAAACAATCACTTTAAAAGAAATAAAGTGAAGTACAGAGGTCACCTGAGATAACCCATACAAGGATTAAATGAAGAAAAATAATATATATGGAAGATAAACTAAGTTTCATGTTATGCTGGAGAATGATAGAAAAAATTATCAAGAGAAAGTAAACAACAAGAAAACCATAAACTTGTGATGGCTTAAATGGTCATTAATTTCCTAGTAGGAAAATTAAACAGACAATTTTTTTTTGTTTTAAGTTCCATTTCATAAAGTAGAATAATTTAATTATGAGATTGAATAAAAACATAATGAGATATACATAATTTTCAAGTAGAGTTTAATCCTTTAATTAATTTCAACCACTAACTTATATTTTCATCAAATGATGAGTATTAAATATGACTTGGTCATACCTGAAGTGATAGAATCAACTTCTAGAGAATCACATGATCCACAAAGGATGAACCATATATTTCCCTTTTCATTAGAGATTAACCAGAACCAAAATTGTTAGTAAAATATCATATTTTATCCAAAATAGATAATCCTTTATAGAAACAAATACTAATATTAATTTTTAAAATTAAACAAAAAATACTCAAAATTATATATTGACCATCAAATAAACAATTGTACTTAAAATCCTTTAATATAATTGAAAATAAGTTTGAAAACCAAAACTCAGAAGAATTTAATCACATAGTATTTTATTGTAAATCTTTATAATTATATCCAAATAACATCAACTAATTTTAAATTGTCATACTAAAGTGAAATTAACCAAATAACATATTCTCTATGATATATTAATCATTTCAATTAATAACATGAATCTCTACAAAATAATATATTCTTCCAAAATAAAAAACTTTCATTACTCCTCAAATTAAATCCCATAGTATTTTGTTTTCCTTAGGCATATATTGTTCCCAATATAGGGAACGTCTTCCAAACTAACATTTATCACTTAATCACCAAATCATTTTCCTATACTAAGGATATCAATTTGATAAAACATAAAATCCCAAATCAACATATTATTGAAAAATAAAATCATTTACCTAAAAATAATTAGTCACACTATCCAGGGTCTTCACGTAATACTGTTGTTGGTGATAAATCCCAATCGCACATTGGTTGTGGGTTTGATTATTGTATCTCTGTCTGACGTGATGGGTTATCAGATGGTCTGTGTGTTGTGCTTTTTAAAAAAATATATTTTATAACATTCCAAGAAAGTGATAAATTCTTCAAAACAACCATAACATAATTTAACCAAAAATTTTATCTAATACCTCACATTTTCATCCTGAAAATTAATAACCTATAACTGACACAAATTCAAGGATCATATAAACCAAAATGGTTCTTTATATTTATATTCATAAATTAAAAGATTATTATTCCCCAAATAGTATTTTCACATAAAAAACTATAGGGTTACACAGAAAATTGAAAAGTTTTTCAATGTAATCCAATCAAAAAAGAGCATTAATACTTTTAAACATTTCCCCCCATTTATTTTCACATAGGTTCTTCCTTGACCTAGTGGTTATCCAATAGAATAGGTCATCGAATCCTATAATGCCTAGTTCACCTAGATTTATTACAAATTACTGTAAATGGATTCTTAAGATCAATTTTATTTTAATCCATAGTATTCATTGGAAATATTTTACTTTATGTCATTATTTCCCACACATAAATCATTTATTTGTTCCATTGAGACCCTTTCCTGGATGTCTCCTTCCTCATTTCCTACATGATGAAAATTGAGCTTCCTTTTCTCCATGTTCTCCATTGCTTGAGCTCTTGTCATTCTATACCTTTATATTCTTTGTTGAGTTTGGGAGTTGGTTAATGTATATGTTACTGATCATATTTTTGGAAACCTTCTTTGATATGAACACAATATCTTTTACACCTATCAACACTCCATTTAGTTTCTCATTTCCACCAGCATTCCCACCTCTTACATCATGTTCAATGTTATTATGACTTTTTTGGAATCCAACCATTGACTAAAACCAGAAAGCATAGTGTGAGTAAAAATAGTCATAAAATCATTTAGAGAATATCCTGACACCTTATTTTCAGTCTAAAACACCTTAGGATTGACTAGTTTTATTTATTCTCATCTTATATTAAAATCCTTCAAATTAGTTTGTGAATAAAATTTGAATAATCCTAATCATATCCCCTGAGAGTGTCATAACCAAGAGTGCAACAAGGCCTATTGGCGTGCACCAATTCCCATTTCTATCTAGCTCAAAGTAGTGTATTCAAGGATTACCACTAGATACATCTCTATCAGAGCTGCCTAAAACTAATCGTATCTAGAGAGTGATGTATTTCTTGGGAAATTCACAAAATCTCTACATTACCAAAATTCTTGGAAGTTATTCTGTACCAATCCTCAAACTCTATGTTTGGGAAATGTTCTCTAATAAGAGTTTTTATAAATCCAGTTTTCATGGTTTGTTCTAAACATTATATTATACTAACTGTATGACCCGACTCCAGAATCCTAGAGCCAATGCATTATTTTTATACATTGTCATGATTGTAAGGAATCAAGTCTAGAAAGACAGATCAGTTTAGAAGTCTTGGAAAATCTATTATATACATGAACATTACATAACACATTAAAACATAAAACACAACATTAATAATACTTCTAGAATTCCATTATTACCCTATATTAACCATATGTATATCAATAATAATACACTTCTTAGAATCCTGAAAAACAAACCATAGGAAAGGGGTGATATCAGATTCTCAGTAAGGGTAAATAATTGGGCGGAAGCCATAAACTTTTAAGGCAAGATGCGTAATAAAAACAATAGCCTTTTTAAACATAAACTTGAACATATTATGTAAAAATATATAAAAAATTAACCTTATAATGATGCACTGGGATATTATACTAGTCAAATAATCAAATAAAATAACTAATTTCATAATTAGGGAATGCATAATGCTAGAAATCATAACAACATTGTGAAGGCCTTATGCCAAGACTACAAATAAAATTTTTGTCAAGGCCTTGGGCTATGACACTAATTAGTCTCATGAGACCCACTGATGCATCAAGGGGATATAGAGGGCCCCTCATGTCACTTACTAAGTCAAATGAATTCCCCATATGAAAATGTTAAAACATAACATAAAAATTCATCTTAAAACTAGAAAATTAAATGTCAATGCTTTAACTGTAAAGCAAGAATGATATAAAAAAAACACATCCACAGTAAAACATATCATAACTCATTCAATAAAATATGGAAAATTTTACTATAAATAATCATCCTCAATTGATAATAATATCTAGTAATGTATGTTGACATAGTATAAAATGACCAGTAAAAAACTTTGAGAAAAATATACATTTTTCATGAAATCATTTAGAAGTCACACAATTTATAAATGAAGACAATTAAAAGATATTTCTAAATCAAAGTTTCCAATACCACATTGAAACCTTTTAAGGGATTTAACATTTTAAAATATTCATTTTCATATAAATAAATACTTAAAACCATTTCAAAAACAGGGACATTAATGAGAAAGATTTAGATGAATAAATCTTTAAAACATTTAAAACAATATTTTAGTTAAAAAGGTCCTAACCAAATGAAAGATTATCAAATAAAAATAATTGAAGAATAAAATTAATCAAAACTTTATAATATCATTATAATAATGGGATTCATGATATAATATGTCAAATGATAGTATATACACCATATAAAATTGAATTGGCGTATAACAACAAAGAAGCATCAATGGAATGTAAATTGAGATGAAATCCGTGATAATGATTTTTTCATAGATGAAAGATAAATCAATGACATAATTATGTGTGAAAAATATAAATAAACTCAATATGATTTTATATTCAGTGAAAATCAATCATAAGACATTCACCCATATTTTTGTAAAAAAACCAGTGGCTTGGATGTTTATCTAAATGAATGGAAATTGAGTTAAGATTACCCTTATCAAGTTCATATCAATGACATGAGAATTTATCAATGGAGTGATTATGTGTATGAAAAGTATATCCACAAAAAGGGGAGTGTAAATTACAATATAAATAAATAAATTATTATTTCACGCATAATAATGGAGTAAAATAATCAATGAAGTATGCGTAACACCCAATGAGTGGAAATTGAAATTATAAATTCCCTTTCGAATATGGTAACATATGAAACATACACCCCATGAAAGAAATATCATAAAATGAAGATGTAAATACCCATAAATTATAGTATATTACACAATGAATATAATCATGCGTAGTACATATGCTACACAAAATGAAATAGTGGAAAATATAGAATGAATCTCATGTGAATAAAAAGTGACACTAGTAGAAAAATAACCTATACCAATGGTTTGAAACCAATTTAATAGTCCTCCAAACTGTTGGTATATCCTATACAAACGGTTTGGAGAACCATTGGCTAGTAAGACATGGGTATAAGTCTATTCCAATGGTTTTTCCAAAACCATTGGTATAGACCTATACCAACAGTTTTCAAAACTGTTGTTATAAGTAATATGAAATATCTATACCAATAGTTCCATAAAACCGTTGGTATATGTATTTAAAAAAATAATCCTTCAGTTGGTTTTGATCCTAGTACCTCTAGTATATGATTGAACGACCTAACCACTAACCTAAATTGAATATTTTGAACATAATTTGATATATATATATATATATATATATATATATGTATTATCAATAAAATTTTAAATTTTCATTTATTTAATGACCACTGTAGGAATATTCCATAAAAAATACATGTAACTATACCAACGGTTCTCAAAACCATTGGTATAGACCTATACGAATGGTTTTGATAACCGTTGGTATATATTCATTGATTTTGGGACCTATACCAATGGTTTTGGAAAAACCGTTGGTATAGGGAGGACCTATATCAACAGTTTGGGGAAAAATATTGGTATAGGGTCTCTATTATGGACCTATACCAACGGTTTGGCGAAAACTGTTGGCATAGGACCATATAAGTGACCTATACCAACAGTTTGTGCAAAACTGTTAGTATAGTTGCAAATTAGTGATATATACCAATGGGTTTTTCCAAACCATTGGTGTAGTCCAAATAAGTGAAATATACCAATGGTTTTCCCCAAACCATTGGTATAGATCTTATTTCTTGTAGTGTGAGATAAAGACCCCTTAACTTGTACTTTCCCATACCAAATGTAACACCCGACCCCAAAATCCTTGAGCTGGTGCATTATTTTAATACATTAGAATAATTATAAGAAATCAATTCCTAAAGGACTGATGAGTTTAGCAGTCTTGGAAAATAGATTAAATACATGAACGTTACATTACACATTCAAACATAAAACACAACAAGAATAATCCATTGAGAATGAAATTATTCTCCATTACTAACCCTATATATCTTTAATAATGAACATCCTAGATTCCTTGGAAAAGAAAAAATAATAAAATGGTGAGCTTATATGCTTAGTAAGGTTAAATAATTTAGCATAAGGTATAATATTTTAAGGAAAGATGTGTAATAAAAAACCTTTTTAAACATAAACATGAACATAATATGGAAAAAATAAATAAAAAATTTCCATATAAACATGAACATGGATATTCTACGATTCGAATATTTTCATGTAATAACTAATTTTATAACAAGGGAATGCATAATGTCAGACATCATAAACACATAGTCAAGGCCTCGTGCCAAGACTACAAAATAAATATTTAGTCCAGGCCTTATGCGAAGAGACTAATTTGTCTCCTGAGACCTATCAATGCATCGAGGGGCTATAGAGGGCCCCTCCTATCACTTATTAAGTCTAATACATTCCTTGTATAAAAATTCTGAAACATAACATAAACATTCTTATTAAAACTAGCAAATTAACTGTCAATACTTTAGCCGTAAACCATGAATGATATAAAAATAACACTTCCACAGTAAAACATATCATAAATAATTCCATACAATATAAAAGATTGTATTATAATAAATCAACCTCAATCAAAAATAATTTCTACTAAATGATGTTTACATAATTGAAAATGAATATTAAAACTCTTTTAGAGAAATATACCTTTTTCATGAAATGATTTAAAAGTCGCACAATTTATAAAGGAAGACATTTAAAAGATATTTTTGAATAAAATCTTCCCATACAACTTTGAAACCATTGATAGTAATTAACATTTTAAAAAATTCATGTTCATATAAATAAATCATTCAAACCATTTTGAAACATGGACATTAAGGAGAAATATTTAGAATAATAAATCTTAAAAACATTTAAAACGATATTTTAGATAAAAAGTTTATAACCAAATGAAAAACGCTTGAATAGAAATAATTGAATAAAATCATTAATAAAAACATCATAATATCATTATAATAATGTCAGTCATGATATAATATGGAAAAGGATAGTATATACACTATATAAATGTGAATTGGCGCATGAAAACAAACAAGTCTCAATGGATTGTAAGTTGAGATGATATCCCTTATAAAGACTGTATCCTTAGATGAAGGATAAATAAATGAAATAATTATGTGTAAAAAATATAAATACACTCAATATTATTTCATATTATGTTTAAATCAATTAGAGGACATTCAAATATATTCTTGTAAAAACAAAACCAATGACTTGGATGTTTAACTCAATGAATGGAAATTGAGTTAAGATTACCATTATCAAGTTCATATTAATGACTTGAGAATTTATCAACAGAGTGATTAAGTGTATCACAAGTATATCAACACAAGGAAGAGTTTAAATTACTACATAAATAAATAAATAGTGATTCCACACATAATCTTGGAGTAAAATTATCAATGAAGTATATGTAAAACCCAATGAGTGGAAATTGAAATTAGAAATTCCCTTACCGATTTTGTAACATCTGAAACATACACCCCATAAAAAATGATCATACAATTGAGATTTAAATACTAATAAATTAATTTTTATTACACAAAGAATACAATTATTGGATGTAAATACACCACATGAAAAAGAAATTGTGGAAAATATATCATGAATCTCATGGGAATAAAAATTGAGGTGAAAACCCTTTACCTTGTACATTTCGTTAGTTGAGGGTACATTTAACTTCCTATATAATTCTTGTAGTATGTTATTAAATTATTAAATAACCATACTAATATTTATGATATCATAATTTATCCATTTATTACTTTATTATAATTTTTAAAAATAATTTCCATGTTAAAATAACATTTCAGTTAAAAAGTTCTTTCTTTATCATACTTGTTTTAGCTTATTATTATTGGTCATATCACTTATATAGTTATTTAATTGCTTAAATAATATTAAAAAGTATTTATTTATCATATATATTTATAATATAAATATGTATAATATTTAGATATATGAAATGGAAGACACCGTTTATAGAGATTGTAGGCCAACGTATGCAAAATCGTTATTTCTGTTTTCATATCATATTGAATGGAAGTAAGTGAATGAGATATATGTATATATATATTTCTAGAAGAATTATTATGTCATATATTACATACTTATTAATAATATATATATTTATAATCATCGTTTAATGAAGAACGTAGAAATAAATTTCATCACGTCGTGGAGATGGTAAGCCGTATGTACGCACGAGTGACAATATCATTCTATTATTTTTAAAATTTTATGTAACTGGATGGTATATTATATATAAATAATCATTAAAATTTTATATTTATTATTTACATTAATTATACTCATTATTATACCCATCCATATAATGAACCGTTGAATAACAAACTACACCACGTTGTGGAGACTGTATGTCATGCGTAAGCATGAATTGTGACTTTGTCATTCATAGGATATATAGAATAATGAATGTGGTTGTAACACATATATAATAACATCTCATTATGTAGATTTTATTTGAGTTACTATCTTGGTGTGAAAATAACAAATAATGAGGAAGTGGAAGAATAAAAGAACTTTGAAAGAGGTGATGAAATAATTACCTCTTCTTTGGGTTCTTCCTTTTGATTTGATCAAAAAGGGTCCATAGGTTGAATTTATGATAAACTTAAAGAATCTAGTTTGAAGTGAGGGTAGTTGGGCGGATATTTGAGTGGGGTTTTTCCAAGACAAATGGCATTGGATGAGTGAATTTAAGAGAAGGGAAAGTACCCTTTTATAAGGGAGGTGAGGGGCACTTTAAGAAGAATTTAAAATATTAATTTATTATAAAATAATTTTCGGTTTCTAATATCTCCAAATGGTTTTATTTCGAGGATAATGTGGGGATGGGTCAAATAGTCTCAACCGATAGGTTTTAAAAAAGTTTATTTGACCATATTAATCTTTTGTTTAGATTTAACTCTAGGTTAAATAGTTTAACATTTACCATGTCTCCTTGAATATTTCTATCACATGTTTTATAATCATACTATAAAATGTCAAGAGGACCTCAAGTAGTTCATTAATAATATATCTATCATTATATATGCCTTTTTTTGGATATTATATTTTTAGGAATATTATATCATTTAATAACATAGTATTGGTTTTAAAAACACATTTATGTCAATTTCGACACTATTTAGTATTTGGTTTTTGTGAAAGTCATAACAACTTTATCACTTCAAAAATATAAAGTGAATCTGACCTAACATTTCAAATTCAACTATTAAATTCTTGGATGGAATCAAATCTTTAAAATTATATTTATTTTAATATTTATAATATCCTTTATTTTAATCATTAATTAATATGGCAATTACTGCATCATAATTGTGTCATAAATAAAGTTAATTATTTAATGCCTAAAAATTATAAATAAAATACAAGGATTTAGGAAATATTTTTAGGTTTCTAATGAATATCTATAGTTTAATTTATCTTATGTTTGACAATATAATAAAAAAATTAGTTATTAAACATTGAATTTATCACTGTTAACACTTTTTTAAATAAAATATATTAAATTTACAAATATAATCCAAGTAGATAAAAAAGAATAATATTGTTTCCTAAGTATTATTTCGGTCAAAAAAACTTATCCAATAGAATTAGGACATGTTTTAGGGTAATTATAATATCATTTTTACCTTAAATTGCCCTATTTACTTTTAACCGTGATAAATAAAATTCAGAAGTTACTATTCTCCAGAAATTATTTTCATCTTGTTGAACCACATTTTACTTACTGATGTTAACTATGTATCTTAGGTTTTTTAAAGTCAATTTACAGAAGTGGTAAAATTACATTTTATGCAAATTAGAAAATGTTCCTAAAAGGTGGGTAAAAGACGGTAAAAAGTTCAATAAAATTTTATATAAATAATCTTATTATAAAATTTATCAATGAATTACATTATAATAATATAGTTATTATATATCTATTTTTACTTTAAAATAAATTTAAAATAAAAATAATTATTTTAATAAAAAGACATCTTTAAACAATAAAGCAGTGTTTTTTACAATTCATAAAAAATTGATAGTTTTTAGAAAAATACCAAAACATCACCCAAATAAAAATTTGATATTACAAATTAAAAAATAATTTATATTTTACTAAATTCAAAACATATAATTTTTGTTAATTAATTTATAAAATATTCTCTTGTTCTAAACAAAAATCATGTTTTTGATAAGAAAAAACTATAAAATGATTGATTTGTGTTTTTGTCCAATTTAAATGTAAAATAACTTCCAATAAAAAATATTGGATTAAATGTTAAAAATATAATATAATTATACATGAAAACCATTCAAATTTATAATTTAACATTTTAAAATTTTTTGATTAATTTTTTTTTTCTCATCAAAATATGAAAGTTATTATAAAAGCACGGAAAATTTATCCAAACTAAATTTTTATGTCTCTATTCTAAAGAAAAAGTTTATTTTTTTCAAATATAATATATAAAAGTGTCTAATATTATATTTAAAAAGTATTCTCTTTTAAAAGGTGGTAAATTTTAATTTTTTTGAAAAAATTCTTCTTTTATCTAAAAAATTGAATTTATTCTTATATTATATCTAGGAAATAAATAAGATGAATGGTAAAATAATATGGAGTGTATAAAATTAAAAAATGTGGTTAATACTATTCCTACCCTCTTTTTAATGTCTAGTTTGGTAAGTTATGGTGTGCTTGAACTCGGTTTTTCATGTATTGTAAGCTATTAAATTAATTTAAAGAAAATAAGTTACTATGAAATCTTGGGTTGTTACATCAATCCATGTTTATTAATGTTAAAAGAAAGGTTTTTGATGTGTTTCTTAAATAAGTTTCTTTATTATTCATGCTAGAATTTTTGTTTTTATAATATGATTTCTCTTTAAATTTAATAGAACTCGTTATAGAATATATTTATTTTAGTGAGAAATTTATCTTTTCAATATCCATGAATAAAAATAAAATATTCATTATTTTAGTTATTTATTACTATTTTGGAAGCCTAGTTAAGAAGTATTTAGCATTATTTCATTCATTATTTCCTCCCCCACACATCACTTCTTTAAATCATGAGTTTTTATTTTCTGACAACCTCTAATGAAATTTTACTTCTTCGTGTGTACTGTCCAAATAACCAAATATTCTATAGGTATATAAGATTCAATTTTAAAAATAATACATGGCTCATGTCAGTTTTTTTACCGAAATAATACAATTTTTTTTAGAAATCCTCTTGGAATTATTGATTTTTCCATTAAAATTAATTTTTAGTTATCTTTTTGTTTAAATATCTCAAACTAGTCTTATTTAAAATTTATTTAGAATATTCTAGATTACAACATTCTTAATCTACCATTATATGTATTTTTCCCTCATTATCCCCTGATTTATTTTTTCCAATTTGATTTTTAATCATAATTAGTTGATCTTTGAAATCATGTGTCACTTTTGTGAACATAAACATTATAAGAAACGCATATATTTTCTCTCAATTAAAATCTAATTGAGATTGATATATGTTTATCCATAGTTTGTGGATATTGCAGTATATTAGAATTTCTCACCCTAGAACTATTCTTTCATTAAACTTGTAAAATTTATGGATTGTTACAAAAATAAAATTTCATATTCCTAATCCAATTACAACACAAATAATTTCTAAAAAATTTCTTTTATTTTTACCAAAGACAACATATAAATTATTAATAGATTTTAAAGGAAACTATTTTTAGACATTCTCATCCACTAGTTGGGCTTTTTTTATTAAAAAATATTCATATACCCTCTTCTTTTCACCTTTTACATGTTGGCATGACTCTCATAATTTATGATCATCAATTTTTGTGTGTATTTAAAATTTAAACCATCGTAATTCATGAAATAAAAATTAGTACAAAAATTTAATTAAACTATGGATTGAACCTCTTCCTTTAAGGGTTTTTTATAATTTTCAGTGGATGACCTAAATATGGTTTTCTCAAGTTTGATGTCTTTGAAAATAATAATATCCCTTTAAATCTTTTTTTACACAAATATTCTCCCAAAAACATATTATGATGACATATTTTGAGTTTTTACCAAATTTTCTAATTTAATATCAGGATCATGATTATTCATATTTAGAATATTATTCTCATTCTCAATAAACATTATTTTTCCTTCACATTAGATAATTCTTTTTCTTTGTCATCATACATTTTGGACTTCAATTTTAAATTTTTTTCAATATCCTTGATTCTCTTTGGTTTAGCTATTAATTTTAATTGATGATATTAGATTTTTTTTGATTTAGATACATTTTATAGATCTTCTCTAAATTAATATTCATGATCTCATCATTCTCCTGAACTTCTTTGTGCCATTTATTTTAAAACTTTTAGTGTCTTTATTCAGGATTCTTATTAACTTATTATTTGAATCCTACCTATTTAGAGAGGTTAAAAAAATTGAGAAAAATAAATTTAAAGGAATTATAAATATTTTTAGACTCTTTTTCAAGTTAAGATATTTGATCATACATCTTTTCAAATGTCCCAAATATAAGAAAGATGAATTCTTTAGGAAAATTACACAACATATCCTTTAATGCATCAACTAATATATATGTGATCACTCCCAATATTGATTAGATATTCTTGGTAATAGTTTTGATAAGAAATTATAGGCATCTAATGATCAAATTAATTTACCAATACTTTTGAGGATGAAGAAATACCCCTCCTTGTTAATAGATCGAACAATAATTTTTCTTCTATTAAAATAAGATTTGGGTTATTTAGTACTATTTAATGGATAAAATAAAACATTTTTACTTTTTCTGAAGTGAGATATTTTATTAAAAACCACCTTCTCCTTAATTTTATGAATCATCAGAGTCTTAATAAATATATAATTTTTATCTGAAATATATGAATCTTCTCCAAAATTACACCTCATTATAAATTCATATGGACTCTCAAAACATAACAATAGAATAAATTCAAAAATAGAGAATCCAATCAGAGGTGGACCATAGATCTGATAAAAATCAATACCAATTATTGGGTATATGTTCAATATTGAGAGGGTGTGGGATTGAATATGTGTTTTTTAATTTTTATCCAATTGAAAAACATTTTATACATTTACTTTTTCCACTTCACTATTTTGAGAATGAATTTATCATATATATTCTAACCTTTTTTATGAAACAAATCTAAAAAAATCCTTACAAGTTGAATAATAGATTAAAATAGTGAACCATTAAATATTAAAGTCTAGTTAATTTGGATATTTTGGGAAAACCAAGATTACATGACCCACTAATATAATCTTATGAGTAAATATGGTAATAGATTATAAAAAACTAATAATACACATATCACGACAATGTATAGTTTATCCCACACCTCTAAATCATCCTAATGAGTCTTTATACCAGCTCCCCATTTTTTTAAAATAAGTTCTTTTTAACAAAATAAAAATAATTCAAAAGTATATACTATTTCCATTTTTTAATGGTTCATTGTGTTTCTTATTATTATTCTGATTTTCTTACCTACATAGAATAATGAAAGTAACACTTATAATTTTTCACAAAAAAAATTAGAAAGGATGTTATAAACTCTTTTTATTAATACTTTCCTCCATTAAGGAAACAAACTTATTCTTGTATGTTAAGTGAACTACCAAATTTTCCATTATTATTCTTTCATATAATTTTTTTCCTTATTATTCTTCAACTAGTGTGACAGCAATGAAGTGGGTCTATTAATTTAATACTTATTTCAAATCTGGAAATTTGAATAATGTGGAATTTGTGTCTCCATTTTTTATTTTAACATTAAAAAATATACATCATAATTGAAGTAATGTTTCTCTCTTCTACTTCAATACGGATGGATTTTCAATTTTAATTCGACATGGATTCTTCACACTCACAATTGTTTTTCTTCGTCCCATTGAATCTATATATTATTGTTCCAATATCCAATATTCATACTCTTTTTTTATTAATTTATTTTTACTCAATTTACCACATGAATATAACATTTTGAATTACCATAATATTTGGTAATTGAAAACACCATAAATATCAATATTTCAAATAATTCAAACTCCCATAGAAAATTTATTTGATTCCAAAACCATGCATAACTACATGAAGATTTGTATAAAAATCATAGTTCTTTTTTTCTTCATAATCCAAAGTCTCTCAGGTGTTATATTCATTTACCATCTCCTACAATAATCAAAAAACATATCTTATGATATATCAATCTTTAAATGATCCATTTAAATAGTGTATTGTAATTTAAATTTTTTTTGATATTGTATTGTATATTTTTGTAGAGTTTATTATACCCTATTTACTTCATTATACCATATGAACACAATTTTAGAAAAAATAGGAATATTAATCTTACATAATTTATGAATTATACTACATGACCCCTGTAAATATCTCTAATATACCCTATATTGAGTTTAAATGTAGTCTATATACTCCATTTCATGTATATTATAAACTCTTTTACATGTACCTTATGAAATCCACTACATTAAATCTATAATGGTTCACTCATTGTACCATATGAACTCTCGATAATTCACTCTAGGAACATTAAAAACCCCTTATAGTACTCTCTAATGATATTCAATCATGCCTTTAAATTTTAAAAAACAATGATAGTACTTTCATATGAAATATATAAGTGTATAAAAAGATATTTTTCTTTAGAACCTTATAAATTCTAATATTCCCTTTCAATTATATGAACTCTAGTCATTATACATGCATTTACGCTTTTACAATACTACTCAAATATGCACAATCATTTAATTATTCCACAAAACATTATTCAACTCATTTTTTAGTTAATGTTGAATGTAACATTACATTCTTGAATAGACGTTATGTTATCAGTCAGAAATACCACAAATTATAAGATGTTACAACTTGAGTTATCATATACTTTTATTATAAGACACAATAAAATAATGAATTGATCAACTTGTATTCTTTTGGTTAAGGAAGATGATAAAGTATACCATGTCATTTGAAACCTATTAGTCAGGAAACATTTAAATATTTATAGTATTTAATATTAATTATTATAATATAAGAATATTAATGAAGAGTCTTGCATGTTTATTTGCCTAATAAATCTATCCTTGAATTGATAGAATCCCTTATGGTTTATCTACTTGGTGGTTCTTTCATACCACCATATATGGTATCTCTTTCTCTAAAAAACTCCCTTATACCTCTCTCCATAGCGTGAATTTTGAATGCTCTATGAATACTCATACCATTCATAGATGTATCAAATTTTTGATCAAGTAGTTGTCTCTTTTATATGGCATGGTTACTTAGGGGTTTATGTGCCCTTTAGTTTTCCATATTTTTAACCCTTACAACATAATTTCTGGGTTAGTAATAGGTATACAATAATATCATCAACCCCAAAACTACCAACCTTCCAACTTCTATATTTCTTTTTTTAACTTCAAAACATCATCAATTTTCCCTTTATAATTATCATAAAATTCTAGGATGGAACTTATCTAATACATTAATCATAGAGAAAAATAATTGTTAATTATAAATTATCCATGGATCTCAAAATCACAAAACCTCTTTTTCTATCAATTTAAATGTGTATAAAAATTTCCAAACATAAGGAATCATACCTTGAAATGAAAAGAAACTCATATTCCAACTCCCAGATATGTTATTAAATTTTTATTTACATAGTATTAATGGAAACCATCTTTGGAACTCTTCTCTACAACATTATTCTGTTCTCCAACCAGCATATAAGATGTTCTTAATATTCAACTATAATTTCATAAATATTAAAATCAGACATTATTGGTACCCCATGTATATTTATAAAAATAAAATAGACAAAAATTTGACACAAATGTTGGGTTAATGATAGAGATCCAAGGTGAGTCCAAGTATAATATGGCTCTCCCTTTGTTATTTTATTTTAGATTCAGTTTTTTTCTATATATATATGACCCATTCATTGGTTTTTTATTGGCTTATTATTGACTACCCACAATTTTACATTTTGATATAGACTAGCTATGTTATTATTATGGTCTTAATTTTTTCCTATAATTAAATATCCTACAATTTTTTTTCATACCTCTTATATTTTTTGTAATTGGTTGTAATTGGTTATTATTATATTAGCGTCTATAACCTCATTTCATGGTTTATCAAACCATTGAAAAAATTAAAATGCATTTAGAATATGGATTGGAATTCCATAAGTGACCTGGAAAAATATTTTTATGCTATTTTTGTAGTCTGGGATAGAGAAGTTAATCCCCACGACATTCTTGTTACTCTTATAAAAGTATAGCATTATATTTATATCTAAGTATTTCTTATTTGGTTACCCCAACATAGCCCCTATCTTACATCTCCCAACTCACTTATCTTTATCCTTTTCCTCCTTTGTTGTTCCTACAAGTCTTTCAAACTTCCACCCCTCACCTCACATCCCTACCTACTCTAAGGTCTCATAATAGACCATGTACACCCCTCTTTATTTTGAATTTTTGATTAAGCCACCAAATTTTATTTATTTAATTTTTCATTTTCAATTATATTTTTTGTTCTCTAGTAGAAAAATTAATTATTTTAAATAATTAAATTTAATTTTATGAAGAGTGTGTATGTATTGTCCAATGATTTTTCAATAGTATTAAAATTTCATTTTGTTTCATAATTATTCGTTATATTTTTTAATTTATTCTGATTGGATGTTTTTTTGTTACATTATATATATTACTAATTTATATTAGTTGTTTTATGGAAAAATTATATAAAAGAATAATTAAACACAAACTATAATTAAATCCAATTATTTTGTCTCTATAAAAATTCATTGATTTTATTATTATGTGTTCTAATCTTAATAGGGATATTATTATAACAAAAGGAAATATTTTTTCATGGTTGTGTTGCGAAATAACATTGACTGTGGCATGAGAATATGATTCTCCTTTTCATGAAGATGGACATTTGTCATTAAAATTGTAATAAATATTGTTTCATATTTTATTTTATGAAATTTATACAATTTGAAACTATTTCAAGATTTAACAATGATTTTGGTTTGTAAAAATTTAATATTTTGGAAAAATATTTTTAATTTATAAATTTTTAATAATATTATTATATATATATATATAATTTTTCATTTTCACTTATTTTATTTGGATAATATTTATTAAAGAAATTAGTTTATTTCAAAATGGAAGAAAATGTATATTGAAGAGGATTCTGAGGTTCTTTAAGCGTGTTTTAAAAGACAATAATTATTATTGATAACAATTTTGAATAAATTTTAGTTTGTATGTTTCTAATTATGGTAAATAATATATATTTTTATTGTAATAAACATTGAATATATTATTTTTAGTGGTTTAAGACATATTTGGTTATCTCGTAGGGGTTTTAAGATGATGTTTTCTTTTTTCATTTCAAAAAAATCGATATGTTTTATTGTGGTTCTAATTATAATGTTTGGAATTGTGTGGTTATGTTAATTATTATTTACTATTATGTGACAATTTTCTATGTTTCTTATGGAAATGTTCAGTATCATATCATTATGTAATGCTTATAAGTTAATATAAATTCATGATTTCACGAAACAATTTGTATATATTATATTTTTCATTTGGATTATTATTTATTCATGTATTACATAAATTCATATGATAATAAAAAAATACCAAATTTTATTGATTAAATATTTTTAATATATTTTCTAGATATCATAATTAATTTTCTAAATTCTCCATTTTTTATTCATTAAAAGAATCCTTGATAAAGTTCATCACATGAGACACTGACTACACTGTTTCATTTCTTTACCCATATTCAATTAAGAAATATATAGTTAAGCAAGTGAAAATTTATCTTCCAAAACATATGTTTCATGCCTTTTGAATCTCTCAACCATTATGTTTAACTATTTAAATATTCCAAATTTAAAAAAACACATACCAAGTTTATAAAATTATATAAAATATTCTAAACATAAATTAAGTCAACATCACCACAAATGAGTTAGATAATATTAAGGATATAATCCAATCTTTTAAATTACATAAAAATGATATATGTCATATTGGGGATGAATCACTAGTATAGGTAAAATTATTATTCAATAAATTAAATATTTTTTCTTGGGGAACATATGGAATTAAACTGATTATAAATTTAAATTGAAATAATTATTTCAAATATCATAATTTTTTTGTTATTTACGTAATTCACATTAATAAAAATATTCATTTTTTTATTATAATATAAATATTTTGGATGTATAATATTGATCTAATTATAGATATTTTTCATATTACGTAGAATTTCTGCTTCTAGATGTTACATGTAACAATGGTACTTATAATAGAAAGATTTAATTCCCTTATTTTTAAAATTTTGTAAGACATTGGTTAACTCAAGAATTGAAATGCCATATTTTAAAAAAAAATTGTTTCCAAACTAACAATAAAATTTAGTTTCATAATAGAGAAAAACGTTAGGTGTATAATGATGTTGAGTCAAATAAAAAGATAATAATGGGGGGTATTAATTAAAATAAATTTCCATTTATTTCTAAAGTTGACAATTATTTTAGATTAGTGTAAAGGGAAATGAATAAAAGTAAAAAAATCATTTTTTTATTCCAAATGATGATGTTGAGTGCGTAAGAAATCATGTGGAAATTTAAGTTCCCCATTATATGAAAAAAATTAAAAAATGGATAGATTTGGGGTTTTAATGGTAATATATCATGGTAAAACCATGTATGTATTTAGAAATACTAAAATTGATTATTAATTAACCATTTTAAGGAAATAAATATCAATGATGAAAGTATTGCATAAAATGATAACATGGAATAAGTGTCAATTGTTAAATTTATATTTTCATTGACTAATATCCATGAATATCCTCAATATTTTTGTTTATTTTAAAAGGATAATATAGAGTTTTATGAGTGAAAATATTGTGGTACATCAATATGGGAGGCTAATTAAGATGGAACAAAATTCTATTTACAATGAATAGTGATGTGAAAGTTTTATTTCTTTCTTAAACTTAAAAATAATTATTGCCTAAAATATGAAAAGATAAATGAAATTGTAGTAATATAAATTAAATAAGTATAATGATCAAAAAATTTATCCTATAGAAGGATTAACATGCCAAAAATTTGATATATAACATCTCTATTTTATAGTTGATCCATGAAACTATAGATTCAGATTATAATGTGATGGAATTCAAATATTTTACCGTATTTATACTCCAAATCATATAGGGAACTTTTTCATTAATAGTTATTACTTTCCATCATAAATTTGCATTGATTATCCATTTATTATCTTGAGTATATTGATATGTAGACCCACTAATCTTAGAAAGGATATTGATATATACATTTAATAGATAATAAATGAGTTAAATGAGTTTTTATTATTTTAATCGAAGATTATTATGAAACAATAAATTATTATTTTAGGATGCATGTTGAACTTTTATATATGATAAATTATGTCACTTCTTAAGTCATGATATCTGGTTAGAGTATAAAGGGTAAATCATTTAATACCCCAATATTTTAGCATGTATTACATTAATAAAATATCTTCTTAAATATTTTTTATATACACAATACATAACTAAATTTAAAAATATTAGAATTAAAGGTAAACCACCACACATTATGATAATATTGTGAATAAATAAATAAATTAACACTCATTTTCCATTTTTCAATAAAACAAGCTTATATATATATTTTTAATATTAAAAGAGAGATTTATGAAATTTATAATTTTTATTTAAATAAACGAAATTAATTTATTAATTCATGACATCAGAATTATATTACAGATAATTTTTGGTATTTTCTAGAAATAGTTGAGTTTTTAGGTGAATAGTGAAAAATACTAATTTTATAAATACTATCACTTTGAATAAATTATCATAATATATGAATTACATGAAAATTTATCAAACCATTACTTATACCAAATATATATATATATTATAAGTAATATATTTTATTAAAATTATAATTATAATCTTGTAAATCTACATTTGATATTTTTGATATCTAAGTAATGTTTTTATTGAAATAAAATTTAATTTTCATTATTATATTTTAGAAAACTCTTCAAAAAATATATTTATATTTTTGTTTTTAGATAAAAAATAATTTTTTTACTAAAAAATTATATTTAATTTTAGGGGAATAAAAATTATACCTTATTTTTTGTATAAAATTATTTTTATGCTTATGAAAATAATTTTTATAAAGATGGTTTTAATTGATTTATTTGAATTTATATTAATATTAATTTTTACCAAATATGGAAGTTTAATTTTAGAAAATATATTCAATATTTCAGATCACCTTGATTAGATTAGTTAATATTTTACTTTTCTTTTTTAGTCATAATGATGAGCATCCATGATAATATTTATCAATATAATAAATGTTAAAATGTGATAAATATTGTCAAAACTATTATATAAGGTCTCAAAATATTCAAAAACCATTCATTTATTTTATTTATTGAGTTTATTTATACCATTATGACCATATCATTGAGAATGTGATAGTTTGGAGCCACTTGACTTTGATTAGGACCATTATTTTGTTTTGAGTTATGATTATTTACAATATGTAACTCTCTTTATCTTTATATATGAAATTTATAATAACATGTATAAAAAGAAATTATGAATGGATAAATATGATTTTGTTTATTATAAATAAATTATATTTATTACAATAGTTTTTTTACTTTTGGTGTTAGTATAAATACATAGAATACTTAAGCACTCTAAATGTAGTGCTTCTCCAAGCAATTGAAAAATTCATGAAAATAGTTTTAAATAATAATAATGGTGATATGTTTCAAATAAGTTAGAATATTATCTAATTTCTATAGGTCAAAATAAAAGGAATGTATTTTATAAAATATTATAATTTTAATTTCATTATTAATTGAATTTATATTAAAACTATGTGAAAATACATAAAAATGAATTTAAAGATATTTTATGTTAAAAAGAATATTTTTTAAATTGGTTTAAAAATTAAAAAAATTATAAATTAAGATAATTTTGATTGTAAATGATCTAAAATTTAATATAAGGACAATTTATGAGTAACTTTCCATCTGATAGGTTTATATTTAACCTTTAACAAACAAATATTTACAAAACACCATTGAATTTTCATATAAAAAGGGACTTAGTCTACCATTTCATAAGGAACATATGAGTTAAGTTCTCTCCAAATATTATACAAAAAATCCATATTCACACACCCTATTATAATGACATCATTATATTTACTATACTGAAATGTTAATATGTTGATAAAACAACTATTTTAAACATTTCTATGTTATGGAAAATCAATACATCGCTTATGTGAATTTGTAGAATACTTCCTCCATGAAGTGATGTGTTTTTTTCTTCACCACCTCAAATTTATGACTATAAATATTTATTTTATGTATGTATATGATATTTATATCATAAGACTGATTCTATATTGAAAACATAGTATCTATGTTCTTACCCTCCATTATTTTTGAAAAGAAAAACATTACTCATAAAATATGTGTGGACGACCACATATATTAAGTGATATTATTATTTTTTATGTCCAAATTATGTGGTAATTAATAAGGGATTTTTTAGTTAAAAAAATTTATATTTATAAATTTATTATGGTTATTGTAAGGTAAAACTTTATGTACATTATTTCTCTCTTAATCCATCAAAAAATGAAAATGTATCTATTGTTTATGTTTCAACTACAACCTTTGTAGAACGAGGTATTTAGTTTTTCATTCCAACCTTATATGGATTATTTAATGAATGGAATGAATTAAAATATGAAAATTATAAAATTATTATGGTTCTACAAATATAATTCTATCATTATAATAAGAATGTTAAAAATAAATTATCATTATAAAGATTAATCTGAAAAAATTTTCTTTTTAAGACCCATTGATATAGTAACTATTTCTAATAGATTTCATTCCCACACTCATTTTATGTTAATGTAGACCTAGTCTCCAAAGGTATGTTTCCACTGGTAATTTTACCATGACATAATAGAAATTGTGTTGGTTGAGAGGATTAGAGCTCTAGCTCACCAAACGCTTTTTTGGGGTATTATTTCTTACTCTAAGACTCTTTTATATATTTAAGACATTTTCAAGAATCCTTCCCAAATTCTAGTGGGGTATGGTTACATGAGTTCCAATGACTTGATCAAGACCAAGTTATTGTTTTCAACCACAACATATATAAGATATTCCCTTTATATCTATTATTAGTTGATTAAGATTTATTTTAAAGCCAACTAGCATGGATATATAGATTTTATCACTATCCGAAGAGGTAATTTTTGTTTTAATGTTTGGATTGAACCCACATGATGCTTACTATTTATCTTGTGAAATAAGGAATAAAAATCCATGTAGTTAGATGGTATAGATAAGGGAGAAATGAAATTGGATTATATCCTCAAAATTGAATCCAACATATCATTCTGATAATAGTAATCAAAGACATATATTTTGGTAAAATGGTTGGGGATTAAACCTCAATAGAAATCTTATAACAGAGTAACATTCACCATACATATATAAGGATCAATTAATATCTCTAATAACACATGGTTCGTGATTGATTTGAGAAATAAGAGACAATAGAATATCATTCACTTTGAATGAGAGTGTATCGTTAGATTATAATGGTTGGATTACACACTAAGGATACCTTGTAAATATTCTTGTGTTGTGAAAGGGATAATAACAAGAAATAATGTTGGGGTTATGCATGGGATTCCTTGAGATTCTTGACCCAATATGTGGCTTATGTGAGGGTAGTTATTGGAGATTAAAACTCAGAGGAAGCCCGTGATTATCAAATTATAGGGAGTATATCTACTCATGTTTATTGAATAATTGGTTGGAAAATACACCTATGAGGATGACTATGTTTCTGTAATAATGAGAATTATCTCAAATCTTGGTAGTTAAAGGTTTTTGAAGGTCTAACCCCTTGGAGAATTCCCATGTTTCTGGAACCATGATAAGAATATCAACTTATTGTTATTGAATATTTAGTTTGGGAATGCAACTAGTTGGATTCCCAATTTTTTTTCCATGATTATTATCTCAACTAATGGTTATTAAATATTTTTTAGGTTCTTTATCCTAGGAGGACGACCATGCTTTTTGAAATATGAGGAGTATACTAGCTCATGGTGAATGCTGGTTTAGTTGGGGATTACACACATATGGATTTCCACATTTTTTGTACCGTGATTATTATCTCGATTATTATAAATTAAAGATTTGATTGGTGCTTACTCATAGGATGATACCCATGTTTTTTGTTCCGTGATGAGTTTCTTGACTCATTGTAATTGTAGGATTGTTTGTGGCTTGCAAATAGGGAAATCCCATGTTTCTAGAACCATGAATATTATCTTGACTAATTCTTATTAAGGTTTTGGATGGGTCTTACACCAAAGAGGATTCTCTTGTCTATAGAACCTTGATAATTTTTGGAACTAATTGAATCTTATGAATTTTTTGCGTATTACACATATGAGTACTCCCACGTTTTTGGAATCATGATTGGTATATTGACTCATGGTTATTGAATATTTGATTGGGTCTTACATAAAGTATTCTTCCCATGATTATATAACCAATAAGATTATCTCAACTCATGGTTATTAATGAATTAGTTAGGTATTACACCTAGGAGGATGCCCATGTTTCATGAAATTTTATGAGTATCTCAATGTATGGTGATTCAAGGTTTGGTTGGGGCTTACACCGAGATGGATTTGCATGTAACATTGCCTCCCACCCATATACTGGTAAAAAAAGGATGAGAGATTTTTAAAATTTGGAATTACAACTATTATGAGGACATACTTAGTGATGTATGTCAACTCTAATTTTATATTTCATTATTTTATGCCCATGTATAAGGCTTGGTTGAATTTGTAAATATCCCTAGTTAGAGATATCAATGGTGCATAACCCTAGTGCAAGGGATATAAAATGTTCTTATACACAATGACAGTTCTATAAAATGTGGTTAGCCCTAGTGAGGGATAAAAAGGGTTCTAATACCAAGTTATATGGATAAAAATGTTTTTAGCCTTATTTGGTGTAGTGAATCTGATTATCTAAAGTTATAGGGAAGAAATTAGCTATTATCCCAGGTTTGAGGGGTAGAAAAGGTGCTTAGAAAACGTGATTATCCTCTTTTAGAGGGATACAAAATGTTCTTATCCCAAGTTACAGGTATAGTTATAGTGGTTAGACAAATTGGGTTCTAGAAAAGGTTCTTAGACCAAGTTATATGAACATTGAAGGTTCATAGACCTAACAAGTGATAAGAAAGGCTATTAGACCAAGCTAAAGGTATATAGATGGTTCTTATCCCTAGTGAGGGATACAAAAGGTTCTAATACCATTTTTGAGGGAAAGAAAAGGTTGTTATCCCTAGTGGGGTAAAGAAAAGTTTTATATACTTAGTGATAGGGATACAAAGGTCTTTATCCCTAGTAAGGACTATAGAAGGTTCTATGGTCATGTTAGAGGGATAGAAGGGGGTTTTAGCCAATTTTAGAGATCTACAAAAAAGTTATTCTTCATAGTGATGGATTGAAAAGGTAATTAGGCCATGTTTTAGAGATTAAAATTTCATTAGTCTATGTTAGAGGGAAATAGAAGGTTCTTATCCATGGTTGGTGACAACAAAGGTTATTAGACCATTCTAGATGGATTGAGAATATTCATAGCCCTATATAGTGATAAAATTGGTTATTATCCCATTTTAGATAGATTTCAAAAAAATTAACTTTGAGAGGGCTATAAGAGGTAATTAGAATAATTATTGGTTTCTTGGGTGAACAGTTCCCCATGATAGATGACCTGGGAGAAGGGTCACCCATGTTTGGTGACTTGGGAGAAGGGTTTGCTGAGTGGATTGACTTGAGTGAAGGGTCACCCAAGTAGGGCTTTCCCAAGTGTGGTTCTTCCAAGTGTGGGTCACCCATGTGTACGTATTACAAGTTTGGGTGTCACAAGTGGTATAACATGGTATATGTTTGGGAATCACCCGTTTATGGGTTACCTAAGTAAAGGTCACCCAAGTTTCGTTCACTCACGTGGTATAACTTTGGTGATGGTTGGGTCTCACACAACGGTGGATCTACCATGTAAGGCTCTCCCTTGTAAGGGTTTTAAAAGAAAGGGCTTCCCATGTGTGGTTCAGTGATGAATAATAACATGGATGAAAGGGTCACCCAAGTTTGGGAATCCCAACTATAAACTCCCAAGATGGTCGCCCAAGTGGGTCACCTATATGTGTGTCATGTAAGTGGTATAACTAAGGAAAAGGATGTGGTTCTCCAAAGTTTGATTCTCCAAATATGGGTTACCCAAGTTGTATAAGATAGGTGAGGGTTCATAATCACCAAATTGAGCATCACCCATGTAAGGGTCTCATAAGTGTGGGTCTCCCAAGTGGAATAACATGGCAGAAGGGTCACCCATGTTGGGGTCGCCCAACTGTGGGTCACCCAAGTGGGACACTCAAATGGTTCACCCATGTGGGTTTCAACATGGGCCCTCTCCCAAGTGATGGTGGGAAATTTTGGTTCACCAATTTTGGGGTCAAATAGTAAAATAAACAAGTATAGTGAGATGACCTTTTACTGTGTTCATTCTTCATAAGTTCATCGACCGCCAAAAAATGGAGGCATGGTGTCTATATAAAATTAGCATAAATGAATTTTGTGGAGGGTATTCATGATGTATATACACAAATGAGATAAATAATATGGTTGAGGGATTTTCTTAAGGGATCTACACAATGGAGTGGCGTGAACATGTTGCACATGAACTCAAATTCCATTATAAAATTTTCTCCACTTTTGATTGCAATATTGTGACACCTGAGATTTTTATGAGAAATATTTTTTTTCTCTGTTATATAAATCATCAAAGGAATCTTTCACTACACACAAAAATAGCTTGGATTTCTTTAGACGCAATCAGGACCATCCTCGATAGCATGCGTTGTACGTAATACCGAGTTTCACTAAACTACAATATGCTATTAAAATATTATTAAAACTATACGTTATGAATAGTAATACCCAATTTTTGAAATTTTATAAATTTTATATTTCAAAATGGACTTAATTTTTGAATTCGAAATATTGAAATTAGCATAGGGTGAATTTTTTGTAATTTTCTGAAAACTTTCCATTTTTGATGAATAGTGAAAACACTCGGTTACTATTTAAAAACTGACTTTTTATTTAAATAATTATTTGTTTTATTTAAATTTATTTTAGGTCAAAATAGATAAATAATACCTATATAAGTTCAATGTAATTCATTGGTGTCATTTTATAATAATTTTAGATATATAAAAATTTTATTGAACTTTTCACCGTCTTTTACCCACCTCTTAAGAAAATTTGCAAATTTACATAAAACTTAATTTTACCGCTTCTGTGAGTGGAATTTCGAAAATCTGAGAGACACAGTTAATATCAAGGACTAAAATGTGGTTCAATGAGATGGAAATAATTTTTTTGACTAGTAACTTTTTACTTTTATTTACCACGGATAAAAGTAAATAGGGTAATTAAGGGTACAACTGGTATTATTATTACCCTAACACATGTCCTAATTCTATTGGAGAAGTTTAATTCGACCAAAAACAACCTTAGGACGAATCTATGACCATTTAGGTCCACTTTTATTAGATTAGGACATTTATTATTAATTTATTTAAAGAAGGGTTAAGATAGTTAAAATCAAAGTTTAATAACTAAATCATTTTTTATATAGGGTTATACAAAATATAAATTCTACTATAAATATTAATTATAAAGAAAAAAAATTTCCTACATAATGGTATTTTATTTATAATTTTTAGATATTAAATAATTTCATTTATTTATGACACCATGATGATGTAGTAATTATCTTATTAATGAAATATTAACATAATTGATGTTATAAATACCTAAATAAATTTAATATGAGACTTTTTATACATTACAATAATATTTTAGGTTAATATGACATATTATTATTGATTAATTTAACTTTTTTCGAACTAATCTTGCTGTTATGATTTTCACAAAAATCAATTACCAAATAGTGTCAAAATTGACACAAAATAGTTTTTAAAACAATCATTATATTATTAATTGTTATTTTATTCCTAAAAATCTAAGGTTCGGCCAAATGACATAGATAAGGTGATATATATTAATAATAAACAACTTGGGGTTCTTTTGGGTTGTTATATTAAGTTTATTAACCATATAGTGTAAGAAAACAAGAAGACACGATAAAAGTTAAATTATTTAACTTAGAGTTAAATCTAAATTATAAGGTTATAATAGAAACCTAAACTTGTATAAATTATATTGTATGAGAGGATTTAAACCCATCATCATATTATCTTTGAAATAAATCAATTTTGAGCTATTAAAAACCGAATATGTCTTTATAATAAAATAATTTATTTGGTTTTTCCTAAGGTGCCCCTCTCCTCCCTTATAAAAGGAAACCTCATCCCTCTCTTCCTCACACCACTTTGAGCCTTCAAGCTCTGAAAAAACCTGAAAATTTCTCTTATACACTTCCCTAGAAACATCCTAGAGGTCCTGTTCTTCTTCAAATACCATCTTTAGTTCCCTAAGAGGAGATTATGAAGAGGCGCTTCAAAGAAGAGGTAACGTCTGTTACTGATTCTTTCAACTTTATTTCTTCTTGTACATCATCTTCTTTAGTTGTTTAATTATAAATTAATAACATAAGTATCACTAATATACTGATATATTATTATAAATATGAAACAACCCAATTTCACCTTCTATCCATCCTACGGAAAATGAAATCACCGCGCGTGCGTACGTACGGAATACCATCTCCACGTCATGGTGTAATCTGTTTTCCACTACCACCTTACTTGGATGGGTATAATGGTGTAAAGAGAAACTATATATGATTATTGTAATGTGATATTTATTATGAAATATTATAAATACACTTCAATAAAATTACACGATCATGGGAATGATATCATCGCTCTTGCGTATGTACGGCCTACCGTCTCCACAATGTGATGTGACTCGTTCTACATGATCTTCATTGCATAATGATTATATAAATGAATTGAATGAATAAATATGATATATATTACACTAATACCATTCTTGAAATGAGGTATCTATAACCTAAAAGATGAATAAAAATTTATTCGAAAAAACACGCATAAGAACAAAAAGGCATAAACACCTAAATAACAAGTAACAATGAAATATTACTAATAAGAAGCTAAGAATAGGAACACATTTGATATCATAACAATGAGTACGATTCTTGAATAAGTATATAACATTATTTAAATCATTATACAGGATGTTCGGACAAGTACAAAGCAAATTGGACCTAAGGTAAGGGAAAATCTTGCAATCTCAATTTATATCTGCGATTGTTTATACTTCGGTAATTATTAAGGCATATTTATCATCCACATCCATGTTTCGTCAATATGTAATATTATTTATATCCTCCTACAATTTTTTAAATCCAATATTAATCAATGGGATGTTTTTATTAAAAGATATGAAGGGAATCTTTTGTCGTTTTTAGTACGAGGTACTTTTTTAACTTTTCCATCCAAAGTACAAGAAGAATTTATTTCTTTAACTTATACAGCATGAATGGATTTTTAGAACATTATTTGCATGAAGCTTAATTTACAAGTTTTCATGTTTATTTTTAATCAACTTGTTTTAGTTTAAAATTGTATGACATGTTAAGAAAGGGAAAAAAATTGAAGTAGAAAGGATATTTTCCTCAAGAATGGAGTTCAAGTGTTTTATAAAAATTTTTTTCCATATAAAGATAATATAGGGTTCTGGTTCTATCAATATTTTTTCATTTATTTTATTATGTTATGATGTAATTAATTTTATGATGTCCTTTTATCTTATATGGATTATGTTTTGATGGCATGATGTTTAAGAATCCCATTTTTATTACATGGGTTATGCTATTATGTATGATTTATGATTTTGTGGCACACATAAGAATGGTATCATTATGAGATGGGTGGGACCAATATCTCCATCCAATTCATTGGGTAAAAATTTATATCTCATGAGATAGACATGGCTGGAATGGCAGGTTAGTCTGGTTCAGTGAAACGGGACAGAAACGAGGAGTGAACTCGGTTCAGAAATGGACTTTGTCTGCTAAGATAGTCTTGGCAATGAGTCTTGACTACTAAGAAATTATTCTCTATGATTATGTGTGTATTCCAAAAAGTTTCGTGTTTTACGTTATGATTATTGGGATTACATTTCACTACTATGATTTATCCCATGTTATGAAATTAAGAACTCTTTTACGGGTTAAGATTTCCAAAATGTTATGTTCTTATAAATATGAGGTGATTGATATTTTTTTCATTTACCCAGTATGAGAATTTGAGCTCACCCTTTTGTATGTTTTCTTTCCCCAGGTCAGGAATAATGTTATTAAGTAGGATATTCCAAAAGGGACTCTAGATATGATGAAATAAATGGGAGGCAATGTAGATGATTTATGAACCAGTAGTTTATGTTTCCCAGTTTCTAAACACACTATACCTATACAGTCCTTTCATGGGTTTTTATATGTTTTATTAAGTGGGATTTAATTTTGAAGTAATAACAATGCATGTAAAGTGTGGGTCATTATAGTTGGTATCATAGGAAAGGTATAGTGAACCTTTAGAAACGAGGATGTGAAAGCCTTAGTAAGAACCCTAAGGATAATTCTAAGAATAGAACACAATCTTAGTGTTTTAGAAATGGCCATGAATAACCTATGATAATACCTTAAGTGTGATATTTATTCTTGATTATAATTAGTGTTTCTCACACTATTCTTCTTGGTTTTTGTCAATGGCTGGAACCTGAAGGAACCGTGGTAATGCAGAATGCAACGTGCAACACAATTATTATCCCCCTGAACAACCAAATGTTATTGGAGCTGGAATGAAAAATCTTGTAGGCATGATCACACAACATTCTCAAGATAAGAATCATGCAGGACATCCAAACGAGCAAATGATGGAGAAACATTCTGTTGAATCCTTCATGAGGAAGTGTCCACCCTCATTCAGCGGGTCTAGGGATCCATTAGTTGATGAAAAGTGGATCATTACCACTGAAAAGATATTTTCAGTTCTTCAATGTTTTAAAAATGACAAAGTCATCTTAACAGTGTATCGTTTGGAAGGTGATGCTGATCATCAATGGTGGAATCATATCAAGAATACGAGGCAAAGAGATGAAATTGAGTCCATGGAATGGAACGAGTTCAAGTAATTATTTTTCAATAAGTACTTCCCTCACATTCTTCGAACAAAGATAGAGAAGGATTCTATTGAACTAAATAAAAAGGATGTTGAATCTGTTGCTACCTACGAAGAAAATTTTACAAGACGTACAAGGTATGCTTCTGGTATTTTTATCCAACCTGATAGTAATATTGATCGATTATTTAGTGGCTTAAAACCAAGTCTTCTAAGGGAGTTAGCCATAAGGGACTTCAATAGATACGAGAAAATCGTTCGATGTGATCTCAAGTTTGAGATGGAGATTGGAGTAACCCATCAGTCATATGGGTTTGATAATAAGAGGAAAATGGAATTCAATGGGAAACCTAAAGAGCATACTAAAAAGAATATGATTTTTTCCTTATGCTCAAAGTGTGGAAATAAGCATGAAGGGATTTGTCTTAAAGGGACAAGAAAATGTTTCAAATTTGGAAAGGATGGTCATCGGGAATTTGAATGCCACAATGAAGGGAAGAGGATGTCTACTGATGCGAACAAAGAAAAGGATATAAAGAGTGTAGCTCCTACACTTCAAAGTTAAAAGTGCAAGAAAATGGGGAATTAGGCCAATAAATTCCCTATTCCAAGTGTTTTTGATGATGATCGGCATCAACAAACTCTTAAGGCTAAATACAATGGAATGTCACATGCAATTTCTATAAGCGATGTGGAGTACGATAACGATGTGGTGAAAGGTACACTTACCATCCACTCTAAAGTAGAAAATGTTTTATTTGATTCTGTATCCACGCACTCTTTAATTTTTAAATAATTTTATAAGGGTATCGCTGTATTACCTCAGCAGTTAGATATTGAGTTAGCTGTGACAACCCCTAATGGAACAACAGTCACATCAAAAGTTTATAATTCTTCTCTGGTTGAAGTCTGTTGGAAAGTGCTTCCTGCAAATCCTATGATCCTTACTATAATGGAATTTTATGTGATTCTTGGCATGGATTGTCTTTCTTTATATGGAGCTCATATCAATTGTCAAAGAAGGGAAGTCACATTTCATATTCCAGATCAATCTATGATCGTCTATCGATGCAAGGATGAACATATCCTTCCAGTGGAAATTTCTTCCATATTATGGGTCTTGATTCCACTAAATGAAGGTTATTTATCTCAAATGGTTGGAGAGAAACTCATGATTAAGAATATGCCAATTATACGGGAGTTTGATGATGTCTTTCCGGAGGAATTTCATGGTCTTCCACCAAATTATGAAGTTGAGTTTTCAATAGAACTCGTACCGGGTGCTTTACCTATTTCAAAGACACCTTATAAAATGGCCCCAATTGAGTTGCCGGAATTGAAGAAGCAACTCCAATAGAATCTTGATAATGGAATCATACACCCTAGTGAGTCACCTTGGTGAGAACATGTTCTATTTTTTAAGACGAAATATGGATCAATGAGACTCTAAATTGATTATCGATAACTTAACAAGATCACTATCAAGAACAAATATACTCTCCCATGAATTGATGACTTATTTGACCAACTATGCAGAGCTCAATACTTTTCCAAGATTTATATTCATTCAGGGTATCATCAACTAAGGTTCAAAAGGGAGGATATACCACAGATGGCTTTCCGTACAAGGTATGGACACTATGAATTTAGAGTGATTCCATTGGTTCATACTAATGCCCCTACTATCTTCATGGATCTGATGAATAGAGTCTTTAGAGACTATCTTGATCAGCTTGTGGTAGTCTTTATAGATGATATTCTTGTCTATTCAAATAGAAAGTAAGAACATGAAGATCACTTGATAATTGTATTGAAACCCTTGAGAAAGGAGAAGATTTATGCCAAATTTACCAAGTGTGAATTTTGGCTTCAAAAAGTTTCATTTTTGGGTCACATAATCTCAAAAGAGGGCATATCTATGGATCCCGAAAAAATACAGGTTATCAAAAGATGGTCGTGACCAACAACAGTAACTAAGATCCAAAGTTTTCTTGGATTGGCTGGATATTATCGACATTTTGTGAAAGATTTTTCACGATTATCTAATCCACTCACCAGGTTGACTCGGAAAGGAGTTAAGTTCATTTGGATAGAGGAATGTGAAGAGAATTTCAATGAGTTGAAAATAAGGTTATCTAGTGAACCTGTGCTCACGCTGCCTTGTAGTGGAGAAATGTATTTGATCTTCAGTGATGCATCCAAGAAGGGATTGGGGTGTGTTCTCATGGAAAATGATATGGTGATAGCTTATGCCTCACGACAGTTGAAAACCAATGAGCAAAATTACGCAACTCATGATTTGGAGTTAGTTGTTGTAATCATTGCATTAAAGATTTGGGGGCGTTATCTTTATGGTGAAAGGTGTGATATTTATACTGAATAAAAAATTTTAAAGTTTATTTTCACACAAAAGGACCTGAATATGCGCCAAAGATGATGGTTGGAGCTGATTAAGGATTATGACTGCTCAATTCATTATCACCCTGGGAAAGCAAACAAGGTGGCAGATGCATTAAGTCAACAAGACCATGCTAGCTTATCCATGATGAGGATCACAAAAGATCCAATATTTATGGATTTACAAAGGATGGATCATGGAATCATAAGGGAAGGGGAAACATATTTTCTTTCTCAAATGAATGTTCAACCATCTATACATGTGAAGATTAAAGAGGCACAAAAAGAAGATGTAGAGTTACAAAATAAGGTGAGAAATGTTCCTGAATTTCACTTTGATTGTGATGGGATAATAAAGTTCAGGAATCAGGTTTGTGTTCCTCCCATCCCAGAATTAAAGGAGTTGCAAGATGAGACTCATAGTTTGTAATTCTCTATTCATCCTGGAAGCACGAAGATGTATAAGGACCTGAAAGAGTACTTCTGGTGCGATGGCATGAAAAAAGATGTTACTAAATATGTCTCTCGATGCTTGGTTTGTCAGCAAGTTAAGGCTGAGAGACAGAAGTCTAAAGGGATGTTACAACCATTACCCATACCCGAATGGAAATGGGAAAACATCACTATGGACTTTGTCACTAGACTTCCTAAAAAATCAAAAGGCAATAATTCTAGCTGGGTCATAGTTGATCGTCTTAAGAAGTCGGCACACTTCATTGCTATTAGAGAGGATTTCTCTCTGGATCTTCTTGCCAGGATATATGTAAAGGAAGTGGTAAGATTGCATGGAGTACCCCATTCCATTATATCTGATCGGGATCTGAGGTTTACCTCAAGGTTTTGGTGAAGTCTTTAGCATACTCTGGATACAGAGTTGAGTTTCATCACTGCTTATCATCCTTAGACAGACGGTCAGTCTGAGCGAACAATTAAAACTCTAGAAGATATGTTGAGAGCTTGCTCTATGGATTTCAAAGGTGGTTGGGATCAACACCAAACATTGGTGGATTTTTCTTATAATAATTGCTTTTACTTCAGTATTTAGATGGCTCCTTATGAAGCTCTCTATGAAAAGAAATACAGGACTCCAACTTGCTGGGATGAAGTTGGGGAAAGAAAGCTATTAGGACCTGATCTTGTTGATGAGATGGTAGAAAAGGTCCGATCTATTCAACAACACATAAGAGCAACTCAGAGTCAACAAAAAATTTATGCCGACAACCAAATAAAAGACCTATATTTTGAAGTGGGTGATAAAGTGTTATTACGAATATCTCCTTGGAAAAGAGTAATGAGATTTGGAAAGAAGGGAAAGCTGAGCCCTAGGTATATCGGTCCATTCAAAATACTGGATCATGTTGGGAAGGTAGCTTACCGATTGGCGCTTCCACCGAATCTCTCTCAAGTTCATGATGTGTTCCATGTATCTCTCCAAAGAAAGTGCATACCTGATCCTTCACGTGTAATCATCTCATAAGTTGTACCACTGGAGCAAGATCTTTCTTATGAAGAACAGCCGATAGAGATTCTAGATCGTAGAGAAAAAGTCCAAAGGAACAAGACCACTCACTTGGTGAAAGATTTATGGAGGAACCACCAATTAGAAGAATCTTCATGGGAGCTTGAGGATATGATGAGGGAGAGGTATCCTCGTCTGTTTGTCACAGAGTGATGAATTTCGAGGGTGAAATTCTTTTAAAGGGGGGTAGAATATAACACCTGGAATTTTTATGAGAAATGTTTTATTTTTGTATTATATACATCATCAAAGGAATCTTTCACTACACACAACACTATCTTGGCTTGATTTACATGCAATCGTTACCTTCCTCGATATCTTGCGTTGTAAGCAATACCGAGTTTCACTAAACAATGATATTCTATTAAAATATTATTAAAACTAGCCGTTATGAATAGAAATAACCACCTTTTGAAATTATATAAAGTTTATCTTTTAAAATGGACTTCATTTTTGGATTTGGAATATCAAAAATATCCTAGTGTGAATTTTTGGTATTTTTCTGAAAACATTCAATTTTTGATGAATAGTGAAAACATTAGGTTACTATTTAAAAACTGACTTTTTATTTAAATAATTATTTGATTTATTTAAATTTATTTTAGGTAAAAATAGATAAATAATACCTATATAAGTTCAATGTAATTCATTGGTGTCTTATTATAATAAATTTAGATATATAAAAATTTTATTGAACTTTTCACCATCTTTTACCCACCTCCTAAGAGAATTTGAAAATTTACATAAAACAAAATTTTACCGCTTATGTGAGTTGAATTTCGAAAATTTGCGAGACACGGTTAATATCAAGTACTAAAATTTGTTTCATTGAGATGAAAATTTTTTGGTGAATAATTTCTTTTTTCTTTTATTTACCACGGCTAAAAGTAAATAGGGTAATTAAATGTAAAAATGGTTTTATTATAACCCTAAAACATGTCCTAATTCTATTGTATAAGTGTAATTCGACCAAAAACAACCTTAGGAATAATATATGACGATTTAGGTCCACTTGGATTACATTAGGACATTTATTATTAATTTATTTTAAGAAGGGTTAAAATAGTTAAAATCAATGTTTAATAACAAAATCATTTTTTATATAGAGTTATACAAAAGATAAATTCAACTATAAATATTCATTATAAAGATAAAGATATTTCCTACATAATGATATTTTATTTATAATTTTTAGACATTAAATAATTTAATTTATTTATGACACAATGATGATGTAGTAATTATCTTATTAATGAAATATTAAGATAATTGATGTTATAAATACCCTAATAAATGTAATTTGAGCCTTTTTATGAATAACACTAACTTTATAGGTTACTATGACATGTTATTATTGATTTAATTAAATTTTTCGGAACAAATCTTGCTGTTATGGATTTCAAAAAAATCAATTACCAAATAATGTCAAAATTGACATAAAATAGTTTTTAAAAAATATATTATATTATTAATTGTTATTTTATTCCTAAAAATCTATGGTTCTTACAAATTTCTTATATAAGGTTATATATATTAATAATAAACAACTTTGGGTTCTTTTGGCTTTTTATAGTAAGTTTATTAACCATATAGTGTAAGAAAACAAGACGACACGGTAAAAGTTAAATTATTTAACTTAGAGTTAAATCTAAATGATAAAGCTTGAATAGAAACCTAAACTTTACAAAATTCTATTGTATGAAAGGATTTAGAACCATCCCTACATTATCTTCGAAATAAATAAATTTGGAGCTATTAAAAACCGAATATGACTTTATAATAAAATAATATATTTAGTTTTTCCTTAGGTGCCCCTCTCCTCCCTTATAAAAGGGCACATCCTCCCTCTCTTCCTCACACCACTTTGAGCATTCAAGATCATCCAAACCCTGACCATTTCTCTTCTAAACATCCCTAGAAACATCCTAGAGGTCTTTTTCTTCTTCAAAGACCATCTTTAGTGCCCTATGAGTAGATTAAGAAGAGGCACTTCAAAGAAGAGGTAATGCCCATTATCGATTCTTTCAACTTTATTTCTTCTTATACTTCTTCTTAGTTAGTTGTTTAATTATGAATTAATAACATCAGTATCCATAATATACCGATATGTTATTATAAATATAAAAAACCCTATTCCACCTTCTATCCATCCTACAGAAAATGAAATCACCGCTCCTTCGTACATACAGAATACCGTCTCCACATCATGGTGTGATCTGTTTTCCACCACCAACATAATTGGATGGGTATAATAGTTTAAATAATATCTATATATTATTATTTTAAAGTTATATTTATTCTTAAATAGTATACATACACTTCAATACAATTCCATGATCATGGGAACGATATCATCGTTCGTGCGTACATACGGCCTACCGTCTCCACGATGTGATGTGACTCGTTCTACATGATCTTCATTGAAAAATGATTACATAAAATAATTTAATGAATAAATATGATATATATTACACTAATAACATTCTGAAAATGAGGTATATATAACCTAAAATAAGAATAAAAATTTATTCGACAAAACACGCATAAGAACAAAAAGCAATAAACACCCGAATAATAAGTAACAATGAAATATTACTAATAAGAATCTAAGAATATGAAAACATATGATATCATAACAATGATTAAGATTCTGTATTAAGTCAATAACATTATTTAAATCATTATACCGGAGTTTCGGACACGTACGATGAAAATTGGACCAATGGTAAGGGAAAATATCGCAATCTCAATATTTATCCGAGATTGTTTAAACTTCGGTAATTACTGGGGAATATTTATCATCCGCATCAATGTTTCGTCATTATGTAATATTATTTTTATCCTCCTACAATTGTTTAAATCCAATATTACTCAATGGTGAGTTTTTAGTAAAAGATATCAGAGGAATATTTTATAGTTTTTAGTACGAGGTACTTTTTTGACTTTTCCGGCCAAAGTACGAGAAGAATGTTTTTCATTAACTTATACGGCATGAATGGATTTTTAGAATATTATTTTCAGGAAGAATCCTTTAAAAGTTGTAAATTTTATTTTTAATCAACTTATTTTAATTTCAAATTGTATGAAATGTTAAGAAAGGAAAAAAATTTGAAGTAGAAAGGATATTTTCCTCAAGATTGGAGTTCAAGTGTTTTATCAAAATTATTTTCCATATAGAGATAATATAGGGTTCTGGTTCTATCCCTATTTTTACATTGATTTGATTATGTTATGATGGAATTAATTTTATGATGTCCTTTTATCTTATATGGATTATGTTTTGATGGCATGATGTTTAAGAATCCCATTTTTATTACACGGGTTATGTTATGATGTATGATTTATGATATTGTTGCACACATAAGAATGGTTTCATTATGAGATGGGTGGGACCTATATCTCCCTCCAATTCATTGGGAAAAGATTTATATCTCATGAGATAGACATGGCTGGAACGACAGGTTAGTCCAGTTCAGTGAAACAGGACTGAAACGAGGAGTAAACTTGGTTCAGAAATGGACTTTTTCTGCTAATATAGTCTTGGAAATGAGTCTTGACTTCTAAGAAATGATTATCTATGATTATGAGTGTATTACACAAAGTTTCATGTTTTATGTTATGATTATTGGGATTACATTTCACAACTATTATTTATCCCATGTTATGAAATTAAGATCACTTTTGCAGGTTAAGATTTCCAAAATGTTATGTTCTTATGAATATGATGTTATTGATATTTCTTTTGTTTACCCTTACTGAGCATTTGAGCTCACCATTTTGTATGTTTTCTTTCCCTAGGTCAGGAAGAAGGTTATTAAGTAGGATATGCCAAAAGGGACTCTAGATATGATGAAATAAACTGGAGAAAATGTAGATGATTTATGAACAAGTTGTTTATGTTTCCCAGTTTCTAAAGACATTGTACCTATACGGTCCTTTCATGTTTTTGTTATATGTTGTAATAGGTGGGCTTCAATTCTGATGTAATGACAATGTATGTAATGTATGGGTCGTTATAAATATATTTTGATCTATAAGTATTTTTGGGCTCTGAAAATAGTTTATAAATGGATAAAATGTTAACTAAACCACTAGGTATGTTGTATTAAACCTATCAATATGTTTAATGATGAAAAAAATTACAAAGAGTACACTTAAAACACATTTTAATATGTCAATGCCTTTTTTCTACAAGTTCCAAAATCCATGGCCAAATCCCATAGGGATATTCTCACCACCAAGCAACCAGACTGGATAAATTTTATGTGTAATAACTATCCCTATGTGTGTGAATAAGCCTAGGGGAAATGTAAATCTATCATTCTACTTCCTCCAACATTGAGACACATTTCTATTCAAACCTGGCATGTGTTTTCCAAGTAAGGATTATATCATGGGTCACAGAAAAATGTATGTGGCATGAATTTTTTGATTCAAAAATTAATATATTAACATTTTTTAAATTTCTTTATTTATATACCAACTATTAAATAAAATTTTATTTTTTATAACATGATTTTGAAATAATTACTCTTTATTTAAATGTAATAATGTCACAATAAAATAATATATTCTTAATTATTCTGTCATTATAACATGTTATTGTCTGGGTCTATTTTTTCCACCTAAAAGATTAAGATATAATAAATTTTTCATGAAATATTTTCAAAATTTATATAACATAAAAATTATATAATATTAATAAATTTAAAATTATTTCAAAAATATATAATGATAATATATATATATACATGTATATGTATTAATAAAATCAATTGTTTATATAAATTCAAATCATCTAAAAATGTAATTTTTAAGCCTTCCATGTGACTCATCACCATAAGATTCATGATATATCCATATTTATCCAAAATATTAAAAAATAAATATATAAAATCATCATGAACATTCATTAAGTAAGGATACCACAACCATGTTGTAGGGACCATATAAGATCTTTAAATTTTCTATAGTTTTCTTAGGGTCATTTACAATTATTATTTTCTCTTGTTTTGAGTATGTCATGTTTGGGTTATTACATGAAAATGTTTGGGTGAAATTGGATAATTTTGGGTGGAAGAGGGGTAGTGCACGGTTGGCGAATAATTTTCAAAAACCAGGTGCCCATCCCAAAAAATAGTGTAAACCCAAAAAAGTGGATTCCCATGGCTGGTGAAATTTTTTTCAAACTATATTCCCTCTTAGTAGTAACCATGCGACAACCCTAGGAGAGGAAGATGGTTAGGGTGCACCGTTATGGGAAACTTTCCACCCCATATAGACAACTACACATGTTGAAATTTAATCCCCTAAAAATTATATTAAAAACAACGAGTCCCTAGAATTTACACCAAGTCAACCCTAACTAGACCCTAAATAACTTATCTCATTTTTTAGGCTCTTGTATAGATTCAAAGTCCTTCTGGACTCTATTTAAATCAATTTGAAACCCAAATTGAAGATATGAACCTCTCTTGGTTAGAGATTCTCAAAATGTATGGTTTCATTCATGTATACCATCTTCCAATCGTCCTTCATGGGCATGTTTTCCACTATTTTAACGGATGTAGATATAGGTTTACTAAATCTTGATTCGTTTGATATTGGATCAGGGATTCAAATATGGATCCTGTTCTTTGTCATGATCAATGTTGTTCTACATCAATTGGTTATTTCCTTTGGCTATTGTTTATCAAAGATCTTAATCTAGGGGGTATAAATTTAATTCTGATAGTATTAAATTCCAATTTAATGTATGTGTTTTGGAATATAAATTTGTAGGATTGGAAAATAAATATCCAATTGAGTAAATTAATTGAATAATTAATTTATGGAATTATGGAATTGATTTAATATAATTTCAATGTGATGGTGAATTGGAATGAATTTGAGATAATTGTAATTGGTTAATCAAAATAATCAATTTGTGAAAAAATTAATGGAAATTATTTTGATTATGAAATTGGTTGAATTAGATTAATGAATTGATGAGAAATTCTAGTTTTTTGGTTGGTCAATTAATGTGTTTATGAACAAATTTATAATGAGGAGTAAGGGTTGTTTGTATTAACATTTAAGGGTTAATGATTAATATGATTAAATGTTGATAAATGGTTTAATAGTAATTTTTTCATATTGTTCCATTTGAATTAGTGTGATGAACCTTTATTATTGATTAATTGAAAAAGTATACCATGATGTTGATGGTTGATAAGAAGTTTAATGGTAATTAACCTTAATTAATGTGATGAATATGTATTTTGTGATATAGTGATATATGTGATATTCCAATTTGGGACATGTACTATGGTTCCAAATACCCATAAGTGATAAATTAGTGTGGGAAAAAGACTAATGTTCCAAATACATGTATGAGATTGAGAGTGTTTTACATGATTAGGGGCTCCAAATTCCCATGTAATATTGAGGAATGAGATAGGTTCAGAGGCTCCAAGTATCCACGGTGTGTTTGAGATGAAATTCTAGACCCATGATATTACCATTGGACTATGTTTCCAATTAGTTTTGTTATTAATTGAAATTATGAATGATAACCATGTTATTTTGATATGTGTCATCCCATAGGGATATCTTTTTACTCTGGTAGGAGAAAAAGTATGTATTGAGAGTTTGGGTGTCCTCATTATCCTTGTGGTTTATGTGGTTAATTAAATAATATTTAAATTTCATAACTATTAAAGTTATGCACTTTACTTAATTCTTTATATAACATCATAAACTTTTAATGTCATGATATTGTTTTAGACAATGGTGGTGGTGGAATAATGAGTTTTATAGACACCCTAATCTATCTTTCTACTCAATACCTGAATAGACTTCTTGTCTATAGGACTGGATAAGGGAAATAGTCCAAAGTTAGATAGATGATTTGGGATAAAGCATGGATGAGGGAAAGCGAAGAGATTTCAGACCCACTTAGGAGTTTTCAGTGTGTTTATTTATCATAGTTTTCTCATATTGACACTTTAGATGTATTTTGAATGACATATCTATTGTTCACTTATTGATATAATATTTCGTCTTTTTATCAGCATGTGTTACTGTCTTGGTTTGGTTAGTGGTTATATCATTTGGTTATTGTTTATTTATTTCAATTCTTATGCTTCACTGATAAGGATGATATAGTCTCACCATGATCTACATTAGATCTTTGCTACTAGTCCCCACCATCTAAAGTATGTTTAGGTACTCTTGAGGTCATGTGACCAACCAGATCAGGGCACCGGTATGTGGCTCCCAGTTTGAGACATTACAAAGTGGTATTATATGTGGGTTTTATTATTTTTTGTGTATTATGATTTTTCATTGTTATATAGGAGAATAGGATGAGTCAGGCCCTGTTTAAGATCACATACAATGGAGTAGATAACCCATATATGGGGGTAAAATCCAGTATCCCAGGGTGGGATTATCGTTATTGGTGTTTATTGTTAATTTTTTATGCCATTTCACCTCGAGAGATGCACTTGATGTGTAATGTGATAATTGTTTTCTTGATTTTATGTTATTTTAGCAATGGGAAATTATGTTATGAGAGTTGATTATTCATGCATCATTCTATTAACTCTGAATTATTATATAATATGCACCATTTTATACTTGAATTGGAAGAGTAGTTTTTGAGTGTGTTATTGTGATCAAATTTTTTTTCTTTGATTCTGAAATTGAAAAGAAGATGGTGTTGGATTTGAAATTGAAAGTTATAAAATAATTAAATATGTGAATAATTGTATGTATAATGAGAAATTGAGAATCAGAATTATTTTACCCTTTTTTAACCATGAACAAGATGTATTATTTTTAGGGTTAGTGATAATGCCTTAGTTTTGACCGAGTGGTTGTAAAAGGTGGAATACCTTGTTATGGATTTAGGTGAATCGCTCTTGTTAACTATGATAATTTTTTGAAATGTTTTTTAATACTTTCTTTTAAAATTATAGAGATATTCCTCCATGAAAACATTTTTTTGTAGGGAGAAGTGAGGATATAGCTGGAAATGATCCCCCACTGGGGGAACCTATGGCATCAATAGTATTAGGATAATGATATCTAGAATAGTTCAATGACAACATTACTTTATTCATGATTTTTATAGAGAGAGACCTATAGTGGGTTGTGAGAAGTATGTTTGAACTAATGTGGGAGTTTCAGTTACATCACCCTCCAAATTTCATTACAGAGGGTGGAGTTGGGGTAATTGGTGTCTGGATTGAGTCAATCCAAATTATACTTGACCAATAAGAGTCACCTTCTAAGAATAGGGTCATGTTGGAAACTTATATTTGTTGAGGTTTAGTGAAGTGATAGTGGGATATTCAAGTATAGATAGGACAAATATATGCCATGGTATAGAAGGATTGTTTTGAGAATTTACTAGAGAACTTTTGTACAGAGACTTGATACATCAGAGAGTAGCTAAGTTCATGTGGTTGGCTTAGGGGATCATTTCAATGATGGATAGTTCTGGTCTCTTTAATAACTTTTCGTTCTTTTATCCAGTGATGGAAGGAGATGATACATTTATGGAAAGGTGTTTCCAGGATAGATTTAATGGACAATGACCACATACCCCAAGTTTGTAACTAGGGGTATAGCCCCTAAAATTGTGGGAGATGAATCTTCTAGTATCTGTTTAAGCTATATCCACAGTTTTAAAATGTTATTCCCATGATTATAAACCATGGAAATATGTGTATTCTAGTATTTCAGAAACCCTATACTGATGGTTTTGAAACTATGGGTATAAGAATTAAAAATTTTACTTCTATCTATTTTGATCCTTGTACCGCATGTATACAATTGACACACCTAATAACTACACCATATTGGGTTATCGGTACATAAATATGTATTTTAATATATATATTTATCTAAACTACATCTATAAGTTGAAAAACTATTAAAATAGGTTTTCACATGGGAATGTTTTTGTCTCGTGAAATTTTTCCCCCCTCCCTAATGCGGGAAAGCTATACCCACGCTTCTCCAGAACTATGGGTACAAGCATTACCAATACCCACAATTTTTTGAGAACCATGGGTATATGTTTTTAAAAAATAAACTATACCCTTGTTTTTTGAATAAATCATGGGTATAGGTCTTGAACCAATCCCTATACCCACAGTTTTTCAAAAACCATGGGAATAATGGGAATTTACAACAATTAACCATTATTTATAAAAAATGTGGGTATAGGTTACCAAAAAATCTCTATAACCACAATTTTTTGAAAATAGTGTTTATAGGTGGATCTATACCCATATTGTCTTCCAAAACTATAGATCCATGTTCATTTTCTAATTGTTCTAGTTTAAATTTGTAATCATGTCCAATGTTAATATCATTCAATAGAAAAAAATTTCATAAGTGGTGGATTATGCCCTCATAACTATCAAGGACATTAAATATGCTTTTAGTAAAGAACATTTTTTTATTTTGTATGATCAAGAGGTACATAGTATGAGGGTGTGAAGCATCACTACAATAATTTTGACCAATGAAATGAAAATAAAAATGGCCAATAAGAAGGATCAATTAGTCATGATCTTACCTGAGTTATTTTCCAATAGTGTTGTAGGATAGGACACTATCGTATGAAATTTCACCAACCATTGGTAGAGTGACGAGATTTCATAAGGATGTGACAATAATAGAGATTATACAGGAACCTACAATAGATGTTTAGTTACATAGTAGTTTTGCAGAACCAAAGTATGGGAAGGGGATCGTCTACATCGTACCTGACTGACAGTTGGAGTTCTAATGGTCATGGTGGTCAACCTAGTGGGAAAGGTTCTTATGGTCAAGACAACCCATATAAGTAGAGTTTTAAAAATAAAGTGAATCATACTACATCAATAAGAAAATGGGTCGATCAATTTCATGATGTGTATCCTACACTGGTGGGTAGTGAGGCTTGACCATTGATAGTTAGAGGCACTATTTTGGTTGCTTCAATGGTAGATAGTGCCTTATCTAATATCGGGGCCACTCATTGTTTATTTGTAGAAATTTTGAATATATTGAGCCTATAATTTGAGTTTGTGATTGAGGTTATAATGATATATACACTTTTTGGAGTATGGTCATGATGTATTTTTTGAGAAATGGGTGTTTTCTTGAGGTTTCCGAGTATCGTTTTTATTGGGATCTCTACATTATGGATATTTCAGGATTTGAAGTAATTATGGGAATGTATTGGATACTTGGATAATGAGAAAATTTATATTTTTTCCACATTAGATTGAATTTTATGTCTCCTGAGGGTGAAAAATACATTCACTGTGGAAAATGGGATATCAAGGTGGGTCGTGCCATTCCAGTTCACCGACAACTAGGGAAGCATACCAAAAAGGTTTTTTTTCTACTACTAGATGATGGTGGTGTTATGTGGGATATATTTTCACCCATAGTGGATGAGATTTAGGATGTTTCTCTTGAATAAATTTTAAATATTCCACCTATGAGAGATGTTGAATTTACAATTAAACTCATGTTGTGGGATGTGCTAGTTGATATTTCACCTTATAGAATATAATAAATATAGATTACGAACCTCAAGACTGGGATATAATATTTTTTGGATACTAGTTTTATATATTAAAGTATGTCACTTTTGGGTTCTTTATTTTTGTTTATGAAGAAGGACGATGGGATATTGGGCTTGTGTGTTGATTATCGGAAGTTGAATTGGATGATATTGAAGAATAAATATCCTATTTTTTATATTGATGATCTGTTTGACTAGTTGAAGGGATATTCTTTCTTTTAAAATATCAAATTGAGATCATGGTATCGTCATTTGTGTGTTTTATCATTTGACATACCATAGAGATCTTTTATAAGTATGTATAGACTTTATGAGTTCATCTTAATGTCATTTGGGTTGATGAATTATCCTCCTATGTTTATGGACATGATGAAATTAATATTTCTTTTGTATGTATAGTGGATTGTTGTTGTGTGTTTTGATGACATCTTAGTGAAATAAAAGACTCATGAAGATCATTCCCAACATCTTAACATCATTATGAGTACACTGAGAGGCCATGGAACATATGCCAAGATATATATGTGTACATTATGGATTGATCAAGTGAAAATTTTAAGTCACATCATCTCAGAGGAAGGTTTATCAGTGGTCCCACAAAAGGATTTGGATTTTGTATCTTGGTGTTATCCTAATAATAGTATTGATATACATAAATTTATGAGAATGGATGGATTTTATCAGAGGTTCATTTAGGAATTTTATCATTTGGGAGCACCATTTTTGGGCATGACCCAGAATGGTATAATGTTTTAATGGTCCTTAGAACTTCATAATGCCTTCCAAGAGATTAATAAGTTTATGAAAATGAAACCAAGCATGACCCAACTCGGTCTAGGTTATGCGTATATGGTGTTTTTTGATTCATCTGGGATAGATGTTGGAGCAGTGTTGATGAAGGGTAATAGAGTTGTAGTGTATGGGTAATTGAAGGTGATGCCTCATGAGAGAAACTACCCTATGATTGAAATTGAGTTTAATTTAGTTGTTATGCTTTGATGTGTTTTTGGAATTCCCTTTTATGTGAAATGTTTAGTTTGTATGTTTATCATAGGATCTTATATTATATCTTCTAACAATGAGATTTGAATCTATAGTAGTGGAGATTGGTTGAGTGTTTGCAGTCATTTGATTTTGAGCTAGCATATATGATTATGAAGAGAAAAAGTTTTAATGATGCATTATGATGGAAAACTCAGACTTAGACAGCTCTGTGGTCCTAGGTTTTGTGGAAAATTATTACTTTGCTGGATGAGATGAATGCTATTTTTCAGGAGGTCTATGGGCATATTACTATCATATTAGTTTTTTAGAGAGTACACTTATGAATATAATTAGATATACATAGTACGAGGAATGAGAATTTTTGGAATTAAGGGAATGCCTTGAAGGTAGGGAGTCACCTTTAGATTATATAATAGATAATGATGAGATAGTCTTTGTCAGGAATCATGTTTTTATGCCTACAATCATTCATTAAGATATGATGCATGAATTTCATGCCTCGAAGAGGGAGGTGCATCTAAGTGTTACCGAACTATACCATGACATATGGATAAAGTATTAGTAGGAAGGCATGAAAAATGATATAGCCAGTTTCATGACATGATTATAAACTCGTAAAAGGGTGAAGGTTGAGAATCAATAACCTAGAGGTTTATTACAACCACTTATCATTCTATAATGGAAGTAGGGAGAATATGAAATTTTTTGTGGACTTCCATAAAATTCCCTAAAAGAATGATTCGATTTGGTTTCTTGTGGATCAACTAATGAAATTTGTACATTACATGACTATATGGGAGATTTTATCTGTGGAACAGTTAGTGGAAATTTACGTTGAGGAAATATTCTACAAGCATGGGGTGTCACAGAGTATGTTTTATAAACTTACCTCACATTTTACAGCACACTTAAGGTAGGGATTTTAGAAGGATATTGGTACGCATGTATTATTCGGTATGTCCTTCCACCCAGAGAGAAATATATATTTATAATGTACTATATAGGTGCATGAGGATATGCTTCAGGAATACATCCTAGATATTGTTGGGTCTTGGGATAAACACCTAGATTTGGTGGAGTTCATATATAAAAACATTTATTAAGAGAATATATATAGATGAAACCACATAATTCTGTTTATGGTAGTCCATAAGGATCACCTCTATGTTTGATATAGGTAAGTGAGTTAGAGCTACTAAGACCAAGTAACTTGTAGGAGAGATCAGAGTAGGTTCACTTGATTTAAACTAATTAGGATATAACATAGAGTATATAATATTAATATGATGATATATGTTGATAATCCCAAGTGTTTTTAGAGGTTGATTTTTTGTTCCTTTAGGTGTCCTTTAGATTTGATCCCTGTAGGATTCTAAAGCTGATAAATTTGGGGACCAGTTTTGTTGCATAGTTTGAGGTTGTTGAGAGAATTAAGATGGTGGCATACAAATTGGATCTTCCACAGTGGTTCAGTGTTGTTCATGAATTTTTACATGTGTCACAACTTTAACATTATCAAACTATACATTATAATATGATTGTTGTGGATGATGTTGATCTTTATACCAATGCATCCTTTGAGGAGCATCTGATACGTGTGTCAGATCGCAATGAGAAAGTATTGTTGGAAAAGACTGTATCATTTATTAAAGTATTAAAAAAATGAGAGTGTTCAGAAGCGGACATGGGAAAGAGAATTGGATATGTTGTTTCAGTGGACTTCTCTTTTTATGTTGGAATATTAGAGATTCTTTGGAGTAAATATCAAGGATGAGATGTGATAATAAAATAAGATTGTAAGATCTCGAAATTTTCTGGAGATGTCTCGAGATAATTTTTAGATCTTATTTTTTCTTTGTTTTGAGTATATATTGTTTTCGGTTTTCCATGTGGATGTTTTTTCTGAAATTGTAGAAATTTGGATGAAATAGAGAAAGTTCATAGTTGGAAAATGGTTTTCCCAAACCGTTCCTCTAGCCCCGCATACTGTGAAAAACCAAATAAAAGGGATTTTGATAGCTATTTCGTTGTTTTTCAAGTTGTTCACCCTATTTGTAGTTACAATAAGACACACCAAGGTAAGGAGCATGGTCAGTGTCATGACCCGTCCTCAGGGCCCGTGTCGTGACTACCCCAAGCCTGCCTTTCATAGGCCAGGGGCTAGCGACTAGCACCAAGGCGTAATTCATGATAAAAAGGGAAGGCATTTCCTTTGTAAAGTAAACAAACAAATAGAGAAAGCAAGCAGAAGTAAACACTAAGTAAAAACTGGGAACAAAATAAAGTGTAGTAAAGTAAGTGGGCCAGTATACAAACCCAAACTAAAAGTAATGTACAATTGGAAAGGGAAAACATCTACTGAAAGTAAAACCGCAACGTCGAGTCGTCCACTGGAATTCCCACCTGAAGGGTGGGTACATATAACCTCCACAACTCCTCGGGTCCATCCGTCCGCTCTGAGTACGTCCCATCCAGTGGTCCACCTCTCAGTACCGATCTGCTCCGTAAGCCTCAACCGCGATTAGCGATGTCCGTCGTCTGCAACCAACACAACGTATTGCGGGAATAGCCCATGCAGGGGTGAGTATAAGCTACTCAGTAGGGACCCTGGGACCCCCAAAGGTCACCCAGAACCCACAAAGGATAATCCAAATAGGAAAGATACAATCACAAAGTAACATCCGACACTACTTTGGTATATGTCCATACATATACCTAAGTCATCAATTTCAGTTCAACTCCGACATCCGAGCCCAAGTTCGATCACGTCCACACAGGATATCACAACAAAATCCACATAGGAAAGAAATTCAATCATATCAAAGATAATGATTGAAAGTCAAGATTCATCTCAAAGAGGTATACTTCTTCGTAAGACGATAGAGATGATCAGATGTAGCCACTGATTCATCTAAGCCGTCGGACCCACAAAGGATCAATATGTAACTAACCCCCGCAATGACCCACAAAGGATCGATAGGTAACTAACCCCAACAGTGACCCACACAAGATCTTACCAACACAGGATCGGTATATGCTGGCCCACATAGGACCGTTGAGCACTGACCCACACAAGATCTGACCCACACAGGATTGGTAGAACTAACCCACGCAGGATCGCTGAGTGCTGTAGTCGTCACCATCGAATCCATGGAGGATTTCTGTACAGTCGTCATCGTCGTCGCAGTCGCAGCCATCTCTAGGGTTCCCGCACATAGCAAGCTCGTTCAGAAGGGTCCGCTCCACGAGCCGAGGTGCTGATACATCAACTGAAAAAAACTCTGGAGTTGATGTATCCAAATGTTCTGTATCATCAACAGGAACTGAACGTCACTGACGGTGCGTCAATCAGACGCCTGGTCTGAGAGTTATTGGATTTTCCATCCTAGGTGTCTGGTTGGTTTTTAAGTCAAAACCAACCCGACCGTACTCCAACTATGTTAAAACATTTATCGAAGTAAGCCAAAGGATCTGTCTCACTAAGAGGAATCTAACAAAGTCGACGACACGTTAATCGGACATTTGAAGCTCAAGTTATAAGTGTTTTCGCTCCGATGGCCCGGTTGGTTTCATGTACGAACCAACCCGGCCGAATCCAATGTTCTCCGAAACCATGATTGTAATATATCAAAACGACCATCTCAATCCAAGGATCGCATCTCAGCTGACGTTGCATCGATCAGAAGTTCGTAGCCCATGTTATGGGAAAAAGACCGTAAGAGGTCCGGATGTGGGGGTTTCGGGCCTGGACCGACCTGGCCTGAGACCCCATGGGTCGGACCGAACCGGGTCCTAGTCCAGCCCGCTTGGGTGCGGCCCGGCCCGGTTGGAAAAGCTCAGCCTGGACTAGGAAGCCTGGCATGGTGCGCTGGCGTGGCCAAAACGGCCGAGCAGTGGGGGGGGGGGGGGGGGCGTTGCCCCCTGTTTCGTAACCACGACCCCATGTGGGGGGTAGAAGCTGTCCGGCCAGCTGGGGGTCGTAACCCCTGGCTCCTCCTCTGACCGTCCAGCCCACCCCGGCCGACCGGCTACTGCTGCCATGGGACCAGCATGGTCTAGTCCCCCTGCTCAGACGCCGGCGGCTCGAAACCGGCTGCCGGTCCCTGCTCTGTCGCGGCCTTGGTCCGTCCGGCGTGGCGCGACGGCAACGCGCCCCTCTGCCGCGGCCCCGCTCTGGCCGCGGTTCCCTCGGGGTTCTCCGGCGTGGCGCGACGGTGCCACGAATTCTTTTCCGCATGACACCGCGTGATTCCATTGCACTGTGCCGCTTTCCTTCGAACCACAACAACACAGCATACCAGGGAGGAGGGTCGGCCATGTTTGTGCAGTCCGGCCCCTTCCCGTTAATCGATAGCAAGCAGTCCAAATGAAATGATAAATCAACGATGAAAGTAAATAGGAACAAATGAAATAATGATCCCCCTACCTCGAGCGTAGTCGACAAACGAGGTTTGATGCGGAAAAGGACGTCGCGAAAGAAGGTTACACACACTTGACGGAGATCGTCTGAGGAGGAACATTGTCTCCCTTCCTTTCATGCGGGAAGGAGGAACTAAAGGGTGTGCGTCGGATCGTCGATCTCCGAGGAAGGCGTCTCTCACCGTCGTCCATTATCGGTGGTCGGCGTTCTTCGCGTTCTTCATCAAGGAAGAAGAACTGCAAGGACTTGAGGAAATTCTCCCCCAATCCTCTCACAACCCAAAAACTCTAATAAAACAAGTGGTTGCCTTATTTTATTTCTCAAGCCAAGAGTTTTGAAATTCAAAATGAATCAAACAATTAATTGAATTAATTGAAATGTTTAAACCACCCAATTAATATAGGCATTTCATAAATAGATAAACGCAAGGGTTAACTTCCAATTAATGGGGGGTGTGGTTGCGTTACCTTATTGAAGGAGGGGGTTAGGAAGAAAAGAAACGGTGGGGTTCGTGTGGGTCCGACCTCACAATTATCCTACCTAGTGGGTAGGATATTGTGGGTCCCACTTCATCCACTTAGCTTAGGTTAAACAAAAAAATAATAAAATTGGTTGCACCACTTTTATTTTATTCCTTTACTTAACCCCAAAATTTAAAAACCACACCTGAGCAAACGCAACTCCAGAAAATGTGTTTCTAAGCAATTACCGGTGCTGCGATTCCATCGGTCTCCTCGGAATTTGATTCTGAGCACCGGTTAAAAAGTTAGAAAAACCCGCTCTTTTGTTCACTTAACGTACCCGACCCAAAATTCGGAAAATGATTCCGGGCACACCGGGCCTCGGAATCTGCTACCGTCAAAAACTGCGTTCCTGTAAACCCCCAAAGAAAATTAATAAAAAATTTCCCTTGAATTTTACTGGTCTTTAAATTAATCCCACCTCAGGGCTTTACGTCCCCGTAAAGATAAATCATAAACTAGGGGAGCAACTGTGGCTACTGAGCACGCATCTGAGCCTCCCGCTCCCAAGTGCTCCCCTGGAGGTTCCCGTGCTACCATCTGATGCGCACTAGAGGAATCGACCGTCCACGTAGGACCCACTCCGGCCGATCCTCGATCTCCACTGTGACCTCTTCAAAAGTGGCCACATCATCAATTTCCAGCTCCCCATGGTCAATGATATGCGTTGGGTCGTGCACGTATCTCCTCAGCTGAGATACGTGGAAGACGTCATGCACCCGGTGTAACTGAGGTGGTAGAGCCAGGCGATAAGCCACCTCGCCAATCCTGCTGAGGACCTGGAAGGGTCCGATGAAGCATGGAAATAACTTGTCTCCTCGGCCAAATCTCCATAATCCACATCGAGGTGAGACCTGCAAGAAGTCGTCGTCGCCATCCTCGAACTCCAGTGGTCTCCGCCTCCTGTCAGCATAAGACTTCTGCCGGCCCTGAGCTGTCCTCATCTACTCCTGGATGAACTGGACTTTATCTGTCATGGCCTGGACCATCTCTGGTCCCACAATTGCTGACTCCCCAGGTTCTGTCCAACACAACGGTGATCTGCAATGTTGGTCGTACAATTCCTCTTATGGTGTCATCCCGATGGTGGAGTGGTAGTTGTTGTTGTATGCGAACTCCACCAAGGGTAGGTGATCCTCCCAGCTGCGACCAAAGTCAAGGACACATGCACAGAGCATGTCCTCGAGAGTCTGAATGGTCCTCTCCGTCTGACCATCCTTCTGAGGGTGAAAGGCGGTGCTCAGACGTATATGCATCCTGAATGCCTCATGCAACCCCTTCCAAAGTCAGGAAGTAATGTGAGCATCTCGATCGAAGACGATAAAAGATGGAACACCATAAAGACGTACAATCTCTTGAACATAGAGATGTCCCAAGATCTCCACTAAGCCCTGCTCTTTGATGGGTAAGAAGTTGGCCGACTTGGTGAGTCAGTCGATAATCACCCAAATTGAGTCGTGACCTCTAGAAGTGCAGGGAAGTCTAGTCACGAAGTCCATAGATATCACATCCCACTTCCACTCCGGGACCTCCACGGTTTGTACCAATCCTGCTGGTACCTGGTGCTCTGCCTTCACCTGTGAGGCATCGAGAAATGAACTCTGCCACAACCTTCTTTATGCCCGGCCACCAGTTCTATCGTCTGAGGTCCTGGTACATCTTTACCACTTCTGGATGTACCGATAAAGGGGAAGTGTGGAACTCCCTCAGTACCTCCTCCTGTAAAGCAGCTGGTACCATGGTACGTCTTCTAAAAAGGATGAAGTGCTCTCCTCCCATAGAGAATCCATCAGGTTCCTGTCCCGAGGATATCTGTGCACGCCGTATCTCACAGTCTGCGTCCCCACGTTGTGCCTCTCTAACCCACTGTAGAAGTGGAGGAGTGACTGTGAGTGATAGTAGAAAGGCTTCTCCATCGCTATCCACGAAGGATATCTACAAAGCGGTTAGCTGCTTTGTTGCCTCCCCATGCATCTGAATGCCCGTCCTCCTGCGGAGAGCATCGGCTACTACGTTCCCCTTCCCAGGAGTATAGAATGTCTCAAAGTCATAATCCTGGAGTAACTCGTGCCATTGCCACTATCTCAGGTTCAGGTCCTTCTGCATGAAGATGTACCTGAGACTCTGGTGGTCAGAAAAGACTGTAAAGTGCTCGCCCATCAGATAGTGTCGCCGCATCATGAGAGCGAAGACCACTACTGCGAACTCCATGTCATGGGTAGCGTAGTTCTTCCCATGCTGCCTCAACTGACATGATCTATAGGCGATCACTACCCGCTCTTGCATCAGGACACATCTGATTCCGTTCCCTGATGCATCGCAGTAAACTACGTACCCAACTCACTCCTCTGGTAGCCTCAAGATAGGCGCGCTGGTCAATCTCCGTCTCAACTCCTGGAAGTTCTGCTGACATCTGTCTGACCACACAAAGGGTTTCTTCTTCTTCATCGAAGCTGATAGTGGTGACACAACTCTGGAAATTTTTGGCAAGAATCCTTGATAGTACCCTGCTAGTCCCAAGAAACTCCACACCTCCATCACGCTCCTCGGTGGATCCCAAGATAGCACTGCCTCGATCTTCACAGGATCAACCACAACTCCCGCATCAGAGATGACGTGTCCCAATAAGTGGACCTCACGTAACCAAAAATGACACTTCGAGATATTTCCATAAAGCTGGTGCTCTCGGAGTGTGTCTAGTACAACCCACAAGTGGAAGGCGTGCTCCTCCTCAGTCGTCGAGTATATCAAAATTTCATCGATGAAGACCACGACAAATTGATCGAGGTATGGCTGAAAGATCCAGTTCATGAGGCCCATGAACACTTCAAGAGCATTGGTTACGCCGAATGGAATAACCAAGAACACATAGTGGCCATACCGACATCTTAAGGCCGTCTTTTTCATGTCCTCATCCCGAACTCTGAGCTGATGATAGCCTGACCTGAGGTCTATCATTGAGAACCACCGTTCTCCTTTGATCTGATCGAAGAGGTCGTCAATCGTCGGTAGTAGATACTTGTTCCTCATGGTCACTTGGTTCAGGCGACGATAATCAACACAAAGTTGAAAGTTCCCGTCTTCCTTCTTGGTGAACAATATCGGGGAAGCCCAGGGTGAAACACTGGGTCGGATGAATCCCTTCCCCTACAAGTCCTCCAGCTGTACCCGTAGCTCTCGAAGCTCGGAGGGAGCCATCCGATATGCAGGGGTGGATATCGGGGCTTTCCCAGGGTACATGTCAATATAAAATCCTACCTATCTGCGAGGAGGTAGTCCTGGAATGTCGTCGGGAAAAACGTCTGCATACTGCTCCACCACTGCAGGAAAACAAGGACTCTTCACGTCAACTGCTCCTAGGATGAGGCTAGCCAACTGATGGGTTATGGGCTATCCTCTCCTCTGCGTGAGTCCATCCTATGCTGCAAAGGCTCCCTTCTCACCAGTGAAGGTGAACCTACTCCCGTCAGTGCGTACACATCGCACCTTGAGCCTAACACAGTCAATCTGAGCATGGACTGTAGATGACCAATCCATGCCCAAGATGACGTTGTAAGGCCTCGATGCCGCTACAAGAAGATCCCAGCCGAAGCTCTCACCTCCAAGAGTAAGCTCAACCTACCGGAACAAGTGCGTAATCATCGAGTCTTCTCCTGTAGGAGTCTCTAGCCGCAAGGATTGAGCCAACGGCTCCGTCGGAATCTCCGAGCTCCGAACAAGGGCAGCGAAAATAAAAGAATGACTCAATATTGTGTCTAAAAGAACTGAAGAAAGGGTGTAATAGACACATATAGTACATAGAATCATCTCAGGCACGCCGTGGTCGTAGGCCTCCGCTGCATGGAGTTGTGCCTGTCTCTTCCCGCCAGCTCCCTTTGGTCGGGGTGGACCTCCTGGTTGTGAGGGTGGTAGAGCCTCAAAGCGTCACCCACCACCTGCCGCTCGGCCATCTCCTTTTCCTCGTCCTCCTACTCCCAGCTGACCTCCACGGTTGACCCTCAACCTATGCCTGGGTGGCCCCTCAACCGTCTGCTGCTCCTTGGTACGGCGGGTCAGGCAGTCACGAGCCATGTGGCTCTACCCGCCGCATTCATAGCACTATCTGCCTCTCGAAAGACTGGCTCTGCGCTGTGTGCCCTGCACCTCTGAGCTAGTGTCCTGAGGTCGTCTGCCTAAGGGTCTGGTATGACTGGACCCATGTGTCATCCGTCGACTACCTACTGCAAAAGACTCTGCTACGTGCCACCCTACGGTAGGTCTCGCTGCTGACATAGGCTCAGAAAGGAAGCTCTCGATGAGAAGGGATTGCTCCAGTACCCCTTCCTGTGTCGGAATGCTGAGGGAGATCAGCGATGCCCTGATCTCATGAATCAGTCCCTGCTCGAAGGTTCAGGCCCATAAGAATGGGTCTCGTACCATGTCCGTCGAATATCGCGAGAGATCGGTAAATCTCACCGAGTATTGGGCGACCGACAAGCTGCCCTGCCACAGCTGTAGAAGCTCCTGGATGCACACTGCACGGAGGGTGGCTGGGACGAACTCCGATCAGAAGAGGCTCTCAAAGTATGTCCAGAGGAGTGATGCCTCATCGTGCACCTGGAGCATCAAGCTCCACCATCTTCCTACTTCTGCATGTAGGAGACTCGCTGCAAGGATCACCATGAGGTCTTATGGTGTCCCTACCAAACAGAAAACTCGTACAACTACCTCTAGCCAATCCTCGGCTACCTGAGGGTCCGTCTTCCCATGGAACCTGGGTGGTTGCTGACACTGAAACTCGTGCAGTGGAATAAGGTGGCGTGCACTGTCAGTGGATGGGGCTGGTAGCATCAGTGGCTCAGCGGGTAGAGGTACCGCCAATGCCTCTGCTATCAAAGGGCCCTATACCGAGGCCTCATCGCTCGATGGGCTGTCGTCACATACAAAACTTGGAACCCTAGCCGGCTACCATCGTGGGGCCATCCTAAAAAGAAACAGGTGTGCCACAGTCAACCAGTAAACCCGGTGAGCTGACACAAAGTAATCACAAAGAAAACTTGAAACACACATGAAATCAATGTTTTCGTGCATTGAGTCGGAAATCAGAAGTCATGGTCCTAGTGTACGGATACATCGGCCGCCGCACCAACACTGGACTCCCAGGACTAATATCCACACTCAATACTCTTAACACTATTGCTTCACAAAGAAAAAGGTCAGATTTCTGAGTTCTACGGTAGAACTGAACTCCTCTTATACCAATTTTTCACGACCCGTTCTCGGGGCCCACATAGTGACTACCCCAAGCCCGCCATCCATAGGCCAGGGGATGGCGACTAGCACCAAGGCATAATTCCCCATAAAAAGGGAAGGCATTGCCTTTGTAAAGTAAACAAACACACAGAGCAAGCAAGAATAAGTAAACAATAAGTAAAAACTATTTACAAAAGCAAGTGCGGTAAAGTAGGTGGGCCAGTATACAAACCCAAACTGAAAGTAAAGTACAACTGGAAAGGGAAAACAACAACTGAAAGTAAATACGCAACGTCGAGCCATCCACTGGAAGTCCCACCTGAAGGGTGGGTACAGATAGCCTCCACAGCTCCTCGGGTCCAGCCGTCCGCTCCGAGTACGTCCCGTCCAGTGGTCCACCTCCAGGTACCGACCGGCTCCGCAAGCCTCAACCGCGATCAGCGCTATCCGTCGTCTGCAACCAACACAACGTAGTGCATGCATAGCCCATGCAGGGGTGAGTATAGGCTACTCAGTAGGGACCCCGAAACCCCCGAAGGTATCCCAGAATCCACAAAGGATAGTCCACAAAGCAAAGATACAATCACGAAGTAACCCCGGATACTACATAGTTATTTGCCCATACATATTCCTAAGTCCTCAATTTCAGTTTAGCTCCAACATCTGAGCCCATGTTCGATCACTTCCACGCAGGAGATCACAACACAATCCACATATGAAATCAATTCAATCATATCGAAGATAATGTTTGAAAGTCAAGATTCAGCTCACAGAGGTATACTTATTCATAAGGCGATAGAGATGATCAGATGTAGCCACCGATTCATCTAAGCTATCAGACCCACAAAGGATCAATACGTAACTATGCCCCGCAATGACCCACAAAGGATCGATAGGTAACTAAACCCCGCAATGACCCACACAGGATCTGACACACAAAGGATCAGTATACGCTAGCCCACACAGGACTACTGAGCGCTGACCCACATAGGATCAGACCCACACAGGATCGGTAGCACTGACCCACATAGGATCGCTGAGTGCTGTAGTCGTCGCCGATGAATCCATAGAGGATTTCTGTACAGTCATCATCGTCGTCGCAGTCGCAGCCAGCTTTAGGGTTCCCGCACACAGCAAGCTTGTTCAGGAGGATCCACTCAACGAGTCGAGGGGATGATACATCAACTGACACAAAGACTGGAGTTGATGTTTCCAAAAGTTTTGTATCTTCAAGAGGAACTCAACGTCACTGATGGCGCGTCAATCGGACGCCCGGTCTGAGAGTTATTGGCTTTTCCGTCCCAGGGGCCCGATTGATTTTTAAGTCAAAACCAACCCGACCCGTACTCAAACTACATCCACACCTCAAGAGGATTAATCCAAAGGGTCTTTCTCAATAAGATTAATCCAATAAAGTCGATGACACGTCAATCGGACATCCGGAGCTCAAGTTATAAGCGTTTCAGCTTCGAGGGCCCGGTTGGTTTCGTGTACGAGCCAACTCGGCCGAACCCAAAGTTCTCCGAAACCTTGAGTGTAATACATCAAAATGACCGTATTGATCCAAGGATCTCATCGCAGCTGACGGTGCGTCGATCAGAGGTATGTTGCCAATGTTATGGGCAAAATACCGTAAGAGGTCCGGAAGTGGGGGTTTCGGGCCCGGACCGACCTGGCCCGAGACCCCCTGGGTCGGCCAGAACCGGGTCGACCTGAACCGGGTCCGAGTCCGGCCTGCTTGGGCGCGGCCCGGCCCGGCGCGCTGGCATGGCCAACGGCTAGGTGGCTCTGCCGAAACGGCCGAGCGGTGGGGGGGGGGGGGGCGCTGCCCCCCTGTTTTGTAACAGCGTCCCCCATTTGGGGGGCCGCTGCTGTCCGACCAGCCGGTGGTCTTATGCCCCGGCTGCTCCTCTGACCGGCCGGCCTGATCTGGCCGGCCGGCTGCTGCCGCCACAGGACCGGCATGGGCTGGTCCCCCTACACTGATGTCGGCAGCCCGTAACCGGCCGCCGGTCCCTGCTCCGCCGCGGCCCCACTCCGGCCGCGGTGCCTTCGGGGTTCTATGGAACGGCGTGACCATGCCATAAAATTGTTCGATTCAACGGCGCGACATGACGGCACCGCACATTCTTTTCCACATGACCCCGCGCGGTGTCGTTGCACCGTGCCGCTTTCCTTCGAACCGCAACAACACAACATACAAGGGAGGAGGGTCGGCTGTGATTGTGCGGTCCGACCCCTTCCTGTTAATCGATAGAAAGTGGTCCAAATGAAACGATAAATCAACGATGAAAGTAAACAGGAAAAAAATGAAATAATGACCCCCCTTCCTCGAGCGTAGTTAGTGAATGAGGTTTGTTGCGGAAAGGGACGTCGCGAAAAAAGGATCCGCACACTTGACGGAGATCGTCCAAGGAGGAACGGTGTCTCCCTTCCTTTGATGCGGGAAGGAGGAACGAAAGGGTGTGCGTCAGATCGTCGATCTCCGAGGAAGGCGTCTCTCATCGTCATCCATCGTCGGAGCTCGTCATTCTTCGCGTTCTTCTCATTCTTTGTCGAGGAAGAAGAACTTCAAGGACTTGAGGAAATTCTCCCCCAATTCTCTCACAACCCAACAACTCTAATAAAATAAGACGTTTTCTTATTTTATTTCTCAAGCCATGCATTTTGAAATTCAAAACGAATCAAACAATTAATTGAATTAATTGCAACGTTTCAACCGCCCAATTAATAGAGGTGTTTCATAAACAGATAAATTCAAGGGTTGACTTCCAATTAATGGGGGGGGGGTTCAGTTGTGTTACCTTATTAAAGGAGGGGGGTTTAGGAAGAAAAGAAACAGTGGGGTTTGTGTGGGTCCCACATCACAATTATCCTACATAGTGGCAAGGATATTGTGGGTCCCACTTCATCCACTTAGCATAGGTTAAACAAAAATAAAATAAAATTGGTTGCACCACTTTTATTTTATTCCTTTACTTAACTCCAAAATTTAAAAACCACACCTGAGCAAACGCAACACCAAAAAATGCGTTTCTATGTAATTATCGGCGCTGCGATTCCATCGGTTTCCTCGAAATTTGATTCCGAGCACCGGTTCAAAAGTTAGAAAAACCCGCTCATTCGTTCACTGAACATACCTGAGCCAAACTTCGGAAAATGATTCCCGGAATACCGGGCCTCGGAATCAGGTTCCGTCAGATACTGCATTCTTGTGAAACCCCAAAAAAAATTAAGAAAAAATTTCCCTTGAATTTTACGGGTCTTTACAGTCAGGGATAATAGTTAGGGGAAAATATGCCCCTCTTATAGGAAACTATGCACCTGGAAATTTATTCCACTAAAATTTCGATTAAAAATTCCTAAACCCTTGAAAATCACCCTAAATTAACCCTAGCTGGACCTTAATTTATTTTTCATATTTTTTAGGATTCTAGATGTATTCCAAGACCATATGAACTCCATTCAGGGCTATTTTAAGCCTGGATCAAATATTTTCTCCCCTCTAGGTAAGTGATTCTCAACCCGTAATCCTTCCCTCCTTTATCCCATTTTCCTATCACCTTTGAGGGGATATTTTTCTATGTTTGTAATGGATATGTATCTCAATTTTTTGGATCATGATTCATTGTATCTTGTATATAGGTTTCAGATATATGTATCATTATTCATCGTGATCAAGTTTGTTGAACTTCAATTGGGGATTTCTGTTGGTGATCATCCTTCAACTATATTAAGGAAGGTGGTCTAAACTCAGTGCCTATAGTCTTAAATTCCAATTACATGTATATATTGTGAAATTTAAATTGAAACAATTAGAAATATTTGAAATGTAATCTTGAAGAGAGTAAATTATTTATTTATTTATTTTTCTTAATCATGGAATTGATTTAAGGCAATTTCCACGTGTTGATGAATTGGGTTGAATTGAAAACAATTTTAATTTGTGATATTGGATTAATTAATTTTTGAATTAATTAATAGAAATTATTATGATTATGAAATTGTATGAATTGGATTAATTGATTGGTGAATTAATTAATTTAAAGTGTTGTGGTTATCATATTGGTGGAATTTTATAAATTAATCTGTGAATCAATTAATGGAATGTGATGATTATGGAATTAATGAAAATTTTGGGTTGTAAAATTGATCAATTAACATGATTATTAACTAATTTATAATGGGGTTTAGTGGATTTTTATATTAACCATTAGGGGATAATGATATATACAATTAATGGTTTATAAATTCTTAAATATTAAATTGTTCATATTATTAAACATGAATTAAAGTAATGGACATTTATTGTCAATGAATTAAAATTTTGTACCATGATGTGGATGTTTGATAATATGTTTAATTATGATCAAAATTAATGAATAAAATGAATATATTATATGTGATATTATGATATATGTGATGTATATTTATGGGATAGGTATTGTGGCTTCAAATACACATATGTGATAAATGAGTGTGGGATACATATTGTGACTCCAAATACCCATATGAGATAGTGAGTGTGGGAAAATGAATGAGGCTCAAAATACCAAAATGATATTTAGGAATGGGACTAATACATATTCTCTAAATACACATAGGGTGTTTGACACAATGTTCTACATCCATGATATAAAAATTGTACTACGGTTCTAATTGGATGTGTTATGAATTGTGATGATGAATGGTAACCCTGGTATTATGATATGTGATATCCCATGAGGATTGTTTACACTATATCATGGGTCAAAGGGTGTATTGAGTGTTTAGGTGTCCATGGGAAATTAGGGGATTATGTTCTTAATTAATGAATATTAAAATTTGAACACTATTTACTTTATTCATTGTAATTAATTCTAGATAAAATTATATAAAATATTATTGGGTGGATATTGTTTTAGATGTCATTTCTGGTAGCCTAATGAGTTATAATCACACCCTAGTTGGTCATCCTGATTATTAACTGAATAGAGTTCAGGTTTATAGGACATGATAAGGTTATGATATTTATGTAATATGAATGATTTGGGATAGAGCATAGACGAGAGAACTAGATGTGATTCAGGACCCACTTGGGATTTTTCAGTGTATTTGTTTATATTGTGTTTTTATATTGAATCCGAACATGTATTGGTCATGAAATATATACTATATAGTTTTTTTTATTTTTTATGTTTATTATCATGTGAAATTGTTTTGGTTACTTGTTATATAATTTTCTTATTTTTTATTTATTTCCACTACTGTGAAACTTTGATATGGGGGTATTGCTTCCTAGTGATCAATATTAGACCATAACAGCTAGTTGGTTGCCTCAAGCATATGAGGAGTCATCCCTAAGGTCATATAACTAACTGTATTGTGGAATTGGTGTGTGGTACCTAGGTCGTAATGTTATAGAACAAAATTGCTATGTAGAAGCTTTCATGTAAAATGAGACAATTAATACCAAAAAATGATTTCAATAAGAAATTATAGATAAATGGGTAATTGAAAATTTTATTTGAATTATATATATAGTATTATAAGTATTAATATTCTTATTATTTAAATTTATAATAATTATAAATTTATTATTTAATATATTAGAACATGGTTGACTATACAGAAATCTGATGCAAGTGTATTTTTAACTCAACATCATTTTAGCGAGTTATATCTCTGTATCATTGACAATTTTAGGTAAATATTATGAGTTTTATTATATATGATTTTTTATATTGAATTTAATCCTATTTTATATAGGTGAAAATCATTTATCATAATTAATTCATAAATTTATTTCTACTTCAATTGATATAATCTTTCGAAGGGTTCTTAGTCACAATTTCAATTCAGTAAGAAAAAATTCATATTGAGATCCTTGATTTCTTTTATATGGGGTAATTATAACCCTATTAATGTAATATGATATATTCCTTAATGAAAATAATGGGTCACATATAATCCTTAAGGTTCACTCATTAAATTTCATTGTATTCAATTATTTCCATTGCTGATAGGGTTTCTCAATTGAAACTTATTTCTTTGAGACATGTTTTTATTGAGGCAACTATGATGATTTATATAATTTATATAATACCTATTTGAGATATATTTTCAGGTATCTATTTATAACCATGAAATTTAATTTTCTTTCTCATGTTTTTTCATTAAAATTGATTTTTTATTTTAAATTATATAATTTATTTTTCTTTTAAAACTTGGTATAAATTTTTTTAATCTCTTTCTCTTCCATTTCCTTATTATTTAAATTATTTTAGTGATTTTATTGTATATAAAAAAATGTTTGAAAAATTTATTTTCTACTAAATTTTACTTTTTTTAATAATTATCAAAATGAATCTTTTAAAAAATTCTTCTTCTAAATCACTTTTGATAATATATACACAACTGTGAAAATAATGTTTTTGTAACATAGTTTAAATTCCAAAATTTTCTAGACATACTGAATTTTTTTTAAATATTCATTAAATTATTTCGATTAATTTTATATTAAAATAATATTAACATTTTCTTAAAATTTATATTAATTAAAATTTAAAAAAGAAATTATATTTCCCCTTTTTCAATGTATATTTCAAATAAATTTACCAAAGGGGTTTTTATCTATGTTAACATACTTTAAATGATTCATATGATTCACATGTGATATTTTCTTATTGTTCAGTCCACATTCTTTATTTGGATGTATGATGATGATATTTTATGGAAATTTTCTTGAAACACATTTATTTTCCATAGTAAAATCATGAAAAAAATGAATGCCAATTGTTTTTATATATATAATATTAAAATGAAAGACGTTTTTGTTCATGTTATTGTTATTGGTCATTATAAATGATAATTATAAAGCCTGTAATATAAATCTGTAATTCATTAGGTAGTAATTTATTATTCGAAGAAAAATATGGGAGATAATAAATTAGGTTAATCCTATTTAAATTTTATTATGAATGAATTTAACATGAGATTGAATATAATTTCCCAAGACACATACAGAAGTTATTTCTTATATTAGTTATAATATTACCTTGAATAAAAGTTGATTTCTCATGGATCATGATCATTGAATCATATTATTGTTTTATTATATCATTCCAAATCATTATTCCCAAACTCGTGACTTGTGAATCATGTTTTTTGTGTATGAATTGGTTATTTTTTCACTCTAATTATGTTCTCATACCCTTAGGCACATATTTTACATACTGTGGAATTGGATTTTTAACACATATGTTTAACCTTAAAGAGAGATTGAGATAACCATTCATATTATTAATTTTCTCCAAGTAATAAATAATAATAATATATTCATAAAATATAAAAGTCTATAATTAGTGGTAAACATTGGGTGTGTTGTTAAAGACTTGTTAGAGAATAATAAAAAATAGGAATATTGTAGTATATGCCTATCTAATGAAAAATACATGGGTTTTGTTATGTAAATTATTTTTCATAATTATCTAAAACTATAATCTTAAATGGTCTTTATAATTTAATTAACTCTATAAATTTTTTGATAATGGTTTATGGAAGTTCATGTTTGGGGTTCCTTATTTAGAGTCAAAACCAATATGTAATGAGTGTTTTTTTAGAAAAATATTCAGTTGTAACAGTCTGAGGTGTTATAGTTGGTATCAAAGAATGGGTTTAGATAACTTTAGAGATGTGGAAGTTATAAAGTGAGTATAATTTAAGTGTTTTAGATACCCTCATGGTTTTATATGTCTAATGTTGGTCATATGTTTCAGGTATAGATCCCACAGTTATGATTTATGTGATGAGAGATTAATGTGATTAAGGATATTTTAGGATACATTTATTGGGTTTTGGTAAGAATACATGATTGAGCTATATATAACCCTTAGTTTTACCATGTGATTTACTATAAAGGTTATTTGTGATTAATGATATATATATGTGCTAAAACCGCAAGGTAATGATAACCATTGATGATAATATGATCTTTCACATTGATTTAATTATGATAAAGGGTTATTATTGTTTTGGGAATTAATTTTTATAATATTGATACCCATGAGATTAAAAAAATATTTTCTTATTAAGTAGTTAAATTTATTTGTATATAATTTTAATATATATGGGGAACATTATAAGAATCAATATAAATGTGATTTTTTCTGCTAATATGGTATTTAATGTAACATTTGTTGATCTTAATTGTGGAATAATCATCCAGATATGATTTATAATTATATATTAATTTTTACGGTTTTTAGTGTGTTAGTTTGTATCTAGAAGATATGAATATATTGTAGAATATATGATTAGGGAATATTCATTTTTGGTATATGACCTGATGGGTGATTAATATTTTTAGAGATAAATGTTATATTTATTTTGGAAATTATCTAATTAATTATTCTATAGTATGTGTTTAATTTTTTAGATTAACTTATTTTTAAGAGTTTTGTGGGTTTTTATTTATATAAATATTTATGGTCATAATTTGGTGTTATTATTGTGTTTTTGGAGATTAATGTATTATTTTTTCATAATAAGGATCATTCATATTGGATATTATCTTATATTTGGATAAACATTTTTTAGAAAATTTATAAAGATAATAAAAATAAATTGTAATTTATTTTTTGGATCATATGGCCCATTTAATGTTTTATTTGTACTCTATGATTGAAAAAAAGAATCATTTGTATTTATTTTGAATAAATTATAAAACTCGGGTAGAAATATAATTTATACACGACCAAAGGATGAAATTATGCTTCTAGTATAGAAATAAATCATGTATGTATATTTATATTATTCTCTATATTTATTGTAATGGAATTACATATCTCAAGAAAGAGGAAGATAATTCTTCCAAGTCCAATTTTAAAAATAGCATTCATCTTTCACGGTATGCTTGATGAAACTCATTCTCAAGTGTGAGTCTCATAATAGAAAATTTATGGTTTAAGAAATATATTATAAATCATAAGTTTCATTGTTTTAATATGTATATTAATGTTATTTTGAAAGGTAAATGTTATCAATGTGAAGTAAAAAGTATTTATTTCCACTTATGAAAATTTTTCTTCCATTGCACACTCCTTCTATTTTCCACTATTTTATGTTTCCATTATTATGGATCCTTTTAAATTAGTGTATTTTAAAGTCGTATTCCACCCCATAAAATTAATTTTTATAATATTTAAAGAATTTTTTTATATATAAGATTATATTTTTTTCATGGTACATGCCTTATTATCCTTGTACATTTCTAGTATAGATGTTATAGGTGTTTCAGTGGAGGATGGGGGAGGTTTAGTTGTGTTGGAGCTGTTGTATAAATGTACTGGGTAATTAGTGATGTGAAGAGGAATCAAAATGAGAGTTGTTGATTTGTTGTATTTGTAGTCATCTATTCACGATTTGTATGTGGTGGTAAAGTAGTGAATGAAGTAAATTCATGATGTGATAGTGGAATTCACAGTCAATCGATATGAGGTTTCACTAATTTCAACATAATATCAACATATGAAAAATTCATGCCTTAAATGGGTTTCACAACATGTATTTCATAGACCCCTTGGAATTCAAATCCTGAATATGTAATTCACTATGCACATCATGTGAGTTATAACTTATTTATATTGTAATGTATTTATAAAATTATTTCACATTTATTTATTTCTATTTATCTATGGGTGATCCCTAAATACCTATAGAAGATCTTTCATCCCATTTCCTCAAGTGTTGATCATTTTATTTTGATGGTTTATCTTTTTCAATTCATGGTGAGTTCTTATTACTTCACCCCTTTTTCCATTCATACATCCATTAGAGATTCTCTACAAGGATGTTTTTTTTTCAGGGTGTATTTTGGCTATGTTTTGATGATCACTTGATGCATTATATGTGGATCTAGGTGTTGTGACTTCAGTTTTATTTTATTGGTTTTATGTTCTCCTCTTCATGGTATATAGTGAATGGAAAAAATTATTTGAGTTAGGAGATCCTTGTTATATCTCTATTTATATTATATGTCTGGGGATTACATGAATTTTCATTCATTTGGATCGATATAAAGGGTCAATAAAATAATTATAATTAATTTTTATAATCTGAAATAATTTGTTTTGGGTATTAATCACATGTTAAACTGCATTCAATGTTATTATTTATGAGTTTATTATTTTTTAATTCCATTGTCGATAATCACTGTTATTGAGATCATTTTCTGTGTTATAGTCAATATGTGTGTGAGACCCTCTATTTGTTATTGGTTGATATCACCTTGAATGAAAATGATAAGATTGTATATATAGATAATAAATTAGTTTCCCGTGGTAATATATTTTGTGTTATAATACCTATGATAACTAAATAAATAAAATAATTAATTTCCAAGAAATTAATCTTTAAAATTCAGGATGTGATTATTTGTATGGTTGGGTTTGATGTGATACCTTGTGTGTTGTGAAATTTTGTGTGGGGGTTATAGTGATCCACCAGGCTATGAGATTTGTGGGGTAGTGATGTGATAGATTTTGTATGGGATATGATGTGGATTATTGTATGGTGGTTATGGTGTGTGATGGTTGTATGGAATGAGATGTGTTGTGGGAAGTTTTGTGGTGGTTGTGTTGTACCGTGGTGGTGGTGTGATGTTGTGATTAGTGGTGGATGAGATATGAAGTCGTGTGGTGGTTTTATTGTGTGTTGGTGATGTCTGGTGGATGGTATGTGATGTCTTATGTTTGTTTTAGAGTGGTGGTTAGGATGTGTGATTATTTTTGTGAGATTTCTAGGCTGAGGTGTTGCTATCATGATTGTTGATACGTGATGGGTGAACTATTTGTGGTGTAATTGTGTTAGTTTCTTGATTATACATGAAATAATTTGTAATGCTAAAATTTAATGTCATAGGTTACTAAATGAATAAATAAAATGATTTAAATTTAAAATTTTGAAGTGTAATAATTGACTGGAATGAAGGAATGTGTTATTGAAATGTGAATAAAATTAATTTTTAAAATATATTTAGCAGAATCCTATTAAATCGTTATAATAGAGGATCTATATAATTGAATGTGTAATGTCTGGCTTGGAGGGTTGTTTTCTAGAGTGTTGCATACATTGGTGGAAGTGGTCATAATGGTTGATGTGTGGTAAGGTGGTGGTGTTGTGATGTGAAATACATTTGTAATTTTGAACCCATAGGTTCAGTATTTTGTGTTATTAATGTGTCATGTATTCTATTTGATTACTATATTTTCCAAACATATGTTTGATAAAAAACAATAGTTAGAATTTATGGGTACTAGGTGTTCTCCGCCACATCCAAGATAGTGGTGATACATATGAATAGCTACCCCCTCTACCCCATTATTCAGTCAGTAGTAGTGATGATACAATATGGTGTTAGATATTACCCTATAATGTTGTGACATGTTGAGGATCATATATGTGGTGGGGTTATATGTGGTTGTAAGAGGGAATGAGGTTGATGTCCTTTACATTCATGTTACCCTACTACTCTAGTTATGTGGTGAGATATGATGTGAGATTGCATGTGTCTTCAAGAGAGATGTTATGTGATGATGCTCGATTCTAGAACAACATGCTATACACTGATAAGATGTTGTAGGTAGGTATAAGTCCCAACCATCATCATAGATGGACGATTATGTTATTCGATATGTTTTCAAGGGATGGGCGCATGGGACATTCAATGTTGGGACATGAGAGTGTAAAATGCATGGGGAAGTGGTAGTGGTTCTCTTTAGATCTATTTTTATACCATATTACTATATTGGATGCTTGATTTAGTTAATGATCCATGGTGATGTTTACATAGGTCAATTGACTTGTTTAGGTGATTTTATTGGTTATGCTAATTTTTAACTAGCATTGAAATATTCTTTTTTTACATGTGCACCTGAGATCATTGGTATGACCCTACTCAATATACTTTTAATCACAACCTACATATATAATATTTTTTTGGTTTCTTGTAGGACATTGGGAACCAATCTAGACATTTCTTCCTTGGGTTTGATCTACTGTTGAGTCGATGTAGTAGGATTTGTCTTTTGGTACTTACGTGGAGATTTTTTGTGTATCTGATGGCTTGTTCATGCATTTTGGGATTTGTTTTGGGTTTATTTTTATTTTATATACTAGTATTTTTTTGTTGTTGTTTATCTGATATCCAAATATTATATTTTATGGTGGTAAATGTATTCAATTTGAGATATTTTTATACTGTAGGTTCTACTCACCAACCCAGGGTCTACTTGAGGTAGGACTCAGGGATCATTAACTCCATTCTTTCATTTCCATCCCAAAAGGGACATCATTAGAGGGAGGGATCATTATTGAGTGGTATCAAATGTTTTGGTTGAGGGATATGATGGTGTTTAGAGGTAAACACTATGGGGATTGTCTTAGTAGGTAAAGGGGACACTTGTCTTTGGGGATGACATAAGATATGGAGATTATCTAAGAAATTAGGTTTTAGGGCCTCCTATGATCTAATGCATGGAACTCAGGCTTATTGAATGAAAAAGTATGGTGGAACTATTTGTAGGGTAAATATCTATACGTGGACACACATCATGATTGATTGTGTTTTTTATTGAATTGAGTGATTGTTTGAAGTTGAAATGAGTTAGTTAAATATACATATGATAAAATTCATATTTACTGGGATTAGGATTCATCCTTGATTTTACGAAATTCTCCTTGGTTTAATTCCTTGAGTGGCTCAAAAAATTGAGGTTCTGTAGGAAAATCCACTTGATCATCATCATATCAAAACAATATATGTAGATGTGGCCTGGCAGCAGGCCTTGCTTGCATTTCACTAGAAGCGTTTGAGAATATATGATGGGCGAATGTCAGATGGGGATAAACAACATTATTCAGGGGAGCACGAGATCTATTTTTCAATGATTAGATATCCAGATATGTTTTGACTGCTACTAGATACTAATCATTTGTGGGGAGAAACACGTAAGTGTGTGATACTATATATTGATGACCAAAAGTAGGATGATGTGTTGTGATCAGAATATTAAAAAGAGTTATTTTCATCAATGATAGAGGAAATAGAGTTACATGAGTTTCTATCCCTTTATAAGGGTATCCCGGGAGGGTGTATTCTTGGGATCAAGTTCATGGACTACTTGGGGTTTTCTCTAGATGTTTTCCGTGATGTGGTGTTCAAAGAACAGTGTCTAAAGAAGTATTTTCACATTTTTATAAGGTATATAGTTATCCCATTTTTTCATTTCAACATAACTAGTGTTTAAAATGAACAAATATGTTAATAATATTCTATTTTACTTAAGAGTTCAGCCTCGAGAATGTGGAATGAAGGGTTTATTGATTAGAAGATCGAAATGTAGTGGGTTATGGGTGGTATGAATGACAAGGTTTCAATTATTGAAGAGTTTACCATGGTAGATATTTCATCATCCTTATGAGAAATATTTCTTTAAGTCAGCTTCTAGGTGATTCCATTTATCATTATATTTTGGGGGGGTACATTATCACCACCAGGTTCATTTTCTAACCTCTTAGAGAGAAAAATTTTAGGTGGGTGGTTAGGTTCTTTTTTAATAGTAGTAGTTTCTTCATAGTAAGTTTATGTGGCATTGACCACCAAGAGAGGTTCAAATGAAAATTAATGATTTGATGGTAGGGGGAAGCCTCGTGATGGTCCCATTATATCGGGACCTAGGACATAGTGCGGTCATAAAGGACAGTAGTAGATAGGTAGTGGAGTTAGCTGTGGTCAGATACACATTTTGGGGTGAAGAAATTACAAAAGGGAAGAGGTTTTTAGATGTACTATTTGTTTATCATCAAATATTATGTTTCCATGTTTAATTTAGGGCAATAAAACTCAATTACTATTTTCACTTTGGTTAGTTCCTTAGGGTTGGATGCCGACATGATTTTGGTTCCCCTGGTGTTATCTACACCAGTTAGAGGATAAGATTCATTATTGGACGTGTGATGGGGATATATGCAGGTGATGGGGCATCAATAGAAAGTGGTAAATTTCTTCTTATTATTGGCATTGTGGTAAAATGGTTTCCTTAGCATGTATTGACTATATTTGGAATGCATAGTAATAGACTATATCAAAAGGAATGTTTTTTGGATGTAATGGGATAATGAGTGGCCTTTTTTGGTAAGAGGGGTTATCAAGTAGTTGTAAGGTGAGTAGAGCCTAATTTGGATCATTTTTAAGAGAAATTAGTTTAATCTTTGGTAGATTTTATTCCTAGTGGTGTGGAGGAGTTCATGGATTTATTTTGAATGAGGTTGTGGTGAAACCCCCATGATGTGATGTCTACTTTGGGATATAATTTGAATCTGGTTCATCTCCAATTTCAATAAATCTTTATCGAATGGGTCATATAGAGATACATGAGTTCAGGTTTTAGGCGGGTGCCACAATGAATATGGGTTTCATCTATCCGATTCAGTCACCTTGAGGTGCTCTAATGTTATTTGGAATGAAGGTAAATATTAGTCTAAGGATGTTTATAGACAACAAGATTTGGAATCATGTAAATGTGAAGAATCAGTACCATATTATAACGATTGATGTTCTATTTTACCATTTATGGTGATGTAGTTGGTTTTATAACGTCCAGTTATGATATATATAACACTATATGATAGTGAAAGATGAGGATATCCTAATAACTACCTTCAAGTGTAGCTATGGTTACTTAAAGGTAATCTTCTTGTCATTTGGTGTCATAAACGTACTGACAATGTTCATTGGTCTCATGAAATCCATATTATTTGATTTTTTGGACAATTTCTTTATCATGTTCATTAATGATATCTTGATAACTATAATTAATAAGAGGATAAATTTGAAAATATTTGAGTTTTTTCACAACTATTAACACCATAAACTCTGCAAGAAGTTATCCAAGTGAGAGTTTTGGATGTGATAGGTGAGTTTTATTGGAAATGTATTGTCTCAGGGGGGTGTTATTAGATCCATCGATGACCTAGGATGTTTTATCTTAGGTACCACCTAAGAAAGTGGAGGTGGTGCCCAATATTTTCATTCAGGAAGGATATTATCAAAGGATTGTGTTTGATTTATATTGGGTTATATCACCTTTGATAGCCTTAACTACGAAGTAATAGGCCATTTTGTATATTGATAAATTATATAAAGAATTTAGTAACCAAGAGGAGAAGTTTTTCAGTGCTCCAGTGCATCAGTTACCTAAGGAGGGTGTAATGAAGAGGTTTTCAATGATGCTTTGTATCGAGGATTAAGATGTGTGTTGATGAAGAAGAGGGGTGTGATCTATTACCAGTCTATATAGTATGATCCCCTTCAGTTTAACTATATAAACCATGATCTAGAGCTATATATAGTTGTTTTTTAGAAGATTATATGGTGGAATTATCTCATTGGTCTGTGCTTTGTGGTTTCACAGTCTATAAGAGCCCGAAATATGTGATTTATTAGTGAGATTTTAATATAAAAAGTGAAGGTAGATAATGTTTCTTATAGTTTCAAATTTGATATCTCCTATAACCCAGGGAATAAGAATTTTTTTTATTAATTAAATGAGTCATAAGAACCATGTAGATGTGTTTCGGCTGTCTTCCATTGTTGTAAAAATGAATAAAGGATCAAACCGGGATGCATCGTTGAAAAATGAATAGAAATGACCATAGTTTTCTTTATAAGATGACTATTGAGTCGAATTTTATGCTGAGATAGGATGTGTCTTAGTGGGGAGACTCAAAAATAGAGGATATTTAAGAGTGATTTTCCTATAGTGATACTATAGAGGGATGGTGACAGGATGGTCAAAACAAAGTGTTATTTCAGGGTAGATAATTTGTTCTATTGTAGTGCATGAAGGTGTACTTTTCTATTTTTTACCCTTAAATTTAAAGTTTCATCATGATGTAACAATGATATACCATGTATTGAGGAGGTAGACCTAGTGTCTTGGGATGAAATGGTCAGTGGAAAATTTTTGACAAAGTTTCTAGATTGTTAGTAAAAGAAAGTGTAACACCATGTACTGAGGGGATTGTTGTTATCCTTGGACATTCATTAATGTGAATGGGGGTACAAATCAATGGATTTAATCAATATTTTAAAATAAAATTAATGGTATTTCATGTAATTAGTGTTATAGTGTTACAAATGATGTATGCAACTCATTTTACAGTGATCTGTGATTTGAGTGTCATAGATGTATTTGTGATGTTGTCTATGGATGATATGGTTAGGATTCATGGGTCACCGAGTAATATATTCTTGGATCAGGATCCTCATTTTACCTTGATATACGAGAGGGTATTTTAACATGATTATTCAGCCTAGATACTCCTTAGCAATACATTCCATCCTTAGAGTTAACAGAAGATGAAGCAGACTATCAATACATTTGATGATATGTTATGAGAGTTTTTCCAGGATTTTGGTGGATTAGGGTTAAGGTACATGTCTCTAGTTCAGTTTTCATAAATCAAAATATATCACTATAATATTAACATGTATCTATTTGAGGTGTTGTATGGATATTTGTTTTATTATATGTTGCACTAGATGAAGGTTTGGGAGTTTCCAGTTCTTAGTTCTAATGTTGTAGAGAGCATAATGGACAATATCCATTTGGTCAGAGAGAGGATGTGGGTGGTTCCTGATTTAGTGCAGGTTTATTTTGATCATAAGTAGCTATTATTAGATTTTTAGGATATATAAATTGTATTTTTTATGGTTTCTCATCGATTGTTTTTGAAGAGGATTAGATGCAGAGTAATATTAATTCTATTTTCATTAGGCCCTTTGAGGTGTTGGAGCACATTGAAATGATGTTGTATTGAGTATAACTAAGATAACAACTAGATAGGATCTATGAAGTCATCCATGTGTCCCATATTTTTATTTATCTACAAGATAAATCCCATGACATTTATTAGGGAGTGTTGGATAGTAAGGATGATGCGACATTCATGGATCTTCCAATAGAGATCAAGGATCACTGAGAGAAGTTACCCCATGGATATAACATCCCCTTTGCTAAAGTTGTTTGGAGGAACAGTTTCATAGAGGATAGTACTTGGGAGTGAGATACACAAATAAATTCATAATACCTAGAGTTATTTTATGGTTTTCTTTGATTTAATTTTCATGATGATGTGACGTTTGATAGGGAATTTCACATTTGAATAGGGGAACACCTGATTCTTAAAAAATATGCATTATATGATGACATATATTAAAACCAAAAGGGTGAGTACTTACCACCAAAATAAGAAAATATCTTGATGTAAGGGGTATAATTCTTTGATTTGTGTGCTCATGGTATTGATTTTATTGGTTGTGGAAGATGTTTGTTTGGGATGCATTGAGATTGAGGTGGTTGTCTAGAAGGTCATGTGGAAAATTTAAGTCTATTTGTTTCTATAAAATGATATGGTCTTGTGCATGGGGATATATGGTGATGTGTTTTCATAGTATTGGGTGGTTTTTTGGCTGGGATTAGTGTTTGGAGTGTAACGATATTCTTGAGAGGTATCTCATGGGATTTTTGGTCAGACCCCCTCCCTTATTGTGGGGTAGGATTCGGTTATTGAGGATAATAATCATTTTATAGGTATCTAAGGTAATGGTTTGTACCATCATGGAATGTTACAATTCTATTTTGTGTGTTGGGGGTGTTTTAGAGGAGGCTTGGTGATGTTTGGTGGAGGTTAGAACTAGAGTAAGACTATAATGGGTAATTAATAATGTGAAGATGATTCATGATGTGAAGAGGATATGCGATTTGAGTTTGTTATTAATTGCATGTGTGGCTGGTGATTCATATATTATATATAGAGGAGGGTTAGGGCATGAAAAAAAATTCACAACATGAAAGTAGAATTCATGACTTATACCAATCCAAGATGAGGTGTGTTGACTTTCCATGGAATCTCGACCAAATGAAAATTTACACATTAAATGGGTTTTGTAGAATTTATTTCATGGACCTTGTGGAATTAATTTCATGAATATGTAATTCACAATGTAAATCAGGCAAGTTATTGATTGTTTAGAATATAATGGATTATATGAATTCCATAATGTGGCGTTCGTTGCTCTAGTTTTGTGGGAAAACCATGTATGCCTTCTGAGGGTCTTTAAATGCATTTCCACTAGTGTTTATCCTTGGGTACCTACTGTTGTTATTTGGATATTGTAGGTGATTTATTATCCCTTTCCCCTTGCTTCCTGGCAATATTCCCTCAAATATTCGTAATGATGTTGTATTTTATGTGTGTGGTATATTTTTTCTATGTTTTTATGATCCCTTGAGGTAGTTCAGTTTGATATAGGGTTTACTACAATAGAAATTTCCTTTATCAGCGGTTTTTTAGTGGCGGTTTTGGGAACCACTGCTAAACCCTTTTTTAAAATGGTTTCGCGGCAGTTTATAATAAACCGCCAAGAATTTTTTTTTAACACTACCAAACCTTCACCCCACCCCGACCCTTTCTCACCTTGCGACCCTGCTTCCCCCGCTTCCCCCGACCCCCCATCACCCCGGAGACCCCAACGACCCCAGCCCATCGTGACCCCAGTGACCCTGCGACCACGACGACCCCGCGACCCCCAGCGACCCCGCTTTCCCCAGCCCCCGCGACCCTGACGACCTATATGAACCCTATAGTTTGAATTCTATGTTAAGACTTGTTTATGAATTTTGAAATCATTTTATATCCATACAAGATTTCAAAGTATGGTTTAAGGGATATTTCAATTATATTTTGGAAAATAATACATGTTTATCACTTTATGAAAAAATGAGTTTCAATGGAAAGTTGTGAGACCCAATATAGCCCCATGTTATTATTGTTGTTCTTATCTGTAATGTAATACATTGAGAGTATTTCTTATATTGATTCATCTTTATATATTTTATATTCTTTGATGTGTTTGAGATTGATCTTGTGAGTTTATAAGGGTGTGAGTCTTGAGTTTTTTAAAATATTTTATATTTAATTCATGTATTGGTTCATTTTTTCACACCACGATTTTACATTTCATAGGATTCCTTGGATTATTTAAGATGTATTATGCATTGGAAAACACAAGTATATATATTGGGTTGAATAGGTAGTATTGTATGAATAAACAATGATGGATATACCAAAATGGATAATATGCCTTTATGTTAGAGGTATTGTTTTTTTTCATGTGATAGTGATGGAGTGATAAGGTCATTTATTTTTGGATAGTTTAACAGGACTACCAAGGAAAATAACATGTTCATTAGTTTCAGGAAATGTTCATTATCACTAGCTCAAGTCAATATTACTGATCCGTAGGTCAATACTCATAACCTTAAGATTTTCTTTAGGATCATTTTTTTGGGATTCCAAATTTTTTAAACTATTTCATTTTCTTCACAAATTAATTTATGTCACCAATGTATTTTTGGTCTGTTTATTTTCATAATGACCTTAATTTAGTAGTTACCTCATGTTTAACAAACCCATTTAATTTATATTTTTTTATTTGAAAAAGTATTGTTAAAATATTTTTAGCATCGAGGTACTGGTTTGATATAAACTTGCCTTCAATATTCCCTAAAATAATTTTGAAAGCAGTTCCATTGAAATGTTAAAAATTATATTATAATGATTATTTGAGTTTTTTTATAAGAAATTTTAAATTGTTAGATTTTGAAACCCCTATGTTAATGGGGTTTAGTAATGTTTCTTAAGCCATTTCTCATTGTTTTATTAGTAAATCTATTTTAAAAAGATGTTTTGAAAACCATTTCAAAATTTGAAACATCTTTGTTATTTTAAAATGATTAATTTTAGACGATTTCTTTTGTAGAATCTTTTTATGTGGTTCTATGAAATAATTTTTTGTTAAAAAGGAACTTCATCCTTGGAAAAGTGATTTACAAGTGACTTTTTTCATTTAATGACAATTAATTATGCATGTTTTGAAACTATTGATATTTTTCTTAAAAATTTCTATATAGGATTATGTAAAATGAGTCGTTCTTTGTTTTATTTAAATATAAAATTTTTTGGAATTTAATTGAATTTGACATGCATAGATTCTGAAAGTGATAACCAACTGGGCTGTTTAGCTCATGCATATTTTATAGGTCCATGTTCATTTGAGTCTAATTTATTCATTTTGATCTTTGATGGGTTATGTGGACATTAGATGGTGACATTGGGCCATTTAATGATTCTCAATAACAGTAGAGATTTTCATTAACTTTTGGATTCATATTGGTCACATGACCTGTTGTGTTTTATACATATATTTTATATTTTTCTATTTATATATAGAATTAGGTATATAACTATTGTCTCTTTTTTTATCAGATGTTTCTTTATTCATATATCTTTTAGTAAGGTTTGTTTTTTTGTTATAAATATCATTTCATGAGGTAAAAATAAATACCAATGTATGTTCTATGATTCCTAGGTACTAGTAACCTTCTTATGGTTGTTGGGAATGGCCTTGAATCTATGTAGAAGGCTAAGTTGGGAGAATGGTTAGATGGTAAACAAGGGCAGATATATAAAACTATTATACATAACACCTTAGGGAGATGAATTTTTTTACTAATTGTATATTAATGAAATATTTATGTATTCCCAATGTAACATCCCCACATAGATTCTACTAAAAAGTGTCCCTGATACAGTAGATTATGAGGCCAGAATTTGTATATTTTTACTCAGAAGTTGTAATATTTACTTTTCGGTAAAATTGAATGTTGTAGTGTTTCTTTCTTAGAATCCATAATTTCAATACAAAAAACTTAAAACTGAAGTGTTCTTTTATACTGTCATTTACTTTACTTTTCATAAATTTTATTTGTGTGTTGAAGTGAATGGTATTGAATTCATTCTAACTTATTGTAGTGGTTTGGATGAGTATAATTCTCCCACGTTCCTAAATATAATGTTTAGAGAGAATTCCTTTTGGGATCTATTTCAACCTATGTGATTCTGATTAACTTATTATGTTTTCCTGGAGGATAGTACCAACACCCCACATTTTAACTCCAAATTCCCAACATGATTCTACATTGAAACTCCAAACACCAATCTCAAACACATCAACTATTCTTCAAATACCTTACTTCGATCCCCAAACCACATCAGCCACATCTTGAATGGAATTTCTAATGTGTTATCAACCTTAACACATCAATTTTTATGCAATAACACTAGTAAGTCCTTCTCTATATGAATTATACCAAAAGCACTCAATCCCACCCACCAATGCGCTATCATATCCTGACCACAATGCCTTAAAACTCAAGGAATAACAAATATTTTTAATGCCCACACCGAAGTCTGAATCTGACACTTAGTTCAACTCCATGGTCAGATCCTCGATCGTCTCATTTGACCATAATTCTCCACTCATGATAACTAACACATATCTGACCCAGATCACCCTCAATTCACACCACCACTCTTTTCTATGTGAATACACCAAAGAGAGGTCTAGGAATTCAATCCACATAAGGTTTATAGAACCTCAAAACCTAATATCCCAATTTATTTCATCATTAATTTCCATGAACACCACCACTTATCTTGCCTCAAGACTACCATCCATCATTGTTGGTTATATTGATGATTTTTATTATTTCAACAAATTTTTCTTAACCGTTCATTTCCATGAAATTCATTTGGATGAATGGACTATATTATAGATGTTTTATCAAACCTTATGAATGATGTTTTCCACATATTTTTTCCAAATTAACAATATTCTTTTTTTTTCATGTTAAAGTAGCTACCACATTGTTAGCACACTGTTTCTATTTACAAAAGAAACTTCCCCTATCCCAAACACTAGAGGGTTTATATGTAACTCAGGGGATCATCTTTGTTATATTATGTTTTTGTAATCTTACACTATCATATATATGAATCTCTTTTTATATTTAGTAGTAACTATTTGTTTTAATGTTTTTTATTATTGTGTATGCACATTGTGATATATATGGATAAATGCTGGATCACATTTCCGAGGAACACACCTCAGTGTGTTAAGGTTTTGAATGAGTTTTTAGATTTTTTAATTTTTAATCGATCTGTTGTAGGTAGAATAATATATCCATGTCCTAAATGAAAATTTAGTACATGGTTGATGAGAAATTATGTTTATGAACATTTAATACTGAAGCATTTTCTTGACCAATATTTGTGTTGGATTTGGCATAGAGAATCAAAAATTACAGAAAGTTAGAGAACTCATGTTAATCCACAGAATGAGGTCCCAAGTTCATCGAAAATGGAAAATGAAATGCAAAACCTCATAAATGATGCATTCGGCACTGTAATACACCACTTTCAGCATCAGAACATATCATAACAACCAGAGGAGGGTGATACAAATTCTAATGTGACAATTGATGTTTTTTAGACTATAACACAAGCAGATCATGATTTTAACATATCATTGGATCTTTCTCTTGATTTTGTGGAGCCAAATGTAAGGGAAAACATTACTGAGGAAAATGTGTTTCATGATTTAGTTGACAATGGAAATCAGGAATTGTATAGTGGGTGTTTGAAATATTCAAATATTTCATTTCTACTAAAGTTGTACAATATCAAAATGTCTATGTGGAATTAATGATAAGGCAATGTCCATGATATTATAATTGATTCATGATGAATTTCCTGAAGCAAAAATCCTAGAATCTTTTTATGATATGAAAAAAGTTGTTAACAAGCTTGGTCTGAATTATATAATAAAACATGTTTGTCCCAATGATTGTATGCTTTATTGGGGAGAGGATTCAAGTAGACAGAATTGAAAGAAATGTTCTTCTTCTAGATGGCAGTCAAAGAGTGATGTGGGAATTTTGAATGAATTTAATTTCATGGAGAAGAAGAAAAGGAACAGACCTACAAAGGTTTTTCATTACTTTCCTTTGAAGCTTCGATTGAAAATATTATTCAGGTCATCGAAAACCGCTGAACACATGAAGTGGAATTTTGTAGATATAAATAATGTTGGGTTAATGAGACATCCATGAGATTCCCAATCATGGAAAATATTTGATTCATTACATCTAGATTTTTTAGCTGATCCTAGAAATGTTCAATTGGGATTGGCAGCTGATGGATTTAACCCATTTGGGACTTTGAGTACCAGTTATAGCATTTGTCCAGTTGTTTTGATCCCTTATAATCTGCCTCTATGGATGTTTATAAAACAAACATCTTTTATAATTTAGAAGATTATTCCTAGAAAAAAAATTCCTATAAATGATATTGATGTACACATGAAACCATTGATTGAAGAATTTCAGGAGTTATGGAGCAACAGTGTTGAGATATTTGATGCTTCTTCTAAAACAATGTTCAAAATTAATGATTCTTTAATGTGGACCATTAGTGACTTCCTTGGTCTTGGGAATTTATCTGGTTGGAACACTTACACAGGTTTGTCTTATCCCGTTTGTAACTTTTATTTTGAGACCAAACAGCTACCTCATAGTATAAAATGGTGCTTCTTGTGACATTAAAGATTTCTCGATGCATCTCATAGATTTCGGCCGAACAAGATCAAAATTTAATGGTTCCATTGATCATAGACCACCTCCAAAGTTGTTAACTGGTTCGGAAATATTAACACGACTTGAAAATGTTGAAATAGAATTTGGGAAGGTTCATCATTTGAATGATAACAGAAATCGGGTCTGAAGTGCATCATTAAGTGAAATGAGAACAAAACAATGGAAGAAAAATGTATATTCTTCAAACTTCCGTATTGGGAATTTAATTTTTTGCGGAACAATCTTGATGTGATGTATATTGAGAACAATGTCTGTGATAATTTTATTTTCACATTACTTGTTAAGAATTAAATGTCGAAGTATCATCTCAATGCTCACAAAGACTTACAAGTAATGAACATAAAACGTGATCTCTATCCAGATGAGAATGAAATGTATGCTCCAGTCATTTTTTCATTGAAAAATAGGGATAAATATACATAACTTCAAATTTTAAAGAATGTGAATGTATCTGATGGGTATTTGAGTAACATCTTGAGGTGTGTTGACTTGAATAATCGTAAGTTACATGTATTGAAAAGTCATGATTCAAATATTTTGTTACAATAATTACTACCATTGGAATTGCGTACATTATTACCTCAGAAAGTTACTGCTGTGGTACTCCAATTCTGTACATTTTTCAGTAAATTATGGGACAAATCTCTATATCCATTTCAGCTTAACAACCTCTAGGAGAGGTTTGTATTGACCATTTGTGCAATGTAGATGATGTTTCCTCCATCATTTTTTGCTGTCATAAGACATTTAACTGTTCATTTGGTTGGGGAAGCTAAATTAGGTGGCCCCGTTCATTATCTATGGATGTATCCAATTGAGAGATATTTTATTTATATGTTTTTTAGTTAAGTAAACAATTTTTTGAGGTTAAATAAATGCATAATATTATTATTTTATTTCACAGATATCTTGGGTATTTGAAAGCATACGTGAGAAATAAAGCTCAACTAGAAGGCTCTATTGCTGAAGGCTATTTTGATGAGGAGTGTCTTACCTTTTGTTCCAAATATTTTGATGACATTGAGACAAGATTTAATCATGTTTGACATGTTGATGACACATCAACTCAATCTCAAATGTATTATAAATCTAAAATATTTCCTGTTATTGGCCGATTAGTTGGGAGGACCTAAAATGTGACACTGACAGAATTGGAATTATTACCGACACATAGATATGTGATGCTGAATAGTGAAATTGCATATCCATTTAATGAAGAGTTGAGGATAAAAAAAAGAGACGAATTAGAGGCCGAACATGAAATGAGAATGATATAATGAAATATTTGAATAAAGAGCTTGTAGAATGGTTTTCACGATGTGTAATTTCATAAATATTGCAATAAATACTAATATTAGTTTGACACATATATTTTCTAAATCAAGTAAATTATATTTCTTTTTTCATATCATGAATACTGATACTGAAGTATCCTTGTCAGATGATTTGATGTTTCTTGCTAGAGGTCCCAAAAAACTAGTTAGAAATTTGACTCTTATAATGTGAATAGCTTTAGATTTCGTACAATCAATCGATAAGTGGGTTTGAAAAAACAGAATAGTGGTATATTTACATTTACTAAAGTGGGATAATATGGAATGTCGCATGATATTATTGAATTAAACTACCATGAACATTTTTCTGTTGTTTTATTCAAATGCAAATGGGTCGGTATTATTAGAGCTATTAAAAAAGATTCCTTGTAGTTTACTTCTGTGAACTTCTCTTGCTTGATCGATATTGTTGATAGTGAACTGCAAGATTCATATATCTTAGCATTGTATGAAAAAATGGTATATTATGTGAATGATTTTGTGGATGATGGGTGGAGTGTAGTTTATCATGTAATACAAAGATATTTGTATGATATGGGTGATGAAGTGGAAGATTTGACCTCTGAAATTGAATTTAATGAACAACAGGAAGAAGAATTATATGTACATCATGATATTGAAAATATTAGTCTATCAAGGATTAATGAAGTGGAGGAAGCAATGGAGAAGAAAACAAACATGATTGAAGGGGAAAATGATTGTATGTACAATTATTTATTCATTCAGCAACCACTTTTTTCATTTCTGCAGTCATTCATTATCATTGTTATATATATTTAGTCTGTTGGTACTCGAAATCTATTATCATGTTTAATTTTTTTCTGCATAATTTTTTTGAAATATATATTCTAAAATTAATTTTATTTGATTAAATGACAATAATTCTAAGGAGGAAGAGGTACACTATTTCATCTATTTCTATGACAGATGACGATCCATCTGGATCCCTTCCCATGGAATTTGAGGCACCATCTGCCTACACCCCGGCACAATCTCCCCCTACACCATCTCTCACACCATTTGTGGATGTCCCATTAGAGGCTGAGTCATCGACTACCCCTTTAGAAGCCTCAATAGTGGGCCAGCGACACGCCCCTTCCAGTTCATCACAAACATACTAGAGTGTCACTGTCATAGGTACAAATTTTAATTAGATATCATTTTTGTATTTTGTTTATACTAATTTTTTGCTCCTTGAAGATGAAAAAAATGAAACTGTGGAGAAAAACCTAAAAAGTTCAGATGTTTGGAATATGAATGGTGAGAATATAGTTGGGCTATTTGATTCTTATGGGGTCCCTATAGATGGTGTCTTGGGATTACATGGCCAGATTCATGGCCAGCTGGCAACAGAGCCCATTTCCCTTCCTATTTCTTATGATGATTGAAGACATATGCCTCCAAGTAGGAAGAATATAGTTTTTGATTCCCATATAAAGGTAATTTTATTACATTATGGTTTAATTTAATGTCATTTTACTAATATGTTCAAAATGAATTTTTGTATACAGATGTTCTTCCACATTATAGTTGCTGATGTGATAGCACGGAAGTGGACTTTGAAAAATCATGGTAAGAAATGGAAAGATTTAAAATGGAAATTGTGGTGTGATATCAACAATACTTTTTTGATCATGCAACAAATGTATGAGAAGCTACCAAGTGGGGTACCGAAATAACAGTGGAATGTTTTTGTTGAAAGACATCGTGATGAGAAGTGGATGGTATTGAAATATATATTATTAATTTATACTCATTTTACATTTATACATGTATATGAAGAGGAGATGAAATTGAATACATTACTATTAAATTTAATTTTATTTATTTTAGGATCTCTCAAGATAGAATGCATCAAACCGGGCTAAGCAAGTCATCCCTCACACTGCGGGCTAAAAAAGCTATTCTAGAAGCCAAGCGATAGTGGTAACCTTTTAATTGGTTTAGATATTTATAAGACAATATTATCTATTTAATATATTGAATTTTTTATTTATATTTTCTTAATACAGTCATAGATTTTATGGCATGAAGCATCCTGAACTAAACTGTGGTTGGATGTTCACAAAAAATCAGATGGAAGATTTGTTAATGAACCTGCCAAAGAATTTGGGGTATGAATTCAATTTTTTATTATAATAACTAGTTACCTGTTTTTAGTGTGTTATTATATATATGATATTTGATTTATAGGTAAAAATTAATGAAATATTAGATTCCAATCCTGGGTAGTCCTACTCAGGCTCTTAGGATGACCCAGTTGCTAAAGTCCTTGGGAAGGAGCATCCTGGTAGAGTACACAGGATGGGTTTCAGACCCGTACCATATGAGGCCTTTAGCATGCCACCAAGGATTCAAGCTGCATCTACTTCTGGTTATATTCAGTTTATACCCGGAGATTCTCAGAGGGATATTGCTTCTATACGAACCACAATTCAAGACCAGGGGGTTCAGATATCCTCTTTGCAGAAAGCGATGACTGATATACATCAGTAGATGAGCAGATATGCCCCCGGTGGTAGTGCATCGACTGGTTGTATGCAAGTAAATCACAAAAAAAATAAAAAACAATTATTTTTCAAAAATTTATTGGTTTTATGTTTTATTATAAATATGCAACAATATTTAATTTCAATAAAATGTTCTTATAGGTGAGAGGAGAAAGTGGAGATGGAGGTAGAGAGGGTGATAATGCATCATCAGACTGTGATTAGTTGTATTGTTGATGTGTTGAAAAGATATGGGAACTGTTGGTTTGTATGTGGAACATGTGTGGAACATAGTTTCCACCAAAAAATTTCATGTCCTAACATTTTCTTGATTTCTCATGTTTCCTTTTATGCATTTTATTGATTTATGACATTTCCTTTTATGTATTTATTTATTTAGTGTGGTATACATCATTCCATTTAGGCATGTGTTTGAATTGGTAGTTGAGATTTTGGATGAGTAGGAGTTAAACCCATTGTTGATGTGTTGAACAAATTGGGTCATTTCATAGTGATCAAGGGGATAGTGTTGTGGACACTTTGGTGGGGTAGAATGTGTAGATATTGAATCTTCATGCATTGTTAATGGTTATCATATTTTGTTCATGATGATAAAATGTGGCCATACCCCATATAAAATCTATGTTCATCTTAATGGGAGATGGTATTAAACCGTATAAAACCAGGATTCATTGTACGATGTGTATTGGATGATATAAAAGTCTTACAATATATAAAATTTGGATTCCTCTTACGATAACTATGATATGTTCAAAAACAGTACCTCATATAAAACATGGAAGTATCACATTAAATGAGATGAAAAAATTCATTTTCTTCAAGACATGACATCAAATGTTTCATCATGGTCTTGGTTGTATGATCTTACACTATGTGAAATCATATTCAGGATTTCATCACGGGTTTAAGGGCCTATTTTATCCTATAACCCCAGGTTTTATTCACCACAAAAACATTCTTGATTCCACCACCTCACTGAAATATACTATAACAGCTTATATCAAGAGATCCCAAGTCCAAGCATTATGACAATAAAATATGCTAATATATCCATCACATGGGTTTATTCATACCTAGAGTTTCATCAAACATCTATTTCCACAACATTCTATGACTATGGTTGGATTGATTCCCATTTTCATGGGATATGTATTGATGCATATATCTTTTATCATTGAGCCTAGCAGATGATTCACCATATAATAATCAATTACATAAGGGGTCATTTCCCCAAAACACTCACATGAGCCTCTTTTTTAGAAATAATATCCTTTCATTTATGTTGACACATCAGTGGGACAAGATGCTCTCATTTTATGATATGTGGAAGTAAATAATGGGTATATAGATGCAGAAGACCTTCTAAAATCCTAATAAGATTAATTTGAACTATATCATTACTCTGTGTAAAATATATAAACCTTTTAATGATAAATAATCTAACCACATTAAAAATTGATATGTCTCTTAAGTAGAGATAATTTCACCTCTTATAAATTCTCGATGCCTAATATTATAATATGTAATTATTCAATATCATCATCCAAGAAGGTAAAACCTTATGGAATTGGTATCCTATGACACCGTGAATCATAAAAACATGTGGATTAATTCCAATAATCAAGATATAAGTAGTTATATATAAATATTTAGTCCAGGGCACAACCCTATCACAGACTCATTATAGGTTTCCCCCTTTTCAATCTAATTTTTTCGAAGCTTGGAGACCTTTAACTCATACCTATTCCTATATTTAGATCTCTAGTAATTTAAACTAGTTGTAGTCATAGTCCATGTTTTATGATTTTAAACATCAAAGCCCAATGTCCTCAGCAAACAATGTTAATTAACAGCCATACCCTATTAAATGAAATATGGATGCCTCATCCAATAAGTGTGGGATAATTATAAAAATAATTACCACATATAAAAATGATATTCCTCATATGATAAGTATGAAATTAACCACACATTACCCATATAAAACTTGTATTTCTCTGAATATGAGATGATATTATATCCTTACCAGAGATGAAATCACTCCAACGACAAAAGTCTCTTACCATGTCACGCATCAAAACTATTTTTTACTTTATTCCCATTATGAGGAGACTCATATTGATGCATGTATATTTTATCTCAGTACCATCCCTACCGTCAACTCATCATGGGGATGTTTCCCTCTGGTCCAGGTTTGAATCTTATCAACCCGTATGTTTAAATAGAATATTTGGGCACAAGAGGAAATATCTCCCAGGGAACCTAACATTCTATATGGTACATCCCCACATACAGTTGTGCGGTTCACACATTCTACTATTTGGATAATCCTCACCCTACCAATCTGAAAAGGATCTCTAATGAAATGATTTATGGACATAGTGTCTTACATACCATCTTAGGATCATTCAATGAAGTAAATTTACTGATAAAAAGCATACATAATGATTTGATCTCCATAAATAGTAGAACATGATACTTTTCATCCTATCCTCATCCAGCTCAGGTATCCTATGTTTCAAACATGGTCAATAATAACTTTATTTCTGTCGATTACTCCCATTTCACTTCCCAGTTCTCAAAAGTTGTAATTATCATCATGATATTGTCCAGGTCACTTCTTACCATCATTGGGTTCACCTCTATAATCAATTATAACTATATAAATATCCTTGATTCTTGAATTTATCATGGCTCAGCAGGGCTTAGGGGTTGGGAGGAAGTCCACCTCAAGCATGGTTGAGTTGCATGATCAGCACATGGTCCTGATTCTATAACCTTAAATGAGTATTCCATGCCCATGAATCACTAATATAAACTAATTTTCAATCAACCTTAGAATGTTTTTTGTGGTGTTGTACCCATTCTCTTTCAATTTCGGTCATATTTATTACTCCTACTAACTACACATATCCATTTTTGATGTTCCACTATATTTTCTAAGCATCATGAACATAATTTTTTTACTAGTTGTCTCCATTATTTTTTAAATTTTGTGTGAATTAATCTGTTAGGCTATTGGTATTTTTAGTTTGATTTGTTTTTCAGGGCAGCGGTACATTGGAAGCAGAATTTTTTTTGGTCAGATTTTTGCGGCAATTTTACCCGCCGTGACTAGTATACAGGTAAGAAAGTAGCAGCGGTTAAAATGGCTGCTAAATGTAAGTATTTTATACCATTAGTGGCAGTTAAAACCGCCACTATAGAGTCGCATCACCCGCATGCACTTCACAGTGGTTCTTGTGACATTAGCGATGGTTTTAAGGTCGGTGTATTTTATTTTATTAGCACAGATTATAACCGCCGCAAATAAAATAAAATCTATTCTTCGTAAAAACCGCCGCTACAATCAGTAAAACCACCGTGAAATGAGGTTTCCATGATGATTTTCTTAAACCGCCACTAAATGGAAATAAACACCATTAATAGATTGCCAAAGACCAATTTAGAAATGGTTTATGGAAACCGCCGCTACACACAAAAATAACCGTCGCTAAATGGCGTTTTTCTTGTAGTGGTTTAGGAGTACGTTTGTGGGTTTTATGTTCTTTCATCATCTATTTATAATGAAAAGTGATTCATAAATATTATTTTAGGTATTGAATCCTTGTTCTCTCTATATTTTTGTTCGACATATGGGGATTCAGTTCTTTTCCATTAAATTTGTTTGAAAATAGGGTTCATATTAGTAAAGATAATTAATTTGAATAATTTGAAATTATTGGGAATGGGTATTAAACTTGTGTTTTACTACTTTTTATACTATTACTGATGAGTGTATTCTTATTTTTTCCATTTATAAAAATCATTTCTATTTGGAGGAATGTGTGGGATGTAGTTGATATTTGTGTGAGACCATTTCTCAGATATTTGTTTATATCACCCTAAATGAAAAGGATAATAATGTATATATGACTAATAAATTGGTTTCCCAAGAAAATATAGTTTGTGTGATAAAAAAATGATAAATAATAAAGTGAAATAAGGAAATACCCTAAAATTAATTATTTAAAGCCATGATCTGATTAGATTTTTGGTTGTGTTTTGTGTTCTTCCTTATGTGTTGTGGAAAATTTTGTGGTGGTAGTAGTGACTGGTCGGATTGTGAGGTGTGTGGGGTAGTGATGAGATGGATTTTGAAAAGGATATGATGTTAGATGTTTAGTAGTGGTTGTTGTATGTGACGGTTGGTCAGAATGTGATTCATTGTGGGATGTTATGTTGTGGTTTTATGGTGAGGTAGTTGTGGTGTGCAGTGTTGAAGGTTAATAAATGAAATGGGTTTTTGTTTTGGTGTTTGTGTAGTGTAGTAGTATTTTTGTGGTGTGGTGTATGATATGGGAAGTTGTGTGGTGATTTTATTGTCTGGTATCTGTGGTGTTATGGCTATGACATGTGTTTGTTATGTTGAGATGTATTGGATGAGGTGGTGTTATGATGCTCGTTAATGTGTGATGGGAGAACTATTTTTGGTGGGTGTTTTTTAGTTGCTCATTTATCCAAGTAATAATTTGTATTAACGAGATTAAATGTCATTTGTTTGTAAATGAATAAATAAGGGATGGAAATTGTTTTATTTTATTTTTCATAAATTAATTGAATAAATAAATGGGATGTCTCAAGGTGAAGGAAATATATTAGTACCCATTAGTTATTTTAAATACATTAAATATGGAAAATTATAGAACCTAGTAATTGATTGTGGAATGTGTGGTTAGTGTGGTGGTTTTGTGGAGTTTTGTATATTGTTGTGGAAATGGGTGTGATGGTTGATGTGGGTTGTCATTTTGGTTTTGTGGTGTGTTGTAGTGTTGTTCTTATGAACCCATAGGTTGAGTATTGTGTGTTATAAATATATATGGTATTTTATAATATTTCTATACACATATTACCCATGTTGGATAAGATCACCAACACTCAGAGGTGGTGGGTATTATCATTAACATCTAGGATGATAGTGATACCAATGGATGGATACCCCCTCATCACCACTAACCATTTAATAATATTGATGATATATGTTGGTGTTGAATATTACCCAATAGTGATATGATGTCATGAATATGTTATATGTAGTAGGGGGAGCGAATGAGGTTAATTTGTTTTCTGTTTAGGATAATCTACTATGTTGGATATGTGATTTTATATGGTGTGATAGTCCAAGTGTATTTGGGAGATATTTTATATGATGATGATAGATTCTAGAGAAATATTTTATAACTTTCGAGGGTGGGGTTGCTAGGGAAGTATATCGAACCACATTAGAGACGGATGGATTTGTGATGGGATATATATGGAATGTATGGAAAAAAAATTGATATTAGGGCATGAGACAGGCAAGTCAGCAGGGTAGTGGTACTAGGGAACAATCATTAGGTTTTTAATACTATGTTACTGTATTGGATGCATGATTTGTTAAGAGGGTCGTGATGAAGATAGGATTGGTTATTTGACCTCATTTGGTTCTTATTGTTTTTATTTTTTTTGTTCACTGGAGCATTAGATTTCTATTTTCACATGCTCTATTGAGATATTGGGTATGATTATACTGATTATATGTTTCTACCCACCTTACATATATAAAATTTTCTCATTTTTCTAGGAGGAATTTGGGGACTGAGTAAGACACTAATTTGTTAGGATGGAATTTCTATTGATTTGTTGTTGCAAGAATTGTATTTTTGTATTTATATGGAGATATTTTTATCCATTTTCTATTCCACTCATTGTGTGATGATTTTGGGTTTACTTTTATATTATATATTAGAGTCGATTGGTGGGTATTTCTCCTATCTCACAATCCAATATTTTATAGAAGGAAACACCTTAAATTTGTGAGATTTTTATACCATTGGTGCTATTCAGCAACCCAGTGCCTACTGGAGGCAGGGCTGGAGGGTCATTTTCATTCTTACATTATTTAAAATTTAATAGAGGTATACTTAGAGTGAGGGGGTCGTAGAAAATTTATAGTAAATAATTCATTTCATGGGGAGAATATATCACTATGAAATTTCAGAATGTATTATTTTAAGTAAATATATTATTGAAAGGAATGTGATATAGAAAAAAGATTAAATAAAGTGAATAAAAATTTAATAATATGAAAGGATAAAATCAATACATAATGATTATATAATTATCAAAAAATATATATTTAAACTAATTAGTAATTCATTTGAAATAATGTTAAGCACAAATAAAGTGTAAAAGGGTCATTTTTAAATAAATGATTGTTTTTATACTTTATATATTTATTTGAAAAGTTAAATATTTCAATTTTCTGATTTTAATTTGATAAAATTAAATTTATTTTTGAATTCATAATATCTGAAATATGTTTTACTTGTTTTTTGGGATTTTTTCGAAATAGCTGTTTTGAGTGTAAATCATGAAAAATATCAATTTTACAAATACTATAAATTTTTTTAAATTATAATGATACAAGAATTAATTGAATATTCATGAAATAATTTTATAGTTTACATATATATTTATTACTTAATAAAATTATTATAAAATTTATTTTCTTAACTCAGAAATCTGTGTTTGACATTTTCTAAATCTAGGTACTCAACTAAATAGAATTTCATTCTTATATTTCAATAAAAAATTCACAAGATTACTATTGGTTTTAGTTTAATTTTAATGACAAAACAATATTATTTTTTTAAAAAATAATCTCATTAATTCCGTTATAATCAACAGTATAAAGTATTTTTTTTATAAAATCATTTGTATGCCTAAGAAAGACATTTATTTATAAAGAAATTATTCAATTTATTCTATGAACTTAAATTAATAATAATTTTTACCACCATTTAAAATGAAATACTAGAAAAAGGATTAAATATTTTGGATCACCAATTATAAATTATGTAATGTAATCCTTTTATTTCTTTGTTACATTGAATAGTAATCGTTGTAAAGGGTTATCATTACTGTAACCGGGGAAATGATTTAATTAGAGTCAAAATTATGGTATATGTTCTCAAAATAATAGAAACAATTATCTACATATTAATGTATGGGTTTATTTAAACCATACAAATCATATATTTTAAAATAATTTTTTTTTCCACTTTCCCTTGTTTGCAACCATTATTTTGATTTAAGTTAAGTATATTTTCAAAATGTCACTATTTTCACTAAATATTTAAAATCTGTTTTCATATATAGAAAAAATAATTATTAATGGTTATAAATCACTATGTAAAATAAAAATAAGTTATATTTATGAATGTGATATATTTTTAATTTTTCACTGATTGTATAATTACATAGAATCCTTATGCATCGTTGATGCAATGCTTGGGAAAAGTATAACCATTGTCAAATGATATATTTCATTTTTAATTATATCCTTATATAGATGGTTTTACGTATGGAATTAATAATTAAATATGATATTTATAACATTATTAAGGTTTTCATAATTTAATTTGGTCATTTTATAATAATATTAACAATAAATCTCTATGATAATGTTTAGTCTCCTGAAATGAGCATACTACGAAACATTCAAGTAATGACTACTTATATATTTATTTTCAATACGAATTCTTCATCTACCTCTTATTGAAATTTATTTATTAATTTTATATCATGTTTTTATATTCATTAGTGTTCAACTAATATGATAATATCTATATAAAATAAGATTTTTTCATTCTGCGATTATTTCAAGGTCTTGTCTCGGTCGGTTCTTACCACATACATGGAAAATGTAATAATAATTTTGTTGTGAATGACTAAAAACATAGATATTGATAATATTATGTCATAATGATTAATTTAATATGTTCTAAGAATTATTTAGCAGTAATATTTATATATATATATATGTATTAATAAAATTAATTATTTCTAAGAATTCAAAACATCAAAATAATGGAATTTTTAAGATTTCCTTGTGACTCGGCACTATAAGGTTCGAGAAATACCAATTTTACTCTGTAATAATATCAAGTAAATATATAATCACATCATGAATATTATGTATGTATTTAAACTATGACCATGGTTCAAGGACCAAAACTAGTAAATCGAATCATGTATGGAAAATGATATATTAAACACGGCAACATTATCTTTTAAAAAATATCTCTTAATAAATAGATAATTCAAAGATATAAGGTATTAATTTATATAAATATATGAATTAATATAGATTTATTTTTTTATAACCATTCAAAATTTATTAAATATGATGCTATATTGTTCTTAACTAAGCGAATGTCTGTGGTAAGGGGATTTTTAACACAATTTTCTTTCATTGAGTTATATCACAAATACTTGAAAATTTTATGTAAATATTATGGGTGTTTTTTAATTTTTAATTTACTAAGATTAATATCTAATTTTAATGTGGATTTAAATATTTTTCACATAATAAATTCATTGATTTATTCTTACTCTAAATATTTTGATCTTTGTAAGGGATCTTGGTCTCACTTTCAATTCCTAGAGAAATGTTTCATGTTAAGCACCATGATCTCCTTTATAGGGTGAAATTAATACCCTGTGAATGTAATCTGTCATATTACATCATATAGATAACAATTTTTATATAATCATGTTAAATTCCAGCACTCAATAGCTTTTTATTCAACCATTTCTAATGTTTATAGTGTTTCTCAACTAAAACACTATATTACGTGACTTATTTTGATTAGTGAACTTATATTAGTTTTTGTGGTGTATATAATACCTATTTGAAATATAATATCATAAATCTTCTTATAATCATGATATTTTTAAATACCTTTTAATTTTATAAATTTAAAAATTTGAATTTTTAAAACCTGTAAGGTATTTTTCATTAAATCTGTGTTTTAAATGTTTTAAACACCATATCATTCATGTAAATGTTCTTAAAATTATTTTAGTTATTTTTAAATAAATATAAATTATTTTTAAATTAATATTCCACAACATTTGAATATTATTAAAAATTAATAAAATTAATATTTTTAAATGTTTTTTGTATGACTCATTTTTGATGAAATGAATGGATTTTCCTATAAACATGATCATTTTTCATTATAAATATGCCATTACATGATTATGTGGTTTTTAAAATAAAATCATGCTCCAATTTTTCTATAAATTTTATTAATTAAATGTTATAACTATAAATTATATTTTAAAATATTTTTAAAAAATTATTTTTCATATATGTTATCATCCATTAAATTATTCTTATGATTCACTGGGATTGCGATCTAATGCTTCAAAAAAACTTTATTCTTTGGATGGATTATGATGAAATTTTATGGAAAATTTTATGAAAATTTTATATTTTCTTGGATTTAATCAATATTTAATAGATTAATGGGAGTTTTTTTAGTTTAATGTTAAAATTAATTACCTATGAGGTTTTTTAATGATAATACTCTTGATAATTATATATGATTGTTGGTCAACCCAATATATATCTATCAAAATCTTTGGTAAATGATTTTTCCATCAATGACCAAATGACAGTGATAACCAATTAGGTTAATCCTATTGAAAGGTTCTTTTAAAGAGTTAAACATGAATTTTAATATGATGTCCCAAGATACCTAAATAATTTTCTATGTCTGCTATGAGTTTTAATGGTTCCCTTGAACACAAGTTGATTTCAAATGGCCATTGATCCTTGACTGATGTGAATTTTGTCTTATGTTATTACAAATATTTACTCCAAAACTAATGAATTGTGAATCATGATTTATTCGGTATAAATATCTTCTAAATCTAAATTTTATTATGTTCTCATTCACTTATTCTCGTATTATGATGACTTGTGGTTTTGAATTTTTAAATTATCTATTTAAACATATTGATCATTTGGTCTATCCCTTCATTTGTTTCCTTTTCCTCTGATTATGAACAAGTGTAATACATATTGTATATCTCAAATTGTTTCATGAGATATCTTTTTTATTTGAGTTTATAAATACTTAGTATAGAATAATAAAATCCAGGTATAGTGGAAAAATTCCAATTTGATGAGAAATGCATGGTTTTGTTATCTAAAGTGTTTTTACAGATTATATAAAACATTAAATCTAAAAGTTATTTAAGATGTAAGTGACTAATTATTATTTTTTTAATGAAGTAATTGAAGTATATGTTTCTGACCCTTCAGTTGGTATCAAATATAATATATAAAGAGTATAATTATATCAGCATATAAGGTTTTATTGGTCCGGGGTGTTGTAAATTATCATTTGATATTTATATTAAGGATACAAATTCTAAAAGGTTAATGTTCCAATAAATTTTAAACATTATCAGGTGTCAATGGTTTCTACTGATAGATCATAAATATAAAAAAATCGATGAATCCTTGATAATTTTATATTAAAATAAGATGTTCCTATGATTATTTAAAGGGATTATATTTTTAATTAAATTTATGTTTAGAATTTAATTCTTATAAATGATCAATGAAATATAATAAAGTTGGAATGTTTATTCAAATTATCAAAACAATTAAGGAAGGAAAATTATATTATTTGAATTATTGTTTTGATCTATGAATTTATTGAATCATATCTTTGACATAAAACATACTGAGGAAAATGGGTTTCAAATATTATGTGAAACATATTTATGAAAAATAGGATTGGTTTCATTTATATCGTGATTTATTGTATTTTGGGTTAAAAAAACGATGTCATCTATAGTTACTTGGTAAGAATTAGTAGAAATTTCCTTATGATTTATTTTTTATGAACAATTAGGGAGTAAAATTCCATTATGTTTTAGAAAGATTAAATTTTATAAAGGGCTATAAATGGTACATTTCAAAATTGATGAATATATTAGATATAAAAATAATATCCCATTAAACCCATGACTATCATATCATGTTTCTTGAGTTTATTATCTTGTCTATTCAATTTTTACTATCACATATTTTGTGGGTTGATGTGATTTAGTTATTTCACTTTTATTGATATATTTTGACATAAAGGGTAATGAATATATGAAGAGATTCACCAACCATTATTTTTGGATTATCATTTTTTCTCCATTGATTTCACATATATGTTACACTGGATTTATCCTAATGATAGAAAAATGTATATGTTGAAATATGATTTTAAGAATAAGAATCAATCTACTAGATCCATTTTTAAATGAAATTTGGAATATGAATGAATATATTTCAATTTTATTTACTTGGGTAATTTCACTATGAGATCCAATCACCCAATGTGAACTGATGATGATAAATACCAACCAATCGAGTCTATATTTCCATTAGTCCCCCAAAAAAGGGGGATATCTAAATTATAGTCATGGTATACTTTTAGTATATAAGCGTGGGATATGACATATCATAATGTCTTATTCAAATATATTGTATTTGATGATTAAATTAGGTAAATACATTAAAACACTTCTTTTTCTGTTATTATTCATAAAATAGAGTATATTATTATTTCTATATTTTTAGATATCATATGAAAATTATAAAAATACCCCATAATTAAATATCTGTAAATATTAAAGGGAAATTTTATAGTAAATAATTTTTATGTGACCAAAATAAAAGCTAACATATTTAATTTTAGTAATTACATAATTATTGGTACATTTTAAAATTAGATATTAGTATATTTCATGTTTAAATCTTACAACTGGATGAGGTATCTACTTGGATTTGGGTGTTGTAATTTTTTCTAAAGAATGTGGAATGTCAGTGTAAAAAAATGATCATCAATGGACATTAATTCATTATAAATATTTTAAAAACAAATATGGAATCACAAAATGATAGTGTCAAGATACATGCATTAAAATATTGCTATTAAAGTGCATCAAACATACATCATTGATCAGAACAAAAATTTTAAATTTTTGTATCAATACAATAATCATATTTGGTTACTAAGAACATGGATAAGTTTGAATTTTAGAATGCAAGTGGAATGAATCAATCTTATGATTGGAAAATCATATAGATTGTTTTAGATTTATAGTTATTGATATGAAGCATCCTATTTTCAATACAAAGAATTATATATTTTTTATAATTATATAGAAATGTGCTTTTTATAACTGATCATTTTAAAAAATAATATGGTGTTATTATTGATGTTATTCCAAGACATATTTTTATGTAATGGTAGGATGATAGTGATTTTTTGGTTGAAAGAGTCGATATTCACTCAAATTCTTCATATGATGACATAGATGGTTTAATAATTATAACAAATAAAGGACAAGAAATTTTAATGTATATGTCATAAAATTGATATATTTAAAATTATTCTAATTATTACATTTACACAAGGTATCTATTTGTTAACCATTGATACAGAATACATATTTAATTTTGTCTTGTTTTTACATATATTTTTGATAAAAACATTCATTACATTTTTTGTAGTCATTCATTTATTTTATTTAATATAATCAATTTAGTTAATATTTTGACTATTTATAATAATCCAAAATTACTCTAAAATATATTTTTTGTCTTTATATCCTAATATGGAGAAGTAAATAGAAATATTACAGATGAATGACCAATACATCATATATTTAGGAATAAATACATTTATCACAATTGTGAGTAGAGAATTACTTATCCAAAAACAACCTATTTCAGTATGAAATGTTTATCCTGTTTTAATATGATGAATTAAGTAGATAATACATTTATAGATTTTTTATAAGTTCAAAAATTCTTTTTATCATCCATATCTTATTTGGGTGATTCCTTGAGGTAATAAATCAGTTTTATTGAGTATCTATAAGGAACATTAGAGTATAATATGATAATTTAGACTCATTATATGTATAATATTACTTCTTCTTCTACTGATCGTCCTCCTACTTTTCAGTTTCAATCACTATGATTTTATCCACCTATGATTCAATCACATTTTTCTAGTTTTCGATGAGGACTAGTATTTTCATTATCATTTTCCACCCATGACCATAAAATATGATAATCCTCATCATTTTATCCTACTATGTTGTCCACACCCATTATCCTTTTTATAAGGAACAACTCCCTTAAAAATCCCACCATTATATCTATATCTACTATATACTATATAGGTATTTCCTCCAACTTTCAACCCTTCATTTGTTTGGTATCCATGATTGATTTTATAGTATAGTAAAGTGATTGATATATCACTACATAATCTATATGATATTTACCATACTCCTAGATCTAGAATAGTGGTTCAAGAGAAATTATATTTCCTTCAATTAAGAATACCTTTGAAAATTACTTAATGAAATCATTTATATTTATATTTCCATTAATAATTACTTTTCATGATTTACTTAATCATTTAACATTTGGTGAGGTTTAAAAAAGATGTGATATGTTTGTAATAGAAACACCAAAATTGAGGATGATTTCAATGAGGAGATGTCTATAATTTATAAAAATGAAAAAGAATAAAAATGTATTACATGGGATCCTTCTAAACATAACAATAATATTAAAATTTATATAATAATTTTAAGATAAAATGTATAGTAAATAAATAAAAATTCATGGGCTTAGATATGGGTAACTAATATTTATCTAATTTAAAATATATTAATTTTATAATTATATTAACTAATATATTATCCAATACATCTTCAATCTATCATCTTTGATGGAAAAAATGTTACGTTAAAAAGTTTTATGGATATGGGAGAAATTTTGATACAATATTATGGTGACCTTTATATATGGTGGAATATTATAATTTGTAATGAGATTGAGGATATACTAGTTCTTAATGATCATCAACTTTCACAGTACATGAAGATGGAAAGGTATTGGAATTTTATAAGATTTTTAGTTTTTAATTTGTGTAATATAGACTAATTTTTTATTTTAAAATATTTTTTAAACTTTGAATTACGTATGATACAAATATTAGTGAATTTATATAATTATATGACATATGGTTTTTAGTAAAAATATTATGTAATTAGTAGAAAAAATTGGCCTAGAACATATTCATACTCTAAGAAGCATATATATTCTAGACCATGAAAATTCCCAAGTAAATTATGATTTTTTATACATATATTGACGAATAAAATTACATTTTGGAATTAAAATTTATACTAGTTTGTTTAAAAGTCGTTATTTTAAGGATTAAATATGCATGAAATTCCATTGATAATGATTATATTTGGTGGAACATTTAATTACAACTATTATAAAACTATGTTTCATTTTAATTAACATCTTAAACAAATGAAAATAATTATTCTTGGTAATATTCCCTTTACTCTTTTTATATAAATGGAAATTTTTATTATTGTCTTAATTTAATGGATTTATTTTCTAAATCTACTTTTTATGTCTATACTACTGTGAAATTATTTGGGTAAATCTTTTAGAAAATTGACTGCATGTCATGTATATTTTTTATATTCACATATTCTCCATTTACAAAATAAAGGTATATGTATAATTTTAGGATACTCTACCATATTATAATTATTTACAATATTTTGAAATGTTTTATATGTTTTATGAACCATGGGTTTTTATCTAAATAACATAGAAAAATATTGTTGTTAATTATAAAATACTCCATGACATTTTTTATAGTTAATAACCCATTTGATAAATTTTAAAAATGTCAAAAAGTTTATATTGAAGATATGTTTTAAAAATAGTTATTTTATAAATGTTTTGAGAGAATGGGAACCCTTTTAGTGATATTTCAGTTTTTTTAAAAAGCATAATAATTTTTTTTATAATGATGAATTGTAAGGGGTTGAAAATAATTTTCAATAAAATGAAATGATATGTTTAAAAAAAAATTTGAAATTTTTTTCTAACAAATTTAATTTTGTCTATAGTTTTTCATTAACCACAATTCCATGTCTATCTTTTGTTATACTCACCATTGATTTTATCTTACATTACATGAAATACCAAGTTTAAATAAAACATGAAAAATATTAGACAAAAATATTATTTAATTTTATAGTTATCACCAAGATATCAGAATAGAGGGTATGAATTATAATTACTAAATTATGAAAAATATATGGATTACACATTTCTATAAAGATACTTTTTTTAATTAATTATAAATGAATATAAAGGTTATTTTAAAATATAGGAAATCGCTTTCTAAAAACCTATTTTTATGGACACGTGATTGTTCTCCTTATATATATAAAAAAATAAATTTTTTTGAATTATATTATTGAATTTTATAAATTATATATTCAACAAAAAAATTTTCATTCATCTTATAATTCTTATAGATAAAAGATAAAATAATTCTAAATTTATTCTTAAAACATTATTTTTCTAAAAAATAGTATTATCACCTTTTGAACACTTATTTTATAAATAATTTTCTTCTATTTTAAATATTTATTCGAAAACATAATATTCACTTTTTAAATATGCATAGAAAAATTATCATACGGTGAATTTTTGACATTTTTTCAAGAGATATGTTTTTTTATTAATAGTGAAATATTCTGGTTATCTATAGAAAAATTCACTTTCATTTAAAAATAGTTCAAGATAAATTTTATTAAAATGGGTTTAAATGTAAAATTAGTGCAATTTTAAACATTTCAATCCAATTTAGGTAATTTTAATCAATTTTATATCGAATTTAGAAATAAAAACATTTAAAAAATTTGAAATTTTTCTATTTGAAATACCATTTTATTAATCACAAATATGGGTTTAGATTTTAATTAAAATTTAATAGTTATATAAAAGAATTTATAAATAAGTTTTGTATTTTGAATCATAATAATTTATATTTTATAACAAGTTCAACTTAATTTTTGAGCATTGTGGATAGAAAAAGCATTAAAAAATAATTACCATGGTTATGGTGAAAATTGGTTTTCCAGTGGTTACACTAAAACGATAAGGGGTAAATTGACCTATAAACATGTCCCAAATACGTTTATTTAAATATTTATACCATTGATCCTATAAATTTTAAAAAATCTCATTTTAAAGTCTTTTGTAATGTGAGAAATGTCGGTATAATTTCTTTTCCAAAAAATGAAATGTATGCCACTCAACTCACTTATAAAAGGAGACCCACTCTCCTCTCTTCTTCATAGTTAAAAACCCCATTGGTTTAGTAAATTATTTACCAAAAAACATCCTTAATTTCCTTATAATATCCTGGAATCCTAATTTTGGTCATGAATACAACCTGGTAAGGCTTTTAGTGAAAACCACAAGAAGTTGTTTGACGTAGAGGTAACCTCCCTAACCATGTGTTTTAATTTATTTCTTCCTCTAAATAGTGGATTTTTTTAAACTATGCTTATATAATAAAAATATTATCTTACACATAATAATAATTCTTTTTGTTAATTTAATTACCTAAAACAACCTATAATTCCATCAAATAGGATATGAAATCACCATTCGTGTGTACAGTAGACTAAAACCTCACGAACCAATGTTATTCGTTTTTCATCACTACATATCACGGATGGATATAATGTTATATTTAATATTTATATATGATAATTATTATATTATTATACCTATTTAATTATACTACATTTTCTACCTTTTTACCTCACAACCCTTTGGAAAACAATAACGTCCCTCGTGTGTAAGACACACTTCCTTCTCATGAACCTATGTGAATTGTTATTCATTTATGTTTTACTTGTATGGTGATAAAGATATATTAAATTAATATATATTATAATTTTAACATAATTATAAATATGAAATTGATATATCTAATATACCTTCAACCATTCTATTCTGTTTTGAATATGATAACATTAATCATGTGTACGGTAGATTAACGGCTCATGAAACACTGCAATTTTTTTAGTAACACTTGGCATGGAAGGTAATTTTGGTACTTTTAAAGCATATATATTATATATTTGAATAAACATTTACAATATAATTATAATATATAATTTACCATTATATCATTTTATCCGCTGAGAAAATGGAAATAGCATTCATGTGTGCGTACGACCAAACATATCCATGAATGGTGTATAATATTTTCTATATATAACATTGATGGATTAACATACATACATACATAATAAATATATGTCATATTTATACCATTTTTAAAATTATGCTAATTATATCACTAGGATAAATTAAAATGGATTGAAAATACCAATCCAAAACCATATTTGAAAAACGAATCATTTATTACATGGAATATAATTTTAACAAAGAATTATTGATAAATGGGAAATTAAAATTCAAATGTAATTTCTATATTGAGTTATAAATATTAGTATGAATCATTAAAAAAATTATAATAATCTTAAATTTATTATACTTCAGTTGTAAACATGTATGAAGGTTGTCGAGGCATATAATAAGGGATTTCCATCTCACTTTTTACTTTAATGAAACATATGAATTATTCCCCACCTATTATTTTTTATATATGCTTCCACTAAATGTATTTTATAATGAATATATTGAAAATTATTTGGATTTACATATCCGTTTTAGTATCTATCTTTTATGGGGATTACGATTCAGATGTTACCCAAGTAGTATGGGTTTTTTGTCGGAGTTCTCCTTCATTGAGACATATACTGTGTTAGACACCAATCTTTCACTAAGAGGTGTATATACTGACCCATTTAAATGTTATATCAGGAATAAAATTTTATTCTAGATAATTAAAACATTTATTTTAATGTTATTATTTCATGGGCTTAATGATTCAATTTTACCCAAGTGTTAATGGTTTTATGATACAATCTCATTGTTTTTCGGGATTATTTAGGTTTATTCTTAGGATGACGAAATAATATGATAAATATCTCAACAAAATAAATAATATTATAATCTTATTTTTATTTCAAGATAATAATTATTTTACATTCATTTTACCCACTTCATTTATGAAATTATTCAATGGAATGTTTTAGGAAAAAGCGTCTTTATTTCCCTCATCGGTAGAAAACCGGACTTTCTTCCAAAATAATGTTTTCTAAAAATGTTTTAAAAAGTTATTAAAATTATTTAAACGATTTATTAAATAACTTTTTAAACATGTTTTATTTTTTATTTTTTATAAATGAATATTCATATTTTTTTTCCAAATAATGAATGTTTTTTTACTAAAAAGGTGAATTTAATCATTGTTTTAAATTGTATGAAATCTACTTCTTTACTGAACAATCAATGTTTTAAAGATTTATTTATCAGTTTTAAATTTTTTTTCTTAGAAAATGATTTCAATTTTTTTAATGAATTATAAGTTTTAAAAAAAATTTATGGAAAGATTTTTTCCCTCAAAAATCATTATAAATAAATTTTAAAGCATCTATTATATTTTTGAAATTTTGTTTTCAAAAAAAATAATTCCCCAAATGTGTTTTTAATATTTATTTTTGAAAATATATTTTCAAATAAATATTATTTTACTTATGAATTGTTCCAAACTATATTTCAAAATCAATTTCCATATTAGATGAACCCCTTTGATGTTACTTTTTAATTTCTAGGAATTTGATCCAAGGATACCATTATTATTATTTATATGGATGGTTTACATTTATAATGAAAATATTCTCATGAAACTGTTTTATATTTGATAGATTATTACATGAAGAAATTATTATAAAAGTTTATTTTTTTCCACAGGTTATGATTTGAAGAAATTATGAAATATTTATGAAATATTTTTCTTTTAAACATGTTATTCAATGATGAAATTTTTATGAAATCCATTTATTTTCATGAGTTCTGAAACGATGAGTTTTTTCTGATCCTGGGGAGCGCATATTTATGAATTTCAATAAGTTATTATTTGGACCTATATCTCCCACTAGATCATTGAGAAATGATTGACATCTCATGAGATAAATATTAGTATAATGAAGATTTAACCATGTTAAGTTAGGGATATTTAAAAATATGATAGCCTAACAAGTGAACATTGAAAACTATGATAGTTTTGGGGTGGAAATAATTCCTGTATTATAGTCTTTAAAATAATCCTTGAAAAAATAAAGAAATTATTTTATATGGTTATGTGTATTTCAAAAATCTATTTCTTATTCTAATTTCATATTCTATTGGATAATATTATTTAATTCTGTTATTATTAATTTCTTATCAAGTTGTATGATTTATTTCATGACTCATGTTAATGATCTATGATATAAAGTGTAATGTATTCAAAATTTATTTTCATTTTATCAATACCACATGATCATGATATGTTGATATCTCCCTTGTTTAACCTTACTTAGAATTTGATTTAATATTTTTCTTATGTTTCATTTCCCTAGGTTATGATGTATAGTTTTAATTATGGTATATCTATAAAGACAACTATGTGTGAATATATTTATGTGAGATGATTAATATCATTCATTACATAATGGGATATTGTTTCTAGATTACAAAGGCACTACATATTTAAGATCCTCATGTATGTGTTTTTTTAATGTAATGAATATTCATGTGAAAATATGTAATATCTTTGTATGAGAAATTTCAGTCACTATAGTTTGTATAAAGGGATATGTTTAGTTAATCCATGGAAACTAGGATGAGAAAACATTAGTTAGATCCCTATGAATATGTACATAGATAAATATAGAGATATATCTAATGATAAGTATAAGGATAATTATAGGTATAGGAAAATATCATTGAATTTTCATAAAGGATGTCATTAGTGTTTTCCTAGAAATTATATCCCTCTCTAGACAATACATGTAGATGTGGATCATGAATTGAGGTACCTAGAGTAAATAACTCTGAAATGGGAATATTGAGTAGGAATCATTCATTACCTGGTGCACTATAATCGGCCTTGCTATAGACCTAGTTTTACACTCATAGGGGATAAGATTTTGAAATTCACTAAATAATAATGAACCACCATGAATGAAATGAGTAAATAATATAAATAAAGTAGGATAATCCTATGGTGTTAAATATTTAAAATCAGGGGTCATCATTTTGACACCCTATAAGTAATTTTTCTGGATTACATGGTCTTCTTCCATGATTACTATTAATAATACAATGATAACTGGTTTTAGTTAATAGAGAGAACTAGGATAAATAATGTTAACACTAAATGTGATGAATTATTTAGTGATTACGTGTAACCAAATTGGATAATGATTTGGGGGAATGATATTGTGATTATGACTAATCATCTATCAAGATATATGATTAACAATGGGTGATTCATTGAGATTCCGAATATGTAAAATAAGAGTAATATGGACTTTGAGAATGTTTTTGTGGTAACAAACATAGAATAAGTAGATTAGTATTGGTAAAGGCCAAGAAATTGGGAAGAAGAATGTAGAATAATATCTCAAATGGATGTGAATATGCTTTCTATATTGAAATTAAGGTTATAAAGAAATGAGTTTCCCAGTAAAACAATGTATTACATGTGGGGAATTTTAGAATTATTCAAATTGATTCTATAATTTAAGAGTTATCCCCTATACCATATAAATAAGTATGAAATTATAATCTATAAATTGAAAGGATTGAAATGTTCATTTATTTAGATTCATTATTTTTGATGTGGAATTATTTTAGCAATGGTATTTCCATTTTGTAAATCAATAAAAATATATGGATTGTGTTAATGTTTGAACCATATAGGTATTAATGTAAGATTAGTTTAAGAGTTATGGAAACCACAATTAGAATATGATATTAAGGTTAATCATAAGATAAAATTCATAGATACCCCTTTTTAGGTTTTATGTTTTGTGATTTTATCATGATTAAGGATACTTTCAGATATATTTATTAAAATATAACCCTTTGATTTTGTAAATTTTTTTGAAAAACATATTTTATCAAGAATGATTTTTTATGGACATAAGATTTAAGATATTGGTAACCATTAGGGTTTATATTATAATTTTTGTTAAGGTAATAATAGGTTATTAAAATTTCAGAATTTTTTTTCAAATATAATTTTCTATAAAAGATAACCCAGAATCCAAATGACCACCTATTTCTCCGGCAAGGCATTAGGGCTTGAACACAAATATAAGGGTGATATGGGTATAACACCACCCAATGTGATAAATGAAAATTTATTTCTTTCGGTACAATATAAATATGGAAATTTTTTAATTATGCGTCTTGATGATTAGTTTTTCTGCGATTAATGTTGATAGTTAACGGTCTAAAAATATTATACGACCCTTATGCGTACCTAAAAAAGAAAATTTGAAGCCATCACCATGGTTTTTTCATCATACATCCCAAAAATATCAAAATGGAATGATTTTATATGGGTTTTAGTTTAATTTCATACAACTTCAACTCACTTTATATATCTTGTTGAATATTTCTATTTTGGTAATATTAATTGGATATACCTTAATGAAATGGTAAAGTTTTCTGGAGTAAAGTATTCTATTGTATTTAATTAGGATATTAGGTTTACCTAAATATTTTGGAGAAGTCTTTAGCTGAACTTGGATATGGGGCTATACTTTAGCACCACATATCATCCAAAGACATATGTTTAGTTTTAGAGAAAAATTCAAACCCTATATGACATTATAAAATATTATTTTATGTATTTTAAGGATTTTCGGATCAAAACGTTTGTATAGTTGAATATTAATTCAAAAAAATATTTCACTCGATCATTCAGATGACTCATTATAAGTCCCTCCATATAATGAAGTGTAGAACTACAATTTACTAGAGTGATGTTGTATAAAGAAATCTATCAGGACTCGAGATAACTGAGGAAATGGTAGATAATGTTAGGGAAATTTAGCAAAAAATGGTTGGAATAAAACTGAAAATATGGTTATACAAATAATCATAGATACTGTATATAATTTAATGTTGGTGTTAAGGTGTTTATTTTACTTTCTTCATCGAAGAAGGAAGGGAAAAAAATTACATAGGTATATTGGACCCTTTAAAATACTTGATCATATCAGGAGAGTAGATTATCAATTGCAACTTCCATAAAACAACCTAAAGGTTCATGATTTTTCCATGTATCTCTCCTAAGGATGTATATACTCAATCCAAAACCTGTACTGAACTCAATTGTTATAATTTTGGTGCATGATATATCTTATAAGGAATAAATGGAGGATATTCCTAATCATGTTGAGAAAATGTTGTGAAACAGAATCACTCACTTGGACAATGTTTTGAAGCAAGAACACCAGCTTGAGAAAGCTGTGTGGGGTGGTTCTAATGTGATGATGTTTACATATTCAATGTTTTTAGAATGAAATTGATGAATTTTTATGGGGAAGATAATTTTTAGAGGTATAATGTATCTCCCTGAAATTTTATGATTTTTTTTTCAAATAAATTTAATTTATAAAATATTTTTAGTTATAGGAAACATATATTATAACATTTGTTACAGACACTAATGAGTTTAGTTTATATTATAAGCATCACTGTTTTTAAAAGACACTAGATATACTAATAAAAAAATAATTTTTAATATGATAGTTATCTCCTAGGAATTATAATTGTGGTTATGAATAGTATTAAAAAAATTATGATAATATATGGTGTACACATGTTTATATAATGATTTTTTATAACCAATAATTAGAAATGAAAATAATAACTATTTGAAAATAAAAAATATCTTTTTATGAAATTATTTTATGCAATAAAAACATGTTATAAATCAATAAATTAATCAAATAAAATTTTTATGAATTATTTCAATGAAATTTATATATTATATATTCAATTAAATGTTTATATTTCATCTTATATATTCTTTAGAGAAGAGAAAATAATATATACCAGTTTATACTTGAAAACTATATTTCGTTAGAAGTATTGTCTCGTGTTGTGCACTGATATTAAAATTATTTTTTTACACTTAAAAAATATTACTTTTATAAAATACACTTCACTTATTAAATATTCATTTCAAATTATATTCTAATTAATTATTGGGAGTTTTCTAAATATAATAGTTCTAAAAAATAGTTAAAAATACTATGTTTTTTGTAAAAAATTTATTTTCATTCAAAACATTTAAAAGATAAATTTTAATTTAATATGGGTTTCAAAGTAATATTAGAAAAATTTTATACTTATTAATACAATTTTGTATCTTGGAATATATTTCATATTAAATATTTATACTAAAACATTCAAAACCTTTCAATCGTTTCTATTTGGAAAACAACTTTTTTAGCCCATTTGTTGGAATAATTTTAAATTCAGATATTAAATTTATTTTAATGTAATTTGGTAAATTGAATTAAATATTTTCATTTAGAATAATTTATATTTTTTTATATTTTTAGCTAAATTTTTTACCTTATGAAGAGTGAAATAATTAAAATTTTATAATTGTTGTTAAAGTGAAAATAGGTTTACGAGGGGTTTACATTAAAAATATATAGTGTCAAATGACCTATATAATTTTTAATCTCTAATTATCTAGAAATATTTTCACCATATACCCCCTAATTTTTTAATGTACAAATTTTCAACCTTTTGGCATGTCAAAAAAATGGACAAACCATTTTCTTTTAAAAAATTACAAGTGTCCCACACAGCTCAATTATAAAAGGACCCCAACTCTCCTATCCTCCTAAAAAATTCAAAAATCATTGATTTGGAAAATAAAAAAATATGAATCAAATCTTTAATTCTCCCCCATAATCCTAAAAACCATAGTTTTTTCAAAAATGTAATCTCGTGATTCTTTTTTACATACCAAATGATTTTGTCTAACGATGATGTAATGTCTCTCACTGGATGATTTATTTTATTTATTCACAAATCTATTAAAATTATTATTAATACATTTTGATATAATAACATTAGTATCATGCATATTATTTTATTTTTTCATGTTAATTTAATGACATACAGCCATCTCAACATCAATCAAATCGGATATGAAATCATTATATTGATATACGACATACTACTGCCCGACAAACCGATGTTATTAATTTTCGATCACCATATCTTTATGATAGATATAATGAAATATTAAATATTTATATATTATATTTATGATACCATTATAATTATTTAATTATAATACCACATATAACTTCATTCATCCCACCTGTTGGAAAAAAATAATGTCGCTTATCTGTACGGTGGACTACAACATCCTGAACTGATCCAGTGGGTTTTTCATTTTGATTTTACTTAGATGATAAAAAAGATATATAAAATGAAAATACATGATATTTTAAACTTAATTAAACTTCTTGAAATATTATATCACATATATCATTTTAACTTTCATTCCATTAGGGATACGATAATTTCATTCATGTGTATGGCTGACTACTGCAACACGAAGCGATCTGATTAATTTTTCACTAACACTTTACATGGAATGTAATTAGGGTTAATTTAATGAAAAATTGTCATATATATTAAATAAAATTTATTCTATAATGGTAATATATTTTTTGCATTTCTTTCATTTCATCCATTGAGAAAATAGATATAAATTCCTTGCGTACGTATGAACTACCATATCTATGAATGGTGTGTATAATTTTCTATATATAACTTCAATGAATTTATATAAATATATTTATAATGAATACATATAATATTAATATAATGGCTATAATTATAGAAGTGATATAAACCTGATCAATGTAAAAGGACTGAAAATACCAAAGCAAAACATAAATTAAAAACAATGATGTTATGGCCCAAAAAAAATGTTAACAAAGAATTTATAATAAATTGGTAATGAAAAGTAATAAGTAAATCAGTTATGGTATAATATATATTACTATGCATCTACAATATATTTATTTTAAAGTAGGTTGAAATGTGTAAAAATAATTTCAAGACATAAGGTAAAGGATTTCTATCTTACTTTTTACTTATGTGAGACACATTCAATTTTCACCATATATTTATTTTTACGTGGTATATATACTAAAATTAATGTATTTTATGATTCCTATCCTGAAAATTATTTGGATATATATATACCTTCTTCTATCTCTCTTTAATGGGGTTTATAGTTCAAATGTTAAGAAGGAGAAAAAGGATTTTTCTCCAATTTTCCTACATTAAGACATATGATTTGTTATGAACCTATATTATTTTATGGGATAATATACTCAAAATTTAACATGTTATTCCACAAATATACTAATATTATTTGTAATTTTAGTTTTATTTAATTTTATACTTTCATGGGGATTACTAATCAATTTTACCAATGTGGTAATGGTTTTCTGATAGAATCTCAATGTTTATTAGGATTTTTTATATTGATTCATTAGATGATAAAATATTAAGATCCATTTATAACTAAAGACATGAATTTTCTTCCACTCTAGTTATTTCATGAGAATAAATGTTTTCCCTTCACATTCCTTAGTGTTTTAATATTCTCCAAATGATTTATTAAATAAAATTTTACCCATGATTGAATTTTTAAAAAACAATTCAATGTAATTATCGCGTTGATTTCAAAACAAGGTTCATTTCGGTTTTACCAAAAATGCAAAAGGAAGATTTGTTTAAATGTTTATGTTATTTCAAACAATCATAAACACTAAATTATTTAAATAATCCTTTACAAATTTAATTTTTGTCAAATAAATGTATTTCTATATATTATTATATTTATAGTTTTAAAAACGTAGTTTTAATGAATGGTCATTTTAATCAAGAAATGATTTAAATGTTTTTATTGATTCGTTTCTATGTTTCAGTGTTTATATTCAAAGAAAAGTATTCCCAAAATGTTATATTAATTAATAGTTTCAAAAATTGATTATCAATGAAAGGTTATTTTCCTCAATAAATGTTCCACGTAATGTTTCAAAATAATTTTCCATCTAAAATGACATCCATTGAGGACAAAAATTCTTTAATGAGTATATGAACCAAGGATGTCATTATTATTATTTATATGGATGATTTATGTCTATAATTACAAGATGTTTATGAAACCAATTTCTATTTCACCTGTTATACCATGATAAAATTCTTATGAATCCTGTTTCTTTTGAAATTTGTTATTCTTGGATGAAATGATGAAATGATTATGAAACCTCCTTATTTTAAATAAATTATTTTATGATGAAATATTTATGAAACTATTTTTTGGTCATTAGTTTTGATATAATGAATGATTAATGATATTGTGTCCCATTAATATGTTATTTTCATTATGTGATGGGTACGACCACTATCTTTTTCCAATTTATTGGTTGAATATTTATCTATCATGAGATATATAGGACTAAAATGGGGAGTGATACTATCTTAGTAAGTGACTTTTTACACTATTATAGTCAATGGAGTGAGGCTTCACTACTATTATGGTTTGATGTGTAAATGCATTTCACTATAACAGTCTTGACAATGAGCCTTGAACTATTAAGGAAATGGTTTTTTATTCTTATTTGTGTGCCAAAAATATATATCTTATTCTAATTTCATGTTCTCAAGGATGATTTTCTTTGATTACCTTATGATCCATGCCTCATGAACTACTATGATTTATTCCATTAATCATGGTTATTATCTATGATATCAAGGGTTTATTTTTCAAATTTTGATTTCATGATATCATACCCATATTTTCATGATATGTTGATATCTACCATATTTAACCTTACTTAGCATTTGAGTTCAACCATAATTATTTTTCCTTTCCACATGTTATGATGAATTTTACCAATAATGGTATATCTATTAATAGTTATATATGTGAACATATTTATTAAAGCTGTTGAAGATCATTCATGAAATAAGAATATTTTTTTTCTAGTATCTAAAGTCATTGTACTATTATGATCCTCAAGAGTGTGTGATTGTAATGTAATTAATATTAATCTAAAAATATGTTTTGTTTTTGTATGAAAATTTGGGTCTCTATAACATGTATTTACTTGGAATTTTTTTAACCAATATATTTATCTCTCAGAAATAGAGTGTGTTTTTTTAAATATTATTTTTTTAATGTTTTAAATTTATTAAATATTATTACAATCACAAATTTGTTTATAGGTTATCAGGTAGAATAAAATTGATTTGTAATATTATAATCCACTAGATATGATTATTTTTATATTTGAGATGTATAATTTATTTAAATATTCCTAGGTTAAATTGATTAAATTGAGTACAATGAATGGAAAATAATTTATAAGTTTTTGAAATATATTAAATTGTTTTTTCTATATATTTTTTTGTTGAATAGTGTCAACTAAATAAGGTTACTTTTGGGTATAAATAGTATCATTATAAATTAACTTCTATAAAACATAATGTGGGTTTACATGTTTTTTTGATTATCTTAAATTTCATGTGTAAGATAAAGAAGTATAAAATATGTAATTAAGGATTTATTTTACTTGATAAATCATAAATAATAATTACTTATTCCATGTAATGATTAGATTAATTACAATGTAATTGTTAAAAATTGATCATTTGATTTCATTATCACTAAAATTAGTGGAATGTAAATATAACAATGTGATTAATAGAAATTTATAAATTAGGGTGTTTGTATATGGGAAACATTTATATTAAAATAATATTATATTTGTTATTTTATTACGACTATAATAATATGAATAGTATTATTATATTATATTTTAGGAGAGACTAAATACATTTCATTTATATGATTTCAATGAATTGGTACACAATAGTAATTTATTTGGAAGGGATTTTGTTGATTATTTGATTAATTTTGATAGGTTTATGTTTTATTTTAAATGAGTTTTATGGTTAAATGATACTATGATTGATTCAAGTTTCAATTTTTTTTAGAATTTGATTTATTAAAAATATTATTGTTTGTGTTATATCTCTATTCACTTGTTTTAATATGATTTTTTAGCTGAATAACTTATATGTTTGAAATTAAATGTAAAATTGAGATATAAAACCTATCTATTTTGATTTATCATGTTTAATGTTTTGATGCGTCTTTAAATAACTATTTTATTAGAAAAATGCATTGTGTATTGAGGTATATATTCTTAACTATAGATTTATTTGTTCAATAATGAAAATGAAAGGTGGTATTGCATTAAAGAGTGAGACCCACAAAAAATGTTTAAATATATTCTTTTTTCATATTTTTCATATATTTTATTCTTTAAATTATTTTACAAGTTTTATAAAGAAAAAATATTATTCATCATAATCATTTTTGAAGAATTTATAGAATGATAATAAGATATTTTAGGTTTAAGGGATCATCTACATCTTGTGTTCATATATGAGTATCCTATTTGGGTTTTCTATTAACCTATTAAAAGTATTGTTAAATAAATATTCTAGACATCAAGTAGTGCTTCGCTGAACACAATCCCCAGTGTAGTTATAGGTGACTTTTGAATGATTCTATTGAATAATAAACCCGTAGATTGAAAGAACAACCATAATAATGATAAAAGATGATAAATAATCAAATAAGAAAGTAAGATATATACTTTCTTCTTTATATCCACCGAAGAGTGATATAAGGATTAACACATGTTGGATGATGATGTACTCAGTTTTTGATTATTCTACTTCACTAATGGTTTATTTATACATCGATTATGATGTTTATGCTAATTATTATGACAATGTATGTGATGTATGATATCATAGGGTTGATTATAATGTTGGTGTTTCTGTAGGAGATGATGAAACTAAGGAGGGTGGTGGTTATTATAGAGAGGGTTCTGATGGTACTTTCTCAAATTATGAGAAACACTTTTCTTTTAGACTGTATTAATGATATATAATGATTTTAGTGTACTATATTATATATTTGATGATTTTTTCTAGAATATTGGGATTTTTTTCTAATCTATTGAGATATATAGATATAAATAGATATAAAATAAAATATGATTTTATGAATTTTATATATTGGCCACTAAAATTTATAATTTCAAAAGAAGTAGTGTCATAGAAAGTGTATGTGGTTGTATCTCATCATCCATGTAAATATACTACAGGTCACGGGTAGGGCCTATGGAAATATTCTTAATCACATGGTATATTCCCATTGATATATATATCAACAGCTTTGTGTGTCATATACCCCTTGTAGTGCCACTATTTATATAATAGTTGGTATTGTAGTTTGGATTATCATGGCTATTTATTAAATCCATCATGATATAACAACATTTTATAGTACAGTTTTCTAATATGAATACCGCAAAAAATAACAGGATTGAAATTGAATATAATATGTATTTGATAATGAAATGTTTTATGGATTCATAGTTAATAATTATTCTCATCCAATTATGAATTCCAATGGTTTTTTTGATTAGTTTATTATTTAGATATACATCCAATAATCATATATTATATTCAATTTCAATCCTGTTATTTCAACTAAATAGGGATACAGAAAAGGGAATATCCACCCTACTATGTTTTGATTTATTTCCACTATAATGGTATAATCACTATCCTATCTAAAAAATAGACTTATTTGACCTCAAAATTATATAAAAAGAATATCACCATTCAACAACTCCAGTTATGATGGGTGATCATTTTTAGCTCTTAAGGATACTTCATTTCACTTGGATCGAACACTCATTATTTTTTATTTTAAATCTCCCCAGATCCCTTAAATATAGATTATGAACTTTTTTTATGTAACATGTCATTTGTTCTTCAACAAGGGGAGTGGTAATTAGATATTCAGTGTGTAATATTCCCCCTTTCACTAAAAAATATTATTTTTATTCTTCAACTTCTCCATTTTTTTGGACAATTTATCCAATTGTTTTACCTTTACACATGGTTATAAACACCTATTAATTGATGGAATCTCAAATGTTCAATGATATTATTATTTTCGTCATCAATATACCATAATAATACATGATGATTTTTCATTCCCGTGGATTCTTTATTATTTTACTAACTTCTTTAGAAAACAAGTTGTAACTTGACGATCTTATTGTAAAATCATCATCCTAAAATAGCCCACTAAAACAAGAACACACAATTACTTTTAAATTATCCAATGATATTCACCATTTATAAAACCTATTATATATTATATAATTGCCTCCATCCATCTAAGGATGAGAAAAGATTTATGAATGTTCATACACTAATATTCATACACAGTAAAATACTTTTTGTAGTGGGAGACCATTATTTATATCCAATGAATTTTCTATCTTTCAAGGGATGGATCTTGAGGATCTTGTATGTGTATATCACGTTCAACCATTTATTAGAGTACATTGGGATTCCCTGCCTCAAACATCGCATTATTTTATAATATCTGAGTCATCATTTAGGATACAGGTTTACATACATGACAATGATTTCGAATAGATTTATCTCATTGTGTAATATGTGCTAATGTTTACTATGCTAGTATTAAAAAATGTGATATTGAGTGAAACCTTGAGTGAAATACTTATGCCATTGATTCATACACTCTTACAATCAATAATATATTGTATCATTGTTTAAAATATGTGTCTTAAACGTATACCACTATTATAGACTCTAATTATATGTACACTTCCACCCATGAAATGAAAAGTACTCTTTTTAATCAAATATTATAACTCTTATTTATTTAAGTGAATCATTCATCTCTAAAAAAATACAGAACAACTTATATAACAATCCATTTCATAAACTATCGAAAAATGATCTGATATATTGTCAATGATAAGCACCTTACACTATTTATAAAACCTAACAAAAACACTATAATATTATATCATAATGGGTGATATTAATTGTTTCATATAAGAACCCATGTATATACATTGTTACCCTTTTAAATTCAATTGTGGGTTGATTTCATGACATGTTTCACTTTATAACCTATTTCACTCTATAAGGATTAAATAAAATTGTTGGTGAAAAGTCCTCAAACATACTTCCATATATTCTAGGGGCTTCCGACTAGCAGTAAGGCCTAAGGGTGTGTCTATGGAGAGACTATGCACTTATATCAAAGTAAGTGAAATTGAAGACATAACTAAAAATAAACCATATAATTAAATAACTATAGTGAGGAAGAAATAAATATAAAAAATCTGGTAATAAATAATTAAATAGAGTAAAGGAATAAATTACGATGTTGTACATATAATATTGATCGCCCACAAGGCTGATGAAATATAAAAGAGAAAATAAAAGAAATAGAAATAAAATTTTAATTCTCTGATGCATAAAATAGATCATACCTCATTATGGATCTCCACATACATATATATATTTCATTATGTTCAATCAGTCCCATTGCCTCATTCCATTTCATTCCAGTAACCAAGTAAACTTCTTCTTATGTATCTCAGTGTAATGGTGATTTGGGTAGGGTGTGAGTAAGAAAATCAGTTGGGGACCACCAACATAGCCGCATACAAATAAAATAAATTCATTGTATCTATATATGAGCTACAAATTAGGATAAAAATAATTATTGTAACTAAATACTGAAGACAAACTAGATGACCAGGTCAGACAATGCATACTGACTGAAAATTACTTTTTACAAATTCAATTGAAATAAGGAAGTAAAAAACCCACCTAAGAACGAAACAATAAAGGGGGTCTAAATTGATGTATCCCAATGGTATCCCCTATAATAAAAGAAATTTCACTCTAAATTTAGTGAACTCAAACTATCATAAATGGAAACCACCTCTAATAGTATTCTAATCTTCAAAAGTGTGTCCACGATGAATTGGGTCTCCCTCCAACTGTGATGAAACGGATTCCCTTCATTAGAGTCCTAACAATAGTTACTAATAATTTAAATATGGTTCCAAGGTATGTAAAACATTCCTTGAGCCATTTACATTAGAAAATATGAGTCTCACACCACTTTAGACACATGAAAACCCTATCTCTTGCAGATCGCGACCCTCGTAAGTAGCACCCATGCCTCCACCCCCATAGAACTTCATAGACCATATTCCATGATAATGTTCAACAAAACGGATCCCCTTGAGTCATTTAATACCCCTCCACCACTCATGAGTCCATTCATGAATGAACCATCAACATTTAGAATATACTTCTGGAAGGAGCGCTCCATCTGATCCACCTACCCCCACACTTCCATGAATACTAGGTCTTATAAGTAGGTTCAATAATGAGACCGACTTGCATATCAGTGATCTCACCCTCATCTAAAGCATGTGAGAAGAACTATGGGTTTCCAAACATGCATTATTCCTATCCTCCAATATAACCCAAAAAATGGATGCATGTATAGAAACCCAAACCCTGTAATGATTAAAAATACTTTCTTCATGTTGGGTTAGAGAATTTCTCTATGTATTTTCCATGTTAAATATAGGTTCATGACATGAGGTGTACAAACAAGGAATCCATTTATAAAAATTTCATATAAAAGATCTAAAAAATAATCAAGCTTGATATATATATATATATATATATAAATATATCCATTTGACCCAATATCCCATCCAAGCCATTTCATACAATAATCCAAGTTTTACCCATGGCCTACCATAATAAATAGTTCAATTATCCCATACAATCCATTTTATAAAAGAATCTTATTATTACACATGGAATATCTTAATAAATATACTTATGAGCCTATCCAAATAATTCCATTTAGAAATCCATGTATCCCCCATGGAATATCATAATAGATAGCCCTATTAGACCATCCAAGGTATTCTATATTGAAGTCCATGTGTCTCCCATGGCATGTTATAATACATAGGCCAATGATCCCATTTGAGACATTCCATATAGTAATACAAGAATCACCATGGCATAATTTTTAAAATGCAGTAAGAATGCATCCACCCCAATCCTAAGGATTACCTTATGAATCGTTGAGGTAGATCATTATCAATCCCAAATAATATCTAAAATCTTGTTCTCATGGGAATATAATCAACCCAATAACATCATTATTGTACCAAATATATGGAAGGATCTTAGTAACACTAGTAATCATAATAAATTGACATAAATTAGTGTGGCTAAGAAGCCATATCCTAAGAATTACTTCAGTGAAGACTGATAAATAATATTCAATCAATAAGGATCAGAAAAATGATCCCATGTAGTACCATTGGGAATCCCTATCATAGAATCACTTCAATTAAGGCCCTATGGTCCGAGTTGTATGATTCACTTATAGAATTGTAGGTTTATCAACCAAATCCAAGTGAACATGTAAATAAAAGATTTAGGGTGGACAAACACCAAATCAATCAGCACATTCATAGCCACTCCACTCACATGTTTGGTATGGGTTCTAAGGTGACACCTGCTAACATCTCTACCCAAGCCCATGACACACTGGTTTAGGGTTGGTCAACTACTGGTGAACCCACATAGTCCCTCAAGGTCAATAAATGGGAGAGGTATACTACACCAAACCCTTGAGGTCAACATGTAAGTAGAGGTATCACTCTTGGGATAACCTAGAACAGAGCTGTGGCCATGGATCAACACCTAATGCACATAGACATCATATCACATGACATGATGAACATGGTAGAATGAACTTATGAGAAACACCATACCAAATGGTTTAAAAAATCGTGTGAGTCCCTCAACACCACTGTAAAAAAACATGGTTCTCTAGGACCCCTGTCATGGTTAAATAACTATGTTCTTTTACAAACCTGATCATACTATTGGGATACATGTTTCTCAGTATCCATGTTCCAACCATGATCCCTATGCATCATTTTTATAGAAATATATATGTAGCTCCCAAAACCATAGAATGCTCTGCAAAACATCAAACCAAATTTAAATCTTCAAATAAAATATAGAAAATTATTTTGAGGATTCCCAAACATTAAATTTTCATTACAACTCTCGGATAAAAAATTTACCCATCTTGTAATTTAAAATTAAATATTCTTTTATAATTTTGATCTCAAAAAAATATGGGATCTCACAAACACCCACTAACACTTCCCATCCCAGATAAGTATTTGTTGGAGCCAACATGAATAAACTAACATATTATGGTTGTAAATTCCCCCTCAAATAGCCATGTCAAAAAATTTAATGCCCAATGATCCTCAAAGTGACACATTAAATACACGGCTCTCAACCCATCAAAATCATTATCCAATTCTTGGAAATAAATATAAAATATAATGATAGAACATAATTGATACCATTAATAATAAATTATTATACTAGAAACCCCTCAATCATCAAATTTACTTTGGTGATCCACACAATAGGTTCTTTCATTCATCTTCCAATTCAGAACCACGTTATGTAAACCATAAAACTTTCCTTCTGAAACTCACCCCCCTTTCCTAATGATGCTCTATAAATTTTACTCAACATTAAACAGTTGATTGAATATTAAGAAACTACTCTCAGTCAACAATTTTATCTATAAAATAAAATTCCAATCATTTGAGATTTACTTAATCACACTGGCTTTACCTAAAAAATATCCAATCAATCTTTTTCCAACACAGTTATCATCTCATTGGTGTGATCGATGAAGTTTATCAACGACCACACCTAATTAAATTAGATAACTTTGGACAAGACACTCCAATATTATTATTCATGAAATCTCTCTACTTTAATATCCCTCATGGCACAATAATCTGATCTTGATTCCTTCATCCCAATGCTCACTGGGATCATTCAAAATATTCTCATCAAATCCCATAATGGACGTTTGATAATTTTCCTAACAAAAACTCCCCATATTCATTTCCATCACACTGACATAACATAAAAACACACATAGTTTCGATCTAACACATGTGGATTTGTACATGCACCTTATATCTGATGCCTATACTCGACTACACCTAATTCGGTATTTAAAACATGTACCAATCATTCCTTATGAAATCTTGAGGTACCTAGTTCTATTAACCCAAAAAAAATATAAAGTCCAAATAACCAAACAATGACTAGTCTCACCCTCTCACGACATCCAAATCCACACATTAGGATCATATTTTTGATCACCCAATCAAAACATGTTCCCAATCACGACAACCCATACCCCATCCACCTCTGTTCATAATTACTAGAATAGAAAAAAATATTCTCATTCACAAGTGATATCTTCCAACATCAAGCATAAAATTTTCCCCCTTCCTAAGAATGGTATTCATGACTAACACCAGATCTAAGCTTATAATGAGGGAAACCTCCACCAAATGGACAATGGTTCAAACGCACCATATAGTTTACCTCATACCTCTCCTTGAGTGGAACTGCCAAGGATTATATTACGCATACTTGAAACAAAAATTTGATAGTTCTGTAAATAGATGATGCTCTCTCATCATACATAATATGATATGGAGATATTGGTAATGATCATCACTAGGATAAGATTACACTCATATTCTCTCTGTAGGTGTCCACTGCTTTCTTTGATACATTCTCACATCAAACTATGTTTTACTTTTCTTTTACTAACCCCTAACACCACGTCTCAAAGCATCGTGTGTCAACATCCACCCTTTGGCCAACATGATCATGAAACCTAGTTTATTTACATGATATACCAGACCACTAAATCATTTATATTACACAATGCAGTGTTTCAACATTTTCACAAAAATCACATTCAAAATTGATGAATCTTTCCTATACCCACCCACACATTAACTTTCCACCAGAAGAATCACACATTCATGATTTTTCCATCCACACGGAAAGGATGATCGTGAAATATGGAACATGAGTTTCAATACACCAAGTGATACCAATGAATTATACTTCAAAATTAGGAACCTCGGATGGTCCATGATTTATTACATGATAGCCCACCATTAATGTTTATTATTGTTTCAAGCACATGCCCGCAACCTAAAAAACTACTAAAAAGAATCAATTGGTCAACAGGGTCAGGAAACAGAATATTCCTACCCTTTGAGCATAATCTTGAAACATAGTCATTGTAGTTTCTTGTTAAGAAACTGAAGGCATCATCATGACAACAATGAAAGACCCAATAACCTCCCATGTATTATTCTCACCATGAATGTACAACAAAAACCACTACTTAAAAAAGAATCCATAAGAACCCAAGAAAACCATCATAATAGGTTTTCCTTGATCAAAATAATGAATAATTTACTAGTGTTTGATCCAAAACATAGGTCCCATAGGTATAACACCCCTTTATAATGATCATGTATCAAAATATGTCACTAGGTCTTACCATCTAACCCAAAGGTCAAACCTCCCATCAAAGTTACATCTCACGTGGAACTACCCATACACCCATCTTAATTCATGGTATATAATGTTTCTGAAAATTCTCTCCAATAGAGATAAAAATAATAAATGTAAAATAAACCTTGACCTATAAGGGTCAAAACCCTTTAAACATGGAATAAATTTCCAAGAAGTGGCCTACCATGCCTTGATCCTGTCTAATCATCCTAATAAGGAACTTCTCCTAAGTGTGTCATGATATCATATAAAAAGACAACATACTGATCCTGAATGTGAATCCAAATATTGTAATACCCCTAAATATCCTAATTTAATACAAACCATTAGGTGAAAATCGACATCACACTCAATGATCCAACTAGATTACTATAAATTATTGCATGTTAAGATAAAAATTATTGCATGTAATATGGGAGAACCCCATTCATGTTGTTCCATGTCATTAGTTAACCACACAAAAAAAGGATACACCGAAAAGGGTCTACAATATGGGAATAAATTACCAATGCTAACCTATGAGGATAAAAAATCCATGAACTAAATCATCTCAAATTATATTGGACTTACACACTCAACCAGTTCAGTTATGTATAATTTCATTCTATGATATGTGGGGAAAACTATATAGATTGTTACAATAACATTAAATAACTTAACATAAATAATGACCCATAAATGGTCCAACACATAGGAATAATGTTACTTATTGAACTAATATGGTCACTAAAAATCTATGAATGAGTAATGAGTATTTTTCATCATAGTCAAACATTTCCCCATATATCCACAATAATTTCCATTGGAAGGAAATATATATACTAAATATATCTATATACATGTTGGTACACTAAATAAAATTCCATCAATAATGTATATAGGGAAAACATTTGTTGAAAAATAAAATACTTGTCCTCACTCATAAGTAAAATATCACACTAGATGGTCTATAAAATGAGCATCCTATGTGAAAAATCTGATTTAAAAGAAAATTCCATTTTCATATGTTGACTAAGAGTAAAAACACATCATCGGCCTCTCGCCAATAGGACAAGATATAGTAATCCATAATTATTCACAAACACTACATGGATTTTGCGTCTCTAAATGATAAAATCACATAAAAATATTACAGAGAATATCAATAATAGTAATCATATTTTCCTGGAAACTAGTAAATCATACTTGAACAAGTGTTCTTGATGCACGAGTCTAATATCCATTAATGATTCCAATAAATTTCTAAACACATGTCCACCATATCCCATGTATTGAAAAACATGAAATAGAGACACCTTTGATTCCACTTTTCCACACCACAACTCCATCCACTTTATAAATAGGAACCATACTAGGTGGGGACAATGCCTCAAGCATGATTCCCCACATATAAGAGGATACCGACCAGTAGAATGTTCCAAAGGTTTTTCTGTTAGGATACTATTCCATCATATCATAGTGAGAGAAAATGAGAAAAACCCAAACATCAATAAAATAATAAATAATTTTAGTGTGGATAAAATATATATAAACATGGCTATAATAATGAATGAAATATAGTAATGGCCCAGACAACCATGTCATACATTCAACATTGATCTTGCACTGGGCCGATCACACATATAGAATTAAATAAAATATAAATAAATAAAAGTAAAATGATATATTGTATATATTGAGGTGTACCAGATATCCAATATCCACATAATTATCCAACCATCCCACTAGTTCATTAAAAGGGCCTTATCACAACATAATCATGAAACCTTGTAATATCCTTCTTAAAAATCCCAATAAAATGGAGGCTTGGGAAGGGTGTGAGTAAAAAACTCAATCGATCACCACCAATATGGTCTAGCACATAGAACGTACATGTAGTGTAGGTCTGTGTGAGTCACTTTTTAATATAAAAATAATAATAATAACTTACTTCTAAAGATAAACTAAAATACAAGGTTATATAAGTCATGTTCATGGAATGTGGTCATCCTAGCTAAGATACTGTTGTAAATAAAAGAATAAAATAAAACTATATTTGATCTTTAATTTGGTGGTCTTGATCTACAATACCTCCCTTAGACAACATTGGGAATTTCACTATGAATTTGTGTTATTAAAAAAATATTGATACCTAATTCATATAGACAATTCATATATATATATATATAAAGTCAAATAAATATCAACAAAATGATCAATAAAGATATATATCCATTTGATTGAAGACCCTATCCGAGTAATTTTATAAAGGAATCCAATTATCGCTCATGTGAAGCTGTAATAAATAGCTCAATGAGCTTATCTGAGGAATCAATATAAGAATCCAAGTATCACCAATGGAATTTCATAATAAATAGGCATATGATCCCATCCAAGGAATTCTTTATAGGAATCCAAGCATCAATAGTTTAATTTGATAATAAATTTCCATATTACCCATTATAATTAATTCTAAAAAGGAATCTATGTATCACCCTTGAAATAATTAGGATATTGTAATAACATTGAATCCACCCCCATCCCCAAGGAGTATCTTAAGCATCACTCTCGTGATCATCTCTGATCACCAAGAATATCTAAAATCTAGTGCTTGGGGGATAACATCCATCCCATAATGTAATATATGTACTGTATACTATGAATGATCATATTGAAACTAGTAAATATGCTAAAGTAAAACTCATACAATGATGCACATAATATGGATCCTAGAAAGTATGTCTGGGAATCCCAATAAATAACATCTAATCAATAAGGCATTGAATGTGGATCGTTGGAGGTACCTCTTGACATATCTTTTATAGCATCACATCACATCCGACCCAAAGGGATGTGTTCTAGGAACATCATCTAGAATTTTAGTTTTATAAATAATAACCCAGTGAATGCATAAATAAAATATTGTGGTATTATTGAACTCTTATCCCACCACTGCTACCATAGACCCTTGTCTAACATATTTGGTAAGGGTTATCAGGTTACACTCGCTAACTTCACAACCCAAACAAATGATGAAATGGATTAGGGTTGTTCAACTACTGTATAAATTACTAGGGTCCCCTAGGTCAATACACAAGAGTGGTATCCAGCTTGGGATCCTTGATATCAACACATAAGTAGGTTAATTCCTCTTATGATTCTCTAGAATAGATTCATGATCTTGAGTCACAACCGATGCACTAGGGAATCAAATCCCATGACATATTTAATAGTGTAGTATGGATGTTTTGGATCCCTAGAGTTAGATCAATATAGAAGTATTCATGTTTTGTTTTGTGACCCAATCTTGATGAAAAGGTATATCTGGGATTGTCTAAACACTCAAACGAATCCTAATTTGAAAAAGTTGTTTCAAACTATTTCTATAAAAAGGATGATATAAGGCCCCAACATTGAACATTATGTTTTAGTAAATAATTTACTTTTTGTCACTTTGAGGATCATTCCTGCTATAGTGTTATAGAGACTTAGGCCATAACTCATATATAACAAAATAATAACATAAAAGTGGATAGTTAAAATTAGTTTCCATTTATATCATAATATAAATCATTCAAAGTAGTTCCTTAATTATTTTCATTGAAATTATACAAGAATTTCAACTTGACTTCTTACTTTCCCTTACCCACCCTTAAATCCTGGGAAAAGAAAATAATAACAAGGGATTAGAAAATATCTTAGTAAGGAATAAAAAACGTAGAAAACAATTAGTTCTACAAAAACATGAAAAATCATATAACTTTTACTATTATCTTAAATATTATTTGAGAATATTAAATAAAGTATTTTCAAATTAAAAAAACACACACTTTTTCCCAAAAAAAATCCATACAATCTATAGAAATAAATTATAACTTCTTTTGGTGACTTAGAGAATCATATTAATTAACCATTTCAAAAACCCTTTAATTAGGATAACTATATGTGTAATGTCCTAGTTCCGAAAGCCACCCAAAGGCGCCCCGTACCTGATTGGTCAGACGGCCTCAAGCGCATTTCCCTGCATGCAAGTGGCTGCTGACTATTAGTGAGGTCTTGAGTGTGATAGTGTGGAAACTATTCCCTCGTTAGCAGAGTACACAGCGGAAGAATAAAAAAGAAATAGCAGAAGAAGTAAACAACCATACAAGTGTAACAGCGGAAGAATAATGTAAAAAAAACAACTAGAGAACATAAATAAATGATGCATGATACATATGTCTAGATAACCAGCCAAACAAGTCACAATTTTGGAAATACAAATAGTGATAATCCAAAGTACAAAAGAAAAAGATAAATAGCTCCTCAGCATCGCAAGACTAAGCTTGGTCTCATGCTCTCCAGCTCCATAGCAAGTCAAGTACCTGAAGTAGAATGGCGCTTGGCCTTGTCTATACCTGCAACAATATAATCTGTTTGGGCCCAAAATCATGTCCCAAATAGGGTGTGAGACTAATCCCAGTAGTAAACCTCCCAAATATCTGTGCCTAATAGTCAGTGAATATATGGTAGTTAATGTACAGAAAACAGTAAATAGGAAAGTACTCAGTAGTAAACAATCCATAGTTTAAATATAAACAAACAACTAAACAAAGCGCTAAACACAAATAGGTATCCCTTTGAGAAATACTGACAATTATCCCCTCTGGTCTTACCTAACAAGTACAAGAAACCCTCTCGCCATCACACTCAGCCTAATCCCTCTGGTTCTGTATTTGAAGACTCTCTGAGGAAGCACCCACAGTCAATTCTCCTTATAGTATATGGTAGTCAATAAATCTCTAAGGAAGCTCACACAGTCTATTCCTCTTATAGACCCATGGTCATGAACTCTATGAAAAATATGACTCAGTCAATTCCCTTTATATCCAAGGTCGTTCATAGACTCTATGAGGAAGCACACAATGTCAATTCCCCTTATTGTCTAAACAGATCAGTAATAAAAATGAAAGACTTTCTGAGGAAGCTCACTCAGTAAATTCCCCTTATATTATAAATTATACAAGGACTATCTGAGGAAGGTTACTCGGTCCATTCCCCTTATATCCCAAAAGTGGTCCTTGGATCTCTCAGAAAGCTCACTCAATCAATTCCCCGTATAGCCCTAAGTCCTCAAAGACTCGCTGAGGAAACTCACTGGGTAAATTCCCATTATAGTCTTCTACACCAGGTTCTCACAGACCTATGAAGGTTAACGGGCATAGAAAGAAAATATGGAAAAAGTAAACCTACAGAACTACTTGGCTAATCAATCTAAAGCATATCAAGCTTGACAAACACAAACACTTCATCCTACAACAATAGGCACGGAAAATAGGTAAAGCAGCCAACGACTAAGAAGGACCAAACGGTCATAAACAGAACATGTGTGGGAAAAAAACATTAAAATCATAGCAATACACCCTATTCATATTCAAATACCCTCTACAAAAGAATTCAAGAATGGAAGGAAATCAACAGGGGTTAAACGGTAAACACGCAATACCTTGTTCAAGGGTATTGGTGGAATTTGCACAGAATACTCAAAGAATTTGAACAGAAAGGCACAAAACACCTACCTCGGTGTTATGGGATCTCTATATATGAACCTTGAAGCTTGAATCACCTTATAACGTTGAAGATCAACAAAAAAATCTTAAACATTCATCCTACGATATCTGAAGAGAGAAGAGAAATCAGAAGATGGTGCTCTAGGAGAAGATAGATATCACCTATATGATTCCAACGCAATAGACGGTGTTCAATTCAATGGATAGATGCATGCTCGGGGGTTCGTCAAAGATCTGTGGTCTTACGACGCTTCTGGATGCGACGAAAAAATAAGGGGGTTTTGTCGATTAGACACGACCCCGATGCATTTAATGAAAAAAGAAAGTACATGACGTTTACTTCTGAATTACATGGCATGTACTTGCCGTTTCCATACTCCTCTTTAGGCGGACTCCAAATCACCCCCACATGGTCGTGTGTGTGGCCACTACATGGCCAGAACATGACCTTCTATGGTGAGGTAGTACACGACATGTACTCATAATGTTCATGGCGTGTACTTAGAAAATTTACAGAATTTCCTCTTTTTCTCAAAAATGACCAGAAAAGAAAAAACATAACTGAAAAGAAGATTTGGGATCTTAAAAAATTCCCCCCTTAAAGAAATTCATCCTCGAATTTCCCTAGAGTGGCGTAGAAGAAGAAACCTCAAACAGTTCATGCCACTATGATCGTATGTCTGCCTCCCTCTCTCAAGTCTCGTCTTGTACTCGCCCGTGCTGCCAAAGCACCCATACCAAAGGAACAGAATGGCCATAGAGAACCTTCGTACTTTGATTCAAATTCATATTGGATTCTCCTCAGCTGACACATCCACTTCGAGCTCAGCCTCCTTGGGTTGAAAGACATGCGACGGGTCTGAAAAGTAACGTTGGAGCTAAGAAACGTGAAAAATGTCATGTATAGACTAGTTCCTCTAAGGTAACTACAACTGATAGGAAACTAGCGCAAATCATTCCAACACCTCAAATGACCCAATATAACTCGTTGAAATCATACCCTATCTCACAATCCTCTTCTTTCCCAACATCGGTGTAACACGTAGAAAAAAACCTGATCCCTGACCTCGAACTCCAGAGGTTGTCTCCACTGATCAGCATAAGACTTCTGATGAGACTGTGTAGTATCCATCCTCTTCTGAATCAAATTTATCTGCTCTATGGTCTCCTGAACAATATGAGGTCCCAGCAAAGCTGCCTCTCTTATCTTCAGCCAATATAAGGGTGATAGACATGGCCTACCATACAAAGAATCATAAGGTTCCATATGTATAGTTTCTTGAAAACTATTGTTGTATGAAAACCCCAAAAGAGGTATATGCTTATCCCAATAACCTCCAAAATATTGAATTCATTCTTGTAGCATGTGCTCAAGCACTTGAACTATACGCTCTGATCGACCATCTGTCTAAGGGTGGTAGGTTGTACACAAAAGTACCTGTATACCCAAATCCTTCTTAAGCCCCAGCCAGACCCGAGAAGTAAAATGTGCATCATTCTCTGCAATGATGGAGTGTGGAACTCCATGAAGACATATAATCTCTCATATGTAAAACCATACCATATCATCAACACTAAAGGACTTCTTATTTGGTAAGAAGTTTTCCACCTTCGTGAGTCTATCAATGACATCCCATAATTCATTATTCCCTCGAGGTGACCTCGGAAAACCGGTCATGAATTCCATCGTGATATCATTCCACTTCCACTTGGGAGTGGGTAACTCCCATAAAATCCTTTCTGGTCACTGATGATCCACCTTCACCTGATGACAAGTGGAACATCTCATAATGAAACCAGAAATATCCCTCTCCATACCTAGAAACCAATACTAATGGTGTAGATCACGATACATCTTGGTGATGCTAGGATGAACTACCCAAACTGAGGAATGAAAGTCCTGCATCATCTACTAATGTATGTCTTCTAGCACCCATATGCGCCCTTCGAAACTCAAGATCTCATCCTCACCTATGGTCCATCCAGGGATAGGCTCCTATCTTGACACACTTTTCCTTAGGACTAGGCCTTCAGAATCTGATAGTTTCCTAAGTCAAACATGATCAAGAATAATAGAGGTAACCTCTATAGATGATAGAAAAGTCTGCCTCTATCTCCCTTGCACCTCCAAATTCATCTCAGAGAATATAGTCATAATATTCCAATCACAACTGGCCACATGAATTGGTTGTTTCTATGTCCTCCTACTCAACACATCGTCCATTGTGTTTCCCTTCCCAGGTGTGTAGGAAAGCTCAATGTCAAACGACTGTAGGTACTAGACCAACCTCTACTGTCTTAAATTAAGATCATGCTATGTGAAGATGAACTTTAGACTTTTGTGGTCAGTGAAAACCAAAAAATTATCTCCCAAAAGATAATGTATGAAACCACATAGGGCATGAAAAATAGCTGGCAACTCCAGATCGTGCGTCGGGTAATTCCTCTCATATGGCCTCAATTGTCGAGACTTGTATGCAACGACTCCATATCCTTGCATTAGTATAGCTCCCAGCCCGATACATGATGCATCACAGTAAATAGTATAGCTCTTTCTCAGCTCCAGAAAGACTAGTATCAGTGATGAATTCCACCGGTCTTTCAGTACCTGAAAGGATGGCTCACAAAAATCTGACCATAAGAACTTTGCACCCGTCTTAGTAAGACCTGTCATTGGTGCTACTAAGATCGAAAATTACAGTATGAAACGATTGTATTATCCAGCCAACCCATGAAAACTCTGCACCTTAAAGAAATTCATTGGCTACACCCATGAAACTACAGCTCTCACTTTCTCTAGATCTACTGATACTCTTGCCTTTGAGATAACATGACCCAAGAAGTGAAAATGATCCCTCCAAAAGTGTTATTTTTAGATATTAGCATATAATTGATTCTCCCTTAGTGTACTCAAAATGATCTCAAGATGGGTAGTATGGTCGTGTCAACTGTGAGAGTACACCAAGATATTGTCCCCAAATACAACCATAAAGGAATCCAATTATGGATGGAACACTCAGTTCATCAGTGTAATGAAAACTGCAGGTGCATTCATGAGACCGAATGGAATAACCACATACTGATATAGACCATACCTTCTCTGGAAGGCTGTAAGAGGTATTTGTGATGGTCTAATATGAAAATGATGATAACCGAACCTCATGTAAATCTTAGAGAACACCTAGGATACTCAAATATGATCAAAGATATCATCAGTCCTCATCAAGGGATATTAGTTCATGACCGTCAACTAGTTCATATTTCGATAATCCACACAACGCCTAAGGGTACTGTCTGCCTTCTTCACAAACAGGACAGGAGAACACCAAGGAGAAGTACTGGGAATGACAAAACTCTTTTTCTGTAACTCCTCAAACTATTTCTTGATCTCCTTCAACTCTATTTTTGCCATCCTATAAACAGGAATGGACACTGGTGTTTCTCCTGGCACAAGCTCAATCTAGAAGTCTACCTCGCTCTCTAGAGGCAAACCTGAAAAATATTCCGGAAAGACATCTTTAAAACAATCCACCACTGGAGAAAATTCTAACTGTGAAGTCCCCTATTCATCCAGATATAGACTAGAAATATGGGATGTAACTCCTCCCAACCCATGACGATCGGGTCTCGCTATGCTTGTCTAGATGTCCCATTCGCCCCTATGAAGAAAAGACTCACCTTCTAGTGACGTGAAACTAACTCTACAAAAATAAAATTTGATGAATGCCAAGAATGGTACTAACCATTATATCCTAAGAATGACACCATAACATGTTATCTTTACGACATAGAAGTCCCATATGAAGTGACACCCACCAACCTGTAGAGGGCACTCCCTGCACTACAATACACTAGTCGTTCTAGTCCCCAGCAGTGTGTCTAGCATAAAGATATCGGTATAAGAAATGATGTAGAGCCTGAGGCTTTGAAAATTAGAAACATAGATAAATATATTAAAATCCCCTATCTCGAAAAGAGCTGAAGATAAAACTGAGGCAACTAGCATCGTACCTCGGACTGTAGAGGGTCCAGGATCCTACTCCTACTGGGTTTCCTCCACTGCAAAATTATGACCTATTTCATGACCTTGTGACCCTTCCTGACCACTCTGAGCCAATCCACCCTACTATCACTAAAGAACTGGCAACTAACTACTACAACCAGGACCTCCACCTCATCCTGAATGGTCAGAATAACTCCAGTTCCCATACTGGTGAGAAACTGGTGGCACTGCTACTGAACGCAGAGTCATAGAAGAACACCTATCACCAGCTGCTGGTGAGAAGAACTGACAAAAGCACTGAAGGTGACCCATCTTTCCACAAGATAGAAACTGTACTGGGAATCTCGGGCAACTTCTCCTCGTATACCCACTCTTCCCGTACTGGTAGCACACCACCTGGATACCAGAAGGTGCATCCCGCTTACTCTGATCTCCTCATGAAAGCTCTCTACAGTGCTTCCTTCTATCAGTAAGAGGAATACTAACATTGGATGTTGAACTTCCCTAGATCACTACTCCATAATCCCACATATTTCACTCTATGATCAGAACCTAGTTGACAATAATAGATATCAAAGTTAGCCTCGAGATGTTCACCTGCGATCGAATGTCGTGCCTGAGACCATCCTCAAACATTCATGGAAAGAAAAACTCATCACCTCCTAGAATAGGAATGAAATTTTGTAGCTCTGTGAGGTGAGAAGAATACTCCATAACAGTAAGAGCGCTCTGCTCCAGACTCATGACCTCTCAGGCTCGATTGGACCTCAAGGTATTCTGATAGAAGTAATCGTAGAAGATATGCCAAAACTCAACCCAAGCCATATTCTGCTGGTGTCCTACCTGTGAGAACACATCCCTTAACCTCTTGGTGGAGCCTCGGAGCATGTAGGTAGCAAGATTCACCCTCTTATCTAGAGGTATCTCTATATTTTCAAAAATCATTAGCGTTGATTCTAGCCATGACTCTCCAACCTAGGTTCCTCCATCACCAAAGAAAGTAGGAGGATGCTCTTGCTGAAAGACCCATTTCAATTATATCATTGACAGGGTAGGAGATGGTGCTCCCTGAATGGTCTACATCATCCACAAAAATCCCTCCCTGAACTTTGCATCAACACTTATGTGAAGAACAATGGATGGTGCCAAGGCTGGAACAACTGGAAGTTCCACTGGGAGTCCTTGATCGATCATGTCCAGTGTATGATCACTGCCTGAAAACTAGCGTACAACAGGAGGACGTCTCGGTGGCATGACTTTTCAAGGTCAAGCGCACACCTTAGATCAATATTATCAAGTACTAAAACTTGATTCCTAATAAAATAACGGGAGAAAAGAAACATGCAACTTTTACAAAACATGACTACATGGCATGTACAATTCCTACGTCGTGTATTCCATTAAGTAATTTACACAGGCGTGTACACCTGCCTAAAATGGTCGTGTAACACCCAAAACACATAGCATGTTGTCCTAACACACATCATGTACTTGAATCCTCTTCCCCTTCCTGAGACGTTATACATGGTCAGGCCACATGGCTCTCTAAAGACAAGATCACACAGTGTGTTCACGGTAGACACGGCGTGTACTATACAAGCATCCCCTGGACCATGTTGTTAGTGACATGGCCTAACAGACAGCTCACACTACACGACGTGTTCCAAATGGGTACGACATGTACGTGAATGGATAACACCAACTCGTATTGTTCATGGCACGGCCGGGTACCTAGGTCTAACTACAAGGCGTGTTCAATCCTGACACAACATGTATAGCTTAACGTTTATCCATCCGTGTTGTTAGTTACACGGGAGGACACATAGTCAACACTACACGGAGTGTTCTACTAGTACACGACATGTTTCCACTAGACTTTCCCCATCCTATGTCTCCGCCCACATGACATATGAAATTGTTAGAGACTACATTGCATGCACATAAAATACACGGCATGTACTTATGTAAAACATTTTCTTCTAGAAAAGAAGAACACATGGCATGTAGTCAAAACTACACATAGTGTATTCTTGGTTTTTATGGACAGTAAGCCTCAGAAGCTACTCTGGAACCAAGAAAAAAACTGAAATGAACATTTAAAGTGCCAAATTTTGATCGGTGAGGGCCCATACTCTCCTCGAATCAATGTTTGGAATCTTCTACATGCTGTAACAAGTCGAAAAAGTCAATGATCCACCAAATATTGGTCCATGAGGGCCTATAACACCTCAAAACCCAAATATTGGCGTTCATTAAAGAAAAACCTTACACAACCAATACCCTATCAAAACAGCAGGTATTCTTATCAGGGAATCTATAACAACAACATGCATATTCTAAAAAATGTCTATCATAATAACATGCAATCACTAATGCATCATAGATGGCATGGAAATAATGCATTACATGTTATTTCTAGAAACATCATGTATGGTGTATGAGATGGAATACCCTCATCTCATCGGGTTATGATAGAAATAGAACCTCAATAACGTTAATAGTAACAACACAAAACATGTGTGTCACCCAACAGAGAAAATCAAATCAACCATAAACTTTCCAAAATATAAGAAATTGTAATAAAAGATGTAGATTGGCTTTTCCCTATACACAGGTTAGCTACTCCCGGGAACATCTTATTACCATGTACATATTCCTTCCTATCTCAAGATAAAGGCTCCAAATGATAAATCAAGTGAAAATAATTCCTCTCATACAACTTTGTAACATCTTGATTTCAGAAGCCACCCAGAGGCGCCCCGTACCCTGTTGGTCACATGGCCTCAAGAGCATTTACCCGTATTCCAGTGGTTTCCGACTAGTAGCGAGGTCTTGGGTGTGATAGTGGGGAAACTATGCCCTAATTGGCATAGTACACAGAAGAAGAAAAACAAAATCAATAGTAGACGTAGTAAACATCCATAAAAGAGTAATAGTTGAAAGCTGAAGTAAAAAAATTTGGATCACGTATATAAACGATGCATGATACATATGTATAGGAAATAATCCAAACAAGTCACAATGCGGAAAAAACAAACAGTGCTAAACCAAGGTACAAAAGAAAAAGATAAATTGATTCTCAGCATTGCAAGCCTAATCTTTGTCTCATGGTCTCCTGCTCCACAGCAAGTCAAGTACCTAAAGTAGAAGGGCGCTTTCCCTTTTCTATACCTACAACAATATAATCTATTTGGGACCAAAATCATGGCCCAAATAGGGTGTGAGACTAATTGAAGTAGGAAACCACCCAAAGATCTATGCCTAACATCCAGTGAATATATGGCATGTAATGTACATAAAATAGTAAACAAGAAATTACTCACTAGTAAACAATCCACAGTTTCAATAGCAAGAAACAACCAAACAAGAATCTAAACAGAAACAGGTTACCCTATGGGAAATACTCACAGCCATCCCCTCTAGTCATACCTAACAAGTAAAAGAAACCCTCTGGGAAGCACACTTGTTCTAACCCCTCTGGTTTTGTATATGAATACTCTCCAAGGAACCACTCACAGTCAATTCCCCTTATAGTCTAAGGTAGTCAAGAACTCTCTGAGGAAGCTCACATAGTCAATTCCTCTTATAGCCCCATGGTCATGGACTCTTTGAGAAAGCTCACTCATTCAATTCCCCTTATATTCTAGGTCCTTTATAGACTCTCTGAGGAAGCACTCACCATCAATCCCCCTTATAGTCTAAACCGTTCATGAATAAAAATCAAAGACTCTCGGATAAAGCTCACTCGGTCAATTACCATTATAGTCTAAAGATAATAAAGACTCTATGAGGAAGCTCGCTCGGTCCACTAACCTTATATCCCCAATGTTTTCCTATGATCTTTGTTGAAGAACACTTGGTGAATTCCTCGTATAGCCCAAAGTGATCAAATACTCTCTGAGGAAGCATACTCGGTCAATTCCCATTATAGTCTACTACACCAGGATATAATTTCCTTGTGTAGGTCAACGAGAAAAATCAATACAATATGACTAAAGTATACCTACATAAATACTTGGATAATCAGTCTACAACATATCAATCATGTCAAAACACAAACTCTCCATCCTACAGCAATAGGTAGGGAAAATAGATAAAGTAGCCAAAGTCTATGCAGGACCAAACGGTCGTAAATAGAACATGCATGGGAAAAACACATCCAAAGCATAGAAATCGACGCTGTTCATATCCAAATAACCTCTTAAAAAGCATACAAGCATCGCATGAAATCAAAAGGGGTAAAACGGTAAACACACAATACCCTGTTCAAGGGTATTGGTGGAATTTCCACATAATACTCAAAAACATTGAACGGAAAGGCACAAACCACCTACTATGGTGTTATTGGATCACTATATATGAACCTCGAAGATTGAATCTCCTTAGAACGTCGAATATCTACAAAAACGTCTAAAACATTCCACCCACGATATCTTATGAGAGAAGAGAAATGAGAATATGGTGTTCTAGGAGAAGGTAGAACTCACATATGTGATTCCAAAACAACTGATGGTGTTCAATTTTGAGGATGGACACACGCTCAAGGTTTCGTTGAAGATTTGTGGTCACACGACACTCCTAGATGAGATGAACAAAGAAGGGGGTGTTTCTGTCAATTAGACGTTACCCTGGGGCATTAAATGAAAAAAAAAGAATGTAAACGGGGTGAACTTTTGAAGTACACGGTGTGTACTCGCCATTTCCATACTTTTCTTTATGCGGCCTCCAAATCCTCCCCACACGATCATTTATGTGGCCACTACACGGCCAGCACACGACCTCCTACTGTGAGCCAGTACATAGAGTGTACTGATAAAGTACATGGTGTGTACTTAGAAATTTTCCAGAATTTCCTCTATTTCTAAAAAAAATACCAAAAAAGGGAAAACATGTCTGAAAAGATGATTCAGGTTCTTACAAACATCCCCCTTAAAGAAGTTCATCCAAGAATTTCTGTAGCGCAGCGTAGAAGAAGAAACCCTGAATAGTTCTATCCATTATGATTGTATGTCTTCCTCCCTCTCCCAAGTCTCATCTTATACTCACTCGTTCTCCAAAAGAACCCATACGAGAGGAATAGACTGGTCATAAAGAACCTTCATACTTCGATCTAGAATCTTGATAGGATACTCCTCAAATGACTCATCAGCTTCATTCCCAACCTCCTCAGGTTGAAAGACATGAGATGGGTATGAAAAGTAACATCAGAGCTAAGAAATGTCAAAAACATCGTGCATGGCTAGGTACCTTTGAGGTAACTGAAACTAATAGGCAACTGGCCCAAATCTCTCCAACAACTCAAATTGCCCATTGTAACTCGTCCAAAGCTTAACCTCTCTCCTAATCCTCTTATGTCCCATCCTCAGTGTGACACATAGGAAAACCTGATCCCAGACCTCGAACTCTAGAGGTCGTCTCCACTGATCAGCATAAGACTTTTGATGAGATAATATAGTAGCTATCATCTTCCGAATCAACTCTATCTTCTCTATGGTATCTTAAACAAGATTAGGTCCCAGAAAAGTTGCCTCTCCTGTCTCCAGCCAACATAAGGGTGATCAGCATGACCTACTGTACAAAGACTCATAAGGTTCCATCGGAATAGTTACTTGAAAACTATTATAGTAGTAAAACTCCACAAGATGTATATTCTTCTCCCAAGAACTTACAAAACCCATAATACATGCTCGGATCATGTCCTCAAGCAACTGAATCATATGCTCGGATTGGACATCTTTCTAAGGGTGGTAGGTTGTACTCAAAAGTTCTTGTGTACCTAATGCATTCTGAAGCCCCAGCCAGACCCAAGAAGTAAAACGTGCATCCCTGTATGAAATGATGGAGTGTGGAACTCCATGAAGACGTACAATCTATCAGATGTACAACCATTCTAGATCATCAAAAATGAAGGTCTCCTTGATCGTCAATAAGTGAGAAACCATTGTGAGTCTTTCAATGACAACCTATACTGCATCATTCCCTTGAGGCGACCTCGACAAATTGGTCACAAAGTCCATCACGACATCATTCCACTTCCACTTGAGAATGGGTAACTACTATAAGAGCCTTTCTGGTTGTCGATCCTCCACCCTCACCTAATGACAAGTGTAACACCTCATAACAGAACCAATAATGTCCCTCTTCATACCTGGCCACCAATACTGATAGTGTAGATCAAGATACATCTTGGTGACACCCGGATGAACTGCCCAAACTGAGGAATGAAAATCCCGTATCAGCTCTTCACGTAAGTCTGTTGGCACCCATACGCGCCCCAAAAAACACAAGATCTCATCCTCCCCTATCACCCATCCAGGAATAGAGTTATCTCATGACACACCATCTCTTAGGACTAAGCCCTTAGAATCTGATAGATGCCTTATTCGAACTTGATCAAGAATAGTAGAGGTAATAGCTACAAACTATAGAAAAATATACCCATGTCTGTCATGAATCTCCAAATGAATCTTAGAGAACTGAGTCATAAGGTACCACTCATTGCTGGCCTCCTGAACTGCCTGTATCGTAGTCCTCCTTCTCAATACATCATCCACTGCATTACCCTTCCCAGGCGTGTAGTCATGCTCAAAGTCAAAGTATTGTAGGTACTCAAACCACATTAGTTTTCTTAAATTTAGATCACGCTGAGTGAATATGTACTTGAGACTTTTTTGGTTGGTGAATACCACAAAATTCTCTCCATTAGTTAATTTCTCCAATAGTGTAGGGCATGAACGACAACTGCAAACTCTATATCGTGTGTCAGGTAATTCCTATCATGTGGCCTCAACTGCCAAGACCCGTATGCAACGACTCCATCTCTCTGCATTAGCACAACTCCCATACCAATACATGATGCAACATAGTAAATTGTATAGATCTTGCCCGACTCTAGCAAGACTAGTATTGGTGCTGTAGTCAACCTCTTTTTCAGCTTCTGAATGGCTGACTGACAAGAATCTGACCATGAGAACTTCATAGAATTCTTATTCAAACCCATCAGTGATGCAGCTTAGTGAAAAAAGCCCTGTATGAAATTATGTAGTATCCATCCAGCCCTAGAAAACCCCACACCTCAAAGAAGTTCTTCTGATGATCCTAGTAAACTACAACTATCAAATTCTTTGGGATCTACTGATACTCCTGCCTCTGAGATAACATGACCCAAGAAATGAATTTGATCCCTCCCAAAGTGGCATTTTGAGAGCTTAATATATAACTGATGCTCCCTCAGTGTACTCAAAATTATCTCAATTTGGGTAGCATGGTTGTGTAGAGTGTGATAGTACACCAAGATATCATCCACAAAAACAACCACGATGGAGTCCATGTATGGATGGAACACTCGGTTCATCAGTACCATAAAAATTACAGGCACGTTCATGAGACTGAATGACGTTAACATATACTCATATAGACCATACCTACTTCGAAAGGTTGTAAGAGGTATATCTAATAGTTTAATGTGAAACTGATGATAACCGGACCTCAAGTCAATCTTTGAGGACACCCGGGCTCCTCGAAGCTAATCAAAGAGATCATCAATCCCCAATAAAGGATATCGTTTCTTGACCATCAACTGGTTCATCTTCCGATAATCCACACAAAGCCTAAGGGTATTATTTTCCTTCTTCGCAAACGAAATAGGAAAACCCCAATGAGAAGTAGTAGGTCGGATAAAACCCTTTGTCTACAACTCCTCCAACTGTTTCTTGAGCTCCTGAAACTTTGGTATAGCTATCCTATAATGAGGAATGGACACCAGTGCCGCTCCTGGAACAAGCTCAATCGAGAAGTCTACCTCACTCTCTAGAAGAAAACATGAAAATTCCTATGGAAAGACATCTCTGAAACAATCCACCACTGGAGGAATGTATAACAATGAAGTCCCCTAGTCATCCAGATAGAGATGAGAATTCTAGGTTGTAACTCCTCTCAACCCATGATGCTTGGGTCCCGCTCTGCTTTCCTGGATGTACCATTCGCCCCTATAAAGAAAAGTTTCACCTTCTGGGGACATAAAACTCACTCTATAGAGATAACAGTCGACGACTGCCTGAAATGGAATTAATCAGTCCATCATGAGAATGGAATCATATCATGAAATATCTAGGACATAAAGATCCCATATGAAGTGACACCCATCAACCTGTAGAGGGAAATCCCTGCACCGACGTACACTAGTCGTTATGGTCCCCAACGGTGTGTCTAGCATCAATATATCAGTAAAGGAAAAGATGCAGAGCCTGAGGCTCTCCACAGTAAAAATAGTGATAAATCTATGGGAACTCCCTGTGTCAAAAAGAGCTAAATTTAAAACTAAGGAAACTAGGATTGTACCTCGAACTATAGAGGGTCTGAGATCCTACTCATGTTGAGTCTGCTCCACTGCAGTAGTATCACCTATGTTGCGGCCCTGTGACCATGCATGGATACTCTGAGCAGATCCAACCTATTCCCACTGAATAACTGAAGACAAACTACCATGACCATGACCTCCACCTTAGCCTGAATAGCCGGAAGAACTCTGGTTCCAAGACTGGTGAGAAACTGGTGGCACTCCTCCTGAATGCGGAGTCATAGAAGAACACCTGTCACCAGCTGCTGGTGAGAATAATTGAAAAAGGTTCTTAAGGTGACCTATATTACTGCAAGATCGGAACTCCACTAGGTCTCTCGGGTAACGTGGTCTCATTTTCCCACTCTTCCTACACTGGTACCACACCAACTGACTACCAGAAGATGCATCCTGCCTACTCTGATCTCCTCACGAAAGCTCCATGTGGTGCTTCCTCCTATCAGTATAAGGAATACTAACTCTAGATGTCAAACTGCCTTGGATAAATGCTCTAGAATCCCTCAGATTACACTTTATGATTAGTTCCTGGTTGACAATAGAAGATATCGAAGTCAACCTGAAGATGTTCACCTACGATCGGATGTCATGCCTAAGACCATCCTCAAACTTCCATGAAAGGAAAAACTCATCACCTCCTGGATTAGGCATGAAACGCTACATCTTTGTTAAGCGAGGGGAATAATTCATAACAGTAAGAGTACCCTACTATAGTCTCATGAGCTCTCAGGCTCGATCGACCCTCAAGGTCTATGGATAGAGGTAATCATAGAAGATACACCGAAACTCATCCCAAGCCGTATTTTGCCGGTGTCCTGCCTATGAGAACACATCCCACCACCTATTGGGGGAGTCTTAGAGAATGTAGGTAGAAATATTCACCCTCTTCTCTAGAGGTATCTCTAGATGTTTGAAAATCGTCAGAGTGATTTCTAGACATGACTCTACAGCCTGGGGTCCTCCATCCCCTGAGAAAGTAGGAGGATGCTACTAGTAAAAGACCTGTGTCAATTCTGTCATAAATGGGGTAGGAGACATCAATCCCTGAAAGGTCTATATCGTCCTAAAAAATCCCTCCCAGAACTTTGTATCAGCACCTATGTCAGGTATAATGGCTGGTGCCAAGGCTGGCACAACTGGAGGATCCGCTGGGAGTCCATGATCAGCCATGTCCGGAGTCTGATCACCGCCTGGATATTAGCATACAACCAGAGGGTGTATCGGTGGAATGAATCTTCAAGGTCAAGAGAACACCTTAGATAAATATTATCAAGGACTAAAACTAGAAGTATAAGAAGAGAACAAGAGAAATAAAACATTCGAGTTTTACAAATCATGACTACACAGTGTGTACAATTCCTACACGGTGTGTTCCCTTAAGTCATTTACATGGGTGTGTACACTTGCCTAAACTGGTCGTGTAACAACTAAAACACCTGGAATGTTGTATTAACACATGGAATGTACTTGAATCCTATCCCCCTTCTTGATTCCTTCTATACATTCAAGCCACAAGGCACTCCTAAGATAAGATCACACAGCGTGTTCACAGTAGACACGGCGTGTACTAAACAAGATTCACCTAGCCCGTGTTGTTAGGGACATGGCCTAACACACGGATCACACTACACGGCATGTTCCAGATTGACACGGCATGTACGTGAATGGATAACACCGACCCGTGTAGTTCGTTTCATTGATGGGTACCTGGTTCAGACTACACGGCGTGTTCAATCCTGACAAGGCGTGTATAGCTTAATGTTTATTCGTCTATGTTGTGAGTTACACGAGCAGACATAGGGTCAACACTAAATGACATGTTCTACCAGTACATTGCGTGTTTCCACCAGAATTTCCTCATCCTGTGTCTCTGCCCACATGTCCTATGACACGGTTAGAGACTACATGGCGTGTACAAAAAGTACACGGTGTGTACTTAAGAAAAACAGTTTCATCCTGAACAGAAAAACACATGGCGTGTAGTAAAAACTACACAGCGTGTATTCTAGGTTTCTTCTGGCAGTAAGCCTCAGAAACTACTCCAGAACATAGAAAAACACTGAAACAAACATTGACAATGCCAAATTTCGATTTTTGAGGGCCTATACTCCCCAAGAATCAAATTTTGGCATATTCTACATGATATAAAAAAAAGGAAATGATCCAATAAATATCTGTCCAGGAGGGCCCATGACACCACAAGAACCAATGTTTTACGTCCATTCAAGAAATAACTCACACAACCAATACCCTATCAAAAAAGCAGGTATTCTTATTGAGGCATCTATCACAACAGCAAGCATATTCTACACAAGTCTATCACAACAACATGAAATCGCTAATTCATCTTATATGGAATGTCAAGAATGCATGACATGTGATTTCATGAAAGTTCCTATATGATGTATGAGATTGAATACCATTATGTCATTGGGTTGTGAGAGAAATAGAACCTCAATAACATCATCTGTTATAGCACAAAACATGTACGTCACCCAGTAGTGAAAATCAGATCAACTGTAAACTAGAAAAACTCGAAGAAATTGAAATAAACAAGTTAGATTGGATTTTCCCTATAAACCAATTAGCTACACCAGGGCACAACTTATTAAATATTACCTATTCCTTCATACCCATAGAGAAAGGCCCCAAATGGTATATCAAGAGAAAATAATTCCTCTAATACCACTTTGTACCGTCCTGGTTCCGGAATCCACCCAGTGGCACGCTATACACGGTTCGTCACATAGCCTCAAGTGCATTTACCCTCATTCCAAATGTTGCTGACGAGTAGTGAGGGATTGGGTGTGATAGTGGGGAAACTATGCCCTCATTGACAGAGTACACAGTAGAAGAAAAACAAAAGCAATAGAATAAGCAGTAAACATCCATACAAGAGTAAAAGCGGAAGACTGAAGTAAAAACAACTGGAGCACATATATAAAAGATGCATGATACATATGTCTAGAAAAGCATCCAAACAAGTCACAATGATGAAAATAAAAATAGTTCTAAACTAATGTACAAAAGAAAATGATAAAAAACACCTCAGAATCACAAGCCTAATCTTGGTCCTATGCTCTCCACCTCCACAGAAAGTCAAGTACTTGAAGTAGAAGGGCGATTTCCCTTGTCTATACCTGCAAAAATATAATCGGTGTGGACCCAAAAGCATAGCCCAAATAGGTTGTGAGACTAATACTAGTAGGAATACACCTAAAGATATATGCCTAATAGTTAGTGAAAATATGTCATGTAAAGTACAAAAAATAGTAAACAAGAAATTACACAGTAGTAAACAATCCACATTTTCAATATCAAGAAACAGCTAAACAAGAAACTAAACAGAAACAGGTAACCCTCTAGGAAATACTCACAGTCATCCCATATGGTCCTACCTAACATGTACTAGCAACCCTCTGGGCATCACACTAAGTCTAACCCCTCTTCTTCTGTATATGAAGACTCTCTGAGGAAGCACTCACAATCAATTCCCCTAATATTCTAAGGTAGTTTGGAACTCTTTGGGGAAGCTCACGTAGTCAATTCCTCTTATAGCCCCAAGGTCAAGGACTCTTTGAGGAAGCCCACATAGTCAATTTCCCTTATAAACCAGGACATTCATAGAATCATTGATGAAGCACTCACCATCAATTCCTCTAATAGTGTAAACACTTCCAGAATAAAAATCAAAGACTCTCTCAAGAATCTTACTCGGTCAATTTACCTTATAATGTAATTAGACAAGGACTATCTGAGGAAGCTCACTCGGTACATTCCCTTTATAGAGACAAAGTGACCTAGGCTCTCTGAGGAAGCTCACTCGGTCAATTCCCCATATAGCCCAAAGTGCTCAAAGACTCTCTGAGGATGCTCACTCGGTCAATTCCCCTTATAGTCTACCACAGCAGGAACTCACAGCCCTGTGTAGTTCAACGATAATAGCAATATAATATGGCCAAATTAAACCTAAAAAACTACTTGTAAGATCAGTATACAACATATAATGCATGTGGAAGCATAAACTCTCCATCATATAGCAACAGACATGGAAAATAGGTAAATCGTCCAAATGCTAAGCAGGACCAAATGGTCATAAACTGAACATGCATGGGAAAAACACATCCAAATCATATAAATCAACCCTATTCATATCCAAATAACCTCTACACAAGCATACAAGTATAGAAGGAAATAAAAAAGGGTAAAATGATAAACACACAATACCCCGTTCAAGGGTATTGGTGGAATTTACACATAATAATCAAATACATTGAACGAGAAAGCACCAAATACCTACTTTTTTGTTATGGGATTTCTATATGTGAACCATGAAGCTTGAATCTACTTATAAAATTTTTGATATACAAAAACTTCAAAAATGTTCAACCCATGATATCTCACGAGAGACGAAAAATTAGTAGATGGTGCTCTAGTAGAGGAGAGAACTCACCGATGTGATTCTAATGCAACCAAAGGTGTTTAATTCAGAGGACAGACACAAGATCAGGAGTTCGTTGAAGATTTCCATTCATACGACGCTTTTGGATGAGACGAACAAAGAAGGGGGTGTTTCTATCGATTAGACGCAACCCCAGTGTGTTTAATGAAAAAAAAGTACACAACTTGTACTTTTGAAGTACACCGCATGTACTCGCCGTTTCCATACTCCGCTTTAAGCGGCCCCTAAATCACCCCCACATGGCCTTGTGTGTGGCCACTACACAGCCAGCACATGGCTTCTTGTGGTGAGGCAGTACACGATGTGTACTCATAAAGTACATGGTGTGTAATTAGAAAATTTGTAGAATTTCGTTTTTCCCTAAAAAACGAATAAAAAATGAAAAACATACCTAAAAAAGATCTAGGTTCTTACTATATGACTGAATTCCAATGTTTTAATTATCCAATGCAATGAAAATCTATAATTAGGCACCTCCTTCATATATGCTTTATTGGGATCACATGTGAGATTTAATGGGGATGAAACCATATTATAAGATATATGAGGGTTACCTATTTTCGTGAGATATAATGGGTTTTTACCATTCAAATAAGCTATATCGGGCCCAAATGTGAGCTATAATGGGACCAGGTCCTTTGTATATACTATATTGGGATCACCCATTTTATATAATTCTCAAAAACCATAACAATAATAAAAAAATAATTATTTCACCTTTTTATCATAAAAACCTTATTGAAATACATTTTTAAACCCATATTAAAAATAATTCTGGATAAAAATACATTTTTCCATTTAAAACCCAAATTTCAAAACAAAATACCTATTTCTTCTATAAACCCATTTTCAATAAAAAAATAACCAAAAAATGAAGTGGATTTTTATCTAAATAAAAATGAATGATTTAAAGAGAATCTATAATTAAATTAATGGTAATGAAGGGAAAAGTCATCTTTGTCATGTATATTAGCAAAGGAACATTCATCTTATCATTTGTCAAAACATTTTGTATAAAACATAAAAAAAATATCCATTCAAAAAAATTGAAAATAAAGTAAAAAAGATCAATAAAATATAATATATATATATATATATTCCCATTAAAACCTTCATAAAATTATTTTGAAAACATAGAATTGAATTAGAACATTTGTAATTAAAACATTAAAATAGATGTTTTCATTATAATAAAGTCCCTTATCAGATTGTAAATATTTAAATAATAAATTAATTGAAAGGATGACATAAAAAAATTAAATACCAACATAATATAGAAAATAATGATATAAAATTTCAATGGGGATTTATATAAACCTTAAAAAAAATAAATGTGCTTGACATTAAGATATGCCTCAATGAAATGAGATTGAGATATAGTCCCTTACCAAATCACTAATTTTTGTATCATAATCCACATGAAATATATATCATCTAATAGATATATGAACCCCAATAGTTTTCAAAAGACTTATCATATTATACATTAATGGTTAGTATAGATTCCATAAAAGTGGGTGGTGAATGTGGAATGAGTCTCACATATGTACAAAGTGAGATGGGAATCCCTTACCTTGGGTCTGACTTTTTATGTGTGTATTTTTATTTATTAATAATCAAATTATGTTAATTATTTAATTTATTTGTAATAATTTTTTTATGTTTAGTATTAATATTATTTCAACTATTAATATGTTATATAAAATTACTTAGTAATCTAAATTTATGTGAGATGTTTTTACTGTATGTAGCTTGTGTGTCAAAAAAAAATTCGTAGGTCGACAATGGTCAATGAAGCCATTATTTATAAATTTATAGAATAATAATCAATACATAAATAACATATTAATTCTTTAATTATAATTATATATATCATTCTTGTGATTTTGTGATGAAAAAAGTGGAAACAAATCACTTTGAGGAGGTGGTTGTCCAAACATCCACAAACAACGTTATTAGTTTCCTAGTGTGTGAAAAAAGATAAGAAATAAAGTGATAAATTATATTTAAATAAAGATAATAATTTCGTTTATATTATAAATATTTCATATATATCACACATATTCATAGATTTCCTCTTATACCCTTACATGTAACAAGTTAGTGAATAATGTGTTGCATCACTTCATGAGGATGTAGTCCGTCGTACATGCAAGTGACGTTATCATATATCAAATGGTATAGACTATAAAAATTTTATACATTATATAATGACTAAAAATGTTTGAATATTTTATAAATATCTAAAATATAATATATAAACGTAATTTAAATCATTATTCTCATCCTTTAAATGTGATAATAGAGAAACAAAAGACATCGGTTCAGGAGGTGGTAGTCCTCTGTAGACACAAATGATTATTTTTTAACCCATTTGATGGAAGTGTGTGGTATTTTAGTATGAAAAAATAACATAACAAAATAATATTATATTTAATATAATTAGGTTTTTATATAATAATTATATAAGAATAATTTAAGGGGTTTGATAAATAAAGAAAACAAAAGTGACTGTTGATAAACATTACCAACTCTTTAGATTACTCATTTTGGTTTTCATGACTGGGCATAATTGATTAGATTTATACCCAAATTTAGGATTATATAATTATATTAGTTAATTTTACAAGTTATTTTTGATTTTCAAGTCTGAACAAAATTATTTTGAAGGTGCCAAGAGAGGATAATATGTGGTGGCCTCTTATAAGTGGGGAAAATGACACACTTGGTATTTTGAAATGAATGATAGGTGGACCGACTTTTTTACCTACAAAAAGATAAAAAACTGAAAAACTATAAATTATATTGTATTAGGTATAAATATTTCCAACCAATGGGTTTTTTTTCAGGTATAGGGTCATTTTTACACCTTATATTCTATGTTGAACCTCAAATTAAACTACTTTTTACCTTAAATTTAATACTTAATTTTAATTATTTATACTAATACCTTTTCTAAAAAATTAATATTACCATATTATACATTAAAATTTACTAATTATAAAAATATAATATCCTTTTTTCTGAATTAAATTTACATAATTGTAAAAATTAATTTAAATTTGATCGTGTAGGTAAAATGAGATAATGAGTTCTTAAAGAAAAAATTTCAAAATATTGAAATATTTTCATACCTAAATTCATTATTAAATTGATCCCAACTTTTTTAATTGGATTAATGGATGTATTATTTAACTAATATAACATTAAAACAAAATAAAAATATAAATTATCATTTTAAATTATTTAATCAAAAAGGATGTTTTTAATTATTGGTCCCTATTTTTCAGAATACAACAACAAATTAAACTTCATAAAAAAATACAAAAAAACAGCAAAAGATAAATTATATATTAAAAATTAATAAATTAAGGTTATTATTTCAAATTAAATTTATAAATTTTTTAAAAATCATTTTTAGAATTAGTGCAACATAAATAGGCGACAAAACTATTTTCTAGAAAAAATACAATTTTGAAGAGTAACATTTGATTTATTATAATCTATTGTCTAGAAAAAACTTAGTCTGAATTTTAATTTTTTGATTCAATATATTATATATTATTTTTTTAAATTCAATCACTGAAATTATTTTCGTTACTTTATGGAGGTGAGACGTGGTTTTGGGTATAAAAAATAGTTTTTTAGAAAATGATTCCCTTTGTTTACAGATGGTTTTTCTTTATATAATTAATTAGTCACCATGGAATTAATTATATAAATATATATAAATAATATATTTTAAAAAGATAGTTAACCCAAATAATACCCTCTAATTTAGTAGTTAGGATATAACAATTATATTAAATAATAATATTTTAACAATATTTCACATTTCATTTAAAATCATTATTGTGTGTAACACAAGGTAAAATCGGTGTTCTGTGTTGAGAAACTAAACATAGTGTTTCATGTAATTGAATCATTTGAAGAAAATAAAATTATTCTAATAATAAGTGTATTGTAAATTCTCGGGGTTTTACATTCTAGGTTCAATGTTGAATGTAATTTACACTATGAAACATAATTTTCATCCTTTAAAATCTCATGTTTCTATAGTTTAAATTCCAAAACAATAGTATTATAAAATCTTAATATGTATAGATACTACTTGATGTCATTATAGAAATATTGTACCCCCTGTGATCCAATGCATGAGGCTAGTGCACATGGAATATTACTGACCTATGACATTCATAAATTTGAAAAAACTAATTTAATTAATAAAATATGAAGCGTCTCCCTTAGGGGTTATCCTAAGAAAACACATAGAACCATAAACATTCATATATACTATATATAAGGTGAGACATACCACTCAACCTTTGAGATGATTTCTTGTTATTTTTAGAGGGTCAACAATAGTTTACAATTCCCATCCAAGATCACTTGAGACATAAGATGATCATATCTCAGAAAAAAATATAATTATTCTTAATTACATTATAAATAATTAAACAAAACTCAATAAAAAATAAAAAAAAATTAAATTCAAGGTCATAAATCCTAAAACCCTACAATTTGATCTCATCACACCATAACTATGACCTAATAATCACAAACACCATACGACCCTTCCTCAACATTGAACTGGGAATATGCCCTAAGCAATGATATCATGAAAAAAATCCATGAAATTTAATTTATTCTTTAAACCATTAGAAATTCACCATGATAACATATATCAATGAAATAATATCTGGCGAAGTGTAGAATTTTTTTTACATCACCCGATTTATAGGCAGAGTGAAATCCCTAACTATAGTATCTAATTCCAACATGCTTTAGTGGAATTAGGACAAAAAATCCTGACAAGTGAATCCAATATGGTAGGAAGAAGTATAAGGAAACAATGGAGGCTAAATGAGTAAATGTATTACATGATGTCTTTTAATTCACCTAACCATGTTTTATTTTTACAATGAATAGGGGGGATCTCCCATGGGGTAAGTAATAAAGAGTAGTGTGCTCGTGAAGGAGGTCGATGGGTGAAATTTGGTAGAATAAGGGGTAAAACCCATTGAGTTTTAGTCGAGAAAAAAAATGTGATTTTGGCCTTTCTAATGATGATCATTTTTAGGGTTCATTGTTTGGAAAACCATGCACATGGTTTCCTCTTACGATTTACAAACCATATTCCAACTGTGTAGATCTACTTCCCCCATGAACATCTACCTTGCATGGTTACAACACATGGTTAGGAAAAAGATGACCTAATCAAGAATGTCTGCCAAAAACCTCTACACCAAATCTCAATGTTCTCTATTCCCCCCTCTCATTTTTAAAAAACTGCATGCCTTTATAAAATTTGTTATGTTTTTAGTCCTTATGGCAATCTCTAATTGGGGGCCAATCATGAGTCATATGGTTTATTTTTCCAAAAATACTTCTCTTATCCCTAAATCCCTAAAATTAACCCAAAACAATAGAACCACTTTATGAGACTCAACCCCCATCGAAAAAAATTTCTTTAACGCATTCCAAACCATCAAATTTTTATTCTGAATATTTGATAAAAAATTACCCATCTAGCAATTGAAAATTAAAATTCCTTAAAACATGTCCATATTTGAAAAACAAAGGTTATTACAACCTAATTTATATAAAATGTGTATATTGTTAATTTTTATATGCACATGTCACTTAATTAGATTTATCCTATTATATTTATTTGTTTCTTTATCAGGAAAATCAATATATACCTTACTTTTTAGTACCCTATTAACACTTTCGAAAATATTATACAGGCATTAGAATTCCTTTATAAACTATTATATTATGACATGTGATATCTATTAATTAATATATATTATATGTTACTTAATTTTGTAATAGATAACTTCTATTTGAAAAACCATTAATATTTCTCTAATAAAACTTTAAATTCTTCATACAAAAAAATATTACACTATCATAGAGTAGTAACCAACAACATTGATAGAGGGTTGGGCATTCATTCGTGCAATATATTTGTTGATACAATGTATAAATTTATTATTTCATAAATTAAAACATAATGTTATTAATTCATGTTCATCAATTTTAATATAAAAAATAGTATTCTTTTATAAGATAATTATTTTATTAGTCGAGTGTAATAAATATACATTATCATGATAGTATATTGATTAAAAATGAAATTTCTTCAACAATTATGAAACATAATGAAATTATTCAGGACACATAACCAAATACTTATGGTTCATGATCAGTTCACGATCAGTAATTGATATTAATATAAGTAATTTTCAGTTAATTATAGATAATGATGACACTATAGATAATATATTTATCAATGAATATGATATAATGTAAAATGATGAAATTAAAATGTTAGGTGAATTGATTTATATGGATATTGATATATAGATAAAATGGAAGTAATAAAAATTAAAATAAATTTGCAAAGTGTATTATAATTGCATTAAATTACAATTTTTTTTAATTTGATATTCTCTATATGATTGTCAATAATCATTATTTTTATCTTTTTGTTTTTCTTCAAATGTAATGTAAGGATTTTCAGGTTTTTCATACGGTGGCCAATGATACCATTCTAGTTGATGACTAAGATGTTCTCTCATATAGTTTATATGGCGAAGATGGTGGCAGTGACATCTATTAATTGAGGAGTTAGACCACTACTAGGTATATTATTTAAAAACAATATTCTTAATTAGTACCCATTTCATAATATTTACCCATATATGAAGAATTAATATAACATTCATTTTTTTCAAAAACTAAATATATTATTATCAATCATATTTTAACTATATAAATATAAATTATTTTCATTGAGTTTTTTAGGAACACTTTTTTATCTTCATGTATTTAATGGGATCAAAACCCTATCAATTTTAAATATTTCATATTTGATCATTGACTTATACACAGACATTAAATGATTTTTTCTACAAATGTATTATTTTTATAAATCAATTTTGTGAATGTTAATGTAGGTTCTTGGTATCATATTATGGATTCATGGGAGGAATTCATTTTTCACCTCTCTTGTCAGTGTTTTCTCATAAAATTATAATTAGAGAAATATAGGTATCTTCTTCAACTAAATATGATGTGTTTTTCTTGACTCAAACTGACTAATTTTCATCTCAATTATGAGAAATATGTACACCTACTGGATAAATTTGTCTTTAAGGATGAACTTATTTATAGGCACATAGAGTCATTCATTCTAGATATATCTCATAAAGTTGATTCATGAATTTGGTCATGAATTTCAATTGATGCAATATATGAATCATTATTGTAACAGTCCTAGGGGTTAAAAATATATTGAAATGCATTAATCATTGATTCTATATGAAAAAAAAATTTCAATAAAGAGATATTTATAACCTATCAGTTGAACATAATATTTCTACTTCTACAATTTTAATATTGAAAAATGGATATACATGGTTGCGATCAGTAAGATATTTAGAGTGTGAAAAGATAAATTTAATTTCTTTTCAATAGTAAATTTAGCCTCATGAATAACAAATCAGCCCTTATAAATAGTAATATGGCTCTTATGAATATGTAATCCTCCAAATGAATAGTAACCTAACCCATGAATCTATAAATATAATTTAGGAATTTTATAAGTGAAAATTTGATCATAGTATAAGTTTTGGTATTTTTTTAAAGTCATTAATATTCAATTAAAATTTTATGATTAATTTAATAATTTAAATGAAATTTTATTTTCATAAAATGTAATCATAATTAATTATTTTATTGTATTATGGTTATATGAAAATTTTATGATACATTAAGTAATTTTCCAAAGTGTTTTAATATTAGTTATAATTTTAAAATTAATGTTTTTTTCAAATAAATTATGATTTTTTAAAAATTAAAATTTTCAAATTTTGAAAATTATTTTTAAAAAATGGAGGTAATTTTTTAATTAAACACTTCGTAAAATGGTTTGGGAAATTTGTGGGATTTATCTGAAATAGAAGAATTTTTTTGTGAATAGTGAAATACAAAAATTTACAAAATAAGCTAAATAAATGAATTATTGAGTAATGGATGATGTTATGCTGAGGTAAGAACCTTTGGTTAGAAATAACATGCTATATTTACTATTTTTATTCATAATAATCAAGACTATTCATAGTCTGGATCCAAAATAATAAACTAATTATTAAAGTAATGGAAATGCCTCCTCTCCTCTACTTTAAATACCATATTCAACCCCCTCTTCTCCTGACACCTCTCAATCATTGATCATTGACTACAATATTCTCAATACTCTTCATAAGGATATTACCTACTCCCAAGACCTTATGGTATCTCTAGAAGGCCCAAACCAAAGGCCTTAGGGAATATCTTCAGGAGATGAGTTCAAGAGCTAAAAAATTGTCTTTCATTTTCATTTATATTTCTAGTCAATTATTTCTGTTTTCTTAAAACCTCTTAATATATCATTATAAAAGAGTATTAAAATATAAATTGTATTATATATAAATTATTGTTATGATTTAATGGAAAAATTAATCATCATCATTTTTTCCCTCTGATTCTAAAAAAACATAGTCCTTGATGTGTGGATTTACCGACATCTTGGACGTTGTGTTTTCAATTTCCATTACATACTTAAAATATTGTTATAAAAAAATTAATTGTTGAAACATATTTTGAATTTTATTATAAAACCTCTTTTATGATATGTAATTAACATAAAGTCATAATATTGTGTTATATAACGAAACTAGCTTGTGATTATCGAAAAACCTCCAAAATGATTTAAACAAATACCATTAATATTTTATCTAATAATTCATCATGATATATGAAAGAATTTATTTATGGTATAATTTAATATTATGGAAACATATTTACACCTTTTAATTAAACTTTTGGTGTTTCAATTAAATTCGACAAGAAATCCATTACGAATGGACCAGAGAAATCATGTAAATAACGCACCTGAAAGAATGTAAAGAACAAAATATTATTAATGAATGGGTGAAATGATGTAATAAAATGATCAAATAAGGTGATATAAAAATAAATATGTTTATTTAAAATATTAATAACACCCTTATAACCATTATAAAAGAGGTTTAATCATATTTGAAATAAGGAGAACCCAAGGTAAGTGAATTCTTAGCCCAATTTACATTTTTTATGTTAACCTTATACTTCATTGATTTTTCCATGAAAAGATTATTTTTTATATTAATTTTTAAAATAATATATTATATTATTTGGATTTAATTATAGTATACAATTTACATTCATTTTATTAATTATCTCTTCAATGACATGGTATTCATAAGGGAGTCCTCTTAATAAATCCTCTTTTAAATTTAAATATTTAAACAATTCGAAAAAAATATTTTTATGAAAGGGTTCATGTTTTCTAATTTTTTTAAGTTTCATGGGAATAGGTTATGATTAAGGTTTGGAAATATATCTCCGACAAATGCATTGGTTATCTTTATGTTGTAGGTCGGTTGTATGGTTACTCCAAGTGTAACTGCGATGGTTACACCATAACATAACAATGAGGGTTACATTGTAAGGTATCGATGAGGGTTAGAAATCCTAAGGTATCCATGAAGGTTAAAACATTAATTATGTAATTCCCCAATATACCTTTATAGTTTTATTTATATTTTATTATGTTTTATGAGAATCTATTATCTCAAAAAGTATGTATAAGATATTTTATTAGTGAGATGTATGCCTTTGTGAAAAGTATTTTGTATTTTTGCAAGTATACATAGAATAATAGTTTCTATCAATATCTTTATATACCTTAGTGATATTTTTATGCTCATCCCATGTTGTAAAAAAATCAAATGGTGTAAGGATGGTTAAGAAAAAAGTAGATGGAAAGATTAATGTTCTGAATACTTTTCATGAAATAATCTCAAATTTTATTAAAAACTTTTGTTGTATGAAACAAATGGATACTATTTTAGTTTTACAAACTTTTGTTATGTTTTTAAGATGATATTTATAAATTATTTCTTAAATTTCTAAAACTCCAAACCAAAAAAGATCTTTTGGAATGTAAATAATTGAAATCTAGTTGAATTAAAAATATTATGTAATGTTTATGTTTGGGTCCATATAGTTGGTATTAGAGCGCAGTTTAGATAAATTTATGGGTTATAATGATGTTAATATAATATCATAAATAATTTTTACCTTATTTCTATGTTTAAATGATGTAGAATTTAAAGATTATCATGTTTCTTCATCTATGATATTTCAGTTTAGAATGGTTTTCTACATTAGAAATAGGGAAGCTGAAGTTGGAAGAAACCGAGAGGCTGATATCTCTCTGAATTCACTACCTTGAATTATAGTGATCACAAATGAGTATATTATGCTATAATTATCTCAACTAACATATAAAATATATGGTGGTGGAATCCATGTATGATAACAACTAGATAAACCACAAATGAACATGATGATAGTTAAATATTTTATGAGGTGACACCCTCATACTTTCAGTGGATCTTCTGATGAAATGTTAGGTGAAGTATAGATTAAATACATTAAATATATGTTTGATGTCATGTGGTGTTTAGATAATAAAAATTTTAGTCTTTTCATTTTTCATTTTGAAGGTGAAACTAACTGGTGGTGGTCAAAGGTCAAGAATATCCAGATATATAGAAGACTAATTCCCTGAAATGGGATTAATTTAAAAATAGTTTTCTTGAAAATTATATTCCTAAAGTGGTTTGAATTAGTATGAAAAAATAATTACATAAATTAACAACAATGTTTAATGATTCAGTGGTCATGTATTAATCAAACATCACCCTACTACCAGGTATACTCCAAATATTACTCGGGATATTGATAGGAAAATCAACTATTTTGTCATAGTATTAAAGAAAATTTATTGAATGGAATTGGCTTCCTAGGAGTTTAAAAGATATGATAAAATTTTGTGATGTGTTAAGAGGGTATAAGTGGTGTTTTTTGATGATCATGCCAACTTTTAAAACAAAAATAGGAAGAGGTACAAATGGAAGTAATTATCTAAGAATCAACCAATCAAATCAGAAGGTAATAAATTTTCTTTTCTAGTTTTTGAAAAGTGTGATAAAAAGAACCATGGGGGATGCCTTACTTAAAATGGGAATTATTTTCGATGTGGTTTGTTTAGACATATGGACTGAGATTATAGATAAAATTAGTATAAGATTATTCATGATAATAAAACTATAAAATGTTTTAAATGTGGGAGATTGGTCATTATGAAAATTGCTTCAAAAAAGAAGATCCAAATTATAGAAATCACATAGACTATAAGAAAAAAGTGTATTGAGATCCTTTACGACTACTTCATCAGATGTTGGGACATCAAATGATGTGGTATCATGTTCTTTTTTTATTTACTCGGATTTTTCAATATTCTTGTTTGATATGGGGTCTACACACTCCTTTATTTTGGAGAAATTTTCTTTTAAATTAGATGTTTCACATATAGAAATGAGACCAAAACATATAGTTAAAACACCAGGGGGAAATATTATAGCTAGAAGACATTATAATAATCTTTCTATTCTTGTCTATTGAAATTAATTAGCAGCAACCCCTATTGTTTTACCTTTAGTAGAGTTTTTTTATTATGGGTATCGATTAGCTTTCTATTTATTATGATAATATTGATTGTAGTACTAAAGAAGTTGTTTTTTAGAAATATTTTTAGTTTTTATAAAATAATGATCCCATACAATTGATAACATATCAGTATGTTGAGAAAATGTTGAAAGATAAAAGTAAAAGATATCTTGATCATATTTTTGAAAACCAAGGAACTACTCCAATTAATTATGTTCTAGTGTTAATTTAATATCATGATGGTTTTCCTAATGTGTTAAGTGATGTTGTATCATGCAAGGTTCTCAGTTTTCTTTAAATAGACTTTATTTGAAAATTACAAAAAATAGGTTGGTTGGAGTTACCTAGTGTTATACATGACCAGGAAGTTAAATTTACTATTTACTTAATCTTCTATGGTAATAAAATTTCAAAACACCCATATCTAATGGCTAAAATGGAACTTATTAAATTAAAAAATAAGTCATTGGAGTTTTTTATAAAGGATTAACTCATCCAATCAATTCACCATGGGGTTCTCCTATTTTTTTGTTAAAAATAAATATGGTTCCATGAGGCATTGCATTGATTATAGATATTTGAATAACATTACTATTAAGAATAAGTATCCTTTGACTTTTATCAATGACTTGTTTGATTATCTCAAGAGAGATTACTGTTATTCCAATATTAACTTGGGATCCAGATACCATCAATTGAAGGTTATGCAAGATGGAATCCCAAATGTCTCATTTTGTACTAGATATGGGCATTATGAGTTTTTTGGTATTACAATTGGTTCAACAAATTCCCAAGATGTATTCATGAATCTTATGAATATAATATTCTATGACTATTTGGATAAGGTTTTTGTTGTTTTTATTTATAATATTTTAGCCTTTTCAAAAAATCAATGAGGATCAGAAAAAGCATTTAATAATTATCTTGAGAACTCCCAATGAAAAAATTTAATATAGAAATTTTAACCATTGTTATATTTTTTTATAATAGATTTCTTTTCTTGGGGACATTGTAAATAAGAATGAAATAATAGTTGAACCTTCTAAAATAAGTGGTTTATGAATGGACAAGACCTAAAAATGATACATAGATTTTTATTTTTCTAGGATTAGTAGTGAATTATGGAATTTGTTAAAAGAATTTCACTATTATCTATCCCTCTAACTATGTTAAAATGAAAATGGGTGAAATTTATATGTATGGAAGAATATGATGTTTTTCTTCATAAACTGAAGAAGATATTGGTGAATGATATAGTTTTAGCCCTACCATTAAGAATGGGTGAGTTTTTTATCTAGATTGATGAATCATTAAATGTGTTTGGTTTTGTTCTGATGCAGAATGATTAGATAATTTCTTATTCTTCAATAAAACTGAAACCTCAAGAGTAAAATTATAACACAGATGATTTTTAATTAGTAGTTGTGGTTTTATCATTGAAAATTGGGATAAATCATTTATACAGATCCAAATCTGAAATATATACTAAACAAAAAAGTATGAAGTATATATTCACTCACAAGAAATTAAAAATGGTATAGAGAAGATGGATTTAATTTATAATGGATTATTATTGATAATCATTTACCATATTAAAAAGGAAAAAAATTTGGCTTATTCCTTGAGTTGAAAACATCATGCATCATTAACCATGTTAAGTTTCGAATAAGACCATTTCATAAATGATTTGATTAAATTTTTCATGGAAGTTGTTGGTATAGGGACTTTATCTATTTTGGTTAAAGTTTTAGTACAGTTGTGACTATCTGACAGAATCAAGTATTGGAATAAAGATGAACGTCCTCTATTGAAAAAGCTAGAATTGGTTAAAATAGGTATGCTTCTAGATTATAATCTTAATAAAGATTGTGTTTTGATATTTTTAAAAAGATTATGTGTTCCTTGTTATTCTCATCTGAAGGAATATTTTTTTGATGTTCATGGTTCCCCATTTTTACTTCATCTTGGAATTACTACGACGTACAAAGACCTTCAGAAGTATTCTTTGTGGGATGTAATAAAAAGTTATATTGTAGATTTTACTGTGAAATTTTTTACATGTCAAAAGGTTAAAGTTGACTAAAAACTTCCAAAGTGGATTCTTCAATATTTTCCTATTCCATATTGTAAATGGAAACAAATATTAGAAGACTTCATGGTGGGACTACCAACCACTTCTCAAGGTAACAATACAATTTCTATTATTATTGACAGACTTACTAAATCTGCACATTTCTTTCCTATTCGAGATACTATTTCTTTTGATCTTTTTTTTAGATTGTACCTTAAAGTGATTTTCAGGTTACATAGGGTTCCTCTTTCCATTTTATTTGACTATGATCTCATATTCAATTATAAATTTTGGAAGGGAATTTAGAATTTGTTGGTTACAAAATTAAAATTCATAACGGATTTTCATCCTCAATTTAATGGATATACATAGAGAAATATTCAAACATTGGAGGATATATTTTTAAATTATTCAATGAACTTCCAAGGAAGTTGGGATCATTATCAATTTTTAGTACAGTTTTCTTATAATAAATGTTTTCTTTCTAGTATATAGATGACACTTTTTTGGAATTGTTTGGTAAGTGGTGTCGAAATCTAGTATTTTGGGATGAATTCAGGGAAAGGAAGTTGAATGGACCTAAATTAGTAGAGGAACTGGCTGAGAACATGAGTATGATCCAGAAACGCATGAAGATAGCTTAGATGAAGAAGAAAAATTATGTAGATAATATCAGAAAATAGATTTTTTTATGTAGGTGATGATGTTTTTAATAAAATCTCACTATGGAAATGTGTTATGTGTTTTGGTAAGAAATGAATGTTATGTACATCATTCAATAGACCTTATGAAATCCTGGAGAATGCTACACTAGTCTTTTATCGATTACCTTTGCCTCTAATTTTATATTTGGTATACAATTTTTTTTAGGTTTCAATGTCGAGAAAGTATATGCCATATTCATCTTCTGTTTTGATCCCAGAAATAGTTCAGCGGGAATATTCTATTCATATTCTTGATCATAGAGAGAAATTATTGAGGAATAATGTAAATCACCATGTTGAGAACTTCTAATGAAACCACATGGTTAAAGAAGCAACATGGGAATCATAAATTCTATGAGGGAAAGGTACCGTCACTTGTTTAATACACAAATAAATATATTTTGAGGATGAAATTTCCAGAAGGTGGGAAGAATGTGACACCCAAAGGTGTTATAAATAAATTGAAATCCATGAAACACTGAGTCTTGTCTAAACAACTCTTTTTTAAGGATATAGTTATAAACTAGACATTAAATATAATTTTGTCTCTTCTATGATTTGAATTTCAAAAAAACAGAAATACACAGTTGCGATATGTAAATTATTTATATTCTGATATGATAAAAAAAATGTAGTGAATAGTAACTTGACACTTATGAATTATAATATGACCCATTCTAATATTAAATCATCAAAATTTATAGTAACATAACAGATGAATTTATCAATAAAATATAGCCATCTTATAAGTTAACATATGATCATATTATCAGTGTTTGTATTTTTCTAAGTCATAAATATTTAATTACAATTTTATGATTAATTTAATAATTTAATTGAAAATATATTTTCTAATAGTGTAATAATAAATTATTATTTTATTTTCTTATAGTTATAAGATAATTTTATGAGACTTTAATTAATTATTCAATGTGTTATAAAAGTTGTTATAATTTTAAAATTGGTATTTTTTTCAAATAAAATATGATTTTATATAAAAATTAAAATTATCTAATTTAGAATATAATTTTAATAATATGGAGTTCATTTTTTAATTCTACATGTTGAAAAATCGTTGTGGTGAATTTTTGTTATTTTTTCTGAAATAGATGAATCTTTGGTGAATAGTGAAATACGATAATTTATAAAATAAGATAAATACATTTATTATTGAGTCATGGATGAGATTTTGATAAGGTAATCAACCATGGTTCTAACACACATGTTCTCTATTTTTTAGTCACATGAATCAATACCATTCATAGCCTTGATCCAAAATAATAAACCAATGATTAAAATAATGGAATACCCCTCCTCTCCTCGACTATAAATACCAACCTCACCCCCTCTTCTCCCCACACCTCTCAAGTTTTGAGCATTATCAAAATTCTTCCCAATACTCTTACCAAGGATATTACCTAAATTCAAGACCTTATAGATTCACCAAAAGGCCAAAACAGATGGCCTTATAAAGGTTATCATGGAGAGGAGATCAAGAGGTAAAAATACTCTTTCAATTTCTTTTATTTTTCTTATCAATTATTTTTCTTTTCATAAACCCTCTTCACATCCCATAATCCAAGAGGTATGAAAGAAATATTATTTTACATATACTATAATGTTATAATTATTATATAAAAACTATTCATCATACTTTTTATCCTCTCCCTCTTGTCTTAATAATTATAAAAACACTATCCTTGAAGATTCGATTTAACGACATTGTGGATGATGTGTTTTCCATTTCATTTTCATCCTCTAAAGCTGGTTATAAAACCATTTTAATGGTTGAGAAATATATTAAATTATATGATAGAAATTTTAATGGGTTCTGTAATTAACATATATTCATAATATTAAGTTATATAACGAAACAAGTTCGGGATTATTGATGAACCTCCAAAATGATCTAAAGAAATATAATTAATTTTATATCTAATTATTCAACATAATAAAAGAGAAGATAATGTTTTATGGTATAATTTAATATTTTGGAAACCTATTAATACCTTTTCATTCCAATATTGTTGTTTCTCTTCCATTCGACAACAAAATCCATTACGAACTGGCCATGGAAATCATGTAAAGAAAGCAGATGAAACAATGGAAAGAACAAAATATTTTTAATGAATGTGTGGAATATTGTTTTACAATGATAACATAAGGTTATGTAAACATTAACATGTTAATTTAAACTATTAATATCACTATTTTAACCATTATACAAGTGTTTTAAACTCACTTTATGTATGGTTAACCGGATGTAAGGGAATTATTAATCCAATTTCCATTCTTTGGGGTAACCTTCTACTTCATAGATTTTGTTATGCTATGATTATTTGTGTTATTAATGTTTTATATAATTTTATAAATTATCTATATTTCCAATTAGTATACATATTCCATCCATTTTATTAATTCTCTCTTTAAGGATATGGTACCTGTAAGGTACTCCTCTTTAAAAATCAACTATAAAATTACTATTTTTAAAAAAACAAAAGGATGGTTTTATGAAATTTTTAATGTTTTATTATTATGTTATAATTTTTGGCAATTATTTTTGATGAAGGGAGGGACCTATATCTACCTCCAATGATTTTTGTATGTTTTAGTTATAGGTCGGATTCACATATACTTCAAGTGGAACTGTAATGGTTACAACATAACGTAGCCTTAAGGGTTACATCATATGGTAGTCATGAGAGTTACAAGTCATGAGGTATCTGAGAGGGTTAAAATATTAATGAATTAATTACCTAATATACCTTTATGTTTTTATTTATGTTTTTATATGTTTTAGTGAAATATGTTGTCTCACAAAGTTAGTATATGATACTTTATGGGTGAGATGTATGTCTTTGTGAAATTTTTTTCATTTATTTATTATTAATCATGGACTAATGGTTTATCTCCTTCTATTTATATTTCATAAAATTCTTTTTATTCTCATACCATGTATTAATATGTTTTCCTAAATGGTGTAATTATGGGTAATAGAAAAGTATAAGATAAGATGAATTCTCTGAAGACTTTTCATGAAATGATTTCATGATTTATTAACAACTTTTGTATTATGAAACAAATGGATACTATTTTAGTTTACCCACATTTTATTCTTATTGAATGATATGTATGAATATGTTTCTAAATTTTTAAATGTATAAACCAAAAAGATCTTTGAGGACGTAAATAAGTGAATTCAAGATGAATTAACTAGACTGTGTAATGTTTAAGGTCGGGTCCTCATAGTTGGTATTAGAGAATGGTTTTGATAACTTTAGCAGTTAAGATGCTGTTTATATAATATAAGAAATAATTTTTACCTTATTTAAATGTTTAAATGATATAGAATTTTAATATTACAATATAGCTCCATATTTGATATGTCTATTCAGAATGGTTTTCCACAGATAAAATAGAGAAGCTGATGTTAGAATGATTTGAGAGGCTGATACATTTCTGAATATATAGGATGAAATAAAAGGGATTGGAATAGGAAATATTTTCAGAGTAACATATCAGCTAACATAGGAAATAAATGGTGGTGTTATCTATTAAAGAGAAAAACCTGAGCTACCACAAAGGAACATGATGATAGTGGAACATTTTATGAGGCAACACCCTCCTTCTTTAAGTTGATCTTCTTACCCAATGTTTGTTCAATGATTGATTAAAGCCTCTGAAAAGGTATTCAATATCATGGGGTGTTTAGATAATTAGAATTTTAGACTTTCTATTTATTTTTTTAAGTTGAAACTAGCCAGTGGTGTTCAATGGTCAAGAATATCCAGATAGCGAGGATATTGATTACATAGAATAGAAATAATCTAAAAATATTTTCTATGAAAAGTATTGTACTAATGTAGTTTTAATAAAGATAGAAAATAAATTCCTTGAATTTAATAAAAAGAAGGAATATTTAGTGTTCATGTATGAAGAAAACGTTTCCCTATTATAAAGGTACACTCTTAATATTATATGGTATATTGATAGAAAAAACAATAATTTTTTAGGATTGAAGCCAGGATATCAAAGGAGATTGGATTCCCATGAGTTAAAATGTAATGAGAAACTTGTTTGATGTGATGATATTGTATATATTGAGTTTTCATATGATCACATGTACTTTGAAAACATGTAGAATAAGAGGTCCATATATAATGTGATTGGTAAAAATAAATTAAATAAATCATAAGGTAAGAAAATTTTGTTTCCCAGTTGAGGAAAGTCTGGTAAAAACATCCCTAGGGAATGCCTTACTAAAATTAGAATGTTTTTTCAAGCTGGTTAGTTTGGAAATATGTCTTGAGACTATAATTAAAAAGATCATATTATTAATCCATACAATAAATCTAGAAACTATTTTAAATGTGTTAGGATGGGTTATTATGAAAATATCTGGCCAAATAATGATCTGAATGATGGAAATATTCCAAACTATAAGTAGAAAGGTGTATTTAAATCATTTGAGACTACATAATAAAGTGTTGGTCTATCCAATGAAGTGGTATCAGGTACTTTGATTGTTCAAATAGATATTACTAAAGTCTTGTTTTAAACGGAGTCACACATTCCTTTATTTCTGAGAAATTTTCTTGAAAATTTTAAAATTTTCCTCAAGAAATGAGACCATAATTTATAGTCAAAACACCAGGATGAAATATTATTGAAAAAAGGAATTATAATAACCTTCTTTTTTATTTACAATGTAAAGAAATTACGTACAAAAAGAGTTGTTTTACCCTTATAAGAGTTTGATTTTATTATTGTATAGATTGGATTTATTTTTATGATGCTAATATTGATTATAGAGCAAAATAAGTTGTTTCATAGAAAAGAGTATCATTTTTCATACATGAATAAACCCATACAATTGATAAAATATTAGGAAGATGAAAAACTATTGAAAGATAGAAATGAATATTATCATTCGTATATTGTGAAAAAATGGATTTTTTCAGAATAATGATTTCTAGTGGAAAATTAATATCTTGATGTTTTTTAATGAGTAACCCCATGTCATACCTAATCGGGATGTTTAATTTAATATTGACTTTATTCCGGATGCTATTCAAATTCTAAAACCCCTTATAAAATGGCTCAAATGAAATGTCTTGAATTGAAAAATTATTTACAGGAGTTACTTGATAAAGGCATCACTAGTCTGATGGCATCAATATGGAGTGCTCCAATTTTGTTCGTTAAAAATATAAATGGTTCCATGAGACTTTTCATTGATTATATAGCTTTTAAAAACATTAATATTAAGAATAAGTATCATTTTCCTCATATCAATGACTTGTTTGATCAGCTTTAAGGAGTATATTATTTTTCAAATATTTGTGCGAGATTTGGATACCATCAGCTGATGGTGGAGGAGGATGAAATCCCAAAAACATATTTTTGTACTAGATATTGGAATTATGAGTTTTTTTATTCCCATTGGTTTTAAAAACTCCCCATCTATATTCAAAAATCTAATGAATAGAATATTATAGGAATATTTGGATATGTTTTTTTTGTTGTTTCTATTTATGATATTTTGGTCTTTTCAAAAATATATTAGGAATATCAAAAACATTTTAGAATTTTCGAAAATAATATCAAAGAAAGTAATTCATGATGAAAATTTAGATAATGCATTTTTTGGTGGTAATAGATTTCATTTTATGGGAAAAATGTAAATAAGGATTGAATAAAAATTGATCTTTCGAAATTAGAAGTGGTTGAGAAGTTTTCAAGACTTAAAATTGTTATATTGATTCAATTTTTATTATATTAGTAGGTTATAAATGCCAATTTGTTAAAAATAAATTACATTGTTACCTAGCCCTGTCACAAAGTTAACATGAAAAGCGGTTGAATTTATTTGAAAGAAAGAATGTGATGCTTGTTTTTAGAAATTGAAGAAGATATTAGTGAATGTGAAATTTTGATCCTACCATCCAAAAAAGGTGAGTTTTTCATCTACAGTGATGATTCATGGAAGTGACTTTTTTGTGTTCTGAAGCAGAATGATTGTGTAATTTTTTATGATTTAAGAAAACTAAAACCTCATGAATTTAATTATCCCAAAAGTGATTTGTAATGAAAAAATATGGTTTTTTTAATAATTTGGAGTCATCATTTATACGGAGCCAAATGTAAAATATATACTGACCAAAAATTCTGAAGTATATATTCACTCAGAAGGAATTAAACATGAGGCTGAAAAGATGTCTTGAATTGATAAAGAATTATAACTTCATGATCAATTATCATCCAAGAAATGAAAAAATGTGGCTTATTCCTTGAGTTTAAATCATTAGGTGTAATTAACCATGTTACATTTGGAACATGTCCCTTTGATTAATGATTTGATGAATTTTGTCTTGGAAGTTGTGGGATTATGAAATTTTACTATTTTGTTTTAGGTGTCAGTGTAGCCATAATTATCAGACAGAATTTAACAAGTATAGTAGGAAGACCCAATGGTATAGAAAATGGTATAATTGGTTAAAATGGGAATGGTTCCCGAATTTTTCCATGGTAAAGATTGTATTTTGAGTTTTAGAAAAATATTATGTGTGCCTTGTGATTCCTAGCTGGAGAAAGAATTGTTTTTTGAAGCTCATAGTTCACCATCTTAAGTTCATCGTAGCTCTATGAAGATGTACAGAGACCTTTGGGAGTATTACTATTGAGATAGAATGGAAAGAAATATTTTCAGATTTTACTATGAAATGCTTGACATGTCAACGGGTTAAAGAAGAGTGACAACTATGAAAGGGGATGCCTCATCATTTTCATGTGCTAGAGCGGAAATGGTAAAAAAATCCATCGAATTCATGGTGGGACTACCAAATAATTCTCAAGGAAATAATGTGATGTGGTTTATTATTGATCGTCTATCTAAATCTATAGATTTCCATTATATACGAGATACTATGTATTTGGATCAACTTTCTCAATTGTACCTCCATGAGATTTTTGGGTTACATGGAGTTATTATTTCCATTTTATCTAACCGTGATCTCGTGTGCACTTCAAAAAATTTTAAGAGACTTTAGAAGTCATTGGGAACATAGTTAATTTTTAGCATTAATTTTTATCCTCAGTCTAAGTGAAAGACATCGAGAATTATTTAGACATTGGTGTTTTTTCTTCGAGCTTGTTCAATGGAATACAAGGGATGTTGATATCGACATATTTCATTGGTGGAGTTTTCTTATTATAACAGTTTTCATTCCAGTATACACATGGATCCTTTTGAGGCATTGAATAGGAAGTGAAATTGAACTCCATCATTTTGGGATAAATTCAGGGAAAGGTAGTTTATGTGACCATAATAAATAGAAAAAGGTGTTGAGAAAGTGAAGATGACCTAGCGACACATGAGGACAGCTCATATCAGGTTGAAAAGTTTTGAAAATAAAGGGAGGAACGAACTTTATTTTGAAGTAAGTAATCATTTATTTTATATAATATCATTATGGAAAAGTGTTATGTGTTTTGGTAAGAATGGAATGTTAAGTCCAAGGTTCATTGGACTTTATGAAATCCTGGAGAAAATTGGACCACTAGCATACCGAGTATCTTTTCCTTTGAGTTTATCTCAAGTACACAATGTTGAGAATGTATGTTCTAGTTTCACCTCATATTGTGAGAACATAAGTAATTCACCTAGAAGATAACCATTCTTATGTAGAAAAAATGAATTCATATTATTGATCGTAAAGAGAATGTATTTCAGAATAAGGTAACTTACAATGGTTATGGTTTTGCAGAGAATCCACAAGGTTAAATATGTAACATGGGAATCTAAAAATACTATAGGGGATTGTACCATCACTTTTTAGTATGAATATAAAAAAATGAGTACAAAACTTCTAGATGGTGGGGAGAATATAACACCCCAATGAGTTAAAAATAAATTAAAATTAATGATACATTGAGTCTTAGTGAAACAATATGTTTTTTAAAGATATATTTATAACCTAGCTGAAAAATGTTATTTTTTCACTTTTATGATTTGAGTTTCGAAAAATGGATATACACGATTGCGGTGAATAAGATATTTAGAGTCTCAGAGGATCAACTTAATTTTCAGTGAATAGTTATATTACCCTGATGAATAGGAAATTGAAAATTATGAATATAAATATGAACCTTATGAATATTAAATTGGAAAAATTAATAGTAACCAGACCCATAAATTTATAATTACAATTTAGGCATCATATAAGTGAAAATATGATCATAGTATGAGTGTACATATTTTTGTAAGTAAAAAATATTTAATTATAATTTTATGATTAATTTGAAACTTTATATGAAAACGTATTTTCATAAAAATTAATCATAAATAATTACTTTATTATCCTAGGGTAATACGATAATTTTATGAGGCTTTAATTAATTTTTCAAAGTGTTGTAAAATTAGTTATAATTTTAAAACTGGTATTTTTTTCAAATAAATTATTATTTTAGTTAAAAATTAAATATCACATATTTATAAAATCTTTTTCAAAAAATTGAGTTATTTTTTGAACTATAAATGTCAGAAAAAATGAATGGGGTGGATTTTTGGGTTTTTTCTGAAACACAAGAATTGTTTTTGAATAATGAAATATGATAATTTACAAAATAAGCTAAATACAGGAATGATTGAGTCATGTATGATATTATGTTGTCATAATAACTAATGGTTCAAACTCAGATACTCCTATTACTAATTTCAGTCACATTAATCAAATTATTCATAGTATTAATCTAAAAAAATAATCTAATAATTTAAATGATGGAAACCCCCTCCTATCCTCCACTATAAATACCACCCTCAAGACCCTCTTCTCCTCACACCTCTCAAGCATTTATAAAGATATAAATCCTATAAAATCCTCTCCCCATGGACATAGCCACGTCCATGACCTAATGGTCTAAATAAATGGAAAAAACCAAAGGCCTTATGGAGGCTATCAAGAAGAGGATAACCAGAGGTAAAAATCATCATTCATTTTCATTTATTTTTTCTTTTCAATTATTTTTCTTTTTTTAATCCCCATTCCATTGACCTAATATAATAATAATTAAAGATCTATTTTGTTATATATACTATAATATTATCATGTTTATGGAAACACTATTCAATATAATTCTTCTCCTCACTCTCATATCATAAAAAATTAAAAACATCATCTTTAATTTGTCGATTTAACAACATCGTGGACAATGTGTTTTAATTTACATTAATTACATAAAATATGGTTATAAATCCATTATAATGGTTGAAAAATATTTTAATTTTTATTATATAACCTATTTCATTTGCTAAAATTAAAATATATGCATAATAATATGTTATATAATGAAACTAGTTTGTTATTATCAAAGAACTGCAAAAATGATCTAAACAAATATCATTAATATTTTATCTAATGATTAATAATCATACAGAAAAAAAAAATATATATATAGAATAATTTAATATTCTATAAAAATATTAATATCTATTCATTACACTTCTGTAGTTATTCTTTCATTTGACAAGAAAATCCCTTACGAACCAACCATTGAAATTGTGTAATGAACGCACATGAAACAATGGAGATAACAAAATATTATTAATGAATCTGTAGAATGATGTTATAAAATGATAATAAATGGTGAAAAAAACATGTATAATTTATATAAAATATTAATAACACTCTTTTATCCATTTTATATGGGGTTTAATCACATTTTATGTAAGATGAACTTGAGGTAATGGAATTCATAACACAATTTTCATTATTTAGGTTAACCCTCCACTTCATTGATTTTGTCATGATATGATTATTTTTTATATGAATTTTTGATATAATATGTCTTATTATATAGATTTATAGTGATTATAACTTTTCCTTTCATTTTACTAATTATTACATAAATGATATGGTATATGTAAGGTACTCCTCTTTAAAATCATCTATTAAATTTCAATTTTTACATAATTCAAATTTAATGTTTTTATAAAAGTGATCTTGTTTTATTATTATACTATTTTTCTTCAGAATTTTTTATAATTAATGGTGGGAACTATATCTCCCTTCAATGCATTGGGAATTTTTATGTTTGAGTTTAGCCGTATGGTTACTACAAGTGTAACTCTAATGGTTACACCATAAGGTAGTCATGAGGGTTACATTGCATGGTTTTCATGGGCATTAAAAATCATAATATATCTACAAGGCTTTAAATATTTGGTAACTAATTCGCTAATATACAATTATGGTTATATTTATTTATTTTCTATGTTTTATGGAAATCTCATGTTTTACAAAGTAAGTATATGATACCTTATGGGTGATATGTATGTATTTGTGAAAATGATATTTTATGTTTGTAATTGATCATGGACAAACAGTTTTTCTACATATTTTTATATTACTTGCTATGCTTTTTATGCTCATCCCATGTTTTAACATGTTTTTCACAGGGTGTAAGGATGGTTAGATAAAATCAAAATCTAAGATGAAGCTTGTGAAGACTTTTCAGGAAAATATTTCATGTTTTATTGAAAACATTAGTATTATGAAACAAATTGATATTGTTTTAGTTGCACTCACTTTGTATAATTTTTGGGTTTATATATATTAAATACGTCTTAACATGATAAAACTCTGAACCTAAAAGATCTTTGGGAATGTAAAGAATTGAAATCTAGTTGATTTAACTAGATTATGTAATATTTAAAGATATATCCTTATAATTATTCTTTTAATTAACATATCTTATCATTAATTTTTTATTTTTTAATATAATATGTATTTTTACTTATATAGAGTGAGATAAAACCATTTTTACTATGTTCACATGATACGATAATGTATATAAACTATACTAAGGGTTAGATTTTTGGAAATTATCAGTGTAATGTTTTTATTCATAAATTTTTTATTCTAAATAATTGTTTGACAAATTTAATTTTTTAATTATTTATGGGGATGAAACATGGAATTAGATTTCATTACAATATGATTTGATAGGTTATTAAGTGATTAATTGATGATTTTGTTGTTGGAAAACTGCCATGTTTGGGTGAAAATGCATTATGGATGGATGGTGGGTGAAACAAGATAGGGAAAGCCCTTTTGATGGCTATACATGGGACTAAAGGCAAATGGTAAACTAGTCTTCAACACAATGTGAAAACATGGTGTGGATCCAAAGGGGAAATATATGATATATAGATATATGGAGATCATGTGGGGGTATTGTAAGAGGTAGGCACTATAGTGGTGGCAGGACATTTTAGCGAAGATAGGGCACTGTAGCAGTGGCAGTACTATAGTAGGGGGGTACTATAGTAGTACTATTCCCAAAAGGTCCATGGACCCAAAAAAATTATCCTACTGGGCATGTAATGGTCTTCATTCCCACTAGGCCTTCAGGATGTTTAATGGGTCTCCTTATACCTAGTTAAAATAGGTCTTTGATTTGTTTTAATAATAAATTATTCTTGAGGCCCAACCTCTAAAATGTTGACAGGAAATATTTATCACTTGTGTCTAGGTATGTAATGTATTTGAGTGGGGTGTTTAATACATTATAAGTTGTGATATAAAAAATAACTAGAAATGTCAAGAGTTTGGATAACTCCCAAATGGTGACTACTTAATTTTCAACCTAGGAAACCATGAAGAATGTAAATCATTAACGAAAAAATAATCTATTATAAAAAGTATTCATATTAACACCCAATTTTTTTAGTTTATGAGAAGGATTTTTTTGATAAAAATACTTTAAAAATTATTTATGGTAATTAGTTCATAGAAGTTATTTTTTTATCATTGATTTTGAAATAAAAATACTATAAAATAAAAATATTATGATAATGAAAGAATTATAAGTATTGTCGATTAAAATAGAGGATTTGATAGGCTACAAATGAATAATTTTTAATGATATATGCATATCACAAATAATAAAAACACTATTTTTTGAATATTGATATGAGAGATATCATCATTTACTCAATGATTAATACTATATGAATTATTCGATATAATTTTAAACAACAGGGGAAATTAGATTTTGTAGTGGAGTTTCAAATTATGATTGAGGAATCAATAAAATTAAATGATAAACTGGGCACAAAATCTTTTTAAAATCAAGCATTTCGTAGCTAGTGACAGGTAATACTATAAATTGTGTTAGAATTAGTCAAGTAGATTTGGATATCTTGATACACGTGACCTAAGAAAAATGTCCTTTAAAATTTGGTGACATATGTTATTTGAGAGAATGATTGGTGTTTTAGATAGTAGTAGGGAAATGTCACAATTCATAATAATGGGAAACTTCTTGTCATTTTTTCCAAAACTTGATATCCAAAGAATCAACTAAATAATGTGATAGATAAAGAGAAATAATAAATTACATTACATAAAATTATTAAACTAGCTTTCATATTAAAACACTATTTAAGTATATTAGAATAATTATTTCAATGAATATACTAATTCCATTATTAGAAAAAATTCCTTGGATGAATGGATAAATATTATTCTAGAATGATCAATGTTAATGTAATAATTTTTTAATCCCTAGTAGTGGATGGATAATGATTGTATTTTGTATAATGTGTAACATGGATAATATTTACTATGAATGGTTCTTTACTAATAAGGAAAATAGTTCTAATATCTTGGATTTATATCTATCTTGGAAAATATGATAAGATGTTGTAGATATCATTTGTAGTATTAATTGCTATTAGCGGAGTAAAATAGTTTAGATAGAAAATGGACGGTCTACAAAGTTCACTTAAAACTGTAGAGGTATAATTAATTATCAATAAAAATAGATTGATTACACTAATAATGGTACTAATTGATGATTATATAATATCATAACCAAACAATATAAATGAACTTATATAAAGTAACTTCATCCTTAATGTTTGAGTCTATGAGTTCCCTTTTTCCTCATTGTTTTTATACTCTAGTAACGGAGAGATAAACCACTAAATTGTATATCTAGATGGAAAAGAACCCACTAAAATCTAGATTCTATTTCCCAATTTTATTTATTCACTTTTATTCTTATTCTAGGTTTAATATATTTTTAAATAAGAAAAATTTGATATATTTTCTTTCTTTATCATTATTAAATATGAATCCATTCTTGCATTGATTGTTCTACATTAAAGTCTAATTCTTAGATTCATTCATCATATGATAGATTTAAATTAATATGGGAATGTTAGTTTATTATCATGGATATATGTTCTAGGATGTATTGGTTAATATTAAACAAATTAATGTACACTATTAATAGTTTATTATAGTTTTAAGAATTTGAGTTTTTTTGTTTTATAGTATAATTTATCGGGTTTTGAAACCAATCACTCCATTTTTGGTTGAAAATATATTGGTAAGTGGGCTATGATTATAGTGTAAAAATTATCATCCATTATACTAGATCAAGTTGGTGAATATGTGTTAATTTATTTTTTTCACTGTTAATAACATTATTTATAATCACAAGAAGAAATATGCTGATTTTGTTTTGGAAAATTTTTACATGAATGAACACGCTATGTAATGAATAGTGTAGTGTGTTCAAATTACAATTAGTTTATTATATGGAGAAACCCTAGATGTTCTAAATCGGCCAAATGGAGATATTGATAGTGGGATTCCTATGTTGGTAGGTGTTATAGAATTTATATTCTAGAAGTTGCGTTCTAAATTGTGTGTGCAAGATTCCAGATTTCTAAATAATGTGGAGTGTGAATGTTATAAGTTGTAAGTGAATTTGTAATATTGATCTAAAGTATTTATTATAGGTTTTGTGTATGATGGATAAATATATGTTTTATTAGAATGATATGTAAAAATATGTATCTCAAATGTAATTGTAACTTATGGGTTCTCTAGAAGTCAATGGTCAAGGGAAAAATTACTACAAGAAATCATTTATTACTATGTTAAATAGAGGGAATTACAAAAATATCTAAAGTCACTATGATGGGATAATTGGTTTGAACCAAATATAAATTTCATGGGGGGATAGTTTTACACACAGACTATAATGACTGATTAGTAATTTGAAAATTATCCAATTTGTCAATTGATATTTCAATATTTTAATTTCAGTTAAATGAAATAGTGTAACAATGTTTACCCATATATGTAGAAATTATTTTCCAAACCATGTAATCATTGTATCCAGTAACTTTCTTAATTTCAACATGTATGAATTTTTATGAGTTTTTATTGAGTGTGTGTGAGGTTATACTCTTTGGGGTGATTTATTGTGTATTAAATTTCTTGTTCTATAATATTGAGTTCAAGTGGTCCTTTCAGTCTATAAATATTCTAGTTATTTGTTTATATTATACAGTAGATTTATAATATGTATCTTATGGTGATCGATGGTAGGATCCCAAAAAGATGTATTAGATCTTTTTTTAAGGATTAGAGAAACACATTTATTTTTAGACTCATCTAATATTCTGAAAACTCTCTTGAAATTATTTCTTTTAATGGAAGTCATCGTATTATAATGTATGATATCTGATAAAAGTAATTTTGGGAATGGGAAGATGAAAAAGAAGAAATTTTCAAATAGGGGTTACAGATTTAATGTTATTTGATTTATAAGAACTTGGATTATCTATTGATGGGATATAGACAGATGAAAATGGAGATAGAGTAATGTGAAAGGTTAGACAACAATGAGATAAAAGCAATTTAAATGTCCCTGGATTGGTATTAATCCTTAAAATTTCTTGTGTTGAAGACAACATGATAGTTAAAAAAATATTTAGTGGACATTTATGATAAATTAGAATCTTTTAACAAGTTACTCATCATTGGGAGGTTATTCTAACTGATATTTTTAGATGGATGAGAATTGGTTGATCACTTGAATGGATTTAATATGAATCAATGTTATCTTGAATCAATTACAATAAATTTTATAGAAGATGAATGGGTGATTCTATTGTTATATTTTCTTCTATAATCATGGGACATAATAATAAAATCAATAAGTAATTCTTGAATGAAATATGAACCATTATTTGAGGATGTGAGAGATTTGATTTTGAATAAAGAACTCAAATGAAGAGAAGTCTATGAACATATCATAAATAAACTGTAATAAAAATATTGATTATTTTTACCTCAATTCAAATGTTTTAGGAAATCAAATTATATTTCCAGAGCCAGAGAGAAGAGATTAGGTGAATTGACTAGACCCAAACCCATTTATCGGAATTATGGGAAATGACGGAATATCAATTAGGATAAAATGGATCATAGGGAGAACAGAATAAAGGAATATATTGGATGTTAATATTATTTTAATATGATAGGTTAAGGTTATCAAATTTTACTATTCAGAAGTCATATTCTGTTGGAATCATGGAATGTTTACTACGGGACTTTAATTAAGTTAATATATGTGAGGGGTGCATGGTTAATTATGAATATAGAATTTTAAGGAAGGTTCATATAACTGATTATGAATCTATTTATGTCATTAAAAGGGTTTCATTAATGTAAATATATCTAATAAAATTTAACATGATTTGAGGAACATTCAACACATTTTTGGTCAATGGAAAATTTTAGTTTCAATAGATTAGTTTAATGGGCTAGGATTGAAATTCATCTTCATAAATAGTGTTAAAAAATTAACTCAAGAGTTCAGGCTAGTGTTTAGAGGATTAAAGGACAATAAATTGTATTTTATGTGTAAGTTAGATGGTCAATAATTATTGGATCATCAAATTCTTAATATTTGAACTTTTGTAAGTGTTATCTCAAGTAAATTTCTGAGAAAAGAATGATTTTTTTTTGTGATAAATGGTATACTAAAACTCAATCACATGGAATTTGGATATTTTTATATTTTTATATTTTGAAATTATTTAAAGGAATCATTCAACAAGAACATAAGTAAAACCAGATATAAAATTTAGAAATTTCCCGAATGGATGTTTGGTTTCTACCGCAACTTATTCTAATAAAAGATATATTAATTATTCAAATTCCATGATTATTTTATAAGTAAAGTATGAGTTCACTTCATAAAACACAAATCATATGCATTCAAAGTGTTTGTATTGTTGAATCCAAGGTGTTAATTGATTCCAGAATAATGATGAAATGATTAAGCTTTGATAATTGTAGGGAATAAGGTAGAATATTTTTTTAGAAATATTGTTGAAATAAATGAATTCAAATAAAAAAGGATGTACTGAATACAATAGAGTATAATTGTGTGGAAGAATATATTAATAAGACATTAATTGAGAAGTCATGGCTTATAAAGATATATTTAATAATTTCTGTTGAAATTTACCTGGAAGAAGTTATTATCAAACAATATAGTCTTAATAGGATTCCATAAATATTTATGGGGAAATAGATTTGAGAGAAACTATGGTTCGGATAACTGGTGGAAGTTAACCACCATAATGTTTTCATAACTATAAACCATGTCCATATTGATTCTGTCTATAGGAGAAAACATGATGTTATTTACCATTCAGGTTTCGTTATTGAATATAGTGATGAAAACATTCAGTTTTTAATATGGTTTTATTAAAATATATAGTTTATCAGAATCCAAACTAGTCAATTCAATGAGAATGTCTTATAAAACAACCAGAACATGGAAAAGGGGGAATTTCAAAAAACAAGTAATCAACTAACCATGTAAAAGTTGATTTGAGAAAAAAATTACAAAAAAGGAGAAACATCTACTGAGTTCATAGAGAATGAAAATATCTAATTTTACGAAAATTAAAAAAGACATACTTGAATTCTTTAGGACAACAGAGACTTAGGTATGAGTACCAGAAGGTAAAGTTATAGAAGTTACTATAACATAAAAAATAGAGTTGTAGGTTTAATTATAGAGATATTCCAAAGTCATGTGACCGATAGAGAGGTTCAAAGATGACGTGAAATATCTTTTTCTAAGGGATGCAGTAGATCCCATTAACCTAGAAGAATCAACTAGTGTTATAAATTCTATGATGTGGAGTTAGTTATGAAATATAAATTGGATTGATTGTATGTGAATGAAACCTAGTATATAATGGATAAAAAATAGGGATAATTGTATAGGATAATAAATAGGTGGTTTGGTTAAAATCACAAGGTAATGGTATGAAATAGAATATGTAAAGGTTGGTTGTGAAAATATTTAAACAGATAAAAAGGGTGGGATTCTTTAAAAGTTTTCCATATGTAATTAATCACACTACCATATCTAAAGGTAATATTATCCTTGCTTTTTATATATTTCATATGGAATAGATGTAAGTGAAAATAATTTTCCTTTATTATCAAATAGAGGAGTAAGTCTATATTAATAAAATAGATAGTTTTATGTATTATATGAATAAGGATTTTTTGTGTAACATAAATTGGATTCATTGACAATCTAAAAAGGTATAAATAAATGAACCAATATTTTCATGATTTCATGGATGAGAAAGTATTCATATTGAGAAAAATTGGTCACTGTTGCTTCTAGAATGAATTTGATGATATGAATTTCATTATTTTACTATTTTATATTCAGTACATGCTTATTAAAGGTTCATAAATTGAGAGTAATAAGGTTTTGAATAATTATCATTCTATATTATTTGATATAAAAGATCATGAGGTGGAAAATAAAATATATGTAATAAATATTGAGAGGGACCAGAAGTCCATAATCTCAGTTTTACATTAGATAGAATATATACATAATATAATTTAATGATTTTATATTTCTAAATGTAAGAAATAAGCAACCCCATTAATTGGACATTTAAAACTATCCATAAGAAATGTATGAGTAATAAAATATAAGTTGAAAGATATAGATAATGTTCTATTTACATTAGTGGTATGTAGTGTGATTTTAATAATGGTTTGTACTCAATTAGAAAATTAATATCCTATAGGATTAAATTTTCGTTTCATGTTAAATATAGGGAAGGAACATTTGGAAACTATGAAATGGATCATCTGGTATCTAAAAGGACCAAAAGATATATCTCTATGGTTCAAAAATGAATATTGATTGTAGGTTTATATATTTTGATACATTAAGGGGGATTTAGACACTAAAAATAGTAAAATAGGTTTTGTTTAATCATTTGATGGAGTGTCAGTTATATAGATGTCAATGTTGAAGTCGGTCAAAGCATTGTACATAATGAAATCTGAAAAAATTACTATAAATAATGGATAGAAAGAACTGATAAGGGTTAGGCTGAAGGCCCTAAATATTGGATAGGAAGGATAATTATTATTCTCTAATAATCATTCTGAAATCTATTTGGATAATGATATGATTTTTAATTATTATATCATTCTGATCGACCTAGAATATTATTTCATCTAGAAGATATCAAAGTATAATAATATAGTTATGTGTAAGATAATTGATTTATAAAATCAAACTAAAATTTTCACCAGGGATGAATTCTATAAAATTATAAGACATTACTATGCTCTAGGGGGACTTGGGTATGTAAAAGGTGGAAAATATACTTAGGCTTCTTTAGAAGTGGAGGGTTAGTTTTTTCTTAAATGTTTCAAATTTCCATTGTTTCTTCTAAGAAGTATTCATGTGGATGATTTTTAAGAATGATGATGTCTATTTAGGTATTAATTAGTTTATTGGAATAATAAAATCTAGGATATAAAACATCACATGATGAAGAATGGGATAGTGGGATTCTAACATAGGGCATTGTTCATGAAGTTATGTTCCAAATGTTGTGTGCAATATGTCTATTATCCATATCTTGTGGATTGTAAATGGGTTGATACATAAGGGTGTTTCTAAGAAAAAATTTTATGTCTTCTTATAAGATTTATTAAAAACGGAGAAATTTTATAGTCATCATTTAGATTTATATATATATGTAAATTTCTCAAATCTGAAGGTCACTTATAGTTCTACCAAATTTCAACAGCACATGAAATGATTAATACATGTGATCAAAGGATATAATGTTCAATGGATGTAATTTTTTAATGATAAAAATTTAATGAAATTAAATAATATATTAAACCCAAATACAAAGGTGGGTGGGAGAACTTGTACACATAGATTGTGATTGTTGACCAATGATATACAAATCAACTGATTCATCAATTAAAGATACAAATTTGTAAATTTTAATTAAATAAATTGTGTTTAAGTGCTCTTCTAAGGATTTAATATTTAATATAAAAATAAATAATCCTTATTTTCCATATTTTTTTATTTCCACTTTTATTATTTTTTATATGTTTTTCTTTAGCGTTTGAAAGGTTAAAATCATTTTAGTAATTTAGTGTGCATTTTCATCCAATATTCTGGAACACCGTATTCTAGGAGTCCTTCCAACTTGTGAATATTCTATTTCATTATTCCCACTTCATGGGTACTTGATAGGATATATTTTTTGGTGACTTTTGTTGGGATACTAACATTATCTCATTTAATTTTTACATAAATACTTTTTTTATTAAATTTTTTCATCGTTAAATTTTTTTTAAATACCTATTATCATATTTATTTTTTAAATATAAAAATATAAAAAAGGGGGAAAATATCCTTGAGTTTATATAATACAATTTAGAATATATCATAGGGTTTTCATATACTGTATTCTTGGATTCATAATTACTACTACTTATTTAACATAAACAAAAGAATTTATAAAAACCCTTATATATTTGTTGAGGTTAATTTTGGAAATGATTGTTAAATCAAAATTATTAAAAATATTACAAAGATTCTTAATGTAATTTTATTCTATCATTTTTTATAAATATTTGGAATGAATAATATTATATAAATTTATAATGTATTTTTATTTTATAGTATCAATTGAATCATTTTTTTATTTAATGTAATATTTCCTGAAACCATCTTTTATTATTTCAAATTTAATATGTATTGTTTTGAAATTATAATTGGTTATAACATAAGATGAACATTATGTAATTAATTTGGGTTTGGTTTTAATGTAATATCATTTCATATATTATGGGGATAGTTCCTCTAGATAAATGATATATGGAATCACTTTTATAAGGTTTTTATGATATCACAATGGGTGAAATTTCCATATCACTAATCAATCCAATAGTTGGGAGATGGAATACACACCAAAAAAATTATTATATCCGATGAAATATTTTAACTCAGATATTTTTTAAAATGGAATAATTTATAATAATAAAGAAAAAAACATGAACCTATGATTGTATCCATTGAAATAGAGTAACTACTTCTCATCACATAGTCATTATTTATGAAAATGAGATGCCATAAGCTATGAATAAATCAATATTTAGTAAAAATTGATATGTTAATCCTTAAAAAAATTATCTAAAATGTATTATAAGTATCTCAAATTATAATAAATAATTTTAAAAGATTTAAATTATGTGTCATTGATGATATAACCATGTCATAGAACAACCACACCACTCAATTTTTGTCAAACACTACTAATGAGGTTTATCATCATTACTAATTGACATAATCATGGATGATTACATGGTTGAGAAATATAAAACACCTTTAACATAAATAATTAGAGATTTTATCAAACAAAATAATTGAGAATTTGGATTTTAATTGAGGAATGATTAAAACAAAATGATATGTTTAACAATTTTTTTAAGGTAATTTTGTATGTCATAACTAAATATGGTGAATAAAACAAACTATGAGAGTTTCATAAAAAGAAATCATCATAAAAATAGTATTAATTTAAGGTAAAAATTTATTAGAGCCTATGATATATGATATCAGATACTATGATCAAGTCATAGTCTATGTCATTTTTCTATCAGAGGTTATAATTGTGGATATCCACCTTCCATCAATTATGATACTCTCTATCACCATGCCTTGAATAATTTTTTTGTATCAGAAAAACCATAAAAAAATATTAAAAAATATATTTTAAATCCTTAATCAATCATAAAATTTAATTTATTATATTGTAAGAGTGGAAAAATATAAATATTTAATTTTATGTATTTGAGAAACCACTTTTCAAACCATAAATTTTATGATTATTATAGAATGGTCAAATTAAATTAATTACCTGATAAATCTATATTCATTAAAGAGGAATGGATATATGGATGTAATGTATCATTTATAATCCTTTTCTCTAAATTATATATCTAAAAAATAAAATAGTTTAATATATTGTAAATGTATCCCTTGAGGATAATAAGAGAGTGTGTCATAATGATTATGGAATGTAATAATTGATTTTAGTAGAAAAATTATCTATGTTAGAATCTAAAATAATTTTATGGTTTATAGTACATGTCGTAAAATCATTGGTTATCATTTCTACATCAACAAATACTATAACAAAATGAGTATCTTTTCATTGAATCTATTATCGAATAAAAGGAAGGGAAGCACCTAGAGACAAGAAAAATGGTTTCGGATTTTGAGTACGCTATAATAAATAAATCCCATTGAGTTTGAAAACTATAGTAATAGATAGCTAAAACACTAATTGGTTAACTCAAAAGGGAGACAAACAATTATAATATTTATTCTTTATTTATTATTCTAGTTCATTATATTATTTCTTATTATGATTTGTATTGTCATTGAAAGAATAAATATTGTTTATTTTTTTGTTATCCATTATACATTCTAGATTTATTTTTATATTAAATTAATCTTAATTGATTCAATATTATTGGTTTTTCATAAAAAATGGAATTAATTAATACAAGTATTGAATCATATTTGATTATAATAATATAGATTGGGATATTTTATTGATTCATTAACACATTAGGAATGCGTCTCTTGATTGAGTTTTGTTTTTAGTAATAATATCCGAGGAATCACTAAATCACTAGTATATTACTAAGAGGTTCTACATTTTCACATTTGAAAAACAAGAGTCGATGTACTATGATCACAACATATTGATACTAAACTTTTGAACCTAATCATTATGATGAAACCAGGATCCTGGATCTCATTCTTTGAACTTGAAAAAATAGATCTATATTAATAGGTCTATAATGATTTTTTTGGAAATCCCCAAACGGTTCAACCATTATATCAAACCCAATATTAATTAAATATGTTTTTTATTTATCTACTACTTTTTAAATTAAAGGAAACAAATATTTGTATCATAATTTCTACTGTTATCATTAAAAATAATATAAATTAGTTACATAAAGTTATTTAGTAAAGGTAATACTATTTGATATAAAATATATCATTATAAAACTATTTTATTATTTATATTACAAATATTATTCTTATAAATATTATGACAATATTACAAAAATAAACTTGATAGTATGTTAAGGGGGTAGATTCTTACATTGAATTTTATTTTTTGTTTGTAGGAATATATTTATTTTTTAGTCATTTATTTTTCATTTTATTGTTTATATTTAAAATTGATTTCATATATGAAAAAACCATTAAAAGATCATATTTGTTGATTATATCAATGTATTAAATGAAACTTTCTATAAAAATATTTAATATTTAGGTCCATAAATAATTTACCACATAATTTTTTTAACATTAACCTAGAAGATAGTAAGAAACTACTAGCACATCCAAATCCTCCCTAGAATTAGAAAACATGGATAAAAAACGAAAATATAGAACAAAATAAAAGTGATATTTTTTATAAAACATAATTTATTAAAACTATAAAGTTGTATATAAAATTTTGAAAGGAATAATTAATTATAAACATATGTTTATTCAATTTACTCCTATGTTTCATGTTCTTTTAGATAATGTGATAAAAAATAATATGAAATAATTCACAATTGTCTATAAAAAATTAAAGACTCTAGGATTTACTGACGTGCTAGAAATATCTATAATATTTCCCTTTTTACTAAAAATAGATTCCAAAGATTAGTTTTATAGTTTCAAACCTAGAGATTCAATAATATGTGATAAACTTTTATATGCATTTCTTGGAATAATTTTTTAAGCATCAATGTGAAATTATACAATGAATAAATCTATGGAATTAGAAAAATTAAAAATAACTCTATGCATTAGTACTGGGAACATTTTAATAATATTTTTGTAAGATAACCATGACAATAGATAAGTGGACACCAAATTGTGGTAAAATTCATTAAAGGTATCAAAAATAGTTATAAAAACATATTGGAAACATCATTAATAGAATAAATTGTTATTAAATTTTTATATTATGAAGGGGAACTGATGGATATTATTATATTGAACTCACAACAATTTTTTAGTATATGTACTTTGACTAGTGGTCTCAAATAGGTATAAAACCTTCATTTTTATTTGTATGCTATTATAAATTATGATAAAACTACCATAGTGATATAGATCACATTGAAAAAAATTGAAACCACCCACCTCATCTATCATTTTTTGAGTATGTACTTCCCAAAACGATTACAAAAGCTTTTGTTCACAATTTCAAGAACCTGAGATTCCTATATCAATTTTCTAAGGAAAACCATATAAAAAACTATGTATAACCAAAGATATATGTTTAGATCAGATTTGGAATATGGATTTAACCAAAAATGATAACAACTACCATAATAAAGTCCACCATTTCAATATGGTTTTCAACAAGGATACCAACCATTTGCATTCTAATATATAATTTAAAATGATTTATCATATAAAATTTACTAACCCCAAGTCAATGTATATGTAATGATAGATTCAAACACATAAATAAGGATAAAATATATTTTTTTGATCCAATTTATAGATATTTAATATTCATAAATAAAAATAATTGTATATATATAGTATCGAGTGAGATTATAAACAAATAATTTGGGGAAAATCCATAAGAACCAACCCAATTCCAAAAGCTGGGGTTAGTGTGATCTTTTTAAGAAGTGTCATAATAATTAAACAAGACCAATAACCACTCAAATAAGAAATAGTACATAATACTACCCAAGACGTAGAGATATCCACTTCTAAGAATCTATTCAGAAAACTTCTGGATCAAATGTAGAATATATCACCATAAAATAAAGATATATAAAAAAAAATATACTGGATGAGATGACACACATATCATATTTATTACCATAAAGGATGTTTGAATATAAAATACCAACTAAAGAATATTAATAGGGAGATTATCTTGAAACTTTCATGAAAGTGGCGATAAATATCTCATTACACAGTACTAAAAAATACAAGGTATGAAAATTCATTAAAGGATATTTGTATAAATATAATGGAATTCATTGAAATGAAACTATGATATTTGGAAGGAAAATATCAATAATAATTACTACCAATATTCCAATATAATGACAAGAACCAAGAATAATTATACTTTTATTCCACATTGGAATACTGACATTCAAGGATGATTATTGTCATCTATGTGCCTCTATAAATGTAATTCATAACCTCTCTTTTATTACTTTTTGTATTATATAACTAAATCCTTCAGGAATACTGTTATAATAGGATAATATAATTAAAAATCATCTACTATTAATTTAGGATGATGTCTTCATGCAGGTGAAAGATTCTATCATTCCTATAGAATTTTTTGTTTTAAACATTAAAGATTAAATATTAAATTAAAATATTATGATAATACTAAGAAATAAATTTTTATAAAACTAATAAAAAATAATAAATATTACTAAAGGGATGTATTCAATGGAGTATATAGATAACATATTCCATTTTAATATTGTTTAATAAATTAAATATCCACCTTTTGAACCCTCTATTTTTGTATATTTTTATTTTAAAATCAACGACACTCAAATAGGGTTAATTTTTAGTTAATTAATCTCATGGATTGGAGAACTAATATCTTTTTTCAAGATTATTAGGAATAATGAACCTATAATTGAAGCTAAATTTGAAACTAAAATGATCAAGAGTGATGAACCATTAATTGATAATATTTTTATAAAATTATATTATAGACTTAATTTCATATGTATTGATGATACATAAATTGAAAATTTACATTTTCAAAAAACAATTTAAGTATACAAATTTATATACATAAATAATTACATTATTTAGAAAAATGAGTGAAATATTAATCAAAACCACATCCTTAAAACACGAAATAAGAATAATTTACATGTGAGGAGAGGTTACTGGTGCTCATTATAAATTATATCTATCCAAATAAAGAGTGTCAATTGAAAAATAATTAAAACGAAAATTTGGGAAATTTCATAAACATAATATAAAATTATATTCCTTAACCTAAAAAAATACATTAATGAAATTTTAGATTAAATGAAGCTAATCCTAAACAAATCATAAATAATATTTCACTAAGAATACAAGGGTAGGAATTATCTATCCAATTTAAAATTAAAAGTGCTAATGACTATCCTGACCTAGTAAAAAAAGGCCCTACCAAGCCTAGTGTTAATACAAGTGTACCACCCCAAGAATGCGCCTAATATTCTTGGGGATGGAGACTAGTCCCAACAAGTTATATCTCACATATGGGAGTCCCCCTGTTAATGAATCTAAAAACAACCACATAACTGTAGGGAAATATATAGAAATTCAAAATTAAGCATAATATGTACCTAAAATATAATATGCAAGTGACACATGATAAACATCCATAATGGTACGAATTATAAAACATCATAAGTAGGGATAGAGACATGAGGTTGATATTCTATGTAATAAATAAGCACAGGCAATTGGAATGGGAGAAACCCCTGAATTAATCATCTCTAAACACAAATGAAGACTAAAACAATCATCTATAAGAACCAGTAAACATATACTCAATCAACCCCATGTCCAAAATAATCTATAAGGAAATATATATCATTTATTTCATACATATCACATGTGGGTTTAATTCTAATACTTCACTATGTATAAACATTCCTAGTAGGACACTCTAGAAAAAAGGTAAGGCAATGTTAAACACCAACCGACTAAAAATTCAAACTGAGTAGAATGCTGAGTGAGAAACAAAAATATGATTAAATTATTGAGAACCAATAATTTAATTGAGTAATATTTTTCATATCCTAGACTCATGAGGACCTAAATCTATAAGAAAACCTAAGTATCTAAACTATCTTATTTTTTAAAACCCACATTGCCTATCACAATCAACTTTGTGGGACCTAAGCCTCACCAATGTATGTGTGTCAGTTGATGGATAACTAACCCTGATGGAAGACCTGTGCCCCATATCATGTAAAACACATATTGATTGAGTTCCATATCTATTGATGGAGGATTCATTCCATGTCAATTGTGGAGTTCCAGACTCCATCAGTTGTATGAGGGGCCTGTGAATTTCTTGGAACAATGAATTCCCAATACCATGCCAAAATTTGAAGGACCACTTAAATAAGTATAATATATAGTAAAAGACTCCATAATTTTTTTGGGGGACCTTCAATCGAGTATAATCATGTAATTGGTGGAGTACCTAAATTTTTTTCCACTCAGTTCATCTCACCCAAAACTATAGTCTCGTCGAATAGTTATAATGAAATTAATTTATGTATAATTCTTTGAAAACAACCTCCAATTTCCAAAATTATTTCAACAATTAGTTAAATATTGATAAAAATTTAATATAGTTTATTAATTTACTTAATGATGAAACATTAGTGAAATATTTACACAAAACATAATAATAGGGGAATCAAGAGATCCTCAATAAGTGATTGCATATGTACTGCTTTTATCCTCTCATGTAAAGGTTAACCAACACGGTGTGCTTATGGGATGACATGATGTGTGGATATCATATAGTTTTTTACCATGTACCTCCTATGTCCTTGTTTGGTCATCAAATCATATATTCTTTGTTATATAAACCACAAAACATGCATTTTTAGAGGGAAAACTTGTTATTTAATTCTATACACCTTGAGTCATGTGAAATAATATAGTGGTTGGACAATAAAACACACACTGTGTGATATTTAATGTGTTACTGGAGACCATATCAACAAATTAATAGGGAACATGATTTATTCATTAGAAATTATATGTCATGTATTTAGTAAATTAGTGTATAATAATTGTATCCATGTATAAAGGTTTTCACTTCCACTAATATTATTGACTATTTAAACCGATAAAGAACATGTTAAGATATAGAATCACAACTATAATTATGATGGTCATCTTTACCTTCTATTGATATCTCACAGACCACCCATCACCAAAATATTCCAAAAATTATTCCTCCACATACTTCAATACTATTGTTCACTAGGAACCCATTCCATACCACTAGGCCTATACCCTTCCACCAATTGTTTCATTTTACCACCACCATGAGGGATGATAACTGTTCACATATTGATCTATCATGATAATGTAGAGATGGTTGTGAAGAGTTTTGGAGGCTGGAGATCCTCCCACACAACACAATTACACCATCCATTGATGGAGACATCATTCAACCATGATAGGCATACAAAATATAAGAGTGCAATGGTTTTGGTTTTTAGTTTTAACTGACCAATAAGGTATTCAATCCAAAAATAACACCACTAATGATTGATTCATAAATGAACAAAAAAATAGTCCTAATAATGATTGAAAAAAATAGTTTTGGATAATAGTTGATTGTTTAAAAAATAATATGCATGAATAAAGAATAAAATACCAATATCTTGATTAATAAATAGTGAATGAAATAACAATCCTTACCTCATATTTTTATTGATGTTCATTTAAATCCATTTTCACAGCAGGATCCATTGACAAATCCTCATTGAATACAAACAATAATCCCTTATTTCCTCTTATCCATATTGATTATGATTTATTTCAATGGTTTATAGCCTTAATTGAGTATGTCAATAATTAATTTAAGGGGCTATAATTACATTATTTGGTATTTTTATGTAAATAATTGATATATTCTTTATTATAGAGTCAAAACCAAATTTTTAATTACCCATCACTTGGGTAGACTACCCTTCCCAATTAAAATTGTGTTAATGTATTCAATAATATAGGATCAATTTAGAATATATTAGGGATTCTCCATGATTTTCTAATCTCATAAATATATAATTAATATATTATAATTTTTATAATATATTGGGGTACCAATATTACCTCTTAAATTAATGTAACCTATAAACCACCTTATAAATAATTATTTAAAATATAATAAAGGTACAATGGTATTTTTCTGGTCACCTCATCCTTGAAACCTTTAATTATTTTTCATCTTGAAGAGATCAATTCACTTAAAGTTTTTAGGGAACTAAAATTCATTCGGTCCTAAGGTTCCTACGATATCTATTAATGGATTCCATGAAGTAAAAAAATCCCCAATGATTGTATCACTTGTACCTGAAGGGACACCCCCAGCAGGTCCTCAATCTCCTTAATTTACATTATAAAGGTGGTTTCGTCATCGATTTATAGATTTCCTTAGTCTATATTGTGTGAAACAATGTGAACTTATCTATATATCTATAAAACATAGAACACATCACACACCATATGTGACTATATGTGTAATGTTAGGTGACAAGTAAGCTAACACACAATTGAAAGGATCAGAAATGGATTGATGAACCTTTGGGAGAGCTGTCTCTCCATTTTAAATCTCCTCAAATTGTGTAATTTGAAGACCATTAAGAATTCATAGTCACCTTATTTGAACTCCAAAGGTTTTATCCATTGATTTGTATAGGATTTATAATTCACTGAAGGTATCTTAATCCAATCAATGATCATCTATAGCTTCTCTATCATCAACCATAATAGATCAATCCCAACAAGTGAGGCCCTATAAATGTACACATAGTTAAGAGGCGACATGTTGGTACTTCCAGACAAGGCCATGAATGGTTCCATCAAAATAGTTGATTGGTAGATATTATATTAGAAAAAATCTTCTAATGATATCTGATCTTTCAAAATCATTACAAAATAGATCATGTATGCTCTCAACATATCCTTAAAACGATGAATGGTCCTTTTTTAGATTTCATTTAGTAGAGGAAATAATTTACTCAACCATAACTATGTATTTAAATCCTTATGTAAGATCCTTAACAATTGGGACATTAAACATGTTTCTTAAAAAAATTATCATTGAGGGTATTTCATGAAATAATATGATATTGTTTATGTAAAAACATCCCATGATCTCAACTAAATATTACTCTTGAATTTAATGTAGGTGAACTATCATATGGATTCATTTGTTTATTATCCAGATAAAATCATCTATATTATATTAAAATTAGATACTTATCATGATGTCTAATTATATTCATTGTCACTTTCACTCTATAATCTCATAGAATTGGAAAAAAATAGTCATAACTTGATTCATTAAATTCAATATCTAAAATTTTGGGAACCAAGTCATAATATATATTTCACTCTTATTTAATTTTGGACACCAATATCGATGCCTAATATCCATATAAATATTCACCATATATAGATATACCATTAAGGGAAAATATGAAAATCCCTAAACACCTCCTTATACAATGGGACTAGGACCACACTCTATATATTACAGAGGATGAAATTGATCCCACATCCAAAAAATTCATAAGGTATGTCTATTAATAATTTATGGTCATATAGGATCTCAAATTTATGTCTGAGAGATGGGACTCCCCACTCTTTGAATAAGTTTAGATTCTATGACCATCATTCAAAGATAAGTGAAATCCCCTCATCTAACATGGATCACTGTAACAAGGATAGCTACTCAAATACATACTCCATCACATGATCATGAGACTTACAGATAAGGTTGTTAGCCAATATATTTCCCTTTATATAGGTATAAACAATATCAATGTCATAGTACTATAAGAACAATATCTATCGTATTTTCCTTTGGCTCATATATTTTTGGGAAAAAATACATATGGACTTTTCTGATCTATGTAGAACAAGGACCTCTTTACAAGTAGATAATTCCTCTAAATCTTTATGTTTTTATAATACTACTATAAAATCCATGTTAGTTGAGGAATAATTTATATTATTATGTCTCACCTATATGATCCCATAAAATTTTTTTTCCACCCACTATATTAGCACACAACCAAGCCCAATTCCAGAGGCATCGCAAAACCCCACATTCTTAACTACGCATTCTAGAATCTACACCACATGAGTACTTGTCCACCACTCCTTCAGATTACCAAAATATATCTAAACATGAATTGAATATATGAATGGATTCTTATTTTAGTTATTTAAATTCATGAAAGATAAAATATAAAAAAAATCATCTATGAATCTAAAGAAATAACCCACCAACTCGTGGAAACTGTTCCCCATGAACATGTTCTTTGTTTTCTCCTATGAGAATAGTTCCTCGATATTTTAGGGGTAAAAATCTACCTTACTCTACATGTTTACATTTCCTAGGAAGTAGGAATTTAGAATCCATAATGTACATTATGAATGTCTACTATAAATATTGTTCTCTTGATAAATGTCTTGGAAAACCCATATATTATAAAAATATTTATCCTCTATTGCCGACTAAATGAGGATTTCATTTATGAAGTCTATAATGAACCAGTCCAAGAATGGTAAAAAGATATATTTTATGATTCTTATAAAAAACATGGTCCAGTTATTATGTACAAATGGAATCACTAAAACCTTATAGTGCCCATATCAATACATATATGCTCTTTTTAGGATATCCAACTAACAAAAATGAAACTAGGGTTAATTGAATTGAAGTTAATTGTAAAGAACCACTTCACCCCATTTAGATAGTTGAAGTGGATTTGAATCATCAGTAAATTGTGTTTAATTTGGAATATACCATAGTTTATAAAATTAAAGTCAATAAAAAACATATGTACCCGCCCACCTTCATGAAAAATAGTATAGAAGCTTCCCAAGGGGGGAAATTTGGGATTGATAAAACCTTTCTCAAAAAGTTTCTCTAATTATACCTTATAAGCCTTATTATTGACCTAGCGATATAATAAGTTATATATGGTATCAATTTTTCTATCGGGTATAGTTTGATATACATATAAATCTCACATCAAGGAGGAAATCCAATCACATCCTCTAGGAAAAAATTAATCTACTTATCTATAACTACATGTATATAGTCCTATAAATCATCTAAATAATACAAAGTAATTATCACTAAATAATTTTTGATTGGATATAAATTCATATAGGTAGTCCACGATCACCCAAAACGATGATCCCTATCACCCCTAAAAGAGAATTTTTATCAATTAGATCAGTAACCTATAACTCTATGATGGTGGTATTTTATCTGATAATAAAATAGTGATATCTAGTATACAATAAGTATACTCAATAATTATTAATCAAAGCTATGTTGAGTTCCCAAAAAACCCAATCCACTAAGTGTAGGCATACACCATCAATAAAAAATGTTATCACATGATCACATAAAATAGGAATCAATAACCTTATAGGCCAGTTTAAAGTTTCTACAATGGTTTTTAGTTATTATAATTAATATAAAATAATAAAATAATGAACCACACTAGTATTGAATAGTTTCAATTCCATTGTTGGGAAGACACAAATTGTATCTCTAACTATGTCAGGTAATCCTAGCTTATATCCCTCCATTAGTTGTTTCAATTCATGGACCTAGATTATCAATACATGATCATAGAGAGTATTATACAAAGGTACATGTTGTGGAATAAAATCATAGTGTCATCACCCACTATACTCTCCTCGTGAATCACCTTAACTTATGCCAACACCTCTTCCTTGGGGGATTCCATGACTACTATGGGTGGGTCCCTGATCAAACCTTTTCCTATGACATATAGGTATATTCACTATATCTTCTAGATTAGAAGACATAACATTACACTATACGGCCCCTCTTGAGTTGAATGTAAGTGGAGTGTGAAATTACAACAACACTTTTAATTGGTTATGTTAATTGACTAGTACCAATAAGGCATAATTCTAAAGGGTGTCCCAAGAATATATCAATATGTAAAATAAATGTACTATATATATATATATATTAGAAACATAAATATATAATAATACATACAAGAGATAAATGTTTCCTATTATTACTCTATAAAGGAAAAGATAATGGTAAATATATTGCATGATAATATTACCGAACACAACTGAAGCATGATATGTAAAAACACATCAAATATATAAGAACTATTGGGAAGGTAATATCATTAGTAACCATCTACGAATTGATATATCATATACTAACATTCCCTTGATCTAATATCAATATTATATCTATGTATCCCACCATCAGCTCCCAATTTTTTAATGTCTCCATAGAACCAACATATGTGGGTACATGGACCATTTAGTAGTGATTGTAAATATAACTAGTTGGATGCCCTCAAAAAATGAATATAAAATAGTTAGTCAGATAAACCACAATATTTTAATAAAATAGGAAGTACCACAATGGTATTATAAATGTTCCTAGGACAATATAACTATATAAGGGAGGAATCATAATCATTACAACTTAACTATCTAAAGAAAATGTATATCACTAGAAAGTGGAGGTACTTAGAAGACTATAAGTCACATTAATAATGATGTTAATATCATAGATATAGGTTTATCATATAGAACCTAGTGGGTTGTGTATCTCAACGTTATATCATTTATATCACATAAAATCATTCCAATATAGACATCATGATTGTTATGGTAACTCAACATAACTATAATAGAGGACTCTTGCTTTAGTATGATGTGTACTATATTAAAGGTTTTATCTAACCCTAATAATGAAAAGGATGGATAGCTATATTATAATAATACATATACCTATAAATGTAGATGAACTTCACCCCATCATGTTTTGGGGTACAAATTATGCCTATAGTATGGGTGGTCCATGATTAATTAATATCATACGAGTATCAAACCCATTCATGAATGGAGAAACCATGCTCCAAGAATGGTAGTACTTTTCGACTTTATCCATGGGGTATTAATCAACTACATAATAATTCTGGGGGATCCAAGCACTATATTTTGAGTAACACAAGCGGTTTCCAACATGTTGTCATCACCAAATTCATCACCTATATTCCAATAATATGTCTTCAAAAACTTAGGATTACCATCTTAGAACAATTATTTTTAAAACCCTCTTCTATTGATTAAACATACAATACCATTATCTATGTGAAAAACAAGAATAATATCCTATCCATGTCACAAATTTTGACACATGGCTAAGAGTATATGACAATGAACTAAGAAGGATACTATTCACGTCATGTACTATACAATAGATGATGTGTAGTCATTAATAATACCCAATTGATTGTCAATATAGTTTAGCTCATGTTATATAAACCTGCATAGTTTTTATAGAAGGGTACACAACTTGTTGGAATCAATATTATATATAGATGTATACCACTGGTACTTGTAGAGATGTAATGTCAAGGAATAAGAAATGTAATTCTATATAAATGGTGTATATTATTCCTCCAAACTATTTGACTGGGATTAACACACATAAGAAGTGTCCAGTATAGATACATAGTATGTGGTCATCTCAGTCATATACTTCTAGAATATACTGATTATTTTCACTCAAACAATCAATGATTTTCTTTGGAACTCATGTTATATAGGACTACATAGGTTATCCATCTTGTACTTTAGGAAATCACTAATGCATATTGTGTGTCATACATGACATGTAGTTTGGCCAGCATGGTGCTTAGAAAAAATTGGTTTGTCAAAATGCACAAACCAAATTACATGATATGTTACCCAAATGAACATCCCATTTATACTTCACAATTCTATAGAGACCCTAGACACTATTGAATGGTATATTCATGGTATGTGATGTAAAGAAATATGTGATATATGGTCACTAACTTCTATGAAATTCTAGAATCTCTACCTAATGCATTTTTATCTACCACCAACATGATTTTCCCTTCCATTCATGCTATTTGATGATCCCACCACCATCAATGACCTTTGATGATTCCCATGACTATTATTTCATTCATTCAAACAATTCTAGACTATATTTTATTATTTACATGAACTTAAACCATGACCAATGACTTGTTTAACTACATCTATGTTTCTACTATATTCTCAAGTGTTCCACCATCCACCACTAACTGGTTCCATCACTATTTCCAATCAGCATGTTCTAATTCTACCTATAGATTCAATCATCATAAAACTTTTGGTTGTGGTATATATGATATATAAGGGTTCATAGAGTAATACAAATGAGGCTGAATAGATGAAATTTGTGGGTTAAAAAATTAATGGCCAGTTGTTTATTGATGATTATCACATGATGGATTATCCTATGAGACAATGATAATAATGGGAATATATCAATATTTATCTACATAGAGAATCTGTATCCATCAAAAGAGAACCTGAAGTGATGAATAAAATTTATAAAATGCTTAACCAAACCCCAAAAAAATCATATGCCTGAAATCATAAAAAAAATAAATCTCTAGAATTTAATGAATTATAATTACATATATCATGGGAAAATAATGCAAATTTTTATTTAAAAATAAAATAATTTATATTTACTCATATAAATAATTCCTTGATTCTTATATTTTTACTTCTAGGAAATCATTTTGGTGGTTCAACAATGAGTGGAGGAATTAATCCACACAAAGAATGAGAGGAAATATTTTGATAATATGTCTTACCCTAGGGCATAGATGTTTTTTCATCAAAACCCAATCATTATTGAAATTTAGATAATCATTGTTGATTTATGAATTCAAGTCCATATCATGGGTTCTATGTTGAAACCCAAATAAATTGGCTCCACCAAGAATATCTTATATCACACATTCTCTCTTTTTATTGATGAATGAAAATGATAAAATATGGGTAAACTGTGGGGTCTTAAAAACATGAATTTATAATATTAATCTATATTCAAGTAATAAAACTATTAAAAACCAAAAAATAGATCAGTCAGAGATCCAATATATGGGAACGTAACTAATAGGTATCATCTGTAAAATTCAATCTTTTGGACAGAACCATACCTTCCAAAATTACATATAATATTTCATTTAGGAGGTCTTAGTATTCATAGTTTTTGGATAAATATATATTTATTTAATAAATATTAAATATTAATTAATGTTAATATAACACTTAATTCTAAAGAAATTAAAACTATTGTTAATTACCATATTCAAAACAATATTGAATCATTGATTTTTTCCAAGCTCATCCACTAGTGTAATTTTACTATTTTACTCTTCGTAAGACTAGGGATCTCCAAAATGAAAGATGAATTATGTATCACTTGAGGAAAAATATAGGTCACTAAATTCTACATACCATTTTAACTATTCATCCTCATAATGGAAATAAATCATGATTCAAAACTAAGATGATCATAAAAAAACCTTATATTGAAAACTACCAATTTTCTCATGCACTAGCTTCTCCTATAGATGTATGAGCTCTATAAAATTATAGTAATTAACAATACTAGAAAAAATTACCATATCCAAAACTATAATTCTAATTACTATCCAATAATATCATTTCTCTCATATTTTTCTACATACTATTCCATGATGCTTTCACTTCATTTCAACTCAATCAAGGTTGGAGTCAACAAACACCACTTGAAACAAACATTGATTCACAAAAACTCAACCAAGGAATTTGTTTCAATAAATGAAATTAATATGATATAAAGATATCCTAAGGGATATCTGAGTAATGCACTTGATGTTTCATTCCAACAAGATTGAAAATGATACCAATTTTTTATGTCCAGTAACCCCTATTATCTCCTCAATAGGTGAAATGGGTCTCACTCAGCTCAATAAATGCCTTTTCCCAATAGGTATCTAACTACATCGTCAACTCACTAATCTTAACTAGGATAATTTATAATGAGTAGATGGTTTCTGTAAATCCAATGAATCCTATCATAATATGTTTACTTGTTAAATAAAACCTTGTTATGTTCCCCTAATGGGTCACCCCATTCATTAATGTTGAACTGAGATCATCCTTCCAAAATTTACCTTACTTTATGTCAATTGTAAAACACCATGTTCTTGTGAAGGGTTTCTTCATGGGTTATTATCCCAATGTAGTGGAGTTCAAAGAAATAACTTCCTTACTTTGAGGGAAAATCCCACATCAGTACACTGTGAGAGAAGGAAAAATCACCATAGTTAGTGTCCTAGCCGAGCACGTGTTGGCCGGAAGCACTACTACAACATCAAATCCCCAGTCAATAATATAATAATAATCAAATGGATAATATTTACATCAAAGATTATTATTTTTATTGGACCAGATAAAAATTAAATGAAAATCCTTTTTATGGATTGATCGACTAGATCCTTTTATCATGTGAAAAAATCCATGTCATGACCTTCAAAACTAAATCTCTAATGAGGAATTACGGTGGCTGTGGTGTTGATGGTACAATGCATCACCTATATCTAGATACCCCTACATCACTAACTCTCATACTATAATTACATGTTATATGGATAAAAATAATCAAATTGGAAGGAACATATTCCCAAATCCAACATTAATGTGTATAATCATGCATGATATCTCTCTAGATAATTATAGGGGATTACTAACCTATCCCAATCTAGGGATCACTTCTAATAGAAACATACCAATTTTCACTACTCAATATAAGTATCTTAAAATGGTGAGAGATTAAAAAAAGGAAAAACTCTAAGTCAAAACTCACTATGGTGGTCCCCTTAGAAATTTCAAGCAAAAAAGGAAATCCATTAAAAATCAGAACCAAGGAGTAACTAATTCAGAAATATCAACATGTATGTGGTCATAATCATACTACCCTAAGAGGGTCTAGTATCTTCTAAAGTTAAAAAACTTTTTATTCCATTAGATAGAACATGCTGAAAAAATTATCAAAATTCAAACATGGTAGAGTATAGCTATCAAGAGTTTTAGAAAAAAAATTAATTGTAAAGGCCTGTAATTTCCATATAATTTTAATTATTAATAAATTTCAATTTTACGAGTCCGGAAAAATTGATAGCGTGTGATTTCGATGCCTGGAGTTCCCGGAATGATTTTTTGAACTTTTGTTTGGGTACGTTTAGTAAACGTGCAAGCAGGATTTTCTAACATTTGAATCGGTACTCAGAATTGAAATCTAAGGGCACTGTTGAACTCACACCACCAGTTTTTTCTTACGGAGACATTCACCTCGACCGGAGATGGTCCATGGTGAAATTAAGTTTTTGGGTTTTTTGTGTAAAAATAAAATAAAAATAAAAGTGTATGACTTTTTATTTTTATTTGAAACACCCATGTGGGTATTGGGAGGTGGGGTCTACCGAAACTAAACCTCCATGTGTAAGTTGAGAAGTGGGGACCACCAGACCTTAACCTACCATGAGAAGTTATGGTTTTTGGGGGCAACTCAAACCTAACCTCCCATGATAGGTTATGGTGGTGGAGACCACCCTAGGCCTAAACCTCTTGAACTACCCTCATTATGGAGAAAAAACCTCTCAACCCCCTTATCAATGTCCAGGAGTATCCTGACTTCCTCCACATTAATTGTGCCAATGCACATACCTTTAATAGACCAACCTAGTTAATTGATTAGGCTAATTTTGGCATTGTGCCAACAAACTAAATAGAGAACTTAATTTATTATCCTTGGCATATTTGGTGGAATTGGAAGGAAAGAACTCTTGGGAGAAAGATCTTCAATGAATAATGCATTCATCCATGAAGAATTCTCCACCAACATAGAACACTCCGCCGACGAAGAACGTTGACCCCTTCGACCTTCTTCCTTGGGACTTCTTCTAATGCGGGATAACCTCATTTATAGCGAATCGATGAACGTACTGCCTTCTTGCGCCAATGTCATCAAACGAATGAGGTAGGGGTTTATTTCTATTTGATTATTGCATCCCATGTTCTCCCCTTCTAATTCTTTTGTGGGTTTGGGAGTAGAGATTGATGAGGATTGTCGGAAATGATGTTTTAAATTAGCTTCCTTACACGTTCATGCTTCCTTCTTTGTGAACCGCTTGCTATCACTCTATACGTAGTAGGTGAGGGCCCAAAAAACCTTTCCCAACCCCTCCTCCATTATTATTTGATGTGTTTTTAGAAATCGAGGAAGGTGATGAAGGTGATGAAGGCAACGGTGCTACCACCCACAGCCTCCGCAACCCGCGCCGCCCCGCGGCGCTTTGCCCTCCCGGCCAAACCAGCCCCGCGCCCAGCAGAGTCACCCATGGCCGGACTGAGCGGCCCGGGGCCGGACAAAGCCACCATGCCACCCCAGGCCGAACCCCATCACCATGCTGCCACCGTGCCGAGATGCTGCAAGACCACCATGCTGAGCCGTTGCGCTGCAGTTGTCCATCGTGCCGAGCGGCTGTACCGATCCGTCGCGCCGCCCTAAGCTGAACACCCCTCACCATGCCACTATCATGTCGCACCACCATGCTACCTCTATTCCCTTGACACAGCCCTCCGATCCTCTAGAGATTCCATCTTCATGGCCTTACAAGATGCCCTGAGTCGAGTCAGCCCGCAGCTGAGCAGTTTCGAGGCCGAGCAAACCTCGTGGAACCCTTCGAGGTCGAGCCGCCACCACAACCCCTCATGGCCATCGGGTCGAACCCAATATCCCAGGCTTCCAAGAAGGCCAGGCTGAACCCAAAAGGTCATGCCACCCAGTGGGTCGGGCTGAGTCGGTTCGACCGGGTCAGACAACACCCGAGCCCACTACGACTCATTTACTTTCTTTTGGCCATAACTTTTCCACCAGACCTCTGTTTGATGAACCGTTAGGGGAGTTGGAAATCTTGGAGCGAGATGGTCCCTTTGAGTATAACCCACTAGGTTTTTGGATTATTATGGGAAACAGTCAGGTTTGATCGAGCATGAATCGATCTGGGCCCCCCGGGACTAAAATCCTAATAACTCACAGACCAGGTGTCTGATTGACGCGCCATCTATGACGTTGAGGCCCTTATGTCATGGCGAACCTTTCAGATACTTTTTTGTCTGACTTCGTGATAGTTGGAGTATCGACCTGTATCATGTAAAGCGGATCCTCCCGGAGGACGAGCGAGCATAGTGTGGAGACCTAGTGCTTGGCTGAGACTTGACAAATGCTGACTGTTTCGACTCAGAGTGACTAAACTGGCCTAGTGGGGAGATCCTTGATGACGTGGAAGACCAACAGTGGGGAGTGACTCTATGTGACGTGATAGACCCACAGTACTCGACAGGAGAAGTACCTCTGCAGGCTATAAGGGGGAGCGCCTCTGTTTGATACGGAAGACCACCAGTGGGGAGTGCCTCTATGTGACAAGACAGGCCCACATTACTCAACATAATAAGTACCTCAGCAGTCCAAGGACAGTGGGAAGTGCATATGAGTGACGCGGAGGACCAACTATACTCAATATAGGAGGAATTATCTAGTAGTCGAAGTGTTTGACGTTGTGTTTGGAATGTTACTTGATACTACCCCCAAGAATAAATCATGGTATGAGCTGAGTCAGAACCACTATTTTTTCCTCATGATTGAGATGGATTACATGATAACTTAGGTATATGATTGGGAATATACCTATGTAATCATATCTATTGATTTCATACCTTGTTTTTTATCCTTGTTTGATTTTGTGAGACCTAGAGGGTCTTGGGTCCCTATTGAGTATAATTATACTCACCCATGAAAAGGCTATGCCCTCACCTTGTTGTGTTGGATGGAGATGACGGACAACACTAAATAAGGCTGAGAATACTAGGACTGGACAATACCTGGAGGTGGACCTTCCGACGAGTCGGAACACAGAGGAGATGGATGGACGAGGAGTGCTGAAGAGGTGATATGCACCTACCCTTCAGGTAGGAACCTCAGATGACAACCCAGCAGCTGACATTCTCTTTTCTTATGTTGTAGTTTGACTTTCCATTAGGGCTTATATTCTGGACCCTTTTACTTTCATTACTCTTTTGTTATACAGTTTACTCGTTGTTTTGTATCCAGCTGTGTGCTTTATTGTGCGTGTGTTTATAGGTTATAAAGGCAATGACTTCCTAGTTTTAGGTAATTATTTCTTTGGTGCTAGTAGCCATCCCCTGGATTATGGAAGGCGGGCTTGGGGTAGTCACAGCATGGGCCCGAGGGATGGGTCGTGACATTAATATTTCACTACACCATGAAGAAAAAAGTCAAATATTAGGGTAATTATTCGGTCATCATGTGTTCCAACTATATGGTATAAAAACTTGTCTCAGACTCCAAAAAAATATCCATCACTAAAGGCTTCATATTTCGTTATAAATACATGAGGAATATATCATTAGGGTATATATAGATCATTAATGATATAGGTTTTATCATTTGTGGGAATGAAAAATTTATCTATAGGAATGTATACCCATGTTCATACAGCGGGGTAGCTACCCAAAATGTGTGGGGTCTAAGAAACCACTCAATTTAGTCCTTTAATCAATGCCTCATAGTGCAACTGATTTGTGGTGAGAGGCTCAAACACAATACTAGGATCATCATTACTCTAACACTATATTATATGTTTTATCTATGGGTCTAATTCTCTATTAGAAAGGATGAACTCCCATCTATAAGAGAATATATGGTTGATATAGGACATGAAGGACATGAAACACTATAAATTCACACTATATGTTGAATTTAACAACATACATATACCCTATAAATAATTAATTATACTTTTTTTGACTACTAGGTTAGTATATTCCTACAAAAATACTAGATTGACCTCTACACCAACATTGGGATCCAAGGTTTGATAAATAAATTGAAGATACCCTCAACATTACTTCTATGAATTCCTAAAATAATATCTATAGGAATACTAACATAAAAATTGGTTCCTATGCATTAAATCTCTCTAATATCATTCTAACCTAACCCGTCCTACTAGGGACCCTCATTATGGTTGTAAATTAAGTAGTCCAACTTAATCCACCCTCCAATAGGCCATGATATGGGGATTAGAACCAAGAATCCATAATTATCATTGGATACATTATCTTATATCTTCATTTAACATAAATGTGTCTCTAATAAATTAAAAATGTAACAACGCTCACAATATATATTATTATAACCACTAGTCCCAAGATACACCATTTAAGGGGTGTGGTTAATTTTGGAAATTATATTTTTTTATAAAAATCTAATTGATATTGTCATCACATTTGAAATGATAGTTGGTACACATCACACTGATTACACAATAACATTACCAAAATATAGATGTAGATATACAATAACACTGATATTTTTAATTGGTTCGCCCTCATTAGGTTACATACTTGGATATCATTTCAATAATATACTGATATTTGTAATAAAAACTACATCACATGTTAGTGATTGTTATATTTTGGACAAGACTACTTCTCATGCATTGAATAAGAAATCTTCCTCTCTTACACACATTTCATTCAAATACGGTTACACAAATTCATATTTTTGACCCACATGTTGATCCCAATAGAATAATTTTTATGTAATAACACAAAATATAAACATTTGTTACCATTGATCCTCTATAATTCACTTACTGGTCTTCCAAAGTATTTTAACAAACTCTTCACTTCCATACCGAATATTCGATGTCATTTAGTCACACCATGAAACACTCTTCATTTCCATGTATTTAAAAAATTATATAACCTTTTCTATTGAAATTCATTATTCATCATATAAACATTCTCTTATGATATATATTCCATCAATAAAATTTCTCATCTTTTCTTTCATCCATGTCTCCCCATTTTCTGTTCATAGATATAAAATTCAAATTCAAAATAAACAAATTAACTACATTGTACTATTTATACTTTAAATTCATATCTTAGATCATCATTATGAAAATTTCCACCATTTAAATTCATTTAAGATAAATAATTTCATTACATAATCTCTAAGTAGTTCAAAAAAATAAAACACATCATTTCTATTTATATAAATAAATTTTCAAACCTATGAGGAATAGACACCTTTCAAAATTCCCATTTTTGGAACACTTCATAAAGAATTATATAATGATATATTAACTCCAATGAAATTAACATTCTAGTAAAAACAATCTTAAAAATGGATTCCTATATAATCAAGACCGTGGTTATTCTTTAGTACTAGAAAACTAATACTCAAAATTCATTTCTCCTTGGTGTGTTAACTTTATAGTTTCCAATTTAAATTAATATTACATGAGTGTTACACTATTTTTATTAACTGTACACCAGTATTATACATTTTTTATTAATATCACATACAGTTTAACATCATATTTGAAATTTACATTTTGAGTGTCCATGTTTTGTATGGATATTTTTCCTCTATAAAACACCATGTTCTATGTCATGGAATGAATCGGGTCACTAACTATGTTAATACATATACCACCAAGAACACCAAAATTCCTAGTAAAAATGAAATTCATACCATTTAAACATATTTTAGCCTTTTATAATTTCATGTAAACTCTTAAGTTCTCATTAAACCTTTATACTCACAACTTCACTCATCTAAAATAATTTAGACCACAACATGGTTATATTGGTCATTTATAAAAAAAAATCATGTCGATTGAAATGGATTCTATAATACACACAACTTATTCATACTTTGTTTTTTTATCCACCGTGGAATAACTAGCCTCACCACAATATGGTGATTTTATCCTTCTAAAAAAATCTTCAATATTCTAGAAATTCAAAAAATAAACTCCAATTGACATTAATTGAAATTAACTCAAAGGAAAATCAAACATTATGACATTTTATTCCAAAATTACCCCATGGATTGTTTATTACAACAACACCCCTGTTTAATAAATGTAAAAATATCCCTACCCCTTGGTATTCTATTTATGCTCCCCATATAACATGTATCCAATATTATAATCATTCTACCCCTTTTATAATAAAACTCAAAGGGTTTTTACTTTTCAAGATTTTATCACATCTAAGTTGTCTTAAAACAGTTACATTCGTTAAAATTGAGAAATGTTTCATGAAATTTTTTTCTAAACCAATGTCAGAAAATTATTTTTATATAAAATAATTAAAAATAGAAATTTATATATTGATATCCATATTTTTTCATATCAACCCTTATTTTTTCTTCTAATTTCCCATGTATTATTTCTCCCGGTATTTTATTATTCTCAAAAAAATGATGAACAAATACAAACAAAAAACATAATATCTATGTCAATGATTCAATACAATGTGGAGAGGGGAGTTAAAATCTCCTTAGTTCTAATAAATGGTATTAACTTTGAGGTCTAACATATACTTATCAACCATAGTTATAGATAATAGTTTTGTAAAAATATCAACTACATGATATTGAGTTCCAAAAAAATTACACATTTTTTCTCCACCATATCCTTTATGAAGTACATATATATTATGATATGTTTTCTCTATGAGTGATATACCAGGTAATTTTTATGTCATTAGAACTCTTATTTTCACAATAAATCATTATGGGTTGATATAACACTTCATTAAGATATTCCAATTAATTATTCATCAATATCAACTTATTAGATACTGTGGTGCCAAAATATATTATCCCACTTCTGTACACAAATATGCACTAATTAACTTAATAATTATCCAACTAAAAGAATCTATTTCAAGGAAGAATCCTTTTCCACTAGTAGATTTTTTATCCAAAACATCTCTAACATAATATGTATATGATTAAGCTATAAAATCTCAATATTCTCTTAATTTGAAAATAAATCCATAGTTCAATATTCCTTTAATGTACCTCATTCTCTACTTTCTTAATTAAAGATTTAATTCCTTTGTAAAATTGAGAAGTCACACAAATATTAATTTAACATAAAATATATCCAACATTGTTGTTGTGAGATACAATATGTAACACCCTACGATTTAAAATAAACAGTATGTTTAACAGTATGTATGACACAAACACCAAGCCGTAAAAAACTGGGATGTATTTTTATATAAATATAACCTTTATAACTAAGTCATTGAATTAGAAGGTATGAATATGAATAAACACATTATAAAATATATATAAAGTACATATTAAATAAAAATTTACTGATAAATTCTAATGAATTTAGTGGTAAATATTTAGTAAAAATATTTATAAAAAACAAGTTTTCTTCAAAAATGATTTTATAGATTTTTTGGAGTGAAAAATAAAATTAATTTTCCCATATTTTTAAATAAAATTTAAATAAAATTAACTTCATTTTATAAAAACAAAAAATCAAAATAAGATTAGGAATATTATTTGTAATTTTTCTAAAAAGTATTTTTTCAATTGATACTGAAAAATATTAATTTTTATTAAAAACAATTTTTTCATTTAGATAATTTACAAAGATAAATTTTGTTTTAAAATGATTTAAATTAATTTTCATGAAATTTTATTATTAATAATACCATAGTTATATTTTTAATTAAATTTTAACTTCAATATGGAATTAAATTATACTTTAAAATAATTTTTTCTGAATAAACATTTCTTCTTCACATTTTGAAGGTTTGGTATTCAAGTAAAATATACAAATTTTGTGGATGGAATTTTATAAAATGGAATAAATATTTTTAATCATAAAAAATAATATTAGTTAATAAGTTGAACTAATTTTTTTCTCATAATTAATAGTAGAAGCTGTAGAAATATTTTACCAAGGTTAAGGTCAATCAGGTTTAGTGGGGGGTCGAACTAAATAGTTAAGGGTTATAATGGACTATTTTTTATAATTTCTTTTTGATATAAATATTTCTACACTATATCATATAATTTTTCAGAATGGTTTATTTTTGGAACATATTTTTGAATAATATTTTAGATTATTTTATTATTTTTATAAATTTCAATTATTTCCTCTCCCACAATTCTAATTAGACACCCCTATCCTATCCACTCAAGAAATCATGATAATTTTGGTTAAACCAATAAATACCCAAATAATTTACAAACATCCCTGACCATGACCTAGATTCCATGTTTCGATCAGAAAACCATATTAATAAGGATTTATGTATAAACTGAAAGCGGCTATTTAAAGAAGTGGTATATTTTTTAACCATGCATTTTCATTTTATTTCTTCTTATACCCCATTAAAATATTTTTCAAACATAATAAAATAAAAAACCTAATATCTTGCATAAAATTAGAGGTTATTAAGTTAATGTAATAAAATATATCAATATCCTCTATAATCAAATTGGAGGTGAAATCTCCGTTCACATGTACAGAAGACTGCCGCCTCGCTAAATGATGTAATTTATTTCCTATAAGTGCATATAACAAATTATTATAATGATTGATTATATATATATTTGATATTCATGAAATATTAATCATTATGAGAAATTAATATATCATATATTTTCTTATTTTTATTCATTGAAAAATGATAACGTCTTCTATTCATACATGTAGACAACAACCTATGTAAGGAAATATGATTTATTTCTCACAACCACATTATGTGAATTGTATATAAAAGTATATTTAAAGAAATAATATTGTATTTGGGATATAGTCATCCTTTTTAAAGTAAAAATAATTCTTACCATATTTCCATCATTATTGTTGTAAATTCAAAATGCTAATCAGGTGTAAGTATGACCTCCCGTCTCTACAATTGAAAAATTGTTCATTTTTAAAACTGATATTTATTGACCAATTTAAAAGTATAATTTATGTATAAAGATGACAATTTTTTAATAAATATTATTATATATATGATGGAACAATGACCTCTTTTTCAATAGTCAACCCATCGAGGACATTTTGTATATATTAACATAACATCATCAAAACATCCAATATGAACATAATTGATTAAGAAAATAAATATAACATGGTAATAAATAAATAATAAAATTGTTTTTTTATTAATAATTTGAGTAAATAACATATGTTTCTTATTCAATAAGATAAATAACCTACATGATGAGTAGAACAAGAGGTAAGGGGTTTCTTTACTATATTTCTATTCATTGGATTATATCACCTATACATTGATTGTATTATGTATAGATTATGCATAAAATGAAATTTTATAATTTTATGCTATATTTAATCATATATTGTGTGGGTTTAAATTGTTTACACCTAATCTATTCATTGACTTATTTTCATTTCAATGATGTTATATTTTTAATGGATTTTTTCTCAATGTCAACACTATTATGACAAATTTGGTATTATATTCATTTTTATATTAATTTGGTGTATATAATACCAATTTTAAGTATTTTAAATTTATATATTTTAATTAATTATTATTAATAATTCAATTCAATTTACTCGTTTAGGAGGAGTGTTTAAATGAATAACTGATCTTATTTATCTTTTTGATCAGGTATCTTTTTTCTTTTATGTTAATAATTTTGAAAATTATTTTAAAAAATTACATTTTATTACTATAGTGGTTTGTTAATTACATGTTATTTTATCCTTGAAGTTTTTAATTTCATTTAAATGAATATTTTAATTTTCATCATTTTTAGAAAAATCCAAACGGAATGTTCTCTTTTTAACGTATATATCATTAACTAAATTTCCTTCCACCATAACCATTTTATGCCTATTGAATTTTTTCTAATATACTTCATTAATTTTTCAAAATAATATATTTATGAAAAATATTTCCTATTTATCATTTATATTTTATTACATTCATTATTGGGAAAATGTTTACAACAAAATCTATTTTTTAATGACTATTTCTAGTATATTCATTAATATTGAAAATATTTACATTATTTGGAAACATTAAATTTCATATAGTTATTGGAAATTATATTTCCCTTAAATATGCACATTATTTTTATCATGGATATTACTATTTCCTAAACCATATAACCTTTATACAAACTATTTTATAATTGGAAATTTATTTTATTGATTGGAAAAATATTGATATCCCATATTCATTATTCAATAAAGACAATTATTGATATATAATATTTTACATTAATTAAATTGATCATTAAATAAATAAGTAATATATTAGAAATGTAGTGAATGGTGGGGGCCTCTTATAAATAGATCTTCAATTCATCGATAGCCTCATAAATCAAAATAGATGAACATATTAATTAGGGTTTTTTTTCATATATCTACCCACATTTTAAACATTCTCAGAGTAAGGAATCGATGATATAAATATCATGATTTTTGAGATAAAGAAACCAAATATTAAGCATATCCTTCATTTAGAATTCATTTATTTTTATACATGAGATTTCCACATTTGATACTTTCTATGTTGTCATTTTTTTCAAGTCATTAATTTAATTGAATTTGATTTCATTTATTTACCTTTCCATAATGATTATTTCATATTGATCCATGATAAAAATTACAATAAATAAATATTACTAAGAATTTGGTGTTACCCTTTATTTGTTTTATTTTCCTAAAGATAAGAATAAGGATATTATTAAGAATATCAATGATGCATGAATGTTTTTGTAAAATTTATTTTATATTTCGAATGTAATATTTGAATCATGTATGTATCTAGATTTCTAAGGCTAATAAATTGATCAATCATTTAGGATGAGATCCATTATATCTTATAAAAATCTAAAAAATTGGATACAGCCTCTAGGTTACATGAGTTAGGGTTTTTACTCAAAAGACTTATAATAATTCTTCAATATAATAATTTTACCCATTTCATTATCTATGATAATTGTTTCTATGTCTTTTTCCAAATTACAATATAGTTTTAACTATTTTACAATCATCCATTATGATCTTCATTAATAGATTTCTTACATATATCACTTATGATATAAATATTTATCCTTCAAAATGAGACACTTGTAACCTAATAAATTTTATTATCTCTCTAATCGTAGACATATCATATTTGAAATACATATTATTTACAAACTAATAAACAAAAATAAAATTTATTTATACCAAAGATGATATCAACCACATACACTACTAATAAACTAGCCTTTAACAGTGATAGAAATGGCCTTTATCTGTTCTTAAAAATCATTGACTACTGGAATGATGTTAAAAGCACAAGACTTTTATCAGTGTTGAAATTGAACTGATAAAGATACCATTTATCACCTCTTTTTAGTGCCACTAAGAAAAACCCTTTATTGTCTTTTCAATAAGTGATGAAAATTGAATTTTTTAGTACTTTTAAAAGTGTTGATAAATTTTTTATTTATCAGATCTTATAAAGCACTAATGAAAGGTAATACTACATTGTGTTGTTACAACACACCATAGTACCTGAAACAGACCAAAAACGTACCAGAAACACACCATATATGAATAAAAACATGTATCAATACATAATTCAAATGAAATTTAATTTACAAAAAAACACCAAAATAATATATTATTATTAAAATAAAACCTATTAAAATAAACCATATCCAATTTTTGTAATAAAATATAACCAATTAAGAAATGAAATTTTATCCCCAAAAAACATTATAAAAAAAGCATCAACCAAATATTTTCATATTGCGTGGTTTAAATCCTTATGAATAAATTCAATGGTAAATATTAAAGTAATTAATAATTACTTATATAACAACATTAATTCAAATAAATTAATTTTAAGTAACATACACTCATCATCTGAAATTACACATGAATAAGATGGATTCCCATGATGCACTATAATGTGTGATGTTTATATAAAAGTATAACTAAGAGAATATATTCAAAATATAACAAAAGAAAATTTTTCTATCAATACTAAGTCATTGAATTTTTTTTAGGACTTATATTCATCATTCGATAATTATTTTCACAATAGAACCATATTCTATAGATCATCACTTCATCATTTATAGAATATGTGTGGCATTGATAGAACATATAATATAATGAGTAATGAGAAGGGGTTCCCTAGATTTTGAGTTATTGGTGAAGTTATGAGACATAACGGCCATAAGAGCTTACTTCAATCTTCTCATTTTCAACAATGAAAATGGTTTTTCGCCAAAAACAATTGATTTAATATAAAAAATTGGTAGTTCCACTAAGAATGGAAATAGAAAACATTATAAAATTGGATACAAAGGTTTGAAAATGTATTCTATTTTTCCTTTATTTAGTTTCTTTTGTAGATGTTAGATAATTTGATCTCATGGAAGTTTTTTATTCATTTTTAGGTTTTCCCCTCTTCTATAATTGGATTCAAAATTCTATTCCTCATATCATCAATTCCCTAAATTTTTAATAATGGATATTAGATATGATTCATCTAGGTTTTATTCCCTCACTTTATTATTGGGCATATTGTTCTTGAATGGCTTAAATATGCTTCTATTTCATCAAACTGGCATGTTGTTTGTGGCTCTTCAACTACCCTACTGACAACATAATTAGTCCACCCTTTGAAACCTGATATAGTCGATCCATTGAAGAACTAACTATCATATATTCATTTAGAGGACCAGGTCCTTCTCTCAAAGATCAACTGATTATCAGCTAGGGAGGAAAATAAGAACCCAATGTACAATTTCACTTTGACGGCTATTTCTATTTCAAGTGAAGCTGACTATATTACAAGAAAAAATATTGATGATAAATAAATGATAGTTGTTTTTTCACTGGGTTGAATAATGATATTTTTCATAAGGAGGGTTTCATTTCGTATCAACTATACATGGATCAAAGGTTTTTCCATAAGCATTTTAAACTGGGTAGAATGATGCTTGTATTGTCGAATATTTTGAAAAATTCCTATATTCAGGGAATATATATGCCCAGTATTTCATCACATGGAATTAAAATTTTAGAATATTTTTTTGATAAAAAGGAATTTTATAGTGTACTTAATTATTTAGAAATTCAATTTGATAGTTATTATAGTTATGTTAAGTTTATCAAAAGTTCAAACCATACGTATAGTTTATCTAAATTTTGTTATTCAGATCTTCTAGCGTTTATTGAGGTAAATTAGAGTTTTAAATTTCAGAAAACCAGCATACAGAACGTACTATTTATGATGTATGTATATATTAATTTTAAAGTTCCAATTTTTACAATAAATGAATCTTCTAAGGGTTTTTGGTGAAATATTTCTATGTATGGATAAATTCCAATCTAAAATTTTGTGGCTTGTCGATTGGAATCAATAATTCATGTATGTATCAAAAGAGTTTTCTTTACCCCAGGTAACACAAGAGGCTATTTAATTTTCTTCTCAAAAGAAGCTACTCTCTGGTTGGAACTCATCTTTGGTCTGGTTTTCTATTCATAAAGGCTTCATGTATGTTGATATTGATGGAAACCTCCTAAAAATGATCTAAACATTCTATTTCATACACTCACTTTTTCAATCATTCTTATATGAATACATTTTTGACTAAATATGTGGTTAGTGGTTTGTGTTGCAAAATGCCTATTTTAGATGTTCACATAAATGCCTATATCAAATAAACATGGGTTATTCTACATGGTAATGGAAAAAAATTAGAATAATTGTTTGATTATAATCTATGGGAACATGGAGGATACTTGAAACTTAGTGAGGATTACCAATAGCGTAGTAATTTTGAGGCGTCAACACTTTGGGGAAAGATATGATATATTACCGTAAAAGGTAAGTTGGGGAATATGATATTACCCTAGAGAATTCATTTTGAAAATTGTGAGGAGATGAGATTTATGGTTCGTAACATCTCAAAAAAGGAAAAAACATAACCCAAAAGGTCAAACAATGAAATTGGAAAAGTAGAAAATAACCTACCTTGGATTCTATTCTTGATTCATCTGATGGAACACTGCGGAGTTGTGCTGGCATCAATGGAGCTCCAAGAGAGCTTCATAATCACGATGGTTGAGTATGAGTTAGGGTTTTTTTAATAGATCGTGGATAATTTTAACAATGTTTCAATAAAGTCACAGATAAAGATCAATTTTATTAGTGTTAAATTGATAATCACTGATAAAAGTGATCATTATGAGTGCTAAAAAAGGCCTGATAGATCTCAATATTTATTAGCTCTCTAAAAACATGATAAAAATAAAATTTTCAGTGTTAAAACTAATGTGATGATAAAGGGTAACCTTTATCATGGCTAAAATAAATCACTGATATTGGATACCTTTTATCAGTGCTAAGAAAGGAACTGATAAAGGTCCCCCTTTTTTAGTTCTTATGTTTGTGCTGATAAAGATGGAATTTCTTAGTGTATTTTCGAAGAACAAAAAATAATGTACTATTAAAGGCCATTTTTGTACTATTTATACACCATTACCATCATATAATCTTTATCTAAGACTTTCACATGGAGGTTTTGATCAAAATCACTTCTCATAAACTCCAATTTCCTCAAATATAAATCCTTCCATGAATACCAATTTTGTGATTCTTAATTCAATCCATATAAATAGCATTTCAACCTGAAAATAATTAAATAATCATATCTAATAAGAAAGAATACAATTTTCTTATTTTATGCTTCCTCTTTTAAGACTCCATTAAAAAATTCTATCATCATATATTGTTAATAGACTTAAAAATTCAATTTAATATTTTTTTACAAGAAAATTAGTATTTTTTATATACCTAATACTTGAGAAAAAATATCATCAAAATGAAATCTGTAAATTTAAGAATATACTTTACAAATAATCCATTCTTTATTAAAAATCATTGCTTCATGATAGTCATACTTTTATTAAAATACAAATATTTTACCAATCACGTTGTGATGCAACTTATTTCCTCAAGCTACTGTTGTTTATTATTTTCAATATGACCAAACATTAACTCATTGATTTCTATAAAAAAAATTATCCTTTTATACCATCACAAATATTGTTAGTTCTACCACTAATATAATAGTACTATGAACTTCTTATTATTTGAGTCTATATAAGTGAAAAAAATTCAAATAATTTTAACTAGATTAACATTATATATTATTATTTTTTAGCAAAATATTGATTAACTGAACACTATTAGTATCCACATTTTTTATTTCATATTAATAATCATTTTAAGTATCATTAATTTCTCTTGAATATTTATATCTCTTCTTCTTCTAGATAAAATTATTCTGGGGTATAAATTAAAATTTCATTTTTAACATTTTATCTAAAAATTATAAAAAAAATTATATAAAAAATATCATCAATCCATTTGTTGAAACCTTTATTAGCTATATCCATTAATGATTTCATTAAAAATATTCCTCCATTTATTCAATCTCTATACACACCCTGATTCCCCTATTTATTTCAAATAAAAAATATTTTTTTAAACACTAAAATATTTTTCAAATTGGCATTCATACCATACCACATTTCATATGGAAATTTATCTATTCTTAGGTCAAGAAATAAACTCTTTTTAGGGAGAACATTCACCTTCATAGGTTCTTTTCATCATTGGTGAGAGATTCTAAATTCATTAAAAAAAATTAAATTCCATATCATTGACCATGTGACTTTTCCCTTCCAAAAATCCATTATAACGAGGAGTTATTATTGTAGACACTTCTTAATATATTTCCCCTATAGAATGAATCACAAGTATTTTATCTTTACTTATTCAGGCAAGTAATGTTAACAATATTTCATAAAATTTTATAAATTATCCATTCAATGATAAATAATGATTCAAATTATTATATTCCATTAAATTTTATCCTACTTTATATTGAGGAAACTAATTTTCTTATTACTATCCACCTGATACTTGTCTTAATTCATTTTGAAACCCTACAAAAAAGTGTATATAGGTATTCCCTTAATATAATTTTTTTTGATGAATGTAAATTTCAATTCAATGTTACATAATTTAATTAAACCTAAAAAACATTCTAGATAACATCAAAATTGATAACATCAGTAAATTACAATTCAAATATTTTTAAGTGTGTTTGACAACATCCATTAATCATTAGAGCTCCATCATTTCAAAACTGAACTGTACCATAAACTCTCCGCTTCACATTTTAAAGATTATTTTTATTTCCCATCACGTGGGATAAAAATAACTAGGCATGTATTCAATTATTAATTTTTTTTATATATTTCAATGGAATCTAAAAAACTATATCTTTCTCCTTTATGTTTGAATTCTACTCTTTCTGGGAAACTCTAGAATAAGTTCAGATATATGTCATTATCTTCTCTTTTTCTTCATCCTAAGAAAACAATCCATATTATTGTTTCTATAATGGGTAAAATATGTTTCCCAATTTAATTATATTGGATTTAATTGAATATGTTATCAATTTATCACATATAAATAGATTTCACTATGTTTCAGATAATTAATGACATTATTCCCAAATTCAGAGGGATCAAAGTAATACTCATATGATAAATTTCTAATTCAAGATAGAATATTTTTTTTGACTATCCTTTTATGAATACTGATTGAATACACTTTAAAATACCACTCATATTTGTTATAATAATATTTATGTGGTCATGGTAGTGATAAAATTGGAATTTCATAAGTGGAAATATTCTATTGCGTCCATCTCTCCCTATATGCTGTTTTTTGAATAAATATTTTATTATTAATATGTTATTGGGGACTGAAAAAATTAATAAATATTTTTCTTATCATTCCTCATCACCATTGATTTTATTCTCTTGTATGTTTCAAGATCAAATCCAAGATCAAATTTACCCCTAAAATTATGCTGTCAAGTGCACAACACATCCTTAAAGACTCATATGTCTCATTCAGCGCTTTCCATTAATTATTAATTTGAGAATTTTCTTCATTTTATTTTCTATCTAGAGCCATCAGATTTTGTTTTAGACTCATTATTTATTTTTAAAGACACCAGTCACTATTTTATAACTTCAATCAACTATGTTTTCATCATGATAATAATTTTAAAATAATTAGTGATATATCATGTTCCTCAATCTTTTACTAGTTGTTAACTTATTCTTCATATTTCACTAGATTTTTTATTTTTTATTCCATTAATTCATATAAATTATCAATTTTTTTCTTGATATCATCTATATAACCTATTTATTCCTTTATATATCATCCAATATTTTAATTAATCATTCTTTGTATAGTGGATGTGGGTGCCTTATAACCTATATAAAAAGTACATTTCAAATACTATATCATTTATAAATAATTTTATGAATTAAATTATTGTACAAAAATAATTTTTATACTTTTTACATCCATGATTTAAATCTCAATGTCAATTTATTATTTTTTATATCAAAAGGTTATATCAGTTTCCATCTATAGTGAGAATCTCAAGATAATATGACTGTAATCTTAAATTAATGTCATATAGGATACATATATTATATATATGGTAAATAAATTTTTTATTATTATTTTGTGTTGGGGGATCATAATAATTCATACTTATTATCAATAATTTCAAACTTGGGGATCTTGAGTGAAAAATATTTTTAGGACTAACCTGATAATAATACCAGCACAGGATTTAAGTACCATAGGCTATTCCTATTTGAGAACATGATTATTGGTATCTCCACATGAAATTATTAAAAATGTATACAATTTTAGTTCTTACATCTATTCAAGAAAAAAACCATGAAATTTATGTTTTTTGTGAGGTATATTCCCTTGGGTGTGTCATTAGTTGTTTGAAATTAGTTTAATGGTGGATAAAGACTTTTTTTCAACCAAAAAGGAGAAGATATGTTGGGCCTAATTGACTAGTATTGTAGAACAATTTTTTTTTCAAAAGTAGAAAAATTATTAAATCTATGTATAGGGTGATTGATTTTAACATTATTCAGAATGATCTTGAATAAAAAAGATATAAAGGATGATGAAATGAAGTGTGCATCTTGCTTTATGAGATATCATAAGAAAAAGAGATTTTATCACATAGAGCAAGTCTATAAGAGGTTATCGTTGATATGAAATTTATTATCTCCTTGGGGAACATGATGGGTTTTTAGATATATCCCTTAATATATGGGTTGGAATTATTTCTTTCACTATAAGGAACTATATGGTTACACACTAAGTGTATCAAAACATTCTACTTATTTTGATAAATATGAGTCTTGGAAAAAGATCCCTCCATGTACAGGTGATTGTGAATGTCCGAGTATAAAAAATCACATCTAAATATATTCATTTATATTAATCATTTTTATAATAATTATGGTTGAATTTATTTATCAAGATATTTATAGGTTATTAAATTATAAAAGTGAAAATGAGAAAAATATTATTTTTTAAATGAATGTTAAGAATTCAAGGTTTGTTAAATAATAATAGGAGGGACAAGCTTACTTAGTGTCATATAATTCATCACAGTACATTTAAATATTTCTCAAGATAGTGGTAAAATATTTGGGACATATATGACATGTCTACTTAGTTAGTAATTCTTTTATGGGCTGATTGTAGATGTTAAACATATGGAAGTGATTAAGTTAAATTTTTGAAATTTATTATATTATATAAGCTAATTTTTAATCCCTGAATATCCCCCCACATCATTGGAATGATTTTATAGATAAGATATATCCTTTCCTCCCATCAATCAAGTTAGAGTGAGATAAATTGTTGTAGTAAAAAAGATTCATTTGATTCCATGTTGTGAATCGATCACTTTAACTTCACATTATCGATGGGATGGTTTAAAGTTATTCGAATTGTCATTATATTACCTGGGTATCAATGAATGGTTATTTGTGTGCTTTAGTGGATGTTTGGATGATCAAGATGATGGATCTATTGGCACCTTTGATCTACGTAAACTATAAATAAGCTAATCAAATTGGTGTTATGAACCAAAGAATTTGATTTTTACTATTTTATTTAATTTTGTTTATTTGTGCTTAAATTAAATTTTATATGATCTAGGAAAAAATACAAAAAGGGTTCTTTATAATCCTTGATATTATAGAATTCTATGTCCAAATTATTTTAAAATTCAAATTTTTGACCCTTTTGAAATCCATGGGTTCCTTCTATTTTATTTATAGAGGGTGTACAAGGGCTTCACTCTTTCATCGATGACCTAGACTGAATGCCGCCCGATTCTACTCCCCCCTCCCAATCAATGGGGGGAGTATTGAAATTTCATCCACATGGGAAGAGTGTCTCAGATCTCATTTCCCTTCTGCCTTCCTGAGGATCCCTATTTCGCCGAAGGTCCGAAATATCTTTCTAAAGGCTCCTCAACATTTTTTGCTTCTGGTGGAGCTCAACGGTGCCTCAAATATTTGTAAGCTCATAATAGATTAATGTTTCCATCGCCAGTGGCCTTCAGTTGAATCCTTTTATCACTTCGTCTCTGAATATTGGATGATAAAGGAGAAAGTGATCATCAGTTTCCATGACCAACGACATTTCATGATTCGCTGGAGGTTCGATTTTTATATGAGGTGCAACCCTTCAACGTTCAGACCTAGGTATGTCTTCCGGGTCTACCTCACTCCTTTAAGAATCCTTATATCTTGTGTGAAATTGGAAACATGATCGGGATGTACTGTTGCTCTGATTGTCATACTGAGGTTTTTTTTCATCCTATCTTCCCGAGAATATGCATGGAAGTTGATGTTGCAAGGTCTCTAGTCTGATGCATCTGAATTACAGATGACCAATAGTTCTGTTGGAAGAAGGAGGTGGTTTTTGAGTCATGGATGTATCATTGTGTGTCCTGCAGCCAATGTGGTCATTAGGAATCGAACAGTTGCAGCATGAGGGTTAGTGGATGCTCACAAGTGATAGAGATGAGTCACAGCAGAGGGTGTGTTGCTACTAGTCTGGATAAGGTATTGAGAACAGGTCACACTAAAGATGGTTTGACAGAAAGAAGCAGTGAGATGGTAGATAATACAGTCTTTGAGGAGGGTTTTGGGTGTTTCATACATGAAGATGTTATTGAGATGGATACTTGAGTGGGAGAACCTCTAAATGGATCCCATGAAGGAGTGTTCTGAGAACCTTTATCTGGAAGTGTAGTGGTGGAGGAGCCAATGCCAACATTTCTATTGCAGGGGATGACCCGAGATGGTGTTGAAGCGGTTCTTGTATGCTCCTCTGGTATGAATGAGATTCTGGGCTTCCAGGTGGGAGACTTTGTAACTGGACATGCGGTGGTGGAGGAGCACACAGATCCAGTCCAAATAAAGGGGGTGAATCTGTATGCTACTACTTCGGATATTGCATGTTATTATTGGGATGAAGGAGATGTCGGTGCTCTCAATTCCAGCATTGAGGAAAATTATTTATTGGTTGAAAAGTGACATGGGTCTTGGGTAGCAGCCTTTTCTTGAAGATAATGTAGGTTTATGTTAAGCAGTTCCTTCCACTAGACCGTTTGTGGGTGAGTATGTGGGGTATTCAGACCCTAAGATAACAGTGCAGGATATAGTGGGGAATTCTTTGGCTTGCAACTCCTTGCGGTTAGATCCTGTGATTGATCATCTTTTTGACTCGGTTGTTCCTTTCTCAGGGGATGTGGATGCGTGTGTTCAAGAAGTGAAGGATGATGATGCTGGAGGAATGGTGATCATAGTCTCTACTAGAAATATATTTTCAGAACTAGAAAATGAGGAGGAATTGAATGAATAGGAGAATACTGCAAGGTAGGATGGTTACCTCTTGTAGCTTTTGGTTTATCTGAAGGATGCTGCAATTGGGGAAGATGTGTTGAAACTGATGGATCAGCCACCTTGCCTTGCTATAGTTAATGTTAACAATTAGGTCCAGCAGGAATGTGGATTGGAGGAGGGTTATCAAGAGGTGAAAATATTGGGAAATTCAGGTGACATATTGGATAGTGATGAGGAAAAAGATAGTGGTGTGGTCTGGTCTTCTACCTCGATGTTGTTCAGGGTGAAAGGATGAAGGTTTCTTAGGATGAGGATGTTATGACTTGCCCACCATGACAAAGATCAAAGAAAGACTATTCTTATCTTGCAAGTTTGGTGTCTACCAGATCTTCTATTGGGAAGGAATGTTGGTCTATATAGTCCTCAAAGGATTTTCTAGCCTTGGAGAAGCTGAATCGTAGAAGGAAATATTCCAAGGTTCTTAACCACTATGAAATCTCAGAGTGGGAAATAGATACTACAGAGGAAACAATCTATAATAGGGGTGGTGACGTGTAACATCCAAGGTAAATAAATAATAATATATATTTCATATTTATTAATATTTTGAAATTAAATATTAATTTTACTTTAAAGGGGTTTCTATGTTCGATAGCATACCCGATACGCAACAACAGGTTTCTTTGAAATCTTACGTTGCACACTAATAATATAATATTATTATTTTAAATGGTAGTTAACTCCTAACCATTGTATTGGAAATAATGAACAAAATTAACTACAATATTATTATACGTGTTTTTTAAATGTATTTATATTTATCAAATAAAAATTTAGGGGCTTAAAATGTGAATGAATTTAATTTAAGCATAATGTACATTAACTGGTCAATTTACCGCCATTTAATAGAGAACCTTCTTTAAATATAGTTTTGATAATTTTTATATGTTCTATTTGACCAAATAAAATTTTTCTTTAGATTTGGGACATAAAATTTTACTTTGGGTAATTTTTTGGTATTTTTCAGCTAAAGTTCAGTTTTTTAATGAATAGTGAAAATACTGTATTTTAATTGAAAGGTGCCTTTTAATATAATTTATTTATATGGTTAGATTATCTTTTAAATTGGTTTGAAATTTTAATTGGAATATATTTTTACCATTTAATCCAATTTTGTTCATTGGAATTAATTTCACTTTGAAATTGGACATAAACAAGTATCAATCTTTTGATAGTTACTGTTTCTTAAAAACACGCTATTTTTTTTGATAACAGGATTTAATTTTAAAATTAATTAATTCCACTTCTATGTTTTTAATTTGTAAAATTAGACATCATTTTTGAATTCGTAATATCAAATTTATCTTAAGTTTATTTTTAGGTATTTTTCCTGAAAAACATCAATTTTTGATGAATAGTAAACCACTTAGTAGTAGTTAAAATACAGAATTTTTCATTTAAATGAAATTTTAACACTTATATGAATTGAATTTATAAAATCCAAAATACATGGTTCTTATTATTAAGTAAAATTTTGTTCAATAAGATGAAAATAATTTTTCGTGAATCGTAACTTTTGACTTTTATTTACTGCGGTTAAAGGTAAATATGGTAATTCAAGGTAAAGTGAATATTATAATTATACAAAATTACCTTAAAACTTGTCCAAACCTTATTGGTTGAGTCCCTTACGACCATGGGAATATTTGGGTAGATTTTGGGACCCCTTTGATCCACTTTTAAGTGATAATGACAATTTAGATTAATTAAATTAATGTAAAGGCAAAAATGACAAAAATAAATATCTTTTAGTAAATTAATTTTTTAAAAGGGTTATATAAATTATATTTTTGACTATAAATATTAATTGGAAAGATAAAAGTATTTCCTACATCATGTTATTTTTTTATAATTTTTAGACAATACATAAATTATATTATATATGACATAATAATGATGTAGTGTTTACATCATTAATAAATCATTTAAATAAATAAGATTATAATGATTAAAATATTATCCAAAACATGTCCAATTCTGATTGGATGATTGTATTTCTACTATTAGTCATATTATATTCTACTTTAATGATTTTTGGACTTTTTGAAACCAAATATCATTATATAATAAAATAATAGTTTCACACTTTCATAAAGAGCCCCTCCTCTCCCTTATAAAAGGTGACCACTTCTCACCTATTCCACACACCTCTCAAGCCAATTGGCTCGTCCAAAATCTGCCCAATTAAGCTCCATAAATCCCTATCCTCCTCCTAGAATCCTTACCATAGGCATAAGGCACTTCATGAAGTCCTTTGTTTCAAACCAAATGGAGTTACACAAATTAAAGGTAACAGTTTCTCTGAACATGTTTTCTTTTATTTTACTTCTCCAACCCCCTAAAATCTTTTTATTCATTTATATTTTAACAAAAACAGTATCCATAATATATTAGGATTTTTTATGATAATGATTATAAATGAACATACACACACCTCCATATAATGGGAGAAGAACATAATGTTTTTGTGGATGACAAACTAATGCCTCACGAAACGATGATTGTTCGATTATCTCTTACCACATCTTGAAGTGCATTGTGTTGCATTTGTTGTCAATGAGGCATGAAGTTGTCTTGGAATGAATGGATGTCAAGGAGTCAAGATGTGAATGTCAAAGGATGTGATGGTGATGGTGATGAAGGAGAATGTCCATGGTACTAAGATGCATGTCACTTAGGAGATTCACTAAGTGGCATTGGAGAATATGGTTGAAACATTCTCCATGGAAATCTGACGATTGTTGAGCTGCTCTATAAGTTCATAGAACTTGTATCCTGATGATACAAAGTCACAACATGTTTAGAAGACCATGCATTGTAGTGACAATGCATGAGTAGTTGAAAGGAGTTCCATCCACAACTACTAAGTGGATGATGTGCATTAATGAAGTCCATGCACTATCACTTAGTGCATGTGAATTTGAAGTTGATCCAATTGATCTCTGATTAGATCAATGAAGCACATTGAAGAATTTAAGTGATTCAGGAGCTCAGTTGAAGATGAAGACCCTTCGTGAATTCCATTACAAAGTGATGAATAAATGTTGAAGAAGAATGAAGGAATTCTAATGAAGAAGAAATAATTGATCAAGTGATTCGGCTGATGAAGAACCTTCTACAAATGTCTCATAAGTCTAGAATACATGATTGAAAGGAGTTGAGGATGTTTGTGGAAGAAGGATGAAGAAGAAATGGAAAGAATGGCTTAGAAGAAGAGGAGGAGGCATTTGGCATTTAGAATTGGTATTTTTCATGGAGGACTTTGTTTTTGACAAAGTCCTATTTGTTACTTTGCCAAAAAATATGGCCAGCCCGTGAGCACCTTGTGGGTTCAACCCCAAGGCTCATGTGGGCCGAAGGCGCCACGCCCAAGGGGGAACCCGTGGGGCGAGCTCAGGGCGGCATGGGCGCACCCGCAGACACCACAGAGGCGCCTGGGGCACGCCCGGAGGAGCGCAGTGTGCATAGTGGGCGCCAGTGGCGCGCCTGCAGGAGGCATAGTGGGCGCTAGGAGTGCGCCCGCAGGGAGCATAGTGGGCGCAGAGCGCGACCGCAGGGAGAACACGGTGCGGGGCGGCACCGTGGAGGGAGAAGTGCAACTGGGAGTTGAGCGGCAGCGGCATATTGATAAGCCGCGTGAAAACCGCGCCCCGTTTCGATGTGGGACGCGGAATTTTCACCCGGGAACGATCCTGGCCGCACGATCAATCGCGTGCCAGATCTCGGCCGCCCATCTAATCCGCCGCGGCCCAACCAGATCGCGGCCGTCCGATGTATCTCCATCGTCTGATTCGACGGTCGTGGCTTCGTCCTCTTCCCCGAGCTCGAGTTGAAGCCTCCCGCGAGCCGCCGCATGAACCAGAGCCTCCCGAACGACTATTTCGAGCTCCCGACCACCTCTGAAGGAAGTAAAGCGTCCATTGAGATCGTCTGGCCACACTGAATACATCCATGCCTTAAAATTGACCTGCATGCACGAAATGGAGAATATGATGTTCGGCCGAGGCAAACCGAAGGTGCCGAGGCTTCGGTGAGTTCGTGCCTTTTCATGAATTAGGCTTCAACAGAGGCCGTGCATGCGTTATAAATCGCATGCACGTGAGGAAAAATAAAAGAGAGAACCCGCGTGAAACAGAGGAGCAAAATAAAGATTTGGAAAGTTTTTAAAGATCCGAAGATCTCGGGATTTCAAGATTTAACACGCGGATGATCAAAGGCATTCGTCTGCCTATATAAGGAGAGCCCAAGGCTCTCATTAAGCTGCTGATACGCTGAAGTTCTTGTTGAAGATTTGTGTCCCGTGAAGCCTCTGCCTCACGAAGTTGAAGCCCCGCGCAAGTAAACTTGCGTGGCTGAGTTCCTTGCGCGCAACATCTTTGCGCGACAAGAAGAAGGAGGAGGAGGAGTCCCCTGTGCTCTATCCTTAGCGCGACAGGAAGGAGTTTGGGCAGCACAAAGTTGTGTGCCCCCTCTGTGCACCGTGCCCTCTGCGCGGTAGCACTTGCGCGCCCGCGGTGCCTTGCACCTGAGGCTTGCGCGCCCTAGAGGCCTTGTGCACTTGCACGCTGCCTTGTGCACCAAGTGTGCCTTGTGCTTTGTTGAAGAAGAGGAGGCCGCGGCTCATCAAGCACTTGCGCGCCTACTTTGAAGGTGGAAGAACCCGAGGCCTTGTGTGTGAGATCAAATGAAGAAAACCACATTCGGGCAGTGGGTGTGCAACATAAAGGAGGCCAAGGCTTAGTGCCTTATGTGAGCATCAAGTGAAGACCTAGCATATTGGGTGTATGATAAGTGAAGAACAAGAAACACCCTACGGCCACTTATGTGTGTGCCATGTGCTAAGAAGGCCACACTTTGTGTGTGAAGTGAAGAAGGTCGAGAGTAAGTGTGTGCAAGTGAAGAAGGCCAAGACTTGTGTTTGCTAATTGATCGAAGGAAGTGTGTGTGTGAAAACAAAACAAGAAGGCCACTACACCCTACGGGCAGTGGGTGTGCAAAGAGAGGAAGGCCAAGGCTTAGTGCCTTTGTGTGCAAATTGAACAAGTGAAGGCCGTATCCCTTGTGTGTGCACACTATTGAAGAACAACTAAAAAGAACACTAAAGTGTGTGTGTGCAACAAGAAGAGGAAGGTCACTACAAGTGTATGCTAAGTGAAGAATTTGTGTGTGCAAACTAAAGAAGTGGACGAACCTAGGTGTGCACTAAAAGTGAACACACTTAGAAGAAGTTGAAAGGAGGACATCCACACTAAAGTAGAACACACTCTAAGTGTGTAAACACATTGAACAAAGTGTGAAGTTCAAGTGAGCTGGTGTGTGCTTAAAGATACTAAACCCTTTGTGGGTCTACTGCACCAAGAAGAGGAAAGGGAAAGTGCATGCATGCATGCATGCACGTGCACACGTGAACAGTGCTAAATCAGTGGTGTGCATCTGAGGAGTCCAAGACTTGAAGATCTTGAAGAGTTGCCATGCACTCAGTGCATGATGTTGAAGTGAACTGAGACTGAGCCAGACTAATGTTAAAGAGATTGGTTGTCTGAGTTTTCAGTAGATTGAGAAGACCTGATCATCACAAGTGATCAGAGGTACAGAGCAAGGCCAGCAGTCTTTATCACAGACTGCTGAGGATACTTGAAGAACTTAAAGTGAAGAAGAGCTACTCGTGCGACTCGAGGAGCCAGGAGAAGACCCTGTAGGACTCAGGGAGAAGAAGTCTTCAGTGGGATTCTGGAGCAGGCCAGTGGGACTCTGGTAACACTGTGGGAAGCAGTATAAAGACCCTCCTGTGGGACTCAGGAGAGATACGGTGGGAAGCTGTATCGACCATTGTAATTCTAACAAGTTATAATGGGAGAATCCATGCTGAGAGAGTATGGCAAGGATGTAGGCCTTTGGTGCCGAACCTTGTAAATCCTTGTGTCCTGTGCCTTTTCATTACTGCATCATTCGGGAAAGTTTGAGAGATACAAGAAGAGTGGATCGAGGCTTTAACCATCCATAGAGGTTTAATTGATTAAGAATCAATTAGTAAAAAGTTTTAAGGGATCACTGATTCACCCCCTCCCCCTCTCAGTGATTCACACTGATCTGGGCACTTCAATTGGTATCAGAGCGAGGTTACCTCTAAAAGATCCAAGGGAGTCTTTATGAAGTGCAGATTTGAGGAAATGAAAGAACAGCCTCAAATGGAGATGTCTGCCAAGACTCAGAAAAATAGAAAGAAGAAACAGGCCAAGAAGATGAAGAAAGCCTGTCCTAGCTGTGATGAAGTTGAAACAATGAATGATCTTCAGAGTGCACTCAAATATCTTCAGAAGACAGTTCCCATGGAAGTGGCAAAGTGTATAGCTACAGGCATCCATGATCTTTATGAAGAAAAATCACAGTTAGAAGAAGAAGCCAATGCAATGGAAGATCAATTGGAAAAAAGGGTTGGCATAACCAACACTCTCAGAAAGCTGGTAAATGCTAAAGATGAAACAGTATCCCTTTGCAATGAAAGATATGAAGACACTGCTGAAGAATTGCAAAGAAGCCTTTCTGAGAAAGACATCTTTATGATAATGATCAAAGATGTTGTCCATGCACTGGAAAAGAGGCACAAAGTGTCAATGGTTGTCAGAGATGCTCAACTAGAAGACAAAGTCAAAAGGGTGAAGGAGCTTGACAACTCATTGCTTGAAATGAAGCAGGTGCATGAAGACCAGATAAAACAGCTGGAAGAGAAATGGGAAGGAAGGCTACGAACTATTGAGGATGAGAAGAACTCCCTCAATATGAAATGCTTAGAATTGGAGGTGATATTGAAAAATCAGCAATCACCCAAAGCACAAGCCTCCCAGACAGCTGGAAGAAGAAATGTTGCCACTCAAGTGAGCTTTGAGAAGGATGATTCTAAGAGAAAGACATCCTCTATTAAAAGTGCAACATCTTCTAGAAAGAAGGTACCATCCATACCATCCTGTATTGATGCTTCTAATTGTGTTTCCACAATAAGTGCAGGATGGAAGAATAATTCCAGACAAATATGGATGAAGACAGTAAAGAAGCAGAGCTCTCCTGAAACAGCACAACAGGTCAAGAAAAGTACCCTACAATCAGAAGGACTGAAGAGGTCAAGATTCGTGGGACAATGCTGGTGTTGTAACAAGTATGGGCATTGTGCAAAGGATTGTTGGTACAATCCACTGAATGCCAAAGCACAGAGGAAGCCCATGCCAAGGGGGAGCAAGCCAGAAGGAAAGAAGCAGCATTCACAGGTCCAGAGACATCTGTTTACTGCTAATAGATTTGGATTACTTGACAACATCTGGGATGATTGCAAAAGTGGTCAAATAGATACATGTCAATCTCCAACTGTATCCAGAGCTCAAAAGAAGAAAAGATCACAGAACCTGGCTAAGAGAGATTCCTTGGGAAGCAAGAAGAAAGTAGAAAATGCTCCCAATAAGTGTTTGAGAAATGAAGAGAAGTCCTTGGAGTCTGAGTCCAAGAAGGGTGATGCATCCAGAAGGACCACCAAGAAGTGCTTCTACTGTGGAAAGAAAGGTCATACCATGGATCTTTGTAAAGAAGCCATGAAATGCAATAGAAGCCAACTGGACTCAAAAAGACAATCAATCCAGAAGAAGAAGGGATTGATTGAAAACAAGTTGCCTAATAGAGGTAGCTTGACAGCATCAACGAAACCATGTGGAACTTCCAAAACTGAGGCCACTCTTCCAAATGATTTACTAGTCATATGGCCACATCAGTTGCAACTTGCCAGAGAACTACAAAGAGTTGAAGATGAAGCTCTGGCAATTGCTAAAGCAAAAGGGAAGAAGAAGGTTTCACATGAAGATGTTTTGAGAACCACACCAGCACAATCATCAATGAAGATCAAATGTGCAAGTGTGAAGACTGGTGAAAATGGGACATCTCGGTTGAGAGAATCTTCTCAACCTTGTTGTTAACATTGATGAACCAAGGAGGTTCCATCTTATTCCCTTATACTCTTGGTATATACATGTGCTAACATTTAAGGGAATTGAAGATGATGATCATTCTCAGCTGGAGGATGGTTTGGACAGAATGGAGTGCACCCCTTGAGGGGGAGCTAATCTGAAGAAGATGGGATTCTGAGATTAATACCATCTTGAGAAAAGCTGAAGGTATTCCAATCATACTTTCATCCCTTGTTTCTTAATTGAGTTTATCTTGTCAATTAAGGGGGAGTATGGATTGAAGACAAATGGATGAAAGGGGGAGCTTTATCTTAGCACTGAACTTTCTAATGAGTTTTGTGAAGTATGTACAGGATTTAGCAATTCATTGTTATATCTGAAAAATTTTCACACCCCTAAGCATGATCTCACATGTGTAGAGAGTGTTGGACAGCTTTGAATTCCTTGGTTACATCACTCTTGTTTTCTACATCGGGTTAGCCCAAGTAGACTTAGAGTTGATCAACTAAAGGTTCTTTGCTAAAGAAGAACATGTGACATCATCCCTCTCCTAGTGTTTTTCAAGAAGATGCTTTTATAAGGGAGGAAGAGATTTTTGAAAGTGAACCACACCACACCTTTGCATTTGATTGCCAATAAGGGGGAGAAAATATTGGCACACATATTGACCCATTCATATGTGCTGAAGGAGTGTATTGACAACAAATACAAAGGGGGAGATTGAAGTGAATTGTGTTGCATTTGTTGTCAATGAGGCATGAAGTTGTCTTGGAATGAATGGATGTCAAGGAGTCAAGATGTGAATGTCAAAGGATGTGATGGTGATGGTGATGAAGGAGAATGTCCATGGTACTAAGATGCATGTCACTTAGGAGATTCACTAAGTGGCATTGGAGAATATGGTTGAAACATTCTCCATGGAAATCTGACGATTGTTGAGCTGCTCTATAAGTTCATAGAACTTGTATCCTGATGATACAAAGTCACAACATGTTTAGAAGACCATGCATTGTAGTGACAATGCATGAGGAGTTGAAAGGAGTTCCATCCACAACTACTAAGTGGATGATGTGCATTAATGAAGTCCATGCACTATCACTTAGTGCATGTGAATTTGAAGTTGATCCAATTGATCTCTGATTAGATCAATGAAGCACATTGAAGAATTTAAGTGATTCAGGAGCTCAGTTGAAGATGAAGACCCTTCGTGAATTCCATTACAAAGTGATGAATAAATGTTGAAGAAGAATGAAGGAATTCTAATGAAGAAGAAATAATTGATCAAGTGATTCGGCTGATGAAGAACCTTCTACAAATGTCTCATAAGTCTAGAATACATGATTGAAAGGAGTTGAGGATGTTTGTGGAAGAAGGATGAAGAAGAAATGGAAAGAATGGCTTAGAAGAAGAGGAGGAGGAATTTGGCATTTAGAATTGGTATTTTTCATGGAGGACTTTGTTTTTGACAAAGTCCTATTTGTTACTTTGCCAAAAAATATGTCCAGCCCGTGAGCACCTTGTGGGTTCAACCCCAAGGCTCATGTGGGCCTAAGGCGCCATGCCCAAGGGGGAACCCGTGGGGCGAGCTCAGGGCGGCATGGGCGCACCCGCAGACACCACAGAGGCGCCTGGGGCACGCCCGGAGGAGCGCAGTGTGCATAGTGGGCGCCAGTGGCGCGCCCGCAGGAGGCATAGTGGGCGCTAGGAGCGCGCCCGCAGGGAGCATAGTGGGCGCAGAGCGCGCCCGCAGGGAGAACACGGTGCGGGGCGGCACCGTGGAGGGAGAAGTGCAACTGGGAGTTGAGCGGCAGCGGCATATTGATAAGCCGCGTGAAAACCGCGCCCCGTTTCGATGTGGGACGCGGAATTTTCACCCTGGAACGATCCTGGCCGCACGATCAATCGCGCGCCAGATCTCGGCCGCCCATCTAATCCGCCGCGGCCCAACCAGATCGCGGTCGTCCGATGTATCTCCATCATCTGATTCGACGGCCGTGGCTTCGTCCTCTTCCCCGAGCTCGAGTCGAAGCCTCCCGCGAGCCGCCGCATGAACCAGAGCCTCCCGAACGACTATTTCGAGCTCCCGACCACCTCTGAAGGAAGTAAAGCGTCCATTGAGATCGTCTGGCCACACTGAATACATCCATGCCTTAAAATTGACCTGCATGCACGAAATGGAGAATATGATGTTCGGCCGAGGCAAACCGAAGGTGCCGAGGCTTCGGTGAGTTCGTGCCTTTGCATGAATTAGGCTTCAACAGAGGCCGTGCATGCGTTATAAATCGCATGCACGTGAGGAAAAATAAAAGAGAGAACCCGCGTGAAACAGAGGAGAAAAATAAAGATTTGGAAAGTTTTTAAAGATCCGAAGATCTCGGGATTTCAAGATTTAACACGCGGATGATCAAAGGCATTCGTCTGCCTATATAAGGAGAGCCCGAGGCTCTCATTAAGCTGCTGATACACTGATGTTCTTGTTGAACATTTGTGTCCCGCGAAGCCTCTGCCTCGCGAAGTTGAAGCCCCGCGCAAGTAAACTTGCGTGGCTGAGTTCCTTGCGCGCAACATCTTTGCGCGACAAGAAGAAGGAGGAGGAGGAGTCCCCTGTGCTCTATCCTTAGCGCGACAGGAAGGAGTTTGGGCAGCACAAAGTTGTGCGCCCCCTCTGTCCACCGTGCCCTCTGCGCGGTAGCACTTGCGCGCCCGCGGTGCCTTGCACCCGAGGCTTGCGCGCCCTAGAGGCCTTGTGCACTTGCACGCTGCCTTGTGCACCAAGTGTGCCTTGTGCTTTGTTGAAGAAGAGGAGGCCGCGGCTCATCAAGCACTTGCGCGCCTACTTTGAAGGTGGAAGAACCCGAGGCCTTGTGTGTGAGATCAAATGAAGAAAACCACATTCGGGCAGTGGGTGTGCAACATAAAGGAGGCCAAGGCTTAGTGCCTTATGTGAGCATCAAGTGAAGACCTAGCATATTGGGTGTATGCTAAGTGAAGAACAAGAAACACCCTACGGCCACTTATGTGTGTGCCATGTGCTAAGAAGGCCACACTTTGTGTGTGAAGTGAAGAAGGTCGAGAGTAAGTGTGTGCAAGTGAAGAAGGCCAAGACTTGTGTTTGCTAATTGATCGAAGGAAGTGTGTGTGTGCAAACAAAACAAGAAGGCCACTACACCCTACGGGCAGTGGGTGTGCAAAGAGAGGAAGGCCAAGGCTTAGTGCCTTTGTGTGCAAATTGAACAAGTGAAGGCCGTATCCCTTGTGTGTGCACACTATTGAAGAACAACTAAAAAGAACACTAAAGTGTGTGTGTGCAACAAGAAGAGGAAGGTCACTACAAGTGTATGCTAAGTGAAGAATTTGTGTGTGCAAACTAAAGAAGTGGCCGAACCTAGGTGTGCACTAAAAGTGAACACACTTAGAAGAAGTTGAAAGGAGGACATCCACACTAAAGTAGAACACACTCTAAGTGTGTAAACACATTGAACAAAGTGTGAAGTTCAAGTGAGCTGGTGTGTGCTTAAAGATACTAAACCCTTTGTGGGTCTACTGCACCAAGAAGAGGAAAGGGAAAGTGCATGCATGCATGCATGCATGCACGTGCACACGTGAACAGTGCTAAATCAGTGGTGTGCATCTGAGGAGTCCAAGACTTGAAGATCTTGAAGAGTTGCCATGCACTCAGTGCATGATGTTGAAGTGAACTGAGACTGAGCCAGACTGAAGTTAAAGAGATTGGTTGTCTGAGTTTTCAGTAGATTGAGAAGACCTGATCATCACAAGTGATCAGAGGTACAGAGCAAGGCCAGCAGTCTTTATCACAGACTGCTGAGGATACTTGAAGAACTTAAAGTGAAGAAGAGCTACTCGTGCGACTCGAGGAGCCAGGAGAAGACCCTGTAGGACTCAGGGAGAAGAAGTCTTCAGTGGGATTCTGGAGCAGGCCAGTGCGACTCTGGTAACACTGTGGGACGCAGTATAAAGACCCTCCTGTGGGACTCAGGAGAGATACGGTGGGAAGCTGTATCGACCATTGTAATTCTAACAAGTTATAATGGGAGAATCCATGCTGAGAGAGCATGGCAAGGATGTAGGCCTTTGGTGCCGAACCTTGTAAATCCCTGTGCCCTGTGCCTTTTCATTACTGCATCATTCGGGAAAGGTTGAGAGATACAAGAAGAGTGGATCGAGGCTTTAACCAGCCATAGAGGTTTAATTGATTAAGAATCAATTAGTAAAAAGTTTTAAGGGATCACTGATTCACCCCCTCCCCCTCTCAGTGATTCACACTGATCTGGGCACTTCACATCTCACGGTGGCCATTATGATGGCCCTATTTTTATATATGATATATATTATATTTATGTTCTATTTATACTTCTGTATTTTCCATTTATATCATACCATTAGGGTTTCCATTATAGGTAAACGCAATAATTTCATTTGAGAAAGTGCGGACTACCTCCCCCTCATAGTGATAGGACTCATTCATGCCATATGTGGTACATATAAAAGATAGATTTGATGATATTATATATGATAAAATATTTTAATTATAATATACCAATGTATCATTATGCTTTAATTCCATAAAAATAAGAAATATAAATGAAAGTAGCGTTCAAGCATACGTACGTCTTACCGTCTCCATGAACGGTGCATTTCATTTCTTAAATCCAAATGTAATTTACTATTATAAATACATTTATATACTGGATATATATGATATATATGATATCTAAATAATGAATATAATTATGGATATAACAGACTATTGACCACATGGAAAACTTGTAAATATAAGGTGTTCATTTTTTTACTCAATTACCAAATATCAATAAAACAAACATTATAAACATTAATGATTACATAACGTTTATAACATGGTAATAAGTGATATAAAAGGAATAATAAAATTTAAAAAGTTTTTAAGAAATTAGAAATTAACAATAGTTTATTATTCAAGAGATTAATGAATGATCGACTCAAGTTAGACACGAGGTAATGGATTTTCTAATCTCAATTTTAATTCCATGAGATTTCCATTGTTTTCCACTTATTCATTGCATGTGGTGTATTGTGTACATCCATTTTATATATATTATCATTATTATCATTATATTCATGGTATTTTGTGATTAATTTTGTGTTTATTAACTTTTGGTCATATGAATCAGTTGATTACAACGTTGTAAAAGGTTTCATCTCACTTTTTCTTCCCGTGAGATTCGTGCTATATTTTCCCCTATTTTCTTTCGTGTGGTGTATGTACTTCCCATGATTGTACCCTTTATGAAATATAATTTTATTTATGAGTATTTTCATCTTCATTTTATGATCCTTCTCTCTTGTGGCATATGTTTTGTAAGTTACCAAATTAGTAAGGGAATATTTCACCCTCCTCTTTTTAAAAGACTTCTTTTTGTTATGTCTTTTAATTTACATCTTATTATGTTGGGATATGTTATTTTATATCCTTATTGATGTAAAATTTATGTCCATGTGATGAGATACCTTTTGTATCTAATCAAATTATTTTTTGGATTTTAAATTGATGTCATTAGGCTGTCGAATGTTTACAAGGGAACTTCTTAACCAAATTTCAATTCTTTGGGATCAAATTGTACTTCATGAATATGTCATCCTACGAATATGTGGGAATGACCTATGATTTTTTTACACTTAATATACACTTATATTTGGTGTATTTATATTTTTCACACATAATTAGGTGATTGATTTATCCTTAACTTAAGGATACCATCTTTATTAGGGATTTCATCTCAATTTACATATCCACTAAGACTTTGTTGTTGTTATGCACCAATTCACTCTTATATGGTGTAGATACTGTCCTTTGACATATTATGTCATGAATAAAATTATTATCATGATATTATAAAGTTATTATTAAATGTTATTCCTCAATTATTTGTATTCAAGCATCTCTTTTTGTTAAAAAAACTCTTTAACTAACATATCATTTTAAATGTTTTAAAGATTTATTCCTCTAAATATTAATAATTAATATTCATGTTTTCAAAATGGGTTTTAGGAATTATTTATATGTACATTAATGTTTTCAAATGATAATTCATTTAAAAACATCAAAGTGGTATGGGACACTTTGATTCAAAAAATATCTTTTTAAATGGTTTTTCAAATGATTTGAAAATGCATTGTTTAGTTTAATATCTTGATTTGATATATTGGAATGTGGAAATGTTATATTTACTTTATACTTGTGTTATGTGTTATGATTATGTTATGGATATTGGACATTGTTTACATATATGGGTGGTTCTGTGATAAACCTAGGGCGGGTGAGCCCGAGATAACTCTCCAATGCATTGGGTAAAGTGACGAAGTTAAACGTGATGCTTCTCCTAAGAGATTTTTGGAATATATTGTGATGGGTATACCATGTGTAACTCCCTACGTAGCTATGATAGTTATAATGTAACTTTGATATGGATTCTATAAGTAACCTTTGTGATTTATGATTTGTGTGTGTTATTCATAAATCTTATAATTTCGTAAGGTATGTTATGATTAAAAAATATAGTTTCATTGATTTTTATTTATTGATGGGATAATGTTTTATTTCCTTATTTTATAACCCTTACTGATATTTTTATGCTCATCCCATGTTTTTTAAATTTTTACCACAAGACTTAAAGATGTATAGGGTCAAGGACGGGATCAAAGAAAATGTCATGCTATCTAAAATATGGAACTAGACATGTTTCCTCTTAAGAGTTTTTATTTTATGAAAAAATGTATACAGAGTAGTAGTGTCTACATGTAATATTCAAGTTATTATGTAATATTTATGGCCTAATTCTCTAGAACTCTAAACCTAAAAAGTTCTTCAATGATAATTTTTCATTTAATTCAATATTATGTAATGTTATAAGGTCGGGTCATTATAGTTTGTATCAGAGGTCGGTTTAGACAACTTTAGTGATTGGGAGTTTTCGTTACACACATGGTTAGTCCCTATGTCTGTTATTTCAGTTAAATACTTGTTTTATAACTTTTTTAGATCAAGGAATGTAAGTTACACATGGAAGGAGGAGGATCTCAAACGACATTTCTATCTCTTCCTGATGACATGTGTGCAAAAATTATTGCAAAGTTATGTTCAGATGATTGTAAAACGTTTTCTAGCATACAACTCACTTGAAAGTAGTTGTTTGAGATATCAAACACCTCCACTATACCTTGTTATCATCGTGGGTCATGGGTTGTATTTAGACAAATCCTATTTTCATAATATTCTCATATTTTCGAGAAAGGTTAATATTATCAAGGTATTTTCAAATATTTTACGTTATCAAATGATTTTGAAGCATATTATGATTTTAAAAATGGTTCTGAAGAAGAATACCATTGCACAACCTATTAATATTTTCTTTTAAAAACATTCTCTCAAAACATACTTATGGTATTTTAAAAGGACCGTTAATTGAATGTTTCAACTCTAATTCTGTCCGATTATTTTATAGAAATCATGTTTTATCAGATTTTTTGAAATTATATGTCATACATGATTATTTTCCAAAACTATTTTTATGTGAACACCCATATGACCCATTTTGTACAAGTTATATTTGGATGGAGGAAGCAAATGATTTTGAAGGATCTCTAAATCATTATTGTAATGCATGGACCATCTACCTATGTGAACAAGATGAGGATGAAAACAAGTGGACACCATGATCAAGGTATGATGTTCTTCATTTTGGTAATCATTTTATTTTATCCTATGGTGGTGAAATAAGACTTCAAGAATTAAGATTTTTAGATAATAATGAATTTGGATGAAAATGGGAGGTATAACGAAACCATTGAGGATAAAACATGTTAGGGATATTTTTGAGTTTTATAAAAAGGACAACATGTAGGATGGGTGACAACACATCGCATCCGGTAAGGCCGCATGTATCAAACCCAGAACTGAATGGCGATAAGGGAACATCGCCTACCACTAGCCTAATTGAAGTCCCTAGTTAGTATGAATTACTATTTTAGTAAAATGATTTTATAGAATAAGAATAATTTGATTTTTGGAACTTATGTTTTATCAAATGGATATACGTAGTATAGAAAAATGATTTAGTGATAAAAGTTGTTGTGGAAGATGTTCTCTCTTTTGAGGAAACACTATATGCCTAAGGAAGATAGAATACAATGAGATTCCAATTGTGGAATAATGGTTGAAGTTTTAGTTTGTAAGAATCTATGTTTTTATTGTGGACATATGACTATTTGGTTTATTTATGAAAATTATTAACTTATCATGGAGAACATGTGATTTGGTTAATTACTTTTCAATATGATACATTATGAGTAACTATTGTTATTTGGAGATTAATGTTTTCTTGGAAGACTATGTAATTAAATCCTTATGAGATTTGGGTTTCAATTTTATTTTGTATCAATTTTGAAGAATTTTACGAAAAGTTTTTTTAAATGGTCTTTGTTGAACTTTGGGTTTCGTTTGAAAAATTTTGGATATTAAGAGTAGTTTTTATTTTTGTAAATGAATATCCTTTTTCAGGATTATATGATCTCTCAATATCCATTTTGGATTTAGTTGATATCTAATGAAAACAATAATATATAGTTCTTATTTTGTGGATTATGTGATTCTCAAGATGATAATTCTTGTGCTTTTTATGTGACCAAGTCTTTTTGAATGCTCTTTATTTAGAGAAATTATTAGATTTTGGTAGAAACTTATTAAAGGATGATGCTCTACTTGAAGGTATGTATATTTCCATATTTTCTTATTCTATATAGTAAATAAATTCTTCAAAATTATGAAAAGAAATTTAAAACAAAAGCTTTGTTATTTTACGTTTCCTACTAGGTAATCAAAGACCATTTAACACATCATAAGTTTGCGATTTTCTGGTAGTTAACTTCCTCTTAATTATGTTTTCTATCACTCTCCATCAAAACATGACCATTTGTTATCTCTTCCATATCTATAGTTTCCTACATGGAATCCTAGTACGAGTTATCTTGGGTGACCATTGTACTTTTCTTTCTTTCTTTTAAAGTGATATTTTTACTCACTCTTTTCGGATGTCAGACTTTTAATGAAGTTTCGAAGCCCGGTTTTAAAATTGTGAGGGCACAATTCCCAAAAGGGGGGAAGGATGTAACATCCCAGGTAAATAAATAATAAGACATATTTCATATTTATTAATATTTGTGAATTAAATATTAATTTTACATTAATGGGGGTTCTATTTTCGATAGCATACCTGATACGCAACAATGAGTTTCTTTGAAATCTTATGTTTCACACTAATAATATAATATTATTATTTTAAATGGTAGCTAACTACTAGATGTTGTATTGGAGGTAATGAAAAAAAATAACTATAATATTATAATACATGTTTTTTAAATGTATTTACATTTATCCAATAAAAAGTTGGGGGCTTAACATGTGAATGAATCTAATTTAAGCATAATGTACATTAAAAGGTTGATTTACCACCTTTTAAAAGAGAACCCTCTTTAAATATATTTTGGGTCATTTTTATATGTTTTATTTGACTGAATAAAATTCTTCTTTAGATTTGGGACCCCAAATTTTACTTTGGGTAATTTTTTGGTATTTTTCGGATAAAGATCATTTTTTAATGAATAGTGAAAAATAATATATTTTAATTTAAAGGTGCCTTTTAATATAATTTATTTATATGGTCAGATTATATTTTTAATTAAATTGAAAGTGTAATTAGAATATGTTTTTACGATTTAATCCAATTTTGGTCATTGGAATTAATTTCACTTTGAAATTGGAAATAAAAAAAGTATCAATCTTTTGATAGTTATTATTTCTTAAAAACACTCTATTTGTTTTGATAAAGGGAATTAATTTTAAAATTAATTAATGAAACTTCTATGTCATGAATTTTAAAAAATATAAATCATTTTTTAATTCAGAATATCAAATATAGATTTTTCTAAATTTGTGGTATTTTTTCTAAAAAACATCAATTTTTGATGAATAGTGAAACCACTTAGTAGAAGTTAAAAGACTGAATTTTAATTTAAATGAAATTTTACCACTTCTGTGAATTGAATTTAGAAAATATAAAATACATGTTTGTTATTATTAAGTAAAATTTGGTTCAATAAGATGAAAATAATTTTTGGTGAACAATAACCTTTGACTTCTATTTACCATGGTTAAAGGTAAATAGGGTAATTCAAGGTAAAATGAATATTATAATAATCAAAAATTACCTTAACACTTATCCAAACCTTATTGGTTGAGTTAGATACGACCATGGGAATCTTTGGGTCTATTTTGGAACCCCTTTTATCCACTTGGAAGTGATAATGACAATTTAGATTAATTAACTTAAAGGCAAAAATAACAAAAATAAATATATTCTAGTAAATTAATTTTTAAAAAAGGTTATATAAATTATATTTTAGAATAAATATTCATTATAAATCTAAAAATATTTCCCACATCATGGAATTTTTTTTTATAAATTTTAAAAAGAAATTAATTAAATTATTTATGACATAATAATGATGCAGTGTTTACCTCATTAATAAATAATTTATATAAATAAGATTATAATGATTAACATATGATCCAAAACATGTCTAATTCTGATTGGATTATTTTATTTATACTTTGAGTCATATTATCTTTGAATTTGATGATTTTGGGACCTTTTGAAACTGAATATCTTTATATAATAAAATAATAGTGTCACACTTCCCTAAAGAGCCCCTCCTCTCCCTTATAAAAGGAGACCACTTCTAACCAATTCCAAACACCTATAAAGCCATTTGGATCGTCTAAAATCTGCCCAATTAAGCTGAACAAATCCCTCTTCTCCTTGTATAAGTCTTACCTTTTGTATAAGGCACTTCAATAAGTCCTTTGGTTCAAACCAAAGGGGGTTACCCAAATTAAAGGTAACTGTTTCTCTTAACTTGTTTTCTTTTATTTTACTTCTCCAACCTCCTAAACTCTTTTTATTCAATTATTTTGTAACAACACCAGTATCCTCAATATACTGTGTTGTTTTTATGAGAATGATTCAAAATACACTTACCCACACCTCCATCTAATGGGTGAGTAACATAATGTTTATGCGGTTGGAAAACTAATGCCTCACGAAACGATAATTGTTCGATTGTCTCCTATCGCCTCTCATGGTGGCCATTATGATGAAACTGTATTTAAATATTATAGATATTATGTTTATTATTTCTTTATTCTTCTATATTTTTCATTTATATTATACATTTATGGTTTCCATTATGGTTAAACGTGACAATTTTATTTGAGTAAGTGCGGCCTACCACCCCCACAAAGTGATATGAATCGTTCATACCGTATGGGGACTGTATAAAGGATGGATTTGATGATATTATATATGATAAAATACTATAATTATAATATACCTATCTATCATTATTTTTTAATTTCATAAAAATAATAAATAGAAATGAAAGTAGCATTTATGCGTACGTAAGGTTTATCGTCTCCATGAACGGTGAATTTCATTTATTACCTCCAAATGTTATGTATTATTATAAATACATGTATATAATGTATATATATGATATATATGATATCTAAATGATGAATATCATTCTGGAAATAATGGACTATGGACCACATGGACAACTTGTAAATATAAGGTGATCATTTTTGACTCAAGTACGAAATATCGACAAAACAAACATTATTAACTTAAATGATTAAATAATGTTTATAACATGGTAATAAGTGTATAAAAGGAATAATAAACTTTAAAAAGGTTCTTAAGAAAGTATAAATTAACATTAGTTTATTATTCATGATATTAAAGAATGATCAACTCAAGTCAGACACGAGGTAAGGGATTTTCTTATCTCACCTTTAATTCTGTGAGATTTCCATTGTTTTCCACTTATTCATTGCATGTGGTGTATTTTGTACTTACATTTGATATATATTATCATGATTTTCATTATATTAATGGTATTCTATGATTAATTTTTTGTTTATTAACTTTTGGTCATACGACTTAGTTGATTACAATGTGGTAAAGGGTTTCATCTCACTTTTTATCCCCGTGAGATTGTTTCTATATTTGCCACTATTTCCTTTAGTGTGGTGTATGTACTGCCCATGATTGTACTCTTTGTATAATATACATTTATTTATGAATATTTACATTTTCATTGTATGATCCTTCTTTCATGTGGCATATGTTTTGTAAGTTGCATAATCGGTAAAGGAATCTTTCCCCCTCCCCTTTTTAAAAGACTTCTTTTTGTTATGTCTTTTAATTTACATCTTATTATGATGGGATATGTTCTTCTATGTCCTTATTGATGTAAAATTTATGTCCAAGTGATTTGATACCCATTTTATCTCATAAACTTATTTTCTGAATTATAAATTGATGTTGTTAGGCTATCAAATTTTTATAAGAGAACTTCTTAACACAATTTCAATTCTTTGGGTTCAACATGCACTTCATGAATATGTCATCCTATGAATATGTCATCCTATGAATATGTGTGAATGAAATCTGATTGTTTTAAACATAATATCTACTTATATTGGGTGTATTTATATTTTTCATGCATAATTATGTTATTGATTTATCCTTAACTTAAGGATACCATCTTTATAAGGGATTTGATCTCAATTTACATTTCCACTGAGACTTCATTGTTGTTATGCACCAATTCACTCTTATATGGTGTATATAATATCCTTTAACATATTATATCATGAATACCATTATTCTCATGATATTATAAAGTTCTTATTAAATTTTATTCCTCAATTATTTGTATTCAAGTTTCTCTCTTTTTGTTAAAAAAACTCTTTAACTAACATATCATTTTAAATGTTTTAAATATTTATTCTTCTAAATATATCTCATTAATGTCCATGCTTTAAAAATGGGTTTTAGGATTTATTTAATATGGACATTAATGTTTTCAAATGATAATTCATTTAAAAGCTTCAAAGTGGTATGGGACACTTTGATTCAAAAAGTCTCTTTTTAAATGGTTTTGAAAATGATTTGATAATGCATTGTTTATTTAAATATCTTGATTTGATATATTGGAATGTGCAAATGTTTTCTTTCCTTTATACTTGTGTTATGTGTTATGATTTTGTTATGGTTATTGGGATTTGTTTACGTATATTGGTGGTTCCGTGAAAAACCTAGGGTGGGTGAGCCCAAGATTTCTCTCCAATGCATTGGGTAACGTGATGGAGTTAAAGGTGATGTTTCTCTTAAGAGATTTAGGGAATATATTGTTATGGGTATTCCAATTGTAACTCCCAACATAGCTTTGATAGCTACAATGTAAATTTGATATGGATGCCATAAGTAACCTTTATGATTTATGATTTGTGTGTGTTATTCATAAATCTTATAATTTCGTAAGGTATGTTATGATTAAAAAATATAGTTTCATTGATTTGTATTTATTGATGGGCTAATGTTTTCCTTCCTTATTTTATAACCATTTCTGAGCTTTTTATGCTTATCCCATGTTTTTAAAAAAAATTCCACATGACATAAAGATGAATAGGGTCTAGGATGGGATCAAGGAAAAGTCATGTTGTTTGAAATATGGAACTAGATATGTTTCCTTTTAAGAGTTTTTATTTTATGAAAAAAATAGATACTGAGTAGTAGTGTATAATTGTAATATTCATGTTGTTATGTAATAGTTATGGCTTAATTCTCAAAAACACTAAACCTAAAAAGATCCTTAATGTGAATTATTCATTTAATTCAATATTATGTAATGTTATAAGGTCGGGTCCTTATGTGATGTGTATTCCTTTTATGATATATAGTTGTTTTTTCTGACTTTTTGTACTTTCTTAATGATTTTACTTTTTTAATAAATAGTCAAAGGCTTGCCTCTAACTGAGTGTTCCTGGTATTTAATTAAAATTTTTGATTAAATTTACTAGAATTATGGTAGAGGGTTTTGATAATGTCCTAATTCCTCTGATTGTGCTTCGATCCATGATTAGATAGCTTATATAGAGCAATATGAAGTTTGAAGAAAGTATTTTTTGGTTTCAAAATTATGTAAAAATTTAAAATTGTAATTACTATCAGTATCATAGATAATATCCAAGTGAACAATAATTTTTGATGGTATGGGGTCTTCAAAGATGGCCGTTGTTAAAAACATACAAACATATAAATACACGCACACACACACAGATATATATATATATATATATATATATATAAAAACATTCCCACATGAACACACACACACACTTGTATTTCCAAGAGTATTCTACCCGTTGGTTACAGTTCTCCAGGTAGTGAAATAAAACATAGAACCCATATCAGAGTCTTTTAAATATCTAGAATCATTAAATATAAAAAATATTCAAGAAAACTATGAAAATATAACTTCAATTTAAATATAATATGTTGGGTTTCATGAGACATATAGATAAATAATTAGAATTATTTTAATGATACTTTAAAGCATTAAAAAAATCCTCAAGTTTAATTTTAACTCATTTAATTTTTTATTCAGTATTATTAACTTTTTGATCACCATGAGATGAGATCGACCTATGGATGTTTTTTATTTAATAATTTTATATTAATTTTATTAATGGTGTTTCCTTTTTAATTATTAGTTTTTAAATATTATTTTTAGATAGTTTGTAAACTATCACTCAATCATTAAATGTATAAGGGAATGTATTTAAAAATTTTAAGTGATAATAATGTAATTATACATCTTTATTACCCCTAACATGTGTCTGAGTATGCATTATAAAAATGGAGGACTTCATGATGATGTGTTTTGAGTCAAAATCCAGTGCAAAATTAAAAAATTATATAGGAGAGTTTGACGGGGGTTGCAACTTAGTCGGTGCTTGGATCCTAGAATTCCCATAAGATCTTGATTGATCCCTTGTCCTCTATCTAGATCAACTTGTAGAAAAAATAATTCATGATAATTTTATTTTTTATTTTTTTACTTGTATGGATAATTATTCATGAATGTGCTGGTTATAGGAGATCACATATAATAGATAATGAATATTCTATAAATGTGTAGTGTTTATTCTTTGTTAATGTGGTTATTGTTATTATATAAAACAAAAAAGATAAATCTAATATTGTTTTATTAACAAACAAAACAAAAACATTAAAATTTCTCAATGGAAGTTTAAGGTCATTTTATACCTTCCATCTCTTTAGTGAGAAAAAATTGTATGTTCAAGGAGTTCATTAGCCCTAATTGAGGGTTCCTCTTAATATTGGGGTCTTCCTATGATAGTGGGGGATTGAATTATGTAATGTTTTTAGAATATAGGTATCCATAACAATATTTTTTCAACATTAGATGAAAAACATTGAGTAAAAAAAGTTTCACTTTGCAAGAGATGGGACTCCATTCAATATATCAAAGAGTGATGAGTAAATGTGGCTATCCAGCTATATTCCTACCTTGAAACTCTTTTAGAAGTGAAATAAATGTATCATGGAACATAATGATTGGTTTTATATATCCATGAAACTATATTATTCAAGAGACTATGTATTGTGAATCTAGTAGTTGATGGATATTAATATTTTCTTAAATTGTTGGATACATTTAAAATTAATAAATATATATTGCTTAACACTCAATAATCAAAATAAGATTACTAATATTATTCTATTTTATCTAATATAAAATTGAATATGATACAATAATATAACTATGAATGATTGTTTACAAAGAAAATATCATTACTAGAACACATTTAAAAAATTGATACATGATTTTCCACATCATACATCAACATGAAATGAAATTTCATGTGTTGATGTACCATTTACTTATTAAGACACATCATGAAGAATATGAGGGTGTAATGGGAGAATATAGATGAAACTAGGATGAATCTTATGATATCTAAATCATATTTATATAAAATATATATAATAAATTTCATGAGAAACCAAAGGAAATCGATTTTATATAATGTTATATCAACTTTGAGAAGTTTGTGTGGAGGCCGTGAAGTAAGAAATAAAAGAAATTATGATTATCCTGAAAAAGTGTAAATTGAAATATGGTTTCTTATTGAATATTGATCATTCAATAAATCTCAATTTTTCATAAATTTCACTAGGTTAATATAGTTTTATTAGAAATAATAAATGAATATTGTCTAGAAACTTTTTCATTATCATTTGGATAATGTTTTTTGTGAATATGATATCTTAATGAAAGATAAATCATTAATTATTAAGGTGAAAATGAAGAAAATAAAGTGAAATTTCTCATTTAAGGTACATATCCATTGTTACCATCAAAACATATTTCTAAGAAACCAATAATAAAGATGGATAGTATTGACCATGAAACTATTTTTTCTCATGTGGAAAGATATATTAGTAGAATATAAGTTTTAATAAATAGACAATGAATAAATTAAAAAAAATCTTTCATAATACACTTCTATCAATATAATATTTATTATTTTATCCTTTGAAATTTGATTCTATATATGTGTCACACATTTGAATCTAAATACATGAACTGAGGAAGTTTAGAAAAATTATAATAAGTAAGGTTAATTATCTAATAGGATGAGAAATAGTTATTAATATTTCAAATTTTATAAACAAAAAACATATAATTTACATATTTATTAATTCTAGCAGAACATTTTTATGTATTACTGAACAATTTTTCTCATTTATCCATTGGAAACTATGGAACATTGAATTTGTTAGGAATGAATGTTTTTATGGTGTCTCGCTGTTAACTAGTTGTTAAATATTACATAAATTATGAAAAACAAATTATTGATATAAAATGTAATACCTACTTATAAAAACTTAAGAGAAGATAATTATTTTTCCATTAAACTAAAATCGGTTATCATTGAAATACCCAATATAGTGTTTAGAATATTTAGAGTTGAAAACATTGTTATTTTGACACAATTTTCATGTTTAGAAAAATATTTCTTTAGATGTAAATGTAATCCACAATGATTATATTAATTGTTCAACTTGATATGTGTGAACTGTTTTAGTTATAATGTAAAGGAAAATTCATATATGTTAAAATTTTACATTATGAAATCTCTGGATTGAATGCGTGAAGTGGGGAATAATCATGGTTTAATATATGATTTATTCCAAGACAGTAAGCTGATGAATTTATTAACATATAATTCATTGATCTTGAATATGTGAATTGTATTTATTCCAAACCTCACATTTAGATATACACATTTTAGACATGATGTAAGATGGTGGGTGATCAATGATGATTCTTATAATTTTTCTTCAACGTGACACCCCAAGGAGTTACAAATTAATTGAAATTCATGTAACCAGAAATATCTATGAAACAATACTTTTATAAGGAGATAGTGATAACCTAGCTGTTAAACATAATTTTTCAGCTTCTAGGATTTGAATTTTGAAAAATGTATATACACATTTTCAATCAGTAAGATATTTTGAATCTTCTAGGATCAACATAAATTATCCAAATGAATAGTCACCTCACCCTTGAATGTATAATTTTAATTTAGAAATCTTATAAGTGATAATATGATCATAGTATAAGTGATGGTATTTTTGTAATTAATAAATATTTAATTACAATTTTATGATTAATTTAATTATTTAAATAAAATTTTAGTTATATAAAATGTAATCATAAATTATTATTTTACTGTCTTATGGTTATATGAAAATTTTATTAGACACTCATTAATTTTTCAGAGTGTTATATATTTTAAAATTATCATTTTTTTGAGTAATTTATGATTTTAATTAAAAATTAAATTTATCATATTTAGAAATCCTTTTTAAAATAAATGAGTTCATTTTTTAATTTAACAAATCAAATAATGGTTGGGGTGAATTTTTGTGATTTCTCTAAAAAAATAAAAAAATTTATGAATAGTGAAATACAATAATCTAAAAAATAATTTCAATACATGAATTATTGATTCATGGATGATGTTCTGATGAGGTAATCACCTGCAGTTCAAAATAACATGCTATATTTACAATTTCTAGTTACAAGAATCAATACTATTCATTCTCTATATCCAAAACAATAAACTAATGATTAAAATTATAGAAAATACATCATCTCCTCCACTATAAATACAACCCTCAACCCTATTCTCCTCACACCTCTAATGCTTTGGGAATTGTCTATATTTTTTTCCCATATTCATTAAAAGGATCTTATCGACGTTCAAGACCTTATGGTCTAACCAAAAGGCAAAAAAACGCCTTAAAGAGGATCTGGAGGAAAAGAGATCAAGTGGAAAAAAAATCATATTTCATTTTCTATAATTTTTCTTTTCAATGATTTTCTTTTATAAAACCCTCTTCACATACCCTTATCCAAGACTATTGAAATTAAAATTATCTTATATGTACTTTAATTTTATCATTTTTATGGAAAAATTCATTATTATACTTCTTATCCTCTCCCTCTTATCATAAAAAAATAAAAACACTATCCTTGATGTGTCAATTTACCGACATCTTGGACGATGTGTTTTCAATTTCCTTTAATTCATTTAGAGATGGATATAAAAAAATTTAATTATTGAAAAATATTTTATAATGTTTTATAAAACCACTTTTATGTTCTTTAATTAACATATATGCATAATAACATAACAAAAGTAGTTTGTGATTATCAAAGAACCACCAAAATGATCTAAACGAATACCATTAATGTGTTATATAATGATTCATCATCATATATGAAAGGAAATTTATTTATGTTATAATTTAATATTATAAAAACATAATAATAACTTTTAATTTCACTTCTGGTGTTTTTCTGCCATTCTACAAGAAAATCCTTTACAAACCGACCATGGAAATCACTTACAAAACGCACCTGAAACAATGGGAAGAACAAAATATTATTAATGAATGGGTGGAATTATGTTATAAAATGATCCCATAATGAGATATAAACATGAATATGTTTTTATAAATATAAATAAAACTCTTTTAACCACTATACATGAGTTTTAAATGCATTTTAAGTATGATGAACCCAGGGTAAGGGAATTCTTAGCCCAATTTCCATTATTTTGGTTAACCTTATACTCAGTTGATTTTTTTAGGATAAGATTATTTTTGATTTTAATGTTACATATAATATTTTATATTATATTTATTTATAGTGATTAAACATATTCATTTCATTTTATTAATTGTCTCATCAATGATATCATATATGTATGGAACTACTATTTAAAACATATATTTCAAATTTCTATTTTTACTAAATTCAAAAGGAATGTTTTTATAAAATTATTTATATTTTATGATTATGTTATAGTTATTGGAATTTTTTTATGATAAATTATGGTACCTATATCTCCCTCAAATACATTAGGAATTTTTAAGTTGTATGTTTGATATATTGTTAGTGTAAGTGTAACTGTGATGGTTACAGCATAAGGTAGACATAGGGGTTACATTGTAAGGTAGCTCTAAGGGTTAAAAATCATAAGGTAGTTATGATGGTTAAAAATTTTTGTAATTAATTCCCCAAGATAAATTTATTGTTTTATTTTTTTTCTATGTTTTATGTGAACCTCTTATTTTACAAATTTTGTATATGATACATTATGGGTGAGATATATGTCATTGTGAAAATGATTTTTTATATTTGTAAGTATTTATGGACTAATAGTTTATCTCATTTTATTTACATCCCTTAATGATATTTTTATGCTCATCCCATGTTTTAATTTTTTTCACACGGTGTAAGGATGGGTAAGAGGAAATTATATTCCAAGATTAATGTTTTGAACACTATTCAAAAATGGATTTAAGTTCTTATTAAAAAAATTGTATTATTAAAGAAATGGATACTATTTTCGTTGTACCCACTTTTTATTCTTGAGAGTTAATTTGCAAGAATTATTTCCTACCTTTCTAAAAATATAAACCTAATAGATCTTTCAGAATGTAAAGAAGTTAAATCTAGTTGAATTAACTAGATTATATAATGTTTAAGTTTGGTTCCTTATAGTAGGTATCAGAGAACAATTTAGATAACATTAGGGGTTAAGATAATGTTAATAGAATATAATAAATATTTTTTACGTTATGTATATGTAGAAATGATATCTAATTTAAATATTATCATATTGATTCATATATGATCTGTCTGTTCAGAATGGTTTTCAACATATGAAATAGGGAAGCCAAAATTAGAAGGAACCAGAAGGCAGCTATCTTTCTGAATCAAAAACCAAGAATGTTATAGATTGGAACATAGATGTTTGTGATAGTAATGGATTATCTCACATATCTAATAAATGGTTATTTCAACTATTCCATAGAACAACCAAAGCTTTCATAAAGGTACATGAAGATTTTAAAACATTTTATGAGGAAAACCCCATCTATATTCACTAGATCTTTTGACCTCGTGGAATGTTTTGGATCCATTTAATCCCTTTAAAATATATTATATGTCATGGGATGATTAAATAATCCAAATTTTAGTCTTTGAAATTATTGTTTTTAAGGATATGTTTACCAATGGTGGTTAGTGGACAATATTATCAGGGATAGTGAGGAGTTTGATTCCATAGGATGGGGTAAATTTTTTAAAAAATTCTTAAAAAATATTTTCCTAAGGATGTTCAAATTAGGATAAAAAATAAATTACATGAATTTAATCATAATGAGGGAGATTCATTGTCTATTTATAATGAAAAATTCACCCAACTAGCATGGTCCACTCCAAATCTTATCTAAAATAGAATAGTAAAATAATGTATTTTTACTCTGGATTAATGTCATGATATCGAAGGGAATTGGTTTCACATGAGTTCAAAAGTTATGAGAAAATTTTCCAACATGCTCAGAGGGTAGAAATTTAGTTTTATAATGATAATTTGTACATTGAAATCAAGAAAATGAATAGGTATATAGGGTAAGGGATGTGTAAGAATCAAAAAAATAAATCCTATGGTTAGAATTTTCAGTTTCTAGTTTTTGAAAATTGTGGTAAGAAGAACCCTGGGGAATACCTTACTAAAACTAGGTCATGTTTTTAATGTGGTATGTATTTACATATGTACCAATATTGTGATGAAAATGATCTTAATATTAATTTTGATAGGAAAAATATGAATTTTTTTTAAATGTGGTGAGATGGTCCGCTATTAAAATACATGACCAAAGAAATATCATAATGATGGAAAGCACCTAAACAATAAGAAAAGGTGGTGAGATCCTTCGTTACTATGTTAGTATATGTTGGTTCATCCAATGTAGTGGTATCAAATATTTTGTTTTTTTCTCAGATTTTGTAGAGTCTTCTTTGATATGGGGTCTACAAATTCATTTATTTCATAAAAACATTATTGTAATTTAAAATTTCACATCATGAAATTAGACCATGACTTATGGTAAAAACAAAAAGGGGATTATTACAGGAAAAATGAATTATAATAATCCTCCTATTGTTTTCTATAGAGAATAAATTTCCAGGAAATCTTATTGTTTATTCCTTAGTAGAGTTTGGTGTTATTCTCGGTATGAATTAGATTTCGGTTTATCATGTTAATATTGATTTAAGAGCTAAGGAATTTATTTTTTAGAAAATTTTTAGTTTCTATACAAGAATGAACCCATACAATTGATGAAATTTTAGGATGTTGAGACACTATTGAATAATTTAAATTAAATTTATCTTTCTCATAATGTTGAAAATAAGGGAACTCCTTTTATTAATTATGTTCCAGTTATAAATGAATATCTTGATTTTTTCATGATGAGTTACCTTGTGTAATACCTGATTGGGAAGTTGAATTTACTATTGACTTGTTCCTCATGATATGATACTTTCAAAACCCCCTTATTGAATTTCTCAAGTAGAACTTCTTGAATAGAAAATTCAATTATAGAAGATACTTTATAAATACTCTATTCGTCCAAGCACTTCAACCTAGGGTGATCCTATTTTCTTCTTTAAATGAATGATAGTCCCATGTGACTTTTCATTGGTTAAAGAGATTTTAAAAACAGTAATACTAATAATAAGAATCCTTTTCCTCATATTGATGACTTTTTTGAGTAGATCCAGGGATCTTACTATTTTTCCAAGATTAACTTGACATCTAGATACCAATAGCTATAGGTGAAAGAGAATGACATCCTAAAAATAGCTTTATGTACAAAATATGGCCATTATAAGTATTTTTATATGACCTTCGGTTTGAGTAATTCCCATATTATATTAAAGGATCTTAGGAATAGAATATTCTATGAATATTTGGATAATTTTTTGTTTTTTTATTAATGATATTTTGGTATTTAAAAAAACTATCAAGATCATGATATTATTTTATGAATCTTCTTAAAAACACTCAATGAAAAGAAGTTATATGTAATTTTTTGAAAATTTTATTTCTGGTTGAAACACATTTTTTGATTGGGAACATTGTAAATAAGGATAGAATAATTGTTGATCCTTCCAAAAAAAAGTTTATGATGAATGGCCAATACATACAAATGTTATAGATACTCACATTTTTCTTTGAATAGTATATTATTACTAATGGTTTGTTAAAAACATTGGACAGTTATTGAGCCCACTAAATAATTTGAAAAAAGGGGTTAAATTTATTTGGATATAAGAATATGATGTCTGTTTTTAGGAAATGAAGAAGAGATTTTTGAATGCTTCATTTTTTGAAATGACTTCCATATAAGGTTAGCTTTTCATCTACATTGAATCTTCATTGAAGGGATTTGGTTGTGTTCTGATAAAGAATGATTTGGTAATTTCTTATGCATTAAGAAAACTGAAACATCAAGATTTAAATTATCCCACACATAATTTCAAATTAGAAACTGTTTTTTTTACGTTGAATGTTTGGAGACATCAATTATATAGATCCATATGTTAAATAAATACTGACAATAAATGTTTGAAGTATATATTCACTCCGATGTAATTAAACATGCGGTAGATAAGATGAATTGAATTGATAAAGTATAATGATTGCATGATCAATTAGCATCTGTTAAAAGTAAAAAAATGTGTGAGATTCCATGACCCAAAAACATAATGCATCATTAACTATGTTATGTTTAAAACTAGACCATTTCATTAATGATTCAATGAATTTTGGATTGGAAGTAGTTTTTGTAGGAAATTATTTTGTTTTGATTTATGTATCAGGGTAACCATTAATATCAGATAGAATTAAGAAAGTGCATAAGGAAGACCATGAGATATATAAAAATATTGAATTGGTTCAAATGGGTATGTTTTGAGAATCTAACCTGGACAAAGATCATGTTTTAAAATTTGGAAAAATATTATGTGTGCCTTCTGATTCCCAACTAAAGAAAAACATTTAGAATAAAGATCACAGTTCTCTATTTTCAATTCATTCTAGAAGTACTATGATGTACATAGTCCTTCACGAGTATTACTAGTGGGGTGGAATGAAAATAGATATTATAGATTTTACTGTGAAATATTTTACATGTCAACATGATAAAGGAGAGCGAAAACTAACAATTGGGACATGTCAGTCTTTTCCAGTGCAAGAGTGGAAATATGAAAATATATCCCTGGATTTCGGGGTGGAAGTACTAAATAATTCTCAAGGTAATAATGTGATTTCATTTATTATTGGTTGGTTGATTAAATATACACATTTCCTTACTGTTTGAGATATTATCTATTCAGATCATCATTCTCAACTGTACCTCAATGATATTATCAGTTTACATGGATTTTGTCTTTCCATTGTATCTATCCATGATCCCAGGTTCACTTATAACATTTGGAAGGGCCTTCATAAGTCGATGGACACAAAATTAAATTTTAGCACTTCATTTCATCCTCAATCCAATGGATAGACTTATAGAAAAAAATCAGACATCAGAGGATATGCATAGTGCTTGTTTAATGTACTACTAGGGATGTTAGGATGCTCATATTTCTTTATTAGGTTTTTTTTATAATTTCATATTTCATTCAAGTGTATTCATGTAACCTTTTGAGGAATATTATGGGAATCTGTGTCGAACAGCAGCATTTTGGGATGAATTCGAGGAAAAGAAGTTGATGGGACTATAATTAATAGAGGATGTGGTTGAGAAAGTGAAGATGATCCAATAGCACATGTGTAAATCACCAAATAGGTAGAAACGTTAAGCATATTATATAAGGAATTATTTTTTATTTGAGTTAGGTGATCATGTTTTCCATAGAATATCACCATGGAAAAGTTTTATGTTTTTTGATACGAAAGGAACGTTAAGTCCATGGTTCATTAGACCTTATGAAATCAAATAGAAATTCGGACCAATCATCTTCTGAGTAGATTTACTTCGGATTTTGTCCCAGGTACAATTTTCTTTTCATGTTTCAATGTTGATAATGTATGTTCCAGATCCATCTCATGTCTTGATCCTAGATGTAGTTTAGTTGGAAGAGAACCAATATTATGAAGAAAACCCTATTCATATTCATGATCTAAGAGAGAAAGTATTGTAGAATAAGGTAATTCACCAGGATAAGGTTTTTTTTGGAGAAACCATATGGTTGTAGAAGGAACATGGGAATCTGAAAATTATATGAGAAAATGTTAGGATCACATGTTTAATAAGTAAAAGAAAATTACAAGGATGCTATTTCTATAAGGTGGGTAGAATGTAGCACCCCAAGGTGTTATAAATAAATTGAAATGCATTCAACACTGACTCTCTATGAAACAACACATTGGATTAAGGAGATAATTTTAACCTAGCTATTAAACATAATTTTTCTTCATTACTGATTTTAATTTCAAAAAATAGATATGCATTGTTGTGATTAGTGAGATGTTTTGTATCTTATAGGATCAACTTAATTTTGAGGGAATAGTAACACGATAGTTATTAATAGTAACTTAACCCTTATGAATATTAATACGACCCTTTTGAATATTAAATTTTCCAAAAAAGTTATAACATGACCCAGGAATCTATAAATAAAATTTATGTATCTTATAAGTGAAAATATGATCATTGTGTAAGTATTGGTATTTCTGTAAGTCATAAATATTTAATTAAAATTATATAATTAATATAATAATTTAATTAAAATTTTATTTTTATAAAATGTAATCATAAATTATTATTTTATTTTCTTATGGTTATAAGAAAGTTTTAGGAGACTTTGAATGATATTTCAATGTGTTATAAAATTAGTTATAATTTAGAATTATTATTTTATAAATAAATTATAATTTTATTTAAAATTTTAATTTATCATATTTATAATATAATTTTCAAAATAAGTAGTTCATTTTTTAATTATACACTTCAAAAAAAATTGGGGTGAATTTTTGGGATTTTTCTGAAATACATGAATGTTCGGTGAATAGTGAAATATAATAATTTACAAAATAAGGTAAATGCATGAATTATTGAGTCATGTATGAGGTTATTCCACCCTTTTTTCATACTCACATTACCAATTTACTTATTTTAGTCACAGAAATATGTACTATTCGATGACATGATCCAATATAATAAACTAACGATTAAAATAATGGAAAACCCCTCCTCTCCTCCACTATAAATAACACCCTCACCCCCCCCCCTTCTCCGCACATCTATCATGATTTTAGAATTATCTATATACTTCCTAGTCAGATTCCTAAATCTCTTCCCTGAATACAAGACCAACTGGTATCACTAAAAGGCCAAAACCAATGTCTTTATAGAGGATCTCTAGGAGAGGAAATCAAGAGGTAAAAATCCTCTTTAATTTTTTTTTATTTTCATTTCAATTATTTTTCATTTCTTAACCCCTATTAACCTCCCTATATACAATTGGAATTAAAGATAAACAATATTATATATACTATAATTATATCATGATGATTGAAAAATTAATCATCCTACTTCTTATCCTCTCCCTCTTATTCTAAAAAAATAAATACACCATCCTTGATTGGTCGATTTACCGACATCGTGGATGATGTGTTTCCATGTTCCTTTTATTTTTTAAAATCATGTTATAAAACCATATTAATGATTGAAAAAAATATTAAATTTTATGATATAACATTTTTTATATTAGGTAATTAACATATATTCATAATGTTAATTTATATAACCTAACTAGTTTCTGATTATTAAAGAATGACCAAAATGATATAAAATAGTATCATTAATGTTTTCTCAAATTATTCATCATCATATGTGAAAAAATATGATTTGTGGTATAATTTAATATTCTAGAAACATATTAATACATTTTCATTCCACTTTTGGAGTTATTATACCATTCTACAAGAAAATCCATTATGAACTGACCTTGGAAATAATTTAAAGAACACACCCGAAACAATGGGAAGAACAAAATATTATTAATGAATGGGTGGAATGATGTTATTATTTGATCATATAAAATGATATAAATATTTATATTTTTCTATATAATATTTAGAAAACTTTTCTAACCATTATATATGAGGTTTAAACACATATTTAGTAAGACAATCCTTAGGTAGGGAATTCTTAACCCAATTTCCATTCCCTGGGTTACCGTCAACTTCATTGATTTTCTCATGCTTAGATTATTTTGGATTTTAATGTTTAATATAATATGTTTTATTATGTGAATTTATAGTTATAATACATATTCCTTATATTTATTATTTTTTTCTTCAATGATATGGTATATTAAAGGAATCCTCTTTAAATTTTTTTTTTAAAATTTGTATTTTTAAAAAAGTTAAAAGGAATGTTTTTATGAAAGTGTTCATGTTTTATGATTATGTTATGGTTCTTGTAATTTTATTATGATGAATTTTGGGACCTATATCTCCCTCTAATTCATTGGGTATGTTAATGTTGTTGGTCGGCCATATGGTTTCTCCAAGTGTAACTGTGATGGTTACACCATAAGTTAGCCACAAGGGTTACACTAGAAGGTATCTATGAGGGTTTCAAATCATAATGTATCCACGAGGGTTACAATATTTACTAAATGATTATATAATATACCTTTATGGTGGTGTTCATGTTTTTCTATTTTTTTGGAAATCTATTGTTTCAGACATTATGTATATGATACTTTATGAGTGATGTCAATGTCTTTGTGGAAATGATTTTGTATGTTTGTAATTATTATTGGAATAACAGTTTCTATCCTTCAATTTATATTCCATACTATTATTTTTATTATCATCCCAAGTATTAAATTTTTTTCCATTGGGTGTAACATTGAGAAAGATAAAAGTAAAATCCATGATAAATGTTGTGAATAATTTTCATGAATATATTTCATGTTTTATTAAAAAAATGTATTATTAAATAAATGGATTTTGTTTTAGTTGTATCAAATTTTTAGTCTTGTGGATTAATATTTATTAATTATGTCTTAAATTTCAAAAACTATAAAATAGAAATATATTTTGGAATGTAAAAAGGTGAAATATATTTGAATTAACTAGAATTTGTAATGTTTATGGTAGAGTCTTTATACTTATTCATTAAAATATAGAGTGGAGTAATTGTGAAAACTCACACTCCCTTTTACACATTTGTTTCATTATGTAAGTATAAATGAGGATCAATGATGTTTTATATAAACCATGTAAATTCATTAATCATCATTAAATACATTCTTCACAAACAGTGGTCTAAAAAAATAATCATTGTTCAAATATAATGATAAATGATTATCAAATGAGTTAAAATATAAAATAAATACCTTATATCATAGAATATGTGTTTTGATGAAATAATTTAATTAATACTAAGTCAATAAAAAAACTTGAATAATGAAAAACACATCTAAGGTAATTATCCTAATGGTTTTAAATATATTATATAAATCCCTAAAAAATAAAAGATATAGTCAAGTGATAGATTTCATTTTTATCAATCAGTGAAAATATCTATTCAAGATAGTGGAAAAATATTAACATAGATAAACTTAATGCTTGATATGAAGTGATATTTAGAATATGAACATGTTCTATAAGGGATCATAGAAATGGAGTGTTCAAAAGACACATGTTTTTTAGGAAATTCAAAACCAAGAGTGATGGTTTTATGTTCAACATGGTGGGTGAGATATTATTTTATACAAATAATGATTCTTGTAATTAGGTATTAAATTAAAATAAACTAAAATGATAGGTAATCTTGAAATTATAAAATTCATTCTTAGTACTAAAATAAAGTATTTTTCATTATTATCTAATTGATGTAAATCCAATAGTGGTTATTCAACAGAAATAATACGTGTTTGAAACATGTATTGTACAAATAAGACTCAATTTTTTTACCAATTATTTAATATTATATAGATTATAATTATACTTATCTAAATAAATTTCAATGAAAATATATTGAGTATTAGATGTCAATACTGTCATTCTGGAAGGAGTCCATATAAAAAAACTATAAATATTTGGTGACACCATAAAATTCCAATAATGACTGCAATATGTAATCATCCATTTATGGATTAATCCAAGAATCAGTATCAAGGAATATTCAATTGAAATAGAACTATGGGATGTGTCAATAAAGTTTTCGTGGTAGCACAATAATTTTACAAATAAATATCTTAATAACATAGGTATAGTAGTTTTTCATCTTATAATTACTTTATACTGAAATTAAAGTAGCTAATTGGATATTAACATAAAGTGGTAACCCATTTTCATGGGAAGAATATATTCTATGGAATAATTAAGGGTTTCATATACCAAGTCAATGTATATATCTGAACAAGTTATTGAAAAATACAAGTCATTAAAATCCATGGAAGGTTTTTCTCCATTGTCACATGGCATAAATCTCTACAAGATGGAATATATAAGACATATAATGAGATTAAAATTGTGAGTAAAACACTATACACTCATGTGATGGATCTAACACATATTTCATGTTCTACAATGGACATGGTATCTCAAACACGAAAATTATGTGGGGTAAATAACAAATAAACCTTATAGAATTTAAAAATAATATTTTAGAATTTTCCAATGGTACTTGGGATAGTACATGGGAGGTGTTCGCGGTTTATGGATATGAAGCAACACTTGTTAGTAAGTTGAAACAAAAATAAATATTTTGAAGGATCTATTTGATCTAATATCACAGTGGGTCCAAGGAAATGAGTATGTCTGTTTTCTTAAATAGAGTGGTATCCTTACCTATAAATCTTGAGTACATTGAGGCTTCTATTTTATCTAAAGGAGCAGTTAAAATATATTAAAAAACACCCAATTCATTGATTAGTTCCTAGGAACTAAATTATTATCTGAAAAAAATTATGATAAACTTATAATAATGTTATTTTCTTAGATGAAAATTTCATGATAAAGAAAAAAATTATAGTTTGGGAAAACATTTCATTAGGGGTATCATACTCAAAAAGGTGATGTGGAAGATAATAAAGTATCCATGCATGATTACATGAAATATCTATTGACTAGAGTCATTAAACAGAAGAAGAATGATTTTTTCATGTGATAGATAATAGGGATATTTAAAATGTTGTATATATTACAATATGAAGTGTTTTTAAAGTGGGTTTGGAAGACCCAACTTGAACATAACTTTTTGATTACTATATTATGTATACATAGTGTTATTCCTGATGTTTTAGAGCGATAATAATTTTGATACATATATGTAAACTATTTACATGGTAACATCCTTATATTATTTATCATTTAATAATGCTATATGAGTTCCCATATATGATGATAATCTCTAGATACTATGAAAATAATATTAAATATATGTCATATGGTATAAATAAATCATCATAATGGGAAAAATATGATTCCATACTATCATGTGGAGGGGGCTCAAAATCATTTTTATTTTTTCTCATTAATTTCTTACTTGATGATATTGTGTACAAAAGATAATGAGGACTCAGCCACTACTAGGAAGAACACATTTTTTAGATGTCATTGGTTGTTCCCATTTACAGACATCTATATTCATCTATCACCTTGGGATCATTATTAGGCGAGTTATTAGTAGGTTGAAATTAGTTAAATGGTTAAGATAGAATTTTTTTATTCTAAAAGGAAGAGATATCTCTAGACCAGTTGAGTAAGATTTCAATGCCTTTATTAAATCTAGGTCCACAGTGATTAAATTTAAATCTATCTATAAAGGTCACAAATACATAAAGTAAGAAAATATAATGTAGTGGACCTCATTTAAGGGGGTGGTGGGAATCTATGTATAAATTATAAATATTAAATGTAATCAATTATATTATTAATGGTTATAATAATGACAATTGAATTTATTTCACAATATATTGACATTTTATTTATTTATAAAATTGAATATGAGAAAATTATTATCTTTTTAAAAAATGTTACATGTTAAAGGAAATTTAAATATTAATGGGGGTAATAGGCTGAGTGAATGGAACATAATTTATAACATGATATTTAATGATGTTAGATTTCAGTTGTGAAATATTAATGAAATTAAAGACATTTTTACATAGTTATTCATTACATTATGAGCTATTTTTAGTGGTTAATCTTATGAAAGGGATCAAGTAGAATTTTGGAAATTATAACCTACCATTTAAGTTTGTGTTTGATATATGAATAGTACATTGTACAATTTTTATGATTTTATAGATAGGAGATCTACTCTCCTCTCATATCTCTTGTTTTGGGGATAGAAACTAAAGTAATATAAATATTTTATTGATGTGATCTCCTAATTCTTTCACCCTTTCATGGTGTGGTCAAAGGTATGTCATAAAAAACATCTATTTCCCATGCCAATATATAGGTATAAAAGAAAAATATATTAGATATTTGGTGTAAAAATGGAATATCAGGAAGATTCATTTCTTCATACCTTAGAGATAGAACACATATATAATTATTGAATACATTCAGTGTTGTGAATCAAACAATTTACTATTTATGGTTTCATAAAATATTTTTCTTCATTCTAAATTTAAATTTCACATGATCCATATGAGAATTCTGGAAGATATTTTTATAATAAATGTTTCCTCATGAATCCATACCCATTAAATTTTAAAATATATATTTTTTATTCTTTTAAAAGATCTAGGTTATTTCAAGTTATAGGGAAATATCTTCAATATTTCATTAAAACATTATTTTTTGATCATCAAATCCCTCCATTTGAATAATAAATTCTTATATATTTTTTAATTTCATCATTTTAGTTGTTAAAAAATAATTCATTTCTATGATAAAAATAGTTTCTACAACTTCTAAATGACCTTCTTTTGTATCAACATCATGTTTAAATTCCCAAAATATTATGTGAGAATCATTTCCACTTTCATTTACTAAACTGATGTTATTTCTATGTTAGAAAACAATTCTTGGGTTTTTAGTAAATTCAAACTCACCAACACCTCTAGAGAAACGTTTTGGAAACCCATTTGTGATGATCCACACCATCTCACAATAAGAAAAATTGTGATCTATAATAACCTTGAATATTATTTTTATACTCTCAATCTTACGTACTATAATAGTTAAGAAACCAAAACATATATATACCTTATCATTATGAGTTTTATGAATCCAATTCTCCTACATAATTTTGAATTCCATTAATTTTTATGAGTTTTTTAAAGAATGTTATAGCTTCACTCGCATTTCATATATGATCAACACAATATATATACCATCAAGAGATAAATCAACAAGATTTACTTCATCATGTGAAAAAACATTCTTATTGTAAAATAGTTGAAATATCTATATGATCGTACTCAATATATTATTTTATTTCTACTCATGAACATTTCCATGAATAAATTTAATAACTTTGAAAAGAAGACTAAAGAAACTATCAAAAATTTCCCATGAAATCATCTCAAAATCCTCAAATATATTATGAATAACCTAAAAAAATTTCTATTTAACAATATTTCCACCTTCATAGATATAATAAAATTGTTAAAAAAATTATTTGGATTTTGGAAATAGTATCCCTTTTAGTAATTTTTTTATTATAAACTTCTCCTCATATGAAATTAAAATATTTTTCATCACTATTTTTAATTTTATTATCTTATTCCTTTATGGAAAATTCAGTACAATGACATAAAAGATTTCCATGAACTAATTATGATTAGACATTCATCCAATAACTCAAATACTATTCCATTATACAACACCTGATAATTTCACCAATGAAAAAAAGGTAATCTATTTTCATTCACAATATCTCCAAACTAATAAATTTTAGGGATAGAACTAACAAAAATAAACTTGTGGCTATGATTCCATTTATTTTAACAAGAGGTCATACAATATACTCTATGATATGGATTAATTAGGTGATTAAATATTTTTTATTTTATTATAATCCAATAAATATTATCGTTAAATTTTAAATGGCACTTCATACCTATCACACCTATTTCATAGTTCAAATAATAAAATACGTTAGTATAGATGCATATAAGTTATTTTTTACTAAGTTCACGTCATGTGGGATATATTAAAATAGAACATATTAATAAAGTTATTATATACATAATAATCTAAAAACCCCGCAAAAATTATAATTTTTAAAATTAATAAAAATTTAAAACTCATATATCAATCATAGTTATGAATTTTTTTGAATTCTATGGTGTCTAGAAAGCATATTTCATAAATGTGAATGGGTTTTTGATACATAAAATCATTTGTAGGTGGGAGGTCATAATGAAATGACTGGGTGTTGTGGCATGAAAACCAGACTGTGGGAGGGTCATCGCATCAGAAAACTGATATATACCAAGAAGGATCATGTACAGATGGGTGAAATTTTTTCCAGAAGAGGACACAATATAAACTCTAAGGGTTATTCTATGATAGTAGTCAGTTATAGGAGGGACTGACCTTAGATAGGTCTGGTCGTTGACATCAAGGTCATGATACAACCTAACTAATTATTTTTTAAAGGTAAGGTGTTTTAATTAACTTTTTTTTTGTTATTCCTCATCCTCCTACTTTACCATGAGCTCAATATGATCGTGTGTGATTGTTTAGATCCTCCACGATGTTCTAGGCCCTATATTCATATGTTCTTTTCTTTCATAGGTTCTATTAAATTATGGATCATTCTTTGGTAACTTTAATCCTGTTTAAATAAATGATACCTTATAATTTCTATTTTTAATTATTTTCAATTATATAACCATAAATTGATATATTTTAGGCTGATTTTAAAGTTATATTGTTTTGGGTGTGAATTGAGGATTACTTCTCGGAAATTTTATTCTTTATTCTTGGGGTAGGTAGTCCCTATGTTATCCCTCATATTTTCTCAATTTTTCTTATATTTATAATGTGTCGTCTCCCTAGACTATTCTAATCCTGACATAAAACATTAATAAATAAATATATTTACTTTACTAGTGGCAATTTTATTATTAATTCCTTGGTTTTCTAATAAATAGATGGTATATCTCATCCTTCAACAACAAAGGTATTCCTATCTTTAAGAGGAATTTAATTTAAAGACATGGGCGAAGTATTGATTTTAATTAAGAGATGACATTTTATGTGAATGTAACGCCCTAGTATAATTCCTAGACTGAGAAAATCAGATATTATAAGACCTCTTGAAGAAATTGGAGGACCAGTTAATTTTGTAATGTTAATGAAATGGAAAATAAATGTGAAATAGTATAATTGATTATGTTTACTGATGAAAAATAAGTGTTACGGTTCAATGTTTAGATGTGGATCCCCTATGAATATTTTTTCATGGTTTTGGTGGTAGATATGGATCCCACTGGGTATGATTTGTCATTATTTAAGGATAAACATGGATCCCCAAGATGGGATTTTTCATTGTACTAGGATCGATGTAGATCAACCAGGTTAAGTTTTTTCGAGTTTTTAGTGATCAACCTGGATCGATATGTCTATTATTCATCATGGTTTGGGGATAGAATTAGATCCTCATATGTATAATTTTTTATGGTTTAGGGAATGGAGTTTGTTACCTGATGTGGTTATATATATATTCCAGAGACTTTCCACAATTTCCAAATAATGTATTTTCAATCATCGTTGTCACCGTAGAACCTGATGATCGACCATGATGTGTTTAATATGAATTTTGATTATTATTATATAATATAAGATTACATATTACTTAAATATAGATATATTTAACATTTTTTAATGAGTTATACTCAATACCTTATTTGTATTACTTGGGTAGCTAAGAAAAAATTGTGGTCATAAAACATGTTAAGGAAAATGGTTCAATTATTAATGGTTTCTCTGAATTTCTATGATGGATCATGGGTGTTTTGGCTAAGATAATACTATCTAAACCCATTTTCGTGAATTATATTATCATGAAATTTTGGTTTAATTTTGTATTTTAATTTATATAATCCACCCATGGATGATATTACTTTTATTTAATAATTGAAATATTTTAATGGAATTCATTTCAATATAGTCTGAGTTGTGTATGATGTTTATTTGGTGATTTACATGATGTATTTTATCGTTTTTTATTTGGAGGTTGAGTATTATTAGTATTTCTATTATTATTTATATATTTTTTTTCTCTATATATAAGAGGTTGGAGTTTTGAACAAAAACATCCTCTAATTTGGGTGGGGGATTCTACCAGGCACTCTAGAGTTATAGTAATAAGGGGAATATTAATATAAACTATTACACTAACAAGAAATCTAATGTTTTATAGATCTAAAGCAGTGTCATTAAATAATGGGTTCCATGTGCTCAAATTGGTACATTGGACGATGAAATTTGATTTCATGACACATGACCTTGGATTATCATATTTTAATGGGTTATCTTGGTTATGGTGAATAACTGGGGAGGTGGAGGTGTGGTGTGTGATGAGTTCTCATCCATGTAGTCCCAATGAGTGTGTTTGTATTTATATTTTTCTTTCAAATAATATCAACACTATATACTATTAGTATTTAGGATGTCATTTTTTCATTATGATATAAGGAAATAGTATCCTAATAATATCAACATAGAACCCTGATACTACCCAAATGAATCTGGTATATAGGGAGGAAATCATGATGTTTTGTGATTACCGAATCCAAGACACTATCAAGTGGTTTAGGGGAAATGTTATGTAACAAACATTCATCAAATAAATTTTTTTTATCTTAAAATTTAATAATTTATACAAGGGATAATAAAATGATAGATATTGATACTAAACATGTGCCTAGAAATTTGTAATGCACATATGAGAGAACAAAAAGGAACCGGGGATGGGACTATTATTACTCATATTCTATTTTAAAATTATATTATTTCACCTAAGGTGGTGCACATGGTTTTGGATTTTTTATTTATTGGTTTTTAATCCTAGAATATAATAAAATATTATTCATTGTAATAAATCATTTCAAGCATATAGGATTCAAAGTCATCCATATGTTTCTTATGATTGGTCACTTTGGTAAACACATGAGTGTCATTTATGTATAGTGTAATTTATTACATATATAGTGTTATCTAACATAAATTAATGGTATAATATTATCTATATAATTATATTAATGTTTCATTTTTTTCAATTAATTGAATAACCTCTTACAGGTGACCTCAATTTAATAAAATTCATGGATAAACATATAATGTTTTTTCATATATAACTTATATGTCAAATTTTATTTAACAGAACAAAAACCTGATATCCATAATTAATTAAAAAATAATAAATGGAATCCTAAAAATTTTGACCGAATAGGTATATATAATGATGATACATGGTTTAGGTATATGGGTTACATGTAGTTCTATAAATTTTAATCTTTATGATGTGTAATTCATAGAATATAGTGATGTTATGACAATATTTCTTTCCCAAAACTATGATATCAAGATGTTTTATGAAATGTGTTCTAATGTTTTTGCTTTTAATTGTAGTGATTTACCTCCATTGTGGCCTCCTGTGAAGAACCTAGATGGTGGTATGTTACATGCCTTTCTAGTAGTTGGACTAGAGCCTCTTCTAGTATCGATACATACCTGGGATGATTAGCACCATGAGATCAAACTATGGGTGATACAATCTATGGAGAGGGAGACCAAAATATCTGTTTCTTCTATGTATTATTTGAGTATAGAGTTTTAGAAATATTACCACCAATGTGTATTATGTTTGGTCTATAGGTAGTGATGTTTTGTGTATATAATATTCAAAATATTTTGGACCGCATTAAGACACCCTGATGAAGAGGGTGAATCTGTCATTCTACATTTTGTGAGGCCCATGAATGCACTTGCGGTATCCCATATTTTAGGTTGACCATCTTTTGGGGTTTTAATGGAAGTATTTATAGACTCTATTCTTTCAAAACATCAATTAAGTGACTCTTAGGGAAGAAACGTTCTATGACTTTTTTCATTTAACAGGGATAGGGATTCCATTAATGGACCATGAAAACCATTTTAGTGATATTCCTTCTTTATCATTAATTATAGAGGGGGATGAGATACCAAGTGATGGTTAATTCAAGGATGTATAAGGATATTATATATGGGTTTAGGTGAATGTCTTTCACCATCCATCATATTCATTGGTTATGAATTGGATTCTCATTACAAAATGCTACCAGAGGAAGGGAAATGGATTGATGAAGATGTATTATTAATGATGGGTTGATATAGATATTCTAGTAGTTGGATGCTATATTTTAAGGTACATTCTAGGGAGACATTGGTTGTATTAGTTGGATGTGTGATATGTCTATTCCTTCTCATGAAAATAGTTTTACATAGTCCTGTCAGTGTAGTGAATTAGGGAATATTGGTCCACACTATACTCAAACACCACTTGAGTGATGATTCACTTATAATATGGGGAATATACATTGATTTTTTATAATTTTTTAATTATAATATACTTTTTAGGGATCTATATTGATACATGGTTAGGGATAAGTATCTTTTAAACTATATCCGGTGGGTAGATGGAGTTCAATCAGTCATTCGGGTTAGTTAGAAGATGTTTTGACCAATGATTAGTCCAATATTGACTGTACGGAGGTTCACTCTTGGAGATTCATTTATAATCATAGGGATATAGTTCAGAACAATTTTAATCCATTTAGACCACTCTAATTGATAATGACATTGGACCATCTACCATCCGAGGTAGGATTTTAGTGGACTTTACATTAGTATTTTTGTTTTTTGGTACATGTGAATCATATTCATTCATGTCTGCTCCATTTATGAATTCATTAAGGATTTACATGTAATATATATATATGTATTAATATAAATATACATGGAATTAGAGGTATGATCTTGTGGAATAAATATATATCAAGACTACACAATAGTGATCATTGGATATATGTGTCTTAGATCTTCTTTATGCTGGGGATGAATTACTTTTTCATTATTATTGTGATGGAATAGAGAATTAAATATCAATGACAAATTGGATATTTTTTCTATATTTTATTGTTTACAAAAATAGACACAGGTAATTATATCAATGAAATATATTTTAACATATAGTTAGTTCATACAAGACATATTCTTCAACATCCAAATGGGATCTCAACCTAGATTTTTTGTCATCTTCTAAATGATGGGGAGATACAATAGGTATTTATTCCACCCATCATTGAAAAATTTGAATATTTATTTCATTAGGATTCCTATATATTACAACTCCAGTAAGTGGTTGAGTTTACTATTGAGATCAAGCTAAGTGTAAAGGATATTTATATTCCTCCTTTTAGGATGGATTTTGAGGAGTTTCAGGAGAAAAAGTCCCATCAAGAGGACTTTTAGTTAAAGGGTTTTATATGATTGAGTACATATCCTTAGGGTGATAAAGTCATAATCAACAAGAAAGAGGGTTTCACATTTTGATTATGTGAAGATTATTGGAGGATGAACATGGTGACTATTAAGAACTGATATTCACTCCTATATATAGATGAATTTTTTTTCTAGATAGAGTATCCAGAGTGTTCTATTAGGTTCAAAGGAAATAATAATATAAAACGGTGAGGGTGGGTCCTTCCGACATGCCTACCAATATATTCAATAGTAGGTATGGTCAGTAAAAATATATAGTTTTATTGTTCAGTCATATGAATACACTGACAATGTTTATGGACCTAATTAATCAATCATTCCTTCTATATTTGGATAATAATATGATTATTGTTGATAAATGTATACATTTGTTCTTAAAATTGAGGTAGTGTAAATTCATGAAATTTATAGATCATTTTGACCACACTTTTGGATCATCATTTATACACAATGCTCTCAGAGTTCAACATTTGGATTGATCAGGTGCACTTCATAAGAAATGTCACATTGGAAACTGGTGTATCTGTAGACAATAGTAATGTTACGGTAGTTGTTTCATCATATTGGACCAATAATTTTTGGTATATAAATGGATTTTTTAGGTTTTATTTTTTATTACAATACATTTAATAAGGAATTTTACATCTTCAAAGCATTTATGATAGGCCTGACCAAGAAAGCGTTGAATATTGTTTGGTCAGAAGAATATTAGAGTGAAAATTAGGTGTTTAAAGTGTGGTTGGATCCATTTTCAAACCTAATCATACCCGAGATAGATAAGGATTATTCATATATGTTAATTCATTAAGAGTTGGGATGGGACCAATTTTGTTTCAAGATAGTCACACAACTCTTATGGGTTAATATTGTTGATGCTGCATGATAAGAACTACTTGAAACATGATCAAGAGTTAATAGTAGTGTAATATGTAATAAGTTGTTGGTATCATTACCATTTTGTGAGATATTTGTATTTTATATTTACCACAATAGCCCAATGTTTTTTCTCATAGTGGGAATAGAACCATTGACCAGAAAGGTGGGTTGAGTATTTTTGATATTTTTTTATAGCTAGAGTATAACTCTAGATACCATAATGTCATCACCAATACCTTGAGAATGAAATCTCAGACATATACTCAGATAGTATAGGAGTTGAGAAGTTAGTAATAGATGATGGCCCTCTCTAATGTGTTTTATCTGGATCTTTAGGAGTACAAAATCCATACAACCCATATTTATTTATCTATTGCATCATGAATTCTCAATATTTTTAAGGGGACTTAGCTATATAATTCATATTATTGAGTTTTGAGGCAATACATTGAGGGTGGGGATCCACCACATGGATAGTCTCTTGATGTAGACGATGTTATTCAACTCTGTAGACATGCTTTGGTTCATATTAGCATACATGATGAGATTTTAGAAACTCAAAATCTGCTAAGATTTTCTTACTACCTGGTATTAATAAGAAGAATAAATAAACAGTATATGAATTTTTAGTGGCCTATGATGAAAAATAATATTTTGGGTTTTATCAAACAATTATCTACCCATAAACTGGTGAAGGATGAACACCACTGGACTACTAGTCTTTTATACCCACTACCATTCAAGAGTGAATGTGGGATGACATTACCCTGGATATTATGAACGGGATTCTAAGGAAGAACATAGGTTGTGATTCATTGTGGTTTATTGCAAGTCATTTTGCTAAGGTTCGTCCCTTCATACAATCCCAAGAGGACTAATTTGTTGATGATATTGGTAAGATCTATTTCAGGTATGTATTGTTCTTTTATGGAGTTCCACAAATCACCATCTCATATAGAGATACAAATTTTACATCACACTTCTTATAGATATTATCGAAGGAACTTTTTAATATTGTTAATTTGAGAAAAATATATCATCTATAGTTATATGGTATATTTCAGTGGACCCTTTATATTCTAAAGGATAGACATCAATCTTGTGTCTTAGACTTCATATGTTTGTGGGAGAACTATTTTGAACTTATGGAGTTCGACTAAAATAATAATTATCATTATTCGATATAGATGAAACATTTCAAGGCAATGATATGAGTGCCTTCTTTTTGGCCTCTATATCAGTTAGATGTTGGAGAGTCAAGAATTCATGGAAGAAGTATTATTAAACAGACATTCGATATAAATCTAATTTATTATAAAGTGGTTATAAATAGTTCAAAGAAAGAATAGTTCATAAACCACCTAGAGATTCCAACCTATTCAGTTTGAGGTGAAAAATTGGGCCTTCTTATGAGGATTACCTAGGTTGTAAAATCTTTATGTTTAGGGGTAGGAAAAATTGATTCCTAAGTATGTGGGTTTATTTGAGATCAATGAGTTGATTGGTAATGTGGAATACTGATTCACTATCCCTTAGTGTTTAATTTTTATCCATGATTTATTCTATACATCATAACTTTCATGGTATTATCTCAATATTTCTCAAGAGATCAACACCAGAAACATTAAACTCAATATCGACGCATCTTTTGTGGAGTGTCTGGTTCATATAGTGGATCATAGAATGAATTATCTTCATGGTAAGATTGTTCTTCTCATATGAGTATTGGAAAAGCACATGAATAAATAGTAGGATATATTATATAGAGAGTAAAATATATAGTATTGGTGGCTGGAGTTAATCTCTGATGAATCCTGGTTATGTTCATGAATGCAACTTAATGAAGAATTTATATATAGGGGTGTTGTAAAACATCACACATTATTAAATAATTCTTAAATTTAAATAATTAAAAACCATTTATTTTTTCATTTTTTTATATTTTATAGTGTTTATAGTGGATTTTGAGTGGGGTTTAGAAATTCATAATGGGATTATACTATAAATTTAGTATTATTTAGTTTTTAGCAGCATGATGACTGGGTTCCATGACACGATGCATAGAGATATGTAGGATCGCAATATGAGGTAAATTTGGTATAATGTAATGTATTTTGGATATATATATAACCCACTACCTATATAATGTCATGTAATGACCATTAAGGGTCACACCATGATGGTATCTAGGTAGAGGATAGAACCTCATCCTACTCTAGGTCACACTATGACACTCAACGACAAACTAAGACTCACTCTCTAAGGTTTTTAAATGGGAAAAGTCATAATTTACCTAATGGAAAATTATTCCTTATACACCTCCTCTCACTTGATATCTATGCAATATCTCATGATTTTGGATCTCCTCTTTGGTGTTTTATTCCCTTTTTCCACATCTCATTCTTGTTGAAGTTTTTATTCATTCTTGGTATCATCCTTAAAAAATTATAATCCATATATATCATATCCTTCAAACTTTTATTCTATTACCATTATAGAAGCTTATTTATTAATGGATTGTGTTGGTTTTTAGGTTTTAGACCATTGAGTTTTAATCAATGAGAGAATCTATATGAGTGTTCTTATTTTTTATTGAGGTATTTTATATCTATGCTACCCATAAATTATCATATATCATTCTTCTTCATATGATGTGTATTCGTGGTGGCCTATTTTTAACTTGACATAAAATTTGAATAAATTAATTTTTTTACTTTCCTTATAGAAATTTGATTTTTAGGCCTTGATTAGTCCACAAATGAATGATCCATATCAACTATAACCCACTATGTAAGTTATGCCAAGATTTTGGGAAAATGTAGTTTTATGAGTTCACCAAAGGGGCACATTGAATTATGTAATATCCAATAAAGTATATGTAACACCATTTTAAGAATCATAAAGTGAGATAATTACTAGTCATGGGAGATATTTTTAAAATTTGATAATTGGAAATATTTGGAATGTGAATGAAATTGAAAAAATGTCAAATATTAATAGTGGTTTTATTTAAATAATCAATGAAGAATGTGCTTGTTCTATAAATGGTTGCAGATCATTATGTGTAATAATTTTCATGATTATAAGGATGTATTTTTTCTCCTTGAATTATATTTGTGAAGGTTACATTCATGGACATTGATCCCATTATAAATGATTTTTCATAGTTCTCGGTCTCGATACAGATTCCTCTGAATTAGATTGTTCAATATGCTTGAGTTGGACATTGATCATCATTGGTAGGATTTTTCATGTTTTTAGTGATAGAAATTGTTCACCAAGGGTAGTTATATATCTAGTTTCGATACACTCAACAGAACATGAATAAGGTACAACCATTCCCGATTTTCACCATAGAAAAAGATGAATTGTTGAAAATTATTTATTATACTTTTATTTCTTCTTATGGAACATCAACATGAACTTTCATTTTGGACTAATATATTTAGAGATGTAATTGGTGGTGGACTACTTAATTATACTAACACCCTGATTAATCCAGCATGGGTAACAAATAATACTTCCCAAGCATAGAATATGATAAGGGAAATTTCACTATGATTAATGTTTTAAAAGCCTTTATATGATGAAGCATTAGAGGTGGGATCATGCAAGGAATAGGGACCAATTTTTGGGATTCTCATAACAAACTATTTTTGTTTCTTCAGGGACTTTAATGTATATGATAACACCATGGGGGACCTTACATTTATGAATTACATAGTTGATTTGTATTGAATTTGTTTTATACAGAAAGAGTTGTGTATGATATTTATTTGAATCTTTCCACGTTGTAGGTTATCTTTGTCTATCTAGATTTATGGTATTGTTTCAATTTCCTTAATTATTTACCTATATTATATGAGGGAATAGCCTACCCATGGTTTCACCATACACCCTCAATGCTAGTTAGTAGCCTCTAATATACAGGGAGGTACACTTGAGTTTATGTAATAGTTGGAACTTAGACACTACTAAGTGGAACATCATATATGAGGATGCCACATAATAACTAATTCAATATTTGGTAATTATAATAATTTAGAAAATATCACATATCATACATGTTCTACAAACTATTCTTATATTCCTCTCACTAATTTCAAATAGGGTTACCCAATTGGATTGTTTTGACATGATTTTTGATCTCACAAGAATAATGATGTAAGAAATAACACCAAATAGATAGATTTTTGTTGTATAGTTATTTTATATTCACTATCAAATCATCAAAAGTATGTGAAATGACTCTCCACATCCATACATAAACATAATTGAAATTCAATATAGCCAAAAAATTCTATTAAATCCTAGATGATCAATGAAATACATAACCTACTCTACCATCCATTCTTATTCATGATATGAACTATCTCGTCTAATCTCTATTTTATCTAGAAAATTTCTCCATTTTTTGTTTTAACCATATCCCAAAATTTTCAATCCATATATTTAAATTCAATTTAAATTTAAATTAATTATCAACCCTGAATTATTCTAATTTAATATTTTTCCATCGAACTTTTTTTATAAAATATCCAATATTGGAAAAAAAATTATTGTTATTATGTCTAGTAAATAACTCCAAAATAGTTAATAAAATGCCAAAACATCAGTTTCGGTCATAACCTCTAGATTTAATATCCTTCACAACATGGACTCCATTCATTAATCATATTGCAAGCACATATAATGACCAACTAAAACATGGAAGAACAACAACCATGACATATAACTTTTCTTGGAGAAACTTCTTTCCAAATTACTTCCTTCATACTCAAAATCATGTTTCTTCATACTCGACATCTTTTTTCCTATTTTGGTTCTACCTATTTATCATAGGTATTTTCCTTCACAAAATACCATGTTCCATAACATGGCTTCAATCCACCGCCATTTCAGTTATATCTTTTACCACCATGATAATGAAAGTGTCTTATATAATTTGCTATATTCTATTTTAGCAAGTCCATATATTTCATGGTTTCATAGAAACTCAAAAATGACCAGTGATTCTTTAAAACTCATAATTTTACTCAAGTGAAATTCATTATAAAAAAACATAGGTAGCCTTATTGTTTTTAGCTGAAAATCCTACAAATTTAAATGTCTTCCATAGTACCCATATCTTCTCCATACTTAATGTTTTTTGTCACCCATGGAATAACCAGTGTCACCCTGAAATGGTGAGTTGATCCTGAACCAATCTTCAACCACATTCTAATACATTAATAACCTAACACTGATTATATTTAATAGAAAACAATTGATAAGAAAAAATCATTACTAATTTTGGAAGGAAAATTTATATATTTATAATATACTGAAATATATAGAAATAAATTCATGGGAAAATATCTACCATATAAAATTAAATAAAAAAATAAATAGATAAGTATATAAAAATATCTTATCATTTTAAAACAACTTGTTGTAATGGAATCCACCACCTTAATGAATGAACTCTGGGGAAGAGAACATCAACAACATTCTTCTAAACTATAATATATTATATGCTTCCATGGTCAAACTCCACCATGTCCATCATGTCTATGTACAACATCATCACTTCGAAGATAATAAATATTTTCATAAACACAACACATGTAGGAACATGTCCCATAAATAGGTGACTATAATCATACCCCATAGGGTAACCTAAAAACAAAAAGTATGATAAAACAACTTATAAAATCAAAATTGGGACTAATGGAAAATAATAAGTAACCCAAAGTAACTAGATAATCTATAAGGATAAGAAAACAAAAAAAGGGATGAATCCTATTCTTCATCACTAAAATTAATGAATAAAACATATATCATTGAAAACTAAAATTACTCAGAACACTATAATACCCAAAAATAACTATGTCAACTTTTTAGAAATATATTATATCTAGATAGTACCTAAAATGTATGATGCATATCAAAGATTATTATATTCATATCACTGTACATATTAATTTTATGTACCTCATGATAATTATACTTCCAAATTGTATTTATAAAATGGGACACCTGCATCAATTGATACTGAAAACTAGTCAACTTGTACCTAACACTAATTGAGAAAATACCCACAACCCATCTCAAAAAAATAAATACCAACCATTATAGGTAGAGGGACTACATTCCATCACATGTATGAGTATTGACTCTTATTACTGTGTAGAATCCCTTGCCTCATCAAGATTTATGGGTAGTAACCGCATTCTTGAATAGAGGTCCCACACCCCATGAAGGGTACTCTTATAAACATTTATTCAAATGAGGGTACTATACTCTATGATACATATGGGGAACCCACAACCAATAATCAAGATGATATCAATAGGTATTGACCCTATTTTTTCTTAAGATTCCTCACTTATATTCCAATGAGGTGTCCTCAATGGAAAAATAAATATCCACCAAATATTTTTTGTAAATAATACCTACTATCAATGAAATTTTACCACTATACTCTATACATAATAAACACATATAATGGATGACTCATGTATCTAATTATGATACCCAAGAATAAAGACATGGGAGATAGCTAATAGTATACATGATTGTTGTCCTCAAAAATTATTACTCATGGGTCACTACAATTAAGATCATATAAAATTAACCAAAATGAAATGACTTAAAAGGTATATGGAATTTTGGATGTTTTGTTCCCTTTGGCCATCTTCTTACAATACATGCCAATCCTTAATTCTATGATACACAATATGTTCTTCTGAGTATATGGTGTGTTTAGTGCTAATAAAATATTCATGTCGGATTTACACTAATGAAATTTTAATATGGGGTAAATGAAATTTTTTTCACATAGGTATATACTTTTATATTATCCTGAGTTATGTGTTTAAAATATAAAATATGTATCTTAAGAACAAATAGAATATGGTACCATATATTTCAATCAGTGTGTACACCAGGTTCTCATAATGTTATCTAGTACAATATAGAGGGGATACAATTTTGAAGAGGATAAGTGGTTTTTTGAATTTGAATTTTTTGTCAATTAATTGAGAGTACGAAAAGGTAAATGAGTGGTAAATGTCACATTTTCAGAGCTATTTTTTCATTTTGAAAAACTTGTTTCATTGGTTATTTGTGGTCGAAAAAATGTTTATCACATTTAAATAATTATAATATATGATATTATTAATTTAATTATATGAACAAAACCATAAAAATTTATGTCACTGGTTATTTGAGTTTGACACAATGATTATAACATCGAATGAAATGTACGGTATGAGAGTTTTAATTTAATTAAAAGAATTAAAAATATATAGAAAATATTATCTATCATTTAAAATTAGGTTTATATTATTGTTGTGTTCGAATATATTGACTATGATGACCTTCAAAATAATATTGAATTTGGATATTTTTTCAATATGTAATCTTAAAAAATTAACCAACCTACTGAAAAGCCTATATGTAATCAACCTTCAACATATGTGGGACCCCACAAGGTCAACCAAAGCTAAGGGAGATATCTTAAGAAAATCTATTAGGTGGCATAGTGTGTGATGGAGTGCGCCTATATGAGCACATAGTGGTACAGTGGAGCCACCATGCTTGGCAGCACGATGGTAGAGCCGAGCACCATCATGGTTCAGTGCAAGGAGGGAGAGGAGTTTTCAGCAACCATTTTCTGATTCAAGTGAGTCAAAACATGTATTATAATGGAGTGAAAAACCCATGGGGGTTTTGATGAGGGAACCGTTTTTTACATGTCATTATAGCTCCGAAAAAACTCCCATCATCAAATCCATTCAATCATTCATCTGGGTCATCCATTCCATTAAGATGCATCATCTTCACCAACAATCCATCAAAGGGGTGATGATTACCATTATCTCCATTGATCTCATATAATAATTTATATAACTTATTGTGCGATATCTATAAATAAACATCAATGAAATATTGAATAACAACTTATAATCATCTTTTTATTGTTGAAAATTTTCCAAAATGATAAAAAACAACTGAGAATCTATTTTCAGGGTAAATAATATATCAAATCTATAATGTGTAGTGATAATTATTTTTTTGAAGATGGTGATGATCAGATTCTTATATGTAAGGAACTGTGCATGAGTTGAGTCAGTGCCTCATTGACAATAAATATTGAGTCCTACACCAGTGACAATATATTAAGTTTCAGATGATCTTGTTTCAGGATAAATAGAGGCTTGTGAATCACTATAATTTTTTGAAAGAGGATCCAAAAATTTTATATTTCTGTGAGGTGGAAGATATCCCATTGTAAAATTATATGTTCTTTTCACAATCATAGAGCTTCATAAAGAACAAGTTTCTTCGATTCCATTTGAAAAGAACAATATTCTAATGTGAATTTGTCCTAGTTTGTGTGAATCATAAAGAATATATGAAGAATAATAGTTAAATCCTCACTATTTCATGGAGAGTTTTAAGAATTATAGATATTGTATACTTATACAACATTATGTGAGGATGGTCTTCTGTTCACAAAATGAAAATAGAATAGGTATTGTGATATTGTTTGTGCGTTTGAAGGAAAGAATACAGGGGGTACTCCACTATTGTGTTTGAAATATCTTATGACAAATCAATATACCTTATGTAGAGAAGGAGGTATAGTGAATGAATTTAATACATGAGGGTGTCATAATGGTTCTCTGAGTGATTTTTGTGTGAATGGAAGTACGTAACCAACTAACACATCGCTTGAATAATAATTTGGTATTATGTGTGAACATGATGTTTATGGATGCATATGATGTGAAGATCTTGTGTATTTGTATTAGTGTGCTGGATTTTCAGCTTTAGAAAATTCTAAATTAAAGAATTAATTGAAGCATTTTTCATTCTCATAAAATAATTTCATCATAAAATGAGAATACCATTGAATTATTAAATACTTGCATGATGTTTGAAGAAATGAACATGTAATATACATTTCATAGTGAGGAGTAAAATTTGAGACTAAAGTTGGGATGGGTTTTCTAGTAGTGATTAATATGAATTTCATATCTGAGTATTTAGTGTAATGTGAGGCTGGGTATTCCTAAGAAGAAAGTATATTTTTCGAAGAAATGTTGTACTAAGGTAGCTAATCATCTACAGATGATAAGAATTATTTGAGCAAGTCGAAAATCAGTGTAAAGGTTCTTGAATTGTACACGGGACAATTTGATCCATCCTGATTGTGGAGTAAGATTATAAGATCATCCAATTAGTGGATCAATTCTTCTATGACTCAAGGTTTTAATGTCTTATGTGGGATTCTAAAGTATAATAAATCTTTATTGGGACTCTGGAGCAGGCCAGTGGGATACTAGTAACATTGTGGGATGTATTATAAATATTCTCCTTTGGGACTCAAGAGCCACATTTGTGGGAGGGAACTTGTGATATCTAGTGGGATTATAGAGTAGAACACTATGGGATTTAGTATTGAAGTTAATGGTACGTTCCCTATTCCAACCATCTACAAATAGTTAAGAATATTTATCCTTGTGGTATAACTAGTTCCAGCAAGGATATAAGTCTTAGTACCAAACCATGTAAAAATATTATATTTTGTGTTTTCATTTATATTCTTCCCAGAATACAATATCCACTCATCTTAATAAGTGAAATAGGTTACAAGTCATTTATGGAAAGAAAATAATTTCATAAATATAAGTCTAGCATCACTCACCCCCCTCACAGTGTGATCGCATGATCCAATGGACACTTTAACTATAATCCATATATCATATGGACTTCTATGGGTGGATGGAATATATTTCTAGTACATTATCTAACTATGTGTCATGAATCAATTAGCATGTAACCTAGAGTGACACCCAATGTTGAATTTTTAATGCTATGGGAACTCAATACATCACAGAATTCATCATATATAGATTTTTATATACATATACAAACAAAATTTTTCTATTAATTTTTAAAAAATTCAATAATATTTTCCTAGAATCTTTCTAGAAACCCCCACCTTTATTTTCACTGATTGTTTCACCATAATACTAGCCTCCCGTCACCTACGACATACCTTGACACCCATTAAATTGGTTCTTCTTCCATTATTTTCATTATTTTATATTCTTCATCATTAATTTCAACTCAAACCATGAGCTAAGACCAATTAAAACAATTATATAACACTAGAATGTCCACACATTCATTATTGACCACCACTTAGTGGTTCCATTACTAACTCCCCTCATTATAAGACCATTACATCTCTTGGGTCCATTATCATTGAACCATCAACCATGGAATATGAAAATTGAGATTCTATAAACCCATAGATCCATATTTCTTGGTAAATAAGAATAATATTTCATACATCACAAGAATAAAACAAACTCCCAAGATCTAATATTCTCAAAGATTAATCAGAAAGGTGTCATAATATATATTAACTAGGTTATTCACCAGGGTGTCATAAAACAATAAAAATTCATACTGCCAAGGTATCATGAACATGTTATCTCTAAAAATTAATTATATAACCATTACATTTGATTTATATCAGGGAACACCCGTTATATTGTTTAATTCATGTGTCCCATATAACAAAAACATACATAAATCCATTAATTTCCATAGCATGATAAAGTTGTTGGAAATTAAACTGGTATGCAATAAAATTCAGTAATTTCAAGGAAATTACCCATTAATTGATTTAATAAAACCTAATTAATTTACACCATATAGATAAAGGGTATTTGTTTAAGTTAATATTTTCTCTATTGAATCAATGTATTGATATCAAGGTCAATAACCTTCCACCAAAAGAAGTAGTAAAGGGTATTCATATGGAATGGAATTATTATGCATATTTAATGATGATTTAATGAAAAGGAATTGATGGATAATTATCTAGATAGATCATATTACCAACATACCACATGTAAAAAGGATAATGGACATGTATTAGAAAGGTAAAATCCCTGACAAATATGGAGATTGAAAGATAATGTAAACTATTGTAACATTTTGGGTGTGAATGAAACCATTTCAATGGAATAATGTCATTATCACTATGAATATCCAACAATAAACTTTGGAAATTATAGGATACTCACAATGAAAATGGTAATAACCAATTTAATGTAATGATAAAAAGTTTGGGTGAAGGGTTCATTCATTGAATTAGGATATCAATTAAATGATTTTATCAATACACATATTCTGATCCTTTATTATGGATCATAAATTTTATGTGAATTATCCAAATAAAATCTCATTGGAGTGTCAAACCATGTTCACAGTAAAGGCCCTCTCAACATGCACCAAAATGGTGGTCGAGATATACCATAACAACTCTTTTTGGGGTTTTAATACCTAGATTAATGTGATCCAAAACCTTTTCCACTTTTAATATCTAGACATATATGTTTTTTCTCGGAAAACCACACACACTTTTATTTACCAAATCTAGGATTGTTTTATGGCTATAAGAAACATAAAGTGTTATAATGAATTATAATTATATTATAATGAGATGAAATGGTGATATATCATTGACAATATTTTAAGGAAATCATAAAAATGACTCATGGAAACATTTTTCATTGGAATGATAAGGAATTAACAAGACTCACAATAGTAATGGGAAATGAGGGTCATGAACCCTCCTCCAAGCATATTAAAAGATTAAGAAAAAAGATACAATGATACGGAATACACAAAGAATCATTTGAAATATATCATATTTAATTAAATAACATGGAATAACAATAATTTATGTATATGAAATGAAATTTAAAAATCCAATATAAAAAATGTAATTAACATGAAAAGGGAAATTAGAGAATTGAAAAAACCCTTACATTAGGAGGATACTTCTTAATGATAGAGAGGGAATCCATGGAACTATGGAAACACTATGGATATACTCTTGAGAAGAGAATTTAGAGATAAATCGTGATAAATTGATTTGGTGTTGAATGTGAGGTAGAAATTGGGTGTATTTATATATGGGGAGGGGTGATTTTCAATGGATTATAATAGAGAAACTTTTCTCATATAATCAAACCACATAAGGTACAAATAAATTCAAACCATTTTTATGGTATATTAATGAGTGTGATAATATTTATTGATTTCGAAGGAATTCCTAAATTGAAACACATCTCCCAATAGACCCATTTAATGTGAGGTATCCAAAATTAATATTTCTTAGATCAAAATTCAATTTTTTGTTCCAAAATGTAAGGTATAAATTTATAAATTAAATTAAATATTTTTTAATAATAATATATATTTATTAAATTATATTTTTATTATATAAACATTTTCATATATCTTTAGTTATATTGACATAATACTGATTTCATAAAATTGTACTTTTTTGTACTTTGGAATTTTTTACATTTTCGCTAAAAATCGCCTTTTTCAGAAAATTCTCAAAAATCACCCTAAGAAAATTTTGATTTTAACTATCAAAAAAAGAAAATTATTTTCTAGAATAATTCAATACATATGATAATTCTAAATTTTTAGAAAATAACATTTATTATTGAAATTTTTAAATCCAATTGAAAATAATCATTCTGACCAATGGTAAATATTAATTTGGAATTTATTATAATATGTTATAATTTAAATAGTGATTAATAAGATTAATTCCCAAAAAAAATTTATCTAAATATTATTAATTTATCATAAAACACATTTTTAATAGAATGTTTTTATGGTCTCCAAAAACATATTAAATTTTTATTAAATCATTAATTATTCCATTTATAATTCCTAGTCATAGTTGTACATGATGTGAAAGTTATCATGAAATGTAAAATTATTTCAACATGATCATAATAATAAATTAATTATAAAAAAAATATTTTTATTAGTATACAAAAAGAATTTCTGTGGTGTCACACTAGTGACCAATAATCACCATGTAATGAGAATAAAGTTTAAGTGAAGAACATAGCTGGATTAATAATTAAAGGAATTGAATTCATCATTTATTATCACAACCAGAGCAAACCTCTAATACAATGATAATAATAGTGGATATCAATATTTGTTAAATCCTAAAATTCATATCCATTAATGGAGAACCAAAAATGGAAAATTAATATTTATAAATTTTTTAACCACACCCCAACATACCTTGTTTAGTTTCACTGGGTGCTCGATATAGTTACCAGTGGGTCTTCCCAACTAGTCTTCCTCCCATGCCACTGATGACCACACACTAGACATAGGTTGACCATTAGGTGGATACTGTAGGGATGTTAGGTACATTTTCGATTGATCCATATTCTTAATCAGTGGATAGATATTCATTTGATTGATAGAAGTTTGTTTTTTATGAGGGAGATAAATCAAGGAAATATATATGGATACCCCAACCAAATTTGTTTGTACACTTAGTTTACATTGAATATATGATGATATAGAGGAATTATTCATGTAATATTTTTATGATTTTATTTCCACTTCCCTAATTTCCATTTCATCTACCATGTCATTGATTATGGTTAATTCATTTTAAGGTTATGGATTTTTAATTTCACTAGAGAGTTGTTGAATCTAATTGAGCCCAATGTTCTTCCATGTTCAATACATATACATGGTTTAGAAAGGATTATTTATAACTATATATCACCATTTCAAATGATATATCATTACTAATGATTTTATTTATGTGAATTGATATTTGGGGTTGAGTTTATGGGAAATTTATAATTTTAAATTAGAGGATTTTAGAATGATTTTCTTCTGGTAAAGTCAAGAGTGGAAGGTACACTCTTTTTTATAGATAAGGGATAATTGTGTCTCTTGGTGAGTTTGGATCCTATTAATTAGTTATAAATATTAGATATTAAGTGAATGGGTGTTAAATTTAGTGGTTCTTATTGATGTGATCAGTTCTTATTATTGTGGTTCTATCTTGTACAATAATGATATTATTAAATAACTTAAACCATGGTAGGTTGGGTATATGTATTGATTATTTTATTGATTAGATTAATTAATGATTATTTGGTTAATTTTATTGATGGAATGACTTTGTTAAATTTTATTTCTATATAATTTTATGGAATAAAAATGGTATTGAAGAAAATAAAGAACATGTATCTTGAAAAACAGTTCATTTATTATGTCTTAGTTAAAAGAGTTTCATTGGAAAATTTTAATGGTTGTCAGGTGGCATTAGATGTTTTTGAATTTGTTACAAAATGAAATAATTTTACCTTTAAATTATAATTCAGAATAAAAAAAATTAAAGAAACATTTCATGGTGGGATGGTTTTTTAAACGAGGGGTTATGAAATTAAATTTTAAACAAAGTGTTTATTTTTACAAGAGGGGGTTTTATTATTTTTCGGCCTCAGTACTTAGGTAATTATGATAAAACTGGATGAATTTTTAAACTATGAGAAAAATGGTTCTAAATTATTACTGATAATAAAAATAAAATTTGTTTTCAGTTATTTATTTATGTTTTATGTTTTGGGGATGAATACTTATGCCATGTGCTTGTGTATGTAAGGGATATATTTGATTTATGGTTTCTATAAGTTCTACATTTTGAAACATAAGACTCATAGAGAGTGGAGGTATAACTTTGGGTCTAAAGGTTTTGTTTTTGTTATACTGTGTCTTTTTCCCACATTTTTAGGAGCTCATTAAAAATCTCACAATTAATTACAAATCCATCATAAAAATAAATTCATAAATGAACAAAAGGAACAAAAAATTTACATGGTTCACCACAAATGGATAGTATAACGAGCATACACATGAAATTTTTCAGTTGTACTAGATTTTACTAATCTTCACTAGTTTGGAGGATACAATTCTTTTTCATTGGTCACATCATGTTTGGATGACTTCCTTTATAAGTTGATTTAGGGATAAGAACACTACCTCTTTTAGATCATTTTTTCTTGATACTTCTTTACTCAATACATAAAATTGAAGTCTTCTTAGTTTATCAATGTGTAGGACACTTTCATATCATTAATAATGTGTTGGTTGTTTTACATCATGAAGGCTAGATTATGACTCCCTGATGTAATTTTACAATCCATGAATATCTTCAAATAATAGATCTATAAAATAATACCATTAACCTAATTAAATTACCAAGGTTCATTAAGAGAACTACGCTCATGAACCCTCTCCCATGTCTTCTCACACAACTTATTTAGCTCAATTTCACTTTCTCAAGTGTTTTCCATGAAACTACCTTCACTAAGGGATGTTTTCACATATATGTATCACAAAAATTAAATTATGATTCCTTATCTAATAAAATATATTCTTGTAACAAACATTTCCTTTCCACTATCGCTGAAAATACTTTGTGAAACTTCCTTTTCTTAGGTAATTTATAAAAAGTGTGTCTTATAGAATAATACTCATGGGGTTTAATTCACCTAGATAACTCACTAAAGTATATTTAACAATAGTTTCATTTATCAAATGAAAAAATAATGAAATGATAACCTATAATACTTCTATAAATAAATATATATATATATATATATTATTTATTAACTGGGTATCCAGAAATTTATATGAAATCCCCAACCATTATGCAACCAATTTCACTTCATCTTCTATGAAACTTCATTCACGCAGCTTTCATTTTGTGGTGCATGTCAATAATGAATCCCTAAAAATGTGTACAACTCCCCAACATGGAACCGTTAACTATAATTACACCCTAATATTATAAAAAACCTAGAATAATGAGAAACATATTTGACTAGCATGAAATAAACCTGACTATAATGAAATTCAAGATTTTCCCCATAATCAAATTTTCACTTCCCATAATAAAACATATGGTTTTTAATTTCTGTAATGAATCTCTAATTATCATAATTAACATAAAAACATGAGATTAATAATATTAATTAAAACAATAATTCTTTAATATATAATTTGTATAAATTTTGATCTAATACTCTCCTCATTGTTTATTAGAAATATCAAGAAATATTTTGATCCACACACATTACTTCTTCTTGATAGAAATAAAATATCTCATCCATCACTCTATGTCTATATTAGTTGTACTAGTTGTAGAAAACAATAGTTCAAGATAGCACTCCATGCTTTATGTAATTAATCTTATTAGAAATATCCATATATTACATCTAGATCAAAAACCATTCTCTCATTCTCCATAGATCTTATCTCCCATTTTTTACCCCCATTAAAGAGAGAATCTCACAACTGACACAAATTTCCCATACCACTCACATAACATGATAAGTGACATACTTACTCTCTATTATTCTCTATTAAAATTCATTGGAAGCATATTCTTTCTTCCGTTTTTTGATATTAAAACCCATGATAAGGATTAAACCAATCTATAAAACACCCAACAAATTATTCAATACAAATGGAATGAAGAAAACATTCAACACCACCTCAAGTTGAGGTTGGTGGTTCAACAATAAGGATTAACCAATTTTTCTTATAAATTAGAGTGTACAACAACAAAGTCATGATATCTACAACTTTTTCATTAGTTTCAATATGATCCACTATGTCCATTCCTTGTCCTAACTTTTCCTTAATAAATAGAATTCTAATCTAAATATTATTGGTATGATAGTATGGTACTATTTTTTTCATGGGATAAAATGCACCATAGTAAAAAAACCACTATAGGTAGCATGGATTCTTCATTTGTACCATATTAATATTACTTCATCCACTAAAGTTTAGTGTATGTTTTAGTTTTTACAATTTATTCGGCCTATAAAGTAATTAGTGAATTATATTATTACTTTTTTTATAATAATATCAAACATTTATTTATAACTAGTAATCTACTACAACATGTTGAATTGAAATCTACCACATCACTAGCTTAGTCTACAAAAAAATTAATTATAAATCAAGGTTCTTCCTAGAATAAAAAAATTAATTAATTTTAAGAGTACTATGAATTCACCCCATGATAAATTTATGTACTACAAGATGATGTTTATTCATTTTATAATATAAATGGGCCACATAATGTGTTCCTAAAATGATATATGGTTGAGCTTCCATCAAATATATCAAACTTATAATTATCCTACACTACAAATAAGGATCCAAATATTTTCCGTCCTCATGATTCCTATGTTTTATTGTAACATCAATCAGATTTGACATTGATTTATACTCATGAATGTTACATGTATTTAGAAGCTCAATCACATACTTTTCTTGAGTTGTAATATTGTATCCTTCTTTCTGAACTACTTTAATCCACCAAAAAAATATGTAATATCACTAATCATAGAAATCTCAAAAACTAAACCCATTAGACTATAAAATTACTCTACATATTCCAAGAATCATTAACAAAACAATATTCAATGCACATAGACCAACACCATGAAATTTTCTTCCTTATATGTTTTTAGATAAATTTTATAGTCAACACCATGCCTTTTGAATTCCAACATCTTTATGTATGAATTGATTAAATCATACCATGATTTCAATTCCTAACATAGACAACACAAGGTGTTCATTTCCACACACACATTAGTTTCATCATGAAAAATTATAAATTCTACTTTATTTGCAATATAGAAATCTTGTAAAAGCACACAATTCTATAATATTATTTTAATTTCCATCTAATAAATCTTCAAACCTCTTTTAATTTCCATTTCTTGAAAAATCTGGATTTAGTAAAGTTGATATACCAAGGAATTTTATTCTTAAATATCTATTAATTCATTCAATTCATAGAATTTATATACCTTTAATGTCTTTTTTTAAATAATATTTCCACATTCATCAATTTTAACTTTCAAAATTCACTTCATTCTGCTAACATTATGATGTTCTGAATTCTTTATTAGTTCTCATGTTTTATTCATATTATTTTGATTCATTTTATTAATCATGGACCAAACCCATGATCCACCCTTAACTTCTTCTTCAGATGATAATGCTTCCAAAAATGATAGTAGAGAAGTATTCTTTACATTCCTCATTACTAATGACTATATTAAAGAATATTTTTCTCTAATTATGTAAGATGGATCAAATTTCACTCTCATATTTTTTCCCCTAGGCACCGAATCACTTTATTAAGAAAAAATATCTTCCACGTATTCCACATTTGAATCATCATCATTTTGGAACTCTTGAGAAACATTATGACATAAACAATATTTATAATATTTATTTCAAGATTCATTAAAATTAGATCTTTAATTAATCCTCTAAAATACCTCTCTAATGTATTATATTTCATTACTCCAAAAAAAATTATCTATAATATTTTTTAATAATTTATAGGATTTAAATTTTGTATAGTAACCTAAAAAGACTGCTTTATTTATTATATCACCACACACATCATAGATTATTTCTTTGATTTGAGTATATCATCTACTTCTAAATAACAATCAATGTTTTAGTAATGAATTTGTTTCATTACACATTTCATATGGTTACCCCTCTTCTATTAGGTTTTCTACACTAGGTTTTTACATTACCCCACTACATAAACTACCTCCTTCCAGAAATTATGGGATATTCCACTCTTGAAGAGAATGGTTTTTTAAATAATTTTCAAAAGAAAATGTCTTCATTTAAAAACATTAATATGATATAGAGTATTATTTATATAAATCATTCAAAATTATTTGTTTTGGAGTAATTTTTCATCCCAATGGATGATAAATCAATTTTATTATTAGGAAAAAAATATATAGAGTTTGCATCTCATATCATTTTTAAGTCTTCATTGATACCTTTTAATGAACTCTGTGACTTCTCATTTTATCTAAAGGAACATAAAGTTTAATGTTATTCTATAATAATCAACAAATAAGATAAAATACCTCTCTTTATGTGTGTCTAATTGATTCATTAGACCACACATATCCATGTGAACTAAATTGAATAGATTAGATTCCATTTTATTCTTCGTTCAATATATATTTTGTTATTTCATTACCTAAATGTATGAATCACTTGTATCTTCAATATCTAACATTAGATTTTAAATTCCACTAAATTATTTATTTTGGAAATATTTTACATACTATTTTAATGAATATGTCTAAGCCTCTGATGCAACAAGTTATTCTCCTCTTCAATTATTTCCTATCAACTGCCTTCTTTGCTATCTGTACATTATAGATAACCATTTGTGTTCTATCCTTCAATCAGGGGATTATCATCCTTTCATTTGAACAAGAATCACTTTTTATGGAATTTACCCTTATTTCTAGATTCAAAAAGTTGTTTCAAACTTTTTATATTTTATTAGAGGGCTTCCATAAATATCAAATCTAAACAATTTATATCATCAACTATTAACTTGTATTACCACTTAATCAGACTTTCAAAAATCCATCATTTAAAAAATAATTTCTCTATAACCTTCTCACTTAAAATATTTTAGGAGGATCATATTTCTATCCATATGGTATGAACACCCAATGTTAAAGGTCCAGGAAATGCTGCTCTTTGATGTTTTAGGGAAATTTCAATGGGATGGACCTTATTTTTCTTCTCATTTTAATTCCATGAGATACCATGTTGTGTTAAGGTATAATATGGTGTCAAATAATTATTTTCTACACTATAAGTGAAATAAAACTCAAATTTTTATTTTAACAGTGGGTATCCATTTCCCAATAGAATCGAGTTGGGTTTCATTGTATTAATTCTCCATTGACTTCTCTAGTGGAATTTTATATTTTTATGTTTATATAATAAATATACTTATGGAAAAAATTATAGTAGTGAAACAAATTTCCAAAGAAATAATTATTTCTTTGAGATTAAGGATATGAAATTATTATTATTTTTGTCATACAAGTGCTTCCCCATTCAAATATCATATCTTATCTTAATAATAAGGCATCGTGTGGCCAAGAAATCTAGAAAATTGAAAATTAAAATGAGTAAATATTTTCTATTTATTATTCCTCCATATGTAACCAACCTTTATAAATCTCCTATATTGATGACTAATCATTGAATATTCTAAAGTGTTTCCAACTTTTAGATATCAGTTGTTTCGAGATATCTTTTCTTGTATAACTATTGTCTTAGTGTTGACCTCATCATCACTAAAATCCGACATTGCATTATTATGACTAGTCATAATAACTTTTTTAAAGCCTAAATGTAGAAACCCGAATCCTGACGTACATGTACATTGCATTAATTTTGAAGAATAGTTAATAAATATCAAAAATAGACACACAAGGATCGTAATAGTTTAGTGCCTTTATAAACTCAGAATATAATCTTCTAATTGTGTTGAAAGATCTTCAACATCTCCATTAAGGATCTTCCCCTTTTTTTTCTTACCTTAAACCTTTCTCTAAATCCTAGGGAAAAGAAAAAATATAACTGGTGAGCTCAAATTCTCAGTAAGGGTAAGCATATAGAACATAAAACAATCCTTATACATTTGAATGTAAAAACATGAGCATAAAATCCAAACATCAAAATCTTGAGTAATGACATAAAACATGGAAGTACATAAGGCATAGATCATAATAGAACATAAATCATGATATAATAGAATGGAAATAAAACATGTAATTGTGGCAACCATTCATCACTTGTTATGATTTCCATACTAGCCAAGGCATTACTGCCAAGACCATCTTAGTGGACAAAGTCCCTTTCTGAATCGAGTTCACTCCTCGTTTCAGTCCTGTAACACTGAACCGGATTAACTTACCATTCCAGCCATGTATATCTCTTGATATATAAATATTTACCCAATTCATTGGAGGGAGATATAGTTCCCACCCATATCATAATTAAATCATTCTTACTTGTGGCACAAAATAAACTTAAAACATTCATCATAACCCAAAGAATAAAATGTGTTTCATAAAAATCATCCCATAATTACATAATCCATATAAAAGAAATAGATATCATTTCATAATAAGAAAAGTGAAACCATGTAAATCATAGAGACATTATTCTTGAAACATACACATATGAAATAATTACATCTTAGATGGGAAAATGGTTTTGATAAAACACTTGAAATGAATTCTTGAGGAAAATATCCTTTCTTCTTCAAAATCATTTTCTTTTCACAAAATTTCATGAAATTTTAAAAGAATAGTATTTTGTTCAAAATAGTAATGAAATATTTTGGAGGAACCTTCATGAAAATAAGGCTTTATAATACCGTAAAAATCAGTTCATGTCGTATAAGTTAAAAAAACATTCTTCTTGTACTTTTTCCGGAAAATTCAAAAAGTACCTCGTAGAAGAATGATTCCATACATACCATGTAGTAATAGTAAAAATGGGTAAAAAGGAAATTAAACACACATGAAAACATTTCAAGAAAACATGGACATGGATGATAACAATAACCCTAGTAAACACTTACGAATAAACAATCTCGGATAAGAACGAGATCAGAAAGATTATCCCTTACCTTAGGTCTGATATGCTTCGTACGTATCTGAACCTCCTGTATAATGATTTAAATAATGTCATTGAATTATTACATAATCATCTTCATTGTTATGATATCATATATGGTTCATTTATGTCTTTATATTACCCGTTCTTTTGTAAATTCTTGTTAATGTAGCGTTTTGTGTAAAATCGTTTCATTTATGGTCCGTGATTTGACTTGTAATTATTCATATGATTACTTAGATCATGATTAATTAATTCCATAATATAAAACATGATTTATATATAATATATATTCATAATATATATATATAATAGATCGATAAATGGAAATAAATACACCTTTCATGGAGATGATAGGCCGTACATACGCATGAACGTTGTTTTTGTTTCCTTATTGTGTTGAATGGAATTAAGTAGATGACATAAATATATATATACATAAATACAGTATCTTTATAATTTAATATATTTCATTATTATTGCTTATATATACTTTATAACCATTTTTTAATGGTTAACATGGAGAATGAATCTCATCACATCGTGGAGACGGTAGTCCGTTCGTACGCACGAGCGATGATATCATTTCCATAATTATTGAATTGAATTGGAGTGGATAAAAAAATATATCAGAATCATTATTATGTTATAATAACTATGTATATATATTTTTTACACCATTATACCCATCCAACTAAGTTTGTGGTTGAAAAACAGATTACACCACAACGTGGAGACTGTATTCCGAACGTACGCACGCGCAATGATTTCGTTTTCCGTAGGATGGATAGAAGGTGAAATGCGGTTGTTTCATCTTTATAATAACATATAAGTATATTATTAATACTGATGTTATTACTTTATAATGAAACAACTAAAGATGAATAAGTTGAAGAAGAAAGAAATTGGAAAAGATCAGTAATGGATATTACCTCTTCTTTGACGCGCCTCTTCTTAACCTCCTCTTAGGGCACTAGGGTTGGTCTTTGAAGAATACCATGACCTCTAGGATGTTTCTATGGAAGTGGAGAAGAGAATTTGGTAGGGTTTGTCTGAGCTTGAAGGCTCAATGTGGTGTGAGGAAGAGAGGTAGGAGGTGCCCTTTTATAAGGGAGGAGAGGGGCACTTTTGAAAAAACAAAAAATATTATTTTATTATAAAGTCATATTCGTTTTTTAATAGCTCTAAATTGATTTATTTCTAATATAAGGTGGGGATGGGTCGAAATACTCTCATAAAATATAATTTATACAAGTTTAGGTATCTATTTTAACCTTATAATTTAGATTTAACATTAAGTTAGATAATTTAACTTTTACCGTGTCTTCTTGTTTTCTTACACTATAAGGTTAATAAACTTACGATAACAATCCAAACGAACCCCAAGTTGTTTATTATTAATATATATAACCTTATCTAAGTAATTTGGCCGAAACATAGGTATTTAGGAATAAAATAACAATTAATAATATAATATTTGTTTTAAAGAATATTTTAAGTCAATTTTGACACTATTTGGTAATTAATTTTTGTGAAAACCATAAAAGAAGTATTAGTTATAAATAAGTTAATAAAATCAAAACTAACATGTCATATGAACCTATAAAATTAGTTTAATTCATAAAAAGTCTCAAATTAAATTTATTTGGGTATTTATAAAATCAATTATGTCAATATTTCATTAATAAGATAATTACTGCATCATCGTTGTGTCATAAATAAATTAAATTATTTAATGTATAAAAATTAAAAATGAAATATAATTATGTAGGAAATATTTTTAGATTTCTAATGAATATTTATAGTTTAATTTATCTTATGTATGACCCTATATTAAAAATTATTTAGTTATTAAACTTTGATTTTAATTATTTTAACCCTTCTTTAAATAAATTAATAATAAATGTCCTAATCTAATCCAAGAGGGCCTAAATGGTCATATTTTATTCCTAAGGTTGTTTTTGGTCTAATTACACTTATCCAATAGAATTATGACATTTTTTAGGGTAATAATAATATCATTTTTACCCTTAATTACCCTATTTACTTGTAACCGTGGTAAAAAAAGTAAAAAGTTACTATTCACCAAAAATTATTTTCATCTCATTGAACAACATTTTACTTAATATCATCAACCGTGTGTCTCGGATTTTTGGAATTCTATTCACAGAAGAAGTAAAATGATGTTTTATATAAATTTGCAAATTCTCCTAGGAGGTGGGTAAAAGACGGTGAAAAGTTCAATATAATTTTTATATATCTAAAATTATTATAAAATTACTCCAATGAAATACATTGAACTTATATAGGTATTATGTATCAATTTTGACCTAAAATGACATTAAATTAAACAAATAACTATTTAAATAAAAATTCGGTGTTTAAATAGTAACCTAGTGTTTTCACTATTCATCAAAAATTGAAATTTTTCAGAAAAATACCAAATTTCACCGTAGGATAATTTCGATATTCCAAATCCAAAATGAAGTCCATTTTGAAAGATAAATTTTCAAAAAGTGGTTATTACAATTCATAATGGCTAGTTCATAATAATATTATAATAATTTCTCCTCTAGTGAAACTTGGTATTGTGTACTACACACGCTATTGAAGAAGATCTTGATTGCATGTAATGAAAGCCAAGTCCAGGCTGCATGTAGTGAAATCTCTGTTTGGTGTTGCGTATAACATAATCAAATCAAAATCTAAACTTAATGTTGCGTAGAATAATTTCCACAAAACGAACATGAAATTGTGTGTAACACTAGCCAAGAATAGTGTTGCGTATACTGCAAGCTAATACGGTGTTGAATCTAGTACAAGCTAATCTTGGTGTAGCGTACAACATAAGACATCCAAGTAATTAAAATAATATTTCTCATATAATCTAGTTCTGTTACATTATACCCCCCTTAAAATGAATTTCACCCTCGAAATTCGTTGGGGTTGTAAATGGTTTAGTACTTGAAAGTTTCTTTTATAGAAACCCACATCTTAAAAAGGAATACTAAAACATAATTTTAAAAAGGAAAGTCATAAATGTAACGGTTACCTAGATTAACTCATCATTGGGTTTCCCAAAAGGAGAACATAGGTGAAAATATGGATATGGAAGAGAAATCTAACCATCATGTTCTGATAGAGAGTGGTAGAGAACATGGCTATGAAAACACCAACAATCACAAAGCCATAAATTTGTGATGATCTAAGGTAGAATCTGATTCATCAGATATGAGGGCACTAGGACACCATTTTTTGGTTTTCAAGATCATTTCTCTAAGAATTTTAATTAGAATAAATACTTACTTTGTTTTGATATAATCTCACCGTTGTTCGTGCCTTAAACAATTTCCACTTCATCACTTAAAGAAATGAAGTTGAATTTGTCATTCGGGAAGTGTTAGCAGATCATGTGATAGAATGATGGGTCATTCCATCTGTCTTAATTAAAAGGTTAGAAATAGTTATATGCATAATTCCATCTATTGTATATCGTTCCAAAAATGGACTTATAATTCATCTATCATAACACTTAATAAAATAAAACTAGTTTATACTAACCAGGGACTTCCTGTAGGCCAGTGGTAGGCGATAAAGGCCTGTCACACTTTAGTTGTGGGTTTGATTCCCACAGCCTTGTCCGACGCGCTGGGTTGTCACCCGTCCTGCAGGTTGCCCTTTTTCTAAAACTACATTACTATAACATCCCATCAATAATATCGAAAAAAGTTTTATCCTTAAAAAATACTAACTTATGTCCAACATAATCCATTCCAATCTTTAGTATTATCTAAAATACTTCGGTCTAAGCTCATAGTATAATGAAAATGATTACTTTAAATGTCACATAACAATCACGTGAATCCAATCATATATCCCCCATATATCATAAGATATATCTTGTTGGTCAAGTTACAAACATGTGAATACCTTAATCTTGTATTCTCTTGAAGAATGAATACCCATTGAACCTTAGTGAAAACATGAATGCAGTTAAAAGTTAACACTTTCCACATACCAAAATCCTCAAAATTCTATATACTCAAACCATGATATCACTTAGTCCTTATATCAATTATGAGATAATGAATACAATCAAACATCTCATTATCTTCTAATCCCTTCATTATGCGCATATCATCTACTTTCCAAAAATATCTGAATAACCATCCATGGTTATCGGTACCATACAACATATACTTTCAAATTATTTAGAAAAAACAATAGTGTAACAATCCCTAGATGATTATTTATTCTATAGTACCATTAACTATACAACATAACTCTTGATAAACATACAATCATTCCACTAACTTCTTAAAAAACTAACTGATCTTCAACACTTCTTTCAGCTCATATATCAGTTGTGGTCTCCTCATCATCATCCACTTATATACTACCCATATGACCATGCTGATTCTCTTCATGAGATTTTCCTTTGGGCCATTGGTTTTCATAATTCCCGTACATTCCACATTTAGAACATCTAATCATTGTTGATGTCATAGAAATACTGTTATCCTTGCCAATGGTGTTAACTGAACCTTTTCCTTTGCACTTATTGGCTTTGTGTCCTTCATTTCCACACCCAAAGCATCTTCTAGTTCCTTTGAAACAATCTCCCTGATGCCTCTTCCCACATGATTTACATGAGGGAAATTGAACTTTCTTTCCTCTATGATCATCATGAAACTCCATCTTTCTCTTATTACCAAAGTTGATATTATTGATCATATTATGAGATTGCTGATTAGGCATAATAATTATGTTTGGAATTTCAAATCCCATTTCATTTGGTTTCTCATGAATAATAAAATTCCATTGTCCGTCATATCCTCCATTATCGTGAATCTTCCTGTTTCCAGCCATTTCCCAATACCCAAAAAGAATAGTGTGAGAGGAAAAAATCATCCTAGGGAAAACAACATAGTAAATGGGTAGTACCGTCAATATCTGACATCTTAGGTTAAATTCTAAGATCGTTACCATAGTTTTAGGACTATATCCTATACGTATACTTATCCTTAGGGACATCCCTAGACATACCTTAGAAAAATCTCTAGGGATCTCACTAACGTTTTCGCATCCTAGTTTCCAAAGGTTAACTAAACCTTTCCTCTGATACCAACTGTAGATACCCGAAGCCTGACGTACATGGACATTACATTACTTTTTCAGAATACTTAATACATATCAAAAATAGACACACAAGTATCCTAATAGTTTAGTGTCTTTGGAAATTCAGAATATAATATTCTAATCGTGGTGAAGGATCTTCAACATCTCCATTAATGATCTTCCCCTTTTTTCTACCTTAAACCTTTCTTAAAATCTTGGTGAAAAGAAAACATATAGAGGGTGAGCTCAAATGATCAGTAAGGGTAAGCATAGAGAACATAAAACAATCCTTTGACATTTTAATGTAAAAACATGAGCATAAAATCTAAACATCAAAATCCTGAGTAATGACATAAAACATGGAAGTACATAAGGCATAGATCATAATGGAACATAAATCATGATAAAATAGCATGGAAATAAAACATGTAATTTTGGCAACCATTCATCACTTGTTATGAGTTCCATAGTAGCCAAGGCATTGCTGCCAAGACCATCTTTGTGGACAAAGTCCCTTTCTAAATCGAGTTCACTCCTCATTTCAGTCCTGTAACACTAAACCAGATTAACTTACCCTTCCAGCCATGTCTATCTCATGAGATATAAATCTTTACCCAATGCATTGGATGAAGATATAGGTCCCACCCATATCATAATGAAATCATTCTTACATGTGCCATAAAACAAACTTTAAACATTCATTATAACACAAAGAATAAAATGGGTTTCATAAACATCATCCCATCATCACATAATCCATATAAAAGAAATAGATATCATTTCATAAAAAGAAAAGTGAAACCATATAAATCATAGAGACGTTATACTTGATACATACACATATGAAATAATTACATCTTATATGGAGAAATGGTTTTGATAAAACACTTGAAATGAATTCTTGAGGAAAATATCTTTTTTTTTTCAAAATCATTTTCTTTTCACAAAATGTCATGAAATTTTAAAAAAATGATTTTTTTGAAAATAGTCCTGGAATATTTTGGAGGAAGCTTCATGAAAATAAGGCTTTATAAAACAGTAAAAATACGTTCGTTCCGTATAAGTTAAAAAAACATTCTTCTCGTGCTTTTTCCGGAAAATTCAAAAATTACCTCGTAAAAGAAAGATTTCATAAATACCACGTAGTAAAAGTAAAAATTGGGTAAAAATGACATTAAAATTACATGAAAGAATTTCTATAAAACATGGACATGGATGATAACAATAACCCGAGTAAATACTTATGAATAAACAATCTCGGATAAGAACGAGATCAGAAAGATTATCCCTTACCTTAGGTCCAATATGCTTCGTACGTATCCGAAACTCATGTATAATGATTTAAATAATGTCATTGAATTATTAAATAATCATATTCATTCTTATGATATCATATATGGTTTATTTATGACTTTATATTACCCGTTCTTTTGAAAATTCATGTTAATGTAGCGTTTTTTGTAAAATCGTTTCATTTATGGTCCGTGATTTGACTTGTAATTATTCATATGATTACATAGATAATGATTACTTAATTCAAGAATATAAAAATGATTTATATATAATATATATTCTTAATATACATATATATATAATAGATCGATAAATGGAAAGAAATACACCGTTCATGAAAACGGTAGGCCGTACGTACGCATGAACGTTGTTTTTGTTTCCTTATTGTGTTGAATGGAATTAAGTAGATGACATACATATATATATATAAATAAATAAAGTAGTTTTATAATTTCATATATTTCATTATTATTTCTTATATATACTTTATAATCATTTTTTAATGGTTAACATGGAGAATGAATCTCATCGCGTCATGGAGACGGTAGTCCGTACGTACGAACGAGCGATGATATCGTTTCCATAATTATTGAATTGAATTGGAGTGGATGATAAAATATATCAGAATTAGTATGATATTATAATAACTATGTATATATATTAGTTACACCATTATACCCTTCCATTTAAGTTGGTGGTGGAAAAACAGATTACACCACAACGTGGAGATGGTATTCTGTACGTACGCACGCGCGGTGATTTCTTTTTCCGTAGGATGGATAGAAGGTGAAATGGGGTTGTTTTATATTTATAATAACATACCAGTATATGATTAATACTTATGTTATTACTTTATAATGAAATAACTAAATAAGAAGAAGTTGAAGAAGAAAGAAATTGGAAAAGATCGGTAATGGATATTACCTCTTATTTGACGCACCACTTCTTAACCTCCTCTTAGGGCACTAGGGTTGGTGTTTGAAGAAGACCAGGACCTCTAGGATGTTTCTATGGAAGTGGAGAACAAAATTTGGTAGGGTTTGGCCGAGCTTGAAGGCTCAAAGTGGTGTGAGGAAGAGAGTTAGGAGGTGCCCTTTTATAAGGGAGGAGAGGGGCACCTTTGGAAAAACAAAACATATTATTTTATTATAAAGTCATATTTGGTTTTTAATAGCTCAAAATTGATTTATTTCTAAGATAAGGTAAGGATGGGACGCAATTATCTCATCTAATATAATTTAAACAAGTTTAGGTATCTATTTTAACCATATCATTTAGATTTAACATTAAGTTAGATAATTTAACTTTTACCGTGTCTTCTTGTTTTCATACACTATAAGGTTAATAAACTTACTATAACAAGCCAAATGAACACCAAGTTGTTTATTATTAATATATATAAACTTATCTAAGTCATTTTTCTGAACCTTATATTTTTCGGAATAAAATACCAATTAATAATATAATATTTTTTTAAAAAATATTTTATGTCAATTTTGACACTATTTGGTAATTAATTTCTGTGAAAATCATAACAGAAAGATTAATTCAAATAAATTTAATAAAATTAATTCTAACATGTCATATTAACCTATAAAATTAGTTTTATTCATAAAAAGTCTCAAATTAAATTTATTTGGGTATTTATAACCTCAATTATTTCAATATTTCATTAATAAGATAATTATTGCATCATCATTGTGTCATAAATAAATTAAACTATTTAAAGTCTAAAAATTAAAAATAAAATATCATTATGTATTCAATAGTTTTATATTTATAATGAATATTTATAGTCGAATTTATATTATGTATAACCCTATATTAAAAATTATTTAGTTATTAAACATTGATTTTAACAATTTTAACCCTTCTTTAAATAAATTAATAAAAAATTTCCTAATCTAATACAAGTGGGTCTAAATGGTCATATTTTATTTATAAGGTTTTTTTTGGTTGAATTAAACTTATCCAATAGAATTAGGGCATGTGTTAGTGTAATAATAATATCATTTTTACCCTTAATTACCCTATTTACTTTAACGTGGTAAAAAAGTAAAAAGTTACTATTCACCAAAAAATTATTTTTCTCACATTGAACCACATTTTACTTACTATCATCAACCGTGTCTCTTGTATTTTTAAAATTATATTCACAGAAGTGGTAAAATTAAGTTTTATGTAAATTTGCAAATTCTCCTAGGAGGTGGGTAAAAGGCGGTGAAAAGTTCAATAAAATTTTTATATATCTAAAATAATTATAAAATGACTCCAACGAATTACTTTGAACTTATATAGATATTATGTATCAATTTTGACCTATAATGAAATAAAATAAAATAAATAATTATTTAAATAAAAATTCGGGTTTTAAATAGTAACCCATTGTTTTCACTATTCATCAAAAATTGAAATTTTTCAGAAAAATACCAAAATTTCACCCTAGGATAATTTCGATATTCTGAATCCAAAAATGAAGTCCATTTTGAAAGATAAATTTTAAAAAAGTGGGTATTACTATTCATAATGGCTAGTTCATAATAATATTATAATAATATCTCGTCTAGTGAAACTTGGTATTACGTATAACACACGCTATCGAAGAAGGTCTTGATTGAGTGTAATGCAAGCCAAGTTAGGTTTGCGTGTAGTGAAATCTCTGTTTGGTGTTGCGTATAACATAATCAAAACAAAATCTAAACTTATTGTTGCATAGAATAATTTCCACAAAACGAACATGAAATTGTGTGTAACACTAGCCAAGAATAGTGTTGCGTATACTGCAAGCTAATACGGTGTTGCGTCTAGTACAAGATAATCTTGGTTTAGCATACAACATAAGACATCATAGTAATTAAAATAATATTTCTCATAAAATCTTGGGCTGTTATACTAAAAATCATAGATGATATGAATTTTATTCATGAAAAATACGCTTTGATTATTATAAATTATCTCAACACCTTCAAAGCCTAATTTTTTCCCTCTACAACTATTTTTCATTTGAGAACCATCTAAAATGAAGCTTCTCCTTGGAACCAACAAAATTTTATTTTATATTCAAGCTTACTTATAAATGTAACCAACTATTCTTTTATGGATCCATCCAACTTTGCCTTCTCTTTGATAAAATAATTATGTTTTTAAATTACTATAAATTGTTCTTCAATCACTAATATAAAATTTTTTATATTATTAGAGTTAAAATGAATAACTAATTAATTTAATAAATGTTTCTATGATCTGTCAATCTCTTCTTCAAGATGATCCACATATTCATAAGATTCATTTAAAAAGCCACCAATTATTTGATTTCTATTCTTTTAAAAATCATGATCTCTAAGATATCCCCTTGTTTTTTCCTCTATATCAACAACTCCAATAGGAATATTGACTTCAACCAATTCAGATTCCTAATTTTTAATGGTGGACATCATAAAATCATTAGTATTTAATATATGTTATGTTTTTATGTCATTTAAATAGTTTTATTATCATTATATTCTTGTCTCACTATGATGTTCCTATAAATAATCCTTAAATATAAATTTATTAGCTATAACCCTCTTTTATGAGGGAATATTCTTTTTGGATTTATTATTTACCTATAAATTGATCAAATAACTATAGACACCTTGTTATATTGTGTCTAACCTTTCTATATCTGAAATAGGCCTATTTAGGATTGTTTTAAAATTTAAAAGATCCCCTTTTTATCATCCCTTCTATAAGAGTTTTGAAATCATGACTTAAATATTCTTCCTTGTCTGCACCATTATAAATATAATAATTTTTCATACCTCAAAAATCATACTCTTAGTTTGGGTGACTCAATGTTAATTATTCCATAACAGCCGTTTTACATACAACCAGACTACTTTATATATCATACATTGGGTGGTCTTCCAGGATTTGTTCTTTAAGAGATGAAACCGTATGATTTTAGTGATGAAGAAATACTAAAAATATTTTATCTACAATTTCAAAATTAATCATTTATTCATTATGTACATGAATTTCTCAAAAATACAAAAATTATTAGGTTGAAAAACCCATGAAATTTTTTATATGGGAAAATTTTTAGTTAATAAACTTATTATGAATTAACTATAAAACTAATCCTTAACCCTGATATCACATTCGTATATATTATCTTGTTTATCAAAAATTATAAGGTACCAGTTCAGCACAAAATAATTATATATATCTTATTTTAAAAGGCTCTAGATAAATCATATTGATCCTTAACATAATCATCATGTATCTTCCAGTCCCCTACAGTTATGGAATGTTCCATTACATAACTAATTTGTTTTATATGTACAATAAGAGTGAAATATTCTAGCCTAAGATATCTTAAAAGTGACCTCCTTATATTATTCAAAATTTGATAGTGGTTACAATCAGATAAAATACCTCTTAGGAATTACACTTTTTCCATAATTATGATCTTTAATAGATAGATTCAATGCATATACACTAGATTTGATACCAAATTTTTCAATCCAAGACACACATATATGGGAGGGATAAATTTGGTTTTGAATGTTTTCTTTTCATTATAATGGGTGTTGTTCCCACCTGGGTAGTATATTTTTATGACTATCACTATTAGTTTCATATCAAAAATATAAAAACCGATAAAAAACCTTAATAGAAACAAGGTATACAAATTTTACAAGGTTCTCCACTTAGGGAAAGTCTATAGAGCTTACACAAGATTTTGTTTCAGTGTACTAGAATATGTTAGTCTTCCCTAGATTGTGGGATATAATTCATTGACTATTATAATACCATGAAATGATCACTACTTTTACAACTTGATTTGAGTATAATTGCACTACCTCCATTAGGACACCTACACATAATAATTCTCCTCTAAATTATTCAAATTGAATTATTCTACATTTATCAACATGTATGTCACTTCCATATCATTATAAATTGTGTTCTTTCATTACATAATGAATAAATGACTATGATTATCCAATTCAATCCTCAGTATCAAGAATTTTCACCAATAGTACAACACTAAAATTATAAATTTCACCCAAAGTACCTTAAATTAGTGTTTATTGGATAAATTTTTCTCAATACAATGGCCCGATTCCATTTTAACAACCTTTTTCACTCAATTGAAATCACTCAAGTACAGTTCACACAAATACCTTTTCTAATGTATTTTCTCATATTTATGTCCTAGAAAACTATCTTTTCTCTACTATTTTCATGAAATTATGTTCTCTCAATTCCTATATCTCAAAATCATTTCATTTAACTAACATTGAAAAAATATATTCACATTGGTATGTTTTCTCATGTATTTCATGAAAAAAAGTCCCCACACATTGGAATTCTCTTTGATAAGTATCTTAAGTCCATTTTTTGAAAGTATATTTTCTCAATGATGGATTATATGAAAAATAATTATATGATACTTTTATAAACCATTTTTTAATGAAGGGGGTAACTTAATATTTATAGTTAATCACCATCCTTCATGAAACTTTAAAATCCTTGAATTTTTTAACATACTATTCGCCTAACTGGACTTCTTTTGTTCATGAAAAGTTTGAATCTACAAACATGTGCGAAATTTACCTACACCCAACCCCAATCTACTATGATGCCTGACCTGCACAATGTTTCTTAAATAGTGAGAAACATCTTCTACTAACTTGTAATGGAACCAAGTAGCACAAAACACCAGTAATTTACACATACTAAAATGTTCTCTTCTTATAAAAAACCCCTAGCTTATAATTACCTTATATCATATTCCCTTGTCTTTATACTCATAGAAAATCATGGAAAATTATTAAAAAATAAAAAAAATACCATCAATCTCCAATTTAGACAACCGTGGATCCAACACTACTCTAACTAAATAGTTTTTTATTATAGTGTTGGTATCCTAGATGTACTACTTCATTAGGGTATGGGATAAATAGATTGGTCTAGGATGTCTCATGGACTTATTGAATTGTTTTTTCATGCAAGACAATGATGTGTACCCTTAGTTTGTGTTTGAGTTAAAGGATATTAAATAAATTGATTTTTTATAAGGTTTATGGATTATTATGAGGTGTAGTGAGGTTATAATTCATTTTATGTGATCATGTCATGGGATATCCATGGGATGGTTTGAGTTATCTACAATGGATTTCTAATATAATAATGTCATTGACATTTAGCATTTCAGCATCATTGACACTATTGATGAGTAGATATACTAGATGTTTTTTTATGAGAGTTGCCTAAAGATTGACTATTGTTATCAAGATGGGATATAATCTAAATCATATTTTTATTGATGTATAAATATAACATTTAAGATAAAATTCATTATTAAGATGATCCGTGATGGAGTCTGTGATTAGTGGATGGTAGTGTTGTGGGAAAATATAAATACATCATTATTATTTTTTATTGTGAGATATTGTGACTAGGAAAATAGTTGATGAGGATGGGATGGATTTGTGGAAATCCTCAAAGTAAGGGAGACATTATGTTCAACCTTTAGGATAATTATATGACCCAGATGGTGTGGTTAAATAAAGTGAAACCTCATGGATTTCAATTGAGAGAAAGTTGTTTTTAATAGATTAGTACTGAAAATTAATTAACACTCATTATTGAAATTCAGGCCTCATGACACATGTTCTCTTCCCCATAGGAATCATAACATGAAGTGGCCATTGATGTGTCTCTAAAAAGTATGATTTGGTGTGCATGATATATATTTATAGCACTATGTGATGCTGAGATTATCTTCCTCATCTAGGGATCCAACTATGTTTACACCACAACCATGAAATGAACTTTATTAAGGAGGATACCTATTTACAGTTTATGTAATAATCAAATATCTACACTTCTATTCTATTATTTCATGGGAGAAAACCTATATGATTACTTACAATATATAGGATTGAGATAAAGGTTCTATATGGGTTGTATGTTAAATAGATCTAATGAGGACTAATGAGCTAAGAAAGGGAAGGGAATTAATATGGGATAATATTATATTTGTATGGCAAAAAACTATTGGTTTTTATAATTTTTTAACATTTTTTCATGGTTAGATTGATATTTGATACTTTAAGATCTCATTGATTTTCCATTGTTGGTTTCTAATTTCAGTTTACTTTTTTTAGTGGTGGATGATACCTATTTGGTTTAAAATTTCTTTTTCCTAAATATAAAAACTATTTTCAATGATATTTACTGTTTTATTCATTAATAATTAGTTATATAATCATTATATTAAGTGGTAATATGATGAAGTAATAATTATGTATATGATGATACCTCACAGATATTGCATATAATGAGTTAAGATAGATAGTATAAAATTCAACAAAGGGACATGATGTTATATGTGTCGTTTATTTTAGGTAAGTGGGTCCAAAACCTAGTTCGGTATCTTTTTTATAAGTAATCATGGTGTGTGATCCATATATCCATGGTGATAACTAAGAATAAATTATTTGGTTCATGTATGAATTATCCTTCTGGGTGGGTTTAGTTTCACTAACCACAGACTTACACATGAAAACGATCAATAGGTCATTGTGTGTCATCGGGATAGGGGAATCCTTCGTGGTCATTAAACTCACCCCTAACCATATATATGATAAGTATATTGGTGTATAAAGGTATACCTTATTTTTTATCTAAAGTATATATGTATAAATATAGATCGACATATTGTTCATAAAGAGAATTGTATTGAACAATAATTATTTCGTAAGTGTTTCTCATATAATCTACTTAATAGGACATTGTACTAAATTTCATATATATTGAAATAGGAAATATTGTTATAAAATTATATTGAAACTGCATTTATTCCAATTTGTTTTTTATATATTTACATAATTTTGTTGAATATATGAGTCATAATGAATTTTTATTTGAATCAGGAATGAACCATATAATTTTAATTCATCATATACTCTCTCCATGTCTTGTTTAGGCCATCCCCATGAATTGGAAGCCTCAAGAGTATGGGAAGATATTCCTGAGACAATATAGTTCATTATATCATTTATCATTTGGGTATACAAAGTTAGGGGTAAATAAAATTGTACTAGATCGTAATTTATGTTAGGGATTCATAAATATGTGGTGTATATTAGATTATATACGTGGGATGTAGGTTTTGATAATGATAAGAAAACATGAATTCAAATGAAAATATAGTGTCCATGGGGTTTCCTTTATCATGATTAGTCTCTATATGTTATGTGAGGTCTTTGTTTGGGAACTACAAGGTGTGTAGGAAAAATAAAATATCATAAGACATTGTTGGGTTCCAGTTGTATCATTTATATACCATTATAATTTAATTATTTAGTAATGATATATTTACTTTCGATCAATTTTTTTCATATATTTTTGTATTAGGATTCATTTTAAAAATCCTAAAAATTATATTTTCTTTTATGTTGTGTCTAATATATTATAAGTGATGACTAGATAAATATGTATTAAATATGTTATATCATTATGATATTTTTGTTATATTTAAATAGTTCTATACATTAGAACAATATTTTTGTATTATATAATTTTTTATAAGAATAGTAGTTTTTGAAGAAAATGTTTTATTGTGGAAAGAAAAAAGTGTACATCTATTTTTATAATATAATATATGTGGATAAAACATGTAATTGATATCTTTTTGAGAAAAAAATTTATATAATTTTAAATTTTTATCAAAATGGGTTTTGAAAAATGGATATTTTGGGGGGATGGAACTGGAAAGTCTAATGAATTTAAAAAATGGAAATTTTTAAAAGTTATGTTGATTATAATGTTTTTAGGAAAACTCAGGTTAGATTTGTGTTTATAAAAACACTTCAATCATATTAACATATATTTTATCAGCATGTGGAACATTTCTTTTTTAAATTTTTTGATGTTTAAACCATTGTGATGCAAATATTTTGAGTTACATGTTTTGAGATTTATTTTTGAATTATTTTTAGAAACCTTTTAGATTTTGTGTCAAAGAGTGGGTGTTCAAGTATGAATGGGTAATTTCGATTTTGGAAACACTAGTTTCATATAATTTACCACTTATATGGAAAAAATTTAGGAAATTCTGCTAGTGAGGAGCACCAAGTGTTGAAATTATATTTTTAATGTGATTATTTATGGTGGACAGATCCATTAATAATAGATTATGTTGATTGGTGATGTTTTAATACTTTTATTTAAATTCATCTACCATATTATTGTTATTTAATTAATAAGATAAAGATGAAATAAATAACATAATTTATTTTTGAGATTATTTCTGGATAAATCAACTTAAAAAACCCCATTTGGGGTGATAGAAATCATATAGATCCATAAGAATCATGATGACTATGTTGGATGGGTTATAGTTATTAGTAATTTTTTGTTTGGTAGATATATAGTTTTAGAATGATAAGAATTTTATAATGTCATATGTTCTGTTATAAATGAATTTATGATATATATATATATAGGTAAATTTTTATATTTGTGTAATAAATGAGTGTTTTTTAGGATGATAAGTATTGTTGTGGAGAGTTTATAATGGAATATGCATTCCTGTGTGGGTGGAATGGAAGAATGGTTGTGATTTTCTTGATTTGATGAAAGAGTAATTTTTAAATATTTTATTTATATTTGTGGATGGATTATTTAATATTTTTTTAATAGTTAAAATTCATGATCTATATGTTGAGATATTGGTTCAAAATACCAATAGAAATACTTCAAAGATATGTTAGTTTAAAAAGGATTTATATGTGGATAAAAACTACTGTTGGGTATTAAGTTTTGTTCCACTAGTTACCTAGTGGAGTTACTTTTAGATATTCTACAATTTTCTATCTATTGAGTGGCCTGGGAAATTACATTAAGAACTCAATGGTTCATCATATATCTATTTTTGGTACAATGAGTACCCATTGTAATGTCACTGGACAAATCAACACCTATCATGAAAGACCTCATCAAAATCTGTGTAACCTCTATGCATGAGACCATCAAAAAATCATATAATTCATTACACTCCATAGAAAAATTTGGAAAAGATCTATGGATATTTATATATGTTTTTCAGGTATAAAAAGAATGATCAAAATATCTATGTGGAATAACCAATTCCCTAGAGAAGAATCAAGAACACTATATGTGAAATAAATCTCCTCCTTATCTTTGATAGGTTGATTTCCTCTATTCACATTGAATGTGATGTTCCATCTTATAAATAAATTCCATCTCACTCATTTTAAATTATGGATACTTGGATTTTTCCCACACTATGTTGTATAATATTATTATTTATATATTTTTTGTTTTAGTATTATCATTCGTTCTTTATTCTACTATTTTCTAAACTATTTATTTCTCCCCCCTCTATGCCTCCAAATTCCCATGGTTCTGGGAATTTAACACAAGGGTTTGATCCCCATGGGTGGTCCATGCTATAAAAAATCCTTAATCATCATTTTAATTATTTTTTATATATTTTGTAATAATAAAGATATAATATTGTGTTTTTGTGTGGATATTTTCCCATTATTTATTACAATATCTTAATATTATACTCTCTCCAAAAAATCATATCTATCTCCCTTGTACCTATTAATATATGTTGTAATTTTTGGGACTAGTGCTTCAATTATGTAATATGGGATTAGAAAGTGATTATTGGTGTTTCAATTGACCTGGCATTAACACTACTTAAAAACACGGAGGAGGTGGAGGTTAGTGTACCTAAGTGGTTTTCAATGTAAATTAAATTCTACATACTCAATAGGGTTGGTAGTTCATGAATAGTATATACTGGGCTATCAAATTAAATTTAAACTATTATTTTAGAAATAAAACGATGAAATGGATCACCTTTGATGAACTAATTATCCCTTTATCAATGGTTTATATTCCCTTACTTGTATTTTTTCTCTACTTGCTCACATCACACCAAAATTCATTACTATATACCTCCATGTTTTAACAAATATTAAAAAGGATAGATATTTAAATAAGTGATATAATAACAGTAAGTGATTGGAAAAAAAATTATGTGAGATTACACTGGTTAGATATTTAACTATACTCTATTTATAAATTTATATTGATAAAGAATCATTGACAAGTACCTTATTCAATTAGAACCCTTACTAGGGATTATTTTTTCACTCTTTCTTTAACATTGTGATAATTATTTATTAATTTAATTTAATTTTTAAAAATTTGAATAATTATTTGACTAAACTTCCCTAATTGAATAATTTTTTTTATAATTTTATAGAATAGTTATGATAATTTTTTGGATAAAACTCTTTAGAGAAGGCATTCAACAAGGACATTGATGGCCTCAAAGTGGACCTCGAACATGACTTCACCAAAGAATAACATATATAAAAATTTCATCATTTTATATGAATATTAAATATATTTTAAAATAATATGTGATTTAGGACAATAATTATTTAGTCTCATTAGATAAATGATTCATAGTCAATATATTTTCTAACCACATATCCCATAAATATATTCATATTATAACCACTCCTGACAAATAATACTTAGAACCTTCTATCAAAACCTGTGGAAGGAAAACATAAGAAAGGGTCATATCAGATGCTCATTAATGGTAAACATGGAAAATATCAATAATATGAGAGAAAAAAATGATCATAAGGGTACGATAATATAGTCAAGTTCATGTTATCATTGTAAAAGATTCATACCATGAAAAAACAAGATCGTAAACTCCAAAATAATTTCATATACAAAATCATGATAAATAATTGTGTTAAATAAGTAATAAACATTCATGATTGACAACATAGTATTGTGGAATCATATGAATGGGAAATAAAATTAAATTAAACATGTTTATTTGAAATCATGTCCAAAAAAATAATGTGATCAGAAAAATAAGAAATTAAAATCACACATCAAAATGTGAACATAGATATTCATAATCATTTCTATGTATACTCATTTGATCATAACATTGAGTAATTGTACTCACACATAAATATGTGAACATAGTTATATACAATCATGTACATGATTATCATTATAATCATCATATCTTGAGTTTTATATATCACATTACCTAATGAATTGGAGGGATATAACAAACCCAGCCATCACGTAATCATAATAAATTCATATATACACTAAAAGGGTATGAAAAAATTACCATTTCACCATATATTAACCCATATGATATTATATGTGTTTCCTCAAGATCATAATCATTGACCAAACAAATAAATAATAAAGATGATATAAATATATCATACTTTCAGTGAATCATAATTAAAATAAAAGTATTTTTTTCATGGATGAAAATACAATTAAATGATCACTTGAACATTTCATAAGTAAAACACTCTTATCATTTTGATACAACCAATATGATATCTAAAAATATCCATATTATTTATAATAAAATTTTATATTAAAATAACAATGAAATAATTTAAATAATTGTTTAAATATAATAGTATTAATTATGGTTGGAGATCTAATTCATGTAATATATGTTAAAACAAATATTCCATCCACACATTATGTAAAAGTAACCTTATTTGTTAAAAAACAATTATATTATTTTTAAAAAAATTTAAAAAAAGAAAAATATGGGAAAACTGATATCTATAAATTTTGAAAAAATAGAAAAATCAATATTTATAGGATTTTAATGAAAATATGGGAATGGAAGAAAAATATTCCTAGACAACAAGGAAATAAATTTAAATTTTCATAAAAAAATTCCAAACAATGATATGAAGCAAAGAGAGGTATATGAAGATAATTCTTAAAAACCGTATAAATTTCCATAATAGAAGCAAATATATTGTTATTAAAGGATAATGATCATCTATTTTTTGTAAATGATAATTTATTATAAACAATCATGAAAAGATATGATATTATATTGGGAATACCTTACCTCGGGTATCATCTTTCTTTATCCCCATTAAAAAACTCCTACGTAATAAATATATAATTATTATAAATCTATTATACAACCATATTCATTCATAGATTATTATTTACGATTCCTATATAATTTTATATAATGTTTTTATTAACAATTATTTCTTAAAATTGGTATTCGAAGGAAAAATAGTTTGTTTGCATTACATATTTCAATTTGATGGTTCTGGTACTAACACATTATTCATGGTTTCACCATATTAATAATATTAATCATAATATAAGTGTCGTATTTATTCATTATATACACTTTTTGGATATTCTTATAATGTGGTGATGAAAAATGAATTATAACACTTCATGGAGATAGTATTCTATACAAACACACGAGTGAAGTTTCAAGTTATCAATGTGTAAAATGAAATGAATTTAAAAAATAATTCAATTTTATAGAATAATTATTATATTTTAAATATCATATAAATTCGTTAACTCTATTGTTATTGTGGCCCTTTTAAAAAATGGAAAAAATTATCACATCACTTTATAGAGGTGGTAGTCCACATGTACGCATGAGTGTCATTATCATTTTACGATGAATTTGAAGGTAAGAAGGTTGATATGATATTATAAATATAGAATCATATTTGTGTCATAAATATTATATATAAATATTAGTTATAAATATTAGATCTATCATAATGACAAACCATGAATGTTGGTGATTGAAAATGAATCACATCGCTAAATGGATGTTTTTTTCCACACATACGCACTAGTGATACTTTAATCTCTGAGTTGAAAGAAATAATATGGAAAATGGTTTTCCCGTAATCATAAATCAATATTGGTATGTTTATTATACTATAATATTCAAAAAAAGATAAAATCTATTTATATTAATTATAAGTAGATTTAATATAGAGAAATAAATATAAGAACAAAAACCTCTTCTTTAAGATACCCACATTGAATCCCATATACGCACCCTTTGTTTGGTATGTTATGTAGATAAAGCCCTGTAGGATGTTAATAGGGAATTTTAGAACAGATTTTGGAAGGTATTTTTGTTCCTAAATGGTTCAATTGGTGTGTATATTAGAGGATAATGGTTCCATTTTATTAGTGAGGGGAGTGGCATTAATTTAATTAATGAGAGTATTAAAATCCAAAAAAGTCATTATCAAAGGAAAGTGTCTCAAAATTTGATAATTTTAAAAAATATGATGATATATAATTGAAATATATATATTATTTATAAATTTTTATGGTCATTTTAACCATTATTCCCCCAGTCTAATCCCTTACTAACCCCTTTTAATCATTATTGTAGTAATGAATTTTCTTCCAGTTACAATTCATCATGAATAAAAATAAATTTGATCTTATTATATAATATTAATTATAATAATTAAAAATTTTGAATCCATTTTATATGATTCAATTTCAATAATTGATTAAAATTTATTTTAGAATAAGTGTGTTAAAAAACAAAAAAGTGTTTTTAGAAAAATAATTTATAAAAATGAGTTTAACATTATTCATTTCCATCTAAAAACTATTAAATGAATATTTAAATATTTTACTCAATATATTATATAAAAATGTAATTAGAATAGTTCATCAAAAGATATTGATTTAATTTATTATGATAAAAACATACTACGGGCATATAAACTGTGTTTAGTAAGAAATCACATTTTCTATCAAATATCCTTATTTTAATTTCTACTATATTAAAGATCGATGAAATAATTTAATAAATATGTCAAAAATAATTTTTCATAACTTATTTATTCCTATTAATACCCTCTAATCTAATAGAAAGGTGATAAATATCACATTTAATAATAATAATTCAATAGTATATTGTGGTTCATTTAAACTCAGAGTTGTGTATAAAAATAATTCAATGAAATTAAATTTATATAAATAGAAATATATCATAAAATATTCCGGCATTATATTATAACCATATTAAAAATATTTATCGCCCAAAATTCGGTTACTCTAATACAAACAACTAAATATTCTACTTCAAATCACCTGTTTAGGTTCCCACAAAACATCCAAAAATTTATGGTTTCACCACAAAACATTGATCTATTGAGTGGTCTTGTTCTGCAAAAAAATATCTCTATGATATAAAATATCAATTGGATTCTCTTAAGAAGATTTATCATGATCCAGTAGTATTACCTTTGAGTTTTTTACATGTGAAGGGTCCGGAATGTACATCCTCTATAGAGATTTTGTGGAACACATCATGAACCTGGGAGATATTTGGCGGAATATCTAAGTTATAATCAACTATCATAATATTATAATGAATTTCAAGGTGATAGATATATATAATTTATTTCTATAATATTACTGAAAGTCATATCGTTCTTCCATAAAGGTAATTGTTGGAATTCAATGTAACTAATTTAGAACTCTAGATCTTTCCAATAATTATCAGCATAACTATTTTGTTTACTATGTTCTACCCTATTGTTCTTCTAAATGACTCTAAACTTATTTAAAATTCACTAATATGGATCAGGTCCAAATATCTTTCATTCTCCGAATCAATTATAATAAATTTTTTGCTTCACTACATTCCATAGATATCTTCATAGAGGTCTATCTAAATTATTGAGTGAATGTAGTTGTTGATTGAAAACTCAAACATAGAATGGTGTTGATACCAACAACCTTTTAAATCCATAGAATATGTTATGGACATATTTTCAAGGTCTTTATTGTTACTATAGGAAAAAACATCATTTTGAAGATGATATGCATTTCTAAATCTCAACATTATATTAAATTCTAGATAAAGACTTCTCTAAATATTTTAGGTAAACCATAGATCACAATCATATATTATGGAATGTCAAACAACATGAAATTTTATATCTTACTTGATATATATCCTAGAAATTTTATCATGAGAAAAAAATTACCTCATTTTGATGAAATTTGATGTATTCCTATTGTGATAGACTAAAACCCAAATAGCATTGTTCCATTTAGATGGTTTTAGGAGTCAAATGAGGAAATCCATGGTATTTTTTCCCATTTCCATTATGGAATGGGTAATGATTGTAATGTGCCCTTATAATTCTATCACATAGACTTAAATTTATATCATACAAGACATTGAGAAATTTTTTCAATATTCCATTCCTTGTTATCCCATGAGAAATAATCTTATATATCTTTATACATCTTCACACTTCTAGGATGAATAGATAATGAAGACCTTTGAGATTCCTCCAAAAACTCTTTCTTCAAGTCTGGTATTGACGAGACACATACATGGCTCACTAACCATAAAATTCCATCACAATAAATTTTGAACTAAAGAATACTTCTCACTTTCTTCTATTGTTCCACACTATCCTTGTAACCCATTTCAGTACTCACGTGAATGGATGGTTGGAAACAACTCTATAAAAGATATGAACTATCCCCTTTTCTCATGATTTAATGTTCTATATTCTACACATTTATAAATATTGGATCCATTTTAATAATCATCAATGTATGAACTAGCACGGTACATCTAACTCAAAGTGTCAACCACAATGTTTTCCTTCTCTCAGGTTGTAGTGTATTGAACAATCAAAATATTTAATCAATTCCAACCATCTCTTTTGGGATATATTAAGCTACTTTTAAGAGAAAATATAATTAAATATGTTATTATCATTATATATATATATATATAATATCTCTCACCATAATGCTGGTGCCTCTATATTCTCAATTAATAAAATACCACTACTAGGTCAAAATCATAGTTCATGTATTTTTTATCCTAAATTATTAATTTTCATGAATCATAATATCTCACCATGTCATTATATATTAAGATATATCCAACTCAATTATTTGATTCATCATTATTGATCACAATACTTTATACTCTCTGAGTTAGTGTGAGAACATGTGCACTAACAAAACATCTTTTCATATCCTTGAATTTTTCATCACATTCATCTATATATATGAACTTGTCTCTATTCCATGTCACCATGGTTAGTAGATTATATATCCATGAGAACTCCCTTAAAATAAATCGATGGTATCCATCCAACCCAAGAAAATTATGTATCTCAATTACTAGTTAAGATATTCTCTAAAGGCTTAATTAATTATATCCATGAAGATAGAGGGATAATTAGTAAGTCTAAATAGAATTACTCTAAATTGATAATGACAATAAAACATAAGTTTCATCAGTATATCATCATCTTGAACCTCAATTGATGATATCCATATTGATGGTCTATTTTTTAAAAGTATGAATCTCTATCAATTTAATAAAAAAAGTTATAAATATAGGGAAAATGTAATTTTCTTGATAATGATATTGTTATGTTCTATATGTTCAATTAAAAGATGCATTGACCCATAATTTATTGTAAAAAAATTAATAGTTCCCCCATGGTTATTCACTCGAGAAAATAATCCCTTTTTCTATATTATCATGGAGTTTTTTCTTCAATTCCTATAACATAATTTGAGCTATTCTATAAGAATTATTTGAAATCTTTATAACACCATGTATGAGTTCCATTGAAGAATCAACTTCACGATTTGTGGAAGGCTAGGAATGTTTTATAAAAGAGAACCATCATATTCTCAAACAATAGAAATATATTCATGTGGGAGTTTCTCTAAAACCATTTGTGATAAATGAACCTCGGGAATTTATAGCAAGACCAATAAAATGGAAGTAATTTCCATTGTAATTTAATTTTCATCCTCACATAAAATTCAACTATAGGGAGAATCAAAATATTTTCACAAAACACATTACCAAAAACATCTATTTGTGAAGAGATAAGGAATTGAGATGCGATCAGGATAAAAATTAGTTTTTTTACAAAAATATCAACATATAATCATTGATTTGGTGATGTATTATTAATAGAAAATTATTCATATATAAAATTTTCGGTATATGTAGAATGAAACAATAAATTTTTAGTTATATAGTGGATGGTATGTTTAGATTTTACCATGTTGTTCTCCTGAACCACTCAATTTGTGATTGTAAAGGTATTCACATTATCATTATTCTTATGGGGTTGTTGAGGATTATCACACACATTAGATATTTAAAATTAATTCACATAATTTCAAATATTCCTACATTATATAAATTTAAATTCATTGGTTTAATCATTCTTCACCTCTATTTAATTTGGTGAACTTTTGACCCACTATCACTAATCACTAGCTCAATGGAAATCCAATACACAATTGATGCATTTCAATGTTCATTTTAGATAATTTTGGGATTTCTTTCAACCACGATTTAGGAATAAAGTGGTTAAATTTTCCTTCCTCCCTAATATTTACTATTAAAGTTTCCATGAACCTTATATTTTCTCTTCTTATCTCAAAAACAAGAATAATATTTTTTTTACCAATCTATATTTCTACATTTAGTAAATACTGAATGATTTCTACTTAGTTATCAGAAAATATTTTTTCTATGAAATTTTTTATTCTTGGTTTTAGGATCCTGATAAATCATTCAATTTTTCTCATAGTTTCGGTTATAAAGATAAAATCATATCATAAATGTGTTGTAATGTTTGATTTAGAGGTACTCATGTGTTTATCATCCTTTTGGTTTATCTATATAATATCCATGTGTATATTACTACAAATATTTCAAGGAAAACATTTATTAGGTATTACTCTCTTATACTCCTCCCCAGAAAGGGATAGTATTTATTTATATTTCCTTGTGTTTTTTATGAGAGTCCATTATTGATCATATTTCCCTTTCGATGGTTATTTGAATAAGAAATATTTCTCATGGTCTGAGCATTGAGGATATGAAAATATCATTTTCATTGAATTTATCCATTTATTGAAAACCAGTTAATCATAAGACACATGGTGTGAAAGTGGACATTGTAACATAAAAGACTCATTGGAATGTTTCTCCCCCTTAGATTGCGGGATTTTTATGAGTATATCCAAATGATATTGCATCCCAATCCCAAATCCATTTAGTTACACATGAGGACCATCATTTCATTTTCCTTAAAATATATTTATTTTAGTTTCTACTGTATTGAAGACCAATGAAATAATTTTACACTGATTTAAAAAATAATTTATCATAGATTATTTATTCTTACTCATGCCCTCTAATCCAGTAAGAAGGTAATAAATATCACATTTAATAAGAAAAATTCAACATTATATTATGGTTCATTTAAACTCGGTGTTGTGTGTAAAAATTATTCTATGAAATTAAATTTATATAAATAGAAATATATCATAAAATATTCTGGCATTACATTCTAACCATATTATAAATATTTATCGCTCAAAATTAATTCACTCTAATACAAAAAACTAAATATGCTCTTCAAATCACATCTTTAGGTTCCCAAAAAACATCCAAAAATTTATGGTTTCACCAAAAAACATTGATCAGTTGAGTGGTATTGTTCTATGAATCATTACCTCTAAGATATAAAATCTCAACTGGTTTCTCTTTAGAATATTTATCTTGATCCGGTTCTATGACCTTTGAGTTTCGAACATGTAAGGGTTCAGGAATGTACATCCTTTGTGGAGATTTCTGGAACACATCATGAACCTGAGAGATATTTGATAGAATATCCAAGTTATAATCAACTATCCTAATATGATAACGAATTTCAACGGGATAGATATATATAGTTTATTTCTCTCTTATTTCTAAATTTCATTTCCTTCTTCTATAAAGGTATTTTTCAGAATACATTGTCACTAATTTAGAACTCTAGATATTTCCAATGATTGTCAGCATAACTATTTTTTAGACTATGAGTTACCCTATTGTTCTTCCAAATGACTCTAATCTTATTTAAAATTCAATATGATGGATCAGGTCCAAATATCTTTCTTTCTCTGAATCTATTATAAAACATTTTGTTCTTCACTTCATGCCATAAATATATTCATAAGGGTCTATCTAAATTCTTAAGTGAATGTAGTTGTTTATCGAAAATTCAAACATAGAAAGGTGTTGATCCAAAAAACATTTGAAATCCACAGAATATGATATAGACATATGTTTAAGGTATTTAATGTTCTTCTTAGAAAAAAAATCACTTTTAAGAAGATATTCATTTCTAAATTTCAACATTATATTAAATTCAATCTAAAGACTTCTCCAGGTATTTTAAGTAAACCAAAGATCCCAATCGTATATAAAGGAATGTAAAACAACATTTAATTTTACAGCCTACTTGATATATATCCTAGAAATTTTATCAAGATAAAAAATTATCTCATTTTGATGAAATATGATGTATTCCTACGGGGATAGGCTAAAACCCAAATAGCTTTGTTCCCTATAGATTGTTTGGGGAGACTAATGAGGAAATCCATGGTAATTTTCCCTATTTCCACTATGGAATGGGTAATGATTGTAATATCCCCTTATAATTCTATCACATAGCCTTAAATTTTTATCATAAAATACATTGAGATATATTTTTTGAATATCTCATTCCTTGTTATCCCATGAGAAATAATCTTATAGATCTCTGTATATCTTCACACTTATAGGATGAATAAATAATGACAACCTATGAGCTTCATCCAAAACCTCATTTTTCATGTCTGGTATTGGCATGACACATACATGGATCATTAACCATAACATTCCATCACATTAAATTTGGATATAAAGAACACTTCTAACTTTCTTCTATTATTCCACATCATCCTGGTATCCCATTTCAGTACTCACATGAATAGATGGTTGGACACTACTCTATGAAAGATATGACCTATCTATTTTTTCATGATTTAATGTTCTATATTATACACATATATAAATATTGGATCCATTTTAATAATCATCATGTATGAACTAGCACTATCCTTCTAACTCAGAGTGTCAACCACAATGTTTTCCTTCTCTAGGGTAGTAGTGTATCGAACAATCATAATCTTTAATCAATTCAAACAATATATTTTGGGATATATTAAGCTCTTTTTAAGAGAATAAATAATTAAATATTTTATTATAATTATATATATATATAATATCTCTCACTATAATAGTGGAACCTCAATATTTTCAAGGATGAAAATACCACTGCTAGTTCAAAATCATAGTTCTGGTATTTTTTATCCTAAATTATCAATTTTCATGAAGAAAAATATCTTGGATTTTCATTATATATTAAGATACATCCAACTCACTTATTTTATTCATCATTATTGATCACAAAACTGTAAAATCTCTGAGTTAGTGTGATAACGTGTGCACTAACAAAACATATTTTCATCTCCTTGAAATTTTCATCACATTCATCTGTCTATATGAACTTGTCTCTATTCCATGTCTCCATGGTTAGTAGATTAGATATCCATGAGAACTCCCTTAAAATGAATCAATGGTATCCATACAACCCATGAAATTATGGATCTCAATTACATGTCAAGATATTCTCTAAAGGATTAATTAATTATATCCATGAAAATAGATGAAAAATTATAAAGTCTAATTAGAGTTGCTGTTAATTTATAATGACTATAACACTTATCTTTCTTCAGTATATACTCATTTTGAACCTCAATTGATGATATACATATTTATGGTCAATATTTTAAAAGTATGAATCGCTATCAAGTTAATCAAAGAAGTTATACATATAAGAAAAATGTAATTTTTCTTGATAATGATCTTTTTAACTTATATATATTCAATTAAAAGATGCATTGGACCATCATTTATCGTAAAAAAATTAATAGTTCCCCCATTGTTATTCACTAGAGAAAAGAATCCCTTTTCTAGATTATCTTGGAGTTTTTTCTTCATTTCCTACAACTTAATTAGATCTATTCTATAAGGATTATTTGAAATGTTTATAACATCATGTATGAGTTCCTTTAAAAAAAACTTCACATTTTTTTGGAAGGATAGTCATGTTTTATAAAATCGAAAAATCATACTCCCAAACAATAGGCATATCTTCAAGTTGGAGTTTCTCTAAAACCATTTGAGATAAATGACCCTCATGAATTTATAGAAAGACCTATACAGTGGAATTAATTTCCATTGTGATTTAATTTTCATCCTCACACTAATGGATAATAAGATTTTGAATCCAAAAATAATATATGACTTCCCTTATACATAAATTGATATGGAATTTATATAGATAAATATTATCCATACCCACGATCACAAAAATTCAACTATAGGTAGAATCAAAATATATTCTCAAAACACACTACCAAAAACTTCTATTGGCGAGGAGATATAGAATTGTGATGCGATCAAGATGATAATAAGGGTTTTTACTACTATCTCAACATATAATAATTGATTTGGTGATGTGATACTAATATAAAATTATTCATATATAAAATTATGGGTATATATAGATTGAAATAATAAATTTTTAGTTATATAGTGGAGGGTACATTTTTCTTTTACCATGTTGTTCTCCCGAACAACTCAATTTGTGATTATAAAGTTATTCACTTTATCATTATTCTTAGGGGGTTGTTGAGGACTATCATACACGTTAGATATTTGAAATTAATTCACATAATATAAAATATTATTACATTATATACATTTAAATTCATTGGTTTAATCATTCTTCACCTCTTTTTCATTTGGTAAACTTTTCACCCATTATCAACAATCACTCGCTCAATTTCCATCCAATACACAATTGATGCATTTCAATGTTCATTTTAGATAATTTTGGGATTTCTTTCAACCACGGTCAAGATGACAATAAGATTTTTTACTACTATCTCAACATATAATCATTGATTTGGTGATGTGATAATAAAATAAATTTATTCATATATAAAATTATGGGTATATATAGAATGAAATAATAAATTTTTAGATATATAGTGGATGGTACGCTTAGATTTTACCATGTTATTATTCCAAACCACTCAATTTGTGATTCTAAAGGTATTCACTATATCATTATTATTAGGGGTTGTTTACGACTATAATACACATTAGATATTTGAAATTAATTCACATAATTTCAAATATTCCTAAATTATATACATTTAAATTCATGGGTTTAGTCATTATTCACATCTATTTAATTTTGTGAAATTTTTACCCACTATCAATAATCACTAGCTCAATGGCCATCCAATACACAATTGATGCATTTCCAAGTTCATTTTATGCCATTTTGGGATTTCATTCAACCCCAATTTTGGAAAAAAGTGGTTAAATTTTTCTTCCACCCTGATATTTACTATTAAAGTTCCAATGAAGCTCCTATTTTCTCTTCTTATAAAAAAACAAGAATAATATGTATTTTTACCAACATAAATTTATAAATTTAGTGAAAACTGAATGATTTCTTCATAGTTATCAGAAAATATTTTACTATGAAATTTTGAATATTTGGTTTTATGATCCTGATGAATCATTCAATTTTTCACATAGATTTGGTTATAATGATAAAATTATACCATTAAGGTGTTGTAAGGTTTGATTTATAGGTACTCATTTGTTCATCATCCTTTTGGTTTATCTCTAGAATATCCTTGTGTATATTAGTACAAATATTTCAAGGAAAACATTTATTGGGTAGTACCCTCGTATACTCCTCCCCAGAAATGGTTTTTATTTATTTATATTTCTTTGTATTTTTATAATATTCCACTATTGATCATATTTCCCTTACAATGGATATTTTTTAAGAAATATTTATCTTGGTCTGAGCACTGACGTAATGAAAATTTCATTTTCATTGAATTTATCCATTTATAGAAAACCAGTTAACCATAAGACATATGGAGGGAAGGTGGACATTGTTACTTAAAGGACTCATTGGAATGTTTCTCCCCCATTATAAATTTTATATGATCAAAATGGTTCAAATTATTACTCATTAATTGTGGGATTTTTGTGATTATAGCTAAATTATATTGCATCCGAATCCCAAATCCATTTGGTTACACATTTGGACCATCATTTCATTTTTCGTCACATTTTTTCTTAGCAGTATTGCTTTTCATTCCAGTTATTTCATAAATCCAAAAAAATTAAACATAAATATTTAGTGAAAATAAAAAGGAGAAAAAATCAAAACAAAATCATTATTGATATATCCAAATTTATGAAATTCTTTTCTCAACCTGTGACAGTTTTGGTTTATCCCATAAATTTTTTGTTTCACCATTTGTTTTATTGAGTTATATCCTTATCATTCCATTAAATAAATCTCTAGAAGAAATAAAACCATTTTCTAATACCTACTGAAGTATATAATTTATAACTAAAATAAACACTACATTAATTTTGAGGAATATTCAAAAACCTTTACAATAATACACGCTTGATGGTAGTAATGGTTTAGTGTATTTGGATATGAGATATATAATCAACTTATTTCTCACAAATATATGCAATATCTCTTAAAAATATCTTCATTTTAGTACCCCTAAATATAAATCATATATAGATCCTTATATCAAACCCTGAGGATGTAAAACATAATAATGGGTGAGATATATTTCTTATTTAGGTTAATCTAGGGAGATATAAATCATAATATAGAATAAGATTATCATAATGGTATGCCAACATAATCATGTAAATATTATAAATTTCAATGATTCATACCCTATAGGGATTAGATATTAAACACCAAAATGAATTCATTTCTAGAATCATGATTAATATGGTATAAAAAGAAGTAATAATCATTCAAATTTCTTAATATAGGAAAGTGGAATCATACGCATATAAAAATTTAATATTGTAAAAATAGATATTGTTTTTCACATACACACATTATATTGTATTAATATCTAGAATAAATAATACCCACACCTCAAAACATGAACATATCGAATCCTAATCCTATCTACAAATAATCTTGTATGCAAAATGATGAGATATTCTAATCACACATAAAAATTTGATTATAGATATTTGAAATCCTTTCCATTATTATAATCATAGTCATTATCTCATGAGATATATATATATTATGATACCAAATGAATTAGAGGGATATAATAGACCCAAAAATCACATAATTATACTCTATTAATATTTAAGACAAATTTATTTGAAAATTTTTATCATTTGAACATATATTAACCTTTGGGAAAGAAAATTAGTTTCATTGAGAGAATAATATTTGTAACACCCCGATATTTTATGAAAATTATTCTTTTAATTTAGTTGATGTATTGTGTTGTAATCTACACCAATGTTATCTTATACTATACACAATACCTTATTAGCTTGTAGTATATGCAACAATATTCTTGGCTCGTGTTACACACAATTTCATGTTCGTTTTGGAGAGATTATTCTATGCAACATTAAGCCTAGATTTTCTTTAATGTATAAATGAAATAAGTTTCGATTATGTTATACACAAAACCAAATATATCTTTCACTACACTCATCCTTGACTTGGCTTCCATTACACGCAATCGCGACCTTCTTCGATAGTGTGTGTTGTACGCAATACCGAGTTTCACTAAACAACGATATATGTTTATAATATTATTATGAACTAGCAATTATGAATAGTATAAACCAAATTTTGAATTTTATAAAATTATCATTCATCATAATCATTTTCTAGAACATGTTATGAGAAAAAAATAAATTTTTCGGGTAAAATAAGTATTTTCCAAAAAAATGCAGTTTTGCAGCCTTTTGATGGAACACCCACATTAAATCTAGTTTTTGACATGTTTATAAGTAAAATTTGACAAAATAAAATTATTCCTTAGAATCAGGATATAAAAATTTAATTTGGATAAAATATTCATATTATTCTGATAACTTTCATATTTTAATGAATAGTAAAAACACGCTATATTCTAATTAAAATAACAATTTTCATTGCAATAATTTATATGGTTAGATTATATTTTTAATTGGTTTTAAATTTTAATTAGAATATATTTTTACCATTTAATCCAATGATGGTCATTAGAACTAATTTCACGTTTGAATTTGCACATAAACAAGTGTCTATCTTTTAATAGTTATTGTCTCTTAAAAACACGCTATTTGTATTGATAACGGGAATTAATTTTAAAATTAATTAATGCCACTTCTATGTTTTGAATTTGAAAAAATATACAACATTTCTGAATTCAGAATATCAAATATATCTTATGCTAAATTTTTGGTATTTTTCTGAAAACATTAATTTTTGATGAATAGTGAAACCACTTAGTGGTAGTTAAAAAACTGACTCTATCATTTAAATGAAATTTTACCACTTCTGTGAATTTAATTTCAAAATTCCTACATACATGGTTGTTATAAAGAATTAAAATGTGGTTCAATAAGATGAAAATAATTTTGGGTGAATTGTAACTTTTGACTTTTATTTTCTGCAGTTAAAGGTAAATAGGGTAATTCAGGGTTAAAAGAATATTATAATAATTCAAAATTAACTTAACACTTGTCCTAACCATATTAAATAAGTAGTGGCCGACCATGGGCATCCTTGGGTAGATTTTGTTACCCCATTGATCCACTTGGTAGTGATAATGACAATTTGGATGAATTAATTTAATGTAAAGACAAAATTGACATTAACAAAAATCTTTTAGTACATAATTTTTATAAGGGGTTATATAAATTATCTTTTTGACTATAAATATTCAATGGAAATATAAAAATATTTCTTATATGGTGGTGTTTTTTTATAATTTTTAGACATCAAATAAATTAAATTATTTATGACACAATAATGATGCAGTATTTACCGAATTAATAAATGATTTAAATAAATAAGATTACAATGATTAAAATATTATCCAAAACATGTCCAATTCTGATTGGATGATTTAATTTCGACCATGATTCGTCTTATATTTATCTTTATTTATTTATGGACCTTTTGAAACCGAATATAAGTTTATAATAAAATAATATTTTCACACTTTCCAAGGTGCCCCTCTCATCCTTTATAAAGGGCACCTCCACCCTCTCCTCTTTACACAACTTTGAGCCTTCAAGCTTGGCCAACCCTTACCCATTACTCTTCTCAACTCCTCTAATATTATTCTAGAGGTCCTGGTCTTTTTTTAAGACCAAAATTAGTGCCCTAAGAGATGTTTTCAAAGAGGCGTATCAAATAAGAGGAGGTTCAGATATGTACGAAAAAAAATCGGACCTAAGGTAAGGGATAACTATTCAATCTCATTTTATCGGAGATTGTTTATTCATAACTATTTACTAGGGTTTTTTTATCATCCATGTCCCTGTTTTCTAAAAATGGTTTCATGTATGTTTAAATTCCTTTTTACCCATTTTTGAATTTTACTACATGGTATTTAAGGAATCATTCTTTTGTTTACCATCCGAGGTACTTTTTGACTTTTTTGGAAAATGTACATGAAAAATGTTTTTTTAACTTATACGACATGAACGGATTTTTACGGTTTCATAACGCTGAATTCTCATGAAGCATCCTCTATAAGATTTCATTATTATTTTCAACAAAATCATTTTCTTTGAAAATTTCTTGGTGTTTCATGAAAAGAAAATGATTTTGAAAAATAAATGATATTTTCCTTGAGAATTCATTTCAAGTGTTTTATCAAAACCATTTTCCATCTAAGATAAAATTATTTCATATGTGTATGTTTCAAGTATAATGTATCTATGATTTAAATGGTTTCACTTTTATTATGATGAAATGATATCCATTTGTTTTATATAGATTATGTTATGATAGGATGATGTTTATGAAACTCATTCTATTCTTTGGGTTATTATGAATGATTTATGGTTATGTTGTGGAACATGTAGGAATGATTTCATTATGAAATGGGTGGGACCTATATCTCCCTCCAATGCATTGGGTAAATATTTATATCTCATGAGATAGACATGACTAGAATGGCAGGTTAATCCAGTTCAGTGATACAGGACTGAAACAAGAGTGAACTCGATTCAGAAAGGGACTTTGTCCACTAATATGGTCTAGGAAGAAATGTCTTGGCTACTACGGAAATCATATCATGTTCTTAACGGTTACCATACTTATATGTTTTATTCCCATGCTATTTTATCATGATTAATGATTATTTTTGATCTATGCCTTATGTACTACCAGGTTTTATATCATTGCTCAATATTTTGATGTTCAAACATTATGTTCATGTTTTTTTAAGTTCAAATGTATATGATTTGTTTTATTTTCTCCATGATTTCCCTTACTGAGCATTTGAGCTCACCCATACTGAGCATTTGAGCTCACCGTTTATATGTTTTCTTTTACCTTGGATTTTAATAATTTTTTTAGGTAAGAAAACAATAGGGGAAGATATTTATTGTAGATGTTGAAGATCTTTCACCATGATTAGAATATTATATTCTAAGTTACCAGAGACACTAAACTATTACAGTCCTTGTGTGTCTATTTTTTTTATGTATTAAGTATTACGCAAAAAGTAATGTAAAGTCCATGTACGTCATGATTTGGGTCTCTACATTTGGTATCAGAGGATAGGATTAGTTAACCTTTGGAAACTAGGATGCGAAAACTTTATTGAAATCCCTTGAGATATTTATATGGTTTGTATAGGGATGTCTTTAAAGTTAACTATACGTATAGGTTATAGTCCTAGAATTATGGTAATGATCTTTGAATTAAACCTATGATTTTATATATTGAAGTCACTCCCCCATTATTATGTTGTTTTCCTTGCATTATTTTTTCCACTCACTCTATTCTTTTTGGGTTTTTGAAAATGGCTGGAAACAGGATGATTCACGATAATGGAGGATGTGATGGACAATTGAATGATATTATTCATGAACAACCAAATGAAATGGGTTTTGGAAGTCCAAACATCGTTATTATGCCTAATCAGAAATCTCATAATATGATCAGTAATTTCAACCTTGGAAAGTTTCCTGACTCGACTAATAAAAGAAAGATGGAGTTTCATGATGATCATAGAGGAAAGAAAGTTCATTTTCCCTCATGTAAATCATGTGGGAAGAGGCATCAAAGAGAATGTTTCAAAGGAACTGGAAGATTATTTGGGTGTGGAAAAGAAGGACACAAACCCAGTAAGTGTAATAGAAAAGGTTCAGTTAACACCATAGAAAAGGATAATGGTATTGCTACAAAATCAAAAATGATTAAATGTTTTAAATGTGGAATTTATGGGAATTATTCAAACCAATTCCCTAAGGGAAAGTCTTATTAAAAGAATCAGCATGGTCGTATGGTTAGTATTTATGTTGATGATGATGAAGAGACTACAAAAGATATGTGAGATGAAAGAATTTGTTCAAGCTTGGTCAATGGTTTAAGAAGGTAGTGGAATGATTTAGGTCTATCAAGAGTTATATTGTATAGGTAATGGAACTATGGAATAAAGACACATCTAAGGGTTGTTACACTATTGTTTTTCCTAAAGTATTTGAATTTATATGTTGAATGGTACCGATAACCATGAAAGGTTATTCAGATATTTTTGGAAAGTAGATGATATGCACATAATGAAGGGATAAGGTGAAAATAATATGTTTAATAGTATTCATGATCTCATGACTGATATAAGGACAAAGTGATATCATGGTTTGAGTATATATAAATTCTAGGATTTTGGTATGTGGAAAGAGTTAACTTTTGATAGCATTCATATTTTCACTAAGGTTCTATGTTAATTCATGTTTCAAAAAAAATAACTAAGGTATTCACATGATTGGAATGTGACCAACAAGATATATCTTATGATATATGGGGGATAAATGGTGGTATTCACATGCTTGTTATGTGACCATCTAAGTAAACGTCTTATTTATACTATGAGCTTAGACCAAAGAATTTTGGATAAGCCTAAAGATTGGAATGGATTAAGTTGGACATAATATAGTATAGTTTAAGGCTTGAACCTTTTTTTTGATATTATTTATGGTATGTTATAATAATGTTGTTTTAGAAAAAGGACAACCTGTAGGACGGGCAACAACCCATTGCGTCGGACAAGGATGTGGGAATCAGACCCACAACCGAAGTGCGACAAACCTTTATCACCTACCACTGGACTACAGGACGTCCCTGGGTAGTAGAAACTAGTTGTATTATATTAATAGGTATGATAGGTGAAGTATAAGTCCATTTTTGGAATCATATATGATTAATCTCACCATAGATGGACTTATGTATATTTGATAACTTTTGCAAACCATTTGTTTGAGATAGATGGAATGACCCATCATTCTATCACATAATCTTCTAACACTTAAAGAATGACAAATTCAACATCATTTCTTTAAGAGATGATGTCAAAAAAGTTCAAGGCACAAACAACAGTAATATTGTACCAAAATCAAGTAAGTATTTCATTAAATTATTCTTTGACTTTAGGTAAATGGCCATGAAAACCAAAAATGTTTTCCTAGTGTCCTCATATCTGATGAATTAGATGGTACCTTATATCATCACAAATTTATGTCTTTTTGATTGTTGGCTTTTTCATAGCCATGTTCTCTACCACTCTCCATCAGAACTTGATGGTTAGATTTCTCTTCCACATCCATATTTTCACCTATGTTCTCCTATGTGTAAACCCAGTGATGAGTTAATTTGGGTAACCTTTATGTTTCATAATTCACTTTTTAAAATTATTCTTAGTGCTCCTTTTTACGATGTGGGTTTCCACAAAAGAAACTTTCAAGTAGTAAACCATTTATAACCCCGACGAATTTCGAGGGCGAAATTCATTTTAAGGGGGGGTAGAATGTAACACCCTGAGATTTTATGAAAAATATTATTTTAATTTCGTTGATGTCTTGTGTTTTATGCTACACCAAAGTTAGCTTATACTATACAGAACACTGTATTATCTTGTAGTATACGCAACAATATTCTTGGCTCGTATTACACACAATTTCATGTTCGCTTTAGAGAAATTATTCTATGAAACATTAAGTATAGATTTTTTAATGTATAAATGAAATAAGTTTTGATTATGTTATAAGAAAAACCAAAGAGATATTTCACTACATGCATCCCTGACATGGATAGCATTACACGCAATCGCGACCTTGTTCGATAGTGTGTGTTGTATACAATACCGAGTTTCACTAAACAACGATATATGGTTATAATATTATTATGAACTATCCATTATGAATAGTATTAACAAAATTTTGAATTTTATAACATTACCACAAATCATAAACACTTTTTAGCAAATGGTATGATAACAAAATAAATTTTTCGGGTAAAATAATTATTTTTAAAAAAATGCAGTTTTGTCGCCTTTTGATGGTGCACCCACTTTAAATCTAGTTTCTGACATGTTTATAAGTTAAATTTGAAAAAATAGAATTCTTCCTTGGAATAAAGATAAAAAAATTAATTGGATAAATTTTTCATATTATTCTGATAACTTTCATATTTTAATAAATAGTAAAAACAAGCTATATTTTAATTAAAAACAACTTTTTTCATCACAATAATTTATTTGGTTAGATTATCTTTTTAATTGGTTTTAAAGTGTAATTAGAATATATTTTTACCATTTAATCCAATTTTGTTCGTTGGAATCAATTTTATTTTGAATTTGGACATAAACAAGTGTCGATCTTTTGATAGTTATTGTTTCTTAAAAACATGCTATTTGTTTTGATAACGGAAATTAATTTTAAAATTAATTAATGAAACTTCTATGATTTCAATTTGTAAAAATATACATCATTTTTTAATTTAGAATATCAAATATAACTTAGGCTGAATTTTTTGTGTTTTTTTGAAAAACATCAATTTTTGATGAATAGTGAAACCACTTAGTGGTAGTTAAAAAACATACTCTTTCATTTAAATAAAAATATACCACTTCTGTAAATTAAATTTCAAAAATCCGACATACATGGTTGTTATCAAGAAGTAAAATTTGGTTCAATAAGATGAAAATAATTGATGGTGAATAGTAACTTTTGATTTTTATTTATTACTGTTAAAGGTAAATAGGGTCATTCAAGGTTAAAATAATATTTTAATAATTAAAATTGAATTAACACTTGTCTTAACCTTATTTAATGAGTAGTGGCTGACCATGGGAATACATGGGTCGATTTGAGGACCCCATTGAGCCACTTGGAAGTGATAATGACAATTTGGAATAATTAATTTAATGTAAAGACAAAATTAACATGAACAAAAATCTTTTAGTAATTAATTTTTATAAGGGGTAATATAAATTATCCTTTCAACTATAAATTTTCATTAGAAAGATAAAAACATTTCCTACATGGTGGTGTTTTTTTTTATAATTTTTAGACATCAAATAAATTAAATTATTTATGACACAATAATGATGCAGTATTTACCTCATTAATAAATGATTTAAATAAATAAGATTATAATGATTAAAATATTTTCCAAAACATGTCTAATTCTGATTGGATGATTTTATTTAGACCATGAGTCATCTTATATTTATCTTTAATGATTTTTTTACCTTTTGAAACCAAAGATAAGTTTATAATAAAATAATATTTTCACACATTCCAAAGGTGCCCCTCTCCTCCAATATAAAGGGCACCTCCTCCCTCTCCTCTTTACACAACATTGAGCCTTCATGCTCGGCCAAAGCCTTCCCATTACTCTTCTCAACTCCCATACTAATATTATAGTGGTCCTAGTCTTCTTAAAAGACAAAAATTAGATCCCTAAGAGAAAGTTTCAAAGAGGCATGTCGAAGAAGAGGAGGTTTAGATATGTATAATGAAAATTGGACCTAAGGTAAGGGATAACTTTTCCAATCTTGTTTTTATCAGAGATTGTTTATTCGTAAGTATTTAATAGGGTTATATTTATCATCCATGTCCCTATTTTTTAAAAATTGTTTCATGTATGTTTAAATTCCTTTTTACCCATTTTTGACTTTTACTACAAGGTATGTAAGGAATATTTATTTTGTTTACCATACGAGGTACTTTTTTACTTTTCCGACAAAAGTACGAGAAACATATTTTTTAACTTATATGACATGAATGTATTTTTGTGGTTTCATAACGCCTAATTTTCATGAAGATTACTCTACAATATTTCATGACTATTTTCAATAAAATCCATTTCTTATAAAATCTCATGGCATTTCTTAAAAAGAAAATGATTTTGAATAAGAAAGGATATTTTCTTCAATAATTCATTTCAAGTGTTTTATCAAAACAATTTTCCATATAAGATTAAATTATTTCATATGTGTATCTTTCAAGTATAATGTCTCTATGATTTACATGGTTTCACTTTTCTTATGATGAAATGATATCCATTTTTTTATATGGATTATGTTATGATCGGATGATGTTTATGAAACTCATTCTATTCATTGGGTTATGATGAATGATTTATGTTTATGTTGTGGCACATTTAAGAATGATTTCATTATGAGATGGGTGGGACCTATATCTCCCTCCAATGCATTGGGTAAAGATTTATATCTCATGAGATAGACATGGCTGTAACAGCATGTTAATCTAGTTCAGTGATATAGGACTGAAATGAGAGTGAACTCGATTCAGAATGGGACTTTGTCCACTAAGATGGTCTTTGCAGAAATTCCTTGACTACTATAGAAATCATATCATGTGCCTAATGGTTGCCACAATTTTATGTTTTATTCCCATGCTATTTTATCATGATGAATATTTCTTTATGATATATTCCTTACGTACTACCAGGTTTTATGTCATTCCTCAATATTTTGATGTTTAAACATTAAGTTCATGTTTTTTAAGTCCAAATGTAAATGATTTGTTTTATTTTCTCCATGCTTACCCTTACTGAGCATTTGATCTCACCCTTTATATGTTTTCTTTTCCCCAATATTTAAAGAAAGGTTTTACGTAAGAAATCAAAATGGCAAGATCATTATAGGAGATGTTGAAGATCTTTCACCATGATTAGAAGATTATATTCCGAGTTTCCAAAGACACTAAACTATTACGGTCCTTGTGTGTTTGTTTTTTTATGTATTAAGTATTTGCAAAAAGTAATGTAATTTCCATGTACATCATGCTTTGGGTATATAAAATATTTTACCATCTAGAGTTAGAATAATGATGGTATCATTATGTTCTGTCCTTTTTCATACAGATGTAATATACAAGGAATTTTTTTATATAAAAATATCATTAAAATATAATTGGAAATTATATGTAGTAAAATACACTTTTCATTTTGAATCCACTATTTTAAAATCTGAATAATTCGAGAATATTATGATTCTTTTTTTAAAAGAACCATTGAAACTCATAAAGGGTTATTTTAAAAATGTGTATTCATGATAATGTGACTAGTTGTTTGTAAGGTATACATTAAAAAGGGGTTCTGTTTAAACCTTTGGTAAAAAGTAACTTTTTTTTTAAATTCAAGATAGCTTTTTAATTTTTTTAATAAATTTAAATATGGATAGAAATTACTTTAATAAATAATTTTATAATATTAAATACAATCTTGAAAATATTTTAAATAAAATATGAACACACAAAAATACTTTAGGCCATTAAGGAAATAAACTCGCCTTTTCATAAAGACATTTTCTCAATAATTTTATTTTCCAAATACAGGGAAATTTATGGAATACAATAAAAAATATAAATAATGAGAGGATAATGAATTTTTTTTAAGGATAAGTATCATATAATTTACCTAAAGGAAAATTTAATATAAATAATTCCGAAAATAAATGATTTTATACCATAAACCCCTTATCTCAAGTGTCATATTTCTTCATCAGTTCGCAAATTTCATATATAAAAGACATATATTTATTATACATATATTCTAAAAATGTATTAATTCATAAAATAATATTTACCATTCTATTATAATTTCTGATTATCTTTTATTAAAAATTCTTCACTAAAATATATATTTGGGTGAAAACTCGTTCATTTTCAATGCATGTTTCACTTTAATGGTTCTTATACTTAAAATATGTTTATAATTTAATCATATATATAATATTAACCATGAAATAATAAAAATATTTAATAAGTTTATAAAAAAATTTAACCATTCATATAAATATGTGATAAAAAAATAATTTGATCACTTAATGGATATAGTAGTCAACACATACATTAGAGTGATGTTTAAAATTTTTTATGGATAGAATGATAGAAAGGTAAATAATAGTTGAACTTTATAGAATAATTATAATATCATAAATATTATATATATTTATTAAATATTCTTTTATTAACTTCCATGTTAAAAATAAATGAAAAAAATTACATCATTTTGTGGAGGTAGTAGTCCACACATACAAATGAGAAAAATTATAGTTTTCCAATAGATGAGAATATAAGAAGGTATATATGATATTATAATTATAGAATAATAATTATGTCACAAATATCATATATAGAAATTAAATACTTCATAATAACCAACCATGAATGATGATAATGGAAAAAAATAATCTCAATTTGTGGAGGCGGTAGTTCACACACACACACACAAGCAACACATTCCTTTCCCATTTGAAGGATCATAGGTAATAAATGGTCTTATAATAATCATAATTAAATGTATTTTGATTTAAAATGTTGAATTAATTATGTCTTTATGGATAAAATTTACTTATTTTAAGTACAAGAAGAATAAAACATGAAAAATATTTGTACATATACCACTTCATTAAGAAACCTCTTTTTAATCTCTTTTTAAGTAAAATTGGGTTAGTATTTTTATAAGAGAAAAACATCTACATAATACAATGGTATTTTTTTAAGATATTTTTGAATGGTTTGGGTGTGGTAAAGGGATAATATGTTTTGGATAATAGAGGAGAGTGGGTTCCCTTTTATAAGTCAGGGGAGTAGAACCCTTGTAATTATTAAGAATATTAACATATACATTTGGGTTTCAACATAAATACACTGATAGAGATAAATCATTGTGGTTTCTATCCCTCAAAACTCATAGAACTATAGGTTTCAAATAATAAATTATTACTTCCAACCAAGATGTATTGTAAACCTAGTACAAACATGGGTGTTTAAATCAATAAGTATTTTCACTCCATCTTTTACATTTTAATTTATTTTATAAAACAATATAATTATTTATCTTCTTTTATAGGTTATAGATAAAAATTATACAAGGGACTAAATAAACCCACCCTATTAGAATAATAATGTTTTATCTCCCCATATGGATATATTATTCACTACCTACATTTTTTGTTCATTTATAGGGGTAATGTAATTCATGTTTAGGAGATTTTCATCCGATTTTAATGTTTTTAATGGGGTTTCCCTCTTATTTTTTCTTCAATATATGGTGTTGTAAATTTGTTTCCAATCTAAAAAACAATATTTTTATTCTCTATGACACGTTATTCAATTTTTAATATGTGGAATACCTTGTTTGAAAATTGAAAAATTAATCTTTATTGGAGATGGATTTATTTGAATCATAATATTATAATAATTAACAGAATCAATGAACTTTGACATGGGTTAATGTTTTCTTAACAAAAAATAAAACCTTAGAGATAAATCTTAAATGGAAAAAATATAAAATATTCTAGATAGAGTAAAATGTAAAATTTGGATCCAAATTGAAATTCTTCATGATTTCCATAAACATAGTTCTTGTTGCTGTGTGTAAAATAAAATCCATTATATCAGTTAGAAAAATCTATGAGCCAGTTGTCCAAACTCTGATTTCATGCATCCACTATCAAAAATATCCTTGGGGAATGTTTTTAATTTTAAATTACTAGTTTTAACTTCACTCGACTCACTCAAAAAAATCTATACAAAATTCATGACCTGGAAAAATTGATGTGAATAGTTTCTTGGTTATTGAGAGGAATATAAGGGATTGTGAATGTTGAACTCAAATTAAATTGTAAAAAACGAATTATAAAATTTCATATTAAGATGTATCAAGGATGTGTAACATTGGAATGTGAATGAGTAACCTTAATATGATGATATTAAAAATGGTATAGCTAGTTAATATTGAGATTTACCTAAATCCTACAAAAAATAATTTCCATTAAATATACTCTCAGCATGGGAAAAATTTTTTATTTATTAATAATCTAGTTAAGTTATATTACTTGAGTAAATGGAATTATTTAAATATAGGGGAATAATTCAACCATTTTTTAATTATTTTTAGCATAAATTTTATTATATTTAATATTTATTTTATATTAAAATACTATAAATAAATACTTTTCCAATGTCACGAACCAACCCGGGTCGACCCTGAACCGGTCACCCGAGCCGGCCCGCGACATGGCCCGAGGGGCGTTCCCAATCCCCACAGGCTGGAAACTAGTGCCGGGCATCAAAAGTTAACAGGTGGGAACGATTTGGCCCAAAACATAATAAACTAAGCAGGAGAAATAAATAGAACAAATGTAAATAAGGAAGAAGGAACCAACAACGCAACTAACCTGACCACGACCAAAGCTCCACGTGACCTCGTGGGTCACTCTCCAATAACACAAACAACGTCGCTCAAGGCGAACAACTGAAGCTGGAACCTGCAACAGAACTAAAAACAAGAAAACATTATAGGCGTGAGTGTTAAAACTCAGTAGGTAGGCCCGACTAATTCTATCCCAATGCACATACCAATAAATAAAGAGTTTATCTATTCCAGGTTTGAACTAAATTATAAAAAAAATATGTTTTCCACACACTTTCATTTCTAAAACAAGTAACAGTTCATTGCCCTTTTTAATTTAGAACAAGTTTAATGTTGAAATAACAGGTGCGTTGCATTTTCAAAACATTTTGCGAACAATTTAGAAATTCAAACTTCAGTTGTTAGTCAAAAAGGAAAATCACACACAACACGCACTAAGGGCAATGGTAAAAGTGGCACACCAGGGGTCAGCAACCGAACTCGACCTGTCAATCGTCCGCCACACACAAATAAACACTAAAAGAAACATGGGTCGAACCTAGGAGATCGTGAACAATCCAGAACGTACTATATGTGTGACTCATCCTGAGGCATGCCATAACTCGATGACGTCATAACGCCCATAATACTACCCGGCATAGCCCTGCATGGCCTAACCGAGGGGCCCAATCCCCGTAGCAACAATAACTCAGTATTCCCCTGCTATGGGGCCACTAGCCAGTGCGTGGTCTAAACTAGTGCAGCAATCGTTCTCAGAAAATTCACTCAATATGCCAGGTTCCCATGTCATCACAAGCAATAAAAAGGGGGTGCGTCTACAATGTAAATAAGTCAGTCACGATGCACAAACATCACATACAGCTCACGCAAACAACTCACACCAAAGATCACCCCCGAGTGGGATTTCCGAGATAATCCATTTCATTAAAGTGCCAAACGGGCCTTCACCAATTTTAAAGTAAAACCTCATTTCTCAAAAAGTTCAAAACACTGGTTCAGAAGAAATTATTTATCTTTAAAACTAGAAGCACATTTGAAGTTCCGTGAATTATGTTTAAATGCCAAACGGGCATTCTTTCAAAACTGGGTGTCCGCCCGTCAAGAAAATGTCACAAGTGTTCGGTATAAAATAAACAGCTCCTTTCGCACTAAATAATAATTTAAAGCTTTATTATCTAATATTATTTCTAATTCATTAAAAATTTATAAAACAACAAGCAATTAATAAATTCTAAATCTAAAGGTATGTGCAATGGGGGACCTACCTTGACTCGCAGCTCGATCGCGACAACAAGACACGCCTCGCACAGGCGCACAAGTATGCCCAAACTGAAGATCGTGGTAACGCGAGGTTACCCCGCCGACGTGCTGCAACCGCAAAGATAAACAAAATACATGAACACGGACTTAAAACAAACCATATGAACAAACATCACAAAAGAACCACCTCATCCTACTTTCAATGCATGACTTTCACCCTTCGTACTATTTAATAAGTCACTTTAAAATTTATAAAACCAAAACCGAAGAGACTCAGGATTTTACACACCCAAAAGCAATTTCAAGACCACACGCACTCAAATGAGACTTCAAAAGTGTGACATACACCATATCAACATTCTGGGAAAACTCAACTCCATTTATAGAACGCATTTTCACCATTTATGAAACTCAATAAATCATAAATAAAAAATCATGTGATAGTTTTAAAAAAAAGTCACTTGGCTTTACCTACTCAATACACATGATGTATTCAATACCAAACGCGCAAAATATACCATGTCAAAATGCAATTCACAATACTGACACATATTAACAACCAACTACACAATTTATTCAAACATAAACAATTGACTACACATAAACTTCCATAAAAAACGCATACATACCATGGGGAAAAGCTACGAACCAAATGAGACACACACTAAACTCCAACAAAACCAAATTTGAACCAGACAAATAAATTAAACAATATAGTATATTAATCAAACAAGCAATCAAAATTGACAAATAATATTTATACATGGAGACACCTACCTCAAAACCTTGGCAAAACTAATAACACAAGCCTGAAAACACGCCACGCTTGTTCTAATACCATAATCCTTCCAAGATAAACCCTTAATGAAAAAAAGGACCTAATAAAATTAAGCAACAACAAGAATAAAACAGAGGAATAGTGAGGGTATACCGATAGGGGAATAACCTATGCTGGAAGGGGGGTTGTGCTTTAGGATGGTACGCCGGGCAGGGGGGGCGCTGCAAGGAGGAGGCAGGGTGGCGAATAGGGAGGCACGATGCTGCTGGACTGCAAAGGAGGTAGAGGTTGGCAGTACGGGGGGAAGGGAGAACATCAGTGGACAGGGGGGTGCGGGTTTGTTGGGGTCGGCGCAGGCGGCTCGGGGTGGCGAGTAGAGCTGCAGGTCGAGGCGACTGGCGCTAGCAAGGGGGTAAGGCGGAGGCGGCTGGAAGCGGCGAGGGGAAGGGTGCGGAAGGCGCTGCAGGAGCTTGAGGGCGGAGTAGCAGGTCCCGGAGGCGGTGGGAGGAGGATATTGGGTGTGGGAACCGGCCTGGAGCGCGACTGGGCGAGGTGCACAGGAAAGGCAAGGGGCCTGGAGGCTGGCGGCCGAATCGGTGTGAGGGGCTGGCGGCGATGGCGGGGCGAGCACGAAGGCGGCGCTGCGCGCAGGGCAGGTGTGGCTCGCTCTGTAGGTGAGGGGAAGGGGGGGTGGCGGGATTAGGTTAGGGTTTTATGTTTTTTTTCACTATAATGATAATAAGACCATAAATAAAAATAATAAAATGACCATAATAAATATAATAATTATTATTATTAATAACATTAAAATAATAAATATTGATAATAATATTAATAACAATAATAACACCTAAATAATAATGAAAATACTATTAATTACTTAATATCATTATTATTATTATTATTTTAAAACTTAAACATTTAACATGCATTGTTTGTATAAAACATTACATATTTTTAATTATTAGTTACTTGCACGGATACCTGGGCTAACGACGCGACTACCGCCTGCTGTGCGGTGACCGCGCATGGGTTCGAAACCCATGAAAAATATAAAAAGATGAAAATTTTAATCTGGCACCCAGCCCAAACCATGGCGAATGACCCGGATCCTAGTTACACTAAAATAAAAATTAAATAAAAAGTAGGGGTGTGACAATTCTCCCCACCACAGACACTTTCTGCCCCCAGAAAGTCACCAAGCCCAAAGATATCCAAAACTTGAGTTCATGCCCGATCCAAAACTGAGAAGCTATGAAATTCGAAATGAACTTTTACTCCACAGGTCACACCAGACCGATCATGAAGAAATCGCGACATAAAATGAGGGGAGAACACGGGAGGGTTCTCCCCACCATAAGAGCTCGACCAACACGGAGGCTTTAGAACCCAAATACACCGCCATGGGGAGGGGGTCGACCTGGGAACTCCCAACCCAAAACTAATCCACATAAGGTTTTAAACATACTCAATAAAGAACGAACGATTCAAAAAGCTTCACTCAACAGACCTAACAAGGATCCAAGCCCAATTGAGTCCGAAAGAAAACACAACACAAGGGAACGGGAGAACACGAGAGGGTTCTCCCCACCACAAGAACACCACAAATGCGGAAATTTAACACCCAAACATACCACCCCGGGAGGGGGGGCGACTTAGGAACTCTCAACCGTTCCAAACTATCTTTTATAGCACGAGCGAAAAACACTTCCGAGTAGAACATAACCCAAGCAGTAAACCCGAGCATAACTATGACATCAACTCCTCCACATGCACTTACATCTCCAAACGAACACCACTAAACCGAGATTAACCCACACAAGTTCCAGACACACTTTTAAGATAAGCGCACGATTCGGAGAACTGCGTCTATACAAACAGAACTGCTAGGATTATAATAGGTCAAGTCCATCGTAACTTCATGACGAACCAATGAACTCATAACAACACCAAAACTTTAACCAGCAGAAAAAAGAAAAGAATGAAAAGACTTTAAATGTTTCACCGCAAACACGGAACCCAAAGTCAGAATTGAAGCGTCACACTCCCGACAACTCCTGACTGCGCGCGAGCTTCACCCCAAGACCTGTGGTTGGGGCTCTGAGGGTTGAAGCATCCCCTGCCTCACAGTCAGGCACTGGAATCTTCTGGTCAACATGTCTTCCTCATGAGGGGCTTCCTGTAAAGCTTCTCTAGGTGACCTAGACACCTGCAGTGATGGAAGATCTTCGGAGGGATGTGACATGACGGCTCGTATGCCCTAAACATCCGTACTGACGGTACACCATTAGATGATCCGACAGACTAGAAGTTAGAGCCAATGCAGAGAACTCTTTAGAAACAAATTTACCTGACACACTCTATTCGTCAGATGGGGGGACCTTCACGAGCAACTGAATACAATTGATTGCCAACCGTTTGCGCTCCGGAGACAAACTCAACTAAGAACACCTCATGCACCCACTTCTCAAAAGTGATGCTCCCAAAAAGGGAGGACTCACTCATTGATCTCTAGACGAAGACCCCTAATGAAGGGAGAAGCCTTCATCCAGTCCTGCGACACTACCCCCGGAAAAAGAGACACAAGATCCTTGAAATGGTCAACATACGCTCTCACCATCTGCTGGTCATGTTCAACACACATGAGATCTTCCCTTTTCTTCGTCTTCACCTCCACAAGTGTAAACCATTGAACGAAGACGGCTTTAAAGACATACCACATCATCCCAACTTGCAGTAAAGGTAGGGAAAACAACTCCTACTCATCCAGAGCTGGACCTTCAAACAGACCCAAAACAATACGCACTCAGATCGCTTCGGGAGTTCCCAATACCCTGAAGACACGCTCGACTTCTTCAAGCCACTACACTGTCTCTAACAGACTCCAATCACCATGAACGACATAAAACGTCTGAGAAAGACCAAAAACTGGGCATGACTCATCAAAACACTAGGGATCTTTCTGGGCAGCATTTCTGAAGAAGATATATGACACCAAGACGAGACCAATATCAATCGAATCATCATCAATAAAGCACCCTCGTCCAAAGACAACCAACTCAAATCCAAACAAATACAAACACAACCCCAAAACCACTTTTCATTTTATATTTCAAGACCACCTTCTTTCGAGGATACTTTCCAAATACCAAATCCACTTTTCAATCGAAAATCACTTTCCAAAACCATTTTCCTCTTTAAAATCCAATTTAGAAAACAAGGTCAAGCCTTTAATTTCAAACACACCCAGGTAATCCCATGAACCGTTGCACATGTATTCATCCACTTTCATTCATACGCACCAACACGCACTTTCCACGCATCCTCTCACATGTACAAATAATCATAAGGAGTACCTGAGGTTTCACCCCAAACGATTCTCAACCAAATTTCCAAGCAAACATCAGTTTTCCAAACCAAAGGCTTTCAGTTTTAAAAACCCATTTCGTAAGTTTAAATTCATTTAAAAGAAATCAGTCCCATTTTCAAAAACCCTTTTTTCTACTTCCAAAGATTCATGTACGCCAACCAGAATAAAAACGACACTTAAATTGCATCAAACACCAAAGTGAGGGACTAGTAGTCACACTTAACCTGGCGACATGGTAGTGGGCCATGTCCCAAGTAGGCGTCGACCACTAGGAGGAATTCAAACCGTGTACCCGGACTCCACATGGGTCACTACTCCATGTGAAATCACAATGTAACATCGGTTTACCTCCATTGTTATCCCTCAATCCAAAACAAGCCAGAGTGAAACAAAGACTCAATTCCCGGACTATCCTTGGCGACTCAAGGTGCGGAACGGGCGAGGGTTCATGAAGTCCTTCCCGTACCTACCTCTCGAGTCCCTAAAATCCTAATCTCCATCTACCAGACATCCCAAATAACAAGGGCCTCCTCTGATACCATTTTGTCACTAACCAACCCGGGTCGACCCTGAACCGGTCACCCGAGCCGGCCCGCGACATGGCCCGAGGGGCGTTCCTAATCCCCACGGGCTGGCAACTAGTGTCGGGCATCAAAAGTTAACAGGTGGGAACGATTTGGCCCAAAATATAATAAACTAAGCAACAGAAATAAATAGAACAAATGTAAATAAGGAAGAAGGAACCAACAACGCAACTAACCTGACCACGACCAAAGCTCCACGTGACCTCGTGGGTCACTCTCCAATAACACAAATGACGTCGCTCAAGGCGAACAACTGAAGCTGGAACCTGCAACAGAACTAAAAACAAGAAAACACTATAGGCGTGAGTGTTAAAACTCAGTAGGTAGGCCCGACTAATTCTATCCCAATGCACATACCAATAAATAAAGAGTTTATCAATTCCAGGTTTGAACTAAATTATAAAAAAAATATGTTTTCCACACACTTTCATTTCTAAATCAAGTAACAGTTCATTGCCCTTTTTAATTTAGAACAAGTTTAATGTTGAAAGAACAGGTGCGTTGCATTTTCAAAACATTTTGCGAACAATTTAGAAATTCAAACTTCAGTTGTTAGTCAAAAAGGAAAATCACACACAACACGCACTAAGGGCAATGGTAAAAGTGGCACACCAGGGGTCAGCAACCGAACTCGACCTCTCAATCGTCCGCCACACACAAATAAACACTAAAAGAAACATGGGTCGAACCTAGGAGATCGTGAACAATCCAGAACGTACTATACGTGTGACTCATCCTGAGGCATGCCATAACTCGATGACGTCATAACGCCCATAATACTACCCGGCATAGCCCTGCATGGCCTAACCGAGGGGCCCAATCCCCGTAGCAGCAATAACTCAGTATTCCCCTGCTATGGGGCCACTAGCCAGTGCGTGGTCTAAACTAGTGCAGCAATCGTTCTCAGAAAATTCACTCAATATGCCAGGTTCCCATGTCATCACAAGCAATAAAAAGGGGGTGCGTCTACAATGTAAATAAGTCAGTCACGATGCACAAACATCACATACAGCTCACGCAAACAACGCACACCAAAGATCACCCCCGAGTGGGATTTCCGAGATAATCCATTTCATTAAAGTGCCAAACGGGCCTTCACCAATTTTAAAGTAAAACCTCATTTCTCAAAAAGTTCAAAACACTGGTTCAGAAGAAATTATTTATCTTTAAAACTAGAAGCACATTTGAAGTTCCGTGAATTATGTTTAAAGGCCAAACATGCATTCTTACAAAACTGGGTGTCCGCCCGTCAAGAAAATGTCACAAGTGTTCGGTATAAAATAAACAGCTCCTTTCGCACTAAATAATAATTTAAAGCTTTATTATCTAATATTATTTCTAATTCATTAAAAATTTATAAAACAACAAGCAATTAATAAATTCTAAATCTAAAGGTAAGTGCAATGGGGGACCTACCTTGACTCGCAGCTCGATCGCGACAACAAGACACGCCTCGCACAGGCGCACAAGTATGCCCAAACTGAAGATCGTGGTAACGCGAGGTTACCCCGCCGACGCGCTGCAACCGCAAAGATAAACACAATACATGAACACGGACTTAAAACAAACCATATGAACAAAATCACAAAAGAACCACCTCAGCCTACTTTCAATGCATGACTTTCACCCTTCGTACTATTTAATAAGTCACTTTAAAATTTATAAAACCAAAACCGAAGAGACTCAGGATTTTACACACCCAAAGGCAATTTCAAGACCACACGCACTCAAATGAGACTTCAAAAGTGTGACATACACCATATCAACATTCTGGGAAAACTCAACTCCATTTATAGAATGCATTTTCACCATTTATGAAACTCAATAAATCATAAATAAAAAATCATGTGATAGTTTTAAAAAAAAGTCACTTGGCTTTACCTACTCAATGCACATGATGTATTCAATACCAAACGCGCAAAATATACCATTTCAAAATGCAATTCACAATACTGACACAGATTAACAACCAACTACACAATTTATTCAAACACAAACAATTGACTACACATAAACTTCCATAAAAAACGCATCCATACCATGGGGAAAAGCTACGAACCAAATGAGACACACACTAAACTCCAACAAAACCAAATTTAAACCAGAAAAATAAATTAAACAATATAGCAGATTAATCAAACAAGAAATCAAAATTGACAAATAATATTTATACTTGGAGACACCTACCTCAAAACCTTGGCAAAACTAATAACACAAGCCTGAAAACACGCCACGCTTGTTCTAATACCATAATCCTACCAAGATAAACCCTTAATGAAAAAAAGGACCTAATAAAATTAAGCAACAACAAGAATAAAACAGAGGAATAGTGAGGGTATACCGATAGGGGAATAACCTATGCTGGAAGGGGGGTTGTGCTTTAGGATGGTACGTCGGGCAGGGGGGGCGCTGCAAGGAGGAGGCAGGGTGGCGAATAGGGAGGCGCGGTGCTGCTGGACTGCAAAGGAGGTAGAGGTTGGCAATACGGGGGGAAGGTAGAACATCAGTGGACAGGGGGGTGCGGGTTTTTTGGGGTCGGCGCAGGCGGCTCGGGGTGGCGAGTAGCGCTGCAGGTCGAGGCGACTGGCGCTAGCAAGGGGGTAAGGCGGAGGCGGCTGGCAGCGGCGAGGGGAAGGGTGCGGAAGGCGCTGCAGGATCTTGAGGGCGGAGTAGCAGGTCCCGGAGGCGGTGGGAGGAGGATATTGGGTGTGGGAACCGGCCTGGAGCGCGACTGGGCGAGGTGCACAGGAAAGGCAAGGGGCCTAGAGGCTGGCGGCCGAATCGGTGTGAGGGGCTGGCGGCGATGGCGGGGCGAGCACGAAGGCGGCGCTGCGCGCAGGGCAGGTGCGGCTCGCGCTGTAGGTGAGGGGAAGGGGGGGGTGGTGGGATTAGGATAGGGTTTTATGTTTTTTTTCACTATAATGATAATAAGACCATAAATAAAAATAAAAAAATGACCATAATAAATATAATAATTATTATTATTAATAACATTAAAATAATAAATATTGATAATAATATTAATAACAATAATAACACCTAAATAATAATGAAAATACTATTAATTACTTAATATCATTATTATTATTATTTTAAAACTTAAACATTTAACATGCATTGTTTGTATAAAACATTACTTATTTTTAATTATTAGTTACTTGCACGGATACCCGGGCTAACGACGCGACTACCGCCTGCTGTGCGGTGACCGCGCATGGGTTCGAAACCCATGAAAAATATAAAAAGATGAAAATTTTAATCTGGCACCCAGCCCAAACCATGGCGCAAAGACCCGTATCCTAGTTACACTAAAATAAAAATTAAATAAAAAGTAGGGGTGTGACATCCAATTTTTAGGAAATAATTTAATTAATATAAAATAGGTAATAAATTTATTTTTATTAATATTATTATTAGTCGGGGTTAGTTTTTTAACCGATATATTCTTTAAATTTAGTTTTAATACCTTTTTTTGAATAATTTGAGTATATTGTGTGTGAATGGTTTAGATTAGAATGTGATTAAATTGACTATCTAATGTTCATTGTAGTAATAGTGTGAGCCTGGGGGAGCTATAGATGTAAATCCTAGGAGAAACTGACATGGATCAAATTTATTACCGAGGAAGTATAACATTGATGATATTTATGTTTTGTAAGAATAAGTAGAGATATTTGGGCATAAAGAAGAATAATTGTAAACCATATAAAAATAAATAAGTTCATATAAATCCTATGTTAGAATAACTTTGGAGAAACCTAATATGCATATAAATAATCATAAAGGAATGAGTCGTTGACAGTTATATCCATGTCACATATTATCCTCCTGATTGTGTTATAAGAAAATCCACAAATAATCATCAATACAATATGAATGTGAACTTATCCATGTATAAGACTTTAGATAATAAATCATATTCTATATTGTACTACATGGAAATATAATGAGTGGTTCAATGGAGATATCCATGTGGATTTTGTCTTCAAAATGGGTATAAAATAGTACACGAGGGAATAACCAACTCACTAGATATTACTTTATAATATCATAATGGGAAGAAATACATTGATGGTCATTGCTCGATGGAATTAAACTATTCAAATTGAAGATATTGTTGATGCTTATAAATTCTTTCCCTCATCGTTGTCACAAAGGGTATAATAATGGTCTATGATTAATTTCTAATGTAGAAAAGTATAATTATTGTTATTTTCATCCATGTTTTAATATTAAAAGTTGTGTGTTATTCATATCTTATTTACCACTATTTTTTATCCCCAACCACTCCTTTTGATTCCCATGGTTGTAATAAATTAACCTAAGGGTGTGTTCTTCGATGGAGGTATCTGATGTAAAAATTTCAATTATATATTTAAATTATGATCAACTTGTTTTTTAAAAATTAATAGGGAATGTTTGGTCTGATAAAGTGTTTTCTCATAAATTCGTAGATTTATCTCATTTTGGTATCCTCTTCTACTAAATTTCATATCCCTACCTTCTCTCAATTTATCTCATGTATGGTAGAATGTTGGGGATCATAGATTGAATGATATATGTTGGGATCAGGTGGAGTTTGTTGATTTATCAATGCATATGGAATGATCATCACTTAACATCATGAATGAGGTGGAATAAAATGGTCCTAGGAGGGGTTTTAATTATATTGGATTCTACGTACTAAACATGGGATGTTAATCCCTGCATGGTTTTGAATGGGATATAAAATTAAATTTATATTACCACATTAGACTATGGAAGACAATATGGATGATTCTAGGGAATATTATGTTTCCTTTTAACAATTTTTTAGATTCTCCTGCTTACATTAAATTTTCACATTCTTGAAAAAATCCAACCAAAACCCTTCCCATCTCCCTTAAATGTTTTAAATATATATATAAAAATAAACTATAATACTTCGTGTGTGATAAAAGATATTCATATGATATTACCTTGGTTATATCCCTATCTGCACTAGGCTTATATATTATTATTGATAAATAACCTTCTAAAAATTCATTCGTCAATGATTTCTTGTGTTTTCGCTCATAAAATGAACGAAATATTGATTGATTCCCCAATTTTTTATTTTGTACATTTTTTGATTGTATTCTTTTACATTGAAATCAAGGTATATATTGATTGCTGATTATACATGAAGTGGGATGGTGGAGGGTGTATGAGAAATATGATCTACTTAACATTTTTTTAGGCCAACTTCCATATTAAAGGATCCACTATATGAAGGACCATAACCATTGAACACACTTTATTGAGGAGGACACTGATTGATAGTCAAAGAGATAAACATATATACTTTTTTTATTCTATCATTTAGTAGGATCTAACCCTTATAAATTATTTTGATATATTGGCCAAAGTGAAGGATTCTATATGTATGTTCTATTAAATTAATTTAGTATATACATGGAATTTCGTGAGGGTTAGGATCATTATTTCATATAGTTATACCCAATTATTTATTTTTATATTTCTTTTTATCATGGGACTATGAATTAGTGGTAATTCTATACTTCATATAACTCAGTATATGCTTATTGGTTTTAATTAGTATTTGATGTTTTTTATTAGTTGTTGAAAACTCAATGATTACCTTTTATTATATTTTATTATTAATTAATTATTTACCATATTTTTTGTGTTATTGTTATACATTGGAAGTTATATGATAGGGTTTCTATGTTAGACACTAATTATTATATATTTAATGATATGGTGTTGTCACGTGGGGATTGCATCTGTTGGGAGGTGAGTGGAAATGGGGTTTCCCCCATATGAATATGATGTTACCTAATTTATTTGTTACTAGTAGGTGGTACCTAACCATAAATGGGAATATTTATCACAAGTATTTAAGTTTATTATATCTTTTATAAATGATTTAATGTATTAATGGTATTGTGTTAACATATAAGGGTTATGATTCTTATGGGGGTTAAATTTCACTCACTAAAAACTTTGAGTAACCTACACTTAATCACTATCACAAAATATATAAAGGTGAGTGGAGGAATCCAACTGTTTCATTTACTCGCCCTACCAATATACTCGAAATAGGTATTTATATTTCATTTCCTTCCTTATATTTCATTTTAGGAACTATTATCATCTTTTATATATATTCATGGTGAGGTGCATAGTGGATCAGGTGGGTACATTGAAAGGGATGGTGAATATGTGTAAAAATGGTTTAATGGTTACTTTTTTTTCAATTTTGACTCCTATTTCAAATTCAATCCTTTTAAGGTGATAGGGTAAATAGATATTATATATAAAAAATAATAATTCTACATCAAGAGAGAATTTAAATTAATCACAACACATAATATTTTTAAAAACATCTCCCCCAGGATGAGTTACTATTTCATCGATAGGTTTGGGATGATTTGACACATAGATTCTATAATTGTAAAGAAATGTGATTTTAAATATAGTAAATATACCAAAATACCTAATATAAACCATACCATAATGATTGATCACTAATTATTATAGTGTCTCATCTCCTAGTAGGATCTTTATAATGGAATCCCCCCAATGTTATTTATATTGAATCACACCAGAAAAATATATCTCCCAAAAATATTCTTCTTAGGTTTTTATAATAGAATACCACCAGTTCATCAATGGTCTTGCAAACCTCCAATGAAAAATTATTCAAATGATTCTACCTAATGATCCTCTAGTCATATTGGACTTGTTAATTTTCCAATATATATAGACAAACCGTATTTAAAATTAATATTATACTTCAACAAATTAAAAAATTAGAACCTGTAATCTTTATATATCTCACTAATACATCAATTATATTGAATGTATGGTCACACTTTCTTCAAAAAAAATTGGAATATTTATTCTCTAATTTTCTATTCCTAAATGATTGTACAATTTCATTCATGTGTAATTTCACTATAGATTCATGTTTTTTTCAACTTCCCAAATCATATCCCATACATATATATTATATGTCACATAAATATTATTTTATACTTTTATATTTAAACAACTCAAAAAATTTCATGTCACTAATATTTTTTTTCAAGAAATTTTTATTGTATTTGAATTAATTTACATGAACCGTATTCATTTTAGGATTTTAAAACCCTCACAGTTTCAAGTGAACTATATATCTCAAACTCAACACACTTCTTCATGAGTATCAGCTCAACTTGCAAACATACACTGTCTATTATTGTTTGAAAACACATAAATGTATCATAATTAATATCAAAATCATCATGTTAAAATATAAATAAAAACACCAAACTTCCATTCAATTCATGTATTCAAATAAAACTATAGTTTTTTTAAAATACAGTATGTTTGTTCATCCTGGATTACTTAACACATTATAATCAACGACGCCACATTACTTCTTCCTTCACAAAAAATTAAATACATTATATGAATCACATTATTAATTATGTAATGATTTATAAGGGTAAACCATAACAAAACTCTTGAGTGTGGTTTAAGAATTATTGAGACTAAAAAACATCACTTTCATCATGCTATAATGAAATCTTAGAGGAGTCGCAATATAAACATAACATGGTATCCCCTCATCAATACATAACATCCAACGGTATTTTTTATATAAAAAAGGAGAAATTATAAAAAAAAATTATATTTGATAGAATATATAAATTTCCACACTTATATTATATGAGAATGTAACACCCCAAGACATCATCATATATTTTTATTTTAATTAATGTTGATAGCTTTCATAACATGAAACCCTAAGTCTAAATGAACTATAATATAGTATATAATTATAAACTAGTTATAAAATTTTAAGGTCTTAATTTTACTAAGTAAATTATGAAAACTATGTTTATCAATTGATTAGGAAAAATTAACAATCATTTAATTGAAAAGGGGTGGCTTTTTGAAAAAAGTATTTTTCTAAAAGATGGTTTATTCTTCTTTCCTTCTAAAATTTAAAATTAATTATTAAAAAATTTATAAAACATATTTGATGAAATGATTATAATTTTTTAGTTCATCATCCAAAAATTAACTACTGGTTATTTTTTGTGATTTTTCTGAAATGTTTCATTTTTGGATGAATACTAAAAATATTATTTTAGTGAAAAATTAATTTCCATATAAATTATTTTAAATGATAAATTATTATTAAAATTAGTTTTTAAATAAAATTATTTAATTTAAATTTTAATTTAATTAATTAATGTCATTGGAATATAATTAATATTGAATTTTTATATTAAAACCTTCTATACTTATGAGAACTCTTTATTTGGAAACACACATTTTCATCACAGTTTTGGGTATAATTTTAAATTGAATTATACTAATTATTTGAAATTAATTTAGAAAAAATGATTAAATATTAGTAATATTAATAATTATTATTATCTAATAATTTGAACTTAATTTTTTACTATAATGAATAATGAAATTGGAAATAATTAATTGTCCTAGTTAAGGTAAAAACTGGTTTACAAGCAGTTGCAATATGAAGATAAAGGTAAACATTTACCTCAAACATATAAAAACCCAATTATATATATATATTTATATGTAGAAATTATAACCTATAATGAAAATTAATAACTCATTTTTTTGTTCTTCTTTAGAAAACCAATTTGGGTTTAAATGATTATTTTGAAAAATTCCATGTATGTCCTCTCCCCCACTAATAAATGGACACATCCTAGACTCCCCTTTTCGCAATTCCAAAAAAAATTGGTTCATCAAATAACTAAAACTAATAACTCATTACTCCCATTCCAAAATCTTATATCTAGTTTTTAATTATAATTCCATCCTAGGAAGGATTTTTGTGAGAAACTAAGGAAGTTGTTGGAATAAGATGTAACATTCTTAAATGATCATTTTAATTTTTTTTATTATTGAACCTCCTTAAAATATTATTAAACAATTATAATATATTAATATAATTTTATTAAATATACTAAGAAGTTATTTATTTTAGGTCATAAAAAATATCGATATCATATTCCATCAAATGGGGAATGAAATAATTGATCGTGTGTATAGCAGACTGTCGCATCACGGACAGATGTAATTTGTCTTCAATCAACCTAATTAAATTCTGTATCAAATTATGTAATTAAAATATATACATGATATTTTTAATATTTTTTTAATTTTTTAATTTTTATATCACATGTAACTTCTTATATTCTAGTCTCTTTAAAATTTGATAAATTCTCTTTAGTGTGCGGAGGGCTACCAGCTCAAGAAGCATTGTAATTTTTATCAATTAAGATATAAATGGAAAGTAATAAAGATAAATTTATCTAATATATATGATATATGTAACATTATATTTCGATGTAAGATTAAAATATCACCCACTTTCGTACCCTTTCACAAGTTAAGAAAATGGTCAGATTTGTCGTGCACATGTATGGCCTACCATCTCTATGAAGTGATGGGATCCAATCTCCATGTTCAAATTTCAAATATGATTTTTAAATTATATCTAATTAAATAATTATATTTTTAATATTAATATCATTATTGATATTATTTAATTATATAATATATATAAGAACCCAATCCTTAATGAAAAACACACATGAGAAAACATGGAAATTAACACCCGAAACAATGAAAATAACCAATTATTATTAACATATGGGTCATAAAACATTGTAAGGGGATTATATATAGTATTATAAATATATATTTAAATATATTATAAATAAATATAATTACTAACATAATAATACATTAGTTTAATTATTTTTCATTGAAAAGGAAGCATCAGGTAGTGGAATTCATCTCAATTTCTCTTCATTGAGGCATATTGTAATGTTATACACCTAAAATATTTTATAATGTCTATATAATTTCACATTTTAATTAAATTTCATGATTAGTTAATAATTCCTGGTAATTTATTTTTTGATATGAATTATTTCATCTAAGGGTATTTTAATTAAAAATTACCATGTAGTAAAGAGTTTTATAAGACAATTTCATTTAAATGTGTTATATTAATTGTTCATTGTATATGAAATTATAAAAATATTTGTCTAAATAATTTTGAAGAACATAGGTTTTAATTAAAAAATTATTATTTGGATTTAAATTTTAGAAATATAATGAATTCATTTACTAATTCTCACATTAATATTATAATCTTTGTAAGGGTTTATTTCAAAAGTTTATTTTAACTAATATTGTTTATACATAAATTTATATCAAATGAAATTATCTGATAATTTCCTAATTAACCCTTTTGATCTTATTATCCTATAGTTATTAATTAATTTTTAATTTTATAGTACCATATTTTTCTCTTCATTTCTTATAATGAATGAGGAAAGGTTTTTAATGAAATACTATAAATTTTCTCTCTTCTATAAAGAACCATATTTCATCCAAAATAATGTATTCTAATTATGTTTTAAAAATTATTTTTAGAATTCTAAATACTATTTATTCCAAATTTTTAAATTTTTTATAAAAATCTAAATTAATATTTATTTCATATTTTCAAAATAGTCATATTTGTATTTTACCAATAATGTGAAAAGAAGATTTATTTTAAAATCTACGGCCTATCAGAAATTTACCACTTTCATAGCCATTGAAGATTTTAAAGATTAATTTACATGTTAAAAAAGATATTTTCAATGAAAATTGTTTTCAAAAAATATTTTTTGAGCTTTTAATTTTAAAACTGTATTTTCACTATGAAAATTTTAGGTTCAGCAAGAATGTTTTTAAAGAAATATTTATTATATTTCATATCATTGATGACTTCAAAACTTTATTTTATATATGGTATACTGAGGATATATTGTATTAATACCATAATTATTATTTCTTTGGATGTATTATTATTAGTTTGACTAGAGAAATTATTTATATTCTATTTTACGATTAATTTTTGTAATCATTATCTTTTAATTGAAATATTCCCATTATTTTCATCATTGGACATTAAATTTCCTGAATATATATTTAATTTATCATGGATAAATTTATTACATAAAACATATATCATGTATACATATGGTATTTTACTTTTAAACTTATATTATTTACAAGGAAATTTAATGTTAGTCAACATTCCTAACTAGATACAAAAATTTGCTGATAAGGAATATTATTAATGAATTAAACCAATCAATAGATAGAAAAAGAATGATTTGGACATCCATATATGGGTGGTTATAAGTTATTGATGGACCCTAGATGATTCAAAAGACTTATGGAATGAATCATCTAGATTTCCTTAATTAAAATGGAATTTAGTGTATACCAACCATTCAGTTTAAAAGTTCTTGGGAAATGCCAGGATAGTAGCGGTATCATTATTTCTGAGATCATTACATTCAATTATTATGAATATACTTCATTACAATTTTATTATTTATTTTAAAAGATATTTTCTCATGATGTTATTTTTGGATACATTTTATTCCTATTTTTTTATTAAATGTCAGGTGTTTTCAATAATTTTTCAGTCCATATCCATTATGATTTATCTAGTCATGATAGTCAAGTAAATGATTAAATGGAATTTGTGTTCTATTATTTTCGTTTACATATTTTTTCCCCTTATCTAATAATGATATTTATGTTACTAATTAATTTTAAAGTGTGGTAAAATATTGGCATTTCAAAATTTATTCTGTCTTTTTTTACGATTATTTATATACTCATGATTTCTTCCTCTTTACATGAACCTTACCGAGCATTTGAAATCACCCTTATATTTTTATTTTTGTAGAATTCCAAGATGTGTACTATGAATTTTATTCAATGAAATTCTAGAGGTAATAATTATATTCTAAAAAATAATTATGTTTTATATTTTGTTTTAAAATTTAATATGGGAATCATGTATGTATCTAGTTTACCAAGGAAAATAAACTATTAGGTTCTTTGGGATGTGATTATTTGTATATTATTCCAATTATATGAGGAAAAAACATCTCTCAGTTACTAGGGTAGGATTCACTATACTTGGTATTAGTGGTTGTTTAGTAGAAACCTTAGGAATAAAATTTAGTAAAACATATATTTGGGATAATAACCCTATGATAGACTTTGTGGATAAGTATAGAAGATCATCCTAGTGTTTTGGTACTGTTGTTATTATGTTGTTTTTATTATAAATACATCACTATATATATACTAAAAGTAGTTTTTGTTATATAAAAAATGTAACTATGGGAAATACCTATAAAAATGTGCTTCAACGAAGACCTGAGTGTTACCTGGTACACGAGAAAGGGCCTTAATACACACCTAGTATGACACTACTAAGGGATATTCTTGGGTTAATTCACTTTTTTGTTTACAAACTATTATGATGTATTTAAATAGATGATAATAATGAATGAAATAGGTTAAACCTAATGTGTCATAGACTGAAAGTAATGTTTTGTGATTTAGATGTCTTTGGAATTATTATATCGTTTTCCCACTATGATTTTTGATACTCATTCTATTGTTTTTTGTTTTAATTAATGGATATAACCTCAAGTAAGGATGTTATCATTGTACATGAAGGATAATGTACACAACATGGGAATTAAAATTAGATTATGATAAAACTAGAAGATAGAATTATTATTCCTAATTAGTTATCTAAAAATATGATTAACAACCTATACCTTAAACAACTATTAAACTAACTAAAGAAGAGAAGGATAGATATTTCTTTGTGCTCAAGTAGTGGAGACTAAAGAGGATAGAAAGATAAATTTCCTCCATGTCAAAAATAGGGAACGAGTTACCCCTAAAAGTTCCTCAATGGATTGGGAAAATGTTTTATTTTTGTAAATGAAGGGAGTAATGAAATGAATTTAGAAAGAAAAATAAAGAGTAAAATTGTAGGAAATAAATATCATATAAGGGATAAATTTAAATATTTTTGTTTCAAATATTTGGAACCTTCAAGTTATCCGACTCTATGCCCTCTTCTAAAGGTTGGACCCTCTAATAATGAAGTACCTATGTTGAAATTAAATTAATGAAGAATTTACGTATTGGTATTAATGAATTAAATTTTATATATTCTTTTTACCAATGGTAATTTGGTTATAAGGATTATGAAACATATATGGTTTGTGTTAATTTTTTGAAGAATATATATCATTATTGACTTAATATTTATGGATACCATCATGGGTTTACAAGATTTAGGTTGATCATAAGGTCAAAGACTTAAATCACCATTTTGAAAAATTGTGATATATGAATACTACATGATTACGGATATTTTTGGAAAACATTTATCGGAATACAACCCGTTTCATTAGTATATTAAAAAACAATTGAGGAAGAATTCATTTGAATTTATTAGACTTAATGTTCATGGAGAAGGCCACAGTTCTTGAACATACAACTAAATTAGAATAATGGTTTAATGAAAAACACTTGACTAAATAATTATCAGGTTAATATGTCATTTTTTTATTTAAATTATTTGATAAATAAATATTAATGATGAACTAATGGTTTTAATAATTAGGTTTAGAGATTAATTTATTATATTAGATAACTTGTACTAACTATATTGGTTTTGGAAAAGTATTTACAAATAGATGGAAATACTTGTCACTCTTTTATTAATCCTACAATTCGTTAATAGTTTATTCTAGTGAATTTTCATAAAAAAATTAGTTTTGGGTATTCATTTTATTATGTAAGATAAGAGGTAGAAATTTATAGACGCAAAACCAATAGGTTAAATCTTTCCTGTAAAATATAAATATATCAATTATTTTTCATTATGTTCATAAACATTATAAGAATTACTCAACATTAAAAATGGTTTTCCAAAACAAAAATGTTTTCATGTTACCATAATATATGATGAATCAAATGGAATTTTAAATCATCATATATTCATGATTTTTAGGTCCTTAAAATTCTATTGATCATTCACTTTCTCATAATTAATGATATCAATCAACCTTTATAAGGATTTACGCATTCCTTTCATTCCCATATATTCAAATTACACCAATGGTATGCCACATAGAAACATATTAATGGGTTATTAAATAAGACATTTTTACTTTCCTTTCACTATTATTAATAAGATATTATATTAACCCTTTTTACAATGTGTGTTTTTAATAAAGGAAATTTTTAAATATCGAACCCCTAATTTCAAAGGTGAAGATCAAATTAGGAGGAAAAAAATTATTAAATCTAGAAATAATATAACACCGTAAAATTAAAAAAAGAAAATTTTATTTGATAAAATATGTGAAACAAAAAACCAATAATAGATATGAATGTAACACCCTATGACTTTATGATATATTTCTTTTTAAATATATTTAATGTTTTCAATAGCATGTGGAACATGATACCCAAATTCTATATGAACCATTAAAGAGTATACCATTATAACCTATATATAGAAAATATTTTTATGAATTGTAGTAACTAAATTATGAAAATTATCTTTCTAATTTTTTACAACTAAAATAATAATCATATAAATTAAAATGGAGATGTTTATTTTTCAAAAAAACATTTTTGAAAACTATTTCTTAATGTCTTTTTGCAACATAATTAAAAATTAATTTTAAAATAATTTATAAAAAATATTTGATAAAATGATCTTAAATTTTGGAATCATGATTTAAAAATTATCTTAGGGTTATTTTTAGAGAATTTTTGTAAATATTTTTTTATTTGGATGAATAGTGAAAAATACTAATTTTTTGGGAAAAGTACATTTTGATTTGTGTTATTTAAATAATTAAATTACATTTTAAATATGTTTTAAATTTTAAATAGTAAAATTATATTACATATTTAAAACTTTACACCATTTTAATCTATTTCATATTGAAATATGATATAAAAACCTAAATTTATTCCATTTTAATCAATTTCATATTGAAATTTGAATTTAAAACCTTCTATACTAATGAGAATTGTCCCTTTGGAAACCCTCTTGTTAATCGTGTCTATGAGTGTAATTAAATATTGGACTTTTCAATATATGATAATTTAATTTTTAAAAATAGGTTAAATAAGTTTTATTGTAATAATTTATATTATTTAATAAGTTAAAAAAATCACAAAAATGAATAATGAAATTAGTAAAAATTAATGACCAAAGTTAAGGTAAAAATGAGTTTACCAAGGGTAAAACAAAAAAGATAAGGGTTTAAAATGGACAAAAAATTTACTAAAACCCGTTTTATGGAAATATATATACCATATAAACTATAATGCTCTAGAATTACCCATTTTTAGGATTTTTAATTATAAAAATATGGGTGTAATTGATTATTTTAAAAAATTACATGTTTGTCATCTCTCCCATGTATAAAAGTTTTCCCTCTATCCTCCCATATTCACATTTACAAATCCATTTGGATTTAACAATACTTATTAAACTCATGTCTGTAGTCGACTAATAATATCCTAGAGCCCTTGGATTGATTATAAAGACAACGTCTGAATGTTTTGGGGGGAAAACCTAAAGAAGGTGTCTAAAAAGAGCTAACATTATAAAAGAGGGTTTTTATTTTGTTTTGTATTCCATATCCTTAAAATATAATTATAAATGATTATATAATTATCTCATTATCTTAAATATAATTTTATTTAATTATGTTATGTTAATGACCTATATCCAACTTATATTCCATCAAATGGGAAATGGAACCATCCATCGTTTGTACGGAAGAGTACCGCCTCACGAATCGATGTTATTCATTTTCCATCTCCACCATTAAAGTTATAATATATTGATGGATTTAATAAATATATGATATTAATTATATTATTATAATTATAGAATTATAATATCACATATACATTCTCACATTCCATTCTGTTTAAAACATGATAATGTCGCTCATGTGCACGGTGGACTAGCACCTCCTAAAGCAATGTGATTCATTTTTTCACTTAAGATTTACATAAAAAGTAATAAACATACATTTAATGAATATATGTGATATATGTTACATGATATTTATTATTTACTATTAATATATTACCATCTTCAATATCCTTTCACCCATTTTTCAAATGATAACGTTACCCACACATACATATGGTCTACTATCACCATGAAGAGATGTGATCGATTATACATGATGAAATTTCCAAAATGATTTAAAAAAATTATCTACCACTAAAAATGATATTAATAATATTTATATCATTCCGAAGATGAAAAAACTATGTAATATGATCAAGAACTGAAATATTCAAGAAAAAACATGCATGAGAAAACGAGGAAATTAATCATTGAAACCCTAAAAAATGATATATTATTAACAAAAAAGTTGTAAAATGTAATAAAGTGATCATATATTTTATTACAAATATGGATATGGTTCTTTAATGAATTAAAAACATTCCTAAAAGAATAATATTTGAGGTTAAATCATGTTCAACCAAAAGTAATCATGAGGTATGATACTTTATCTTAATTTATCTTTATTGAGTCATATTGTATTTTTATGCACCTAATTAATTTAATATAGTGGATATACATCCCATTTTTAATTTAAAATCTTGAATAAAAAAATAATAATTTAATTTTATGTTTTGATAGGAATTATTTCATCTACGGTATTTGACATGAAAATTACAAAGTAGTAATGAATTTTATAAATAAATTTTTTTCATTGGGTTATATAATTTATTAATTTTCAATCAAATTATAATATTCTATGTGAAAATAATTTTTACTGTAATATTTTATTAATAAAATGGTTTTATGTTGATTTAAATTTTATACCCAAAATTTATTCATTGACTACTTTTCACTAGATGTTTTTTATCCTTGTAATAGTTAATTTCACAATCTAATTTTAATTAGGATTATTTATAATTCAATTTATATTGAATGATATTATTTGATAATTTTATAAAATAACCCTTTAATTTTATTCATATATGGTTATTCATGATTTATTAAAGAAATTGTAGCATAATATTCTCTTTGGAACTGAAAATAATTGAGAATTTATTTAATGAAATACGATACCATTTATCTCTTCAGTTTAAAATCATTCTTCCATAAAATATATATTCTAAAATGTTATAAAAAAATTTCTTAGTTATTAAATTTATTTTCCAAATAAATTATAAAAATGTATAAATTTTTAAAATTAAAATTGAAACGACTCTTCATATTGTTTTCTAAATAAGGACTCGTCGGATTTTACTGAAATTTTGAACAGAATATATGTTTTAATTTTTATAGCATGTATGGAATTTCCTACCATAATGAAAAATTAATTTTTATAATCTTAAATTATATGTTTAAAATGTTATTTTTCATGAAAATTAATTTCAAATTAGTTTTTAGAACTTTTATTTAAATAAAATATATTTAAGGTGACAATGTTATTTCTTCCAAAACAAATTTTAATGATATTTTTTTTGAATTTATATACATCAGCAATATCAACCCTTGATTTTTCTTGTGATATACTATGTATATTTTATATTGATATCATTCCTATTATTTCTATGGATTCTTTATGATCAGTTTGACCCAGGAATGCATTGATATTCACAATATTGATTTATTTTTATAAAAGAAATGTGTTCCCTTTGAAATATTAATTTTTTTCAACAATGGACATTACATTTCACAAAAAATGAATCTTATTTATTATGGATATATTTATTATATAAAACATAAATCATTTATACATATTTTATTTTTCTTTGAATGTTATAGGATTTACTAGAGAAATTATTTCAAATCTATATTCCTTAATTGATTCAAAAAATGTTATAAATAATATTTTTCATGAATTAAATCGATTATTAGATATAATAAGAATGAATTAGACATGAAAATATGGGTTTGGATTTTTTATAGATAGCACCTTTTTTAAATTTTAATCTCAGTATACGAATCACTTGGATAGTATTTGTTAAATGGTTTGGGTTTTATACCCACCCCATAGATTAACACTTTCTTGTGAATGGTCTTGATAATAGAGATATCATGATGCCTAAGATCATGAAATTCAATAATTAATCATTTCAATTCATTATGAATTTGATTATTATTATCCAAGATATTTTTATAATGATATTATCACTAGATTAATTTCAATACCATTTTATTGATTACATGGAATGTTTTGTTAATTTTTTACCTCTCCATATTGATAATGCCTTATAAGATAAAGATAGTCATGTTATTAATGAAATAGAATTTTTTTAGATATTTATCTTTATATAGAATTTATTAGATATCTAATCAGGACATTTATGTTATTGATTAAATGAAATTAATTTTTAGAGATTCTCTTTACCATATTGATTATTCATTATTAATTATTATTCATTTACTCATGATAGATTTTCCTTTGTGTAACCCTTACTGTGAATTTGGTCTCACCATTAATTTTTTTTCCTTTCCCAGGAATCTTGGATATTAAATGTGAATTTTATTTAAGGATTTTATAGAGGGAGTAATGATATTTTTTAAAGAATTTATGTCATAATTTATGTTTCCTAATATAATATGGGAATCAGGTATATATCTAGTTTAGAGGGGATACTGAAATATTCAGTCTATTTTTATTTTATTCCTTGTACCATATGAAAATGTTATATAGTAGAAACTGGCTCCTAGTTACTAGGTTCAATTTCATTACATGTAAAGACCTCGACCTTAGTATCCTAGAGTCGGTGCCTAGCTTTATTACATTAGTATAATAAATAAAGAAATAGAATCCAAAAGAACCAAATAGTTTCGTATCTTTGGAAAAATAGATAAAAATATTATAATTATATCACAATATGAAATTAAATAAAATATATTAACTCCCTTGGATAGACCACTATAATCATATATTATCCATCCAAGTCATTCATAATATATATCTTCGCATCCTGTGGAAAAATAAAATATAAGAAATGAGTGAGCTGAAATTATCAGTAAGGGTAAACATGCAACAAATTATATCACAAATAATAATTATAAATATGTCAAGGTGAATAACTAAAAACACATTCCATTAAATCATAATCTTGAGAAAAATATGGCAGGAATAAAAGTTGATCAAATTACACCATAAAAATAACCAAAGGAAAATGATACTTACCCATGGATATTCTACTATTTGAATAAATATGTGGATTATCATTAAATAATATCATAATGAGGGAATTAATAATGTGTAATATCATAAATATATCATCAAGTACTAAGCCAAAAAGTTTATATAAATGGTTATGGCCTTAGATGAAACCTCTTCCAGTTTGTCTCGTGAGACCTACTGGTGAATTGAAGGGCTATAGTAGGCCCCTCCTGACGCATACTAAGTCCATTTCATTACCAGTATAAAAGGGGTGAAGCATAATCAATATCTAAATTCATAATTAATCAAGATTATAAAATGTAAATAAATTTCCTTATCAACAAACAAAATCATTAACTATACCGAGTAATGTGGATAATGGTGTCAATATAGTAAACCCCTATAAAAATGATAATAAATAATTCAATAAAATATTATAGATAGAATCTCAAGATATCAACCTCAATTAAACATGATATTAAATATATGGTTTTGACATAGATGAAAATACTCATACAAAATCATTGAAAATTTCTTTATAGAAAAACTCATTATACTTTGGAATCGTTTATTTGAGAAGCCACACAAATATAAAATATAAAATTATAATTGTAAATAAAATTGTAAAATATAAAGGAATCAATAATACATTAAGGCATCCTGAAATTGGAAAAATTGATGATTCCAAATAATATTAGAAAAATATATTTTTTTAATTTTTTTTTAAAAAACATAAATATTTACAAAAGTATATTTAAAAGAACATGTGAGAATCGTATACCCTTTAAAAGTAGTAATTATAAAATAAAACAACATAAAACCACAATGATAAGGGTATTAATGATATTATATATCAAAGTAGATTATACATAAACCACACACAATGAATAAGTGGTGATTAGGGCATACCTCATAGGAATAAAAGTAAGATGAGAATACTCTTACCCTATATCCAAAAGCGTTCTGAAAAAGTACTTAATATCCTAGATAATAGAATTATATTAATTAATTTCTTAACTAAAATCCAATTAAACATATATTTAATTTATTATAATTTTACTAAGTTTATTTATCGAAACTCTTGTGAGTTATAATGATTATTTTTTTTTCTCTAAGAGCATTCGTTTCTTGGTTTTATGGACGATTCCCATCTGTATAATTATGGGAGTTCTTGTAAAATAGGAAATAACTTCCCTAGAAGATAAATTATTTAGTATTAATGAACAAATATAATTTTATATGGTATCATATATCATTTTTTATATGGTATGAATATGATTCATTAGATAAAATGTTAATGAAAATTTCTTAATTTATTTTGTCTGTTTTTATGAACATCATGAACTAGTATCGTTTTATTAATTATTATAGTTATAAATTTTTTCCAATATATGATATAACTTATAATATTTATATTAAAATATTAGTAACCAATAAATATGTTTTATTAATATAATTTATGGATAAAATGTAAAACCAAAACTCGTTATCTATGAAGGTGGGGAATCAACACCTCATAGGCGATGTTTTCATTTTTAGAATAAAATAAGAATACAAGAGAAAAAATGATGGATATTCAATAAAAATAATAAAATTATAGTATATTTATGGTAATGGGGATACCATGAAACTTTTTATAGGGCTGTTTATGGATATATAAGAAAATGATATAAATTAAATGAGAAAGAGGGGGGTTTACCACTTGAGTGTCATCTCTTTGAGAACCTCCTTAAGAAAATTAAAATTTGTATTTTGTTGAATCAAAAAAGAAAATAATGTGGGGAAGTGTTTTATGATAACAATTGTTTAAAATATAATCAATCTCAAAATATATTCATGTGTTATTTGAATTGGTGGTGAGGGGTTGTATTTATAGTGGTGGAGAGGGGTTTTTTGATTCTTTTGTTTATTAGTTTATTATTTTGAATCAAAACAATCAATAGAATTGATTATTGATACTAAATACAATAATTGGATCTTGTGGTTTATATATAATGGCCTTTTAAATCAAAAATTACTCAACCACGACTCAAAAATTCATTTATTTACTTATAATTTTAAAGACCATAAATTATCTTCCTTCACTATTCACCAAAACATCAACTATTTTAGAAAAATCTGAAAAAATCACCCTATCAATTTTTTAGTATTTAGAATTATGAAAATTGTAAAACATTTTATAAAATAACATTATAAATATGAGAAATTTATATTTTTAATAAAATCATAATTTATTTGAAAAATACAATTTTTAATATTATAATAGACTTTACGACAATTTGATAAATTAATTTTACTATCATATAATTTTATTATAATTATAATAAAATAAAATATTAATTTATGAATATATTTTAAGAAAATATTTTTTCAAAAATAATTATATTAATAATAAAATTTTAAATAAACATTTATGTTTCATAGAAATAGATATAATTAATTTATCACTATTAAAACTTTTATGTACTTATTAAATTATATAAATATATCACATTCTCAGTTATGAGATACCTAAATATTACTTATACTTTCATAGGTTAAATTATTATTTTAATTACAACATTATTATTTCTAACAGTCACATCGTTATTACAATGGTGATGTTAATAATTAGTATTATGTCGTGGTTTGTTTAAGGTCAGTGTTTCATGGAACACAAGTTATTGAAGATTTCAAATTTAGAGGATGCATACCATAAAATCTTTGGGTGTTACATTTTCCCATCCACAATTTCTTTTCCAAAAAGATTCCATAATCTCACCTCATATAAAGATTTGGTTTTTTCTTCATCATAATTTCTTATTTTCACCATGTCACCTCTTCAATTTTATGATTTTTTTAAAGTACCTTTACCAACCAATCCATCTAATTCCTCAAAATCTATTCTCTGTGTTTTAAAATCTATATTAGATATTAACATTAGGATAAATCAGGTTTCAATTCTATTTCTTAAAAAGTGAGAACATGTATTGGGTCTATCAAGTACTTCCTTAACAACAATATGTGGAACAGATAATTTACATTAGAATGGCTAGGTGGCATTGTAAAAAAAATCCATAGATCAAGTTCACTTTATAATTTAAAAACTTCTAATATACCTCATGCTCAGTTTCCTTTTTTTACCGAACCTTATGACACCCTTCCATATAGATAATTTCCAAAAAACATGATCCCCACTTGAAACTCTATATCCTTTCTCTGTATTTTAGCATAATATTTTTTCGACTTTGAACTAATTTTATAGGGGTTTTAATCGTCTTTATCTTTGATATTGTTTCATTAATACGTTTTTGGACAATAATGTTCCTTTCACAAACTTCATACCAATAAGTATTTGTAAGAAATCTGTTCCTATATAATGCTTTCTATAGTTCCATTTTAGTAATTGAATGGAATCTATTGTTATTGGAAAATTATATGAAAGTAAAATAAGGATCCCACATACCTTGAAATAAAAGTGGGAAAGATCTTAGCATGTATTATAATGTTTGAATAGTCCTTTCAGACTGTCCTTCGGTTTGAGGGCGATAATAAGTACTCAAATAAATCTCGGTAACCAGAGCCTTCTGAATAATTTTTCAGAATTATGATGTAAAATGGTGATCTATATCAGGCATAATAGATATAGGTGCACCATGAAGTAAAAAAAATTCATTAATATAGAGTCATTAAAGGCTCCCATTGTAAAACATCCACTACAGTGATGAAATGTGTGTATTTGGTAATTCGATCAATAAATACCCATATTGTGTCATTCTTTTAGGGAGACATTAGTAATAAAGTGACAGAATACATAGAAATATCATCCCATTAGCATATAGAAATAGTTATATGATGCATTTATTATCTAGGATGTTTTCTTTTTTTTCCTTCACCTATTGAAAAACTAAACACCATGATACATATTTAGTAATTTTCCACTTCATATTATTCCACCAAAAATGATCCTCCAAATCTCTATATATCTTAGTACTACCAGTGTTTATTGAGAAATTCAAGCTATGGGAAACATCCAGTAAATCAAATTGCTTCTGAGGTAGATAGAAAACGTAAATCCTCATCCAAAATTTCAAAATTCCATATTTATATATGAATTCTACTTATTTCTCTTCATTCATAATTTTAATTATCTTTTAAAAATTAAGATCCTCAAACTGATAAAGTTTTACCCTTTCCAATAAATATGGTTTGAAAACCATTTGAAAAAGTAGTTATGTTTCACATTCCTTGATTATTCTATTATCTATATTTAATATATCCATGTACACATGATCCTATTAAATCCAAATTTTGTTCAAAACTCCATGATCCTTCCAACATAATGTATCTGCTACCTTATTTTCCATCCTGTGGTGGTAGTTTATTGGATAATAATAATACTTGAGTAACTTGATTCGTCACATTTTCCTCTTGTTGAGTTATTTATGTGAAAATATATATTTAAAACTATTTTAATCCGTATATATCTTAAATTTTTTACCATAGATATTGTGTATTCATACCTTCATAGAAGACATTACAGTTTCTAACTCAAAATCATGAGTTGGATAGTTCAATTCGTGAGTTTTTAACTACCTTAACACATAGGCAATAACTCTATCATTCTACATAAGGATACAACCAATTCCATTTCTCAATGAAAAACTGTAAATCACAAATCCACCATTTTTATGGTATAGTAAAGATCAAATCATTCACTAATATCCTCTTAAATTATTCAAAGAATTTAAAACATCCCACTTTCCCAATTAACCTAACCATTTATGATTAATCATAGTTAACAGGTTAGCTAATCGGGAAATATTTTGATTAAATCACTGATATTAACCTGATAAATTAGTGAAACTACATAATTTAGTTATTTTTGTTGGATTAGGACATTTCTAGACTTCCTTTTTCTTCACAAGATCAACTAAGATTCTATCCTTGAAGACAATATATCTAGAAAAATAACTATTTGAAGCTATAATTCAAACATTCTAAACATATCATATAACTCTTTTCTTCTAATATTTTCTTAAACGAAATAAGTCAAGGTGAATAACTAAAAAACATGCCATTAATACATAATCATGAGTATAATATGGCTTGAATAAAAGCGGATCAAATTACCCAATATAAATAATCACATGAAATTGATACATACCCTTGGATATTCTATTAGTTCAATGATCACGTGGATTTTCAAAAATAATCTCATAATTATGGAATTTATAATTCGAGAAATTATAAGTACACCATCAAGGCCATTGCCAAGAATTCTACATAAATGGGTAAGGCCTTGGCCAAAACCTGGTCTAGTATGTCTCATGAGGCCTATCAATTCATCAAAGGGATATAATAGGCCTCTCACAACACATACTAAAACCAATGAATTCATTATATTAATAGGGTGAAACATAGTCAATATATTCATTCATATTGAAACTGGCAGATGAAATGTAAATAATTTCCCTAATCCGTATATGTAATCATTAACTATCTAGAGTAAAATGTTGAATGGATTCAATATAGTATATCCCTAGTAAATATGATCATAAACCATTTGAAAAAAATATTGTAGATGGTATTATAAGAGATAAAACTCAATTACAAATAATATTCAAGAGAGGTTTATGACATAAATTATAATACTCTAACAAAATCATAGAAAATATCATGATATAAATACCCACTTTTACATTGGAATTGTTTATTTAAAACCCTCGCAATTATAAAAGGAAATATTCTCAATGAAAATAACCTTATAAACATGAAATAAATTCCTGAAAAATTTAAGGTGTCATGAAAGAGGGAAAATTATCTCATTTTATATATGTTTTAAAAGAAATATTTCTTTTAAATTTGGAAAAAAATAATCATTTAAAAAAGAATTTTTAAAATAATGTGTGAGCGTCATATACCCAAAAAAACTAATAATTATTAAATGAAAAAACGTAATAACATGAAGTTAATGTTATTCATGATACTATATATCAAATGGGAGTATGAATTTACTACACACAAGGAATAATTTGTCAATAATTAATATCTCAAAAAAAAGTGAGACAAGAAAACCCTTATTTAATAGTTGAAGGTGTTCTTTAGTTTTATGTAATATCATAGATAATCAAATTAGATTCAAAATTTACTTAATTTAGAAAACTTTATTCTTATATTTTATTTATTATGATTTTATTAGGTTCATTTTTTTCCATTCCAATGAGTTATATTGATTGTTCTAATTGTTCGAGGAGCATACATTTTATAGTTTTATGGACGGTTCCCTTCTGTATAATTATGAGATTTCATGTCAAATGGAAATAACTTCTGTAAAAGTGAAATTATATAGTATTAATGAACCTAAATAATTTTAAATTTTATCATATATCATATTTTATATGGTATAAGCATGATTCATTTGATAAAATGTTGAAGAAAATATATTATTTTATTTTTGTAGTTTTTACCACCATCATGAACTAGAATGGTTTTATTAATTATTATTCTTATATATTGGTCCAAATAAATGATATAACTTATAATATTTATATTAAAATATTATTAAACCATAATAATGTTTTTAGTAATTTACCTCAATGTGGAAATGAAAAAAAAAAGAAAACTCATCATCCCTGAAGGTGGTAAATCGACACCTCACGAGTGATGTTTTTATTTTTAAAATAGAAGAAGAATAGAGGAGACATGATAACAGATATTAAATTAAAATAATAAAATTATAGTATATATATTATACTAGAGTTACCATTTCAATTTGTATATCATAGGTTATGGAAGGAGAAGAAAACAAAATAAATTAAAAGAAAATGAGGAAGGGTTTTACCTCTTAATATTGACTCCTTGAGAAACTCTTTAAGGTACATGGAAAGGTTATTATGGTGATACCAGAAAAACCATAACATGGAAAAGAGTTTTTCAAGAAGAATTTGGAATAACATAATCAATATTTAAATATTATATGATGTGAGGATATGGGGTGGTATTTATAGTGGAGTAGAGGCATGGTTTTTTATCATTTTATTCATTAGTTTAATATTTTTCTCAATACTATCAATAGTATTGATTCCTGTGAATAAATAATGTAAATGGGGCATGTGATTTATATATAATGACCACTTACAACATCCTTGACTCAAACATGACTCAAAAATTCATTTATTTATGTATAATTTTAAATACCTTAAATTATTTTTTTTACTATTCCCCAAAAAATTAACTCTTTTAGAAAAATCCAAAAAATTTACCCCAACCATTTTTTAACCTTTAGATTTCATGATCGATTTCATTTTATAAATGAAATTTTTTAAATGTGAAATTTTTTTGTTTTAAATAAAATCAAAATTTATTCATAAAATTATGATTTTAATTATACAAATGATTTTACAACACGTTGAAAATTTTATTACGGTCTCATAAAATTATATTACATTCATAATGAAACAAAATTTTAATTTATTAATCTATATTATGAAAAAAAATTCCATTTAAATTATTATATAAATTTTATAATTGTAAAAAAACATTTAGGTTTCACAAAAATTCCAACACATAATTTATCATTTTTAAGAAATATATTTACTTATAACATGATATAAATATATCATATTTGAATTTATGTGATACCTAAATTTTTATTATACTCCCATTGGTGATGTTATTCTTCTAATAGCTAGATTACTTTTTCTAATAGTCAGATCTCTATTTCAACCATTATTTAAAAATTTATTTTTATATCATGGTTCGTTTAATTTAGTGTTACATAAAATGTAAGATATCAAGTATTTTAAATTTATAAGAGACATGCCATAAAATATTAAGTTGTTAAATTATAGTTTCATCTAAAAAAAACTCCTGATATACCCCCATTTTATGTTCTTCTCATGAGAGGAAAATGGTAAAGGTCAAGGTATTTATTTAGTACTTCCATTGGCGATGATCTCCAATATTCATGGACAACCACATTTGGAACTTACTCTAACTCAATACGCACATCTACACAATATAATATACACACGCACACTTTTACAGATGCAACAGTGAAAAACACCATCATCACCTCTCAAAACGTGTCTTCCTTTGAAAATTTATTCATACGCTTTACATGGAAAAAAATATATCCATCCATCATTTTCATGAGATAAAGAAATTCATGGAGATAATTTATCATAACAGTCATAGGATTCAAGATACAAACTTATGTCTTATAACATAAAACATTACTAAAATTAGTATATTAATATTGAGAATTTCAGGATCACATTTTATCATCTTTATGGAAATCATAAGCTTGGTTGGATCCCAGTGGGTCAATGATGTAATCATGTGTATGAGAAACCATCAAGTTAGGGTTGAGGTTTAATATTGTGTAAATTAATATTGGATGTATTAGATTATATTGATCATATAACCCATGATCCTTATGTATGTTTTTAAATAAGGATACTTTATTCGCACAATACATGATCTCACATTGAAAATGTAGTTTTTTTTCTATTTCTAATAAATAGAGTGTGAATTCAATTATTGTCTGATGTATAGACACCCAATCCTATTTCACATATCATTAAATGATTTTAAAAATAATTATCTATTAATTACAATCCAAATATCCTGATACCTCCTGACATTGTAATACTTGGTTCATAAGAGATTAAAGATACACTAAAATAAAACTTATTCATTTTATTCTCTGTAATAATCTCCAAAATAATTTCTATCCACTAAACTAAATGGGATAACTTAGGGAATATATAGACAAAATGAGTGATCTAATTATCACATAATGGAGAAAAACATTATAAGGAATTATAACATGTCATTTAAAGGTATAACATTATATCATAAAAGAGACGACACATAAGCAATCACATAAATAAATAACATAATTAAATTAGTTTCATAAGATCATTGTATCATTGAAAAAATTTTAGAAACAAAAAACATGTCATAAACATGAGTCTTGGAAAACTGCATATATAATATAACAAGGTGGATGAAGTCCTATAACAAATTTGGTTTACTCCCTAATCCTATGAAAGAATCCTGATGATATTAAAGCATTACACAATGCGTTGGAGAATTATCTGAGTTCACTAGCCATAAAATATTAATTATATATGTGTATGATATAAATTAAATCCATAATAATGATTAACATAACAATTACAGATGGAAATAAAATGTTTTTGATAATCTTTTTTCACATCATAATAAAAGTACCTTTCATATTCAAGGTGTTTGAGAAATGATCAGAAGGTATGTATTTCCCCATTAGAGGAATGGATAATAATATAGGTTTATGTTAAAGATATATGTAAAGACTCAGAAATTTCAAGGAATTTTTTTTTCTTAATTTATTTTGAATTTTACGAGTCTTCAGTTTTTGACAGTGCCTGATTCTGAGGCCCGGTGTGCCAAGAATCAATTTCTCAAGTTTTGTTCGGGTACGTTCAGTAAATGTACGAGAAGGTTTTTCTATCTTTTGAACCAGTGCTCGGAATTGAAATCCAAGGACACCGATGAACTTGTAGCGTCGGTATACGTTTAAGGGGACCTTTACTGCAGTTGCATTTGGATGGGAGGAGAAGTTTTATTTTGGGGTTTCTTAATAATTTTAATAATTTGTTGTGTAACACAAATTATTTAATGTGGTGGTTATTTCCTCTAAAGGGAAGTTAGAGGTGGGTCCCACACCCCATAGAACTTCCCTTGGGAGGATCTAATTAAGGGTGGGGCCCACACGAGCCCCCAAACATTCAACTCCTTCATTAAATCCATTAAACCCTCTTTTAACATATGGACATACACTTAAATGTGGAGCCTCTCTATCTCCCTCCCATTAAAGTTTCCAACACAAATTCCTTAATTAATCTAATTGTCATTTTGAATTAATTTGAAATACATGGAAATGTTATATTTTGGGAGGGCCTTATTATTATATTGGCTTGGAAATTATTGGTGGGTGAAATTTTGGAGAACTAAGGAGAGGAGGAGGTTTGTTCATCCAGTGAGGAATGTGAAGATGATGAAGAACAGAGTTCTCTCCACTAAGAACATCATCCTTTCTTCTTTCGCTGCTTCAAGGGTGAAGACATCACCGTGAGGAACGTTGACTACGCTTCCTCCTCGGACGCACCCCAACGTCGTCTTTGAATCCTCTTTCCACGGCTCGATGACGTGCACCGTCATATTTGAGGAAGGGGTATATTGTGTAATGTTTTATATGTAATTTATACCCTCGAACATGGGAGATTATTTTTTGGGTGATTGTTTGAACCACTAACGAGGTGGGTACGGGCTAACGAACATGTCCGGACCCACCGCCAACTTGTTTGTGATGCGTGATTTGTTGGGTGAAGGGTGAACGGAAGGGAAATGACATTTTAGGACCGTTGCAGTGTAGAGAAAAACCCAAGAGGGTTGCATTCACATATGGGAGCTAAAATGGACCACCGAAATGATTCTGGTGGCCTGTAGATAATCGCGGTGGGGCGGGTCGCTGGCCCGGCGGCGCCGACGAACGGAGGCGGCGGCTGGCACCGGTCAACCGCCTAGGGGCAGAAGCACCCTAGCGCGCTTCCAGCGGAAGACCACCACAGTGGTGGTGGAACTGAACCCGCGCCACGTGGGTTCCGCGAAGGCTGGGCTGTGCCAGTTTGGCGTCGCCGTTACGAAGAACCGGCGGAGGCCTGCCCCCCGCTCGGCTAGCCTGGCCGAGTCACAGCCAGCCACCGGGATGAATCACTTGCACGTGGGCCGGGCCGCCTACCACACTAGCCGGTCTGCCCTTGCGCGGCCGGGCTGCAACTGCCGGGTCGGACCTGGTTCGGGCTGACCTATGGTGGGTTCGGCCGGGTCAGACCTGGCCCAGACCCCCCTCTACGGATCATTTTCGGTCAGTCGCCCATAACATGAGGTACTGACCTCTGATCGATACACCGTCAGTTGCGTATAATTCCTTGGATCGAGATGGTCGTTTCAATATATTACTCTCAAGGTTTTGGCAAATTTTGGGTATGGCCAGGTTGGTTCGAACCAGAAACCAACCGGGCCCTCAGAGCGGAAACACTTATAACTTACGAACCAGACGTCTGATTGACATTCCGTCAACTACGTTGGTTTAATTTTCATGAGATGGTTCTTCTTTCATACTTAACTCGAGGTTCAAATGCAGTTGGTGTATGGTCGGGTTGGTTTTACCTTAAAAACCAACCGCGCCCCTATAATGGAAAAGCCAATAACTCTCATACCAGACGTCCGTTTGACGAACCGTCGGTGGAGTTGGTAATCTCGTTGAGAAACTATCCATTTGAGCATACCCCATGGGATTCTGGGGTACTTTTGAGATACGGTCGAGTTGGTTTGTACATGAAACCAACCGGGCCCCCGGGACAAAAAGGCTAATAACTCACAGACCGAGCATCCAATTGACGCACCGTCTATTGCGTTGAGACCCCTATGACGTGGCAGAACTTTGAGATACTTCTTTGTGGGACTTCATGAAATTTGTAGTATCGACCAGTATCTCGTGGATCGGATCCCCCCAAAGACGAGTATACAAAGTACGGAGACCTAGTAGCTGACTAAGACCTGATGACTTCTTGTCCAATTCGTTTCAGAGTGACTTGACTAGCCTAGTGGGGAGCACTACAGTGTGAGGATGCAAGCCCATGGCAGAGGAGTGCTACTATGTGAAGCGGAAGACCCGCGGTACTCGACAGGAGGAGTACCTTTGTCGGCTATCAGGGGGAGCGCTACTGTTTGAGGTGGCAGACCCCTTGCGGGGAGCGCTACTGTGTGAGGCGGCAGACCCGCGGTACTCGACAGGAGGAGTACATCAGTAGTCTAAGGTTAGTGAGTAGAACCTCGAAGTCGCGATAGGACTATTTTTCTTGAGAGAGGAGGAGTTATCTAGTAGTCGTGGTTTCGACATCATGAATAAAATCTTGGTTTGAGCTTAGTCAATGACCTCTGTGTTTTCCTCATGATTGAGATGGGTTAATTGATAACTTAGGTATATGTATGGGAATATACCTAAGTAATGGTTATCCATTGAAATCATACTTTGTGGTTATCCAAGTTGGTTTTTGTGTGACCTAGAGGGTCTTGGGGTCTTTATTGAGTATTGTTATACTCACCCCTACATGACCTAGGCTTTCACCTCATTATGTTGGATGTAGATGACGGACAGCACAGACCGAGGCAGATACTACGAAGTCTGGATGGTACTAGTGGTAGACCTCATGACGGGACGGTATCTGGAGGGGTCGGAAGGGAATGGGGAAATGAGGAGGATTTCTGTACATACCCTTCAAGTAGGATCTATGGTGGAAGATTCAGGAGCTGCTAGACACCATCCAGTTGTATTTCTTTTTCAGTTGTACTTTCTTTCAGTTGTAGCTATAACTTTTTGTTGGGCTTGTATTGCAGAATCTATTGTAATTTCAACATAATTGTTATATAGATTTACTTAGTGTTTTCTTCTTCTTGTACTCTGGTGGTGTGTGTTAAGTTTTATAAAGGTGATGCCTTCCCAGTTTTTAGGGAATTACGCCTTTGGTTCTAGTCGCCAACCCCTGGACTATGGAAGGCGGGCTTGGGGTAGTCACGATGCGGGCCCTAGGGGACGGGTCGTGAAAAACTGGTATCAGAGGACGTTGGTTCTACCGTAGAACTAGGATTGTGATATTTTCTTTCTATGAAGCAATAGTGTTAAGGGTACTAATTCTGGTTTTCAGTTTAGGGAGTCCAGTGTTGGTGCGGGCAGCCGACACATCCACACACCAAGACCCTGACTTCTGATTTCTGACTCAGGGCATGAAACACTGATTGCATGTGTGTTTTCAAAAGTTTTATTTAAGTCATCTCAAACGAGGTCAGCTCACCAGGTATAATCTTTGACCGTGTCGCATCTGTTTCTTTCAGGATGCCTCCCCGCTGATGATCAGATAGGGCCCAGAGAGTTGTTGGTACTGAAATCCCGCCAAGCGATGAGGCCTCAGTACAGATCCCTCTTCTAGTTGAGGCACCATTGGAGGCACCAGTGGTACTACCACTCGTTGGGCCACTGATTCCACCAGCCCCAGTAGCAGGAGATGCACGCCACTTGAACGAGGTGCATGAGTTCCAGCGCTAGAGGCCACCCAGGTTTTGGGGAGAGATATACCCATAGGTAGCTGAGGATTGGCTGGAGGTTGTGGTGAGAGTTTTCAGGCTAGTAGGGACACCAGCAGACTTCATGGTGATTCTTACTGCCAGCCTCCTTTAGGAAGTAGCAGGAAGATGGTGGATCCTGATGCTCTAGATGCATGATGAGTCAACAATTCTATGGGAAGACTTCAAGAGCCTGTTCTGAAAATATTTTTCTACCAGCCACCATTCGAGTGGTGTAGATACAGGAGCTACGACATCTACTGCAGGGTAGCATGACGCTGCTGCAGTACTCAGTGAAGTTCACTGACCTCTCCCGCTACTCCACTGAAATGGTACGAGACCCGTTCTTCAGGGCCCGACCCTTTGAGCAGGGACTCAGTTGAGATATAATAGCTTCAGTTATCTCTCACAGCATCCTGACACAAACAGGGGTGTTGGAGTGAGCCCACTTAGTGTATATTTTCCTTGCTGAGAAGTCTCCAGTAGCGGGACCCACCACTAGCCAACATGCAGCAGATGCTTCTGCAGCTGGTAGTAGACAGATGAAGCAGAGTTCCAAGAGGACCAAACCTATAGGTGTTCGACCGCACGACTCAGGGTTGATAGTGCGGGGATACCAAGGTGGAGACAGAGCCAGACCTACCAGGAAGTGTTACTCATGCGGTGGACAGAGTCACATGGCTCATGACTGTCTGACCCGCCGCTCGGACGATCAACATATAGATGAAGGACATCCCAAGTAGAGGCAGAGGTTCGATCATGATAGACCACAAGGAGCAAGGGACCGTGGCAGAGGAGTTGGCCATTTAGCTGGTGGTGGACAACTCTTCGAGGTATTGCCACCACCACCACCAGGAGGTCCACCCTGACTGTAGGGAATGGGTGGATAGGGGAGAGCACAGCTTCAGGCAGCTGAATCGTATGACCATGGAGCTGCGAAAGTAGGTGGAAAAGAGTAGGACCAGTTCCTAGCACGGAGGCCTTTTTTCTTAGTGCATCTAGCTTCCATGATGTAATTCTTTGTGGTAGCTTTGTTTCTTTGTACTTTGAGGTACAGTAATAAAAGACTCTTGTCCTTATGACATTTTCTTTCCTTCCTTTTTGTGTAGTTAATACTAAGAGGTTCCGGTTAAAACTATTTACTTGACCCTCACTTTTGATATTTCTACTAGAGGAGACCCAGTAACCACACACTGATGCCGATAGTGTGACTCAACCCTTGGAGGCGAGAGTAATGGTTGGATCTATTGGTAGTAGCGTCAAGGCCTTACGACGTCGTCCATGACATGAATTAGTATCCCTCATGTCCGGATTTACTGTATTAATAAAAATACAAGGTTCATCCAAGGGATGAGACTGTATTTCCCTTTTTGGAAATGGAGAAATCTTAGCAGCTCTTGAAGAACGTAGGCGAAGAACGGTGAAGTCAAGTTCTTACAATTGACTAGTCTCACCCATTTTTCGTTGAACGAACGGTTTACTGTTCACTCCAATCTCTATGGTATCAGGTGTATCTTCTCTCAGAAGGAACTGAACCTGAGACAATGGCGATGGCTTGAATTCCTCCAGGACAATGACATAGAGATAATCTATACTCCTGGGAAGGGGAACGTGGTAGCGGATGATCTCAGTATGAGTTCAGGAATTCAGTTGTTAGGAGAGGTGACATAGGAGCTGGCTGCCTTACATATATTCTTTGTGGATTGATATGGTGCAGCCTATCTGCAGTCACTTATAGTCACTCCTCCACTTCTTCAGTAGAGTAGGCGAGGTTGATTACCGCATAGCCCTTCCACCAAAGTTGCACCGGGTGCACGACATCTTCCACGGATCTCAGCTGAGGAGATGCTTTCACGATCTGTCCCACAACATCGACCATGGGGAGCTGGACATAGATGATGGAGGGACTTCCATGGAGGTTACAGTGGAGATTGTGCATTAACAGGAGTGTGTCCTATGTGGATGGTCAATTTCTCTGGTGCGCATTCGCTGGCTGCATGAGAACCTCCAGGAGAGCTCACGGGAGCGGGAGGCTCAGATGCATCCTCAATACCCTCTTTTGTTTCCCTAGTGTGTGTTGTAGAATTACAAGGATCTAAATCCCTAAATTGGGGGTAATTTAAATACCTAAAAATTTCAAGGAAATTTTTTTCTTAATTTCTTTGGAATTTTACGAGTCCATAGTTTTTGACGGCGCCGGATTCTGAGGCCCGATGTGCCCATAATCAATTTCTGAAGTTTTGTTCAGGTACATTCAGTAAACGTATGAGCAGGTTTTTCTATCTTTTGAACCGTTGCTCGTAATTGAAATTTGAGGACACCAAGGAACTCGGAGTGTCAGTATTATTCTAAGGGGACCTTTACCTCAGTTTTCTTTTGGATGGGAGGTGAATTTTTATTTTGCGGTTTCTTAATAATTTAAATAATTTTTTGTGTTTCAAAAATTATTTTATGTGGTTGTTATTACCTCCAAAGGGAAGTTGGAGGTGGGTCCCACACCCCACAAAACTTCCCTTGGGAGTATCTAACTAAGTGTGGGGCCCACATGATCCCCCAACCTTTCAACTCCGTCATTAACACTATTAAACCCTCTTTAACCTATGGACATCCACATAAATGTGGAGCATCTCCATCTCCCCCCCATTAATGTTTCCAGCACAAATGTCTTAATTAATTCAATTGTCATTTTGAATTAATTTGAAATACATGGAAATTTTATATTCTGGGAGGGCCTTATTATTATATTGTCCTGGAAAATATTGGTGGGGAAATTTTGGGAGAACTAAGGAGAGGAGGAGGTTGGTTCATCCAGCGAGGAACATGAAGAAGACGAAGAACGATGTTCTCCCCACAAAGAACATCATCCTTTCCTCCTCCTCTGTGTCAAGGGTGAAGACATCGCCGTGAGGAACGTTGACTACACTTCCTCCTCAGACGCTCCCCAACGTCGTCTTCGAATCCTCTTTCCAAGGCTCGACGACGTGCACAGTCATATTCGAGGTAGGGGGATATTGTGTAATTTTATATATGTGATTTATACCCACGAACGTGGGAAATTATTTGTTGGGTGATTGTTTGGACCACTAACGCAGTGGGTATGGGATAATGAACAAGTCCGGACCTAGAGCCAACTTGTTTTTGAAGCACGATTTGTTGGGCGATGGGTGAATGGAAGGGGAACGACATTTGAGGACCATAACAGTGTAGAGAAAAACCCAAGAGGACGACATACACAGATGAGATCTAAAACGGACCATCGGAATGACTCTGGTGGCCCGCGGATAATCGCGGCAGCGCGGAGGCACTGGAGACCGGAGGCGGAAGCCGGCACAAGCCGACCGCCTGGGGGTAGAAGCACCCTAGTGTGCTGCCGGTGGAAGACCACCGCAGCGGTGGTGGAGCGTAATCTGCAGAGCGTGGGTTCCGGGAAGGCTGGACGGTGCCAGCCTGGCACCGCCGTTACGAAGAACCAGGGGAGGCTTGCCCCCCCCCCCCCCAGCCCCCCACTCGGCCAGCCCGGCCGAGTCACGGCTGGCCACCAGGCGAGGCCGCCAGCCGTGCGGGTCTGGCCACCCTCGCACAGGCCGGGCTGCAACCACCAGGTCGGGCTTTGCTCGCCAGGTCAGACCCGGTTTGGGCTGACCCAGGGTGGGTTGGGTCGGGTCGGACCGGGCCCAGACCCCCCTCTACAGACCATTTTCGGTCAGTCGCCCATAACTTCAGCAACTAAACTTTGATCGACACACCTTCAGCTATGTGGGATTCCTCGCATGGAGAGGGTTGTTTTGGTATATTACACTCAAGGTTTTGGCGAAGTGTGGGTATGGTCGGGTTGGTTCGAACCCGAAACCAACCGGGCCCTCGGAGCATAAACGCTTATTACTTACGGACCGGACGTCCGATTGACGTGTCGTCAACTACGTTGGGTTCCTTTTGATTATACTGTTATTTTTTAATATGCCACTCGAGGTTCGAATATAGTTGGAATATGGTTGGGTTGGTTTTAACTTAAAAACCAACCAGGCCCCTGGAACGGAAAAACCAATAACTCTCAGACCGGACATCCATTTGACAAACCGTCAGCAGCGTTGGTAATCTTGTTGAGAAATGGTCCCTTTGAGTATACCCCATGGGAGTTCAGGGTATAATTGAGATATGGTCAGGTTGGTTTGTACATGAAACCAACCGGGCCCTTCAGACAAAATGTCTAATAACTCACAGACTGGGCATCCAATTGATGCGCCGTCTGTTGCGTTGAGACCCCTATGACGTGGAAGACCTTTGAGAATCTTCTTTGTGGGAATTCATGACACTTGGAGTATCGACCAGTAGATTGTGGAGTGGATTCTCCCTGAGATGAGCATACGGAGTACAGAGACCTAGTTGCAGGCTGAGACCTGATCATTGCTTGTCCGATTCGTTTCGGAGTTACTTGACTAGCCCATTGGGGAGTACTGTTGTGTGAGGTGGCATACCCATGGTGGAGGAGTGCTACTATGTGAGAAGGTAGACCCATGGTACTTGACAGGAGGAGTACCTCTGTAGGCTATCAGGGGGAGCGCTACTGTGTGAGGTGGCGACCCATGGCGGGGAGCACTACTGTGTGAGGCGGTAGACCCGCAGTACTTGACAGGAGGAGTACCTCAGCAGTCTAAGGTTAGTGAGTAGCACCTCAGAGTCACGACAGGACTATTGTGCTTGATAGAGGAAGATTTCTCCTGTAGCTGTGGTTTCGACATCATGAATAAAATCCTAGTTTGAGCTGAGTCAAAGACCTTTGTGTTTTCCTCATGATTGAGATGGGTTAATTGATAACTTAGGTATATGTATAGGCATATACCTATGTAATGTTTATCCATTGAAATCATACTTTTTGGTTATCCTTGTTTGTTTTTGTGAGACCTAGAGGGTATTGGGGTCCTTATTGAGTATTGTTATACTCACCCCTACACGAGCTATGCTTGCACCTTGTTGTGTTGGATGTAGACGACAGACAGCACTGACCGAGTTGGAGAGTACGAAGTCTGGATAGTACCGGAGGTGGACCACATGACAAGACAGTATCTAGAGGGGATAGACGTGCATGGAGAACTGAGGTGGGTTTCTATACCTACACTCGTTAGGATCTATGGTGGATGATCCAGGAGCTTCTAGACACCGTCCAATTTTTTTTCTTTTTCAGTTGTACTTTCATTCAGTTGTAGTTGTACCTTTTTTTTGGGCTTGTATTCCAGCCTCTTTCGTACTTTCATCATACCTTTTATAGAAATTTACTTAGTGTTTGCTTCTTCTTGTATTATGGATGTGTGTGTTACGTTTTATAAAGGCGATGCCTTCCCCTTGTTTAGGGAAATACACCTTTGGTTCTAGTGGCCATCCCCTGGCCTATGGAAGGCGGGCTTGGGGTAGTCACGATGCAGGCCCTATGGGACGGGTCATGAAAAATTGGTATCAGAGAACATCGGTTCTACCGCAGAACTAGGACTCTAATATTTTCTTCCTATGAAGCAATGGTGTTAAGGGTACTAATTGTGATTTTTAGTTCAGGGAGTCCAGTGTTGGTGTGGGTGGCCGACGTATCCACACACCAAAACCCTGACTTCTGATTTCCGACTCAGTGCATGAAACACTGATTGCGCTTGTGTTTTTAAAAGTTTTTTTAAGTCAGTCCAAACGTGGTCAGCTCACCAGGTATAATCTTTGACCGTGTCACATTTGTTTCTTTTAGGATGCCTCCCCACGGACGACTAGATAGGGCCCCGAGAGTTGTAGGTACTGATAGCCCGCCATGCAACGAGGCCTCAGTACAAGGCCTTCTTCCAGTTGAGGCACTAGCAGAGGCACCAAAGGTACTACCACCTGTTGGTCCACCGATGCCACCAGCCCCAGAAGCAGGTGATGCATGCCGTTTGAGCGCATTGCACGAGTTCCAGTGCCAGAGGCCACCAAGGTTCTAGGGAGATACGGACCCACAGGTGGCTGAGGATTGGCTGGACGCTGTTGTGACAGTTTCCAGGCTAGTAGGGACACTAGAAGACTTCATGGTGATCCATGTTGTCACCCTCCTTCAGGTAGCAGCATGAAAATAGTGGATCCTGATGCTCCAGATTCATGACAAGGCGACACTTATATGGGAAGACTTCAAGAGCCTATTTTGGGAGGATTTTGTACCAGCCACCTATCGAGCAGTGCAGATACAGGAGCTACTGCATCTACAGCAGGGTAGCATGATGGTGGCGCAGTACTCAGCAAAGTTCGTTAAACTCTCGTTCTACTCCACTGATATGGTATGAGACCTATTCTTCAGGGCCCGGAACTTTGAGCAAGGACTCGGGAGAGGGATCAGAGCTTCAGTTATCTCTCACTGCATCCTGACGGAGACAGGGGTGTTGGAGCGATCCCTCTTGGTGGAGAGTTTCCTTACTGATCAGTCTCTAGTAACGGGACCCACCACTAGCCGACATAGAGTGGAGTCTTCTGCAGCTAGTAGTAGAGAGATGAAGTAGAGGTCCAAGAGGAACAGACCAATAGGTGGTTGACCGCACAAATCAGGGTCGGTAGTGTAGGGCACCTATGGTGGAGACAGAGCCCGACCTACCAGGCAGTGTTACTCATGTGGAGGACAGGGTCACATGGCTCGTGACTATCCGACCCGCCGCTCATACGATCAACAGACAGATAGAGGACCTCATAGGCAGAGGTAGAGGTTTGATCATGACGGACTATAAGCAGCAGGAGACCGTGGCAGAGGTGTTGGCCGTGCAGCTGGGGGTGGATGACGCTTCGTGGTGTTTCCACCACCACCACTAGGATGTCCACCCCGACCATAGGTAATGGGTGGACAAGGGAGAGCACAACATCAGTCAACTGAAGCATATTACCATGGATCTCCGAAAGTAGGTGGACAGGAGCGGTACTAGTTCCAGGCACAGAGGCCTTTGTTCTTAGTGATTATTTCTTTCTTGATGTCATTGTTTGTGGTTTCTTTGTGTCTTTGTACTTTGAGAAGCAGTAATAAAAGACACTTGGCCTTATGGAATTTTCTTTCCTTCCTTTTTTTTGGTTAATACTAAGAGTTTCCTATTAAAACTGTTGACTTGACCCTAACTTTTGAGATTTCTACTCGAGGAGACCCAGTAACCACACACTGATGCCGACCGTGTGACTAAACCCTTGGAGGTGAGAGTAACGGTTGGATCTATTAGTAGTAGCATCGAGGCCTTACGACGTCATCCATGACATGAATTAGTATCATTCATGTCATGATTGACTGTATTAGGCAAAGTCTGTTCTTCATCCAGGGGATGAGACTGGATTTTCCTTTTCGTCAAAGGATAAATCTTAGCAGCTCATGAAAAATGTAGGCGAAGAAGGGTGAAGTGAAGTTCTTACAATTGACTAGTCTCACCCATTCTTCGTTGAACGAATGGTTTACGGTTCACTCCAATATCAATGGAATTAGGTGTATCTTTTCTCAGACGGACCTGAACCTAAGACAAAGGTGATGGCTTGAGTTCCTCCAGGACTATAACTTCGAGATAGTCTATACTCCTAGGAAGGGGAACATGGTAGAGGATGATCTCAACATGAGTTCAGGCATTCAGCTATTAGGAGAGGCAACAGAGTGGTTGGCTTCTTTACATATATCCTTTTTGGATAGAGATGGTGCAGCCTATGAACAATCTCTTATAGTCACTCTTACACTTCTTTAGCAGAGTAGGTGAGGTGGATTACCGCCTGGCCCTTCCAGCTCAGCTGCACTGGGTGCACGACGTCTTCCACATATCTCAGCTAAGGAGATGCATCCATGATCTGTCCCACAACATCGACCACGAGGATCTTGACATCAATTATGGGGGGACTTTCACGGAGCTTCCAGTGGATACTAAGCATTGATAGGATCAGGTCCAGTGTGGATGGTCAATTTCTCTGGTGCACATTCGCTAGCAGCACGGGAACCTCCAGGAGAGCTCACTAGAGCGGGATGCACAAATGCATGCTTAGTACCTTATTTTGTTTCTCTAGTGTGTGTTGTAGCTTTACAAGGATGTAAATCCCTGAGGTGGGGGTAATTAAAATACCTAGAAATTTCAAGGAAATTTTTTTCTTAATTTCATTGGAATTTTACGAGTCCGCAGTTTCTAAAGGCGCCTGATTCTGAGGCCTGATGTGACCAGAATCAATTTATGAAGTTTTTTTGGGTACGTTCAGTAAACGTACGAGTGGGTTTTTCTATATTTTGAACCGGTGATCAGAATTAAAATCCTAGGACACCGATGAACTCGCAGCGTTGGTATTCATCTTAGGGTATCTTTACCACAGTTGCTTTTGGATTGGAGGAGAAGTTTTATTTTGGGGTTTCTTAATAATTTAAATATTTTTTTGTGTTACAAAAATTATATTATGTGGTGGTTATTTCCTCCAAGGGGAAGTTGGAGGTGGGTCCCACACCCCACACAACTTTCCTTGGGAGGATCTAACTAAGGGTGGGGCCCACACAAGCCCCCAACCTTTCGACTCCTTCATTAACTCCCTGAAACACCCTTTTAACATATGGACTTCCACTTAAATGTGGAGCCTCTCTATCTCCCTCCCATTAATGTTGCCAACACAGATGCCTTAATTAATTCAATTGTCATTTTAAATTAATTTTAAATACATGGAAATGTTATATTATGGGAGGGCCTTATTATTATATTGGCTTGGAAAATATTGGTGGGGGAATTTTGGGAGAACTAATGAGAGGAGGAGGTTTTTTCATCCAGCATTCAACGTGAAGAAGACGAAGAATGACATTCTCTCCATGAAGAACATCATCCTTTCTTCTTCCTCCACATCAAGGGTGAAGACATCACCATGAGGAACGCTGACTATAATACCTCCTCGGATGCACCCCGACATCATCTTTGAATCATCTTTCCACAGGTCGACGACTTGGAACGTCATATTTGAGTAGTGGGATACTGTTTAATTTTATATATGCGATTTATACCCTAGAATGTGGGTGATTATTTGTTGGGTGATTGTTTGAACCACTAATGCGGTGCGTAGGGGCTAACAAACAAGTCCGGGCCCACCTCCAACTTGTTCGTGATGCGCGATTTCTTGGGCGACGGGTGAACGGAAGGGCAATGACGTTTGAGGACTGTCGCATTGTAAAACCAATCCCGAGAGGGCCGCAGTCGCAGACGATAGCTAAAACGGACCACCAGAATGATTCCAGTGGCCCGTAGAAGATTGCGGTGGTGCGGGTCATCGGCGCAGCGGTGCCGGCGACCAGAGGCGTTGGCTGGACGCCTGGGGGTAGCGGTGCCCAAGCGCACAGCCGGTGGAGGACTAGTGCGGCACCGGCCATGGAGGATCATCGCGGCACCAGCCGTAGCGGCGGTGGAGAGGAACCCACGCTGCGCGGGATCCAAGAAGGCAAGTGGGTGCCAGCCTGGCGCCGCCATTACAAAGAACCGGTGGAGGCCACCCCCCCCCCCCCCCTTTGATCGGCCATCCTGGCTGAGCCGCGGCCAGCCACTGGGCCGGACTGCTTGCCCGCGGGTCGGGCCACCTGTCGCGCAAGCCGGGCTGCCCTCATGTGGGCCGGGCCGCAATGGCCGTACCGGGCTTCGCCAGCCAGGCCGGGATAGACTCGGACCCAGTTCTGGCCGACCCCTGGTGGGTTGGCCCAGGTCGGACCGGGCCCAGACCCCCCTCTATGGGCCATTTTCTGTCAATCACCAATAACTTGAGCTACGGACCTCCAGTCGACGTACTATTAGTTGTGTAGGATTACTATGATCTATACGGCCGTTTACGTTTATTACACTCAAGGTTTTGGCAGTTTTTGAGTACAACTGGGTTGGTTCGAACCCAAACCCAACAGGGCCCTCGGAGTAGAAACGCTTATAACTTAAGGACCAGACGTCCGATTAACCTGTCGTCAACTACGTTGGTTTCATATTGATGATACAGTTCTTTTGGCATACTCCGCATGAGATTCGGACATAGTTGGATTATGGTTGGGTTGGTTTTAGCCTAAAAATCAACCAGGCCCCTGGAACGGAAATGCCAATAACTCTGAGACCCGACGTCCGTTTGACGAACTGTCAGCGGCGTTGGTAATCTCATTGAGAAATGTTCCCTTTGAGTATACCCCATGGGATTTCTGGGTATAGTTGAGATACGATCAGTTTGGTTCGTACACGAAACCAACGGGGCCCATGACAAAAGGGATAATAACTCACTGACCGGGCATCCGATTGACGCGTCGTCTATTGCATTGAGACACCTATGACGTGGTGGACCTTTGAGATAAATCTTCATGGGACTTCATGAGACTTAGAGTATCAACCAGTGGATCATGGATCAGATCCTCCCGGAGAAGAGCATACGGAGTATGGAGACCTAGTAGCTGGCTTAGACCTGATGACTGCTTGTCCGATTCGTTTTGGAGTGACTTAACTAGCTCAGTGGGGAGCACTACTATGTGAGGTGGAAAACCCATGGCGAAGGAGTGCTACTATTTGAGGAGGCTGACCCGCAGTTCTGGATAGGAGGAGTACCTCTTTAGGCTATCATGGAGAGCGCTACTATGTGAGACGGTAGACCCATGGTGGGGAGCACTACTATGTGAGGCGGTAGACCTGTGGTACTCAACAGGAGGAGTACCTCAGCAGTCTAAGGTTAGTGAGTAGCACCTCAAAGTCGTGACAGGACTACTGTTCTCGATAGAGGAGTTCTCCCGCAACCGTGGTTTTGACATCATGAATAAAATCCTGGTTTGAGCTGAGTCAATAACCTTTGTGTTTTCCTCATGATTGAGATGGGTTAATTGATAACTTAGGTATATGTATGGGCATGTACCTAATTAATGGTTATCCGTTGAAATCATACATTGTGGTTATCCTTGTTGGTTTTTGTGAGACATAGAGGCTCTCGGGGTCCCTACGGAGTATTGTTATACTTACCCCTACATGGGTTATGCCGGCACCTCGTTGTGTTGGATGCAGACAAAGGACAATGCTGAACGAGGCAGGGAGTACGAAGTCTGGACTGTACCGGTGGTCGACCTCATGATGAGATGGTATCTGGTGGGGACATAAAGGCATGGAGCACTGAGGAGGTTTTCTGTACCTACCCTTCAGGTAGGTTCTGTGGTGGACGATCCAGGAGCTACTAGACACCATGAAGTTATTTTTCTTTTTCAGTTGTACTTTGTTTCAGTTGTAGTTGTACCTTTTTGTTGGGATAGTATTCCGGCCTCTTTTTTACTTTCAACATACTTTTTATACATCTTTACTTAGTGTTTTCTTCTTCTTGTACTATGGTTTTCTGTGTTACGTTTTATAAAGTCAACGCCTTCCCATTTTTTAGGGAATTACGCCTTTGGTGCTAGTTGTCAGCCCCTGGCCTATGGAAGGCGGGCTTGGGGTAGTCACGATGCAGGCCCGAGGGGACAGATCGTGACAAGATATATAAGAATAATTTTTATGAATTCTATAACATTAAAGGATTCTTTTTTATAAATATATGTTATTTTAAAATGAAGAGTAAAAACGTTCTTGGGGAAAATAAATTTTCCACTTTAGAAATACCATTAGATAAAAACGAAAAATTAAAAAAAAATATATAATAGAAATAATTTTCATTTAAAATAATCCAAAAACATATAAAGTAATATTCAATGAAAATAATTTCCACGATAGTGGAAAATTCTGTAAATTTCATATAAGTTAAAAAATTTATTTTTATAATAATGTAAAAAGTAAAAAATGTGTCTCATTTAGTAAATGACAATAAGATTCATTTTAAACCATTTTTATGAGTTAAACATGGTAAAAATTAATTTTAAACATTCATATAAAAATATTAAAATATTCTTGAAAATAATTTATTGAAAACATGCACATGGGTGAGAAATGGTTTTTAACCGAAGAGACAAATAATGTTTATTTTCATTAATTAAACATTTCCACACTCATATTAAGCACTAAGGAGTGAAAATTTTTACTATTAAATGAATATTTAATGAATAAACAAAAGATAATAAAAATAATTTTTTTATTAGACAATTATTATATAAATTCCATCAATATAAATTTTGGAATAATCAATCCATATTAAAATGAGATTTTGAAATAAACTATTACTGTATTTATATTTTTTGAATCATAATCCCCATGAAAGGAATGAAATGGATTTTCAATTAAAATTTCACAAAGTATTAAGGATTAATGAAATAATATTTAAAGTGGATGAATATAAAACATATTAAAAACTAGTTGCATATGAGAACATGTATCACAAAAAAATAATGTTTTGCAACAAAACACAAACCCAAATCCTTAATCATATATAGATTTTTTACATTATTAAGAAAATTTTTAAACATATATTTTTATTTTTATTTTATTTATTACCATGTAATTTTCATTTACTTAACCATGTAATTTCACGTCAAGTGATTTAATGATAAATGGATCATAGGTCAAAAATCACTGTCATAAGTTGGATAATGTCAAATATATTATCATTAAATACATTATAGATTGATAATAATAAAATTGTTATTATTTTTAGAAATAAATTATTTTTTTAAAACAAACCTTGAAATATAGTTACGTAAAATTAACTTCGATACAATAATTGAGACGATATGTCGTATGTATGCATGAGTAATGATTACATTTTTCAATGATTATGATTGGAAAAAGGTAAGTGTTATATTACCTTTTAATGATCATAATTGCATCATATATATCATATTATTTCATTAATTTCCCATATATACAACATCCACGTTATGTGGTAATAAAAATGAATCGCATGGCTTCGCGAGAAGGTAGTCGACCATACAAACAAACGATGTTATCATTTATTAAATTGATGGAAGGATAATAAAGTGTATACTATACAACATCTCTAGAATAATTAAAATTTCATGATTATCATATATAAACATAAAATTAATCTATATTAACTTCCATTTAATTTATAAGGAAAAAATAAATCACTTCACTTCATGAGGTCGTAGTTCTCCACACACCCAAGAGAAGTTATCATATTATATAAGGGAGGTAAAATAAGAATTTATATGAGATTTTATAATTAAAAAATTATAAATATATCATAAATAAAATATATAAATAGTGAAATATCATTATATTCATTATTAATATGTAGTGATGGAAAATGAATTACGTGTATTCGTGAGGCGACAGTTCGTAGAACACACGATCAACAGATTTGTTTCCCTTTTGAGGGAGGAGTAGATTGATGTAAGTAATTACAATAACATAAATAAATGTAATTATATTTAAGATAATATTTTTATTATATCATAAGTATTTAATATTATTTTTAGGAAGTGGAATAAGAAATAAAACAAAATATTTGGTTAATAATGACTCATCTTCTTCACAAAACATCTCTAGGTCTCCACCAAAAGCCTTTAGTAGGATGGATTTATGTTCCCAAATTTTCTGTAAGATGTTGGTAGGAGATTATGTAATGTATTTCGGAATTTATTAACCAAAAATTATGTTTTGGATGTGTTTAAGGGAGAGGATATAGGTGGCCTTTTATAAGTGGGGTAACCGACACATTTGGCATTTTTGAAAAGAATGAATTACGCCCACATTTTACACATTCCCCAATGCTCCAAAATAGACAATTTTTTTATCCTTACAAGATATAAGGTATAAATATTTTAATAAAAATTAATTAGACTTTTTTGTGTCATTTTTAATCATTATATTTTTAGTTTAATCCATGGTAAACCGATTTTAACCTTATTTAGAGTAATTAACTTTTACTATTTTCGATATTCATTACAGTAAATAAATTAATTTGACCTTCTTCGAAAAAATAAATAATTTTTATTCTATATGTTTAATCCATTGTAAAAAATTAAACTTATAGAAGTGGGATAATTAAATTTAAAATTAATCCCATAAATGATTCAAAAAAATTATTTTTCTAACAAATACATACTTTTTAGCATAAGATGATCTTATAATAACTATATAATAGGTAATTATAAATAAAATAATTTCAATTTAAATTTATAGTAATATAATCTATATATTTAATTTAAATAATTCCTCATTAGTTTATATTTTAATTAATTAAAATGGGGAAACATTTTTCACTTTAAAACTATATAGAGAAAAATGAATTTTTAAACATATGAATATACGTATAATAAAATATAGTATATTGATGATTTCAATGTAATTAATTGGATTTAAATTAATTAAATAATACTTATATAAAATTTTAATCTTATTAAAAGAATATTTAGACTTTTAAAATAATCAATTTTTTAATAACAAATGAAAATTTTATAAAAAAATCAACATTTTCCACTATTCACTAAAATATTATTATTTTTCAAAAAATCAAGAAATATCACCATAATTTAATATCTATATGAATATGTTGAAGAAATAATTCTATAAACTACAATTTTCAAAATAAACAAAAATTAGTTATACTTTTTTCTCACAAAATGCATTAAAACCATTTTTAAATAATTGTTTATTAAAATTTTTGTACTTAATTCATAAGAATTTAAAAATACATTTATATTTATTAGAACCATTATATCTATTTCATAATTTACATAATAATATTCATACCCATGAAATTAATGGTTAGGTTAAATTGATCATATTTAATTAATATTATTTTAATAAAATGTCATGGTTTGATTAAACTAAGTGGTACATGTTGAATAAACTATCGAATATAGTGTTCTTTTAAAATCTAGAGGTTACACATTCTACACTCCCAAAATAAATTATTTTCACATAATATTAAATTTTACATAGTAATCAAAAGGATTTCATTTGAATTTTTATTTATAGAATAACCCACCTCATAAAAGTGTTCACAAAACATTTTCATATAAATATAGAAAATGAAATAAAAAGTGAATAATATAAGTAGGATTTCATATAGGAGAACATTGCTGGAAAGTGAATATGTATAAAATGAAGAAGGGTGTAAATACGTATGAATATTTGTAGAGATAATTAATCCTAATAAATTAAATGACCAATTGAAAGTAATGTTCCACGAAACTAAATATCAAAGATGAATTAAAAGAACATTGATTTATCAGATATAAAAGGTAAAAGGAAAACTATTTTTGTTCATGATATTTTCACAAAAGTTGAGGGATTATTTTATTGTTATTTTTTTGAACACCCAAAAATATACTTACCTGATATATTATTATTTAATTAACATAATTTCATCCTATCATTTTTTGATGAACACTTTCCACTACACCACTTACTCAAAAGAATTAATACCCTATTTTATTCTTAAAGCACTAAAATTAACTTTAGATGGATCATAAGTTCCATTAAATGGTAGGAAGATATTCCTCATGTATTTACTAAATATACATTTTTATTATAATGTAAGATAATAGAAAAAATTAATATTACTATTTGTTTCTCCAAAATTCAACAATAAAACCAATGGTTTAACATTGATCATTACTTAAATAAATAACATTATATCCCAAATAATCCCAACAACCTGAACATGAAATAATATTTTAACCTTAAATATTATCTCATATCCTTAAAATTATATCCCTAAAAACATAGTAGTATTCATACCAAATAATTCTTTTATAGTGAAACTAATGGTTAGATATATCTCAACCTAATAAAATGTTTCACAAAATATCATTAATCACATAAAAATCCAAAAAAATAAAAAAATATTTGATCCTTTAATATGTATCCCAAAATGAACTTAATATTTATCCCCCAAATCATTTAATTAAAAAAAATTTATACTAACCATTAAATTACATAAACCAGTGGTAGGCACTATAAACATATCACCCTTCGGTTGTGAGTTCAAGCACCATGACATTATAAGATGCATTGAGTTGTCACCCAACATATGATTTTCCCATTTTTTAATAAAATATTAATATAATTCTGATATGTTACCCATAATATTATGGAAATACACAAAATAAAATCAATCATCAAATAAATTTTTAAAAACTATGATTTTATATACAACATATTATTTTTAAAAAAAATATCTTTTTTAACACTAAATCACATAATAGGTCAGTATTACCATTCAACTATTATTTCAAATCCATAATAAAGAAACTAATACATAAAGATTATTAAAACTTCCATGACTCTTATAATTAAAATTATAATGTCAAAATTATTCTATATAATAATTATAGGACACCCATATGTATATACTTATCCTAAATGATTGGTATAACATAGTTCAACACATAGTCTAGGGGATAATCCTTATTTCAGGGAATTGACTTAAATAATGAACATGTTCCCCAAAAATAATAAATCAAATTAAATAGAAATTATTTTCTCTATTCTCTTTATTTATACATAGAAAACATCTTCCCCTCAAGTTGAGATATTTTCATAGGAGCTTCTTCCCACATTCTGGACACGTAGTGGATAGAATCCTTTATTATTTATCATATTTAATACATTAACTTCCATGATATGTGATCCTTCTCTTCTTTAATGTGTTTTTAAATTAAACTTTTTTCCAGTTGTTGATCATAAATTTAGATAGATCATTTAGCATGATGAAAAGATGTATAATAGTTGTTCACGTTAGATTACAATTCTCCTTAGGGAAAACATTACATTCTTAGTTACATTAGTTCATAGAATTATTCATCATATTTCCCTATAATAACTAAAAATGTTAAATGAAACAAGATTAGAATGTGTTAATACAAAAAAGGGATACATACAGACATATGAGGAATAACATAAAAATGATACGTATGTACTGACTTATGTTCATCTAATTTTCAATCTATTATATCCATTATAATAATTCCTATTATTTTTCTAATGTACTTATATCTTAAATTTATTCATAATGGTTCATGAAGATTCTGAAAATTTTCAATGTATATCCCTCAGAAGTGTATAACCAAGTGTGTTGTAAGACCCTTTGTCGTGTACTTGATAATGCTCGAGTGAGGACCAACATTAATTTTGAAGATTTTTTACCCCAAGGTACATCTATTCAATAAAAACGTACACTTTTAGTATCTATAAATAGATGTATTTTTTAGAAATAAATCGCTCTACACATCACTAATTTTCTAGGATATTTCTCAATAATTAGTATTATCCATAGACTTATCCCTCGGGTTCTCACTAAATTTTTCTCATCCTTGTTTCTAATGTTTAACAAAAAAATTTCTTTGATACCAATAATAGTGTTTTGGAATTATTACAATTGGGATATAATTTATATCTATCAAAGCACTCCATGGGCTATTAAATATCCATGGCATGACTCTTACCACCATTCCTAGTGGATTCCCTTTCCACTTGAAGCCCATGGGTATAGAGTAATTCTTTTCACAATTCTCTCTTGGGAGAGTTTCTAAGGACTAGATTAAATCCATTTCTCTAATACCAGCAGTAGTAAACCAAGACTTATACATATATCATTAAATTATTTTAAACATGTACATGTGCTTATTACAACCTAAATATCGCGATACCTAGTTTTTATAGAAGACTACATTAATAATACATCTTTGTGAGGCTAACATAAAACTTATTTATTTTATTCAACATTGTGAGATCATAAATACATAAAATATCGGAAAAATCATGGGAAAACCTTGGGAATACATATAGAAAAGTATTGAGATAAAAATCCTAGTATTGAAATAAACTTGATAAGGAAGAATAACATATGAGGAAAAAAAAGAACGTGATATCTTAAATGAGAAGGCATATGATTAATAACATGGAAATATAAAATAAAAACGGGGTATCATAATAAAATGGTAACATAAAAAAATATGGTAGAAACACAAAAAAAGACACAAAAATGATTCTAGGATAACTTATTAGAGAGTATTGCATGGTGTAAAAAGTCTCATAACATATTATAGATCCCCTTAATCCCATAGAAAACACCTCATGGGTATAAATATTTACCAAATGAATTGTAGTGATATCTGGGATCACCCATCATATCAAATTCATGATATATGTAAGCCTATTAAGGGAAATAAATCATAATTCATAATAAGATAATTTCTCATGGAAGGAAAATGGTTTTTATAATCTTTCTTCTAATGATAATCAAAGTAAATTTCATAATAAAGATATTTTAAAGAAGATCAGACGGAATATATTAACACATAAATGAAATATTTAATAATCTTGTAATATATTTTAGAGTTATATATACATAATTATTAAGTATTCATTAATTTTTAGTATTGTTTTCCTTGATGAATAGATGTACTTTTAAAAACATAAAAAACAGTCTTAAAAAAACAACCCTTCCACTTTGAAAATAATTTTATAAATTTTACAAAATAATGTGGAAACCCTTTTTCTTTGAAAAAGACCAATATTATTTTAAGTGACTATTTAAGGATAATAATGGTCATTATTTTGTTTAATTTTTTACATTTCATTTAATTTTCAAAACATTCCTTTCAAACATGGGTAAAAAGTCAAAAATTAATGCATTCAAAAAACAATAAGAATATTTATTTTAAACTATTTCTTAAAAAGGTAGGAAAGGATTAAAATGAATTTAAACATTCATTGAATAATATTAGAACATATTTTTTAATATTTTTATGAAAACATTGAAATAGAATTGAATGGATTTTCGACAAAAATAGAAATAACGTTTACTTTCCATAAAAAATATTTTCTTAATCATTCTAAATACTAAGGTGTGGATAATGGTACTATTAAATAAAAAATTAAATAATAAATATAGTATAATAAAATCAATATAATTTATTAGAAAATGATCAAATAATTTATTTCAATGTAAATTGAGTCATAAACATCCCTAATTAAAATGATATTGTGAAAGAAAACATTACGACACTCTTAATTTTTTATCAATGAACCTGTGAAATGATGGAAAGGAATTATAATATAAAATTTAATGAATAATAATATATTTATGATTTATCATGTAATGTTTATGTTTATAAAACATATAATATAAAATAGTTTGAAAAAATAATTTGAGTCTTATTGAATGATGTTTTAAAAACCCCTTAAATTAAGCCCAAATCATCACATGTGTTCCTTATCGTCCTAAATATTAAAAATATCTCAATTATTTACATTTATAAGAACATTTTTAAATTTAATTATTCCTTTTATTTTATTCTTTACCATGTCAGACTCAATTACATAACCAATGAATTGTACATCGGACGTTTTAACGATAAACAATTCATATGTCTAAAATCAACTTGCAAACTTAACTAATGTAAAATAGACTATTATTATATAAATAAAAAAACTTAATCGTGAAATAATTATAATTTTAATACATAAATTATAATTTTATAACCAACCATGAGATATGGTTAGGAAAAATGAACTATTTTACAATCGTGTAGATGGTAGGCCATAAGTATGTATGGGTGAAATTTCCATCTTTCAATAATCATGATGAAAAGAATTTAATTGTTATGTTATCTTACCAAGATTATTATTAAATGATAAATATAATATTATTTCATTAAATAAACTTAAATATACTATCTATTGTTTGTGGTAATAAAAATGAATCATATAGCTTCATGAGGCGATAGTCTGCCGAACACACAAACGATGTTATCATTTATTGAATGGATTGTAAGGAAATAAACTGAATGATATGTTTATTTTAAATTTTTAATAATATTTATTTAATATCATATAAAAAACAAAATTAATCATTATTAACATCTATGTAAAGCATATGTGAAAAATAAATTACATCGCTTCATGCGGTGGTAGTCCGTTGTACACAAAAGTTATGTTATCGTATTCTATATTTAATGGAAATAAAGAAGGAATATATGATATTATTATTACATAATTATAAATATATTATAAATAAATCATAAAAAATAAACCATTATATCCATCTATGATAAGCGGTGATGTAAAACTAATTACATTATTTTGTGAGGCGGTAGTCCACTATTCAAATGATCAACAGTTTCATTTCAAATTTGAGGTGGGATGAGACAGATGTAGGTAATACCTTTAAAATAAAACACATATCGGTATCATTATGATATTAAGTTTATTATATGATAATTTTTTAATAATATTTTAAAGAGGTATAATAAAAAATAATAAAAAATGATCATTTAAAAATGATGCCTCTTATTCATTCATCTTCATTAAGTTTCCACGAAAAACCATCATAGGTTTTATTCATGATAAAAAATTCATATAAGATGTTTTCAAGAATTAAGAAAGTTATTTTGGTAGGTATTCTCTGATAAAATGGGTTATGGAAGTGTGTTATGGAGAGGATATTGTGTAACCTTTTATAAGTGGTGGAGGGGACACAATTAGAATATTTGAAAATAATGAATTACATGAAATTTTTTTACTTCCCTCAAGGATCCAAAATATTCTATTTTCAAACCATAAAATATATAAGTAGTAAATATTACCATAAAACATTAATTGGAAAAAAAAATTCCATTTTAACCTTAATTATTTTTGTTTAACACTGGGTATACCTATTTTTACCTTAAAAGTTGATATTAATTATTACTATTTCCAATATTATTTATTGTAAAAAATTAATTTTAACATATTATAATATATAAATTATTATGATTAAAAATATTTAATAATGTTTTAGATATTAAAATCAAATTAGTGGTATAATTTAACTTAAAATTAAACCAATAGACTTGTCGAAAAACCAAGTTCTCAAAAAATGCATTTTTCTAATAAACGATGATCTTATAATAACAATATTACAAGAAATAATAAATAAATAAAATTAATTAAATATTTAATAATATATAATAAATAATTTTCATTTTTATCATTAATCATCAGGTGTTATTTTAATTAATTAAAATGGAGAAACATTATTCACATTATACACGTTTTCAGAAAAATGAATTTTTATGACCAAGAATAAACGTGTACTAAAATTTATTATAATATTATTTAAATGTAATTAATTTGATTTTAAATAAATAAATAATACATATATTAATTTCAAATCATATTTAATTAATATTAGGAATTCTATATTACTTAATTTATCAAAAAGAAATAACAATATTATAAAAAATAGTATTTTTTACATTTCATTAAAAACAAATTCCTGAAAAATAACAACATTTCAGACTAAGTTAATATAAATATTGTAATTTAAATAATTATTACGTTTTTATAAATAATATTATGAACTATTAAAAATAAATTATAATATTTTCTCAAGAAAATTAAAAAAAAATATTTTTTGGAATAAATTTTTTTATTAAAAACCGAGTTATTGTTTCCAATGAATTTATAAATATAGTTATATTTATTAGAAACTTTATTAATATTTAAAAAACTAATTACTCATAATAATACTCTCTAATTTAACATCTACTTTAAAATGATTATATATAAATATTAATATGGCATGGTTTATTTAAACTCAATATTGCCTATTGAATACACTATCAGATATAGTGTTATTTTAAAATCCAAGGGTGAAATAAGTTTAATGTATTGGGGTATAATCTAGATTCCTATTTTAAATAACCCATGATGGAACCCTCCTTCACACTTCCACTCTATAGTTTTCTCTTTATCTTCTCCTCTTGTGTGTCGCTTGCATGTCCATGCTTTGCTGATGATATCGTCCACCATGCCACAATGTGAGATAGTCATGTCTGAATTGCATTCCCACTAAAGTAGTGGCACATGATTATCTTGTATATGACATGTTTGGATATTAATTTTAATAAATACGAAAAAAAATTCTAGATAAAAATGATCACATTCTATAAAATAATTTCAAATATAAAATCTAAGGCAAAATATCAACATAAAAATTTTTAAAATTGGAATTCAAATCATCTATTATTCTCATTTTTTTATATAATAAGAATTATTAAAAATAATCCTAAAATTAATTTAAAATAACATAAAATGTCAATGTCACAAATCAATTGGTACATATCTTAGGAATTAATAAAAATAATGCAATCATTAAAAGTAATCATTGATTTTTCTTTGCACAACATATTGATAACAAATAAAATTTAATTTTTATAACAAATAAACATTTTATCCTAAATATACCCCTTTCAATTTATTTTAAATACCCTCAAATACTTTATTAATTGTTATATTCTCCTAATTATTGATAATATATTCAAATATATTATCAAATAAAGGTCTTCTCATCCATATAATTAAAATTCATTGTTCAATTTTTTCTCTTTTTCTGACCCATAAAATATTATTTACTCATGAAAATGATGAAATCAGTACAATCATAGAGATAAGATAAAATTAACCAAATATAAGATTATGTGATCCATGCGTTGTGTATAAAATAAGAGTGGTGAATTTTAACCTCAATGTTGTCAATAAATTTTTAGCCTATGATTGAAACATCGTAATATTTTTTTAGGGTTTATTCACAATTTTTTAAAATAATATCTTGAATTTTACGCAAAAAAACATATTAAAGAAATTCATGTGAAAGAAATTATTACCTATTTTCAAATTTACTTTCATTATTATCATCAAGTATTAAGTGTATCTCATTTTGAGTTGATGGTTCAACATAAATATAAGGTAATTTAATTAAAATATATCATTGAGGAAAAGATTCATTATCTATAATTTTGACGTACCATTAAAATAAATCAGATATTTATAAGATAAAAATTGAGATATAGATATCATGTGATTTTTTATAAGGTCCCCGTAAAAGAATCTACTCTATACTTCTTCATCGTTATTGAATTTCACCATGAATGAAATCCATGAAGATATTGATACCAATTTAAGTGTTTTATTAGAGTAAACTGGATACCATTAAAATAATAATAATTCTTGATGGACATATTTATAAATGTAAGTTGTTCATATCTTTTATCAGGTTCATGTCTCCCCTCTAAAATATTCATTACCTTCAATTCCCTACCGAAAAACATAATATAGACACATGAATAAGGTGGTTCATTGATGATTCTTTTTTGAGAGAAACATGGATGAGATTTTATCAACCCATAAACACTCTTAAATTCCACTATATATATCTTCATACAATCTCCAATTTTTAAATTCCCATATTGAAAATTTATAAATGGTACATTTTCCTCTTCTTACTATTATAAACTATAAATGTATATTCATATTAAAATTATTCTTTTAATCAATCTATTTCTTTTTTTACTTCCTTTATGGGTATAAAAATCATATAGTTATTTGTGATATGCATAGTTTTCCAACATATTCTACAAAATCTCTCATTATATTTCTAATTATGATATTTTAGATTTTTTATATGGGTTTCATCATCTTCAAGTGAATTCTTCTATCTTTTTTTAGAAAAAACATTTTATTCTACATCCTTAAACATTCATTAATGAAATGAATTATTTTGATCAAAATAATCATTGGTATTTTATCTATTTTAATCTTTCATTTATTTAACATCATAAAATACCTTTCAAAAAAGTGTTATAATAAAATATTTTTTATAATGACCTTATTGGTCACTTATTTTTCATATTTTCTCATAGAAAATTAAATTTACTCTAATTATAAATCCTTTTTTATTTACCATTAATATAATTTTTCATCCAATTAATGCCCCACATTTTCAAAGTTATTTATATTTTATTTATATAGTTTTCCCCATTGATGTTTTTACTTTTATGAGTAAGTGATATTTTAGACAATTATTTATAAGATTTTTGTCCAAATTTACCACAACATTAGTATTAAGCCTTGAAAATCACAATTCCATAATTATAACTATTATTTTTATGATAAAATACTTGATATTAGTTTTATCCCATTCCATTATTTTTCATAATAATTTAGGTATATTATTTTCTAAACTAATTTATGTTATCATAATCATTATTAGTCCATATAATTTCAGTTTTTTTTTCAAAACATCCACCAATAGAAGAAATAGATTTAGTATCACTAAAATATTTGCAATTAACATGTACCTTCTTCTTTGGACCGGTCTTTACAGTATCTTTAGATGATTAATCTTGAACATTATCTTCATTATCAAAATATTCAATCAAAATGTTCAAGGTTTTTCTTATTTAAGACAACTAGACTATGTCTCATTAATTAATTCCTCTTTTATAGCCATTGTTTCATTGTGTTCTATAAATCTATTATCTTGTTAAATAATCATTACCATGTATGTTTTTATGTCATCAATAAGATCATTATCCTTATTGTTTTCATTTATTTTTTTCTTTCTTAGGTAAATTGATTCTTTCCTTATGATGAGTATTTTGATCGAAGAATTATAAAGTTTTATTTAATCATATACTCATTATATCTCTCATATTTTATCTCATCACTAAATGAAAATATTAATGTCTCTTAAATTTGGTTATAAAGGTTTTTTCATTTTCAGTTGTGCCTTCATACTATAATTAACTCCATACTGAAGTATCTTCATATACATTCATATTAATTATACTTTTCTTGTTATTCCATCAAAACATCATACTCTTTATCTTATTTAAATATTGTATCATAGTGTATTATTTTTCATTATCGTCATTACACTTAAAATCATCAGTCTATTTCTCTGGATAATTAATTATAAGATGTCCAATTTTACCACAACTAAGGCATTTTAATGGAATGAAACATTTAAATTTTACATTCCCTATTCATTAAATTTTGGAAATAAATATCTTTAATCATTTATAGTTTATATCACTTACCTCATCCTCATTATATTCTATGAGTTCTTTTTCCTTCTTTTCCTTTAGATTAAGGCATTCAAATACTTTTAAATCTATTTCCTTCTGGAATTTAATTTCTAATTGATGATCTTTTATCTTCCCAAAAAATAAGGGGTGTATTATGAAATCATAAAGATATAAGTTTCCAATTTCTTCCTAGGTAGAAATATTTGGATATGATCTATTAAGAAAATTCAACATCAACTTTTTAATAATAATTTAATCTTATAAAGTATCACCAAAACCCTTGATTTTATTTACTGTCTCATTTACCATGGTAAAGTAGGCATCTATAATTTAATAATAAATCATTTGGATATATTTAAACATATTTCTCCATATCTATAGTAAGCTTCTTTAAATTTCATATTCCCTTCCTATTTATTATCAAATTTATTTGAAATATCCTTTTCTATTTTTAGTTGCATCACCTTAGTGAACACTTTATCAAAAAATGATTAAAAAATAATATCTCTATCATTCCCATATACTTCAATATTTAAATTATCAGTATATGTAAACTTATCAGTATATGTAATTGGGAGAATCTATTCCATATAAGATAAAACACACTATTATAAAATTACTAAATTTTAGAGAAGTGAAAGAAGATACATAAATATTCATTTCTTCATTTCATAAAAGTTATTTTCATTAAGGAAAGGAACTCTTATTCTATTGAATGAATTCAAACTATCCATCATTAGTCTTTAGTAAAGTTTATATCTTTTTATAGGAAACTCCCTTCTCTGATACTTCTCCAAATTAGAATATCCACCTTATATACTCATGATACAAACAAATTACATTGTAAGATAGATCAAATTAGAGGTGTAACCTCTAATCTGATACCAAAGATATATAATTATTTGATTTCACTTTGACTAAGGTAATTTAAATCAATTAAATATACTCTAATATGCATGTATTAAAAATTATAGTATGAAAAGAGTTAATGTATGAACCACTTTCAAGATACTCTAATTGATTGAGATATATTTGTGAGGGATGTTACTTTTGAAAAAAATCACTTTGTTTTTATCTATGATATATCTTATACGGTGATTCACACTTAATTTAAGAGTTAGTGTGCACATGCGAGGTATAATAGTTGGAATATAGAAGATAAATAAATGTAGCGATTCAATAAATACCCATCAATACTCATCATTTTATTTTTGATCTAAACAACAAATAGATAAATGAAACCAAGAGATATCCACTAAAATATAGGGAATTGAAAAGGGGATGGGAGTTTATCTTTTTTCATGTGAATAGATAAATATCATAAGATACACTTTCTTAAATTACTATTTTCATGTCAAACGGTAGCATGATGACTGCACAAAATGTTCTTATAGATTCAAGATAGTTTCCACTTTCTAATGTCTCAACACGGGATCAAATATGTAACATCACAGATAAATAAAGAATAATACATTTTCATACTTATGAATATTTACGAATTAAATATTAATTTTACTTTAAAGGGGTTTCTATGATCGATATCATACCCTATATGCAACAAAGAGTTTCTTTAAAATCTTACGTTGCACACTAGTAATAAAAAAATATTTTTCTAAATGGTAGTTAACACGTAGTCGTTGTATTAGCGGGAATGAATAGAAATAACTAAAATATGATTATATATTTTTGTTAAATGTTTTTAAATTTATCCAATAAAGGGTAAAGGCTTAAAATACGAAAAGAATTCAATTCTAGGCATATATACTCTAATTTTCACTAAAGGTCCACTTATCGCCTTTTGATAGCGAACCCTCTTTAAATATAGTTTTGGTCACTATTATAAATTATTTTGGACTAAATAAAATTATTTTTTAGAATTGAGACATCAAAATTTACATTGTGTAAATTTTTGATATTTTTCCGATAAATTTTATTTTTTTAATGAATAGTGAAAAATGTTGTATTTTAATTCAAAACCTCTTTTTAATATAATTTATTTATATGATTAAATTATCTTTTTAATTGGGTTTAAAGTGAAATTAGAATATATTTCTACCATTTAATCCAATTGTGGTTGTTGTAATTAATTTCACTTTGAAGATGGACTTAAACTAGTGTCAATCTTTTGATATATATTGTTTCATAAAAACACACTATTTGTTCTGACAACGGGAAGTAATTATTAAATTAATTAATATAACTTATATGTTTTGAATTTTGTAAAATAGATATCATTTTTGAATTCAGAATATAAAATATATCTTTGGGTGATGGTTTGGTATTTTTCTAAAAAACATCAATTTTTGATGAATAGTGAAACCACTAAGTGGTACTTAAAAAAACTGATTTTTCGTTTAAATGAAATTTTACCACCTCTATGTTTTGAATTTCAAAAATCAGAAATTAATGGTTGTCATTAGGAAGTAAAATGTGGTTCAATGGGATTAAAATAATTTTTTGTTGAATAGTAAATTTGAAGTTTTTAATCGTGATTAGAGGTAATTAGTATAATTTCAGGTAAAAATAATGTTTTAATAATATTAAATGACCTTGACACGTGTCCTACCCTTACGTGATGTGTCATGTTAGACCAATACAATCCATGGGTCAACTTGGGGACTTCATGGAGCCACATTGGTTGGAAAATGACATTAATAACTTTTTATTTAATGTTAAAATAAAAATGTCACAAACATGTGTTGTTTTACTAAAAGAATTTTTAAATGGGGTTATGCAAGTCATAATTTGGACTATAAATATTAACTATAAATATAAAACCATTTCCCACATCCTTATTTTTTTATAATTTTTATACATTTAATAAATTAAATTATTTATGACACCAAGATGATGGAGTGATTACCTCATTATTTAACGATTTAAATAAAATGAAACAATAATGTAAAATATAAGACCTTCACTTGTAAAAAACCTATTGGATGGCTATATTTCGAAATCTTATCAGCTTATCCTATAAATATATAATTTTGGGACCTTTAAAATCTGAAAATCATTTTATAATAAAGTAACCTTTTATAACTTTCCAAGAGTGCCCCTCCTCTCCTCTTATAAAAGGCCCCCACCTCTACGACATTAGCCACACCTCTCAAGCCTTTGGCTTGGCCAACCCCTACCCATTTTGTCTCTCCGTATCCCTCTCTTAATCCTAGAATCCTCACTTTGGGAAGAAGTCTTTTCATGGAATCCTTTGAGCTCAAATCAAAAAGAGTTACCCGTTTTAAAGGTAGTGTCCTTCCTGTGTTCTTATGTTTTATTTTGCTTATCCAGCCCCCTAAACTCTATTTATTCCTTCCTTTTGTAATAAAACTGGTATCTTAAATGTACTATGATATTTTTATGAGAATTATTAGAGCTACACTTACATGCACCTTCATCTAATGGTTAAAGAGCATACTGTTTCAGTGGATGGCGAATTTCTGCCTCACGAAACGATGATTGTTCAATATTCTTATAACACGAAAAAAGGTGGTCATTAAGATGAAACTATATTTATATATTATATAAAATATGTTTATGTTTTCCTTAAGCTTCTGTATTTTTCATTTATGGCATACCTTTTTGGATTCCATTATGGGTACACGCGTTATCTTCATTTCAGGATGTACGGACTACCACCCCCTCAAAGTGATTTGGTTCGTTAATGCCATATGTGGAATATATAAAGGATGTAGTTAATTATATTATATATGATATTATACTAGAATTATAATATACCTTTATATCATTATGATTCAATTCCATAAAATACGAAATAGAAATGAAAGTAGAGTTCATGCGTACGTACGGCTTACCGTCTCCATGAACGGTGCATTTCATTTCTTACCTCTAAATGTTATGTAATATTGTAAATGCATGTATATAATTTATATATATTATATATATTATATCTACATCATGAATATAATTCTGGATATAATGGATATTTTAACACATGAACAAGTTGTAATTATAAAGAGTTTATTTTTTGACTCAAGTACCAATGATCGTTAAAACGACCGTTATTAAATAATTAAATAGTGTTCATGACATGGTAATAAGTGATATAAAAGGAATAATGAACCTGAAAAGGTTCTTAAGCATGTAGAAATTAACTCAAGTTTATTATTCAGGACATTAAAGAGCAATCGAGTCATGTCGGACACGAGGTAAGGGACTTCATCTCAATCTCCATTCATTGAGGCATATTTTTTTTTATACACAATTTTTTTTATACAGTGTATAAACACCTTTTAAATTTTACGCTTATTAAAAAGGAATCTTTTTTTATATGAAGATTTTTACTAAATGACAACATGAATATTTTTTTGTCGCACGTATGTGGAGACAACGACTTCTCCGCCGCCGTGACCATTATATTTGAGTTTCGGCTTCCTCTACAAGCCATAACCGAACTTTTTTTTAAAATGAAAAATAAATACCATGTATTACTTTTCTTTTATTTTGGTATTTAAAATGGTTTTCATAATGTTTTTATTATATCAATGTATTGTATTTATATCTTGTGATTGAAATGTAGAAATATTATGTTTCATTTATGCATGTTTTACGTGATACGATTATGTTATGGTTCTTGGGCATTGTTATAAAGACGAGTGGTTCCGTGATAAACCAAGGGTGGGTGAGCCCGTTATGGCTTTCCAATGCATTGGGTAACATGAAGGAGTTAAACGTTAAGGTTTCTCAGAAGAGATTTAGGGAATATACTGTGATGGGTATTCCAAACGTAACCATGAGGGTTACTCCCTACGTAAGAATGTCATGAATGCCTCAAGTTACCTTTATGTCTTATGATTTCTATGAATTATTCATGATTTGATGAGGTATGTTAAAATGATTATGTTTTATGAGTAATGTATGATTTCATACATGGACTATTGTTTTCATTTAGTACTTTTATATCCCTTACTGATCTTTTTATGCTAATCCCAAGTTTTTTAAATGTTTTTCACAGGACTTAATGTGGAATAGGGTCATGGATTGGATCAATGAAAAGTCATTCTATCTAAAACATGGAACTATACATGTTTCTTTTTAAGAGTTTTTATTTTATGGAAACTTAGTAGAAGTGTCTACTTTGTAATCTTTTTAGATGTAATAGCTATTTCCTAATTCTCTAAAACTCTAAACCTGAAAAGATCCTCAATGCGAATTATTCATTTTATTCAATATTAAGTAAGGTTTAAGGTTGGGGCCTGATAGTTGGTATCAGAGGTCAGTTTAGATAACTTTAGGAGTTAGAATTCTATTAAATGATTATCCAAAAATATTTTTTTATGGTCAAATTTAAATGATATAGCATTTGAATATTCCCATGTTGCTTCATCTAATACATGTTTGTTCAGAATGGTTTTTTGAAGAGGAAAAAGGGAAGCAGTGCAAGGAAAGCTTATATAAGGAAATAACCTTCCGAATCAGCATCTTGAGATGGTCATAATTGGAACTGAACAGTTTGTTGCAGTAATGGTGCAGTTGACTCAAGAGATAAATGGTGGTGTTATCCATGCACGAGATCAACCAGATCAACCGCAGAAAAACATGTCAGTGGTGGAACATTTCATGAGGCAACATCCCCCATAATTCAGATGATCATTTGACCCTGTGCTAGATGCAGGGTGGATTAAAGCACTGGAGAAGATTTTCGATGTCATGGGGTGTCCAGACAATCAAAAAGTTTGTCTTTCTATTTACCGTTTGGAGGGTGAAGCAGATCAGTGGTGGTCGATGGTTAAAAATATCAGGGACGCTGATGAGATTGATGCTCTCGAATGGGATAAATTCAATGGTATGTTTCTTGAGAAGTATTTCCTAAGGCTGTTTGACTAAGGATGGAAAACAAATCCTGGAATTGAGGAAAGAGGAAGACTCAGTGGCTGCCTATGAAGAAAGGTTTACTCGATTGGCATGGTATACTCCAAATTTTATCTGAGACCTTGATATTAAAATCAATCATTTTTACTTAGGATTAAAGCCAAAATATCGAAGGGCTTTATCTTCTCGTGAGTTCAAAAGTTATGAAAATATTTTTCGATGTGCTGAGAAGGTGGAAATGGGGTTTTTTAATGATCAATTGTTCTATAACAACCAGCAGAAGAAGAGACCTAGGTGGCAGGAGAAATGAAAAAATTCTTCAAAAAGGTCTGACGGTAAGAAAACTAAGTTTCCAGTTTGTGATAAATGTTGTAAAAGGCATGCTGGGGAATGTCTTACGAATTCTGTAAAGTGCTACCGATGTGGTAAGATGGGACATAAGGATCGTGATTGTACTAAAAAAGATCAAGGTGATGGTAAGTCCAAATTTGATTTACAGTTAGTGGAATGTTTTAAGTGCAATGAGATGGGTCACTATGAAAACGAGTGTCTGACAAAGAGCTTGAGTGATGGGAAGCAGTTAGAATACAAGAAGAAAGCGGTGGTGAAATCCTTTGCAACTACTTCAGCAGATGTTGGGCCATCAAATAAAGTTGTATCATGTACTTTGTTTGTTTTTTCAGATTGTGCCAGTGTGTTGTTTGATTCGGGTCTACACATTCTTTCATCTCTGAAAACATTTCTAGTAAAATGGGAATACCATCTCAACAAATGACTCCTGAACTTGTGGTAATAACACCTAGGGGAAATGTTGAGGCAAATATAATTTATAAGAATCTTCCTATCCTTATCCGTGGAAAGAACCTACTTTCAAACATTATTGTTTTACCTCTAGTAGAGTTTGATGTTATCCTGGGTATGGATTGGATCTCTATTTACCATGCTAAGATTGACTGTAGAGCTGAAGAAGTTTATTTTCAGAAAGGCTTTCAATTTGTGTACAAGAGTGAACCCTTACTGTTGATAACTTATCAAGAGGCTAGGAAACTTGTAAAATATGGAAATGAATGTTACCTTGCACATATCATTGAAAACAAGGGAATTTTTCAGATTAATGATGTGCTAGTGGTAAATGAGTATCCTGATGTTTTTCCGGATGAGTTTCCTGGAATAATACCAGATTGGGAAGTTGAATTTACTATTGAATTAGTTCCTGATGCTAAGCCAATTTCAAAACCCCCTTATCGAAGGGCTCAAACTGAACTTTTAGAGTTTATGGAGCAATTGCATGATTTATTAGAGAAAGGTTTCATTCAACCTAGTACATCACCATGGGGTGATCCTGTTTTATTTGTTAAAAAGAAATATGGTTCAATGAGACTTTGCATTGATTATAGAGCCTTGAATAACATCACTGTTAAGAACAAATATTCTTTTCCTCATATCGATGATTTGTTTGATCAGCTCTAGGGAGCTTAGTTTTTTTCAAAGATTGACCTGAGATGGGGGTACCATCAGTTGAAGGTAAAGGAAGCAGATATTCCGAAGACCGCGTTTCGTACGAGATATGGCCATTATGAATTTGTGATAATGCCTTTTGGGATAACCAATACACCTGCTGTATTCATGGACCTTATGAATAAATTTTTCCATGAGTTATTGGATATGTTTTTGGTTGTTTTTATTAATGATATTTTGGTGTTTTCTAAAAGTAAAGAGGAGAATGAAAGATATTTAAGGGTTATTTTGCAAACCTTAAAAGAAAATAAATTGTATGGGAAATTTAGCAACTGTGAATTTTTGTTGCAACAAATTTCCTTCTTTGGTCATATTGTTTCTATAGATGGAATAACAGTGGATCCTGCAAAAACAAAAGTTGTTGAAGAATGGCCAAGACCCAAAAATGTAACCGAGATCCGTAGCTTTCTTGGTTTGGCAAGTTACTACCGAAGGTTTGTTGAAAATTTTTCACGGTTATCTAGTCCAATGACTAAGATAACTTAGAAGGGTAATCAGTTTATCTAGAAAAGAGAATGTGATTATTGTTTTCAGGAGTTGAAAAGAAGATTGGTGAATGCTCCAGTTTTGGAACTTCCTTCCAGGAATGGTGAGTTTATTATATACAGTGATGCTTCGTTGAAGGGACTTGGCTGTGTCCTTATGCAGAATGATTAGGTAATTGCATATGCTTCACGTTAGTTGAAAACTCATGAGGTAAATTACCCTACACAGGACTTGGAATTAGCTGATGTTGTTTTCGCTTTAAAAATTTAGAGGCATCATTTGTATGGAGTAAAGTATGAAATATACACCGATTAAAAAATTTTAAAGTATATATTCACTCAGAAAGAATTGGACATAAGATAGAGGAGATGGATAGAATGAATCAAGGATTATGATTGTACAATTCATTACCATCCGGGAAAAGAAAATAAAGTGGTTGATACCTTGAGTCAAAAAATTAATTCTTCATTAACAATGTTGCATTTGGAACGTGATCCTTTGGTTAAGGATTTGATGAACTTTGGCATAAAAGATGTTGGTGCAGGATGTCCTTCTGTTTTGTTTCAGGTATTAGTGAAATCTTTTCTATCAGATAGAATCAAGAAAGCACAGAAGCAAGACAGTGAGTTGCAGAAAAAGGTAGAGTTGGGTCAGAAGGGTAAGTTTCCTGAATTCAACATTGATAATGATTATGTTTTCAGATTTTGGAAGAGATTGTGTGTGCCTTGTGATTCATAGTTGAAGAGAGAGTTGTTATGTGAAGCTCATAGTTCTCCGTTTTCAGTTCATTCTAGTAGTACTAAGATGTACAGAGATCTGTGGGAGTATTACTGGTGGGATGGAATGAAAAGAGATATTGCTGATTTTACTGTGAATTGTTTGACTTGTCAGGAGGTTAAAGCAGTACGGTGGTTACCGAAAGGGATGCTTCAGCCTTTACCAGTGCCAGAGTGGAAATGGGAAAATATATATATGGACTTTGTTGTGGGATTACCAAAGATATCTCGAGTTAATAATGCAATCTAGGTTATTATTGGTCGCTTGACTAAATCTGCTCATTTCCTTTCTATTCGAGATACTTTCTCTCTACATCAACTTTCTCAATTGTATCTTAAAGAGATACTCAGGTTTCATGGAGTTCCCCTATCCATTATATCTGATCATCATCCCAGGTTTGCTTCAAACTTTTGGAAAGGCCTTCAGAAGTCATTGGGTACTGAATTAAATTTTAGTACAGCTTTTCATTCTCAATCAGATGGGTAGTCAGAACAAAAAATTCAGACTTTGGAGGATATGCTACGAGATTGTTCGATGAATTATTAGGGAAGTTGGGACCAACATCTTTTTTTGGTTGAATTTTTATATAATAACAATTTTTATTCTTGTATACATATTGCACAATTTGAGGCATTATATTGGAAGCGGTGTCGAACACCAGCTTTTTGGGATGAAGTGGGTGAAAGGAAGCTGATGGGACCAGAATTGGTAGAAGAGATGGCAGAAAAAGTTCAGTTGATTCAGAAACACATGATAACAGCTCAGAGCATGCAGAAGTGTTTTGCGGATAACTGGAGGAAGGATCTATCTTTTGAGGTAGATGATCATGTTTTTCTCAAAGTTTCACTGCAGAAAAGTGTGATGCGATTTGGTAAGAAGGAAAGCTGAGTCCAAGGTTTACTGGACCATATGAAATTCTAGAAAAAGATAGATCAATTTCTTACCAAGTGGATTTACCTACGAGTTTATATCAGCTACACAATGTTTTTCATGTTTCTATGTTGAGAAAGTATATGCCAGATCCATCTCATGTTTTGAGCTCATAGGTAGTTCAGTTGGAATTGAATCTCTCTTATGAAGAACAACCAGTACAGATTCTTGACCATAGAGAGAAAGTGTTGCAGAATAAGGTAATTCATCAGGTAAAGGTTTTGTGGAAAAACCATATGGTTGAAGAGGCAACGTGGTAATCTAAAAATGCTATGAGTGATAAATACCCCCACTTGTTTTGATAAGTGAATAAAATTACGAGGATGCAATTCCCAAAAGGGGGGAAGGATGTAACATCCTAGGTAAATAAAGAATAATACATTTTCATACATATTAATATTTACAAATTAAATATTAATTTTACTTTAAATGGGTTTCTATGTTCGATAGCGTACCTGATACGCAACAAAGAGTTTCTTTGAAATCTTACGTTTCACACTAGTAATAAAATAATATTATTTTAAATGGTAGTTAACCCGTAGTCGTTGTATTGGCGGGAATGAATAGAAATAGCTAAAATATGATTATATATGTTTTTTAAATGTTTTTAAATTTATCCAATAAAGGATAAAGTCTTAAAATATGAAAAGAATTCAGTTCTAGGCATATATACTCTAATTTTCACTAAAGGTCCACTTATCGCCTTTTGATGGTGAACCCTCATTAAATATAGTTTTGGTCACTATTATACATTCTTTTGGACAAAATAAAATTCTTCTTTAGAATTGGTACATCAAAATTTACTTTGTGTAAATTTTTGGTATTTTTCCGATAAAGTTTATTTTTTTAATGAATAGTGAAAAATGTTGTATTTTAATTCAAAACCTCTTTTTAATATAATTTATTTATATGATTAGATTATATTTTTACTTGGTTTTAAAGTGAAATTATAATATATTTTTACAATTTAATCCAATAGTGGTCGTTAGAATTTATTTCACTTTGAAATTGGACTTAAACTAGTGTCAATATTTTGATATATATTGTTTCATAAAAACACGCTATTTGTTCTGACAGTGGGAATTAATTATTAAATTAAATAATGTAACTTATATGTTTTTAATTTTTTAAAATAGTCATCATTTTTGAATTCAGAATATCAAATATAGCTTAGGGTGAAGTTTTGGTATTTTTCTGAAAAACTTCAATTTTTGATGAATAGAGAAACCACTAAGTGGTAATTAAAAAAATGTTTTTTTGTTTAAATGAAATTTTACCACCTCTATTTTTTGAATTTCAAAAATCATAAATTTATGGATTTCATTAGGAAGTAAAATGTTGTTCAATGGGATTAAAATAATTTTTTTGGTGAATAGTAACTTTTAAGTTTTTAATCGCAATTAGAGGTAATTAGTATAATTTACGGTAAAAATAATGTTTTAATAATATGAAATGACCTTGAAACATGTCCTACCCTTATTGTATGTGTCATTTCCGACCAATAAAATCCATGGGTCAACTTGGGGTCCCCATGGAGCCACTTTGGTAGGAAAATGACATTAATAACTTTTTATTTAATGTCAAAATAAAAATGTCACAAACATGTATTGTTTTACAAAAACAATTTTTAAATGGGGTTATACAAGTCATAATTTTGACTATAAATATTCATTATAAATATAAAAAGATTTAATACATCATGATATTTTTTATAATTTTTTGGCATTAAATAAATTAAATTATTTATAATGCCACGATGATGCATCGATTACCTCATTATTTAACGATTTAAATAAAATTAAAATATAATGTAAAATATATGACCTACACTTGTCAAAAATCTATTGTATGGGTGTATTTCGAACTCTTATCTCCTTATTCACTAAATATATAATTTTGGGACCTTTAAAATCCGAAAAGCATTTTATAATAAAGTAACCTTTTATAACTTTCCAAGAGTACCCCTCCTCTCCTCTTATAAAAGGCTCCCACCTCTACCACCTTCCCCACACCTCTCAAGCCTTTGGCTCAGCCAACCCCTGCCCATTTCGTCCCTACACATCCCTCTCTTACTCTTAGAAGCCTCACATTGGGCAGAAGTCTTTCCAAGGAAGCCTTTGATCTCAAATCAAAAAGAGTTACCCGTTTTAAAGGAGTGTCTTCTCTGGTGTTCTTATGTTCTATTTTGCTTCTCCAACCCCATAAACTTTTTTTATTACTTTATTTTGTAACAACACCAGTATATTCAATATACTAGGATTTTTTTATGAGAAGGATCAGAGCAAAACTTACACACACCTTTATCTAATGGTTAAAGAGCATACTATTTCTGTGGATGGCGAATTTCTGCCTCACGAAACGATGATTGTTCAATATTCCTCTAACACCTTAAAAGGTGGCCATTAAGATGAAATTATATTAATATATGATATATAATATGTTTATGTTTTCCTTAAGATTCTCTATTTTTCATTTATGTCATACCTTTATGGCTTCCATTATGGGTATACGCGATATCTTTATTTTAGGAAGTGCGGACTACTGCCCCCTCAAAGTGATTTGTTTCGTTAATGTCATATGTGTAATGTATAAAGGATGTAGTTAATTATATTATATATGATATTATACTGGAATTATAATATACCTTTATATCATTATGATTCCATTCCATAAAATATGAAATAGAAATGAAAGTAGCGTTCATGCGTACGTATGACTTATCATCTCCATGAACGGTGCATTTCATTTCTTACCTCTAAATGTTATGTAATATTGTAAATGCATGTATATACTGGATATATATGATATATATTATATCTAAATCATGAATATAATTCTGGATATAATGGATATTTTACCACATTAATAACTTGTAATTATAAAGAGTTTATTTTTTTAACTCAAGTACCAATGATCGTTAAAACGATCGTTATTAACTGAAATAATTACATAGTGTTCATGACATGGTAATAAGTGATATAAAAGGAATAATGAACATGAAAAAGGTTCTTAAGCATGTATAAATTAAATCATGTTTATTATTCATGATATTAAAGAACAATCGAGTCACGTCGGACATGAGGTAAGGGACTTCGTTTCAATCTCCATTCATTGAGGCATATTTTTTTTATACACAACTTCCTTTTATACGGTGTATAAACCCATTTTGACTTTTATGCTTATTCAAAAGGAATATTTTTTTATACAAAGATTTTTAATAAATGACAAAAGAAATGTTTTTTTGTCGTACGTATGTGGCGACAACGACTTCTCTGCCGTCATGACCATTATTTGAGTTTCGGCTTCCTCTACAATCCATTACCTAACTTTTTTTTAAAATGAAAAATAAATACCATGTATTAATTTTCATTTATTATGGTATTGAAAATTGTTTTCATAATGTTTTTATTATATCAATGTGTTGTATTGATATCTTGTGATTGAAATATGGAAATGTTATGTTTCCTTTATGCATGTCTTACGTGATATGATTATGTTATGGTTCTTGGGCATTGTTATGAAGACGGGTGGTTCCGTGATAAACTAAGGGCGGGTGAGCCCGATATAGCTCTCCAATGCATTGGGTAATGTAATGGAGTTAAACGTTAAGGTTTCTCCGAAGAGATTTAGGGAATATACTATAATGGGTATTCCAAATGTAACCATGAGGGTTACTCCCTACGTAAGAATGTTATGAATGCCTCAAGTTACCTTTATGTCTTATGATTTCAATGATTTATTCATTATTTGATTAGGTATGTTAAAATGATTATGTTTTATGAGTAAAGTATGATTTCATACATGGACTAATGTTTTCATTTCGTACTTTTATATCCCTTACTGAGCTTTTTATGCTCATCCCAAGTTTTTGAAATGTTTTTCACAAGACTTAATGTGGAATAGGGTCAAGGATGGGGTCAAGGAAAAGTCATGATATCTAAAACATGGACCTAGACATTTTTCTTTTTAAGAGTATTTATTTTATGGAAACTTAGTAGAAGTTTCTACTTTGTAATCTTTTGAAATGTAATAGTTATGTATTAATTTTCTAAAACACTAAACCTGAAAAGATCCTCAATGTGAATTATTCATTTAATTAAATTTTAAGTAAGGTTTAAGGTCGGGGTCTGATAAAATAACCTAGGCCATGAGTTGGTGGGTCACATGGCCTGAAGAATACCTCCCCATATGCTAGAGGATTATAACTATAAGCAAGTTTGTAAAAGTGTTGTGGTGGGGAGACTATACCATATTATCAGAGAAGCATAGTGGGTGAAACCATAAACATATAACAATGGAAGAATATGTAAACAAACAGAATAATAATTAAGTGGAAGAATAAATACTAATAAACCGTTTAATAATCAAAACCCACTAGGTGGTTTCATATAAATGTATGCATGGAAAGATTATATACAAAAACTGAATGTGGGATAGGTACATAAAATTATGCTATACAAAAATTTCAGAAGGAAAAAAATCTTCCCCACTAGCATCTCAAGCATATGCTCGGACCTCTACTCTTACGCTCAATATATAAGTGATTAATATCAAGGATTTTAAGTAAGGATCTTGCCTTTATCCATAACTGTATTTATATAATCTTCTCAAGTACCAAAACAAGCCTGATTAGGGTGTGATATTAAATCCCAGTAGTCCAAAACCAATATTTGATATATTTAACCCATGGAGTGATCATAACTAAGAAATTTAAAGGTATAAATAATTAATTAACAATTATGAATAAATAAATAACTACCCAATCAAGTTCTTAGATGACACCTAGAGTCTCAACCTACTTCAGATCAAGGATGGAATGAATTTCTAATCAGTTATTATATATATAGTAATAATATATATTGTATAGTTATATATGTTTATCCACATATATGAACCACATATGCAAAGACATAAATGGCTATATACTTGGAATACATGTTGCTGGCTGAGGAGGGGAATAACCCAATCATCATAACTATTGTAAATAAAACTATAAAATCATGAAATAGGAACAATTACGTGATTATAATAATGAGGGGAATATGTCATGGTATTCACTCAAGATGGTGGGTGTTCCATCATTCTAACAATCAAACAAGGGATGTGGTGCATCATTCCCGCCATTCATATGGTGTTGGTGGTGTGAGACATCATACTCAACATCTGATATAAGTGAGTGTGATAAATTCATGCCCAATATAACCCTTAACATTATACCACATCCCATATCAACGCATAATCATATTTATAATATAATACATGAGAAATTACCTTTCCATATTCTCATTATCCAAGAAAAATTCCATTAAGTCGTTAAAATTCACATTTATCATTTAAGAAATCATAAACAATGGTGTGGCCTTACCACCCATTATAAACTATTTCATTTAATTTATTCAATTAATTGAATGGAAAATAAATTCCAACATGAATAATCCATCTCATGAAATCAATACACTAAACTCACTAAAACATGCACATTCAATTCATAAGGCACAAGGTGTCTATTAGAAGGATCCAATATAAAATGGTTAATTAACTACTTGAAAAATTCCCATAATAAGACAATGAAAGTGCATATGTTGTTCTTCGGATCATTTAACATCCATATAATAGAGTTAAAATTAATTTATAACCTAAAAAACACTAGAGAGGTGCTCCGCCTATATCAACAATTAAAAAAATATCGAAATTCAATTTGGAACACATGAGGGGTTCCTATAACTAAGGGAAACATCATATAATCTAGTGAACATGGATATACATTCACATATCAAGGTGAACATATCCATTTAATATGAAGAACTCATTAAAAAGGAGATGTGTGACCAAGGTCATGTGTGACCGAATGAAATATATAAAAAATGAAACATCCCGGTTCCGGAAGCCACCCAGTGGCGCCCCATACCCGATTGGTCACATGGCCTCAAGCGCATTTCCCTGAACGCCAGAGGCTTCCAACTGGAAGCGAGGGCCTTGGGTGTGATAGTGGGAAAACTATTCCCTCATTGGAAGAGTACACAGTGGATGAGAAACAAATAAACAATAGCAGAATCAGTAAATAATCCATACACAAGTGAACAGCGGAAGACTAAATGATAAATAGCTGGAGCACATACATATAAAATAATGCATGACAAATATGTATAGAAAATTATCCATATAATTTACAATACTGAATAAAAATATTACTAAACCAAAATACAAGGAAAACAGGTAATGGATCCTCAGCATCGCAAGCCTAAGATTGGTCTTGTGCTCTCCAGCTCCACAACATGTTATGTACCTAAAGAAGAAGAAGGTTTCTTTCCCTTATCTATACCAACAGCAATATAATCTATTTGGGACCAAAGGAATGGCCCATATAGGGTGAGAGACTAAATCCTAGCAAGAAACCACCACGAGATATGCGCCTAACAGTCATTCAATATATGGCGGTAAAATTACAGAAGGAAATAAACAGGAAATTACTCAACTGTAAACATTCCACAGTTTCACGCATTTATTTCACAAACATGTAATCACCTAATCAAGAAAATAGAATCAAATAGGTAACAATCTAGGTAGTTCTCACAGCCGGAACCCCATGGTTCAACCAAGAAGTACTAGAAACCCTCTAGGAGGCACAAACATCCTCACCCCTTTGGTTCAGCTAAAATATAGACTCTCTAGGGAAGCACTCACTGTCAATTCCCCCTATAGTCTTATATCATACTAAAGGCACTCTAGGGAATCACTCAATGTCTTATTCCCCCTGTGGCCCACGTCGAAACTACAGACACTATGAGGAAGCACTCAACATAAATTCTCCTTGTGGTCTTCCATCGTAAAATTATAAAGACACCCTATAGAAGCCCTTACGTCCATTCTCTCTGTGGTCTACTACACTAGGTTGTCACAGCTCTGTGTAAGTCAAATAAGTATAGAGTGCGTAACGGACAAAGTAAACCTCAAGAACTACTTGGATAGAATTATATGACATATCAGCACATTAGAACTACAGTCATACCATCCTATAATACTAGGCATGGAATGTAAATAGCAGCCAAAAAGTAAAAGTAGACCCAACATTCCAGAATGGAAAAACATGCATGGAAAACAATTTTAAATCATAACAATTTACCCTATATGCATTCATTGTCCTCTACTCTAGAATACAAGAAAATCAGGAAAACAATAGGGCTAAAATAGAAATCACGCAATACCCTGTTCAAGGGTTTCAGTGGAATTTGCACAAAATATTCAATGTCATTCAACGGAAAGGAACAAACCAACTACCTTGGTGTTAGGAGATTGATATACTTGTACCTCAATGCTTGTATCTCTTTAGAACATTGTATATCTACGAAAACGTATAAAACGTTCAACCCACAATAACTTAGAAAAATGGAGTAACTGGAAAACAATGCTCTGGGAGAAGGAATGACTCACCATTGTGATTCTAACTAAATCATCGATGTTTGAATCAGAGGAAAAACGAAGGCCCAGAGGATTATAAAAGATTTGCAGTCGTATGGGTTCTCTCAGACAAAAATGACCTAGATGAAGTGTGTTCTGTCTGTCATAGATGACCCTGGTACGTTTAATGAAAAAAGTACACATAGTGTACTCTTAAAGTACATGGCGTGTACTCGCCTTTTCCGTACTCTTCTGTATGTGGCCTCCATGTAACCCCTACATGACTGTGTGTGTGTCCATGACACGGACTGCACGCGGCCTCTAGTAACATCACAGTACATGGTGTGTACTCATAAATTACACGGTGTGTACTTCAAAAATTTTCATATTTTCCTATTTTCCTCAAAACCAAATAGAAAAGGAAAAAAATACCTAAAAAGAAGATTCGGGCTCTTAAAAACATCCCCCCATAAATAACTTTGTCCGCGAATTTCTCTAGTGTGGCATAGAAGAAGAAACCCTGAACAGCTCCGACCAATGTGCTTGTACATTAGCCTCCCTCTCCCAAGTCTTGTCATGTACCCACCTGTGCTGCCATAGAACTCATACCAAAGGAACAAACCATCCACAAAAAACATTTATACTGTGATCAACAATATGAATAGGATTCTCTTCGATCAATACATCCACATCTAGCTCAACCTCATCAGGTTAAAGGATGTGAGACAAGTCTAAAAGGTAATGTCAGAGCTGAGAAACATGAAAAACATCGTGCATAGCCCGATACCTTTGAGGTAACTGGAAATGATAGCAAACCGACCCAAGCCTCTCCAACACCTAAAATGGTCTGACATAACTTGGTGAAAGTTTTCCCTATCTCATAATCCTCCTATTCCCCAACCTCATTGTGACATGTAGGAAAAACTGATCCCCAGCCTCATACTCTAAAGGTTGTCTCCATTGATCATCATATGACTTCTATCGAGACAATGCGGTAGCCATCCTCTTCCGAATCAACTCTATCTTCTCTGTGGTTTCCTGAATGAGGCGATGTACCAGCATAGTTGTCTCTCATGCCTCCAACCAACATAAGAGTGATTGGAATGGCCTTCCGTACAAAGCCTCTTAAGGTTCCATCTGAATAGTTTCCTGAAAACTATTGTTTTTGGTGAACTCCACTAAAGGTATATGCTTCTCCCAAGAACACCCAAAATCTAGAATGCATGCTCTGAGCATGTCCTCAAGCACCTGAATCATACGCTCAGAGTGGCCATTGTTATGGGGATGATATGTTGTACTCAAAATTACATATGTACCCAAAGCCTTATGAAGCCCCTTCCATACCCAAGAAGTAAAACGTGCATCCCTGTCTAAAACAATGGAGTGTGGAACTCCAACCGGGCGTACAATCTCTCAGATGTATAGCCGTCCCAGTTCATCAACACTAAAGGTCTCTTTGATCAGTAAGAAGTGAGAAACCTTCTTAAGTTTTTATTGAAAACACATACAGCAGCATTCCCTTTAAGTGATCACAGCAACCCTGTCATGAAGTCCATCGTGACGTCGTTCCACTTACACTCATGAATGAGTTACTGCTTTAAAAGAGCTTCCAGTCTATGATTCATCGCCTTCACCTACTGACAAGTAGAACACCTCATGATGAAACTAGAAACAACTCTCTTCATAACTGGTCACCAATACTAGTGGTGTAGATCACGATACATCTTGGTGACACCATGATGAACTGTCTAAATAGAGGAATTAAAAAACTGCACTACCTCCTCGCATATATCTTCTGGTACCCATACCCTCCCATGGAAATTCAAGATCTCATCCCCACATACTATCCATATAGGAAGAGGGTCCTCTATTGACACACACTCCCACAGGACTATGCCTTATGAGTCTAAGAGTTGCCTCATTCACACCTAATCAAGTGCGATAGAGGTAACAACTACATAAGATAGAAAAGCTTTCCCATGTTTGTCTTGTACCTCCAAATTCATCTCATAGAACAAAGCCATAAGATGTCACTCACTACTGGACTCTTGAAGTACCTATATCTGAGTCCTCCTGCTCAATGAATTAGCCACAGCATTGCCTTTCCCAGGCGTATAGGCAAGCTTGATGTCGAAGGACTGTAGGTACTCAACCCACCTCTGTTGTCTCAAATTCAAATAACGCTGAGTGAAAATGTACTTGATACTTTTGTGGTTGGTGAAAACCACAAAATGATATCCCAATAGAAAATGTCGCCAACAGCATAAGACATGAACAACAGCTACTAACTCCAGATCGTACATCAGGTAGTTCCTCTCTTGTGGCCTCAACTGCCAAGACCCGTACACAACAACTCCATCTCCCTGCATAAGCACGGCTCCCAGCCTGATACCTGATGCGTCATAGTATATAGTATAGCTCTTGCCCAGCTCTGGACAAACTTGTATCAGTGCTAAATTCAACCTACCTTTCTGATTCTGAAAGGCTGACTCACATGAATCTGACCATAAGAACTATGCACCCTTCTTAGTCATACCTATCAACAGTATTGCTAAGCGTGAAAATTCTTGTATGAAGCACCTATAGTATCCATCCAGCCCTAAAAAAATACACATCTCAAAGACGTTGTTTGGCTAATCCCAGGAAAATACTTCTCTCACGTTCTGTGGGTCTACTGATACTCCTGTATCTGAGATAACATGACCCAAGAAGTGAATCCGGTCCATCCAAAAGTGGCACTTCAACAGCATAGAATATAACTGATGCACCCTCAGTGTACTTAAAATGATCTCAATATGGGTATCATAGTCATGTAGAGTCTGAGAGTACACCAAGATATCATCCACAAAGACCACTATGAACGAATAAAAGTATGTGTGGAACACTCGGTTCATCAGTGCCATCAAAACTACTAGTGTGTTCGTGACACCGAACGACATAACTTTATACTCGTATATACCATACCTACTCTGGATGGTTGTAGGAGGTATATCTGATGGTCTAACATGAAACTAATGGTAACTGGACCTTAATTCAATGTTCTAGAACACTCGGGCCCCACAATGTTGATGAAAGAGATCATCAATCCTAGGTAAAGGATATCATTTCTTGACTGTAAACTCATTCAGCTTATGATAATCCACAAAAGCCTAAGGGTGTTGTCTGCCTTCTCTACAAATAGGGCAGACAAACCCCAAGGAGAAGTACTGGGTCGGATGAAACTTTTTGCCTTCAACTCCTCTAACTTCTTATTGAACTCCAGCAACTCTGGTGTAGCCATCCAATAAAAAGGAATGGACACTGGTGCCGCTCCTGGCATGAGCTCAATAGAAAAGTCTATCTCATCCTCTGGAGGAAAAGCTGAAAAGTACTCTGGAAGGACATTGCTGAAATAGTTCACCACTGGAGGAAAGTCTAACTGCGAAGTCCCCAGGTCATCCAGATATATACTAGCAATCTGTGTTGTAACTCCTCCTAGCACATGATGTTTGGGTCCTGCTATAATCGCCTGGACATCCTACCCACCTCTATGAAGAAAAGATCCACCCTCTGGTGATATTAAGCTCACCCTACGGTGATAACAGTTGACGACTTCCTGGAAGGGAACAAACCATTCCATCCCAATAATGACATCATATCTTGTCATATCTAGGACATAGAGGTCCCATAAAAAGTGACACCCATCACCCTCTTGGGGGAACTCCTTGTACTGACTTACACTAGTCGTCCTAGTCCACAACGGCGTGTCTAACGTCAAGATATCGGTAGAGTAAAAGATACAGAGCCCAAGGCTCTCCATAACAGCATTAGAGATAATGCTATGGGAATCCCCTATATCGAAAATAGAAGATGATAAAACTAAGACTACTATGATAGTACATCGAACTGTAGAGGGTCCAAGATCTTACTCTTGTTGGGTCTGCTCCAATGGAAAAGCCTGACTTGTACCACGGCCCTGTGGACATGCTAGACCACTCCAATCTAATCCACCCTGTTGTCGTTGAAAGACCGGTGATTGACCAACCTGGCATGGACCTCCACCTCGGCCTGAACTGCTGGAAGAACTCCAATTCCTAGACTAGTGAGAAATCGGTAGGGCTGCACCTGAACGAGGAGTCAGGGATGAACCACTGTCTCCAAATGATGGTGAGAAAACCTGACAGAAAATATGAAGGTGACCTATCCTGCCGCAATATCATCACTCTAGTAGGTCTCTCTAGCACTGTGGCCTTGTATGACCAGCCCTTCCACACTGTTAACATACCACCTGGATACCTGAATATGTGTCTCACTGCCTCGGATCCCCATGCGTAGACTCCCTACGGCGGTTCCTACTGTCAGTTGGCGGGGCACTAACTCTGGAAGTAGAACCACCCTGGCTCTCATATTTGGAATCTCTTAGAGTGTGCTTCGCAATCAGTTCCTGGTTGACAATGGAAGTGATGGAATTCAAACTGAAGATTTTCACCTATGAGCGGATCTCCCGTCTAAGACCATCCTCAATCTTCTTTCCCAACAACAACCCATCTTTGCCCAGGAGGGATGTGAAATGTTGAAGCTTAGTGAAATGAGAGGAATACTCTATAACCAAAATAGTACCCTACTTCAGAATCATGAACTCCCAGGCTTAGTCGACCCTCAAGGTCTCCTGATAGAAGTAGTCATAAAATACACGCTGAAACTCCTCCCATGCCATAACCTAATGATGACCCGCCTGTGAGATCATGTCCCACCACCTCTTAGTGGAGTCTTGCAACATGCAGGTAGCAAGATTGACCTGCATTTCTGGAGGCGTCTATAGATTCTCAATGATTTTCATCATGGCTTCTAGCCATGACTCAGCAGCCTATGGTCCTCCTTCCCCTGAAGAGGTGGGAGTATGTTTCTGCTGGAAAACCTATGTCAAGTCTGCCATAGTCGAAGCAGGAGTTGATGCTCCTTGGAAGTTCTTCATCAACCTCATAAAGCCTTCTCTAAATTGTGCATCAGCACCTATAACCAGGATCGCTGCTGGTGCGAAGTCTGGCACAACCAGAGGATCTTCAAGAAGTCCCTGATTAGCCATATTTGGAGTCTGATCACTACCCTTCAACTGGAAGTCAACCGGAGGATGTCTCAGTGGCCTGAATCTTCAGGGTCAAACACACACCTTAGATTCAATATTATCAAAGATTGAAAAATGTATGGACAATAAAGGAATAGAAGGAGGAAAGCATTCATGTTCTGCAAAACATGACTACACTATGTGTAATTTTCCTACACAACATGTTCCCTTAATTCATTCACATGGGCATATACTTCAGCTAAAAACTTTTTGTGTAACACCCCAAATACATGGTTTGTTTTCCAACACACGGTGTGTACGTTAATCTTCTTCCCTGCCTGAGTCCTTCTACACGGTCAAGCCACACGGTTCTCTTAAAACAAGACTACTTGGCATGTTCAAGGTGGAAACGACGTGTACATAGACAAGATTCACCAGCCCAAGTGGTTAGTGACATGACATGTGTACCCATGTTACACTACATAGCATGTTCCAAACACACACGACATGTACTAGGAAGGATAACACCGACCCGTGTTGTTCGTGACACGGCAGGGTATTGAGGTCAGACTACACGACATGTATAATCCTGACATGGTTTGTATGTTAAAAGATAACATTATCCTATGTTGTTTGTGACACGGTCAGGTACCTAGGTCAGGCTACACGGCGTTCTAAAAAAGTATACAACGTGTTCCCACAAGGATTTCCCCATCCCGTGTCTCTGCCCAGACGGCCTAAGACACGGTTAGAGACTACACGACAAGTACATAAGTACACAGCGTGTACTTTTGAAAAACATTTTCTTCCAGAATAGAAGAACACATGGCATGTAGTCAAAACTACACAGTGAGTATTCTGGGTTTATCTGGATAGTAAGCCTCTAAAACTACTCTGGAGCACAGTAAACACTGAAATGAACATTAAAGGTGCCAAATTATGATCCATGAGGGTCCATAATCCCTGCAAATCAATGTTTGGCATCTTATACAAGTTATAGCAAGGTAAAAAAGTGATTATCCACAAAATTCCAGTCTATGAGGGATGATAACACCTCAAGAACCAGATTTTGGCACTCATCCAAACAAATCACTACACCAACAATGCCCTATCAAATAGAAGGCATTTTATTTATCAAAGAAACTATCACAACAACATGCATATTCTACACGAAATCTATCATAACAACATGAAATAGCTAATGCACCCTAGATGGCATGGAGAGAATGCATGACGTGTGGTTTATAGAAAGTGCATATATGATGCATGATATGGAATACACTCATCTCCTCGGGTTGCAACAGAAATAGAACCTCAATAATATCAACAACAAAAGCACAAATCAGGTGAATCACTCAAGGTCAAATCGAATCAGCTGTAATAATTACAAAACCAGAAAAATTTCAATTAAATGAGATAGATTGGATTTTCCCAATACAAGGTTTAGCTACTCCCAGGAATAGCTTATTATAAAGTACCTATTCCATCATATCCCTAACTAAAGGCTCCAAATAGTAAGTCAAGAAGAAAATGTATCCCTTTGATACCACTTTGTAACATCCCGGTTCCAGAATCCACCCAGATGTGCCCCGTACCTGGTTGGTCACATGGCCTCAAGCACATTTCCCCGAACACCAGAGGCTACCGACTACTAGTGATGGCCTTGAGTGTGATAGTGCGGAAACTATGCCCTCATTGGCAAAGTACACAGCAAAAGAGAAACAAATAAACAATAGAAGAAGCAGTAAACAATACATACACAAGTGAACAACAAAAGACTAAATGATAAACATTTGGAGCACATACATATAAAATAATTCATCATACATATGTCTAAGAAAGCATCCAAACAAGTCACAATGCTGAATAAAAACAATAATAAACCAAAATGTAAGGGAAAAAGAAAATAAATCCTCAGCATCGCAGGCCTAAGCTTGGTCACGTGCTCTCCAGCTCTACAACAAGTCAAGTGCCTAAAGAAGAAGAGTTCTTTCCCATATCTATACCTGTAGCAATATAATCTGTTTGGGAACAAAAGCATGGCCCAAATAGGGAGTGAGACTAAATCCCATTAGGAAACCACCACAAGATATGTGCCTAAAAGTCATTGAATATATGGAGTAAAAAGTACATAAATCAGCAAACAAGAAAGTACTCAACAGTAAATAGTCCACAGTTTTAAGCATTTAATTCACAAACAAGTAATCAGCTACTCAAGGAAGTAGAAACAAACCGGTAACCCTCTAGATTTTTCTCACAGCTTGACCCCTATGGTTCAACCAACAAGTACTCGCAACCCTATTTGAGGCAGACACAGTCTCCCCCCTCTTGTTCAGTTAATGTATAGACTCTCTGGGGAAACACTCACCGTCAATTCCCCCTATAGTCTCGTATCAGACTAATAAAATTCTAGGGAAGCACTCAACGTCTCATTCCCCCAATGGCACATGTCAAGGAACTGCAGAAACTCTGAGGAAGCACTCAACATCAATTCCCCCCTGTGGCCTCACATTGTAAAATTATAAATACACTCTGGAGAATCCCTTACGTCCATTCTCCCTGTGGTCTACTACACTTGGTTCTCATGGCCCTGTGTAAATCAAATAAGTATATCACACGTAAAGGCCAAAATAAACCTCAAGAACTATTAGGATATCATTCTATGACATATAAACACATTATAACTACAGACATACCATCCTACAATACTAGGCATGGAAAGTAAATAGCATCCAAAAAGGAAAACTAGACCCAACGGTCCAGACAGAAAAAACATGCATGGAAAACAATTCAAAAGCATAATAATTAACCCTATTAACATTCATTATCCTCTACTATAGCATACAAGAAAATCATCCAAATAATAGGGCTAAAATGGTAAACACGCAATACCCCATTCAAGGGTTTTGGTGGAATTTTCACAAAATATTCAATGACGTTCAACGGAAAGGCACAAACCAGTTACGTTGGTGTTAGGAGATCGATATACTTGAACCTCAACCCTTGTATCACCTTATAATTTCATAGATCTATGAAAAATTATAAAACGTTCAACCCATGATAACTTGAAAAAGAGGAGGAATTAGAAAACGATGCTCTGGGAGAAGGAAGAACACACTGTTGTGATTCCAACGCAATCACTAGTGTTCGAATCAGAGGAAGGATGGAGGCTCAGAGGCTCATCAACGATCTGTGTCTGTATAGGTTCTCTCGGACGAAGACGACCTAGAAGATGTGTGTTCTATCTATCAGACATAACCCAGGTGCATTTAATGAAAAAAAATAAAGTGCACGACATGTGCTTTTGAAGTACACAGCATGTACTTACCTTTTCCATACTCTACTTTAGGTGGCCTCTATGTCACCCCTACAAGGTTGTGTGTTTGTCCATGACATGACCAGCACACGACCTCCAGCGAAATCATAGTACATGGAGTGTTATCAAAAAGTACACATCATGTACTTCTAAAATTTCCAGATTTTTCTATTTTCCTAAAAAACGAATAGAAAAGGAAAAACATACCTAAAAAGAATATCTGATTTATTAAATGAAACATCAAATATCATGGGGAAAATTAAGAGAACATCATTCTTAGGGTCATTTATGACTCTTTATTCGATAGAAGCCTCAGATTTGAAGTAGATTGGAAGAAAACAAGGAAATAGTCCAAAATAATTAAATAGAGAGAAATATCTTGCACCTAAATAGTTCAATGGATCCTAATATGAACTTAATTGTGAATGGATGGGATTATAGATCTTACCAAGATGGGTCTTCTGCTTTTGAAAATGCTTCAATTGAACAATGGATGAAGGTGTTATCTCAAAAAATAGTTTTCGCTTGAGTGTGTGCTATGTTTGGAGAAGAAGGAATTTCATCATCTCGAGAACAAATTGGAGAAAAATTAATATGGTAATGATATTAATGAGGTGGGAAAGTACATTTCACCCTTAAAAAATGTGGTGATCATTTTTTCTACATGATTTGGAAAATTGTCTACAATCCATGATCAAACCACTGCTTAAGGAAAGGCCTTGCAATGTTATGGAACATGGTTTCCTTAACTATGAAAAAACTAGGGAAAACCCACCATAAAATGTATGTAGTTTCTTTTTGTGGTATTTTTTAAGAGTATTAAAATTTCAAACAAAATTAGTGTCTCATGTGATACCTCAGTTTCACCCTGCATGGTTATAAGAGACTGTGTGGGCTGGTCGGTAGGATTTTCACTAATAATGTGGCCCATTTATTTTTCCCACTTTCAGGATCTCCATGATCCAAAAAAAGACCTAGATTCCCCTAGGACATTCCCTAGGATATAGTGAACATTTACCAAGAATAATCCAATAGTTTAAATTAAAAAAATTGACCAGTGAATTCTTGAAATGGTTGGTCATTATAGATTCATTGACTGAGTTAACATAGATTTAAATGGTTTTTATATTCATATCTAGGTTAAATAAAAATTAGGTATTTGATATCATAATAAATATCCCAAATTTTGATATTTTGTATCAAATTATTCCACAATTTAATGGGTAATTTAAATTTATGTTTAATACCATTGTTTAGATAATTATAAAGGGATTTATAGTTTTCATATTTTCATTTATGGGTATTAATTTAATTTTTTGAGATTTAAAATAATGTAATTTAGAATTTATCCTTTATTTTAATGAATTTATTGATGAAAACTAAATGTTATATTTGACTATATATATTTAGAGTGAGTATTTTATACCATGTAATCCCAACATACACCCTATGCATGGTAGTGAATTTGGTTTTTTCCCCTTTACTTTGAAACTAAGGTGATATTTTTCAAATTTTAATATACTCACTTAATTTAATTTATTTATACCATCAAATTTAAAATTAGTATGAAAGTGGACACAAAATATTACTTTGTTGACCATTAACACTTTTCTTTCATGGAGAAGATATCAACAATGTGTTGTTCTGAAAATAAATCACTATTGTTGTAGTATGTGATTACAACTTCTGGGAGAGATCACTGATCATCAAATGTATATAAAATATTACCCTCTTCCATGAATTTATTTTATTAGGGATATGATGATAGATTAAACATGAAGGCCAATCTTAAAATATTTCAATTAGAAAAATCAACACCAAACAAAAAGTAAGTTTTCTTAGATTCCCAAGTATTTGCATATAGCTTTTTAGATACATTCACAACAGAATCTAATTTCAATACTACTATTCAATGAAGTTAACCTTGATAACACTTTATTAATCAATACTAGATATTAAATAATTTCATCATCAATGATTTTATTATCCCTAATCCTTAATGTACCTCCTCACCCTATTCTTTTTTTGTGATTCATACAGTTATTTCTACACTGCCACTATAAAAACATGCTTCTAGAATAACATTGTGACATTCCCTACTATGGTTTGTTGATACAATTTATTATTTAACTATTTTAAATGATCATGTTTATTGTGGAATTTATCTAGTCATCATTTAACAACACCTTATAGTCTTATTTAAAACTGATACTATAATTCTACCAAAATGAAACCCTCCATAACAGAACAATTGTGTTGTGTTATGGTTTTCTAAAATTTTGAAAAAAATATTCCTATTATGGAAAAACCTTTATTTTTGATTTTTAATCCTTTATAAAGTATTAAAATTTATATAATTGTAGTGTGATCCTTTCCACATAGTTTAGGAACCTCCAAAACATTTGATCCACTTAAATACACCGTTTCATATTTACAGTAATGTCCCCATGTTGAAGACTGTACCCCTTCATATTTGAAGAGTGACCAAGACATGAAAATGTTTCAAAATAATATTGTTACATATGTTTTAATTTAAATTTAAAAAAAACTAAAAATATGGTATAGTCCAAAACCATCTGAACATTTATATCAATCTAATATCATGACATGGTCTATTACATAGAACTATGAGATGCTCTATTAATTTCCATAATCATTAGAACACATATCCATCAATATTGATTTATAGTCCTCTACGCAAACATAAATCTTCTTTACATAACTTTTAAACAAACCTTAATTGAAAAAACCACAATATAGAAGCATATGGTTTCAATAATTTCTCCCATTGGATATATTCTAATCATCGTATAATCCATCCATCTTAGTTCATTGATTTTCTTGTTTACTTTTATCTCCCATTATTTAATATCCATATTTTATAATAAAATGAAAAGGGTGTCATTACATAGATTATACCAGTTAAAAAGATGATGATTACATTCTAAGAAAAGATAAATAAGTAAATTCATTAAGATTATATGACTTGAAAATTATTATAGGAAATAAGAAAAATGTATTAACTACTTTTGTGATTTCCACTAATAAAACATTAAATTGATTCTTTAAACCTCATACATGTACCCATGGACAAGGTATCCCCCTATAATTTTCCTCCCAATAAATATATAACCCTTCAAATAAAACAAAAACAATATATAACAATATATATAATGGGGCGAGGGGAATTTCACACTTTTTATGTCTGATGGAATTGGTTGAACTCCAAGGTCAAACTAGTTATTCTAAAATTCATGTGCATTTTATGGCCTAGTAAAGATATATTTCACCTAAATTTGTGTCCCAACTAATTCATGTTTTTCAATTTAATTCTCCATATTATCTTTAATGAAATGATAAAAGATCTCAGGGGGGCATTGTTTAAGAATTTTGAAGTGAATTACTTTTTAATTCCATATAATTTTAGTTTTTTTACATTATAATTATTGGATTCCAAGACACCTCATCGATACCTTCTAATTTATATTTCATATTTATAATTTTTTTATATGATTTGGTGACTGAAGTATTCTCTCATTCCACTATGATTAAATAAACATAAACCTTTTTATTACTTATCCTTACAAAAAAATTTATTCCAATGAAAAATGCTCCACAACTTATGGATTTTCAATTCATAATGTCATCTAAGAAATTACTATCCTTATTTTCCCTTAAATCTATTTCCTTTTCATACTTGAATATTAAACCATAATTTTTAGTTTACAAATTATATTTCATTAATCCTTTCACCACTATGAGATTTTCCTGCTCTGGAAAACACTATAAACATGGTACAAATAATGTTTTATAGAAAAATTATTTCTCATCCACAGTAAGATATTTTATACACCTTTTAATTATTCCAAACATTGTTTAGAAAAAACCACCATGATCCTCATATTTTCCCAGTTTAGTTCTATATAATATCATAGTTGAAACATTCTTTCAATCACTGATTAGAAATTTTATTAATACTTCCTTTTCATATTTCACCTATGAGTTGAATATAATTTCTTATTTTTTATTTAATTTATATCCTTAAAAAGTAATTAAACCCTATAATAAATGAGATATAAAATTAAAAAGTCATCAATTGAGAAAAAACAAATTTCTTCTTGTTGCCTCAAAATAAGATACTATACATTTACACCATCCACATATTTTTTTACATGAGGTACTTTACTTAGTCCATTAAAATAGTTTTTAATCATACATAGTTTTGAATCGATAATGATAATAGAAAATCAAACTAGTTTTTTAGATATACATGTGTACATTCATAAAACCATTACAAAAATAAGTTCCTACATAAATGTGATATATTATTATTTTTAAATGAAAAAAACTATAATAAAATGTATTATAAAATCCATTTAGGTGACTCTAAAAAATGATTCATCAATATTAACTCCTTTAACAAGAGCGTACCTCTTATATACCAAAATTTCTTTAACTTAGATTGATTTTTTATTATCATATATCTTGTTCATTAATACCTAATTTGTACAAATAACATGATTATGTCTTAGACTGTCCAAAATATTCCAAGGGTATGTTTTATAAATCAGATATAATTCATCATTCATATCATTCACCCATGATTCCTTATTCACTTTATCTTCAAATGAGTAATGTTCAATATCTGATAATTGTGCAGTGTTCTCTATTTCTCTTGTCCTTTGAGTTTGAGTTGTAGTGGATTTTTTACAAAAAAATATCTCTAATAATAATGCTAACACTTCCTTGAGTGAGTCACATGATTACTACTATTCTTACATGGTTCATCAAATGATTCAACTTTAAAATAATCACCAATCTTATTATTTTGAGATTTTATTGAGTCTAAATTTATATATTTATCTTCATCAACCATATCTCCAAGAATAATAATTATAGAAATTATTTTTTATTTTTTTCAATTTCCTTCACATCACTACTCTAAACAATTATATAGAGCATTTTATATAATAACTTTTTGTTCATGCACTTTTAAAATTATCCTATAAATTTTCCTCCATCCACTATATCACCATTTTTTCCAATATTTACGTCATTTTTTTAATAATTAATTTTATTAAACACATATTGAGAATATTTTGTGATGGATTCATTACATTAAACAATTATTATAGTGTATCCCCAACTTTAGGGATGAGTAAACCTCTATTATTAGAATATACTATAAAATTCACTACATCTTTCCTAGAGTGATGTGAGTTTCCACTGTCTATCAACAATATATTTTCCATATTTTGACCATCTATTTTATTATTTACACTACCCCAATCCATTACTAAGTTCTCAATATAAATACTTGATATTTAATTAAATGATGTTTTAGGTAACTTTCAACATCAAGAAGATTTAAAATTTGTTCTATTATCCAATCATAGAATTTTTATAGCTTTCCCATTTTCCTTTTCTACCATTATAAGAAACCTTATTTGAAATATTACACATACATATTTGATCATGGGAACATGTTAAATTCTATCCTAATATAACCATCAAAAAATACGATTAAATATATATAATTATATATTCCACCAGGTCCAATTACACCACACACATCAGTGTTAAACATATTTTGAAAACAAGATTATTTTTCTTTTTTCAAGGATATGATATTTGATCAATACATCTTCGATTACAAGGCTAGAAAATTTTTTCACAGAAAAACTTCATGTTAGGAATATATACCACAACTTTTAATTTTTACCACCTCTCCATACTCTATGGATTAACATGACTATGCCTTTAATTACCTAATAAATTTTCTTCATTCACTATTGGAAGAAAAAAATTCATTTATATCTACTTGATATATATTATCATATGTCTTCCATCCTTTCATCATAAAAATCATAAAATTTAATTTAATATAACATCATTTAAAAAAAATTACTTCTAAACCTGGGTCAAAATCTAATAAACACTCAAACTATTATGATAACAACAATAAATATAAATCACATACATGTTATTAAATTCATTTAAATCCAACTCAGTTGTGCAAGTGACATTAATTTTTAACTATCCATCATTCCAAAAGATTAATATTTCATCAACTATTCCCATATCATTCTCCAAAATAATCACATTTCCTATTATATGATATTAAAAACCATCCCTCAATATCTTTGTGATAGTATTATTTGATTATTTAATTGAAATTTCAACCAATTTTTCCGTCATAATATCCTTTCATTAATTAAAAGGTATTCTAGATTGATTTCGGTCATTTATCAGTCTCTTCTTATGATCATCGGTATGAACAATTATATAGAATTCATCATCCTAAGAAGGATAAATCTGTTATTTCAATGAACTATAATTTGGTTGTCTTTAAATGCTTTTACTTTTAATTCCATCAGAATATCTCTTTTCAAAATATGATGATTAATTAACAATGGTTAAGAAATTAAAACAGAAAATATAGAATTAATTTATATTTTATAATAATAATAACGTCCAACTCTTATTTTACTACTTCCAATAGATTATCATCACAGATTAATTTTAGACTCACTACAATATGAAATATTTTGGAAAATAAAATTGAAAAAATTTACACTTGAACAATGTAAATATAATGTTTTTTTACCTTTGTGCATAACTTCAACTTTTTGCAACTTATGTGTTGTTGATATGTTATTTTGTAGAACTTTATAATTTATTTTTCATACCAATGATCCTTATATTTATTGATTTTTACTTTGATTTTTCACCATCATATCCAACACTACTTTCCCTTCAAAACATAGTCTTTTAGAACTCAACATTTCTTCAAAACTTTTGATGACCCTATCTACCCCTACATTTTAAATATCATCTCATAATTTCCCAAACTAATTTTTTTATTCAAGTATTGTATTTTAACTTTTAATTAAATCTTCTTTATTAAGGATATGATTCCCACCACATGATTTTTTATTTTATTAACTTTATACATAACATATATATTAATATTGTCAAGGATGTTGGTATGTTCTTAAATATGAAAGATATAATTAATAACCTGTTTTTATTTTATATGAATATTATATCATTATTATACTATATTTTCAATATGATTAACTTCTACTTCAATTTTATTCATATATTTAATATTTTTTCATATAAACAATAGTTTTTCTATTTTTCTTTATCAGTAAATAAAACTCTTCAAGAGCTAAAGCAATCCTTCTTAGAGATTAGAAAATCCCTATTTTTTATCCTTGATTTACACTTATGTTTTTTATATCTCATCAAAATCAATCATTGTATCTTCATAAATTAATATGAATTTGGTCTCAGTACCCACTAATGAGTTCTCCTAAAATAATATTTTTATTTTATAACCAAAACATTCCTAAGAACCTTTTTCCCATATGAATTTATTGAATTCAATTTTATTTTAGGTCGGAAATTATTTATCCTTATTAGATAGTATTAGAATCCACTATCATCAACATAAAATATCTTCTGACATTTAGTAGTGATATATCCAACCATTTCCCAAAAAATCACACTAAAGGTAATTTACTTATAAATCCATCATGATATATTTTGAACTTAATTTATAAGTGATAAGAAATCATTATATGCATCTTCTTAAATTTTAGTATTCCAAAACTCTTACTTATCAGCTTATTTGAATTCTATTTTCTTAAGTATTATAATTAATTCACCAATTTTGCCCAACTTTTATATGATACGAGGATACTAGGTAATTCATCAAGAGACAAATCACCGTGATTAAACTCATCAAGTGATACTTTTGAAAATTATATCAGAGTTCATATTCAAATAATATTATTCATAATAACATTATTACTTATCTCAAGACCAACTCAATGAATAGAACCAACCCCTTTGGTAAGATGGTTAAATAAACCATCTAATTTTATTCTAGAACTAATATTGAAATCATCATATCTATTTTGAAGTACCTATGGTATTTCATGCATCTATTTTCTATAACCTTCACATATATTTGAATTTTTTATCATAAAATTATATTCCTAAGGTAAAATTTATAACCTTTATATGATTCTTTATAGAATTATCCATAAATATCATTATGAAGCTTCATATCACCTTTAAAAAACTTATTTTTGGATTATATCATATATCATTCAGTGTAATCACTAACATGAATTCAAAAAAAAACATAGTATCAATCTATAGAGAAAATAAATGTGATGTTATCAGGTTTTTTCCAAAATTAAAAATTATATCCTTAAAATAAGGGTCCTACCTTTTCATTGACTATTTTATCCATAATATCATTTTTTCACAACATATTCAGGGAATAACCAATGGATATAAAGAAAATTTTGGTTCCATCTGATCCTTCTATACCAACTCAAATGTGTGGGGTGAATTAGGGTATGTTTGATTTTTTCCATAAAATTGAAATTAATTGGATCTTTTCTTCATATTTAAAAATAAAACATGAATTTTATATTTTATCACAATAAAATTTAACGTAAGTAAGAACTGAGACACCCAATTTTTATTATTTTACCTATAAAATGATACATATAAGGATAACATGTCAAAAATGTGTTGATGTACCAATAAATCACTAATGTAATTGTATGTGTTTATAACTTTAAGAAGATATCACTCTCATATATGGTCCAGAATTTTCTTTCTCTCATCCTATCTCTAATTTCAAGAGTGATATAATGATATATTCAACACACACATCGATCTTACAAGATTTCAATTAAACAAATCAAAAATAAATTTCAATTGTGTCCTCCATGATACTCGAGTCTTCATGTCTAAATTTTTAGAGATATGGATAGTGGAATCTTCTCTCAAGCCTAATATTTAGTTAAATTCATTATGAACACACTTAACTATGCAATAATAGATATTTAATAAATTCACTATTGTTAATCCTCTTATCTCGAATATATAATCTACCTCATCAATATACTTTTTTGTGTGATTTATACTCTTCATTCTACCAAACCACTATAAAAATTTTCTTTCATAATTTTGAATATCAAAATTATAGATTCCAATAAACATTTTCAAAGATTAATCCTAGTCCGTGGATTACCTTCCATAATATCTCTATCATATCCTTTTAATTTTTAGTTAATTAGTTTCAAAATAACTAGAAAACTAACCTAATATTTCCTCATTATTATTACTTATCTAGTACATCGGGTAACTATAATCACAATGAAAAATACTCTATTATGGTCTGATAATAATATTTCTCTATTAACTAATTTCAACTATAATATAGGTTGAAACATATAACTATTAATCAGGGACCAGTGGATTATAGTCTAAGTAAAAACATAAAATATTTTTCTTAAAAAATCAAACTATCTATAGTGAACCCATTCTATTTTGGGATGGTGTTATAACATTTAAATAATCTTGATTTTGTTACAGAAGAGGCCATTTTTGTTATGTGAAATTCTTGTTCATGATTTACAATTGGTTTTATTTTGGTCCGATCCCTGATCAATGGCACATGAACCTCCATAAGTTTTAATCAACTTAAATGCACACTACCACAAAATTGTTAAAGGGAAGTGCTACCCCTTTATCAACGTTTTTTTAGTAGCAGTAATAAAGGTGGGTTTTATCAGCACACATTTTCCTAGTGCTGATAAATATTTATATTTCAAAGAAAATTCATAAAAAATAATACATTGATATATAAGTATATTTATATTGATATAAATATAGTAAATATTTTTTAAAATATGTTTTATATTGATTTGATATGTCGTAGACCCAAAATGGACACTCCGGAGCAGAAATTATGGTCGTTTGTAGGGATTAAAACCCATTTCATACCTTGAAGAATATGATAAGATGTTATAATGGTCACCTTAGTGTAGTTATGGTCATAAGATTCGATTTGATATGTGGTTGAGCCAAAACGGACACTTGGAGTAGAAGTTATGGCAAAACGGACCCCCAGAGACAAAATTATGACCATTCAGAGGGTTTTTGGTCTTTTATTGAACATTAAAAAACATGAGAAATGGTTTAGGATATTACCTAAGTGTGTAAAGTTTTTCATGCTCCGATTTGATAAGTGGTGGAGAAAAAACAGACACTTGGAGCAAAAGTTATTGTCGTTTGAAATTTTGTAACTCTTGCATCTCCTAAAAACCTAAGAAACCAAAAACTCACTAAAATGAGCATAAAAACATATCTAGTTGTTCTTTTGAGTTCCGAGACTAGTCAAATCGAATTTCGTGATATTATTGAAGACCAAATTCATTAGAAAATGATAGAAGATCAGAGAAATGAATGATATATCAATTATAGCACTCTAAAAAAAGTCCGACTTCAAACGGCCATAACTTTAGTTTTGGGTGTCTGTTGGGGCTATACCACATATAAAATCAAATGAAGATAATAAATCTATGTTTAAGTCTGACTCAAATATATTTCCAATCATCAATGGGTCCTAAAAATCCCAAACAACCACCAGAAGTCCTCCAAAACTCTGTTTCTGTGTCCGGACCCCTGTCAAATTTTTATTAAAATGGTCATAACATTAAATCTGTGTGTATGTTCGGCCTCTGACACCTATGTTATCATAGTTCATTCCATGATCATTAGTTTTACTATTTAAGAAACTGAAACAGACACCTGGAGAAAAAGTTATGTCTTTTTCAGTGACTACGGTTTGTTTGGTTTTTCGAGACCTCATTTCTAGCACTTTTGTATATACATATTAATATATAATATTTGTAAATATATATAAATATGTATAATTATACCTACATATATACATATAATATATATTTATGTGTGTGTGTGTTTTATATGTGTATGTATGTATTTATTTTGTATATATAAAAACACACATAAGAAAACATATTTTATAAATGTATTTAAAATTGGTCTTATAAATATATATTAATATACAAATAAATATAAGGATAAAAAATTATAACTATATATATATATAGATATAAATATATATTAATATACAAGTACATATATATATATATATTAATATAATTAAATATATGTATATATTAATATGACTAAATATATATGTATAAATTAAAATAAGTATATATATATGTGTGTGTGTGTTTATATATATATATATTAATATACAGATATATATATATATATATAATTAAATATATTCATCTATTAATATGACTAAATATATATATATATATATATGTAAATATATATATATATTAATAAATTAAAATCAAAGAAATATAGTTGAGTGGTAAAGGCTTAGGCGTGCAAGAAAGACGTCTCGAGTTCAAATCCTAGGGGAGGCAGGTCGCACGCACAGTTGTGGGGAATTATCTAGTGCTGTTAAAGGTGGGTGGGGTTATGTGGAGCTTTTTTGGGGTTTGTGTGGGCTACCGTGGCGGTGGGTTCTGTTAAAGGGGGGCTTCAAGCGCCGTTGAAGCCCCCCAAAATTGCAAAAATAAATTCTGTTTATAATTTTTTTTCAGATTTTATCAGTGCTTTTAAAAAGAACTGATAAAAGGATCCTTTTACCACCTCTAAAAAAAGCGTTGATAAAAGTGTCCACTTATCAGTGAAAAAAACGCACTAATAAAAGTCCCCTTTTATCAGTGCTTTTTTAATGATGATAAAAGAGACACCCTTTATCCTCACCTCGATTAACAGTGCTTTTTTAGCGATGGTAATCGACTTTTCCAGCACTGATAATGACCATATTTGTAGTAGTGGAACCTTTCAATATTTGTTTCATGGTTCCTATTGTGTGATGTGGACCCATTAATATTAGAAAATCAACCACGACATCACAAAATTTCCCTACAACAAGGCCATGTAAGTCACAACATGATAAAATAACATAAAATATAGTAATGTCCTCAACCTTTTGATCCTCTATATCAAACTCAGATCATAGTGTTTTCCATTTCCCTTTATCTTGAAATTTTCCTACAAATTATAGAATTATCAACGAATTTATCATTATAGCTTTATTCATGGTCATCTAAACAGACATCAATATTCTTTACATGACTTATAAAAAACCCTTAAATGAAAACAAAATCTAATATAACAATCTATAATAATGAACTAAATTAATAAAAGAATCCTGCGAATTTTAATCATTCAAAAAATACACTAGTATATATTGATGATTTTGGAATTTAAGAGCATTGGTGATTATAGGGAATAATAAATTCATTTGTGTGATGGTTATATATATATATATATATTATATTATAAAATTATAGCGTTGAAGGCTCATGAAAAGAATGTGATAGTAAGAAATTATATCTAAGGAGGATATTTGTACTTTTAAGATGATTTTAAATCTCCCTACACAACAAAAATTATAAAACTTGATGAAATAAAATATATATGAGAAAATATGATATTTTCATTTAATTGAAACACTAATTATAAATTAGATAGAGTCTTGTATAATTGAAACTTTTATTGGAAAAGCGTACACATAAACCCTAAAATAGATAATTCATAATTTTATAACAAATTAAAAATAGTAATAACTCATATAGAATATTTGTAAATAAAATCCTGATGGAGATGGGTGAAGAATATTTCTATGAAGGATTCATCCTAATACCTTTATAAAATTTTACCTTTACAATGTAAAAAAACACAGATCGTGGTGATAGTTTTTCTTTAAGGATAATTTATTTTCAATTCTATAAAAAGACATCATAACCATGATTCCATGAACATATGATGGTTTCCCCAATATCTTTACTATCCTAAATAAGCACTTAGATATTTCAAAGCTACCAATGTTAACCATGTTCACCTACACATAAAAGTTATATCATTTTACTTATGTTTCTTCCTTAAACTATTATGAATACCTTCATAAATCTTTTGAATAGTTTTCATTGAAGTGGTATATATTTTCAAAACCATACAGAATAATTTCATCCTTTTCTGACATGAACACCATACTAAAATGGTCTTCGTCTACATAGGTGGTGGAGAATCATGAACTAAATAATATGTGGTTATTTAACTTCATCAAGTTTTTTTTACTAAACTTAGATCTATATGATTCATATTTATAAGCCTTAATAATATAATTAGTATCCCTCATTTTGTTTGTAACAAAACAGATCATGCTTCATGAGATCCAAATCATTATGGGATTCTTATAAGTATATTATAATCATATAAAATATTTATATGTAATTTATATTTAGGTCTATCTTATTTGGATATGAGATTATTCCATGAATCCCTCTCAAGTTTCTAAATAATACCCCTAACAAAACCTAATTTATGATAAACATATTTTGGGTTATACTAACTCATTTTGGGTAATATCAACATTATTCTCATATATGGTCTAAGATATATGATCTCAAACTATAAAATAATTTTCGATTTTCACCTAACCTTATACTAAATTTAATGTGTTTAATCATATATGTAATTTAACTAAATATATTCATTATTATAATATGAACATAAACTATATGAAAGATCATATTGTCTATAATTTGTTAACCTATAATGTACACCCACATACAAGAATTTAATCTATAAGACCCAATGTCAGAGATAATTTTTATAACCTTCCCACTTGGATTTAAAATTTATATTGTACATTCTTGAAAAATATAATATTTAATAATCATCTATGGAAGATTATTGGCATAAAATATTCACTATACTGAAACTTATTCCCAAAAAAAATTGATTTTGATTCCATTAACATTTTAATATTCAACCTTATAAGGGTTAATGATAACATCATTTTAATTCTCATTAATAATCAATCAATAGAGTTGATAAGAAATTCAAGAATAACCTCTAATTATATTATATAGAAATTGATACTAGTATAACCATTAGTATTCTACGACAATGAAATCATCTAACATAACATTTTGTCTTTTAGGATTACAATAGACTCTAATGGGACAAATTTTCTATCAAAGATGTCCCAAATCACTAACATAAAAAATCTCACATACGGATATGGAATTAATCAATGAAATAACCTTAATTACATCCTATTTGGAATTATAAATATATGTACCCTTTATTTATCCATTTATAAATATATATATTGTTTTGGTACATTTTATGATTTTTGGATGATGTTGGACTCTAAGGTTCCATCCAATGTGGATTTGAATAATAGAATATACACCATTCCTCGTGTTATGAACAGGGGATTTCATATTCCGTGAGTTAAAATGGGGTTAATTTTTTAAAAATTTCTCTCAAATATATCAATTTAGGCCTTCCACATCATTTACAACACAATTAAAGTAATTAAAAAATATTTTCACTTGAAATTATTTCCTTAATATTATTAAATATTTTAGAAATTAACATAATCAAAAATAAATTTTATTTTTGGGATAATAGTGTCATTTTCCCTAAATTATTTATTTCATATGTGTTTTTTATGATTCAAAACACACCCCTTATTTACTTTCAATTACATGAAGTCATGTTAGTTCTATCGCATGTAGACTTAATATTTGACTTTGTGTTCTATTGAACTAAATGATCAATATAATATTTAGAAAATTTGGAAGTAAAATAGATGATTTCATTATAAGACGAAGAGATTCTTCAAATGAAATTATAATTGTACCAAAAGTTCACAGGCATTACTATTCAGATTGTTTTACAATGTTAAATATAAATCATAGTAATATTTGAGAAATGGAAGATAGATTTAACATTTAATCAAATACTATTGAATTATTTTATTGATTTTTATAGATTAAGAAGTATTTTTTCTCAGTGATATTTTTTATGATCTTATGATTGTTTGTGGTTTATTATAAATGATCATAGAATTTGTTATTGTAATCAAAACTTCAGATCTTCTTGATCGATGATATTTCGATGTGGAATATTTTTCTTCTAATAACTGAGATTTATGTGGTTCTATGGATAGTAACCTTCTTGAATCTGATCATTGATGTTTTAATAACTCAAGTTTCATACTTTTTGTTGATTTTGTTGATCAAATAGGATTTCAGGGATAGATCTTCCTAATTCCAATTTTTTTGTTGTATAATATTTAGGCATGGAACATATATCATCTAATGGGGTTAGTTGATTAGGGTCCTAGTGTAGATCTTGTATACCATAGAACCATTTATATATCCTCTTGTTACATTTGGATAAATGCATAATATTCAATTACTGTAACTATTTGTTAAAAAATCTGATTTAATGTAGTATATAGATTGTTATCCAATACATCATATTATTTGTCATGTGTCCCAATTGTATTTCTTTATATCAATTATGTTTCTAAAATCTGGTCAATTAATTTTTTATGGGTAATTTACTTTCTTATACTATGATTATTTAAGGGTTATATATTCTAGAAAACTTAATTCCTTGATTGGAAGAAAAATTTAAATTATATTTCAACTAAAATTAACCCCACCTATTTAATCTTCCATAATGTCATATTCAAGACAACACATGTTATCAAATATATCCTCTATGTTTTTTTACGATCCCAAATTTTGGAATTAGATATTGAATCTATAAATTATATATATATATATATATATAATGTTGAGATTCCTTACACTAACATATGTCAGTGATAAGATTTCTTTCATTTCCTATCACAAGCATACTAGTTATAACATTGGATAACATGAATATGTGTATTCCTTTTTTTTATTATAAAATCATAAATGATTATTGACATGATCATATGGAATTTTTCTTATTCACATTATATTCCATTATTATCATATGATAAAAAATTTACAACATTTCATATAATCGAATTTATTATTTTACTAGGGTGGAATTGTTAGAATATTAAGATATGAAATCCAATAATTATTTTTTTATGATGAGTTTTATCAATATTCAAATATGATCATGTAAAAATAATAATTAAATTTAATTAAATTTGGAAATCACTCATTTCAAAACATCTAAATTCCTTAGAACTAGAAGAGTGATACTTCAAGAAGAATATAAAGAATTTGATTTTCATTATAGAGAATCAGTATTGAAATTAAATTATATATTTATTATAGTGTTTAATGGAATAAAATCCTTTTGTGAGAATGGAATAATGGAATAAACACTTAAAAATAGCATCTTATTCAAAATTTTAAAATAGTGGGAATCCAAGAGGACAATTTTAGATGATACTAAACAACTTACAAATTTAAACCAATATGAATTGATTAGAAACATAATAAAATGAGAAAATAATATGGAGTAAGAATATTTAAAAGAGAGGAATATGAATGGTGCTACATTAGCTTCAATTTATTATGCTTTAACTTCTAGAGATAATTCTTCTTAAGTACACTACTAAGAAAATAAAATATAAACGCCATTAAAATAATAATTTTGTATAAGTTAGTGAATGTGAACTTTATTACTGTTAAAAAAAATACGAATAGAATATATGGAGAAATTTACCATTATAAATATCGTTAGAATGATAGAAAAGATAAATATGAGATGATAGATCCATTTTTTGTCATTTAACATGAGTGTATAAATTCGGGACACATCAGAATAAATTTTCCAGAATTGAAAATAATGATAAGGATTATATATAAAATAAGAATGTAAATGAAAGAATTTATTGAAGCATATAGAAAAAAAAAGATACCTCTTTATTCCATGTTTACTTATAATATTTAATCATAATATCGAGGTGATAACTGGAAGATTACCAATTTTTATGAAAAGGAACCATGAAATGAAACATATTTTCTAGTAAAGGTAACTCTTTATGTTCTTTTGATTTTACCGTTGGAATATTATATCACTTTTTATTAGGATGATAAATATGATAATCCATAATTAAAATAAATATATATATATATGTCACTTTTCTAGAGGAAAAAATCAATATATATTATGGTTTCATAAAGAAGATGTTACTAAGAAAAATGATAGAATTTCTAAACTTACTTCTGAGTTTAATTCTAAAATTATTTCTATTTTTAATCATAATAAAAATAAATTAAATGAAAATGATACAAATATTAAATTCATAAAATTATTTTTAAACTTTTCTTTTTTTAGGGTGAACTTGGTATGATCTTTTTACTGATGAAATTGAATCCTACATATTTTGGAATATGTTTGACTTATAAAAAGTCACATTTATAGGATGAAAATATTGTTCTAAAAAGCTTAAATTTCATTACTAAATATTATAGGATTGGTCAATAGATGAAGAAATGTAATTTTAATAATTTTTATCCTTCCATAACATATAAAGATTACATTTTTGAATTAACTGCCATCTATTCAACACCATAGAATATGAAGGATGTAGAATTCAAAAGATTATGTTTTTAATATTACATGACTGAAGAAGATTTGGGTACTAAATATTTAGTACCATTTATTTAAAGATAAATTAATGAGTATTAGAAACCAATCTACCAAGTACATGAGGAATTTTTATTCTCAAAACATTACTAGATACAAGTCCAATATATGGAACATATAAAAATTTGAGAGTGGATGTGTTACTTTTAATGAAAATTGAATGGAAATTTTTTTGGTAATTCTTATTTTTACCTTCTTTATGATAATATTTTTTTAAATGAAATTTATATTCTTAGACATAATCACAAAATGATTAGAAAAAATCAATTATGTTATGAGTGTTACTCTTTCAAATATTAGAATTACAAATAGACCACCACATGTTCAGAAGTATTTCACACTTTATCTACAAATAAGGATGATAATACATACATTATTTATATAGAAAATTGTTATTTTATGAAAATAAATTTCCTTAGGGTAGTTTTTGATAATTCATATGTTTTTCATGTGGTATTATGACACTATTATGTATAAAACGTAGCTATAATTTCACTATTAGTGGTCATGAAGGATTTATAAAAACATATGTTTAACTCTTATAGATTTTATTACACATTACAATATGATTAGAAACATCAGTAAATATTTAAACCTACAAGGGAAATATCAGAATTTTAACATTTATAGTTAGTGAGGACATATATTTTTAGTCATACAAAAGTAATAAGTATAGAAGGAAAATATTATGTCTTTCCTAGTTAATGATCAATCAATCAGTCAATCCATTATTTTATTCGACATTGGTAAAATCAACCTAATATAATTATAAAATGTAATCATGGTGGTGATATTGTAAAGTCCTATTTTGAATATTTTTTAGTTAATAATTCATTAATCATAATTTCGTTTTCCCAATAACTCCATTATGGAACAACGTAGTTGAATGTAGGAATATAACCCTTCATGAAATTTCTCAAACATTTTGGTGAGAACATTTTGTCACTATTTATTTTTAAGACAAAAAAATACAAGTTAATATTATATTGTAAATCATGTTTTACTTTTTAGGAATTAAAATAATCCCCTTTATGAATTGTTGAATGGAATGAATCCAAAACATGATTAATTAATTAATTTTAGATATAAAGTGTTTATTTAAATAATAATGATAAATTAAATAAATTTTATCTAAAAGTTTATAAAGGAGTTTTTTGGTCAATCCACCTCAAGAGTGACCTTTCATGTTTCCAATAGAATAAAATATACCATTAAATAGATGGTTTGTGTTATGTTTGATAAAGTTAGTCCATATAAAAATATGAAACATCCAGTTAATAAAAATAATATATATTTTATTTTTGAATCCTCTTATATTTTACGTTCATAATATAAACCACATCCATTGAAAATTATCTAATTGGAAGCTATCTTGACGGAATTTAATCAACATGTAGATTAGGAATAACATTCTATTTTACCTATAAAAATATGTTCTTATGGAACAATACCTATGATAATATAATTAGAGATGTAGTATATTAATTTAGATGTAGAGGTTATTTTGAAATGAATGTTAACATATTTCATTCTCAACCCATTTTCATCCTAAAATGGAAGATGATTAAATTTGTAAAAGGAGAATGATAAATTCTATGTAAATATAGATTAATCAATTATAAAAAAAAGGTTAAAAATTTGTAAAAATTGAAGAATGATCGGTCAATTATATAATAAAAAGGGAATTTTATGAAATATCTAGGATGAGAATAGAATTGTTTTTGACTAACTTGAGTCTAGTTTCCATGGTTTATAGTCAAGAAGATAAAAAAGTATATGGAGAAGGTTTTTCACCAATAGCAACTATTGAATCTATCCAAATTCATTTATCTTGTATAGACCATATAAACATTACTATATTTCAAATAAATGTTAATATTTTCTTCCTTATTTATAAGATTTTGGTTAAATTTTATGTTTATTATCTTCCACATTTTGATGATTTAAAATTTTGTAACATGTATTTAAAATGGATAATAAACATTATGTACATAAAAATCCCCAAGAGGATAGTGTGATAGATTGTTTAGATTATTGCCACGAAGTAAATATTTTAAATGAATAACATATCTTAATATATTTCTCAAAAGAGTTTCTCATGACACCATTATGAAATAAATCTATATTTATGAAATTATTTTTGATTCAACTAGAAAAACACTTGTGGATAGATTCTTAGAATATATGGAACGTGAATTTTAGATAAAGATGATGAGTAAATTAATTACTTTATTTGTACCAAATAAATCATATACTAGATAGTATTTTCTTAACTCATCATAATTAAATTGTAGAATTAAATAATAATTGTATTTTTCTCAATGATTTGAGTATTATTAATCTTGTATGTTCCTCATGTAAACCTGATCATTATGAATTCTAGAAACTGGTAGATCAAAAATTGTTTCAATATATGATCATAAGTTTAATTTACTAGATGGGTATGTGGACATAAATTTTTCCAATTAGATTTCTTGTGTGTGATATTCCAATAAAATCCCAAATAATCTCTTCCTAAGGTAGTTAAATATGTCTTATTTTATTTTAAAGGACATTAGAACAGATTTGATTTTTTAATTCAGATATGAGATTACACTTAAGAGTCATTCAGAAGAATAATTTGGGGATTTTATAATATATTAAAAGATAAATTATGTATCATATCACATTCTCAATGGGTATTTTGTTTCAAATTCTGTCTTGTTGAAACATTAAGTTGAGAATTTCAGTATTGAAGGTGATTATATGCAAGTTTTATGTTTTTATAATAAATTACTATTATTTTATAACACACTAACTTATTTTGGGAAAAACTATTATCAAAATATAAATCATTATGAAATAAATTGTGTTATTTTACTATTTAAGAACCCAACACATCATTCCCTAGATAAACATTTAGATATAAGATACCACATCCATTAGGTCTTTACACTTAAATGATATATTTTTATCATTTTTTGTGATTGAATACCACATTACTAATGTCATTACTATACCAATAAATTCTATCATATTTTAATAAATTATACAGAATATGTGTATAATTTTTGTTATGTAATCATATGTTCCACTTCTTCATTTAATAATATATTTTTATTATAAAACATCATGAGAAAGGGGAATGATATGCATGTTTATAACTGGGAAAACATTTATATAGGCACTTTATATATTTTAGAGGTTTATTAATAAGAAAATATTAGATTTCATTTTAGAAATTTATTTTTTTATTATTTATAGTAGTTATTTTTCCCATGTTCATAATGGAAGTTTAATTTTTTAAAGTACCATTTTCAGTATTATTTCTTTTTTTTCTCTTTCATATAGGCCCCATCTTATATTTACTATTACATTTTATTTACATAAATTTTAAATATTCTTACCTTGTGTTGAATTTACTTTTACATATTCATTATCTTACTATTATTTATTATTGTTTTTAGTTTTATGTATAAATGATAATACTCCCATTTTCAAACTAGTTTTTTTATTTTTTTCTAATTTCATACAATGTATGATTTGGTTCCTTATATATTTTCCCCTTCATAAAGGGGAATATTTTTATCCTTGTATATAATTATTCAATTTTTCAAATTAATTATATTGAAGATAAGATAAATACATTAGAATATCATTCAGAACTACCTTTAAAAGAAAGAGATCAACTGTATGTAGTAGAAGATAAGATTTTTAATGTTCAATTCTTATGTTATTGTCATTTATTGATTATTTTCAATGATTCTATTTTTAATTTTAATTAATATCAAATGTGGAGAGTGGTTTTTAATTATTTATGATGTTTTATTAAGGGATAGAATGTGTCCCCATGGTAAAACCTAGAATAGATGGAAGAAAATTTTATTCTCCACCCTCATTAAATATCTTAAGGGAGTGTAAAATTTATAAAAAATATAGGGATCCATGTCTACATAGAATAAATATATATGTCTCATTGTTCCTTTTTATTTCATTCATTTCTTTTTTAATAATACTAAAGTGGGACAAATATCTTATGTTTATATAAGATAAATGAGTGTTTTCCTCAAGGGAGAATCATTTTGAATACCATAACGGAGAATTTAGATGAATTATTTTAGGGGAGAGTGGTTATATAACATCCATTTCATATAGCATAGTATATTAATTTATATGAAAATTATGCGGAGTTCACACGTTACTTTTAAAAAACATACTCATTTTTTTCATCATTTCTTGTTTTTTTATTAATAGACTGGGGGATACAATTGAGTCATTTACATAAAATCGTGATCACTAGATATGATATTTTGAAGAATTATAACACACTATTTGTTTACCTTCACTTACATGATATTTTTCTAGTTCTATTTATATAAAAACATAACTTTTTATTCAATGATTTATTTAACTAAAGGATCCATAAAATTTCTAGATAATTTGAATTTTCATTGAATTCTTCATCAGAATATAATGTATTGATTTCAATATTTTTATAAATTAATATGAAGTTCTAAAACATAAGAATTTTGATTTTTTTATAATATAATATATAAATTTGGCCAATCATTGAGGAAATAAATATATTTAAATCCTCTAAATGAATTCTTGTGACTTAGTTCTATGATCTTTAAAGATTCATTAGTATAATTTTTCTCATTGTGTATTTATAATAGATTTTAATAATACGAGGTTTATTTTAATATCTCTTCACCTTTCATATTATGACCATTAATTCCGATTAATGATAATAGTGATGTTTGGGGGATATAATCCTTTTTTTTCTAAATTGAGAAGTTTGACTAAGTCTAGTGCATGACTTACTGATGATCATGGTAATTGATGAACTGCACAGGAATAGAACAGCCTGGTTCAGCTATGTTTGTCAAAGATCTTCCAGGTAACAAAATTTTATCCACTAATTGGATTAGTTAATATAGTTTTTACTATGGATCTTGTATGTATTAAATTCTATTACTGATCATCCTTCCTATTTAGGATAAAAATGAAGACTTCAATTATTTGAACAACTTAGTAAAAAATATTATTCAAAGTATATTTTTTATTTTTATAAAATGCCATATTTTTTATATTAATCTTGTGTTGTCATTAAATTTATTGATAGTGGTTAAGTTTTTATTTTTCAATTGTCTAATATCTATTTCATACTTTACTTTTTATTAATCTAACTATTCGGAGGTTATATCTTCCCAAAAACATACTTCCTATAGTGGGTGAAATTTTATAGTGTTTTCAACTTCCATGCACCCCCTTTTGAATCATCCATAGATTTCATATCTTGGAAAAAAGGGTTATGGAAACCTCACTTTTGATTGATTTTGGAACATAAAGACCAATATGACATGATATTTATATAAAGAATGTGATTTAAAAGGTTAGGTATGGAAGTATTGAAAATTAAAATAGAGAAATCAATGTAAAATCCTTTATTTTTAAAATATATTGGCTAATATTTTATATTTACTTTAGAAACTAAACAATCTAGTTGTTTTTTATTTTGGTATAAAAATCATCAAAATCATGCCATATTTAACCTTGAAATAATGTATTGAGGACCCCAACAACTATGGGGTAATTCTTATGGTCATGGGTGTTGTTTTGATTTGGAACTACAATATATAAATCCTAGATACATATGTGGACTTCACTAATACTATAATTTTATAAGATTTGGGGTTCCAATGTATATATTCCCATAAACAACACCATTACCACTATATGGTGAATTTGTTAGTATGAGAATAAATTTATGATGGAATAATCCTATCCAAGATGTTATGTTATAAAAATACTAATGGTATAATACTTAAACGATATGTGTCACACTGAGAGTTTATTAGAGGCATCCATCCCCCAACATTAAATCAAAAAATCATTTGAATTATATCACCAACGAGATACAACACTATCATATTATACCTATATGATGATGATAAGGATTTTCTATATGAGAATATTACTATAGATGATTATCCAAGGAGGGTTATTACCAGCCAATTCTATTGACATCATCAAAAAAATTAAATTACATAGAGTGTATAGAACCACACTTGACGTACATAGACATTATATTACTTTTGCAAAATACTTAATACATGACAATAAAAGACGCCCAAAGACCATATTAGTTTAGTGTCTTTGGAAACCCAAAACATAATATTCTAATCATGGTGAAAGATCTTCAACATCTTCTATAAAGATATTCCACTTTGGTTTTATTACCAAAAATATTTCTTTATATCCTAGGGAAAAGAAAACATAAAAAGGGTGAGCTAAAATTCACAGTAAGGGTAAACATGGAGAACTTAAAAAGAATCTATAAATATTTGAACGTAAAAACATGAACATAAAACCTCAAAATCTTGAGCAATGACATAAATCATGGTAGTACATAAGTCATAGATCATAAAGGAACATTAATCATGATAAAATAGAAGGTGAATAAAACATTTAATTGTGGCAATGATTAAGAACATGTTATTATTTCCATAGTAGCCAAGGCATTGCTTCCAAGACCATCATAGTGGATAAATTCCATTACCGAACCGGGTTTCCATGTCGTTCCAGCCCTGTATTACTGAACCAGATTCACTTTCAATTACATCCATGTCTATCTCATGAGATATAAATCTTTACCCAATGCATTTGAGGGAGATATAGGTCCCACCCATCTCGTTATTAAATCATTCTTACTTGTGCCACAAAATAAACATAAATCATTCATCATAATCCAAAGAATAAAATGGTTCTCATAAACATTATCCCATCATTAAGTAATCCATATAAAACAAATGGATATAATTTCATCATAATAAGAATAAAACCATGTAAATAATAGAGACATTATACTTTAAATATAATCTTATTAAATAATTTCATCTTAGATGGAAAATTGTTTTCATAAAACAATTGAAATGAATTCTTGAGGAAAATATCGTTTCTTCTTCAAAATAATTTTCTTTTCACAAAATGCCATAAAATTTTAAAATAAAAGGATTTTGTTGAAAATAATCATGAAATATTGTAGAGTAATATTCATGAAATTAAGTAGTTATGAAACTGTAAAAATTTGTTCATGTCGTATAAGTTAAAAAACATTCTCTTCGTACTTTTGCCGGAAAAGTCAAAAAGTTCCTCATATGGTAAACAAAAGAATTATTCATTCCATAACACAATGTAGAAGTCAAATAGGGGTAAAAATGACATTAAACATACATGGAAGAATATTAAACACTTTATGAAAAACATTTTTATGGACATGGATGAGAAATATAACCCTAGTAAATACTTACATATAAGCAATCTCGGATAAAAATGAGATTTGAAAAATTATCCATTACCTTATGTCCAATTTCTTCCATATGTGTATGAGACTCTTGTATAGTGGGTTTAAACATATTATTATCCTATAACGTAACCATAATAATATTTATGATATCATATATGATTCACTTCTGACTTTATATTACCCATTCTTTTGTAAATTCCTTGTTAAATCAGCGTTTTGGGTAAAATCGTTTCATTTATCATACGTGTTTCAACTTGTAGTTCTTGATATTATTAATTATATCCCGATTTATTTAATTCCAGAATGTAAAACATGATTTATATATAATATATATTCATAATATAAATATATATGATAGATCGATAAATTGAATGAAATACATCGTTCATGGAGATGGTAGGTCGTACGTACACATGAACACTTTTTCGTTTCCTTATTGAATTGAATGGAATTAAGTAAATGAAACATATATGTACATAAATCCTGTATTATAATGTAATATATTTCATGATTATTTATTATATATACTTTAAAATCATAATTGAATGGTTAATTAGGGAAAATGAATCTCATCATGTTCGTGGAGATGGTAGTCTGTATGTACGCAGAAGCGGCAATATCATTCCTTTGATATTAAAATCGTTTATAATTGGATGGTATGTCATTAATAAAGAATAATCATAATGTTATATTTATTATTTATATCATTTATACTCATTATTATACCCATACAAATGATGAAATGTTTGAATAACAAATTACACCACGCTGTGGAGACGGTAAGCTGTACGTACGCACGTGTGGTAACATTTTCATTCATAGGAAGGATAAAATAACTAATATGGTTGTACAATTTTTTATAATAACATCACATTATATAGAAGATACTAGAGTTATTATTTTATAATGGAAACAACAAATAAGGAGGAAGTGGAAGAAGAAAGGAACTTGAAATAGGTGGTGAGATATTTACCTCTTCTTCGGGTTATTCCTTTTGATTTGATCAAAAGGGCTCTTTATGTTCTATTTCTGACTAATGTAAGGCCACTATAATTAAGGTAGTACATTTGATATGGTATTTGGACAGGTTTTGGATGTGAAAAATGGATTTGGAGGCGTGAATTAGAGAGAAGGGGGAGTGACCTTTTATAAGAGTGGTGAGGGGCACCTTAGGAAAAACTTAAAATATTATTTTATAATAAATTCATATTAGATTTATAATGGCTCCAAACTGACTTATTTCTAGTATAGGGTGGGGATGGGTTTAAAGCCTCTCAACCAATAGGTTTTAGACATGTTTAGGTTTCCATTTTAACCTTATCATTTATATTTAAATCTAAGTTAAATAATTTAACTTTTACTGTGTCTTCTTGTATTCTTACACTATATGGTTAATAAACTTACAATAAATTTCCAATATAACCCCAATTGGTTCATTAATGTCATATATATTATTATATAAGTCTTTTGGCCTAACCTTATATTTTTAGGTCCATTATATCAATTAATAATATAATATTAGTTTTAAAATGCTTTTATGTCAATTTTGACACTATTATGTATTTTGTTTTTTATAAATCTATAAGAGAATTATTAAATCGAAAAAAATTCATCTAACCAGCCATAATATTATAAATTAACCAATAAAATTATTATAATTCATAAAAAGACTCAAATTACATTAATTTGGGTATTTATAATATCAATTATGTTAATATTTCATTAATATGGTAATTACTGCATCATCATTGTATCAAAAATAAATTAAATTATTTAATGTATAAAAATCCTAAACAAAATAAAATTATATAGGAAATAGTTTTATATTTCTAATGAATATTTATAGTCAAATTTATCTAATGTATAACTCTATATTATAAATGTTTTAGTTATTAAACATTGATTTTAACTATTTTAACTCTTCTTTAAATAAAATAATAATAAATGTCCTGATCAAATCCATGTGGACATAAAGGGTAATATTTTATTCCTAAGGATGTTTTCAGTCGAATTTCACTTATCCAATAAATTAGTACATGTGTTAGGTTAATAATAATATCATTTTTACCCTTAATTACCCTATTTACTTTTAACTGTGGTAAATAAATGTAAAAAGTTACTATTCACTAAAATTTATTTTTATTTTATTGAACCACATTCTAAATACTGATATCAACCGTTTCACTCTTATTTTTTAAATTCCACTCACAGAAGTGGTAAAATTATGTTTTATGTAAATTTGCAAATTCTCATAGGAGGTGGGTAAAAGAGAGTAAAAAGTTCAATAAAATTTTTATATATCTAAAATTACTATAAAATGACTCCAATGAATTACACTGAATGTATAAAGGTATTATGAATCTATTTTTACCTAAAATAAATTTAAATAAAATAAATTATTATTTAAATAAAATGTCGGTTTTAACCAATAACTTAGTGTTTTCGCTATTCATCAAAAATTAAAAGTCTTCAGAAAAATACCAAAAATTCACCCTAGCATAATTTCAATATTCCGAATCAAAAATGAATTCCATTTTGAAAGATAAAATTTATAAAATTTTAAAAATTGGGTATTACTATTCATAATGACTAGTTTATATAATATTTTAATAACATATCGTTGTTTAGTGAAACCCGGTATTGCGTACTACACACGCTATCAAGGAAGGTTGTGATTGCATGTAATGTAAGCCAAGTCAGGGTTGTGTGTAGTGAAATCTCCCTTTGGTGTTGCGTAAAACATAATCAAAACTTATTTCATTTATACATTAAAAAAATCTATACTTAATGTTGCGTAGAATAATTTCTACAAAACGAACATGAAATTTTGAGTAACACGAGACAAGAATAATGTTGCGTATACTGCAAGCTAATGCGGTGTTGTGTATAGCACAAGAAAATATTGGTGTAGTGTACAATAGAAAAATAATATATCTCATAAAATCATGGGGTGTTACATTCTACCCCCCTTAAAATTAATTTTTCCGTCGAAATTCATCTGGGTTATAAATCGTTTACTACTTGAAAGTTTCCTTCATAGAAACCGACATTGTAAAAAAAATACTAAAACATAATTTTAAAAAACTAATGTATTAAACTTAATGGTTACCCAAATTAACTCATCATTGGGTTTCCACATAGAATAACATAGGTGAAAATATGGATATGGAAGAGAAATCTAACCACAAAATTATGGTGGAGAGTGGTATAGAACATGGCTATGAAAAATACAACAATCACAAAGCCATAAATTTTTGATGATCTAATTTTCTATCTAGGACAACATTTTTGGTTTTCAAGATCATTTTCCAAAAGTTGAAAATAATTGGAATTAGAAAAAATACTTAACTGATTTTGGTTCAATCTCACCATTGGTCATTCCGTGAACAATTTCCACTTCATCTCTTAAAGAAATGAAGTTGAATTTTTCATTTGTGAAGTGTTAGAAAATCATGCAATAGAATGATAGGTCATTCTATCTATCTCAAACAAAATGTTATCAAATGTTATTAAATGTACATAAGTCCATATATGGTGATATTAATCATATATGGTTCCTAAAATGGACTTATACATTATCTATAATTCCGCATAATAAAATAAAACTAATTTCTACTAACTAGGGACTTCCAATAGGCCTCTGATAGGCGATAAAGGCCTGTCGCACTTTAGTTGTGGGTTCGATTCCCACATCCTTGTCTGACGCGATGGGTTGTCACCTATCCTACGGGTTGTCCTTTTTCTAAAACTACACTATTATAAGATTCCAGAAATAATATCGAAAAAAGTTCTACCCTTAAAAAATATTATCTTATGTCCAACATAATCCATTTCAAATATTTAAGCTTATCCAAAATACTTCTATCCAAGTTCAATGTACAAATAAACTGATTACTAGAAATTTCATCAACCAAGCATGTGAATACCATCATTTATCATACGATATATCTTTTTGGTCGCATTCCAAATATATGAATACCTAAATAATATATTCTCTTGAAAAATGAATACCCACTGAACCTTAGTGAAAACCTTAATTTTGTCAAAAGTTAACTATTTCTACATACCAAAAACCCAAAATTTCTATATACTCGAACCATGATGTCACTTTTTCCTTATATCATTCATGAGCTCATTAATACTATCAAACATATTATTTTCTCAATATCCATTCATTATGAGAATATTATCTTCTTTCCGAAAATATCTAAATAACCATTCATGATTACCAGTACCATTCAACATATACTTTCAAATTCTTTAGGAAAAACAATAGTGTGATAATCCTTAGATGTTTCTTTATTCCATAGTACCATTAACATAACTCTAGATAAACATACAATCATTCCACTAACTTCTTAAACCATTTACTGAGCTTCATCATTTTATTCCTCGACACTTATTTTATCTCATATATCATTTGTAGTCTCTTCATCATCATCAACATAAATACTACTCATACGAACATGATGATTCTCTTCAAGAGATTTTACCTTAGGGAATTGGTTTGCATAATGCCCATACATTCCACATTTTAAACATTTAACCGTTTTTGATGTCTTAACAATACCATTATACTTGTCCATAGTGTTAACTGAACCTTTTCCTTCTCACTTACTGGATGTGTGTCCTTCTTTTCCACACCCAAATAATCTTCTAGTTCATATTAAAAATTCTCTCTGATGTCTCTTACCAAATGATTTACATGATGGTTGGACTTTCTTTCCTCTATGATCATCATGAAACTCCATCTTTCTCTTATTACTTGAGTCAGGAAACTTACCAAAGTTGAGATTATTGATCATATTATGAGATTGGTGATTAGGCATAATAACTATGTTTGGACTTCCAAATCCGATTTCATTTGGTTTCTTAAGGAGAATATCGTTACATTGTCCATCATATCTTCCATTATCGCAAATCTTCCTCTTTCCAGCCATTTTCTAAAACCCAAAAAGAATAGTGTAAGAGGAAAAAATCATACTAGAAAAACAACATAATCAAGGGGGAGTACATTTAATCTTTATCATCTTAGATTTAATCCTAGGTTACTCATGATCTGTATCTTAATTATAGGATTATAACCTATACATTATACTTAACCTTACAGACATCCTTAGACATACCATAGAAATATCTCTAGGGATATGACTAATGTTTTTGCATCCTATTTTCCAAAAGATAACTAAATCGTTGCTTTGATTCCAAATGTAGAGACCCACACCTGGCGTACATAGACATTACATTACTTTTGTGGAATAATTAATACATGAAAAAAAATATTCCAAAAGACCATATTAGTTTAGTGTCTTTGGAAACTCGTAACATATTCTTCTAACCATGGTGAAAAATATTCAACATCTCCCATAAAGATCTTCCCCTTTGGTTTTCTTACCTAAAACCTTTCCTTATATCTTGGGGAAAATAAAACATAAAATGGGTGAGCCCAAATGCTCAGTAAGGGTAAAATTAGAGAACTTAAAAACAATCTATAAACATATGAACGTAAAAACATGAACATAAAACATCAAAATCTTGAGCAATGACATAAATCTTGGAAGTACATAAGTCATAGATCATAAAGAAACATTAATCAAGATAAAATAGAATGGTAATAAAACATGTAATTGTGGAAACCATTAATCACATGTTATGATTTCCATAGTATACAAGGCATTGCTGCCAAGACCATCATAGTGGACAATGTCCATTACTAAACCAGGTTTACTTGTCGTTCTTGCCCTGTATTACTGAACCTGATTCACTTGTCATTCTAGCCATGTCTATCTCATGAGATATAAATCTTTACCCAATGAATTGGAGGGAGATATAGGTCCCACCAATCTCATAATGAAATTATTATTACTTGTGCCACAGAATAAACAGATATCATTCTTCATAACCCAATGAATAAAATGGGTCTCATAAACATTATCCCATCATTACGTAATCCATATAAAAAAATGGATATCATTTAATAATAAGAACAATAAAACCATGTCAATAATAGAGAAATTATACTTGAAATATAAACATATTAAATAATTTCATCCTAGATGGAAAATGGTTTTGATAAAACACTTGAAATTAATTCTTGAGGAAAATATCCTTTCTTCTTCAAAATAGTTTTCTTTTAACAAAATTTCATGCAATTCTAAGAGAACAGGATTTTGTTGAAAATAATCATGAAATCTTGTATAGTAAGCTTCATGAAAATAAGACTTTATGAAACCATAAAAATATGTTCATGCTATATAAGTTAAAAAAACATTCTCCTCGTACTTTTTCAGGAAAAGTCAAAAAGTTCCTCATAGGGTAAACAAAATAAAGATTCCTTCCATAACACAATGTAAAAGTCAAAGAGGGGTAAACATGACATTAAACATAAATGGAAGGATATTAAACACTATATGAAAAACATTTTTATAGACATGGATGAGAAATATATCCCCAATAAATACTTATGTATAAGCAATCTCAGATAAAAAAGATATTTGCAAATTTATCCCTTACCTTATATCCAATTTCCTCCATATGTGTCCAATACTCTGTATCGTATGTGTTTCGACTTGTTGTTCATGATATTATTACTTATGTATTGATTTAATTAATTCAATAATGTAAAAAATGATTTTTATATAATATATATTCAGCATATAAATATATTTGATAGATCGATAAATGGAATGAAATACACCGTTCATGGAGACAGTTGGTCGTACGTATGCATGAACGCTGTTTTCGTTTCCTTATTGAATTGAATGGAATTAAGTAAATGAAACATATATGTATGTAAATAAAATATTATTATGTAATATATTTCATGATTATTTATTATATATACTTTATAATCATACTTGAATGGTTAATTATGGAAAATGAATCGCATCGTGTTCGTGGAGACGGTAGTCCGTACGTACGCACGAGCGACAATATCATTATTTTGATATTAAAATAGTATATAATTGGATGGTATATCATATATTCAAAATCATAATAATGTTATATTTATTATTTATATCATTTAAACTCAATTTTATACCCATCCAAATGATGAAATGTTTGAATGACAAACTACACCACGACATAGAGACGGTAAGTCGTACCTATGCACGTGTGATGACTTTTTCATTCATAGGATGGATAAAATAACTAATATGGTTGTACAATTTTTTATAATAACATCATAGTATATAGAAGATACTGGAGTTATTATTTTATAATGGAAACAACAAAGAAGGAGGAAGTGGAATAAGAAAGAAACTTGAAATAGGTGGTGACATATTTACCTCTTCTTCGGGATCTTCCTTTTGATTTGATCAAAAGGGCTCCATAGAATAGATTAATGACTAAAATAAGGCATCTAGGATGAATTTTGGATAGTTTATAGGTTATTTGGATAGTTTTTGTCCGAGACAAATGGATTTGGAGGTGTAAATTAGAGAGAAGGTGGAGTGCCCTTTTATAAGATGTGTGAGGGGAACCTTAGGAAAACATAAAATATTATTTTATAATAAATTAATATTCTATTTATAATGGCTTAAAAGATACTTATTTTGAGTCTAGGGTATGGATGGGTCAAATAAACTCAATAAATAGGTTTTAGAAAAGTTTAGGTTACCATTTTAACCTTATCATTTAGATTTAACTCTAAGTAAAATAATTTAACTTTTACCGTGTCTTCTTGTATTCTTACACTATATGGTTAATAAACTAACTATAGACTGCCAATATAACCCCAATTGGTTAATTAATGTCATATATATTATTATATAAGTCTTTTTTATAAACCATATAATTTTAGGACCATTATATAAATTAATAATATAATATTTGTTTTAAAAACTCCTTTATGTCAATTTTGACACTATTTGTATTTTATTTTTTATAAATCCATAACATCATTATTAATTCCAAAAATAATTCATATAACCAACCTTAATATGTTATATTAACCAATAGAATTATTTTAATTCATAAAAAGTCTCAAATTACATTTATTTGGGTATTTATAATATCTATTATGTTAATATTTCATTGATAAGGTAATTACAGCATCATCAGTTTGTTAGAAATAAATTAAATTATTTAATGTCTAAAAATAATAAATAAAATACCAATATGTAGTAATTTTATTTATATTTCTAATTAATATTTATAGTCGAATTTTACTTATGTATAACCTTATATTAAAAAAAATTTAGTTATTAAACTTTGATTTTAACTATTTTAACTCTTCTTTAAATAAAATAATAATAAATGTCCACGTCTAATCCAAGTGGACCTAAAGGGTAATATTTTATTCTTAAGGTTGTTTTTGGTCAAATTACACTTATCCAATAGAATTAAGACATGTTTAGGGTCATAATAATATCATTTTTACCCTTAATTATCCTATTTACTTTTAATCGTGGTAAATTAAAGTAAAAAGTTACAATTCTCTAAAAATTATTTTTATCTTATTGAACCACATTTTACTTACTGATATCAACTGTGTCTCTCATATTTTTTAAATTACACGCACATAAGTGTTAAAATTATGTTTTATGTAAGTTTTTAAATTCTCATAGGAGGTGGGTAAAAGACGATAAAAAGTTCAATAAAAATTTTATATATCTAAAATTATTATAAAATGACTCCAATAAATTACATTGAACGTATATCATTATTATGTATCTATTTTCACCTAAAATAAATTTAAATAAAATGAATGATTATTTAAATAAAAAGTCGGTTTTGACCAATAACTCAGTGTTTTCACTATTCATAAAAATTGAATGTTTTCAGAAAAATACCAAAAATTCACCCAAGGATAATTTCGATATTCCGAATCCAAAAATAATGTCTATTTTGAAAGAAAAAATTTATAAAATTTCAAAAATTGGGTATTACTATTTATAACAGCTAGTTTATATAATATTTTAATAACACATCGTTGTTTAGTGAAACCCGGTATTGCATACTACACACTCTATCGAGGAAGGTCGCGATTGTGTGTAATGCAATCAAATTCAAGGCTGCGTGTAGTTCAAGCTCCTTTTGGTGTTGCATATAACATAATCAAAACTTATTTCATTTATACATTAATCAAAATCTATGCATAATGTTGCGCAGAATAATTTTCACAAAATGAATTTGAAATTGTGTGTAACACGATCCAAGAATGGTGTTGCTTATACTGTAAGCTAATACAATGTTGTGTCTAGCACAAACTAATCTTGGTGTAGTGTACAATATAAAAATAATATATCTCATAAAATCTCTAGGTGTTACATGGAGGTCACGCATAATACTTCCAACTTAAAAATATTAAAATAGAAAACACAATATTGCACCCTCTAGGGGAAATAATAATATAAAATTCTATAAATTTAAATTACCTATATTGATATAGATATGCATGAGGCCTTACATTTTATTTATACATGTAAATGAGGATAATTAAAGGTGATGCTGATTTAGAGTTGTTGTTCATCCGATGGTAATTCTTTGGAGGTTCTACGAGATTACTCTTCCAGGAAGTAGAAGAAAACCTTCATAGAGTTACCAACTATAATTATAAAGTTAATAATCATTGAGTAAATCCTTATTATTATGAATAAAACCACCTTTGGGCTTCTAATAATTGTAGCACCATTAATTAGCATGGAGTTACTCCCTATGACGAACAAGTCATTTGATTAGGTGAAACTACCAATGTTAGAAAGTACAACCACCATAGAGTTCCTCTCCATGAAAAAATAGTGAATTTTTTTTGAAGGTCCTCCACTTGATGATTTAATCAACCATCATTGAGACCTTCCTCATGATGAAGAAGGAGAACATGATGGAATTACTCCCCATTGAATCACTAAAAAACATCATTATAGAGGTCCTCCTTACAGAAACAGAAGGAACCATAGATATAGATGTCCTACTATCATTATGAATACAATCACTATAGAGTTCATAATTAGGGTAAAAACTCTAACCATTAATATAATGGTCATAACCATAATGTATTACATATCCATCGACATATATATTCTAATCATAATAATGAAAAAACACACAACACAGTGCATATTGATGTATGTGTACCTAATAATAATTATGACATCCACTTCCTGATGACTAAATAATCCATCAATGTAGAGTTAATCCTAGTTTAGATGAAGAAAAAAACCTTGGATTTCCTCCTGATTTAAATTCAATAATCATCCTCCTCTTAGGTCCTCCCCATGTTAGTGCAATAAACCATCATTATAGAGGTCCTCCTTACGAAAATCCAGAAACTATTAACAGAAAGTTGTTACCCATTCCAAGATATACAAAAACCATTATTGTTATTCCCATAAAAAGGTGATATTAAATAATTTTAGTTATTCTACCCATAATGTAACTACTTACTAACATGGAGGACTTAACAATGCTAAAGAATAATGAAATAATTAATGTATAACTAAAAATTACCCCTACTACAACCAATGTGGTCCTCTCTAAAATGATGATGAAGATACCCTTCTAAGAATGTTTCCAAACATTATGGGTCAACCTATAAGAGGAAGAAATTTCAAACTAAGCCATCTTCTTTTACAATAAAACTGGACAATAATAGAGGGGATGTTGTAGAAATCTCTAAATTATCTACTCTAGATAAGGTCCCATATTCACAAGGTTGATCATTCCAGAGGAGGAGATGCATACCTTCCCCAGTCCCCTTCTAAAATACATAACATAATATCTATATTACCAATATTTTCTTTTAAACCTCTAGTTTAGAGGATTTATGATTCAATACCACATCATTGAACACCTATCCACATAATATTGGATAGTGTCCATCTACTATAACATACAAAAGAAAACCTTCCTCTATATTGTAGTGAAAATATCAATAACCAAAATAATATATTTTATTTATGTGATTGTACTAATTATATCAAAATTCATTCTTTATTATCATTTAATTTCATTCAAGGGGTAAATGAAACATTTATTTTTAAAATATCAAAATCATATTGAACAATATAAGAATTATACTTGGATAATGATAAATTATAGGAAATATATATGGTGTCACATGAACATTTCACATTTTATTATGGTCACATAAATATTTTTATCTATCACTTTTTGAATTGGGTTTTGAAGCTCCCTTATGAGTATTTCATAGATATCTAAACAATATAACTTCTCATATCCCCTCAAATAGAGGAATATAACACTGCCTCTAATTCACTCACTCATTTTATTGGGTATCAATGTCGGAGTCATTAATAATGAAATTATACCATGAGATGGAATATGAAGGTAATTATGATCACAATATGATATATTTCTCTCATTTACCATGCATGGATAAAACATCACTCTACATCACTCCCATTATTATTGATGAAAACAATTGTCAAAATCCATCAATTTTTTTAGAGGACTTCCCAACTAGTGAATTTTAATTATCACACCCCTAGAATATTATTCATGAAATGATATTGTTAGTGATTCTTTTGGTTTAAAATGAAAACAAATTTATAATCATACAACCTTATTAGAAAATGAAAAAACCCAATGTTTTCACCTTATCTCTTTTAAATTTATTATGTATAAAACTAACTCTCCTTTTTGTTTACTATATTGACATAGTTCCTTTATAAATTGAAGTTGAGATTCCCTTTATTAATGTTTTATCATATTTCCCTTAATTGTAATACTTATGAAATTTCAAGTAATTTATTCTTTAAAATTAACATTAATGAATTTAATTAATACAAGTATAATAAATGGGTGTTTTTTATTTAATAAATATAATAATTTTTACTTACTAATCAATTAATTATATATAACTAGACCAAATATACATTAAAATTTTATTTAAGAAAAAACTAGTAAATTATTATTATTTCCACTTCCCCCACATTAGTGAATACAAGTCCTTATGTTATTCTAAATAATTTACGCATAAGGAATCTACTTTTCCAAAACAACAATTGATAGTCTGTTGAATGTGAAATAAAAGAAAATTATTTAAATCATAATATAAATATGAATCTCTTTTTCAAGTCTATTTTTATTAGTCTCCTCATTCTGCTACCCAATCTCACTAAAAAATGATTCACCTCTATATACCAGATATGTTATATTAATTTTATCTTATTTATTTTTGTCATCATTTCCCATTTATTCAATTTACATTGATAAATAGGTCCACATTGGATATACTTATTTTATATAAACCATTTAATATACATAGAAACATATTCTAGAAACAAATATAGAAATTGTGGAAATAAAGTATTCTAATAAATATGCACCCTAAGGATAATTATAATAACAAGGGGATAGAAGCATCACTAGATAATAAACTCCATAATTTCCCTTGAATCTTATTCATGGATTATCATTTATCACACTTAATTTGTGCATAGGTATAATTATAAATATCTAAACACATTACCAACATTTTATATGTTAGGTCTAGAAGGATAGATACCCAGAGATGGGGGTAAATCAAGGTATGAAAAATTAAAACAATTTTCCCTTTGGATATTATTTTGTTGTTAAAAAAACCCCTCTTCTCTCTCTCCTTCCCATTAAAGAGTATAAAAGAATCAAAAAGCAGGAACATGACACAACAATTTTACTTAGTTAACCTTCATTGGGTAATTTTCAAGGAGCATACACCGGCGGTGTGCTGATGTACCAAATCCACTATAAGTGCACTATTGTTTACAAGTATGGGGTGGATTCACTATCCCTCCTAGTTTACAACCACTCACAACATGAGAACTCACTGCTCTCTCAACTGAATTGAGCTCACTACTTCTTTAGAAGATCTACTCATATTTTATAGACCTTTTGGTCTATTCATTATCAAAAATGAACGCATCTTTCTATTTATGTAGATGTTATGTTGACGTACATATTTCACCTACAGATGAATCACACATTGCACTAAAGGTACCAGGAAATATTCCAACTTTCACGCAGTCCTAGAGTAACCAGTGCGCTTCTCTATGCTTGGTGCTCTTCTATAATGCACGGCGCACTTCTTCAACCCTAACACACAAGTTTCACCTAACCACTTATGTGACATACCCTTTTACAACTCCAAACATGGGTGACACACCCCCTTTTACGACCAAACCAATATTGGTGTGCAACTATCAACTGGTGCACAATTTCTGAATGACCATATACTTGCACGCTCAATCCACCACTTGTGAACCCAAACCACCTACGCGATTGGAGCTATAATTTTATATAAGATTTAAAATCCATCAAAAATGAGGAGGGTTATCCCTCTATTTATAGTCATTTTCGGTGCCCGGAGCACCGATGCACATGTCTCCTCTCGGCGTGCAAGTCCCGCCACCAAATTCTATGTCTCCCTAGTCACCTTGCATGCCCACACCAAAACATGGGTTCCCCTCTTTCCATTGGTATATTCTGATGATATAATCTTGAAAAAAATATTCCTCACAACTTTCCAAACCTCCAATACCCCGTCATGCAAACCCCTTTGCCGAAAACACTTTTCTCCATTTATCGATTTTGAGGCCCAAACGTTTGGTAGACACTTCAAAACAGATCCACCTTGTATCTACTCTTTTTGTAACACCTCCAAATCATCCATTCCATTTTTGAGGTTATTCTTTCAATCAAGGATTGTATATAACATCTATTGAACTCAACAAATCTCCATATACATTCCTTTTTTCAACAAATTGTACATCGTGGTCTGCTTTATTAACAAACACAAAATGGAGGCCCACTTTTTCAACAAACACAATCACCTCAAAAATGATACAATGATACCTTGAGGGATTTTTTCACAACATTTTGTTACACTGACTAAAATGAATTTATCAATTTTTCATTATAATTAATAATTGATGTGGTTCACTTATATAATAGAAAGTTACATATGATTGATTTCATTTATGTTATTCCTAAATTTCAATATTTAATCAACATAAAACATTTTCATTGAAAATTTAATTATATGTTAATATAAATAGATGACTCTATATATTAAAATGGAAAATTGTTTCATGGTGTTTTGTGGGAAAATTACTTCCTCATTATTAATTAGTTTTTATAGTATACCACAGACTATTCCCCCCAAAAATTATGAGATCATATGGTTGTTATATAGACATATTATCTATGAAAATTATTGATCTATAAAAAACATGTATTGGAAAAATATAGATTCTACAAATACAAAAAATAATTCCCATCACTAGTCTCTCCATTATAACATGTTCACTTGGTCTTTTAAATTATAATCATTATTTTCTATTCTATAACCATCCTTGAAAATATATTTATTTTCAATATATGGATATAATTAGTATTTATTTTAAAATAAAAAATTATGAAATGAAATAAAAAACTCTATACTTGGGTGTATCATATTAATCCTAGTTCACCAACACCATTATCGAACAGGAGTATTAAAAAAATCAATCACACCTCTCTGTTGACTATATTATTATGGCCATCTATTAAAACCCATTTTTTAAAACCCCTTAATTTTTTTCATATAATTATCAAGATTAATTATCTATTATTAGAAAAGAATAAATACTTTATTATAGATTGAGTCGGAAAAGATATAAGGAAAGATTAAAATAGTTTATTCAATTAGAAATTAAAATTACAACCAAGGTATATAACACTGTGTATCACATACAATGGATTATTACACATTGTGGATGAAGTTCATCCTTTAAAAGATAAAGAAAATAAATTGGGGGAACTAGAAAGAAAAAAAACATCATGACTAGTAAATCATATGGATCATCTTAATCCTTTAGAATCAACAATAGCTAAACAAAACTTATAATAATAATGAGTTCTATGAAAGGAGATATAATTATACAAAATATGAAATAACAACTTTTTCTCATGAATTTATAGTGGAATGAAAAAATGAATTTGAAAGTAAAAATATATAGAAATGAAATTTAAGAGTATAAAATATGGTTGTTTCAATTATTGATGTTGCGAATATGGTTGTATCTGTTATGGTTGTTGGTCATATATATTATAGGTATAATTAAGTCGTGAATTTTTATGTGGTAAATTTAAAATAATATAACTCCCAATGAAAAAAATTGACATTAAAATTTATTATATATATGTACATATTATGTATAAAACAGTTATAAAATTAAAATATAATATCTTGAATAAATAATATTAAAATTAATATTTCAATATAAATGGTGTTGTAAAAATTAAATTTTAGAATATAAATAATTAATGGTATTTGTTGAAGTGCTTATGGTATTAATGTAATATTTATTTTCAAAGAATAATTTTATTAGGTATTTTATATATAATAAACTAAATCAACCCCATTGAATGTTATTATATATGAACTAGTATACAAACATCAAAAAAAATAGAAATAGATATGAGATAACTTTTAAAACACATAATGTTTAAAAACACAATTTTCCTATAAAAATCAGTTTAATTAATTATAAATTTTTTCAAACATCTAAATTTATAGATTTTAGAATTTTATTTATTAAAAATAAACTTAATTTTTGAATTTATTATGTTGATATTATCCAAAATATAATTTCTAAGATTTTATTGAGATAATAATTTTTTAGGTGAATTGTAAAAATAACAACTTTTACAAAAAACTATCAGACTAATAATAAAACAATGATTTAAAATTTTAAGATACACTTATGATATTAAAAATATATATATAATAATAAATTTAAATCATTTTAAAAAATTACTATGTTGAATTTATAAAAAACATGTTTAACATTTTTGAAAAACAAGTAATATTTAACACATAAAACTATTTTTACATGATTATAAAAAAATTAGACATTATCAATTTTTGAAATTAAATATACAAAAATTTATTTTTTATTTTATTAAAGAAATAAAATATTAGTGAACAAGTTTAATTAAATTTATAGTCATAATGGAAATATTGGTAAGATTAGTGGCAATTACCAAGATAATTGTAAAACTATTTCTAAATAATTGTTTTACTAATATCATGTAATTTTTAATTTAATATATAAATATAATGTAATTAAAATTTTATATCTAAAATTAGATTTTCACCTATATCTATGTATATTAACACTCATTGAATTAGAAAACATTTCTAAATAAGATTAAAGAACACATAATGGTGAAAATAAATTTTTCTAAAAACATTATAATATATTATATAATTTAATTTTAATGTTGATTTTATCATATATATATATAAATTTAAATATACGTTTTAGATTAAATTTGTGTTTAAAGCAAAAAAATTGGAAAGAGCGGTCACATTATTTTTAAAAAAATTAATTTACAAAATATGTAGTAAAAAACTAGTTTCCAAGGTGAAGATAAAAATGTTAAAATCAAAAATCCTTGGGTAAAAGGCCTAAAACAAGTTTAAATCATGTGTGGAAACTCTAGTTTTAGGCTTTATCAACCCAATATCACCCGAAATTCCATTATTGTGAAAATTTTATTCTTTGACCAAGGAATAGTGTATTGATATCATGGAAGTATAATGGGTATTCCCAAAAGTTTTATTTTCATCACTTATAAAAGAGTATCACTTCCCCCCCCCCCATGTATACAATAAACATCAAAATTTCCATTTATACTATTACAAAACTACATCTAATATGATTTACTTTCTCATCTAAAATACCCTAGTTTCTAGAATCCAACTTAATGATGTCACTTCCCTGGAAAATCTATGATAAGATCATATATTCAACATAATTATTACCTTTTTTAGTATCTTTTTATCCTTAATAAATCTATTAAAAATTCATTATTTATATAAAAATATTATTACATAACTATATCTATTATAATTATATTTAACTATATTAATGGAGTTATAATTATTTATTCATATCCATTTTTAAAGAAATAAAACGTTTTAAGTAGGTTGTACGGATGATCATCTCCACAAAGTGACATCTTCTATTTCATCACCACCATTCATGGATGATAAAAAAATATATAAATGATGAATGAATAATATATCTCTAATATAAATATTATTTTTAAATATAAAATTATAAAACACTTTAGTTCCCAATAGTCTATTTAGAAATGGAGTCACTAATCGTGTGTACGTACAAATTATCACCTCCATGAGAAACATGTTCCATTTTTCATCACCACCCATAATATTTGGATTCAAAAATATATATAATATGTAAAAAAATTCCATAACACTATTAATATTATTTATATTATTTAACTTTTTTATAATAAATTCTACCATGTTCAACATACAAATTGTTTTATGAGAAATTGACCCAAATACCTCATGTAACCATCATAGGAAATAAAAATATATTTAGAATAAATAACATATGATTGTTAATGGTCATTATAATATCAAATAGATTTGGATAAGTTTACTAACTAAAAGTTTAAGATATTTACTTTTTCATTCAGGATGTTAAGCCCATGAGTAGAATGAATATTGATCTTGGGGTAAGATATCTTTGATACCCAGTTCATGACATCCCAATTACATGATCTTTTTTCATTTTCTCTATTTTATGAAATATTATTCTAATGTACATATTATATTTTTTTTATATGTACCTTATATATATACTTAGTTAGGTATACCTTTCATTGTTGGGGTTATGCCTGTTTTTAGTTCCCTTCAAAATTTCCTATTTTAACTGAACCTCATTTAAAATAAATTTCCTATGTCTTATATCATGTCATGAACCACGCCCAAAAAACTAATTTTAAATAATTAATAGTTTCAAAAAAAAAATTAATTTTATAGATGGCCCTTTTTTCAATTTGGGTTTTATGGTAGACAATAGGGTCTTTCATTCTTTAAAAATATATTTTAGTCATTTCCTAAAAGCTTCAACCATATAGTACATTTCAATATTTCTTATTCAGTATCCTTCTCTTGAATTACCCATATTTTAACACTATATTCAACACTTATTGATAGTTTTCAACTATGAATGTCCAAATAATTTAATTCCTTATTCTCTTGGGAATCCTTATGATTTAGCCTTCGATTATTACATGAATTAGAATTGTGAAACCCACATCATTATCATGGATTTGATAATGCTTATGATTAATGAATAGTTTATTTTCCTCATCAATAACACATATATAGGATTTATAATTATGTGATGGGTGGGATTGAAATTATATATACCAAAAATACATTGGTTAATGATTTTATCTAATGAGATCTAGTGTATTGTATTAAAAAGTCACCTTAAATCTAGTATGGGGATTTTTTCACTTTATAATGATGGTCTAGGGAGTGACTATTGAATTATATTTATGATATTATGTTTTATATTGTGTAAACATATTAATTATTCCTTGATATTACGATATCATTTCTTCATTCAATGTTTTTATTCTTATGATCACAGTCTTTGTGATTTTATGTTACGTGAGACATGCAAGTATGAATATGATCTGATGTGTGATATTCATATACTAAATGATCCTAAATAAATAAATGAAAAAAAATTCCGTAATAACTCATCCTCAGAATTAGATTTTCCCCATATACCAAATACGATCAACACCCCTAACTACACCATACATTACATGGATTTTCCCCTTACCTTTGTCATAACATCAATATTTTCACACACATCGGGATACCCATTTATGGTGTTACAAAATCATAGTATCCCACTACTAATTTTCTCTATTAACAAATACATAATATAAAAAATCATTATAATTTGACATATATAAAATAATAATAATATATATATATATATATATCAAAAATAAAAAACTATCATATGTTCCACTGTGACACTTAGGAATGGTCATACTTACATTGTCCAATGTTGGTTTTGATTATGAATATATCAAATAGTGATACCAAGGGTTATCACTATTACCAACCATTATAATGTTCCACTTGGCTTCATAATATCAATTAGTAACAAATATATATAAGGAAACAATTATATAATGTTTGAAAGTTCATTATAATCGCACCACCAAACATACATCGTTAGCAATACACCTAACCCATATGGCAATGATGTCCAAGGTTTTCATTAATCCCTTTAAAATTCACTAAAATATCCATGTTTTTCATATCAATTAAATTTATCCCCAATATCAACATAATAATAAATTTTTAATTAAACTCAATTATTTCAGATATATGAAATTGTGGTTGGAATTACATATCAACATTCACAAACAAACCAAAATTATTTATGGTTTTCATCAAACCATAACACTTTCTAATCAACACCCCTAAGTTGGCATTACACAAAAACCTGTTTCAATAAATCCATGAGTTGTAATTACCCCAAACCAAACCAAAAACATTACCCCAAGTCTCTAATCACACCCAACAACATATCAACCACATTCTTAGGTTTTCATTACCCCTAACCTCAAATTTAGAAATTAGTGTGTTGGTTTCAAACCCAACCACAAACAAATCAATATTCTAATGTTGTCATTACAACCAATTGAATCCAGTAATAGAAACCATATAATAATTTAGGCATAAACAACCATATCATAACATGAACCCATTTTTAATAAAAAATAATTTTTCATGCCTCATAAAAGTATAAAAAATCATAGGGTTCAATACCATTTGAAACACCACAAAAAAACACTAAGAAAATTACATTTAGTTGATTTTCTCATACACAACCCCTTTCCCATTTCACCAATCTGAAATAATCCTTCACTTATGTTAGACTTTTACATTTTACTATAGATCTCTAAAGATTAGTCTGGGAACCTATCATGGTTCCTTATGTGACAACATACCATAGGTCACCCCTTATGGGTACCAATCCTCAATTACATTACACTTTAGGCATGAATATTGTCATCTATGATGGAAATGTCAAACACCATAACTGAAATATCCCATTAGGATCTATAAATTAATAATTAATTTTTCAGAATATATTAAATCCCAACAAATTTCATTCTAGAGAGTTTACTCTGGTATGTTAGATATCTCTTTTCACAACACATAATCCAAATGAATAAGGTGATGAGAATGGGTAGGATAAACATAAATTATTACAATAGAAGAATTACTAAGTGATTTCATCAAACAAACCAACCCCTCAAGGAAGAAATTTAATATCATATCATAAAACCATATCTTATGGAATAAATATAATTTAATGAATAAATACAACATAAATGAATAATATATTATAGAGGAGTGATAACCCTACATTAAGTGATCCCTAGGGATAAAGTAAACACTATTCCAAGCTCAATTACATGGCATCCATGCTTTAAGGAGGAATAATCCAAATATATGAAAAGGATAGTCAAATGATACTACTATATAAAAAATGGAAGATACCTATTTAATATAATTAAATCATTAATAAAAATCAATTAACTATTTAAAAAAATTCAATATTCCCACCAGATACCTGATCCTATGTAATGGGGTATTTGGTTCCCTACTAAGAACTCGACTTAGATTCACTATCCACTTGATTGATGCCCAATGGTTACCATTATTCTTGGTATAGTAGGTATTAAATAAAATACTTGAGGTACTCAGTGAAGTTTGTAACAAAATATAGTCTTCAAATATTCGGTCCAATATCCCAAAAAAACACTATCATCTGCAAACATTATTAATTACAGATTAAAAATTAAAAACAAGTTGATTGGAAAATATGTAAATAATTTTTCACCTAAAACTATCTTTCATATTATTTTTGAATCATGGATCAATACATGGACTAGTAATTCCTCAACTGATGCCTATGAGTCTAGGTCAACAGTATCAACAATAATCACATGACAAGGGTCTGGATGATATATACTAATTTGATATATGGAGACTACATCATGCAGTGTATAGAATATGACTATGTATCTACGAAGTAGGAACTCTATAGAATTCTTATTCTCACTCCATAAACACTAGGGTGTGGAATCACTGGACTAAAAAACTCCCTATACTAAATAATCTCCCTACACATTAAGATCAACTAGATATAATCTGATGTGTCCCAAATGAGACTCAAACAAATAAAAGTTGGTTTCAAAAAATCTTAACGTCATTGATATGATCAAATTTTTATATACAGGGCCTCAAAATTATCCATCGAGATTTAGAACTCATAACTATTTTTATAAGTGAAATCATAAAGGTTAAGATGAATCATCATTGAATTGTAAAAATCATTTTAGCATGCTAGTAACATGTCCTAAAAAATTGGGATTGTAGACCTAAACTAAACATCAACATGATGAGCACGTGTCTTTCTAAAATTCGAGTAGTTATGGATTTATATAAAAAGACTCTATCAAAATTTAAATGTGATTTAGAAATTATGATCTAAAAATATAATATGAGGAACACCATGATATAATAGTATCACATAGATATACAAATAGGCCATATCATTGGTATAATAGTCTCCCTGATCAATAAGATGTGTTTAACAACTTTCAACTAGTACAGAATAACCCTTTTCACATCACTACTTCAGAGTCACCATTAAAACCCAATAAAAACAATCTATCATTACATCATATAATATCCATATAGAAATGTATTGTTAAAAAATGAACCATGGGTATCTAATTTATAGACTTCACCCACTGATTAGTGGATAATTATTTGACAAACCCCAAAATATCCTTCTTCATTCCAGCCCACCAATAGTACCTATGGATGCCATGATACATCTTGGTAAGCCTATGGTGAAAAAATCATCTCGAGTAATATTTTTTTAGATATTTGGATCCTGATTTGATCTAATACAAACAGTAAATTGTTTCTTAACTCCACTATTTTCCCTTAAAACTAATTTCATAGGGGGTATCTCCCCCAATTCATCTATATATTTAGGGTTCAAGGACAATTATTTTTTTATTTTTTTAAAATAACACTGAGTACAAATAGATTTTATTTTTTAAATTTATCTCTGGGTTTTGGGGAATATGAATCTAATATTTATAATTTTACATGGGGTTGACCAGGGTTTCTAGAAATAAATATTTCACACTGAATTCATGTGCCATGTAGATTTCAAATTTTTACATTGATACAAAAGTGGAGGTGTCAAAAAAAATCAACAAGGATGGATGTTTCAACTCAAAATATTATTACTCCCTTTTTTACTTTATTAAAATTTACTTGGATACTATATTTATAGAATGTATCAATTGTATGAAGAAATATCCTTATCTCTCCCATAGAATAGTAAAATTCATATTCCCTTCATTAGATGTATGGTATTATACCTGAACCACATAACTCGTTGTTTACTAATTTTCTTTCCATTTTCATCATTTTCATTTAAGGTCTATAAAAATTGGTGTTAGAGCTTAGTTTCAGGTTATATGAGTTGAAATTGTATTTGAATTATTGAAATAGAAAAAGGATGGTAGAATATTTCATACCTTTCTAGAAATGGTCTCAACATTAAGAAGATGTAGTTGGATTATTATCTGTATAAAAAGAAGATGAACCAGCCACTAGTGAGGTAAAAACCTAAAAATTGTTTGATAAATATATTGAATAATTTTATGGAAAATGTTGAGGCACTATAAAACTATCCTTTGTGGAAAATTTCACATTTAATGTCAAGTCAGTGAAAATAACTAGAGTTTTGTTGAAAACATTTTTAATCAAGTATGAAAGATTTTCACCACAAACAAGGTGTACCTGATTTATAGAATATTCATCTTAAATATGAGTAAAGATAAGTCAATCCCAAATCATATTAAGGAAAATAATTTTATTTTATTGTATTTTATTTTAGTAAATTTTGATATAGTAGTTGAATTTAATTCATTGTTTATCTAGTCATGACTTTTGAAAATATTTGATGGGATAGTGACAAGAATAAGTAGATCTGGTAGAAATTCTAAATTGAAAATAATTAAATGCCTTAAACTAGTCAGTAAGTAGATATTCTTATAATTGAAATGTTAAAATTATTTATAAATGGTATGAATGTTGATAGAAATGATAGAACATCAAATCAAGGAAAAAAATTGGTAAGTTAGAATAAAGAATATGAAGTGAGGATAGAGGAGAAATTTCTACGTGTTTTATTCATACGAATAAGGGACATATAATGATGGAATAAAACAAAATACAAAAGAAAAAATGCATCAAAATGGTAAATTCCCATTAATAATGATTTGATGAAGAATTTTATCTCAATGTCCAAATTCCCATCGAGGTTTTGATATTGAACTCCAAGAATTATTTCCCCTCAACTACTGAGAAGTAATGTCTGTAAAATTTCAATATTGAGTGTTTTTTTATAAAACCCACTGATAATAAAACAATTGATATTTTTATAAATGGTTATCTGAAAATTGAAACTAAAAATTTAAATTTTGGAATTCTGACTAATGTAAGATATATTTCTAGAATTATATGGAAATTATCATCTATTGTAAACGTGAGGAAAATGGATATTGCACCACATTTGTGAATAGATCATAGAAAATTTAAACTTTTTATATTTTTATAAATTGGGGATTTAATTATGGGAGTATTTACATGATTTTTGTTTCTAATTATATAGTGATTATATTCAATTTTAAAGTATACTCTAAATAATGGCATGTCATATTGGTCTATATGATTCATATAGGAATGAATTTTCAAATGGTGATGGGAAATCTACTAGATATAAAATGAGTGTAAATTGTTATCTATAAGGAATGTGTTTTTTAAAAGTAGAGGAATGATTTATATAAATGAGTAGAAATGTCACAGAAGTTAGGGAATATATTAATAATAAAATTTTATGTATGGGGACCCATGATATTAAATTCTTTTACGGGATCACTTTATTACAGGGAATGTATTAGTGATTCCACTTGAATAGTATGGGTTAATTTTAAAAATATAATTCTAATGTTTTTTATAAATTTTGTAAATGGATGAGTATTTTAGAGAATAAAATATGACCAATGGTGAAGTGTTTGAAAATAGATAATTTTGGAGAGTATGATGGTCAGATTTCCAATATTTTTTAAAAAATAATATAATTCATTAGGAGAAGAAGGTTCCTTGAACACATGAAATAAAATTCCATAACATATTAATAGAAATTTTATTATGTGTGCTAGGAGTATAAGGATGCATGCTAAATTTCTAATGTTATTTTTTGGGATGAAGATATTAACATGGAAACATACTTCAAAAATTCTAGTTCATTTTCACTATTTTGAAAATAAATTAAAGAGGATGTATAGATAAAAAAAGATTGTGTAAATATCATATTTTATGGTATTTCGATTTCTATCTCATGTTCAAATGGAATTTGATTCTAGGGATAAGTTGTATGATAAGTCCCATAAATTCTGTTACATGGGATATGTAAATAAAGTGTTTTGTTACCTCTTTTGGGGTTATGAAGATTAAGAGATCATTAGAAATGGGAATTTAATATTTTATTGACATGTTATTCATAAGAATTTAAATTATAATTAATATTCTGTTGGGGGAAAGGAACCTTTTTCTATTGATATGTTAAAGATTAAAATAATCATAGAAAAAGTGATTGTGTATATTGAAATTTATTTAGAGAACCAAAGTACATAAATACCTATTAGAAGGTCAACAAGGGTACATAAGAAAATATTGAAATATGAACCTTCTATTCATTATTTATTTTACTAATGATGAGTAAAATGAGTCTTATGATAAATTAGGTCATGTAAAATATTCAAGAATTAATATATGGTAATGAATAATAAAATTTCATCATTAAAAACTTAGGTGAATTGTAAATTTTCTAAATTTCAAGAAGGGAAGATGACGTTAAACAAAAAATGTGTACACTATTTCAAGAAATAACTTGTGAAATTATAAGGTGTAATTAATGAATTATTATGAAGTGATTTCAGAAATTAATAGGGTGTGTATTATGAAGACATTATTTCTCATATAGTTATGTTTTCCACTATTAGAGTTATACTGACCATCATATCTATAGAGGGATTATATTTATAGAATATACAATTATTGATATCCTTTCAACATAGAAGGGTGACATCTATAAATAAAACTAGAATGGTTCATTTAGTATGGAAAATAGAAACTTTTTTTTGGTTCTAAAAAGATTTTATATGGATTAAAACATGAACTAAAAAAGTGGAGTAAAACAATTTGATTCATTCATTATAAATATTGATTAAAATAGATTTAGTTTGGATTAGTTTTGATACATAAAATCATTTGGGAATTTTTTTTTCATATGTTATTGTATGTGCATGATATTAACATTATAAATTCTAGTGAGAAAAAGATGAATGATATAAAAATAAAATAATCAAAATAATTTCAAATAAAGGATGTTAGAAGGTACTATAGCAGCGCGAGTACTGTAGCGGAACCGTTCACCGAGGGGTCCTTTGGGCCAAAAAATGGGCTTTCAAGCCTTATAATCAGGTCACTTGGCCTTGGACCTTCAGGCTATATAATGGGTCTCGCTCTACCCAGTCTAAAGAGGACTTTTCATTAAATAATAAATTTAGGCTTCGGCCCCATCCTTTTAACAAAAATAAAGAATATGTGGAGAAGGATTTAGGTAGGATAAATATACAGAAGGAAAAAATTTGTTTCAGTTACTCTTGAATGTAACTTCATTTTTTCAAATGACTAGTCACCAAATATGTAAAATTAATATGGACACATAAAAATTTTATTCATTTTTAATTGGAAATTTTATGTATTCTATTATTTTAAATCAACTTAATAAATCAAAAAAAAGAGGTAGTTTTTACTATGTAATTGGTAAATCATGGAAGACCATATTAAGAGGTTGTGATGTGAGTTCTTAGACACTAAGAGTGGGGAAAGGATGTATCTATATTTCTTATGGGAGGTATTCCTTTTCGAGGAAATATTTATCGTAACATGGGAGGTGATATTGATAGAAGAAGGATTACAAATTGATATGTTTACACATATAGTGGCACAACATTTAGTTGGGTTCCCTATTTATAAAATATTGGGGAATTATCTATTATAGGGGTAGAATACATTTTCATTACTAAATAATGATAAGATATGATATAGCTAAGGAGTTTATTAAAGTAGTTAGGAATGAATGAAATAAATAATGTGTTGTATTATAATAATAAAAGTGTTGTATATATTTTAATGAATCTAGTATTTCTTTACATGATAAATTACATTAAACTAAAATATAGTTTCATCATATGTTTTTGATGGGATTGTTCATTGTACATAATGAATATTTGGGGAATCCTGAATCAATCTGATTTAATGATAATAGAATTTGTTATAGAGAAATTGGTGTATTGATGTTCCTCAGTTGGGAATTGGAGTTGATGAAGGACTGATGTGAGAAAATAAACAAGGAATATTAGAGATGAATATTATTTTATTATAGTATCCTGGAATTTATCATCCAAGTGGGTGAATTTTTATTCATGATGGGATGGATATTATATAGATAACATTGTACAATGTGACCCAAATCAACCATCAAACCTCAACACTGAGGTTTTGGGGGTATAATGGTAGTAGCTACCCCTTTTGGTAATGATTTCATGCGATATAGGTCACTTCATATTTTTTAGAAAATAACATGAGGTACAAATGGAGTTGTTATTGTAAATTATAAATCGGGTTATCCTAGAAAAAAGACTTATAATATCTAGTTTTCAAAGTGTTCACATCGGGTTAAAAAAATTTAACATCTGATGCACCTATACATATCAATGTCAAATATTGGTATTAATGTATATGTGGGGGAGATGAAAATTTATTTCATGTGAGTGGAATATTTGAATCTAAAATTTATTACCATATGTTTTCCCATTGTTGAAATTTACATGGATATTGGAATTGGTGGTGTAGATATACCATACTATGGAATCTCTCTATCTCTCACATAGAATAGTGAATTTGTTTCTCCATTTTTATATATATATAATTCTCTCCTAACACCATGAATTTATTTTTTCTTATTTTATGTATGTTTGTCTATTTTTTCTCAAATTTACAAAACATAATTAATTTCAAAAAAAAAAACATATCACACATTATCATAGGGGCTACAACACAACCCCACACATATATGGTCCCTTTATTATCCTTGGTCCAATCTTATAATGGATCCCAACCTTACATATTACACCTAATAACTTTTCAATTAGATTCAAAAAACACTTGACTTGACAATATTCAAGAGAGAATAGTTCATAGAGAATGATTCATAGGTTACTCCCACCCATTACTAATTTACATTTAAATACATCTCGATAAGGAGTCTCATCAGCTTCTACTCGCAACATCACTCTATAAAAACTGATGAATGAATCCTTTTACTCAGAAATCAACCATAAATATTCCCTTAAAAGGTTTTTATTCTACCTTCATGTCAAGAATCAATTGACACAAAACCAATGAAAAATAGAGAGATTTTAGGTCACACTATAAAAATATATTTTTTAAGATCTTATATTTTATATAAAATACAAACCTCTCACCCAACAAGAAGAGACTCCAATATCTCAATGTAAACCCAAATGACTCATACAATAAATCAAGAGTCAAGTAATTTCTCTCATGAGGAATCAACTACTTAGATACATAAGTGACTACTCACAAATCCAATTTTAGTGATTCTCCGAGACCTACCCATGGTGTGTCATAATAAATAGTATTCACTTTACATATATTACGTAAGGTTTTTATCAGTGAATAATTTGAAGCTACCCCTAATAACCTGGAAGACTCTCTCTTAAGGATTGGACTACTTACAGTATTCACCTTCATGTTCAGATCCAATATTGGCATTACCAATTTTGGGAAGTCATGAATAAATATTATATAGTATCTTAGAAATCCTAATAATATATACACCTCAAATATTTACTATGGTCTCACCCATGATACTATAATACCAACCATTTCAAGCTATGTTGATATACTATCCTTTGAATCACATTATATATGAAATGAACCAAACTCATATATTACTAAGACTTAAAAATATTTAATTAAATTCAATTCTCTCCCAGTGTTCTTAGTACACGCTGTATATATCAACCATGTTCCTTTTATAACGGGAAGTATATGAGAATATAATGGAAAAATAAAACCAAAATGTTATCTATATTTAAACGAATAAACCAATTAATTAATCCCATAAACACTATAGATGCATTAATTACCCTAAATGACAAAATAAGACCCTTATATTGACCATACTTTCTTATTAAAATAGTAATATATACATCAAAAGAACCCAAACACAACTGGTGATAACCTATCTACAAAATAAATATTAGAGAAAAAATTGTCTCCCCTCAACTGGTCAACTAGGCCATCTATACAAGGAAAAATATACAGGTCTATGGCCTTCACCTAAGATGAACTTTGTTAATTCTCTCATTAACACAAGATATTATCTCCCCAAAAATAAAATTAAACATGAGACCCTTAAGGGGACATTATTAGATGAATAATTCCCATCACCCTTAGTTCTTCCAACTAGACCTTCAACTCTCTTAGAATTGCAAGATCCATCATTTATGAGATAATTTATGTACTATCCTTTCGTGATATAATATCAACTGTGAACTTGATCATTTCATTATATTCCAAAGTAATAATTTATTAGGAAAAATAACTTATAACTTTTAAATAGTATAAGTAAATACTATATATTGTATCTTATTTCACCTATAATAATCTAAGAAAACATGGCTAAAATCCTCGACATCTACTGATGGTTAGGTTCCAAATGGATCAGGAGAAAATAACTCTGTTGATGTGGGTATAATTAAACATTGTAAATATATTTTAATGATACCTATTGGTGATAATAATTGATGTGTTCTTAATAACAAGTTATCTAATACATTTTCAGCATTACATCGAAGATATGAATCATAAACATAGATGAATCACAAATAAACCTATATCCATTAATCGTGAATGTTCATATAGAATATCTACAAATACCCTGGGATTGGATGCCTAGTAGTGTATCAATCAACATAAACCCATATAGGTACAATATGGTCACCCCAAAATCACCATAAAATGAAGACATGTGAACAACTTTGATGAACCCATTTTGAAGAATTAATAATAATGGAATGATATATCTAAAATTGTCTCTCAAACCACTGATGACTCAACATTGTAATAAGTAGGATATGGTTTGATAGCATGGAACTCATTTGAGTAAATAAACTAAGATAATATTCCCCAATTTCTATATTTAAAATCAGAATATTAATTCTACTACCAATTACATTAATAATCACATCATCTTCCATGTCAAGATCAATCGAAGGATCTTTAACAACCACTATGATGTGGTACTTCTGACCTTGAAATAGTGGTACTTCTGACCTTGATTCACTTCCCCACTTCTTTATAGAACCTTTATAACTAGATAACAGTGGCGAACTTATACAAACCCAATGTATATTACATATCCACCCATTTAATAAATATTTCATAGGAAATTGGGGGAAATGCGATCTCTTTTTCCAATTAATTGATCTTCGAGTGGGGGTGAATTGATGTTTTTTAAAATATAAAAATTTATTCTAATCTAAGAATCATTTATTTTAGAAATTATAAGTTTCAAACTAGTTATAGCATCAATTTTAATCCAAAGTTGAAAAGATATCAATACCTAGATCCAAATGAACCAATTTATAAAACATTTGAATTTTTATGATCTAAATGATTATAAGAACAGTTCCTATCCCTAAACATTATTGATATAGTTTAACAAAAATAATTTCTTACCCCAGATCTCCGATTTCATTTGAAAATCAGAATCTGTGATGTCATTATATCTATGAATTCATCATACTAGTTTTTTAGAAGTAGTAGTCTATATCCTTATAACACTGATCAAAAGTCAATTAGAAGAAAAAATCAATGAGAAAAAAAAATATTTATAATAAATCCTAAAAAAAATAAAATATCTAAGACCACACTAAAATAAAATTTAATAGAACCTCTCAAGTAACTGAGGTTGTAAACATTAATAAAATTCATAATATCTGCATGATAAAAAATAATGATCGTTTATTACTTGTATCATTTGTATTATATTTACAGAAATTGGAAATAAAAAAAACTAATGGTAAACTATAAGATCATTGATCATATATAAAGAATTTAAAAAAACGTAGAATCTTTTATTTGATCTACCATTTGAAATAGTTTTAGTGACATCACGATATTATTGAATTTACATGGTTTGGAATTTGTTCATTCAGAACATGGTGATTTAAATTTTGAATCTACATACAAAAAAAAATATTTAAATTATTTTATGTAAAACATAAATTTTATTGTGATTTTTAAAATATATCTAAATATAATAAGTCAATTAGAAATATGACTCAATAATCTCCCCCATTCTGAAGATTGGAAGACATAAAAAAAGGGTATGTTTAACTGAAATTAACGAAATCAAAACCCATTATTATCCGAAAAATCCACCATAAATTATGATAAAAAACATTTTACCCCACAAAATAACTCTTATCCCCCTTTTGAAACAAAAAAATACAATATAACATTTTTCACTTGTTAAATTTTTCTAAAAAACAGAGAGAACTAATAAATGATAACTACATAAGTTAATGTATAAATTATTCATTTAATTTAATAATAAACTATAAATACATTGATATTTAGACTTTATTCTTCCATTTGAATTTTTTTCAAATAAATCGCCTACCCACTTTTCTAAAATATGGATCATCGATTCATGTTCTTTCCTTTTCTGTGCAAGAGGATCATTAAATTTTATTAAAATTTCCCTTTCACTTACAAGATTTTGAACATTCCTTCCAAGGTATCATTATGATAATACTTCTGATTATACTGATTTTCATTTTCAAGGATATATTTTCATTCATTTTGGATATAATTCATAAAATCATTGAAAATGTTTGAATTATAACACTGTTCTTTATTATGATGTTTGACATTTTCATCTAATCAATATTTTATTCTTTAATAGAATAATGAATTAGGTTCTAGATAATCTTTTATTTTTTGATTTAGATAATTAATATGTAAGTATGCATTTGAGATCTTATTTATAATTATTTAATGATACAATTGATTTATATCAATATTGTCCACTTTTACTATATACATCCTTTAAAATAATATTCTAGGACCTCAGATCTATCTTTCAAAACCCAAAACTGATCTATATCAGTCATGTTCATAATCTTCTGTAATTATTCAAACTATTATTATATATAATTTTATATTATTATTTCATTTATTCTACCTTTGTATCTTTAGTATTTCTCCATTTTTATGTGAATTTAACAATATCAAAAAATCCTTCATCTTTGTCTAATATATCATTATTATTTATTATTTTGAATATTTCTTTTATCCCTTATGTGATCCTTTAGAGTTTAATTCCTTATAATTTCTCTTATAATACATCCAATAATATCAATTCTCTACCAAAAATATATAAAATTAAGATGATTGATAAATTAGTGTATTAATGGATGAGGATGATACCAAAATATCATGTAGAGTGGATTTATAAGAAGAAACTTTTGGTAGTATACTTTAATTATAACCTTTTTTAGGGTTGGCAGTGAATGGTATTCAATGGATGTATTAACATAAACTTCCATAACATTTCATTTCCATTTACCTATTACTTCGTTAGATAAATCCATATTCTTTCATGTAAATTTTTGAACATAATTACTAGCTTCCCTTGTAGTCACCATAAAAATATAATTCAATATAGCATTAGTTTTATAAAATAAATATTCTAGTTATCAAGCCACATATAGTGATTTTCTTATTCTATTTATTATTTAACATTCACTTCGGTTAAACTAAAGGAATATTTTTTGGTCTTATGAGCAAAACTATTTTTCAAAACTTCTTTAGTAATATTTGATATTTTCTCTCTATTATTCCTTTTCGACAACCTATTTAAATAATGATGATTCCCAAAACATTCCCCTTATTCGATTTTAGAGACACTTCAGTAATAATATCCTTCTTTACCTTCCTCTCTATTGACTTATTTCATTGTGAATTATTATTTTAAGAGTTCTTATCTACTAAATTTGTAAAGTCTGGTCTATTATAAAAATATGTAACCCCATATGGTATTATAAACCAAATTCATTTTATATATAGTCACATATTTTATTGTAAACTCCTTATATATCTCATGAATTCCAATATTTTTCATCCAAATGTTTTAATAAATATTCAATAAATTATGGTTTAAAATCATATAATATATAATTATCCTAAACATTACTAAACTAGTAAAAATGTATTTGATATAGTCCCACATGAATTTTATATTGTTTTAATGTCTCATATAACATATATAATCAAAAATATTAACATACCCAATCTTTATTTCCATTATAACCCTTTTTAGTATAAGAACACTTAGATCCACGTAAATATAATCCTTGATTCCAGGTCAATGACAACATGTTATGAATTTTATCATTTACATAGAACAAGATATTCTAAAGATAATCATTGTAAAAATATTAAAAAATATTTAGAAGTTGTTATGAAAAAAAAAATACCCACCATCAAGTGATAGAAAAACCACTTAAATGAACATTTTAAAAGACCTAAGAGACTCATGTACTTGAATCATGAACTTTATATTCTTCTCAACAACCATATACTAAAAATACATAGTACATTAGATCATCTGGATAATCATTGGAAAAAATGTATAACTATTTTTAATTGGAAACACAATAAATTACCATTCATGATATTAAATAAAACTTTTTAATAATAATTCAAAACTATAATAACAATGAAAATTTGTCATCCTTATATGTTTGAATTATCATTAAGAGAAACAATAAGAAGTTTCAGTTAAAAATAATTTGCTGAACAAGTATTTTGATGATTTTACATAAAAAGACAAGTGTTTAACAACTATTGTAGATAAATAGTGTAGGGTTCTATAATTATTTATATATATAACCAAGTTTTTCTTTATACATTGATCTCAAATATGATAGATAGTTAGATTCACTTCCCACAAAAAAAATATAATAGAGAATATATTTTTAAAAAAATCCCAAATTCCTTAAAATATGAAACTGGTTACCTCTGATGTTTAAAATACAAATAGAAATGTTTAAAAATAGATAAAATGATATTATCTAATATTCATCTTTCTAAATGATAAAAATAAAAGAAATAATGTTCTAGAAGATATCATCTGATACATAGAAAATATCTTATTATGAAGTCTATGGTTTTAGAAAATTAATTAGAAAACACATTTACTTCTGCATATATATTCTGAAAAAATGATTTTTCTACAAAAGTATTAGCATGAAAAATAATTCCTCCTTTCCCAATAAGTATTATTAAATAAAATAATATTATCCATTTTAGAGGAAAAAAATTTACTCTTATTTATAGCCTCCAAAATAAAAAAATAATTGTAGAGATATCTTTAAAAATTATTCTCACATATCCATGTATTAATTATTTTAAATTTTGGTCCTTAGATATCTTTATTGAAAAAAAATTATTGTTTTGTACCCAAAAATTCTTGGGTCTAAAAATTTGAGAAAATAAGTACTTCATAAAGCATATTTTCCTACATAATTTATGTTAAATACCATCTAGTTATTTATAAATTAAATACATGAAAATTATAAATGTTTGAATCTTATCCATGTAATATGTTTCTTTAGTGTATTGTCCACTCAGATTATGTATAGATTGGTGAATTTCTTATAACTGAAAAAATCAGATAAAAATGTGACATTTGAGAAGAATAATTTCCAATTATAGATGTACCATTACATGGTTTTATCAATCCATAAATCTTACCAAAATTTTCCTTTTTTAAAATAAAATTCATCTTCTTACAAATTTTAATGTCATACTTTTGTGGAACAACATAATTCAAATATTTATGTCATGAAACTGAAACAGTTTGGGTTTCAATGTCACAACATCGAAATTCTAAACATAGTTTTCTTTTAGTAATTGTTTTTTAAATGAATATATTTATTATTAAAACAAATTGAAGTATAATTTATCTTAAATATAAATTTTCTCATTAAAATATTTTTTTGTTTATTAATTAAGAGATTACCTATATTTTTTAAGGAAAATATAAGTAAATTAATAAAATATATTTTCATGAAAGAAGATAAAGTAGAACATTATTTTCAAAAAATCATGTTTTAATATTTATATGTTATTATTTTTGAGAAAACAACTATTTTATATGAATCATATATAAGAAAATTTTCAAGTGTTTATAAAATCTCTTGTTGAACTTCTATATACTTTTTAATTCACAATGAATATTAATTACTATATTTTGTTTCTTTTAAGTTATATATTATTTTAAATTTAAAATATCTATTATCATTGATTTAATTGAGATATTATTATGATAATAATTATTTGTACCCTTATTGAAAAATATTATTCAACATCAATTTTTTGATACTATGATTTAAAATTTAATCACAATGAAATCATAAAAATCTACTTATAATAAATATAATGATAATAATAATTAATGAACATTGTAATTAGTATGTGGAATATTAGTTAATTATGTTAATATTTAAGTAATGTACTTTTATAAAATGAAATGTTAAAGAAGAAAACTAAGTGGTAAATTTAGTTTTAAAATTTATCACTTATGAATGGGATTCAAAAATACTATAAGTCACTGAAATGTAATAAAATAATTAATAGAAATCAATTTATATCAATGTCAATTTTTACATATTGAGTTATATTTTAGAATTTATATTTATGAAAAAAAATTCAACCATGATAAGTATCAACTAGACCATAAAATCATTATAGGGATCATGATCAACCCATGGGGAGGTCAGTCCATTAAAATCCAAGATGGTGGAAGAAGACTACAACCTTATGAAATGAAGGCATAGTTTCGGAAAATATCATACCACGTATAGGTAAGGTGGGTCACATGGGTCATGGGTGTGGGTTTGGATAGGTTTCCTGTGTAGGCCCATGTATAAGGCATGTCATTCATTTTTTTTGAATGGAATTGTTTAGTTTATATATATAAATCAAGTTGAGTTTGGTTTCAATGTAGGATTACTTTTATATGAACTTTTTACCATTTTAATACTCATATAAAATGATATTGTTGTATCAGTTTTCCATAGTCGTTTGATCCTTCTCCCAGTCATCATCGGCCTCAAAACCTCCTCTCCTCATCCATTCACTTCTTCTAGTGAAATCCAACCCACATCACCATCAAAGAAAATCCTTCAATATCCATTCACTACAAAAAAATAACATCACGATCAACCAAGGAACATTACCCTAATCCACTATTTATGATCATAAATTAATTCGAGAATCCTTATAATTTCAAATTGGTTTATTTTATTTAAAAATCCTAATGTACATAGAAATAGTGCATACATGAATACAAAATCATTTAAAATCTCAGTCAGGACTTATAGAATCCTAGGACTAGTATTTTCAAATATAGATTGCCTAAGAATTCATTACCCAACCCTATATATATATATATATATATATATATATATCTTTGTGTTTGTGTGTGTTTTTTCATAGAGTAAGAAATCCATTAATTTGATATAAATTAGAAGTCATTTCTGAAGGTCGTGCTTCCCATTATCACCATGTTTTACATCTAGTTTGATCACCTTCGAGAAAGAAAAAACCCACTTCCTTCATCGAGTATGAACACCCTAAAAAGTATGAAGAAATTATTTTTGGGTTTTCAACAAACAAGTAATGGGGTCATATTATTTTCAAAATATATATTTATTTTAAAATTTTATAAATTATAGTATTTAATTCAAACTGTTCCTCCATTAAAAGAAATAATGGATACATATATGTATATATGATTTTCAATTTAATGTTATTAAAGAATATATATAGCACTAGTATAGTGTGTTCATTTTAATTAAGTGAAAATCTTTTTAATTAATACTTATTTTCATATAAATTTTATAGATAATTATTATACTAAATTATGATTTTATATTATGTTTTTATGTTCTATTATTTTTTGTGATAGAGAAATTATTCTCAAAATTATAATATTTTGTTACATGTGTGTGTCTGTATCTATTCAGGAATTATTTGAATGATTATGAAAAAAATGATATGTTTATTTTAAAAATGTTAATTTTATAATTTATGTGTATTATATATTTTATTTCTCTTATGATTATTTTTTAGAAAGAGAAATTATATATCAATTATTTTATTTGAATATTAATTTTCTATTTCTTGTATTTTTCACGAATGGTTCATGAATTTACATCATTTTTTTATGTATAAAATAAGAAAATATTTAATTAAGTAAATGGGTATCTAATTATCATATTCAAGAATGTGTTTTAAAATATAACATTTAATATTTTTTGTTCTTTTTCAATAAAGTGTATTACTTAAGATTATGAATAATGTTATAAATACATGGATGTTAATTAACATTCAATTAATTTATAGAAAGTATAAATGTGATAATATTTGGTTGTACCGAATTTATAATGTAAATTATTATGCATATTCATATATATATATTTATTTATTTATTTATTTATTTATGTATATAAAAATAAGTGTGTAAATGTAATATTTCAGTATCAATTTTTTAAAAGAAAAAAAATCTAATGATTATACATATATAAAAAAGAATGCTCAAAATGTTTTCATAAATAAAATTAGGCACTTTAGATTTGGAAAAATGAAAGGGAAGTGGGGAGTGAACCCATATTTATATAATGTGAGTATTCCCAAAAAACATCAATGTATAAAGTGGCCCTACGGTTTTTTTCTAAACCCTGTATAAATTTTTCTAAAAAATCACTATATTATTTTATTAATAAAAGTGTTTTAAAAATAGTAAGTATTTTCAATAAGTATTGTAAGTTTTTCAAGATATTTTGTATTTTTTTAGTATTTATATAATCTTTAAGATTTTAGGTATTTTAAAAAGTCTTATAATTTTTTCAAAGGAATAATTATTCGGAAAAGGTTTAAACAATTTTCAAAAGCATAATATTTTTCAAAAGTAGTATAATGTTTTAAAATTCATAATTATTTTTGGTGGAATTTTAAAAGTAATGTTTTCAAATTATTTTTAGATGTTTTTTCAAAAAAATAAATTTATTTTGAAAGGTTCTTAATAATTATGTTTTACAAATTATAAGTACTTTCAAAAGTATTTTCAAAAAGGAATTTTCAAAAATGGTTTTTCACTCACATTTTAAAAACCCCTTACAAAAAAATTATGATCACCTTATGTTATTATAAAGAATTTTTAGGATCATTTAGAGCTTTTATGAAGTTAGGCTTCGATAGGAATGAAGTACGAGGAAAGTTCAATCGCTTCCTTTTTATTTATTATTTTAACTCTGAAAATATATAATATTGGTATTTTTACAACAAATACTAGACTGTAAAAGATCCTCATATGTAAATTATTATATATATTTTTAGTTAATTTTTATTAAGAAATATAAAATGTTATTTTATAGCAGAAAAGGATGTACTGGTCTCGAGGCCTTACAACTTGTATCAGAGAACTAATTTAGATAACTTTGGAGATTATAATGTTTGGTTAAAATAGGTGATGTTTATAAGTATATTTTCTTAGTAAAATAATTTTTTCATAACATTTTATATTGTGTAAAAATATTGGAGTAATAAATCAGATTTTGAAACCTTAAGTTACTAAAATAAATTTATAATTATATTACTCTATTGATTCTAATTTCCAAACTATGAAATACAATTTAAAAATTTCCATTGAGTGTGAAAAAACAAATTATGAGGATGAAATTGTTTTTATAGGTGGTAAAATTTAACACACCTAAAATTCCTAATGATCTTTTATTTTAATAAATACTAACTAAATGATTTTTTAAAAAATTAAAGTAAATTAAATTTTAATTTAACATAAACATATAATTTTTTGGTAATAAAATTTGGTATTGTTTATAAATTAAGATACTTCCATTATATTTTTAAGGAAAATTTAAGTATCTTACAAAATTATTTTCATGAAACAAGCTACAGTTGGAAATTATATTCAAAAAATCTTGTTTAAATATAAGTTGTGTTATTGTTTTTGAGTGAAAAACATTTTATATGAATTCGAAATAAAAAATTTTAAAAGGGATAATATAATATCTAATTGAATTTAATAAATAATTTATAAGTCATAAGTAATATTAATTACATTATTTTGATTATTTTTAGTTACATAATATTTTAAATATAAAATATCAATTAACTTTGTTTTAATTGAGATACTGTTATGATAATAATTATTTAAACCCTTATTGTAAACTATTATTCAACATTGATTCTTTGATACTATGTATTAAATAGTAATCAAATTGAAATCATAAATATCTACTTAAAATGAAAATAATTGTAATAATAATAATAATAAAACATAGAAATTAGTTAGTGTCATTTCAAGTAATTTTTTTAATATTTAAGAGTTGAAATTTTGAAAAACAAAATGTTAAATACATCAACTATGTTGTCAATTTTGTTTTAACATTAACCATTTATGAGTGGGTTTTAAAAATAATATAAATCATTGAATTGCAATAAAAAATAAAAAAAATTAGTTTATATTGATGATATTTTTTACTTATTAAGTTATATTCTATAATTTCTTTTAATAAAAAATTGTCCAAACATTATAAGTCTCAGCGAGACCATAATCCTAATATAGGTAGTATTCTCAACCCATGGGTGAGTTCTATCCAGGACTAGCCAAGCTTGTGGAATAAAACCAGTGCCTCGTGCTATGGAGGCGTAGGCTCGGCCAATAACAAGCCATGTATAGGTATAGTGGTTGGTGTGGCCTATGTTTGTGGGTTTGGAGAGGTCGCCTGTATAGGCTCATATATAAGGCTCATTATTCTTTTTTCTATTTAATGTCATAGTTTAGTTTATAAGAAAGCTTCATTTTATGTTTGGATTCAATGTGGGATCAATTTTACGGACATTGTTCACTATTTAAATGTTGCTTAAAAAATTGTTGTTGGATTAGATCACCACAAACATAAAATCACTATCATGTCCATCTTATGCCTCATGAAATCATCTATCTCATTTGTCACTCCTTACCCCATAATACAACCCAATTACCCATCTAAGTAACTCCTTATGTATCCTTTCACTACTTGGAAACAATAGCATGATCGACCTAGGAACATTACCACTCCACTATTCCTAATCAAGGTTTAAATTGGGAATCCTAATTATTTCAAAGAGGTATATTTTTTTAAAAAAAACCTGATGTTCATAGAAATTTTGTATACATGAATAAAATTTATTTTAACATCTTAGTCAAGGATTATAGAGTCCTAGGCCTACATTTTTCACCTTCAGTTCCCTAAGAATCTACTATAAAATCAAATTTTCTTATATATATATATATGTATGTGCATTTGTATATAGAGTAAGAACCCCATTCATTTCATTTATAGAAGAATTCATGTTTAAAGACAGAACTTCTTTCTCGCCTTCTACTTTTCATTTGGTTTGTTCACCATTAAGTAGGAAGAAACCCACTTCCTTCATCTAGTCTGAATACCCCCAAGCAGTATGAATAAACCATTTTTTGTTTTCCAACAAACAAGTAAGGGGATCCTATTATATTGAAAAACAAAATTTATTTTCAAAAGTAATAAATTCTATATTCTAATTCATGTTATTCCATCATTCAAGGAATGGATGTATACATACATGCATAGATATACATACATATATATATATATATATATATTATTTTCAATTTCTAGTTCATTTATAATAATATATGTATGTATACATGTACTGGTAAAATTTGTTCATTCTAGTTAAGACATCATTTTTTTTAATTAATAATTATGTTACATATATTTTGTGTTTAGAAAATTGATATACTAAATTATGATTTAATAGAATGTTTTCACATTCTAATATTTTATGTGACAAAGAAATTATTTTCAAAATTTTCAATTTTTTTTATATGCGTCTATATATACATTCATACATACATACATACATATATATAACGATTATTTTGAGGATTTTAATGATAATGAAAGAATTAAATGTTTATTTTAAAAATGTTACTTATAATTTTATGAGTATTATATAATTTCTTTTGCATATGATTATTTCTTGAAATAAGAATTAATTATATATTATTTTATGTGAATGTTTTATTCATTTACAACACTATATTATTTATAAAATAAACAAATTATGAATAATGGAAATGGTTATCTAATTATCTTATTCAAGGATCAGTTTTAAAAGATTAACGTAAAAATTTAATGTCTATTTTCAATAAAATGTATTAAATTAGTTTATAAAGGAAATTTTAAATGCGTTGATGTTTTTTACATTCCATGCATTTATGAAAAGTCTAAATATTTTTATATTTGGTTGCACAAAATTTAACAAGTAATTTCCAATTAAACTTTATATTTATATATTTATTTATTTATTTTTTATAAAAATATATGTGTGTAAATGTATTAATGTATTTTCATGTTTTTAAAGGTGAAAACTCTATCATATCTATATATATATATATATATAAGGGAAAGATCAAAAAAATGATAAAAACAATTGGTACATAGACATTGTAATCATGAAATGGATGTCGAGAGTGAACTCATCCCTAAATAAAGTGGGTAGTCCTAGACTGAATTCAATGTTTCATGTTTCTCCAAGGTTTTTATTTTCAAATACAGCATAATGTTTTTAGAAAAAATCACTAGACTATTTTATTAATAATATCATTTTATAAAGTATAATTATTTTAAAAAAGTATTATAATTTTTTCAATAGTGTAAGTATTTTAGAAATTTTTTTCCAAAGCCTAAATAATATTTTCTGAAAAACAAATGGATTATTTTATTAAGAAAATGCTTTTAAAATATTAATTATTTCCAGATATTATTATAATTTTTTCAAAAGATGAAGTATTTTCAAAGTAAATATAGAATTTTTAAAAGTCTAAGTATTTTTAAAAATTACTATAATGTTTCAAATATGTATCTATTTTTAATTTATTTATAAAAATTTTAACAGCATAGGTATTTTCAAATGTATTATAATGTTTTCAAATGCATAAGTATTTTAAAAGAATATTCAAAGTCATATTTTTAAAGGATTTTAAAGGGATTTTTTCAAAAAACTATTATATTTTCATAAGTGTTTTAAAATTTATATTTTGTAAAATATAAATATTTTCAAATGTATTTTCAAAAATTTATTTTCAAAATTATTTTCAAAAATAGTTTCTCACAGACATTATATAGACCCATTAATAGACAGTTATGTTCACCCTATGTTTTAATAAAATGTTTGTATGATTATTTAAATGTTTCATGTAGTTTAGCTTCGATAATAAGCTAGTGCATGTAATGTTCAATTGATTCTTTTTTATTTATTTTTTTAACTCTTATAGTATATAAATATGGTCCTTTTCCTCCAAACTCTCAACTAGAAAAAATCCTCATGTGTAAATGATTAAATTTTTTTGGTAATTTTTTATAAAAAAATACAACATCATTTTGTATCGGATTCAAAAGCATGGGTCTTAGAGAATTACATTCAATTAAAAATTATGTTTTGAAATTTTACCATTATCATTAGAAAGAACTACCTTGTCCTTGATATGTTTCATAAAAAAATTGATAAGTATTCTCTAATTTAGTCATATAACCCTTCATATTACCATAGGATGGCCAATTTATCCCTTATCTTTTGAGGAATAAGAATAATGAAATCTTGAATATAATATAATATTTATAAGGGTCTCTCCTTTTACCTTAGATATAAAACATGATTCATTCAAAGGTATGTTAATGTAGAATCTATATATCTTATTTCTATCATCAATATCCAAAGAACTATCATTGAAGGATGGATCTTAACTAACAAACCAAGTATCAATTTCCTTCAAAAATTTATTTCCTTAAAGAATAAATTATATTCGTGTCCCATTATATTTTTTATTTAAGTCTAGTAATTTTTTTCATTATATTTACTATTCATTAACATTCATAAAAAATAACATATTTAGAATTCTTTTTATCTTCCCTTCTATATGACTTGTCATGTTTATCATTTTTATCCTCCCTATTATTACTCTAGAGATTCTACTTAAGAAACATCTATCTATCCAATTGTAAAAAAATTTCTTCAATAATATTATTCTCACTATCATCAAAACAATTTTTATAGTAACAACCCAGGTACATATAAAATAAATTTTTTTATTCTTGAGTTAAATAGTTAAATTCTTTATAAATTTATAATGAAATAAGTAGTATTTATATAAATTAATGAATTTATACTTATGGAATAGTAAATTGACCATAGGAATTGTAACCTGACCATTAAGAACAATAATCTATCCAATAGAACTGTAACCTCACATATGATAAAATAAATAAAATTTATGTATCTTATAAGTGTAATCCTGATATATTTATATCATGGAATAAGTAAATAAATGTTTTGGAAATGATAAATTAAGTTTTGGTAATTTTTTGACTCATAAATATTTAATTAAAATTTTATAAATAATATAATGATTTTAAAGAAAATATATATTTAAAAAATATTTTCATAAATAAATATTTTTTTCTTATGGTAATAATATAATTGTATAATACCTTAATTAATTTTTTAAAGTGTAATGCAATCAGTTATAATTTTAAAATAGTGAATTTCAAAATAAATGATTACCTTAATTAAAAATTAAATTTCTCGTATTTAGTAAACTAAATTCAAAAAATAAAGTTCATTTTTTAATTTTAAACATTGAAAAATAGTTAGGGTAAATTTTTTGGATTTTTCTAAAATAGTTGAATTTTTGTGAATAGTAAAATACAATAATTTACAGTATTTAACAAATACAAGATTTATTGAGTCATAGATGATGAATGGATGATTTAATCTTAAAATATCAAACTCTTCTTCATTATAATAAATATATTTAGTGATAATTCTTAAAATATTCATAGTCTTGAGCCAAAATAATAAACTAATGAATATAATAATGAGAAAACATCTATATCCTACACGATAAATATCACCCCTCACTACCTATTCTCCACACACCTCAATGCCATATATCTTGTTTAATTTATGCCAAACACCCTTCCCAAGACTCTTAATCACGTCAAAGACTTTCTAGTATCACCAAAAGGCCCAAACCAAGGGCCTTACTGAGGTTCCCAAGGAGTAGAATTCATTACGTAAAATCCTCTTTAATTTTCTTTCATTTTCATTTCAATTGCTATTATTTTCTTATAGCCACTTTACCTAAATTATAAAAGCTTAATGAAAGATATATTATTTTATATATACTATAATTTTATCATTTTTAGGGAAAATTCATAATTAAACTTCTTATCCTCTCCCGTTTATTCTAAAAATGAGAACTCCATCCGTGATGAGTTGATTTACTGCCATCATGGATGATAGTATTTATTTTTCAATTAATTCCTTGATGTCTATTAATAAAACCATTAATATGGTCAAATAATATTTCATTTTATATATTTAATGTTATTTAATGTTATGGGACCAACATATAATCCTGATATTGAATAAAATGATATGTGTTCGTGGTGATCACAAAACCCTCTAAAATAAATTAAATCATTTTCATTAATGTTTTATCTATTGATTCATTATCATATAAAAAAGTATATATGGTATAATTTAAAATTATGGAAAAATATTCACACCATTTCATTAAACTTTTGGATTTTTCTTCCATTCAATAAGGAGATCCATAATGAACCAACCATGAAAACCATGTAATAAATACGCATGAAATAATAAAAATAACAAAATATTATTAATTTATGGGTGGAAATATGTTATAATAATATCATATATGTAATAATAAATATGAATATATTTCTTTAATATATTAATAATACTCTATAAAGCAATATACAAGATCTTTGAACCTATTTTAAGTAAGAATAACCTTATGTAAGTGAATTCCTAAGACTATTTCCATTCTTTGGGTTAACCTTATACTTCATTGATTATATGGTACTAAGAACATTTGTGAAATGAATTTGGTTATATTTTATTTTATTATTTTTATTTATATTGGATATATATATTCCATTATTTTTATCAATTTCCATTTCAAATATATAATATTTTTAAGGGACTATACATTAAAAATCATATTTTAAATTTCTATATTTATATAATTAAAAAAGAATGTTTTTATGCAAGTATTATTATTTAATGATTATATTTTAGTTATTTGGAACTATTTATTATGATGTGTGGTACCTATATCTACCTTCAATTTAATGGGTATATTTATATTGTAGGACTATCACATAGTTACTCCTAGTGTAACTACGTTGGTTACTCCTAGTTTAACAGCGACGGTTACACCATAAGGTATCCATGAGGGATACATCATAAGGTGGTCATGAGGGTTAAATTGTAAGATTGTCATAAAGATTAAAAATCATAAATTATCTATTAGGGTTAAAATATTATGTAAATAATTCCTTAATTTACATTAATAGTGTTATTTATGTTTTCTATGTTTTACGGAAATCTCATGTTTTCACAAAGTAACTATATTATACTTATTAGGTGAGAAGTATGTCTGTGAAATTTATTTCATACGTTTTTAGGTATTCAGATACTAACAGTTTCTCTCCTTCTATTTATTTCCCTTACTGAGATTTTATTCTCATCCCAAGTTCAGAATTTTTTTTCATTGGGTTAAATTTAGGTTAGAGAAATGGATAATCCAAGATGAATGTTGTGAAGACTTTTCCTAAAAATATTTCATGTTTTTACTAGAAAACTTTTATATTATGGATAAAAGAAGTATTATTTTTGTAAAAACCACATTGTATGCTTGTGCATTGATATTTATGAATTATGTCCTAATTTTTTAAAACACTAAACCAAAAATATCTTTCGGAATGTATAGAAGTGAATTCTAAAGGAATTTACTAGACTATGTAATGTTAAGTTTGGGTCCTTATAGTGTGTATAAGAGCACAATTTAGATAACTTTAGGGGTTAGGATTATGCTAATAGAGTACATTATGGTTTATTTGAAATGATATAGAATTTCAATATTACCATGTTTCTTCATCTAAGATATTTCTGTTCAGAATGGTTTTCCTCAAATGAAATAGGGAACATCAACTAGGAAGGCACCGAGATGATGATATCTTTCCAAATATTCAACCTGGAATGGTAGTAATTGTAACTGAATAGATTTTTAGAAAAATGTATCAGTTGAAATAGGATATAAAATGAAATTTAATCCATGAAAGATAACAATCAGAGCTACTGCAAAGGATCATGAAAATTGTGGAACATTTTATAAGGCAACACCATTCTGATTTTAGAGGATCTTCTGACCTAGTAGTGGATGAAGAATGCATTAAATCCCTTGAAATAATATTTTATTTTATGGGGTTTAAAAATAATCAAAAGATTAGTCTTTCAATTAATCGTTATGAGTGTGAAGCTAACTAGTAGTGGTCAATGGTCAATATTATCAGGGATAGATAGGAGATTGATTCCTTAGAATGGTTTTAATTTAAAAATAATTTCCATGAAAAATATTTTCTTAAGGTGGTTCGACATATTATGGAAAAGAAATTATATTAATAGATACAAATAGAGGAGGATTCGGTGATCATTTATGAATAAATATTCATCCAATTTTCAAGGTACGCACCAAATCTTATTTAGGATCTTGATAGAAAATCAATCATTTTTAATCCAGATTGAAGAAAATATATAAAAGGAAAATGGACTCCTTTAAATGAAAAATTTATGCTAAACTAGGCTAGTGTGCTGAGAGGGTAGAATTGGAGTTATCTGATGATCATTTGTACTTTAAAAATAGGTTGAAGAATAGGTCTATATTGAAAAAAATGGGTAATAATCAATCAAATAAATCTTATGGTAAGATATTATGGTTTCCCATTTGTGAAAATTTTAGTAAAAAGAACCATAGGTAATGCCTTAACATAACATAGAAGTGTTTTCAATGTGATATTCTTGTAAGTATTTTCATATATTGAAATGAAAAAGACCTGAATATTAATTCTGATAAGAAAACAATAAAGTGGTTTAAATGTGGTGAGATGGTTCATTATGATAATACCATCCCAAAAAATGATTTTAATGATAGAATGTATCCATATTATAAGAATAAAGGTGCAGTGAAACCATTTGTGGCTATGTTAATAGATTTCAGTCCATCCAATAACGTGGTATTATGTACATTTTTTACTCATATTTTTCTAATGGCTTGTTTGATACGGGGTCTAAACATTCCTTTATTTCTATGAAATTGTTTGGTAAATTAGATATTTCACCTCAAGTAATGAGTTCAGAACTTATGGTTAAAACACCAAGAGGAAATATTACTGTTAAAATATAGTATAATAATATTCTTATTGTTTTCTAGAGAAATACATTACCTAGAAACATTTTTTAACATTGTGTAATTTGATGTTATTCTGGGTGTAGATTAGATTTATTTTTATCATATTTTGATTGTTTATAGAGGTATAGAATATTTCATGAGAAATTCTTTTAGTTTGCATAAAATAATAAACCTATACTATTGATAACATATCAGGAAGCTGAGAAACTATTAAAATATTGATATTAAGGTTACCTTGCTCTTGTTTTTGAACATAAGGAAACTATTCTTATAAATTATGTGTTAGTTTTAAATGAATACCCTGATGTTTTTTCTGATGAGTTTTTTAGTGTCATGCCCAATCTGAAAGTTGAAAATACATCTGACTTATTTCCTAATGCTCATCCAATTTAAAACTCCGCTTATAAAATGGATCAATTGTAACTTCTAAAATTGAAAAAGCAGTTGCAGGAGTTGCTTTATAAAGGCTTCAATTTTCCTAGAACATTGTTATGGGGGGCTACAATTTTTTGTTAAAAATAATTATCATTCCATCACACTTTTCATTAATTATAGATCATTTAAAAAAATTAATTTTAAGAATACGTATTCATTTCCTCATATCGATGCTTGGTTTGATCACCTCCATGGAGCTCAGAATTTTTTCAATGATAGAATTTATATTTTGGTACAATAAGCTAAATTTTTTGGAGGTTGAAATTTTAAAAAAATCTTTCTAAACTATATATGGGCATTATGATTTATTTTTTATTCCCTTTGGCTTGAAAAATTCCCCTATTGTATTCATGAATCTTATGAATATAATATTCTAGGAATATTTGGATAAGTTTGATGTTGTTTTTATTGATGATATTTTGGTCTTTCCAAAAAGTTATGAGGGTAATGAAAACATTTCAGAATTATCTTGAAAAAACTCAATGAAAAGATGTTATATGAAAAATTTATAAAATGTTATTGTTGGTTGAAATATATTTCTTTTCATGAGAACATTTTAAAGAAGGATTTCATAATGGTTGATCACTCCAGAACAAAATTGGTTGATGAATGTTCAAGACTTAAAAATTGTATAGAGATTCTTAGTTTTATTAGATTATCCAGATATTACCAACAGTTTGTTAAAAAAATTCATGATTATCTAGTTCACTAACTAAATTAACACGAAATGGAGTTAAATTTATTATTACATAATAACGTGATGTTTTTTTCAGGATGTAAATAAGAGATTAGTGAATGCTCATGTTTTTCCATACCTTCTAGAAAAGGAGACTTTTTCATCTATAGTAATGCTTCATTGAAGGGAATTGGATATGTTCTGATGAAGAATAATCATATAATTAATTATGCTACAAGACAACAAAAATATCATGAATTAAATTATCCCACACAAGATTTTGAGTTAGAAGTTGTGGTTTTCTAATTGAAAATTTGGAGACATCATTTATACGGATTTAAATGTGAAATATATACTAACCATAAAATTTTGTATTATATATTTACTCATAAGGAATTTAATATGAGGCAGGGAAGATGGATTAAACTGATAAATTATTATGATTGCATGATCAATTTCCACCCTAGAAGAAAAAACGAAGTTGTGTATTCCCTGAGTTGAAAGCATCCTGCCACATTTACCATGTTACATTTGGAGGATGAACCCTTCATTAATAATGTTTTGAATTTCTTATTAGAAGTTTTTGGTGTTGGAAATTCCTCTATTTTGTTTCAGGTATCAATTTAGTAGTCTCTATCAGAAATAATTAAGCAAGTCTAGAAGGAATACCATCTGTTAAATAAAAGGGTATAATTTTTTTAAATATATATGTTTTTAGAATTTAGCATTGATAAAGATTGTGTTTTAAGATTTGGGAATAGATTATGTGTGCCTCATGATTCCCACCTGAAGAATGAATTGCTGTGTTAATGTTGGAAAAAAATCCCTCAAGGCATCATTGAAGCATTTTTGAGATGATTGTGTTTGTTGACAAGGTGGAAATTTGTGTTGTGAATGTTGACAAAGCAAACCATGACATAAAAATTTGCTGACAAAGGGGATTTCATGGTGGATTGTCGAGTTCAAGGGTTGTGGTTAAAAATCAAGTTTAATTCAAGAATGTCGATAAAGGAATGGATGATCTGGAGGCAGTACAGAAAAATCTGATACAAGGTGGTGTCGTTTTCCATTGTTTACCAAATTTTTAGGCCTGAAAATCGATAAATGAAGAAAAATGGTTTATGGAAAAGGGAATTGTGCGTTGTGTTCTTGAAGGAGAAGGAACTTGAATTCCCAATTCTTTTCAAGATCAAAAGATCAAAATATGGCTAAGGGAGAAGGGGCGCTCATGTATTGGGTAGGTCGCACAAGTGTCTTTCACACTGAGACTTGTGCACTGAGTCTTCTGTCCCGAAAGTTGCGCGCCGAGGGGATTCTTGTGTGTCGTCGCGCAAGGTGTCCAAATGCCTATAAATATTGGTCGACCCCTCCTCATTCGGTGCAAAGTTCAACACTTAAAAAAATCATAGCTCCTATCGCGTAGGTGTGGTGGTCGCGCAAGTGGTGTGTGGTCACGCAAGTAGAGGTTGTCCTCCAGGTGATAGTTGTGCATCCAAGGTGGTGTGGGTGAGAAAGGAAGAGAGTCATGCATGTTCTGAGTTGAATAAGGAAGTTTCGTGCAACTGGTTTGGTGACACTTGCATGCCATGTTTTGAAGAAGCGTGAAGATTGTTGGTTGCACACCAATATTGGATTGGGTGTAAAAGGGTGTGCGTCGCACAAGATTGGAGTTGGAGAAGCTTGTTCCACACAAGTGGTTGAGGGGGTGTTGTGCACCAGTTTTGACTTTCATGACAAGACTTGCGCACCAACTTAGAGAAGGGTTCCAAGTAAGGTTGAATCATGAAAGAGATTCAGGGCTGCGTGAAAAATGGAAAATTTCCTGACACCTTCAGTGCAAAGTGAGATTCATCTATGGGTTAAAGGTGAACTTCAAAAGAGAATATAAATACAACAGAGGATGCATTCAGTAGTGATAATGAAGAGACCTATAGGTCTATAAACTGTGAGTGGATCCTTTCTAGAGCAGTAAGAAAATGAAGAGGAAGAAGGTGATCCTATCCACCAGCAATGATAAAGAGGGAGAAATAGGGAGTGACCCTTGGGAAAGCAGTGAGGAAACCCAAAACATTGTAAAAGATGTGATCCTAGGAATAGAAGTGATCCATCCCGAACCTTGTAAAAAGTTGTGTGCTTTAGTTGATTTGGTAAAGCGGCACATCTTCGTTGTATTCTCCTTGGACGTAGCCTAGTGAGGGTGAACCAAGTAAAAAAATCTGTGTCTGCCTATTTACTTCTCTACATTGCATTTAAAGCATCATCATCAGATAAAGAATAAAATAAGTGGTCATAATAAACACACAAGTACAAACAAAGTAACCCTTGTAATAAATAGGTCATGATCCAGTGGGGCATGAAGAATTTTGAAAAATAATTTCCATAACCTGATTCACCCCCCCTATCAGGGTATATAGGCCCCTATTAGTCCTAACAATTGGCATCAGAGTATAAGTTGTGTTTATCAGATTTGTTTTCTCCGACTTGGTGTAGTCAATATGTGTGGTTAAAGAATCAGTTTTCTCTTATCTCGGTGTGCCATGGCAAAGGGAAAATCATCAAAGAATAATCAAAAGTTAGGTGATATTCCTTAGTGTAGAAGTGTTTATGGAAAAAGGGTGATTCAAATTAAGGAATCAAATAGATGACTAAAGGAATGTCTAGATGAATCTAATAGGGAAAATATTGATTCACTCAATCATGATGTAGTAATGAGTGAAGTAAATTAACATCAATGTGATACTGAAACAACTGATGATGAAGATGTTTTAAGAAGGAGGCCATCAAAATATTTTGTCAACATGACAAAGAAATTGGATCAAAAATTGGATGAAGAAGTCAAATCTAAATATATACGGATCCAAGTATTGGAAGCTGAGGTCATCAAGGAAAGAGGTTTAAATCAAAGGCTTATTGATGTGGCTACTGACCAAAGGATGAAGAATGTTTCTCAAGGTGAAGAACTAAAAAAGATGGCTAAAATTAAAGGAAAAAAAGGATGATGATTATGAAGAGAATTAAATGCCAGATGAAGTTCAGAATCAAAAAGATAGAAATGATGATCTAGTCACACAGTTGTCTGAAGAACTTCAAAAAAATCAAAGGCTCCAACAAGAGAATGAATCTGTCTCTGAATCTATTTCTCAAGAAAAATTGAATGTAAATGGGAAAATTGGTATGGTAGAAAACCTCATACAAGAACTGGAAGATGAGATGAGTTGTGGAAAGAATCTCAGAAGATAATTCAATGCCCAACATGAATCAGGTGATATAAAGATTCAAAAGTTTGAAGAAGAGCTAGAATTAGTAAACGAGGAAGTGGAGAAATTCAATGCTAGAGGAAAGACTAAAATAAAAGATTCCTTGAACTTACTATTTGATTATCCTTCAGCAAGAGATGATGAAATGAAAAAGAAAATTGGATATTTCTAAAAAGAGGAATGAACAAATTTTCATAGCTCAAAGACCATACAGTTTGGAAAAACCTGGTATTGGATTGGATGAATCACCTCCCATGCATGATAGAAAAAGAGTTGTGAATAGTTCTAGATGTGGAGAAAATCTTGTAGGTGCTGGAGATAGGCCTAAGAGGAAAATTATAAGAAGTAGTGATGACATGTGCTATTTCTACAGGATTCATGTCCATACATCAAGCTTCTGTTCAGAGGCTCTAGAATACATTTCAGGCTGTGAAAATAGAAACGTTGATAAATCTGAGAATAAGAAGATGTGTTCTGAGAAGTCATAAAGTAGAGTCTCTCAGTGGAAATCATTTGTAAGATGCTATTACTATGGAAGAATGGGACACACCATGATTATGTGTCTGGAATCTCAGGAGCTCAATGTCAAAAGAAGAACTCAATATGCATCAACATCACGACAGAGAAATGATAAAATGAGGTATGCATTTAATGAAAAATGTTTTATATGTTCTAATTATGGGAATTTTCTAATATATTTCTGCAAGAAGAAATAAAGAAAGGGAAAAGAACTTGAAAAGAGATTCACAACTCTAGTGGTGTATAATGAGAAATCATACACTGGGAGACAAAGTGTTAAATTGTCAAATAGGCTTAGAGCCTCTAGGGAATCACATGAAGCTGAACAAAAGTTGTATCAGTCACACTCATAACTGCCCTCTAAGAAAGAACATGAAGAAATCTGGATAAAAAAAAGGAGGAAATGCTCCAGCTGTGAGTAAGAAGAATGTACCTTTAGTGGAGGACCTTACACCAATGAAAAATTGTGTGGTGACTCGGAAATATGATAAAATAAAAATAAACAAATAATGCATTGAAAAATTTGAAAGTTGTGTGCCACAACCAGAAGTGGAGGAAATAGGAAGATCCCTACAATGGAGGAAGGATCCAGGGAGATGACAAGAAGAGATATTCCTGCTTAGAGAAGAAATCAAGGGAAATGTAATTTTGGTGAAACATCAGAGACAGAAATGTGTACTAGTGGGTTTAAACACAAAATGGTGAGAAAGGCCAGGCCTGTAGAATAATCATATCAGAAAAAGACTCAACATGCAGGCGATGAATGCTTAGTCATATTTCCATAGCGGTTGAAGTTGTCTAGGCATCTAGAAAGAAGTAAAGAAGGATATTGATTCTCTGCAAGAAGTAATCAAAGGGTTGACCCATTAGGATCAACCACAATCCTCATCTTGATGAGTCTAGGGGACACCCCTCTCCCTATTAATATAAATGTTTTTAACTGATGATTCAAGTGTTTTAGGTTTTAGGGAGATACGATCCAAGGGGAAGTGGCATCTAAAGATTAAAAATGGAGAAGTTATATGCTTCAGAGTTTCAATTATCTCAAATCAGGTACCAATGTTGAAGGAGAATGATAGAAATAGAGGAAAATAGGAAGTGATTGTGTTGTTGAATTTGTCTCTTGTTTCCTACACCGAGTTCCAACTCAGTAGGCTTAGAGATTTTGTTAATGACTCACTTCCAAGTGGAAGATGAGAATAGATGACGCGGGAGAAGAAGAATGTTTATGGTCTAAAAGGTGGACCTAACCCTGGGAAGTATTGCGTAACATAGGGGGAGCATTCAATAACAAAATTAGATGCAGGATCCATCAAAGAAATAATTGGATGACTCAGCAAAGGTGTTGCCTATTGAGGGAAGAAAGAAACACAAGGAGAAGCAGAAATAATCATGAATCTCATGCTTATCTATTTCGTTCTAACAAGTGGTATTATCTGATAGTTTTCAGGATACCATGAAGTTGTGAGATAGTATCAACAATGTTTCAAAAATAATCTCAAAAAATTAGTTGAAATAAATGACGTCATTGAATCGTGACATAGTGAAAAGTTTTCTATTGAAATTGAGGAAGTAGTAAGAGACTTAGGGGGAGTAAAAGTCGTTGATACTGATTCAGAAGATAAATAGACTTGGGAGATTGTTTCGAGATCAGCAAATAAGAACGTCATCGGGGCTAAATCGGTCTTTCGCAACAAGATGAATGAAGATTGCATAGTGATTCGAAACAAATCACGACTGGTGTGCAAAGGATACTCCCAAATAAAGGGTATTGATGTTGATGAGACATTTTCACCAGTTGCATGGCTGGAGACAATCAGATTAGTTTTATCCATAGTAGTGCAAAGAATGTTCAAAGTGTTCCAGATGGACGTCAAATCAGTATTTCTAAATGGGGTTATGGAAGAAGAGGTTTACATTGAGCAACCTGATGGTTTTCTCATTCATGAGGATTAGAACAAAGTTTGGAGGCTGAAGAAGGCGATGTATGGGCTAAAACATGCACTAAGATCATGGTACTCAAGGCTTGATCAGTACTTGAAGAAGCTTGGTTTCCAGCATGGAGGAGTTGATTACAATATCTATTTCAGCAACGATAGTAATCAAAGGATGATGGTGTTGATTTATGTCGATGACATAATATTTGGTGGATTAGATGAAGCTCGGTGTGGAATGTTTTTTGAATTCATGAAAAATGAGTTTGAAACATCAATGATTAGAGAGATAACGTTTTTCCTTGGTCTACAGGTGACACAAGGAAGGAATGGAACATTCATTTTTCAATACAAATATGCCAAGGATATTTTAAGAAGGTTTGGAATGGATAATTCCAAGGATATGAAGACTCGAGTTGCTACTCGGATGAAATTATCAAAAGATAAGGATGGAAAGACAGTTAATATCACAGAATACAGGAAAATTATTGGAAGTTTATTGTACTTGACCGCAACAAGGCCTGATATTGTTTTTTCCACATTCCAAGTAGCGATATATCAGAGTAATACCAAGAAAAGCCACATGATTGCAGTGAAAATAATAATTTGGTATATCAAAGGCACCGTGGATTTCGGTCTAACATATAATGACAAATATCAATCAGTGTTATTGGGTTATAAAGATGTAGATTGGGACGGATCAATAGAAGACAGAAAATCAAAGTCAGAAGGTGCATTCTATCTTGGTGGATTGTGTATTTCTTGGATAAGCAAGAAGCCAGATTTAATTTCATTGAGCACAATGGAAGCTGAGTATATTTCGGCCAATCAAGCATGCACACAGTTATTTTGGATGAATCAGCATCTTGAAGATATGGGAGTTGAAGTGAAGTCTCCAATCGGAATATAGTGCGATAACTCAAGCGCTATCAATCTTAGAAAAAATCATGTCTATCATTCAAGGACAAAACATATTAAGATAAAGTATCATTTTATCAAGGGGAAGGTTGAGCAGGGAATTATGAAGTTAGAGTATGTGCCTACATTACTACAGGTTGTAGTCATTCTAACAAAGGCCTTATCTAAGGAAGATTTTGAGAGGAATCAACTGAATCTGAGAGTTCAGTTGACTTTACTCACTTAAAAGAGTGTGGATGTGGGACCCACACCCTATCCCTGAGGTATGATGTGCTTTTCCCCAATGTTCTGATATGTGTTCTCTACTCTGTTACAGACTGCAACGGAGTGACCTTTTGGTTCGTTGATAAAGCGGGAGAAAATAGTTATTCTTTAAGGGGGAGATAGTGTGGCTATTTTATAAATCATAAATGATTTGGGGAGAAGAAAATAGGTGGAGCAGCGAGATAGGGGGAGAAATGAGAAAGGGGGAGAGTATTAAATCTGACGATTCTTGAAGTGATCGATCAAAGAATAGATATCATGACAGCTGAGGATCGTGATGAAAACAAAAGAGTGATGTTGGAATGTGGTAAGAATATTTTAAAAATTGGTATCAGTTTGGTAAAAAATGGTATCAGTTTGGTGTCAATAGTGGGTGTCAGAGATGAATTGATTCATTGATGAACTTTTCATTTACTCTTGTTTCTCACGCCGAGCATTGCTCATGTGGGCATATAGTATGTGTTGAGTAAATACTTGATCACTATTAGAATCGCAAAGGCAAATGGTGGGTGAAGAATTAACATTGTATCTTTTTATAGAAGAGTTCTCAAAAAACCCAAAGGGGGAGATTGTTGGGAAAAAATCCCTCAAGGCATCATTGAAGCATTTTTGTGGTGATTGTGTTTGTTGACAATGTGAACATTTGTTTTGTGATTGTTGACAAAGCAAACCATGACATAAAAAATTGTTGAAAAAGGGGATTTCATGGTGGATTGTCGAGTTCAAGGGATGTGGTTAACAAATCATGTTTAATTCAAGAACGTTGACAAAATAATGGATGATCTAGAGGAATTACAAAAATAGAAGATACAAGGTGGCATCGTTTTCCAGTGTTTTCCAAATTTTTCGGCATGAAAATTGATAAATGAAGAAAAGTGGTTTGTTGCAAACGGACTTGTGTGTCGTGTTCTTGAAGGAGATGAAACTTTCGCACCCAATGTTTTTCAATATAAAAAGATTAAAATATGGCTAAGGGAGAAGGGGCGCTCATGTATTGGGTAGGTCGCGCAAGTGGCTTGCACGATAAGACTTGTGCACTGAGACTTGCGCGCCGAAAGTTGTGCATTGAGGGGATATTTGTGCACCGTCGTGCGGGATGTACAAATTCCTATAAATACTGGCTGACCCATCCTCATTAGGTGCAAATTTCAACACTTATAAAAATCATAGCTCCCGTCACGTAGGTGTGGTGGTCGCACAAGTGGTGTGTGGTCGCGCAAGTAGAGGTAGCGTCCCAGGTGATAGTTACATGTCCAAGGTGGTTTGGGTGAGGAAGGAAGAGAGTAGAGTAGGTTCTAAGTTGAAGAAGGAAGTGTCGCTCAAGTGGTTTGGTGACACATGTGTGCCAAGTTTTGATGAAGCGCAAAGATTTTTGGTTTCCTGCCAATATTGGTTTGGGTGTAAAAGGGTCTGTGTCGCGTAATTTTGGAGTTGGATAAGATTGTGTCGTGCAAGTGGCTGAGGTGGAATTGGGTCCCAGTTTTGACTTGTGCGTCGGCTTAGAGAAGGCCTCCAAGTAAGGGTGATTCATGGAAAAGATTCAGGGCTGCATGAAAGCTAGAAAATTGCTCAATACCTTTAGTGCCAAGTGAGATTCATCTACGGATGAAAGGTTAACTCCAATTGAGAAGCTAAATACAACAGAGGATGCATTCATTAGTGATAATGAAGAGACCTACAGTTCTATAAACTGTGAGTGGATCCATTCCAGAGCAGTGAGAAAAGAAAAAGGAATAAGGTGATCCTCTCCACCGGCAGTGAGCCAGTGAGAGAGAAACAGGGAGTGACCCTTGGGAAAGCAGTGAGATAACCCAAAACATTATAAAAGCAGTGAGCCTGGGAATAGAAGTGATCTATCCTTAACCTTGTAAAAAGTAGTGTTCTTTAGTGGATTTGGTATAGCGGCACATCATTGTTGTATTCTCCTTGGACGTAGCCTAGTGAGGGTGAACCAATTAAAAATCTCTATGTTTTCCTGCTTACATCCTAACATTGCATTTAAAGAACCATCATTAGATAAAGAAGAAAAAATGTGGTCATAAAAAACACACAAGTGCATACAATGTAACCCTTGTAATAATTAGGTCAAGATCTAGTGGGGCAGGAAGAATTTTGAAAAATAATATCCATACCCTGATTCACCCCCCCCCCCCCTCTGGGTATATAGGACCCTATTGGTCCTAACAGTTATGCACATTGTTCTCTATTTTCTATTCATACTAGAAGTAAAAATTTGTATAGAGAACTTTGCAAGTATTACCGGTGGGTTGGAATGAAAAAAGACAATTAAAGATTTTACCATGAAATTTTTTGCATGTCAATTGGTGAATGTAGAGCGACAACTATAAAATGGGATGCTTCATCCTTTTCCAGTTTTAGAGTTGATATATCATAATATATCAATGGTATTCATTGTGGGACTACCAAATTACTATCTATGTAACAATTTTATTTGATTTGTAGATGATTGATTGATTAAATCTTCACGTGTACTTCCTATTCTAGATACTATTTCATTTGATAAAATTTCTCGACTGTACCTCAAAGTGTTTTTTAGGTTACTTTCCATTGTATTTTACCATGATCCTAGGTTCACTTATTTATTTTAGAAAGTCCTTCAAAATTGATTGGGAACATAATTAAATTTTATAACTTCTTTTCATCCTCAATCTGATGAATAGATAGAGTGAATAAATAAAATCCTGTTGGACTTGATTTGATCTTGTTCAATTGACTACCTTAGAAGTTGGGATCAAAATATTTGTTTAGTTGAGTTTTCTTATAATAACATTTTTCATTTCTGTATACATATGAATCATGTTTATGCATTATATGGAAAACAATGTCGATCTCCAAAATTTTGGGATGAAGTTGGTAAAAGGAAGTTCATGGGACCAAAATTAGTAGAGGAAGTGGATATGATAGTGAAGATGGTCCTATAACACATGAGGACAAGACAGAGTAGGTAGAAAATTTATGTAGATAACATGAGGAAAGATTTTTCTTTTTAGGTTGGTGATCAGGTTTTTCTTAGAAATTCACCATGGAAAAACATTATGTGTTTTGGTAAGAAAATAAATAAATTTACATAGATCATTTGACCTTGCGAAATCATGGAGAAATTTGGACCAGATGCCTATCGAGTAGCTTTGCCTCTGATTTTAGCTCATATACAATTTTTTTTTTATTTTTAGATTTTGAGAAATTATATACCAGATAAAACACATCTTTTTATCAATAATAATTCCTCCAAGAAGAGAACCTTTCTTATAAAAGAAACCTATTTTTATTCTTGATTACAGTGAGTAATTATTGTGGAATATGTTAATTCACCAGGTTATGGTTTTGTGGAAAAACCATATGGTTGAAGAAGCAACATGGGAATCTAAAAATTCTATGAGGGAAAGATAACATCACTTGTTTAATTAGTGAATAAATTGAGAGGACACAATTTCCAGAATGTGGAGAGTATGTAGAACCCTAGATAATTATAAAATAATTTGTTTTCATTATCAAATTAAATAGTTAAATTCATTATAAATTTATAATTAAATATGAAGAATTTGAATAAATTAATGAATTTATACTGATGAAATAGTAACTCACCCTTAGGAATAGTGACATGGCAATTAAGAATAGTAATTTGTGCAATAGAATAGTAACCTAACTTATGATAGTATAAATAAATTTATGTATCTTATAAGTGTTTTCATGATATATTTATATCATGGAATAAGTAGATAAATAATTTTGACATGATAAATTAAGTGTTGGTATTTTTGTAAGTTATAAATATTTATTTATGATTTTATAATTAATATAATAATTTAAAATAAAAAATATTTTCATAAAAAATCATATATAAATATTTTTTTTCTTATAGTTATAAAATAATTGTATGATACCTTAATTACTTTTTCAAAGTGTTATAAAATTAGTTACAATTTTAAAATTATTATTTTATGAATAAATTATCATTTTATTTAAAAAATAAATTTCTAAAATTTAGAAAATTAATTTCCTAAAATGGATTTAATATTTAATTCTAAACATCAAAAAATTGTAAGAGCGAATTTTTGGGTTTTTGCTAAAATTGTTGAATTTTTTTGAATAGTAAAATGTGGTAATTTACAGTATTTAACAAATACCTTATTTATTGATTCATAGATGATATATGGATGATTTTAGTCAATAATATCTCACTATGATTTAATCTTTTAATATATTTAGTGATAATTATCAAAATATTCATATTCATGTGCCAAAATAATAAACCAATCAATATATTAATGAGAAGACACCCCTCTCCTCTACTATAAATCCCACACCTCGCCACCTCTTCTCCTCTGACATCAATTCCATGAATCTTGTATACTTTCTCCAAAATTCCATTCTCAGGCATCTTCCCCAAGTCCAATACCTTTTGATCTCATGAAAAGGCCAAAACTGAGGGCCTTAAGGATCTCCTTAAGAAAGACAATTCAAGAGGTGAAACCCTCTTATTTTTATTTATTTTCTTTTCAAATAATTTTCTTTTATTATAATATCTTCACATCCCCAAATCTCGGTGGAATGAAAACACCAGTATCTTATATATAATAGAATATAATAATTTCTTGGAAAAAATTCATTATCAGACCTCTTCTCCTCTCCCTTTTATTCTAAAAACACAACTAGAAAATTCACATACATCCATGGTTTGGAACTCTTGTTGTAGGCCAGAAAACCGTGGCAATACCCTAGGCTCATGGTTTCGGAAAACAGTGGCTACTATCACCATGGTTTTAGGTCTTACCTACCACCACAGTTTTAACTGTGGCAGTATGGGCTAAGTGCCACGGTTTACTATGGCACTTAGGGGCCTACAGCCACTATTTTAACTGTGGCAGTAGGGGCCTAGTGTGATAGTTTTATCTATAGAACTAGGATACTACTACCACAATTAAAACTATGGATATATCAATTATATGGTATAAAAAATTAAATCAATATCCCCTTGCACCCCCTTGAACAGCCCCCCTATACCCCCTTGTCCAGCCCCCTTGCACCCACAAAATAGCCCCCTATCACCCCTACACCCCCATGCCCCCTGGACATCCCCCTTATACCCCCTTGGAATCCCCCATGCCCCCAACCCATGGACATCCCACTTACAACCCCTTGAACAACCCCCCCCCCCCCCCCCCCCACACACACACACACACACACCCAAACCCCCCTGGACATCCCCCTTGCGCCCCCTGGAACACCCCCTACACCCCTATGCCCCAATGGACAGCCCCCTTGTACCCCCATGCACCCCATTCCCACCACTGAACATCCCCATTTCACCCCCTTGAACACCCCCCTCACCCCCTGAACACCCCCTTTGAACACCCCCTACACCTTATTCCCCACTAGATTGCCCCTTGCACCCCCCGCCCTCGCCCCCCGCACACCCATTCCCCTCTTTCACCCCTCTAGACAGCCCCCTTGAACACCCCCCCCCCACACACACACACAGACCCCATCCGCCTTGGATAGCCCCTACACCCCCTAGATAACCTCCTTTCACCCCTTGAACACCCCCTCCACTCCTAAACACCCACGGCACACCCATGCCCCCTGGTCCCCCCCCCCCTCAGGGACACACCTTGCAATAGCCAACCCCCCCCCCCACCCAGACAACCCCCTTGACCCCCCCCCCCTTCTGGACACCCCTCCCTCCTGGACACCCGCCTCCCTCTTGGACACCCCCTCCCTCCAGGACACCCCCTCCTGACCCCCCCCCTCCTGTACAGCCCCTTAAACACCTCCTACACACACATTCCCCCTTGCACCCCCCCCCCCTTCCGGACCAACACTCCCCCCCCTCTTGTATAGCCCCCTTGAACACCCCCTACACACCCATACCCCCTTACACCCCCCCCCCCTTCACCTCCCTTGTACCCACCCTGCACCCCATGGACAACCCCCTTACACCCCCTTGAACACCCCTCCCCCTGCACACCCATGCCCCCAACCCCCCCCCCCCTCCGGGACACCCACCACCCTCCTGAACCCCCCCCCCCCACCACCACCCACCCACCCACCGCCCTCTCGGACACCCCCTTTACACCTGGACACCTCTCCCCCCCCCCCACTCCTAGACACCCCCCCCCCCCTGAACACCCCCTGCACACCCATGCTCCCATCCTGGACTCCCCCCTCCCAGCTGAACAACCCCACCTCCCTTGTGGAAACCTCCACCCCCCCCCCTAGACACCCATTCAACCCCAATATATCCCCTTGAAACCCCTTGAACAGGCCCATGCACACCCATTCCCCCGACCCCCCCCCCCCCCCCCTCCTCCAGGACACCCCCTCCCACCTAGACACCCCCACCCCCTCCTAGACACCCACCCTCCTAGAAAACTCCTCCCATCTTGACACCCCCTCCCCCTTGGACTCCCCCCCCCCTCATAGACACCCCCCCCCCACACACACAGACCTGGACATCCCCCCCCCCCCCCCCCCGTAGCCCCCTAGATATCCCCCAGGAACACCCCTGTACATGTTTTGAACCTAACCAATATCTTTGTGGAAATTTGAGAAAATAACTATAATTTTTTTCAGAGGTTTACTAAGAATGGATTGAAAATAGGATTCCTCATAGAGGATTCTGGATTGGATCTCAAAGTCATCTCACTTCATACATATTCATGAATCAAATATGGTGGAAGACTTACCAAACCATTTGGCGTAGTTTTCTGGATCCCGGGTTGATTTCTATTGTCATGTCATCCAATTAAACCTCAGAAAGGAGGCATAACTATAACATAATTCACTACATGAGGCATTTCCTATCATGTTCCAAGTTAACCATGTTCGGTTCTATTTAACTCATTCAATTAAATAAGTTAACATTGCACCCCCCCCCCCCCGGATAGCCCATTTAACACCCCCCCTACACACCCATTCCCCCTTGCACCCCCTCCCCCTCCCGGACACCATCTTTCCCCTTGACACCTCCCCCATGCACCCCTCCTCCAGCCCCATCCCCCCAACACAACCCCCTACACCCTACCGCTGTACCCAGTAAAAGAACCCAGCACAACCCCCCCCCCCCCCACACACACACCCCCCTTAGACCCCCCCATACACACACCCCTCCACCTTTCACCCCCTTCCCCTTTCAAAAGAACATAACCCCCCCCCAACCCCCCCCCCCCACACACACACAGGCCCTTTGGACCCCCCTTCACCCCCCCCCCCCATCCCCCTAGCACACCCCTCCTACCCCCTCACCCTGCACACACCCTTCCCCCTTCCCCATGACACCCCCACAACCCAACCTACCCCCCAACACATTGCACCCCCGCCCCAAGTGTTTCACAGTGATATTACTGAAGTGTAATGTTTTCATGGCTGGTTGTTTAAGTTTGATGAAATGAAAAAAAAATATTTTCATTAATTTTTAGATTTTTAGGAGAATGCTCAGTTCATGATTTCTAAAAATGAGGAAACTGTCATCTCTAACGTGAAGAAAATTTCATTTTATACTATTTAGTTGGCTGAAACTTTCTACTATTCCGCAATAAAGGCTTAAGGAAATCATATAAAATAGGCGAAAATTTCATTTCAAAGAGCTATAACCAATTTTCACAGCATATACAAATTATATATTAATGAAAAAATGTTTTTTAAAAACTCAAGAAATTATAGAATTCAAATTAAAGGGTTTGGCAGAGATAACTTACATCAACCTCAAGGCGCGCTATTTTTGATGATGATAACTCGAATCTTCCTTTTTTCTTCTTTCACGCATATGAAACTTCACATATATATAAGAACACCTAGCCCTTATGTACAAATTTTCATGGACAAATATGCACAAGGGGGTCATTAGATATATTTTTATACTTGTATATCCACCTTTACACTGACACTTGTATGCAATTTTCATATCTATATATAAGAATACATATCCCCAAAATAAATATATTCATACTACCATGAGTGAATATATATATAAAGGGGGAACTTATATACATATATACCTACCTATGAATACACATGTAATCCTTCGTCAATGTCAACTCGAATGTACCTCAACGACATCTAGAAAGCACTACAAAAATATAAAGAACCCAAAAATCACAAAATACCTAATTAAAATTTGGCCAAATAATAAAAACAGAATAAATATTACCCAAATTTGATGTTGAACTCACTGTCATTAATGGTGGTGGATAGAACCGGCATCATAATTAGAAACCGCCTGAAATAAAATAGTGTGAAAAGAAATGAGATATAATGACTACTTATATATATGGGATCAATGATGATAAATGATACATAAATATGTTATAATTATAGATTCTATAATTCCATTCTATTATTACCACAATAACATCATTTAGTCACTCCCATTAGACTGGTAATTTATGGTGGTCATGTCAACACCAAACATCCACAAACACACACATGGTTCCTCATAAAAATAATAGTAATTGCATCAGTACATGCATAAGCAATAGAAATAACACATCCATGAAGCATACATCGTTCTTCCATATTATCATTTCCATTCCATATTCTCTTATTAGAATTTCTTTCCAATATATATCTCAATTACCATATGAAATCATATAAAACAATTTGTGCATGGTCATTATATAATCAACCAACATAATATAAAGGATCTCATATTCATCTTCTATTTCTCATTCCCTTCCATTTTCCATATTCTGTTCATTTCCAAAACACTTCCCAAATTTGATTTCTAGCCCCCCTAAACCACTCTGCCCCAACCCCTCTCCCCAACCCCCACTCCCCCCACCACCCCCAGGCACCAGCCCCCCAACACCTATCTCATCTACACCATCCCCTTTCACCACTCCCCCTAGCCCCCAGCACCCCCCCCCCCTCTTGCACCGTCCCCCAACACCCCCCAGCACCACCCCTATCCCTCAGACCCCCAACCACACCCCACTAACCCCGGGAAACATCCCCCTAGCACCAGCCCCCCCCCCCCACACCAGCCCCCTTGCACCACTCCCCTCAGCCCCCCATCACCCCCACCCCACACCTACACCCACGTTTCCCCCCATCCCCCATCTCTTTTTTCATAGTTAACAAAAATATTCAAAATATTGAAATCTATTTATTATAGATAGATTACCCCTATTTTGGGAATTTCTCATTTTTCCCACAGGTCTTCTTTCAAAATATGGTCTGATCCCCAAGAATTTTAACCTTATATATCCCACATAGGTGGAAATATTATTCCAACATTCACTGTACTTCTATCCAAATTTCTACTATCACTATTATTGACAAAAAAATCACCTTCTCTTTATTTTTTATGTAGTATATCTAGTTTTTCTTGTTTCCTATTTTTGGACAACAATAATATGATCATGGGATTTATTTAAGATGAATTATAAACATTTAATGGGATTATTTAGAGTATGGGATACACCAAACATGGGAACAAGGATTAAACCAACCAAATTGTTCTCATGGGTTGATACATTCCAATAAAATCATCTAAATGGGATCCAAGTCATTCCAATGGATAAAATTTTATTATGAGAGGTGAACCGTATAAATAATCATGTATTTTGTGTGTGTGTGTGTGTGTTAAGAGGTTTTGTTTGAGGGAAAAAATAAAAATAGAGATAGATAGAGAATAGTATAAATAATACGTAATAGTAAATGAAGTAAAATAAATATCTTATTTAAAAGTGATAAATTGAACTGCTATAATGATTCCACCCATTTCATTGTATAACATATTCCATCCAGTCCTCCTCAAATAGAAATAGAAGGTGGATACCATCTTTTTATTCTCAATTAATATTAATGAATCTGTATTCACCTCGGATTGGATTCTCATGTTAATATTTTTCTCTTATAATATTTATTTTTTTCAATAAATATTATAATGTGAAATTTTGGATATTTTTTTTCTATGTCCTGATAGAACATAGTTTCTTCCAAGACATTGATTAACATTAAAAAGAAAGATAAGACAATGAGGAAGAATATTTACCTCTTTTATAAATATAAATAATAATCATGATCTCATAGAATGTAAGATAGATCAATCATGGATGGATAATAACTTGTAGTTCGATCTACCACAAATGATATGGACAAAATTTCTACCTAAAAGGTTTGATTTTTTTGGGATCCTAAGGCATATAAAAATTGTGATTTAAAATATATATGATGTGAAGATTGACAACCTAAATCCATCTCAATATCCAATCTCACTATCCATGTGAAGACCACACTACCCACATCATCAAATAAATTACCACTAATTTATATCCCCAAACAACTATTTAATTATCCATCCTCAATTCACTGATATTCAATACAAGACAAGTGTAATTACATTGACCTTATTCCCACATTCATACCTATATCAAAGAAAAACATAACACTCTTGATAATCCATGGATTAATACAAGATCTAGGTTTTGAAACCTAGATCTTTTAGATATCATATTGTAACCCAAACAACTTGGATATTTTTTTGTTAGAATAATAATAATAATAATAATAATTGTAATAGTATTAATAATAATCAGAAACAACCCAGGGTAAGAGTTGGAAAAACCAACTCATACCCTCCATACATTTTTTATAATAGTAAAAATTTAAAAATGAAAACATGAGGTGAAAAATGCTATCACCAACATGAAAAAAAACCATAAAAACCATAAATTATATTTGAATCTCGAAAATTCTAATCGGAATTTATAGTAGCCACTCCACATAAGCTTCATTTTTTCGACAGTTAAATCACATCCAATTCGTATCACCCTAGAGATTTGAATTCCACTGTAATGTAACACCCATTTCAAGATATTTGTTTACGTATTTTAAGAAACCATTAATAAATTTTAAACATCCATCAAATCATCAAAAAAAACCCATCTTGATGGTAATCTTGGATTATTAGCACCACTTCCTACAACATATACATAAATAACAATAATTTTTCATCAAACTATCGATAATATAATCCTTAAATCCATCTATAAATATCGTTTAAATCAACATAATTATGTTAAGGAGAAAAATTAAACTAAAATTGAATTATAAAAAATCCTATTAAGATCATAATGGAACTAGAAAGTGAACCTCAACCATAGAGGATGATAATAATTTATTTTTGACTTCAGATTCCATAAGCACTCAAAATTAGTAAATAAAATTCCATAAATCATATTTCATTCAAATTTGAAATATAAAAAATGGATCAGAAATAACAAGAAGTCATATCCTCTATAAAAGTTAGTGATTGAAGCATAATCAGTGTGATAAAATCATATTTAATACCACTACAGTCACTATCCCACATAAAGATACATGTTTTTTAAAAGTATCCACCATGTGTAAAAAATATTCTTTAATTTGGTATGAATGTTCAAGTGTGTCATGAGTAGATTCACCATAATCAATATGCCCCCCTCGAGACTCCACATGAGTGGAGTGGTAAGCTCCTAAGATATTATAGGAATCATCCCATTTTAATATCACCTCAGAGTCAGTTTGATCATTATTAACAATAATCAAAAATCTAGAAAAACTCCCAATACAAAGTCTCTTATCCAAGTTATGTTTAGAATGACCAACTAGTTGCCTATCCACATCTTGTTCAGAATATATCTTAAAAGATTACTTTTCCCCATCCAAAAAAGGGTCCTACACTCTACAGGATTTCCATTATTACCTTTTTAATAAAAATTTCCCTCTACCTACCTTGATGTTGTGAAGTGGGTTCTTTCGATATCATCTTTCCACAAGAAAAAATATATTGATTGAATTTAAAATAGGATAAACAGTAATATGTTATCTTTTCATAAGAAACCTTTTTCCAAAATCCCTTCACCCCATTCTTAATCTGGATAACTATGAGTAGTGGTTTGGATAACTTAACCCATGTTAAAATCCTCACAATAGAGGTTCTTGAGAGCTTATAGGTGGTTGAATCAAGCTTAATAGGTTTTCCAATATGATTATTAATAATATACAAAGAATTTGACTTGAAAATGTGAACATGTAAACTTTAAAATCCTATAAAAATATTAAAACCAATTTTTTCATCATCCCTTTAAGAATCTAGAGTCAATTTCAACATCTTAACACAATATCATATAAAGGACCAATTTACATGATACCAATGTCTATAATAATCCTGTGTCAAGAAATAATGAACCAGGACAAGTCGGGAATCAAGAACCCCCTAATAAAAAGAACCAAATATAATAGATTAAATAAACCTTATGATAATATTATTCAAGTGATGTATGTTAATAAACATACTGATAAGAGAGTACTAAATGTATGATTCAGGAAATTTCATTTCCTTCCCCAAAAAACAATGAAAAATTTCCTCTTATGCTGAAATGTAGAAGGAGAAATCAGATATGATGCTTCATTAATTTCACACATAATGGATCTCCCAGAAACTACATCTGCAAAGGTGGGATTATGTTTTAATGTTGGATCACCTATTTGATCACATTATGATGAAATTGATTCAATAATCTACATTTTTTCATCTAAACCAAAACAACAACAACAACAACAGTTAAAATAATAATCACATTATCTAAAATAATTATCCAATATCACCTGGTCAAATATATCATAATTCAAATGAACTAAATAAATTTATTTATGAAATTTTTTAGTTAACTTAAATATGTTTGAGACCATTTACCATTACAAGACCCTAAGTTATAGGCTATATTTTAATAACATACCCATATATAATAATTAAACCACTAAGAAAACTGTATTAACAACACCTTATCAAAAAATATTAATGAAAGTAATGAACACCTAACTTTAACTATTTATATAATTTAATTCAACCTCACCTTGACTATTAAGAGCATCACAAGAAAATCCTATGTCCATCAAATACCCAACTCATATATTTGAACACTTTCCAAAAAAAATAAAACTATTACTGTATAGAAATACTCACTGAACTATGTTAAAACACTGATTGAACAAAACATTTCCTAACTATCCTACAAATGAAAGAATAATCTATGAAAAGGATGTTGCAATAATAATGTGAGAAGAAAATAAAAACCTAGATACAATGAATCAGGTGGGGATATAAGAATAAACAATGAAAAAGAGAAATTGTGTTGTCAACTTGTTGAGGCTTTTGATAGAAGAATAAATGATTAGTTTAGAAAAAATAAAAAAGCAAGGATGAGAAGAAAATCTAAACTTAGATACAATGAATCAGTCTGGGACGTCACCAGAGTGGAGGGATCCAAGAGGGGGGAGGGGATGTCATTGGAGGCGAGGGAGATGAGAGGGGATGGGGGAAGGGAGGAGAAGGTCGGGATGTTGAGGCGGAGACCTGGAGGTCAAGGTTGGGAGTAGAGGTAGAGGAGGGGAGGAGATCACCGGGAAGTGGTGGTCAAATGTCCGAGTGGCAGAGATCAAAGAAGGAAGGATTGGACTGGGAGGGGGAGGTCTGTGAGGGGAAAAGAGGACATAGAGGCATATTTCGATGAGGCAGAGGTTGGGGAGGTGAGGGTTCAAGCGTGGGAGCCCGATGGAAAAGGTATGTCGGGAGGAGAAGCCCGATAATTTTAGCAGTGAACCACAGTTTCAATAAAACTATGGACTCAAATAAACTAATTTCCATGGTTTTTTAAAACTATTGAAATATATGTTCAGAAATATGAAATATTTCTAGTTGTGAAATGAGAACATCATCCATGATGTGTTGATGTACTGCTATCCTGGACGACACATTTTCAATTTTCATTAGCACCTTCAAGGATGGTCATAAAACAATTATTATGGTTAAATAATATTTTATTATACATATTATAAGTTATTTAATATTCTTCAACAAGCACATAGACATGATATTTAATATAATTATATAAGTTCATGATGATGGTAAAACCTGCCAAAATAAACTAAATCATTTCCATTAATGTTTTATCTAATGATTAACACACATACAAGAAAAAATTAATTTATGGTACCATTTAAAATTATGTAAACATATAAATACTGTTTATTTCCCCTTCTGTAGTTTTTCTACCATTCTATAAAAAAATACATAATGAACCAATCATGGAAACTATGAAATAAATGCAACTGAAACAATAAAAATAACAAAATATTAATAATGAATGGGGGAGAATATGTTTTATGAATATAATATATGTAATTATAAATATTAATATGGTTCATTAATATATTAATAATACTCTTTTAACAATTATTCAAGATGTTTTAACATTTTTTGATTAAGAAGAACTTGAGTTAATGGAATTCTTAACATAATTTCCATTCATGGGGTTAACCTTCTATATTATTGATTTTTTCGTACTAAGATTATTTTTGAAAATATATTTTATTATATTATGTTTTATTACATTTATTTAAAGTGTAATCACATATTTAATTCTTTTTATCAATTCTCAATTCAAATTTATAATATTTTTAAGTGATTTTTTTTTAAAAACCTCATTTAAATATCTATTTTTACAAAATTCAAATGAAATGATTGTATGCACATATTATTGTTTTATGATAGTGTTCTGCTTATTTGAAATTATTTATGATGAATGGTGTGACCTATATCCCCATCCAATGCATTGGTTATGTTTATGTTCGAGGTCAGACGTATGGTTACTCCTAGTGTAACTGTGATGGTTACACCATAAGGTGGTCGTAAGGGTTACATCATAAGGTAACTGTGAGGGTTACATTGTAAGATTTATATAGGGGTTAAAAATCATAAAATATGAATGAGGGTTAAAATCATAATTAATTACTTCCCCAAGTTTCCATTTTGATATTATTTATGTTTTTATGTATTATGAAAATCCCATGTTTTCAAAAAGTATTTATAAGATGCTTATTGGGAGAGAAGTATGTCTTTATGAAAATGATTTCATGTGTTTATAAGTATTCATTTACTAATGGTTTCTCTCCTTATTTTTATGTCCCTTACTAAGTTTTTTGTTCTTATCCCATGTTTAAAAATAATTTTCATAGTGTTTAAGGATGGGTAAGCAGAAAATAGAATCCAAGATGAATGTTGGGAATAATTTTCATGAAAATATTTCATGTTTTTATTAAAAAAATTATATTATTTAATAAATAAATAGTGTATTTTTATTACCCACTTTGAATTCTTATGGGTTTAAAGGTATGAATTATATCCTAATTTTATAAAAATCTAAACTAAAAAAATATTTGGTAATGTAAATGATTGAATTTTAAAAGAATTAACCATATTATGTAACATTTAAAGACGATTCCTTGTATTTATAATACTTTGAATTATTTTAATTATAATTAGTTGCATTATAAGTAGTTGTAGAAAAATAAAAGTCATTATTTCACTTTTTTATATTGACAAAAAACATTAAATGACTCTTAAATTTCATCAATGTTTTAATAACATCATGGAAACATATCATTATGAAATTATTCATATTAAAAAAATTTATTCTCTTCCATTCCCAATACATTAGAAGCATATAAATTATCCCTCCACCTAAATAATCATCAGAAATTTTCAAATCCATGTTACTATAAGATATTCATTATCATCATAAAACATTGTTTCATATTCACATCTTCTTCTATCAAAATGAATTAAAAATATGGATAGTCTTTTTATAGAATAACTATCTTAGATTCAAGAACCATTTCAATTTTAAAATATATAATTTGTACCTTATTTTAAATAAAAAATACTATCCAAAATGAAGATTATTGACTATATATATTCCACTGAATAACTCATCAAATAAATTATAAGGAATCAAAAATTAAAATAAAACTCATTATTATCCTCATGCCTCAAATTCTGAATAAGTTGTACTTGAATATTACATTCTCTTATCAATATGATATAATTACCTAATACAATATTAATAACATAACATTAAAACATATCTCACCAATATTCAAAATCATCTCCATCAAATATATTTTATATATTCAAATTTTAGTTCTCTAAGGATTCTGCGTAAAGAGTACCTATTATGGAAAATATCTAGTCCACTATATATTAGTAAAAACAAAAAGAGACTTCCTCTCAAACCAAATGATTCCCAACTAAGTTAGATTCCATGGGGGTTAATTAAATTTTTTAAAAACATTAAATTTTCTACCACTATAGTAAGTAAGTAGTTTAGAAAATATAATTTCATAACTAAGAAAGTAATAAAAGTTAATTAATGTGGTGGAAAATAAAAAAAATAAAATGTTAATACATAACATATGTAAATCAGCCAAATGAAAAAATAAAAAAAAATAGAATGAAACTTTTCATTACAGTTATATATGGAAAACCATAAAATCCTATACTTTTTTTATTAAATTATATACCAGTTTTAACAACTATAAATATTCCATTTTAATATTATGTAAGACAAGGATAAATACCCTGGTCTAAATAAACAATGCTCTAAAAAATTCAAAATTACTTGATTTAAAAGTAAAAAAGAAAAATTATTATGATTTCACTTCTTATATATGGCCCCAGCATTAAACATTACATAATCATGAGTTATTTCTAGAATTCAACATTGAGGATATTTTTTGGTTTATAGTTTTATAGAATTAGGCCAAAACTATTACATTATATCTCAAATATTTCAAAGTAGAAACTTCTACTCAAACCAATTTTTTTTCAGCAATAAAACTTATTATATAAAACATTAATTCCTTTATTTATTGAAATATTCTTGAATTGTTCCTTTCTCTTACCCTTAATTATACTCAATGAAATACATTTCAAAAACATGTGATTGCATAAAAATCTTAGTAAGGGTTATAAAATAATAAAAGAAAATATTAGTCTCTCAATAGATACAATCAATGAAATCATAATTTTAACTTAGAAAACATATTCTATTTAACATACCTCATGAAATAATAATAGTTATGAATAACATATAGAAATCATAAATCATAATGGTAACTTGTGACATCCATAACATACCAACATTGTAGCTTTCATTGCAATATATGGAGTTAAGTGTGGAATACCCATCACGGTATATTCCCTAAATCTCTTAGAAGAAACATAAATGTTTACCTCCATCATGTTACCCAATGCACTAGAGAGATATCTCGGGATCAACCCCCCTTGGTTTATCACAGAACCAAACATATGCGTAAAAAATTCCCAAGAACCATAACATATTCATGACATGTAAAAAAAGCATAAAGACAATATAACATTTCCACATTGCATTAACAATATATAATTTCAAGATATTAACCTAATAAATGCATTATAAAAACCATTTTTAATACAAAAATACCTAAAAATGGTATATGGTATTTATTTTCCTTTTAAAAACATTTTAACTGGTTAAGAAATTAAAATATCAAATAATGCTCGTGGAGGCAAAATGGTCACTGTCGTCATGTACATTAAAAACAAACATTATTTTTGTTATTTACTAAAACAATTCATAGAACAAAATTTCCATTTGAATTAAATTAAAAGTAAAATGGGTTTATACATGATATAAAATAAATTCATGTATAAATCAAAATATTCCTCAAGGAAATGAGATTTAGACAAAGTCTCTTACATTGAGTTTGACTCGTCACGTATGTTTCTTTTTTATCCTGGATAATAAACATAAGTTAATTTCTACTTGATTGATAACATTTTTCATGTTTATTATTCATTTTATATCACTTATTACCACGTTATAAACATTACATAATTATTTAAGTTAATATCTATCGTTTTGTCGATATTTGGTACTTTAGTCAAAAATGAACTTGTTATAGTTAAAAATTGCCCATGGGGTCAAAATTTCATTATATCTAGAATGATATTAATGATTTAAATATCATATATATATAGTATATATATTTATTGATAATATTACATAAAATTTGGAGATAAGAAATGAAATGTACCATTCGTGGAGAAGGTATGTTGTACGTATGCATGAACGCTACTTTTATTTCTCTTTTATATTTAATGGAATGAAAACTAAATGATACATAGTTGTATTATAATTCACTTATAATATCATATTTTATATATGTAACATAATTTCATTGAATTCATCTTTTATAAGTTCTCTGTATGGAATAAACTATTCATATAACTTTTAGGGGGCGGTAGTCCCCACTTCCTCAAATGAAATTATTATTTTTACACATTATGGAACTTATAAAGGTATGATTTAAATAAAAACAAAATCATAGATAAAGTATAAATATAATATATATTGAGGATTTTTTTTGTTATTTAACAAAATAATAATAGTATAATAGGGAGTGATGATGTCAAATAATGGAAAAGAACTTTAGAGAAGACGCTACCTCTTAAAACGTGCAACTCCCCTTGATTTGGGACAAAAATATTTATTTAATTGCCATATGCATAAGGTAAAGCTTCTAGAAGGAAGAGAGGGATGTTTGGATCTTATTTTGGTATATTTTGTATGAGACAAGGGGCTTGAGAGATTTGGTTCAATGGGTAGGGGTGATGCCCTATTATAAGAGGGAGGATGGGCACTTTAGGAACGTTTTGAAGTATTATTTTATTATAAAATTTCTTTCGGTTTCAAATGGTCCTAAATTCATTTCTGTAAAATATAAGTTTCTTTTTCATCAAAAAATTCTCAACCAATAGGTTTTAGACAAGTCTATGTCAAAAACTAAACCTTATCTTTTGGCTTTAACCATTAGTTAACTAATTTTACTCTTACCATGTCTTCTTGTATATTCATACTATATGGTTAATATAGTTACTATAAATTTCCAATCATACTTGAAGTGGTTCATTAATGACATTTTAAACATTATCTAATTAATTTGGAAAAATATTATATTTTTAGGAGTAATATATTATTTAATAAAATTGTATTTGTTTTAAAACCTCATTTTTGTCAATTTTTATACTATTCATATCATGAATTTTTAAAAATCCATAAAAACATGATTATTTCAAAAAAAATTAATTAATTTAATGATATAATGTCATAATCATCAATAGAATTTTTTATGGCCTAATTTAGTTTAAAATAAATTTATTGTAATATATATAATCTCATTTATTAAAATCGTTCATTAATTAGGTAAACACTACATCATCATTATGTCATAAATATATTTATTTATATGATGTCTAAAAATTATAAATAAAATATCCTAATATTTAAAATCTTTTTAGATTTATAATTATTATTTATAGTCGAAATAAACACTTATATAACCCCATATAAATTTTTTTTTACAAAAACATGCTTTTTTATGTTACATTTTTCGTTATATTAAATTAATTCTTATAAAATGTCATTTTCACATCAAAGTGGAACTATGGGGTCCCAAAATAGACTCAAGGATTTCCGTGGTTGTAAATATTTCCTTAAATAGTATTATGACACCTGTTAGGATGGTTTAATATTATTATAATATTATTTTTTACCCTTATTTACTAGATTTACCCTTTAACCATGGTAAATAAAATAATTATGAAAGTTACTATTAATACTGTCTAAAAATAAATGGTACCTATTTAGAAACTTTTTAACTATTTATTCCAAATATCAAAACCATTTTTCCAAATTCAAAACAAATAAGTTGAAGAAAATAATTTAAAATTAATTTCTGTTGTCAAAACAAAAAAAACATGTTTTTAAGAAGTAAAAGCTATCAAAAGATTGACACATGTTTGTATCCAATTTCAAATTCAAATTTCATAAAATGAACAAAATTTTATTAGATGATAAAAATATAATCTAATTAAACTTTAAAACAAATTACAATTACAATTTATCTATATAAATAAATTAGATGAAAAGGCAGTTTTGACTTAAAATGGGGTATTTTTCACTATTCATTAAAAAATGATCTTTATCAAAAAATTGCCAAAAATTTATACAAAGTAAATTTTTATGTCCCTATTCTATAAAAATGTTAATTTTGACATATAAAACATATAAAATCGATAAAAAATAGAATTAAATATCATTCTCCATCAAAAGGTGGTAAGCTGGCTTTTTAAAAATATTAGAGTATTTCATGCTCAAAATTAGATTCATTCTTATTTTAATCCTATAAAATTTATTGGATAAATGTAAAGAGATTTAAAAAAATTTATAATCATATTCTAGTTTATTCTGTTCATTCCCACCAATACAAAGGTTAGGTGCTAACTACTATTTAAAATAATAGAATTATTATATTATTTTTCTGTATAACTCAAAGTTGAGTGCAACGTAAGATTTCAAAGAAAATCATTGTTGTGTGTTGAGTATGCTATAGAAAAAAGAATCCCCTTTAATTTAAAAATAATATCTTATTCAAAAATATTTATTTAAATGAAAACTTATTAATCTATAAATACCTTGGTTGTTACATTCTACCCCCATTTTTGGAATTGCATCCCCTCAATTCTATACACTTATCAAATAAGTGGGGGGTATTTATCCCTCGTATAATTATAGATTCCCATGTTACCTCTTCAAACATATGGGTTTTCCAAAAAACCTTTACCTGATAAATTACTTTATTCCTCAACACTTTCTCTCTCGCTCAAGAATCTGGACTGGTTGTTCCTTATAAGAAAGATTCTCTTCCAACCAAACTACCTTTGGACTCAAAACATGATATGGATACAACATATACATTCTCAACATTGAAACATGAAAATCATTGTGTACCTGGGATAAACATAAAGGTAAATCCACTCTGTAAGAAAATAATCCAACTTTCTCGAGGATTTCATATGGTCTAATTAACCTCGAACTCAGATTTCCCTTCTTAACAAAATGCATCGCACTTTTTTATGGAGAAAAATTGAGAAAGACATGATCACCAACCCTGAAAGAAATATCCTTCCTCCTATTATCAGCAAAACCTTTCTTCCTACTCTGAGCTGTTATCATGTTCTTCTAAATCAACTAAACTTTTTCTACCATCTATTTTACCTATTCTAGTCCCATGAACTTCCTTTCACCTACGTCATCCCAAATATCTATAGTTTGACATTCATTTCCATATAATGCCTCAAATAGTATCATCTATATACTAGAATGAAAACTATTATTATAAGAAAATTCAACCAAAGAAATATTTTGGTCCCAAATTCCTTGGTAATCCATTGAATAAGTGTGTATCATATCTTTCAAGGTCTGAATTGTTTATATTGACATCTCATTTCATTGAGGATGAAAACATATACTAAAATTTATTTTAGTACCCAACAACTTCTAAAGGCCCTTTAAAAAGTTAAAAATGAACTTGGGATCACGATCAGATACAATGTATAGGAGAGCTCCATGTAACCTAACTATCTCTTTAATATACAATAGAAAAAGTTTATCTAGAGACAAAGTGTGTTGAATATGAAGAAAATGAGTAGATTTAGTCAATGAATCAAGAATAACCCAAATTCCATTATTACCTCAAGAATTAATTGGTAATACCACTAAAAAATCCATGGACACATTTTATCATTTCCACATTGGAATTGGAAATGGCTAATGCATCCCTCTCGGTAACTTCTATTCTTCTTTAAATTATTGACAAGTTAAAAATTTCACAGTAAAGTCAGAAATTTCGCTTTTCATTACATCCCACAAGTAATACTCCTGAAGATATAAGTATATTTTAGTATTTCCAAGTTGAAATGAAAACAGAGAACTATGAGCTTCAAATAAAAATTCTTTCTTTAATTGTGAATCACAAGGGACACATAACCTCTTAACAAACCTCAAAACATAATTTTTATCAATGTTAAATTTTGGTAACTTACCTTTATGAACAAATTCTCTATTGTTATACAACTCACTATCTTCTTTCTGCACTTTCTTAATTATGTATGCCTGAGATGATTTCACTACCACATGAAACAAAACAGAAGAGTTACCTACACCAACAACTTCCAATCCAAAATTCATCAAATCAAAAACCAAAGGATCTTTTTTCAAATGTATCATGGTTAATGTAGAATTACTCTTTCTACTCAAAGCATTAGCCACCTTATTTTATTTTCCTAGATGGTAATGGATCATGAAATAGTAATCCTTGTTTAATTCTAGCCATATCATTTGTCTCGTTTTTAATTCTTTCTGAGTGAATATATACTTATATCCTTTGTGGTCAGTATATATTCCATACTTTACGCCATACAAATAATTCATCCAAATTTTTAATGCAAAACAACAGAAACTAATTCCATATCTTGTGTAGAGTAATTCAAATAATAATATTTCAACTGATTTGAGGCATAAGTAATTACCTGATCGTTATTCATAAGGACACAACCAATTTCTTTCAACAAAGCATCACTATCGATAACAAATTCATCATTTCTGGAAGGTTGGGCCAAAACTGGAGCATTCACCAATCTTTTTTTCAATTCTTGAAAATATCCATCCCATTATTTTTTTCTCGATGATCTTAAAATATTTTCGAGTTAACTAAGATAGTGGGATAGATAACTGTGAAAAAATTTCGACAAGCATCCTGTAATAACCTACTAAACCAAGATAAGTGTCATGAACTTAATATGTTCGCCTTCAAAACCAGTGCCAAATCTAACCTATGACAAGGCCTGTAGGGAGTTCCCTATCCCCATGGTCTAGAACAAGTTCTTGGGTATAATTTAGTTTGGTTTGGGAACAATTTACCTGAATATGGATCCATAAAACATAAAAAAAACATTGATAAACTAAATATATAAAATTCATATCAAATAAGGTTTATATAAAATCCAGAATAGAACACATAAGTTGAAACACAATACAATAGGTACAATGTAATTTCCCTGATTTTTTTCCTTGAATTATTTTCATATTATATAGGATTTATTTTGATTCCGGTCTTTGAGATGGGGCGCAGTTCCGAGGCCCGGTGAGCCCATAAAAAATGTTTGAATTTAATTAAATAATTAAATTTCGTGTGCATATAGTTATCCTGAAAAAGTGTAATAACACCTGAACAAGTGCTCAGATTATAATTCTAAGGTCACCATTGCATTCAGAACAGTGATTTTACCTTAGGCGAGGCCTAACATCAGCCAGCATAGGTCGGTGGTGAAATCTAGTTTTTGGTCGTAATTGTAATAAAATATTTTTTTAAAAAAATTATTAAATCCTTGCTGCAGTGAAATATTTTAAATTTTTAAATAGAGATTTCACAGGGGATCAAGGTTACAAATCTCATAACCCTGAAATTCTCTTGGAGGCTCTGGAAAAGCTCTGGAGAAAACCCACCAACACGGCAATGAAGTTCTTGACAAATTTCACCGGTGACGACGATGTGGTGCCCAGATCTTTTCCAACGAATGCCGTGAATCAAGGTAAGATGTTTGGTTTTGGTTTCCTTCCCCGTTCTTGATTCCTACGACGAACTTGGACTAATCCACAAACAGATTAGCCCACATATCAATCATATTTTCATGATGGTCTTTTGCAAGTATTTTGTGGATTTGATTATTGGAGTAATTTTTTGTTTTGTTCAACCTTCTAATGGTGATGAACCAGGATCTTCATGAACATTGATCGAGGTTCATCCCTCTTGATTATTGTTATTTTCTTCCCTGATTTCTACGCGTTCTTCATGTGTGTTCTATGCGTTCTTGGAGGAAATCGATCATTGCGCATTCATTTGTTGGTGCAATGATCCAAGATTGTAGATCCAACCTCAGGAGGATGGTCCGGAACTACAACGACAATTCTGGAAGACAATTCAGAGCGGATAGAGAGATATGTATTTTTGGGCGTTTTCTTTCAGATGAATCAATGCTTGTTTTCCAAGCCGATTGAAGGTCCAAAACACCCAGATTTGGAGTTAGGATGATGAAACGAACTAGAATCTTGAGTTTCGCAGCAAATGGATGACAGAATCGAGGTCCGGAGATTAGGTCAAGGCGCATGGAGGAAGACAATGGTTCTGGAAATCCAGAGTGTATGGTGTGTAGTATGGGCTACATAGTGTGTGTTCATCGGCGGACTACCGGGCGTGTACTCCGAGAGTACACAGACAGGGGTTGGGTACACGGCCAAGGACATGGCATGTGTACCCTTCCCCAGCCAAACCCAGCCAGATACACGGGATACCCCGTGTACTAGTACACGGGCATGCGACACAGACGGACACCGTGTACGGGCAGGGTACACGAATGTTTCCCTATTGATAGGACACGGCATGTGCTTAGACCTACACAATGTGAATATGCTTTCCTACATGACTTCGATTACAGACATCAGCTGTTTACACGGGTAGTACTCGGAGTCAGGGAACATGGCGTGTGATACTTCTACACGATGTGTAGTGGATTTTTACACAGCTTGGACGAATGACATGGGCCGTTTACACGGGTAGTACCTGGGGTCAAGGAACACAACGTGTAACCATAATACACGTCGTGTAACCTATTTTACATGGATTAATCCAGTTTCCTTCAGTTACTTGGACTAGTTTCCTTAGGGTCTGTCCCCTAGGTATTTCTCCTGAAGGTTTCTTGTATCATTTCCTACATACAGGAGTATGATCCCTTCAGCAGGACTTCGTAAATATTGTTTTTGAAATCCCCTCTGTGAGACTTATATCTGGATCCTATATACATTCCTGGAACCCTAGGTAGAGTTCTTGGTATCGACGTGACCAACTTTACCCGGGCACCGATCCTCTGCTTAGCGAATTACTTAAGTCTGAGTTGTTGGAATAACCTCATATATATTGGTTGTGATCCTCATCTGAACATCATATTCCCATGTACTTGTGGAGTGTGTTCTCTCGAAACGATTACTTCATATCTCTCTCTTCAGACCAAGGAGTGTGTTCTCCTTGTTACGTGATTAGTGGAATCTTCAAGCTGGATCATAGTGGTGGTTTCGCAATGGTATTTTGTGTATGAGTATATCTTGATATTCTTGTTATATTTCCCCTAGATATATATTGTGTAGAGCTTACTGTATCATTCCTTTGTGGTATTTTCCTTTATTGTATTACTTTGTGGTTTTGGGGTGTTATACTGGGTATTGGTATACTCACCCATGCACAGGCTTTTCCCGCACATGTCGTGTCTTGTGGAGACGATTGAGTCTTTGACAAGATTCTAGGTGGACCAAGACCGGATGGTGCTTTGTGAGATCAGATAGGCTGATGTGTGTTCCTACAGCTACGGATTGCAATCCCAGTACCTTTCTTCATAGGTTGGACTTTGTTGCAGACTCTTTTTTGGTGGGCTTCTACTTTTGGACCAAGGTTGTACATTACTACCCTTTACCTTCCTCTCGTACTCTACTGGTTGGGTTTTTTAGTGTAAGTATGAATTTCCATTTTTAGTAGTTTTTAATTTTTAGTTTTGAATGGGGCTTAGAGATGTGTGTGTGTGTGTGTGTGTACAGGTTTATAGGCAATGCCTCTCATGCTAGTGACATGCCTACTCGGTGCTAGTCACCAGCCCCTGGACTATTGGAGGCGGGCTTGGGGAGTTACGGCTCGGTCCCCACTGGGATGGGTCGTGATAGAGTGGTGTCAGAGGTGGTCAGTTCTACCTTAGGACCGAGAGTCTATGAGTAGGTTTGGGCAACAGTGTTACGTGTTTTGAGTTTGGATTTCAGGCCAGCGACCTCAGTGTTATTGTGGGCGGCCGACGTATCCAAACGCCAGGACTCTGATAACTTACTTTTCGACTCGAAACATGAGAACACTAGTTGCAGGGGTAAAATAATGGTACATAAATCATATAGGAATGGGTTGTGGTTTCCATGTCCTTCTTTAGTCATCTCTCCAGATATACTCACTGACTGAGATACATATTGTTTCTTCACAGGATGCCACTACGACACGCACCAGCTAGGATCCAGTAGCTCGATCACAAGGATAACCCCCTTTGTGATGAAGCTTCTATACAGGGACCAGATCCCCCAGTTTTACCTTCAGGTGGTGTGTCAGTTATTCCACCACCTATGGAGCAGTATTTAGTGCCTGTTGTACTAGTGGATGAGGAGCACAAGATGAGAGCACTCCATGAGTTTCAGAGACAGAGACCCCTCAGGTTTCGAGGCAATCCTGACCCTCAGGCAGCAGAGGACTGGCTAGAGGTAGTGACCAGAGTCTTTAGTTTGGTCAGGACACCAGAAGACAAGATGGTGATCCTAGCAGCGAGCCTTCTGTAGGGCTCGACAAGACGATAGTGGAGTTTGGTTATCCAGACCCACGACGAGGTGACTCTTGCGTGGTTAGAGTTTTATAATCTCTTCAGATATGAGTTTTCACCGGTTACCCTGAGAGAAGTACGTATACAGGAGCTTCTTCAGCTTCAACAGGCGACCATGAAGGTGGCTGACTATTCATCGAGGTTTACTGACCTCTCATGGTACTCGATGGATATGGTCAGGGATCAGTACCTCAGATCTCATACATTTGAGCGATGATTGTGCAGAGACATCTGAGCTAGCATCATCCCTATGAGCATTCCTACTTATGCTGGGGTGCTCGAGCGGGCTTTGGTGGTCGAGAGTTTCTTGGAAGAGCTGAGACATCTGTCAGTTGTCAGTGGTGAGTGAGCTGAAGCAGAGACCTCAGCAGTAGGGAGCCGGCGTCAGGGACCCAGGCATGGGAGAGGTTTCCAGAAGATATCCCAGGATAGGAGATCTGTCGTATAGGGTTTGCAGGGCGCATCCATCCAGCCTCAAGAGAGGCGATGTTACTCATACGATGGAAGGCGGCATCTCGTCCGAGATTGTCGGACCCACCGTACTACTGACACGGGAGCAGTGGATGGACCACCGAGGTAGAGGCAACGTGTGGAGCAGAAAGATCTACGGGGTGATGGACATGGTAGAGGAGCTGGGAGAGAAGGTGGAGGTGGTCGACGTTTAGACCTTTTGCCACCACCACCCCCGAGAGGTCCACCCCTGGCTCAGGGAGCTGGTGGATAGAGGTAGGGACAGCTGCAGGCAGTAGAGGCTTATGACCCAGGTACTCCCGGAATGATTAGAGGTACAATCTATGTCTTTTCTACTTTGGTTGTCGTACTGATAGACACAGGTGCTAGTCATTCTTTTCTGGATACTTATCTTGTTCGAGAAATTTAGATTCTAGTAGAGTCGTTGAATCGACCCTTATGCTTAGAAACACCAACTGGAGAAGATTTAAGGATCACACACCTTTGCGGACAGTGTGACCAGACCCTTGGAGGTGAGAGTTTCGTTTCAAACCTCTTGGTGGTAGCGTCGAGGCCCTATGATGTCATTCTTGGTATGGATTGGCTATCCATAGTTCATGCCCATATTGACTATTTTAGGAGAAGGGTGTGGTGTGTCCGCAGTGATGGAACGAGGTTCTCCTTCTTCGGTGAAAAGGATACACAGGCAGCACATGATGGACTCGTGCATAGGAGGGCACAACCGATTTCACATCAGTTGTATAGCCTAGCCCTTAGCACAACAGATGTTACGAGTTTCCAGTTTCCAGCAGTAGTGGCTGAGTATGAGGATGTCTTTCCAGAGGATGTCCCCAGACTCTCTCCTTTATGGGAGATAGATTTCTACATTGAGTTGCAACCTGGGACAACACTGATATCAGCATCAGCATATCGGATGGATCCTGCAGAGCTTTGTGATCTGAGAGTGCAGCTAGAAGTCTTATAGAGGAAGGGCTTCATGAGACCCAGTGTTTCACCCTGGGTGGCCCCAGTGTTATTTACCAAGAAGGGATATAGGAGATTGAGGCTGTGTGTGGATTACTGGTTGTTGAATCAAGTGACCGTGGAGAACTGCTATCCACTATCGAGGATCAATGACCTATTCAACTAGTTAAGAGGGGTACGATGGTTCTCGAAGGTTGATCTACGATCAGGCTATCACCATTTGCGAGTACGGGATGAGGATATACCGAATATGGATTTCAGATGTCTCTACGGTCACTATGATTACTTGGTGATGTCCTTCGATGTGACGATCTCCCCGGTAGTGTTTATGGGACTCATGAACCAGATCTTTCAGCCCTATCTAGATCGGATCATGGTGGTATTCAATGATGATATCCTTGTGTACTCTACGTCTGAGGAGGAGCACATGAGGCACCTAAGGATGGTTCTGGACACACTCCGAGAGCACCAGTTTTACAGGAAACTCTCAAAGTGTCAGTTCTAGATACAAGAGGTCCACTTTCTGGGACACGTAATCTCAGCAGATGGTGTAGCAATGGACCCAGCCAAGGTAGAGACAATGCTAGCATGGAAGCCACCCCGGAACGTGATAGAGGTGCATATTTTCCTTGGATTGGCAGGCTACTATTAGAGATTCATTCTCGATTTCTCCAGAATTTCAGAACCCATGACATCTTTGACCTAAAATGGGCAGCCTTTTGTGTGGACCGAGAGATGCTAGTAGGCTTTTCAGCATTTGAGACAGAGTCTGACAAGTGACCCTATCTTGAGACTACCAGAAGAGGGTGTCAGGTATGTGGTGTTCTATGACGCATTAGGAACTGGGCATGTTTGTGTCTTGATGCAGAGGCAAGAAGTGATTTCATATGGCTCACATCAGTTGAGGTCACACGAGAAGAACTACGCGATCCATGATCATGGGTTGGCAGTGGTAGTCTTTGCATTGAAGATGTTGACGCACTACCTGATGGGTGATCAGTTTACCATCTACTCTGATCACAAGAGTCTCAGATATATCTTTTCTCATAAGAATCTGAATTTGAGACAGAGGTGATGGCTTGAGTTCCTCCAGGATTATGAATTTGAGATCATTTATACTCTTGGGAAGGGGAACATGGTGGAAGATGCTCTTAGTAGGAAATCCAGTTTGAAGTTTCTGGATGGGAAGATGAGGCAATTGGCCTCTTTACAGTTATCCTTCTTGAATAGAGATGGGGTAGATTTCCTTCATTCGATGGTTGTTACCCCTCCCCTTTTACAGCAAGTTAGGGAAGCATATCTCGGGGATGCTAGTTGTGAGACTCTGCGTGCTGAGATATCCACAGGTGATGCTGTCAATGTATATTCAAAAGGTGTGGAGAATGTTGTTCTTTTCCGAGGGTGCACAGTATTACCAGTGGCATTGCAGGAGGAGGTTCTGAGGGAGTTCCATACATCTCCTTTGGAGGTGAATCCAAGCGTGGAAAAGATATACCAAGACGTATGATGTTAGTTATGGTGGCCAGGAATGAAGAAGAGTGTGGCAGAGTGTGTTTCTTGATTCCTTTCTTGTCAGCAAGTAAGGGCTATGCACCAGGTGCCAGCACGGTTGACTCAGCTTCTTGAGGTGCCAGAGTAGAAGTGGTACGGGATATCCATGGACTTCATGACAGGTTTACCATGTACGTCCGGGGGACACAATGCCATCTGGGTGATCATTGATCGACTCACCAAGTCTACCCACTTCCTAGCCATATGGGAGCAGAGTTCATTAGAGAGCTTGGGATGCCTCTACGTGTCGGAGATAGTTCGGCATCATGGAGTGATATCCATGATCATCTCAGATCGTGATGCTTGTTACACATCCTGGTTGTGGAAGGGATTGTAGAAAGCCTTTGGGACTCAGTTACGCTTGAGCACAACATTTCATCCTCACACTGATGGTCAGACGGAACGGACCATCCAGGTTCTGGAGGATATGCTATGAGCTTGCATACTTGACTTCGGTCATAGCTGGGAGTATCACCTATAACTGGTGTAATTTTCTTATAACAACAGTTATCATTCCACTATTGGTATGGCACTATTCGAGGCTTTGTACGGGCGACCTTGAAGGTCACCACATTTTTGGACTGACCCAAGAGAGTCAGCACTCATGGGACCAAAGATGGTGCGAGCTACTACAGAGAAGGTGAAGGTCATCCAGGAGTGGATGAAGAATGCATAGAGTCGGCAGAAGTCTTATGCTGATAAGAGATGGAGGCCCTTTGAGTTCGAGGAGGTAGACTATGTGTTCTTTAGGGTCTCACCTCGATGGGGATTGTGGAGATTTGGCCGAGGCGACAAGATATCTCTGAGCTTCATCCACCCTTTTCAGATTTTGAGTAGAGTTGCTGAGGTAGCGTACCGCTTGGCTCTACCTCCTCAGATAGACAAGGTACAAAACGTCTTCCATGTGTTGTAGCTGCAGAGGTACATGCATGATCCATCGCACGTTATCGACTGGGGTGAGCTGGACATCAATGATGGAGTGACCTTTGCTAATTAACCAGTGGAGATCGAGGATCGGCATGAGAATATCCTTCGTGGGAAAGTTATTTCAGTGGTGTGTGTCAGGTGGCAGCACAAGAATCTCTAGGAGAGCACGTGGGAGCGGGAGGCTCAAATTCGTGTGCAGTGCCCACATCTTTTTTAGTAGCCTCTGTTTTGGATTTTTGATGATGTAAATCCCTAAGGTCGGTGTGATGAAATGTGCTGGATTTTTTCCCTTTATTATTTTAATATTATATGGGAATTATTTCGAGACCAGGCTTTGAGACAGCACGCAGTTCCGAGGCCCGGTGAGCCCGGAACAAATGTTCGTATTTAATTAAATAATAACATTTCGTGCATGTGTGGTTTTCCTGAAAAAGTTGAATAACACCTGAACAGGTACTCTGATTAGAAATCTAAGGGCACCGTTGCATTCAGAATAGTGATTTTACCTTAGGGGAGTCCTAACAACAGCCGGCGCAGGTCGGTGGTGTAATCTAGTTTTTGGACATAACTGTAATAAAATATTTTATAAAAATATTTTATTAAATCCTTTCTGTAGTGAAATATTTTAACTTTTTAAATAGATATTTTTTAGGGGATCCGGGTTACAAATCTCATAACCCTGAATTTCCCCTGGAGGCTCTCGAAAATCTCTGGAGAAACCCCCCCAATGCGGCGATGACGTTCCTGAAGAATTTCACCAGAGACGACGACGCAAGGACCATATATTCACCAACGAACGTCGCAAATCCTGGTAGGATTTTTGGTTTTGGTTTCCTTCCTCGTTCTTGATTCCTAAAACGAACGCGGACTAATCCATGAACAGATTAGCCCGCGGATCAATCGTATTTGCGAGATAGGATTTTGTAGGGATTTGGGGGATTTGATTCTTTGAGTAAATTTTGGTTTCGTTCAACCTTCTAACAGTGATGAACCAAGATCGACATGAACATAGATCGAGGATTGTCCCTATCGATTATTGTGCTTTTCTTCCCCAATTTCAACGGGTTCTTCGTGTGCGTTCTATGCGTTCTTGGAGGAAATCGATCATTGCACATTTGTTTGTTAGAACAATGATCCGAAATTTTTTATCCAACCACGGGAGGATGGTCCAGAGCAGCAACGACGATTTCGGTGGACGATTCGGAGCAGATCGAGAGATATGAGTTTTTGGGTGTTTTCTTTCAGATGAATCAACGCCTGTTTTCCAAGCCGATTGAAGTTATGAAACCCCCTGATTTGGTGTTCGGATGATGTAACGAACCAGCATCTTGAGTTTCACATAAAACAGACGATAGAATCGAGGTCCGGAGATTCGACTGAGGCGTGAGGTGGAAGATAGCAGTTCTGGAAATCCCGACTACATGGCATGTAGTATGGGCTACACGGCATGTGTTCGTCAGCGAACTACCTGGAGTGTACTCTGAGAGTACACAGACATGGGTTAGGTAAACGGCCAAGGACACGGCGTGTGTACCCTTCCCCGGCCAGACCCGACCAGATACACGGGATACCCCGTGTACTCGTACACGGGCAGGCAACACGGATGGACACCGTGTACGGGCATACGGCCAGGGTACATGGATGTTTTCCCATTGAAAGGACACGACATGTGCTTATACCTACACACCGTGTATATGCTTTCCTACACGACTTCGATTCCGAACACGGGCCATTTACACAGGTAGTACCCGGAGTCAGGGAACACGACGTGTGATCCTTGTACATGCCATGTAGTGGAGTTTTACACAGCTTGGACGAATGACACGGTCCATTTAGATGGGCAGTACCCGGGGTCAAGGAACACTGAGTGTAACCATACTACACGCTCTGTAACCTATTTTACACGGCTTGAGCCAGTTTCCTTATGTGACATGGACTAGTTTCTTTAGGGTTGGTCCCCTAGGTCTTTCTCTTGGAAGTTTCCAGTATCATTTCCTACATACAGGAGTATGATCCCTTAAGCAGGACTTCCTGAATAGATTTTTTGTAATCCCCTATGGGAGACTTAGAGCCAGATCCTCTATTTATTCCTGGAACCCTAGGTAGAGTTCTTTTTATCGACATAACCAACTTTACCTGGGTGTCAATCCTCTGCTTAGAGGATTAGTTCAGACTGAGTTGTTGGAATCACCCCATAGCTATTGGTTGTGTTCCTCATCTGAACATAGTATTCTCAAGTAATTGTGGAGTGTGTTCTCTCGGAATGATTACTTTGTATCTCTCTCTTCAGACCAAGGAGTGTGTTCCCCTTGTTACATGCTTAGTAGAATCTTTAAGCTAGATCTCAGTGGTGGTTTTGCGATGGTCGTTTGTGTATGAGTATATCTAGATATTCTTGTTATATGTTCTATATATATATACTATGTAGAGATGAATGTATCATTCCTTTATGGTATTTTCCCATGTTGTATTTTTTTGTGGTTTTGGGGTGTCCTACTGGGTATTGTTATAATCACCCATGCAAGGTTTTTTCCGCACGTGTCGTGTCTTGTGAAGATGAGTGAGCCTTTGATAGGATTATAGGCGGACCAGGACTGGATGGTGCTCGGTGAGATCAGATAGGCTGAGTTTTGTTCCTACTGCTACAGATTGCAGTCCTAGTACCTTTCTTTACAGATTGGACTTTGTTGCAAACTCTCTTTTGGTGGGCTTGTACATTTGGCCCAGGGTTTTACATTACTACCCTTTACCATCCTTCCGTACTTTGTTGGTTGGGTTTTTTTAGTGTATGCATGCATTTCCATTTTTAGTAGTATTTACTTTTCATTTTTGAGTGGGGCTTGGAGATTTGTGTGTGTGTATACTGTTTTATAGGCAATTCCTCCCTTGCTAGGGACATGCCTACTCGGTGCTAGTCACCAACCTCAGGCCTATTGGAGGCGGGCTTGTGGAGTTACGCCTCAGGCCCCACTGGGATGAGTTGTGACATCCAACACAAAATGAAACATTAGAAAAACATCCCCAAGTACTCCACAAGATAAGGGGTCATCACCCACAAGTCGTCTCCACAACTCTGCACCAAGGATGGGAACTAACACCCTGAACCGCCATCACACAATGCCTTACCATTACCCGTTTAAAACATGACCAAGTATAATTAAACCCATGTGGTGTAAGTATGGTTTTATCCTAATTCCAATAGCATTCCACTCATATGTTCCAAAGAGTATTCAATACATGGTGAAAAAGCATGTAGTTTTAATATGTTAGGAAAAGCAGTGATAAATTCCATGAAATGAAACTTTCAATTGTAAACATTTTTCAAGAGAAAAACTTTAGAAAATTAACACATTTTAATAAGACATGTTAGATACTATAATTTACATCCAAAAACAATAATAAATGTTAAAATACCACAAATCCAATGAGAACCAACACCAGGAACACCCCAAGGCACTAGATAGTCTCAGGCCCCATGTACATCGTACCTCATGGTAAAATATCCATGTACCACATCCTTTCCCATGCATGATCCAATTGTAGGGAACATACCCATAACATATTGGTCCCCAAAAATCATTCATATAGTTTATTTAGAGTTTTTGTTATCCATTTTCTCTATGAAACAGGGATAAACCCCATTCGGATCACTAGTCGTACTAGTAGATGTCCTCTAACCGAGGTACTCGGGATTCCCCCCTTTGTTCTCAAACAATTTAAATAATCCACAATCAAAACCTATCATATAAAAACACTAATACCAGTCACATACAACCAATACATTAGCTATACACACTTTATAACACTTAAAACACACAATAAAACATTTTTATTTTCAATAAAACAACTTCAAAAAAGAAAATAATGTCTTGCACACAAAAATCCCTTTAAAACCCCAATTGGAACACCATGTGCTTACTTAAATTCACCAAAAAGAATTTTAAGCACCCAAAACATTTTTATAAACCCATTACATGAGTTATAAAACAACCCCAATAGTCATCACATAAAATAGCCATGTAAAACACCCGATTTTGTACCAAATTGGTACCCCAAAAACCATTTACTTAGAAAACGTCAGCAAAACCAAATTTTGAAGCAACAACAAAGGGTATAAACATCCAAAACATGGTTTTCATCCGAAGTAAATCTCAATAAAATCAACTAATTAGTTAATGGGAATCCCCATACGAACCAATAAATGATTTCTATGAAAACCCCCTAATTTCACAAAAAAATGGCACACAAAACTAATTTGATTTATAAATACCAATAAAAAATTTTTTGCACCAATAATCAGATGAGATAAACATGAAAATGTTATAAATACAGCAATATAAGACACAAAGATTGCATACCCAATAGATTCACCTACCAAAATTGTTAATTTCCTTGAATATTTTTGTGAAAATCTAACTACACCACCGTCGCACCATAAGGGTTCAAAACCAACCTAAACCCCTATAATTAGACCATGAAAATAAAAGAAAAAAACCATAGGTATGAAGCCCTCTTTTCTGGAGAATATAAACCTCAAATATAGGGGAAGAAACCCTAATTAATGGAGAGAAATCAAGGATAGAATCACTTACACGGAGAGAACTTGAAGTTTCCCAATTAGAAACCCATTCAAAAATGAGTTCCAAAAGAGTTTTGGGAAGCGTGGGAGGCTTCCATGGCTGAAATGGTCCAATGGGGGAAGAAAGGGGAGAGTTTGGTTAAATCCCAGGATGGAAAATTGTAAATTGAAAACATTTTTAATTACCTAGAAAAGGCAGCACATTTTTCTTACACAGTTTAGCAAACGATGCGTCCAAGCCGTGCGCCCCCTTCAGTCCACACAAAGAGTGTCCCAACTCCTTAAGATTTAGGGGGTTCCAAGGGAGAAACCTAGGTTAAAAGATAGTCCATGTATAGGGGGAAATAATAACCAAAATAAACCCACCTTTCCACCTAAAGAATCAACCAACACAACGGTATAAACCACCCCCAAAAACTTACCCCACAAGGGGTGTCACTAAGAGTATCCTTAAACCAACTCCAAAACACCAAAACCTCACACCAAACCTTTGATAAAAAAATGATTACAAGTACCGTACAATACCAAAAAGACTAAATTCATACATCAAGAACACATGATACACCAAAATCTAATCCCAGAACACCTGGAGACCAATATAAAACCAAGAACAAAACGTTTTCTTGAAACAAGGGACGAAAATTGAAAATATGTGTGTGAAAATTCTCCCCATCATAACTATTTCTACCCCCAGAAATCCACAAAAACATCGGATGCAAAAAAATCCCAAACGATGGACCAGGATGGACTCCCTTGCCACATTTTCACCTTCCCCAAAAAGGCCAAACACCTCCAATTGACGAAAAAAGGAATAGAATACTCTCACCAACCAGAACATACCCCACTTACCAAAAATGAGAAAACATATTCAAACTAAATCCCAAAACAATCACCTCAAAACTAATAGACGATGCTCAATCAAACCACCTAAAATGAAAAACAAACCCGAATAATGCTACCACAAGATTACTTAAAAAACCATTGGGCATGCTCCAATAACACATTTACCCATATAAGAAATTTTTGTCTAGATATCCTGGAATAAGACTTCCTCTAAATAAGAAAACACCAAAGGTAAAACCAGGTCACTGATATGGGGTGACCCAAACAGACATTCCACCACTATGGAAAACTTAATTTCTAAGATATAATTATGACACCAATTAGTGGAGGCCTAAATGGTCTCCCCAGCATAAGGGGTAAACTAACATTAGAATTTTTCCAATAGAACTTACGTGAGACCAATGATGGGTCTCCCCACCATAAGAACAAACATATTTTTCCTGAGAAAGAATCGAGACACCAACATGGGGCGGCCCGAATGGACTCTCCGGCATAAGGGGTGGACTTACATCAGATTTTTTTTTCAACAAAACTAACATGAGACCCATATTGTGTCTCCCCATTACAAAAATCAACCATATTAACTAAGTGGTATGGGATAACATGAAAGTAAAAAAAATTAAAGTGCTGGTATGTCAACATGGTTGGTTCCCATGGTTTGGGAAACCGTGAGAAAAATGTGCAGACCATTATATCCAAAGATGAAACTTCACATGGTTTCCTATTCCAAGATTCATAGTTGTGCAAAGACCATGACATATCTACTTTCTCTTATCATTGGATCCCCTGGGTTGGCACAGGGTTACACTTGATCGTGCACAAACAATGTGCTTCAACCTACCTAGCCCAAATTTTAATCTTTTTTCCAAAAACACAAAGTTAACCCAAAGGGGAAAATCATTAAATCAAGAAATGACATGGGAAAAAGATACTCCCATCTCTTACCACCGAACGTGATAAATTGGAACCCAAAGATGACACTAGAGGTTTAAACTATTCCCATCATTCATACTGGGGATAGTACTTTCACCCAAGGTTTGAATGACTCTGGGATTTCCCCTAACAACCCGTCATCTTATCAGCGGGGCCTATTAGAGCACAAAGTATTGAAGCATCTTAGGCCTCACAGTTAGGCTTTGGAAACCACTGGATGAAGCTTCATCCTCTAGTGCCACAAATAAGTACATTGTGATCTCAAACATCCTGAATGAGACATGAAAATCTTCAAACCCTCTTTAGCCCAACCCATAATTTTACCAACACAAGGACTTGAGGATACACACACATCACCCCTTGTTTCTTCGGATGGGAAAAAACAGAATAAAAGGATACATAGAAACACCTTCCCCTAGAAACTAGGATTTCAGAATTCCCTAAAGGAAGACATGCATCCAAAAAAATAGATACTCCCATAATATTGCACCACCTTCAACCTTACAGTAAAACAAACACACAACATAGCAAGGTGTCACCGAAGATGACCATTGCGGCTAAAAAAACATAAGGATAGGGACCTTATGCTGAGTCCTAAATAAGACACAATTTCAGAAAGTAGCCATAACGACCACTCTTGGCTAGAATTTCCACACTGGTGGCGTAACATGAAGTCTTTCTTAGATGAGACTGACAAAATACCCAAAGTCCCATTAAGACATCATTCTACACTAACAACCCTGAACTATATTCACCTTCAACGACTCAGGAAACATAAGAAAATAAGGTCTATTTCAACCTCCCACAATCCCTCTATCTAGACAAGGGGATCCACATAATCAAAAAACAATAGGGGTAAACTCAGTCTCCAAAGCTCAATAAGAAAGTCCTTATTTTGATCAACTAGAGTATCATCCAATGTTGATTCACCATCATCCACACATGAATAATGAATTAACTCTTTATGGGGGTGTACCCTATCCAAAATGAAAACCCAAGGACCAAACCAATCTAGTCATTTGGCCTCCACATACCAAAAACCTAAACCAAACACGTGAGGGAATATACCACATTGTCCTCCCAAAAATGTTCTCAAAATATACCATTCATCGATGCTTTATTCCATCTTATCAATGAAAGACCAACCCAAAACATCATTCAATCAAGAGGTGTTCTTAAACTCAATGCATCCCACAAAAATAGTTCCAAAAGCACCAAATCCACACCTCCTAACCACAAATTATCAAAACACAACACTTTCCTTTAAAATCATTCTAAAGATACAATGTTGGTGGGTTGCGCATTTACCGATGGTATCTTATGAGCCTCACACATGCTTGTTTACATGCCACACTGGGCACTAACCTCATATCCATATTAACAATCATCCATTTGTTCCATTAACCATACATATTCCCATACAAACCCATGCATGTTGTCACCATTGCTAACACCAAAGACCAAAGACCAAAACCAAACCTTTCCACTTTTCAAAATCAAATCCCTTTCACCACACTTTCCCTTTCTAAAAACTGCTAACCATAAAATCGAAACCCAATTTAAATCTTACAAACCAATTTAGGAAATCAACCATAATTCAATAAAACTCACTTTCATGCTTTTCAAAACTATTTCAATACAATTCAACCCATTTCAAAGAACTTATAATATCATGGAACACACCATTTCATAAAACTCAATTAAATTAAGAACTCAACTCCCCTCATTTAAAAACAAGGCTCTTAAATTTCATAGAACATTTCAAATAATTAGTATTTACCAAATAAAAATCCATCTATAACCCTCATACATATATTCTAGAACACTATATTCAATTTAAAAAACTTTTCCAAGGGTTTTAAAATCATACTGGAAACACATTTTTAAAACCCCCTTTAACATAATTCATACTTTCAAAAGAGGTGTAAACACATAATTTACCCTTTAAAAATATTTATAAAATTTCATTCAATACTTTCAGAAATAAAACCATTTTCACTTTACTAGAAAATAACATATCAAAAATTCACACTCCTTAAAATAAAGTCATTTTTTCTTTAAAACCCAAGTTTCTCAGTCTAAAAAATAAAGAGACACAATACAATGTGAGAGGAAACTAGAGTCGGTTGGTGACTTAGACATTTGGCTGGCAGCCATACCCCAATCACTTCACCATCAAAGAGCATGTTTTAGGGCAATATACCTAGATCCACATGGCTTTCCAAACCCTGTGAGCTCATAGAGACAACTCTCCCAACTCGCTTTCCATTTCCCCACAATCATCAATGAACCATGAGAAATAATAAACTCCAATAAAACCTAACATCACATGATGACTTCAATCCCATCATGAGATGTGATGGCCAAGAACACTACCCATAACCTCAATGTCAAGTCTCGACAATCCTAGATCTACACTATCTCAACTCTTCCCCAAATAACAAGACCCAAAGAGTAAACCTCCTTTGATACCATTTTGTCATGAACTGAATCTGCCGCCATCAAAACTGGCACCAAATCCAACCCTTGATAAGGACTAAAGGTATTTCCCTATCCCCACGGGCTAAAATAAGTTCCTATGTATTAATTATTTTTGTTTGGTAATAATTTACCCGAATATGGGTCCATAAAACATCAAAAACATTTGATAAATTGAATTAAAAAATCATATCAAACAAGGATTATACAATATCCATAACTGAATACATAAGTTCAAACACAATACAAGATTTCCAAATACAGAAAGAAACATCAACAAAATAGCCACAAGGACAACCCATGACAAGGGGTCATCACCCATAAGTCGACTCCACAACTCCGTACCAAGGATGGGAACTAACACCCCAAACCGCCATCACCCAGAGCCTTCCCTTTACCTGTATCAAACATGAAAAAGTATACTTACACCCAAGGGGTTTAAGTAGGGTGTGAACCTAATTCTAGTATGATACCACCAAAATATTCCAAGGAGTATGCAATACAAGGTGAAAAATCACGTTGTTTTAATATGTAAGGAAAAGCGGTGACAAATTCCAAGAAATGCAATGTTCAATTGTAAACACACAAAAATCCCTTTAAACCCCCACATTGAACACTATGTTCATACTCACATTCAAAAAAACAGAATTTTAATCACCCAAAAAAATTCTATAAAAACATTACATGAGTTATAAACCAACACCAATAGGCATCACATAAAATATCCATGATAAACACCCGATTTAGCACCAAATCGTTGTCCCAAAATCATTTACATAGAAAAGGTCAGCAAAACCAAATTTCGTAGCAACAAACAAAGGGTATGAATATCCAAAACATGGGTTTCAGCCCTCATACATCTCAATAAAATCAATTAAGTAGTTATAGTAAATCCACAAATGAACCATTAAATGATTTCTATGAAAACCCACCAACATCAAATTAAAAATGGTACATAAAATTCATTTTCATTATAAATACCACTAAAACTAATTTCTGCACCAACAATCAGATGAGATAAATATGAAAATGTTATAAACACAACAATCTATGTCATAATGATTTCATACACAATGGAATCATCAACCAAAATTGTTAAAACCCTTGAATCATTGTGAAAAAATCTAACCACACCACCGCCGCACCACAAGGTCTTGAAAACCAGCCTAAAACCCCAAGATTATACCATGAAGATAAATGAAAAACCCTTGGTTTGAATCCCTAGTTGCTGACAAGAGAAAACTCAAGGATAAGAGAATAGACCCTAAATAATTGAGAGAAATCAATGCTAGAAGCACTTACATGAATTCAACATGATGTTTACCCATCAAAGACCCATTCAAAAAATGAGTTCCAAGGGAGGTTTGGGGAGATTGGGAGGATTCCATGGCTAAAATGGTCTAATGGGTGAAGAAAGAGTCAATTTTTGATAAATCCTTGTGGGAAAATTTTTAAATTAAAAACATTTTTAATGACCTGGACAAGGCTTCATGGTTTTCTTGAAAAGTTTAGAAAACTATGCACCCAAACCGTGCACCCCCTTCTGTCCACTCAAAAAGTTACCAAACTATTTCAAATTTAGGGGGTCCAAGGGGGAAACCTTTGGGGAAATATTGTCCAAGGATGGGTAAAATAATACAAAAAAACTCACCTTTCCAGCCTAAGAATCATCCAACTCAATGGTATAAACCACCCCAACATCGTACCCCATAAGGGGTGCAACTAGGAGTGTCATTAAACCAACTCCAAAACTCCAAAAACACACACCAACCCTTTGACAAAGGAGGAGTCCATGTACCATATAATTCCCCCAAAACTAAGGTAATATTTCAAGAACACATGAGACACCAAAATCTAATTTCTAAACACCTAGAGAAAAATAGAAAACCAAGAACCAAAAGTGGTTTTGAAATAAGGGGTGAAAATTGAAAATCTGGGTGTGACATTAACTAAGAATCTATGTTATATTTTTTGGTATTGGACATTATTTATGAACTTTTTTATTTATTATGATAAACAATTATAGCTTCTTTAGAAACAATGTGACCATGGAATGAAATTTTTTGTAATAAAAAATCACACTTGCTAAATCTCCCATTCAATTTCCATATTTTAAAGTTCTGCAAGATAACCCTTAAAGGAAATTCATGCTCCAATTTATTTTTATAATATACCAAAATATCATCAATAAACACAACCAAAAACTTATCCAAGAACACACAGAAAATTTGGTTCATAATATCAATGAATACAGAAGGTGCATTGGTTAAATCAAAAGGCATAACTACAAATTTATAATTTCTATATCTTATATGAAATGTGGTATATGAAATATCTGCTTCCATTACATTCAATTGATGGTACCACAACCAAAAATAAATCTTTGAAAAATAATAATCTCCCTAGATCTGATAAAATAAATCATAGATATGAGGCAAAGGACACTTGTTCTTAACAGTTATGGTATTCATGGATCTATAATCAATGGAAAGTCTCATTGAACCATCTTTTTTTTAAGAAAAAACACCGGATCACCCCATGGTGGTGTTATAGGTTGAATTAAACCATTATATAATAACTCGTAAAATGTCTTATTTAACTCAAAAAGTTCAATTTGATTCATTCGATAAGGGATTTTTGAAATTATCTTAGCATCACTAACTATGTCAAATGTAAATTCAACTTCCAAATCAGGTATTATATCAGGAAACTCATTAGGTTAAACATAAAGATACTCATTTACCACTGGTACAGTATTAATTTGAATAGTTTGTTTTCAACAATATATGCAAGGTGACATTCATTTCTATATTTTACTAGTTTCTCAGCTTCCTGATATGTTATAAAAAGTAAGGATTCGTTATTGTACACAAAATGAATTTTTTTATTAAAACACACCACTTTAGCTCTACATTCAATCATATCCTGACCAACAAAAAGCTAATCCATACCCAAAATAACATCAACCAGTACTATATGAAAAACAATTAGTTTTTCAGGTAGGTTCTTTATGCACACACATACAGGAAGGTTCTTATAATTTCTTTTTGTCTCAAAATTTCCTCCATGAGTTTTTACCATAAGATTAGGATTTCTATATTGATATAGAATTACCAATTTACTATAAAATTTCTCTAAAATGAAAGAATTTTTAGACCCTGAATCAAACAATACATTGGTATAATCTGAATAAACAAACAATGTACCTGATACTAGTTCATTTGATGGACCAACATCTTCTGAAGTACTTGCAAAGGATTTCACCACCCCTTTCTTCTTGTAGTCCGGCTACTTTCCTTCATTTGAGTTCTTTGTTGGACACAAATTTCCATAATGACCCATTTTATTTCATTTAAAACATTTTATTGATTATAAAAAATATTTTTTCTTACCATTAACCTGATATTTCTATGTGAAATTAAAATCCTTATGTCTAGTTTTACCACATCAGAATCACTTACCATAATTCAAAAGGCATTCCCCAGTATGCTTTTTACCACACTTTTCACAAACTGTAAATTAAGTTTCTTACCCTCAGCCTTTTTTGAAGAGTTATCCTCTTTCGTCTGCCACCTCGACCTCTTATTATGTTGTTTGTAATAGAACAAATGATCATAAAAAACTCCATTTCCACTTTCTCCCCACATTGAACAAGTTTTTCATAACTTTTGAACTCACAATAATCTAATTCCCTTAGATAATTTGGCTCTAATCCTTAGAAAAAATTATTGATTTTACTATAATGATCCCATATGAAATTCGGATAAATCCTTTCCATTCGAATGAATTTTTCTTCATAAGAATCCACTGAGTCATCCTCCTACCTCAATAATAATATTTTTATTCATCGTAATTCAAACTGTCTTAGGAAAATATTTCTCAAGAAACATACCTTTTAATTCATCCTAATCAAAAGCATCAATCTCCTCACTATACATGATATTTTTAACCATCAAACACCATTGATTGGATTCACCTTCAAAATGGTAAACATAAAGAATAACATTTTGTTTTTCTAAACACCCCACGGAATTTCAAATATTTTCTGGTGATTTAATCCACCCTTCAACTAGCATAGCGTCAGTTGATCCTCATAATGATTGGGGATGTTGCCGTATAAAATTCTCCACTAATAAAATGTTCCTCTATGGTTGATTTGGTTAATCTCGTATATGGATACCACCACCATTTATAGCCTTAGTCAATTTTTCCATCACTACAACAAATTATTCAGTTCCAATTCCAACCATCTCACGTTGTTGATTTGGAATGTTGTCTTCCTCTTGATGTCGTCCCATAATATTTTCTCTGTTTCCTCTATGGAAAAGAATTATAAACATATAAATTCTTTAGGCAAAGCATCATGGTAATCTTCAAATGCTATTTCATTTAAATATCACCATGAATTAATTTATGGATATTAATTTAACAATATCCTAACTCCTAAAGTTATCTAAAATAACCTTTGATACAAACTATAAGGCCCCGACCTTAAATATTACATAATCTTGAGTTAAGTTAATAATTTGACATTGATGATCTTTTCAGGTTTATATTTTTATTCAATTAGGCCATAACTATTAAACTACATCTCAAATATTTCAAAGTAGACACTTCTACTCCGACCAATTTTTTTACAATAATAAAACTCATTAAATAAAACAAGAATTCATTTCATGATACAAATCTTCTTGAATTATTTTTTTCTCTTACCCTTCCTTATACCCTATGAAAAACATTTCAAAAACATGTGAGGAGCATAAAAATCTCAGTAAGGTTTATAAAATAATGAAATAAAACATTAGTCCATCAGCACATGAAATCATTGAAATCATACTTTTCACTCAGAAAACATAAGCTATTTAACATACCTCATGAAATCATTATATTTATGAATAACACATAGAAATCATAAATATAAATGGTATCTTGTGGAATCCTTAATATATTAATGTTGTATCTTTCACATCTATATTGGGAGTTAAGTTTTTTTTACCCATCATGGTATATACCCTAAATAAATTAAGAGAAACATTAATGTTTACCACCGTCACATTACCCAAAGCATTTGAGATCTATATCAGGCTCACACACCCTTATTTTATCACGAAACCACCCATAGTTGTAATCGATTTCCATGAACCATAACACATTCATAACATATAAAATAAGAATAAAGTACAGATAACATTTCCCCATTGAAATCACAATATATCATTTAAATATTTTAATATAATCAATTATTTCTCAAAACCGTTATCAATACAAAAATACATGAAAATGGTATATGGTATTTATATTCCTTTTAGAAATGTTATGGCTTGTTTAGTAATCCAAATATCAAATAATGCTCGCATTGGCAGAAATGTCATTATCGTCATGTACGTTAAAAAGAAACATTATTTTTTTCCTTTAGTAAAATGATTCATTGAAAAAATATTCCATTTGAATGAAATTATAATTAAAAGGGTATTATACACCATATAAAATAAATTTATGTATAAATCAAAATATGTCTCAATAAAAATGGATTGAGATTAAGTCCCTTACCTAGAGTCTGACTGGTCAAGTATGTTCCTTGTTCTTACTGAATAATAAACTTCAGTTAATTTATATTGGATTCATATCCTTTTAAATTTTATTATTCCATTAATATCATGTATTACCACATTATAAACATTACCTAATTATTTATGTTAATATAGGTTGTTTTGTTGATATTTGGTACTGGAGTCAAAAATGAACTTGTTATAATCACAAATTATCCATGTAGACAAAATTAAATTATCTCTAGAATGATATTCATCATTTAAATATAATATATATTTAGTATATATGTATATTTATTGTAGTACATGACATTTGGAAATAGTAAATGAAATGTACCATTCATTGAGATGGTAATATGTACGTACGCATGAATGCTACATTCATTTCTTTTTCATATTTAAAAGAATGAAAACTAAATGATACATGGGTATATTTTAATTCCAGTATAATATAAAATTTTATATATGTTACATAAGTTCATTAACTCCATCCTTTATACATTCTGTGTATGGAATGAGCAATTCATGTCACTTTCAGGGGGTGGTAGTCTGCACTTCCTCAAATGAAATTATCATATTTACATATTATGGAAACATAAAGGCATGATTTAAATAAAAAATAGATGCATAAAGACAATATAAATATAATAAATATAATATATAAATATAATTCCTTCATAATGTTCACCATGAGAGGTGTTAGGGAAAAATTGATAAATCATCATTTCGTGAGGCAGTATTTCACCGTACACAGAAACAGTATGTTCATATCCATTAGATGGAGGTGTGTGTAAGTGTAGTTCGAATAAAACTCATAAAAACAATATTTTATATTTTTAATACTATTTTTTTGTTTAATAAAATAATAATAATATAATAGGTAGTGAAGAAGTAAAATAATGGAAAGGAACTTTAGAGAATACACTATCTCTTAAAACATGTAACTCCCTTTGATTTGAGACAAAAGGATTTCTTGAATTGCATTCTTCTTAAGGTAAGGATTCTATGAATCATATAGGGACGTTGGGAGATTATTTAGATAGAGGTGTGATGAGATAAATGGATTTAGAGGTTTTATTAAATTGGTAGGGTTGATGCCCTTTTATATGTGGGAGGAGGGGTACTTTAGGATAGTTTTGAAGTATTATTTTATTATAAAATTATTTCGGTTTCAAATGGTTTCAAAGTCATTTATTTCAAACATAAGATACTTTTGGGTCATTAACCTCTCAACCAATTGGTTTTAGACAAGTCTATGTCCAAAATTTAACCTTATTATTTGTCTTTAACCCTTAGTTCACTAATTTAACACTTTCCATGTCGTCTTGTATATTCATACTATATGGTTAATATATTTAATATAAAATAAAAATCATACCATAAGTGGTTATCTAATAGAATCTTAAACATTATCTAAGTCATTTGAACTAATATTATATTTTTAGGAATATTATATCAATTAATAAAATAGTATTTGTTTTAAAAACTCATTTATGTCAATTTTTATACTATTCATATCATGAATTTTTTTATAAATCCATAAAAACATTATTATTTCAAAAAAAACATAATTAATTTAAAGATAAAAGTAATAATCGTACATAAAATTATTTCATGGCATAAAAAGGTTTAAGATAAATTTATTTTAATATCTATAATCTCATTTATTTAAATCATTCATTAATAAGGTAAACACTACATCATCTTGTGTCATAAATGTATTTATTTATTTGATGTCTAAAAATTAAAAATAAAATATCATGATGTATGAAATATTTTTATATTTCTAAGGAATATTTATAGTTGAAAATAGACATTATATAACCCCATATAAATTTTTTTTACTAAAAGATACATGTTTATGTTAAATTTCTCTTCACATTAAATTAATTCTTGTAAAATCTCATTTTCACATAAAAGTAGCTCCATGGGGCCCCAAAATTGACCTAAGGATGACCATGGTCATACATAGTACATACTATAATATTATGACATGTTTTAGGATTTTTTAATATTATTATAATATTATTTTTTACCTTTATTTAGAAGATTTACCTTTTAACCATGCTAAATAAAATAATTTCGGATGTTACTATTAATAATGTCTAAGATTTAAAGTTACATATTTAAAAATTTTGTACCTCCTGATTCCAAATATGAAATCCATTTTTCCAAATTCAAAACAGAGAAGTTTCAGATATTAATTTAAAATTAATTCTTGTTGTCAAAACCATAAAGTGTGTTTTTAAGAAATAAAAACTACCAAGAGATTTACTTGTGTTTATATCCAATTTCAAAGTGAAATTACCTATAATGACAAAAATTGGATTAAATGATAAATAATATAATACAATTACACTTTAAAACTAATTAAAATTATAATATAACTAGATAAATATATTATATGAAAATGAAGTTTTGACTTAAATTGCCGTATTTTCACTATATATTAAAAACGAACTTTGTTATAAAATTAACAGAAATTTATCTAAAGTAAATTTTGATATCTTTATTCTATAAAAGAAGTTTATTTTTTCAAATATAACATATAATAGGGACCAAAAATTGGTTTTAAAAGGGTTCTACATTAAAAGGCGATAATCTATCCTTTTAAAAATATTAGAGTATTTCATGCTTAAAATCGGATTCGTTCTTATTTTAAGCCGCTAAAATTTATTTGATAAATTTAAATTTATTGAACAATGATTTATATTCATATTGTAGTTATTTTTCTAATTCCCTCCAATACAATGTTTAGGCACTAACTACTATATAAAATAATATTATTATTATATTATTATTCGGTATAACTCAAAGTTGTGTGAAACATAAAATTTAAAAAAAACAATTGTTGCGTGTCGATTACGCTATCAGGAAAATAATCCCATTTAATGTAAAAATAATATTATTCATAAATATTAATATAAATGAAAAACAATTATTCTATAAATACCTGGGTTGTTACATCTTAGACAGATATTGATAACATTAAACTATTTCCCAAGATCTCATCTTTGATCAAACAATTAAAATCAAGAAAGTACTTATCCATAGGAATATATATGATAAAAAATTTACAAGCAATTGTTCCTGTGTCTATAACTATTAGATCACAATCCTATTAGAATAAAAATATAACAATGGGAAATATATATCTTTTATATGAAATCTCACAAAAACAAAAGTTCTATGATTACACTAAAAACTATAAAAATTGAAATCTATTAATTCAAGGTAGTAAAAAATTTGAAATCTAGAACTTTAGTATGATCCATCATAATCTACATTTATATCTAGATTCCTATTATATCTATTTATAGATAGTGAGTATAAAAAAACATTCAATGTTAAACTATGAGTTCATTAGAAAAAACTAACACTTTTTAAAACAAAGTCATTCAAAATTTGACTCTGTATACACAACGTAATCAAAATAACTATTTTATCCAAACTAAAACATGAATTATATTGGTACATTAAACATAAACTAATATAGAATAATTATATAAGAAAAATGACTCAATATATTTTATATTTTCAAGGATACTACACAAGTAACCCTTAACAAAATATTTTCCTTGATTTGAAAGAGATAAACCATAAATCTAGTTAATCTTCCTGTCAACACCATAGTTTGAACCATAATAACTATTATTACTTCTTCCTGAAGAATTTCTATGCATTCCCATAGAATAATCCTACTAACAAAAGGAAATAATCTTATTCAGGTTCCTCTCGAATTTTTGTGCTTAATTAATACCCTCTAAAAATGGTTTCTATTGGAATATATTCACTTAAACAAGAACTATGAACCTTAACCATCCCCAATAAATGTAACTTTTTCTGCCTCATCCCTGACATGTATTAAATAAAAATAAAATATCTTTGAAAAAAATGACCTAATATATTAAATATAACTTATTTTAGGTAAAATTCATGATCTCCTTTAACCTATTTAACCTCAATGACATTGGGAAGTTTTGAATTGGGAAATGAACCTATAAATCTATTGATAATAGTCAAAGATATTGGTCCACCAACATTAACACATCTCAATAGTCCTTAGCTAGTAATCACATTAGCATATATCTATAATGTGTAACCAAGGACTTAGAAAAAATTTCTATAAAAATTATTGAAATCATAGTTTAGTAAATGAGAAAATAGGAATAATTTCCTAACATAATAGAACCACACGCTACAGTTTATGTATATCCATATCTTATGTGCTCACATATTCCCCATTAACCCACTATCATTGTAAACATGAATTTATTATCCATATAATCATTCATCATATAATAATAAAAAACATGAATCATTACTTAGACACATATATTCCACCATCAGGTTTTGATAGAAAAAACTACAAAAGTTTTTTTTGAAACATTAAATAATTAAACCCAATAAACAATTTTCTCAATAAAAAACATGCAAAAATGTCATTTTCATAATATATAATAATGATAAATAATTAACTCATGAACTCCTAAAATCACAGTCCCTGATTAATATCATAAATCATAAATTACACATCCTATTCTTGATAATCATGGAATCCTAACACTCAAAAATAATGAAAAAAAATCCATCCATGATAACCCTAAAAACTACTATATATTAGTTTGATAAACTAAGAAACATGATAGATATCAAGTTCCAACAACATCATAACTTCAAACACCATGTTAAAATAGTAAGGAAAAAAGGAACATTGGTCTAACAAAACATTATAACATTTCTAACCTATTTCTTCTCTTCTGCGACCGAACCAAAGAATTAAGTACCTCAAGAACACCTCTTCATATTCTAGAGACATCCAACAAATAGTGAGGGTTTATGTGTATCATGGGTTGACAATAACCTCCATAATGAAGATAACAAAAAATAATATAAAAATAAATAATAATAATAATAGTCAGTCGCAATAAAAAAATATACATAACAACTTATATTTATCCATATATAAATTACATATCATATATTATATCATTATGTACAACTATAATTCCACATGATTTATATATTTATGAATAATATATCTTTTGGGATAATTGTGTACTATATAGTCCAAAATAATAATAAGAAATATTATAACCCATAGAACTAGTCCCAATTCGTATATTTATCCCTCGTCTAAAATTTTAATCATCATACTAGATCAACCATCCAATATAGAGACTTTTCCCTTAATAGTGATATGAACCATGAAGTCTCTATGTGAATTGAGATTCAGTGCATGGTTATTGTATAGAATTTTAGTCCAAAAAAATGGTTTCCCTAAAAACTAAATGATATATAAGTGAATACTAATGTGACATGGTAATAAAAATAAGTAATACATTTAACATAAACATATATCACATCCTACAAATTCTTTTATGAAACCTTCAACCAACCATGCCATATTTATAAAATGCTAGTTCCATGTTTGATAAAATCTCATAAAAATTACAAGGGTTGGATAATTAATCCCCATAATTATTTTTTTTATATTATGGAAGAATACCTATTTCAAGTACACAAAACTTAAGAACCATGTATAGTATGGTTTTTATTACCCCCAACTCTCACCATTGAACATTACTATATATAAGTATATAAAACATGTATTTCAAAAACTATCCTTGGTTGGTATTACAACCAGCCCTCATAAAAGATCCCAGGGCTTGCATAATAATAAAAAATTGTATTTTAGTTTTTTTGGTCTAGATTTATGTCAAAAAAATAAAATCCAGTACACCCCATCCTAGATTCATCCACAGATCATGTGAATTTAATTATGTATGATGAATAAAAATGACAAAATTAGGAAAAATTGTACCTCAACCGATTTTAATTGAACACATGTTCTCTCACTTATATTGATTGTTTCTTAATGGAAATAATATAGTATCTATATATATCATTCACACATGATCCATGATCCTATCAATATATTAATATTTAGTTTCTAGGTGCTATTATAGAGAATAATTAATGCTTTTGACATTATCATGATCACCTAAGTGGTGTTTCATAAATCAAAATGAAGAACATTCATCATAGAGCTAAGACCTCTTATTTCTCACTCTATAATTTGTGATAGAAGAGAGAGAGGACCTTGAATTCAAGATAATTAATATTAATTCAAATTTGTGCTTCATATTCTAAAGTATCAATGTTTAAAGTCTAGAAAAATACACTTTGTCCCATGGGTAACTTAAATATACAAAATAATCCCTTAATATTGTTAAATGACATAGTGGTTGTGTCATAGATTTCATTTAAATTTTATTAGATATTGTAACACCAAATATGTGTTACATGATAAAATATGATTCATTAACAAAACTATATTTTCTTTTTAAAGAAATAAAATACCTTGAATAATAATATTTTCTCAAAAATATTCATTTTACATTATCTTAAACACTTGTTAATTTAGAGAGTAATTAGACTGAAAAATATTATAAAAACTAAAATTATTTAATTTATTTACTTTCCTATTGATTAGTCAAACTCAGACATCACATGAACCTCACAGTTGGACCCACCACACCCTCAAATACTATTCACATATAATAGAATAGATTCCTGAATATTATTACCGTGTGACCCTCTATGTCCATATATTGGTATAAATGAGAACTTCTCAAAGGCCATGAGAAAATTCTAGCAACCCATCAAGGCCTCATTGGAGACAAGGTTTATTCATAACAATGAAAACCTATTATAACATCCAGAGTTTAATATAATCTCTTTATTTTTGGATAATAATTGATGGAAAAAATGAGCAGAGGAGGTGAATAGTCATTTAAAATTTAAAGACAAAATAAGAATGATTTTTATTAATTGATGAAACTCCAGTATGTGTTATGTTTAGGATGTGTTGTATTGTATAAATAAAAGAAAATAGCATAGATATATTTTTGTGGTTCGAACCAGTGAGATCTGACTCCCCTCCTAAAACATTTCTACTAAATGATAAGATTAGTACCCACTAAGAAACACACATTTAGATGTGTGAAAACATATTACAGACTCTTCCTTTAACAAAAAAAAGGAGGCATAACCTATAGACTTTACAAGAGTCATATTCTAGTATATTACTTGACTTTTTTTCAGGACTCACATCCCAAAACATCCATTTTGGTGGTGGATTATACAAAACAAATAGACCTGAATGAGATTGGGAAAATCATAAACAAGAAATTAATAGATTACAAACAGATAAAAAAATTACCAGAAGAAAAATAAAATAAAATTATACTAGTATACATCAAATAATGAAGATATAGAAGTTAGATGATGTTGGTCACATCAATGGTAGATGATGGTACAATATAGGTCACTCTGTAATGACATCAAAAAAAAATCCATCACATGAATAACATTTTATCATATAAATAAAATCTTCTTTTTTATAAGAATTCATAAATTTATCAAGAGTAGAAGAAAAATCCTTCCCACTTTGTGCCTTTATAACTTTTTTAACACATCACCAATGACTATATTTATTCTATTTTCACGTGACTCCCCTAAAAATAACACCACCTTACAATGGTTAGAAATATTCGAAATAATTAAACACATAATTATATACTAATTCCTCATGTGTGATCAGTAATAATATTAACTCTCTTCCATTTCTACATAAAACTAATTAAAAAATATAATAATTTCATTAAAATAAATTAGATTATTTTAAGTAAATAAAATAATTAAAAATTATTTCATAAACATTCAGTGAATGAATAATTATAATATAATAAAAATAGATCATAAAAATGAATAATATGATAATAATTAATTTCATAAGAATTTATATGATAATTTTAATTTAGAAATATAAAATTAATTTATTTTAAAAAAGATATAAATATAAAAAAATAAAAAAATGTTGTATTAGGTATTTTTCAAAAAATAAATTAAAAATTTTTTATATAAAAATAAATTTCATCTAAAAAATTTGATTAATGTACTGACCGTGTGAGACACAATACTCATTGTCACTATACTGATTGTGTGATTCCATGTGGCTAGTGTACTAACCTTTAACGTGTGGTTGGTATTCTGATTGTGTGATCAAAATGGTCATTTTTTCTATCTATTAACAGGATAAACATTTTTATGTTCTTTTAGATAAAATATTCATGTAGTTAATATATAAAAAATTGAAATTAAAAAAAACATGTAGTTAATATAAAATATAATAAAAATATCTCAAGAAGTTTTAAAAAATATTTTTAAGAACAATTTTGTTTAATTATCATAAAAAATGATATTCACAATAGGTACCTACTTATGCATGGTATGTTGTATATGTGATTTGTGGTAAGTTTAAAATTGTTCATGGTATTCATTTAATACTTAGGGTAAATATAATGTTACATGTACTGTAGGTTGAGCTTCACAATAACTTAACTTATAATACCAGGGTATGTTTATTTTTTGTCGTGGTTGGTAAGTGACTTTTCTTCACGGTAGATACATTTTCAATACACGATATATAGGTTCTGGGAACCTCGTATGTAGGGAGTATGCCCAAGAAGTGATAGTGAATGAAGGCCTCCTTCCATAGTTAGTGATATCATATAAAGCTGTTGAATGATGCTGCGAGTGAGGGTGTGTTGTGTAAAGGAAAAGTTAAATTGGTTTTGAGATGTTGTGAATTATTGTTGCATTATAGGTATAGAAAATCCAAATTAGTGCAGACATCAAGAGAATCATTCCATTAGATGAATCACTATCTCTACATGGAGTCCTTTAAGATTTGGGTGGTCATACGCTTCTGTAGAATCACTAGATGGAGGAGACACTACTTCCACAAGGATTCTTGATTGAATAAGAGGATTGAGTACAGTGTATTTCATTCTGTGAGATTCTGGTAATTCTAAATAGGGTGTCAGTTAGGTGCGCTATTACTCTAATAATGTGCTACTGTATTGGAGGTCGGTCGAATGGACAAAGAAGGTGTATGATAAAGAGTATACTTATATAAAAATTATATATTATACAATATATATTATCTAATATATATATATATAATGAAATATATACACAAATAAATTATATAAATACAATTACATATAAAAAAATTATTTCAAAAATATTATTACAAATTTAATAATAAAAAATATTATCACATATGTTAGTGAAATAAAAAAAATAAATTCAATTAATATCACATATACTTTTATAATAGGTATAAAATATTTTAAAAATTTATATATTAATCAATTAATATTATCATAATAAAAATTCGTTAACATTTCGAAAGTACACAGACATAAAACAATAAGTAATTATCATATACACAAATATTAAGCTTCAATAATTCCTAGTGTAAACTTCATTTTATCGACTTTAATAGAATATAAAGGTTCAGTTAATATGTCATCCAATTAATAAAGACCTATATAGTATTATGAAATATCCTTGAGCTTGGTAAGAAATACAAACTCAACTATTATTTCATATGTGGTTTCATTTAAAAAATGGCATAATAGATACCCTATTTAAAACATGAAAAGTTGTATTTACAGCTTCTACCCAAAACATTATAGGCACATCAAATTCTCTAATCATTGAATAAGGAATTTATTGTATAGATCTATTCATTCCTTCAACCAAAATATTTCCATATAGATGTTTTAAGAGATGAAAAATAATTTTTATATCCATTGTATTAAAAAAATTATCTAACTCTATAGTAAAAAATTCAACACCAATATCATTTATGATATAGATGACTGAAATTTTGTTAATGTTTTGAATAATCTTATTGAATGAATAGAACAAAGTAAAATTATAATTTTTATTTAGTAAGAAATAAATCTTAATAAATCTATTATAATCATTTATTATTATAAATATATACTACTTACCACCAAATATAGTAGGTTTTAGAGGTCCAAATAAGTCATTATGTACTATAATTATGCATATAGAAGTGCTAACATCATTTACATATTTGAATCCTTATTTTTTATGCTTACACATTAAAAAAAATCAAACATAAAATAATTACTTGTATGTGACATTGACATTTACAAAACCAGATCATGCTTTGAAAGTTTCTGTAATAGTCTGAATTTTTCATGCCCAAGTCTCGTATTCCCTAAAATTTCATCTTCTTCTATATAATTTTAGTACTTAATATCTTGTTTGGTAATATTAGAAAGATAAATAGTATAAATATTCTATATTATATTTACAAAAAATATAATAAATTTATTTTTCAACACAATATATTTATCATTTTCAAATGTTACATTTAATCCATGAAAACATAATTATGATATACATATTATGTTTGGTTTTAAAACATCTAAAATTAACAACATTTAAATAATAAAATTTTTATAAAAACCAACATCACAAATCCCATTAATTCATCCTTTAGAGTTGTCTCAATGTGTTACTAGGACACCATAAAATGAATTTAAAGAAAAAAAAAATTCAATATCAAATATCATGTGCCCAGAGTTGCCACTATCTAAATACCATGATTCTTTAAAACATATAATTAATTTTTATTTAAATTAAATAATCAAATATACTATTTTGGTACATGTGAAAACTTGGGTCCAACTGTATTTGTAATAGAAAATTTTGGAACCTAAATTGATTTAATGAATTTATTAGTTGGATGTTTATAAAATAAATATATACTAACAAATATCTTTGTATACCCAAAGGATTGTAGAAATATAACTGATCATTAACTGGCATAATTCCTATTCATTCAAAATTTAAAATAGCTTACATCGGAAATAATTCATTTTTATTTTAATAAATTTAATAATATTTTTCCTTAGAGATAAATAGTTATAACCAAAATCATTTTTATTGGTGTTTAGTTTCATCAATGAAATCATTTTATCATATTGTTCTTTAACTTGAACAATTATGGATAATTTTTTTTAATTTTGAAAACATACCTTTTAAAATTCATATTCTATTTTCAAATTTATTATAAATACTTATAAACATTCACATTAGATCTAGAAGTTGTGTTTTATATAATAATGGTTTCTATCATATAATTCATACAATCATTATCAATCTTTTTTTAATATTTAATAATAGAATTATAACTTATTTATTAGTTATTATCATTCCATAACAAAAAAAATTAACTCTTCCAATTTCCCATTTTATATTTACCAACATTAAATCACAATTCCTTTTAACTTATTTATTTTTGGAAACAAAAGTATTAAAATTTTCATATTCTATTTTCGTGTTCCCATTTCTTCAACTGTATTTTTATTTTTAATTTCTATATCTATATATTTTTTTAATTAGTGTCCCTCTAAAATTTATTAATTATTTAATTTTATTAAGTCATATTTTGACTTTATAATTAAAAAAACGCAAGAAAAACATGAATAGAATAAATTTCATTTTCATTTTTGGATAAAGCATTATGATCTACATTAACAGGAGTAATTAATTGAGTGAAAAGATGATCAGTTACCTCACACATTACACCCATTAGAGCTAGATACCATGTCTCTTATTAACTTCCCAAATAATTGTATGAATCTGAACTGTATAGGCAGTCTCAACCCCCCTAAATTCATTTTTTCCTTTTTGGAATTTCCTTGAGTATTTATTTAGAGGATTGAGTTTAGGGAAGTTATTTTAATGTTCCCTTTCTTCCAGCACTCATAACATGTTAATTCTAAAACATAATTACAATTATAAGAATTGCCTTTCATGTAATTCAATATGAACATTATTCTAAACTATCTCTTATAAACATTTTTTTCATGAACATGAAAAAAATTTACTAATGTGAGACATATATTTGTCAATTCCTTGAAAAATTGTTTCAAAAGTTTTATATAGATCATTAACATTAGACATAAATTCAATACATTTTTCCTTTTTAGACTCCACATTTGTAATGTTTTTTAACTCTAAGTCATACTACAGTAAAGTTCCTATGAGTTTATAAAAGATTTACTCCTCAGAATTATTTCATTAATTAATGACCACCTTCTTTACATTTAATATTTTAGGTAGATCTCTCAATACTATTTCAACATGAGCTATATTTTCCATTACATCACCAAGAATACTCATATCATTTTTCATACTTGTAACCTGATGGAATATATAGTTTACTAGCACTTTATCTCTCATCTTGAAGTCCTGTTATTCTAATCATATCATTCCTTACTTGGTTTTGTTGATCTTATCATCCCCAAGGTGAGTCACTAGAAATATAATCTATATATCATGGGCTATCATAAAATCTGAAATATTGTTATATAAAATTGTTCATATAATAGAACAAAAAATATTTTGAACATTATAATTCAAAATAAACTTTTTTATATCATTATCAACATGTGACTCCAGATCAGCTTTGGGTATAACATATGGTTTTTCCATGATAGTTAAGTGATCCAGACTTAATAGTTCCAGGTACAATTCAATTCAATCATACCATTATCCATTATCACTTCCATAAAATAATAGTGTATTTTTGGAATCCTTCAATAATTTTCATTGAAAGCTACCATATTATAGAACTAAAAATTTTATTCTTTAGAATGTTACAGTAACACCCCAATCTTACATGGTATGTTTCCCTTTGAATAATGCAATATAATCCATTGTATACAACTTCGAGATTCTAACACACTGCGACCAATCAAACTAGCCGTTATGAATAGTAATATCCACTTTTTGAGATTTTATGAATTTTATTTTTCAAAATGGACTTCATTTTTATATTTGGAATACCGAAATTATCTTATGGAAATTTTTGGTATTTTTCAAAAAACATTCAATTTTTTTTTGAATAGTGAAAAACACTGCGTTATTGGTTAAAAACGACTTTTTATTTAAATAATTATATATTTTATTTAAATTTGTTTTAGGAAAAAATAGATACATAATAACTATATAAGTTCAATGTAATTTATTGGAGTCATTTTATAGTAAGTTTAAATATATTAAAATTTTATTGAACATTTACCGTCTTTTACCCACCTCCTAGGAGCATTTGTAAGTTTGCATAAAACATAATTTTACCTCTTTTGTGAGTTGAATTTCAAAAATACAAGAGGAATAGTTAATATAAGTAAGTAAAATATGGTTTAATAAGATGAAAATAATTTTTTGTGAATAGTATCTTTTGACTTTTATTTACCACGGGTAAAAGTAAATAAGGTAATTAAGGGTAAAAGAGATATCATAATTACCCTAACACACGTTCTAATTCTATTGGATAAGTTTTATTCGACCAAAAACAACCTTATGAAAAACATTTGATCCTCTTTGGTCCACTTGGATTAGATTAGAACATTTATTATTATTTTATTTAAAGAAGAGTTAAAAGAGTTAAATTCAATGTTTAATAACTAAACCATTTTTAATATAGGTATACACACAATATAAATTCAAATATAAATATTTTTTAGAAATATAAAAATATTTACTACATAATTGTATTTTATTTATAATTTTTAGACATTAAATATTTTAATTTATTTATGGCATAATGATGATGGAGTAATTACCTTATTAATGAAATATTAAAATAATTGATATTATAAATATACAAATAAATGTAAATTAAGACTTTTGATGAATTAAACTAATTTTCTAGGTTAATAATACATGTTAGGAATTTTTAATTAAATTTTATTCTATTTTTTAAATTTTTAATAGCTTAAAAAAATAAAATACTAAATAGTGTCAAAATTGACAAAATTTAGTTTTTTAAAAAATAATATATTATTAACTGATATAATATTCATAAAAATCTATGTTTTTGCCGAAGGACATAGATAAAGATATATATATTAATAATGAACCACTTGGGGTTCTCTTGGTAGTTTATAGTATGTTAATTAACCATATAATATAAAAATATAAAGAGACATGGTAAATGTCAAACCTATTTAACTAAGAGTTAAATTTAAAAGATAAGGTTAATATGGTGACCTAAACCATTATACAACCTATTGGTTTAGAGTTTTTCAACCCATCCCCACCTTATCCTCTAAATAAATCATTTTGGAGCCATTATAAACTGAATATTATTTTATTATAAAATAATATTTCAAGATTTTCCAAAAGTAACCCTCACCTCTCTTATAAAATGGCACTTCCCCTTCTCTTAACTTCACCTCTTTCAAGTTCTTTTCTTCTTCCACTTTCTCTTTCTTTGTTGTTTCCATTATAAAATAATAACTCCAGTATCTTATATATAATATGTTGTTTTTATAAAAATGGTACAACCATATTCATTATTCTATCCATCATATGAATGACAAAGTCACCATACATGCATACATACGGCCTACCGTTTCCACGTTGTTGTGTAGTTTGTTATTCAAACACTTCATTATTTGGAAGGGTATAATAATGAGTATAACTGATTTAAATAATAATTATTACATGGTAATGATTCTGTATATATGATATTCCATCCAATCAAATATGATTTCACAATCAATATAATGATATTGTCGCTCGTGCGTATGTACAGATTACCGTCTCCACTAACACGATGAAATTCATTCCCCATCATAATCATTCAAGAATAATATTCATTTTATGATTAAAAATAATTTTTATTAATATAATATCATTTTTTATATGAATCAAATACATCCTATCCATAACAAACATGGTTTACGTAATCAAGAATATAAAGAAAAATGAATCAGTTAACATCCAAAATGATGATACTACCGAAATATTATTAACAAAGAAATATTTAAGGATCATATATGATATCATATTTATGTATAAAGTTATTTCATATTTTAATAACAACGTTTTAACTATTATACAAGAGGTTAATATACCATCAACTAAGGAAAAGTACAAGGTAATGGTTAATTTCACAATCTCTTTATTATCTGAGGTTGTTTTTACGTATCTACCAGGACCTCTTTATCATCGACATCGATGTTTTCTTAAAAATGTATTTAAAAAAAATTACAATTTACTAGACTATGGATTAAATTTATTTATACCCTTATTTTGTCTTATATGTCTTGAAAGTAATCTTTTCGTCGTTTTCAAAACTTGGTACTTTATGACCTTTTCGAAAAAATTAAGGTAAGAATGTTTTTTTAACTTATACGACGGGTGCTTCTATTTTCCATGATTATAACATCATAGAAGCTTCCCTTACAATATTATAAAAATATTTTCAAAATAAATGTTTTCATTTATAATTATGTGACTCTTAAATAGTTTCAAAATAGAAATAGGTATTTCTTTCAAATAGTTTTCATTTCATCTATGTCAACATCATTTGATGGATTTTAAACTTTTTTGAAGTTGATTCATTATGATAAAAATCATCCATATTGTATTGAAGGTTTTGTAATATTTTTTACTATGGATGTGTTATTTTTATACCATTCATGGTTTATGGTTAAAGTGTTGAGATTTCGTATGGTAGTTTTAATACAAATGCTTATGCTACGTTTCAACCATTTCATATGAGGAATGTATTAGACTTAGTATGTGATGGGTGAATCCCAATATAGATCCTCGATGAATCGGTAGGTCTCATGAGACAATTAAATGTGTAGTTGGTTCAGTCCTTTCTAATTTGATATATGGTTTTGGTCGAGGCCTTAATCATTTTTTGACGTCTTGGCTGAGGCCTTGAGAAAATGTTTCAGAATGCCTGGCAGTATACATTCCCTCATTATGAAAATAATAATGATGGTTCATGTGGTTATTCAACTAGTATAATACCCATGACTATGTTTTATTATGGAATTATTTACTCATCTCATATTAAGGCCATAAATTGTTCATGTTTATTATTTGTAAAGGCATGTGTTCTAAATTATTCATCATGCCTAATGTTTATGTTATCTTTTATTGTATTGATTACCCTTACTTAGTGTTTGAGCTCACTTCTTTATTTTGTTTCATTTTACCAGGATATGAAGAAGTTAGTTATGAGTGACTTTTAGGCATAATCAAGGAGGCTTGGAATTTCTTAATGGAATAAATTAGTGTTGTATTTATTTTAAAGTTGTAATGTTTAACTTATGTATTTATCTTGTTTCCAATAATACTAAGCTAATCGGTCCTTAGGGATATGATTCCTTGTATCATGTAAATTTTATCTAATAAAGCACTGAATTTGGGTAACTGGGGTCGGGGCATTACAGTTGGTATCCGAGGAAATTTAGTAGAAACCTTTGAATCTAGATTTACAAAAACTCTTATTAGAGAACATTACACTAAGATAAACTTTGAGGATTTGTATAGAAGAACTTCCTAGAATTTTGGTACTGTAGAGAATTTTTTAGTTTTCTAAGAAATACATCCCTGCCTAGATAGGAGTGCAAAAAGGTGGCTCTAGAACAGATGTACCTAGGGGTAAAACCCAAAAACACCACTTTGAGCAAGACTTGAACGGGAACTGGTGCATGACAAAGGGCCTTACTGCATTCTTGGTCATGACACTCCTGGGGGATATGCTTAGGATAATTCTCATTTTATTTACAAACCATTATGAAGTATTTATGAGTATATACCTCCTCACATAAAACATTTTTATGAATATGGATTATATTCATAAACTGTTCAATTTATGTTAAGTGTTTTACAAGTTCAGAATTATGTATTGTGGTTCATAAACTAATCTATTGTATGCCATTGTTTAGAAATGAAACCTAGTGGAAGAAATGGAAAACATATAAATGCACGTAATCCATGTATTGATTTCCCTCCTGCTCAAGATAATTATAGATGAGCTGGTGATGCAACAGGTGCTGATCAGCTTATCACTATACTGGGACAACTCACATAGGTTATAAATAATAACCTTACCTTTATGGAGCACCCTGATCCACAACGTGGAGGATCAATGTTATATAACTCATGAGGAAACAACCACTAACATTAAAAGGGTCTATGAATCCATTTGTAGGTGGACAATGGATAATTTACTTAGAAAAAATATTTCATGCTTTGGGGAGTTGTGAAAGCGAAAAGGTTTTCATGGCAGTTTATTGCCTCACCGGAGATGCAGATCAATGGTGGTCATTAATTAAAAACACAAAGGAGGATGAATAAGTATCAAGTATGGAATGGAGAGAGTTTATAGAGATCTTATTAGAAAAATACTTTCCTCATGACCATCGAGTGGATATGAAAAGGCAATTTCTGAGTCTAAGACAAAAGGAGGATGGGAATGTCGCAAAGTATGAAGCTAAAATTACAAGGTTAGAAAGGAATGCTGCAGATTATATACATATCCAAATAAGTAAGATTGATCATTTATTTTATGGGATAAAACCATTTCTTTTTTGAGAATTAGTCTCACAATCCTTCTCACCATATTAAGATATTGTCTCATGTGCTATCAAGATAGAAAAGGAATTATTTAAGTCTTGTGACTTTAAAGTAAAGAAAGAGAAGAAGAGATCTGAAGAACACTCTGGGAAAGGAAATAAGGAAACAGAGAATAAGGGAAGAGTTGAATTTACACCCTATAATAATTTTGGAAGGAAGCACCCTGGTGCCTGTCTAAAAGGAAAATGAGTATGCTACAAATTTGTACAGAAAGGCCATCTTTCTAGTAATTTTAAGGGGAAGAAAGAAAATACCAATGTTCAATGCTACAATTTCGTGGGATATGAGACATTATGAAAATTAATGTTCTACGCGTTAGGGAAACATACCTTAGAAATGGCCAAGGGATCAAGGACAAGCTTATATTATCACTACTGTTGAGATTAAAGATCTAAAAGACGTGGTGGAATGTAATTTATTGGTTTCCTCATGTTTATCCAATTCTTTATTTGATTCTGGATCATCACATTGTTTCATATCTTCCTAGTTTTCTAATAAAATTAGATATTCCCAATTTGATTTAACAAGGGAGTTGTCATTCAAAACTCCTAAGGGATGTATCATTGCAACAAAGTTTTGTGATTCAGTGACCATTAAGGAATATAAATGATATTTATATGTTGATCTAATAATCATACCTATGATTGAATTTGATATAATCCTCAGTATGGATTGGATTTCATACCATGATGTGAAAATTTATTGTAAGAAGAATGATGTTACAATTCTTGATGATGATAAATAGTACCTTATCTTTAGAGCATAAACATCAATAACTGATTCTTATCTAGATCCACCCCAGTAGCTCTACTAAATACAATTTTTGGGGAGGATTAAAATGAAATAATTATGGGTGAGGAAAAGAATGTTCGAATAGAGTACGTACCTATTGTCAAAGAATATGTTGATGCGTTTCCATAGGATTTACCTGGACATCCTCCAGAATAATAAATTGAGTTTTCCAATGATTTAATTCCTAGTTCAAGGCCCATATCGAAGACCCCTTATATAATGGACACTATGGAATTAGTGTAACTAAAGAAACAACTAGAGGAATTTGAGTAATAAGGGATTTATTCACCCTACTATTTCTCTATGGGGATCACATGTCCTTTTTGTTAAGTAGAAAGATCGATCTATGAGGTTGTGCATTGACTGTAGGGAGATCAATGCTATAACAATAAAGAACAGGCATCTCCTACCTGGAAATGATGATATATTTTACCAACTTCATGGAGCTCAATATTTTTCAAATATTGACCTTTGATTTGGATATCATTAGTTGTGTGTGAAAAAGGAAGACATTTTGAAAACAACATTTCAAACCAGGTACGGGCATTACGAGTTTACAGTAACACCATTTGGATTGACTAATGCACCCTCTATATTCATGGATATAAGGAATAGAGTTTTCAATGAATATCTTTATGAATTTGTAGGGTTATTTATTAATGATATCTTGGAATACTCTAAAAGCTACGAAGATCATGAAAATCAATTGTTCATTATTCTAAAGACTCTTAGAAGAAATAAATTATATGGGAATTTTAGAAAGTGTGAATTATTGATACAGGAGGTTTCTTTTCTTGTCCATATTTTCTATAAATATGGAATCTCTATTGTTCCTTCAAAGACCAAGCCGACCCAAGAATGGCCAGCACCGACGAGTATAACTGAGGTATGCAGTTTTATTGGTTTAGTAGGTTATTATCGACGTTTTGTCTAGAATTTTTCCTGGTTGGATAACCCAATAACCAACCTCACATGTAAAGGGGTTAAACTTTTTTGGAAAAAAGAGTGTGAAGAATGTTTTGAAGAACTAAATAAGAGATTAGTTAATGCTCCTATCTTGACTCTACCATCGGGGAATGATGAGTTTGTTATTTATAGTGATGTTTCAAATAAATGACATGGTTGTGTCCTTATGTAGAATGATAGAGTTATTTCATATGAATCATGATAGCTAAAAATTAATGATCAAAACTATCCTACTCATGATATTAAGTAATTAGATATAATATTCACTCTGAAGATATGGAGACACTATCTCTATGGTGAAAAATGTGGGATTTATACTGATCACAAGAGTTTGATGTATATTTTCTCACAAAAATAACTAAACATGAGGAAAAGTAGATGTCTTTAACTACTCAAGGATTATTATTGCACAATACACTACCACTCAGGGAAGGAAAATAAGGTGGAAGATGCTTTGAGCAGAAAAAATGATGGAGTTTTGAACAAGATGAGAGCTGAAAGAGATCTTATTTTCATGGATCTAGTAAAGATGGATATGGAATAACCATTTAAGGTGAAACATCAATACTTTTTCAAATTTCTTCCAAACCATCTTTACTATAAATGATATATTGTTATCAAACTGATGATGAGGAGTTTAAAAAGAAGATTAATGCTAAAATTGATGGGAGATTGAGTGGCTTCATATATGAAGATAGAATTTTAAAATTTGGGAGGAGATTTTGTGTTCCTGATATACTTGATCTAAAAAAGGAATTTTTGGATGATGCTCATAGATCCAATTTCTCTATACACCCTGGGAGCACCAAGATGTATTGAGATTTGAAGGAACACTTTTTGTGGGACAACATGAAAAGAGAGATTGTTGATTTTCTGTCAAGATGTATGGTTCGCCAACAAGTGAAAGTTGTAAGACAACATCCTATAGGATTCATGCAACCAATTCCTATACCTGAGTGGAAATGGAATGATATTATGATGGACTTTATCATGGGTCTTCCAAAGATTCCCAGAAGAAATGATGCAATATGGGTCATTGTTGATCGTCTTACCAAGTCAGCACATTTTATTTTTATAAGAGAAGATTTACCACTTGAACGTTTATAAAGATTGTATATTAATGATGTTTTAAGACTTCATGGAGTACCACTATCCATTGTTTCTGATCTTTATCCCCATTTTACAATAAGATTCTAGAAAAGTCTTCAAAAATCCTTGGATACTAAACTTCATTTTTGTACTGCCTACCACCCTCAAATTGATGGACAATCAGAATGGACTATTCAAACCTTAGAATACATGTTGAGATATTTCTCAATTGACTTTCAAGGTATGTGGGATCAATATTTACCTCTAGTAGAATTTTCCTATAACAATATCTTTCATTAAAGTATTCAGATGGAACCATATGAAGAGTTATATAGAATGATATGTCACAGAACAACTTGTTGGGATGATGTTGGTGAAAGAAAACTCATAGGCCTATAACATGTTGACGAAACAATGGAAAAAGTTAAGATTATCCAAACCCACATCAAATCAGCTCAAAGTAGGCAGAAGAGATATTTCGATAACTGAAGGAAGGATTGGGAATTTCAGGTAGGAGATAATGTTTTATTGAAGGTATCTCCATGGAAGAGAGTTATATGATTTAGTAAGAAAGGTAAATTAAGACCCACGTACATCATACCTTTTGAAATTCTAGAAAGAATTAGGGTTGTAGCTTACCGTGTGGTAATGCCACCAAGTCTCTCTAAAGTTCACGATGTGTTCCACGTATCACTATTGAGAAAATACATGCCTGACCCAACACATGTACTCACCTATGAGGAAATTGAACTAGAAATGGATTTGTCTTATTGTGAGGAGCCTATCAAGATTCTTGATACCATAGAACAAGTGTTGAGAAATTGGAAAACTCATCTGGTAAAAGTTCTATGGAGAAACCATAAGATGGAAGAGGCAACGTGGGAACCAGAGGAACTTATGATAAAGAACTACCCAAATATTTTTGTGTAGTAGTATTCAAGAAATTTTGAGGAAGAAATTATTTAAAGGAGGGAAGAATGAAACACCCCAAGTTTCCACGGTACGTTTCCCTTTGAATAATGCAATAGCTTGCATTGTACGCAACTTTAATATTCTAACACACCGCGACCAATCAAACTAGCTGTTATGAATAGTAATACACACTTTTTGAGATTTTATAAATTTTATTTTTCAAAATAGACTTAATTTTTTAATTTGGAATACCAAAATTAGCTTAGGGTAGATTTTTGGTATTTTTCTGAAAACAATATATTTTTTATGAATAGTGAAAAATTCTGCGTTATTGGTTAAAACAAACTATTTATTTAAATAATTATTTATTTCATTTAAATTTATTTTAGGTCAAAATATATAAAAAAATAAATATATAAGTTCAATTTAATTCATTGGATTCATTTTATAATAAGTATATATATATATATATAATATTTTTATTGAACTTTTTACCGTCTTTACCCACCTCCTAGGAGCATTTGCAAATTTGCATAAACCTAAATTTTATCGCTTTTTTGATTTTAATTTCAAAACTCTGAGAGACACAGTTAATATCAGTAAGTAAAATTTGGTTCAATAAGATGAAAATATTTTTTGGTGAATAGTAACTTTTGACTTTTATTTATCACGTTTAAAAGTAAATAGGGTAAATAAAGGTAAAAATGATATCAGAATTACCATAACACATGTTCTAATTCTATTTTATAAGTGTAATTCCACCAAAAACAACCTTAGAAATAAAATATTATCCCCTTTGGTCCACATGGATTAGATTAAAACATTTATTATTATTTTATTTAAAGAAGAGTTAAAAGAGTTAAATTCGAAGATTAATAACTAAACCATTTTTAGTATAGTGGTACACAGAATATAAATTCGACTATAAATATTATTTATAAATATAGAATGATTTCCTAAATAATTTTATTTAATTTATAATTTTTATACATTAAATAATTTAATTTATTTATGACATAATGATGATGCAGTAATTACCTTATTAATGGAATATTAAAATAATTGATATTATAAATATCCGAATAAATGTAAATTGAGACTCATGATGAATTCCACTAATTTTCTAGGTTAATATTACATTTTAGGGTTGGTTAAATAAATTTTATCTGAAGGTATAAAGTTTTAATGGATTTCAAAAATATCAAATACTAAATAGTGTCAAAATTGACATAATTGAGTTTTTAAAACAAATACTATATTATTAATTGATATAATATTCATAAAAATATAATGTTTGGACAAAGGACTTAGATAAGGTTATATATATTAATGATGAACCACTTGGGGATCTCTTGGCAGTTTATAGTAAGTTAATTAAACATATAATATAAAAATACAAAGAGACATGGTAAATGTCAAACTATTTAACTAAGAGTTAAATCTATGTGATAAGGTTAATATAGTGACCTAAACCTGTCTAAAACATATTTGTTGAGATTTTTTCCACCCATTCAAACCTTATCCTCTTAATAAATCATTTTAGAGCCATTAAAAACTGAATATGAATTTATTATAAAATAATATTTCAAGCTTTTCCAAAAGTGACCCTCACCTCTCTTATAATAGGGAACTTCCCCTTCTCTTAATTTCACACCTCTGAATCCATTTGGGTCGTCCAACCCCAACCCAAATTTCCTCCCATATTTTCTTCATTCATCCTAGAGGCATTTCTTTTTTCATAAATCCAACCTAAGTAGCCATTTTGATCAAATAAAAAGAAAAAACTCAAAGAAGAGGTAAATACTTCATCACCTCTTTCAAGTTCTTTTCTTCATCGACTTCTTCTTTATGGGTTGTTTCCATTATAAAATAATAAATTCAGTATATTATATACACTATGATGTTATTAAAAAAAAATTTTATCATATTCTTTATTCTATCCATCTTATGAATGACAAAGTCACTATACGTGCATACATATGGATTGTCGTCTCCACGTCGTGGTGTAATTTGTTATTCAAACACTTCATTATTTGGATGGGTATAATAATGACTATAACTAATGTGAATAGAAAATATAACATGTTAATTATTATCTATATATGATATACCATCCAATTACATAATATTTCACAATCTATATAATGATATTGTTGCTCGTGCGTACATACAGATTATCGTCTCCACAAACGCGATGAGATTCATTACCCATAACAATCATCCAAGAATAATTTTCATTTTGTGGTTAAAAATAATGTTTCTGAAAATAATACCATTATGTATATGAATCCAATACAACCTATCCATAAAAATAATGTCTTGCGTAACCAATCATATAACGGAAAATGAATCAATTAACACCCGAAATGGTGATACTATTGAAATATTATAAACAAAGCAATATTAGAGGATCATATATGATATGATATTTATGTATATAGTTGTTGTATAATTTAATAACATTGTTTTAACTATTATTTATGAGGTTAACATACCATAGACTAAAAAAAATTACAAGGTATGGGTTAATTTCGCAATCTCTTTATTATGTGAGGTTGCTTTTATGTAAGTATCTACTAGGACCTCTTTATCATCCACATCCATGTTTTCGTAAAAATGTATTTCAAAAAAAATTATGATTTACTAGAATATGGGTTAAATTCATTTATACCATTATTTTACCTTATATGTTTTGAATGGTATCTTTCCATCATTTTCCCAACAAGGTATTTTATTTTGAAAATATTCTTACAAGCTTGTAAGCTGAAGGTTTTGTGATATATTTGACTGTGGATGTGTTATTTTTATACCATTCATGGTTTCTTGTTAATTTATTGACATTTCGTATGATTCTTTTAATACGAATGTTTATGTTACGTTTGAACATTTTCATATGAGAAATGTATTGACTTAGTATGTGATAGGTGGAGCTTTCTATAGCTCCTCGATGCATTAGTAGGTCTCATTAAACAATTAGATGTGTAATTGGACAAGGCCTTTCCCAATTTGATATATGGTTCTGGCCAAGGCCTTAATCATTTTTATACATCTTGGCCGAGGCCTAGACAAAATGTTTCAGAATGTCCTGCATTATACATTCCCTCATTATGAAAATTATAATGATGGTTCATGTGGTTATTCGACTAGTAGAATACCCATGACTTTATTTTATTATGGCATTATTTACTCAACTCATATTACTTCCATAAAGTTTTCATGTTTATTATTTTTAAAGGCATGTGTTTTGAATTTTTCATCATGCCTAATGTTTATGTTATCTTCTTCTATATTTCTTACCCTTACCGAGTATTTGAGCTCACCCCTTTATTATGTTTCATTTTCACAGAATATGAAGATGTTAGTTATGAGGGATGTTCAGGAATAATCTAGAAGACTTGGATGTTTCTAATGGAATAAATTAGTGTTTTATTTCTTTTCAAGTTGTAATTTTAAACTTATGTATGTATCATGTTTCCAATAATACTAAACTGATCAGTGTTTCGGGACATGATTCCTTGTATCATGTAAATGTTATGTAATAAAGCAACGACTCTGGGTAGCTGGGGTGGGGCGTTACAGTTACGTCTAAGATGATCAGGTTATAAAAGAGTAAATAATAGTAAAAACACAAACTAATAAGATATTAACTCTAATACCAATTATTGGATTGTAATTTTTGGAAATAAAAAATATAGGGGGTGAATACTCATTTAAAATTTTAGTGAAAAAAATAAATAAGATTTTTAATAATTAATAAAACTTATTTAAGTTCTATGTTTATGTTTTGTAGTGTTGTAGAAATGAAATAGATATTTTATTATGGTTCTGATCACCAAGATTCTTTTCCACCCATAAAACATATCTATTATGTTTGAATAATTCAACCAACTGAGAAACTCAATTTTATTGTTGTGATAACTTGTTTTGGACTCTTTATTTTACAAAAAAAAAATAGAGGCATAAATTTTTAAAGGAGTCTTAACCTAGTATGTGACTATACTTTTGTTTAGGATCTATAACCCAAAACACCTTTTTCAGTGGTGTAATAACCAAAAAATAGACATAATATGGATAATTAAATTGATATTCTAGAAAATAACTTATTAAAATTGATAAAAGTTGAAAATTACATGAGGAAAAAATGAAAATAATTAAACTACTTAAGATCACCCAATCAAGATGTCGACGTTCAATGATCATGACCACTTTAGTAATAGATGATTGTACAGTATAATTCACTTCATTATCGCAACATGTAAAATATAATTCTCATGAATAACTTCATTTCATTTAAAGAAAAGTGTTTTATTGAGAATTCATAAATTCATCAATAGTAGAAGGATAATCCCTTACATTATATGCCTTGATCACCTTTTATTAGCGAATCACCAATGTTCTTCCTTAATCTCATTGAGAGAAAGCTTCCTTGAAATAACACTTCTTAAAACAGTTGTAAATATTAAGAATATTGAAACACATCATTACCTGCTAATTCCTCACACAAGATCAATAATAATATTAAATTAATTTCATTTTCTAGTCAAATTGATTGAAAAAATTATAATATATTTTTTAAAATAAATGAGTGTATTTTATGTAATTAAATGAATTAAAATTTCTCTCATAAAATTCCAGTAAATGATAAGCTAAAATATATTAAAGACATGTCATGAAATGAAAATATTGAAAATTAATAATTTCATAAGAATTTATATGATAATTTTACTTTAACAATATAACATTTATTTATTTAAAAAATAATAAAATGGTTAATACATATAAACATAGTTGCATTAATTATTTTTACAAAATTGACATAAAAATAGTTTTTTGTAAAAAGATATAATTCATATTAAAAATTTGGAGTGATGTATTGACCATGTGAGGCACAAGGCACACGATCATTATAATAATTGTGTGATCACATGTGGTTAGTATTCTTACAGTGACTACATGGTCAATATACTCTCTATGTGAATAAAATATTCATGTAGATAGTCTAATAACTGTGTAAATATTTTTTATGTTTGGTAAGTTGAAATATATATTTGTTCAGTATATAGAAAAAAATAAAAAATTCTAAGGAGTTAATATGAATTATATAAAAATAGAAGTTTTTAAAAAATATGTTGAAGATGAAAAAAATTATACATACCATTAAAAAATGATAGTCACAGTAGGTACAAGCTTTTTCATGGTAAGGTTGGTAGTAATTACTTATAGCAGCTACAATGTTACTTGCACCACATATTGAGCATCGGGATGTCACAACTCACCGGCTCATGGTAAGACTATTTTGAGTCACAGTAGGCAAGTGATAGTTCATCATGGAAGGAAAATTAACAATTCATGGTATGTAGGTTCTGGGTATTTTCTATACATGGAGTACACAGAAAAAATGATGGTTCATGAAGGCTCATTTTCTAAGCTCGTTATGTCATAAAAACATAATAAATGATGATACTAGTGTGGGTGTGTTGTGAAAATGTAAAACCAAACTATTGTTGAGACATAGGGAACTAGTGGTGCATTAAAGTTGAATAATTAAATGTGTATTACAGATGAGAAAAGTATATTGACATTGGATAAAGAACTTTCACTGGATATATGCACTAAAGAGTTGCATAGTTACACGCTTTCATGGCATCACTATATAGAGGAGCCACTATTGTCGTAAGGATTATTAGCCAAATAAGAAATTAAAGTGGGGTTTACTACATTCAAGGAGCTATTGGTATGTCTAAAAAGGTGTTGAGGCATGTGCACTGTTACTCTACTGAGGTGCTGGTGTTATGGAGGTCAGTCGAATAGACAGAGGAGGATGATAAATAGTATACTTATATAAATACTATAATATATATATATATGATATAATAAACATATTGAAATATATAATAACATATATTTATAAATATATATATAAATTATATGAAATGATTTAAAAATGAAAAAAAAAGTATATCAATAATACAATTACAAACACTACTACACATATTCTCATTAAGAGTGTGAAAAATGGAATTTAACAGTGCTAAAAATGCGTTGTTAATCACAACGATGATAAAGGAGGGTCCCCTTTATCAGCACTATTTTTAGTGCTGATAAAATCTATTATATATCAGTGCTTTAAATAGCACTGATAAAGTCCTACTTGGCTGTAATGTGTTTTCAAAATAACTGCGCACCCAACAAAAACAAGTAAAAACCTAGAATTTCAAACAATGCTATATAAATTCAATGTGACATGAGGAATAAAAAAAATCCACCCCTGGTATATACAAAAAAAAATACTATATACATTTCAAATAATTTTTTATATAATTAAAAATATAATTATCCAAAAAACATTTAAAAATAATGATGTTTCATCTTTGGATGCTTCTAATCTCCTGTCAAAAATGTCTCCCTATGGTATCAGTTTCCAAAAAAATCATCTCAACCTGAGACAAAAATTACACCTATATAAGAAAAAAATATTATGTTAGTAATACTGTAAATTAATAAATTAAACATTAATATGAAATAATACATTAATAAAATTCCTATATTTAATAAAAGACACATTTAGAGTTATACCAGTCACACAATGAATCCTATTGAGGTAGGGTTAATTCCTACATGTCACAAATTAGTTATGTATTGTTTTCCTAAAATATAAAAACAATTCAAATGTGTTTTCTTTGTTTTTAGTATGTCACTTGTTTTTTTAATAAAATTAATATCAATTTTAAATAATGACACATTTGGAATTATATTGGCCACACCATGAATCATATTGTGTTGTTCCTAATTCCTAAACATCAAAAATGACTTATAGATCACTCTTATATAGTATCAAAATAATCTTAATATGTTTCCTCAGTTTTCATTATGTCAGTTGTGTTTTTTTATTAAAATGTCATTTAGAACTGCAAACATGCATTATGAGTCATACCATTCACATCATGAATCTATTTCAAGTGAGAATTATTTATACACATAAAAATAACTTATGAATCACTTTCCTAATTTATTAACACAATTAGAGCACATTTTCTTGATTTTTAGCGCGTGACATGTTTTGAACTAAAATGCCAATTTTAAACTAATAACAGACACTTTTAGTTATACCAGTCACACCTTGAATCAAATTGAGGTGGAGTTGATTCCTACATGTCAGAAATTACTCATATATCATTTTACTAAAGTATCAAAATAATCAAAAGGTGTTCTCTCGGTTTTTAGTATGTCACTTGTTGTTTTTACTTAAATTAATGTCAATTTTAAATGAAAAGTGACCCTTTGAGTGATACCAGTCACACCATGTATCTTATTGAGGTTAACAAAATTCTTAAACATCAAAAATTACTTATAGATCATTTTTCTAAAGTATCAAAACAATCTGAATGTTTTTTCTAAGTTTTCAGTATGACACTTGTTGTTTTTACTGAAATTAATGTCAATTTTAAATAAAATGTGACTATTTGGTTGATTCTAACAACACTGTGTGTCAAATTGTGGTGAAACTAATTCCTAAAATATTCAATTGACATATAGATCATTTTACTAAATTATAAAAACAATGTGAATTCATTTTAATGGTTTATAGGGTGGCAGTTGTGTTTTTTTACTAAAATGTCATTTCAAACTCGAAACACGCATTATGAGTCATACCAGTTGCATTTTGCTTTGGTTTGATGTTAGACTACTTCATACATGTCACATATTACTTATGAATCATTTTTATAAATTATAAATACTATTTAAGCATGTTTTATTTATTTTTAGTGCGTGAAATGTTTTAAACTAAAATGTCAATTTTAAACTAATAACATGAACTTTTAGTCATATCAGTCACACCATGTGTCATATTGAGGTTTGGTTGATTCCTACAAGTCACAAATGACTCAAGGATCGTTTTCCTAAAGTTGAAAAATAATATGAATTTGTTTTCTTAGTTTTCAGTTTGTTACTTGTTGTTTTTACTTAAATTAATGTCAATTTTAAATAAAAATAGACATTTGAGATATATAGTCCTCATTGTGCATCGTATTGAGGTGAGGCTTATTCATACACATCATAAATGAATTATAGATCATTTTAAAAATTATAAATACAACATTAATGCATTTTTTCAGTTTTCAGTATGTCATTTGTGGTTTTTATTTAAATTAATGTTAGTTTTAAATAAAAAGGTACACTTTTAGTGATATTGGGCACACCATTTGTCGTATTGAGGTTAGGCTAATCCCTACATGTCAAAAATGACTTATATATTGTTTTTATAAAGTATAGAAACAATAGGAATTCATTTTCTTGGTTTTAAATATTCCAATTGTGATTTTTTAATATAATTTCATTTCAAACTAAAAACACGCATTATGAGTCATATCGGTCACATCATGTGTCGGTTTGATGTGAGAGTACTTCATAAACATTATAAATGACTTATGAATCATTTTAAAAAACTATCATGAAAATAGAAGTGAAATTTATTGATTTTCAATGAGTAACACGTTTTGAACAAAAAATGACAATTTTAAACTGCTAATAGACACTTTTAGTCATAGTAGTCATAGTGTGCATCCGATTGAGGTGTGGCTGATTATTATAGGTCAAAAATTACTCATAGATCATTTTAATAATGTATCAAAACAATAAAAAGGCATTTTAGGGGTTTTCATTATGTCACATGTTCTTTTTTACTTAAATTAATGGAAATTTTAAGAAAAAATGAGACACAAGGAGTGATATCATCCACATTGTATACCGTATTATGGTGAGGCTGATTCTCACACGTCAAAAAATGACTAAAGATCATTTTTCAAAAATATAAAAATAATTTTAAGGCATTTTCTCAGTTTTCAGTATGTCACTTTCTATTTTTAATTAAATTAATGTCAATTTTAATTAAAAAGAGACACTTTGAGTGATACAAGACACATCACGTGTCTTATTGAGGTGAGGTTGGTTCATACACATCAAAAATGTCTTATAAATCAATTTCCTAATGTATCAAGACAATATTAATGAATTGCCTCTATTTTTAGTATGTTAGTTGTGTTTTTTTATTAAAATTACATTTCAAATTGGAAACATGCATTATGAGTCATACCATTGGCATCGTGCATCAGTTTGATGTGAGACTATTTCATACATGTCAACAATGACTTATAAATATTCTAACAAAACTATCAAGTCAATCAGAGTGTTTTTACTTTGTTTTTAGTGAGTAATACATTTTAAACTAAAATGTCAATTTTAAATTGATAATAAAAAAAATTTCATACTTATCACATTATGGATCAGATTAATATGTGTATCATTTCTACAGGTAAAAATGAATCATAAATCATTTTCATAAATTATAGAAACAATACAAATGCTTTTTATTGGCATTCAGTATGTCTTTTTTGATTTTTACATAAACTAATTTCAATTTTAAATAAAAATAAATAGTTTGAGTTAAACCGGTCACATCGTGTGTCCTATTGAGTTGGGGTTGATTCTTACAGGTCTAAAATGACTCATTTATCATCATAATAATTGTATGAAAACAATAATATTGTGTTTTCTCAGTTTTCAGTATACCAATTGTGTTTTTTACTAAAACATCATTTCAAGCTAGAAATACGAATTGTTAGTCATACTGATCACAATGTGTGCCTGATTTAGGATTGGTTTATTCCTACACAACACAAATTACATATGGATAATTTTCCTAAAGTATCAAAACAATACAAATAAATTTTATCAGTTTTGAGTAACTCACTTGTTATTTTTGTAGAATTTAATGTCAATTTAGTATAAAAATACACACTTAAAGTCATACCAACCACACCATAAATATTATTGATGTGTGGTTGATTCCTACACATAAAAAATGACTTATGAATCATTTTCCTAAATTAAAAAAACAATATTAATGAATTTTCTCAATTTTCATTATTACACTTGTTCTTTTTACTAAAAGTAATGTTGATTTTAAATAAAAAGATACAATTTGAGTGATACAGGTCACTTGTTGTTTTTCATCTTTTTTGAGTAGGTCATTTTCTCTAATACCAACTATATTAACCAAGACATTTTATACATAGATATCACATCTTAGTAGATTAATTTTCCTTACCTAACATAATGTTCCATGCCAAAATAGTTTAGGTCTAGTGATTTTGGAAACATGGAATAAAAAAGAACTAGTTCATAAGAGTCTCTCATTAAGTTATTTTTTACTAGAAAATTTCTTTAACATATCATTTCTAAAACAATTACTAATAACCTATGGATATGAAACATAAAAAATGGTGAGCGTAGATGATCAATAAGTTTAAACAAGGGAGATATCAATGATCATATAAGGATAACATGAGAATAAAGATGTTTGAAGGTGATATTAACGTTATAAATTCATACCCTTCATATCATTGATCATAATCATGAGTCGTGGATCAGGGAATGGTAGTTCCATCCTTACGATTGACTTCACATTTCCTAAAACATGGGGATTCCCCTTCCACTCTAAAGAAACATGTTCTCTCTTTTCAATCTCGTTGTAGATAGTTGAAAAGAAAATATGACTTCTAAAAAGATCTAAATAAAAAAACTAAATAATTATTTAAAAATAATAACAAAATTAACAAAAAAAATAGTAGATAAAATCATGATAATATTAAATAATTACATGAAAAAGAAATACTTTTATTCATACCAGGAACATCGTGCATTGAAATGCTTTCCATTTTCATTCTTTTTCTAAATAGAAACACTGAATTGTCAGTATTTATCAATTTCCTTCAAGTTACCTCCACTTCCTTTGACAGAAAGAGTTAAATTCCAATAATACTGGGGTCACAATGTTTTGATTTAGAATAATTCTATGGAAGGCATTGTTTTCTTGAGTAGTCAAACTTTTAATTTATATTATTTTAATTCAGTATAGAATATATAATATTATGAGGAAAAACGTAGTGTGTTAAAAAAATTACCTTCTCATTGAATTCTGAGTTTTAGCCTCAAAGTCCAATCTCTCAAAAGAATGATCAGTTTAAAATAAACCGCATCGACTCAAACAAAGAAATCTACCAATATAACAAAATAATTATTATATGTGTAATACTAAAAATAATTAAATTAAATATAAATATAAAACACTCCACTACTTATATGGAAGTCACAACTTCATGTTATTTGTTTACATTAATCTATCAGGTATATTGTCCATTAATTTCTGAGAACATCAATGATGTCTTCTGAATATGAGTCTTTTTTTATATTGAAATTAGTACTATAAAAATAGTAATACACAAAGAAATAATAAATATTTTAAATGAAATAGTCATTATATTAAAAAATACTTCTTCAAGGATTCTAGTTTATTCCTTGAATATGATCTCTCTCATAAATTTACATACATAATAATCAAAAAGAAATTACATTGTTTTGGACACTATAGAAACATTAAGGATAATAATTAATTTGTTTTTATTTGTGTTTATATAGTGAAATATTATTATATATACACTGATACTTTTCCATTCATAGAAATTTTCTTCTTTCATGTCCTTAACCCCTATCCTCATTCTTTAGTTTTCACGTTATTTATCTACTACCCTTTCATAACAAAATCCTCATTAAAAGATAATATAAATTATATAACGTGATAGTTAGTACAAAAACATTGTATGTAGGGTATTGAAAACTGAAAAATTCTATCATATGTGGATTGTTTTTTGAATATCCATGCATTGAATCCAGGAAATAAATCTTTGGAGTATCCAAATTTACCACAATGATCATCAAATGCTACCTATAAACACAAAAAGGATTAAGTAATAAATGAAATTAATATATATTTAATATTGTTAAATTGTATAGTTTCACCCCTTTATCATTGGTATTCAATAGAGTCTTTCATAAAAAAATTTCAAATGGTTTGATCAAACCTGCCACTATTTCATTCTTTTTGTGGGTATCTATTTTTAGTCGTTCTGTAGAGGTGATGTAAGGAAAAATGAGTCCCAAAAAATCATGGGAAAATCCATTTAATTGTTTTTTATATATACTCCTGCCGAAAATATGAAATTTATTTAGTCAAAATTAACATAGTATATTAGATTTAGGAAAATAAAATCATAAAAACATACCACATATATACATTTACAACTGATCCTCATAACCCATCATAGTTGACGATTTCACTCACACTCTCAACACGAGTGAAGCCTTGATCTTTCTCTCCATACATATTTTCTTCAAAATAAAATGTTTGATTACAACTATTTATTAAATTTGTATCCACATGAACCTTAAATTCTTGTAAATTCTTATATTGAATGGTTGGGGTAATGGTGCTTTCATTAAATCTTTTCATTTATTTGGCCGATCCTTGTTGTGGTTTTGAGTCAGTATTTCATTTCATCTAATTCCCATTGTTCTTATATAATAACATTCATCAGTTCTAGACATTTTTTATAATATTTAAAGGTTTAGTTTGAGAGAAAAATTGGAAATGAATACCTTGTTTTCGACATGTTTTATTATAAGATGTGATGGTCATGGGAAGAATGTTTCAATAACGTTTTTGACCATATGAATATTTTTCTCAATAATTGGAAAAAGAAGATTGAATCTCAACTCAGGGGATATGCTAATCGAAACTCACACATGACCTGTTGGAATTGTTTTGCTGTGTAGCATTTCGTTTTGGATATTTAACATTGTAGCCCTCGCTACAAAGCGATGGGAGGGTGTTTAAAGATATAAATCACAGTCATTATCACTCTATAGAATATCAGAATAGGAAAGGTTTCAATGTCTTCTTGATTCACATTTCACATAAAAAATTACTACAACATAGATTACATTGGCTAAGACATCTCTTTTAGGGGAATGGCTCGCCTCATAGTTGGTGGGGTGGGGTGGGATCTCCTCATGGTGGTTGTTTTTGATTTTATTCTTCCCTTTGCCTCCCCCCATAAATTTTTTCATAATATCTCCCTACGACTAGAATTATTATTCAAGGTTAGCTATTCTTTATCTCATTTTTTATTAATTCTATTTTTCCTTCCTCTTTTTTTTCTCAAAATATGTTTGGGTTTAACCCCAAAACTCGCACCGCTAACATGGATATACTATTTTGGCCACTTCAAGGCCACTAATATTATGTGTTCTTGTAGTGCAGGTGTATCTAATTCATGTGACTATATCAGATAAAAAATATAGTAATATAAGTTATCATTGTTATTTAATATCAATTTAACAAAAAACAAATTTTTATTATATAAAACTTATACATGTTTCACAAAATTTTTGTATGTTTTCATCTATTAGTATCATATGTTTATTTACACATACCTCCATTCATAGCACATGGAGTGGGATTAAAGTGTATTTGGATTTCATTTCATTAATATACATATAAATAGAGGAAAATAATTATGGTTTTGTTTCATGTCACATAAAAGTATTATGGTATATTTAAAATAGGTATAATTTTTTTCAAGTGAAGCTTACCACATATTTTATTTATGTTAGGTGTACTCTTGTTTCTATACTAGTTCCTTATTTCTAGCACTCAATTGCTATTTCATAAATAAAAAAATATCAATCAAACTAATAAATTCACATATTTTAAAACAATGTATTATTAGACACCATGTACCTAAAAACACACAAAATACCCTTTAACTGTAAATTAGTTGTTGACACGATGTTCTTAATAATTGATGAATACACATCTAGAAATCTTATGTCATTTAAGAAGCAAAAAATTGATATCTCTCCTACATGGAAAGTGTGTATGCATCTAGAGGAAGTAAAGTTCATTTTTCAACCTTCACTACTGTCAATTCTTCTTGTATTATCATTTCAATAATGTCCAACCAAGCCTTAATTACATCATTTTTTTCTAGGATAATTTAGTAACATGTAAATGACACTATCACATATATTTTTTTCAACATTCATAACATCAAGAAATTTTTTGATTTACAGACAATTCTAGTATGGTAATTCAAAAAAATGATCTCTTTTCCCAACTAGGTTTCACAAGGTTTTTCAAAAATGGTTTACCAAAAGAAGTTTCCACATATTTTAATTTCTCAAACAATTGATCACCTATTAGTGGAGATAGTGTTGTACATTATTTCAAACATTCATCGAATTATTTCTTCTTAGATCAGTACTTATGTCGTCAGAGTAGAAATCTATGATGTCCTAGAAACATGGTTTTTTATGAATGTTTCTACCAAATTGACTATGTAAATTGTTCACAAATGGGACACCCTGGAGTTTCTTTAATGCTATATACTAAAAAATTGCTATAACCAGGAAATTCATTTATCATCCCATACAAAATAGTTGTTGTTGCTAAATATTCATTTATGTAAGCATCATAAAACATAACACCTAAATCCCACAATATTTTCAAATCCTTGATCAATGAATCCAAATAAACATCAATATCATTACCCAATTATTTTGGTCCTTATATAATCATATATAACCTCATGTATTTTCGTTTCATGCATAACCATCGTGGAAATTTATAGTTTACCAAGATAACTGGACATGTATTGTGAGTGCTTTTCTGAAGAAAAAAAAGGATTCACTCCATCTATAGATAATGAAAGAAGAAGGTTTCTGGGCTTGTTTCCAAATTCAGGTTACTCATGATCAATTATATTTCACTGGGGAGGGTCTGCTTGGAGACATTATTTCTTATAATTAATTATTGTATCTATATGCCCTATCAATTTCCATATAACCTCCTCAATTCCATATAGGCAACTAAACCATGTAACGATCATAAATTACTATACAACTTGTGTAGGAATGAATTTATCTTTCTTGTATCGAGAAGTGCCACACGTTGGGAAATTTTTAAGTTATTTTTTGTCCTTGTGAAATAGTATACAATCATTCAGGAAGGTTTGTATTATTTCAAAGATCTTACCCATCGAGCATAGCATTATTTTTAGTGTCATATGATCATCTCAGGAGTTCATAGTCTTTTGGGATCATGTCATTCAAGAGAGAAAGTAGTACCATAAAACAGGTGTCACTCAATCTATTACCTGCTTTAAAAAAATTATACATCTTTTGTATGGTATAAAATTATATATATTTAGTGAAACCAACATAAAATGGCATCTTTTCACAACTCTTTAACTTCTCAAAAAAATATGGCAATCATGATGTTTATATTCAACTATCCTTGTCATTTCCTCAATATGATCTTTATCATCATTCATTTATATAATAATGTCCTTGATATGGGATTAAAAATTTTACACACTTGTAATCATATCATATCATCCATAAAACACAATGTTATCAAAATCACTAACTACATTTTCTTTTCCCCTGTGTTTATTCCAAAATTTATAACTTTAGTCTATTCTGTGATAGATCAAGTGTTATTCCAACTCCTCTGAACTGATATTTCTTGAATAAAAATATCATAAACACATACAAGGGATTTGATAATGGTCATATATATGATCTTTTACAAAATTGATGTTCTCTTTCACTATATATTCATACTCTTTTGACATATGATTGGAATCCATCCATTATTTATTAATATCCAACCTATTTTATTCGGTAATATTAATATTTGACAAAATAAATACAAAAAAATGATATAAAAATTAACGAAGGCTAAAAAAAGTCATATACTTTATGTCTCTTTAAATATTTATCCCCAATATCCACTTTCTAGAACCAAGGTCCTTCATTTTGGATCTTCTAGATAAATCAATCTTTATCTCTTCCAAACTTTCCTTTATTGGTCCAACTAATAGAAATTAAACCACATAAATAATTAAAATGAAAAAACTCCCATCATAATACAGATTCATATAGTAGAAATTATTTACATTACACAGCATGAACATTAATTCTAGCATGAAAGCATTGAAATTTCAGTTACAATTCTTTGGTGCCTACTTAATCCCATAAAAACTCAATTTGAGAATAAAAACAATCCCTCTATTTTATTTATCATGAAACCTTGTAGTTGATCTATATAGATCTATTCCTCTGAAACTCCATTAAGGAATATAATCATGACATCCATTTTTCTATAAATAAACCATTAATGGAAACCAAACCACGAATTGTATGGATTATTATATGGTTTATATAAGGATAGAAAATATAACTAAAATCTAATCCTTATAATTATTAAAATAAATTTACAAATAGAGACACCTTTCACTCTTTACTATCAACTAATTTCTACTTTATATGATAAATCGAATTGTTCTAAAGATCCCACTTTCTTGGTTCCAATTCTATTATCTTTAATGAATAAAAATCATAGATGGAATTCAATTATTCCTTCATTTTGAACTCACACTATAATGTGTCCAATAATCAGACTATGTTGAATCCTAAAAAAAATAGAAAATCAACCGGTCATACCCACAAATTACACATTAGGGACACTCTTATAGACTAAGAAACCCATAAAACTATGGGAATCTAGCTAGTGCATGAGCTGACAAGTGTAGTATACATTTGTACCTATTTCTTAATTCATAGGTTTACTATGAAACAAAAAAATTTGAAGCGAGAAATAACAAGTCAATGATCATCCCATGAATAAAAATAATATAAGTAGTAAATCACATGTCAACTCTAACACCCTCACAAGAAAGATACCATTTTCACATCCATGAATAAGAATCAAGTATTTTATATTAATAATCAATCGTATCCCTCTTATGGAAAATTCATCAATACACATATCAAACATGGGGCCTCATACTTTAAACCATGTAGGTGATGTGGTATGCAATGTAGTTTTAGGATTTTCAATGGGGTTAAACATTAATTCACCTTTTGTAAGAGTGATTTCATGATGGATATCCTATGGGTTTGATAGAGTTAGTTACATTCCATTTCCATGGTGTTATTATTAATCTACGTTTCTTCTATATATAATGTATTGGTTTTTTTAAATCTATAGAAATATAGACTTACAAGATTATGGAAAAACTAAATTTCAAATGTCATTTGAAAACTGTTTATAATATCACATTTGAAATCCCATTACAACATAACCATTCACACAAAAGCCTCTTTAAAATAACACACCCTTTTAAAAATACACCAATAAATTCCAAGAACTCTTTCATAAATCCACAATTCCTTTTTTAAAGAATTCAAGGAAACATCATGACCTGATAGTATTAATCCTTTAAAATGAATGAAAACCCTCGATAGTTTACAAATTTCCATTTAGAACCTCACACACCCCTTGTTAAAATGAAACCAAGAATAAATATTGTTTAAAAACAGTCACATCCCATTATAAAATCCAATCACGTGAGTTTAAAAATATTTGGCAGGAAAACAAAGTCTATTCCAAGTTTTCAAATCATTCTAATTATATTTAAAACCAAAACGCGTATGTTGACAACATATAATTTTTTAAGAAACATTTAAAAACACAAGAATCATTTTAAAAGAGTCACTTGGGAACTATTACAAAGACATAAATCCCTATATAGGATCTTTATAAAAGATGCATGAACAAAAAATAACCATCATTTTGTAAAATATAATGCTACAATTCAAACAAAATAATTCATGTTTTAGGGTAAATAAACATTTTTTCATTTATTAATATCACATAACACGTAAAACAAGTGGAATCATATTAATGGGTCTTTCCTTGGGACCATTATTTTTAAAGATAACCTAGTGTGAACATTGTGAGAAGATGTATCAATTTCATATGAGACTTCATCATTTGATAGTCAACCATCATCTACGTCATGTAAGATATATATATCTAGACTATATGATATATTGATTTAAGAATATCTTTATGGAATATCTATATTATCATTAGAGTGGGAATCAATTATAACCTATTAATTTGAATTATATTACACGTACATTAAAAAAATTATTGATAAAAATAATAATAATCACTATGTGATATAAATATATATACATATTTTGGAATTCTATATAAATGTAGAGGTCATCAAGATGATATAGTGGATTCCTGGGTGCTTGAAACACAATTATATTGGGTATTAAAATTTATTTTATAATTATGAATTAATAGAGTGATCATACATCATGGATTATGGGAAAAAGATTTAGTTTTATTATTATGATATCATTTATTGGGAAGTTAAGGGTGATTTTCTATAATAGATTCATGAAGGATAATGTGTTGGGTTATTCGAATAACTGCAAAATTTGCCTAAAACCATTCACAAGGTGTGTACCTAGTCTCACACCCTCCTCATCCTTATGTGGATTCCCCTTGAACCCCCCAAATTCTATATTCAACCATGTGGTTACCATGAAACAAAACCATTCATAGTTAAAAATTAATTCAAAACCTCATGAGAATCAAAGTTTCGCATGGTTCCTCCAAATCCATGCAAACCAAACCATTCCCCCTTTCTAGAAAACATAAAAACTATTGAAACTTAACATAAAGCATAAAATCCATATCTGAAAACCTGATCTACCTCTTGATCCTCATTCCTCATCTCAAAACAAAATTTGAGGAATTCCAAATCTCATATTTTCATTCTGAGTCTCAATTAAATATTTGACCCATTAAGTAAAACAAAATTCAACATCATAAATTTTTAGTTCCAATGAACATGGGTTCTTTCAACCTCACCACCATAATACTTCTCATCCCCAAGAATTATTGGTGGTCAAAAATACAGATCACCAAACCTAACATGGTCAGAAGTAATCAAAAATGGCCTTCTTCCATTTCTAAATGTATGAAACACATCCAAGGAACATCATCCAACTTAGGTAACTCAACCAGCCAAAACCCAAACCAATTCCCATTATCAAAACTGAAATACCAAGATGGCACCTTCCTAGGTCCATCTATAAAAACATCAAATTTTGTTACTTCCCAATCACAAATCAGATTCATGATTCTCTCCATAATAAGACTCAACTTATCACTAATAACATCACATTATTAGCACCTATGACAGTTAAAAAGACAAAAAAAACCTTGATCTCAGGATCTTAAAAATTCACCTGGCATGGTATCCAACTACCCATTCCATAACATTCCTAAGGATACTAATCACTATCGAAACCTCTCATTGTCATCAAAAACCCACCGAAGTGGATGCATAGTCATTATCCTTCCGAAAAAAAAGAACATACAACTTTTCCATGAAATAACACTCAAACCCAAAACCCACCTTTATTCTAAAAAGGAATCATTAAAAATATCTTAAAACCTTCCACACCAACATTATGTGCTAACCCTAGTTAGGCTATCCTTGGATAACTCATCACATAAAATCTTGACTCCAATTGTGAGTCCCTCACTATCTCACCTGGTCACAATTTCTACACAGCAAGAGGCAATCAAAAACAACTAAAAAATTCCAACTAGATTCCATACCTGAACCCAAGAAATATTCCACCATCAGATCCTCTACTGACTCGAAATCATAGATGTACAATACCACACCACTGACACACCTCCAACACAATCACTATAATCCCGAAGGCGACACCTGTCTTGATCTTCCACCATGACTAATTTTGAATCACATCCATGTTTCCCTTTTAAGGTACTTTTTTCTCTTATATTATTGGGATACATTTTCTACCTAGGTTTCCCCTAGCACCCCCCCCCCCAATTTGGAATTTTTTGACATGTTTTGGGGGGCCAGAATTGGATGCACTGTTTACTAAACCGTGTGGACAAACCATGAATAAGTGTCCAGGTAATTAAAAATATTTTACAATTACAACTTTTATCTTCTATATATAAACCTAATATTCCCATTTCTTCCCAATTTCATTCCTAGAATCCATTCACAGCCTCCAAGCTCTCTCAACCTCCCTTGGAATTGAATTTTGAAGGGGGATTTGGTGGTTGAACTTCAAGATCTCTCATGGAAGTGAGATTCCTTCCTTTATCCTTTCATTTAATTAGGGTTTCTCCCACTTTTCATGATGATTAACATTTCCAGAATCTAGGTCTTCATACCCTGGGTTTTATTTTTAGTTTCTTGGTCCAATATTATTGTTTTAGGTACCTTTTCACTTCCTTGTGTTGTGGTGGTGGTGTAGTTGAAGTTTCGCACAAGGATTTGATGTTTTTGAAACTTTTTGTAGATGATTCCATGTGTAATAATTATTATATGATTTAGATTTGGTCAATTTATATATTTAGAATTATTCTACTTCATTGTTTTTGGTGAGAAAACTATTTTTTGTAGCATTTGTTACGCGATTGATTTTTAAGTGCCATTTTTTGTTAAAATCGGTGTTTTCCTATGCAATTAATGTTTTACCAATTTGGTTTGTTTTATAATTCATGGGATAGTTTTATTAAAACGTTTTAGTGATATCAATTCAGGTTTGGTGTAATTTTGGTAGGAATTTGGTTTAAAAAGATGTTTTTCAAATGGATTTTATGAGCAAAGTTTTGTTATACTTTGTGAAAATTGTTTTATGGAAATTCTAAGTTCTTTATTGAGTAATAATAATATTGAAAAGAATGGTTAGATTCTTTTTCTGGTGTTTATGATCTAAAATAGTGTTTGGATGTGTAAATGGAATTTTTTGATGTGGAACTTTTTTTGAGAAAAAAGAGGGAAACTCAGGTATGTAGGTGGGTGGACATGTACTAGTATGCTAGTGATCTGTAGTGTTTTTTCCAGTTTCACTTATCATGTTTGACATTTAAAAAAATAAAAAAACTATAAGTATTATGATTAGGGTCCACTAGGTTATGGATATTTTCCCTACTAGTTCATCGTGCACAAGTAAAAATATTTGATCTAGTTACTTTTATAGGTGGTTTGTTCGGGATTTCTCTTAGCATTCCTCACCCATGACCGTGCTCACCTACAAAGGGGTGAAGTTTTTTTAGGGCCTAGAATGTTATTAATTATTTAGGGTGTTGAAGTGGCAGTTGACCACCCCCCCCCCATGCTGATATTTTTAGAATATGTAAAGTGATATGCGATGTATTGTGATGCTTCATGTATGGGTATCAGGTGTGTGCTTATGTAGGGTGATCACATGGTGGTGTATGGATCTTGACAACTCTGACCACATAAAAATAATTACTACACTAATGACTTTGAGTTAGCAGTAGTGATTCATTATTTGTAGATGTGGTGTCACAACCTCTTTGGGGAGGATTTGGTGGTCTAATCTAATCACATGAGCCTAGCCTACATTTTCTCAGAGAAGGATCTTAATATGAGGTAGCGCCATTGGATTGAATACCTTCAAGGGTTTGAATTTAATATCATTTATACCATAGGGAAGGGTAATGTGAAGGTTTATTCCTTGATAATAAGAATACTGGTGTAGGATTTGAGGATGTCCTTTGATGAGTGGACTCTGACGGGTCTCTTTTCTCATATGCATGTGGAGACAAAGAAGCATTGTGGAGGCGTGTTCTTGGAAAGAATTCAATTGACTCCTTCTCTTTTAGATTTGATTCAGTCGGATCATCTCAATGATGAGATGTATTAGTGTTCAATGCAGTTTCTTCATTGCGGGGAGATGTCTTTTGATTGGTCTTCATCTCCCAGTGTAAAATTTCGCTTCAAGGTATGTTCAGAGGTGCCACTATCTCTGAGAAAGGTGATGATGTAGGATATTCACCAATCTCAATGGGTCATTCATCCTAGGGATACCAAAATGTACTGTGATTTTCATTAGTAGTTCTGGTGGCCAATTATGAGATGAGACATATTGGACTTCATGTTGAGATGCTACACATGTTAGAAGGTAAAAGCAGAGCATCAAATACACTCTAGTTTTCTCCAACTATTACTCATTCCTACCTGGAAGTGGGATGAGGTCGTAATAGATTTCATTTTTTGATTGCCTCATACACCTCATGGTTAGAATGTCATCTAGTTAGTGATTTATCATCTGAAAAAATCATCCCATTTCATTCTAATCATAGAAACAACTAAAGTGGATGAGTTGGGCTGATTTTATCTTCATGAGGTGGTAAGGTTTTAGGGTGTTCCATCATCAGTTGTCTTAGATAGATACCTGTGTTTTACCTCTCGGTTTTGGTAAGACCTTCAGAAGGCCTTGGGTCTCTGATTAAAATGAGCACAGTATACCACCCTTAAAGGGATGGTCATACATAGGGAGTGAATCAGATCTTGGAGAATATTCTTCATGCAAGTGTTTTGGATTTTGGAGGATATATGGATAGACATTTGGGATTGGTTGAGTTTTATTATAATAATATTTACCTATACTCTATCATAATGGATCCTTTTGAGGTGCTATATGGTTGACCTTGTTGGTCCCCCTATGTTCGTATGGGGTAAGTGAAACCTCATTGTTGGGGACAAGCCTTGTGCAAAAGACATATAAGAAAGTCAAGTTGATTAGGAATCGATTATTAACAGATCATATTCATCTCCTATGCTGATCATAGGCATCAAGACCTAGTGTTTTCTATGGGTGATCAGATATTCTTAAAGGTTCCCCTCATCTAGGTCATCAACATTTGGGAAAGCAGGGCAAGCTAACCCTAAAATATGTCTGACTTTATGAGATTACCAAATGGATTGGATAGGTGGAATACAAGTTAGCCTTTCCCTCCAAGATGACATCTATGCATGAAATTTTTCATGTTTCCAAACTGAAGAAGTACAACCTAGATCTGTCCCATGTGCTGAATTGGGAGGAGTTAGAAATAGAGCATGACTTGTCTATTTTTGAGCGGCTGGTGCGAATAGTTGATTTCCAAGAGAAGGTGCTTTCGGGAAAGTATATTCCACTAGTCTGGGTCCTCTAGAAAAATAGTAATTATATACTTGAAACATGGGAGTGGAAGATGTGGATTGAACAAAATTATTCTCTCTTATTTTCCCATCAAGCTTCGAGTTGACTTGTCAGGGCGAAAGGTTTTCATGGTGGAGAGAATTGTCAAACCATGTTCCCCTATTAAGGTAATTTTTCACTTTGATTGTTATACTAGATTTTCTATTAGGCTCCCCCTAGGCCCTTGTATAATTTTTATGTTTTTGTACATGTTTTGGGTGGCCAGAATAGTCTGCATGGTTTGGTTGCATGGTTTACTAATCTGCGAGGAAAAATCATGCACATGTGTCCAGGTCAATAAAAAACTTTTGTAATTCCAACTATGTCATTCTAGAATTAAACCTAATATACCTTTTTCATCCCCATTTCATTTCTAGCATCCATTTACAACCTATAATCTCTCTCAACCTCCCTTGGAATTCAATTTTGAAGGGGAATTTGGTAGAGGAACTTCAATATCTCTCTAGTGAGTTTCCTTCCTTTATCCATGCGTTTCCTTAGGGTTTCTCCAATATATCTTGAATATCCAAATGTATATAATCTATGGATTTGTTCATAGGGTTTTATTTTTAGTTTCATGATTTAATATTGTAGTTTTATGTTAATTTTCTTTCCCTTCTAGTGCAGCAGTGGTGCGGTTGAAATTTCGCACAAGGATTTGAGGATTTTAACACTTTTTGTAGGTGATTCCAGGTGTAAGCATTATTGGATGAGTTAGAATGGATGGATTTATATTTTTATCTTGTTCCAATTCCATTTTTTGTTGTGAAAACTATTTTTGGTATCATTTGTTATGTTATTGATTTTCAAGTGCCATTTTTATTTGAAAATGAGTGTTTTCAAGTGCAATCCATGTTGTACCAAGTGGGGTTGTTTTATGATTCATGGTATGGTTTTATTAAAAAAAATTAGTGCTTACAATTATAGTTTTGTGTAATATTGGTATGAATTTGGTTTTAAAAGGTTTTTTTTAAATGGATTTTATGTGCAATGTTTTTTTACTTTGTGAAATTGTTTTATGGAAATTCTAAGAGCTTTATTGAGTTATATGAATGGTGAAAAGAACATTTAGCTACTTTTTTAGTGTGTATGACCTAAAATAATGTTTTTATTTGTAAATGTAATTTTTTATCATGTGGAACTTGTTTGAGAATAAAGAGGAAAACCTGGGTATCTAGGTGGGCGGACGAGTACTAGTATACTAGTGATCCGAAGTGGTTTTCTCCATGTTTAACAAATAAAGTTTGACATTAAAAAATAAAAAAACAATAATGATAATGATTGGTGACACTATGTTATGGGTATTAAACATTCTAGTGTATCATTCACGAGAATATATATTTTATCTGGTTACATTTACATCGAGATACGAGGTGCATAGGGCCCACAGCTAGCAAGTACCTAGGGGTGTTCCTGTGACTACTGCTCATTGACTATTTGTTATTTACCAATGGATTATAGTGTGTTAAGATGGAAAATTAAGTAGATTAACTGTTTTATTTAAATTTATTCATTATTTAAGGTTTCCCCTTTGAGAACTGATTTTGTTTAACAGTTACACTTTATAAATTTTTTCTACCATTTTTTGTTTATAAAAACATAAAAGATTTTTATGTTCTAGTTATTATCACATTGAATATTTGGGTGGAATCATATTGGGATTAGTCTCACACCCTAATTAAACATTTTTCCATAAGTATACTTGATTATGGTTGACAAGGGTAAGGGTAAGGCCTTTGGAGATGGTGGTTTGTGTAAGAACCCGGATCTTCTTTTCAGGTATGTTTTTCCTTTTCTGGTCGTTTTTGAGGAAAAAGAAAATTCTGGAAATTTTCAAAGTACACACCATGTACTTTATGAGTATATGTCATGTACTACCTTGCCATAGGAGGTCATGTGCTGTCTGTGTAGTGTCCACACACACAGCCATGTTGGGGTGATTTGGAGGTTGCTTAAAGCGGAGTACGAAAATAGTGAGTACACGCCGGGTACTTCAAAAGTACACTCTATGTACTTTCTTTTTTTCATTAAACGCACTGGGGTTGCATCTAATTGACAGAAACACCCCCTTTTTTGTTTTTCTCATTTATGAGCATCGTATAACCACATATCATCAATGAACCCCCGAGCGTGTGTCCATCCTCCAAATAGAACACCATCAGTTGAGTTAGAATCACATTGGTGAGTTCTCTCTTCTCCTAGAGCACCATCTCCTTATTTTTCCCCTCTCATGAGATATCGGTGGTTGAACATTTTAGAAATTTTTGTAGATATTTTATGTTCCAAGGAGATTCAATCTTCGAGGCTTGTCTATATCATTACTACAATACTGAGGTAGGTGTTTTTTGCCTTTCCATTCAAAGTCTTTAAGTATTATGTGTAAATTCCACCAATACCCTTGAATGATGTATTTCTTGTTTACCATTTTACCCATGCTGAATTGTCTTCCATGATCACATATTGTGTAGAGGTTATTTGGATATTAATAGGGTTTATTTCTTTGCTTTGGATGTATTTTTTGCAAGCATGTTCCTTTTACGACTGTTTGGTCTTGCTTAGCCTTTGGTTGTTTTACCTTTTTTCCATGCCTGTTGTTGTAGGATGGAAACTTTATGTTATAACATGATTGATATGTTGTAGAAAAATTAGTCAAGTAGTTCTTTAGGTTTACTTTTTCCATATTTTATTGTTGTGCTTATTGACCTACACAGGGTCGTGAGAACCTTGTGTAATAGACTATAAGGGGAATTGACCGAGTGAGCTTCCTCATAGTGTCTTTGAGGATATTGTGATATGCAGGGAATTGACCGATTGAGCTTCCTCATAGAGCCTAGGTCCACTTGGGGCTGTAAGGGGAATTGACCGAGTGAGATTCCTCAGAGAATCCTTGAATACTTCAGACTATTAGGGGAATTGACCGAGTGAGCTTCCTTAGAGAGTCTTTGATTTATTTTGAACTTTTTAGACTATAAGGGTAATTGATAGTGAGTTCTTCCTCAGAGAGTCTATGAATGACCTGGGCTATAAGGGTAATTGACCGAGTGAGATTCCTCAGAGAGTCCTTGACCTTGGGGATACATAAGGAATTGACCATGTGAGCTTCCTCAGAGAGATCTTGAATACCTTAGACTATAAGGGGAATTGAATGTGAGTGATTCCTCAAAGAGTATTTATATACTGAACCTGAGGGGATTGACGTGAGTACTTCCTAGAGGGTTGCCTGTTTGTGTTTAGATATTTGATTAGTTGTTTCTTGATGTTGAAACTTTGGATTGGTTACTACTGAGTACTTTCCTGTTACTGCTTTCTGTACTTTACATGTCATATATTCACTAACTGTTAGGCACTGATCTTTGGGTGGGTGCCTACTGGGATTTAGTCTCACACCCTATATGGGCCATGATTTTTGGCCCAAACATATAATATTGTTGCAGGTATAGACAAGGGAAAGCACCCTTCTACTTCAGGTACTTGACTTGCTGTGGATCTAGAGAGCATGGGAGCAAGCTTAGGCTTGCGATGCTGAAGATCTATTTATCTTTTTGTTTTGTAATTTGGTTTAGCACTGTTTGTATTTCCATCATTATGACTTGTTTGGATACTTTCCCAAACATATGTATCATGCATTATTTTATATATACATGTGCTCCAGCTGTTTATTATTCTAGTCTTCTACTATTTACTACTGTTGGATATTTACTGCTTCTGTTATTGTGTGTTGTTTACTTCTGATGTGTACTCTTCCAAATGAGGGGATATTTTCCCCACTATCACACCTAAACCCTTATAGCTATTAAGCAGACACTAGAATGTTGTTAAATGTTATTGACGCTAGGTGATGAACCGGGTACAGGGCGCCTCTTGGTGGCTTCTGAAACCGGGATGTTACAAAGTGGTTTCAGAGGAATTATTTTCTCTTGATTTATTGCTTGGAGCCTTTATCCAGGGATAGGAAGGAATTGGTACGTGGAAATAATTTGTGCCTGGAAGTAGCTAACCCATGTACATGGAAAATCCAATCTACCTCATTTATTTAAATTTCTTCTGGTTTTTCAAGTTTACAGTTGATATGATTTTCACCGTTGGGTGACTCAAATGTTTTCTGTTATTACTGTTGATGTTATTGAGTTTCCATTTCTATCACAACCCAATAAGATAAGGGTATTCCATCTCATGAATCATATAGGAACTTTCTATAAATCACATTTCATGCATTATTTCCTTTTCATCTAGGATGCATTAGCGATTGCATGTTGTTGTGATAGACATTGTGTAGAATATGCATGTTGTTGTGATAGATTCCATGATATGAATACCTTCTATTTTTATAGGGTATTGGTTGTGTAAGGTTTTTCTTGAATAAATGACAAACATTGGTTCTTGAGGTTTTATGGGCCCTCATGGACCAAAATTTGGTGGATTATTGCCTTGTTTGACTAGTTATAACATGTAGAAGATGCCAAAATTTGATTCGCGGGGATTATGGGCCCTCACAGATTGAAATTTGGCACTTTTAATGTTTATTTCAGTGTTTTTCTAGGTTTAGGAGTAATTTCTGAGGCTTACTATCCAAAAAAAACTGAGAATACATACCATGTAGTTTTGACTACACGCCATGTCTTCTTCTGTTTGGGAAGAAATTGTTTCTCTTAAGTACACATTGTGTACACTCTAACCGTGTTATAGGCCATGTGGGCAGAGACATGAGATGGGGAAAGTCTGGTGGGAACACACCATGTTCCAGTCGAACACACCATGTAGTGTTGACCCTATGTCCTCCTGTGTAACTAACAACATAGATGGATAAACGTTAAGTTATGCACGCCCTATCAGGATTGAACATGCCATGTAGTCTGACCCAGGTACCCGGCCATGTCACGAACAACATAGGTCGGTGTTATCCATTTACATACATGCCATGTCCCTCTGGAACACACTTTGTAGTGTGAGTCGTGTGTCAGGCCGTGTCACTAACAATAAGGGCCAATTGAAGCTTGTCTAGTACACGTCGTGTCTACCGTGAACACGCTATGTAGTCTTGTCTTAGGAGAGTCGTGTGGCTTAACCGTGTATAAGGACTTGGGAAGGGAAAGCAGATTCAAGTACACATCGTGTGTTAGGACAACATGCCATGTGTTTCGAGTGTTACACGACCGGTTTAGGCAGGTGTACCCACCCATGTAAATGACTTAAGGGAACATGTCATGTAGTCATGTTTTATAAAACATGAATGATTTCTTTCTCCAGTTCCCTTTATATTATTCATGTTTTCAGTCCTTAATAATCTTGATCTATGGTGTGTGCTTAACCTTGCAGATTCATGCCACTGAGACATCCTCCGGTTGTACGCTAGTTTCCAAGCGGTGATCAGACACCAGACATGGTTGATGAGGGACTCCCAGCAGATCCTCTACTTGTACCAGCCTTGGAACTAGCCATTGAACTCGACATAGGTGCTAGGGAACAGTTTTCGTGAAGGATTTTTGAGAATGATGCAGATCTTTTAGGCATCACCATCTCCTGCCCCGTCGATGGTAGAATTGACGTGGTCCTTTTAGTAGCAGCATCCTCCTACTTTCTCAGAGGATGGAGGACCTTACGTTGGAGAGTCATGGATAGAAGCCACGCTAATGATTTTTGAGAATCTAGAGATACCTCCAGATAAGAGGGTGAACCTTGCTACCTATATGTTTCGAGACTCCACCATGAGGTGGTGGGATGTGATCTCACAGGCGGGCTGCCAGCAGAATATGAATTGGGATGAGTTTCGGTGTATCTTCTACAATTTTTTCTATCCGGAGACCTTCAGGGCTGATCAAGCCTGAGAGTTCATGAGTTTGGATCTGGGTACTCTTTTTGTTATGGAGTATTCCTCTCAGTTCACAGAGATGCAGAATTTCACGCACTATTTCCGGATTTGATGAGTTGTTCCTTGAATGGAAGTTTGAGGATGGTCTCAGACACGATATATGATCCCAGGTGAACATATTCAGGTTGAATTTGATATCTTCTATAGTTAACCAGGTGCTGATCACATAGCGCAATCTAAGGGATTTGAGATCAGCGAGCCAGGGCGGTTCTACATCCAGAGTTAGTATTCCTCCTACTAATAGCAGGAAGCACCGTAGGGAGCTTTCATGAAGAGATCAAAGTAGGGAGGATGCATCTTCTGGTATCCAGTTGGTGTGCTACCAGTGTGGAAAGAGAAAGAATATGAGGCCACGTTTCCCGAGAGACCCATTGGAGTGCCGTTCTTGTGGAAAGATGGGTCACCTTCAGCGCTTTTGTCAGTTCTTCTCACCAGTAGCTGGTGACAGGGGTTCTTCCATGACCCCACGTTCAGGAGTAGTGCCACCAGTTTCTCACCAGTCTGGGAACTAGAGTTCTTCAAGCTATTTAGGTCGAGAAATAGGTCATGGTTGTGGTAGTCAGTTGTTGATTCTTTATCCACAGCAAGGTGGATCAGCTTAGAGTGGTTAGGCAGGGTGACAGGGTTGTGGCATAGGTTAGACCTTTGCAGTGGAGCAGACCCAGCAGGAGCAGGATCTCGGACCGTCTATAGTTAGAGGTTTGATACTAGTTTCCTCAGTTTTATCTTCAGCTCTTTTCGACACAGGGGCTTCCCATAGCTGTATATCTTTTGATGTTTTGGAGGGCCTTGGTCTCTACATCTTTTCCTCTGCCGATATCTTGACACTATACACTATGTTGGGGACTAGAACGGCTAGTGTATGTCAGTGTCGGGAGTTCCCACTAGAGGTTTGTGGATGTCACTTTCTATGGGACCTCTATGTCCTAGAGATGATAGGTTATGATGTCATTCTCAAGATGGAGTGGTTAGTTCCATTCCAGGAAGTCATTGATTGTTATCGTCGTAGGGTGAGATTTGTATCACTAGAGGGTGGATCCTTTCTTCATAGGGACAAGTGGGATGTCCAGGAAAGCAGAGCGGGTCTAGAGCATCATGGGTTGGGAGGAGTTACAGCCTAGATTGGTAGTTTATATCTGAATGATCAGGGGACTTCAAAGTTGGACTTTACTACAGTGGTGGATTGTTTCAGAGATGTCTCTCCAAAGGAATTATCAGGTTTGTCTTCGAAGTGTGAGGTAGACTTTTACATTGATCTTGTGCCTGGAGTGGAACTAGTGTCTATTCCTCCTTATAGGATTTCTACACCAGAGTTGTAGGATTTCAAGAAATAGTTGGAAGATTTTCAAGAAAGGGGTTTCATTCGAACTAGTACTTCTTTTTGGGGTTCGTCTGTCCTGTTTGTGAAGAAGTTAGACGACACCCTCAGGCTTTTCCTGTACTATCGGAAGTTGAACCATTTTATGGTCAAGAACTGGTATCCATTTCCAAGGATCGAAAATCTCTTCTACTAGCTTCAAGGAGCTCGGGTGTTATCGAAGATTTACTTGAGGTCCTATTATCATATGATGTGCTTTAGACCCTCTGGTATACCTCTTATAGCCTTCCAAAGTATGTATGATCTATACAAGTATATGGTTATTCCGTTCAGTCTCACGAACACGCCTGTAGTTTTCATGGCACTGATGAAACGAGTGTACCATCCCAACTTGGATTCTTTCATGGTTGTTTTTGTGGAAGATATTTTCATGTACTCTCACACTCGACATGACCTTGCTACCCATCTTGAGATCATTATGACTGCACTGAGAGAGCATCAGTTATATTCTAGGATCTCAAAGTTCCACTTTTGGATGGCTCATATTCACTTCTTGGGTCATGTTATCTCAGAGACAGGTGTATCAGTAGACCTAGAGAAAGTGAGAGAAGTAGATTTCGGGGAGCATCTGAAGAATTTCTTTGAGGTGCAGAGTTTTCTAGGGCTGGCTGGGTACAACAGAAGTTTCATACAAGACTTTTCACACATAGTGTCACTATTCATGGGTTTGACTAAGAAGGGTGCAATGTTCATGTGGTCATATTATTGTGAGTCAGACTTTTTGGAGCTGAAAGGGAGGTTGACTTCAGCACCGATACTAGTATTTTCAGAGCCTGGTAAGAGATATACTATTTACTGTGATGCGTCAGGTATTGGGCTGGGAGTTGTGCTAATGTAGGGAGATGGAGTCATTGTGTACGGGTCTCAACAGTTGAGGCCACATGAGAGGAATTTCCTGGCGCATGATCTAGAGTTGGCAGATGTTTTTCATTCCCTACATTGTTGGAGATATTATCTTCTGGGGGATCATTCTATGGTTATCACCGAACAAAAAAGTCTCAATTACATCTTCACCCAGCGTGATCTAAATTTAAGATAGAAGAGGTGGGTTGAGTACCTATACTCCTTTGACTTTGAGCTTGCCTACACACCTGGGAAGGGAAACGCATTGGATGATGCGTTGAGTGGGAGGAAACAGATACAGTAAGTTCAAGAGTCCAGTAGTGAGTGGTAGCTTATGGCTCTGTTTTCTGAGATGCATTGGGAGGTGCATGATAGAAGGTGGTAGACTTTTATATCTTCTGTAGTCGTTACCTCTTATCTTCTTGATCAAGTTCAAATGAGACAGCTATCAGATTCTGAAGTCCTAGTCCTAAGGGAGAGTGTGTCAGGAGCAGACCCTATTCCTGGATGGACAGTATGCGGGGATGAGATATTTCATTTCCAGGGACACGTATGGGTGCCAACAGACATACGAGAGGAGCTGATGAGAGACTTTTATTCCTCAATTTGGGCAGTTCATGCTAGCATCACCAAGATGTATCGTGATCTACACCATCAGTATTGGTGGCCAGGTATAAATAGGGATGTTTCTGGTTTTGTCATGAAGTGTTTCACCTATCAGTAGGTGAAGGCAAAGCATCAACGACCAGTAGGGCACTTACAGCAGTTACCCATTATCGAGTGGAAGTGGAATGATATTGTGATGGACATCATGACCGGTTTATCGAGGTCTCCTCGGGGGAATGACACAGTTTGGGTAGTCCTTAACAGACTAATGAAGGTCTCTCACTTCTTGTAGATCAAGGAGACCATCAGTGTTGATGAGTTGGGATGGTTGTACATCCAAGGGATCGTACATCTTCATGGAGTTCCACACTCCATCGTTTCAGACAATGATGTATATTTTACTTCTTGGGTCTGACAGGGGCTTCATAAGGTGTTGGGTATACATGTAGTTTTGAGTACAGCCTACCACCCTCAGACAGATAGCCAGTCCGAGCATACGATTTAGGTGCTTGAGGATATGCTCTGAGCAGGCATCTTGGATTTTGGAGGTACTTGGGAGAAACACATACCCCTTGTAGAGTTTTCCTACGACAATAGTTTTCAAGAAACTATTCATATGACACCTTATGAGGCTTTATACGGTAGGCCAGGTCAATCACCCTTATGTTGGCTAGAGATAGGAGAGGAATCCTAGTAGGGACCTCATCTTGTTCAGGAGACCATAGAGCAGATAGAGTTGATTCCGAATAGGATGGATACAACATATTCTTGTCATAAACCTTATGCCAATCAGCAGAGACGACATCTGGAGTTCGATGTTGGGGATCTAGTTTTCCTACGTGTCACACTGAGGTTGGGATAGAAGTGGACTAGGAGACAGGGTAAGCTTTCGCTGTGGTACATCGGGCCGTTTGAGGTGTTGGATAGGGTTGGGCCGGTTGCCAATCAATTGCAGTTACCTCATAGGTACCGAGCTATGAACGACGTCTTCCACATTTCTCAGCTTCAACGTTACTTTTCAGACCCGTCTCATGTTTTCCAACCCGAGGAGGTTGAGTTAGTAGTGGATGCATCCTTTGAAGAGAATCCTATCCAGATTAATGATTGAAGTACCATGGTTCTTCGTGGTCGGTCTGTTCCTTTGGTATGAGTGATTTGGAATCATGGGTGAGTACAGGACGAGACTTGGGAGAGGGAGTAAAACGTACAATCACAGTAGCTAGAGCTGTTCGGTGTTTCTTCTTCTACACTGCCCTAGGGAAATTCGGGGATGAATTTCTTTAAGGGGGGAATTTTGTAAGAACCCAGATCCTTTTTTCAGGTATGTTTTTCCTTTTCTGGCCATTTTTTAGGAAAAATGAAACTTTGGAAATTTTCAAAGTAAACGCTGTATACTTTGTGAGTACACAACGTGTACTACCTTTCCGTAGGAGGCTATGTTCCTACCATGTAGTGGTCACACACACAGTCGTGTGGTGGGGATTTGGAGGCCGCATAAAGCGGAGTATGGAAACCGAGATTACACATCGTGTACTTCAATAGTACATGTCATTTACTTTCTTTTCATTCATTAAACTCACTAGGCTCACATCTAATCGACAGAAACACCCCCTTCTTCATTCCTCTCATCCAAGAGCGTCGTACAATTGCAGTTCTTCAACGAAACCCGAGCGTGCGTCCATCCTCTGAATCGAACACCGTCAGTTACGTTTGAATCTCATCGGTGAGTTATCTCTTATCCTAGAGCACCATCTCCTGATTTCTCCTCTCTCATGAGATATCATGGGTTGAACGTTTTAGATGTTTTTGTACATCTTTGACATTATAAAGAGATTCTATCTTCGAGGTTCACATATATCATTCCTACAACGTTAAGGTAGGTGGTTTGTCGCTTTCCGTTCAATTTCTATAAATATTATGTGAAAATTCCACCAATACCCTTGAAAAAGGAATTGCATGTTTTCCGTTTTACCCCTTTTGAATCTTCTTCCATGTTCGCATGTTGTGTAGAGGTTATTTGGATATGAATAGGTTTGATTGTTATGCTTTGGATTTATTTTTCCAGTGCATGTTCTCTTTATGATCGTTTGGTCCTTCTTAACCTTTGGTTATTTTACACGTTTTCCATGCTTGTTGTTGTAGGATGGAAAGTTTTTGTTCTGACATACTTGATATGTTGTAAACTGATTAGCCAAGTAGTTCTGTTGGTTTAATTTGGCCATATTGTATTTCTGTTCTCGTTGGCAAACACAGGGTCATGAGAACCTGGTGTAGTAGACTATAATAGGAATTGAACGAGTGAGCTTCCTCAAAGAGTCTTTGATAACTTTGGTATATGTGGTGAATTGACCGAGTGAGCTTCCTTAGAGAACCTAGGACCAATTGGGGCTATAAGGGTAATTGACCGAGCGAGCATCCTCAGAGAGTCCTTGACTGTTTTAAGCTATAAGGGGAATTGACCGAGTGAGCTTCCTTAGAGAGTCTTTGATTTATTCTGAACTATTTAGACTATAAGGGGAATTGACAGTGATTGCTTCCTCAAAGATTCTATGAATGACCTAGGCTATAGGGGGAATTTACCAAGTGAGATTCTTCAAATATTCCTTGACCTTGGGAATATAAGAGGAATTGATCGTCTGAGATTCTTCAGAGAGTTCCTGACTACCTTTGACTATAAGGGGAATTGATTGTGAGTGCTTCCTCAAAGAGTATTTATATACTAAACCAGAGGGGATGGACATGAGTACTTCCCAAAGGGTTTCCTATTTTTGTTTAGATATTTTATTAGTTGTTTCTTGATGTTGAAACTATGTATTGTTTACTACTGAGTACTTTCCTGTTACTGCTTTCTGTACTTTACCTACCATATATTCACTGACTGTTAGAAAAAGATCTTTGGGTGGTTGCCTACTGAGATTTAGTCTCCCATACTATTTGGGCCATGCTTTTGGTCCCAAAGAGATTGTATTGTTGCATGTATAGACAAGGGTAAGAGCCCTTCTACTTTAGGTACTTGACTTGCGGTGGAGTTGGAGAGCATGGGACCAAGCTTAGGCTTACGATGCTGAGGAGTTGTTTATCTTTTTCTTTTGTACTTTTGTTTAGCACTATTTGTATTTCTAGAATTATGAATTATTTGGATGCTTTCATAGACATATGTATCATGCATAATTTTATATATATATATGTGCTTCAGTTGTTTATTATTCTAGTCTTCCGTTGTTTACTGTTGCTGGATATTTAATGCTTCCGCTATTGTGTACTATTTACTTCTGTTGTGTACTCTGTCAGATGAGGGCATAATTTCCCCAATATCACATCCAAGCCCTCACTGCTAGTCGGTAGCCTCTGGCATGCGAGGAAATTCACTTGAGTCCATGTAACGAACTGGGTACGGGGCGCCTATGGTTGGCTTTCAGAATTGGGACGTTACAGTTTGGGTTTTTAATTTCCATTTTTGGTGCGGTGTTGTGGACACGGCTCGTGAATGATGGCCACTTGTTGTGTGGTGGTCCTAGGGATATTTTTTATATTTTTGTAGTTTTCGAACCCATGTTTCATGTTTAATATATTGTATTCATTTCTGAATTTTTTTTAAGGCTTGTTTGGCCTGAATTTTCAGATTTGGTTATTCTTCATTATTAGTTGTTTTATGTATTCTAACTCAGGTAAATCATTCCCAAACCAATGTTTATGATACCTGGGCACTTGTGATATCCCATGGGGGTATAAAATTCCCTTCATACCTTTCCACAGGCTGGGTCTGGTGCTAATTTTGATGGATACTTGATTTAGTTCGTGAAATTTCCCACGGGGATTAACTAAAGAATTTAGGCATGTACCGCAACGGATAGTTCCAAACACCTAAAACCCTTTTACCATGAGGGTCACACCCTTGAAACCAACACATAACTCCCCATAATAGGATTTTAATCTCCATCGCCTCACTAAAAAAATCCAAATAAAATAACCAAAGACCCATTAAATTCCAAAAGTTATCTGTATATTAGGGATGGGGATCTATCTATAAAATCCAAATCCATTGATTCCATGTAATCTATGAACCAAAATCTATCTATATATCAGTAATTCATAATAATGTTGAAAAAATAGCATACCCAAGGTAGCAGTAGGTCTGGCAGTGGTAGAGTCGGTTTAGGTGGTGGTGGAAGTGGCAATGGAGGCCAAGGAGGCTTCATAGTGGATGTGGGTTCATAGAGGAGGAGGGATCACAATGGAGATGGAGTTCGGCCTATAGTGGAGGTGTGTTCGTAGCAGAAGAGGTTCCACAGTGTAGGTGGTTCTACGATGGAGGAGGTTCGCGGCAAAGGAGGTTTCACAGTGGCGGAGGATTGGGCACGATGGAGGTGGGTTCGCGGTGGAGGAGAGTATGCAGTGGAGGAGGGTCCGCGACCGAGGAGCATCTGTGGTGGATGAGCATTTGCGGTGGAGGAGGGTGCACAACAGAGGAGGGGTCGGTGGTGGCGGAGGAGGGTCGGGGCAGAGGAGGGGTCGGTTTCCACGAGAGCTTGAGGTGTGTGAAGCAAGGAGGGGGATATTAAGGTTAATTTACACAATCAGGTGAATATTTTATCAATGCTAGTTGAGAAGCGTTGATAAAGGTATGTTTTTAGCACAAAAAAATGAAAGTTCTTATAAAACATTTCTTTATCAGCACTTTTTTAGTACTGATAAAGATATAATCTTAATAATATTTTTATATTATTATATATATTTATAAAATATATATTATAAATATATATTTATTAATTTATAACTATAAATTTAAATAAATAATAAATTATTTATATTTATAAATAATAAATATATTTATATAATTATATATATTTATAAATATAAAAAATATTTATTTATTTATTTGTATATTTATATATAATATATATAAATATATAAATATATATATTTATAAACATTATAAATAAAAATATATATTTCTATAATTATAAATTAAAATTAATATATTAATTATATATATTTATAAAATTATTAATATAATAAATGTATTTGTTATCATTTTATAATTATTTAAATAAATAAATTTATAATTATTATTATAACTATAAATATATATATTTATTTATCTCTTTAAATAATTATAATATTATATAAAATATATTTATTGTGTTTATAATTTTATAAATATATATAATTAATATATTAATAATATATATTTCTAAGATTATTAATATAATGAATATATTAATTATAATTTTATAATTATTTAAATGAATATTCATTTATTTATAGTTATAACTATAAATAAATTTGTTTATTTATTTATTTAAATAATTATAATATTATTACAAATATATTTATTATATTAATCATTTTATAAATATATATAATTAATATATTTATTTTAATTTTAAAATTACTTAAATATATCTGTATTTATTTATAATAATAATTATAAATATTTTTATTAATTTATCAATTTTTGTATATATATTTGAAATATATTTATTTAATTATATATTTATAAAATTATAATAATAATAAATATATTTCTATAATTTTATAATTATTTAAATAAATATATATTTATTTAAATGTATAACAACAAATGAATATAAATTTAATTGTAATTAAAATTATAATAAATATATATTTATTTTCAGTTATAATTATAAATATATATATTTTTAAATAATTATAAAATTACAAAAAAAAATATTTAAAATTTTATTTATATATATAATTAATATATTAATTCTAATTTTATAATTATTTAAACATATCTATATTTACTTACAATTATAATTATAAATATTTGTATTTATTTATAAATATTTATATATAAATATATATAATTTTATATTTATTATAATTTTATATTTATTTAAATACATCTATATGTACTTTTGAGAACATGATAAATTCATGGGTATACCATGAATGAATCATATACATAGTAAAGTATAGATAATAAAAAAAACGAGTACTCACATATGGAAAACATGAATAATAATAAGGTTGTAATGTATAAATCATCATTCATGATGAATACATGACATATATGTACATGAATTACACTCACACATCAATAAATTTATTGACCAAATTCATTGGAAACATATATTTATTTTAAAATAAATTTATTTATTTATACAGAAAAGTCTTAGCGATGGGAAAAGACCCATGACTCCAAATTTTTTAGGAAAATATAATATTACAATGAGGGAATGAAAAAATCATGACACCACCCACCCACATTGAAACAAAGAGTTACTTCGAGTGGCTTCCCCTGAATATATATGTATTTAATAATAATCTTATAAATACTTTTTTAAAACATTATATATATATATTTGAATAATTGAAATATATATTTTTATTATAAACAATCATTTTTTATTTAATGTATACAAATAAAAATAATTTTTTAATATAAATATAACAATTTTATAAAAAATTATAACATTTTTATTAAAAACTTTTATCAGTGTTAATAATATCATTGATAAATGCCCCCCTTTATCAGCTCATTTTCTAGTACTCATAAAGGGTAGATTTATCAATTCTTTCAGCTAGTGCTGATAAAGGCTCCCCTTTTAATAGCACTTTCTACTTAGCATTGATAAAACCTGGTACATCCCTTTCCTGAATCTATAGTAGTAAAATTTTATAATAAAAAAATATTATCACATATGTTAATGAAATGAAAAAATAATTCAACGTATTAACACATTTATTGCATAATATGTGTAAAACATTTAAAATAGTTTAACATTAATATATTAAAATTATGAAAATATAACAGTTTAAACATTTGGAATTAAATTAAATGATAGTAAATTGTAATTTATGAAAACAAAAATATTAAAGTATTATCATACATGTTCAAACACTAATATTTGTATAATGATATATCATAAATCAATATGCACACTTCATGTTGTCATCCTTTATTGATTTATATATTCATGGAAATCCTCGATAAACTTACCTTTAATCATTGTAGCCACTTATTTAATAAATCCACTTTAATCTTGGTCAACTAGGCTTAAGATATATCATCCCTTATGAAGAAATAAAAACCTTCTTGAAAATTCAACCAATGTAATACTATTAATTACATAACCAGTGTGTACTACCTCTCCAAAATATAAATTTCCTTTTTTCATCTTGAATAATACTATATAATTAAATAACTCAAATTGTTAATGATATATTCAATAAAACTATACATATTCTCATATATATGAACTAATAATGACACCAAATACAAGTGCGGTCATATTGGCTAGTCATTCATCATTAATTCTTCTACATGTGATCACTACGTGAAAAAATCATGAGAAGAAGTCTAAATTTTTAAGAGCCCCCATCACCTAATATCCATACATCATCTTTTCCTAGTTAGTATGATGTATCAAGACAATAATATATATGATTCAGATTAATGCCATATTATCTCAAGGTTCTTACTATAGTAGTGAACTACTAAAAAATGTTGACATGAAAAAAAATCCAAGGACACTACCATGTAAATTGTGGGAATAGAAGTTTTGATGCTATTATAGTTAGTATTCATTATGCATAAGTCCATATATAAAATTTATAGAAATCAAAAAGTAATTTTCAATATCTTTCTACATCCATACCCTGGAATTATATTATATGATTACCTTTAAATATGTTAATTTTTTCGATAGCATGCAGTACACACAACAATGAACATAAAAGAAACCATGATATATTGAGATAAAATGTAAATATATAAGTATGTACATTAAAAAAAATCACTTAATTATAAATAATGAATAGAATAAACCACCTTATGAAATATATGTATGACAAAAATATTGAGTGTTTTTAATATGAATGAAAATCAATTAGTTTACCTAAATTTATTCATAAGATCATTTATTATTTAGAAAAGTATTTTTCTAAAATATATTCCTTTTATTCAATTAAAATTTCTACATCTATAAACATGTGGTTTATGATAAATTATTTTTGATATTATTAATCAGTTAAATCTAATTTATTTGGTAAATTATGTGAAATAAAAATAATATCATTTAATATTATGAAATTTTATTTTTAGATAAAAATGTATATTCATTATATCTTAGGATTTTATTAAATAACTAAATATATAAGTATTATAATTTTAAATATATAAAAATGAACTTCATTTTTAAATTAATAATAACATAATTGAGTTATAATGATATTTTACCATTTCCTAAAAACAATAAATTAAATAATATAAAATTTATGAATATTATGATTTCCATGTTTTCATCACTATTTAAGCATAATATTAAATATTTGAAAATATTTTAATTAATAAAATATTAATTTGATTAAAAAAATTATTGATTTTAAAATATTATTTAAACATCTAAATACTTTGAAAAACATTTTTATAACTTATTAAAATGTTAAATAAATATAAAATCAATTTTTTTTCATTTCATTAAATAAATGTTTTCAACATGAGATCCAGTTTTGGATTTCCACGTAATAATAATACCATTTAATCAATTCCTTATAAATAAATTTATTTGATTAAAATATTAAACCTTGATAATTTCATCATATACATAAATTTAATGTTTGAAAACATTATTTTTCAAAAAACTCTTTTCACTGGATTTTGTGTGTTTATTTTTAAATTAACTTTACCAAATTTAAAAATTATATTTGATGAAATAATTTTTAAATATTAAATAAAAATCATTGTATTTGTTAAAAGGTTAATTCTAAATATTTTTCATTAAATTTAACTACTAAGGATTGAAATTAATTACCAAGGTAAATGTAAAATGGTTAAACAGATTTTAACCTAGTTTAAAAGAGTAAAAATGTTTTAAAAAATTACTAGAAATATTTTTTTAGCTCTAGATTAAAAAACTTGTGTGTCCCCTATACATTTTTTACCTTTTGAGTCATTGAACCTTGAATAATTTTGTGGAATTTTTGAAAAAATAATGGTTTTCCCAAAACATACCTTTCCTTCACTTATAAAAGAGTAACATATTCATGACATCAAGAAGAACATTTCATTAGAAATACTCCATAAAAATATACCATTTTACTCTCCTTATAACCCTATCACATGAACTTAATCCCTATTTCACTCATAATTATCCAAATCACCTTTAAATTAAATCTAACTTTGATGGAAAGCTCAGGTCCTCAATGTGAGTATTATTTACCTGTTTGATTTCTTTTTAATTTCCTTCATTAAAAAATTTTCTTGAAACATTTATTTAATTATATATGTATCATTTATAAACCATAATATTATTATATTAAGTATATTATCATTATAAATTCATATACCACATCCCTTACGAAAAACAAAATTTTTGTTCGTACATTGTGCATACTACTACCTCCATGATGTAACATGTTTTCCCCCGCACCACCTTAATATATTTTATATAGGTATGTTTTTAAAGGGTATCCTAAAAATAATGTAAATAAATTAATACCATATTTATATTCATCCTTGTAAGTTGGCCAGAGATAGTATTTTATCCTTTAATGCATTTTATACACCATGTTCCATTTGAATGGTGTTTCGTTTTTTTACTATCCCATAAATTTTTTCCCTTATATTTTATAGGATTTTATAGAAAAATAATTTTCCATTATTCAAATTTCTAGTGATTCATTTATTTATTGAGTAGTGAGGATTTTTTCTTACTCAATTTTATTTTATTGAGTTATTATCGTTTGTTGAAAATTTTCATATAATTTGGGTAAATTCTATCATTTGATATTGTTATGTGGTATTCTCTCATTGTTTTTTTTGGGATTTTTATTCCTACCACATAAACCATTTGAAACATATTTCTCAATTCTTAGGATATATTCTTTTGGAACTATCCACTTTCATCCATTGTATATATTATGATCATGTTATTCCAAAATTTTCTTAATCGTATAACCATATCTCTATACAGTGTGAACATCCCATTTTACATAACTCAGATTGGATGGTGTTCACATATAAATTATGATATCTATTTATAGGAAAAAAAGTATTGTAATTCCAATATGTATTATTATATTAATGTTGAATTTTCATTTCTATTTATCAACATCCTTACTTTAGATGGGTTGTGAACGAATTATCAGGGATATATCATGATCCATGTTTCAAGTTGATTTTTTCTTCATGTTGTTTACATATTCCTGCCATAATTTCTATGTCATGATTATTCCATGATCACGTCATTTATTTTTTTCCCTTTTTAGAATTTGATTTCATCCCTTCTTATGTTTCTATTTATCGATGTTATAATGAAAAGTAGTATATGTGATGTGTTTATAAGGATAAAATGTTTGAAATAATTTGTCTGAGATTTTAGAGACTAGTCATGAATTAATTAGTTTCATACATAATCAGAAAGATATCCATTTGATATATACGGCATCGAATGTTCGGTTTATGTTTTGTCCAAATTATCTAATTCTCAAAACCTAAAATGATACTTTATATATAATTAATGAAATTATGAAGTTTTATTTTGTAAATAAATATGTTTATATAAAAGATTTTAGAGAGAGAATTATTTAAATTTTATCAATTATAATTTTATGAGCATCAGATCTATGTGTGTAGGTCCTAGGTGTCACATCTAGGGGACCCAATTTTATAAAAATCCACACTTTCAGTAGACCTATCTTCCTAACTATAAACTTGTAATCCTTTACATGATAAGATCATGATTTATCTATGTTATGGATTTTTTCCATTATACCTTCCACATTTTCATACATGGATTTTGTTTTATTTGTGGCTTCACATCCTTGAGTAAATCCTACCAAGAGATATTATCACTAATTATAACCTTATTGTCCTTTATAATATTGATGATGAATTAGTTATTACCTAATATAAGATTCCAATAATTGGATTAAATCGTCACATATATTATACTTCTTCATCTTAATTAGAAGCTTCAATGTACATGGTTTTTATAAATAAGGCTATCAATAGATTGAATGATCTTCTATTGCTAATTTTATTATCCATACAACAATTAGAGATCATATTTATCTAAAGGAAGAATACAGTGTGTCCACTTATAACCAGTTTTCCATACACTATAATTTCCAAGTACATAGCCCTTGCACTCTCTCAAGTACAATTAGATAGATCTGACTAATTACCATATAGTTATCCTATATGTAATAGATATTTTCTAACTATAAAGTATATATTTGAATCATTTGTTACACATCATGAAATATGTGATGGATTCATATAAAATATATAGGGACTTATACCCACAATTTTAATCTCCACCTATATATCATACATATATTTTTAGATATATTTTTTCTATGTGACATTGGAAAAAATTCTCTCTCTAATTGGTCTGATACATTATCTATATATGTACATTTACTTTTTCCAGTTAACCCATACATATAACATGGTAAATATTTTTTCCTAGAACTTAGGATGCTACATTAATTCAACCTTTTGAGATTTTTCTTCATTCTATTCATAACTAATAGTAATAATGAATGAATGTTTCCTATATGTTCACAAAACATACATTTTATGAATGTTGTAACACTCTTAATAACAACATTTAGATAACTAGAAAACTTTTTTTGAAAAAAAAACATTAAGAAAAGTCTTTAATTAATACATAAATGGAACTCTATAACTTTGATTTATTATATTAATTCAATAGTGTCACTAACCATTTCTCTTTTTGTTATATAAACACCTTCTAAGAATGGTGGTCTTGACATCTAATTCCCAATATAACAGCCATAATATTTTTATATGAAAAGTATAATTCAAATGGATTTAATCATGATGATTTGGTATAAGCAACAGATCCTTATTGGTACTATACTTGTACCACCAATGTATAGTTTCTCTTGAATACCCACCAAATGCTTCACATAAATTAGATAAATTACCAAAATATAGATTTAATTTTAGTAGATGGATTCAATTTTCATGAATTTATATAAACTTATAAATCATAGGTAATTTTCATTTACTAATTTCTTATAGGATATATTACAATAATAAAATAATTCATCACCCATTATGGTGGGTATAAAACAATTCATCTTGGTTTTATTTTTCCTAAATAGTATATGACTATGGGACATTATTTTTATGGTGATTTTCAAAAACTATATCATATGCCAACTACTTATGCATCTATATCCTTGGATTAACCCAAATAAATATTCCCTCCACTATAAAAAATAGATATTTGAACCCTTTTATAGAAATATATTCTATCTCTTGACTATAATTTTTCTACTTTAGGGATTTTTTAATATCCATAGAAACATTTAGCATTAGTACATTAGATGCACATTTTGTTATGTATGTTTGTTTACTAAAATGTCCTTAACAAACTCTTTTCATTTTAATATTTGGAGTTTGAAATAATAGGTTTAATTCACTATATAACTCATATGACATCCATTTTTCATAATTAATGGGATATAGTAATGGGTTAACACTACTATTTTCAAATGGTGTTCCAATAAGATAATGGAATATTCTTCATGACATATTAAATATGATCATTAATATTTCTTTTACTTACACCATAACATTGATATCTATAAGGAAGTAAAAATTTAGTAATTTCTCCACAACATATTTTATTGATCAATGAATGGATGGAGGACTCACCATCAATCCAAATTTTACAAATATCATGGAGTTGTTGTGTATAAACAAATGTGAGTTTAGGTTTAAATAACTCTAAATTTTCATGATAAATACATGCTTAGTCAATATATTCTTCAACTCATGGACCTAAAGAGACTAATATATTCGAACCATGTATAATTATTAAATTACTTTCACATTTCTTAAAAATCTTTAAGTAATCTCATGAATTATAACAATTTTACTCTTTCTTCATCCTGGAATAGGTTATTCTCTCTAGTTGAATTAATTTCAAAAAAAAATTGGAATATCATTATTTCTAAAAATATCATTATCCAAAACTGGAATGTAAAAGTTTTGATAATCTCTACAGTTTTAGCTCTAAAGAGTATAAATACTATAATGGGTTTATTGTGGAAAGTCATGTTTTGTTTTACTAAACACATAATATTCCATCAACAACTAGGTGTTTAAGTTTTATATTTTATATTCTTAGATATTTATAATGATTCAAGAATTACAGAACTGTTATTTGAGTATGAAACAACACAAACAAAATTCACTAAAAAAATTGAATAATATCTCCATGGGTCCAATGGATAATTAAGATAAATGTTTTGGTAATACTAAAAAAAATTAAACTAGAATAATTAATCTGGTCAATTTGAAGTTTTTAACTTCTCACCATTAAATTATGAGTCACCCTTTCTCAAACTCTTAGAGATCTTACCTTACATCTTGTGATATTTATATACTCATATGGATATTATATCTCAATAAAAAAAATTCACACACATTTATAATCCAATACTGATGAAGTAAAATTGATATATAACATATAATGATGAACACTACTGAAATCTAATCCTATTATTACTTCAACATAAATTCATTACATTTTAACATCCATAGACATATCTCATTAAAAGTGAAGAAAATATCCTTATGTATGTTGATTTAATCTTTCCATTGATGGAAATAGTGAAGGTTACTTTGGTTTCATACTCTCCATTGACTTTTAACTATGTCTTCTAAATTTTCAGCACAATAACTAAATATCATTCATTATATTCTTATACACTTTTAGATCCTTACACAAAATATAATTAATAATTTTATGCATATTGATTATTTTCTATTACCCAAAACAAAGCATTAGTAATTGCGTGATATGTATAATATAAAGGTATGTGTTGAAATATTTTGATGCATATTTCAATTTAAACATGATTATTCTAATCATCATCTAATTCATTTCTTGTTTCATGCTCTCCTCACAGACATCCTAGATTTGGTACAAGATATGAATCCATTTATTTCATGATGTTGGTTTCATTTATCATTGAATATTGATTTTAGAATTATTATGTAAACATAAAATTGTTTGTTAATGTTTCTTCTATAAACTTACTTTTAACCCTTTCTTTCTATAGTGTCTCAATAGGTTGTGGGGACTCCAGCATATAGAATTTTCTTTCACATTATTGTACTTTTTTTCATGAATTTATACGAACCTTAGAAATTCATACTGATTAGGACGTATTATTTATCTAGAATTTATCAATGTGAACATGTGTTATTGCTATAACTTTATATATATAATATAATTTAATCGGATTAGTGATTTTATCTTGAAAACTAGTTCTTTGAAATTATATATATTTTTATCTTAATTACCTCCTGTTATTTTTTTTAATTCTAGTATCCCTCAATATATTTTGAATACTCAAAAACTTGAGTATTCTAGTGATAAGGATTCATAAAACCTCAAATTTTATTCCTGTCCATATAAACTCCACTATGTAGAGAGTCTCAAGGTAGGATTCCAGTTATCCAACTATATTAACTTGGGACTCTATGATCATTTGTGTGGATTCATATCTCTTGTAAAGGATAACCTTGAAATTATCAACACTCTACCACTATAGTTGAAACAATCTAACTATGAATACATCATTTAATCCATATTCAATTAATTCAACCAACTTCTATTGTATAAACCCTCTAGTAGTAGGATTCTCCTCCAACTAGGGATGATGAGAACTATGTGCAACTAGTTTTTTCTAAAATTAAGAGATGGAAGGCATTCGGGATTAGTAGTTTTGAGGGTTTTTATTATTCTCTTTGAATATAACCCATTTAAATTTACAAATTCATTTTCTATGTGTCCATTATAAAATCATTAAAATTATATAAATAGAGGAAAAAAACATGCATGAATGTTAATTTTATGTAAATATTCTTCTCATTATTTTATGTGATATCATGTAAAAACTAAACCTACATAAAATAATAAATGATGCCTAAATAAAATAAAATAATGGGACCATGACATGATATTCGTGGTTGATTCATTTAGAAAATAATGGATCAATCTTAACCATGTGGGTAACTCCTTGAATCATGATGTATGTGAATCGAGTTACAGCACTAACCCCACCCAATGCATTGAACACCTATTTGGTACATAACTAAATATCAGCTTGATATACATAATTTTTCATCCACTTTATTATATACAATTACTCACATATAGTAGGAGGATCCTAGAAATGTGGAATTTAGATAAATAATTTTTTTGGTCATGCATGCCCTTATATATATAATGATGAAAAACAAGATAAACATATTATCATTTCATAAATAATTATTAAAAACAAATAATTATATTAATTAAATAAATAAATATTTGATTCTAGAAATTTATTGGGAGGTCTAAGGATTTGGATAAGTTAGTACACTTTATACATGTTTAAATAATTTAATGTTGTGATGAATTCAACTGAAGTGTATTTTTTAGGAATTATAATTTTTTATATATAATTTTTCATAAAAAACACATTTCATATGGTTCCATAAAATATTTAATTAAATTATTAATATTTTCATATATTTTAATAATTATTTATATTCATTTGGGAACCTTTAAGTCCCCTAGTAGGGGTTACAAATTATGAGGAAATAAATGGAAGGGTCATATTGGTCATCCCTACTCGATCGGTACTAGAGATATTTGGTCAAAGGAATAAACATTGGATCCATCTAGATCATAAAAGCACATATGAGAAGAATTTTGGTACTTCAATGTTCAGTTTTCTTAATCTACTGTATAGAATCAATTATGATTTCAATTCCATTGAGATCACCGGAGCACCATTCCTTCGACCTGGGATGAAGAAATTCGATTGGGTTTCTCCTATCACTTATATCTCACTATAAAATATATTATAGAAGATATAGTCTCTCAAATTCATGGGAATGAATAGTCCCTAAAATTTGGTCTTCTCAATTCTTTTATTGGATGGTTTGATGTTTCAAAATTTTGAATTAGGCCGACATGTAACTTAATCCTTCAAAATAATCCTTTAATGATACTAAATGAATCATTAATTATTTGATAAATATAATTTGTATTTTATCACATTCTTTTAACATCAAATATATGTTATTTGATAAAATTTGAGACATTAACTCGGCTCACATCTACCATTAAAACCATAATGAACCTTTAATATTAACATCCATTAAAAAAAATTATTTCTATATTTACTTAAATAATTGTGAATATAGTGAGTAAATAAATTAAAAACATATTGTTATAAACTCAAAATAATATTTAATTTATTTATTTCCTAGTGACCATACAAACTCATAAATCATATAAACCCCATAGTGGGGCTAACCATGTCCTAAACTTCTATTCACTTGGAATATGTGATACTCTTTAATATGATTAATGTTTGACCCTCTAGGTTCTTATATCAATAGAAGTTATCACTTCTCATAACCAATTTTTAGAGTTTATAAACCCATTAAGGCCCCAATGAAGTTATGTTTTAGTCATCGAAATGATAACCTTCTACGAAGACGCACTGTGTAATATAATCTCTTTATCTCGTGATATATCATAAAACTAATGCAAACACCATTCAATAATCACTTATTTCTTTATTAATTAGTTAAAAATATATATAAATACCTTTAGTCTCTATAACCCATTATTTAATAAAGGTAATGTTATCATGCTCAACTTGGCCTGACACATCTCATGCTTTCAGAAGTGACAAAAAATTTCTTGCACATTCACCAAATGTCATGCCTTTGATCACATTCCTAATGAAAGATTCCATGATACAACAAAAATTTAATTGTTTTCATATTTTTTCAATGTAAATTATCAAATTACACATATTGATAATTATTTTAAGTTAGCAAACCAATAAAAATGCTTGTAGATAGGAATAACCAATGACACCCAACACATCTGGTGTACCCATTGGTTGTACATTCCTTATGACCCACTCTACTTGATATGAAAAATTGAGAAACTCCGGATAATATGTCTCAATTATTTTCATCCCCCATCATGTAATAATTGTAAATCATATCATTCTAGTCAGTATTATTTATCTATATTATATGACATATGTTTTAGATCAATATCATAGTATGTCGAGGTTCTCATTATAGATGGGAATTTATATAACCTAGTGATATGAAAAACAATCTAACCAAATTAATATATAAATATTTTATTCAAAATATCCAACACTATTATAGTAATTATAAATCATGAATAAATCTTTGTATACTTGTTTTGGAAATTGAAAAGTATATTCTAAGATGGTTCTTGGGATCCAAAATTTACAACACCGCATCACTCAAACTTCTGAGGATGGAATCCCACCCAACCATATCCCCAAATTTACCCTAATTGAAAAGTTTTAATTATACCCAAGTATACGCCAACTGTTACCCCATGGCTTGAATTACACTCAACTTCTCACAAACATTCCCAGATTATACAGGGTTTTAATTTCACCCAACCACATACTAATCAATACCCTTGATATGGAATTACACCCATTATCATGTCAATAGAATCCTATAATGGAATTAAACCCCATCCACACCCCAAAAAACCCACTTATCAGAATGACACCCAACTATATATAAGAAACATTATGTTGGGGTAACTCCAAACTTCATTTTAAACACATCCTTATGTTGGCATTATACCCATATTTATCACAATCAAAATTACCAAGTTCTAATTAATTATAATCGAATAAACATAAGGCTACCACAAAATATATCATGAATAAATATATATATATAATAACATCACCACTTTTTTGATATTATATAAAAAACAATTAATGCCTTTTATGAGCATTTTTTTCTTCCATTTTATCATTAACAAGTTTTCCAAAGGTGGTGGTTTTTAGAATGAATTAATTAAACATTGAAATTCATAATCCAAAACCATAAGTATGGGGGATTTAATTTTCTCATGAAGGATCTTAATTCTTGTTATGAGACTCTCTTATTGATTTAAACATATTTTCATGAAATCTATCTAAGTAAAAATATAATTTTATTTTACATCACTCCCCACCATGTCATGGTGAATACATATTAGGGATGGATTATTTTATATTTTATTAATTTTTATTGAAATTAATTGAAGATAATTCAACATGTGGTGGGACATCTAATGATTTTTTCATAAGGTATGTCAGTTTTTATTCTATAGATTTAATTCATTTAACAGAGAACTCTTTATTTTAATTATATCAAGAGAGGTATGAAATTGAGTTCCCTATAATTTAGGCCAGGTTCATCTCATATAGAAAAACTTATGGGTTTTCACTAGGATTTATGGTTTTTGTATGACTTATGGGTATTCTCTAATTTCAATCATTTTTGTAATCCTTAAAGGTTTCTATTGGTATTTATGTTCTCCTAGGAGTCCTTTAGAATATAGTGGTGTTTCATTCTATCTATGAATTCTTAAGGGCAGATTGATATTTTTGGTCTCTCTAGAGGATAAATGAACATGTTTTAGTTACATTCCCCTAAGGATTTATTATGTGTAATATGGTTTAAATAGTTTTCTAGGAGGTAATATATGTAATGTGGAGTTTCATTCCATCTATAATGGGCTATGGGTATAGTGGGATTTAATCTATCCTAGGATGAATTTAAGATTTTATGTAATATCATTTTTATAAGAAGGATTATGTTATAATGGGATGAATAAAAGGTATGACATAGTTTTGTGACATCCATGAAGTCCTAAGGTTATATAAATATTTAAGGTCTCCCTAGAGGACATGAGGTAATTAAAGAGTTTTATACAATCTAATAAATCATAATCATAGGATAATATGTATGTTATCTAAGTAAGAATTAAGGTTATTCTATAGTTTTCTTCTTTTGGGGAATGATTTATGGTATGTAGGGATTTAAGGTCTCATGGATGAACTTAAGGGTCTTCGTGAATGGGGCATAATTTATATTGGTTTTTATATTGTTCTTGGGAGAGGGGAAACCTGTGTATGTCTATAAATGGAGTACAGATCCATATAGTTTGGTTTCATTTAATGAAGAATGATGAATGTTTTATGATCATGTTAAAAAGACTATTGAGGTTATTTTTATTATTGTAAAATATTGACCAATAAATTAACTATTAAGGTTATACATCCATGATAAAAATGTCATATATTCTATTTATATATGATTGGGAACACCTATAAGTTATGTATAGTATTTCAGAATGAACAATTTGGTGGAAGGTAATTTTTTATGGCTTTGTGCCAGACATATGAATGTGTGGGAAATTTGGTTAGAATTGATACGTATTAGTGTTGGCGGATGATTTTTCAAATCTTGTGTTCTTATAATAGATTAGGGGACCAATGATCTTAAGAACTCATACTAACGTGAGGATGGTTTTGTGGTAATTAATCTAAAATTATATCCCATTAGTTTTCTATTCCTTTCTAATTAGTAACAATGTAGGGTAAATATTATTGATCACATTAGATATGTAATTTCTTGTAAATTTAATGTAATGTTTTTAATTTTATGGAATTATTATTAGATCACGCGCATTGAAGACATGTGATTCTAAGGCCCGGTGATCCTATAATAGAATTTTAAACTATTTTTAAGTACACTTAAGTAAACGTACAAGTAGGTTTTTATAAATTTTGAACTGGTGCTCAAATCGAAAATATGAGGGAACCATTGAATTCTGAATGACAGGATTCACCTAGAAAGGACTTAACTTCGACAAGCAAGGGTCGAATGAAAAAGTTAATTTCCAGAAATTTCAAAAAAAATAACTTTAAAAAGGTATTTTATTTTATTTTATTATATGTTGAATGGCGGACGATGATGCAGTAGTGAAGTGACGAGAATAATTGATGAGTATCATTAATGGATCGTTAACTAGAAGCATAAAGACAATTTAATTACATGTAACAGTGATGTTGTTTTAAAAATGAAACTGTGTAACAAAGCGACGTCGCAGCATAACAGAAATGATGCGACATGTTTTTCTTTTAATTTCGTCGACACATTGGTGGAATGAGGAATTAAACTACAAGGATTCTCTGATGAACCACGAATGAAATTCCTCTCTATTGAGGAATGAAAAACGCTGACGAATTTCAAACATCTTTGATGCACATCAAACAATGGAGTCAGAAGCGATGAATGAAATAAACATCTAGAAACCTCAATGATCTAATGTTGTGGAAATGAACATCAAATAGGCTGGGGTTATTTTATTTAAATTTATTCCCCATTATTTTTGAGAAACAACAAACATGGATGAACCCACGAATAGGTTGATCCACGAATCGTGCATTTATGCATAAGGGTAACTTTTCTTGGGATTTTCAATATTTGAGATTAAAATTATCATCTGTTGATTGAACTAAAATCCCTAGACCTCCCATGTTTTTAATCCACTGACGCAGAGGGTGTGGGCCAACACGAATAATTCCCAAGCACCTATGCCATGTTCATTCATTGTGGATATATCCTAAAAGTGGTGACAAGAGGAATATGGGTCCAAGGAAGGGATGGTGGCGACCCGGGAGGCCCATTGGCACAGACATATTAGAAAAGTGACCATCAGTGAAATTCTAGTGGCTCACAGAAGGGACCATCGGCATGCTTACACCGATGGAATCTATTGTGGGAAGAGGTTGGCGGCATGCCTATCGTTGCACCCCAGTGTCAAGAGGTCATGGATCCAGTAGCCCCGTGTGTCTATAGGTTAGGTGGGAAGCTAGACGTGGTCAGCTGCTGCATCCTAGGAGTACCCCACCGACCGCCCATGCGTCTAATCTTCGGGCTAGCGGGCTACACCCCCAGCCACTCGGTTGGGTTGGTACTATGCTGGTGGGCCATACTCATTTCCCAGCAGGCCGGTCTTGTTCCCAATGGGCTAGACCCACGCCGGCAGGCCGAACCCACACCCTTCAAGCCAGGTTGAATGAGATGGGACCACCGGGTGACCTGGCGGGCTGGACCCTTGGCCTAACCAGGTCTGGTCGAGTCAGTTGAATTTAAAGAGGTGTATATCGGACCCTTGGTCTAGGTTGGTTGGGTCTGTTCGACTGGTTCGGACAGCGCCGAGATGCAACTGGCCCCCTATTTATTATAATGTATGTATCTTGAAAACCGTGCATCCAATTGATGAGCTGTTTGTGGCATTGGGACCCTCTCAACAAGGCAGATCTTTTAGAATGTACTAATAAGGCTTTAATATATGTTTAGATTCTATTAATGTCTATAGGACCGGTTCTTCCAAGTGTACTATGTATAGAAACATGTGGTTTCCTTAGACCTAAATATTGGTGACTATCGACTCTATGTGACTCGATGATGGCCCAGTGGGAAGTGGCTCTGGGTGAACCTGCATGCCCATGGTGGGGAGTGGCTCTGTGTGAACCATAAGACCTATGATACTTGATAGAAGGAGTATCTCAGTATGACAAAGGTGAGAAGAGGCTTTGTGTGACCCGGCAGGCCCGCGGTGGGGAGCGACTCTGTGTGACCCATCAAACCCACAGTACTCATCAGGGATGAGAACCACAACAGTACAAGATTAGTGGGAAGTGATTTCTATGTGATCTGGAAGGCCCATTATACTTGATAGAGGAGGCTTACTCCAACAGTCGAGGATTTCGATAATGTGACTGATTATTTTTCTATCACTACCCTAAATGTATACCTAGTGTGAGTAGTCTTGTGCTTCATTCCTTTTTTGAGTATTGTTGTGTGAAATTTCCTTTCTTTTTTGGGGTCCATAGTATTTAATTACTAACCCATGAACGGACTCCTCCCACTTGTGTTGTGTCCTATGCAGGTGATCAACGTCTCGATAGAGACTTTGGTGTACTGAGACCTAGAGGTGATTGGGGAAATGGGACCGACGGACACTATGACGGTGGACATGGTGGCCTAGGACTAGGTGTGGCCTAAGAAGATTGGGTTTACAAGACATTATACTTCAGATTCTAGTAGCTACACTACTCTCATGATTAGGTTGTGTTTTTCAGCAGATATTCATCAGAGTTTCATTTTTGTACTTTTCTGTTTTCAGTACTTCTGTTGGGTTTGTATTCTAGCCCACGTTTATTAGTCGTACTCCTACACAGATCTATTTAAGTGATACTTATTTCCTTTTTAGTGTGTGGTACTTGGGTTGGGCATGTGTGTGTGTACATGTACTCAAGAAAATTCCACCCACTTACAGGTTGATGCCTTTGGCACTAGTCACCGGCCCCTGGCCTTCGGGAGGTGAGTATGGGGTAGTCACTGCACGGGTATCAGGGTATGTATTGTGAAAAAGTGGTATTAAAGGTTGTTCAGTTTAACCACAAAGATCGGGCATCTGTGTTTTGTTATGGGGAAGAGGTATTAAGTGTTTTGAGTCTAACTTCTAGATTCAAGGAGTCCAGTGTTGGTGTGGTGGCCAACGTATCCATACACGAGGACCTTGAATTATTCTTTTTGGATATATATATATATATATATGAAAACAATGGTTTCATAGGTGTATCCTTATGTTATTTTAAATAAATTTGTTCTCACTAGATATAACCTTTTAAAGATTATAGCATCCCGCCTTTTTTGTCACATAAACTATCATTACATTACACAAAACTGGGGATCTTTAATGTTTAGTGTCTTGGAAACAAGGAACATAATACATGAAAAAAAACATAAAAACAGTCTTCTTAAACACTTGAAAGGCTTCTCCTTAAGTTCATCCTAGGTTCATTACTACATCTCATAACCTGGGGACATACATCAAAATAAAGGGTGAGCAGAAGGCCCAGTAAGGGAAACAATAGAAGCATTTTACATGTGAACTTGAGATACTTAAATAAGGTCATGAAAAGAACTATAAGGCATGAGAAAGAAATCATGAGGCATGTCATAATAAAAATAACGTTTTTCATAACTTGAAGATGTGGCTACATCATTTATCATAGACAATCATGAACATATCACCAAGGTCCATCCCCAAGGTGTCATTTGAAAATTACCAAGGTTATTCACCAAGATATCGTGAAAATTGTCATCACTAGTGGTTACATCATTACCCATTGCATTGGAGCGCTATCAGGACGCACCCTTAAATTTCCATTTATTATCATGTGAGACACATATATCATCATCAAACATTTCATAAATAACCCATATATCATAAAATAAATGGGTATCATTTCATAATCATAACATTTTAAAATAGCTTTAAAGACATGATCTTTATGTCACTTTAAACCCACGGAAAGGGAAAGTGGGTCTCATGTATGTAAATTCCAGAATTTAAAATAGAAAATTTTGGTATATATGTGAATACCCCTTTAGAATAAATATCTTTGAGTATTCACTTAATAAAATAAATGAACTTTAGAAAAAGAGAGAAACATTTTGAGACGGAAATTCTGCAGCATAAAGGCTACGTTACAGGGTTTTAGAAAACATTGAAAAGGGAGGGGACATGGGTCAAACATTCATAAATGACCCATAAAATAGTAGAGGGACAAAATAAGAAAGATACATGAACATGGTAATGATATTTTAAGTACATACCATTTGAAATGAAAAACATGGAAGGAAGACAAAAATTAGATTTCTCTTATGAAAGTTCGGCAGCCTAACGGCGTTACTTAAACTTCAACAAAAAAGATTTGAAAAGATCAAACAGGGTCTCTAATAATGTGAACATAAAAGTTCAGTATGATATATATAGAGATCATACCCCAAAATAATTAAAAAGTAACTTGAAAGACTTGACATTAAAGTAGAACATTTAAGAGAATGAGAAGGGTGAAAGAATCCCTTAAAAATTCGGCAGCCTAACGGCGTCACTTAAGCTTCAACCAAAAATGAATTGACAAGATAAAATAGTTTCTCTCATCATATGAACATAAGATTTCAGTATGATAGATATAGAGATCATACCCCAACATAATAAAAAGGAACTTTAAAGACTTGACATTTAAAATAGATCTTGAAAACGAGAAGGGTGAAAGAATCCCTTAAAAATTCGGCAGCCTAACGGCGTCACTTAAAACTTCATATAACGAAATAATGAGAGTAAGAGGGGATATATCATTATATGAACATGAAAAGGGAAGTAAGATGAATATAAAAGAACATCCTTTAACATAATAACATGGAGCATAAAAGAAATGACATAAAAGATATTACTTGAAAAGAAAGAGAGAGGTCGGATCCCTTACTTTAAACGTAACTCTTAAAACTCAAAGGTTGGGACCTTGAGGGCTTGGGGGAACCTTGGGAGGACTCCTTGGGAGGTAAGGAGACCAGAACTTAGTTGACTATGGTTTTGGAGTCTAATGGATGAGATGAGGGCTGGTATTTATAGGGAAAGTGAGGGGACAAGGCATTAATGGCCAAGGGACACCTCATTAGTGGTTTTGGAAACACCATGGGATTGCCCATGGTATTTTCCCATGGTATTGGCCACTTGGGACACATCATACCTTATCTTACTATTCATAAGTCGACCATATTTATTACATACTTAATACATCATTTAATGATTTCATTAAACACTCGTAACTTAAAAACTGTATTTTCACTATTCATCGAAAATTCAACTTTCTCAGAAAAATCCCAAAATTTTACCTTAACCAAATATTGATGCTCTGATTTCAAAAATGAACTCTGTTTTATAAAAATAATTTTCTAAATATTTTTAATTTAATTTTTAAATAAATACACTATTCACCGAAAATTCATTTTTTTCAGACAAATCCCCAAAAATTACCTTAAAATAATATCGATGCTCTGAGTTCAAAAATGAAATCCATTTTATAAAAATATTTTTCTAAATATTTTTAATTAAATTTTTAAATAAAAAAAACTATTCACCCAAAAAAACTAATACTTGACTAATAATTTATGAAACTGTTATTTAACCATTTTATTGAATCACATTACTTAATCAAGGTGCCTAGATTATATTAATACTTTATTTAAGTGAGATTACTAATCCATTTAGTCACATTACTAATCCTAAGCATAAAATCACTATTCATAATTTACTATTCATCAAAAATCAAGTTGATCTTATTAGAATCTAAATTTCGTACTGAACATATTTGTAGAAGACCATTTTTTGAAAATCATTACACATTTTTAAAACAAAGGATTACATAAGGCAGTTATGGTCTCCTTAAAAATCCCCTTATCACACCAGCATAGGACCTAAGTGTAAGGTGTGCTAAGGTGAGAGAATTCGAGGGAGGCTTGGCCAACATCACACGAGTAGTAATTTCTATCAGTTTGAACTTCTCGTGAAGGTGATTCCGTTCTAGCTTCACACAATGATGTTCGGCTTGGGTTTGGTCTAGAGCAAAGCCCAGTGGTGCTACCTCCTTCCCATGTTCTGTTAGATGGGCTTCGATTGCTCCAAGACTACTGGGTGAGGCCATCAAATCTTCTTTCTATATTAATTAACCAAGATCACTTGTATTTAGAGACAAAAATCGAAATGTTTAGTTTCTAGCGATTATATTGACCAATGGTCATATAATAGTCAAAAACCCAACAGTCTCATTTCAATTATACTCATGTTATCCAATGAAACAGTTTTGTTGTGTATAAAAAAATAACACACAAAATTCGGAAACAAGATTTATTCAAAATTTCGGGTCGTTACAAACATGGTACATCTTGATCTATCCCAGGATGCCTCCACATGGACGACCAGCCAGGATCCCGATACAAGGTCATAAGGACAACCCACCTAGTGATGAGGCATCCATTTGAGGAACAGTTCTAGAGATGGCCCCACTTGGTGGTGCACCAGTGCTACCACCACCCGATAGTCATCATCTATTTTCTACAGTTCCAGTAGAGGATGTGTGTAGACTCAGTTCCCTGCACGAGTTTCAGAGATAGTGACCCCTCAGATTCCAGGGAGAGATATATCCTCAGGTCGATGAGGACTACTATGAGGTAGTGGTGTGGGTCTTCCTCTTAGTAAGGAAACTTCCAGACCAGGTGGTGATCTTGGAAGTGAGCCTTCTACATGGATTGGTAGGTATATTTTGGAGCTTTACCACCCATAAACATGATGAGGCGACCCTCACCTAGGCATAAATTGAGCGACTTTTTCAGGAGGATTTTTTCTACCACAACCATGAGCTTTGTGCACATTCAAGATCTGATTCACCTACAGAAGGGTATCATGATGGTGGATGAGTACTCAGTGAATTTCACTAAGATTTATTTATACACAATGGATATGGTGCAATACCCTTTCTTTAGGGCTTGATCCTTTGAGTAGGGGATCAGGCTGGAGATCAGGGTGTCGGTGTTGTCTCTCTGCATCCCAACTCAATCTGGGATGATTGAGTGATCCCTTCTGGTAGATAACTTCTTGGTGGAGTAGGCACCCATAGCTAGAGCATCCAACAGACCCCAGGTGGCAGAGTCTTTGGCAGGTAGCAGACAACAGACAGGAGGGACCAAGCGGGCTAGGTATTTTAGAGGATGACCCCAGGACTTATGGTTGGCAGTGCGGGGATCCCAGTCCCGAGGGAGTCAGCAGGGAGCTAGGCAGTTCTTCATGTGCAATGAGTAGGGACACATGGTTCGTGACTACCCAACCCACTATACATATGAATAACAGAAGGTCAAGGGGTAGCTGAACCAAAGGTAGTGGTTCAAGCGAGGATGTCTCTAGGGTGAAATACATGTTAGGGGAGTAGGTCGAGCAGCAGGAGGTGGGAGATAGTTTTAGGTGTTACCTCCAACACCCTCAGGTGGTCCACCCCAACCATAGGGAGCTGGTGGATGGGGGAGAGAATTGCTTCAGGCAGTGAAGGCTTATAACAATGGTGCTCGAGAGAAGATTTGAGGTATGATCTCTGCCTTCTCCACCCTAGCTATAGTTCTTATAGAAATAGGTTATAGTCACTCCTTCCTTTCCACGGCTCTCATTCGGCACTCAAAGATCCTGGTGGAGCCGTTGGATCGATATTTATGGTTAGAGACTCCTACAGGAGGGGATTCAATGATTACACACTGGTGATGGTAGTGTGATTTTACTCAGGAGGCAAGATCCTTGTCTGGATCTTATAGTAGTGGCATTGAGTCCTTACAATGTCATCTTGGGTATGCACTGGTTATCCAAATTCCATGCTCATATAGACTATTTTAGGCATAAATAATAGTGTGTCTGTGGATATGAGACTAGATTTTTCTTCACCGGTGAGAAGGAAATCCTTGAAGCATTTGATGGAATTTCTCAAAGGAGGGTGTAGTTTATTACTCACCAGTTGGCTAGACTCACGCTCGGTGTAATGGATCAGAGGAGTTCAAGTTTTCTTGTAGTGTTGGATGAGTATGAGGATGTTTTTCCTAAAGATATTCTAAGACTACCTCCTCATAGGGATATATACTTCTGCATCAACCTGTAGATCTATACAACAATGATATCCACATCGGCATATTAGATGGATCCTTAAGAGCTTTGCGAGCTGAGGTTATAGCTGGAGGACTTGCAGGAGAAGGGGTTTTTAAGGCCTAGTGTTTCAACATGGGTAGCCTCGGTGCTTTCTTCCAAGAATTCAGATGGGAGTTTGAGGATGTGTGTGTACTTTTGGCACCAAAACCAAGTGACCAAAAAGAATAAGTATCCAATGCCAAAAATCGATGATCTCTTCAACCAACTGAAGGGGGAAAAGTTGTTCACAAATATTGACCTCAGATCTGGCTATCACCAACTTTAGGTACGAGATGATGATGTACCGAAGATATCCTTCAGGTGCTGGTATGACCACAATGAGTTTCTAGTGATTCCTTTTGGCATGACCAATACCCCAACAGTGTTCATGGGACTCATGAACACAATCTTCCATCTTTACCATGACCGGTTTGTCGTGGTCTTCATTGATGACATCTTGGTGTACTCGGCATCAGAGGAGGAGCACACTACACACATGTGGATTGTCCTGGATACACTCTAAGAGCACCAACATTATATTAATCTCTCGAAGTGTCAGTTTTGGATATGGGGGTCCACTCTCTAGGACACGTCATCTTGGAGGCTAGAGTTTTAGTAGATTCGGCGAAGAAAGAGGGGGGTCTTTCTTGGGATCCATACATGAATGTGAATGAGGTGTAGAGCTTACTAGGGTTGGATGGTTACTCTCAAGAGGTTTTTTCTTGACTTTTATAGAGTAGCATCACCCTTATCAGCTATGAAATGAAAGGTAATGCCCTTCGTGTGGATAGAAAATTGTCAGCAGAGTTTTCAAGAGCTGTGGAAGAGACTGACATGTGCCCTTATCTTGAGACTACCAGAGGAGGGATTTGGGTATGTAGTTTACTACAATGCATTAGGGACCTGATTGAGTTGTGTCCTGGTGTAGGAGAAAGTAGTGATCACCTATGTCTCATTAAAGTTGAGAAAAAATGATAAGAACTATGAGACCCACAACCTATAGTTAGTAGTTGTGTTCTTTTCCTTGAAGATGTGGCGGATCTACTTGTCATTTGAACAATTTACGGTTTACTCAGACCACAAGAGTCTTAGGTATATCTTCTCTAAAAGGTCCTGAACCTGAGACAGTGGTGATGGATAGAGTTCCTCTATGACTATAATTTGAGATATTCTATACTCCTAGGAAGGGGAATGTGGTGGAAGACGCACTCAGCAGGAGGACTGGTTTGAAGCTGATGAGTGAGGTGACAGAGTAGTTAGTCGCGATATAGATATCCTTTATGGATGATGGTGGAGCTGATTACATTTAGTCGATGTAACGACCCCAAATTTTGAATAAATCTTGTTTCCTAATTTTTTGTGTTATTTTATTTTATTTTTATACTCAACAAAAATGTTTCATTTGATAACATGAGTATAATTAAAATGAGACCATTGGGTTTTGACTGTTATATGACCATTAGTCTATATGACCACTGGAAACTAAACGTTTTGATTATTGTCTCTAAATACAATTAATCATGGTTAATTAATATAGAAAGAAGATTTGATGGCCTCACCCAATAGTCTTGGACCGATCGAAGCCCATCTAACAGAACTTGGGAAGGAGGTAGCACCACTGGGCTTTGCTCTGGACCAAACCCAAGTTGAACTTCATCGTGTGAAGATAGAAGGAGATCGCCTTCGCGAGAAGTTAAAACTGATAGAAATTACTACTCGTGCGATTTTGGCCGAGCCTCCCTCGGATTCTCTCACCTTAGCACACCTTACACTTAGGTCCTATGCTGGTGTGATATGGGGCTATGTAAGGAGACCGTAACTATCTTGTGTAATCCTTTTTTTTAAATAAAAATTGGGATTTCTTCTTATGATCATGTTTATGACTTTTCAAATGTCCGGATAAATATACAATGCATATTTTTTGTGAATTTTAGAGAAAGGATATTTTAAAAAATGTTTATGTAAACCTTAAATAATTAGAAATATGTAATGATATTCAAAAAATGGTCTTCAACAATTATGTTCAGTATGAAATTTAGAGTCTAATAAGATCAACATAATTTCTGATGAATAGTAAATTATGAATAGTGATTTTATGCTTAGGATTAGTAATGGGACCAAATGGATTAGTAATCTCACTTAAAGGAAGTATTAATATAATCTAGGCACCTTGATTTAGTAATGTGATTCAATAAAATGGTTAAATAACGGTTTCATAAATTATTATTCAAGTATTAGTTTTTTCAGGTGAATAGTGTTTTTTAATTAAAAATTAAATTAAAAAAATTTAGAAAATTATTTTTATAAAATGGATTTAATTTTTGAACTCAGAGCATCGATATTATGTTAAGGTAAATTTTGGGGTTTTTTTCTGAAAAAAATGAATTTTCGGTGAATAGTTTATTTATATAAAAAATAAATTAAAAATATTTAGAAAATTATTTTTATAAAATGGCGTTCATTTTTGAAATCAGAGCATTGATATTTGGTTAAGGTAAAATTTTGGGATTTTTCTGAGAAATTTGAATTTTCAGTGAATAGTAGAAATAAAGTTTTAGGGTTTCGGTATGTTTAATGACACCATAACTGTGTCATGATGATGTCATGAGATATTTTATGGGTTGGCCGACCAAAGGTGATGAATTATTGTATTGGGGGCCCCATGTTTCCTAACTTAATGGGAAATATTTTGGGAGATCACATGGTTTTGAGAAACCCACTTATGAGGTGTCCCTTGGCCATTTATGCCTTGTCCCCTCACTTTCCCTATAAATACCAAGCCATTCTCTCATCCTTTGGACTCAAAAATCATTCTCAACAATGTTCTAGTCTCTTTACCTCCCAAGGAGTCCTCCCAAGTTTCCCCCAAGCCCTCAAGGTCCAAAACATTATGTTTTAAGAGTTACGTTCCAAGGTAAGGGATCCGACCTCTCTCTTTCTTTTCAAGTAATCTCTTTTATGTCATTTCATTTATGTTCCATGTTCTTATGTTGTAGGATGTTATTTTATATTCATTATACTGTACTTTTTATGTTCACATGATGAGAGACCCCCTCTTACTCTCATCATTTCGTTTTATGAATATTTAAGTGATGTCGTTAGGCTGCCGAATTTTTAAGGGATTCTTTCACCTTTCTCATTTTATTCAAAGTTCTACTTTCATGTCAAGTCTTTCAAGTTCCTTTTTATTATGTTTGGGTATTATCTCTATATCTATAATAATATACTTTCATGTTAATTTTATGAGAGACCCTATTTGATCTCGTCAATTCATTTTTTTGTTGAAGTTTAAGTGGCGTCGTTAGGTTGTCGAATTTTTAAGGGATTCTTTCACCCCTCTCATTCTTTTCAATGTTCTACTTTCATGTCAAGTCTTTCAAGTTCCTTTTTAGTTATGTTGGGGTATGATCTCTATATATATCATACTGAACTTTTATTTTCACATTATGAGAGACCCTATTTTATCTTTTCAAATCATTTTTATTGAAGTTTAAGTAACGTCGTTAGGCTGCCGAACTTTCATAAGAGAAATCTAATTTTTGTCTTCCTTCCATGTTTTTCATTTCAAATGGTATGTCCTTAAAATTTCATTACCATGTTCATATATCCTTTTTATTCTGTCCCTATACTGTTTTATGGGTCATTTATGAATGTTTTACCCATGTCCCCTCTCTTTTAAATGTTTTCTAAAAACCCGAAACATAGCCGTTATGCTGCAGAATTTTCGTCTCAAAATGCCTCTCTCTTTTCTCAAAATTATTTTATGTTATAAAGTGAATACTAAAAGATCTTATTTCTATAGGGTTATTCACATTTATATAAAAATGTTCTATTTTAAATTCTTGGATTTACATACATGAGACCCTCTCTCCCCTTCTGTGGGTTTAAAGTGACATAAAGATCATGTCTTTAAAGCAGTTTTTTTCTAAAAACATTATGATTATGAAATGAAACCCATTTATTTTATGATATATGGGTTATTTATGAAATGTTTGATGATGATATATGTGGATCACATAATAATAAATGCAAATTTAAGGGTGTTTCCTAATAGCACTCCAATGCATTGGGTAATGATGTAACCACTAGAGATTACAATTTTCACGATATCTTGGTGAATAACCTTGGTAATTTTCAAATGAAACCTTGGGGATGGACCTTGGTGATATGTTCATTATTGTCTTTGTTAAATGATGTAGCAACATCTTAAAGTTATGAAAAATGTTATTTTTATTATGATATGCCACATGATTTCTTTCTCATACCTTAAAGTTCTTTTTCATGACATAGCTGATGTATCTAAAGTTCACATGTTAAATGTTTCTCTTGTTCCCATACTGGGACTTCTGCTCACCCTTTCTTTTGATGTATGTCCCCAGGTTATGAGATGCAGTAATGAACCTAGGATTAACTTAAGGAGAAGTCTTTCAAGTGTTTAGGAAGAATGTTTTATGTTTCTTTCATGTATTATGTTCCTGGTTTCCAAGACACTAAACCTTAAAGATCCTTAGTTTTGTGTAATGTAATGAAAGTTTATGTTATAAAAAGGAGGGATGAAATAGTTGGTATCAAAGGATGGTTTAGTTATTTGTGGAAATTGGGATATGAAAACTCTAGGAAGAACCCTATAGAAAATTTTAAATATAGGAAATCTTCTTGGTATTTTGGTGAGTATTGAGTAAGGGATTGCCAAACAAATATATCCCTGTCTAGATACGAGCAGGTATAGGTGGCTCTAGCATAGATGTACATAAAGGTAAAACCTGAAAATGCCGCTTTGAGCGAGACTCGAATGGGAACTGGTACACGACAACGGGCCTTGCTGCACTCTTGGTTACGACACTCCCGGGGGATATGCTTTGGTAAATTCCTAAGCTTAGTATGAACCATTATTAAAGGAACAAAGATAAAATAAAATAAAGATTCACATAAGAATATATGATCATGGATAACCTATATGGGAGCCTAGGGGATCACAAGTTAGGGTATACTTTTCTTCTACAGGTTATCCTTATATGATTTAAGTTCCTTTTCATGATTATTGGCTAAGTATTTAAGCCCCTAATTATACTTTCTCTTCTAAGTTAATGGTGGGAAATGGAAGAACATGTCCCAACAACCAATGTGATAGGAAATGCGATGATTTCCGTATTAATATGACAGAGATGATTAGGGGATTAAAAGATGATTATTATTTTGGAAGATGTTCACTATTTTGGGGACCCTATATGATTGAGGTAAATAGATTACTACGGTATTTTCATTGAGAGGTAAGGTTGACTTATATTTTGGAGAATTGATGAATTTAAGGTGAACTTATAGTAATATAGGTTACTTATGGAAATGATTAACCTATCTTGGGGAAAATATGTTTAGGTTAGTTACTTTTGTTATAAGATGTTAGGAGTGGTTTAAGTTCTTTGGAGATGAACGATGAAGTTTATTTTGGAATACTATGTTATCAAATCCTTCTTGTATTTGGGTTTCAATCTTAGTTTGGGTTATTTTGAGGAATTTTAAGGACAGTTATTTACGGAATAGTCTATGATGAACTCTAGGTAGTACTGTGGAACTTTGAAGATTTAAAAGTAGTTTCCATTACTATGGGATTATTTCCTTTTGAAGAGTTGTTTTATCTTACCCTTTTTGTTTTTGGGACAATTTTTAAAGATAGAAGAAATTGATAGTCAATATTTTGTGGATTACGTGACTCTTAAGAAGATGATTCTTGTGTTTTGATGAGACCAATTGTTTTTGAATGCTCATCATTTAGAGAAAAGATTAGTTTTGGTAGAAACTTATTAGAGGATGAAACTCTACTTGAAGGTTGGTATATTTTCTTATGTTTTGTTCTATGTTGTAAATGAAGTCCTCAAAATTATGAAAAGGAACGTAATACAAAAACGTTTTTGGTTTAAGTTTCCTACTAGGTAATCAAAGACCATTTACACACATCAAAAGTTTCGGATTTTCTCGTGGTTAACTTTCTCCTAATCATGTTTTCTATCACTCTCCCTTAGAATGTGACTTTTTTCCTCCATGTCCATGTTTTCCTTCATGGGATCCTAGTATGGGTTAACTCAGGTGACCTTTTTACTTCCCTTTCTTTCTTTTAAAGAAATAGTGTTACTGACTCCTTTTCCGATGTGGTACTTTCAATGAAATTTCAAAACCCAATTTTAAAAATTGCGAGGACGCAATTTCTTAATGGGGGAAGATTGTAACGACCCGAAATTTTGAATAAATCTTGTTTCCTAATTTTGTGAGTTATTTTATTTTATTTTTATACTCAACAAAAATGTTTCCTTTGATAACCTGAGTATAATTAAAATGGGACCATTGGGTTTTGACTGTTATATGACCATTGGTCAAGATGACCGCTGGAAACTAAACTTTTTGATTATTGTCTCTAAATACAAGTAATCTTGGTTAATTAATATATAAAGAAGATTCGATGGCCTCACCCAGTAGTCTTGGACTGATCGAACCCCATCTAACAGAACTTGGGAAGGAGGTAGCACCACTGGGCTTTGCTCTGGACCAAACCCAAGTTGAACTTCATCGTGTGAAACTGTAACGGGATCTCCTTCGCGAGAAGTTAAAACTGATAGAAATTACTACTCGTGCGATGTTGGCTGAGCCTCCCTCAGATTATCTCACCTTAGCACACCTTACACTTAGGTCCTATGATGGTGTGATAAGGGGCTATGTAAGGATACCGTAACTTCCTTGTGTAATCCTTTTTTTTAAATAAAAATTGGGATTTCTTCTTATGATGATGTTTATGACTTTTCAAATGTCCGTATAAATATAGTATGCATATTTTTGGTGAATTTTAGAGAAAGGATATTTTAAAAAATGTTTATGTAAACCTTAAATAATTAAAAATGTGTAATGATTTTCAAAAAAATGGTCTTCTACAATTATGTTCAGTATGAAATTTAGAGTCTAATAAGATCAACATAATTTTTTATGAATAGTAAATTATGAATAGTGATTTAATGCTTAGGATTAGTAATGGGACCAAATGGATTAGTAATCTCACTTAAAGAAAGTATTAATATAATCTAGGCACCTTGATTAAGTAATGAGATTCAATAAAATGGTTAAATAACGGTTTCATAAATTATTATTCAAGTATTAGTTTTTTTTGGGTGAATAGTGTTTTTTGATTACAAATTAAATTAAAAATATTTAGAAAATTATTTTTATAAAATGGATTTCATTTTTGAACTCAGAGCATCGATATTATGTTAAGATAAATTTTGGGGTTTTTTCTAAAGAAATGAATTTTGGATGAATAGTGTATTTATTTAAAAAATAAATTAAAAATATTTTGAAAATTATTTTTATAAAATGGGGTTTATTTTTTAAATCAGAGAATTAATATTTGGTTAAGGTAAAATTTTGGGATTTTTCTGAGAAAGTTGAATTTTCAATGAATAGTAAAAATACAGTTTTAGGGTTTCGGTATGTTTAATGACCTTACAACTGTGTCATGATAATGTCATGAGATATTTTATGGGTTGGCCGACCAAAGGTGATGAATTATTGTATTGGGGGCCCCATGTGGCCTAACTTCATGGGAAATATCTTGGGAGATCACATGGTTTTGAGAAACCAACTTATGAGGTGTCCCTTGGCCATTAATGCCATGTCCCCTCACTTTCCCTATAAATACCAAGCCATTCTCTCATCCTTTGGACTCCAAAATCATTATCAATGATGTTCTGGTCTCCTTACCTCCCAAGGAGTCCTCCCAAGGTGTCCCCAATCCCTCAAGGTCCAAACCTTTGAGTTTTAAGAGTTACGTTTTAAGGTAAGGGATCTGACCTCTCTCTTTCTTTTCAAGTAATCTCTTTTATGCCATTTCTTTTATGTTCCATGTTATTATGTTGTAGGATGTTATTTTATCTTCATTATACTATCCTTTTTATGTTCACATGATGAGATACCCCCTCTTACTCTCATCATTTCTTTTTATGAATGTTTAAGTGACGCTGTTAGGCTGCCGAATTTTTAAGGGATTCTTTCACCTTTCTTGTTTTTTTCAAAGTTCTACTTTCATGTCAAGTCTTTAAAGTTACTTTTTATTATGTTGGGGTATGATCTCTATATCTTTCATTATGAACTTTTATGTTCATATTATGAGAGACCTTATTTGATCTCATCAATTCATTTTTTTGTTGAAGTTTAAGTGGCGCTGTTAGGCTGCCGAATTTTTAAGGGATTATTTCACCCTTCTCATTCATTTCAAAGTTATACTTTCATTTCAAGTCTTTAAAGTTCCTTTTTAATTATGTTGCGGTATTATATCTATATATATCATACTGAACTTTTATTTTCACATCATGAGAGACCCTAATTTATCTTTTCAAATCATTTTTTTTGAAGTTTAAGTAATGTCGTTAGGCTGCCGAACTTTCATAAGAGAAATCTAATTTTTGTCTTCCTTCCATGTTTTTCATTTCAAATGGTATGTCCTTGAAATTTCATTACCATGTTCATATATCCTTCTTATTATGTCCCTCTACTGTTTTATGGGTCATTTATGAATGTTTGACCCATGTCCCCTCTCTTTTCAATGTTTTCTAAAAACCTGAAACATAGTCGTTATGCTCCAGAATTTTCATCTCAAAATGCCTCTCTATTTTCTCAAAATTATTTTATGTTATAAAGTGAATACTCAAAGCTCTTATTTATACAGGGTTATTCACATATATATCAAAATGTTTTATTTTAAATTCTTTGATTTACGTACATGAGACCCGCTCTCCCCTTCCGTGGGTTTAAAGTGACGTAAAGATCATGTCCTTAAAGCAGTTTTTTTCTAAAAACGTTATGATTATGAAATGAAACCTATTTATTTTATGCTATATGGGTTATTTATTAAATGTTGATGATGATATATGTGTCTAACATGATAATAAAGGCAAATTTAAGGGTTCACCCCGATAGCGCTACAATGCATTGGATAATGATGTAACCACTAGAGATTACAATTTTCACGATATCTTGGTGAATAACCTTGGTAATTTTCAAATGACACCTTGGGGATGGACCTTGGTGATATGTTTATGATTGTCTATGTTAAATAATTTAGTCACATCTTAAAGTTATGAAAAATGTTATTTTTCTTATTATATGCCACATGATTTCTTTCTCATACCTTAAAGTTCCTTTTCATGACATTGTTGATGTATCTCAAGTTCACATGTTAAATGTTTCTCTTGTTCCCTTACTGGGCCTTCTGCTCACCCTTTCTTTTTATGTATGTCCCCAGATTTTGAGATTCAGTATTGAACCTAGTATGAACTTAAGGAGAAGTTTTTCAAGTGTTTAAGAAGAATTTTTTATGTTGTTTTCATGTATTATGTTCCTGGTTTCCAAGACACTAAACCTTAAAGATCCTCAGTTTTGTGTAATGTAAGGAATGTTTATGTTATAAAAGGTGGGATTCTATAGTTGATGACCGTTACTCATCCACTCTTACAATGTGTAAGGGAAGAACAACTATTAGATGTTGACTATGAGGCCTGATGTGGTCATTTATCCTCAATAAGGGCTCTTGATGGATTTTTAATAGGTAAGAATCATGTCGTCCTTTTCAAAGGGCACACCATAGTGCCAGTGATGTTGCGGGAGGAGGTGTTGAGGGAGTTCTATACATCCCCATTGGTGGTACATCTTAGAGTGGAGAAGATGTAATAAGACCTCTGAAGTCTGTACTGGTGGCCAATGATGAAGTAAGAGGTTGTCTAATTTGTTTCACGATGACTCACTTTTCAGCAAGTGAAGGTCGAGCATCATGTTCTAGTAGGCTTTCCCTAGCCAACTCTATCTGGGTGATCATTGACCGACTCACCAAGTCATCTCACTTACTACCCATCTAGGATTATGTACAAGTAGAGGGATTAGGATGCCTCTATGCCTATGAGATAGTGAGACTTCATGGGGTGCCTCACACGATCGTCTCAGATCGTGACACTCTCTTTACATCCCAGCTCTGTATGGGATTAAAGAAGGCATTTTGGATGAAGTTGCGCTTGAGCATTTATTTTTATCCCAAGATGGATGGTCAGATTGAACATACCATACAGACCTTAAAGGACATGATATGTGCTTTCATCTTATATTTTTTTCATAGTTGGGAGGACCACCTGCCTCTGGTGGAGTTTGCATACAACCATAGTTATAACTCCACCATTGGCATGAAGCCGTTTAAGGCCTTGTACGATGGGTCTTTCATATCACCCATATTTTGGACAGACCTAGGGGAGTCAACACTAATGGGTCTAGAGTTGGTAGGGCTACCACCGAGAAGGTTCATATAATCTAGGAGCAGATGAGGATTGCACATAGTATGCATAATTCTTATTTGGACAGTAGACTGAAAGCCTTGGATTTTGAGGAGGGTGATCATGTATTCCTTCATGTCTCACCCTGATGAGGATTACATAGATTTTTCATGGGTTGCCTTATTTTTTATAGTTTAATTGAACCTTTCCAGATCCTGAGAAGAGTTGGTGAGGTGGCGTACAACCTATCTCTCTCCCCACAGATGCATCGGGTGCACGATCTTTTCCATGTGTCACAGATAAAGAGATACATGCATGATTCATCACACATCATCAACTGGGGAAAGTTGGAAATTGATGATGGGGTAATGTTTGTGGAGTTCTTGGTGGATATAGAGGATCGACAGGAGTGGATCCTACATTGGTATTCGATTCCTCTGTTGTGAGTTTAGTGGTATCACATGAATCTCTAGGAGAGCACATGAGAGTGGGAGGCTTAGATTCGTGATTAGTACCCCCCCCCCCCCCATCTGTTTGATTAGTTTTTGTTTGACTTTCAGGGACACAAATCCCTAATGTGAGGAGAATTTAATGTATCAGAAATTCCATGTAATTTTTTTTAATTATATGGAATTATTCTAAGACAACACGCATTGACAGCGCATGATTCAGAGGCTTGGTGATCCCGGAATGGAATTTTGAACTTTTTTAAGTACGCTTAATACAACATGCGAGTGGGTTTTTCTAACTTTTAAACAAATGCTCGTATCGAAAATCTGAGGGCACCATTTAATTCAGAACACCAATATTCTTCTAAAAAGGATATAATGTCGGCCGATAAGGGCTGAACAAAAAAGGAATTTTTCAGACTTTTCCAAAAATAATAAAATAACCTCAAAAGATATTTTATTTTCTTTTCTCATATGTTGAGCGGCGGATGGTGATGTTGTGGTGAAGTGATGAGGAATATTGATGAGGATTGTTAACAGATAATTAACTATAAGTGTAATGACTCTTTAATAATGTGTAATGGCAATACTGTTTCATAAATGAAACAGCATAACAACGTGACATTGTAGAGAAACCGAAATGTTGTGACATGTTTGCCTTTTATTTTGGATGACACATTGGTGGAATAAAGAATTAAATTACGAGGATTCCTTGAAGAACCTTGGATGAACTTCCTCTCCAAAGAAGAGTTACAAATGCTAATGAAAAACAAAAAACTTCGACGCACCTCAAAAAACGGAGTCAGAAGTGACAAATGATGTCGATGTCTTGAAACATCGAGGACATAACATTGTGGAAACAATCCCCAAATAGTTAGGGGTTATTTTATTTAATTTTATTCCCCATTATTTTTTAGAAATGTTGAATGTAGATCAAATCATAAATAGGTTGATCCATGAATCATGAATTTATAAGGGATGGTAACATTTTGTTGGGATATTTGTTATCTAGGATTGAATTATCATTTGTTGATTGAATTGAAATATCTAGACCTCCCATGTTATTAAAACTCTAATGTAGAGGGTGCAGGCCTCCACGAATAAGGGCTGATCACCTCTGTTTCATGTGTTCATTGTGGTCATATCCTTAAAGTTGAGGGAAGATGAATCCAGTGCTAAGGTAGATATTGCGATGACCTGGGAGGCCCATATGCGCAGACAGATCAGAAAACGGACCACAAGAGCAATTCTAGTGGCCCGTAGAAGGGATCGTCGGTGCTAGTGGTCCATGGCGGTGGCCACAGGAAAAGGACATTGGTGTGACTATCGGCACACCATAGTGGTAGGAGGGCATGGAAGTGGAATGACGTAGCTCCATGTGGGCTTTGCGTGGATGGGTGGCCCGCGTTTTGGCTACCTGGGTGGCGAGCGAGCCACTGTCGCCCGACCGTGCCTCAATGAGCCCCGCGAGTCCATGGGGCAGGCAGGAATCCAAATGCAGTTAGCTGCCACTTCCCATGGGCACCCCACTGGCTGCCCATGTAGCCAGTCTCTAAGCAGGCGGGACATTCCCCCAGCCCTCGGGCCGCACCTTCAGCCATCAAGTCAAGTCGGCCCATGCCAGAGGGCTTGACCCACGGCCCAGCAGGTCGGTCCAATGACCAGCGGGCCATACCCACATCGGCTAGCTAGACCCACATCAACAGTCTGGACCTATGCCCTTTGGGCTAAGCTAGATGAGATCGGGCTGTTGGGCGACCCGGCGGTCTGGACCCTCAGCCAAACCAGGCTGGCTCCAACGAGGCCCATTTGGCCTCGCCAAATGGCCAGGCCAAACCGGACCAACATAGAACTGAACTTTTTTAGGTTGAGTTAGTTGAATTTAAACTGAGGTATGTTGGACCCTTGGGACAGGTTAGTCGGGTCAGTCTGACTTGGTTGGTCGGGTCAGTCTGACTGGGTCGGACTGGGCCCAGACGCAACTGCCCCCATGTTTACTAAAACACACGTATCTTGCAAACCGCACGTCTAATTGGTTAGTTTTTTCGGTGTTGGGACCCTCTCGATGAGGAAGAAATTTTTTCATACCTTTAAGAGGCATTAATATAATTTGAAATGCACTGAATGTCTAGTGGGTTGGTTCTCCCAAAAGCACTACATACAGAACCCTACGGTTGGCTGAGACTTGAAGTATTCCGACTATCGACTCTATGTGACTCAATGACAACCCAATGGGAAGAAAGTCTATGTAACCTGATTGGTTTGTGGTTGGGAGTGGCTATGTGAGTCTCGGAAGACCAACGATACTTAATAGGATGAGTATCTCAGTATGGCCAAGGTGGGAAGCGGCTCTGTGTGACCTGGCAGGCCCACAGTGGGAGCAGCTCTGTGTGACCCATCATACTCATGGTACTCATCAAGGATGAGTACCACAGCAGTCCAAGGTTAGTTGGAAGCAGCTTTTTTGTGACCCAATAGGCCCACTATACATGATAGAGGAGGAGTTCTCTAGCATCCAAGGAGTTCGATAATGTGATTGATTATTCTTCTACCACTTCTCTAATTGTATACCTGGTGTGAGATGTTTTGTGATTTGTGATTTTCTTTGAGTATTTATGTGTGGTCTTCCATTAATGTTTTGGATTCCCTACTGATTATTGTGTTACTCACCCCTGCACGGGTTCCGCCCACTCATGTCGTGTCCCGTGCAGGCGATCCACGTTTCAACAGATACTTTGGTGTACAGTGACATAGATGTGCTCAGGGAGACAGGACTGACGGATGCTATGACAATAGACTTGGTGGCCTAGGACCAGGAAATGCCCAGTAGGATCAGGTGGACAAGACATTCTACTTCAGATTTCAGTAGCTACACTACTCTCATGATCAGGTACGGTTTTCCACAGATAGCCATCAGAGTTTCCTTTTTATAATTTACTCTTTTTAGTCCTTTTTTGGATTTTTATTCTTTACCACTTTTATTAGTCATACTCATTATCATCTCTATTTTAGTGACAATTTTTTCTTTTTTAGTGTGTGGGACTTGGCTAGGCACGTTTGTGTGTGTGTAGGTACTCAGGAAAATTCCATTCACTTGTAGGTTGATGCCTTCAGCACTAGTCTCCATCCCCGGGACATTGGGAGGTGGGTTTGGGGTAGTCATGTCATGGGACACTGGGGACGGGTTGTGACAAGATATTTGATATAAAGTAGGGGACATTTTGGGTTAGATCGAATTAATTACCTAGAAATTTGTAAGGCTACAAATTTATGGTGTATGAGATCATTATATGTTCTACCACCAAATTTGTGCCACTATTAGAGGACCAAATAAATAAAGGGAGGTGTAGGGATTTTTTAAAATTTATACATTGGAAACAATAAAGAAGACTTAATAGCATTTTAAATATGGAGGTGTACATATTGTACTATGGAAGAGACCATTAGATGTTCTACAACCAAATATGTTCCACTACCCAAGGCCCCAATAAAAAAATAGAGGTGTAGGGATTTTTTTAAAATTTATATCCTTGGAATGAATATAGAATCCTTAGTATCATTTTAATGATAGAGGTGGACAGACTATATTGTGGCCTTCCACGTTAAGGATCCTAATTATTAACGGAATATGGAATTAACCACCCATGGAGACCCAATAGAGGAAGAGTAATTTCATGGGGGTTCCTATTATATGTGTTTTATTATCCTTTATTTGATGGATTTGAAAAAAAATTGACCTTTTAGAGGGTTCAAGTATCACTCATATGAATATGGAATATTAATAGTGTATAAAAGCTGACATGGATCATCCAAAATAGGTTCATGGATGATAAAAGTAGACAACTCATGATGGTTGATATGAGGAAATGTGATTGTGATTATTTCATTTTTGGATGTGTGATTCATTTTTTTTACCATTATAGGATATGTAGTTTGATAATTTTACCATGGATGGATGTGTAGTTCATGGATTCATCATTTTGGGGTTCATGATTTCTATAATCCTTAGGAAAGGAATGAATGAACTTGAAAAGTTCATTATTACTCTTTGAAAAAAAAAATCATAATGAATGATTCACATATGTTATTTGAATCATATGGGTTCCATGTCCATATTCTATATCATCCCTCAAAAGGGAGTTGTGGGATGAATGGTTCACACATGTTGATTATCCATTATAGAGTTTTGTGAACCCTAATTGACAATTCCTCCTCTCATGGACCCATGAGTCATGGGTGTATGAGAATAATGGTGTAAGGATTGGTGGATCAAGAATCCTAACCCTATTCTTCTCCAATGGACTTACACATGGGAGTAGGAGGACAATATCAATGGAATTAATGATTAATAGAGGCCATATTCCAATATGGATTCATTGATTTTTTCCCAAATGCATAACATACATGAAAATTTTGGTTATCTATAGGAAATGTTGTTTCTAATTTTCATGGAAAGGAATCATTTCCCAAGATTATTACATATGAGGTGTAATGTATTTCAACCCTTTTAATGGTGGATGAGTTGATTATGGCCTCTCCTTGAAGAGATGTGTGTTTTTGAGTGATGTTAAGTGAGAGTAATTGGATCACATAGGAAACCATTCATCCATTCTTTTTTTCATTTAGATTCTCAAAAACTATTATTTTCATCCTCACATATAAAGTGACCCATTTTTTCATGACAAAAAATTTCAACATCATAATAATTGGATCCATTCAGATTCAAATTGATTGTAGAGACCTGATTTATTCCTTTTAATATTTCTATATATATTTCCAGAGCTAGGAGTTGAGAGGACGTGAGATTTTAAGGCCCGATGTGCCTAGAATTAATTTTATAAAAATATTAAAAATATCTTATATAGAGTGTGGAAATATTCTTAATGAAAACAATATAAATCCTAAACAGAATCTCATAACAAAAATTAAAGACCATAGCTGAGTTCGGAACACAGTGTTTAGCCTATGTGTGACATAAAAGGGTTAGCACGGGGTGTTCAGACTCCTTGCACTACTAGAAAAATAACCTATACCAACAGTTTGGAACCATTGGTATAGGCCTCCAAACCATTGGTATAGCCTATACCAATGGTTTAGAGAACCCTATCCAAGTAAGCCATTGGGATAGGTCTATACGAACGATTTTTGGAAAACTGTTGGTATAGACCTATACCAACAGTTTTGGAAACCGTTGGTATAAGTAATATGAAAATCTATACCAACGGTTATGGAACCGTTGGTATATGTATTTAAAAAAAACATTCACTGGGATTTGATCCCAGAACCCCTAGTTTATCATTGAACGACTAAACCACTAACCTAACATGACTTTTGTGAACATAATTACATAAATATATATATATGTATTCTCATAATTATTTTAAATTTTAATTTATATAATGTTCTCAGTAAAAAGATATGATAAAATATAAAAGGACCTATACCAATGGTTTCTAAAACTGTTGGTATAGGTCTGTACCAATGGTTTTGGAAACTGTTGGTATAGATCTTTGATTCTAGGTGAAATTCTAGGTGGAAGGTTGATATATGGGGGGCCTTTCCAAATGGTTTTGGAAAACCGTTGGGATAGGTATACTCATTCCCAATGGTTTGGAAAAACCGTTGGGAAAGGTGTCCACTTTGTAGACTTTTCTCAATGGTTTGGCCAAACTGATGGGAAAGGGTATACCTATCCCAACAGTTTGGCCAAACCATTGGGAAAGGTAGACACAAAGTGGACTTTTCACAATGGTTTGGCCAAAATTTTGGGATAGCCATACCCTTTCCCAACGGTTTGCCAAAACTGTTGGGAAAAGTGTCCTCAAAGTGGGCTTTCCCAATGGTTTGGCCAAACCGTTGGGAAAGGGGACCTATACCAACGGTTTTTACAAACCGTTGGTATAGAAGCATTGGGAAATGTCAAATTTCTAGTAGTGTTGCTCATTGGAAATGAGTTCAGTGAAATAATTGATTATTTCATTTTAACCTAAATTTATCTTATGAGATTATTTCCATAGATAATTGTTTAGGGTTAGCCACATAAACCTTGTGATAATTTCATGTCACTTTCTTCCTTCATTGGATAATCACCTCACAGGATGATAAAACACCAAATTAGAGCAAATCAAGATGCATAAAATGAAATGAATTCCTTATTTCATTGGAAAGAACATTTTTCAACGATGAACAATAAAATATCTAGGTAATAATTTTCAGTTTTAGGTTTACATCCTTTAAAATTAAACTAGTCCAAAAGTTCGGTACCTTCTATTGATCTGCCCTAATTGTGGATTAATCATGTTACCGTGTATTGAAATTGTAATTGATTTCTTCCATTTTTTATAACCTCAGATTCTTTTTATTGATATTGGGATAATAAATCTTGGAAATTATTAATTTAACACTTTTTATTGTGATTTGACCCTTTTTTTCTCCATTTGTATCATCGTTTGGACCCTGCAGTCTCAGTTTGACATTATTGGTTGGTACCAAGACCGATTGAACCCTCGGAATCACAAAACTTTTAGGAACAAAGGTATAATTGATGAAAATATCATAGATCTGGGATTTTTTAGAGTCACATGGGATCATTTTGATGATTTTGGTTCATGAAATAAATGGTTGAACAAAATGAGGTGTATGGGTTGAACGATGAAACCCTTGACACTCCACTAGAATCTGATTTCTGGTGAGCAATAACTAAAAATGATTGATCCACCCTAGATCTACTATTTTCCAATATAGATGGGGCCTAAATCAAAGTGGAAGGTTCAGATTCAAGGAACACATATCATATCGGAGAAACATTGAGAAATATGACTATACATCATGTATATGGATGAAAATAGGGAATGTATCCCCTTAAGTGTTGCATCTAGTGTTTTGGGAAATCATAATAATGGCGGGGCATTTATCCCTCTTACACATCATGTTCCTCATCCCTGGTTGGATGAGATGTGTGATGGATCACATGGTCCAGATACTGTATGGGAGTACACGGATAAAGCCAGGGAACACGGGTGGCACCCCATGTTGTAAAACACGTGGTGTAGTGAAGTATATAGACATGGGGTCATGTACATGGACAAGGGGTCTTGTACATAGATAGGGCCATAAGGACACAAACAAGTCTTAGTTGGCTTCGACACGCTATGTATTCCACCTACACATTGTGTAATTCTATATGGAGTGGGAGTTGTGTACCTTTAGGGACACATCCATGCGGTGAAATGGGACCACATGTTGTGTGGGTACCCTCACATGTTGTGTATCCCTGGGTTTGTTTTTAGGAAACATCATCATGTGGTTTATTCCTAAATTTCACATCATGTATCTAATTGAGGTGCAGCTAATTACTAAACATCACAAATGACTTATGGATTTTTTTCACAAAGTATCGAACCAATCCGAATAATTTTTCTCTGTTTTGAGTCTGTTACTTGTCTTTTTTACCAAAATTAATGTCAATTTTAAATAAAAAAGAATCACTTAGAGTCATATCGGTCACACCATCTACTGGATTTATTTTAAATTGATTCCTACATGTCCCTATGTCTAATAATAATCCAAATTACCAATTTTAACATTATTTCTATTTCCTTTATTTATTTAATATGCAACACGACATATTGAGTCAATGTTTTAGCCAAAAAACATTTCTCGTTGTTGAAATACATAAGGTATGAGGACCATGTGCCCATTATATCACAAGAAGTCGCCACAATGGTTACCTAAGCTTCCTCTACTCTAATTGCTTTCAATAAAACTAAATTTTATTTCTATGAAGAACATCGACTCAATATACAGTATTCAGTACAAAATATTTCACTTCTAACAACGGAGGCATTTCTATTGGTAAAATTACATTTTCTGTTGGTAAAACGTTTTACCAACATATATGTCCATGTCACTAAACAGTCAGTAAAAACAAAGTCACTAATTTTTTTTGCGACTGATAAAATCATTCTATTACAATTATAATAATTCTAATAGATAATATATATGTTGGTTAAAATTATTAGCAACGTGTTCTAATGACACATTTTTTTTAGTGGAAATATTACCAATAAATAATATCTGTTTATAAATTATAATTCTATAATAATTATAAATTTTTATTTATAATAAAAATTTATATTATATTTATTAATTTATTATATATAATAAATATGTTTTAATTATAAAATAGAAAATTATTTTTACTTGTTGAAAATTAGAAAAAAAAATTATTTAAATTAATAATAAAATTTAATAAAAAATTAATGAATACAAAATTAATTCTTCAATAGGATCCATCACACACCCCCACCAACCTGAAGCCCCCCCCCCCATGTAAGAAAAGCAGTCCATCTATGCCACATCATGGACCAGCGAGAACTAGCATCCCATAAATGCCTCAAGATCCGAGAAATCCAGGAGCATCCCATCCATGCCACGTAGGGGCCAATGAGACAAGAGCATCCCATCCATGCCACATAGGGGCCAGTGAGCTCCATACACCCATCCATCCATACCCCCTAACCAACAATGGATTATTTCTCCGGAGAATTATTAGTCAGATGATATGCTCTATTCATCAACATGATGATACTCTACATGAAAACCCAAAAAAGTAATACACAATAATTTCAACTTCTGAAAACCATTAAAAAAGAAAGAGAAGACAATGAGTATATAGATAACCAGAAACAATCCAAACCAGTAAACTAACCTCAATTTTTACTTAAATATTTTTCTAGAACATCACGGATCATTAACTAACAGAAAAATTTATCCGATCTAGAAATAGTTGGTATTCATTAACATGATAAAATTTAGAAGACCCCACGTTGACCTTGAGTTAAAATATTATAGAAAAGATTTCGTAACACTACCTACTCATGTGGTCCAACATTTCTTTAAGAGATGCTTTATAACTGCAATGAAAAGTCTAGTATCAAAATTTGTAAACCCCAAAATATTTGTTCACATACAATAGAAATGATCTAGGGAATAAAGGATTTATCTAAACAAATGTTACGATATACCAATGAAAGTTGTCTGTTGGGTTTATGGCCACGACTAGATGAGTACATCAAGCTGCCATATCAATTTTGTCCATATTTATCATACCACTAAATAAAGATTAGACTTACATATTCCTTATATGACATGAAAAGGAATAAAATGATACAATTTAAAAGACCCTACTTATTGAAAAAGGTTTAATCCAACTGCTAGAACTCCCCTCCAGAATTTTTTAAGGGATGCTCATGCAGTTGATGATGCAGTCTTCTACCAAACCACATGTAATTCTAATCACATAGTAGAACAGTCCTATATTAGAATTTCCAAATATGAAATGTAAATAAGAAGAAACTTATACAGGATCAATTTCATTGTCAATCTAAATTCCAAATTTACATTTGATAAACATTTTAAAATCCTTTGTCCATAAAAGTTGATTAACATAATGACTTAAAAATAGCAGAATTTCCAAATTTGAAACCTATAGAAGAAGCTTATTCAAGATCTATTTCATTTTCAATATAAATTTTCAATGTACATTTGATAAAAATTTTAAAATCCTTCATCCACATGAGTTGATCTTCATAATGACTTACCAATAAATGAAAAAACTCAATATTTAACTAGCTTATTTTCTTCTTATTATTTTTTCAAATCACTTATAAAAATTATTATAATTCCTACAAAAGATTAATAATAATAAAAATAAAATATGAGATTTAATATTTTGTACAAGTATCTCATTATGAACCATATGAAAAAGAACATGACAAAATGAAAAGAAGAAATAAGCTTAAGTAATTTATATGGTTTTCCAAAATATATAACAAATAAATATAGTTAAAAACAATTAATCATATACACCAGATGATTTTACTAAAGAAATAAGAAAGGTAGTCGAAAAAAATATTCAAAATATAAAGAATGAGTACTTACACATTATAACCTATTAAAGTTCAGTAAGGTTCCCACTGAGCCTTAGAGAATAGCTCAACCTTGTGTGATATCTTGTAGGGACACTAAATCTTGAAAGTGATGCATTATTCAAATCTGGCATGTAACTGTTTTATCTAAGCAAACAATAGTTTAATGAATTAATATCACCAACATACATACCTAGTATTAAAAATGTATTATACAAATCACATGAAAAATATATAAACTGCAGAAATATGTTCAAAATAAATGTTCCAAAAGGTAATTTACATGAATGTTCCCTAAAAAGGGATAATTTTTACATGAAAGCTTCTCATTATTGTATATAAACTTAAAATGAAAATCTTAAAAACAACTAAAAGATAATTAAATATAAGTAATATATAAAATTTTATATAAAAATTGCAAACCAACCCGATCAATATATCTATTTACCTCATGAATATATATATATATAAGAAACCTGTGTAAATATATCATGATGTTCTGTATGAAAAAACCACACGAGGGAATCCAAAGAAGAAATGTTAGAAAGTTATGAGGGAGTAAAGAAGGCCCACCCAATCCCCTGTATCCATCCATAGACCCATGCTTATCCGAAAATCATGAGTCAGTAAATAGACCATACCAGGGATGGACCTTCCCCAAGATAGTGGAGTTAGTGTGCACTATATTGCCTTCAGCATGGCAGATCTCCACATGAAACAAAAACACAGATGAATATCTTGAGAATAACACATAGTGATTACTTAATATACAACCTAAAATAAACCCATTCTGGATTAAAACATTGTTGAAATCCATTAATAGTCATAAAAATATAGACATCTCATAAAAAATTAATGATACTTCTTGAAATAATTCCTTGAGAACACCCACATCACAGTACACTTTCTCAGCATTAGAAAATTATTATAATTTTTTTTGTAGAACATAGATTTGATGACATACTTCTCATATTTTCTTTGGCTAAAAAAGAAGTGATATTACCTTCACTTGAGGTGTTATAACTACAAAAATACAATTCATTCTATCTCAAAGCCCCATTTCTCTGACAACCACCTATAATTCAGGACACCATGCATTATTTTATATATATAATTGTTGTCCCAATGGATAAAATATCAAAATATCATTAATAGTTTGTGTTGCTGAGACTTCCATTGACATCCCATGAAAATAATCAAAATATTATTATTGGATTAAAGTATCCCAATCACCATTAATAGTTTTTGTAGCTGCAATTGAATAGATGTGTGATCTAAAAAATTAACTAGTAGAAGGATCTAGTTTTGAAAAATAAACTCACATAGAGAATAGAACAAAGAACTGTTTGATAAATCCATGATTCATCCATGAGGGAGCATGATCATGTCGACGATTCGGGTATCCATCACTTCAATATCGATAGACCAATCTTGCTCTGGGTTGGGGGGGACTTCCTTCAAGACCTATCGGGGCTTCCAGAGATGAAAACTATATCCACCATTAAATATGTCCATCTTTGAGATCATTCCATAGAAACAGTATACGAAATAAGGAAATCAAAACTATTTAACGTGTAAATTGAAATACCTCAAATCCAAACAGGTAGAGGGAAGATAAAATTCAGTCTAGGTTTGATCCAAAATGATGGGCAAGAAACCTAAAGAGAAAACATAGTAAAAAAACATCCCATAAATCATTATATGTGAGAGACCCCACATAGCATCAAAAAAAAGAAAAATATTTCACTGATTGCAAGTGAAGAGAGAACCGATGATAGAGTTGGGTGAAAAGTGAGATAGGGGTGATGAGATGCAAGGTGGGACGATGGGTGGTGAGGTCGGAGTAGGGTGGCGAGATGTGAGGTGGGGCTAAGGGATGAGAGGCATAATAGAGAACATGGGGTAGTGATATCAATTAGGGTTTAGTGGTGATAAATGTTTTGTAAAAAGTATTTAGATGTTTATTAAATAAATAATATTGAAAAATATAAAAATGGTTAATATTTCAATAAAACTGAATAAGAAATATTGAAATATATATATATATATATATCAAGAAAATTGAAAATTAATATCAATTATGACATATTTTTAATAAAGATCCATGAAATACAATTTTACATTACTTATAAAAATAATATATATGTATTTATGTATATACTATGTTTCCCTATATTGGTTATTGAAAAATAATTGTTTTTATGGAATGGTCTTTTGTAACATTTTTTATTGGCGGAAAAATATTTTTTGGTCATAGCATTATTAATAACAGATTCTTGTGTTAGTAAAAAAAACCTATTAGTATAATAAAGCAATAGATTAAACTCTTGGTAAATAATATGTTGGTATTCAATGATCAATATCAACATATATATATATATATATATATGTTGGTAAAAGGAAGTGTTGGTGTTAAAAATTAATAGCAATAGAACTTAATATCAGTTGGAATTTCTCATTTTAACCAAAAAATATATTATCTGTAAAAAATTATATTGTTATAATTCATTTACTTTGTAGTGATTAGATGATTGACAAAGAAAGGAAATGTGAATAAAAATCATTGTGACATTGGAAGAAGAAAACGATTTGTCTATTTTGTGGCTTTTTATAGATAATTAAAATAAAAATATGACATCCCAAAATATATATAAGAAAATATAAATAAGTACTAGATAAAAATGATAAAGAAATTAACTTAAAAATAGTAGTTGAAATGATGAAAAAATAATTAAATAAGTAGTAGGAATTCACTTTTTCATGATGTTTGTGCATTCTTCGCACATTTGAATTTTATCATTATCTCAGTTACAAGATCAAAGACCAATCTCTCAGGAAAATGAGTAGCTTCAAACAAAATACCCCAACCAAAATAATATAATCCACCTATATAAGAAAAAAATATTATAAGGGAAATAATAAAATGAAATATGTTAAATAGAATTAAAAAATAATACGTCAATTCTATGGAAAATGATTTAACTATTAAAACATAAATATTATCTCATTGATTTAGCAGTGGAGGGAAATTGAGGGAAAGTGATAAATGATGACATTGTAGGAGTGAAAAGGCTTTGATGGAGAATAATTTTATGGAAGTTTTATTGCATAAAGGTATAAAATATGGACAAACCACCCCAACCCGAACAAAATAATCCTCCTCTACAAGAAATAATATATGAATAATACTAAAAATAAATAAAATAAACATAAATATAAATAATAAATTAATTATATATACAATGCTTTTACTGTTAAATCATCAAGACTAGCTTTGTGATTGAGAAGTACTGTTTTTCTTCCTGAAAATGTAGTAGAGGGAACCTGAAGGAAAATGATAAATAAAACACTATATCAGTGAAAAGGTTGTGAAGGAGGATAATTATATAGAATCTTTGGGGTAGAAATGCATGAAATATTGATATAAATCTTATAAAATAAATTAACTCTACAGGAAACAATGAAAACTCAATCAATGCTTCATTATATTATTTTCTGGTAAAATAGAGAAAATATATCATAACATTAGCTTTACATATTCCCAAAGGTTTTCCTTTATTTTAGTTTTTTCTTTTTAGGAATTGTTAACATCATCATGTGCAAAAGATATTGGCTGCAAGAGTATTTAAACATTTACTTTATATTATGGTAATGTAGTATAGAACACAAAATATTATGAGGGAAGAAATAGCATATTAAAAACACCTTTACCTTATAATTGAAATCTATTTATTTTTTTAAAGGTTGTAGGGATTTGTTTTATCTATATATATTACAAATCCCCTCTTTGTGGTACCCTCTAACATACAATTCATTTTCTATATTGGGATCGACATGAACTAATTGTGATCCCCCAATTAAAGGGTCAGCTTAGATTGTAATTCCTTAAAAGGTTAAAGTTATAGGAAATTATCATCCTCATAATCACTTATCCTAAACATTTATCATTGCACATGGTTGTTTGGCACACATCCTCCATATCTTTTGGAAATACATATATGTTTCCTGAAATACTATAAATAGTAGTCATCCATTGGATGACTAATTCTTAGAGAAGTACATGTAACATAAAATAGATTGGGGATGAGTATCATGGAAACAAAATGAAATAATTGATGTTTGGTATATGAAGATGATGAGCATGAAAATTTTATTACATTGTGTTCTACAGAAGGGGTAATGCCTCCTAATTGTGATAATTATGCTATTAGAACAAGTTATTAACCCTTTTCCTGTTAAAGGTGATATTTGGGGGGAATAAACATTCTTGTATGTGATTAAATGGATCTCAGTGGGGACATTTTTTGACATATAAATCTTTTTGGCCTCTATGAATTATATATTTATAAAGGAAATGTCACTTTTAAAACTTTCATTCCTCTAACAAAGACCAGTCCTACATCTATTAAAATGATCCATCAAGTATTTCTTAAATCTCAAAAGAAATTAAATCATAATATAGTAAATTAAAGAGTAATAAGAAACCCAAATATTATAAACAAGAATAATAAGCGATCATTCAATAAACTAAAAGATATAAAAATTAATGATAAAATATTTTTAAAAAATATAGTTATTTCATATACATGAATGGTAATAGCATATTTTTAGGGGTGGAACCAATTCATGTTTACCTAAAATGATGACTACTTAAAAGTAATTTCTAATAATTATTCCAACATATATAGAATTTGAAAACCTCCATTCTATTTTTGGGAATAGGTGATGTAACAACCTAATGAATTATTTCAATTAATATTAATGGTATATCAAATATTTGAAAACATATTAAAATTATAATTTCAATTAAAAATGATATGGAATGGAAAAAATAATTTTAGGAAAAGAATAAACCTAAAAAATATAAAGGTTTTAAACATATCATTGTTATTTTTTGATAAATTTATTCAAGAATTATTTCCTGAAAGGTTGAAAAAAATAATTATTTTTAAGAAAATGAAGAGTAGTCATTATTATAAAATTTCATATTCATTGTTGTTATGGGTTCTATGGTGATTTTGGTAGCATATTATAAAATTTTAGTTATATTGAAATAAATAAAAGTAATTATGGAAGATACAGTGGTTTTATGTTAAATGGTAGATGACCCACTCTTAAAAAATTGTTTTAAAATGAGACAAATCTTCATAACAATTTTTTATATTTTCATTGTATACATATAAATTTTTGTAATATATTTGTATAACATATTTGTATAACATATATTTTACAATATAGTTGTGTATTATATTTATATAGCATATTTGTATAATATATTTATATAGCATATCTGTATAATATATTTATATGGTATATTTGTATAATATATTTATATAGTATATTGGTATAATATTTTTGTATAGTTTATATGTTTGTGTAGTCTAATATTTATCTGTATTTAAATAATATATATATATTTGAATAATGAATTTGTATAATATATATCAATATTATATATACAAATATATATATATATATATTTGTATTTTAAAAATATAAATTTGTGTGTTTGTGTATATATATATATGTATAATATATAAATATTTAATATTTAATATAAATTTTTATTTTTATTTTATATATATTTTTATTTTCTCAAATTTATACACATAAATATTTAACATATTTATATATTTAATGTGTTAAATAAACTTAATAAAAATTTATAAATATATATTTATTTATTTAAACATATATATGTTAGACACACACACACAAACATATATATATATATATATTGACATGCATAAATATAAATGTATCTATAAACATGTGTCTAGGTATGTGTGTGTATGTAAATATAATTATATAATAAATTTACCATTATATATATATATATCATTATATTAGTATATTTCAGGTGAGGTGGGAATGCACCTAGATTGCATTCCATAAACCCTATGGTCAAGTCTAATAGGAATATAATTTCTTATTTGGGGTTGTCTGTGTGTAGAAGGGTGCGGGTGGTTGATTATGTAGGTAGGAGTGAGCACATGAGGGGGGATGCAATCATGTGAAGAAGAAAGGTATGGTACATAGGATATTTATTCTATTTTAAAATTATTAAAGACATTAGGGGTTGATGATCTCATGAATCAGGAGTCACTGGCATTGGGGTGAGCGGGTTGCATAGAAACAGCAAGCAATGAGGGTGGGAGAGTGCAAAGAATGATTTCCCTATCTCCTTTCATCCAAACATACCCAATAATAATTATTGACCACATGGATATTTTTTATGATAAATAAGGAATTATGATAAATAATGAAAATAGATATCTCCAAACAAGCACTCAATGAGTGTGGAGGATGATAAGAAAATAAGATACCTTGGGTTGAAGCTTTGAATCATCTGAGAGAAAGTAGAGATATCGAAAACATGGAAAAAGTTTGAGTTATAGATTGGTTCACCCCATGAATCATTCGAGCATTATAATTGATCCTTGAAATTATTCGAGCATTGATTCAAGATTCGATTCACCGAGGAGGAGGGTCAAAAGAGGGTGTCTTCCACAGAATGATTCAGTATCACAATGATTTTGTGACTGGTTCGGGTTATTTAAATAAGTTGGGAAACTTTTATCAACCTTTACAAAATAATCACTCATAAAGATCCCTTTTATCAACACTATATTAATTAGTGCTGATAAAGCACTATCTTTATCTGTGCTAAAAAATGCTGATAAATTTGCCTTTTATCATCGCTAACTAATGAAGCACTCATAAAGGACTTATAATTATAACAATAGATAAAAAATTGGTAATATATGTTTATATAATTATATATATATATATAATAAAAATATATATATATAAATATTGTAAATGTATTATTTATTTAAAAATATTAATATAATTTTCAAATTATTTATTTACAACTATAAAAATATTTTTTTACAAAAAAAATGTTTATATAATTCTATATATATATTAAATAAATATATATAAATATAAATTTATTAAATATATTCATTATTTAAATAAATTTATTATAAATTTAAATTTATTTATTTATAATTATAAATGTATAAATGTATAAAAATGGTTAGTATACATTTATAAATTTTTAAATTTATAAAAAAAATTTAAAAAATTTATTTTTCACATTATTAATGAATATTCAGTCTTAAGTGCATGAAAAATAAAAATGAATTAAATTGAATAATTAAAAATTATTACACTTTAACAATTTTGAAAAAATAGACAAGTTTTATTATTAAATATAAATCATTATAAAAAATCGGATATATATTTATATATATAGGAATAAATATTGAAAATACTAACATATAGTAAATAAATAAATATAAAATAAATAATAAAAATTGCTTAATTTCTCAAAAAAATATTTTTTTTGTGTGTGTTTTATATTAAAACACATTAATTATGTATATGTGAAATTAATATACCACATGTTAGATCTATGTGACACTAAAAAATTAAAAAAAAATCAATTTTATCCATTACTTGATGTAATTAGTAAGTATTTTTAGTTCATATTAATTTTTAATTATGAACCATTATTCACTAAATATGTTTCTATTTAATGTAGAGCATAAATATTTTGTATTATATAAATTTTATTTATATACTTTTATATATATATCCACACATTTAATATATATTATTTATTAATATTATCAATAATTATTTAATTAATAAAAATTTTAATATTTTTCTCAATTTTCTTATTTTTAATTTTTCTTTATTTAATTTTTAATTTTACTTTTATTTATGTATTTAATATAAACTATTTATTAGTTTTTATAATTTATATATAGTATAATAAATTTATTAAATTTTATCAACAATTATTAAATTAATAAATTTTTTAATATTTTTAGAAAAAACTCAATTATAAATTTTATTTATTTAATTATTTAATTTTATTCAGTCTATTACTAGTGCTAAAAAAGTGATGATAAAGTATCCCTTAATGGATGGTAAAAATAAATCACTGATAAAGGATTCCCTTTATGGGCACTAAAAATAAAGCAGGGGTATATGGTACACTTTATCAGTGCTAAAAATAAATGGAAGATAAAGGCTTCCTTTTATCAGGGCTAAAAAGCACTGATAAAAGGTACCCTTCATCAACGATTGTTTAAGAACTGATAAAGGGAACCATTATGAGCTCTTTTTTTTATTAGTGTTAAATTTCATTGTTGTTTAAGGCATATTTTTTAGTGGTGCTTGACATGATCTGTGATGGCTACTTCTGAGAACGGAAGTTTGAGTGGGGAATCTATAGAGAGATCTAGACCAATGTGGTGCCTTTGGGCATCCCCACCTATTTCAGGGAGCTAGAGCGGGCACTAGTGACAGAGAGATTTATGTTATAGAGTATGACAACCCTGCTCTTTATTTTACACTTAAACATGACTTATTACATAGAAAACCTCACTTGATACAACATAGAAGATCGAGAGTTATAGTGTCTTTGGGGCTTAGAACCATTAAATAACAACATAAAACATAGGATGCAACATACTATTGAAAACTTCCTTTACAGGGCCACTACATTCCCTCATACATAGCATTGCATGGGATAACCTGAGGACATGCATAAGAAAATGGTGATCTATAAAACCTAGTAAGATAATATACATGGAATAACATGAGGAATACAATACATGTTAGACAATAGGAATATCAATGGAGCATAAGAGAAACATGAACATAAAGGCATGATAAATCATGATAATCATAACATGGAAATGTGACAACAACACTTAACATGGAATTATCCTGAACCAAGGCTTATTCCACATGAAGCATGAGTAAACCCTAATTGCACAAGAAGCATGAGACAACCCTCGTTGCACTTTAATTATCATGCATCAACACTCATTTCACATGACATATCATGATACTATACTTTACCCAATGCATTAGAGCACGATTAGGTCACACCCTTCTTAAACATTTAATTCATGCATAATTGTGCCACATGGATCATATAATATGGAATCAATCTGCATCATAAGTTATTACACTATTAAGTAATGTGGAATAAATACATGAAAGTACCATTCAATATGTATATGTGTATAAAGGTTAATATCCTTGATAGAGACATGGGTATGGTATTCACTACACAAGGATCTTTGCTTGAAAAAATACGGTGCAATTTCAGCAGCATAACAACTTGAAATAACGATTCATTAAAATGGTTGATTAGAAGTAAATGGGTGTCTCATTATATGTACATGAAATGGATTGAAAGGGGGTCATATAAATACATGTCCCAACAAATGTAATGGAATTTAGATGCATAATTCAACAGAATTACTTGGATGTAAAAGAGGAGAGAGAAACCACTCACAGAATTTGGGCATGGTAACAGGTGTACAAGGGAGGAATAAATGAGATATAGAGGGGTCTCCCATCATTAAAACATAAATAGGGAATCATGTTTGAGGTGAGAAATTATACCCCAATATTTATAATTGAAAACAAAAGGGCATCACAACTTAAATAAAATTGGACAAAAATGAGAAAGGAAAAAATCTCTTACTTGGAAATGTTATCCCAAAAGCTTGGGAGAGACTTGAGAGAGGATTATTTTGAGAATGGGGTTCCTTGGGAGGATTATATATATAGAAGTTATAGGTTGGAAAAACTCCAAAGTCTTTGAGTGAAGCGGATGTGGGAGCTTGGGTGGGTTTATATAGGAAAGGTGAGAGAATTCATTATTATTTAGGTTTCGGTCTCAACACATTAAACTAATCAATACCACAAACCAGACAATGTTTTTTTCCAATGGTTTTTTCCAAATGAGATTGAAAAATAATATTTTATAAGGATAATAATCTAACTTCTTAAAATAATAGGTTGGCTTATGTGGAGTTGAGTCACACTCTCAAGGAAATTCATTTAAAAAGTGAAAATGTTTTAAAACTCTTGGGGGTCCACTAATGTTTTGTAAAATAAATAATATAAACCTAAAATTGAATTATTTTAATTTTTAAACATATATTGGCCGAACATATCATTTATAGTGTTTTATTACATAACTATTGGGTCATTTTGATGTCATAAAACTCATTATATGTTTAATCGGTATTTAATTTTTACCCAAAAATTCGACTGTCTTATAAAGTTATGAAAAATTCACCGTTGGATAATTTCAATGTTCTGATTATAAAAATAATATTCATTTTATCTAAATAATTTTATAAATATTTTAATTTTTACTTTAAGATAAAAAACTTATATTAATAGAAAAATCATGGTTTTTGATAAAAATAGATTTCAATCCTTAATAAAAATTACAATTTCATTCATAAAAATTATACGACCATTTATATTTAATAAAAAATAATTTAATAATATTTAATTAAAATAATATTTAATTAAAAAATCCATTAATTCATCAAAATATATTTCTTAGTTTAATATTAACTAGAAATACTATTTGTGCTTTAAAATTTATTTATAATGTAACAATAATGAAATGAATATCTATTCATTATTATATACAAAAATAATGCACATAATCATAGTGCTAAGGTATTATTATATAAACTCTTATAACACCCACATAAGACCAAATGGTAAGTTGTGTGATGGTTACCGACTCTTAGGTTGGCTCAGATAACATCGCTTGGGTGGTAATCTGTATTAACTTCCACTTCTCCTGTAGTCGGTTCTGCTCAGCTTAACGTGTTCAAGCTCAGCTTGGGCTTGGTCAAGAGAAAATCCCAATTACAAAACCTCAATTCCAAGCTCTAACAAATGGGCTTCATATGGAGAAAGTCTACTGGATGATGCCATCACTTCCTTTGTTTGAGTAAATTGGATTTGTTAAAGCCCTATATTTATACTAATTCGGTTATCACTGTTCAATAGCTATATTAGCAATGGTCACAATTCTTAATGGTATTTTGAAATCCAAAAACATAAAACCAAGGAAGTTTACAATTATATAAACAATTTACATAATGAGACATCTAATTATATTAACAGGAATTTTCATTAATGAATGTTTGGGTCATTACAATCTTCCCCCCTTAAGAAATTTCACCCTCGAAATTTCCGTTTCCCACTCTAATACAAATGTGGGTAACTTTGCTTCATCACTTCCTCCAATTCCCACATCACTTATTCAAACATGTGGTTTCACCACAACATCATGACTAGGGACATTATCTTATTTCCTATAACTTTTTCTCTACGATCTAAGATCTTCACTGGTTTCTCCTCATAAGAAATATCATCATCTAACCGTACCACCTCTGAAAAGAGTGTATGTGAAGGTTCTGGTATGTACTTCCTTAAGAGGGATATATTAAAGACATGATGTACTTTGGCCATGGTAGTTGGAAGTGCTAGTCTATATGACACAACCCCGACATGATCAATAATCTCGAAGGGGCCGATGTACATAAGAAATAACTTCCCTTTATTTATAAACCTCATTACATTTTTCCATGGGGATATGCATAGAAATACCATCTATCCAACTTTAAACTCAAGGCCTTGTCAATGGTTATCTATATAACTCTTCTGTCAACTCTAGGATGCCTTGATATGCTGCTGAATGGCTTTCACCTTCTCCACCATTTCTTCAACCATTTCTAGTCCTAGTAGCTTACGCTCACTGACTTCATCCCAATATGTCAGTGTTCTGCACCTCTTCCCATACAGGGCATCATTATGTGCCATTTGGATGCTTGAGTTGAAACTTTTATTATAGGAGAATTCAACCATAGGAAGATATTGATCCCATCCTTTTTTAAAGTCCATTGAGAATTATTTCAACATAACCTCAAGTGTTTGGATAGTCCGCTCAGATTGGCCATCAGTTTGAGGATGATAAGTTGTACTGAAGTTCAGCTTATTATCCAAATAATGTTGAAGATTCTTCCAAAACATATATTTGAATCTTGGATCTCGATCATATACAATAGATAGTGGTATTCCAGGCATCCTTACCACTTCCTATATATATAACAGTGCCAATTGATCCAATGAGAAATCCTCCCAAATTGCAATAAAGTGTGCATACTTTGTAAGACAATCCACAACAACCTAGATTTCATAGTTGCCTTTGGATGTCTTCAGAAGTCTGGTGACAAAGTCCATGGTGATGTTCTCCCATTTCCATATAGGTATGGGTAATGGTTGCATCATCCCCTTAGACTTTTGTCTCTCAGCCTTCACATGCTGACACACCAGCCACATTGATGTAAATTCAGCGATCTCATTCTTCATATTATCCCACTAATAATGATCTTGGATATCTCGATACATATTTGTGTTTCCAAGGTGAATAGAGAAATTTGAACTATGTGCATCATCTAAAAGTTCTTTCTTCAGCTCTGAACATGATGCAACACATGGTATTTTCCAAAATCTCACAATTACTTCTTTATTAACATTGAACTCAGAGGATTTCTATTTTTTATAGCTTCCACGTTCTTTTGAATTCCCACATCGTCCCTTTGAGCATCCTTTGACCTTTTTAAAAGAGACGGTTGAGCAATCATTTGTGAATGGATTGATGATGTTCCATTATTTATGATTACTATGTCTATCTTAATCAAATCTAAGTAGATTGGATCATTCTCAATTATCATCAGTGATAGAATAGATGGGTCATTTCTACTTAGATCATCTTTCACCGTGTTTTCATTCACAGGGTGGTAATGGATTGAGTAGTTGTAGCCTTTAATCAGCTCTAACCATCTTCGTTGGCACATGTTCAACTCTTTCTGTGTGAATATATACCTGAGGCATTTTTGGTCCATATATATTTGACTCTTCTCCCTAAAGAGATAATTCTGCCAAATTTTTAAAGTGAAGATCACCACAGCCAACTCCGGATCTTGTGTTGGATAATTATTCTCATGAACATTCAATTTCTTTGAAGAATAGGCAATGAATTTGTCATTTTTTATCAACACACATTCTAGGACCTTCTTCAAAGCATCAATGAATACCATAAAAAGTTCTCCACTAGTGGGTAAAGTGAGTACAGGTGCAATGATAAGCCTTCTTTTTTAACTGATTGAAGAATTCATTGCATTCATCACTCTAAGAAAACTTTACTCACTTCTGATTTATCTTGGTAAGACGGTTGGACAATCGTGATAAATTTCTCACAAATCGTCCATAATATCTAGCTAACCCCAAGAAGCAATGGATATCCGTTATCAAGGTTGTCCTAGGCCATCCCTCAATTGCACCTATTTTGTAGGGATCTACAGATATCCCATTGCTTGTGATTATATGGCCCAAGAATGAGACCTCCTTTAACCATAACTCACACTTGTTGTACTTTGCATAGATCTTCTCCTTTTTCAATGTCTCTAGTACAGTTCTTAGATGCTCCTCATGATTTTCCATAGTTTTGGAGTATATTAGAATATCATTTATAAATACTACCACAAATTTATTGAGGTAATACCTAAAGACTCTATTCATCAATTCCATAAAGATTGCTGGAGCATTAGTGAGTCCAAAAGGCATTACTATGAATTCAAAGTGCCTGTATCTTGTTTAAAAAGCAGTCTTGGGGATATCTTCCTTATTCTCCCTTAATTGATAATATCCCAACTACAAATCCACCTTGGAGATGTATTGAGATCCCCAAAACTAATCAAAAAAGTAATCAATTCATGGGAGAGGATACTTGTTCTTTATTGTGATGTTGTTAAGCTCGTGATAATCGATGCAAAGGCGCATTGGCCAATCTTTCTTCCTGAAGAAGAGGACTGGTGCACCCCAGGGTCAAGCACATGTGCTTATAAATCCTTTATCTGGATTCTCATGTAGTTGTTTCTTCAAATCCTCAAGCTCCACAACATACATTCTATATAGATTCATGGATATTGGTAATCACCTAGGTATAAGATCAATTTAGAATTAAACATCTATTCTAGGAGGAAGATTAGTCAATTCCTCGGGAAACACTTCAGTGAATTCCTTCACAATAGGCTTGTATTCAAGGATTTTTTCCTCCTTATACTCAATCATCTGATCTAGATACGCATTCTCATAGGGAAGTAATATCCATGCTTGAGATGATAGAGCTAAAGAAGATTCATCTTCCTCCTTGCACTTGTATAGAATCGGGGGTCGATTCTACACATGGAGAGTGATTTCCCTATCATGGAAATTTATGTTGGATCCATATAAGTAAAGCCAATCCATGCCAAGAATTGCAAAAAATTCCACCAAAGGGAGTATGACAAGGTTTTCTAGAAAATTCAATCCATAGATTATGACTGGGGAGGAGTTATATTCATTAGATGCAATTATTTCCCCATTTGTCGTACTCACTTTCATATTTACTTCCATGATTTTTGGTGGTGATGAGATTGGTCTACTAAACATTCGAGATATAAAATAATTCTTAGAACTTGAATTGAAAAGTATTTTCACTATTCTTGAATGAATAACTAGCATACCTATCACCACTTTGTTCTTGGGGTTCACTTTGGCAGTAGTGATGAAAAAACATCACCCCTTCTTCCTTGGAGGTTGTTGGTTTCCTCTGAAAACCCTTGGCTTAGGGAATCGGTTTGCAAAGTGCCCTGGTTCATTATTGTTGAAGAAATGAACAACGCATTGAGGGCCGAGAAGATCATTCCTCTCCTCTTCCATAGTCGCATGGTTTTCTTGTCGACGGTTAATAGATAGGTACCCTTCTCTTCAACACATAAAGCATTTCCTTGTCCCCTTTAGGGAATTTCTAGGCTGTTTCTTTCTGCACCTTTGGAAAGTGGGGTGCTGGATCTTCTTAGCACCATTGGATGTATCCATCAGACCGCCAACATTGAATTCCACCTTATGCTTCTTATCCCCATTATACCTCTGAGATTCTCTTGTCTCTATTTTTACCTTGAGGTCACATCAAAAAATTTCATCATTGTTGTCGAAGTCACAAATCACCAGTGCTTTTGTCAGGCTAGGTTCAAGTCCACCCATGAAGCTTTCAACCTTGTATTCAGTAGTAACAACAAAGCTAGATCCGTATCGTGAAAGCCTTGTGAAGTTCTCCTCATATTCTCTGACATATTGTTCATCTTTTTTCTTGAGGGCAAAAAAGTCCCTTTCCATATTAAGTCAAGGGTGCGTGGAAAATATTTATCAAAAAAAATCTTTCGGAAATTATTCCATTCCAACACCTCAATCTCCTCCTTAGGCTTTGTATTTTTTATCAACTTCCACCATTGATCAGCTTCAGCCTCCATATGATAAGTGTAAAGACCCGAAAAATTCAAGGAAATTTTTTTTCTTAATTTTCTTTGATATTTTACAAGAACGCAGTTTCTGACGGCACTTGATTCCGAGGCCCGGTGTGCCCGGAATTTCTATCTGAATTTTAGCTCGGGTACGTTCAGTGAATGAACGAGCGGGAATTTCTATCTTTTGAACCGGTTCTTTGAATCGAATTCTGAGGGCACCGATGGATTCGCAGCACTGGTAATTGCTTAGGAACTCCTTTTCCGAAGTTGCGTTTTCACGAGAGAAGTTGATAAACATTGTGGAAGATAAAATAAAAATTTAACTACAATTTCTATTTTCTCTAAGTGGATTTATTCTTTGGGTGGAAGTTGGGTAACTACCCAACTTCCCGTGGGAGGTTATGAGGGTGGTGGGGCCCACACGAACCGCACCCATTCACATTCCTTAACTCCCTCAACTCACAATTAAATTTGATAACTTAAGTTTTAATAACTTATGATATTAATGAAGTGAGTTTAATGTGAATGTTTGAATTTAAAACTAATGTCAAGTTAATAAAATAAGTGTGGGCTTATTTTATTTTTGTTGGAGTCTTGTTGCTTTGAGAGCCTTTGGGAGAAATGCTAGGAGCTTGAAGAACTTCATCCTCTTCGTCGAAGAACACGAAGAACGCGAAGAACGCCGGATTCCTCGGAGGTCGGCGTCTCCTTCCGCGACGTCTCCTTCCGCAACGTCTCCTTCCACGACGTCTCTCTCCGTGACAGTTATTTCCACGACGAACCTCTGTTCAAGATACGCTCAAGGTAGGGGATTATTTATTTATTTTCTTCGTGAATACTACCTTGTCGTTCTTCGTGAAAATACGACCAATTGCTATCGATTAACGAGAGGGGGTCGGACCGCACAAACATGGCCGACCCTCCTCCCTTATCCATGTTATTGTTTCTAATGTGGTTGGAACGAGAATGGTGTGGTGTTGTCGCACCGTGCGGGATCGTGCAACAAGTAATGTGCGGCGGCGTCGCGCCGCGCCGTGAAATTGAACCAGGTCGCGGCGCCGTCACGCCGCGTCAGAGAACCGTAAAAGCACCACGGACGGAGTGGGGCCGCGGTGGAGGGGTGCAGCGCCATCGCGCCGCACCGGATGAATGAAGGCCGCGGCCGATACCGGGCCGCGGCGGATCATGGAAATTGGCGGCCGGAAGCAGGCCGCCGTTGTCAGAGCAGGGAGCGGACCGTCCGTCGCCGGTCCCGTGGTGGCAGAAACCGGCCGGCCGGGGCGGGCCGGCCGGGAAAGGGAAAGCCGGGGGTTCAAACCCCCGGCCGGCCAGCTGAGCGGTCCCCATTAAGGGGGGCCACGGTTACAAAACCAGGGGCAGCCCCCCCCCCCTCTTCAAACGGCTCGGCCGTTTGGCCGAGCGCCTGGCCGGCGCACCCAGCGCGCCGTGCCAGGCCGGACCGGCTGCCTGGCTGGTCCGCCAGGCCAGGCCACGCCCCGGCCGCGCCAGGCCAGGCCGCGCCCAAGTGGGTCGGACCCAGACCCGGTTCGGGTCGACCCTGGGGGTATCGGGACGGGTCGGACCGGGCCCGAACCCCTTAATACCGAATCTTTTTCGGTTGGGTGACCATAACTTGTGCTACAGGCCTCCAATTGAAGCACCGTCAGTGGAGATGCGCTCCTTAGATCGAGGTGGTCGTTTTGGTATATTGCACTCAAAGTTTCGGAGTACTTTGGGCTTGGCTGGGTTGGTTCGTACACGAAACCAACCGGGCCCTCAGAGCGGAAACGCTCATAACTTAAGCTCCGGATGTCTGATTGACATGCCATTGACTTTGTTGGATTCCTCTAAGTGATACGGATCTTTTTGCTTACTCCGGACGAGTTTTGGATGCAGGTGGAGTACGTTTGGGTTGGTTTTTCCTTAAAAGCCAATTGGGCCCCTGGGACGAAAAAGCCAGTAACTCTCAGACTGGGCGTCTGATTGACACGCCGTCTGCGACGTTGAGTTCCTGTTGACGATATAGAACTATTGGATATATCAACTCTAGAATATGTGTCAGTTGATGTATCAGCCTCTCGGCTCATGGAGCGGACCCTCCTGAACAAGCTTGCTGTGTGCGGGAACCCTAGAGCTAGCTGCGTTGCGACTGTGACGACGACGACGACTATAAATAGATCTTCAGTGGATTCGATGACGACGACTACAACACTCAGTGATCCAACGTGGATCAGTGCTACTGATCCTGTGTGGGTCCGATCCTGTGTGGGTCAGCGCTCAGTGGTTCTGTGTGACCCAGCGCCTACAGATCCTCTGTGGGTCCGATCCTGTGTGGGTCTTTGCGGGGGTTAGTTACCTATCGATCCTATGTGGGTCAGATCCTTTATGGGTCATTGCGGGGGTTAGTTACCTATCGATCCTGTGTGGGTCAGATCCTTTATGGGTCATTGCGGGGGTTAGTACCTATTGATCCTTTGTGGTCCAACGACTTAGATGAATCAGTGGCTATATCTGATCATCTTTATCCTCATACGAAGAAGTATACCTGTATGAGATGAATCCTGTTTTTCTTTCCTATGTGGATTGTGTTGTGCTATCCTATGTGGATTTATGTTTTGCTTTCATGTGTGTATTGGGTTGTACTTGAACTCGGATGTTGGAGTCGAACGAGATTTGATGACTTAGGTATATGTATGGGAATATACCTAAGCAGTGTCGGATGTTACTTCGTGATTGAATCTTTCCTTTGTGGATTTTGAGAGACCTTCGGGGGTCTCAGGGTCCCTACTGAGTAGCTTATACTCACCCCTACATGGGCTATGCCCACACTACGTTGTGTTGGTTGCAGACGACGGACAGCGCTGATCGTGGTTGAGGCTTGCGGAGCAGGACGATACCTAGAGGTGGACCACTAGGCGGGACGAACTCAGAGCAGTTGGCTAGACCCGAGGAGCAGAGGAGGCTATCTGTACCCACCCTTCAGGTGGGACTTCCAATGGACGGCTCGACGCTGCGGCTCTACTTTATAGTTTTTGTTTTCCCTTTCCAGTTGTACTTTACTTTCAGTTTGGGTTTGTATAGTGGCCCACTTACTTTTCCGCACTTACTGTTGTACTCAGTTTTTACTTAGTGTTTACTTCTACTGCATTCTTTCTCTATGGTGTTTGTTTACTTTACAAAGGCAATGCCTTCCCTTTTTACTGGGATTTATGCCTTAGTTCTGGTCGCCAGCCCCAGGCCTATGGAAGGCGGGCTTGGGGTAGTCACGACACGGGCCCCGAGGACGGGTCGTGACAAATTGGTATCAGAGGAGTTCGGTTCTACCACAGAACATTGGACTCTGATATTTTTCTATGTGAAGCAATAGTGTTACACGTATTGGGTGTGGTTATCAGTCCAGGGAGTCCAGTGTTGGTGCGGCGGCCGACGTATCCGTAAACCAGGACCCTGACTTCTGATTTCCGACATAATGCACGAAAACATTGATTGCATGTGTGTTTCATGTTTTCTTTGTGATTACTTTGTGTCAGCTCACCAGGTATATTGTTCTTACCGTGGCGCACATATTTCCTTTTCAGGATGGCCCCACGATGGCAGCCAGTTAGGGTTCTGAGTGTTGAGCGTGATGACAGCCCACTGAGTGACGAGACCTCGGTACAGTTCCCTTTGACAGTTGAGGCACCGATGGTACCTTTACCCGTCGAGCCACCGATGCTTCCAGCCCCAGCCGCTGACGATGCATGTCACCTTAGTGCACTACATGAGTTCCAGCACCAGCGAACACCCAGGTTCTGTGGGGAGATGGACCCCCAGGCAGCCGAGGACTAGCTGAAGGCAGTTGTACAAGTTTTCCGGTTAGTGAGGACACCAGCAGACCTCATGGTTATCCTCACAGCGAGCCTCCTGCACGCGGCAGCAGGAAGATGGTGGATCATGATGCTCCAGGTGCACAATGAGGCATCTCTCCTCTGGATGGACTTTTATAGCCTCTTCCACTCGGAGTTCATCCCAGCCACCCTCCGTGCGGTGTGCATTCAGGAGCTTCTTCAGCTGCGGTAGGGCAGCTTGTCAGTCGCCCAGTACTCTGTGAGATTTACCGATCTCTTGCGCTACTTGACAGACATGGTGCGGGAACCATACTTCCGGGCCCGAACCTTTTGAGCAGGGATTGAGACATGAGATCAGGGCATCGCTGGTCTCCCTCAGCATTCTGACCCAGGCAGGAGTACTGGAGAGAGCCCTTTTGATCAAGAGCTTTCTTGCTGAATCTTCATCAGCACCGAGACCCACCGCAGGGCGAAACGTAGCGGAGTCCTCTACAGTAGGCAGTCGACGGATGACTCATGGGTCCAGGAAGACCAGACCCTCAGGCAGATGACCTCAGGACTCTAGCTCAACAGTGCGGGGCACTCATCATGGACCCAATCTTTCGAGAGGCAGATAGTGCTACGCATGCGGCAGGCAGGGCCACATGGCTCGTGACTGCCCGACCCGCCATGCAGAGGAGCAGCAGACGGTTGAGGAACCACCTAGGCAGAGGCAGAGGTTCGAACGTGGCGGTCTGCAGGGAGAAGGTGGACGAGGTCGAGGATATTGTCGAGCGGCAGGTGGTGGATGACATTTTGAGGCTCTACCACCACCAACACCAAGAGGTCCACCCCGACCTCAGGGGAGAGCACGGCTTCAGGTAGCTGAAGCTTACAATCATGGATCTCTGTAAGCGGGTGGACTAGTGCAGGACTAGCTCTAGGCATAGAGGCCTTTGCCCATAATGCCTCTAGCTTCGTAGTTTGTGTTGCCTTGTGTCCTTGTACTTTGAGTTGATGTAATAAAAGACACTCGCAATGGTGAAGTTTGATTTCTTGTCTTTTGTTTGTTATTACTAAGAGGTACCGGTTAAAAACTGTTGACTTGACCCTCACTTGCGAGATTCTTACTGGAGGAGACCCAGTGACCACACACTGATGCCGACAGTGTGACTCAACCCTTGGAGGCGAGAGTAACGGTTGGATCTCTTGGTAGCAGCGTCGAGGCCTTACGACATCATCCATTCCATGAATTAACTAATCATGATGGGATTGACTATATTAGGCAAGGAACGTGGTTCATCCAGGGGATGAGACCGGATTTCCCTTTTCGGAAAAGGAGAAATCTTTGCAGCTTTGCAGAACGTTAAGGAGGAAGGGGAAACCCTTCATGTGGTCAGACAGATGTCAGCAGAGCTTCCAGGAGCTGAGATAGAGATTGACAAGCGCCCATATATTGAGGTTGCCAGAGGAGGGAGTAGGGTACGTAGTCTACTGCGATGCATCATTGACCAGACTCGGATGTGTCCTGATGCAATAGCGGACACTGATCGCATATGGATCATGTCAGTTGAGGCCGCATGAGCAGAACTACACTACTCATGACCTGGAGTTAGCAGCAGTGTTCTTCGCTCTGAAGACATGGCGACACTATCTGATGGGCGAACGCTTTTCAGTCTATTCTGACCATCAAAGTCTCAGGTACATCTTCTCTCAGAAGGACCTGAATATGAGACAGTAGCTATGGATCGAGTTCCACCAGGACTATTACTTTGAAATAGTCTATACTCTTGGGAAGGGGAACGTAGTAGCCGATTCTCTCAGAAGGAGGACGGGCTTTCAGCTACTTGGGGAGGCGGCAGAGAATCTAGCTGCCTTGCAGATATCCTTCGTGGACAGAGATAAAGCAGCCTTCCTTCAGTCACTCACAGTCACCCCACCACTACTCCATCGGGTCAGAAAGGCACAACGTGGGGATGCAGACTGCGAGACGCGGCGTGCACAGATATCCTCAGGACAGGCACCTGATTGTTTCTGCTTTGGAGCAGAGCAAGACGTCCTTTTCAGAGGACGTACCTTGGTACCAGTTTCATTACGGGAGGAGGTGCTAAGAGAGTTTCACACTTCTCCCTTAGCGGTACATCCCGGAGTGGAAAATATGTACCAGGACCTCAGACGACAGCACTGGTGGTCGTGCATGAAGAAGGTTGTGGCGGAGTTCGTTTCTCGATGCCTCACCTGCCAGCAGGTAAAGGCAGGGAACCAGGTACCAGCAAGCTTGGTATAGCCCTTGGAGGTCCCGGAGTGGAAGTGGGACGGGATATCTATGGACTTCGTGACTGGACTTCCACGCACTTCCGGAGGTCACGACTCCATTTGGGTGATTATCGACCGACTCACCAAGTCGACTCACTTATTACCCATTAGAGAGCAGGGCTCAGTGGAGAGATTGGGATGTCTCTATGTTCATGAGATTGTACGGCTTCACGGTGTTCCATCATCTATCATCTCCGATTGAGATGTTCGCTTTACTTTCCGAATTTGGAAGGGGTTTCAGGAGGGGTTCGGGACGTAGCTACGTCTGAGCACATCCTTTCACCCTCAGACGGATGGTCAGAAGGAGAGGACCATTCAGTCTCTCGAGGACATGCTCCGCACATGTTTCCTCGACTTTGGTTGCAGCTAGGAGGACCACTTATCCTTGGTGGAGTTCGCGTACAACAACATCTACCACTCCACCATCAGGATGGCACCATACGAGGCGTTGTGTGGCCGACCTTGAAGATCTCATTTGTGCTGGACAGAAACTGGGGAGTCAGCACTTGTGGGACCGGAGATGGTCCAGGCCACGATAGAGAAGGTCCAGATCATCCAGGAGAGGATGAGGACAGCTCAGAGCCGGCAGAAGTCTTATGTTGATAGGAGGCGGAGGCCACTGGAGTTCGAGGATGGAGACCACATCTTCTTTCAAGTCTCACCTCGACGTGGATTACGGAGATTTGGCTGAGCCGGAAAGTTATCTCCATGCTTCATCGGACCGTTCTAGGTCCTCAGTAGGATTGGCGAGATGGCTTATTGCCTGGCTCTACCACCTCAGTTGCACCGGGTGCACAACGTCTTCCACGTGTCTCAGCAGAGGAGATACGTGCATGACCCGACGCATATCATTGACCATGGGGAGTTGTAAATTGATGATGGGGTGACTTTTATGGAGGTCCCAGTGGAGATCGAGGATCGATAGGAGCGGGTCCTACATGGACGGTCGATTCCTCTAGTGCGCATCAGATGGAAGCACAGGAATCTCCAGGAGAGAACTTGGGAGCGGGAGGCTCAGATGCGTGTTCATTACCCACTTTTTTTTCCCTAGTTTTCGATGTATCTTTACAGGGATATAAATCCCAGAGGTGGTAGTAATGTAAAGACTCGTAAAATTCAAGGAAATTTTTTTTTCCTTAATTTTCTTTGGTATTTTACAAGAACGCAGTTTTTGACGGAACTTGATTTTGAGGCCCGGTGTGCCCAGAATTTCTATCCGAAGTTTAGCTCGGGTACGTTCAGTAAACGAACAAGCGGGAATTTCTAACTTTTGAACCGGTGCTCAGAATCGAATTCTGAGGGCACTGATGGATTTGTAGCTCCGGTAATTGCTTAGGAACTCCTTTTCCAGAGTTGCGTTTTCACGAGAGAAGTTGATAAAAATTGTGGAAGTTAAAATAAAAATTTAACTACAATTTTTATTTTCTCTAAGTGGATTTAAGCTTTGGGTGGAAGTTGGGTAACTACCCAACTTCCCATGGGAGGTTATGAGGGTGGTGGGACCCACATGAACCCCACCCCTTCACATTCCCTAACTCCCTAAACTCACAATTAAATTTGACAACTTAAGTTTTAATAACTTATGATACTAATGAAGTGAGTTTAATGTGAATGTTTGAATTTCAAACTAATATCAGGTTAATAAAATAAGTGTGGGATTATTTTATTTTTGTTGGAGTCTTGTTGCTTTGAGAGCCTTTGGGAGAAAATCTAGGAGCTTGAATAACTTCTTCCTCTTCGTCAAAGAACACGAAGAACGCGAAGAACGCGAAGAACGCAGGATTCCTCGGAGGTCGACATCTCCTTCCGCGACGTCTCCATCCGCGACGTCTCCTTCCGCGGTGTCTCCTTCCACGACGTCTCCTTCCGCGACCTCTCCTTCTGCGACGTCTCCCTCCGTGACGGTTATTTCCATGATGAACCTTCGTTCAAGCTACGCTCAAGGTAGGGGTTTATTTATTTATTTGGTTCATAAATACTACCTTGTCGTTCTTCATGAAAATACAACCAATTGCTATCAATTAACGAGAGGGGTCCGGACCGCACAAACATGGCCAAACCTCCTCCCTTATCCATGTTATTGTTTCTAATGTGGTTGGAACGGGAATGGCGCGGTACCGTCGCACCGCGCGGGATCGTGCAACAAGTAATGCACGGCGCCGTCGTGCCACGCCATGAAATTGAACCATGTCGCGGCATCATCATGCCACGCCAGAGAACCGCAAAAGCACCGCGGTCGCAGCGGGGCCGCGGCGGAGGGGAGCGGCGCCGTCGCGCCGCACCGGATGAAGGAAGGTCGCGGCCGATACCGGGCCGCGGCATAGCATGGAAACTGGCGGCCAGAAGCGGGCCGTCGGTGTCGGAGCAGGGAGGGGACCGGCCGTCGCCGGTCCCGTGGTGGCAGAAACCGGCCAGCCGGGGCAGGTCGGCCGTGCAAGGGAAATCCGGTGGTTCAAACCCCCGGCCGGCCAGCTCAGCGGCCCCCATTAAGGGGGGCTGCGGTTACAAAACCTTGGGGCAGCCCCCCCCCCCCTCTTCAAATGACTCAACCGTTTGGCCGGGCCGCGCACAATTGGGCCGGACCCGGACCCGGTTCGGGTCGACCCAGGGTGTATCGGGCCGGGTCGGACCGGGCCCAAACCCCTTAATACCGAATCTTTTCCGGTTGGACGCCCATAACTTGTGCTACGGGCCTCATATCAACAAACCGTCAGTGGAGATGAGATCCTTGGATCGAGACGGTCATTTCAGTATATCTCACTCAAGGTTTCGGAGTACTTTGGGTTTGGCTAGGTTGGTTCGTACACGAAACCAACCGGGCCCTCGGAACGGAAACGCTCATAACTTAAGCTCTGGATGGCCGATTGACGTTCCTTCGACTTTGTTGGATTCCTCTAAGTGAGACGTATCTTTTGGCTTACTTCGCCCGTGGTTTGGACGCAGGTGGAGTACGGTCGGGTTGGATTTTCCTTAAAAACAAACCGGGCCCCTGGGACGAAAAAGCCAATAACTCTCAGACCGGGCATCCGAGTGACGCGCTGTCTACAACATTGAGTTCCTGCTGATGATACAGAACTTTTGGATACATCAACTCTAGACTATGTGTCAGTTGATGTATCAGCCTCTCAGCTCGTGGAGCGGACCCTCCCGAACGAGCTTGCTGTGTGTGGGAACCCTAGAGCTGGCTACGTTGCGACTGTGACGACGACGACGACTGTACAGAGATCCTCAGTGGATTCGACGGCGATGACTACAACACTCATCGATCCTATGTGGATTAGTGCTACCGATCCTGTGTGGGTCCGATCCTATGTGGTTCAGTGCTCAGCGATTCTGTGTGAGCCAGTGCCTACAGATCCTGTGTGGGTCTGATCCTATGTGGGTCTTTGCGGGGGTTAGTTACCTATCGATCCTGTGTGGGTCAGATCCTTTATGGGTCATTGCGGGGGTTGGTTACCTATCGATTCTATGTGGGTCAGATCCTTTATGCGTCATTGCGGGGGTTAGTACCTATTGATCCTTTGTGGGTCCGATGACTTAGATGAATCAGTGGCTATATCTAATCATCTTTATCGTCATATGAAGAAGTATACCTGTATGAGCTGAATCCTGTTTTTCTTTCGTATGTGGATTGTGTTGTGCTATCCTGTGTGGATTTACGTTTTGCTTTCCTGTGTGGACTGGGTTGTACTTGAGCTCGGATGTTGGAGCTGAATGAGATTTGATGACTTAGGTATATGTATGGGCATATACCTAAGCAGTGTCGGATGTTACTTCGTGATTACATCTCTCCATTGTGGATTATCCTTTGTGGATTTTGGGAGACCTTTGGGTGTCTCGGGGTCCCTACTGAGTAGCTTATACTCACCCATGCACAGGCTATGCCCGTACTACGTTGTCTTGGTTGCAGACGACGGACAATTCTGATCGTGGTTGAGGCTTGCAGAGCAAGACAGTACCTGGAGGTGGACCACTGGGTGGGACGCACTCGGAGCAGTTGGCTGGACCTGAGGAGCAGAGGAGGCTATCTGTACCCACCCTTCAGGTGGGACTTCTAGTGGAAGGCTCGACGTTGCGACTCTACTTTATAGTTTTTGTTTTCCCTTTCCAGTTGTACTTTACTTTCAGTTTGGGTTTGTATACTGGCCCTCTTACTTTTCTGCACTTACTGTTGTACTCAGTTTTTACTTAGTGTTTACTTCTACTGCTTGCTTGATCTATGGTGTTTTTTTACTTTACAAAGGCAATGCCTTCCCTTTTTACCTGTATTTACGCCTTGGTGCTAGTCGCCACCCTCTGGCCTATGGAAGGCGGACTTGGGGTAGTCACGGCACGAGCCCCAAGGACGGGTCGTGACAATAAGCAGCCAGGAGAACCTTTTCTTGTTCAGAACATTGAAGTATGGAGAATATCTTTTCAATATAGTTAATACATTTTTTGGTGATTGAGGGCTCCATTGATCCATTAAAAGTAGGAGGCCTTCATCTCATGAGGTTCTCGATAGTTACTTGTTCTTTCTTGGGGGGAGGGGTTGAATGTTCTTCCTGACCCATGTTTCTATTCAAATCCTGAGTTAACTGGGAGATAATCATGACAATGTTCATGATTGTCGCTCCCATCAGATTGGGAATCTCATTAGCACAATCATCACATTGATCTTCACATCAGTTGTTAGCCCGAGTCCTCCTATTACAGGCCATTGAATAGAATAAAAGAAAAGTTAAGGGTAACACATAAAGGGTAATCCAAGGAGAAAACTGATTACTTATAAATAAATTTTTTTCCTTAACTTATGAATCCATAGGCTTCAATATATGTTATTCCTGATCTACTTTCTAACATATATTCTTAGGGGGATTTTTTTAATTCCCTTAATAAGGGTTCATACTAAGCTTGCGAATTTACCAAAGCATATCCCTCGGGAGTGTCATAACCAATAATGCATCAAGGCCCATTGTTGTATGCCAAGATACCCTGGGTCAAGCCCAAAACTCCTTGTTAGTGTTTTCATTCCTAGGTACATATGTTCCAGATCCACCTCTACCTACTTGTATACAGACAGGGACATATTTATTTTGATAAACCACTTACTCAATACTCAAAAAAACATAGGGGTGTTTTTATACTTTGTCTTGTCTCTAAAAAATTACTAGGGTTTTTTAATCCTAATCCCAAAAATAATTAAACCTCTCCATTGATACCAATTATGACAACACTGCTCTTTATATCCCACTTAAACATGATTTATTACATAGAAAACTTCACATGATACAATATAGAAGATTGAGAGGTCTATTGTCTTTGGGTATTAGGACCATTACATAACAACTTAAAACATATGATAAAATATCTTATTTGAAACTTCCTTTACATGACCACTGAATTCCCTCGTACTTAGCATTGCATGGGATAACCAAAGGACATGCATAAGAAAAGGGTGATATATAAATCCAAGTAAAGGAATAAACATGGAATAAAATGAGGAATACAATACATGTTATACAACCAGAATATCAATGTAGCAAAATAGAAACATTAACATAATGGCATGATAAAGCATGATAATCATAACAAGGAAATGTGGCAACAACACTTAACATGGAATTAGCATGAGCCAAGGCTTATTGCACATAGAGAATGAGTAAACCCTCATTGAACATGAAGCACGAGTCAATACTAATTTCACTTGAATTAGAATGATTCAAAACTCATTTCACAATACATATCTTGATACTATACTTTACTCCATGTATTGGAGCGCTATCCGGGCGCACCCTTTTTAAACATTTCATTTCAAGCCTAAGTGTGCCACATGAATCATATAACATGGAATAAATCAAAATCACAAGTTATTCCATGATTAATTAATGTGTAATGAACACATTAATGTACCAATAAATATGTATATGCTCATAAAAGTGAATACACTTGATAGAGACATGGGTATGGTATTCACTACACAAGGATCTTTTCTTGGAAAAACACGGTGCAATTTCGGCAGCATAACGACGCGGAATAAGGATTCATGAAAATGGTTGATGAAAGATAAATGGGTTTCTCACCATATGTACATGAAATGGACAACAAGGGGGTCATATAGATACATTTCCCAAAAATAGTAGAGAAATTTAGATGCATAATACAAAATAATTATTTGGATGTAAAAGAGTAGAGAGAAACCCCTCACATAATTCTGTCATGGTAATGGGTGTACATGGGAGGAATTCATGAGAGATAAAGGGGTATCCCATCATCCAAACATAAAGAGGGTTGTATGGGGGAGGTTATATATTATACCCTAACATTTTTAATTGGAAAAAAAAGGGCAAAACAACTTAAATAAAATTGGACAAAAATGAGAAAGGAAGAAATCCCTTACTTGGAATTGTGATACCAAAAGCTTGGGAGAGGCTTGAGAGAAGATTATTGGGAGCTCTAGGAAACATGGGAGGATTATAGAGAGAGTAGGTCAGAGTTTTGACAAACTAAAAAGGATTTCAGTGAAGAGGAAGTGGGAGCTTGGGTGGGTTTATATAGTAAATGAGAGAGAATTGTTTATTATTTAGGTTTGGGTCACCACACATTAAACTAATCAATAACACAAACCATTTCATGGGTTATTACCACGGTTTTTTCCAAAGGGGATTGGAAAACAATATTTTATAAGTTAAATGTCCCAACTTCTTAAAATAATTGGGTGACTTGTGTGGAGGTGAGTCACACTCTCAAGGAAATTCATTTAAAAAGTGAAAATGTTTTATAACTCTTGGAGGGTCCACTAAAGATTTGTAAAATAAATAATACAAATCTAAAATAACATTATTTTAATGTTAAAACATATATTAGCTGAAAATATAGTTTATATTATTTTATTACATCACTATTGGGTCATTATGATGTCATAAAACAAATTATATATTTAAACGGTATTTAATTTTTACCAAAAAATTTGATTGTCTCAGAAAATTTTTAAAAATTCATTATTGGATAATTTCAACATTATAATTCCAAAAATAATATTCATTGTATCTAAATAGTTTTCTGAATATGTGAATTTTTACTTTTTAAATAAAAAACTGACATTTATCAAAAAAAATCATGGGTTTTGATAAAAATAGCTTCCAAACCATAATAAAAATTACAATTGCTTTCATAAAAATTATACAACCATTTATATTTAATAATAAGTAATTTAATAATATTTTATTAAATTATTATTTAATTAAAAAATCCATTAATTCATCAAAATATATTTCTTAGTTGAATATTAACTAAATATACTATTTATGCTTTAAAAACTATTTACGAAGTAATAATAATAAAATGAATGTATATTCATTATTATATAAAAAAATTATGCAAAAAATAATAGTGATAAGGTCTTGTTACATAAACCCCTTATAACACTGAGATAAGACCTAAGGGTAAGGTGTGCGATGGTGACAGACTCTTGGGTGGCTCAGATAACTCGCCCGGGTGGTAATCTCTGTTAACTTCAACTTCTCCTATAGTCAATTCTGCTCAAGATTAATGTGTTCAAGCTTGGATTGGGATTGGTCAAGATCGAAGCCCAATGACGCCACCTCCTTTATAAGATCTGAAAAATGGGATTTTTATATAACAAGTCTATTATATGTGGTCATCACTTCCTTTGTCTGAGTAAATTGGATTTGTTAAAGCCCTATATTTATACTAATTAGGTGATCAATTTTCAAAAACTATATTAGCAATGGTTACAATAATAAACGCTATTTTAAAATCCAAAAAACATAAAACCAAAAAAGTTTAAATTTATATAAACAATTTACATAATTAGACATTTAATCATATCAAGAATAATTTTCATTAATGAAAGTTTCTATCACTACATAGAGACACCAGAAAGTTGGAGTTGGTATTGGGAATCCCAGATTTAAGATGTCTATAGCTGCTGGTAGGCACTAGTTTGTTAGATATTGGCATATTAATTTATTTTATGAACATAATAGATCATGTATTCATGTGTTACAGGGACACAGTAGAACACTAGGGAATCACGGAGAGGGGAGATGATTTTCATGTGATTGGTGAGGTCACACGGTGTGTGACTGACCAACCTTATGTGTTGAGGATCATAAATAGGTAGCTAATAGACCACTATGGAAGAGGCAGTGCAGTGATCAAGGATCTCCCAGGTGAGCATAGTGTGGTCCCCAAGAAGGTGGAGCTGCAAGAGAAGTGGAGGAGCTATGGGTGGTGGATGATGTTATTAGATCATTACCCCACCACCACCAGGTGGACCATGTCAGGCATAAGGAGATGATGGTCGGGGCTGCTGATAGCAGCAGGCTTTGGAGGTTTATATTCCTATAATACATGATATTATTTGATGTAAAATCTATTTTTATTACACACATGTGTTAGTATTGATAGACATAGGTTCCAGTAATTACTTTATCTTTATACACCTAGTGCGAGTGTTGGAGATCTCAGTTGAGGTTCTAGCCATGTGGCTTTGCCTTGAGGTTCCCACAAGAGACACATATTTTGTATTTTTCATATGTCGGTAGTGCGTGTTATCACTTAGTATAGATCAGTTCATGTGGGACCTTCTTCCATCACAATGGAACCCAGTGACACCATTATGGGTATCAATTGGATGTACATGGTCGTAGTCTAGATTGACTGTCACCACATACAATTCAGATGCCTTCAAACTGATGGGATGAGATTCTCATTTTATAGAGAGAGATATCACATGGAAATATGAGTTGTCCATGTGAGAAAGAGGCTATAATCAATCACTATTAAGCAAGTGAGTATAGAACTTATAACAATAGTATTCATAGGCATCTAAATTCCTTTATTTGTGGAGGATAACATAGAATTCTTCCTCGAGGACATCCTAAGAGTACGTAAAATGTGGGATATGGAGTTTTCCATCATCTTGCATCTCGAAACTGCTCTGATATTGTCTTGTGCATATCATATGGCCCCTACCGATCCCTAGGAGTTGTGTTTGAAGTAGTAGGACCTTCAAGAGAGGGGTTTCATCATACCCTCTGTGTCCCCTAGGAATATCCAGTGTTTGTGAAAAATGAGGACTAGAGATTCAAGCTTTGTTTATATTATGGCCGCATGAACCATGACATGAAAAAGAACAAGTACACCATAACATGGATCAACGACCTCTTTAACCAGTTTGGAGGTGTGAGATGGTTCTCAAAACTAAATCTCAAGTTCCGCTACCACAAGTTGAGGGTTCACAAGGATGATATTCTAAATTTTTCATTCTAATGTTGTTATGGACACTATGATTTCATTGTGATTCCATTTAGTGTGACAAATTCCCTCACCTTGTTTATAGATTTTATGAATTAGGTCATCTAGCCCTACATGAACCATTTTTTTATCATATTTATTAATGGCATGCTCATCTACTCTATATTGAAGGAGGAATGTATAGAGAACTTCATTATGGTTATTGATTTACTTTGAGAGCACTAGATTTATGGAAATATCTTGATGTTATAATTATGCATTCATATGGTTCACATTATAGGGAATGTCATTTTTAAGCATTGTTTCCTTATGGACCTCTCAAAGATCGATGAATTTATTATTTGGGAGGAACCTAAGAGTGTGTTAGAGGTGAAAATATTTCTTCATTTTTTTGGGTACTACATAAGGTTTGGGGAAGACTTCTCCAGAATTGCAGCACCTTTAACCACATTGACAAGGAAATGCAAGTCGTTTACCTAGTCTAATCAGTTCTATAGGGCCTTTTAGTAGTTGGGGTAGTGGCTGATGAATGCTCTTGTGTTGATACTACCAGACATGTTTGTGGAGTGCGTAGTGTATTGTGATGCATTACGAGATGGGATCGACTTTGTGTTGATGTAGCAACATGAAGTTATCACATATGTGTCTAGGATGTTGATACCGCACGAGCAGAACTACATGACTAATAAACTATATCTAGAAGTGGTAGTCTTTTACCTAAGGATGTGGAGTAACTACCTTCTAGTGGAGTGCTTTTTGGTTTTCTCATACCATCAGAGTCTTAGGTATGTCTTCATGCTGAGTGAGAAGAACCTGAGATAGTGAAGGTGGTTGGATTTCTTACAGTAAAATGACTTCAATATAGTCTTTACTTCATGGAACGTAAATGTAGTAAAATATTCCCTTGGAACGTATTCAGAGGATTTCTTGGTGCATGGGGATTTGAACTAGTTTTCCTCCTTGTAGCAGACCTTGGTGGAGCAGAAGGGTACAATTTTCTACAGTAGATGGTGTTTACTCCTCCACTTCTCAAGTGTCTGAGAGCATCCCAACTGGGAGACATTGAATGTAAAGTATTACATGAAAATATATCTATAGGTCTCACCATATGGATATTATTAAGAAGGGAATCATATCATATTTTTTTCAAGGATGAACGTTAGTTCCAGTCATGGTGCGGGAGGAGGATATGTGAGAGTAACACACTTCTCCCATAGATATACATCCTAGTGTGGGGAAGATGTAAAAAGACCTTCACTAGATGCTTTGGTGGTTCAGCATGAGAGAAATCATATCTGAGTTCATCTATAAGTTATAAACTTATCAAAAGGTGAAGGATGGGCACCAATTTCTTACCAGATTGTTTCAACCCCTTATGATCAGGGATTGGAAGTGGGGAAGCATATCTATAGACTTTGTGAGAGTGATAACATCCACAATGCAGGATCAAGATTACATGTTGGTGATAGTTGACTTCATTAAAAAAAATTCAAACTTCCATACTATCATACAGTAGTGTTTGGTGGAGATTTTGAGATAGTTGTATGTATGGGAGATCATTCGCCTTCATGGGGTCTTATTGATGATTGTCTCTGATCATGTCATTTCATTTACGTCAATATTATGGAAAGGCCTACATGTGTAATTAGGGACTCAGATTAGGATGAGTACATACTTTCACCCCTAAACCAATGGTAAGACCAACTTCACTATCTAATTTTTGGATGATATGTAGAGGGATTGCATGTTAGATTTTATCTAGAGGTGGGAGGATCACTTTTTCATGGTTGATTCTTCATTAAACAATAACTACCACTCTACCATTTCCATTGAAACTTTTGATGACATGTAAGGGTGGCCTTCTGGGTAACCCTTATACTAGTCTGAGATTGATGAGACATCTCTTGTGGGCCTAAAGATGGTACAGGTGATAATGGAGAAAGTCAAGGTCATCATTAAAAGGATGTGGATGACCCAAAGTACACAAAAATCGTAAATATATTTACATCAAAGTCCCTTGGAGTTTGATTAGGGAGACCATGTTTTCCTGAGTGTTTCCCCATAATGAGGATTATAGAGGTTCAACTAGGGAGGAAAGCTATCCATGAGGTTCATTTGGTTGTTTGAGATCATGCAAAGGGTTTGATAGGTTTATTACGACCTCACCCTACCCACACAGTTGGAGCGGGTGCATGACATCTTCCACATGTCATAGTTACGGAGATACACGCATGAATCCACACACTTAATCAATTGGGGTAACCTATAAATAGAGGCTTGATCCACCTTTTTGGATCACCCTGGGGTAATAGAGTGTTGACCAGAGAGGGCCATGTCTAGATGGACCATCCTATTGGTTCTCATGTTGTGGCAGCATGAAAACAAGCATGAGAGTTCATGGGAGTGGGAGGTCCGGATGCAAGCTCTGTATCCCAAGTTTATTTTGATTAGTTTTTCTTTTAGGAAATAAAAATATTTAAGGAGGGAATGATGTAGATATGCTTTTTTTCCTTTTATTTATTGGAAAAATTTCTATATATATTTCCAAATCTATCTATAGAGATGGTGTGCGATTCTCAGGCCAGGTGTTCCCAAAATTAATTCTATAAAAATATAAAATATATTTTATATTTCAAACATGTAGATTCTTAAATAAAGTTTCATGACCCTTAAATGGATGCTCAAATCTGAAACACGAGACCACATTTGAGTCCAAAACATGATTTTCACCCAAAGAGTGATATAAAAAGGGTCATAACGGGGTGTTTGGACTCCACACTCATTATAGTTACGTTCAATTAAATAATAAATTATGAAATTAATTAATTTTTTCATTTTTAAACTAATGAATCTTATAGGAATATTTATGTGGATAATACTCTAGGGTTAGCATCATAATAGCTATAATAATTCTATATCAATTTCTTCTTCCTTAATTATCTAATCACCTTAGATGATGATGACATTACAGATCGGAGTAGATTGCAATGTAGAAAATGCAACAAGTTCCTTCAATATTTTTCAAGTGTGTTATTTGATGATTAAAGATCCAATATATAGGTGTGACTCATAAATTTTAGTTTTATTCTATTATTGATTAAATTGATTTATTAGGTTGATCCTTTCTATTAATATATGCTAATTATGGATTGAAAATGCACTTTTTTATTCAAATCTTAATTGATTTATCCCATGTATTCAGACCCCAGATGCTATTTCTTGATTGTAGTATAAATAATCTTGGAAAGAATTTGTTAAACTATTATTCTCATTATTTTACCATCATTTTTTTCAAATTCTTTACTAGATGGACCTTTTGGTCCTATTTGGACATTTTCGGGCGGTACTGATCCCCACCGGACCCCCCAAAATCACAACGATTTCGTGAACAAAGGGATAATTGATGAAATGAGTTCATATTTTTGAAATTTTCACTTCAAAAAGGATTTTTTCAGTGATTTTTTATCAATAAATGAAAGGTGGAGCGAATAAAGTTGTATAAGTTAAATGATGAAACCCTTTATGATCCACTAAAATCCAAATTTTAGTGAACTATAGTCGAAAATGAAAAATCTTACCAAGATCCACTATTTTTGGATAGAGATGAGGCAGAAATCAAAGTGGTGGGATCATATTCAAGGAGTGAGGATTGTATCTAACAAACTATGAAAATCCCAACAACATTTCATGTACAAGTTTTAATACACAATGTGTATCCCCTTAAGTGTGGTGGTTAGGGTTTCGAGAAATCATAGGGATGTTATGGCGTGTATCCCTCCTACATTATGGGTACCTCACCCTTAGTTGGATGAGACATGTGATATATCACATGTACAAGACCCAATGTAGGATTAAACATACAAATACATGGAACATGGGTGGCACCCCATGTGGAGAATTATTCCATGTATTGAGGTACATGGATATGGGGTCATGTACATGGACACAGGGTCATATACATGGACACAACCAGAAGGAAACGACCCTATCCCAGTTGGATTGGACACATCGTGTACTCCACCTACATTGTGTGTACTACTACATGGTTTGGGATCTGTGTACCTTCACGGACAAGAATGTGAGTGGAGCAGGACCACATGCCATGTGGGGTCCCTCACACATTGTGTGTCCCTTGGTTCATTTTTAAGAAAATTCATCACTCTGTATATCCTTCGTTTAAACATGGATTTTTTTCATGTGAGTATCCTATCCTGAGTGTTTGTTCACATAGAACATGATGGTTCCCTTGGTTGAGAATTTAAAGATATTATGTCGAATTTTTTAGCCACAATTCTTGGTTAGGTGATTCTCAATGATTGAAATGATCACACTAGTTCACCAGGGGAGTATCAAGTTGGCTATCTAGTAGAGATGTGCAGTAGAGTCCTCGATGACAACTTAGTTGACCATCTAGTATAGCTAGTTAGTGAAGTCCAAGATGAATACTGAGTTGAACCTCCATTAGAGTTGGTAAATGGAGTCCTAGATGACTACTGAGTTTACCCTATAGTAGAGATGGGCAGTGGAATCTTCGACGACTACCGAGTTAACCCTCCAGTAGAGCTGGGAAGTGAATTCCCTGATGACTGCTGAGTTGAACCACCAATAGATATGGGAAATGGAGTCATATAATACTACCATGTTGACCCTCCTGTAGAGGTGGGAAGTGGAGTCCTCAAAGACTACCAAGTTGACCCTCCAGTAGAGCTACACAGTAGAGTCCTTGATCACTATCGATTTATACCCTCCTGTAGAGGTAGTAAATGGGTATTTCTTAGATATCATAGTGGAACCTTCATATTTTACCTTGGAATAGGTCCAATAATTATAAATGTTTTACCCTAGAATTTTTTTATAGTTATGAGGTGTAGTTTGACTTGGAAGGTTACTTATGGGTAGACTTGTGAGATGTTAGGCATCATTGGTGGACTTTTGGAGTTGTTGGTGACTCTTCTTCCTAGGATGCATTTTGAGATTTATATCTCCCTACTCTATCTGTAGGGATAATTTTACTGAGAATATATATATATATTCATTTTTTCCCATAAATTTGTATTTTTTTACTCCCTTTCCATTATAGGTGAAGATTCATGGGATATGCCACACACTTTAGGTTTTTATCTTCTCTTAGTTTGATGAGTCTAATATCCTTCTACATGTTGTGAAGACTCGACCTATAGTTTATCTACTCACCGTTTTGAACCCCTTGTGCTTGGACAAGGTTACACTCTCTTGGTTTAGGTTGATTTTTTCTCTTTGACTATATCATGAATCTATTTTTTTTATTACTGTTGTATCTATCACTACACCCCCTTTATCCTTCAGGGAATCCTACTGGGTATGTTTATACTAACCCTTGCATGGGATTTTCCCGCATGTGTTATGTCTTATATAGAATAAAAAATGGTCGGTGGTGACTTCATATGAGCTTAGGGATACCTGGTACTTTGGACCACATATGGTGATCTAATATTGGGATTTAGGATATAGGATCTCTTAGTAGTTTAATTTTCTAGTTTTTTCAGGTTGGTATATATTTATAGATGGGTGTTTTCCCCCTTTAATTTCTAGTTTTCACTATTGTACTATTTTACACCTTAGGGGTTTTTCATGATTGGTTTACTTTCTAGCTATGATAGATATTTTACTACTTCCCTCTGCATGTATGAATTGATAAGGATGTGTGTGTGCAAATAGTTACTTAGGAACATGCCTCCTCATGTAAGATATGCCTTTGATGATAATCACCACCCCCTGGACTATGGAGGTAGACTTGGGGTAGTTGTGGCTTGAGACCCATCACAGGTCGGGTCGTGAAGAATATCATATTACAAGGATAATAATTAATTTTGACATGGTCGGCATATACTATTCATAGTTCTTTAACACAGAATGGTTGACCATGATTATAAAGAGTGTTGTGGGGGAAGTCCACCTCTTTTTTACTTTTCTCTAATTTTTTTTCTCCTTTTCAAATATTATGGGATATAATATTTTGAAATATACATAAAAATACCAATACGATAATTTTTTTATTATCACCTTTATTCACCCAAGTTTCATTTGATCCATGTATATTATGTGTATGAAATACATGGAATGTGGGACATGCATTCCATTTACAAATTTTTTAATCTTTCTCAAGAGATTATAAATTTATTGATTCTAATATTTATAGTAACAATGGACTCTAAATAAACTCACCCCATTGGTTGAATGAACACAAACAAAAATATGGGTGGTATTTTCAATTACTGTTACAGATAGACACAATATTAGGTCATATTTTAAAATTAAGCTTACATAAGTATCCTAAGGCCGAAGAACCAAAAATATCTATTGTCTATATTTTTTACCTTATTATTTGTCTAGGTTTATGATGAACTATTTATTCCTACACCAGATATTAACATACCATTAGCATGGTTAGTAACGTATCTCAGTCATTTTCATATGAAAATATCACATTCATTTAAATTTTTCTCGAAGGCGCATCAAGGGAGGGCCTACACTGTTGAACCATTCCTTAGTGACTCTAGATAATTGATATCAATATCTTAAATATATAAACCATGGATACTCATATATTATTTATACTTTTACAAAATGACCTAGTGGTGGATAGAGTTTATAATGAGAGGTCTTCCCTAAAGGTAACTTCTTGGATGAATGGGAATGTCCTTTCTAGGTCAAGTAGAGTTTTTCTATATTTGTATAACATGTGAATTTAACATATATGTGGTGATATGGTCTTCATAGTCCATGGTTTATTTAAAAATAATCTTCTTTATAAACTAATCATCCAATGTTATCTAGATACAAACACTTTCCATTTATTTCCCAAGGAAGTAGGGATCAAATTTTGGGACATCAACTAAATCATGGGTGTAACTATTATATAAAAAATGTATGTTGAATTTTTTATTTCATGAAACCTATAGAATGATTAAAAGAAAGCCACAGTACCAGTGAGGGATCAATTGTTGGAATTTGATAGATATCTATAAAAGAACTCCATGTTTTCACCATTATTCTATTTGGAGAATGGATATACATTTTCCTTCAACCAAAATGATAGAAATTATAGATGAGGTGGTCAAGGTGTTTCCCCACTTAGCAAACTTTCAATATTTAGGGTTTATATCAGGAAACATTGGAGAGGGGGAGATACTCAATGTGGGGTTTGGAATCCAAACCCTGAGTACCTAAAACACCCAATAGAGGGGTTTATGGCCATGTTTTTTGTTCGATGAGTCTTTCTTGTGGGGTATAATTTTTTTAGCATCTAAAAATGTACCATCATGATAGATATTATATTATAATCAAGATAATCCTTTAACTTTGGTGTACCATCTCTCATATAGAACCACCATTTATTGAGACATGCTCAATAATGATACACCACATATCAAATCAGCGGTCCAATTAATATTATTGTATAGATGGGTGGAATAAAATTTGTACAACTAAGAATATAATAATTATATGGAAGCCTCTAATTCAACTTCTCCCCCAAAAATATTTAATATTTCTAATGTTCATATGATCTCCTTAGGTGATAATAAATTAATATATAAATTGAAAAAATATTCCAGTATATCTTTTACTCTTTACAAAGAAACACCATGGATGATTGTGAACTATGATTATAGTAATCAAATTGAATGGGGTTATATCATTTATATTTGAGATAGAGTGTTAACATCACATATTTGTGAGTCAATAACCTTTTGTCTTTATACACCATACTAGATTGAATGAAAAATTAGATATATATATATATATATATATAATTTTATCCCTTCATTTTACTAGAGTTATAAATTAATGGCATCTAATTGACATGATTCACTTACATATGGTACTACTATGATAATAAATGGGTGATTGAATAAAAATTACATGTTTGAATTAATCAATAAGTATTTTATTGGATTCTGATAATCCCTAAATAAAATATTATACAAATGTGGTGTTTTAGAAGACTCTCAAAAAAGTGTACAAACCTATTACGCCCAAGGTCCATTGGAATAATTTTGTTTCTTTTTTGAAATGAATAAGATATAGTATGACTTGGATAAACACTACATTCACTATAGGGTACTTTTATATTGGGTCATCTATATCTCTATTGAAGGGTTCATGGATATATAGTGGAAACCAATGGTACTGACCACACAAAAATATCTGTTCTAAAGTTGACGAGGTAGTTCATCCGTCAGAGTGGGTTCCAATTACTGAGTCAGTCCCCAGATCCAATCGAGAGTCCATTTCTAAAGAATATCCCTTATATTATTATATATTAAAACATTCATCTTTTTAATGAGATTAATTTATAATTATATTCATATTTTTGTAGATGGTTTAAGATTAGACCAAAATACCAATGTCTAGAATTAGTAAGCGAGGTAGTGGTTTTGGAAAATGGTCCATGCAATACTATCTAAGACCAAATTATAGAAAATTTAAAACAATGTTGATTTTCATCTCTAACTATTCTATGGTCAGAGTGTAGGAGGTACTTTCCACTAACCCTAACTCCACCATAAAGTGGATTTTCATAGAAAATTAGCAACATGAATATTATTTGTTTAATATATTTATGGTCAGATACAAAAATAGGTACTCTCATAGGCTAAATGAAATATGAAACATTGTGAGGAGTATGAGGTGTAGATTCACACTCAAATTCATGGATATAATTTTGAAATGGAATGACCTCTGGTGAAATTAAATTCTATTGAGAACTTTTTTTATATGATTATAGATAGAGTATAATAATTACAAAAGGGTAAATACATGTTATCCTTGGAAGTATTATAGTTACATATTGGGTGGGAATATGAAGGGAATGGACATGTGGTCTAAAATAGTAGGTTGACGCTTTCCAAAAAATATTTTATGACCACAAATGGTCATATGAATAGATCCTATGCTAATTTCTAATATCCATTATCTATATTAATTATCCCATTTAGAGAAGTTTTTCAAATTTTGAATACCTTTACTCTTTTTGATTGATCAAGAGAATCTATATCTTTCCAAGTTATGATGTGTTGGGTTATGTATATCAATATCTAACACACATATGTCGGTGATGGGTTTTAGAGAGTCAATTTTCATTCTAATATGTTAAATTAAAAGGATATAGGCAGGACGTATATGGGTTTCTTGTATGGTCACCATATGAAAAGGTTAGGTTATCAGATATGAGAATAAGACCCAATTTCTTCCCAGATGTGTTCACTTCAATGGGTAAAGGTGGTTCATATATTAGGTATATGCACCGTCACCATTGTACATGGTTTTTATTTTTCTAAAGAAATAAAATATGGTTTCCACTATGATATGTGTACGTGGATGAGTTTAGAGGGACAATGTATGGGGAAAAGAGTTCCATCATCACAAAACAGGATCCTTCCTTTAGATATGGAGGTGTAAGATATATAATGTGGATGAATTGATGATATGGGATTCATATAAAAGAATTTTAAATTAGAAGGGATTCACATACCCTGCACTAGAATCCTTTTAACCCTTTTGGGTTTCCAAGATGTAGAAATCTATACTAAAAACTGAGTGGTCTATATTTTTATTAAACCAATATATCTTGAAAGCATGGTTTTAATTTTAATAAAATGTATTATATCCCCCATGATCTTGGAGTCTCTTTATTTGTGGAATTTTTTTATTGAGACACAATATATAGATCCTCAAGGGAGAGATTGAATTTTCGATATGCTACTTTTTTGGATTTTTGGAATGTTAAGATTTATGTCTCCTAATCACACATTTTAGATTAGTGTTACAATGTTTAGATAGTTTCATGGAAGAGGTTTTAATGTTATAAAATATTTTAACGATGTATGGAAGAAGATTAAGGTCTATGTGTATCATATAATGGCAGGAATCAATCCATCTATAGTTATAAGAAAGTATGGAACCTATACATATCAGGCTCATACACAAGAAAAAATGGGATGGAATGAGGGATATCTCTAGAAGTTGATAATAGATATAATGTAATGTGAATAGATTAAACCTTAACATTAGGGTTAAATAAGGAATTGGGTGAAGTGGAATCTTGTGGCTAAGCCTAGAGTGTGAGATATAAGCACCTCTAAATTTCCCATGATAATGTGAATCAATCTAGATATAGTTATTGGAATGAACTATATTAAATTAATGATCATGTTTGTGAAAAAATGTTATTATATAGATGTATTAAATGGGTTAAAATGAATAAGAACTCACAAAAATTGGTGAATTTCATATTTATAAGGTAAAATGGGGGATATGTTATAAATAAAGTATTTTTGTTGGTCCCATCATAATAGATCAATAAATCAATATATATCTAATGGTAATGGTAATTAAACCACACATAGTTCTTCATAATGGGCGTATACATAATTTATATTAGGTACAGGATAGAGGGTGTTATTATTCCACCCTCGTACATAGTTATTGGAGGATAAAATGATATTAAGTAATATGGGTGAAGATACTAAGATAGAAAAGATAATTAGATATGATTTGATCCATGGTTGATCTCATGATAGTAACTGAGCATTATAACATATCGTAAAATAGTAGAAATAAATCCACATGTAGTTATTAAGTAGAGAATATTTTTAATCCCAGTGAGGGATTATGGGTGAGGAATAAATTCTATAAGAACTCTTACATTGATCAGGCTCTCATATAATGATACAAGGTCATATGAAAAAGACCACTCTATATAGTTTATTGGTCCTTATTAATATAAATTTATGTAGTGAAGTTGAATTTCATGCGATAATCATTTCATGTTGTTCAATTTTATAGTCATGAAATAAAGACTAGGTAGAACATATTTTATCATCACATGGAACCAAAAAAGGTCACTCCATTTAACCTTATGAAATAAAGAATTTGTTATATAGATGTTGACCAATATGATGTAGTATTTTATTCACCACACATTTTTGGGAGTAGTGATAAACTATTCATCAAATGTGGTCATAAAATCGGAACTATTGAGGTAGATATTGGCAATGATATAAGGAACTTCTAGTTTAAATTCAGATTTCTATGACTTATTCCCTGGTATCATTATTTTTCTTATAGTTAGAATCATCTCCCCCAATATGAATTATAAAATCCAAATTCTCTTATTGATAAACTAGGAATCCGGACTCAGGTGAACATCTACATTGTGTAATGCTTGCAGCCTATTCTTTTCAAGGGTTTCCAATTCACCGAAATAGATGTTTTGATCACTCAAATTTAGTAAAATGGTTATAGAAATCAATTTTTACTGATATATTATGGATTTAAATTAACCCAAATTATTCTATCCCATACACTATGGAATATGCCTTTTCTTGAAAAGGGATACATATTATGGTAAGATAATCCCATGGTAAATTAATAATCTTATCTGGAGAGGTTCTCTTATCCACATTCCTTATAATAAATAGAATGTTTGATAATGTCCTATTAGAAGCCTGTTTATAATTGTTACTAGTCGCATGAAAGTGATAAAAATTTATATAATGGGATTCAAGATATACCTAAATATTTCCCAATTCATATAGAATGAAATGTGTTCCATTAACCATGTGGATGGTATGGGTGACTCCAAATATGATGATGATGTTTGACATGATGTAAGAAATTACAGACATTTTCTCAACCGCTTTTATGGGTAACTATTCCACCGACATAGATAGAAAATTAGTGGGATTAATAATAATATTGAACATTTAGGTTGGAATCATAGGATACAAGACAACGGAGTCAATCCTCCAAACACCAAATTTCTAGAAGTGTTTTATAGAATGAAACAGCTCCAATGGGTGATAAATGATTGATTTATTTATATGAATAAAAATGAATTTATTGATGAATACCACCTAGTTATACATCATTGAGAAATATATGTTCATAAGTATCCTAATTTAATGAGATAATATGGTTTCGGTTTCATGGGCACCACATATACATGAATAATAATTTTTAATATTATAATGGTTTCTCCCCATTTAATTAACCTTTGTAGAAACCAAAAAATACTATTTTTGTATTGTGTTTTTATTGAATATAAACATTTATAAAGGATTAAATTCAGTAATAAGTATGTATTTTCTATTTTTTTATCCTAGTCATATTGAATAATTATATGTTGGAGATAATTCATCCTTGATGAAATCGATTAAACTTTATAGTCTACCTATAGTGGTGAAGACTCAACCTAAGATAAAATAAAAATATATTTTATTATCTCAAGATATATTATTATCGATAGAGGCAAAAATTATTTTATAATATGCAATATGGATGACCATTTCTTCATTATTTGAGTTGGCATGAGTAGTTTTTAAATTATCCAACATATCTATGGAAGAATTGTTTTTTTATGGGATGTATGTGATTTAAATCTCAGTAGGGAATTTTTCTATTAAGTAACATGTGTGTTAATGTAGGGATATTATTTTCTCTGTATTGATTAAATTTTTCCATTAACTTATTTATGGTCTAACTTTAAGTCTCCCAAAACATTGAGGCGAGTATTTTGGATTTGTAGAGACAATTCAATACCTATAATCAATTCTCAATCTTTTAATTCATTATTGGAATAACCCTTATAGAGGAGGAATGAATATGAGGGGAGTTACTTTGTAAGGGAAATAATTATAACCCCACTCTCAAACCTGTTAACATAGGGACTTAGATGATCATACTTTTTGGGTTTTAGGATGAACTGTCAAAATAAATCACATATGCTTGTGAAGTATTATCAATAGGGATGTTCTCTTCACTAGGAAGTTATATATATATATTGGTTCTTCTAATGAAGTTGGATAGAATTTCATAAATGTATTTAGTTCATTCCCAATGATATCCAAATAATAGAATAATCATATTTCAATCTTCTATAAAAAAACGATCCATCTGGATGAAACCCTAGTTTTTATAGGGTGACTAAGTATGTAATTGATGGGATCCATAAAAGATACCATGTTGAAGTCATGGTGCTGTAGTTAATGTCACAACTTATTAACAATAATGTTTAGGGAAATAAATTTATTATTAATCATTTTATACATAGTCTCATCCTCTTCCATGGTATAACTGAGGTATTATATTTTTTTTCTTTTTCATCATCATTAGTTTGGGAAATAAAGGAAACAAGAGACTTCTCTAGACTTTCTGTGTAAAGAATAATAGGCTTTCCTTATATTAAAGGTGTAACACCCCCTATGTTAATTATTATTTAAGTATTCAATTTCTATATTATATTCTTATTTTTGTCTGCTTATATGGTTTTTAGGTATTTTGGGGTTTTCGGAGAGTCATAGAGGCTATAAGTTATTGCAGGTTGGGTCTGTAGTAGTGTGTGTTAGAGCCTTATAGGCAAAGTCATTGTCTATATCCTTGAATTTTTTAGAGGAAAGGGGTTATTTTAGTGTTGGTAATGGGATTATTAATGCAGTTTAGTCTAGTGGGGTCATTCACCTTAAATCATGGGCTCTACCATGGTGGAGTCTGGTCTTTCTAGTGTGGTGTTTCTCACAAAAGTATGAGGATGTGACATAAGGCATGGGGGAATGTCATAGTAGTCAATTTGGGAGGTTCCTTATGATAATGTGTTTATGGTAAACTATAATGTAATGTTTCATGGGGTTTTGGAGTTTCTTCTAGGTGGTGGTGCATTGCACAATGTTCAAGGACCACCCAACGTTATTATCATTTTGGAGGTAACTTGTGGAATCACATAGAAGGATTATGCCGAAAGGTGTGTTTCTAGAGGGAATATCCCACTGGCCATTTTTAGGGCTCTATATTGTAGTAAACTAAACACACCATGAAATATACCTATGAGGGAGTTCTTCAGTGTGAATAGTGTGACCACACCAAATCATTCAATTGCCAAAATTATGTTTTATATGTTTACCATTTTCCCCCACTGGTCTTTTTTGGGGTTTCTTATTACTCGTCATTTATCTCATGTATTAATTTGGGGGTGTGAAAATTTATGTATTTCCCTACCTTTCATTCAATTACATGACCTTTTCTATCCAATTAAATGTGAATTGAAAGGTTAGAATATTTAATTACTCTATTATTTCATCTCTCCACCCCCTCCTCTCGATTTTTCCTCCATTACACAAAATCTAATCTATTTTTTGGTTGATTTTAGGTTTTTTGATTAGTCTAGTGTGGGGGTATTGGTATTTAGGGATTTATAGGGATTCCATGTGGATTTTTGAATATTCTATATTGTGTTAAATAACTTTAATATCAATTATCATTGTATAAAGGTAGTTGTTTCTATGTGTCTCCTTAAATTGGTATTTTCATTGTAACACCCAAAAAAATATAAAAGAATAAAATTTTATTTTATAGAGTATGTTACATGAAGTAATGAATTATATTTCATTACATGTAGTGTTGATTTTATCTTGAAATAAGTTAAACAATTAGTTCCTTTGGAATCTTGTGCTAAACACAAGACCGAGTTTTACCAAACAATAATATAATATCAATATTATTACTTAATATGATAGTTATCTCTAATTTATTAGAATTTTGTTCATAAATAGAATTAAATAAATTATGAAAATTTCAAGTTTTCACATGTTTATTATTTATATATTAATTATAAATAAAATAAGAATTATTTAGAATAAAAATAAATGTTTTTTAAAAAACATTCTAAATGATGATTTATTCGTGTTTAGTGCACATAATTTAAAATTAAATTTTACCAATATTATACAATTTTTATGGAAAATAAAATTAAATTTTAAAAGTATAATTGAAAAACTATATTATTTTGAATTTTTGGTATTTTCTGAGAAGTTTCATTTTTTTATGAATAGATTAAAATACTAAATTTTAATTGAAAATTGTCTTTTCATTTGAAAATATATAAGATTATATTATATTTTGAATTGGTATTAAAGTAAAACTGGAAACATTTTATTTAATTTAATAAAATTTTCTTCAATGGAATCATTTTCATATTTAATATATATATATAAATATTTCAAACTTTTCATCATTTTTACATTAAAAACACACTTTCTTGTCATGTTTGGATGATTAATTTAAAATTAAATTCTTCTACATTTGTGAGTATAATATTTAAAAAGGGGATTAAATATTCATAATAATAATAATTTATGTTATATAATTAGATAAAATTCATTTTTTTAGCATAATGATTTGTGAAAACAGTCAATATTAATTATAGGGATTAAGGTAAAAATGAGTTTACATAGTGGTTAAACATAGAATATAAGGTGTAAAATGACCTAAAGAATTTTTAAAAAACCAATGGATAGATGTTTATAGACCCTTAACACCTTATTCTATATTTTTATGAGTTATTGGGATACTATTCTAGGAAAGTGACTTGTATTATATGTTATGTATGGAAATAGACAAATAAGGAACCTTCCTTTACTTTAATATTTATAAAGCATTGGGATAGGATAAAAACTATATGGGTTTAGTCATATATATTATTTTAAAATATAAATTATTCTATGTCATTATAATAATTCATATTTAATTTTTTGAGATGAGTTAGTAACTTAAAATTCTTAAGAAATGCCAATGCCGTAATTATTTAGTTAACAAATAAATAAAATTAATGATTTTAAAAATATTAAAAGAGAATAAAAATTAATGAATTATTATGTTACCTTATTTTGGTATATTAATATGTAATTTAACATAGATATGAACTTAAAATATTTAAATCCCATTATTTTATTGATATTGTTTAATTTAAATTAAATGAATAAAGTAAAAATTGACAGTAATTTTATATTATTATAAATTATATTTTATTAAATGATTTAAAATTAATAAAAATGATATATTATTAAAAGGGATTTTTAAATTTTAGTAAATATAAAATATGATCCATTAATGTACAAATTTATCATTTATAATGAACATATTGACCCCTAAATAGTAAAAACATTATTAGCGTGATTAATGTTAAAGTAGAATTTTGCGCATTATATACGCTACAATAAAAAACTAGTTTCTAACACACATGGGATTTTTATTTTATAAATTAGCTATAATATTTTATAATTGGTAGTTCTGAATTTTATAGTTATTATCTCTTTAATTTATTATTAATGGATATATTACCTTGGATATAAAATTAGTTACCTTAGTAAAAAAATAAAATGGTAAAATAAAGAAACATTGAAGTTAAGTAATAAAATTATGAAAAACCATTTATTTTTCTGTGTTTGTAGTGTTTTTAGACCACATAAATCCTATCCTACATTAATTTTGGTTCCACATGAGGTAAGGGGTACCTCCCAATAGTGATTACCTTTGAGTATTACAAGAATGCCACACATCCACAACTGTAAAAGGGAACACACTCTCTGCCCTTTTATTCACACCTCTCAAGCCATTGTTCTTATACAAAACCAAGCCATATCACTAATAAAAATCAATATACTCTCCAATATTAATTATTTTTTGTATAAATCAAAACTTATATAGATTTTCTACAAACCTAAAGAAGATACCAGAAGAAGAGGCAATGTTCTTCTAAAAGTTTTTTCATTTTATTTCCTTACCAACAACCTTTAATTTTTATTATAACATGATTATATAGTAACATATGTTAGTTAAATATATTTATATGTTTTTTATGATAATTGTATTACATAAAAATTCATACACATCCATCAAATGTGCAACAAAATCATCCTTCGTGTGTATGGCAGACTACAGCCTCATGGACCGATGTCATTCATTTTTCCATTAACACCATACAATGTTTGTAATAATGAAGTAAATACTATTTATAAATGATATATATTATATTTAGGATTTTTTTATAATTTTTTAATTATTATATAACACATACCTATAAACATTACATTTTTTGGGAACATGATAACATCATTCGTCCGTATGGTGGACTACCAACACGCGAAGAGATGTATTTCATTCACACTTTAAATGGAATGTGTTAAGGGTGGTTTTACTAAATACATGTGATATATGTGAAATTAAAATGATTATATATATATATATATCATTTTATTTTCACTATTTTAATACGATAGGAACATAGAAATAACATTCATCTGTATGTATGACTTACCATCTCCATGAACAATGTATTTCATTTCCTATTAGAAAATTTTGTGGATTACTATAAATAAATATAAATTTAATATAAATGATAGTTAAATTCTATATACTATTAAATCATAATATATGTAAGAGGAAATAAAAAATTAAGTCAAAACATACTTGAAAACATGGAAATTTACACCTGAAACAATGAATGTAATGAACGATTATTAAAAAATAGCTAATAAGATGTTATAAAAATATAATATATGATATAATTAACACTAATATGGTTCTTGAGTAATTTGATATCATTATTAAAATCATTATATAGGATTATAAATAATTTTAAACTTATTAAAAGAGTAATATAAGGGATATCATCTCAATTTTCATTCTAATGACACTTATATGTTAATATACGCCAACACACTTTTATTTATTGTATATATAGCCCCATTGACATGTAATGTCAATAATAATTTATTTTTCATGGTATTCCAAGTTGAAATTTGAATTATAACACCCAATTATATTTGACTTAAAAATTACCAAGTGTTAAAGGTTATTTTTCAATCTCACTTTCTTTTGTGAATGTTACTATTCTCTAGAAAAAATCACTTCATCGTAAAAAATTTTCATTATAAATTACTTTTATATTAAATATCCATATTATTTTTTATGGATATTTTAATTTACTAAACTATTTTCCAATTTTACATACGATATTTACTTTGAATGTAATTTTATTATCTAGGGAAATATTGATAAATCCTTACCCATTACAATATATGTATATTTGATAAAGTGAATTTTATATGAATTAAATTGATTTTTTGATATAGGAGGAATTATTTGGACTATTATCACATGGGTTGGGTACCATTTAAAGTAATCCCCTTGATTAATTGGTACTCTCATGAGATGACATCAGTTGGAAAATCCCTACTCATTTTTAACTAGTTTATTTTAAACTCTCCTTTGAAAGGTCTTAACAATAGTATGTTATAAACCATCTTATAAAAGGTCATGGATATAAAGGAATCATTTGGAATGGAAAATGACTTCCAATAATTAATCATTTCCAACCTTCAGTATTCATTTATTATCCATGATATTTTTCTATAACAAAATATATGGATGCATTTAATTTTCAGTCCATTGATTAAATGGAATGTGTTTTCAGTTACATACCCTGAAAAATTGATTATGACATATATAGATATTTAAATTAAATGTGTTATTAGTTATATAACCATCTATGCTAAATATTATTATTGATTCGTTATTTCTTCCATTGTACATAACCCTTATTGAGAATTTGGGATAACCCTTATTTTTTTCATTTCCCTAGGTTATGAAAAATTGATATTTAAATGAGTTTTCAAGGATGAATTTTATTTGATTTTATTCTATATTAGGTTTAATTTTAAATTCCCAATGTATAATGGGTATTATGTATGTATTTATCTCTCCAAAATAGATAAATTGATTAGTCCTTTTAGATTTTATTTCCTTGTAATCATGCTAATGTAATAAATTAAGGAACCAACTTTATGTTATTAGGTTCAGGTTCATTGTAGTTTGTATCATAGGACGTTTAATAGATACCTTAGGAACTATTTTTAGGAAAACATAGATTTGGTAATAAAACCCTATGATACAGTTTTAGGATATATATATATATATATATATATATATAGAATAACATTCATAATGTTTTGTTAACATAGAGATCATGTAGTTATTCCTTGAAATATATCCCAATATGGATACTACATGTGGATGTAGTTCTAGCATAGATGTATCTAGGGGTAATAACTCTAAAAAGTGCATATTGATCTTTATTCTAGAATAACAAGGTATAAAACAATGGGACTTAGAATGCACTTGGTTTGAAACTCTCGAGGGACATTCCTAAGATAATTCAATATAACTATTTAAACCATTATCAAGGATTTGAATGTAAATATTTCCCATAAGAAACCAGTTTTTATAATTCTAATATTCACAATGCATAAATTTTTAATTAATGTGATGTGTCACAAAATATTTTTTATTATACATTATGATTTAAAATTCATAATTTTATGAGCTAATGTAGTATATTAAATTGATTATAAATGGATCCTAAAAGGAATAATGGTATCTATAGTCATAAATACTATAAATATTTACTTACTGAGGATGACAATTGAGTTGGTATTGAAGCTGAAAAATTATGGATATGTTAGAGAAGCTTAATCAAGTTATGAAAAATAACATTTCTCGGATGGAGAAACTTGTTCTACGGTGAGATTAACCTATATTGGTTTTCTTTATAAAATATAATCCATCATAATTTAATCATAATACTTATCAAGTGGTAGTCAAGAAATGGATTACGTCTTTGGAGAAGATATTTATGGAATTAGGATGTGGTGAAAAGGAAAAGGTTACGCTTTCAGTGTATTGTCTCAAAGGGAATGCTAAAAAATAGTGGTAGTTTATCCAAAATACTAGGGTAGAAGAGGAAATATAACTCATGGAATATAATTACTGTAAGGAAACATTCTTCAGAAAATATTTCCCTAATGAGAAAAAAAGTAAATGAATAGAAAATTCATTATCTTAAATCAAAACGAGGAATAATGTGTTTCAAAGTATAAATATAAATTTATAAGGTTGTTTAGGTATGATAAATAGTATATTTGCCACACATAGTGAAATATTGACCATTCATTGAAGGTCCTAATCCATATTTTTGAAGGAAACTAGTCTCTTAAACTTTTTCATTATATGATGAAATTATTTTTTGTGCTCTCAAGATAGGGTAATTATTATCTATATATTATACACTTGAATGGAATCCAAATAATAAAAGGATTAAATATCAAAAAATAGATAATGGGAGAAAAATAAAGAAGGATTTCCCCACATGTGACAATTTTGGAAAGAAAAACCCCAGTACTTGATTGAAGGTAATGTGTGTTTTCTTTAAGTGTTGAGAAAAAGACTACCAAGATCATAATTTATAAGGTAAAGAAATAAAATTCAAATGTGAAATGATTATACTATAAGGATGTAGGGAACTATAAAAATTAATTCACAAATAATTAAGGTAATATACCACAGAATAATCTAAGGAATAAAAGTCTAGTTTGTTCTATTAATACAACCAAAGAAAATTGATTGATATGATTTTGTATTTGGATCCACTAAATATGTTCTAAAAATTATTTTATTGATGATATTATCATAAATAGAATTATAAAATTTCTATGGATTGTACTATAGTTCTATTTTATTAAGTATTTGATAGCATATATTGAATGGTACCAAGAAAAGTGATTTAGTAGCAAGTTGATCTTTTTTGGAAAATAAAAGATTGAGGGAAAAAAACCCTTAATATATTATTGATGATGAAATAATGATATTGGGAGAAATATATGATTGATATTGATAAAGTAAATTGGATAGTACTGACTACCTTGAAATTTATTAATGATTTGTTTACAAAGTGGTATATACTACCATTGATTGAGTTTACAATATTTTTGTATTTAATGAATATATAAAATAAAATATGTTTCACTTCAATAATAAAGAATAATGTATATTTTCAATAAAGCTTTATGGTAATTTTGGTTATTACCTTGTTTCATGAAAAACATGATGAAGGTATTTATATGTTTGTAATGTGATGAGTAAGAGACGCCTTATTTTATATGTGGGTATAATTTATATTTGGTAACCTTCCTTGTAAATTTGGTTAGACATATTTTGGTTGTTCTTTAAGGTTAACTATTTATGGTATGGGTTAAGGTTAATTTCATTTGTTATTGGATTCCTTTTTCAAATGATTTTTGTTTTAGTAAATACATGGGGAAATGTATGATTACTCTTTTATGAATCATATGTTTAGTTAAAGGGTAATTTTAGATCTTTAGGTATAAAAGATAATTTTTGGATATTTATTTTATGTATTTATAGATGATTTATAAATTTCTTTATGCACAACAAAAATATAAAATTATTCTTATTAGATAGAAACATATCAAGTAAGTAATTTTCCTTATATTCTTAAAGAGTGAAAGAATTCTTCAAACCTAGGAAAAGGTTCTAGAAATAAAAAAATTATCCTAGTACCTTAATTCCTAATGAACTTATAATATTTTAGATAATCAAATAATTATGTTTGTTATCCCCTTAAAATTCTATTGATCATTAAACTACTTATGATAAATGTCCTTAATCACTCCCTATAAATATTCATGCATTCCTCCATGTCCGTATCATCACTTACCACCAATGTTCTCTTACTTGAGAACCTAGTGATATGTTATTCCACATAACCTTTTTTAATTTACATTATATCTAATTAAGGTAATGTTTTAACATCCCTTATAATGATGTGGTATTTAAATAACGTTATTTTCAGATGTCATGCCCTTGGTTTCCAGGATCATGTTTAAATTTAGAGGAGGAAATTTATTTAAGTTGGGGGGAATGTAACTCCATGAAAATTTTAAAAGAATAATTTTTTTTGATAGAGTATGTTAAATGAGATATTGGGTTATCTTTAATTAAAATAAATTATAACTTTAGCTTGTGTTACCTGTAATAAGGAGTTCCTTCAATAGCTTGCAATACACACAAGACTGTGTATATTGGAATATCAATATATAATTAATATTATGATTTAATATGATACTTATCACCTATCCAAGGGACTTAAGAGAATGGATATGAAAAAATAAATTATGTAAATTTATAGTTTTAACATTTTTATTACTTATATATCGAATATAAATAAAATAAAAAACATTTAAAATTGAAAGAGAAGTTTTCTAAAAAACTGTACTTTTTCCAAAAGACTCTTTATTCAAGCCTAGAAAACATAATTTAAAATTAAATTTCCCCAATTTTATAAATTTTATACAAAACAACTAAAGATAATTTTTTAAATATGAATCAAAAATAGCATATGGTGATTTTTGGTATTTGTCTAAGAATTTTTATTTTTTTAATGAATAGTGAAACATACTGAATTTCTATTAAAAACCACATTTTCATTTAAATAATTTATAATGTTAAATTATATTTTTAATGGTTTATAATGTAATGAAAGAAAAATTTTATATCCATTAATTAAATTTATTTCAACAAATTATTTTAATATTTAATTTATATATAAAAAATATTTCCATCTTTTTAATATTTTTACTTTAAAAACCTCTTCCTCGTCACATCTGTTGAATTAATTTAAAATTAAATTATATCATTTATGTGAGTATAATATATTAAAATGGATTCTAAACTTTTAATTATAATAATTTATATGAAATAATATGTTCACATTAATTTTTTAAAATAATGATGAGTGAAAAACGGTTAATATTAATTATAGTGATTAAGGTTAAAAATGAGTTTACATAGTGGTTGAACACATAATATAAGGTGTAAAATAACCTACCAACTTTTCAAAAACCCATTTTATAGACATATTTATATGATTAATGCTTTATTATATATTTTTTTAGTTATTGGGATACTATTCTAGAAATTTGACCTATATAATATGTTTTGTAAGGAGAAACGCAAAAAAAACCTTCCTTGCCTTTAATATTTCTAAAGATTTTGGAAAAGGAAAAAACCCAAATGTGTATAGTTAAATATATTATTTTTAAATATAAGTGATTTTTTATCATAATAATTTGTCATTACTTTTTAGATATGAATTACTTACTTAAAATTCTTATGAAAGGCCAACATAGTAATTATTTAGTTAATAACTAAATAAAATAAATGATAATAAAAATATAAAAAGTGGTGAAAATTGAATGAATTTATATTTATCATTGTTTTAATAGATTAATATGTAATTTTAAACATCTATGAACATGAAATACTAAAATGCAATTATTTGTTTATATTTTTTATTTCAAATTAAATTAACAATGTCAAAATTTACTTTAAATGTAATTTTATTATAAATGAAACATTATTAAATGATTTCACATATTTTTTTAAGTGATTTATAAATGGTAATAGATATATAATATAATCATATAAAAGATAAATTTAAATTTTAAAATGAATATATTGACCCATAAATAGTAAAAATATTGTTAGCAGGATTATGGTTAAAGTAATGTTTTTAGGTGTCAATGTCCTTCTTTAAAATTAATATCCATAGCACATGGTAATTTAATTTTGTAAATTGGATATTATATTTATAATCAATTAGAATAATATTTATAACATTAATTTATTCTTAATGGATAAATTACTTTTGTTAGAAATTTAGTTATTGTAGTAAAAAACACCAAAACAAGAAAATATGGAATATTATAAGTTAATGAATATAATTATTAAAATGATTTTTTGGGAAGTTTTTAATGAATATATAAACCCTCACATCCATTATTATTCAATTTTTTAGCCACATTTGGTGAGGGAGACATCCCAATAGTTAATACTTATGAGTATTTATAAGAATGCCACTCGTCCTCAACTATAAAAGGGAACTCACTCTCTGCCCCTATTCACACCTGTCAAGCCATTTTTATAATAAAAGTCCATATAAAATCATTATAAAACATGCATACCCTCATCTTGAAATACATATTTTTGGATGAAATAAAAACATTGAAGGTCGTATTACCAACCTAAGAGGGATACACGAAGAAGAGGTAATGTTCTTCTAAAAGTGTTTTCATTTTATTTCCTTCCACACCTACTTCAATTACTATAATAATAGGATTATATAATATAATAAATATATTAAATATACTTAAATGTTTTTATTTTAATTTTAATACCTAAAAAATCACACAATTTCATCAAATAAGTAACAAAATCATTGTTCGTGTGTGTAGCGGACAATCGCCTTGTGAACCGGTGTTGTTCTTTTTTCCCTTACCACCATTCATGGTCTGGAATACTGATAGACATACTATATATATATTATATTTATGATATTTATTTTGTCTTTATTTTTTAAATTATTATATATCACATACCTTAATGCATTTCATTTTGTGGGAATTTGATAATGTTGTCTGTGTGTACGGCGGACTACCACATCACAAATAGATTTGATTTGTTTTTTCTTTACATAGAATTTATTAAGTTTCATATATAACAAAAAATGATACTATAATTATTATATATATATATAGAATTTAATTTTAGTTTTTTTAATAAACCAAGAAAATGGAAACAATGTTCATGCATGCATACGACTAACCACACCTTTGAAAATTGAATTTGATTTCATATCAGAAAATTTTATGGATTAATATAAATAAATATATAATGAATATTTATGATACTTAATTCATGGTTTCCATTCAATATATTATGAAATCATGATCCATGTTATAGGAATGAAATATAACAGGTCATAATATACTTGAAAAACAAATAAATTAACACCTTAAACAATGTAAATAATGAAATATTACTAACGAGTCGATGATAGGATTTTATAAAACGATAATATATGATATCATAAATATTAATATTAATCTTGAGTAATTTAAAAAATTCTTAAATCTATTATATAGGATTATAAATAATGTTCAACAACAATAAAGGCCGGGGTAAGGGATTTCGTCTCAATTTACATTTCATTGAGTCTAATATGTTATTATGGACCAACTAACATTTATGTTGGGGTATATACTACCTATATGAAATTTAATATCATGAATACTTTATTTTTAATTATATTTCAACATTCAATTTTAATTATCTCACCCAAGGGGATTTGAGTGTAAATTTACCAATGTGAATTTTTATTATGAAATCTCACTTTCTTTTAGGATAGTTAATTTTCTCATAAAAACACTTTATTATAATATTTTTTTTATTGAAATTAAATTTATCATAAATATAAATATTATTTCTTGATGGATATGTCCTTTTCCTAAACCGTATACTATTTTTACATACCATATTTACATCAAAATTTTTTTTATTGATTGGGAAAATAATTACAAATTTGTATCCTTTACTCAATATAGATATTTGATAAGGCATATTTTTATGAATTAAATTTATTATTAGATACATGAGGAAGAAACTGGATAGGAATGAAATTGATTGGGACTATTTTAAGTAAACCCATCGATGCATCGATAGTCTCATTAGATGAAATCAGATGTACAAACCCAGTGCATTTGTAACGAGTGTGTTTTAAACTATTTTGTGAAAGGTCTTAATATTTGTATGTTCCAAACCATCTTTAGAAATGTCGTGAAGGTAAAGGAATGATTTTCCTAGGAATGATGATGAACAAAAATTATGGATTTCTTGCATTCAAAATTTTGTAATTATTATCCATGAAATTTTCACTATTAAAAAATCTATGGATACATTTAATTTTTAGTTCATTGATTAAATGGAATGTATTTTTTGTTATTTTCCATTCCATATTTTTTATGCCTTATCTCATTATTTAAATGGAATTTTTTCCCAACTTTTTTTGTTTCTATATTGATTATACTTGTTGATTCATTATGTATTATACTATACATAACCCATACTAAGAATTTGATCTCACCATTATTTTTTTTCCATTCCCCAGTTTATAAAAAATAAATATTTTAATGAGTTTTCAAGGATTCATTTCATTATTTTTTTTATTTTTTTTATTATCTTTTTCATTGTAAAATGGATATCAAGTGTGTATATGGTTCTCCAAAACTACTAATTGCTTGGTCTTTTAAGATTTTATTTTCTTATAATCATGCTAATATAATAAATTATGGAACCAGCTTGGAGATACAGGGGTCGGGGTCATTATAGTAATGTATTTCTTGAAATTTGAAACATTTTATTTTATTAATTATGCTTATATGTGATAGTAAAATGGATTTATATAAATGATTTAGATTTGTTATTAACTTTTTATAAATTATTTCTTTAGGGGATTTTTATTTATATAAAGTTTTTATGTGTTATTTGTTTGTAAAATAGATATAATGTTATACATTAAATAAAATTTGTAATTTGGAAATCCATTTTACCCCCTTTGTGTCATGGAATAAGTTGAAATGGGGTTTATTAATCATTGGGGTGTTTAATAAAATGGTGAGTTGATATACTACTAATGATATGTTAATTCTTGCTATTTATCACCTCATGTTGTTTAAATTTCATGGTAATCCTAGGAGTCCTAGTGAGGGATGGGAGATCATTACTATCTTGTAACTATTAGATGGAATAAATCTCTCACATATTCATAGATCATGGTGGAGTTCCATTAGTGAGGATAGTTTAGAAAAACCATTTAGTTTTAGTCTTCAAAATGCCTTGAAAGGACTACAGATGGTTCCAACTAGAGTAAATCTAGTATCATCTTGTTGTATGTTTAGTAACTTCCCAAGATTATCAATGATCCTCCTTAGCTATACATCTTTATTTTGTGTTACACTATTTTTTTATGATCCATGTAACCCTGATTTCTACTTGATTATACTCCTTCCCTTATGATATAGTGTCACATTATTTATTTTTTTACATTATTTGTATTATTTTAATAAAATGATTCCATAGATATTGAAAAAGATATATTTTTATAATTAATTTTAAAATGGGTATTTTGATAAATGGGATATAGGCTGAAAAATGTTTTCTATGTGATTATTTTCATTCCATAGAAAAGTGAAATAATGTTTATAAATATTAATGAATGTGATGATGGTTTTTATGTATCTATATATGTAAATCCTATTTTTTAAAATTTTATTTAAATCTAGCATAAAATAATTTTCTTTTGAAATGAATAAAACATGCTCTATTTTGAAATCCCACTAAGATGATTATTCACACAACCTAAATATATCATTAAGAATATAAATATCTTATTGTTATCTTTTATGTGTCTTATATAATATTTTGTTTCTATTGGTTATTTGGTTTATTTAATGGAAGTTGTCTTGGGATGTGGAGAGTAACCAATGTTCACAAGGTGGTTGCTAATAAAAATTGGTTAGGGTTTTCTCTTCATTTATTGTGAGATTATATGTATCAAAATTAACACCATAGATTTATTATAGTTGTATTTATTTATTTTTATTTATATTATTCTATGATCTTATCTTTTTTTAGTGTTTTAGAAACATTATTTATATTATGTTGTGTATTGTATATATATTTTTATCACCAATGATTTGTTTATTCAAAAACATTGATTTCATACTCATATATGAGTGATTTTAGATTTACAATATGAGTCCTTATGTTTTCTTATTTATATTTTTAGGGTGAAATCAGTACCAAGTTAATGTTATGAGACCTTATAACTAGTTTCTATACTAGGTTGATCTATAATGTGACTCGGGTATACCATGGGTGTGCTCGTGTTTCCAGATCCCATGGAGGATGAGTTTGTTTTGGGAAAAATTATATCAGATTTCCCTATTTATATTTATGGTGTATCTAGTTATTATGGACATTAGGTTCATTATTGGAACTCGAGAGGTATGTATAGGGAAAGTTTCATGATATCTTTATAGCATTGAGACATGAGTTAGCATCAGTGTTTTGGAATTGAGTAAAAATTTTGTATTAAATGTGTGAATAATTTATGGATTTTGAAAGGACATTATGGTATTTTTATCCACATTGGAATGGTATTGGACCCTATAGTGGTTTCCTTTAGTGTTTTTGTATGGAAGGTAAAGGAAACATAGAAGTGAGGGTATATTGCATGGCCAAGAAAATATAGACACTTAGTGCTTGATTTTGGAATAATTTCTGGAACTATTTCAAGATTAGAGCATGCCCTATCCACCATGTGGAAAAGTGAAGAATTTTTTTACATCCCATTTTTATATATTATGTACACCCCTTGAATGATGGGTTTTTTTAGTGTTTATCGATAAATTTGAAAAGGGTCAAGGTTTCTTTTATGATGTTTTGATGTGATGGGATTATATTTGGGTTGAATCTGTAGTGTGATTTTTGTTATGATCATATTGAGAGATATGATTCATGTGTAAAAATATTTCAACAATTATGGGTTAGCATTAATTAATTATTTAGAATTTTTTCAAAGGTAATTTATTTAAAAAATGGGTTTTTGAATGTATCTTTGAATAAAAATGTGTTTATTTTGTTTTTGAAACATGTAATTTATGAATAATGTGTTTGGTTGAAAAAAATAAAAATTTGGGTTCATTTAAAAAATGTGTTTAATTTTATGTAAATGGTTCTGAATCTTTTCATTTCACTATGAAATCCAAAAAGAGTTTTTATTTTAAAATCAGTTCATGATGTAAAATGAAAATAAAGAGGTGTTTTGAAATATTATAATTGGTGATAGGTTTTGAAATAATGGAAAATATTAAGGATTGTGTGGGTTTTATAATTTTTATGATATTTATGGTTTTCAATGTAACACCCTTATATTTTTAAAAGAAGAACATTATGTTCGATAACGTATTTGGCACACTATACGCATCTTAAATGGTCTACAAAATATATGATCGTTACAAACGATCCATTAAATTTTGGGGTATTAATGGTATTAATTTATTTATGGTATATATATATATATATCCTACTCAAAAAATTTATTGATAAATTATTTTTAAGTAATCCATCAATTTTTAGTTAAGTAAATTTATTCTTCAAAATTTGGTTTTCTTCCAAAATCTTTTTTATTACTATTGTGTGAAAATATTATATTTAATTTTTACTAACATTTAAAAAAATTATATGATAAAATAAATATATTTTTTGAAATAATCATATCAATATTAACTTAGGGTGAAATTTTTTATTTTTTTTGGAAAATCTTGATATTCAAATGAATAGTAAAAATACTATTTTTTTGTAATAAATTCCTTTCATAACAATAAATTAAGTAATTTAATAGTAACATTGTGATTTAAATATTATTTCAAATAAAATAAGTATTAAATAGTTAAAATTTATCCATTTAATTTCTTTTTTAATAAACTTTATATTTTATTTTATAATAAGACTTTTTTGGGTTTAAAAACATGATGCTTGTGAAAATTGTTTTAAAGTGCATAATGTTAATCCATTTTAATTAATTAAAATAATAAATAATTATAAATTTTTTAAATTAAATTTATATTTTATATATCATTAAATATTATTTTATATTCATATAATTATTTTATTTTTTTATAGTTAATATAAAATCATCCTCTTTCTTCAAAAATACACTTCTTGGAAGCCCACTTTTTCATCTTGTATCTAGGTTTTGTTTTAAATTAATGTTTTCCACTTATGTGAATTGAATTTTTAAAATTTATTTCATATTAATAAAAATTATTATTTATATTATCTTATGTGTATAACATAATTTTTTACCATAATGAATAGTGGAAATAGATAAAGTTGATTACCTGAGTTAATGTAAAAATTGATTTATCAGGGAGTTAAACTAAAAATATCAGGGTAAAATTTACATAATAAGTTATCATGATTATATATTATGGCCATATATATAACTAATAATGTCTAATTATGTAATATATTCCATTTTTATCCCTTTTCATGTGAAAATTTTTGGTTCACCTTTTTGTTTTCAAAAATTAAACGTGTGTCACTCACCTCTCTTATAAAAGACCCCCTCCTCCTTTATTCAATTCAAACATTCAAATCCCTTAGGTTCAGCTAATAAATCTCAAAATATATTCTATTATTCCATCCAAAATACCTAGATCCATTATTTTTATCATAAATCCGTCCTATGTTGGTTTTTGGTTCCTACAGAAAGGAGGCTGACTGAAGAAGAGGCGTCATACTTAATAGAGTGTCTTTAATTTATTTCTTCTTCCACATCCTTCAAATTTTATCCAATTATGATTATATAATAAAATAATTAAATAAAATAAACCAATATTATACTATGTTTATGGAATAATTTAAATCCATCTCCTCCAATATCAAATGGGATAAAAAAATCATTATTCAAGTGTACGGATGACAACAGCCTAATGAACCAATGTAGTATTTTTTCCATAATCACTTCTCATGGAATGAATTAATGATGGATTTAAAGTATATTTTTTTTTTGTTAAATATATATACTTATATAGTAATTATATCACATATACCTTATTATTTTCCATTCCATGGGGGACACAATAATGTCACTCATGCGCGCAACGAATTACCACTCCACGAAGCGATGTGATTCAATTTTTCACTAAAACTTTACATGGATGGTAATAAGGATTTTTTTTAATTAATATTTGTGATATAAATGAAATAATAATGATTATTATTATATATTTATCATTCTAAAAATAAAATATATCATTTTATTTCATACACTAAATAATTATAACACTTTAGTGTACGCATGTACAACTGCCTCTACAAAGTGATGTGATTCATTTTTTCATCACCAAAAAACATGGATGGAATGTATAAGTAAATTTAATTAAATAATATTTTATTTAAAATATTATTATCATTATGTAAATTTAAAATATTTCTTACCTTATTTCAATAATGATATTTGAAAAATAGAAACGATTCTCATGCAAACATACAACATATTTTCTCCATGAATGTAATGTAGTTCATTTTTCATAACCGTATTTATTGATTGGTTTTATAAAGTATAATTTATGTATAAATATGATAATTATGTCATTATTATTATTCTAGATATGTTTAATAATGACCTCATTTCTCAATAGTCGACCTACCGAAGTAATGTATGGTATATAAGCCAAATATCATCAAAACACTCAATAAAAATTTAATTGATTTAGTAATTCGATGTAACATTGTAATTTGTTAATTTAATGAAATAATAAATTTCAAATATGTTATCAAAAATGTTAGTTATTAACAAAATTTTAGTATTCAAGATGATAAAGAGCATATGTGACAAGGTGGACTCAGGGTAAGGGACTTCATCTCGATTTCCTTTCGTTGAGGAATATTTTGACATTATTCCCATATATTCTTTTATAATTTTTATAAAAATCCCATTTAACATGTTATATAATTAATTATATATTTTATGATATTTAATATTTCCTAATGCTATAATTTCAAGGGTTTTACGATTCAAGTGTTTCCCAAGTGTTAAGATAATTTTCTTTCAAAAAAACCTCTTTTAAATTTTTTCATCAAACTCTTTCTCTTCCAAGTAAAAGTTTTGTAAATGATTTTATGAATATTTTTATATGTAAAAAAATGTTTATAAATTAATATTATTTATCTTATTAATTTCTTTTAGTGTATTAAAAAAGGAATATTTTTACATGTTTTATATGGAATGCTTTTAAAAATGATAAAATAAAGGTTCTATTTTTAACATATAAGATGAAAACCAAATTTTTTTCCACGATGACCATTATTTTATTTATTTATTTCTTTCCATGATTTAATGTTTTCTTAAATGAAAAATATATTTCCCTTTTTCTATGTATTTTTCTAATGAAAATGGTTTTTTAAATGAAAATCATGTTTTGATATTTGAAATAGTTTTTTATATGGGTTCAAAAGTGTTTTTAAATGGGTTTAATGTTAAAAAGATGAAATAGTAAAAGGTTTTATTCATGATATGGTAATTTATAAATATATGAAAAATGGGTGCACCTAATATAACTTATATAATGTAATTATCCCCATTATAGCTCACATGTGAGCCCAATATATCTTATACGAAGGGTTGATCCCCATTATCGCTCATGAAAAATGAGTGATTACATTATAGTTTATACGAAGTGTAAGCCCCATTATCACAATCCAATTCATTTTTAATGATTATATTGGAATCTAAACATATTTTTATTCTAATTTAAAGGGTTTTGAATGTTTTTGATTAATATGATTCTATGAGTTTTAATAAAGGATTTTTAATTTCTTTTGGTGAATTTTAATGTTTTTTTTTCAGAAAAAATGGATATCTATTATTTGAAAATGATTTATTTATTCAGATAAAATAAAATTAAGTTAAAAAACCCATATAGTTTTTAAGGAAAAAATGTTATGTTTTATAGCATATTTGATACACAATGACTAGCTTAAACGACCTATGAAATATATGATCGTTATAACCATGACATTAAATTGGTGGGTATAAATAGAATTGAAATCATTATTATATATACATATATAAATATATATTTATATTAGAAAATAAAAAATAATTTTTAATTATTACTAAATATTAAATCATTTTTCATAAAGTAAATTTATTCTTTCAAATATGTATCTTCAGAAATTATTTTTCTTGCTTTGTGGGAAAATATTATAATTAATTTTTAGAAAATTAGAAAATTATTTTGGATAAAATTAATCAAATTTTTAAAATCATAATATAGAAATTAAACTTGGGTTAAAGTTTTGGATTTTTTCTAAAATATTTATTTTTAAGTGAATAGTAAAAAATACCTCATTTTGTAAAAAAAGTCATTTCTTTTAAATAAACTATGAAATTTAAAATTATCATTAGGTTTTGAATATTATTTAAATTAAAAAATGTATTTTTTAGTTATATTTAAAAAAGTAATTAATTTTTAAATATCTTTATAGTGGATTTTAGTGTGAGTTTTTTTGTTTAAAAATTATATTTTTCTGAAAACTGTTTTAAAGTGCATAATGTTCAAAAAAATTAATTAATTTAAAAAATCCACAATTAAAAGTTTTTTGAAATTAAATTTTCATATTATATATAATTAATATTATTTTAAATTAATAAAATTATTAATATTATAATTATAGTTAATATAAAATCATTTTTTGTTTGAAAAATGCACTTCTTGGAAACCAAATTTTTCATCGTGTCTATGGGTTTTGTTTTAAATTAAATTTTTAAATTATATTATTGAAATTTGGAAAAATTTATTAAATATTATAAAAAACAAAATTTATATTATCTAATAAGTTTCAAATAATTTTTTACCCTGATGAATAGTGAAACCAATAAAAATTAATTACCACTGTTTAGGAAAAAATGGATTTACTAGAGGGTTAAGAAACATATATGGGTTAAAATGACATAAAATGATATATAAAATATTTTTATTCTCATATTTATACCTTTACTTGTTATATTACCTATAATGGTCCATTTTCTAGCCTTATGACATTTAACAAATGTGGGTACACCTTTTTCATTTCAAAAATTAGAAGTGTGTCAATCACCTCACTTATAAAAGCACATCCCCTCTCCTATAATCTTAAAAACATAAAAACCCTTCAAATAATCAAGTACCTCCCTGGATATATTCCATAATTATATCCCAAATACCTAGATAACTTATTTTTTCATAAATATTTCCTAATATGACTTTTGGTTCTTATCAAATTAAGTTGCCCGAAGAAGATGTATCATACTTAACCAAGAATCTTTATTTTATTTCTTTTTCAAACACCGTTAAATATTATCTAATACTTATTATATATAATACCAGTATATATCATATAAAAATATGTTATTATGTTATTTTCATAACCTAAATCCATATCCTCTTCCATCAAATGGGATACAAAGTCATCATTTGTCTGTACTGCAAACTACTGCCTCATGAATCGATGCCATATTTTTCCATCATTTCCTCTCACGTAATGAAATAATTATATAATTAAAGTATTTATATAATATTTTTACAATATATATATATGGAGTTATTATATCAAATATAAATTTTTACTTTCTATTCCATAGGGGATACAATAATGTCGCTCGTGTGTTTGGTGGACTACCACCTCATGAAGTGATGTGATTCATTTTTTTCTAATGATTTAAATTGAATTTAATAATGACACAATTAATTAATATTTCTGACATGAATTAAATAATAATTATATTCATAATTTATTCATCATTTTAAAAAGATAATATATCATTTTATTTCTTACAAATAAAGATGATGACGTCATTTTTGTACATGTGGACAACCACCTCCATGAAGAGATGTGACTCTTTTTTCATCAATAAAAAACATGGATGGTATATATAAGTGTATTTAATGAAATAATTTTTTAATTATGATATAAAAATCATTCAATAATGTTAAAATTTTACTTACCTTTTTTCTATAATGATCATTGAAAAATGGAAACGTTACTTATCCCTATATACGGCATGTCGTGTCCATGATTATAACACAGTTCATTTTTCATAAACATATTTTATGATTAGTTTTAAAAAATATTATTTAATTTAAAATATGATAATTATTTTTTAGAATATTATTCTGTATTTTTTGAATAATGACCTCTTTGACTAATAGTATACCTACTATTGTAATTTTTTATACATATTCCAAAATTTCATCGAAACACCCGACATAAACATAATTAATTATGTAATTTTTATAAAACTGTGAAAATTTAAATTAAATGAATAATAAACTTGAAAAATATTATCAATAAATTAAATAATTAACATAAGTTTTTTATTTATGAAGATAATGAACAGACAAGACAAGTCAGACTCATGGTAAGGTAGCTTATCTCAACTTCATTTCATTGAGACATATTTTGATGTCATCCCCCTATATTATTTTATATAGTGTATATATATACCCTCGATATTTTATATCATAAATTTACCTATTCTCATGAATTTAAGTTTTTTTATGTTATTCCTTTATGGTCATTATGATTTTAATGTTTTCCATGTGAGAAGGGTATTTTATTTTAGAAAATCATATTTTAATGTTTTCCTTCTAACTAATTCTCTTCCACATCTATGTTTTTAAATTATTTTAGAATGATGTTATATGGACAAAAAAGATTTATAAATTACATTTTACATCTATTTTTACTTTATTTACATGGTTTTAAAAATGAATCTCTTTATGTTTTTATATGAAATATTTCTAAAAATGAAAATGGGAATGTTCTAGTTTTAGAGTTTGTGATGATAATGAATTTTTCTGCTTCTATAGTTTTTATTTTTTTATGGATTATTTTTCAAGGTTTCATGTTTACATCAATTAAAACCCATCTTTACCCTTTACTGATTATATTTCTATTGAAAAAATTTATTTAAAATAAAAATAGTTTTTTGATTTCCAAAAATGTTTTTTATATTTTTTTAAAAAGTTATATTAAAAGGGTTTTAGGATGAAATGGTGAAATCGTAAAATGTCTTATTCATTATATAGAAATTGATAATTATATGAGAAATAGGTGATCATGATATAGCTTATACAAAGGGTTCATCTCAATTATAGCTGAAGAAAAATGGGTGATCCCAATATAACTTGTAAGAAGGGTGATCCCCATTATAGATCTCAAATCCAATGGATAATTATTATTTTAGAAGATAATAATATGTTTGTTCCAAATAAAAGTGAATTGAATTGGTTTTATAAATATGATGCCCTAAATTGCCCAAAACAATTTATTACTAATAATTTTAATGGTTTTTTGATAAAAACTGTATGATTTTTTATGTGAATATATTTTATTTCATATAATCAAATAAAATTGTCAATAAACGTAAAAATTACATAAGTTTTCATGTTTTTTACTAGATTACCAGGGTTATTTTGTTTCTTATACAATGTTTTTTGTGCTCATCCCACATTTGAAAATATTTTTCAAAAGGTTTATGGATGGGTAAAGGAAATTTTGTATTCATGTTGAATGTCAGGAATATTCTTCATGAAAATAATTCATGTTTTATCTTAAAAGTTTTGTATTATGAGAAAAATGGATATTTATCAGAAGTTTCCACTTTGTATTGTAAGTTTTTTTGTATTTTTAGTGACTAAATTATCTAAAACTCAAAACCTGAAAATATAATCAAATTGAATGAAATAGAATCATTGAATAAAACTAAATATTATGTTAAATTTATTGTCTGGTTATTATACTAGGTATCAAATGTCAGTTAAGTTAATTTATAGGTAAGGATCATTTTAATTGCAAGATTTTGTAATATTCCAAATTATGGTCAAGTTGAAATGATATAGCATTTTAAGATTACCATGTTTTTTTATTTTAACTATATTTGATTATAATGTTTTTTTAGAGGAAATAGTAGTGTTTGAGTGGAAAGGAACTATGAGTAAAATTACTATCCAAATCATCATCTTGAGATGGTCAAAATAGGAATATAATAATTTTATGTATTGATGGATCTGTGGAAACAATCTATAAATAGGGGTGGTATAACTACCTTAGAGGAACCCATTCTACCATGAAGGAACATGTTTATAATGTAGTATTTAATGATACAATATACAACATCATTTAGTTGATCATCTAAACCAATGGTAGCCATATTTGAATTAATTGGGTGATTGGAATGAAAATTTATAACCCATTTCATTTATTATTTTGAAGGTGAAGCTGGTTGATAGTGTTATTTAGTTAAGAATACCAAAGAGAGAGATGATCTTGATTCCATTTATTGGGAAATTTTTAATAATATCTTCCTTAAAAAATAATCCCCTAAGTTTTTTTTATCTTATGATGGAGAAACAATAATTGGAATTGAAGAAACAAGATAAATATTTAGTGGCTGTGTATTTATAAAACCGGAAAATATTATCTATGTATATTACAAATTATATTATGGAAACTAATATTAAAACTAATCTATTTTAATTAGGATTAAAACCAAGTTAATAAAGATAATTTTCTAAATTATCATTAAAATTTTATGAAAAATTTATTCATTATTCCATTAAATATGATTTAGTGTTTATTGACACTTATTTTCCATGATAAGGAAAGAGTAATAAATGATCAAGGTGGTCACAAATTAATAAGAAACCAACTAATAATTTTGAGGTTAATGTCAAAAAATTTCACTAGGAGGTACATTAAATTTTGAGGAATGTTTTTCAGGATCTAGAAAGTGTTACCATTTTGGTAAGTTGAGTCACAAGGTTATTTAATGCAAAGAAAAGAGCCCTAAACAATAAAATAATGAGATAACAGATATCCAGAAAACCTTAGGGTATTTTTTATATAATTATTTGGAAAATTATTCTTATGTCTATCCTAATTTGGTAACTAAGGGTGGAAATAATCAAGATAAAAAAAATTTAGATGTGTCAAAATTATTTTCCAATACTACAATTAATTATTGTCCATCTGGTGAAGTGGTGAAAGCTCCAGGGTGATTCATATATTTGAAAGGTTAATCATATGTTCAATTATTTAGAAACTCAATTTTAAGTTTTAAGTAATCATATCATAAAGTGATTAGTTTCATTTTGGGATATTGTTTTTGGGTTTTTATATGTAAGGATTTTGTTTAACGTGTAGTATGACTTTAATTTTTTTGGAAGTGAGTTTTAAGTTTCCAATAAACATTAGGGTTTATATGATATTTTATGATTAAGGTTGTCTTTAAATCTATTCATCATATTTCTGGAAATTTTAAAAGGGTTAAATTTTAATAAAAAGGATAGCTCATAGGTTGGGTGAAAACCCATCACAATAATAATGGCCATAGTGCTTGATCCAATAATCAAAGGATGATAAGGGTGAAATTCCTAGAACTGGAATACATTAAGTACAATTTATTTTGATATAATTATTTTAAATTAAATGGTTTTGAAAGATAATTATAAACTTTATTTACAGAAAAAAAAAATTATTATATAGAAAAACATGGGATTATTAAGTGATTTCGTGATTAAGTTATCAATTTTGTTTTAGGAGACAATCACTATATTATTGGGAAAATTATTACCTTATGGTAAACATTTATATTGTGTTTAACATCTAAATATATGAGGAATTATTGGTTATCCTTTTGTGGATTATTTTATCTATTAAAATATGATTTTAGTCCTTCAGGAATGAAAACATCATCTTTCATACTCATTATTAGACTAAATATGTGATTTTAGTGGAAATTTATTAATATAGGAAATGATACTAGAAAATTAGGTATATTTCTTTATTATTTTAGTAATTATGGTAAATTAATTACTTAACTCTAACAAAAATCTCATTCAAATGAAACTTTTACCCTATTATTTCTATTTATGATGAATCAATTGATATTTTATGTCATCATAGATTTATGGTTTTAAGGTTATTAACATTCTATTTATCATTCAATTTATTTTGATAAATGATTTATATAATTATCCATCATTGTTTGGGAATTACACTTTTCTTCCATTTATGAATATTCACCTCTCACCTAAGTTCTTATACTTTTAAAATTAGTTATGAATTAGTCATTATAACCTCTGTACTTCCATTTCTTTTTAATCAAAATGATTTTTTGTTGAACCTTTTTACGATGTGGGTTACCAAGAAATTTATTTTCTAAGGTATAGCCTTTGATTATTATGATAAATTTAAAAATTTTAGGATGAAATTTATTTTTGGGGTGGAGGTTGTAACACCTAAATATTTCTAAAATAATAACATTATGTTCGATAGCATATCCCACATGCATCACCAATATTAAACGACCCACAAAATATTTTATCGTTGTAACATAATAGTTAAATTAAAGGGTATGAATGGTATTAAATAATTTATAATATATATATATATATATATATATATATATTTCATACTCAATTACATTATTTATTAATTATTAAAAAATAATAAATCAATTTTTATTAAAGTAAACTTATTCTTTAAAAATATGTTTTCTTCAAAAATTAATTTTATTGATTTTGTGAAAAAATATTATAATTAAATTTTATAAATTTTATAAAAAAATTTTTAAAAATTTATTTTCATTTTTTTAACAAAGCATTTAAATATTAAAATGCATGAAAATTTGTTATTTTTTAGAAAATATAGATTTTTTAGTGAATTGTAAAAAATACCATTTTTTGTAAAATTGACACTTCTTTGCTATAAATTAAGTAAATTTAAATTCCCATTACGTTTTAATTTGATTTTAGGTGATTTAATTATTATTTATTTGTATTTAATAAAAATAATTAGTTTTTAATTGATTTTATATTGGATTTTATTATATGTTTTTTTGTATAAAATTGGGATTTTTCTTAAAACTATTTGAAAGTGCATAACATTCCTCCATTTTGATTAATTAAAATAAAGTATAATTTAGGATATTTTAAATGAAATTTATATACTATATATCAGTAATATTTAGTTTATATTCATAAAAATATTATTATTTTTCTTAGATTTAACATAAAATCATCTTTTTCTTGAAAAATACACATCATGGGAACCTTCTAGTTCGTTACGTTTAGGGGTTTTATTTTAAATTAATTATTTCCAATTATATTTTTAAAATTTATTAGAATGGATTAAATATTTCAAATCATAAAAATCCACATTATATAATAAGTAAAACTTAATTTTTGACCTTACTGAATAGTAAAAACAACAAAAATTAATTACCATGGTTAAGGTGAAAATGGAATTATCGGGGGTTAAACATAAAGGATATATGATAAAATGAACTAAAAACATATATAAAATTCATTTTATGGACATATATTGAAATTATAATATATATTTACTGATAATGGTATATTATAGATCCTTGTTTCATTTGAAAAACGTGGGTACACCTTTTTATATTCAAAAATTACAATTCTTCCACTCACCTTACTTATAAAATTCCAGCCACACTCCTATATTATCTGCACCCTCAAATAACATTGTATTGCCCATTACCTACCCAAATTTCATCCTTAATTAAATCCCAAGTTCTTAGAGACCTTATATTGATCAAAAATATATCATATGAAGGATTATCGTGCTTACGTAAGGAGGTTTCATGAAGAAGACGTATCGTTATTAACCAAACATCTTTACTTTATTTCTTATTCCATCTCTATAAAATGTTATAAAATAATTATTATTATGTAATAACAAAAATTTATACCATGTAATGATTTATATTATTTTATTTAATAACCTAAATAAATATCCTCTTCCATAAAATATCATACAAAATTGTGATTCCTGTGTACGGTGGACTACCGCCTCACAAACTAATGTCATTCGTTTCACATCATCGACTCTAAATGATTGTTGTACTGAAGTATTTAAATAATATATATATTTATATATTATATGTAATATATTTATAATTTATTAGTTAATATATCACATATACCTTCTTACATTCCATTCTATAAGGGATATAATAATGACGCCCCTATGTAAGGCGGACAACCACCTTGGGAAGTGATGTGATACATTATTTTACTAATGATATATGGGAAAGGTAATAAGGAAAGTTTTAATGAATATATTTTATATAAGTTACATCATTATTATATTCATTTCATATTTATCATTCTAAGATTATAGTATATCATTTTGTTTCTTACACTGAATAATTATAACATTATTTGTGTACTTATGGTCAATCACCTCCAAGAAGTAATACGATTCCATTATTCAGCACAAAAAAAATATATGAAATATATAGGTATATATAATGAAATAATATGGTATTTATGATATTATTATCATTCTGTAAATATAAAATTACACATAATTTTTTTACAAAATGATCATTGAAAATAGAAACGTTACTCATGTATATGTATGGCATACCATCTTCTTGATTGTAACATAGTTCATTTTCCACAAAAACATTTTCTGATTGAATTTAAAGATTATAATTTATGTATAAATATGATAATAATTTTATGTTTTTTATTCTTGATATCTTTACTAGTGACATCTTTGACCAATATTAAACCTACATAGGTAATATTTGAAACATAAGTCAAATATTATTATAAAACCCTATATTAATTTAATTAATTAAGTGATTGAATATAACATAGTAATAAGTAAAAATAATATTTAATAAACATGAAAAAAAATTATCAATAATTTAAATAATTAATTTAAGTTATTTATTAAGGAAGTCAAAGAATGTACGTGACAATTCAGACTCAAGGTAAGGGACTTTGATTCAATTCCCTTTTATTAAGACATATTTTAATGTAATGCATATATATTCTTTTATATGGTTTATATTTATCCTATTTGACAATTTATATTAGTTATTTGTTTAATAACATGTTATTTAATGTTTTTAATTTTATCCCAACATGGGTTTTATGATTCATGTGTCACCCAATTGATAAGATACTTTAATTTTAAAAATCAACTTTTAAAGGTTTCCTTTTAACTCTTTATCTTCAATATCCTTGTTTTTTAATAATTTTATTAAAGTTTTTTATAAAATAAAATATTTATAAAGTATATTTTATTTAAATTTTTACTTTATTTAAAATGTTTTCAAATTGATTATTTTAACATGTTTTATATAGAACTTTTTGACAAAAAAAGGAATGTTTTATTTTTATCATATTTGGTGACAACAACTTTTTCCTCTAGTGTGATAGTTATTTTATTTATGGATTAAATTAGAATAATTCATGTATTATTAAATGAGAAACAATATTTTACTTTTTATTTTTACCATGGTATTTAAAATGTGTTTTTAACTAAAAAAGGGAAATGATATCAAAAAAAGGTTTTTTTATATGGGTTCAGGAGTATTTTTAAAATGGGTTTTCTGATGAAAGGTTGTAGAAATTAAATTTTTTATTAATGACATATTACATTATCATTAGATGAAAAAGTGTGTGACAACTATATAGCTTATATTATGGGTTCATCCCTATCATATCTCACAGGTGAGCTCAATATAGCTTTAATGAATGGTTGAGAGACATTATATCTTGTGAAAAAATGGGTGAGATCGATATAGATTATACGAAAGGTGATCCCCATTATAGCTCCTAGATGCATTGGTTAATTATTATATTTGATTTAGTCCAAATATTAAATCCATATAATATTTATTTAATGGGTTTTAAGAAAATAAAGCTCTATATTTCCAAAAAAATATATATAATTAATTATTATGGGTTTTAAAGGATTTCATTGAGAAAAAATGTGTGATTTTTTCAACGTAAAACTTTTTATTTAAAATTATAAAATAAATTTTAATATAAAGGTGGAAATTAAAAAATCATTTTTTCCACTCGACTAATGGTTTTATTTCCTCTCTATGTCTGTTATTGACATTTTTGTGCCCATTTGATGTTCAAAATATTTTTCACAGGGTTTAAGGATGGGTTAAGGAAAGGATGAAGTAAATTTGAAAGTAATGAATATTTTTCATGTAAATAAACAATGTTTTATCTTAAAAGTTTTATATTATGGAAAAAATGAATACTTATTCTTAGTGTCCACTTTGTATTATACGGTTTTGTTATGTATGAGTTACGACTAACAATATATATGATCATTATAACCTACTTGTTAAATTAGTGGATATGAATAGTATTATATAATTTATGATATATATATATATATATCCTAATCAATTTAATTTATTTATAAATTATAAGTAAATACCCAATGATTTTTTAGTAAAGAAAATTTATTCTTTTAAAATATGTTTTCCAAAAATGATTATTATTGCTTTTGTGGGAAAAAATTTATAATTAATTTTAATAAAATCTAGAAAATTTATTTGAATAATGAATATAATTTTTTAAATAATTATATACATATTAGATTAGTTTGAAATTTTTTGATTTTTTAGAAAATACTAATTTTTTAGCGAATATTAAAAAATACAGTTTCTTTGTAAAAAAACATTTCTCTTCAAATAAATTAATTAATTTAAAAATTAAAATTATTTTTTGAATATTATTTAAATTAAAATATGAATTATTTATTTATATTTAATCAAATTAATTACATTTATTCAAATTTATATTTTATTTAATTATACATTTTTTATGGGTTTTGGAAATGGATTTTTCAGAGAACTGTTTAAAAGTGATAATGTTCATCCATTTTAATTACTATAAATAATCCCTAATGAGAAATTTTTTTAAATTTAATTTTTATATTATATATAAGTAAATATTATTAAATATTCATAAAATTTTTATTATTTGTTTTATATTTAATAAACAATCATATTTTTCTCAAAAAATACATTTCTTAAAAACTGGCTTTTTCGTTCAGTCTGCGCATTTTGTTTTAAATTAAAATTTTCCGCTTATATGAATTTAATTTGGTAAATTGGAATAAATATTTTAAATCATAATAATTTATGTTATGTATTAATTTAAACTTAATTTTTTATCATAATTAATAGTAAAAACTCTAAAAATTAATTATCACATTTAAGGTAAAAATGGATTTATCGGGGAGTTAAACTAAAAAGATAAATGTTAAAATGAAATAAACACATGTGTAAATATATTATATAGACATATTTTAACATTATAATTTATAATTTCTATTAATTATATATTTTGTATCCTTATTTCATCTGAAAAAACATGGTTATCGTTTTTTCTTTTAAAGAATTTTAATGGTGCCAATCACCTCACTTATAAAAGGACACCCCTATTAAATCATATTCAAACCTTTAAATCCATTTTTATCAAAAATTACCAACCAAAATATCCTTCATAAATACCTCATAATACCTATATACATTAATTTAATCCTAAATCCATCCTAGGAAGGATCTTCGTTCTTACATATAAAGGTTTCTTAAAGTAGAGGTATCATGCTGAACAATGTGTTTTAGTTTATTTAATCTTACAACTCATTAAAATATTTTACAATTATGATTATATAATAAAAATAATATATTTATAATTTTTATATTTTATTATGTTAATTTAAGAACCTAAATCTATATCCTTATCCATAAAATGGGATACAGAAACATCATTCCTGAGTAGGACAGACTAATGCCTCATGAACCAATGTCATTCATTTTCCATTATCGCATCTATTGTCTTATGGTAATGATGGATTTAAAATATATATATGATATTTTTAAAATATTTATACTTATATAATCATTATATCACATATTCCTTTTTAATTTTTGTTCCATTTGGGATATAATAACATCAAAAGTGTATATGGCGAACAACCACCTCTTGAAATGATGTGATTAAATTTTCAATCTTTACATGGAAGATAATAAGGATAAATTTATTGAATAAATATGATATAAATAAAATAATAATAATATTTATTTCATATTTATCATTATGAAAAGATAATATTTTAGTTTCCTTCTTAGATTATATATAAGTACATTTGATTTAATAATATGGTATTTATGATATTATTATCATTGTATAAAGATATAAAATTTATTGTCTTTTTCCATAATGGTGATTGAAAAATGGAAATGTTACTTATGTGTATGTACTTCTTACTTTCTTCATGATTGTATGAAAATTATTTTTTCATAAAAATAATTTATGATTGATTTTAAAAAATATAATTGATGCCTAAATTTGATAATTTTTTAAGAATTATTATTCTGGATATATTGAATAATGACCTATTTGGCCAATTATCTATCTACTAAATTAAATTTTCAAACATAAGAAAAATATTGTCAAAAAAACCGACACAGACTTAATTTATTATATAATTGTATATAACATTGTTATAAGTCATATAAAAGGAATAATAAACTTGAAATGGGTTATCAATAAGTAAATAATTAATGTAATTTTATTATTAATGATGATAAAGAATACACATGACAAGTCATATCCAATGTAAGGGTATTCACAAAAATCTTCTTTCATTGAGGTTTATTTTGATGTTATGCAACTATATTCTTTTACCACATTAATATACATCCCATTTTACAAGTTATATCTTTAATTTCACAATTATCATGACATTTAATGTCTTTTAATCTTATTATTTAATGGGGATTATGATTTAAGTGTTTCCCAACTGATAAGATACTTTTATTTTGAAAATAATTTTTAATGTTTTCCATCTAGATATTTCTCTTTCGCTTCCATGTTTTCAAAATTATTTAATGAAATTTCTTATATGTATATAAAATATTTATAAACTAATTTTTATTTTTAATTTATTTCAAATTTTTTCAAAATGATTCTTTTTACATGTTTTAGACTGAATTTTTTGGGAAACCACAAAAGAAATGTTTTATTTTTAACATATATGATGGCAAAACAAATTTCAACAACTATGAACATTATTTTATTTCTTGATTCCTTTAAAATATTTCATGTTTCCTTCATTAAAAATTCCTATTTAGATTTTTTTAATTATTTTGGTATTGAAAAGGGTGTTTTAAAATAAAATTTAATTTTGATATTTGAAAAGGTTATTTTATATTGGTAAAAAAGTGTTTTTATAAGGGTTTTATAAAAAAAGGTTCAAGAATAAATTATTAATTCATGATATAGTACTTTAGAATTATATTAAAATTGAGTGAGCCTCATATAGATTATATGAAGTGTTTATCTCAATTATAGATCACTGGTGAGAATGATATAGCTTATACGAATGTTTGAGCTCCATTATAGCTTATAAAAAACAGGTGAGCCTAATATAGAATATAGTAAGGGATAACCCCATGAAATCTCTCTAATGAATTAGGTAAATGATTATAATGGAAGTTATCCATACAGTTATTCTAATAAAATGTTTTCGAAATGGTTTTATGAATATGATCCTCTATGTTTACAAAAAAAGGTTTTTAATTTATTTTTATGAGTTTAAAGGGGTTTTCTTGAAAAAAAAAGTTTTTGTGTTTTTGATGTAAAAATATTTTATTTCTATTGTCAATGATATTTGAAGATAAAGGAAAAAATTACATGAGTTTTCATGTTTTTCATTGGAAAAACATACATATTTATTTTTATGCATGTTAATTATCTTTTTCTTCTCATCCAATGTTTTAAATTTTATTTCACATGGTTTCTTGATGGGTAAAAGAATCAAAGATGTCTAGTTGAAAGTTTTAAAGATTATTCATGAAAAGAAAACATGTTTTTTCATAAAATATTTATATTATGATAAAATGGATATTGGTCATATATTTCTGATTTCTATTATATGGTTTTTTATGTATATGTTATGGCCTAATATTAAAAAACAATAGAACTAAGAATATATTCATTGTGAAATAAATATAATTATGGGATAAAAATAATGATTTTGTTTAAATACAGGACCTTATAGATGGTATCAATGGTTAGTGCAGATAAAATTAGAGTTTTGGATAAGGAAAATAATTTCCCTTGAATTATTTTACCTTATAGTTATGTTAAAACTATATATAATTTTAATATTACCATGTTTATTTGTGTAAAATTTATCTATTTATAATGTTTTTCCAAAGGATAAATGGGTTAGTTTTATTGGGAAGGAACTACATGGAAAATACCCTTCCAATTTTGTATCTTGAGGTGGTTGTTGTTGGAAGGGACCCATTTTTTTGTGATGGATCAGTTGACACTAGTTATTAATGGTGGGGGTATCCATGCTAGATATTTACATGATCTAAACCAAATGAATATGTATATAGTGGATAATTTAATGAGGAAATGTCCCCCATAATTAAGAAGATCATCTAACCCGATGTTTGTCAAAGGATAGATCAATTCCCATGAGAATATATTTTTATTAATAGGATGTTTGGAACAAGAAATGGTAACCCTTTCCATTTATCATTTTAAAGTAAAAGATGATCAATGTTGGTCTTTGTTTAATAATAACAGACAGAAATATGATATTGATTCCATGGAATGGTATTCATTTTATAATATATTCCCTCAAAAATATTTCTCCAAGGTTTTTCATGTTATGATGTAGAAATTATTTCTATAATTGAATAAAAATGAAAAATATTTAGGGTTATCATATAAATAATACTTTATAAGATTGGTTAAGTTTGTGGCCATTTTTTAGGACACTGATGGTTAAAGTAATTGGTTTTGCTCACTATTGAAAACATTTTTAGAAATTTATCTTTCCATACAGAATATAAAAGTTATGAGGATGTTTTTTATTGTGATGAGAGAGTTTATTTGGCGTTTGTTGACACTTATGTCCCATCATATGACAAGAGTAATAAATCATTAAGGTGGATAGAAATAGACATACAACAAATTAAGAAGTCTGAAGTAAATCCCAAAACATGTTCAAAGTGATCTAAAAGAAATATTTGTGATTTTTTATGATCTATTGTGTTTTACATATGTGGTAAGTTTGGTCATAGCATTCTTGACTACCAAGAAATGTGTAATGAACTGAAAATTTTAAAATAAAATTCCCTTTAATATTGAATTAAATAAAATATTATGAATATAGAAAACAAATAAATTTCTATGGTTTTATTTATTCCTATTATATTTAAAATTATTTCAAGAATCGTGACCATTGATAAAATTACCATTGAAAATTGATCATATAATTAGTATAAATATTGGGTTATAGTAAATCCAATTGACACATAAAAAAAGAAGAAATTGCCTCCTCCAGTAGGATCATACCCTATGAATACCATTTATCATATCTCCTAAGGTAGTTAATTTCATTGGGCTTTGCGCTTGACCAATTCCAATTAAAAAAAACAAATAATTCATGAGTTAAACCATTTATTGGAGAAGTTCAAGATTATTGAGATCATGACCCAACGAATATACTCCAACCGCCGGGAAAATCTCACCATCATGCACCTAACCCTTATAAAGTTTTATTGAGTAATAAAGGGATATGTATCATGATAATAATAATTTTGATATGTATATTTCATTGAATAATGAATATAATTTCTTCTTAATATTATTTCTTTATAAATTATTTTTATTTTTATATGATAAAACACACATTGTATTTTTGTGTAGTATGTAACTTAAATTAAGACATTCCTTTTTGATGAATTCATGAATTTTAAATATAATTTTTATTTTAATTAAATATTAAATATAAATTACAATATAATTTCTATTAATTCAAATACAATTGTTATTAGTGTTCGAAAACTATTATGGCTGAAAAAATCCGCATTTTGCAATAAATGTCAATTATTGTTTTTAATGTGAATATTCACATATTTAGATAATTATTTTTATAGAATTAATATTATGTTTCAAATCATCATGTCAAAATTATTAAAAAATTTATTTTTATAATTTTTTGAGACAATCTAATTTATCAGAAACAATTAAATACGGTATAAAATATGATAGGTACAAAGAAATCATAAAATCCCAAAATTGATGTAATAAATTATATAAAATGTATCCATGACCAAATTATTGTTTCCCCTTTAAAAATTTATTTTTGAGGATATTTGATTAATTTTATAATTCCTTTTTCAATCCTTTAAATCCAATATTATATTTTAATATTTTAAAAACAATTATTTAAAACCATAACTCACTTACACATCACCAAGAGTAATATTTTATTAAGTTAGTACCTTTTATTTATTAATAAATGAATAAAACAATTCTATGGTGTAAACTGTGTTAAAAACCATGAGATATTTTCTAGTTTTGATTACTTTATTATAATGAGTCAAAAACCTAGGTTTTTTAAATAATAAATAACTATGGTATATCTTTCAAAATAAACTCACCCAATCCCCAATTCCACTACACTAAAAAACCTTATATTGTTCTCTTTATCTGAAATCCCCTCTCTAATGTACTTATGAGATTCCCCAAAGTTCTAAAGAAGCACCTCCCAAGCTTTTGGAATCACCCTCTCAAGGTGAGGTATTTCCCTATATTATTTTCCACTCAAGCACCATATTTTTTAATTAGCCTTTTGAATCTAATTTGGTTTTCTTGTAATGAATTTATAAAAATATCTCCACTATAAAATTTATTTCTTAAAAATGGGCGATCATTTATCCCCTCTCATTATATAATTTAACTAAGTCGTTACTATGTTGAAACTTAGTAAGGGATCCTTGATTTATCATCTTTATTCAAGAACCTTATTTATATAATGCAATTTTTAATCCAATGAATATTTATGGGATATGATTTTACACATCCCTATTACTTACAAAATTATTTCTAAGTGATTAGTGACCCCATTCACTCTCATCAATCCCTTCCATGATTCATTATGTGACCCCTTATACTACTAAAATTATACTGCTATTTTCCCATTACATGTTTTTATGAAAGAACCCTCCTTGTCTTATGACTATTAATTATGAAATTTTAATATTGTATTATGTTATGAAATTTCCCTCATACTTTACTTTTTTAATTCCATGTAATTATAGACCCATTTTTCTCTTATTGATCCATTTTTTGAATCCTCATATACTACTGGTACATAACCAAAATGGCTCTACAATTTTACATTCTGAACATTTTTTAGGTGTATAACAACACTCATTTCCACTAAATAGTACTCAAATAGTTGTAAATATACTTAATTTATTGAGGAAATCCATTTATTTAACCCAAAATCCATAATCATGGGATTAAATGTTGTAAGAACCCATTTCTTCTTTGAAGTATGGATGTCTTATTTTCCATAAATTCTCAATTTAATTGCATAAATATGGCCTAATGCGAATTCCCCTAGGGGTAAAGGAAGTTTTGGGGCGTATGAGACTCATCTAGAGCCTAGAACCTAATTTTTGGGTGTTTTTTACATGGCACACGATTAGTACAAACCGTGCGAGGCAGGCCACACAATTTGAATAAATTGTGAAAGGATGGATAGAACGGGTGTACATGTTTCATGGTTTAATGAAATTGTGTGAGAGGAGATAGACAGTCGTGTGATAGTTCTGCAGTTTTCAGTAGATTTTGATAGAGGTTTTAAGCACGGCATTTCATGGTTTATAAATTGTGCGGGATAACTGTGTGGGAGCCCCTTGTCCTATTAGAAACCATGCATGATTTTTTCATTGTTTGACAAACTATGTGGGTAAACTATTTTTGTAAACTATGTCGATAAACTATGTGGGTAAACCATGTGTACCTATAATTTTAAAAAAATTAATAATTTTTAATTAAATTAAAATTATTTTTAAAAATAAGGATAGGTTCTTTTAACCTCTCTCGTATCAAATCCCCTATGGAAAGCTCTTTCCCTCTTACTATTCTCTAAATTCAGATCTACTCTCTATCTAGACTCTAACTCAAATGCGGTTCAAATCCTTGGATCTAAAATGGTAAGACCTTAATCCATTTTTAGTCTTTCCCAATTCTTCTGGGAATTGGATGTCCTATTTGTATTTAAGTTCATATGCCTTAATATTTTATTCTTCATATATTCTTCAAATTTCTTCCAAACTAGGATGAATCAGAGCTTGATACTGGAAGAGGTATCAAGCATGAACCTAAGGAAAGAGGTTATAATCTTTTCATTGAAATTCAGACAGTTTATATGGATTGGTATGTCACGTACCCATTTTTCAGGTGGTTTATTAATTGAAATAGAACCCTTTTATTTCTTATCATGATTTATGAAATTGAATAGAATTTTTTACCATGTAATAGGTTGTATACCTTAAATAAAGACCACACTATGGGTGAGTTTCCTTGAATTCTATTTTATGGATTTTGGCCTTTGATGCCTATGAGGCATGCCTTTTTCCCCATGTCATGGGATGTTAAAAAATGTGAATTATTTTATCAATTAAATTTAAATTTTGTTATATTGTGATTAAATTTAATTAAGGGTATGGGATGGATGATTTCCACTTGACCCATGTTTGAATTTATTGTTTAAATCATGTCTTCCTTACCTAAGTTAGTATATTGAGGCTATGAATTTAATTGATGTAATTGGATTTAATTTCCAAAATTATGGATTCTCCCATTTTAGTTATATTATAATTAATATGTGTGATAGCTTTATAGGATTACTAGGATGGATTTATTGAAAATGGCCATGTTATTATTTCAATGCCCATTGAAATACTAGACCATGTGAGTTCTGTTGAGACCATGTTATTTAATGAATTGATTAGGCATAGGAATATTGTGATCATGATATTCCCACGTGAGTAATTGAATGTCTAAGAACTTTGAGGTTGGCCAAGGATTGATACGCCTTTTGAGGTGAGCCTATTAGATGATGCTCTTGGTTTTGACCTCGGTGTGTTAAATGAAATGTTAAATGGAATTGTTTTTATTAAATGATAAATAGAAATGTGTGACATGTGGATTAAGATTATAATTCCATGTATGGACTCATATAACTATTGATCTTTATATCTGGGGTGATACATGTATCCACCATATATTTCCATGGATGGACTCCATAGTTAATTGGATTATGCCATGGGTGATACATGGATCCATTAAGGGATGCCATTGATGGACTCAATGAGGATAGACTTATATATCAGTGATACATGGATCCAAGTGAGAAATTCCATGGAAAACTCAAGGGGGTTTGATTATATTTCATGGTTGATACTTGGGGCTTCTTTATAAGACTTCCAAGGACAGACTCATATAACATGGACTTATACCTCACTTATAGTGATACTGAGTTTCAGAGAGGTTCGCCAGGGATGGGCTTGTAGGGTATTGGTTTATATTTCACTTAGAGTGATACATGAATTCCAATTTAGTAATTTAAATGATGGGCTTAGGTTATGAAATAAACTATAAATGGAATGACTTATGACGTGTCTTTCAAGACAAATCACATGCTTGGATTCGGTCTTCACTTGTACTTGTCTAGATGGTTGTATGAGGCACCAGTTGTGCTACCAGTTACATGGGGGATGTTTGGTTAGATCTGAATCTTGAGACTTATAAATTCAATATAATTTAATCACTGAAGGAATTGTAGGTTAACTGAAAACCAGTGCATGTAGGATGACTAATTTTGAGTCCTTCCTTTCTTACTTCTTTTCTGATTGCACTCTGCCTTAGATATAGATATTCAATAACTCATTAGAAGAGACCTTAGGTTATTTTCAACTATGATTTAGTTTGACAACCTGTTTGGGTCATGTTTTTAGAAACAAATAGATTATATTATTACAATAGTCAAGAAGGGAAATCTCCCTAACACAGGTACTTGATATGCTACTTTGGTGTAGGCGATCGTGTGACTAAGATGAGGTTTATGATGCTACTTGGAGTCTTTTTTCCTTTTTTAATTTTATTATTTGGATTGTACATCTTCCTTGTATTAATTTTTTTGTTGTTTTATTAGTAACATGTGATATATACCATCATCTTTTATATGATATGATTTATGGATTGATTATACTATCAGTCTTTTGTTTTTTACTCCTATTGTAGGTTTATTGCTTTTGTTATTGGTATATGTTACTGATATTCCACTGTGTTTCACTCTACTAATGAGGGTATAGTCTCCCCATAGACTCACTCAACCCTCACTGCTAGTTGGTAGCCTTTGGAAATTGGGGATATACATTTGAGACCATGTGAACGCACTGGGATCGGGGCATCATTCAAGGGAATCCAGGTCTGTGATGTTACAAATTGGAATCAAAGGAATGGTATTTTCTTGTTTTCATTACTAATTGGAGATAATAGAAAGTGATAGGAAGAAATAGGTATTTTTTAATGAGTTTTGATGAGTGGTATCTAACCCATGTATAGAAAAAAATCCAAATTTCCTCCAATTGAATTATTTTTATTTTTTGGATTTTGGATATTACAGTTGAATTTATTCCACTGTCGGGTGATTCACTTGATTTATGTAATTATTTTTTATATTATTTGGGGTTATATTGTGTTTAAACCCAATTAGATGAGGGTATTCTATCTCATACATCATATAGTCACCTGTTAGAAATAAAATTCCATGCATTTTTTCCATTCCATTTAGAGAGAATTACTTTTCTTGTTGTTGAGATAGATGTCGTGATAGATATGACTGCTATTGTGATAGGTATATTTGGTGTGAGTTATGGTATGGATTGGATGGATACCAATATTGGTAAATTGACTTGTATGAGCCCTCTTGGATAGAAATTCTGTGGATCAAGGATCACCCTTAAAGTGAAATGAGTTCTGAGGTGCCATTATTGGACATCAATCTTTGATTCTTTGGGATTATGGGCCCCCAAGGATTGAAATTCTCCATAACATTAGTTTTTCCTTCTAAAAGTTAAATGATGAACATGATGTGAGTATAAATTATGAATTTTAATGTGAACTCAGTTTAAAATTAAATCAATATGAAAACAAGTGGAACTAGAATTACTTACGATAGAGAACTCGACCAGCCCAGCTTTAGTAGTGGGATCTTAGTAGTGTATATTAATTATTTGACAACCTTAGCTAACCAATGGGGTAGGAAAATGGGTAAGTTATTATAGAGGAAGGTTTTTACGTATCATATTTTGATATCTTCACTTTTGAGTAGTAAACCTTGATAATGATCATTCACTGAGGTGTGTGTTTGGAAATGTAGAGTCATGCCACCATTATGACCTCAGGTTGTATGCCCGGAGGGTGGTGATGATCATACCTTGGAGGTGGTAGGTTATGGGATATAATTGGATCCTCTAGTAATGATATATATGGAACCATTTGTTATACCAGACACAGGTGTTGAGGTAGTGTTCTGTGAAGGATTTATGTGGTTCATGTAGACTGTTTGGGGAGCACTGCATCCTACCCTGACTATGACATAGTTTACATGATATTTTCAGTAGAATCATCCACCCACATTTTTTGGGTATGGAAAACCTGAAGATGTGAATTCATGGGTAGGGGTCGGGATTTTTATCTTCAACCACTTATAGATGTCTCCTGATAGGAGGGTAAATCATTCTACGTACATGTTGTGTGATTCCACCAAGAGATGGTGGGAGGTTATCACTCGGAGTGATCGTCACTGGGGGATGTCCTAGATGAAGTTTTATATGGAATTCTAGTATTAATTAAATACTAACACTTTGAGTAATGATCGAGCCTATGATTTTTTACATCTAGATCATGGAGCGCTATCAGTTATGTAGTACTCGGTCATTTCACTGATCTCCAATGTCTCAAACCTATTCTAATGGGTGATGAGTTATAAAAAGTTTTGAGATTCAAGGACGATATTATATATTACATTTTATCATAAGTAAATGTATTCTAGATGAATACTATATCTAGGATAGTGAACTATGACCTAATCATAGAGCGTAACCTAAGGGAATATGGTGGTGTGATCCAGGGTGGTTCGGAACCTAGGTGTGGTACTACATTGACCAGTAGTAGGAAGAATCAACTAAAGATTACATAAAGTGATATTAACAATCAAAACATCTCTTCAGTTATCCAGGTGAGGTTATACCAGTGTGTTAGGCTGGGACATACAAGGCCATAGTGTACGATGGACCCAGTCTAGTGCTGATCTTGTGGCAAGATGCGTCATCTGCAATGATTCTGTTGAACATTTCCAATAGAATCCATTGATAGGGGTTTTCATCGACTCCATGTTTAGGGGTAGGGTTTGAACCTTCTCAAGAGGTAGGGAGATGGCGTACAGTAGGCCGTTCAGGCCGAGGTGTTTGTTTGGTATCCAAACCCTGGGTTTACAGCGAAAGCAGGGTGGATCTGCTAATGGTAGACAAAAAGTGTTACAGGGTCCCAGTACAAGCTAGACATATGCAGTGAAACAAAACCATCAGGAGAAGGATCCTAGAACTTCTATTGTAAGATGTATTATTCTATTAGCCTCTGTTTTAGATTATATGATTTTCTATATAAGGTCATCACATAGATTTATATTTGTATCTACAGTATAAATCCTTGGGTTTGTTATATGGTCTTTTGATGGTATTGTGATTCTAGACACTCTGTTAGGGATCATAACGGAATGTTTCCATCAATTTAAGGAGTTCCCCTTTAATATTAGTGGGTGACACTTCTAATGGGACCTCTACATCCTTGAGATGATAGGATTTTATATTATTCTTAGGATGGACTAGTTGGTCAGCTTTTGTTCCTTTTTTTATTTCTACCACTATAGGGTGAGTTTCACAGCATCATAGGGTGAAGATTTTTTTTAAAAAGGTGAATGGGATGTTTGTGTGAGCTAAGATGGACCTGAGCATCATGGCTTGGGTAGGATGATAGGACATATTTCTAGTATATATATTGATTATTAGGGAACATGTCATATTTATTTCCCTCTAGTAGTTGATCATTCCAGGGATGTCTTCCTGAAGAACATTTCAAGATTACCTCTGATGAGAGAGGTAGAATTCTCTATCTATCTAGTTCCATGAGATACATTGGTATCAATTCCTCCTTATAGGATGTATACTACTGAGTTACAAGAGATCAAGAAATAGCTAGAGGATTTAGAGGCAAAGGGTTTCATATTAACTAGTACTTTACTGTGGGGTTTACCTATCCTTTTTACGATAAAGGCAGATTGTAACCTCAGGATATGCATGGATTACTAAAAATTGAACCATTTGATGGTTAAGATCTAATATACTCTTCCCCATATCGATGATATCTTGGAATGGGTCTAAGGAGGTCAGTCTTCTCAATGGATTATTTGAGATATAGTTACTATTAGGTGTGTGTTAGACCATTATACATACCTCACATAGCCTTTCAGAGAAGGTATGGTCTATATGAGTATTTGGTAAAGTCATCTGGTCTCACAAATGTGACATTGGTCTTCATGGAACTGATAAACCGAGTGTTACATCCTTATCTTGACTCATTTATTATGGTTTTTGTGGATGATAACTTGGGGTATTCTCATAATCGACCCGACCATGTGAAACATCTTGAGATAATTTTGAATACACTAAGAGAGCATCATTTATATGACAAACTCACAAAGTTCTAGTTTTGGAGGGTTGAGATTCACTTCTTTTGTCACATCATCTTAGAGATAGTAGTATCAATGGACCAAAAGGAGAGATTAGTAGTTTCCTTGGAGAAACCCATGAATACATTTGATATTCAAAGTTTCTTAGGGTTGGATAGATACTATAGGTGATTCATATATTACTTCTCACAATTAGTAGTTCCATTGATGAACTTCTCTAAGAAGGGTGTGAAGTATGTTTGGATAGATTCATGTGAGACATCCTTTCAAGAGATAAAAGGGAGATTGAATTTAGGGATGATACTGATTTTTCCAAAGCCATGTAGGAGTTACACTATATACTATGACGCATTAGGTATTGGGATAGACATAATTCTTATGTAGGGGGGATGAGCCTTTATGTATGGGTATCAGTATTTGAGGGCACATAAGAGGAATTACCCAATGTGAAATCTTGAGTTAGCTTTGGTTGTTCACACATTTCACTATTAGAGAAATTACATACTAGGAGATCATTGTGTGGTTTTCTCAAACAACAAGTGCCTCAAGTACATATTTACATTGCATGATATGAATCTGAGGAAGATAAGGTTGTTGGAATACCTTTAGTACTTCAAATTCGAGTTATCCTACATACCTAGTAAAAGAAATACGGTTGCCAGTGCACTGATTAGGTGGACTCAGATATTGGAAATGCAGTAGGTGAGTAGAGAGTGGTAGATTATGGTGCTATTCTCTAATATGAACTTGGAGGTGAATTAATATTAGGGGAATACATGACTTTATTATTTATATGTTAACTCTACACATCTATAGAGAGTAAAGATGATTAATATATCATATTTGAAATTCCTAGTTCTATGGGATAGTTTTTCAGGTGAGGACCTCCTCCTGGTTGGATTGTAGTTGAGGATGAAGTTTTGCGATTACATGGTTATTTATGGGTTTCAGTATACATGCCAGAGGAGTTTATGTAGGACTTTTATGCCTCTATATGAGAATTTCATCCTAGTTTCACAAAGATTTATCAGGATTTACATCATTATTATTGGTGGATGGGTATGAAAAGATATGTATTTGGGTTTGTTATGAGATGTTCCACATGTCAGTAGGTGAAGAAGGAACACTAGAGACCATATGAACTCTTACAATAGTTACCCATTCTTGAGTGGAAATGGAATGATGTCGTGATGGATTTTTTGAATTTTTTACTAAGGTTTCCTTGAGGTAATAATGTTGTATGGTTTTTTTGATAGTCTCATAAAGGTTTAACATTTCATATTGATCAAGGAACCCTTCAGTGTGGATGAGTTTGGGAGGCTTCACATATGTGAGATAGTATGGCTACATGTGGTCTCACATTCTATCATTTCAAATGTTGATACCTGGTTTACTTCTCGATTCTTGATAGGAATATAAATGGATTTGGGTACTAAGGTGCTTATGAGAACAACATACCACCCCCAGATAGATATCCAATAAAATCACATGATTCAGGTTTTTCAGGACATGATACAAGAAAGAATCCTAGATTTTGGGGGCTCTTGGGAGAGGCATATACCCTTGGTTGAGTTTTCCTACAACAATATATTTTAGGATACTATTCAAATTGATCTATATGAGGAATTGTACGGTATGACATACTTATCATCCCTATGTTGGTTGGAAGTAAGAGAGGTTTCTATGTTGGGACCTCATCTTTTCTAGTATACCATAGAACATGTATAGTTGATTCGGAAGAATATGGATAATGCACAGTCTTGTCAGAAATCATACACTAATCGTTGAAGACAACCTTTAGATTTTGAGGTCATGGAATGGGTTTTACTAAATTTTTCACTGAGTTTGGTACACAAGAGGATCAAGATATAGTGTAATCTTTTTTCAATATACATTAGGTTGTTTGAGATTATGGAGAGAGTAAATTTGGTAGCCTATCAATTGAAATTACCTCATTGGTATTAGTCTAAGCATGACTTCTTCCATTTTTATCTGCTATGACATTACTATACATACATGTCTCATGCATTTTAACTTGAGGAGGTTGAGTTACAAGTAGATGTGTCCTTTGAGGAGCATCCTATAATAATTTTGGATCATAGCATGAAGGTTCTCTAATGATGGTCCATTAATTTAGTGCATTTGTTATGATAGCACAGCTTGGTACAGGATGAGACCTGGGAGAGGGAAGCCCATGTACGATTGTTATAGACAGAGTTGTTCTCAGATATTGCTTCACATCCCTTAGAAGGGAAATTCCAGGATAAATTACTTTAAGGGGAGAAGTTTGTAAGAACCTAATTCTTCATTGAGTGCTGGATCTTTTGTTTTATATCAATTCTTAGTTTAATTACTTAAATATTTCTTAATATAAATTCATGTTGGGGTCACGGAGGTTTCGAGGGTGTCTAGGGATTGTTCGGATCCCAAAACCAAATTTTTGGGTGTTTTTTTATTAGAAAATGGTTAGTAAAAACTGTGTGGGGAAGGCCGCATGGTTTTAATAAACAATGCGAGTTTAGAACGAAGGGGTGTACCCGCCACATAGTTTTATAAAACTTTGCGAGATGATCTGCATGTCCATGTTACAGTTCTGTAGTTTTCATCAGATTTTGACAGAGGGTTTAGGAATTATTTTCACAAAGTTTATAAACCATGTGGGATACCTGTATAGGAACCCCTTGTCCTAAAAAGGACCTTTCATAGTTTCCAAATGATTTAACAAATCATGTGGGTAAACTATGTGACCCTATAATTTTAAGAATTTTAATAAATTTAATAATGTTTAATTAAAAAAATTCTTTTTAAACCTAAGTATAGGTTATTTTCACCCCTCACACAACATCTCCCATTTATAAATATCTCCCCCTATAAAAATTATCTAAATTTATATCAAATCTCTATCTAGATTCTGATTCAAATGCATTTCATCTACTTGGATCTGCAACAGTAAGGCATTAATTCCTTTTCAGTATTTCTCATTTCTTATGAGGATATGTTGTGCTATTTGGAATTTGGATCCTATACCCTGATTTAATTTTCATCATCCATTTTTCATATTCATTCCAAAATATGATGAATTAGATCTTGACACTGGAAGAGCTATCAAGAATGAACATAAGTTTGGTGTTCATGTGCTTTTCATTGAAATCCAGATCATTTATATGTGTCGATGTGTCATGCGCCCATTTTTTGGGCGGCACATTAATTGAAATAGAATCATATTATTACTTATCATGATTTAGGTAATTGAATGGTATTTGTTTATTCTTGTTATAGGTTTTATATCTTAAATAAGGAGCACCCCATGGGTGAGTTTCCTTGAATTCCCTTTTATGGATTTCGTCCTTGGATACCTATGAGGCAAGACTTCTTCCCCATTTCATGGGTTGTTAAAAAAATGTGAATTGTTCAATGAATTAAATTGAAATGTTATTATATTTTAATTAAATTTAATTAAGGGTATGGGAAGGATGATTTCCCCTTAGCCAATGTATGCCTTTACTGTTTGAAGCATGTCTGCCTTTCCCATGTGAGTAAGTATAGGATAGGAATTGAATTGATGCAATTGGAATTAATTTCCTTAATTATGGATTCTTCTGTGTGAGTTATATTATTATTAATCCATGTAATATCTTGATAGGCATCTTAGGCCTGTTATATTGAAAATGGACATGTGATAATTTTAATGGTCCTTAAAATACTAACCCATGTGAGTTATGTTGAGATAATTCTATATAATGAATTTATTAGTCATGGTAATATCATTATCATGGTACTATTATGTGATTAATTGAATGTCCAAGCCATTTGAGTATTCCAAATCTTGATACACCTTTTGAGGTGATCCTATTAAAGGATTCTATAGGTTTTGACATTGGCATGTTAAATGAAATGTTAAGTGGAATTGTTTTGGTTAAATGATAAATTTCCTAGAGTAACACATAGATTCATCTTAGAATTCCATGGATGGACTCATGTGACTATTTATCTTCATACATGGGCTGATACATGGATCCACCTTAAGATTTTAGGGATAGACTCTATAGTTAATGTGATTACACCATGTATGATACATGGATCCATTAAGGGATGTCATGGATGGACTCATTATGGTTGGAATTATATGAAGAGTGATACACGGGTCCAATGAGTGATGACAAGGATGGAATCAAGGTAAATTTTATTATATTTCATGGGTGATACTTGGGGATTTTTTATAGGACTGCCAAGGACTGACTCAAATGATGTGGACTTATACATCACCTAAATCAATACTGGGTCCCTGATAGGTTCACTAGGGACAAGATTATAGGGTGTTGGTTGTTATTTTACCTAGAGTGATACTTGAATTCCAAAAAATTAATTTAAAGGATGGACTCAGGTTCTAAACTGAATTATAAGTGGAATGACTTATGTCGTGTCTGATAAGCCAAAGAACAAGCTTTGATTCAGTCATCACTTGTACTTGTTTAGATGGACTTCTGAGGAATCTATTGGGCTACTAGTAACACGGTGGATATTGAGTTTGATATTAATATTGAGACTTATAAATTCAATTTAATTGAATCATTGAATGAAATGGATGTTTAATGAAAAATAGTGCATGTGGGATGTCTACTTTTGAATTCTTTTTTGCTTAATGCTTTTCTAATTGCGCATTCCCTACTATATATATTCACTGACTAATTGGAATAGACCTTGAGTGGTTTCTTACTCAGATTTAGTCTCACACCCAATTTGGGTCATGTTTTTTAACCCAAACACATTATATGACAGTAGGATTCAAGAAGGTAAAGAGTCCAAACACAGGTACTTGATATGCTGCTTTGGAGTAGGAGAGAATGTGACTAAGGTGAGGCTTGCGATTCTACTAGTATTATTTTTTCCTTTTTAAATTTTGTTATATGTATTTTACATCTACCTTTTATTACTATTTTTGATGTTTTTTAGAAACATGTGACATATGTCATAATCTTGTATATGATAGGTTTTTTAGATGGATTATACTATTAGTATTTCATTGTTTACCTATATTGTATGGTTGATTGATTACTCTATTGGTATTTGTTATTGATATTTTGTTGTTCTATACTATTCTAATGAGGGAATAGTCTCCCCATGGACTCATCTAGTCCCTCGTTGTTAGTCGGTAGCCTATGGATTTTAGGAAGATGTGCTTGAGTCCTTGTGACCCATCGGGCTCAGGGATCCTTTCAATGGAATTCGATATCAGGATGTTACAAATGTGATGAATATTTTATTATGTTTTATGATCTATTTGGAACACTTATGCATATACATGATATGATTATTATCACTGTGCTTGTATAGCGCTCTAGTGCATTGGGTAATTTTTTAATCTCATGAGATGTCGTTTATGCTACATAGGAGGTTTTCCTAAGCACATTATGTTATGATGCCATGGTGGTCAACCTTGAATTTTGATTATGATGTCATATTTAGTTTTGTTTCCACATTCCTGTGTCGCCTTTAAGGTATCATGGTACATCATACCTCATTGTTAATGTTTATGATTCACACCCCATTTATGTTCCATTGAAATTTTTATTATCTAATATTTAATATGTTATTTATGTTATGATTTGTTTATTGACTTACCAAAAATTATAGCTCACCCCTTTCTTATGTATTTCCCTAGGTTTTCCCATATAGTATTAATTATTATGGAATGTTTTGATGGTGTTAAATAATTTTTCAATAATTCTGATGTAATCCATGTTTTTGGGGTTTATTTAATGTAACTACTTACCAAAATACACTAAGATTAATATTAATGTGTAATAAATCATTAATTGAAGTGAAATAAATAAATAGAATTTTCATTATAGTTAACCATTCTTTACACACATAGTTATTACATCAGTTTAGATAAATATTTAACATATTACAAAGATACATACCAGGGGACCATAATAGTTTAGTGTCTTTGGAAACATGGAACACATTATCTTTTAACTTGGTGAAAGATATCCAAAGTCTCCCATAAATATCTCCCCCTTTAGTAACCTTTCATAAAAATATTCTTCATAACAAGGGGAAAGGAAATATAAGAAAGGGTTAGTTCATATCATCTTTAACGGTAAATAAAGTATATAAACAAGAATAACATAAGTATATGGGTATTAGAACACAACATAACATTGGAAAATATTACCCTGCATATCAAAGAACATAAACATGAATCATTTAATAAACATTGGTAGTTCATAATACATAAATAATTTGATAATAAATATCATACGACATGAAAAAATAATATATGAGTAAGACGTGGAATTGTGTAAGACACATAAACATAAAAAAATATTTTCATAGTTGTCAATGTATACTTTCAATGTCATATTAGTTGAATGGGTTCACTCCCCAAACCATATTTGTATAAACAATTTACTCCCAAGACCATCATAATGGAAAAAATACTTTACTTGACCAAGTACACTCCCTATTTTAGCCATGTATTACTGAACTAAGTTTACTTCCCATTCCATCCATGAATTACTGAATCGAGTTCACTCCTAATTTTGTCTCTGTCTATATCATGACATATAAATATTTACCCAATAAATTAGAGAGAGATATAGGTCCCACCCATAACATAGTTAAATCAAATATATGTGTCCAAAAATATAGTAAAACATTCATCATATCAGGACCCATAAAAAGAGATGGGCTTCATAAACATCATATAATGACCCATGAAATGAAATGGGTATCATAAATATTTCATTATATCATAAACTATAGAAAAGTTACAGGTTTAATAATTATTTCTTCAAAACATAACTTGTAAAAATATATAGGTTTCAAAAGGGTTTTATCATGGTATAGCTTGTGAAAAAAATGAGTTTCATAAACAACATGTCATCTTAAACATATATCATTCAATGAAATGGTAAGAATGGTGGCCTTGGATAAAATCCTTAATTAAGAATACACTATATCAAAGGATTTTATCTAATATGGAGTGGGATTTTAAATTATCACATGGATCATTTTTTAAGGTAAATAACCTTTTTTGAAATTTAATTTTTAAAACATAAAACATTTTCAAAATAATTTCCTTTGAAAATATCTTTGAAAACATATAAATTAATATTTTAAAAATACACATTAAAACGTAAACCATTTTTAAAATAATTTTACTCAAAAAGGATATTAAAAGATCATTTAAGAACATTTTCTGAAAACATTTTTATAAAACATAGTTTTTGAATAAACATTTTTCTGACCAAAGAGAGAGATAAAGTAATATTTTCATAAAAATATTTTCTTACTCCTATTAGGTAACAAATATTTTAAAACATCGTATCAATACATGAATATATCATTAATAACTATAGTATACAAAAATTCATGAAATATCTTCAAAGATGGATCATAATATTTTATCAATGGAAGCATACTTTTAAACAATCCTAAAAAACAATGATATTGTAGTAATTAACTCTTACCACTTTGGAAACATTGAATCATAATCCCTATGAGATAATATCATTGAATTAAGGATAAAATATCATTAAGATAATTACATTAATGTTATAGCATGTCCAAGTATAGTATATTGAAAAATTAAAGGAATATAGGTGCATAATATAACAAGTTCCTAAAACATAGTAAATTGAAACATAATTATATTACAAATTTATTAAATTTTGAACCACAAACCCCATGGAAGAGAGATCATAAAATTGATATGTAAATAAAAATATAATGATAATAAGTATATCATACATTCATGGGAAATATATACACTTCACAAAATAAATGAGTGCTGAATATTGAATATGTCTTGCATAAATAAATGTGAGACTTGAAATCCACTTAATACTTGAGTAGCTTTAGAATCCTGGGATCCTTGAAAGAATTAAATCAATTTAAATGTTTAATATACTGAAATAAATTAATCTCATTATATAACATTTCATTGGTAAATATATACACCACACAATAAAAATAATTGGTGAATATATCATATATCTCGAAGAAATAAAAGTGAGGTGATAAAAACCTTACCTTAAGTATTGAATTTCTTAGTATATTCTCAAGAATCTTGTATAATAAATATAAGTTAATTAAAAATCTGAAAAAGAAACATATTATTATATATAATACCATATATAATTTTATTATGAATTTTTATTACATTTTTATTAATAATTTCATGTTAATGTTACATTTTGGGTAATAACTACTTTGTTTTTTGTATATGTCTTGACTTTTTATTATTGATCATCCTATATATATCATGATTTACTTATTTAAATAATTTAAAAAATAACATAAATATAATATATATTAATTATATAAGTATTTTTCACAACCTGTCCTCGGGGCCCATGTCGTGACTACCCCAAGCCCGCCTTCCATATGCCAGGGGCTGGCGACTAGCACCAAAGGCGTAAATCCCGAAAAAAAGGGGAAAGCATTGCCTTTATAAAGTAAATAAACACCATAGAGTAAGACAGAAGAAGTAAACACTAAGTAAATTGAGTACAATAGTAAGTGTGGAAAAGTAAGTGGGCCAGAATACAAACCCAAACTAAAAGTAAATTACAACTGGAAAGGAAGTACAACAACTGAAAAGTAAAGCAGCAACGCCGAGCCGTCCACTGGAAATCCCACCTGAAGGGTGGGTACAGATAGCCTCCTCAGCTCCTCGGGTCCTACCTTCCACCCTTGTACGTCCCGCCCAGTGGTCCACCTTCAGGTACCAACTCGTCGTAATTTCCTCCTCCGGGAACTGTCCAGCTCTACAAGCCTCAACCTCGATCAGCGGTGTCTGTCGTCTGCATCCAACACAATGTAGAGCGGGCATAGACTGTGCAGGGGTGAGTATACACTACTCAGTAGGGACCTCGAGACCCCTGAAGGTCTCCCAGAATCCACAAAGGATAATCCACAAAGGAAAGATACAATCACGAAGTAACATCCAACACTACTTAGGTATATGCCAATACATATACCTAAGTCATCAATTCCAGTTCGTCTCCAACATCCGAGCCCGAGTTCAATCACATCCACACAGGATAGTACAACCCAATCCACATATGAAATCAAGGAAATCATATCGAAGATAATGATTGAAAGTCAAGACTCAGCTCACACAGGTATAAATCATTTGTAAAGAAAAGGAGATGATCAGATGTAGTTACTGATTCATTGAGCTGGGACCCACATAGGATACTAGACCAGCTAAGCTGTCGTCCCATGTAGTTTACTACAACAGAGGTCAAAACTGTCGGACCCACGTAGGATACAAGTACTGTATTTGTCACCGCTAAACCCATGGAGGATTCCAGTACGGTTGTCTTCGTCGTTGAACCCATGGAGGATTCCAGTACGGTTGTCGTCATCGTCGAACCCACGGAGGATTCTAGTACAGTTGTCGTTGTCGTCGAACCCACGGAGGATTCCAGTAAGATTTTCGTCATCATCGAACCCACGGAGGATTCCAGTACGATTGTCGTTGTCGTCGAACCCACGGATTATTCTAGTACGATTGTCGTCGTCATCGAACCCACAAAGGATTCCTGTACAATAGTCTTCACCGTCGAACCCACGAAGGATTCCAGTACGGTTGTCATCGTCGTAGAACCCACGGAGGTACGAAAGTCTTTACCGTCGAACCCATAGCTGCTGGGGAACTCCTCCTCTAATGAGTACAGTGGGCCTACCGCTACAACCAAGCGCTTCCCACTAACCTTGGACTGTTTTAGTACTCCACCTGTCGAGTACTGTGGGCCTGCTGGTACAACTAAGCGCTTCCCACCATGGGTCTGCCGCTACAACCAAGCACTCCCCCTTATAGCCTACAGAGGTACTCCTTCTGTTGAGTACTGCGGGTCTGCTGCTACAACCAAGTGCTCCTCTTCCGTGGTTTATCCACTAAAACCAAGCGCTCCCCACTGGGCTATCGAAACACTCTGAGTCGATCGATCAGTAGTCGTCAAGTCTCAGCCAGCTCTAGGGTTTCCGCACACAGCACGCTCGTTCCGGGAGGGTCTGCTCAACAAGCCAAGAGGTCGATACATCAACTATCATGTAGACTAGAGTTGATGTATCTCAAAGTTCCATCATGTCAATATGAACACAACATGATAGACAGCGCATCAATCGGACGCCCGGTCTGAGAGTTATTGGTTTTTTCATCCTAGGGGCCTTGTTGGTTGTTAAGCTAAAACCAACCCGACCGTACTCGAGCTGCGTCCAAACCTTGACCAGAGTAATCCAAAAGGTCTGTCTCACTAAGAGGAAACCAACATAGTTTATGGCACGTCAATCGAACATCCGGAGTTCAAGTTATATGTGTTTCCGCTCCGAGGGCCTGGTTGGTTTCGTGTTCGAACCAACCTGGGAATACCTAAAGTTCTCTGAAACCTTGAGTGCAATATGCCTAAATGACCCTCTCGATCCGAGGATTCCAACTCAACTGACGGTGCATCAATTAGAGGTCTGAAGCCCAAGATATTGTCAAATGACCGAAAACAGTCCGAAATGGGGGGTCTGGGCCCGGCCCAGCCCGGCCCAACCCCCCTGGGTCGGCCCGTACCGAGTCGACCCGACCCGGATCCGGGTCTGGCCTGGCCTGGTGCGGCCCGGCCCGACCCGGTCCATGAGACCCGCCTCGGCCCGGCCGGGGGGGCGCGCTGGCTCAGCCAGTGGGTCGAGCTGGGGGGGAGGACGTGGTCCCCCCTTTGCCAGCGGACGCGGCGCTAGTTGCCGTGTCTCCCCCGGATCCTGCACGGTCGCAGGATCAGGTCATCCTGCCACCGCCGCGGCATCAGCCGCAGAGGCTCCTGCCAGCGCCACCACCTCCGGGCGGCCGGCCGGTGCCAGCCTCCGGTACTGCCGCGGCGGCGTGGCGCACTGGCAGCGCCTTCCACGGACCATCGGACGCGCTCCGGTGGTCCGTTTTGCCCGCCGTCTGTGCCTGCAGCTCTCTCGGGACCTGTAGATTACTATAAAGGGTTAAAAATGCCTTTTTATCCCGCTTCATCATCACCCGTCGATCCACAAACCAATAAACAAACTGCATAGGGTTTCCAGGCCGTGTTTGTTCGGCCCGCACCCTCCGCGTTAGGTGTTTTTCAAAAGGCAATCATTAAAAGACAAGCCTTAGACGATGGTATAATTTATTCAAGGTAAATTATTCAAACACCCAGAAATTAAAATATAGACTCACGAGGGTATAATTCACATATACACTTAATACAAAAACCCCCTACCTATAAGAAGTCATCGAACGAGGATCGTCGCAGAGAAACAGCATCACGGAAGACGGCATCGCGGAAAGAGGATTCGTACATCGTCGGTGTTTGCCCGATGAAGGATGCGGCGTCTCGCTTCCTTCGACGTGGGAAGAAGATGCAAATATGAGACGACGTTCTTCGTTGAAGCTTCGGAGTTCTTCACGTTCTTCAAGAAGGAAGAAGAAAATCTTCGAGGGTTCTCTCCTCCACACAGCGTATCACCACCAATAAAATAAGACGTTGTCTTATTTAATTTACACACACACAAGCCATCATTAATTTGAAATTAAAAATGAATTCATCAAATTAATTAACGCGCGTTATCCAATTAATTAGGCAATTTATTGGCATGTATTTAATGTGGAAGAAAAACTGCTTGAGTTGACTTGACATTAAAACGGGGGAGGTGCGGGTATGTTACACAAATAAATGCACGAGGGAGGTTTTAAGGGCTCTGAAGGGGTGGGGTTTGTGTGGGACCTGCCACACTATTATCCTACCAAATGGAGTTAGGATATAGTGGGTACCACCTCAACTTTTGTGCATAGGTTGTAACTGCTTAGAATAGAAATAAAATTTGTAGCACAAATTTTTATTTCACTCCTCAGTTAACCCATTTATTTAATAACTTCAACTGAGCAAACGAAACTCCAGAAAAGGTGTTCCAAAGCAATTATCGGCACTGCGGTTTCATCGGTGCCCTCATATTTCGATTCTGAGCACTGGTTCGAAAGTTAGAAAAACCTGCTCATTCGTTCACTGAACGTACCTGAGCTAAACTTCAGAAAATGATTCCAGGCACACCGGGCCTTGGAATCATGTGTCGTCAGAAACTACTTACTTGTAAAATTCCAAATAAATTAAAAAAATTTCCTTGAAATTTTCGGGTCTTTACATTACTACCTCCTCAGGGCTTTACATCCACGTATAGATACATCACAAAATGAAAGCTAGAAGCACCAACAACAAAGGCCTCCATGCCTGGAACCGGTTTTGCTCCTGTCTGCCAGCTTCTGGAGCTCCATAGTCAAATGCCTCAGCTGCCTGAAGCTGAGCTCTCCCATGTCCACCTATTCCCTGAGGTCGGGGTGGACCTCTTGGTGGTGGTGGCGGCAACACCTCGAAGCGTCGTCCACCTCCAGTTGCACGGCCAGCTCCCCTGCCTCGGTCTCCTGCTCCTTGCGATTCGCCCCGATCGAACCTCTGCCTCTACCTGGGAGGCCCTTCGTTTATCTTTTGGTCAGCTATATGGCGGGTCGGACAGTCATGAGCCATGTGACCAACTCCTCTGCAGAAGTAACACTGTCCGCTCATGGTAAGTCGTTCTCTACCCCTGGTGCCTCGCACACATGATCTTGTGTCATGCGGTCGATCACCTGTAGGTATGGTCCTCTTGGACCTCTGCTTCATCTTTCTACTTCTCGCTGTAGAATACTTGGCCGCATGTCAGCTAGTGGTGTGTCCTACTGCTGTAGACTGCTCAGCAAGGAAACTCTCCACCAAGAGGGCTCACTCCAACACCCCTATCTGCGTCGGGATGCTGTGAGAAACAACTGAAGCTCTGATCTCTCGCCTGAGCCCCTGCATGAAGGTTCAGGCCCTGAAGAATGGGTCTCGTACCATGTCCATCGAATAGAACGAGAGATTGGTAAATCTCGTCGAGTACTGGGTGACCGTCATGCTGCCATGCCGCAACTATAGTAGCTCCTGTATGTGCACCACACGGAGGGTGGATGGGATGAACTCCAAGCAGAAGAGGCTCTCAAAGTCTGTCCAGAGGAGAGATTCCTCTTCGTGCACCTGGAGCATCAAGCTCCCCCATCTGCCTGCTGCCGCGTGTAGGAGGATCGCTGCAAAGTTCACCATGAGGTCTGCTGGTGTCCCCACTAACCTGAAAACTCTGACTACAGCCTCCATTAAATCCTCGGCTGCCTGACGGTCCATCTCCCCGTGGATCATGGGCGGTCTCTGATGCTAAAACTCATGCAGTGCACTAAGGCGGTGTGTGCTCTCAACGGCTGGGGTTGGCAGCATCGGTGGCTCGGCGGGTAGAGGTACCGCCGGTGCCTCTGCTGAAAAAGGTCCAAGCACTAAGGCCTCGTCGCTCGGTGGGCTGTTGTCTCACACAAAGCTCGTAACCCTAGCTGGCTGCCATCGTGGGGCCATCCTGGAAAGAGACAGGTGTACTATGGTCAAAATAGTATACCTGATGAGCTGACACAAAGTAATCACAAAGAAAACTTTTTAAACACACATGCAATCAGTGTTTTCATGCACTAAGTAGGAAATTAGAAATCAGGGTCCTTGTGTACTGATACGTCAGCCGCTGCACCGACACTGGACTCCCTCGATGGATAACCACACTGAATACCCTTAACACTATTGCTTCACAAAGAAGTAAGATCAGATTCCTAAGTTCTTTGGTAGAACTGAACTCCTCTGATACCAATTTGTCACAACCCGTCCTCGGGGCCCATTTTGTGACTACCCCAAGCCTGCCTTCCATAGGTCAGGGGCTGGAGACTAGAACCAAAGGCGTAAATCCCAAAAAAAACGAGAAGGCATTGCCTTTATAAAGTAGAGAAACACCATAGAGTAAGGCAACAGAAGTAAACACTAAGTAAACTGAGTACAATAGTAAGTGTGGAAAAGTAAGTGGGCCAAAATACAAACCCAAACTGAAAGTAAAGTACAACTGGAAAGGAAGTACAGAAACTGAAAAGTAAAGCAGCAATGTTGAGTCATCTACTGGAAATCACATCTGAAGGGTTGGTATAGATAGCCTCCTTAGCTCCTTGGGTCCTGTCATCCGCCTGTGAACATCCCACCCTGTGGTCCACCTCTAGGTACTGACTCGTCGTAAGTTCCTCCTCTGGGAACCGTCCAGCTCTACAAGCCTCAACCTCGACCAGCGTTGTCCGTCGTCTGCATCCAACACAACGTAGTGTGGGCATAGCCAGTGTAGGGGTGAGTATACGCTACTCAGTAGGGACCCCGAGACCCCCGAAGGTCTACCAGAATCCAAAAAGGATAATCCAAAAAGGAAAGCTACAATCACGAAGTAATATCCAACACTACTTAGGTATATGCCCATACATATACCTAAGTCATCAATTCCAGTTCGGCTCCAACATCCGAGCTTGAGTTCGATCATGTCCACACAGGATAGTACAACCCAATCCACATAGGAAAGAAATCCAATCATATCGAAGATAATTATTGAAAGTCAAGACTCAGCTCACATAGGTATACATCATTTTTAAAGAAAAGGAGATGATCATATGTAGTTACCGATTCATCTAGCTCGGACCCACATAGGATACTAGACCATCTAAGCTGTCGTCCCACGTAGGATACTACAACAGAGGTCAAAATTGTCGGACCCACGTTGGATACAAGTACTGTAATCGTCACCGCCAAACCCACTAAGGATTCCAGTATGGTTGTCATCATCGTCGAACCCATGGAGGATTCTCGTACAGTTTTCGTCGTCATCGAACCCATGGAGGATTCCAGTACGGTTGTCGTAGTCGTCGAACCCACAGAGGATTCCAGTACGATTGTCGTCGTCGTTGAACCCACGGAGGATTCCAGTATGATTTTTGTCATCGTCAAACCCATGGAGGATTCCAGTACAATTGTCATTGTCGTCGAACCCACAGAGGATTCCAGTATGATAGTCTTCACCGTCGAACCCATGAAGGATTCCAGTACGATTGTCATCATCATCGAACCCACAGAGGATTCCAGTACGAAAGTCTTTACCGTCGAACCCATAGTTGTTGGGGAACTCTTCCTTTATTGAGTACAGTGGGACTGCCACTACAACCAAGCGCTTCTCACTAACCTTGGACTGCTGTAGTACTCCACCTGTTGAGTACTGTGGGTCTACTGCTACAACTAAGCGCTTCCCACCATGGGTCTACCGCTACAACCAAGCGCTCCCCCTCATAGCCTACAGAGGTACTCCTTCTGTTGAGTACCACGGGTCTGCCTCTACAACAAAGCGTTCCTCCGTCATGGTTCTGCCACTACAACCAAGCTCTCTCCACTGGGCTATCGAAACACTCCGAGTCGATCAATCAGTAGTCGTCAGGTCTCAGCCAGCTCTAGGGTTTCCGCACACAGCACGCTCGTTCGGGGAGGGTCCACTCCACGAGCCAAGAGTTCGATACATCAACTTTCACGTAGATGAGAGTTGATGTATTGAAAAGTTCTTTCAAGTCAATAGGAACACAACGTGACAGACGGCGCGTCAATCGGACGCCCGGTCTGAGAGTTGTTGGATTTTTCGTCCCAGGGGTCCGGTTGGTTTTTAAGCTAAAACCAACCCGACCATACTCTAACTGCATCCAAAACTTGAGCGGAGTAATCCAAAAGGTTTGTCTCACTAAGAGGAAACCAACATAGTTGACGGAACATCAATAGGACGTCCGGAGCTCAAGTTATATGTCTTTCCGCTCCGAGGGCCTGGTTGGTTTCGTGTTCGAACCAACCCGGAAATACCTAAAGTTCTCTGAAACCATGAGTGTAATATACCTAAACGACCGTCTCGATCCAAGGATCCCAACTCAACTAACGGTGCATCGATCGGAGATCTGAAGCCCATGATATCGGCAAATGACTGAAAACAGTCTGAAATGGGGGGTCTGGGCCAGGCCCGGCCCAACCCCCCCTGGGTCGGCCCGAACCGGGTCGACCCGACACGGGTCCAGGTCTGGCCGAGCCCGGCCGGGCGTGACCCGGCCTGGTCCGCGTGGCCCACCCCGGCCCCACCGGGGGCCGCGCTGGCTCGGCCAACGGGCCGATCTGGGGGGAGGACGCAGTCCCCCCTTTGCCAGCGGACACGGCGCTGGTTGCCGTGTATCCCCCGGATTTTGTGCGGCCGCAGGATCCAGTTATCCCGCCAACACTATAGTTTCATCCGCCGCAGATCCTGTCGATGGTGCGCCGGGGCGCCGCCGCCCCACCGGCGCTGTGCTAGCAGCGCCTTCCGCGGACCATTGGACACGCTCCGGTGGTCCGTTTTGCATGCCGTCTGCGCCTGCGGATCTCCCGAGACCCATCGATTACTGATACGGGTTAAAAACTCCTTTTCGGCCCGCTTCATCGTCACCCGTAGATCCTCACACCAATAAAAAAACTGCGGAGGGTTGTCGGGCCGTGTTTGTTCGGCCCGCACCCTCCTCGTTAGGTGTTTTTCAAAAGGTAATCATTAAAAGACAAGCTTTAGACGACGGTATAATTTATTCAAGGTAAATTATTCAAACACCTTGAAATTAAAATATGGATGCACTAGGGGATAATTCACATATACACTTAATACGAAAACCCCCTACCTAGAAGAAGTCGTCGAACAAGGATCGTCACGGAGAAACGGCGTCATGGAAGACGGCGTCGCGGAAAGAGGCTTCAAATGTCATCGGTGTTCACCTGATGAAGGATGTGGCATCTCTCTTCCTTCGACATGGGAAGAAGATGAAAAGATGAGATGGTGTTCATCGTTGAAGCTTCAGTGTTCTTCACGTTCTTCAAGAAGGAAGAAGAAAATCTTCGAGGGTTCTCTCCTCCACACAGCGAATCACCACCAATAAAATAAGACGTTGTCTTATTTAATTTACACACACACAAGCCATAATTAATTTGAAATTCAAAATGAATTCATAAAATTAATTAACGCACGTTATCCAATTAATTAGGAGTTTTATTGGCATGTATTTAATGTGGAAGAAAAACTGCTTGAGTTGACTTGACATTAAAATGGGGGAGGTGCGGGTGTGTTACACAAATAAATGCACGAGGTAGGTTTTAAGGGGTTTGAAGGGTTGGGGATAGTGTGGTCCCCACTAAACTATTATCCTACCAAATGGAGTTAGGATTTAGTGGGTCCCACCTCAACTTTCATGCATAGGTTGTAACTGCTTAGAATCGAAATAAAATTTGTTGCACAAATTTTTATTTCACTCCTCAGTTAACCCATTTATTTAATAACCTCACCTGAGCAAACGCAACTTCATAAAGGGTGTTCCTAAGCAATTATCGGTGCTACGGTTTCATTGGTGCCCTCGGATTTTGATTCCAAGCACCAGTTAAAAAGTTAGGAAAACCCGCTCGTTCGTTAACTGAACGTACCCGAGCTAAACTTCAGAAAATGATTGTGGGCACACCGGGCCTCAGAATCCGGTGCCGTCAGAAACTACGTACTCGTAAAATTCCAAAGAAATTAAAAAAACATTCCTTGAAATTTCTGGGTCTTTACAGTATTGGTAATAATAAATAAAATATATAAATTATAAATGTAATATATCATTCATTGGGATGGTAGGTAGTACTTACACATGAATGTTGTTTCTGTTTTATTTTCGTATTGAAATAAAGAAATTAAGTGATATATATATATATATATATATATATATATATATTATCATTTTAGTATAATTATTATTTCATATATATAATATAATTTTAATCAATATATATTTAATAAATTCCATGTAAAGTTTGAATGAATTGCATCATTTTGATAAGGTATTAGCCCACACATCCACCAAGGAAGTTATCATATTTCCACAAAATGGAAGGCATGTAGGTATATGTTATATAATAATTCCATAAGAATAAATTAATTAAAAATATTATATTTATATATATATATCATATAAAAATAATATTTTATCATTATTCTCAACATTGAAATGTATTAATGGATGAATGAACGACATCTGTTCATGAGGTGATAGTATGCTGTACATAAGAAGATGATTTCATATCACATTTTATTGAAGTCTGTGTAGTTTTAGAAAAAACCGTTTTCCTAAAAAACAGAATTATATTTAAGATAGTGATTATATTATTTAATCATGTAATATTTAGAATTTATGGGGTGGAGAAAGAAATAAAATAAAAATTCTTATTAAAGGATGTTACCTCTTCTTTGGGTAATTGCTTTTGGTATGCACCAAAGAACTAACTTGGTTTTATTTCTTCAAAACTTTAAGATTCTAGGATGAAGCTAGGGAAGTTTGGAGTTGATTTGGATAGGGTATTTTTATTTCAAAAATAATTATAGGTGTGAAGAAGTGAGGGGGTGAGTTCCCTTTTATAAGTGGAGGGAGAGGAAATATAGCATCCCGCCTTTTTATAATGTAAACTTTCATTACATTACACAAAACTGAGGATATTTAAGGTTTAGTGTCTTGGAAACCAGGAACATAATACATGAAAACAAATAAAACATTCTTCTTAAACACTTGAAGGGCTTCACCTTATGTTCATCCTAGCTTCATTACTGCATATCATAACTTGGGGACATACATCAAAAGAAAGGGTGGGCAGAAGGCCCAGTAAGTGAAACAAGCGAAACATTTCACATATGAACTTGAGATACATCAATAAAGTCATGAAAAGAACTTTAAGGCATGAGAATGAAATCATGAGGCATATCATAATAAAAATAACATTTTTCATAACTTGAAGATGTGGCTAAAACATTTAATATTGACAATCATTTCATTTCACCAAGGTCCATTCCCAAGGTGTCATTAAATATTTCCAAGGTTATTCACCAATGTATCAGTCTAAAAGGTCATCTCTAGAGATTAAGTCTTTACCCAGTGCATTGGGGCACTATCTGGGTTCACCCTTGACATGTATTTATTATCATGTGAGCCACATATATCATCATTAATCATTTCATAAACAACCCATATAGCATAAAAGAAATGGGTTTCATTTCATAATCATAACGTTTTAAAAATAGCTTTAAAGACATGATCTTTATGTCACTTTAAACCCACAGAAAGGGAAAGCGGGTTTCATGTATGTAAATCCAAGAATTTAAAATATAACATTTTGATATATATGTGAATACCCCTATAGAAATAAGAGCTTTGAATATTCTATAGGGTTATTCCTAGAGTTTTCATATCCTAATTTCCACAAATAACTAAACCTCCCTTTGATACCAACTATAGCATCCTGCCTTTTTATAACATAAACATTCATTAAATTACACAAAACTGGGGATCTTTAAAGTTTAGTGTCTTGGAAATCAGGAACATAATACATGAAAACAAATAAAACATTCTTCTTAAACACTTGAAAGGCTTCTCCTTAAGTTCATACTAGGATCATTACTGCATCTCATAACCTGGGGACATACATCAAAAGAAAGGGTGAGCAGAAGTCCCAGTAAGTGAAACAAGCAAAACATTTTACATATAAACTTGAGATACATCAATAGAGTCATGAAAAGAACTTTAAGGCATGAGAATGAAATCATGAGGAATATCATAATAAAATAACATTTTATATAACATGAATATGTGGATATAAAATTTAATATTGACAATCATTTCGTTTCACTAAGGTCCATCCCCAAGGTGTCATTACAAATTACCAAGGTTATTCACCAAGGTATCAGTCTAAAAGGTCATCTCTAGAGATTAAGTCTTTACCCAATGCATTGGAGCGCTATCCAGGCGCACCATTAACATGTCTTTATTATAATGTGAGCCACATATATCATCATTAATCATTTCATAAACAACCCATATAGAATAAAAGAAATGGGTTCATTTAATAATCATAACGTTTTAAAAACTGCTTTAAAGACATGATCTTTATGTCACTTTAAACCCACAGAAAGGGAAAGCAGGTTTCGTGTATGTAAATCCCATAATTTAAAATATAAAATTTTGATATATATGTGAATACCCCTATAGAAATAAGAGCTTTGAATATTCACTTAATAACATAAAATAATTTTGAGAAAAGAGAGAGGCATTTTGAGACGAAAATTCTGCAGCATAATGGCTATGTTTCGGGGCTTTAGAAAACATTGAAAAGAGAGGGTACATGGGTAAAACATTTGTAAATGATCCATAAAACAGTATAGGGACAGAATAATAAGGATATATGAACATGTTAATGAAATTTGAAAATATACCATATGAAATGAAGAACATAAAGGAAGGGAAAATAAGATTTCTCTTATGAAAATTCTGCAGCCTAACGGCGTCACATAAACTTCAACCAAAAATGAATTAATGAGATCAAATAGGGTCTCTCATCATATTAACATACAAGATAAGTATTATAGATATAGAGATCATACCCCAAAATAATAAAAATGAACATTCAAGACTTGGCAAGGAATTAGAACTTTGAAAAAGAGAAGGGTTAAAGAACCACTTAAAAATTCAGCAGCCTAATGGCGCCACTTAAAACTTCAAAATAATGAATTGAAGAGATAAAATGGGGTCTCTCATCATATGATCATAAAATATCATTATGATAGATATATAGATCATACCCCAACATAATAAAAAGGAACTTGAAATACTTTACATGAAAATAGATCTTGAAAATGACAAGGGTGAAAGAATCCCTTAAAAATTTGGTAGCCTAACGGCGCCACCTAAACTTCAAAAAAAATGAATTGACGAGATAAAATAGGGTCTCTCATCATATAAACATAAAAGTTCAGTATGATAGATATATATATAATACACCAAAATAATAAAAAAGAACATGAAAGACTTGACATTGAATTAGAACTTTGAAAAAGAGAATGGTGAATGAACCACTTAAAAATTCGACAGCCTAACGGCGCCACTTAAAACTTCAAAATACTGAATTGAAGAGATCAAATGGGGTATATAATCATATGATCTTAAAAGATCAGTATGATAAATTTATAGATCATACCCCAACATAATAAAAAGGAACTTGAAATACTTTACATGAAAATAGATCTTGAAAAATGAGAAGGGGGAAAGAATCCGTTACAAAAATTTCGGCAGCCTAACGGCGCCATTTAAAACTTCATAAAACGAAATAATGAGAGTAAGAGGGGATATATAATTATATGAACATGAAAAGGGCAGTAAGAGGAGTATAAAATAACATCCTTTAACATAAGAACATGGAGCATAAAATAAATGACATAAAAGAGATTTCTTGAAAAGAAAGAGAGAGGTCGGATCCCTTACCTTAAAATGTAACTCTTAAAACACAACGATTTGGACCTTGAGGGCTTGGGGGAACCTTGGGATGACTCCTTGGGAGGTAAGGAGACCAGAACTTAGTCGAGGATGGTTTTGGAGTCGAATGGATGAGAGGAGGGCTTGGTATTTATAGGGAAAGTGAGGGGACAAGGCATTAATGGCCAAGGGACACCTCAAAAGTGGTTTTCTCAAAATCATGTGCTCTCCCATGATATTTCTCATGAAGTTAGGCCACATGGGGCTCCCAATACAATAATGCATCACCTTTGATCGGACAACCCTTAAAATATCTCATTACATCATCATGACACAGTTATGATGTCATTAAACATACTGAAACCCTAAAACTGTATTTTAACTATTCACTGAAAATTCAACTTTCTCAGAAAAATCCCAAAATTTTACATTAACCAAATATCAATGCTCTGATTTCAAAAATAAACTCCATTTTATAAAAATATTTTTCTAAATATTTTTAATTTTATTTTTAAATAAATACACTATTCACCGAAAATTCATTTTTTTCAGAAAAAACCCCAAAAATTACCTTAACATAATATTGATGCTCTGAGTTCAAAAATGAAATCCATTTTATAAAAATAATGTTCTAAATATTTTTAAATTAATTTTTAATTAAAAACACTCTTCACCCTTAAAACTTATACTTGAATAATTTTTTATGAAACTGTTATTTAACCATTTTATTGAATCACATTACTTAATCAAGGTGTCTAGATTATATTAATACTTTCTTTAAGTGATATTACTAATCCATTTTGTCACATTACTAATCCTAAGCATAAAATCACTATTCATAATTTTCTATTCATTAAAAATTAAGTTGATCTTATTAGACTCTAAATTTCTTACTGAACATAATTGTAGAAGACCATTTTTTGAAAATAATTACACATTTTTAATTATTTAAGGTTTACATAAACATTTTTTAAAATATCCTTTCTCTAAAATTCACCAAAAATATGCATAATATATTTATCCAGACATTTGGAAAGTCATAAACATTATCATAAGAAGAAATCCCAATTTTTATTTAAAACAAAGGATTACACAAGGCAGCTACGGTCTCCTTAAATAGCCCCTTATCACGCCAGCATAGGACCTAAGTGTAAGGTGTGCTAAGGTGAGAGAATCTGAGGGAGGCTCGACCAACATCCCACAAATAGTAATTTCTATCAGGTTGAACTTCTCGCGAAGGTGATTCCGTTCTAGCTTCACATGATGAAGTTCGGCTGGGGTTTGGTCCAGAGTAAAGCCCAGTGGTGCTACCTCCTTCCCAAGTTCTGTTAGATGGGCTTCGATCGGTCCAAGACTACTGGGTGAGGCCATCGAATCTTCTTTCTATAATAATTAACCAATATTACTTGTATTTAGAGACAAAAATGAAAACGTTTAGTTTCCAATGGTCATATTGATTAATGGTCATATAACAGTCAAAACCCAATGGTCTCATTTTAATTATACTCATGTTATCAAATGAAACATTTTTGTTGAGTATAAAAATAAAATATAATAACACATAAAATTAGGAAACAAGATTTATTCAAAATTTCGGGTCGTTACAGGACAAACTTGACATGTTTGAAAAACAAATTGTTCTCCCCGGTTTATAAGAACCAATAGGCTTCCATAACAAAAATAATTATATAAATGAAGTGTTAAGGTAAAAATAAGGATATAAAATGGTTTTTGTACATGTTTAGGTCCATTTTTATACCTTAATTTTAAATTTTAACCACTATGTAATCTCAATTTTACCTTAATTGTAGTAAATAATTTTAATCACTTACACTAATAATTTTGTTAAAAACGATATTGAACTTATTATAAATTATAAATTATGATGACTAAAAATATTTAATCTATGACAACCCTACTTTTATTACAAACTTAAATGTGATTTATTATATAAACTATTCACTTGATACAACATGGAAGATAGATAGGTATAGTGTCTTTGGGGCTTAGGATCATTACATAACGACTTAAAACATGAAATACAACATCTTTATTGAAAACATCATTTACATGACCACCGCATTCCCTCCTACTTAGCATTGATTGGGATAACCTGAGGATATGCCTGAGAAAAGGGTGAGCTATAAAGCCCAGTAAGGGAATAAACATGGAATACATAAGGAGTATAATACATGTTAGACAATAGGAATATCAATAGAGTATAATAGAAACATGGACATAAAGGTATGGTAAATCATGATAATCATAACATGGAAATGTGGCAACAACACTTAACATGGAATTAGCATGAGCCAAGGCCCATTGCACATGAAGTATGAGTAAATCCTCACTACACATGGAGCATGAGTAAACCCTCGTTGCACTTGAATTGTCATGAGTCAACACTCATTTCAAAAAAAGTATCATGATACTATACTTTACCCAATGCATTGGAGCGCTATAATGGCGCACCCTTCTTAAACATTTCATTTCATGCATAAGTGTGCCACATGGATCATAAAACATGGATTAATAAAACATAATCACTTATTCCATGAAAAAGGAATATGGAATGAAACTTTATAATTAATAATTAAATGTGTATGAAGGTGAATACCTTTGATGGAGAAATGGTCATGGTATTCACTACATAATGGCATTGGCTTAGAAAATTGGAGCAATATCGGCAGCGTAACGACGTGATATAAGAATTCATAAAAACGGTTGATGAGATAGAAATGGGTTTCTCATCATATCTACATGAAATTCACATTAAGGGGGTCATATAGATACATGTCCCAATAATTGTAATGGAATTTGGATTCATGATACAAAAGTATTGCTTGAATGTAAATGAGGAGAGAGAAGTTCCTTTCAGAATTTCGGCATAGTAACATGTGTAATTAGGAGGAATTTAATGAGATATAAAGTGGTATCCCATCATTCAAACAATAAGAGATCAGTATGGGGGAGGTTAGAAACCCTGACCCAGCATTTATAATTGAAATTAAAAGGGCATAACAATATTAATAAAATTGGACAAAAAAGTGAAAGGAAGAAAACCCTTACTTGGAAGTGTGCTTCCAAAGGCTTGAGAGAGGATTCTTGGGAGCTTTGGGAACCTTGGGTGGATTCTAGAGAGAGTAGGGAAAATTTTGGATGAACTCTAAAGGCTTTGAGTAAGAAGTAAGTGGGAGCTTGGGTGGGTTTATATAGTAAGGTTGAGTGAATTCTTTATTATTTAGGTTTGGGACCCCTTACATTAAACTAATCCAAACTACAAATCAGATCATGGTTTTTGACAATGGTTTTTGGAAAAGGAATGAGTAAAAAAATATTTTGAAAGTCCAAATTCTGAACTTCTTAAAATAATGTGGTTGCTTATGTGGAGCTGAGTCACGCTCCCATGGAAAATAATTTAAAAAGACAAGATGTTTAATAAGTCTTGAGGGGTCCATTAATACTTTGTAAAATAAGTCAAACAAACACAAAATCACATTATTTTAATGGTAAAATATATATTGTCCTAACATAAAGCTTATAGTATTTTATTACATCACTATTGGGTCATTATGATGTCATAAAACACATTATATATTTAAAGGGTATTTAATTTTTACCCAAAAATTTGACTATCTCAGAAAATTATGAAAAGTTCACTATTGGATAATTTCGATGTCCTGATTCAAGAAATATCATTTATTTTATCTAAATAATTCTCTAAATATGTTAATTCTCACTTTTAAAATAAAAATTGACATTTATTGAAAATTCACGGGTTTTGACAAAAATGGCTTTCAAACCTTAATAAAAATTACAATTTCATTCATAAAATTATAAGAACATTTATATTTAATAAAAATTAATTTAATAATAATTATAATATTTTATTAAAGTATTATTTAATTAAAAAATCCATTAATTCATCAAAATAGATTTTTTTAGCTGAATATTAAATAAAAAAATACTATTTCTGCTTTTAAAAAAACTATTTATAAAGTGTCAATATTGACAAGAAGGTATATTCATTATTATATAAAGAAAATAATATACATGAACATAGTACTAGCGATTTGTTACATAACCCCTTAAAACAGCCGCATAAGACCTATGGGTAAGGTGTGCAATGGTGACAGACTCTTGGGGTGGCTCAGATAACATCGCTCGTGTGGTAATCTCTGTCAACTTCCACTTTTCCCATAGACAGACTCGTTCGAGCTTAACATGATGAAGCTCATCTTGGGCTTGGTTAAGAGTGAAGCCCAAAGACGCCACCTCTTTTCCGAGCTCCGAAAAATGGGTTTCATAAGGAGAAATTCTACTGGATGAGGCAATCGCTTCTTTTGTCTGAGTAAAATGGATTTGTTAAAGCCCTATATTTATAATAATCATGTGATCATTGTTCAACGGCTATATTAGTAATGGTCGAAATCCTTAACATAAAACCAAAGAAGTTTAAATTTTACATAAAGATACATTTAATTAGATCAAGATGGATTTCCATTAATGAAACTTTGGGTCATTACTATATTCCCCCCTTAAGAAATTTCACCCTTGAAATTTCCTTTTCCCACACTAAAACAGATGTGGGCAACTTAGCTTCATCATTTTCTCTGAATCCCAAGTCACTTCTTCAAACTTGTGGTTTCACCACAACACCTTGACGAGCGACATTGTCTTATTTTGTAGAACTTTTTCTCTACGATCTAAGATCTTCACTGGTTGCTCCTCATAAGAAAGATCATCCCCCAACTATACCTCCTCAGAAGAGAGTACATGTGAAGGGTCCGGTATGTACTTCCTTAAGATGGATACATGAAAGACATCATGTACTTTGGACATGGTAGGTGGAAGAGCTAGTCGATAGGCCACGGCCCTAACATGATCAAGAATCTCGAAGGGGCCAATGTACCTTGGACTTAACTTCCCTTTCTTTCCAAACCTCATGACCTTCTTCCATGGAGATATGCGTAGAAAAACCAGGTCTCCAACTTTAAACTCAAGGCCTCATCAACGGTTATCTACATAACCCTTCTGTCAACTCTGGGCTTCCTTGATATGCTGTTGAATGGTTTTCACCTTCTCCACCATTTCTTCGACAATTTCTGGTCCAAGCAGCATACGTTCACCGACCTCATCCTAACATGCCGGTGTTCTTCACCTTTTCCCATATAGTGCTTCATAATGATCCATTTGGATGGTCGAGTGGAAACTATTATTATAATAGAACTCAACCAGAGGAATATTTTGATCCCATCCTCCTTTAAAGTCTATTGATCATGCTCTCAACATGTCCTCAAGTGTTTGGATAGTCCTCTTGGATTGGCCCTCAGTTTGAGGATGATAGGTCGTACTAAATTTCAGTTCAGTATCCAGAGCATGTTTAAGACTCTTCCAAAACTTAGAGGTGAATCATGGATCTCGGTCAGACACAATAGATAATGGCACTCCATGCAGCCTTAAACTTCCCTGATATATATATGTGCCAGTTGATCCAATGAGTAATCCTTCCGAATAGAAATGAAGTGTGTATTCTTTGTAAGATGATCCTCCACAACCCCGATTACATTGTTTCCTTTAGATGTCCTCGTAAGTCCAGTGATAAAGTCCATGGTGATATTCTTCGATTTCCATTCTGTTATGGGCAATGGTTGCATCATCCCCTTAGACTTCTGCCTTTCTACCTTCACTTGCTAGAACACCAGGCACATTGATGTATATACATAAATATCCTTCTACATATTATCCCACCAAATATTTTCTCAGATATCTCAATACATCTTTGTGCTCCCTGGGTGAATAGAGAAATTTGAACTATGTGCCTCATCCAAAAGTTCCTTCTTCAGATCCGGACTTGATGGAACACATAGTATTTTCCCAAATCGCACAATTCCTTCTTCATTAACATTAAACTCTGAGGATTTTCCATTTTCAATAGATTCTACTTTTTCCTGAATTCCCACATCATCCTTTTGAGAATCCTTTAACCTTTCCAAAAGATACGGTTGAGCAATCATTTCTGATAGGATTGATGGTGTTCCCTTCTTTATGATTCCCATGTCCATCTTCATCAAGTCTAAGAAGATTGGATCCTTCTCAATTCTCATCATTGATATAATTGTTGGGTCCTTTCTACTTAAAGAATCTGCCACCTTGTTTGCTTTCCCAGGGTGGTAATGTATTGAATAGTCATAATCCTTGATGAGCTCTATCCATCTTCTCTGGCGCATATTAAGCTCCTTCTGTGTGAATATATATTTAATACTCTTGTGGTCAATATATATCTCACATTTCTCCCCATAGAGATAATGCCGCCAGATTTTCAAGGCAAAGATCACCGCCGCCAACTCCAGATCATGCGTTGGATAGTTTCGTTCTTGGATTTTCAACTGTCTTGAGGCATTTGATATCACTTTATCATTCTTCATCAGCACACATCATAATCCCTTCTTCGAAGCATCGCTGAATAACACAAAAGGGTCCCCACTTGTGGGTAAAGTGAGAATGGGCATAGTGTAAGCCTCCTTTTCAACTCCTTGAAGCTTTCTTCTCATTCATCACTCCAAGAAAACTTTACTCCCTTTAGAGTTATCTTGGTAAGAGGGTTGTACAATCGTGAGACATTTTTCACAAATCGTCGATAATATCCAGCTAACCCCAAGAAGTTATGGATATCCGTTACGGATGTTGGCCTCTCCCATCCCTCAATTTCTTCTATTTTGGAGGGATCCACAGATATCCCTTTTCTTGTGATGATATGGCCCAAGAATGAGACCTCCTTCAACCAGAACTCACACTTGATGTACTTTTCATAGAGCTTCTCCTTGTGCAAAGTATCTAGTATAGTTCTTAAATTCTCCTCATGATCCTCCTTGGTTTTGGAGTATATTAGAATATCATCTATAAAGACTACCACAAATTTTTCAAGGTAATCACTAAAAACTCTATTCATCAAGTCCATGAAGATTTCTAGAGCATTAGTGAGTCCTAAAGGCATTACTATGAATTCATAGTGCCCGTATCTTGTGCGAAAAGTAGTCTTGGGGATATCTTCCTTCTTCACCCTTACTTGATAATATCCCAACCACAAGTCCACCTTGGAGAAGTATTGTGCTCCACGCAGCTGATCAAAAAAGTCATCAATTCATGGGAGATGATACTTGCTCTTTATCGTGATTTTGTTGAGCTCACGATAATCGATGCAAAGGCGCATTGACTTATCCTTCTTCTTGACGAAGAGGACTGGTGCACCCCATGGTGAATCACTTGGGCATATAAACCCATTATCTAGATTCTCCTATAGTTGTTTCTTCAGCTCTTCAAGCGCCACGACAGCCATTCTATATGTAGTCGTGGATATTAGTAGAGCCCCTGGTATAAGTTCAATTGAGAATTCAACATCTCTTCTAGGAGGAAGACAATGTAGTTCCTCGAGAAACACTTCAGTGAATTCCCTCACAATAGGAATTTCTTCAAGGATGGTTTCTTCCTTGGACTCAATCATCTGATCCTGATACGCGTGCACATAGGGCAGTAATATCCATGCTTGAGATGATGGAGCTAAAGGAGATTCATCTTCCTCCTTACACTTGTAAAGAATAGGGGGTCGATTATCCATATGGAGTGGGATTTCCCTTTCCTGACAATTTATTTTGGCTCTATATATAGAAAGTCAATCCATGCCAAGAATTGCATCAAATTCCACCATAGGGAGTATGACTAGGTTCGCTGGGAAATTCAATCTACAGATTATAACAGGGTAGGACTTATATTCATGGGATGCAATGATTTCCCCATTTTCCATACTCACTGACATAAACTTCCATGACTTGTGGTGGTGCTGGGATTGTTCTACTAAACTTTCCAGATATAAAAGAATACATAGAAAATAGATCAAAAAGTACATTCACTATTCCTGAATGAATAACTAGCATACCTGTCACCACTTCGTTTTCGGGGTTCACTTTGGAAGAATTGATGGAAAAAGCTCTTCCTTTCTGCCTTGGAGTTTGTTGGTTGCCTCCGAAAACCCTTGGATTAGGGCACTAATTTGAAAAATGCCTCGGTTCCTTAAAGTTTTATCAATAAACAATGTGTTGAGGTTTGAACAGAGTGTTCCTCTCCTCTATTGCATCCGAGGGTCTTTCTTTCTGATAGTTAACAGCTAGGTGCCCTTATCTATTACACCTAAAGCATTTCCTCGTCCCCTTGAGGAAATTTACAGGGTGCTTTTTTCTGCACTTTTGGAAAGTGGGGTGCTGAATCTTCTTAGCACTGTTGGATTTATCCATTGGACCGCCAACATTTAAGTCCACCTTACGCTTCTTGTCCTCATGATACCCCTGTGATTCTCCGATCTCCATTTCGACCTTGAGGGAACATTAGAAAATTTCCTCATAGTGGTCAAAGTCACGGATCGCTAATGATTTTCGTAGGCTAGGCTTCAGCCCACCAAAGAAGCGGTCAACTTTTCATTCAGGGGTAACAACAAAGCCATAAGCGTATCGTGCAATCCTTGTGAAGTTTTCCTCGTACGCTCTAATAGATTCTTCATGTTTTTTCTTGAGGGAAAGTAATTCCCTTTCCATATTAAGCTAGAGGGTGCGCGGAAAATATTTATCGAAAAACATCTTCCAGAAATACTTCCATTCCAACGCCTTGATCTCCTCCTTAGGCTTCATATTTTTTATCAACGTCCACCATTTATTAGCTTCACCCTCCATACGATAAGCCGCCAGGAGAAACTTATCTTGTTTAGAAGATTGAATGATGGATAAGATCTTTTCAGTGGAGTTTATTCGTTGTTCAGCGATCGTGGGATCGAATGATCCACTAAAAGTAGGAGGTCTTTGTCTCATGAAGCTCTCGATAGAAACTTGTTCTTTCTTATGGGGGTTTGGAAGTTCCTCTTGACCCGTGTTTCTATTCAAATCTTGAGTTATCTGAGAGAGAAGTCTGACAAAGTTCATGATTCCCACTCTCATTAGATTGGGAATCTCATTAGTACAGTCATCACACTGATCTTCACGTTAGTTATTAGCCTAATTCCTCCTATTACCGGCCATTGGCTGGAATAAAAGAAAAGTTAGGGGTAACACATAAATGGTAATCCAAAGACAAAAGTTGATGACTTATAAATAAACTTTTATTTCCTTAAATCATGATTCTATAGGCTTCAATCTAGGCTTTTCATGATCTACTTTCTAACATATATTCTTAGGGGCATTTTTTTTAATTCCCTTAATAAGGGTTCATACTAAGCTTGTGAATTTATCAAAACATATCACCCGGGAGTGTTGTAACCAAGAGTGAAGCAAGGCCCTTTTTCGTGCACTAGTTCCCATTCGAGTCTATATCAAAGCGGTGTTTTTAGGTTTTACCCCTAGGATACATCTGTGCCAGAGCCGTCTCTACCTACTCGTATCCAGATAGGGATGTATTTTCTTGATAAACCACTCACTCAGTACTTACCAAAACTTAGGGATTTTTTATTATACTTAGTCTTGTCTCTAAGTCTTTACTGGGGTTTTCTAATCCTAATCCCAAAAATAACTAAACCTATCCTCTGATACCAACTATGACAACCCTGATTTTATTTCAAACTTAAACATGATTTATTACTTAAACTATTCACTTGATAAAACATGGAAGATCGATAGGTCTAGTGTCATTGGGGATTAGTATCATTACATAACGACTTAAAACATGAAATACAACATCTTTATTGAAAACTTCCTTTACATGACCACTACATTCCCTCGTACTTAGCATTTCATGGGATAACCTGATGACATGTATAAGAAAAGGGTGAGCTACAAAGCACATTAAGGGAATAAACATGGAATAAATGAGGAGTACAATACATGTTAGACAATAGGAATATCAATAGAGTACAAGAGAAACATGGACATAAAGGTATGGTAAACGTGATAATCATAACATGGAAATGTGGAAACAACACTTAACATGGAATTAGCATGAGCCAAGGCACATTGCACATGAAGCATGAGTAAATCCTCATTGCACATGAAGCACGATTAAACCCTCGTTTCACTTGAATTAGCATGATTCAACACTCATTGCACATGACATATCATGATACTATACTTTACCCAATGCATTGGAGAGATATAAGGGTGAACCCTTCTTAAACATTTCATTTCATGCATAAGTGTGCTACATGGATCATAAAACATGGATTCATAAAACATAATCATTTATTCCATGACAATGGAATGTGGAATGAAACTTTATAATTAATAAGTAAATGTGCATGAATGTGAATACCCTTGATGGAGAAATGGGCATGGTATTCACTACACAATGGCATTGTCTTAGAAAATTGGTGCAATATCGGCAGCGTAACGGCGTGTTATAAGAATTCATGAAAACGGTTGATGAGAGAGAAAGGGGTGTCTAATCATATCTACATGAAATGGACAATAAGTGGTTCATATAGATACATGTCCCAACAATTGTAATGGAATTTAGATTCATGATTCAAAAGTATTTCTTGAATGTAAATGAGGAGAGAGAAGCTCCTTTTAGAATTTCGGCATAGTAACAGGTGTACATGGGAGGCATTTAATGAGAGAGAAAGGGGCTCCCATAATTAAAAAAATAAATGGGAAGTATGGGGAAGGTGAAAAACCATACCCCGTCATCTATAATTGAAATTAAAAGGGCATAACAATATTAAGAAAATTCGACAAAAAAGTGAAAGGAAGAAAACCCTTACATGGAAGTGTGCTTCCAAAGGCTTGAGAGAGGCTTGAGAGAGGATTCATTGGAGCTTGGAGCACCTTGGTAGGAATCTAGAGAGAGTAGGGAAGAGGTTTTATGAACTCCAAAGGCTTTTAGTGAAGAGTAAGTGGGAGATTGGGTGGGTTTATATAGGGAAGGTGAGTGGATTCTTTATTATTTAGGTTTGGGACCCCTTACATTAAACTAATCCAAACCACAAATAAGCTCATGGTTTTTGCCCATGGTTTTTCGAAAAGGGAATATGAAAAAAATATTTTATAAGTACAAAGTCCTAACTTCTTAATATAATGGGTTTGCTTATGTGTAGGTGAGTCACACTCCCATGGAAAATAATTTAAAAAGACAAGTTGTTTAATAAGTGTTGAGGGTTCCATTAATGCTTTGTAAAATAAGTCAAACAAACACAAAATCAAATTATTTTAATGGTAAAACATATATTTTCAGAACATAAAGCTTATAGTATTTTATTACATCACTATTGGGTCATTATGATGTCATAAAACTCATTATATATTTAAACGGTATTTAATTTTTACCCAAAAATTTGACTATCTCAGAAAATTAGGAAAAATTCCCCATTGGATAATTTTGACATCCTGATTCTAGAAATAACATTTATTTTATATAAATAATTTTATAAATATGTTAATTTTCACTTTTAAAATAAAAAACAACATTTATAAAAAATTCACAGGTTTTGACAAAAATGGCTTTCAAACCTTAATAAAAATAACAATTCCATTCATAAAATTATAAGATCATTTATATTTAATAAAAATTAATTTAATAATAATAATATTTTATTAAATTATTATTTAATTCAAAAGTCCGTTAATTCATAAAAATAGATTTCTTATTTGAATATTAACTAAAAAATACTATTTGTGCTTTAAAAAAACTATTTACAAAGTGTCAATAATGACAACAAGGTATATTCATTATTATATAAAAAAATAATATACATGAACATAGTACTAGAGATTTGTTACATAACCCCTTAAAATAGCCGTAGAAGACCTAAGGGTAAGGTGTGTGATGGTGACAGAATCTTGGGGTGGCTCGGATAACATCGCACGAGTGATAATCTCTATCAATTTCCACTTTTCATGTAGACGGTCTTGTTCGAGCTTGACATGATGAAGTTTAGCTTGGGCTTGGTAAAGAGTAAACTCCAAAGATGCCGCCTCTTCTTTGAGCTCTGACAAATGGGCTTCATATAGAGAAATTCTACTAAATGAGGCCATCGATTCTTTTGTCTGAGTAAAATGGATTTGTTAAAGCCCTATATTTGTACTAATCATGTGATCATTACTCAACAGCTATATTAGCAATGGTCAAAATTCTTAACATAAAACCAAATAAGTTGAAATTTTACATAAAGATACATTTAATTAGATCAAGAGGGACTTCCATTATTGAAACTTTGGGTCGTTACATAATCTTTTTAAAAAAACTATAATCACATAAGTAGTATAAATTAATTTAAAATTAATCCTACAAATGGAATGAGGTGACGAGTTTTTAAAGTAAAAAATATTCAAAAGTGTGAAATGTTTTTATATCAAATTTCATTCCAAAATAGATTACAATGAGCTAAATTGTACTAATTGAAATGAAATTTATCAAATTATAATTTAAAAACTAAAACCTAATTTAACTATATAAATAAATTATACAAAACAGATATTTTCAATTAAAATTTAGTATTTTTTCACTATTTATCCATAAAATGAAACATATCAAAAAAATACCAAAAAATAACCCTAATTAAATATTGATATTATGATTTGAAAAATAATGTTTATTTTTTAAAATAAAATTTTTAATAGTGTCAAAAAAATGTATTTAAAATAGGTACTCCATTAAAAGGCAGTAAAAGTTTCTTCTAGAAGAAATATATTTCTTTATGTGTAAAATTGGATTTATTTTTATCTATTGTCTAGAAAATAGATTAGATGAATGCTAAATAGTTTACTGAATATAATTTTTATATATATATCATTAAAATTATTTATTAAAAGTGTTTTAATTAATTTATTAATGTAAAACATGTTGGATTATATAAATATAGTTTTCCAACAAAGGATTTCCTTTATTTTCAAACGGGTTTTATTTTCATTTATAATTAATTGGACACCAAATAATTATTATTATATACATGTGTAAAAATTATTTCCATAATTTAATTAATATTTTTTAGAACCTCTATTCCAATATCTAGGTGAAAACTATACTGATATTTTAATAATAATATTATTAGTACATTATAGTTTAGTAAAACTAGGTCTTGTGTGTCGTGTGAGTTATATAAGGAACTCAACATTGTGTGTAACACAAGATAGCCATAATGTTTCATATACAACAATAAAATAGTATTGTTTAATATAGCATTATATTGCCTTGGATTCAGGTAAAAAAATAATAATAACTTGGTTCTTTCATATAACACAAGATATATTCTATTATTGTATGAAATAGAAAATATAGAAAAGATTAAATTAATTTGGAAAAAAAACACAGAATATCAGGGTGGTACAATATACCCCAGTTAAGATGAATTTAACCCTTGAAATTATCATGGGTTATTAATGGTTTAATACTTAAAACATACTTTCATAGAAACCCACATCATAATAATTAATACTAAAATTTATTTTATAAAGAAATATTGGAACCATAATTGTTACCTAAAGTAATTTATAACTGTGTTTCAAAGTAGGATAAATATGTGGTATGCTAATATTGGACAAGGAATAAAAGCATAAATAATTATAGAGAGTTATAAATATCATTGATCATAATAAAGTGAATGGTCAATGAAAAGTTAGGGGCCTCAAAACCATAAATATGTTATAATTTATAAGACCATAGGTTCAATAGAATCCAAGGAATTAGGATAAATATTTTTCAATATTATTTTCCTAGAGTTGAAGAATATTTCAAAAATATATATACTTACTTTATTTCATTCTATTTTATATGTATAGAATCACATATTGGTTGTGTCTTGATAAATTTCCACTTCATCACTTACTATAAATATGAAGGATAATTTTTTGTTCCTAAATAACTAAGGAATCATAAGATCCATAAGTAGAATGGTAAGTCATTTCATATGTCATTAGTTATCATCATAGAAAAATCATTATCACATGTTATCCGATATGAATAAATCCTCATATGGAAATATAATACTTTATTCTCCTAAACCTCAACCAAATTTTAACATAAAACATTCAATATAATTTATGATTTATTCCTTAAATAAGATCTTATCTTATACCAAAAAAAATTCATTGGAAACATGGGTCCTTCCTTATACTTATATAATATAAAATATGATTTTATTATTATAGAATCCATATAGATGGAGGTAATCACATGAAACATCACTGAACGAAAAACAATATAATTTGCATAGGGATTATTCATAAAAAACACATGAAATTCCCAATTGAGGGGAGGATAAGTGTTCCCTAATTATAAATATTCATTTAATTTATTAGGATTTGAAAATATTTACCTTCTTCTTTTGTCCTAAAATGTTGTTGGGGATTATAATCCATATTTTCCCATGGATTGTGGCATTGATTCGCATAATTCCAAAACTCCCTTTAATTGAAACACTAGTTTGTGGGAGATGAATTCAATTCTACTTTATACCTATTCATATTGTTAGATAAATTGTTCCCAACACTTTGGAAATTAGTTGTCTGCTGACCTTCCCTTATACATATTTTTTTTTTTGCATTCCCCTTTAGATAATTTCCTCCATGATTCTTCCCACACTTTTAGCATAAAGAAAATCTCATAATTTTCTCTCTATGGTGTTTATATTTTACTTTGAACTCTATACACTTTTTCTTATCAAAACTAATATATTTATACATAACTCCCACCTCTAATTACATATTAATATCACATCTAAAAATCTCATCATAGATATTGATGCCTCTTATGGATAACACCATTTGGTGAGTTGGTTTTACTCCACTGAAGAATTGATCAACCTTAGTTTCTAGTTGTATGATTTTGCCTAAAGAGTACATCACAAGACTTCTAAACTTTTCTTCATATACACTAATAGATTAATCATCCTTATGATTAAGTTCTATGAATTCTATATCCATATTCATATAAAGAATATGAGTAATTTACTTATTGAAAAATAAGTTATTGTACTCATCCCAATCAATGAAGACAATTTCATCTTGTCGCATCATATTATTAAAAATATTCAACCATTGATATGTCTTTCCATCCAATTGGTAGAAAAAAATGTGACCATTTCATGCTCTAAAAACTGAAGAATAAAAAATATCTTTTTAGTGGTACGGATCTATTTATCAGAAACTAATAGAGCAATAGAACCAATGAAAGAGGTTGGGTGTTTCCTCATGAAGGACTCAACAGAATATTGTTCCCTTATTTGATCATTTTTAAGTTCATCATGATTCATAGATTAATAAAGGTTTGTGATCATATCTTTGAAGAATATAATTTCATCTCCCATAACATTCAGTTTCTATGAAATAAAATAATTGCATTGTCCATTGAATTCCTCATTAAAATGGTTCTTTCAGGTTCCATCCATTGACTAAAACCAAAAACATTGTGTGAGTAACACTATTCATAGTGGAAAATCATATAATCATGAAAAGGTACTTATAGGATGTCTAAATCATGACACATACTTTTTAATCTATGACACCATAGGTTTATCCTATATCATTCAAAGTCATTATATGTCCAAATCCTTTATTATGGTTCTTAAAGAGTTTTAGAATTCCAAAATCATAACCCCTGGGAGTGTCAAACCAGGTGTGGAGTAAGACCTGTTGTCATGTACTAGTTTCCAATTGAGTCAATCTCAATATAGTATTTTCGAGGTTGTTTCCATTATGTACATATTTTCCGTAGTGACAAAAAAATTATAGTATCTACACAGGAATGTATAGTTAGGAAACCACTCACTCAATCTTTTACCACAATTACAAGACATTTTCTTATACTTTAACTCATTCATAGAATTATCCTTACAGACATCTATAGACATGTTCTTAGAAATATTCCTAGGGATATCACTAAATGTTTCTTATCTTAGTTTCCAATGGTTGACTAAACCTTTCCTTTGATACCAAATATAGAGACCTGGGTTTAATATACATGGATATTATATTATTTTTGATAAAAATTTAGCACATTACAAAAATTCATACCTGTGTACCGGAACAGTTTAGTGTCTTTGGAAACTTGGAACCCAATATCTCTTAACATATTGAAATATCTTCAAAGTCTTACATAAAGATCTCTCCCTTTATGAATCCTAATTAAAATGTTTTCTCGTAGAATGGGGGAATTAAATATAATAAAGGGTGAGCTCAGATACACAGTAAGGGTAAATATGGGATATAAACAAGTATAACATAAGAATACATATATGAGAACATGTTCATAACATTGTAAAATCAAACCCCAAATATCAAAAAATATAAATATGAATCATTTTATACAGAGTCTGAATACCTAAGACATGAGTCATATTGGAATCAAGATAATAAACTATGAAATCATAACATAAGAATACAAAATGAAAATTTGGTTGAAAAATAAATATAAAAAAAATTATTTTTTATAGTAGTCAATTCTTACTACCAAGGCCATATTAGTTGAATGAGTTCACTCCCCGAACTATATTAACAGTAAAGGTTCACTCCCAATATCATCTTAGTGGACACATTATTTTACTTAACCAGGTTCACTCCACATTCCTTCCCTATATTACTGAACCGGGTTCACTTCCTGTTCTAGCCCTATATTACCGAACCAAGTTCACTCCTTATTTCAGCCTTCTATTACTGAACAAGATTCACTTCTTCTTTCATACCTGTATTACTAAACCGAGTTAACTCCTTGTTCCAACCCAATCTATATCATGAGATATAAATCATTACTTATTGAATTTAAGGGAAATATATTTCCCACACTTTACATAATGAAATCACATATACATGTTCCTCAAGATAGTAAATCATTCATCATATCTTAACCCATAAAATATATAGGATTCATAAACATCATACCAAAACCCATGAAATGAAATGGGTATCATAAATAGTTCATATTATCATAACTTATAGAATATAGATAGGATTAATAATCATTTCATCAAAGAATAATCTATGAAAACAAGTGGGGTTTATAATATATTTGTTATTGCATAACCGATGGAAGAGAAACGGGTTTCATAAATAACATGTCATATTAAACAAAAACCATTCAAAGAAAGGTTAAGAAAGGCTTTTATTGATCATATTCAAAATAAATAAGAAACTCTATCAAAGGATTTCATCATATATGGAAGAGGATTTTGAAATATCACATTAGAGTATTTCTTAATGGAAATGACCTTTCTTTTAAAATTAATTTTCAAAACATAAAACATTTTCAAAGTAATTTCCTCTAAAACCCACTTTGAGAACATAAAAAGTAATTTTAAAAAATAATTTTCAATAATTAAAACCATAAAAAATTTACAATAATTTTCTTTGAAAATGAGCTTAATATTTTTTTTAAATACTTTTTTAAGACATGGTTTTTGAATAAAACATGTTTCTCACTAAAGAGAGAGATAAAGTCACATTTTCTTAAAAACATTTTATTAATCTTTTTAAGTAAAAATATTGTAAAACATTATACCAATACATGAATATATAATGAATAACCAAATTAGAATAAAATTCATCAGAATTATTGAGACATGGATCAGAATATTTCATCAAAAAAAGTATAATCGTAAACAATCCTAATAAACGATGAGATAGTAGCAATTAACTCTTTCCACTTGGTAACATTGAATCATAATCCCTATGATATAATATAATTAAATTAACCTTAAAATATCATGAAAAAAAATTATATTCAAGATACAACAGGTAAAAGAGTAGTATATTATCCTCATAAAATAATATAGTCTTATAATATAACATGTGTCTCAAATAAATAAAATTGAGACAAAATTACATTACAAATTTGGTAAATTTTAAACCATAAACACCATGGAAAAAATATAATCAAATAGATATGTAAAAATAAATAAATTTATGGATAATAATCATATCATACATACATGGTTATTATATACACCACAAAAAACAAATGGGTGGTGAATGTGGTATATGTCTCACAGAAATAAAAGTGAGACTAGAAATCCCCTAAATAATTCAGTAGCATTTAAATCATGAGATCCATGAAAGTATGACATAAATTGAAAATTTTGATAGCATGGAATATATAAAATTAATGATATAACATTTTATAGGTTAGTATATACCCTCAAAAAATAATAATTAGTGGTGAATATATAATATATCTCAAATAAATAAAATTGAGATGAGAAAACCCTTACCTTAAGTCTTTAATTTCATTATACACATTCAAACCTCATGTATAATAAATATAAGTTTATTTTAAATATACCAAATAAACATATAATTATATATCATACTATATATTATTTTATTATGATAATATATTAACCTTTTAAAAATAATTTCATGTTAAATTGGTGGTTTGGGTATTAACTGATTTGTTTTTCGTATATTTTTTGACTTATTATTGTTGATCATATTAGATACATCATGTTTTTATTATTTAAATAATGTCAAAATTGATATAAATATCATATATATTCAATACATAAGTATTTATAATAATCCATAAATATATAAATATAAAATGGAATACACCGTTCATGGAGATGGTAGGTTGTACATATATATGAATGATGTTTCTGTTTTCTAGTCCTATGGAAGGAAATATATTAAATGAAATATATGTATATATATCAAAATTAAAGTATCATTATTATGAAATATAAACCATATAAATTTACTAAATCCATATTTAATACATTCTGCGTAAAGTTTGAATGAATCACTTCACTTTAAGGAGACGGTAGTCCAAATGTCCACAAACGGAGTTATTGTATTCCCACCAAATGGAAATCATGAAGATATCTGTAATATAATAATTAAAAAAGAATAAATACATCATAAATATTATCTATATTGTATAAAAGATCATTTAAATCATTATTACAAACATTAAAAGGTGGTAATGGAAGAATAAATGATATCGGTTCCCAAGGTGAGAGTCCGCCATACACATAAATGACGATTGTGTATCACATTTGATGGAAGTGTGTATATGTGTAGGTAGAATAATTAAAATAAAAAAATCCTTATATTTGAGATACTGAGTTTATTATATAATCATTTAATAATAATAATTGAGGAGGTGGATAATGAAATAAAACAAATGATCTTTTTAATGGATATTTCCTCTTATTTGGGTAATTCCTATTAGTTTTCACCAAAGGATAAACTTGGTTTCATTTCTGCCCAATGTGAGGCTTATAGAATTTATGGAGGGATGTTGGGATGATATTTCTAGTTTTATTCTAAGATAAATTACTTGAGATATGTGAATAAGTGAGGGGTGACAGCCCTTTTATAAGTGGGGGAGAGGACATGCATGACATTTTTTAAAATAATTGTATGCTTGCCATGTTTTTACCTACCTATGGGCTTCGATAATACCCAAAAATAAGGAAATTAAGGGTTTAGGTAGAAATATGTAATGAGAATGGTATTTGGAAAAGATTATATCCATTTTATACCTTATGTTTTATGTTCAACAACTAAGTAATTTTGTTTGTACCTTAATCGTTGTATTTAATTTTAATCACTTTCACTAATATTTTGGGTAAATAATTAAGTTAAAACTATTAGAAATTATAAGTTATGATTATTCAAAATATGGACTCTATTTCTTAAACTATAATCACATATTTTTTATAAATTAAATTAAAATTAATCCTGCAAATGATATGAGATAATGAGTCTTTAAAATAAAAAGGCTCAAATTTTTGAAATGTTTTTATATCCAATTTTAGTGAAAAATTAATTAAAATAACCTAAATATTATTAATTTATTTATAATTGACTTAATTATTATTTAAAACAAAATTAGAACATAATTTTACATTATAAATAAATTATATGAAAAATCTATTTTCAATTAAAATGTTGTTTTTTACTATTCATCAAAAAATGGAAATTCTCCTAAAAATATGAAAACTGAACCCTTAGTAAATTTTGATATTATTTTTTCAAAAATGATTTCTATATTGTCAAAAAAAATTATAAATATTTCAAAAATTATATTTAAAATAGGTGCGCCATTAAAAGGCTTTAAAATTTCCTTTTAGAAGAAATATATATCTTTAAGTGTAAAATTGGATTTATTTTTATTTATAATCTAGAAAACACATAAGATGAACATTAAATAGATGAGTGAATAAATTTATATATATTTTATTAAAATAATTTATCAGAATTTTTCAATTAATTTACTAATGTAAATTTTTTTGATTTCATAAATATAGTTTTCCATTTAAGTATTTCTTATAAATTCAGAAGGGTGTTATTTTCATTTCTAGTTATTTAGTTATTAAATAATTATTCTTATATACATGTGTAAACCATATTTTAATATTAAAATTAATATTATTCATAACCACCATTCCACTAGCAAGGTGACAACTATAATAATATTTTAATAATAAAATTAAGAGTACATTGTAGTTTGGTAAAACTAGGTCTTGTATTTCACACAAGTTATCTAAGGAACTAGGCATTGTGTGTAACATAAGAAAAATATAGTTTTGAATGTACCACAATATAATATATATGTTTTATATATCACAATATCTAATTGGTGTTGTGTATAAATCATGAATAATTTAGTTCTTTCATATAACATAAGTTATATTCAATGTGGCATGAAATGAAAAATATTGAAAAGATTAAATTAATTTGAAGAAAAAAAATCACAAAATCTATGGGGATTATAGGCATAGTTGGAATCATATGGTGGCTTAGTTATTTTAATATTAGGATTAGTAAAATCTAGAGATAACCTTATAGATAAGAATAAATATAATAAATCATTCCAAACTTTTGGCGAAGTATAGAGTAATTATTTTCAAAGAACATGCATCTCTATCTAGATACTAAAAGTGTATTTGGATCATTCATAGAGTTACCTAAAGGTAATAATCCTGAAGATGGAACATTTATATGGACTCGATTCTCACCTTATTCGTGAAAATGTTCATTACTTCATAACTATTTGAAACTCTTGAAGGATATTCTTTCTTAAATTCCCAATCACAGTATGAACCATTATTAAGGTAAAAACATATTATTAAGATTATATGTTATGAAATAGATCATGGATAATTTATATTAAAGATTGTAAATTCATAAGTTAAGATAATACATTTTATTTATTAATCATACAATTAAATTTATTGTATTCCCATTTTTCTATTCAGTAGTTTGAAATTTCTCATCCATAATTATCAATTTATTCTAAAAAAAGTATGGAATATGAGAAACTAAGTAAACAAAAAATGTGACAAGAATTGTAATGACATCCCAAATGAGTTTCCCAACCCAATGGGTTCTAAAATCACAAAATTTGTGATGATAATATATATGTTTAATTGGTTTCTAAATAAAACATGAATTATGAGGAATGCCCAGATCCCTCTAAGAAAGAACAAGCTGCAATTGAGTCTGTTATGTAATAAATGACTCCAAATTTCAATGAATCAATTGATCCCTTAATCACATATAAATTGGTCAATTCCATTTAAAAGATAACCCTTATCCTTTAATGTTAAAATAAATATAAGTTCATACTGGATGTTTATCATATAAAGGTGGAATCAGATTAGTGGTGGAAATTAATCAAGAATATAAATCATGATGAAGAAATCAAAGTGATGACGTGGAAGTAATACCTCAAAAAAATTTAAAAAATATATTCCTCACACACTCCGATCCAAATTTTAATGTAATTTAATTTAAATCATAAAAAAATATAATGAATCCATTGGGTTATATAGTTAAAAACATCAAAAGAAATACATAATATGCATATGTCCTTATCATTACCCCCTGAATGAAAATTTGAACTCATCATTGGTGGTATAAAACTGAGTCTATAAAAAGCCCTAGAAATTCATGATTTTGAAAACTATGAAGAAATTTTTTTATGTTCCCAAAAATTAAAAATGGATACATAGAACATTAAGAGCCTTAAAGGTATAATAAATGGTAATTAGAGTTTAATTATAGTGGTGTGATGGAGAAATCTAATGGTGGAAATAAATTTTAACATCCCACTTGTCAAAAGTGTGGAATGATGCACCTTGGAAATTTTCAAATAGTGCTGATGAAATGTTTTGGGTGTATAAAGGAAGGGAACCTAGCTAGAGATTACCAACAGGAGAAACCCAAAAATGTAATGAAATAAACGAATGATCCAGTCAACACTCTACCTATTTTCCAATGTTTCAACTGTAAAAAAAAGGAAACTTTGTGAACCACTATCCTAATCTAAGATTTGTTAGAGATAATCAATGTCAACAGCCTACACTGCATTGGGGGAAATCATATTTCATCAAAACTATTGAGGTGGATCCATAAAATGATGTGGTGACATGTATTCTAGTTATTCATTAAATAATATAGAATATACATTTTGATTCTATTTGTACACCACATTTCATATAAGATATGCTTAGTAGAAAAATTTAAACACCACCACAAACCATTGTAGAAGAGATTTTGGTGAAAAAATGGGAAAATTATTGAATCATGAGTATATAACGCTTCCCTTATCAATATTTATTCATTGAAATTATTAAAAAACCTAGTGATACTCTATTTCGTGGAATTTTATTCAATTCTAGTTATGGACTATCTTTCCTTGTATAAATCCAACATAAATTTCTACAAGAAGGAAATCACACCCTTTATCATGAATCATCCTCTAATCGTGTACAAGTGTAAGGATGGGGATGAATGTTCTTTAGAACCAACATCTTAAGCATCGTTATTGTTTCTCAATGTGATAGTGTATCCAGATCAAATGATCAAGTCTATGGAAAAGATCATCCTTGATGGCATTCCCATTGTGAGGTAATACAGTAATGTGTTTCTCAAAGAATTGTCTAGTCTTTGTTCCAGTTGAAAGGTTGAATTTCAAAAGAACTTATACCTAGATCTTTTACAATATCAAACACTCCATAGAGAATTGATATTGTGGAAATAGATGAGACAAAGAGGAAACTATAGGAGAATCTGGATAAATTGTTCATATGCCCAAGTGCTTCACTATGGGGTGCACCGGTCCTCTTCATCATGAAGAAGGATGAGTCGATGAATCTTTGATTATTGTGATCTCAAAAAATGCATGATAAATAATAAGTATCCTATATAATATATTGATGAATTGTTTGATAATATATGTGTAGTATGGTACTTCTCTATAGTGTATCTTTGGCCAGGGTATTATCAAATAAGTTTCAATAAAGTGTATATCCCCAAGACTAAATTCTGTATAAGGTATGTACACTATGATTTCATAGTAATACCATTCATACTCACTAGTTATCCATAAATCTTCATAGCCTTGATGAATAGAGACTTTATATATTACCTAAATACATATGTGATAATCTTTATAGATGATATTCTAATATAATCTAAAACAAAGGAGAGGCATGAGGAGTATTTGAGAACTGTAGTAAAGACCTCAATAAGGATAATATTTATGAAAAGTATAAAAAATGTGAGTTATTGTTAATAGAAGTCTCCTTATTGGGTAATTTTATCTCCACAAATGTAATATCTATAGTCCCTTAAATTATAGGCATTTTAAGGATGTCCATTACCAACCACTATGATAGAAATCCATAGTATCCTTCAATTAGTTTGTCACTATCATTGATTTGTAAGAAATTTATCACAGTTATCAACCCCACGAACCAATATAACTTATAAGGGATTTAATATTTTATAGAATAATGAATATGAAGATAGGTTCAAGGAATTGAAAAATAGGTCTATAACCACTCATGTACTTACACTACCCACAAGTGGGGAACTTATTCTGGTATATAGTGATTTTTATAAGAAGGGATTTGGTTGTGTAATAATGCATAATGAAAAAATAATAGCCTATGACTCAAGTAAATTGAATTTTAAAGAAAATAACTACCCAATACATGATCTAGAGTTGGATGGAGTAATCTTCACATTGAAAATCTAGTAGAATTTTCTCTTGGGGGAGAAGTGACAAATATGTACAGATGGTAAGATAATAAAGTATATATTCACAATCAAAAAAATAAATATATACCATTAAAGATAGTTAGTTTTTATTAAGTAAAATGACTGCTCAATCTACTACCACTTGGGGAAATAAAATAAAGTGTAAGACTCTCTAAGTAGAAAGGATCTGGAAATTCTATCATTGCTGGGAATTGACAAGGATCTTAGATTATTTGACTTGAAAAGCACAGACACGGGAATCATAAAGGGTAGAACATCATTAATCCTTTCATAAATTATTCCTCAACCATACCTTCTAGAGAAGGTAAAGTATGCTCGAATAGATGATATAGAAATCTAAAGGAAGGTTAAATATATAAGAAAATCAAAATCCTCATAGTTAAAAACCAATGAAGAAGGAGTTGTATGATTTGGGCCACGACTATGTATACCATAAAATCTAAAGCTAAAATTAGATATACTAGATGATTAAAATATCTCACCCATATCCATCCATCTAGGGAGTGTGAATATGTATTGAAATCTCTAAGAACATTGTTGGTGGGACAAAACAAAGAAGAAGATAGTATAATATACATTAAGGTTTCTTATAAAGTGAATGATTAATGAAAAAATGCAAGGGTATAATGTAACTATAATCCATACCTACATGGAAATGGAAAAAAATAATCATGGTATTTTTCACTAGTCTTCCAAAGATATCAAGAGTAAATAATACAATATGGGTTGTGGTGGATTGTCCTATAAAGACTGCTCACTTTTTTATAATTTGAGAGGACTTATCACTTAATCAAATTTCAAGGATATACATTATAGATGTTTTAAGGCTGCATAGGGCACTAATATTTATTTAATTTGATGAAGATCCAAGATTTATATCCATTTTTAGGAAGAGTCTCTAACATTATCTAAATAATGAGTTGAACTTCGAAATGTATTATCACCCTCAAAATGATGGACAATCTGAACGTACTATCTAGACACTCGAGAGAATTTTTTAGAAAATTCTAAATGGACTTTATATGATGATGGGATCAATATATTCCATTCATTGAGTTCTTATAGAATAATAGTTTCCATTAAATAATCAAAATGAATCCCTATAAATATTTTTATGGTAAGAGATGAAGAACACCTATATACTAGGATGAAGTTGGTGAACACAAAGTGATAGGTCCAAAAATGGTTTAGGAAATGGTCATTAAGCTCAAGACCATTTAGTAGCACATTAAGGAATCTCAGATTCAACAGAACAGATACTCTAACAATCACTAATAAGGAATGTATTTTGAGGTTATTGAAAAGGTATTCATCTACATATCTTTTTTGGAAAACATTCATGAGATTTGGGAAGAATGGAAATCTTAGTCAAAGATATATCAGTCCCTTTAAGATCCTTGATCGCATTAGATAAGTGGCCAATTAAATAGATCTCCTACCTAACATATCTCAAGTAAATTATGTTTTCAATGTAACCCTCTTGAGGAAGTACACACCAAACCCCTCACATGTGATGAATCCTTATGTAGTACCATTATATAATGAACTTTCACATGAGGAGCATATGGTGATGATATTATATCATATATAAAAATTTCTATGAAATAAGGCAATGCACCTATTCAAAGTGATATCAAGAAACCCCATGTTTGGAGAATAAATGTTGTAATTGGAGGAGGTGATGAAATTAAAGTACCATCATATGTTTTAGTGTGTATAATTAATATTTAAAGCGATAAATTTTTAATGTGTAAATATTATAACGACCCAAAATTTTATAAATAATGTTACATTTCTAATTGAATTAAATACTCTATTATGGTTATAGAAATCACATGAAATTATTTTGTTTTATAATATCCTATAAAATTTAAAAGTCCATTATGATTTATAACCATTGAGAAAATAGTCATTGAATAGTGATCATATTATTAGTATAAATATAGGATTCTGATAAATTCAATGGATACAAAAAAAAGAGGCAATGACCTCAAACAACAAGATCAAACCCTATAAATCCCATTTATCGGAACTTTAGAGAGAGATACATCACTAATATTTTCCCTTGACTATATCCAAGATTATATCCAATAACTAATGTATGAGTGAAAAAATTTATAGGAGATTTTCAAGCTCATTAAGATCACAATCTAAACCATGTCTGCCGAACAACCCCATGAAAATCTCACAATTGTGTACCTTATCGTTAGGGTGTTTTCTAAAATAATTTAGGGAAATGTAACAAGTACCCAATATTATTAATATTTATATTATATAGAATAATTAATATACTTACTTATAGTTTTTTTCATTTTAAAATATTTTTATCTTGATATGGTAAAATACAAATTTTTTTTTGGTAATATGCAATTTTAATTAAGAAATTTATTTTTTATGAATTTACAAAATTTAAAAATAAACGAAATTTTAATAATATAATAAAATTAAATAATTTTTATTAAATATAAATGATAATGTAATTTTTATGATTTTAAATGTAATGGTTTTAAAGGTTTTAAAACTGTTATTGTCAAAAAAAAACCATCATTTCTCAATAAATATTGATTATTGTTTAAAATTAATAATTAACATATCTAGATAAATATTTGGATAAAATAAGTATTATTTTTGGATTTAGAATGTCTAAATTATCCAATGGTAAATTTTTTATAATTTTGTGAGACAATCCTATTTTTTGGTAAAATTTAAATGTGGTATAAAATAAAACATTATGATATCCTAAAAGCCCAAAATTGATGTAATAAGTTTGATAAAATTTAAAAACAATCAAATATATATTTACCCTTTAAAATACTATTTTTTTGTTATTTAATTAGTTCTATGAATACTTTATGAATCATCAAAACCTATATTGTATTTTAATGTTCTAAAATGAATTATTTATAAACATCGCTCAATTCAACATCACCAAGGGTATAATTTTATTCATTTATTCACTTTTCTTGATAAAATAATGTATGCTAGTCCTATTTTTTCTAAAACCATAGTAAAACCCATTGTAAGGTTTGTGGGTTTGATTACTTTATTATATAGATTCCAAACCTATGTTTGGGAAATAATAAAGAACCCCCCTCTATTTTACTATATAAACACACAAAATCTCCCATTAATATTCACTAAAAAACCTTAGAGAACCTATTTAATTTTTCATCCCATATATAGAGTCCTACCATGGTTCCCCCAAGTTCTCAAGAAGCTCCTCCCAATATTTTGTAATCACCCTATCAGGGTAAGGGATTTCCTTCTCTTGTATTCAATTCAAGAACTTTCTTTATAATTAACCCTTTGAATATCATTTGGTTATATTGTCATAACTTTATAATGATACCAATAATTTAAAATTTATTTCCTAATAATGTGATACCATTTATCCCCTCTCATTATATCATTTACTTAAGCCATTTTAATCTCAGAATTTAGAAAGATATCCACTCTTTATCCTCTTTATTCAAGAACCTTATCTATGTGATAAATTTTTTCATCCAATTTCTATTTATGGGATATTATTTCACACATAAAAAATACATACCTAATGTTTTTCAAGTTATTATTAATACATTTATATATCATTAATCTATCATTTGATTCATTATGCGCCCATGTTTTGCAGCCAAAATTATACTACGATTTTTCGATGCCATGTTTTTAATCCGAAAACCTTATTTCCCTTTTCCTATTAATTCAAAAGAAAAATATTATGTTCAAACATATATTTCATAATTTAGTTTTCTAACTATATGTGATTATATATCCCATCTCTCTAATTTTACCATTTTATGAATATCCATTTACTTCCATTACTCTGCCTAAATGTCATAGTGATTTTCTAGGATTAACATTTGTGAGGTTTATACATGTACCCATTTACACTCAAGGGTACTCACCATGTTGTACATAAACATAATTTACTATCTAATTCAATTTATGTAACCCAATATCCTTAATCATGTGATTAATTTTGATGAAATAAGTTCTTTGGTTATACAATCTATGTATCACACTTATGCATTTACATGATATGATTATGATGGGTGAAGCCAGATAGCATTGAAATACATTGGGTAATGTTTTAGTATCATGATATTCCATTCATGGTGAATGATCGGTTATCCAAATATCATTATTTTATGATTTATTGGTATTTATCAATGATTTATGCTTATGATGTCATATTTAAAGTTATTTTAACATTCCCATGTTTTCTTCAAGTTATTATTCTACATCATGCCTCATTATTCATGTTTTTATTCTCACGCCTTTTATGTACCATGAATATTCCTATTATTGAACAAGTAATACATTCTTCATGTTATGATTCTTTTTATTTCCTTACTATTATTTATATCTCATCCCTTTCTGGGTTATCTCATGCAGTTTTAAGAATGATAGAATATTATTGGCATGTAAAGGATGTTTTTAATAATAGAGATATACCCCCAATTTTATTTTGTAATGTAATGTAACTAATTACCCAAATAACCTAGTATTATTGATATTTTATGTTTAATTATATGTATTCCTAGGAAATAAAACATGAATTCCTGTGTAATAAAGACATGGGTTTTCATAAGAAGAATGTTGAAAAATAAAAGAATGAGATAATAGATAATCAGTCAATATTGAAGTTTTTTAGCTACAATGAGTGATAATTTATGATAATGTGTATCATATGATTCATAATCAAGGTGGAAATCATCATGATAAAAAACAATAATGTGTGGAAAATTAATTTTCTACAACTACAGTTGATGTCGGTCCATTTGGTAAAGTGGTGACAACTTTCGCTAGCATGGTATTTTTCAAATTTTAATCATAAGTTTAAATTTTTAGAAACTCCACTTTAGGTTTTAATTGATGATATCTTACATTTATTAATGAATTTTTTGGAGATTTGTTTTTTTGTTTTATGTATATATAAGACTTTGTTTTAACATTTATTGTGCTTTACTTTTTTATGGACATGAGTTTTTAAATATTTATAACCTTTAGGGTTTATATGATATTTGATGATTAAGGTTAATTTTAAGGATTTTCATCATATTTCTAGGAATTTTATAAGGATTAAATTAAAAAAAAAGGATATATCAAAGTCTACATGACAACCCATCCCAACTAGTAAGGTCGTAGGGCTTCAACCCACAACTGAGAGTCAATAAAGGTGAAATTCTTATAACTAGCTTATGTGATGTCTTGGTTAGTACAAAATAAATATTTTAAATTAAATGGTGTGAAAGATAATGATAAAGTATATTTCTGTATTATATGTTAAATCATATAGAAACCCATGGGATAAAAAATTGATTTGGAGATTTGGCGATTAATGTTTTTTTGGAATAGGTTCAATATAATTTTGGGAAAAATATTACCTTATGAAAACCATTTTGGTTATGGTTAATTTATAAATATATAAGGAATATCTAGTTATCCTTTTGGGATTATGTGATCCATTATTATTTGATTCTAGTGCTTCCTTCTTGAAAAAATGATCTTGTATAGTCATCATTGGACTTAATATTAGAGTGTAATGGAAATTTATTAATTGAGGAAATTATAATACAATAGTAAGCATATTTAATTATTTTTATAGTCAAGAGGTTAAAGAAGTTACTAAAATATAAGAAACATTTCTTTAAAATGAAAATTTTATCCTATTTCATTCATTTTTTATGGATTAAATAGCTTTTTAACTTAATACAGATGTATGGTTTTGAGGTCCATAACATTCTGTTAATCATTCACCTTCTTGTGATCAATGATCTCTATCACTTTTCATCATTGTTTGAACAATATGATTTTATTAAATGTTAAAATATTAACTTCCCATCTATTCTCTCCTACATAGACACCTAGTTATTCATTATTCTAGATGACATATACACTTTTAATTCCCTCTTATCAAAATGATGTTTTATTAACACATTTTATGTTGTGAGTTCCCAAAAAAGGTATTTTCAAATTTAAAACCTTTTATTACATATATAAAGTAACAATCATGAGGATGAAATTTTTTATGGGGGGTTTGGATGTAACAACTTGATATTTTTAAAAGAAGAACATTATATTCGATAGCGTATTTGACACACAATACTGAGCTTAAACTATCCATGAAATATTTGATCATTATAAACTATCCATTAAATTTGAGGGTATGAAAAGTATTAAATTATTTTTAATATACATATATATCATAATCAATGGAAGTTATTTCTAAATTATTAGTAAATAATCAATCACTATTTACTAAATTAAATGTATTCTACATAAATATGTTTTCTTCAAAAATGATTTTTATTTCTTTTATGAGAAAATATAAAACAAATTTAGAACATTTAAAAAATTTATTTGATAAAATGTGTATATTTTTCAAATTAATATTATGAAAAAATATATTAGGGTGAATTTTTTAGACTTTTCAGAAAATATTGATTTTTTAGAGAAGAGTAAAAAATACTGCTTTTTGTAAAAAAATCCATTTATTTTCAATAAATTATATAATTTAAAAGTCCAGTTATGTTTGAAATTTTATATTATGTAAAATAATTATTATTTAGTTATATTTAATATGAATAATTAATTTTTAATCAACATAATAGTGTATTTTAGGATAATATTGTATTAGGGTTTAAAAAATGGATTTTTTTAAAACAAATTAAAGTGAAAAATGTTCCCCCCATTTTAATTATTTAAAATAATACCTAATGATTAATGATGAAAATGAATTTTATAGATTATATATCATTAAATATTAATCTATATATATAGAATGATTATTATTACTCTAATACTCATAATAAAATCATTTTTTTCTCAAAAAATACACTTCTTAGAAACACAATTTTTCATTGTGTTTGCGGGTTTTGTTTTTAAATTATATTTTTTCAGTTATGTGAATTGAATTTTGTAAATTTTATTCCATATATGGTATCAAAATAATTTTTTTTTCTAATAAGGTTAAAATCATTTTTCACAATAATGAATAGTCAAAAAAGTAAAAATTAATTGCCACAACTAAGTTAAAAATAGATTTACTAGGTGGATAAACTAAAACTATAACAATAAAAATGACATAAAAACAAGTATAAAATATATATTCTAGAAATATTCTGAACTTATCATGTTTAAGGCTTCATATTGGTCTAATTTTATTTTTTGTAATGTGAAAAATGTGGAGACTTCTTTTTATTTTCAAAAATTATAAGTGTGCCACTCACCACACTTATAATAGGCCACCCCCGTCCTCTTCTCTTTACAAATTGAAATGCCTTTTTATTATAAAAATACCTATCCAAATATATTTATTCATTAAATAACCATGACTTATATCCCTTAAATTGATCAGAATACCATCCTATGAGGGCATTTGGTGCTTACCTAAGGATTTTTCCCAAACAAGATCTATGGTTCTTAACTGAGCTTCTTTATTTTATTTCTTACTCCACCAACATAAAATATTATATAATTTTTAAAATAAAATAAAAAAATAATATATAATGATATGTTATTACGTTAATTACATTACATAAATCAATCTTCTCTTTAATCAAATGAAATATGAAATCATCATTTGTGTGTACGGCGGATTGCCACCTCACAAACCTATGTCACTCGTTTTCCAATTTCATCAATAATGGATTGTTGTAATGATGTATTTAAATTATATTTATATATAAATTATATTTGTAACATATTTATACTTATATCATTATGATATTGCATATTCCTACTTACTTTCTATTCTGTGGGGGTTATAATGATGACGCTCGTGCGTATGGTAGACTACTACCTCGCTAAGAGAAGTGTTTCATTTTTCAGTAATTATTTACATATAAGGTAATAAGGATAATTTTAAAGAATATATGTGATATAAATTAAATAATAATTATATTAATGACATATTTATAATTATTAAAAATTAATGTATCATTTTATTTCTTAAATTGTTAAATGATAATGTCTTTCATATATATAATGTAACACCCTAAGATTTTAAAAGATGAACATCATGTTTGATGGAATGTATTACATGAAAAATAAATAATAAAGATAATCTAATAGTCTTATACTTTATGATATACTAATTTTTAAATAAATTCAATCACTTGGATAGCTTAAAATGCATGAAACACTAGGCTAGAATGAAATGTGATACACTATTAAAATATTCTCAACTAAACATAACCATTATATCCTAGTAGTTAAGATATAATATATGGATAGTAATAAAGAAATTATGAAAATAATATTTTTTATACATGTTAAAAACAAATTCAATGGTTATATACTAATTAGATAGAATATAAGAGCCAACTGAATAAGAAAGAATCTTTTTTGGAAAAATTATATTTTTCATAAATTTGGATTAGTCATTCTTTGTGATCAAAATTTGAAATTAATTTTTACCAATTTTATTAAATTAGTTTGAAAAAATGAAATTAATTTTTTAAATCACCACATTTAAAATATCTTAGGGTTGGTTTCTGATAATTTTCTAGAAATACTAATTTTTTATGAATATTAAAAAATGTTTTTTATTAAATACTAGTTTTTTATTTAAATAATTAAAAAAGTTATATTATATTTTAAGCATGTTTTAAATTATAATTTACTTAATTATATTAAAAATTAACTAACTTAAGTCTTTGTAATCAATTTTATTTTTAATTTTGATATTAATATTTTTCATGCATATGAGAAGTTTCTCTTTGGAAAACCACACCTTTATCGTGTTTGTGGTTTAATTTTAAATTAAATTCAACCATATATGTAAATTGAAATTATAAAATTGGATTCCATATCTAAAATAAATAAAATTATATTATATGATAAGATCAATTTAATTTTTTACCATAATGAATAGTTATAACATTAATAATTAGTTACCATGGTGAAGATGAAAATGATTTTTCCATTGCATTAAACTAAAAGGATAAGGGAAAATGACCTAAAACTTGTAAAAAACATTTTTTTTGAAAGTATTTAGACCCAAATATGTATATGATAAATATTTATGAGTTTTTTTTATATTGTTTAATAAATGATATGTACATCATAATTAATGCAAAGAAAAAGAAAAAATTTCACTCTATTTAAATTTTCAATTATGTGTTCACATATGGAAAAAATAATGATGTGAATGAATATGGATAATAATTTCAAAAATATTGAAATTAAACTTATGAGGGTAATTTATTTATAATTTTTTTAATCATATAATTACTTTAAATTCATAAACAACACCAACAAAATAATTATTTAATTTATAAAATAATGAAATTAATGATACTAAAAACATTACAAGTAAATTAAATTGAATGAGTTATTATGTTTCTCTAATGTTATAGGTAAATATACCATTTTATTTATTTGGGAACATAATATATTCTACTTCCATCATTTTATTGATATTTTTAAATTTAAATTTAATGAATAATGTCAAATTGATATTTATGTTATTTTATAATAAATAATATTTTATTAAATGATATAATTTCTAGAAATACTATATTCTTTAAAGTGATTTTTATATTTTTATAAATATAGAATATTATACATTCATGGACCAATTTTTATTTTATAATTAATATGCTTACCCCTAAATAATAAAAACATTGATACCATAGTTAAGGTAAAAGTAGGGTTTTTACACACAATAAGCTCTTGTGTTAAAATTAGTTTTCAACACAAAAATGATTTTTATTTGATAAATTGCATTTCATATTTATAATTAATTCTCACAAATATTTTAATAATTTTAATTTTATTTTAGGTTTAATGGATAAATTTCCTAAGCTAAAAAACTTGTTGCCATAGTGAAAACTAAAATGGTAAAAATAATAAAACTTTGAAGTTAAGGTACAAAAAGTTTGGTATATTTGTTTTTTGTGTGTCTTAGTGGTTTGTATTGGCCATATAATCACACTAACCTAATAATTGTGAATTTTGGATCCACATGGGGTGATAGTGAATTCATATTATTGAATAATTTTGGGTTTCTACCAAAATGACACTCCTCAATTAGAAAAGGTCACTCACCCCTATCACTTATTAACAAATATCAAGCCATTTTTATTGACCAAAACCTACAAAAATACCTCCAAAAATAATGAGACACGTTCCAAAGTATATTTTCATCCAAAAATACCAAGCGTAGGTTCTTTAAGAAGAGATACAAATGAGGTTTTTCTAAGAGAATGTAATTATCTTCACTAAACTCATTATTTTTATTTCTTATTTTAAAAAATTAAATTATATCTTAAAAGTTACATTATAATTAAAAAATTATATACTATACTATTATATTTTATCATTTTCATTTAATAATATTTATCCATCTTCACTTTCATCAAAGGGGAAATGAAATCATCAATTGTGTGTATGGCGAACTACTGCCTCGTAAAATCATTTTTCATCTACACTTATAAAGGATTGATATAATAATTTATTTAATATATATATATATATGTATGTATGTATAATTTTTTTGATATAATTATACCTCTATAGTTATAATATCACATATACCTTAGTACTTTCTATTCCATTTAAAATTTGATAATGTCGTTTGTGTGTACGGTGCACTAACTCATCGCAAAGAGATGCGATTCATTTTTGATATATGCTTTAAATTGAAGGAAAATGATATATATAATGAATATATATGATATATATGAAATTATATAAATCATTTTAAATTAATATATCATACAGTTACTTACCCTTTCACTCTTTAACAGAATGATATTGTCGCTTGTGCGTACGTATGACTTACCATCTTCACAAAGCAAGAAATTCATTTTATTTGTCCAATTTTCAAGAAATTATTTATGGATATATATAATGAAAAAAAATATTTATAGAATAAATAGTATTTTATATATTATGGATTTATATCGAATGTATAATAACTATAACATTAATTCCAAAACATGCTTGAAAACACAATTCAATTAACAGAAGAAATAATGAAAAAAAGAAATATTATTAACAAACCAGTGGTAAAATGTTATATAAGGATAATATGTGGTATCATATATATTAATATTTTATTATAATAGTTTTATTATAAATATATATTTATTATACATGGTTTTTGAACACATATGAAAGAAGTCGAATCGAATGTAAGGGTTTATCATCTCACTTTTACTTGCATGAGACATATGCCATATTCCCCACTAATTTCACTTATTGTGTGTAAATACTACCCATTTGATATGTCATATCATTAATATATTTTTCTGAAAGTTATCTAATGTTTCATTTGATGTTATATCTCTTAACAGGTCTTACGATTTAGAAGTTACCAAAGTGGTAATGGTGTATTTCATAATCTCACTGTTATTTAGGATTATTTTTATTTTAGTCTATATTGTTGGAATTATTTGTTATTTATATATTAAAATAAATATATTTAATTATAATATAGTTATTTATGAACTTTTTTTATTAATATTACCATTTTTAAAATCATTTGTACTTACTTACAAAATGTTTTTAAGAAAATCCGACTTTATTTCTCTCTTCAAAGAAGAATAATTTTTCATCAAAACCCATGTTTTCTAAAAATGCTTTCAAAAATGTTTTTAACCATTTAAAAATGATTATTATACATTTTTACCCATTTTAACTTTTTAAAAAAATTAATGTAATCTTCATGTCTTTTTTAAAATAATGTATGTTTGGATTTTAATAAAAATGGAAATGGTTTCTTCATTTTAACATGTACGACATAGAAATAATTTTATGTAGTGATTAAAAATTAATGTTTAAAACTTATTTTACAAGATTTAATTTTATTTTTAATAAAATGTTATTTTCAAAAAAAATGATGTTTTTGTTTTAAAAGGTGATTTTTCAAATGTATGGTTAATTTTCATCAAAATTGTTGTTAAAGATATTTTAATTGTGTTTTTATAAATCAACAAAATAAACCCATTATAATACTTAGGATACACTAGGAGATTTTATAAATATTCCATTAATTTTATTTCTCTTGATGATTTATGATCAGTTTGACCTAGGATGTACCAGTTTGATACCATTCATATTACTCGAGATGGTATATGATTATGTTCTATTAATAAGGATAATTATTAAATTTTCATATGATAGTTTTCTAATATTAATTTTTATCTTGATTATATTTCACTTATTTTATATGTGTAATGCATTATTGCATAGTAAGTAACATGTGTGACCCAATTATATATAACCCCTTGATGCATCAACGGGTCTAATGATACAAATCAGTTGGAAAGATTAGACGTGTTTATAACCATAAATTTAAACTCTCTTGAGGTAGTTATTAATATTTAAAAAAATTATGATTATTTATTCCATCATTATGATATCAGATATTGATTTCCATATGTTTTTTTGATGAGTTATAATATACATGTATATGTTTCAAGATAATGTGATTATTTATATGGTTTTATTTGATCATAATTTATTTCTCCCATATTATGATAAGTTTAATTATTAAATTGAATATGTTTCATAAATTTAGTTATCATATTTATTATAATTATTTCATTGTGACAGCTTCTTGTTTTACTCATACCCATCCTGAGCATTTGAGCTCACCCCTTTCTTCTGTTTTATGTTCCCCAAGATACATGGAAGTGATTTGTGATTGATATGTAGGGATACACTTTTTGTAATAATGGAGTTCTCTAGGAAAAACATTTTGCATTTTATTCTTTAAAATTTATAAGAAATTCATGTATTTATCTATTTTACTAATAATACAAAAATATTCAGTCTATTGGGATATGATACCTTCTATCTTGTGTTAATGTAATAACATAGACACCTTCCCCAGGCTACTAGGGTCAGGGTTTTATAGTTGGTATTATAGGAAGTTTAATAGAACCATTCCAAACCAGATTTAGGAAAACATTGATTAGGGAACATGATTATATGATATGATTTGAGGATAAGTATAGAAGAACAACATAATGTTATGGTAAGTAATAGATTCTGGGTTCTTTCATAGAAATACATCCTTGTATGGATACTATAAGTGGATGTGATTTTAGAACAGATGTATCTATGGGTAATAACAATAAAAATGTCACATTAGGCTTGACACAGTCATTAAATGGTATGTAACAATATGATTTAATATGCACCTGGTTTGACACTCCTGAGGTATATTATTAGGATAATTCAAAATTTTTTACCAACTATTATAAAGGATTTGAAAATAAATAAATCCATAAAGAAACCATGTTTTTGATTATGAGATTATCTATACATAAATTTTTCAATTTATATTTTATTTTTCATGTTTTTTGTTATTATAAATTATGTTTCATAGTTTAATGATCTAATATAGTTTATACCATAATTTAGAAATGGTCCCTAGCATAAGGAATGAGTACAGTGTCAATGCATGTAATCCAAGGTATATAAGAATGATTATTTCTCTTACGAGATTAAACCAATATAATAAAATAAAGTATTCTTCAAAAATTCTCATCACATGAAGGAATAGTATCATGTGTTATCAAGATATAGAAATAATTTTATCAATATTATGGCATTGATGGGAATACATAGAAGAAGGGGATGTAAGATTAAAATAGATAATGGGATGGTGGGAATGAATGGTTTTCCTACATCTTAGAGTCAAGGAAATAAATATCATAGTACTTGATTGAATTGAATATAAGTTTTCAGTAAATTTTAATAGAAAGGAAACCATGCTCATATTTACTAGGGAAATAAAAAAAATTCAATATTAAATGATTCAACTATAAGGTGATGGGGAACTATCCAAATTAATTCTCTATCTATCAAGGAAATGTACCTCAAAGAAGTTAAGGGATCATGGTCAAGAATATGATATTACAATAGAAAAAGTATAATGATTAATGTTCTTGAGTTTAGACACATGAATTATGTTATAATAGTATTTTATTAATGATATTATGGTTATAAGAATCCTGAAATGTATAATGATTTCAATGTAGTACTATTTATTAAAGGATTTGATAGAATACTAGAAACAACCCAAAATATGGATTAAAATCCATGGTCACATAAAATTATTTTTAAAAAAAATCAATTGAAATGGAAGAGAAAGGGCTACAATATTTAAAAGTGGAAAAAACTCCACTAAAACCAAGGATTTTAGAGCATATCTATATTGGTATCGATGACCAAGTAAATTGATTTAGTGGTAAGTTGAACCTATTGGAAAACAAATTATTAAAGGAGGATAACCTGTAATATTTTCCCAATGGTGAGATAATAATGACATGTTTATGGGATAGTGTTTGTGACTATGAAATTGTTTAGATGAATTATGGTTTATTTCATCTTTGATGTAGATTGATGTAAGTGTTCATTTATGAAATATATTAAACAGTTTGAGATTTTATATTTAGAGGAATTCATGTATTTATTAAGTTTTTTTGGATATCAAGGTATTCAAAAATTTTGAATTTGATGTTAGAAGACACTTTATATGGTTTGGGGAATTTAATTTTAATTTAGTGATATTCCTTCAGAAAAAATTGACATTGTATTTTGACATGCATATTTTGTGAAGATTATTAAATAAAAAATATATGGAATGGATTTATTTGAAAATGTTAAGTTATTTGACTGCTTGTTCTAAGTATTTTGGTTTTGGGAAATATCAATATATGGGGGGAATGACTTTTCATTATATTGATTTGTTAAATGTTCTTCGAGCATAAACACTCATTTGGAATATTTATTACTTAGAGAATGAAATGAAGTGGAAATTATTAAAGAAAAAAATGAATGAAATATTTTCTATGAAATAAAATGATATCAAGTAATTATATTTTCACATGTTCTCAGTATAAATGGTTATATAATTCCACACCTATAATAAAGGAATCTAGAAAATATTATCATGGTACCTTCATTTATGAGGAATTTAATGGTCACATAACTCATCAAAGAATAATGGTTTTGTGGTTATTGACATTATGTTTATCATTAAATTTCTTGGGAACAATTTCCCCTATAAACCTACAATAATTATTGGAGAATTAAACTTTTATACCATGCCTATATCTTCACATCCAACCTATATTTTTCTTCGTGGAAACCTAGTTATGTTATTATTCCTAATGATTTCCATACTTACCTTTATCTCTTATAAAGTGGGTGTTTTATTAAGCCTTATCATGATGTGAGATTTAAATAATGGTAATTCCAAATTTAAAACCCTTGATCAATGAAACCAATAATACATTGCTAGTACGTAATTTTTTATGGGGGAGGAATGTAACACCTCATTATTTTAAAACAGGAACATCATGTTTGATAACATGAATGACAAAAAAAACCAAACTTAGAAGATAATACAAAACCATAATACTATATGATATGTTTATTTTTAATTAAATTAAATATCTTTGATATCATTCAATTCATACAACACCAGTTTTGAATGAAACGAGATACTCTATCAAAATATTATTATTTTGACGTGACTATTATAATGAAATAGTTAAGATGGATGGTATGAAAAATAATAATTAAATTATGAAAACTATATATTTTAAACATGTAGAAAATAAATTCATTAGTTATTTATTCATTATAAATAAAATAAGAACCATTTTAAATTGAAATAAATATATTCTAAAAAACTGCATTTTTTTGAAAGTTGGATTAGTCGGCACTGTGAAAATAATCTATAAATAAGTTTTACAAATTTTATAAAAAAATATTTTTTAAAATTAATTAAATTTTTAAATCATAACATCAAAATTATATTAGGGTGAATATTTTAGAATTTTATTAAATGAATAATTTTTTTGATGACTACTGAAAGTACTGATTTTTATTGAAAAATTAAATTCATTTAAAAAATTAAAAGTTAAAAATTATATTTTAAATAGTTTTTAAAGTAAATTTATTTTAATTTTTAAAAAATTATACAAATTTATTTCATTTTGATCAATTTAATTTTTAATTTTTATATTAAAACACTATATACATATGATAATGTTTTTCTTTGGATAACTACTCTTTTATCACATCTACGGTTTAATTTTAATTTTAAATCTACCACTTATATTAATTTAAAATGAAAAAATGGATTATATATTTTGAATAAACATATTTTATATTATATAATAAGTATAACATAATTTTTGAACATAATGAATTGTTAAAATGGTGAAACATAATTACAAAAGGTAAGATAAAAATGATTTTATCATTAGGTTAAACTAAAGAGATTAGCGTTGAAATGGCTTAAAACATGTTTTATTTCTATTGGATATCTGTATTTCAACCATAATCTTCATAGGATCTATTTTTATGAGTTTTTTTGGGAATTGATCCATGATTATTTCCAATATAATAATTTATGTGAAGAAAAATTCAAAATATCGCACTCTTGCTTTTAAATTTCAATTATGTGTTAACATAGGGAAAAAAGAAATATGTGAATGAATATGGATGGTAATTTTGAGCATATTTAAATTAATTTTATTAGGGTACTTTATTTTTAATTTTATTATATATATAATTACTTTAAATGTGTAAGCAATGCCAATATAGTACTTATTCAATTAATAGAAAAATAAAGTAAATGATACTAAAAATACAAAAAAGAAAAATAGGTTGAATTAATTATTCTGTTACATTATTTGTTTTTTATAAATATATAATTTTAACAAATATTAACTTAGTATGTTCAAATTCCATCATTTTACTGACATTTTAAATTCAAATTAGTTGATTAATGTCAAATTTTACATTAATGTTTTTTTTAAATAAATTATATTTTAGTAACTAATTTAAAATTAATAAAATTAATATATTCTTTAAATTTATTTTCAAAATTTTTAAAATACAAAATATGATCCATTAACGGAAAAAATTTTCTTTATAATGACTATGTTTACCCATAAAGAGTTAAAAAATTGTTACCATGATTAATGTTAAAACAGTGAATTTGCACACAACATGTTCTTATCTTAAAATTAATGTTCAACACACATAAGTTTTTTATTTTAAAATTTTAATTTAATATTTATAATCAGAGGATCAAAATTATCTAGTAAGTATTATTTTATTTTATGATTAAAGGATCAAATTCCAAAGTTAAAAAGAATAGTAACCATAGTGAAAACTAAAATGGTAAAAGTAATGAAACATATATGTTAAGGAACAATAAGTTTAAAACATGTTTTTTATTATATTTTAGAGTTTTTATATAACATATCATCTCTAAAAACATTCAATTATAAATTTTGGAACCACTTAGCGTGATATTCACTTCCCATTATGAATATTCTTGTCTATTTAAAAAATGACACTCCTCCTCAATTATAAAAGAGCACTCACTCCCATAAATTTTTCAAACCTATAAATCCATTTTTATATAACTGTACCTAATAAAATCCCTCCACAAAATCCTCAAAAACATTATATATCTTCTGGTCTTCCCAAAATACAAACCCTAGGGTCCTTAAAAGAGATCCAAAGGAAGATTCTCTTAGAGAAGTTAATTATCTTCACTAAGCTCATTTTTTATTCTTATTTTACAATATTAAAGTATGTATTAAAACATAAAATATAATAAAACTAGTATATAAGTTATATATAGATGTTATTATATTGATGTAATAATATTTATCCATCTCCACTTCCATTAAATGGGAAATGAAATCATCAATCGTGTGTATGGTGGACTACCGCCTCACAAACTAATGTAACTTTTTTTCCATCAAAACTTATAAAGTTTAGATATAATGATGGATTTAATGTATATACATAATTTTTATTATATAATTATACTTATTGAGTAATAATATCTCACATACCATTTTACTTTCTATTCCATTTAATATATGATAGTGTGGCTCATGTGTACAACATACTACCGCATCACGAAGCGATGTGAATCATTTTTTATTTACATGTTAAATTGATCATAAAAAGGATAATATAATGAATATATGTGATATATATGACATTAAGTTATTCAAAATTAATATATCATTCACTTCCTTACCCTATCACCCTTTAAGGAAAAGATATCATCGCTTGTGTGTATGTATGGCTTACCATCTCCACAAAGAGATGTGTTTAATTTTCGATGTCCAATTTTCACAAAATTTAATAATTTTATATATAATAAAAATAATATTATTTATATATATTTTTTAACTATATTCTATTTAAAAAAATGAATCTGTCATGAAAAAACACTCCGGAGAAAACAACCTAATTAACACTCAAAACAATGAAAACAATGAAATATTATTAACAAATGGGTGGTAAAATGTTATTATAAGATCATATATGGTATGATATATATTATTATTTTTATATAAATTATATATATATATATATATAATAAACTGATAATTATTGTATATATGGTTTGGATTCATACAAATGAAGTCAAACTAGAAGTAAGGGGTTTTCGTCAAACATTTACTTCCATAGGACATATGTCATATTTACCGCTTATTTTTTATTATGTATATACTAAAAATATCATAGTTTATATCATTAATACCTTTATATTAATGAAATTTAATCTTTTATTTTATGTTATTTCTATTATGGGTCTTATAATTCAGAAGTTACCAAAGCGGTAAGGGTGTATCTCACAATCTCATTATTATTTTGGGTTGGTTGATATAAGTCTTAATTGGGTGAATTATTTAATTTTTATACATAAATATATATATATATTCTTCTACTCTTGTTATTCATGATATTTTTCATGTAATAGTACCATTTTCTAATCTATGGTACTTAAAATGATTGAGAAATGTTTTTTAACAAAATATGATATTATTTCTCACTTTGGTTGGAAATACTTTTTATAAAACCCCATGTTAACTAAAAATGTTTCAAAAAAATGTTTTTTAAACATTTAAAAATATTTATTGAAGATATTTTTTACCCATTTTTACTTTTGAGGAAATTATTTTATTGGAATCCTCATGTCGTTTTTAAAAACAATTCTCATTTGTCTTTTTACTGGAAATGTGAAAGGAATCATTGTTTTATCATATATGGCATGAACTGAATATTATGAATTCATGACCAATAAATGTTTTAAAAAATAATTTACAAGATAATAGGTTTATTTTCAAAGAATGTTACATTCAAAATTTTTTCTAAACATTTTTTTAAAGTTCGTTATCAGAATACAATGGTCATTTTCCTAAAAAATATTCCTATATATATTTTTATGGAATTTATATTTATCAACAACATCAAACCTTTATTTTACTTATGATCCATTGGGGATATTTCATAATTTTACTTTCATTATTATTTATCGATGTGGTTTATGATCACTTTAATCAAGCATGTACCAGTTTGATACCATTATATTTACAGTAGATGGTTTATGATTTTGTTTATTAATTTAGGTAGCTATTAACATTTCATTTGATAATTATTAAATATGAATGTTTATTTTAATTATGTTTCACTAATTTCATATTAATAATGAACTGGAATTAGTAATTTATGGGTGGGTAATATATATAGATATCCCCTTGATGCATTGATAGGTCTCATAATAAAAATCAGTTGGCCAAATTAGACAGTTTGTTACCCACATATTTAAACAATCATGAGGAAGGTAAGGAAAGTTCCATATTTCTAGAGTTATTAATTACGTAATTATGAGATCATTTATTATTTTCTATGTTATTATTTGATTAGTTATAATATTCATTGATAAGTTTTAATATCAGGTGATTTTTTATATAGAATTGTCTAATCATCATTTATTTCTTCCATATTATGCTCACTTTATGGATTAAATGAAATGAATTTTATTTATTTACCTTTCTGAATTTATTAATATTATTCATTCATGATATCTTACATTTTAATCTTATTCTTACTGAGAATTTGATCCATTCACTTTCTTATGATATATTTTCCATTTATACTAGGAAGTGTTTTGTGATTGATATGCAGGGATACACTATGAGGAATAATGGATTTCTCAAAGAAAAAAATGGTAATTTACGTTTAAAAATATATGTTAAACTCATGTATGTATATATTTTACCAATACTACTAAAAAAATTCGGCCCTTCAAGATGTGATACCTTGTATCTAATGCCAATGTAATAAATTAGACACTAGCTCCAAGCTTCTGGGGTTACGGTCTTTGAAAATAAGATGGTAACAAGTGAAATAAAATTAATAATAAAAATGAAAAAGTTTCTCAAGAAAGTAAATAATTAGCATAAATTTATTATTCAAGAAGATAAAGACAGTACATTTTAAGTCAGAATTAATGTAAGGGACTTCGTTACAATTTCCTTTCATTGAGGCATACTTTGATCTTATTCCCCTGTATTGTTTTATATGGTTCATATATAGTTCCATTGATATTTCATATCATGAATTTATTTATTTTCATGATATTTTAAGTTTTTTTAATTATATTTATTCATTGGTCTTGTGATTCATGTGTTTCATAAGTGATAGGGGATTTATATTTTAAAAATCATCTTTTAATGTCCTACTTCCTACTCTTTTTATTTCATTTCCATTATTTTAGAATGATATTATGAAAGATTTATATAGATATAAAATATTTATAATGTAAATTTTATATCTCTTTTTACTTTTTTTATATGGGTTTCAACAGAAATAGTTTTACACATTTTATATGGAATGTTTTGAAAAATGAAAAAATGAATGTTCTTTTAACATATATAGAGATAGTGAATTTTTATGCCACTATAACATTTATTTTATTTATGTATTCCTTTGAAAGACTTCATGTTTTATTCAATGAAAAACCTTATCCCCTTTTTTTCATGGTATTTTGGTATGGAAAATGGTTTTTAAGAGAAAATGTTATTTTCAAATCCGAGAATATTTTTTTATAGGGGATCAAAAGGGTTTTTAAAGGGTTTTATAAGGAAAATGTGAGATAATAAGATGTTTTATATATTATTTGGTACATGAGAATTATTTTAAAAACATGTTATATGGATATAGTTTATAAGAAGCGTTAGGCCACATTATAGCTCACAAGTGAGCATGATATAACTATATATAAAGGGTTGAGACCCATTATAGCTCATGGGAAATGTGTGATCCCAATATAGCTTAAATTAATGGTGATACCCATTATAGATCTCCATGTAATTGGCTAATGATAATATTAAGAGTCGGTTCTATGGTTACTCCAATTAAATAGGGTTTTAAATTATTTTATTAATATGACACTCTATGTCTTGAAAAATGGTTTTCGATTACATTCTATTGATTTTAATTAGTCTATTATATTAAAAATTGAGAATTTTCAAATGTAAATTCTTTATTTATTTCACTGAAATAATGTTGAGATAAAGGTAAATCATTTCATGGGCTTTCCTGTTTCCCAGTGAACTAATAATTTTCATTATTTTTATGAACCTTACTAATATATTTTTATTGTCACATATTTGGAAATGCCTTTCACAAGGTTTAAGGATTTTTAATTGAAAGGGACATGTAAAGTTCAAATTCTTAAATATTTTCCATGGAAAGAAATCAAATTTTATTTTAAAAGTATTAATGTTTTCACTATTCATGATTTAAAAAACATAAGTTAACCTTATTATATAATATTAATTATTATTATTCCAAAAATGGAATAAATTTTACCAATTTAAATTCAAAAATGTTGCAAAATTTAATATAAAATTTAACCTACTCATGCAATTAAAATGTTGGTTTTCAAGATGTTTCTCTTTTAAGAAAAAAAATGATTTTATATAACTCTATGATGAATAATAATCATTTTATGAAAACAAATAAAAATTGATTGATATATATTTCTCAAATTTAATTTAAAAAAATTATCATTATGGATTATATTAATTAATTAAAATGGAGAAACATTATGAAATTTATAATGGTTGTTAGAAAAATATTATTTTTAAACCTAATAGAAGACATGTACTTAAATCCAATATAAAATTGATTCAAAGGTAATTAAGAGGATAAAATAAAAATAAAAAATTATTATGTTACTTGAAATAATCTTCAAAACATAATTATACTTTAAAATTAATTAAATTATGGAAAATAATTTACTTGTTAATAAAAATTGATATTTTATATTATTCACTGTAAAATCAACATCTTCCAAAAAACCCAAAAAAATCACCCAAATTTAATATTAATATTTTAATTTTAAAACTAATTTTAATTTACCAAATAAATTATATACATGTTAAAATAATTAATTATAATATTTATTTTCAAATAGAAATAAAAATTAGTTTTTAAGAAGACCCTTTTTTGAAGAATAAAATTAATTTACTAAAAAATGATTGATTATTTGCTAATAAATCAAAAAATATATTATGTAGGATCTATATAAGAAAGTAGTTAATATTATTATTACCCTCTAATATAATGGCGAGGTTATAATGATCATATATTTTTCAGGTCATTTAATCTTAGTGTTTCATATTGAAAACATTATCAAATATAATGTTCATCTATAAAAAATAATATTTTATATTTTTACTTCCAAATATTTATATTACATGTAAATTTTTATAAAGTTATTTTTTGAAATTTTTTATATGGACCAGAAATACTTGAAAGTATATTTTATTTCTCTTTTTACTTTATTTCAATGTTTTTAAAAAAGAATAATTTTACATGTTTTATATGGAACATTTTGAAAAAAGAAAAGTTGAATATTATTTTTTTAATTTATATGGTGATAATGAATTTCTCCACTCCCATGAAAATGATTTTATTTCCTAAATCCTTATAAATGTTTCATTTTGTTTTCAATTAAAAACACACTTTTCCCTTTTCATGATATATTGTTATTGAAATTTTCTTTTAAAATAAAATGGTATTTTGATATAAAATATTTAAAATAAAGAAAGTTATCTTCATGTAAAATATTCAAAACATTCAACGTGACTTATTCCTCTCTATTAACAATCCTTAAACCAAGAGAAAAATGTTTTAAAACATGGTATGAAGACAAAAATCTCAGTAAGGGACATAAAAATAAATAAAAACGTTAGTCTAGTGAGAAATGTGAAAGCTCAAGTAATGTTTAACTTTATCATCAATGTTATTTAAAAATATGAAATAGAAAAGTTTACATGAAAAAATACATAATTATTTTGTCAAATAATACCATGAAAACCCATAGCAATAAATTAAAAAAAATCTTTAATGGAAACATAAATAATAATATTTATATAACCCTTTGAAAAACTATATAATTGGAATCCCCATACAGCTGAATTCCAAAATAATCATTACATACTGAATTGGGGAGCTATAATAGTGATCAACCTTACTATAATCTATAGTGAGATAACACATTTTTCAGGAGCTATAATGGGGACCAACAATGCATATAAGTCACTGAATACTTTATAAATAGAATATTTCTTTTGTCATTCGTAAAAACATTTAGTAAAAACACATAAAATTATTCATTTTGATAAAATTTAAAAATTAATTAAAAAGTGAAATAAAATTAAATTTTTAAAACTTTTATGTCCATATAAATATATTCATAAAACCATCTTAAAAACATGGGCATGTAATATAAAGTGTTAGAAGGAAAACATTAAAAGATGATTGTTTGAAAGAAAATTTACATATCACTTTAGTGATGATTGAATTGTAAACCCCATGAAATAATTAAATGAAAAAAAGTTTAAATATAATTATAATAGATATATTAATGATATAAAATTCCAAATGGTCTTTATATACACCTTATAAAATAATATAGGTGCATAACATCAAAATATTCCCCAGTGAATGGAAATTGAGATGAAGACCCTTACAATGAGTCTGACTTATCATGTATGTTTTTTAATCTCCCTAAAATATAAAATTATGTAAATTATTTAATTTATTGAGAAATTTTTTCATTTTTATTAATTATTTTATTTTCCTTATTTTCTTATTCTGTACAATTACATAATTAATAATCTTTTTTTCGGGTGTTTCAGTGATATTTGTCATAGGTGTCAAATATTACTATAGTTGATTGAATATTGGTCAATACAATTATTATTAAACATATCAAGAATAATAATTATGAAATAATTATCATATTTATATATCAGTAATAATTTTTAAAACCAATCATGAAATATTATTATGAAAAATAAACTATGTTACGATCCTGGATATGAAAGGTCGTACGTATGCATGAGTAACATTTCCATATTCCAATGTTCATTATAGAAATAAATTAAGTAATATTTTACCATTAAATAATAATATTATATTTATATATACCATTTTATTGCACTAAATATACCTATATAAATCTTTCATGTGTTATGGTGATGAAAAAAAAAGAATCAAATGTCATCATTGAAGTTACAGTCTTCACGTACATGAACAATGTTATCATTTTTTAATGTAAGTTATAGAATGATATATTATTTTATAAAATGATAAATATATCATTAATTTAATTATTGTTTCATTTATATCAAATATATTCATCAATTATTTCCTTTTTATCTTCCATGTAAAGTGTTAGTGAAAAATGTATCACATCGCTTCGTGAGGGAGTAGTCTGACACACACACGAGCAACATCCTTATATCCCACACAAAATGGAATGTAAGAAGTTATGTCTAATATAATAACTACAAAAGTATAAATATTTTACAAATAAAATATTTATACTTTAAATCTATCATTATAAAAATCCTTTATAGGTGATGATGGAAAATGCATGACATCGGTTCACCAGGTGGTAGTCTGTCATTCACAAGAATAAGGGTTTCTTATCCCATTTATTAGAAGTGGAGATGTATTTAGGATATTAAATTATCATAATAAAATATTATAATATTTTAGAAACTAGATAATTTATATAACCCTAATTGTATAATATTTTAAGGAGTTGGAAGAAGAAATAAAATAAAGACACTCGGTTAAGCATTATACCTCTTCTTCAAAAAACATCCATATATAAGCCCCAAAAGAATTCCTATGATGGATTTATAAGAAAGATATATGATCTTGGTAATAATTAGAGAATAAAGGAATATATTTTGGCTTCAAATATTTAGAAACAAAGTTCTATGAAGTGTGAATAAGAGAGTATATGTTGTGTCCTTTTTAAGAAAGGTTAGTGGTGCACTTGTAATTTTTGAAAATAAAATGGTGTAACCATGTTCTTCACATGAAAAACGATCCAAAATAGACCAATATTCTTAAATATATATTATAATTTTATAATAAGTTCATAGAATATATTTTATATAAGTTTTATGGTCATTTCAACCCTTATCTTTTAAGTTTAACACGTGATAAATTAATTTTTACCCCAACCACGGTAATTAATTTTACGGTTTTAGTTGGTCATTAATGTAAAAACTTATTTTAAAATTATTAAATCAAATTAATTATTTTAATTAAAAATATTTAATCAATTTTTCTAGATTCAATTCTCATAAGTGTAAAATTTTAATTTAAAACAACAGTTACAGACACGACAAAAAAAATTCTTCAAGAAGTCTATTTTTTAAGAAAAAAGGTTGTTTTATATTTAATACAAGACTAATATAAATAATTGTATTGATTTAAATTAATATTTAAAAAAATAAAATGTAGTAATTTAATTTAAAAAATTCATCATTAAAGTATATTTAAATTAATTAAAATAGAGGAACATTATGAAAATTATAACAATTTTTAGAAAAAATAAGTTTTGAACCCAAAAACAAACATATACTAAAACAAAATATATAATTGATTAAAAATTAATTACATGGGTTAAATATAACTAATAAAACATTTTTAACATCACAAAATATTGTTTTTAATTCAATATTTTACTTTCTTTCACTTTTACGATCTTTTCATGTTTTGAGTTTCATAGAATTTGGTCATAAATCATACATAAAAAACCATAGAATAAAAAGTGAAAACATACAATTATTATCCATTTTTTCTCATAATATAAATAATTTAAAATAAATTATTATTATTTTCATGTAAAATCTTCACTACCTTTAACTTCATTTCTTCCTTTCCCTTACCCATACAAAAACCGTGGGAAATGCATTTTAAAACATGGGATGAGAAAAAAATAAAAGAAATGGACATGAAAAAGAAAGAAAACATTTTTCCAATGGAAAATATAAAAAACCATGAAAAAATTACCTTTATCTAAATGTTCATTGAGTTGAATAAATAAACTATTTTAACGTGAAAAACACACACTTTGTTCTCAAACAAAATCAATAAAACTTGTACTAGTAAACTTAAAACCCTTTTTAGAAACAAAGAGCATCATATTCATAAAACCATTTCATAAATTATTTAATTATAATAACCATATGAATTATATCAAATATAATCATTTCCCAATGTATTGGAGAGATATAATGGGGATTTCCCTTTTTTATAAGCTATATCGGGCTCACCCATTTTTCCTAAGCTATAATGGGGATCAACCGATGGTATAAACTATATCAGGCTCACATGTGAGATATAATGGGGATCAACCCTTGTTATTTGATATATTAAGATCATACATTTTTAATAAAATTATCAAGTACCATATTATTAATAAAACATTTTATGATTGTTTCTTTTTCATCATGAAATTCTTATAAAACACTTTTGGACCCATATAAAAAAACTTTTTGGATATCACAATACTTTTTCCTTTTAAAAACTCATTTTCAATACCAATATACCAATAAAAATGGAAATATCATTTCTCATTGAATAAATATTAAATATTTAAAAGGAATCCAGAAATAACATAATGGTCATGGAGGCGGGAAAACTCATTATCACTGTATATGTTAAAAATAGAACATTTTTTTTATCCTTTGTCAAAAACAATCTGTATAAACCTTGTAAAAAGATTCCTTAAGAAAAATTTAGAAATAAAGTAAAAAGAGATATAAAATGTAATATATAAATATTTTATGTCTATATACAATTTTTTCATAAAAATCATTTAAAAAATATGGACATGGAAGATAAAAAAGTTGGAATGAAGACATTAAAATCTATGTTTTTAGAAGAAAAGTCCATTTTCACTTGGGAAACACGTGAATCTTAAGACCTGTGAAAGAATTAAATTAAAAATAAAATTAAATATCATTAATAAAGATAAATTAATTATATTAAAAGTCCAAATGTTTGTATATATACCTTATAAAATAATTTAGCTACATAAAATCAAAATATGACCCAACAAAAGGGAATTGATATGATGTCTTGTACCTTTAGTGTGACTTATCATGTACATTTTTTATCATCTTAAATAACTAAAATATGTTAATTACTTAATTTATTAATGATATTTTTCATTTTCATTATTCCTTTTATTTCTATTTTTACCATGTTATATACAATTACCTTTTAAATTTAGTTGATATTAGGTGTTTCGATAATATTTAGATTATGTGTCAAAAATTACTTCAGTAAGCTCACTATTGGTCAAAGTGTTCATTATTAATATTATACAGAATAATAATAATTAAATACTTATCATATTTATACATTAATTATAATTTTTAAAACATATTAATGAATATTTTCATTAAAAATGATATAGATTACAATCATGGAAACGGTAAGCCATATGTACGCATGAGTAATGATTCCTTTTTTTAATGATCATTATTGAACCAAGGTATGTATTAATTTTTCAAAATATAATTATAATAAATTAATAAATACTATTTTATTTAATTAAATATACTAATATATACCATCAATGTGTTTTGGTGATAAAAAAATAATCATATCACTTTGTGGAGGTGATAGTCCACACATACACGAACGACGTTATCATCTTTAGTGTAAAAAAATGATGTGTTATATTTTCAAAATGAAAAATATTTAAATAATATAATTATGATTTAATTAATATCAAATATATTCATTGAATGTTTTCTCATAACCATCCATGTAAAGTTTTAGTGAAAATTAAACTATATCGCTTCGCGAGGCGGTAGTCTGTCGTACACATGAGCGACGTTATTGTATCCCCCATGAAATGGAAAGTAAGAAGGTATACGTGATATCATAACACTATAAGTATAAATAAGTTAAAATTATTATATATATACTTTAAATACAAGATTAAAATAATAAATTATACATGATGATAGAAAACAAATGACATCGATTCATGAGGTGGTAGTCTATCATATACACGAATGATGATTTCGTATCCAATTTGATGGAAGAGAAGATAGATATAGGATATTAAATTATTCTAATAATGTCTAATTATATGGGATATAATTTATTATTATATAATAACAATTTTATATAATTTTAAGTATCTATTATATGAGATAAAATAATGACGCTCAATTAAGAACAATACCTCTTTATTGGGACACCTCCTTAGGTATGCACCAAAGCCTTCATATGAGGGTTTATGATAAAAATAAGGGTTTTAGATATTGGGGAATGAATTAATTAAAATATTTGGATAGTTATTTTCTGATCCAAATATATTTTGATATGTGAAGTGGAGAGAAGACATGGTGTCCTTTTATAAGTGAGGTGAGTGGAATACTTGTAATTTCTGGAAAGAAAAATGTGTACCATGGTTTTTACAAGTCAAGAGGATCAAAAAAAATAATTATCTAGAATTATACATAATATGGTAGAAATATATCTATATATTTTAATTTAGAAAAGTTTTTAGATCATTTTAACCCATATCTTTTTAGTTTAACACCTAATAAATCTATTTTTTACATAACCGTGGAAAATAATTTTTACTATTTTCACAATTTATTAAGGTAAAAATTATGTTGAACTTATTAGGTAATATATATTATTATTATTCCAAATATGGTATAATAATTGTTAAATAAAATTCATATAAGTGGAAAATTTTAATTTTAAACAAAACCCCTAAACGCGAAGAAAAAACTGGTTTCCAAGAAGTCTATTTTGAAGTAAAATATGATTTTATATCAACTCTAAGACTAATAATTATCATTTGGGGAATATAAATTAATATTTAATTATATATAATCTATAAATTTAATTTTATAAATTCCAAATTAAGTATTATAAAAAAATGGAGGAATATTATTCACTTTAAAAATAGATTTCAGAAAAATGTCATTTTTAAACCCAAAAAAATATTCTATAATACAATATATTGTTTATTAAAAATTAATTAATCATATAATATATAACTAAGTAATGATTATTTTACTCTAAATAATATTCGAAACATAATGGTACTTTTAAATTACTTGTTTTATTAAGGATAAATTGTTTTTTTACAAACTCGGTATTTTTTACTATTCACTAAAAAATAAATATTTTTTGAAAAATCCAATATTTTAAACTATGTTAATTTTGATATGATTATTTCAAAAAAAAATCATTTTATCAAAAAATTATGAAATATTTAAAAATCTATTATAATATTTTCTCACAATATCTATAAAATTCAATTTTGATGAAAACTTGTTTTTTAAGATTAAATTAATTTTACTAAAAATTTATTGGTAATTTATGTAGAATTATTCAATAATTTATATTGGGGATAAAATTTATATTTATATGTATATATATTTTATAAATTAATTAATACTATATATAGACATTAATTTGATGGTTAGGTTATAACGACCATATATTTTGTGGGTCGTTTAAGATTGGTGTTTCATGTTGAATATGTTATCGAACATAATGTTATTATTTTAAAAATTATAGTGTGTCACATCCTCCCCCTTTTAATAATTTAAGTCTTCACAATATGAAATCTATATTTTTATTCAATGGTTGTACATTTTAGAATACCTTTGTTGCAAACCGACATTGTAAATAGGTTCAATAAAAATTCTTTTGGTAATAGAGAAAAGTATGTACAAAGTTCATATGTAATGACACATAACTATCTTTCCATATAGGAGAACATAGTTGGGAAGTGAATTTTTTGATGTTTAATAAAAACATAATTTCAAAAAAAACTTGGAGAATTATAGAGATCATTGATCCTAATAACATTAATTATCAATTGAATGTTAAGGACCTCAAAACCATAAATCTTTGATGAGTCAAAAACCCATTTTATTCATCAGAAATTAATGTAATAGGATAAAATATTAATTTTAATGGTATTTTTATTAGTTTTTAGTAAAAAAATTCTATCTTGATTGTGATCGTTGGTAAGTATACTTACTTGTCTCGTATAATTTTTTCAATTAATCAATCTCCACTAAACTCTCATCTTTTGTCCAATTATGAGTGTCCAATATGATTTTTTCTTATCTTAATCACTATAATAAACTTATAATAGATCACATAATCCTCTTAAGGTTATCTATATATTCCTTATATCTTTATACATTAGCCACAATCAAAATTGTAATTATCAGTTAATATGTTTTTAAAAATTATAGTAATCCTATTATAAAATAATAGTAATCACTTAATCACCAAATAACGTTTTAATCCCATGATTTTCAATATGATAAAATATATTTTTAGGAAATTATATTTATCTCTATATAAAAAATTGTTTAATTTAAAAGGATTATTTCATACTAACTTGGAGAACATCTTGGATTATGGTAGTCCTTTCACCCTTTTTGGCCTTTGGTTAGGAATTCAAGCCCTATATCCTTTTTGGTTCTGACAGGTTAACTCCTGACCTTATATGTATCCTTTTTAATAAAATTAATACATTTTAATGTTTCAAAAAAAATATGAAAATCCTTAAAAATAACCTTAATCTTCAAAGATCATATAAACCATAAAAGATATAAATATTTAAGACCTCATGTCCAAAAAATAAATGAATAATTTGCATTAAACCAAAGCCTTAAATATACATAAACCAAAAAACATAAATCCCAAAATTTAACTAATCACATTAAAATCTTTTCACCTAAAACCTAAAAAGAAGTGTTTATAACATTGAAAATATTATTATACTTTGATAAATACTGAGATCCCTAGAGTTTCACTACTTCACAAAATGGTCCAAAATCAATAATAGTGGCAACAATTGATTTTTCCAAACCATTATAATTTTTATTTATATGATTTAAAAATTGATTAAGAAACATCAGAACATATTAGAATAATTTCCCAACTCATTATAGTTAAAACAACTCACTGTTTACTTGAAATTTGTTATCATATCCTTTTATTATTCATGACTCATTTTATTATGGTCAATAACATTGTGACAAAACCTTCCACACCAGCAACACTTTACAGAACCTAAAAACATTCACCAAAATGTATTTTAATTAAATTGGAAATTTTTTTGGGATTACATTCAGAAATTTTAGTTGGTTTATATTGGGAAAAAATCCCTCAAGGTATCATTGAAGCATTTTTTAGGTGATTGTGTTTGTTGACAAATTGGACAAATGTGATTTGATTGCTGACAAAGCAAAACAATGACATACAAATTTGTTGATAAAGGGGATTTCATGGTGGAATGTCGAACTCAAGAGTTGTGGTCAATGATCCATGTTTGATTCAATAATGTCGAAAAAGGAATGGATGATCTGGAGGTGGTACAAAAATAACAGATACAAGGTGGTGTTGTTTTCCAGTGTTTGCCAAATTTTTGGGCCTAAAAATAGACAAATGAAGACAAGTGGATTTTGGAAAAGGGACCTGCGTGCCGTTTACTTGAAGTTAAAGAAACTTGCATGCCATATGTTTTTCAAGTTTAGAGCATCAAAATATTACAAAGGAAAGAGGGTCGCGAAGGTATTGGTGTGGTCACCCAGGTGACCTGCGCGTCATGAGGAGACTTGTGTACTGATGCCTTGGATGATTTTGAACGTGCACACTTATTGTTTTTCAAGATCATAAGATCAAAATATGGTAAAGTAAAGAGGGTCATTCAGGTATTGGTTTGGTCGCGCAAGTGACTTGCAGGGGAAAAGACCTGCGCGCCGTGACTTGCCTGCTGAGGGGTGACTTGTGCGCCACCGCGTAGGTTGACCAAATGCTTATAAATACAGGACCACCCCTCCTCATTTTTAATAGAGCTCAACACTTAGAAAAATCAGAGCTCTTGTCACGCTGGTGTGGTGGTCGTGCAGGTGGTGTGTGGTCACGCAGGTGGACTTGCGCAACAGTGTTTGAAGTTGCGCGCTGGTTGGTAGTTGCGCGCCAATATTGTCTTGGGCGTAAAAGGGATTAAGTCACGCAGGTTTGGAGTTGTAGAAAATTTTTTCATGTAGGTGGTAGAGGAAGACTTGCGCGCTAGTTGTGACTTGTGTGCCGATACTTGCGCACCAGGTTAGACCTGCGTGCCAAGTAAGGTTAATTCCCTGGCAGTGTTTTCAGGTTGCATGGAAGATGGAAGTTTGCCCGATACCTTCGGTTCAAAGAGAGATTCATCTACGGGTGAAAGTTGGACTTCAAAAGAGCATACACATACAACAGAGGATGTATTCATTAGAGATAATGAAGAGACCTACAAGTCTATAAACTGTGAGTGGATCCTTTCTGGAGCAGTGAGAAAAGGAAGTAGAAGGAGGTGATCCTCTCCACCGGCAGTGAGCTAGAGAGAGAGAAACAGGGAGAAACCCTTGGTAAAGAAGTGAGATGACACTAAACCTTGTAAAGGTAGTGTGCCTGGGATAGAGTGACTGTGCCTGAACCTTGTAATCCATAGCTGGTGAAGTTTAGTGGAATTTGGTACAACTGACAACTTGTCGGTGTATGATCCTTGGATGTATCCCTTAGCGGTGAACCAAGTAAAAATTGATGTGTAATGTGCATGCTTTACTTTCTATTTATATTATAGAATAGAAAATATAGAGAAGATTGTTTTTCTTAACAGCAAAATAAGATCATAACGAAATTTATTTTCAAATTAGTCATACCCTGATTCACCCCCCCCCCCTATTAGGGTACTCAGCCTTGTGGACCTAACAGTTTCCTCTCCATTTCTTATAACCTTTCCCCTTTCATGATATTTTCATCTCATGGAAGATAAGTATCGAAAAACAACAATTCAACTTTCTCAGCACAATGAAAAACATTATCATAACTTTTAAATTATTATATGTCCAAATATATATATAAACATGATTTTAATCCTAATTAAAGATGATAACTTTTACTATCAGTGTCCTGGATAAATTCCAACACATACCTAGCCAATAATTTTTAATCTTTATTCAAATTCATCCATTAAATATTCATCCTTTTTCTTCAATTTGTAGAATTATTTCTCTATATTAATCCAAACAACCTTAGGGAAATATTTCTCAAAAAATATATTCTTATACGTTTCCCATTACATGAAATCAATATCAAATTTCTCTCTAGTATTATTAATCATAAAACCACATCAATCATATTCATTTTTAGAAAGATAAATGGGAAGGATTTACTATTGATGTTCTGAACAAATTCATATATCTTCTCTAGGTTATTGATCCATCATTCACCTACCACTAGGACAGATGATACATAGAATTATGGGGAATATTTCCTCATTTAATTTTATACTATAGATAGGTTCCTTTGGGGTAGATCAGGTTCCCCTCTAGCATGGATACCACCACCATCAATATATTGTTTCAACTGAGCCATCACTACAACAAACTATTCTGATCAAATTGAAACCATTTGGGGATTCTTTTTTGGAAGGACATTTTTCTCTCAGTTCCTTTCCACTATAGTTTTCATGTCTCCTCAATATAAAACCATTCTAAAAAGAAATATATTAGGTGACTAAAAAATGAAATATTTAAATGCTATATCATTTTAACTTAAATATAATTTAAAATATTTCAAGGGAATTGTATTATCATTATCTTAAACTCTAAATTAATCTAATGTGATCTATGATACCAACTATAAAGAACCTACTTTAATTATAACATAATATTTATTTTTATTCATGAATTTACTTTATATTACTTTGTTGATAATTTTGGTAGAGTTTTCGATAATTAGGTCATAATTAATATTTAAAAAACATATAATAAAATTTGGACACTTTTAATTAGTATCCATTTATCCAACGATATAAAATTTTTAATATAAAGAATGATTTTTTTATATAAAATCATAAATAATTTCTACTTAATTTCTTACTTTCCTATAACCATCCTTAAACATTGTGAAAAAACATTTTTAAAATTTCTAATGCACAAAAAATATCATAATAGGAAATAAATAATGGGGCTTACCTTTCATATAATCTATATCATGCTCACCAATTTTTTATGAGTTATAATAGGGTTTAACCCTCTCTATAATTTATATCAATCTCCACAATGAGTTATAATAGATCTCAAATATTCATATAAGCTATATAACTCTCACCAATTTTTCATATAATTCTTAATTTCTATATCATGAATAAAACATTTTATTCATTCATAGTTTCATTATAAATCCATTTTAAAAATACTATTGAACCCATATGAAAAACATTTTCAATTATCAAAATACCATTTCCTTTTAAAACCAATATTCAATAAAAAAATATCTATAAAAAAGTTAAAGTGGGTTCTTTAGTAAATAAAACATGAAGTATTTAATTTTAATTCCAAAAAAAATAATCCTCATAGTGGTGGGAAATCCTTCATCACCATATACTTTAAAAAAATAACATTCCTTTTGATTTTTCAAAACATTCCTTATAAAACACATAAAAAGATTAGTTTTGAAAACCTTTGAAATAAAGTAAAAATATACATAAAATTTATTTTATAAATATTTTATTTCCATTCAAAAAAATTATAAAATCTTTTTAAAAAATGGATATATAATTTAAAGAGTTTAAAGGAAAATATTAAAAGAGGATTTATTTAAAATGAAAGTCCATTTTCACTTGTCAAACACATGAATCATAATCCCCAATAAAGAATAAAATTAAAAAAAATATCATTAGAATATATAAATTCATTGTATAAAATGTAAAAGGGGATATATATATACAATTATAAAAAAAATAAGTTCATAACATCAAAATATTCCTCAATGAAAATAAATTTAAACAAACTCTCATACCTTGAGTCTAACGTGTCACATATGTTATTTATCCTCATGATTAATAAAATTATGTTAATTATTTAATTTCTTGATATAAGTTTTTAATGTTTATTATTCCTTTTACTTCACTTATTAACTTATTATAAACAATTATTTAATCAATTATGTTTTTTTGAGTTCTTTGATGAAATTTCAATTATGTGTCAAAATTTACTTCGGTGGGTTGGATATTGTTCAAAGAGGTCATTAGTAAAAATATATAGAATAATAATCAAGAAAAAATATTTTATTTATAATTTAATTTTAATTTTTAAATCCAGTCATTAATGGTGGTTTTGAAAAATTAACTACACCAAAATCAAAGAGATGATGGGTCGTACGTACACGAGAGTAACGTTTCCATTTTTCAATGATAATTATATAAATAAGGTAAAATATATTTATCTTTATATAAGTATCATAATATAACAAATAAAATATAATTTCATTAAATATACTTATATATATTCTATTTTTTATGTGATAAAAAAATTAATAGCATCGCTTCGTCGAGGTGGTAGTCTACACGTACACAAACGACAATGTAATTTTTTTGTGTTAGAAAGAAAATTATATATTATATTTTAAGTATGATATATTTTACACTAATACAATTATTATTTAATTTATATCACACATATTTTTTAAATTTACTTTCATTATCTTCTATTTAAGGAGTTTGTGAAAAATGAATCGCACCGCTTCGTGGGGTGGTAATCAATCATACACATGAGAGATGTTATTATATCCCCTAATGAATGGAAAGTAAGAAGTTATATGTGATATAATAACACCATAATTATAAATATGTTACAAATATTATATATATAATTTAAATTCAACATCAAAATAATCCATGATAGATGATAATTGAAAATGAATGAAATCAGTACGTGGGGAGGTAGTATATCATTCACACAAATGATGGTTTCATATACCAATTAATAGAAGAGGAGATGGATTTAGGTTATGAAATAAATATAATAAAATATAAGTTTAATTTATATAATTTATTTATTTTATAATCATAATATAATAATATTTGAAGGAGGTGGAAGAATAAAAAAAATCAGGACACTCAGATAAGTATAATACCTCTTCCTCTCGAAACCTCCTTAGGTGAGAACAAAAAGATTTAATTGGATGGATTTTTGTTTAATATAAGGTTTAAAATATATTAGAGGGAATTAAGGAATATATTTTTCTTGTTATTAGATAATAAAAATTAATTTTAAAGTTTTAATAGGAGAGGAGATGGGGTATCCATTTACACATGAGGTGAGTGGCACAATTGTAATTTTTTAAAAGAGAAAGGTGTACCAACGTTTTCACAAACCAAAATGATCAAAAATTGACCTTTACCTAGATTAAGATATTATAAAGTATAATTATGTACCTAAAATATATTTTATTCATGTTTTAATGTCATTCTATCACTTATCATTTTAGACTAACACCTAGTAAATCATTTTTACCCTAACTATGGTAATTAATTTTTTTTTTCCATTATTCATTATAGTAGAAAATTAATTTAAACTAATTACATATTATAAATTATTTAAATTATTAATATTTAATCCATTTTACCAAATTCAATTCATATACATGGAATAATTTATTCTAAAATGAAACTCAGAGATATGAGGGAAATGATGCTTTCCATAAGGTTTATTTTTTGAGAAAAAGATGATTTTATATTAACTCTAATATTAATTATAATATTTTTATGAATATTAATTAGTATTTAAAGATATATAATATATAAATTTTATTTAAAACATTCATCATTATCGATTATTTTAATTATTTATATGGGAAGAACATTAACCTCTTTAAAATAGTTTTCAAAAAAATCTTGTTTTTAAACCAAAAAAACATATACTAAAATACAATATATTGTTTATTAAAAATTAATTAATTACATTAAATATTGATAAACAATAATTATTTTACTTTATATCATATTCATAAAAAAATTTACTTTTAAATGAACTTCATTAATTGAAAATAAATGACTTTTTTTACAAAAATCTGTATTTTATACTACTCAATGAGAAATAAATATTTTCTGAAAAATAAAAAAAAATCAAAAGGATTTAATATTTTTATGATAATTTTAAAAATGATTTTAATTTTAAAAAATAGATTTTCTAGAATTCCAAAAAAAAATATTTTCTCACAAAAGCAATAAAAAATATTTTCGATGAAAACGTGTTTTTAAAGAATAAATTTATTTAAATAAAAATTTATTTATTATTTTCAAATAATTTATCAATAATTTTTATTTAGTGTTAAATGTATATATATATATATACACTTAAATAATTAGTTAATACTATTCATACACACTAATTTAATGGCTAGGTTATAATGATCATATATTTTGCAGGTCATTTAAACATGGTGTTGTGTATTGAATATGATATTGAATGTAATTTAATTCTATTAAAACACCCAGCTTCTTATTTGATTTAAAATAAAATATTTATTTTTTATTCATATTCAATCCAATTAATTAATTTTTAATTATCTTTATATTGGATTTAAGTATATGTTTTTTTGGGGTTTGAAAATAGAATGTTTCTGAAAACTGTTTCAAATTGCATAATGTTCCTACATTTTAATTAATTAATATAATCCCAAATACATATTTTTTTGAATTAAATTTATAGATTATATATCATTAAATATTAATTTTTATTCAACAAATGATTATTATTTATCATGCGATTAATATAAAATCACCCTTTCCTCAAAAAATACAATTCCAGGAAACCTCTTTTTCATCACCTCTATGAGTATTGTTTTAAATTAAATTTATTCAAATATATGAATTAATTTTTGGAAAAATGTATTCCATATTTTAAATCAGATTAATTTATATTATCTAATAAGTATATCTTTATTTTTTAATCATAATTAATAGTTAAAAAAGTAAAAACAAATTTCAATGGTTAAGGTAAAAAATGATTTACATGGGGATAAAAAGAAAAATAAAAGGGTGAAAATGAAAGAAAAACAAGTAAAAAAATATTTTATAGAACTATTTTAAAATTATAATGTATATTTATATATAATTTTCCATTTTGGATCCTTATTACATGTGAAAAATGTGGGTTCCACATTTTCTTTTCAAAAAATAGTTGTGTCCCACTCAAATAACATATAAAGGGCCACCCATCCCCTCTCATATTAACACCTAAAAATCCCATCTCATAAGTCAAATAATACTTAAATACCTTCCATAATTACTTTATCAAGACCTATACCCCTTATTTTTATAATAAATCCATCCTAATAATGATTTTTGTTCATACCTAAGGAGGTTTTACGGAGAAGAGGTTTCATTCTTAACCAATAATTATTATTTTATTTCTTATTCCACTTAATTAAAATCTTTTAAAATTTTGATTATAAAATAAAACATTATCTCCAATATAATATTTTGTTATTATTTTAATTTTATATCCAAAATACATCTCAACTTTAATCAAATGGGATATGAAATCATTATTTGTGTGTACATCTAACTTCCACCTTGCGAATTGATGTCATTATTCTTCCATAGTTGCCTCTCATGGTTTGTGGTATTGATGGATTTGAATTTAATATCTTATATTTGTATCATATTTTTACTTTTTCGAGTTATTATTTCACATATAACTTCTTAATCTCCATTCCATGGGGGATTTAATAACATTACTCTTGTGTATGGCAGACTACCTCCTCGATAATTGATGTGATTTATTATTCACCAATGCTTTACAAGGAAGGTTATAAAGATATAATTAATGAATATATTTAATATAACTGAATTAATAATTATATTCAAAACATATTTATCATTCCAAAAATAAAAATATATCATTTTTCTTACATTGAAAAATATGTAATTCATTCATGAACTTGTGGATTACTACCTCCAAAAAGTAATGTGGTTCTTTATTTAATCACAAAAACACATAAATGATAAATATAAGTATATTTAATGAAATGATAAGGAATTAAGTATTTTATTATAACTATAATGATAAAATATTTCTTATCTTCTTTCCATAATGTTCAATAAAAAATGGAAAAGTTACTCATGCATACGAACCACCTACCATATCTATTATTGTAATATAGTTTATTTTTCATAAATTTCATTCATTATTATTATTTACAATTATAAAAAATGTATAAATATGATTATTATTTCATGATTATTATTCTATATATCTTTAATAATGATATATTTGGATAAAAGTCAACATACCAAAAGTAATTGTCACCACATAAGCCAAATATCATCAAAACACCGACATAAACATAATTTATTAAGTCATTGTATATAAATGGTAATAAGTTAAATATAAGTAATAATAAACTTAAAAATGGGTCTATACAGATAAAAAATATCATAATTTAATTATTATGGAATATAAATAAAGTACATGAAAAATTGGACTCTGATTACGGGACTTCGTCTAAATTTTCTTTCGTTAAGGAAACTTTTGATGTTATGGACCTATATTATTTTATAATGTGTATATACAGACCCTTTGAAATTTTAGATCATTGATTTCTCTATTATAATTATATTTATAGTTTTTAAATATTACGATTCAAGAGTTTTCCAAGTGATAAGGGACTTTTATTTTAAAAAATAATATTTTAATGTTTTACTTTTAACTCTTTCTCTTTAATTTCCATGTTTTTAAAATTGTTTTTGGTTTTAGATAATTAGTCCATAAATAATAAATAAAAACCCATATAATAAAATTAGTAAAATATGGATTAGTATCCATTTTATAAAAATATAAATCCTTTAAAATAAACCATGATTTCTTTTCATGGAAAATATTCATGACGTTAAAATTTAACTCTTCCTTCCATTTACCCATCCATAAACCCTATGAAACATTTTTTGAAAGATTTTATGTGATGGATGATCTCAGTAATGTAGATAAAAAGAAAAAATAATTAACCCATTAAAAACATGAAAACCTATGATATATTTTACCTTTATCACTATGTTCTTTGAGTGAAGGGAATAAATTATTTTTAGATTAAAAACAAACACTTTTCTCACAAAGATAATTGTTATGACAGTTAACAAGAAATTAAGAAAACTTTTTGTAAACATAGTGAATCATATTAATAAAACACATTAAAACCCATTTTAATTGTAATTACCATATAGATGACATCTAATATAATCATTACCCAATGCATTGGAGGGATAAAATAGGGTTGACCCTTCATATATGCTATATCGGGATCACCCATTATTCATGAGTTATAATGGGTATCAATACTTCATATAATCTATATCAGTATCACCCATTTTCATATAATTCCCAGGTACCATTCAATGAATAAAACGTTTTATTTTTAAACATTTTCATCTTAAAACCTTTTTTAAAACACTTTTGAACCCATATAAAAAAATAATTTTCAGATATCAAAATAACATTTTCTTTACAAACCCATTTTCAATAAAAAAAAATCCAATAAAAAATGAAATAGTGTTTTTCATTAAATTAAACATGAAATATTTAAAATTAATCATGAAATAAAATAATATTATTGGGGATGGAAAAAGTTGTTGTCTCTGTGTAATTTAAAAATAGAACAATCCTTTTTCATTTGTCAAAACGTTCCCTCTAAAATACATAAAAAGATTCCATTTGAATATTTTAAATAAAATAAAAAGAAACATAAATTTTATGTTTTAAATATTTTATTTATATATAAAAAACTTCATTAAATCATTTTAAAAACACCAACATGGAAGAGAAAGGTTTGGAATGAATACTTTAAACGATGGGTTTTTAAAAGAAAAGTACCTTATCACAAGGGAATAACTTGAATCGTAATCTACATGAAATAATAACATTAAAAACCTTAAACATTGTGATAATATATATATATATATATATATTAATGATATAATATGTAAAAGGTTCTACATATACTCATTATAAAATAATATAGGTGCAGAATATCAAAATATTCCTCTTTAAAAGGAAATTTAGACAAAGCCCCTTACATTGAGTATTGATTTTCACGTATCTTACTTATATTCATAAATAAGAAAATTAAGTTAGTTATTTACTTACATGATAAAAACTTTCAAGTTTATTACTTATTTTATTTTACTTATTACTATCTAATATAAAATTACTAAATAAATTATGTTTATATCAAGTGTTTCCATGATATTTGTCTTAAGTGTCAAATATTTCTTATTTAATTTGAATACTATTCAATGAAGTCGTTATTAAACATATCTAGAATAATAGTCATGAAATAATTATCATATTTATACATTAATTATATTTCTAAACCCAATCGTGAATTATTTTTATGAAAATAAACTATGTTACAATCATGGAGATAGTAGGTTGTACATACCCATTAGTAACATTCCCATTTTTCAAAGAACATTTTGGAAAAAAGGTATGTAATATGTTATATTTCAATAAATATTTTCATATAATAAATAAAATATTATTTAATTAAAAATACTTATATATATATATATATCATTCATGTGTTGTAGTGATTAAAAAAACAATTACATCGCTTCATGGAGAAGGTAGTCCACTCGTACACTAACAACATTATCATTTTTTAGTGTAAGAAATAAAATGATATATTACTATTTCAGAATGATAAATATGTCATTAGTAGAATTATTATTTTATTTATATCACATATATTCATTAAATTTATTCTTATTACCTTTCATGTAAGGTTATAGTGAAAAATGAATAACATCGCTTCGTGAGGTAGTAGCCCGACATACACATGAGTGACGTTATTATATACCCAACAGAATGGGAATTAAGAATTTATATTTGATATCATTACTCCATAATTATAATTATATTAAAAATATTATATATATACTTTAAATATATCATTACAATTTTCCATGAGAGGTGAAAATGGAAAAGAATCACATTTGTTCCTAAGGTGGCAGTCTGTTGTATACACGAATGATGATTTTGTATCCCATTTTATAAAAGAGTATATTGATTTAAATTATCCCATTAAAATAATAATAACTATGTATATTTTTTATACTAGTGATATTATTTAATCATAATTATATATTATTTGAAGGTGGTGGAAGAAGAAATATAATAAAGATGATAAATTACGCGCAATTCCACTTCTTCAAAAAACTACCATAAGTAAGAAATAAAAGCCTTAATAAGATGTATTTCTGGTCAAAATAAGGGTTAAATATATTTTGAATATAATTTAGTAAGTAATTATATATTTCATGTCCAACACGAAGGGCTTTGAAGGCATCAAAGAAAAAGAGAGTGGGCAGCCTTTTATAAGTTAGGTGAGTGGCACGCGTGTAATATTTGAAAATAAAATAGTGTACCAACATTTTTTTACATTGAAAAAGGATCCAAAATGGACCATTATAGAGACTAATACATTATAAGGTCTAAATATTTCCAAGAAATAGATTTTATACAAGTTTTTTTGTAATTAATTGACCTTAAAAGTACAGATCCAGTGCATTACATTATTACATTATCATGATTACAAATAATAAAATCTTGAAGGAATGATCAGTTTATTAGTCTTGAAGAAACTAGATATATAAATTTAACTCATTTTACATTGGAAAACGTAATAAAATATAATACATAACAAATTTTAATAAACTGCATCTATGAAAACATAATAAATGATCTCTTTTTCATAACCTATGGAAGGAAAAAAATGAAAGGGGGGAGCTCAAATGATCAGTAAGGGTTATATATAGAGTAATCATGAATAAATAATAATTGAATCATAATCAATTTTATATAATCAACATTTCATGGTGAATAATTTAAAAACACACACTGTTAATAAAATGATAATGAAAGTGTATCCATAGATTCTATCATATTGAAAACCTCATGGATGGTAATAACTGAATAATGAATAAAGAGAATTATTATTATTTATTTGACATCTATCTATAACATGAACCATCATACATTTTTTAATGTTTAAGTATGTGGGTAGAAACTCAATTGATTATGTTTTTGAAAAAAAACTCGAAGGTTTAGTCACCAACTGTTTTGTCTCTTGAGACTTGTCAATTCATCAAGGGGTTATAGTGGGTTACACCCATCACTGCAAGTCTAAAGGATTATTATACAAATATTTAATTCTAGAAAAATATTCCTTATCAATTACCATATTTCTTATAGGATATAGATTCATCAATATTTCCATATTTAAAACAACATTAAAAATAAACATCATATGTAAAAGGGTATATGACTAAGAAAATAATCATATCCATGACACAAGAATATGGATATTTAATAGAATTATAAATTCAAATAAAAAATTATCCCAAAGGGGAGTTAGTTAAACCACATAATAATGATTATGTTCACAATACTAAGTATGTCTCAATGAAATTGAATTTGAGACAAAGTCCCTTACCATATTGTAATCAATCAAATCATATGTCCAAAAATTAATAATTATCAAATGAATCATTGAATAACATGAAAATAAAAAAGAATAATTATATTATAAATTTCAAATTGAAGTATATATACACCACATACAAGGAATAAGTGGCAAACAATGGAAATCTCACAGAAATAAAAATGAGATGAGAACCCCTTACCTTATGTCTGAATGTGTTCTTCCTTTGATCTTAATGTTCTAGATAGTAAACTTAAATCAATTAATTAAGAAACTTTTATTCATTAATTTTATTCATTATCGGTTTATTAAGTTCATTTATGGCCTTATTCATATGTTATAATATTGAATTCTGTCATTCTGAAGTGTTCATTTATTTGATTTTTGTGACCGGTTCGCTTGACTATGAGTAATGGAGTTCATATGGAATTGATATAATTATATTTAATTGGAATTATATTTTATTAATGAACATAAATAAGGTTAAATGGTTATATATATCCTTTTTTATGTGTTTTTACTATGAATCATTAGATAACATGTTAATGATAATCGTTTAGCTTGATTTTAGTGGTTTAATATCATAATGAACTTGTTTTGTTTCATTATTTAATATCATGTATATCAAATGGTTCTAGAACATTGAATAAGAGATAATAAATATTTTATAATATGTTTCAACCATAAACATGGTTTCATGACCAAACATTAATGATAAATTGAATGACAAAACTTCATAGTCTATGGAGGTTTTAAATCGGCACCACCCAGACAATGATTTCGTTTTTAAAATAAAAGAGAGAGACTAAGGATGTTGATGATGTATCTTCCATCAACATGATATAATTCCATTATATATATTATAATGGATTTATCATGATAATTTATATAGAGGAGGTGAGTATATAATAATAAAAAATAAGGAACTTGAAAAGAAAAGAAAAGAAAGAAAGAGGATGTTTACCTCTTGAATTTATCTCCTTGAGAACCTTCTTAAGGATTTTGGTTTTGACCTTTTGGTGAGACCATCAGGTCCTGGAAATGGGGGTGGGTCTTAGGAATTTTATTTGGTTTAACTTTGGCAAGTCTAAAATCTTGAGTGGTGTGAGAGGTATAGGGGGTGAGGGGTGGTTTTTATAGTGGAGGAGAGGAGTGATTTCTAAATATTTCATTCATTATTTTTATATTTTTCTCAATAAAAGAAATAGTATTGATTATTGTGACCCAAAATAGTAATAAGTGCATGTCAGTTCAAAACAATGGTCATTTCTATCATCCATGACTCAATTAGGATGCAGAAATTCATTTATTAACCATATTTTGTAAATTATTGAATTTCACTATTCACCAAAAAATCAAGTATTTTAAAAAATCCCAAATATTCACCCTACACATTTTAGAGTGTGTAGAATTAAAAATAGACTCTATTTTCTCAAAATAAATTTCTAAATATTTGAAATTTATTTTTTAAATGAAATCATTATTTACTTAAAAAATACAAATTTTAAATTTAAAACGGATTTTATAATACTTTCAAAAATGAACTGATGTCTCATAGAATTATCATAAAATCATAAGATAACCAAAATATTCATCAAAATCACATTTTAAAAAAATAAAATTTATTTTAAATAAATTTATTAATTATAAAATTTCAATTAAATATTTATTGCTTACAAAAAGAGCAGCACTTAATTATTATTTGTTTAAATGTTCACTTTCATTTATAAGGTGCCTAAATTTTATTTATACTTTCATGGGTGAAGATACTATTCATAAGTGTCATATTACTATTCATAATGGTATATTAATATTCATAAGGTTAATTTACTACTCATAACGGTAAGTTTCTATTCACAAAATAAATTAAGTTCATCCTATCAGACTCTAAATAACTTTCTGAACACAACCGTGTATGTCTATTTTCTGAAATTCAAAACACAGAAGTGGAAAATTTAAGTTTAACAGCTAGGTTATAACTATCTCCTATAATGATGTTTTTTTACAAAGAATCAGTGTTTCATGCATAATAAGTTATCTAATGAATTGAAATTATTTAAGAAAAAACATACCATAAAATTTGTGTGTGTCATATTAATAGTGAACACACTCATAACATAATTTAGTATTTATAAAAATAATTATAATAGTCTATATATATATATACTATTAAAATATTTAATTAAATAATATATTAATAAAATTTAATTTTTTAATAAATACTAAAATAAATATATTCATTTTAAAATATTATTTTACACAGAATAATACAGTAATATAGTATTTGTTTTTAGAACATTAATTTAAAATTAATTTGAAATATATAAATTTGAAATATAAGTATTATTAATTAAAAACCTAAATTTTAAATTATTATGTATAATATTTTTTTGTATTTAAATTTATAAAACAAATGTCTGGGGCGTTACATTTTTTTCATTTTAACCCTAATATTTTTAGTTTAACCCTAGGTAAATCCATTTTTACCTTAAATGTGGTAATTAATTTTTACTTGTTTGACTATTTATTATGGTCAAAAATTAATTTGAACTTATTTGAAAACATAAATTATGAATATTAAAATTAAGGAATCCATTTTACCAAATTCAATTCATATATGTGGGAAAATTTTAATTTTAAAACAAACCTACAGACCTGATAAAAAAGAAGGTCTCTAATAAGTGTATTTTTTAAGAAAAATATGATTTTATATTAAATCTTATAATAAAAATAATAATAATATGAATATAAATTAACATATACTAAAATATGATATATATATATATATATATATTGTTTAAAATATTCATCATTTTGGATTATTGTAATTAATTAAAATGGAGGAACATTATGCACTTTAAAGTAGTTTTTAGAAAAATCCTATTTTTAAACCATACAATAAAATCCAAAATAAAGTTGATTCAAAATTAATTAAGTGGATTAAATATAACTAAAAAATTATTATATTACTTTAAATCATTTTTAAATCATAGTTATACTTTAAAATTACTTTAATTATTGATAATAAATGACATTTTTACAAAAAAAATATTTTTTTTCTATTCACTTAAAACCCAATATTTTCAAAAAAAAGTCAATAATTTCACCCTATATTAATTTTGATGTTATTAATTTTAAAATTTATATTATTTTTATCAAATAAATTTTCAAAAATTATAAACAATTAATTATAATATTTTTTATCAAAATCAATACAAATAAATTTTGAAGAAAACATGTTTTTTAGAATAAATATACTTTACCAAACATTAATAAAATATTTACTAATAATTTATCAATAATTTATATTGAGTTGAATAAATATATATATGTAACATAACATAGTTAATAATATATATAATCACCAATTTAATGGATAGGTTATAATGATCATATATTTCATGGTTCGTTTAAGCTTGGTGTTGCATGTCGAATACACTATTGAAAATAATGTTATTATTTTAAAAATATTAGGGTGTTACATCCTCCCAAGAATTAATAAATTCCTTCTACATAATTTGATATTTTTCTTTTCAATAAATGGTTTTAAATTCTAAATTAACTTTTTTTGGAACCCACATTTTAAAAAGGTTCAATAAATCTTATATTCGCTAGGAGATAAATAGAAGTATAAAGGTCATCTAGAATAATGCCTAACTAAGTTTCCTTGTTAGAGGAAATGGAATGGAAGTGAAAATTTATAGATAAAATAAATGTGTAATGTCCAAAAATTATCCATATTAGTATATATAATTGATCATAAAAATGTGAACGGTCAATATTGGAATATTTTACCAATAGTCAACCAACAGAAGTAATTTTTGACACATAATCCAAATATCATTGAAACACCACACATAGATATAAATTATTGTATAATTGTATATAAAATGATAATATGTGAAATAAAATAAATAATAAACATGTATAAGGTTCTGAATAAAGTAAATAATTAGCATAAGTTTATTATTTAAGAAGATAAAGAACATATGTAACAAGTTAGACTCAATGTAAGAGACTTCATCTCAATTTAGTTTTATTAGAGAATATTTTGATGTTATAAACCTATATTATTTTATAATGTTTATGTACAAACCCATTTAAATTTTATATAATTAGTTTCTCAATTATCATGGGATTTTATATTTTTTTAGTTATTATTTCATGGGGCTTATGACTCAAGTCTTTACCAAGGGATAAGGGATGCTTCTTTTAGAAAATCTTCTTTGAAAGTTTTCTTTAAAATTATTTCTATTCTAGGTCCATCTTTTTAAAATGAATTTATGAATTTTTTTATATAAACATAATATATTTATAAAGTAAATTTCATGTTTCTTTTTATGTTATTTCAATGTTTTTTTCATAAGATATATTTTTAGGTCTTTTATAGGGAACATTTTGGCATATGACAAAATGAATATTTTATTTTTAGCATATATGGTGACACCACCTTTACTGACCACAATTCCAGTTATTTGATTTATGTTTTCCTATGAAATAATTCATGTTTTATTAAATTTAAAAATCTATTTCCCTTTTTTGTGTATTATGGTATTGAAAATGAGTTTTTAGAAGAAAATGATATTTTGAAATCTGAAAAGGTTTTGTTTATAATCATTCAAAATTGTTCTTAAAAGGGTTATATGTTGAATGGGTGAAAGGATAAAATGTTTTATTATTGATATGGTACTTGAGAATTATATGAATATGGCTGAGTCTAATATAATTTATACAAAGGGTTAAGCATCATTATAGCCCATTGGTGAGAACGATATAGCTTATACGAATTGTTGAGCCCCTTTATAGCTCATGAAGAATGGTTGATCCTAATATATCTTATACAAATGGTGAGCCTCATTATATTCCTCCAATTCATTAGATAATAATTATATTTTTAGATGGTTATATGGTATTCCAATTAAAATTGTTTTGAAAGGGTTTTATTAATTTGATTCAGTGTGATTCCAATATGTGTTTTAAATTGATCACTATGGGTTTTAATGGAATTATATGAGGAAAAAAATTGGGTGTTTTTAATGTAAAATTTATTTATTTCATGAGCTAAAATAAAATTAAAAAAATATTTTAAACATTTTTTCAAAACACTTACAGATATCAAAATACATTTCTCTTTTAAAACCCCATGTTCAAAACAAAAATACCATTTTATTTTAAATCCCTTTGATTAAAAAAATTAGTTTTCTTTATAAAAAATTAATGTCAATATAATTACATTTATAAAATTATTTTTAAAACATGGAAATGTAAAAAAGTGAGTTTGAAGGAAAACATTAAAAGTTTATTTTATTTTTTGAATGAAAAATAACTTATCACTTTGAGAATAATTGAATAAAATATCCATGGAATAATAAAATTAGAAAAACATTAACTATCATAGTAATAAATAAATTCATGATATTATATGTCAAAGGGGATATATATATATAATTCATAAAAAAATATCAGCATAATATCTAAATAACCTTAATGAAATAAAATTGAGATAAAGTCTCTTACCTTGAGACTGACTTGTCAAGTAAGTTCTTTATCATCTTTAATTATAAACTTATGTTAATTATTTTATTTATTTAGATAATTTTTCAAATTTTTTATTCCTATATAGAAATTATTACCATAATATATAAAATTACTCAATCAATTAAATTTATGGCAAGTGTTTCGCTAATATTTGGCTTATGTGTCCAAAATTAATCTACTAGGTTGACTATTGGTCACAGAGGTAATTACTCAACATTTATAGAATAATAATCATGAAATAATTATCATATTTATACATCAATTATAATTTTTAAAACAAATTATGAAATATGGTTATGATACATTAACTATGCTTCAATCATGAAGATGGTAGGATATGCATACGCATGAGCAATATTTCAATTTTTCAAAGATCATTATGAACAAAGGGTAATTAAAATTTTATATTTCCAAATTTTTAGTCATATCATAAATACCATATTATTTCAAAAAATATACCCATATATATATATATATATTACATTAATATTTTGTGGTGATGAAAAGAGAATCGCATCACTTTGTGGAGGCCATAGTCCACACGTACGCGAACAACGTTATCCTTTTTCAATGTAAGAAATAAAATTTTATATTAAATTTAATTTTTTATAAATATATCATAATATAATTATTATTTCACATTTATCACATATATTTATTAAATTTATCATTATTACCATTTGTGTAAAGTGTTAGTGAAAAATGAATCACATTGCTTCATGAGGTGGTAATCCACCATAAATAAGAGCGGCGTTATTGTATCCCCAAAGATATGTTAGGTAATAAGGTATATGTTTTATCATAATTAATAAGTAAAAATATGTTATAAATATCACATATATACATTAAATAAATCATTATAATAATTCATGATATATGGTGATAGAAAATGAATGACATCAGTTTGTGAGGTGATAGTCCGTCGTACACACAAATGATTATTTCATTCCCCATTTGATTGAAGAGGACATAAATTTTGGTTATTACATTAAAATAATAACACCTAAATATTTTTTAAATAACATTGTTATTATATAATCATAATTTAAAAAAAATTATAAGGTGGAAGAATAAACAAAATAAAGATGCTCGGTTAAGCACAACACCTCTTCATTAGTTAACCTCTTTAAGTAAGAACCAAAAGACGTCATATGATGGTTTTATTATAAGAAATGGATATATATCTTGGGAATTTATATAAGGAAGATATATGGGTATGTATTGGTCAATCCAAATGGATTTTAAGGTGTTGATAGAAGAGTAGAGTGGTGGCCTTTTATAGGCGGGGTGAGTGAAATACTTGTGTTTTTTAAATGAAAAAGTTATACCGATGTTTTTTATAAGATAGAAGGATCTAAAAATGACCAATATCAAGACTTATATAATAAAAAGTTGAAATAAAGTCATAAAATAGAGCTTGGACTATTTTTTAGGTCATTTTTACCCTTAACTTTTTAGTTTATCCCCCTTTAAACACGCTTTCACCTTAACCATGGTAATTAATTTTTATTGTTTTCAATATTCATTATTATAAAAAGTTATGTTAACCATATTAAATAATATAAATTATTCTGATTAAAATTATGTATACCTTCCAATGTAAAAATTAACCAATTAATTAGAGAGTAATAGTGGAGATAAATCTTTAAATATATTATATCAGGATCACCTGTCAGGAATAAGGGAGATCAACCCTTAGTATAAGCTATATTGGGTTCACCCATTTTTATGAGCTATAAAAAGGATCAACTTCTTGTTTAAGATATATCGGGCTCACTCATGATTTATAATCGGTCTCAAACCATCATATAATATATATCAGGCTCACTAGTTTCTCGTATATAATGATCAAGTACCATTTTAAAAAAGGAAACATTTTATTATTTCACTTTTTCATCATAAAACATTTGAAAAACTCTTTTAAACCCAAATAAAAAACACTTTCGAATATCCAAATACCATTTTATTTTAAAACCCCATCTTCAATAAAGAAAGAAAATTTTATTTTAAAACCCATTGAATTAAGGGAAAAAATATTTATTAAACATTCATTTCAATATAATCTTATTGATAAATTTATTTTTAAAATATGGACATGGAACAAAAAAGAGTTCAAAGGAAAATAATAAAAGGGTATTTTCTTTAAAGAAAATTCCCTTATCAGTTTGGAAACATTATAATCATATTCCATATGAAAAAACAATATTACCAAAACCTTAAATATAATGGGAATAAAGAAATTGAATATACTAATGTCAAAGGCGTTGTATATATAGCTCATAAAAGAGTATATGTGCATAAAATCAAAATTGCCTCAATGAAAGGAAATTTATATGAAGTCTCTTACATTAAGACTGAATTATCATGTATGTTCTTTATATTTTTGAGTAGTAAACTTATGTTAATAATTTTTATTATTGGAAATATATTTCATGTTTATTATTCATCTTATAAAACTTTTTACTATGTTATATACAATTGAATAATAAACTAATTTTATGTCAAGTGTTTCGATGATATTTGGATTATGTGTCAAAAGTTAATTATGTAGGTAGAAAATTGGTCAAATATGTCATTATTACACATCTCCAGAATAATAACCATACATAATTATCATATTTATTCATCAAATATACTTTTTAAATCCAATCTTGAAGGTTGGTTATGAAAAATGAAATACCTTACAATCATGGAGATGGTAAGCCATACGTACGCATGAGTAATGTTTCCATTTTTCAATGATCATTATGGAAATAAGGTAAGTAATATTTTATATTTCCAAAATGATCAAAATATCATAAATAAAATATTATTCCATTAAATATATTATATAGGTCATCCATGTGTTTTGGTGATGAAAAAAAAGAATTACATTTCCTTTTGGATGCGGTAGTCCATACATACATGAATGATGTTATCATTATATAGTTTAAGGATGATAAAGATATATTATATTTTAAAATGTTAAATATTGCATGAATTTACTATTATTCCTTGAATATCATATATATTTAATAAATTTATCTTAATTACCTTTCATGAAATGTGTTACTGAAATATTAATCACATCGCTTCACGAGGTGATAGTCTACCACACACGAGTCACATTAATAAATATCAAAAAAAATATTTTAAATCCGTCATTATAACAAGCCATGATAAGTGATGATTGAAAACAAATGACATCAGTTTGCAAGGTGGCAGTCCAAAATAGAAAAGAATGATGATTTCATATCACATTTGATGGAATAAGAAAAAAATGGTTATTACATAAAAATAATAAAATATCACTATATGGTATATATTGGTGTTATTATATAGGCATAATTTAATAATATTTTATGGATTTTGAAGAATAAATAATATAATGACGTTCAATTAAACATCATACCTAATCTACAAAAGTCCTTAGGTAATCAATAAAAAACTTAATAGGATTTATTTTGATAAAAATAAAATATATAATTTTTTAGTTAATTAATTAAGATATTTGGTTAGTTATTTTTCAATACAAAGGTATTGTAAGGTGTGATGAGAAGAGGATAGGGGGTAGCCTCTTATAAGTGAGGTGAATAGAACTCTTGTAGTTTGTTTAAATGTGTACCCATATGTTTTGCATACCACAAGGTGCTAAAATGGATAATCATTGATACTTATACATTATAAGGTCGATATATGGTAATAATATAGATTTTATATAGGTTTTAAGGTCATTTTAACCCTTACCTTTTTAGTTTAACACCCGGTAAATGCATTTTTACCTTAACTGTGGTAATTAATTTTTACTATTTTTAATATTAATTATGTTATAAAAGTATGTTGAACTTATTAGATAATATAAATTATTTTGATTCCAAATATGTATTACATATTACCAAATTCAATTCAATTCAAAGAAGTGTAAAAAATAGATAAAAAAGAATCCCCGCAGATTTGATGAAAAATCATGTTTCAAAGAAGTGTATTTTTTGAGAAAAATATGGTTTTATATTAAATATAAGACTAATAATTATCATTGTTTCAATATAAATTAGTATTTAATAATATATAATAAATATATTTCTTATAAAACATTCCTTATTAGGGATTATTTTATGGTTTTAACTTTATATTGATTATTCACTTTCTTGTGAACAATGACCTCTATCAATCTCCATCATTGTTTGGACATTATTATTTTCCTAAACTTACAAATATTCAATTACCACATATTTTTCATACTTGGAAACCTATTTATATATTATTCCATATGACATTTTTACTTCCCTTTCTCTCATATCAAAAGGATTCTTTAATGAACTTGTTTACGTTGCGGGTTCCCAACAAAGGTATTTTAAAATTTACAACCTTTTATTACTAAGATAATTATAAAATAGAGAGGTTGAAATTTATAAATGTGTTGTATTATGTGACACCCCAAGATATTTTAAATAATAACATTATGTTTTGTATCGTATTCAAAACATAACACCATTCATAAATGACTAAAAAAATATATGATCATTATAACCTAGCCATTAAATTGGTGAGTATGAATATTAATAACTAATTTTATTTAATATATATATATATATATATTAATTAATTAATATTAATTATTGATAAATTCTTAGTAAATAATCAATCAATTTTATGTAAAGTTGTTTTATTCATCAAAAATTATTTTTATAATTTTTTTCAAGGAAATATTATAATTAGTATTTTGTAAATTTAAGAAACATTATTTGATAAAATTAAAATAATTTTTTAATTCATAATATGAAAATTTACTTAGGGTTATATTTTGAGATTTTTCATAAAAAATGATTTTCCAGTATATAGTGAAAAATACTAATTTTTGTAGAAAAGTCATTTCTTTTAAATAAATAAAATAATTTAAAAGTATCATTATATTTTGAATATTATTTCATGTTAAATTTTTATTATTTATTTATATCTAATCTACATAAATACTTCTTAATCAAATTTATATTTTATATTATAATAACATTGTTTTTGGGTTTCAAATGTGTTTTTTCATAAAACTATTTTAATGTGAATAATGGTTCTCCATTTTAATTAATTAAACTAATACCCAATGAAAAATATTTTTAATGAAATTTAAAAATTTTATCTCAATAAATTTTAATTTAGATTCAAACAATTCTTATTATTATTCATAGAGTTAACATAAAATCATCATTTACTCGAAAAATACACTTCATGAAACCCACTTTTTCATCGCATCATCCGGTTTAGTTTTAAATTAATATTTTCCAATTATATGAATTGAATTTGGTAAAATTGATTCAATTTTTTTAATTACAATAATTTATATTATCTAATAATTTTATCTTAATTTTGGACCATAACTAATAATGAAAACAATGAAAATTAATTACCATGGTTAAGGTAAATATGGATTTACCAAGCGTTAAAGTAAAAAATGAAAAGAGATTAAAATTACCAAAAAAAATAAATTAAATATATTTTATTATGATAAATAGGACTTAACTTTTATTATTCTCTATAATGTTCTATTTTTACCCTTTTTCATTTGAAAAAAGTGGTTACACCTTATTCTTTTCAAAAAATATAGTTGTCCCACTCATATCACTTATAAAAAGTCATCCCCTCTCATGTATTATTTAATAAATAAAATCCATTTATATAATCTAATAACATCCAAAATATCTTCCTTAAATCCCTAAAAAATACCTAGATACCTTATTTTGATCAGAAATTTATCCGATTAAGGATTTTGTGTCACAAACTGAATCTAGTTTCCAATAAAACCAGCACCAAACCCGAACCATGACAAGGCCCAAAGGGAATTCCCTATCCCCACGGGCTGCCACTAGTAAGCATACACATAACCTGGTGGTCCTAATCATTATCAATGTAGTTTTTTTAGTGTTTTCATTATCTATTTTTTCAGTGAAACAGGGATAAAACCGCTCTGGATCACTAGCGCACTAGTACATATCAACCCTCCTAGATACGCGGCCTTCCCCCTTTGTTCTCAAACCATTATAGCATGATACCAAAATCTATTAACACATAAACACATAATTTCTAGTAAAAATTAAATCAAAACAGTATCTATACATCCTTTTCACCACTTACACCATTCAATAAAACCTTTAGGATTTCAATAAAATAACGTCACAAAATTTAATAATGTTTGCACAAAAAATCCCTTAAAAACGCCGCTTTGAACACCATGTGCATACCCATATTCACCAAAATGGAATTTTAAACACCTAAAACATTTCTATCAACCCATTACATGAGTTATAAAATAACCCCAATTGGCATAACATTAAATAGACATGTAAAACACCCAATTTAACACAAAATCGGTAGCTGAAAATAATTTTCTAAACAAAAGACAGTAAAACCAGATTCTATAGCAAGGATAATGAAGGATAAGTGTTATAAAAATGGAAATTTATCAAATCTAACTCATATAGAAATGATTACACATGGAATCTCCTACCACAAGTGTCAAAACCCTTGAATCTTTCTGCAAAAATTCAACCGCACCACCGATGCACCACAAGGGACTTAGATCAAGACTAAAACCAAAATAATAGACCAAGAAATCTAGGATCAAACCCTAGGTTCTAAACCCTACCTTCTATACATTAGGAACTTCAAGAATAATATAAGAAACCCTAATAAAATGGATAAAACCCTGAGTAAATGGGAGGAGGAAGGAAGGAGACCCACTATCTTGAGGTATCTTGAAGAAATCACCAAAAACACACTATTAGATTAATTTCCAAATATCCAAAAATCCAATTTAGGTTCGAATTTGGATGAGGAGGTCAAGTGAGAACTGAAATGGGGGAAAAGAGTAAAAAATTAAGGAGTCATGAAAGAAACAAGTTACCTCTTCAAATCTGGACGCTTTGAGAAAGCCTAATAAGTTATTCCCTAATTCTGGATGCATTTGAGTTCCAAAAGGAGGGAAAAATAATGGGGAAAACTACAGTCAGTGGGCTTGGGTGATAGTTGGAATCACTGAAAAATCACAAACATTGAATAAGATATTAAATAAATAATTTTTAAAAAAAACTGGAAATGGGATTCTGAGATGGACCAATTCCTAAAATAAAAACCCAAATCCACCATGATTATGGATTCTTAAAGGTTACAAATTAATATGGTGTTATTAATAAGTCAGGGGAGGCCATTTAAGAAGTGTAATGGGTGAAAAATGTTGAAAAATTAAAGTGTTATAAATGAAAAAAATTGGTTTTTAAATCTATAAATGGGCTCATGGTTTGGCCCAAATCATGAAAACTCACCCTTTCCTCCAAAAATGCATGGGAAACCCCCAAAAAAATGGAAATTAAATAAAATTTACCTTTAAATTAAGTCATTTATGTGACAATTCTTCCCACCATGATATACATTCTTCCCCAAAAATTCAACCGGAAGCTTGATCGGAAAACAAGAATGGGTACTCCTTCTTAACCCACAACTTCCACTCCCAAGTATCATGTGTATCATTATAAGGCCCCATCCTTAAACATTACTTAATCTCGAGATATTTCAAGAATACACCTTGAGGATCTTTTCAGGTTTAGAGTTTTAGAGAATTAGATCATAGAACATGCATTACATCCCACATTTAAACAAAGTGGTTACAATAAAAGATAGTATTCATTTCTTCCCATCAACGGAAACATATTTAAAATAAAACATGGATTCTTTCTTGACACTTCCTTGAAACTATCATCATATCATGTACCCTTCCCTTGACCTGTGAAAACATTTCAAAAACTTGGGATGAGCAAAAATAGCTCAGTAAGGGATATAAAAATATGGAAAGGAAACATGAGTATATGTATACATAAGAATCAATGAAATCATACTCTACTCATAAAACATAAGCACTTTAACATACCTCATCAAATCATGAATATATCATAGAAATCATAAGACATAAAGGTAACTTGAGGCATTCATAACATTCTTACGTAGGGAGTAACCCTCTTGGTTACGTTTGGAATACCCATCATAGTATATTCCCTAAATCTATTCAGATAAACCTTAACGTTTAACTCCTTCACGTTACCCAATGCATTGGAGAGCTATATCGGGCTCACCCACCCTTATTTTATCACAGAACCACCCGTCTTCATAATAATTCCCAAGAACCATAACATAATCGTATCACATAAAACAGGCATAAAGGAAAATAACATTTCCACTTTTCAATCATAAGATATCAATACAACACATTGATATAAAAACATTATGAAAACCATTTTCAATACCAAAATAAAGGAAAAGTAAAACATGGTATTTATTTTTCTTTTAAAAAAAGGATTGGCTTGTAGAGGAAGCCGAAACTCAAATAATGGTCACGGCGGTGGAGAAGTCATTGTCGCCGCATACGTACGACAAAAACATTCCCTTTTGTCGTTTAGTAAAATTCTTCGTTTAAAAAAGATTCATTTTAGATAAACGTAAAAGTCAAAGGGGTTTATACACCGTATAAAAGATAGTTGTGTATAAAACAAAATATGCCTCAAAGAAAGGAGATTGAGACGAAGTCCCATACCTCAGGTCCGGCTTGACTCGATCGTTCTTTAACCTCCTGAATAATAAACTTGAGTTAATTTCTACATTATTAAGAACCTTTTTCAAGTTCATTATTCCTTTTATATCACTTATTACCATGTCATGAACACTATGTAATTATTTAAGTTAATAATGGTCGTTTTAACGATCATTGGTACTTGAGTCAAAAATAAACTCTTTATAAGTACAATTTGTTCATGTATCCATTATATCCAGAGTTATACTCATGATTTAGATATCATATATATCATATATATCCAGTATATACATGCATTTATAATATTACATAATGTTTAGAGGTAAGAAATGAAATGCACCGTTCATGGAGACGGTAAGCCATACGTACGCATCAACGCTACTTTCATTTCTATTTCGCATTTTATGGAATGGAATCATAATGATATAAAGGTATATTATAATTCCAGTATAATATCATATATAATATAATTAATTCCATCCTTTATATGTCCCGCATATGGTATTAACGAATCAAATCACTTTGAGGGGGCGGTAGTCCGCACTTCCTAAAATGAAGATATCGCGTTTACCCATAATGGAAACCATAAAGGTATACCATAAATGAAAAATACAAAAGCTTAAGTAAAACATAAACATATTATATACCATATATAAATATAGTGAAATCTTAATGTCCACCTTTTAAGGTGTTAAAAGAATATTGAACAATCGTCGTTTCGTGAGGCAGAAATTCGCCATCCACAGAAACAGAATGTTCTTTAACCATTAGATGTAAGTGTGTGTAAGTGTATCTTGAATAATTCTTATAAAAACATAATATTATATTGAAGATACTGGTTTTGATACAAAATAAATCAATAAAAAGAGTTTAGAGGGTTGTAGAAGCAAAATAAAACATAAGAACACAAGAGAAAACACTACCTTTAAAACGGGTAACTCTTTTTTATTTGAGTTCAAAGGCTTCCTTGGGAAGAATTCTGCCCAAAGTGAGGCTTCAAGGAGTAAGAGAGGGATGTGGAGAGACAAAATTTACAGGGTTTGGCCGAGACAAAGGCTTTGGAAGTGTGGGTAAGGTGGTAGAGGTGGGGGCCTTTTATAAGAAGAGATGAGGGGAACTCTTGGAAAGTTAAGAAAAGATACTTTGTTATAAAATGGTTTTAGGATAAAAAAGGTCCCACAATTATAAATTTATAGGATAAGGTGATAAGGGTTATAAATCCATCCATCCAATAGGTTTTTTACAAGTTTAGGTCTTATATTTTACATTATATTTTCATTTTATTTAAATATTTAAATAATGAGGTAATCGTTGTATCAACATGGTGTCATAAATAATTTAGTTTATTTAATGTCTAAAAATTATAAAAAAAAAATACTATGATGTAGTAAATATTTTTAGATTTCTAATGAATATTTATAGTAAAAAATATGACTTGTATAACCCCATTTAAAAATTGTTTTAGTAAAACAACTCATGTTTGTGACATTTTTACTTTAACATTAAATAAAAAGATATTAATGTCATTTTCCTTCCAAAGTGGCTCCATGGGGTCCCAAAGTTGACCCATGGATTTTCGTGGTCGGCCATGACACATCCAATAAGGGTAGGACATGTGTAAAGTTCATTTAATATTATTAAAACATTATTCTTGCCTTAAATTACACTAATTACCTCTAATCACGATTAAAAACTTAAAAGTTACTATTCACCAAAAAAAATATTTTAATCCCATTGAACCACATATTACTTATTAATTACAACCATTTATGTCATATTTTTTAAATTCAAAACACAAAGGTGGTAAAATTTCATTTAAACGAAAATTCAGTTTTTTAAGTACCACTTAGTGGTTTCACTATTCATCAAAAATTGAAGTTTTTCAGAAAAATACCAAAACTTCACCCTAAGCTATATTTGATATTCAGAATTCAAAAATGATGTCTATTTTAAAAAATTCAAAACATATAAGTTACATTAATTAATTTAATAATTAATTCCCGCTGTCAGAGCAAATAGCGTGTTTTTATGAAACAATAAGTATCAAAAGATTGACACTAGTTTAAGTCCAATTTCAAAGTGAAATTAATTCCAATGACCACTATTGGATTAAATGGTAAAAATATATTCTATTTAAACTTTTAAAACCAATTAACAAGATAATCTAACCATATAATTAAATTAGATGAAAAAGCAGTTTTGATGTAAAATGCAGTATTTTTCACTATTCATTAAAAAATGAACTTTATCAGAAAAATACCAAAAATTTACCCAAAGTAAATTTCAATATACCAATCATAAAGAATATGTTTATTTCGACAAATATAGCTTATAAAATTGTCAAAAGTTTTATTTAAAAATGGTTTTCCATCAAAAGGCAGTAAAACTATCTTTTAAAAATATTAGTGTATTCCATGCTTAAGATTGGATTTATTCTCATTTTAAGCCTATAAAACACTATATAATTCATTAATATACATAGATAAAAAATATCTATTATTCATTACTTACTTGGGATGTTAAAATCATTCCCATGATACCAAAGAACCCAAAAAAGTGGAAAATAATTTCCCTAAAGAACCTTTTCTTGGAAGTTCTTTATTCACACCAGCTGCTCAAAAAAATATAAATCAAGCTCTATATCCAATTCCCCCAAATTCAGTAAATGGGATGGATCTGGGTTATATTTATTCAACTGGGAGGCATGTAAGATATCATGGATTGATGTCAATTGAGAAGGTAAGGCCAACCTGTATTACACATTTCCAATACACTCAGTGATCTCAAAAGGTCTGGCATACCATGATGTCATCTTCCCTTTATTTCCCAATCGATGATGGCTTGGACGAGGGGACACTTTCAAGAATACACTGTCACCCATAAAAAACTTTAGGTATCAATTCCTCTAGACAGCATATGATTTATGGAGACTCTAGGCTATCAATATCACTTCCTAATTAACTTGACCTTCTCAGACATCTCCTGCACCAGACTCGGCCTTAGAAGTGAGGTCTCATCTACCTCATCCCAACACAGGGGGGATCGATAAGGCCGACCATAAATAACCTCAAAAGAAGTCATTCTAATAAAGGATTAGAAACTGTTATTATAAGAAAACTCAAACAATCCCAAATGGTTATCCCAGAATCCTCCAAAACCTAGAACCCATGCACGGAGAATGTCCTCCAAAATTTGATCCGCCCACTCTATCTGACCATCCGTTTGAGGATGGTATGTTGTGCTCATATTGATCTGAAACCCCAAGGCCTTCTGAAGGCCTTAACAAAACCGAGAAGTGAAATGGGGGTCTCTATTTGAGAAAACTACTAACAGCACACCATGGAGCCTTACCACCTCTTGAAGATACATACAGCCCAACTCATCCCCATTAGTTGTATCTTTGATCATAATTAAGTGGGATGATTTTGTTAGATGATCAATCACCACTCAAATGTAATTATTAACCCAAGGTGTACAAGGCAAGCCACCAATGAAGTCCATGGAGACCTCGTCCCACTTCCAGGTAGGAATGGGTAATGGCTGGAGCAAAATGGAGGGCCTTTGATGCTCTTCTCTCACTTGTTAGAATGTATAAAAACTCCACACGAAGTCCGTGATGTCTCATCTCATATTAGGCCACCATAACTACTGATGAACATCATAATACATCATGGCATCACCCAGATGTACATCCCACTAAGACTAGTGGCTATCCTGCATCACCACCTTCTGCATAGATAATGGCACTACTGAATGTCCCTTGAAGCATAGGATGCCCTCGGGAGACGATGACCAATCAGAGGACATCTCCACACCATGAAGAAACTTCTTTGACCACTGAAAAAGGTCATCACTAGGATGTTACCTCTGAATTATCTCCACTAGATAAGGAGTCAACTGAAATCTCACCAAGAACGCATGACTATTTTTCTCCTTGGTCTCCACATGCATCTAAGAAAAGAGTGCCATCAGAGTCCACTCATCACTGGACTTCCTCAAAGCCTACACTGAGACTCTTCTACTTAAGGTTTTGACCACCACATTACCCTTCCCTGGGGTATAGAAAATGTCAAAGTTAAACCCTTGCAAGTACTTGATCCAATGATGTTGCCTCATGTTGAGGTCCTTTTGGGAGAAGATATAGGCCATGGTTTTGTGATCACAGTATACCACAAACTTATCCCTAAATAGGAAGTGACGCCAAGTCTTCAAAGCATGCATCAAAGATGCTACCTCCAAGTTGTGGGTCGGGTAATTATTTTCGTGTGCTCAAAGTTGGTGCGAGCCATACGCTACCACATGACCATCCTAGATAATCATGCACCCAAGACCTATACCTAAAGTTTCACAATACACCACATACTCCTTTCCAACCTCTAAAAAAATAAGAATGGGGGTAGTAGTCAAATGCCTCTTCATCTCCTCGAAGGATGCCTAAAATTCTGGGGGCCTTAAAAACTTCACCCCTTTTGGGGTGAGCGCGGTCATCGGTGAAGAAATACAATAGAAATCCTAAACAAACTGCCTATAATAACCATCCAGGCTGAGGAAAATCCTAATCTAGAACATGTTATTCAGATTCTCCCATGACATAATCGCATTGATCTTCTCAAGGTCCACCAAAACCCCATACTCTAAGATCACATGCCCCAGAAATTTTACTTCCTAGATCTAGAAAGTTCATTGGGACAACTTTTCATAAAGGTGATGCTCTCGCAAGGTGCCCAGAACAATCCTCAAGTGATAATCATGTTCCTCCTCGGATCCCGAATAAACTAGGATGTCATCCAAAAATACCAAGACAAAGTAATTGAGATATTGATGGAACACCATGTTCATGAGTTCCATAAAGACCACTAGAGCATTTGAAAATCTGAAGGTCGTGAAGAAGTACTCAAAGTGGTCGTACATACTTTAGAAGGTTGTCTTTTGGATATCTGCCTCTTTCACCCTGAGTTGATGATAGCCCTAATGCAAGTCTATTTTAGAAAACCACCTTTACCCCTTCAACCAATTGAAAAGGTCACATATTCAAAGAAAATGATATTTGTTCTTGATAGTTACCTTATTCAGTTTAGGGTGGTCAATGCAGAACCGGAGGGATCCATCATCATTTTTTGCGAACACCATAAAAGTGTCCCAATAAGAGACACTTAGGAGAATGAATCCTTTTTATTTTGAGTCATCCAGCTATATCATTAATTACGAAATCTTATTGGGGGCCATGAAATATGAGGGGAGAGATATCAGCTATGTTCCTAGTGCTAGATTAATTGAGAAATCCGCATCTCAATCTGGGGGAAATCCGGAAAAATCATCCAGAAATACCTTCAGAAACTCTTAAACTAAATTAGGTGGTCCACCATCAGTAGAATGACCATAATCCTCTATCATGAGTGATTATAACTAAAAAAACATCTCCCAACTCTAGGAGTGGAGGTCCCTCATGAATTGACCGAGGATCCCATTCCCCACAAAAAACCTGACGACTCCCATCAGGTGTCGTGAAATTGACCCGCCACCTATAGAAATTGATGTGTGATTGGAGGTTCACTATCCAATACATTTCATGTATTATGTCAAATAGATCCATATCTAAGACCAAGAAACTCACTCTATATCAACCCCTGACACAGAAATCACACACGACGGGCACCTGAGACCCTACTCCATCTTCTTTCTCAGCAGCGTCACCAACTCCATCGCAAAAGATAACAACTCGATTAGAAAATTTAGAGTGTCTAAAAAATAGAAAGAAATTAATGAAACAGAGGAACAAGTGTCCAAAAGAGAATAATCCATATAAGATACAATCAACATGGTACATCAAACTATCGACGATCCCGCCTCTGATCCTGCTAGTGCCCGATCCACCGCATGGAGATGTATGGTATCTGTCTGAGGAAGACCACTTGTTTGTGGTTTTTACTTATAATGGATGTATACAGAAGATGAACCAACCCTACCACCAAGTCCACCAAATTCAGATCCCCCCATTCTCAATAGCTCTGACTGAGCTGGCACTCCTCTTATAGTCATGGATCCTGCCCCACTCTGAAGTGGACATGCCACCCCACAAAATCCATGCTAGTGACTCATACCTCCACATAGATAGTAGGGATTAGTAGAAAATGGGTATGAAGGTCATATATTCCCCGACCTCCCACACTGTTTTCACATCACAGATCTCACATCATAAGCCACATATGAAAACTTCCTGAAAGAGTGGCCTGAACTACCACCTCCCTTCTTCCCCTTCTCCACTCGCCTCCTTTTCTTCTCTAAAGAGCATCCACTACCCAATACTAATATTGTCCTATATAAACCATTCCTATATTTTTATTCAATCTCCACCACAAATGCACATTCGACAACCTCAGTATAGGTCCTCATCTTAAACAAGAAAATTTGGGAGTATATCTCTGGTCGTAAGCCTTCTTCAAACCTACAGGCCTTCGCTTGCTCCTTAAAGACTATTTGAGGATCATACCGAACCATATCAACAAAACTGTTGGAATAATTCATCATAGAAATATCCCACTAAACAAGATCCATGAACTATCAGGATCTAGCATATGCCAAGACTTCAGGGCATTACTATTCATTGAAGGCAGCCTTGAAATCTCCCCATCACATCTGCTCATTCTTCCCAGTTTGAAGTACTAATTCCCACCACATGCGGCTAGGACCCTACAACAAAAAAGAGGAACACTTCACCCTGACCTCTTTGGGTGTGTCCAGGAACTCAAACAAGTGATCTATCTTTTTGATCCATTCCTATGATTCCAGGGGTTTTATGCTGCTTAGAAATTCGGAGGCATATTTTTTCAAGAACTCCTGACCCTTTTCCTTTCAAGGTATAGTATCATCTTATATAATATAATATGGAACAAGAGTCAGTCTATGTATTAGTGCATGGACAGCCCGAACCACAACCTCTACTTTCCTCTAATCAAGCGGTGAGGCAGAAGTCTCTCTGGCTTCCTCTCATGGGTGCATGGGAGCTTTCCAGGGAGGCATGTTGCTACAAAAAAGTCAACAGTCACAAGAGAAAAAATCAGTAAAATAGTTCTGAAAAATTCTTTCAATATTATCAAATATAATGAACCTAAAACATTACAACAATAAAATAAACCACTACTTCACACTCGCCTGATGCCCGTGTTTAGTCTGCAGCCCGCACATCTCACCTGGAAGTGAAGTCAAACAAACAATTAAAATGTCCCATAATGACTCAAGGTCTACCAAGAGAGGTGCAGGCCATGCACCTTACTCATGACCAAAACAATGAGTCCTGATATTCCTAGCTTCTTTCTAGCCCAACTCATCCCAAAATAATAATACAACCCAAAATCATTAACATCCTTTGATACTATTTTTTCACAAACTAAATCTTGTCTCCAATAAAACTAGCACCAAAACTAGTTTGTGACAAGGCCTGAAGGGAATTCCCTATCCCCACAAGCTGTAAAAAGTTCTCAGGTATCATAGATTTTGGTTCGGGAATGATTTACCCAAGTATGGATACATAAAACATTAAAAACAATCGATCAACTAAATCTAAAAATTCATGCCAAAAAAGAGTTAAAAGGATACATAAATGAATAAATATATTTAACAATATAACAAGAGGTCAAAAGAAACATAAAATTAGCAAAAAAATCCCCAATGACTCTACGCAACAAGGGTTCATCACCCATAAGCCATCTCCACAACACTGCACCAAGGAAGGGGACTAACAACCCAAACCACCATCTCCCAAGGCCATTCCTTTACTTGTGTCAAACATGATCAAGTATACTCACACCAAAGGGGTGTATGTATGGTTTTATCCTAATCCCAGTAGGATACCACCAAGAGATTCTATATAGTAAACAATTGATGATAAAAATCATGCTGGTTTTGATAAGTAAGAAGTGGTGGAAATAATTTCTAATGAATGAAACTTTTAAATGGAAATAGATTTCAATGTGAATTTTCCATGAGTGAGAACATTTCAAAAAAACGTGTAAGATACTATATTTTCTAGAAAAAATAACTATAATCCAAAGATAGTTACAAAATAATCAATGAGCATTAATCTCAGGAACACCCCTAGGCACCAGTTAGTCTCGGGCCCCCTGTACCTCATACCTCGGTAAAGTAACAATATAAAAATTTTTTCTTATGCACGATCCACAAGTAGGGAGCATACCCATAACCTATTGGTCCCCAATAATCATCAATATAGTTTTTTTAGTGTTTTTTTTATCCATTTGTTCAATGAAATAGGGATAAAACCACTCCAGATCACTAGCGTACTGGTACATATCTGCCCTCCTAGATACCCAAGCTTCCCCCTTTGTGCTCAAAACATTATATAATGATACCAAAATCTATTAACTGATAAAAACAGAATTTTTGGTTATAATAAACTCAAAACAGTTTCTAAAAATTCTTTTCACCACTTACACCACTCAATAGAACCTTTAAGATTTCAATAAATTAACTTCACAAAATTTAACAATGTTTTGCACACAAAATACCTAAAACACCACTTTCAACACCATGTGCATACCCATATTTTCCAAAACAGAATTTTATTCCCCCAAAACATTTCTATAAACCCATTACATGAGTTATAAAATAACCCCAATTGGCATAACATAAAATAGACATGTAAAACACCCAATTTAACACAAAATTGGAAGCTAAAAATCATTTTCTTAACAAACATCACTAAAACTAGATTTGATAGAAAGGATAATAAATGAGAAGTGTTCTAAAACTTGAAATTTATCAAATATAACTTATCTAGCATTGATTACACATGTAATTTCCTACCATAAGTGTCAAAAACCTTGAATCATTGTGCGAAAATTCAACCGCACCACCGTCGTACCACAAGGGACTTAGATCAAGACTAAAACCAAAATAATAGACCAAGAAATCCATGATAAAACCCTAAGTTCAAAACCCCACCTGCTGTACATTAGTAATTTTAATAATAATGGAATAAACCCTAAGAAAATGGAATAAATCCTAAGAAAATGGGAGGAGGAAGGAAGGATACCCACTTCCTTGAGGTATCTTGAAGAAATCACCAAAAATACACCAGTATCTGAATTTACAAAAATCCAAAAAGGAAATTAAGGTTATAATAAGGTTGATAAGGTCAAGTGAGAACTTAAATGGGGGAAAATAGTATAAATTTAAGGAGTTAAGAAGAAAACAAAATACCTATTCAAATCTGGAATATTTGTGAAAGACTAAGAAGTTCTACCCAAATTAGCAATTAATATGAGCTCATAATTGGGGTAAAATAGAATTTTGGCATGCCTAGGGTCAGTCGGATCAGGTGAGAGTTGGAATCACCAAAAATTCACAAAAATTTAATAATGTATTAAATAAAAAAAATTAAAAAAGGGAATGGGCTTCCGGTCTGACCCAATTTCTTAAATAAAAACCCAAATACACCATGATTATGGATTCCTAAAGGGTAATAATTTACACAGTGGTGTTAATTGGTCAGGGGAGTCCATTATTTAAGTGTAATGGGTGAAAAATGTTGAAAAATGAAATAGTTGTAAAAGAAACAAAATCAGTTTTTAAATTTGGAAATGGGATCATGGTTTGGCCCAAATCATGAAAACTCACCCTTTCCTACAAAAATACATGGGAAAACCCCTCAACAAAGAAAGAATTGAAATTAAATGAAATTTACCTTTAAAATAATTCATGGATGTTACATTTTGGTTCTTACCTAAGTTGGTTTCTTCAAGAAGAGGTTTTATTCTTAACCGAGCATTTTTATTTTGTTTCTTCTTCTAACTCCATAAAATATTTACCAATTAATATTATATAATAAAAAATTATATCAAATATACTAAGATTTTATAATGTTGATTTCATAACCAAAATACATCTCCTCTTCCATAAAATTGGATAGGAAATCACCATTCATGTGTACATCATACTACCACATCGTAAGATGGTTTCATTCTTTTTCCATCATCTCATCTCATGAAATGTTATAATTATGGATTTAAAAAATGTATATAATATTTTTATATATATTTATACATCTATAGTAATTATATCACATGAACCTTCTTACATTCCATTACATTATGGATATGATAATATCTCTCATTTGTACAGTAGACTATCACTTCGCGAAGGGATGTGGTTCATTTTTCAATGAAACATTAAATGGAAGTTAATAATGATATATTAAATGAATATATGAGATAATAATCATAAAATAATTATATTAATGAATTATTTTTCATTATTCAATTATTTTATATCATTTTCTTTCATTCACTAAAAAATGATAATGTCATTCATGTTTGTGTGGACTACCACCTCCACAAAGCGATGTGATTATTATTTTCATCACCCCAACACATGGATGATACATATAAGAATATTTAATGTAATAATTTTTTATTTATGATATTATGGTAATTATATATAGATAAAAGTCTACTTACCTTATTTCCAATATGATCACAGAAAAAATGGAAACATTACCAATGTGTACATACAACCTACCATCTCCATGATAGTTATATAGTTCATTTTTCAAAAAAATGTTTCATGATTGGTTTTAGAAAGTTTAATTTTGGTATAAATATCATAATTATGTCATGATTATTATTTTTTAATGGTTTAACAATGTCTTCTTTGAATAATATTCAACCATATGGAGTAATTTTTGACACATATGCCAAATATCATCGAAACACCTGAAATAATCATAATTGATTAAGAAATTATGTATAAAATTTTAATAAGTGAAATAAAAGTAATAATAAAATCGAAAAAGATTTTCAATAAACTAAATAATTAATATAATTTTATTATTCATGGATTCAAATAATGTACATGGCATTTTGGACTCAAGTTAAGGGACTTCATCTCAATTTTCTTTCTTTGAGGCCATTATTCATGTTATGCACCAATATTATTTTATTAGGTGTATATACAGACCCTTTAACATATTATACTATTGATTTATATATTTACATTATATTTAAATTTTTTTTAATGCAATTATTTTATTGGGATTTTGATTCAATTATTTCCCTAGAGATAAGGACCTTTTATATTCAAAAATCATCATAGAATGTTTTGCTTCCAAATTTATCCTTTCAGATCCCATGTTTTTAAAATAGTATTAGGAATTTTTTTATGTACATAAAATATTTATAAATTCATATATAATGTATCTTTTTAACATTATTTTGAAGGTTTATGAAGGAATATTTTTACATGTTTTATATGGAACATTTTGAGAAACTTGGAAATGAATGTTCTATTTTTTTATGTATACGATGACAAAAAATTGTTCCACCACCATGACCATTTTTTCATTTATGGATTAATTTTCAATAATTAATTTCCTTATTAATAAAAATTAATATTTCTATTTATTTGGGTAGTTTCATATTGGAAATCGGTTTTTAAAAGAAAATGGTATTTTTAAGTTTGAAAATGTTTTTTATATTGATTCAAATGTATTTTTAAAAGGGTTTTATAATAAAACAGTGAATGAATAATTTTTTTCATGATATGGTACAAGAGAATTATAAGAAAAATGGGTGAGATTGATATATATTATAGCAATGGTTTATCCCAAGTATAGCTGATAGGTGAGCCCTATATAGATTGTACAAAGGGTTTAGCCCCATTATAGATCATGAAAAATGGATGAGTCTGATGTAGATTATAGAAAGGGTAACCCCATTATATCTCTCCAATTAATTGTGTAATGATTATATTATAAGTTAGTTCTTTGGTTAATCCTATTAAAATTGTTTTTAGGTGGGTTTTTTTGTTTAATTTTATTTGGGACACTAATTGTAAAATAAATCAGTTTTACTCAGGATTGAAACCATATTTTTGAATATATTTGGAAACATGAATATTTAAAAATAATGAAAACCTTATTTGTTGTGATGAGAAATTTGAGTTGGAGTTTTACAATAGTTAATGGTCATAAGATGAAAATAGTATGAAATAGTTAAGCTGTATGAAAATGGATATGCAATCAACTAAGAAGTATGAAGGTAAGACCAAAACTTTTTCCATGTGTGGTAAAATTCATTTTAGTAAATGTATTTCGGGATCTAGAAGGTTTTATCAGTGTTTTAATTTTTGTCATAGGGTTATCGATTACCAATAATAGTGACCTACACAATAAAAGAATGAGATAATGATATCCAGTTAATGATGAGGTGTTTTACCATAAATGAGTTGTAAAATTATACTAATATGTGTTATAAGTTTCTTACTTGGAGTTTAAATCATCATGATCAAAAATAGAAATATGAGGATTTTTTTTTGTTACTGCAATTTTTTTGGGTCATCTTCTTATGTGGTGAAAACTCTAGAAAGATTGGTTTATTTAAGATTAATCATAATTTTAATGTTTTAGACACTCCTTTTTAGGTTCTAAATGATGATTTCATAAGGGGGTTAATTAAATTTTGGTATATTTTCTATTGGTTTTATATATATGTATGAATTGGGTTAAATACAAGGTATGCCTTTACTTTTTTTTGACTTGTGTTTTAATGTATTGAAAAATTAGGGATTTTGTGGTCTTTTATGATTAAGGATATTTCTATGTATGTTAATCATATTTTTTGAAACTTTATATGGATTAAATTTTATTAAAAATTGACATCTTGAAGGTTGGGTAATAGCCCAACACAACTATAAAGGCTACAAGGATTGAACCCAAAACCAAACATCGAGGAGGGTTGAATTATTACCACTAGCCTATGTGGTGTACTAGTTAGTATGAAATAATTATATTAAATTAAAAATTTTGAAATATATTGATAAATTTGAATTAAAAAACATATATTCTATCATATAGAAAACTGTGAGATTAAAATTTGATTTGGTGATTAGGTGATTAATGTTATTTCAGAAGAGGGTCACTATAATTTTTAGAAACATATTACCTTATGCTAACCATTTTTGTTTTGGTTAATTTCTAATAATATGAGGAATATATAGGGATCTTTTTTGTTATTATTTTATCTATTATATGTAGATTTTGTTGACTCAAACCTGAAAAATCTATCGTGGATGCTCGTCATTGGACAATACATGGGAGTGTGGTGAAAATTGATTAATTGAGCTAATTATACTAGAAAAGTAATTATATTTCCTTATGATTTTAGTCAATATAGTAATGAAATTATCCAAATATATAAAATATTTCTTTAAAATGATGATATTATCCAATTATATTCATTTTCAATGAATAAAATGATCTTTCAACAGATCACAAATTTATGGTTTTGAGGTACTTAACTTTATATTGATCAATAAATTTCTTATAATCAATGATCTATATCACCTTCCATCATTGTTTGGATGTAATTATTTTCTTCCATGTCTAAATCATCAATTCTCACTTATGTTCTTCTACTGGTAATCATAGTAATAAATTATTCCACACGATCTTCACACTTCTTTTTCAATCTTATCAAAAGAAAGTTTTATTGAACATTTTTATGATGTGGGTTCCCAAACAAAGGTATTTTAAAATTTCAATCCTTTTATTAACTAGAAAAGGATAAAATTGGTAGGAAAAATTTTATTAAAGGGGGAATAATGAAACACACTATTATTTTTAAAACAATAACATTATTTTCATTATCATATATGATATGCATTACTGAGATTAAACAACCCTTGAAATATATGATATTTATAACCTAGATATTAAATTGGAAAGTATGAATAATATTAAATTCTTTGGGAAATACATATAAATTTATATAATTCATATTAAAAAAACTATTAATAAATTATTAGTAAATATTCAATAAATTTTTAGTAAAGTAGATTTATTCTTCAAAAATATATTTTCCAAAAAAATTATTTTTATTGTTTTGTAAAAAAATATTATAATTTTATAGAACTTTTAGAAAATTTATTAAATATGTAATATTGTGTACCTGGATGCCACCTGAAACGGTGCCCTTAACTCTGTTGGTCACATGTCCTCAAGCACATCTCCCTAAGCACCAAAGACTACTGACTAACAGCGAGGGTCTAGGTGATTCAATGGGGAGACTATTCCCTCATTACCAGAGTATCATAGAGAATGTCAAATATATATACAATATTAGAAGTGAATAAATAATTATTCAACTAAATATTAGGAAAGGCAGAAATACATGTCAATAACAATAATAATCTTATATAAATAATTATGTGGATGGTACTAGTATCTAGAAAGCAACAAAATAGGTACATGGTAATAAAATACAATACAAGTATCAAAAAAAGAACAAAATACCAAAAAGTTATCCAAACATCTCAAGCCTAATCTTTTTCCTATAATCCTTTACTCCAAAGCCGCATTCAAAAACCTATACTAGGGCTCTTTCCCCGATCATCACTTGAAACCATATAATTTGTTTGGGTCCCCAAGGAGGCCCAAATAGAGTGTCAGATAAACATCCTAGAAGGCAACCACCCAGGTCTATAAAATTCTAATAGAAATTCTATAAAGGTGCTATAAAGTGTAAACAACTAGTAAGTAAATGTGTATTCCCATGGAATAAGTTTACTGTAACAAGTGAAACCAAACAACCCTCAAGGATACCTACAAATGTGAGTCAGCTCCAAACAAGGCAGCTATAACAAGTAAACAAGAAAGTCACATGGCCACTTCGTACATCTATCTATACCATGAAATCCACACCCATTCTGTATAGAGAAGTCAAGTATCCCATGGCCACACCATATAGTGAAGTAGCATCCCATGGCCACATCGTATTGTGATGTAGCAGACCTCAAGGGCTGGATCCAAAGGGTTCTCAAACACATGCATCCTAGTAAATTATCTAGACCATGGAGGGATGGATCCAAGGATAACGTCCAAGGCATCACATTGAGTCCCATGGTCATCCTTGGGGGACACTCAATTAGGCACTGGTTGGGGTCCTAGGAGCATGTCAATAGAAATTCTTATGCTCTCCCAAGCAAGCCGGATCCATGGGGTAGCAAGGCCTGAGACATCCCACTGAATCAGGACCCAAGGGGAAGAGTCAATCCAAGGCATCCACTACCAAATTCCAAATCCATAGAGATTAATTCAAGGCATCTATCAAATTATTCAATCAATCATTCAATCATTCAAATTAAATATTAATTCTAAGTGAGTATACCCACTCACCTCAACCTACACAAGCCATGAGTATACCCACTCATGCAACCATTTATCAAACCAAGAATATGGCCCTACCCTCTCATATAAACCATTTATCATTAAAAACTATCAAAATATACAATAATAACATGATATTCTAGAGCAATGAAGAAGTACATCTTCTAAACAGGCTATTCAAGAAATCAAAGCATCAATAGGCTTCCTCGAACTAGGCCTGCATAAGAACACACCCCTTAGCTGGTTTAAATTGGAATAAACAAGATATTTCCCTTAAAGAGTTCTCCTTGGGTGACCTTGAAAAGATTAACTATTTTCAACGTACCTAAACAAATCCTACGGGAATCTTCATTAGGTCTAACTACAGCTATGTCAAACAATTTTCTCAAAAATGAGGCCTTTCGGGAAAGTCTGATGGGTGAAAAAAATTCCAAATGACCTAAAAGCACCCGAAAAGCCAAAAGAAATTATAGACCACCTACCACACCCCAGTAGTAGACATCTCATCTAGTATGAATTCCTAATTCATCCAGGTTTGGAAGAAATATAAGGAATTGATGAAGAATGGGATGTTAGGTCATATGATCCTAAATCCAAATCATGCAGTCATTGTTTCGAATTATCAAGAACGAATAAAAAGGAATAGAATACATACCTATGTGGTTCTAATGTGATATATGGTGCTTGAATTGTAGTCCAAATGGCTTGAATATATGAAAAAAACTAGATTAGGGTGTTTTGGGTTCCAAAATGAGAGGATAAACTAAAGTCCGTCAAAATATTAGATATTTCCTCTTTTATAAAAAACACTACTGGGAAGGTACACAGAGTGTACCTCAAGTACACAGTGTATACTTCAATTTATTTTTTTCCTAATCTAGACTGGCTACACGTCGTGACTTCCAAGTGCACGGCTTATACTTTTAGTAAACGACGTGTAGACCAAGTACATGATGTTTACTTGGCCTGTAGTTGAATTTTGGCATGTTTTCCACTTTCTTTCCCAAAAACAATCCAACCATCCCATGGCCATGCCTAGGGTATAATACAAAAAATATGTAAACACATTTAACCCAAAAATAAGATCCATACCTCAAGAAAAACCTGATATCTTACAATCTTCCCCCCTTATAGCAATTCGTCCCCAAATTTCTCTCTAAAGGGTCGTCAAGATCTATCTAAAAACAACTCTAGACACTAAGCACGTATGTGAGCCTCCCTCTCCCAAGTCTCATCCTATAAACGATCATGCTTCCATAGAACCCATAGTAGAGGAACTTACTATAATCAGAGTACCTTTTTGCTCTTGTCAATGATATGAATTGGATTCTCCTCAAAGGATGCATAAATCTGATGATCAACCTCATTGGGATGAAAAATGTGAGATGGGTATGAATGATAATGGCACAGATGAGATACATGGAAGGCATCGTGCATGGATCGGTACCTCTGGGATAGGTAATTGTTGTAAAATCCTAGCTGGTCTCTAATGTTTTGCCTTCACCAGTTGATAGGTGGAACACCTCATAACAAAACTAGCTATCTCTCTCTTCATTCATGGCCACCGGTACTATCATCACATGTCACAGTATATCTTTGTTACCCTGGGATACACTACCCATGTTGAAGCATGAAACTCCAGCATCAAATACTCACGTATATCTATTGGAACCCAAACACATCCATGGATACCCAAGATCTCATAATCTCTTAAAGTCTAATAAAGAGGAGGTTCCTCGCCTACTACACCTTCCCGTAGAACTAATACTTCAGAATCTGATAGCTACCTCATCTTAACTCTATCCAGAAGGGTGAAGGTAACAGCTAAGGATGAAATAAAAGTCTGCCCATATCTGTCATGCACCTCCAGATGCATATTAGAGAACAAATCCATAAGCTTCCACTCGCTACTGTCCTATTTCACTTCTTAAATCTGATTCTGCCTCCTCAGTGCATCGGCAACTGCATTTCCCTTACTAGGCATGTAGGCAAGCTCGAAGTCAAATAACTATCGGTACTCCACCCACCTTCACTGCCTCAAATTCAGATCACACTATGTGAAGATATACTTGGGCCTTTTGTGATCTTTTACACTAAAAACTTCTCTCCCTGTAAATAGTGCCTCCAAAAGCGCAACGCATGAACAATTTCAGCTAACTCAAGATCATGTGTAGGGTAATTCTTCTTGTGAGTCTGCAGCTGCCGAGACCCATACGCCACAACTCGATCTCCCTAAATTAGCACTACACCCAACCCAATACTTGAAGCGTCATAGTACACCATGTATCTCTTACCCTACTATATAAGTATCAGTACTTGTGCTAATGTCAACCTTTCTTTCATCTCCTGAAAGGCTATCTCACAAGGTTCTAACCACACAAACTTTACACCCATATTAGTCAATCCCATCAACGGCATTGCTAAGCATGATAAGTCTTGTATAAAACTCTTATAGTAACCATATCTCCCCAAGAAACTCTGTATGTCAAAAAATTTCTTGGGTTTTTCCTAGGAAACTATCTTTCTCACCTACTCTCGGTGCACTGAAACTCATGTCTCTAGGAAGATGTTACCCAGGAAGTGAATCTGATCCATCCAAAAGTGGAACTTTTTGATCTTAGCATATAACTGATACTCTCTTAGTGTATTAAAAATGATCTAAAGATGGTTTCCATGGTTTTTTACATTGTGATAATACACCAAGATAACAACTATGAAAACCACCACAAAATAATCCAGGTAAGGATGGAACACTCGGTTCATCAGCGCCATGAAAACTGTTGGTGCATTCGTGAGACCGAACGACATAACCAGATACTCGTATAACCCATACCTACTATGAAAGGTTGTACGAGGTATGTTTGTAGGTCAAACCAAAACCTGTTGATATCCTGACCTCAAGTCAATATTCAAGAACAATCGATCTCCTCGAAACTGATCAAATAGGTCTTCTATCCATGGAAAAGAATATTGGTTTTTAACTATTAGTTGGTTTATCTTATGATAATCAATACATTTCCTAAGAGTTCCATCTATCTTTTTTACAAAAAGGATGAGAGAACCCCATGAAGAAGTACTGGTTCTGATAAACCCTTCCACCTAAAAATCTTTAAGTTGCATCTTGACCTCCTACAACTCCGTTGTAGCCACCCTGTAAGTAGAAATGGATACGGATGCAACTCCTAGAACTAGTTCGATGGATAATTCCACCTCTCTCTTAGGAGGTAAACTAGAAAAGTCATTAGGAAAGATCTACATGAAGTGATCAACCACCGGAACAAATTCTACTTGACCCACTCCCTAATCATCTAGAAAAAAACTAGCAATCTCGGTTTTCATCTCACCAAGCCCATGATGCTCGGGTCCAGCTCTCCTTTCCTGGACATCTCATTCACCCTTGTGAATAAACACTACACCTTTTGGCAATGTTAAAGTCACCCTCCAGTTATAGTAGTCAATGTACGCTCAATAAGCAATGAGCCATTCCATTCTGAGAATGATGTCAAACCCTTTCATCTTGAGGGCATATGAACTCCATAAAAAGTGGTTCCCACCAACCTCAATGGGAAATTCCATGAAATGTAGTACATCACCCATTATAACTCCCAACGGTGTTTATAGTTTCAAAACGCCCTCAGAAAGTAAAACAACAAGCCCAAAGATCTTTTACACTAGTAATGAGATAAAGTTGTGAGAGGAACCTATATAGAAAAGAGAAGATGAAATAGTAAAGGATACTAAGATCTTACCTCTCACTGTAGATGGTCTGAGGTCCTGCTCCTGTTGGGTCTGTTGCACTGCATAATTCTGGCCTGCAACACTGCCCTATGACCATGTCTGGATACCCTAAGCTAATATGCTCTGTTGTATCTAAGAACCCAGTGTTTGGATACCAAAACCATGACCACCACTACTCTAGCCTGATCGGCCTACACTACTCCTACTTCCGATTTGATGTGGAGCTGAAGAATCTTCTCTCAAAACCAATGTTGGAGCTCACCCCCAACTACTCGTAACTGGAGAGAAGATCCTGTAAAACCGCTGCATGTTCCCCATCCTGTTGTAAGCTCATAACTCAACTGGATCACGGTTGCACTGATTGTTCATGTGGACTTACCTACCACAGTGATGGAAAAACACCAAGCTTCGTGCACCCACATCTTGACTAGCACTAATGTCACGTGAATCCTCAAAATGGTGCTTCCTTCCTAAAGATGTAGATCCACTCAAGTGAGAAACAACACTACCATGTTTTGTACCCCCATATTCCCTCAGGTTTCGCTCTGTAATCAGCACTTAATTCACGATCTCGGTTATATAAGTCAACTTGAACACGTTGACTTGAGATCTGATAATATTTTTGAGACCTTACTCAAAGAGCCTCTCCCTTGAATGATCATCAGTAAGATACATTGGCACAAAATGTTGCAACTCTGTAAATCATACTGAGTATTTCATAGCTATAATTTCGCTATTATCCAGATGCATAAACTAACCAACCCCCTCTGCTCGCAGAGTCGCGGGGTAAAATTAGTCGTAAAAGCAGGTTTGGAATTCAACCCAAACCATATTATGTATCCCATTAGCCTAGTTCAAAATGTCACACTAGAGATTTTTCATTCCACGTAGCACGTAAGTCTTTAGATTCACCCTCCCCTCTGGAGGCATCTCCAAATGCTCAAAAATAACTAACATAGTCTCTATCCACATCTCTACAGCCTGTGGTATACCATACTTTAAAAATGTAGGAGGATGTTTCTACTAGAACACCCGTGTCAGCTCAGCCATAGTCAAGGATATCTTTGGTGATCCTTGGAAATTCTGTATATAGCAAGAGAAACCCTCACAAAACTATGCTTCATCACCTGTGTCTAGAACATCCTTAGGTGATGAAACTAGAACTGTAGGATGATCAGTAATTATTCTATGGCCCACCATCTCTGAAGTATGGCCATTACCTCCATCACGGTGTACTACTTGAGGTCGTTATGGTGGAATGTCTCTACAATGCCAAATGCACGCCTCAAGAACAAAAAACATCAAGGAACAAATCTCAAAAGCTTAGTATAGGTCAAATCCATCCTAGAAACCATGTAAAACACATAGCCTGCTTCTAAATCCAAGACTGTATAAATAACAGCCATAGAACCACTAGAATTATGCCTCTTTCCCACTCAAAAGTCGGTTCTAGGTCAAGTCTCTATTCACCACTTCAAGTTCCTTTTCTATTTCACATTTAGTAACTCAGGAAATTTTACCATGGGTTTATAAATTTCTGAATCCATGAAGGCCCATAACACCTCATGAACCCAAAACTTGGATCCCATTAAAACTATATATATAACAAGTGTATTTAACACTTACATTTCACTAGTACATCATTTCCTAATTCATAAGGGCCCATAATTCTTGTGGATTGAAAGATGATTTCACACAATTATATAATTCACCTAACTAACACAATAGTAGGCACATTTGCCACATCAACTTTCAAAAAATCATTTAATATCTAATGTATCCTAGATGGCATGGAATAATTCATGGCATGTGATTCTAACAACTGTATATATAATGAATGAGATGGCACACCCTCATCTTATCAGGTTGAAACTGAAATAGAACCCAAAATTGATTCAATAGTAATAGAAAAAAATAAGTGTGCCACTTAATGGGGAAATTAAATCAACTATAACAGTCAAAATCTATAAAATCATAACTCAATTCAAGGAAATTTGGCTTTTCCCTTTACGCGGGGTAGCTACTTTGAGGCACAATTTATTACCAAACTCCATTCTCATCCTATCCATATCTAATGTCACCAAACATTAAGTCAAACCATAAAATTAAACTCCTTTTATACCACTTTGTAATGTCCCAAACCTATATACCACCCAAAATGGTGCCCTAAACCCAGTTGGTCACATTGACTCAAGCACATCTCCCCAAATGCCAGAGGCTGCCGACTAGCAGCAAGGGCCTAGGTGAGTTAGTGGGGAGACTATGCCCTCATTACCATAGTATCATAGAAGAATTAAAATATATATACAATATAATAAGAGAATAAATAAGAAGTCAACTGAAGATAAGGTAAGAAATAAATACATATCAATAGAAAAAATTATATCATATACCAAATCATGTGTATGGTATAAGTATCTAGAAAGAATCCAAATAGTTACCTAGTAATATGATACAATACAAGTATCCTAAAAATAATGAAAGACCAAAAAGGTATCCCTGCATTGAAATCCTTAGCTTGGTTCTATGCTCCCCTACTCCAAAGCCACGGTAAACAACCTGTACTAGGGTGCTTTCCCCGATCATCAACTGAAACCATATAATCTATTTTGGTCCCCAAGGAGACCCAAACGAGGTGTGAGATAAACATCCTAGTAGGTAACCACCCATGTCTATAAAATTCTAACAGAAATTCTACAAAGGTGCTAGAAATTGTAAACAGCCTATAAGTAAGCATGTATGCCCATGAAATAAGTCTACTGTAATAAGTAAAACCAAACAGCCCTCAATGCTACCTAAAAAATAGATTTATCTCCTAACAAGGCATATATAAAAAGAAAACAAGCAAGTCACATGGACATGTCGTACATCCATCTTTACCAAGAAATCCACAGCCTTGCTGTATAGAGAAGTCAAGTATCCCACGGCCACAACGTATGGTGAAGTAGCATCCCACAGCCACACTGTATAGTGAAGTAGAAAACCTCAAGGGTTAAATCCAAGGTGTCAGCAGACCAAGGAATCCATGTAAAATATCTAGACCACGGAGGGACAGATCCAAGGAGTGTGTCCAAGGCATATCATCGAGTCCCAAGGAAATCCCTGGTGGAAACTCGGTTAGGAACTGATTGTGGTCCTAGGAGCATGGAAATAGCAAGTCCGGCATGAGCCCAAGAAACCTGGATCCACAGGGTATTATGGCCCAAGGTATCCCACAGAATCAAGACCCAAGGGGTAGATTCAACCCAATCCATCCACTATAGTGTTCCAGATCCATGGAAAGTAGTCCAAGGAATCTATCAAACCATTCAATCGAGCATTCAATCATTTAAATTAAACAATCATTCCAATTGAGTATACCCACTCACCTCAACCTGCACAATCCACGAGTATACCCACTCATGAAGCCATTAATAAAAATAAGAATATGGGCCTACACACCCATATAAACCATTTAAAATGATAAAACTATCAAAATAGACAAGTCATAATATGATATTCCAGATCAATGAGGTATTATATCTTCTAAATAGTCTATTCAAGCAATTAGATCATCAACAGGATTCCTCTAACCAGGAAAGCACAATAATACACCCCTTGGGTGGTTTAAACTAGCATAAAAAAGATATTTTCCTTAAGGCACACACCATGGGTGACCTTGAAAAAATTAACGAGTGTCAACGCACATAAATGAAACCTATGGTCATCCTCATTAGGTCCAACTATATATATGAAAAGAAACACGCTAAAAAACACCTCACCCAAATATCTGACGGGCAACGAAAAGGAATAACACCCTAAAATCACCCGAAAAGCCGAAATAAAGTATAGACCACCTACCTCCCCTTGGTAGTAGATATTTCATTCAGTATCAAGTTCTGATTCATCCTGGATTAGAAGAAATATGAAGAATGGATGAAGAATAGGATATTAGGGTATATGATCCTAAATCCAAATAGCACAATCATTGTTCTGAATAATCAAGAATGACTAAAAACTAATATAGTAAATACCGATGTGGTTCCATCATGATAGGCAGTGCTTGAATCAAAGTCTGAACAGATTAAATATATGAAAAACTATATTAGGGTGTTTTGGGTTCCAAAATGAGAGGAAAAACTAAAGTGCATCAAAATATTAGCCATTGCCTCTTTTATAAAAAAAACCCTCCGCTGGGAAAGTACACGACATGTATCTCAAGTACACGATGTGTACTGCAATTTATTTTTTTCTTGATCCATATTAGCTACACGTCATGAATTCCAAGTACACAACATGTAGACCTAGTACACGATATGTACCTGGCCTACATCTAGATTTCAGCATGTTTTCCACTTTCTTTCCCAAAAACAACCCAATCGGCTCACGACCAGGCTAGGGTATAATCCAAAAAGTAAATAAACACATTTAACCCAAAAAATAAGATCTATACCTCAAGAGAAACCTGAGATCTTAAAAAATAAAATGAATATAATTTTTGAAATAATTATATCAAAATTAACTTATTATGAATATTTTTTATTTTTCAAAAAGTATTGATTTTTTAGTAAATAGTAAAAATACCAGTTTTTTGTAAAAAAATCATTTATTTTCAATAAATTAAGTAATTTAAAAGTCCCATTGAAAGAAAGTTGTTGTGTGCACCCTCAAATTATTAGTGGTTTTTTGGTACTTAGGTACAGCAGAGTGGATGACCAAGGTCGTCTCTCAAAGGAGGAAGTAAATTAAAACAACTTCTTAAAGGTATTCTAAAAGTAAAATTGAATAGAATTAAAACACTACTTGAAAATATGGGGTGGTTTTTTATCGTTTATAGAACTTCAAGAAGTTTTCTGGAAGAACATTGCATTTTTTTATTTTAATTTTGAAATGAAGTTTGACTAAAAAGACACAACAAGAAGATGTTTTTTTAGAAAATATTTTAAAAGGAGTAATCAATATAACTCTAACTCTTCATTTACTTATTAATCATTATCATTTAAATCAATATCCACTTAATTATGATCCCCTAATTTGTTAAACCTATAACCCTATAAGAGTTAACTTAACCACAAAGATAAAATTACTATATCCCTAGGCTAGCTTCGTAACATGCAATCGCATCACCTTACTTTGATCATTGTTATATGGTTAGATTATGGTCAGTGGTTAATTAGATCACATAAACATTGTGGAAATGACTATGAATTGGTTTTAGGGATTATGTTTGAACTCAAAAAATTTATCCCGTGTGGTCTTGTATTACCGATTAAGATCGTGCTCTCACAATTTACACGAAATCCCAACCTCATGTGTTTTTTGTTAATTGTTCAATTACTTTCTTAGTTATTATATTTTAAAAACACAATTCAGGGATCATATTAAGTTAATTATAGTAGCTAAAAGATTCAAAATAATTAAATTAAGAGGGTGGAAGATAGATCGATCACTAAAAAAACTACGCTTCCATGGGCGGTGTAGTCATCGTGGATACGTTTTTCATGAGCAAAGGATTGAAAGGGTAGAACTCAATATATTATCCACTCTTGATTCCAACCCAATTAGGAATATTAAGATAAAAATAAAAGGGATGAACACAGATGATTATTTGAATAAAATTCAAGATACAAACATGAAAGAAAAGAAATACAAAGAGGAGGTGGGAGAGGAGAGCCTTTTTGGAAAAGAGGTTTGCACAAATCCTTACTTATTACAAGAGTTGTGAGGGGATCCCAAGAGACAACCTTTCGGAAACACCTTCCCATAGCCTCTACTATCCCTCCCAAAGAGTGAAAACCCCCTTTAAATAGATTTTGTGAGGGCTAGGGTTACATAACTTTTTACGTGTGAAATGAAAACTAGGCCAAATATTTTATTCCACGTTTAACTGCATCATTGACCTCTAAAATGAGTGAATTGGACGCCCTTATAGCAGGTTTATTTGTTCCAAATCATGTCCCTGAGTGTTCCTCAAAATTTGGGCTCAATCCAAGCCCTAATAAAGAAGATACGGTCCAAATGGTGAAGTGATGTCCAATCTGGATAGTTCAGTACAGCTTTGTCTTCATGGACCATTTAATCCACTCATATGCACGATCCAGCTCACAAGTCCTAAATAGATTTTTTATCCCATTAAGTCAAGAACATAGTTACTAAATTTTAATTCAAAATAATTTACTGAAAAATATTTATACCCGAAATAATACAGCAAATTTTAAAATGGTAAAACTGGAATTTTCATCAAATTTTCAAATAAATGATCTAATCCCAAATATTCCATAATTGAACATATATAGCATAATGTGAGTAAATTATATCATTTATTATCAATAAAATATTCAAAAAAATAGTTTTTTATCAACTCCCCCACACTTACCCTTTTGCACTCCTGGGAAAAACCTCATATCAAGTAAACATCAATATCAAATCAAAACAAATTTTAAACATGTATCATTGAGATCCATAAATTCCACACCAAGAATCAAAAGATATCATGCCTCATAAAAAAACTTATTTCAAGTTATCCATTTATATCATTCAATATATTTACACTTCATTTATCCTCTCATGCATAAAACACTTACCTCGCTTGAATTTTCTCTTATCACACAAATATCAAAAAAAATTGCAATGTCTTTCTCATCCAAACTCATACAAGTGTCACCATAGGATTTATAAATTCCTAAATCACCACCTGATGTAATTCAATGACATATGTTAATCATGAGTACTGTTCATGGTTGTTCTGTGTCTTTCAGTTGGTAGGATTTAGATGTGAAAAACCCTGAGGTTTAATGAGGAGGGCTTGACTCTTTTTGAAGCAAAATTGCATTAATATAATTTTCACTTAAATATGGTCTCCATATTAATCCCCATAGTATCAATTAAGTTACTTTATCATGAATAGTCATGGAAAGTTTACACCATTCATCATTTATAAACAAAAATGTCAATCTTCTCAAACATGATTTTCTTGAAAGCTCTAGATAGGCACAGCTTTCTACCTCAATTAGAAGCTCCAGAAAAGGAACAGCTTCACTTATCATGAAATCTCCAGAAAAGGAACAGCTTTCAATATAATGATTTTCTTAAGTATAAAACACATATTTTCAGAATTTAATTTTCCACCCAAAGTATCACAGAATATGGTAGCATAACATAAGATAGCTTCCCCCACACTTAAGTTCAATTAGATTGTGCAATTTCACTTCAAGAGTTGGTTGGATAGGGAAAATTGGCATGTAATGTGGATAACATAATAGGATGTTCATGGATTCTAAGGGATAAAAGGATTAAATGTTCAAGGTAAGACATTATATAAAAGGATTATTTGAAATAGGGGCTTTAATACCAAATAAATGACTCAATCATTTAAACATAAGTACCTCAAACCTTTCAGTTTTGATAGGAATAAATCAAATTCTGGTTAAATAAAGCATGGTTTGGTTCTCTCAAGAAGTGATAAGAATGTAAATAATATGAAAATAATGGTTCATAAGCCTCACAGAAAAGTGATTTCAAATATAAAGACAGTGATATGTGGCATGGGATTCAAAATTCAGTGTACTTTTCATGAAATTACTAAATATTTGAACTTGAAACAAAGTCATTTCAGCATTCATTTAAGCTTAGTTTTGAGGGATAAATTGTTTCAATTATGGATATGGATTTCAAAATGTTTTTTGAGAATAATTTCAGCTCAAAAGTTTCAAAAACACAGAAAATTGAAAAATAAACACACAAAATTTGAAAAACGCATAATATATTTTTTTTTTAAAAAACAGGAAAACAATTGAAATTACTAAACTAAAAGCTTCCCTCCCCCACACTTAAAATATTTCATTGTCCTTAATATTAACCCATGTGATGATATATGCACATGAAATGAATAATTTTAAAAAGGACAAAGAATAACAAAGTTAAAGGGTTAGGGATAGCCTGATGTGCTCAAGTGATGATGGGGTCATGCAGTGTGATAAAATCCACTACATCAGTAGGAAGCCCCTAAATGTATCTCTTCAAACGTTTCCCATTGACTATAAATCTCCTTCTTATGTCCTCTTGTGTGATATCCACTTCATCATAAGAAAAAACTTTAGTCACAACATAAGGACCTAACCACCTAGAATGTAACTTACCAGGCATCAGCTTCTGTCATGAACTGTAAAGAAGGACTTTCTCTCCAACATGAAACTCCTTTTGTTAGATCATTATATCATGAGCTGCTTTTTATTTTTCCTTGTAGAGCCTTGAGTTATCATATTAAGACAATCTAATCTACTCAATCTCTTGAAATTGTATCTTCCTTTGGAATCCATCTTTGGCCAAATCCATGTTTCATTTCTTTATAGCCCAATAAGCCAGATGCTCAACCTCTACGGGGAGATGACATGCTTTCCCAAAAACAATCTAAAATGGGGAAATACCAATGGGTTTCTTTTATGCTCTCTTCTAAGCCCACAATGGATCATCCAAGTTCTTGCTCCAATCCTTCCTATTTGGTTGCATAGTTTTCTCCAAAATTTGTTCAATTACCTATTTGAAACCTCAGCCTGGCCATTTTTTTAGGGTGGTATGGTGTTGATGTTTTGTGTGTCACCCCATACTTCTGAAGAAGGGAAGAAAAATTCTGATTGCAGAAGTGTGTCTCTTGGTCATTGATGATGGCCTTCAGTTCTCCAAACCTGCAAAAAATATATGCTTTGACAAAGTCCACAACAACATCAGAATCATCAGTCCTAGTGGCCTTAGCCTCCACCCATTTACTCACATAATCAACAGCAACCAAAATATATAAGAAATCAAATAAACTAAGAAAAGGACCCATAAAATCAATGCCCCATACATCAAAAATCTCATAGAATAGTATGGGTTATTGGGGCATCTCATGTCTCCTAGAAATGTTCACAGTGTGTTGGCAATGAGAGCATGACTTACAAAACACATGGGCATCATGGAATAAGCTAGGCCAATATAATCCAGAGTCCAAAACTTTACAAGCTGTACGTTGGGGTGAAAAGTGTCCACCACAAGAAAGTGTATGACAAAAATGTAAAACAGACTCCAACTCATGATCAGGAACACACCTCCTAATAACTTGATCACTACACATGCTCTAGAGGTATGGATCATCCCAAACATAATACCAAGACTCACTTTTTAATTTTTGGACTTGATGTTTCTTTAAATTTTCAGGGATTTCAGAGGAAACAAGTTAGTTAAGTAAATATGCATACCAAATATGTGTACCTAAGATGGAATAAAGATTATCATCGGGGAAAGTGTCCTGAAGTGGTACATGGTCCAAGGTGTCATCCTCTAGTGTGTGAGTAAGCCTACTCAGGTGGTCCTCCACCAAGTTTTCTGACCCCTTTTTTTCCTTTATCTCAATATCAAATTCCTAAAGAAGGATCATCCATCGGATTATCCTGGGCTTTGCATCTGGCTTCTTCAAGAGGTACCTCAGAGCTGATTGGTCAGAAAAAACAACAACTTTAGAGCCCAATAAATATGAATGGAATTTATCTAAAGAAAATATGGCTGCAAGAAACTCCTTTTCTATGGTTTTGTAGTTTGATTGTGCTGAATCCCGTGTCCTCGATGCATAAGTGATCACATGTGAACTTCGCTTCACCCTCTAGGATAAGACATCCCCAACCGCGAAGTTGGAGGCGTCACACATAAGCTCAAAAGGAATATCCCACCATGGGGGGTGTATGATAGGTGGGGTGTTCATACACTTCTTTAGATCATCAAAGGAAGTCCTACAAGAATCATCAAACACAAAATCAGAATCCTTTTGAAGTAATCATGACATAGGTAGAGCAATCTTACTAAAATCTTTAATGATGTGCCGATAAAATCCTGCATGCCCTAGCAAAGATCTAACATCAAGCACACATGAAGGATAGAATAAGGATGAAATAATGTCTATATTATATCTATCAACCTCTACCCCATGTTTTGACACTACATGCCCTAAGACAATTCCATTCTCTACCATGAAATGAAACTTTTCAATGTTTTGAACCAGATTATTCTCAATACAACGATTCAACACCTTTCTCAAACTACTTAGACATTCATCAAATGAAGACCCATACACTGTAAAATCATCCATGAATACCTCTATGAATATCTCAATAAAATCAGAAAAAATACTCATCATGCATCACTGGAAGGTACCTGGGGCATTGCAAAGTCCAAATGGCATCCTTCGTTAGGAAAACATACCGAAAGGACAAGTGAATTTTGTATTCTCCTGATCCACCAGAGCAATAAGAACCTGAAAATATCCATGAAATCCATCCAAGAAACAATAATGTGTTTTCCCAGCAAGTCACTCAAGCATAAGATCAATAAATGGGAGGGGGAAATAGTCATTGCGAGTAGATTGATTTAGTTTCCTATAATAAATACACACACGCCAACTATTTTGCACCCTCATTGGAACTAACTAATCTTTCTTGTTTTTAACAACAGTAACACCACTTTTATTAGGCACAACCTAAATAGGACTTACCCACTGAGAATATGAAATGGGATAGATTATACCTGCCTCGAGAAATTTTTCAACCTCTTTTTTAACAACCTCCAAAAGTGTTGGATTGAGTCTCCTGTGTGGTTGCCTAACTAGTTTAACCCTATCCTCTAAAAGAATTCTATGCATAAAAATGGAGGGGCTAATACCTGATATGTCAGCAAAGGTCCACCCAATTTCCCTGATTTTCTCCCTCAAAAGATTCAAATGTTTTTCTTCATGTTCAACAGATATATTGTTTACAATGATAACATCTAATTTCTCACCACTCATCAAGTATGAGTATTTGAGATTTGGTGTCAATGGATTGAGTTCCAGTGTAGGGGGTTGGTGTATGGATGGAGACATAGAAGGAACTAAAATATGTGCATAAAGAGCATCAGTATCAAAATATACCTTATCAAAATCAGAGAATAAAGCGTCAAATCCATCAGCATACTCAAGAGCCATGTCATTATTAGAGATTGCAAGATCAAAATCAGAATATGATTCCATTTCAAAAACAAATCTAAGAGATACTTTTTCATTAGAAATAGGTGTGGAAGTAGTCTTAGACATCAAACTAGAACCAAAAATCATAATCTCCTTAAGAATAGGACAATAAAAATCCATGTTTTTTTTACTTGGTGGTTCAAAATGGGAGATAACAAATTCAGAATGATCCTATGAGAGGTACTTCATGGAATCAATAACATTAAATATCACAACTTTATCCCCAAATTCCATGTAAAGTGTACCATCATTGACATTTGTGATAGTTTTTAAAGTTTTGAGGAAGGTTCTACCTAAGATAATCGGGGCATGAGAACTTACCTGATCATCCTCCATGTTAAGCATGTAGAAATCTGCTGGAAAGATCATGTCTCTTACCCGGACAAGTACATCCTCAAGAACTCCAGCTGGATATGTCATAGCTCTATTAGCCAACCACACCACTACTCTCGTTGGTTTTATCTCACCAACCTGCAAAGAATAGAATACAGAGTGAGGCATCACATTTATGAAAGCTCCTAAATCACAAATTGCATCAGAAAAGTGCAACTCCCCTATGGTGCATGGGATGGTGAATGTCCTTGGATCCTTTCACTTTGTCAGAATTTCTAGCATTGATGTAATGAGTGCTGACACATTCCTTCCAAGATTGATCCTTTTATTTCCCTTGAGCCCTCTTCGATTGGTACAAAGTTGTTCTAATAATTTCGCATACCTAGTAATTTTATTAATAGCTTCAGGTAGAGGAATGTTGATCTCCACACACTTGAATGTGTCCAAAACCTCCTTTTTCATTGATTCTTCTGCCATATTTTTGGTTTGAACAACCCTTATTGGAAAAGGAAGGGGTTAAGGAGGAACATCATTAATCTTTTTCTTACCTTTATCTTTCTCCTTGGGTTGCTCATCAGTTGATGTGGAATTGGTATTTTTTGGAGTTAAGGTAAATCCCGGTGGAATGGTAGGTGGAGAAGCAGTAGTTATTTTCTTCTCACTTCTCAATGTGATGGCACTGACATTCCCATTTGGATTTAGAGTGGGTTGGGAAGGTATATATCCGGAATTCTTAGTTACAAGTTCATGGAGGGCGGTGGCAATCTGGTTTATTTGAGTCTTCAACTCCCTCAGCTCTGAACCTTGACTCTTCAGCTCATTCTGTTGATTAAGAAAAATTTGTTTCAAAAGATCATCAGTATTTGAATCTACCTTTAGTGGGGGATTCTCTTGTTTTTGGCTTTTTTATGTTTGGAATTCAAATCTTCTTTGGGGCTGTTGGAATCCCTACTAGTAAGGGGGAGGCTGCTGGAAGTTTTTTTTAAAGGGTGGCCTTTGTTGTTGTCTGGAGACATGCCTCATGTCTGATTGATACTTCCACCCTTGGTTATATGTTGGTGCAAAGGAATAAATATTCTTTTGGGGATATGGTTTTTACTGCTGATAAGGTCTCCCTGGGAATACTACTGCGCAATCCTCTAACTCTTGTAGTTGTGGGAAACCGTCAGTTGGGTAGCTTGTCTCAGGGAAAATGCCACAAGGCCTTGAAGGAGGGGGTTGGGATGTCTTTTGATCCAAAGCAATTTGTATCACCATAGTTTTTAATTCTTCTAACTTGGTATCAATCAAATAACTCTCAATAGAATAAGGACTTACCTAATGTACGCCCCTGACATGTGGTGTACCACGATCATCAAATTTTTGGGAGTTTGGGGAAATTTTTTTGATCAATGCATGTGCAGCTACTGATGTCTTGTCCACCAATGCTCCTCCAGTTGCAGCATCCACCATTCTTATCTCCATAGGTGTGAGTCCTTCATAGAAGTACTGGATGAGTAGTTGCTCATTGATTTGGTGATGTGGGAAGCTTGCACACAACTTCTTGAATCGCTCCCAATACTGATAAATTGACTCCCCTTGTGATTGCTTGATCCTAGAGATCTCTTTATGAATGGAACTGGTCCTTTATACTGGAAAAAAATTCTACAAGAAAAGACGTTTCAAATCGTTTCAACAAGTTACATCTTCAGTTTGTAAATAATACATCCAGTCTTTCGCAGCTCCATCAAGTGAGAATGGGAATGATCCTAGTTTGATTTGATCTTCAGAAACATTTTTTGGTTTTAAGGTTGAGCAAACCACATTAAATTTTTTAAGGTGTTTATTGGGATCCTCACCAGAGAGTCCATGAAATTTTGGAAGTAGGTGAATTAATCCAGATTTCAGTTCAAAGTTTGATTCAAGATTTGAATATGCAATGAAATTTGGTTGATAATTAATATCAGGTGAAACCAATTGTTGAATAGTTCTATTAAGTTAATTTCCATTATTTTCATCCATTGGTTCTTGTTTTATGGTTGAATTTAAATTGCTTCCAATTTCAATGTCCTGATATTGGAGTAATTCTATAACTGGTTGAATGTTGAAACTTCCCATAGACGGATAATGTCTGATTCATACCCTAAGGCTACGTTCAATCTCAGGGTCAAGATCTATGAGATATTTGGGGTTATTTCATGTCATAAATCAATGAAATATGAAAATGAAATAAAGAAAGTTTGACCATAATAAAAAGAAAATAAGTGTGAGTTGGTCTGATGAAAATAAATGAATAGAGTAAGAGAAAAAAACATGAGAAAGGGGAAAGAACAAAGAAAGAGGAGAAGAAAATAATTAAAGGAAAAAATAAAATAAATACCTATAATTGGTTTAATAAATTAATTTCCTCCATGGGAATAGCACCAATTTTAAATAATTCTATCATGGGTGCCCTCAAATGATAATTGGTTTTTGGGTACTTAGGTGCAGCAGAGTGGCTGACCAAGGTCATCTCTCAAAGGAGGAAGTAAATTAAAACAACTTTTTAAAGGTATTATAAAAGTAAAATAGAATAGAATTAAAACACTAAAAGAAAGGATGGTGTGGTTGTTTATCATTTATAAAACTTGAATAAGTTTGCTAGAAAAAGATTTCATTTTTTTGTTTTTAATTTTGAAATGAAGTTTGATAAAAAAGACACAATAAGAAGATGTTTTTTTAGAAAATATTTTAAAAGGCGTAATCGATCTAACTCTACCTATTCATTTAATTACTAATAATTATCATTTAAATCAATATCCACTTAATTATTATTCTCTAATTTTTTAACCCTCGAACCCTACGAGGGTTAACTTAACCACAAAGATGAAATTACTTAAACCCTAGGCTAGCTTCGGAACACGCAATCGCAGCACCCCGCTTTGATTATTGTTATAAGGTTAGATTATGTTAAATGGTTAATTAGAGCACATATTCATTCTGTAAATGAGGATTAATTGTGTTTATGGATTATATTTTAACCCTACAAATTTATCTCGTCTGTTCTTGTATTACCGATTAAGATTGCGCTCTCACAATTTACACAAAATCTCGACCTCGCGTGTTTTTGTGTTAATTGTTCAGTTGCTTGCTTAGTTTCTTATAATTTAAAAACACAATTCATGGATCATAATAAGTGAATTACAGTATCTCAATGATTCAAAATAATTAAATGAAGAGGGTAGAAGATAGATCGATCACTAAAATAACTACTCTTCCATGGGCGGTGTGGCCATCGTGGAGATGTTTTGCATGAGCAAAGGATTGAAAGAGTAGACCCAAATATAGTCTCCACTATTGATTCAAACCCAATTATGAATATTAAGAGAATAATAAAATTTAATAACATAGAATATTCTTTGAAGAAAAATTCAAGATACAAACATGAAAGATAAGAAACACAAAGAGGAGGTGGGAGAGGATAGCCTTTTTGGAAGAGAGGTTTTCACAAAGCCTTACTTCTTACAAGAGTTTTTAGGGGATCCCAAGAGACACCCTTTAGGCCAAACCTTCCCAAAGATTCTACCAGACCTCCCAAAGAGTGAAAAATCCCATTAAATAGAGTTTTTGAGGGCTATGGTTACATAAGTTTTTAAGTGTGAAATGAAAACTCAGTCAAATATTTTATTCCAAGTTGAACCGCATATTTGACCTCCAAAACCTGTGACTTGGCCGGCCATATAGAAGGATTCTTTGTGCCAAATAATATCCCCTAGCTTCCCTCAAAATTTCGGCTCAATCCAAGCCTGTATGAAGAATATATGGGCCATATGGTGAAGTAATGTTTAATATGGATAGTTCAGTCTAGCTTTGTCTTCATGGCCCATTTAATCTACTAATATGCATGATGCAGCTCCCAAGTTATGAATATAATTTGTATCCCATTAAGTCAGGAACACAGTTACAAAAGTTTTAGACAAAATAATTTACTTACAAATATTTATGCCTGAAATAATCCAGTGAATTTTAAATGGGTAAAACTGGAATTTTCATCAAATTTGCAAATGAATGATCTAATCCCAAATATTTTTTTAATTTAACATATCTAGCATAATGTGAGTAAATTATATCATTTATTATCAATAAAATATTCAACAAAGTTTTGTTTTATCACCCATTATGTATTAAATATTATTTAATGAAAAAATAGTATTATTTAGTTATATTAAATAAACTTAATTACTTTTGAATCATCATTACATGATATTTTAATATAATTTTGTATTTGGGTTTTAAAATGTGATATTTCTGAAAATTGTTTTAAGGTGCACAATATTCCTCAATTTTAAGTAATTAAAATAATACCAAATTAGGATTTTTATAAATATAATATATTGATTATATATCATTAAATATTAATTGATATTCATAAAATGATTTTTATTTATCTTATAATTAATATTAAATCATCTTTTTCACAAAAAATGCACTTCTTAAAAACCCGATTTTTCATCACATATGTCAATTTTATTCTAAAATATAATTTTCCATTTCTATGAATTTAATTTATTAAAATAGGATTCCATATTTGGAATCAAAATAATTTATATTATTTAACAATGTCAACCTAATTTTTTACCATAATGAATAGTGAAAATAGTAAAAATTAACAACCACGGTTAATGTAAAAATTGATTTACTGAGGGTTAAATTAAAAAGATATGTTTTAAATAAACCTAATTTATTTTAAAATATATTTTAAATGTTGATATTAATATTCATAAAACCTTTCAAAACCCCTTTTAATTGGAATAACAATATGGATGAATTTAAATATAATCATTACCCAATGCATTGGAGATTTGTAATGGGGCTCACCCTTCATATAATCTATATTATGATAATCCATTATTAATGAGATGTGATGGGGCTAATACCTTTTTATAATCTATATTAGGCTCACCCATGATCTATATTGGGTCACATCCATTCATTTAAGCAATATCATGCTCACCCATTTTTCATATAATACTCAAATACTATAGCATTAATAAAAAAAATTATGTTTTCACCATTTCATCATAAAACCCTTTTAAAAACAATTTTGAACCCATATAAAAAAATATTTTATGATATTAAAATAAAATTTTATTTTAAAATCACATTTTCAATACAAAAAATATCTAGAAAAAGGGAATTAGGGGTTTTAATTGAAGAAAACATGAAATCTTGCAAAGGAAGCTAGATGTCAAATAACATCCATGACAGCAGAAAAATACATTTTCAATATATAAAATGGACTAAATATTTATAATAAAAACAATTTATTTTATCTAATAAGGTAAAAATAATTTTTGACCATAATAAATAGAGAAAATATCACAAATTAATTACAACAGTTAAGAGAAAAATATATTTACTGAGGGGTTAAACTAAAAATATGTTGGTTAAATGACCTAAAACATTTATAAAATCTATTTTCTGGCCATTTTCAACCCTTGATATTTATAAATCTAGATAATGGTCCAATTTAGTGCCTTTTATCATGTGAACAATCAGGTTATAATTTTTTCTTTTAAAAAATTATAAGTGTACCACTCACTTCACTTATAAAAGGACTTTACATCACCTCTCATCATCACACAATAAAATCCCTTTGGATTAGATAGAAAATTCCCAAATATATTATTTAATTCTATATATAAGGCCTATATGACTTTGTTTTATCTAAAATCCATCATAAGAAGGCTTTTGGTTCTTACTAAAAGGAGGCTTTCCAAAGAGGTGGTATCATTTTTAACCAAGCATCTTTTTATTCTCATTCTACATACTTAAAATCTTATCCAATTATGATTATATTATAAATTCACTATATAAAATATAATTTTATGTTATTATTTTATTGGAATAACATAAATCAATCTCATCTTACATCAATTTGGTATGAAATCATCATTTGTGTATCAGGCGGACTACCACCTTGCGAACTGATGTCATTTATTTTCCATCAACTCCTCTTAGGGATTTTTTGAAAGAGGGATTCAATGTATATATATGTGTGTGTGTGTGATATTTTTAAAATATTTATAATTTTTTAGTTAATAGATCGTATATACATTCTTACTTTCTATTCTATAGGGGACATAATAATGTTGCTCATGTGTACGGCGGACTGTCACCTCACAAAATGATGTGATTAATTTTTCAAGAACACTTTACATGGAAGATAATAAGGATAATATAAATGAAAACATTTTATATATATGAAACAAAAAGTATATTCATGAAATATTTATCATTCTAAAAATATAATATATCATTTTCTTTCATACACTGTTAAATGATAACATCTTTCGTTTATGTGTGGACCACTCCCTCCAGGAATCGATATGATTATTCTTCTTATCACCAAAACACATGAATGATATATATAAGTATATTTATTAAAATAATATAGTATTTTACAATATTATTAGTCTATAAATATAAAATATTACTTACCTTTTTTCCATAATTATCATTGAATATTGGAAACGTTACATATGTGTACCTATAACCAACCATCTCCATGATTGTAACTTAGTTCATTTTTCATAAACATATTTATTAATAAGTTTTAAAAAGTATAATTTATGTATAAATATGATAATTATTTCATTTTTACCATTATGGAGATGTTAAATAATGTCTTATTTGACTAATAGTTAACTTACTGAAGTAATTTTTAACACATAATCCAAATATTGTTGAAACATCTGACATAAACTAAATTTATTAAGTACTTGTATATAACATAGTAATAAGTAAAATAAAAGGAATAATAAACTTATAAAAGTTTTTACATCAAATAAATAATTTAAATAAGTTTATTATTCAAGAATAAAAATAGCATATGTGATAATCCAAACTCAACGAAATGGACTTCGTCTAAATTTCCTTTTTTGAGGCATATTTTGAATTTATGCACTTATATTATTTCATAAGGTGTATATAAAACCCATTTGACATGTTATATCAGAAATTTTTCAATTATAATTCAATTTAACATTTTTTTATTATTATTTCATTGAGCTTTTATTTAAAGTGTTTCCCAAGTGATAAGGTACTTTTATTTTAAAAATCATCTTTTAATGTTTTCCTTCAAACTCTTTATCTTCTATGTCCTTGTTTCTAAAATTATTTTATTAAAGTTTTTATATGGGAATATAATATTTATAAATAACATTTATGACTTTTTTACATTATTAAAATTGTTTTTGAAATGAATCTTTTTATATGTTTTAAATGGAACTTTTTGAAAAATGATAATAGGAATGCTTGATTTTTAAAGTATATGGTGACATTGACTTTTTATGCCCCTATTAAAGTTATTATATTTCTTGATTAATTTGCAACATTTAATTATTTCATCAATGGGAAACACTATTTCCCTTTTCTAGGTATTTTTATATTGAAAATTGTGTTTCAAAATAAAATGGTATCTTGACATTCAAAAATGAGTTTTAAATTGGTTAAAAAGTTTTTATAAAAGGGTTTATGATGAAAATGTGAAAACATAATATGTTTTATTCATGATGTGGTAATTTAGAGTTATATGAAAAATATGTACCAATGATATATCTTATATGAAGTATTGAGCTTCATTATAACTCACTAGTGAGCTTGATATATCTTATATGATAGGTTGAGCCCCATTACAGATCATGGAAAAATAGTGATCCCAATATAGATTATATGAAGTGTGAGCCCATTTATAGTTATCCAGTGCATTGGGTAATGATTATATTGTTAGTTTTCTGTATGGTTATTCCAATTATTTTATTTTTATTATTATGCTCTATGTTTCCAAAATGGGGTTTTAATGTATTTATATGGGTTTTAATATTTTTTTATGAGAAAATATCGTGTATTTTTCAAGTGAAAATAATTTATTTATTTCACCTAAAGAACATTGAGATAAAGAAAAAAATATCATGGGTTTTCATGTTTTCTACAAGACTAATGTGTTTCTTTTTTTCCCTTAATGGTCCATTTATGTCCATCCAATTTTTTAAAATGTTTTTAATTGGGTTTTAGGATGTAAAATGAAATGAAATAAATAATTTTGAGAGTAGTGAAGATTATCTATGAAATAAAATAATGATTTATTTTAATTTTTTTATATTATGTTAAGAAAGGATACAAATCAGAAGTGTTCACATTGTATTATATAGTTTCATTACGTATGAGTTATGAACTAATTATATAAAATACTAAATTTAAAAGATCCTCAAATTTAAATAAAGGAAATTATTGACTAAAACTAAATATTATGTAATTATTAAGTCCAAGTCCTTATATTGAAATCTATAATATTTGTTTTAATTTGAAAAATGAAATTTAAAAAATGGTTTAATTTAATTTTCAAAAAGATATATAATGTTTAAAAAAATTTGTTTTTTAAAGTGATTATATTATTTAGGTAAATTTTGTGTTTGGTTTTGACACTTATTTTATATTGGGACTATTTTATATGGATTTAGATACATTACCAGATTTGGTTCTTGCATGGATTTATTTAACATATTCCTCCTATAAAGTTCATGAGTGAAGGTAGAGAGGTTATATTTATGGGTAGTCTTTTCCTCATTATTTCCTCTTCATAGACTCTTAATTGAGTGGAATGTGTTTTTATTTTCTTATAGTGCTATAGTGTTGTGTCATGGAATTTCTATGATACATGCTTTTAAATTATACTTATTTGGTAAATAAGTGGGTTGATATTTGTAAAGTATGTTGAATTATCTTAGCATGTTTGGTTATTGAGGACATAACTTCTTTTGTTTTTACATTAATGTTCTATATTCCAATTTATACTATATGAGGTTAGTGTAGTAAGGGTTCAAGGTAGATATTGTATAGTAAATTATTGGATGACTTTGGGTTTCCCCTTTACATGTTTCGGTTTATTTGGGTGGTCTGTTCCTCATGTAATTATTCCTTCTAAGATGGTTCTATGGTACTATATTTTTAATGGAAGCTATAAGTTGGGTTTGGGTAGATGGTTTGAATATAGAAACCCTTAGGGTTATTACATGGTTAACTATTATGGGTGATTCCTTTTGGTAGTTGAGAAATTGATGTTTCTCAGTTTGATTCTTGATTTCTCATTGTGTGAAAATGTTCTAGGATTTAGGTCCAAGTTTAACCACTTGATTATTGTGGATTGGGGTCTAGAGACATGTCATTTATTTCTGAGGTTTAGTTATGAATTATTTTTTATGGATTTTCTTGCTGAGATGTGTGGTTAATCTTGGTGATGGATTATATTTTTTAAGGTCGGGATACATATGTTGTTATGATTTATTTTGTAAGTTAGAGCTGGTTGTTGGGGTGTTTCTTAGTTATTTATTATCAATTTATTCTCTTGGTGGAATTTTTTGTTTTTTTTTTGTTCTTATATTAATTTCCTATTATCTTTTTATATGAATTATAAATGGTGGGGATAACATTTCTCAGTCTCCTTCTATTGGTGAACTCATATCTGGTGGTTATAGTTGTTTTCCTCTTATTGGAATTTGTTTTATTTTGTACTTGATCGGTTGGTTGAGAGGAATTGTTTTAGTTTGGTGTTTTTTGTGGGTTCTCTTTAATGGTTTACCTTCCCACCCACCACTTCAAGAGGGTGGTGTTATATGCTTCCTTATCACTATTTCAGCTCATACTAAGGACATTCTAGAGGAAGAAAGTAACAGGTCAAGGATAATTTCAAAACCTCTTATGTTACTATATGGATAATTAATGTATATTTATATTCTTTTGTTTTTGGGGTGATTTTATATTTCTTATGTTTTTTGGGGGGGTTTTGGAATTCTTATGGAGCTATTGGCTATTTTAGTATGGGTCTATAGCTTGATAGACCATATCCTTATAGGATATGTTGTATCCTACCTCCTTAAAATAAAACATTTTCATAGGAAAGGGGTAATTTCTACATAGATTATGGGTTGCTCCATAGAGTTCAGTCGAGCGGGCTCCTATTCCATAGAGAATGGAAAACTCAATTTTGGGGGGAATTCCAATAAAGGATTCCCATAGGAAGTTAGAGGATGCATTATAAGGTATGAGTGCATATGGTAGGGTTATAGGCAAGGGTTTTGTGTTTCATATGGTATAAGTTGTGTCGTAGTGCCTTGGGGATTAGGGTTTTGGGGTTTCTACTCTGTGGAGGTGTCCTCAACCATGTTTGGGGACCACAGTGCAATGAGGTCTCATTGAGTGTATTATGTGGAAAAGTCCAGAGAGATAACTCTGTATGGGGGTTTTATTGATGGAAAAAAATTTATATTTTTTCTAGGTCTATATTACATGTTCTAGTAAAAATACTATAGAATTTCACTATTTTTTTTCTCCAGCATGGATGTGGTAACCAAACCTTAGTACTATATTCCTAGTTTTATTTTTTTAATTAAACCATTTTTCCTATGATTTTTAGGGGTTTCACCCCTTCCTATTTTTTTCTATCATGTGTCAAACCAAGGGTGTGCCAATATTGGTCTCTCCCTCACTAATCATCAATTCCAATACCATTTTCCCTTAATTCTAAGAAAAATATAGGTCATACTCTCACTTCAATCGCTTTCCTCTTCTATCCCCCCCCCCCTCTTTCAATTTTTTCTACCCATAATGAACCCAATCACTATGTAGGTATATTATATGGTTTGGTATGGGTCTAATGTAGGATTTTTTTTCGTTGTTATGACTTTTTTATCATTCCTTAAGGCTAGTTTGATCATTATTCATTGAGGTTGATGACTCATGTTTTGATTTCCATTGAACTGGGGAATGAATTTTTTATATTTCCTTAAATAGGAATTTCATTTATTTCTTGGGATTTCAATATGTTTTATTTTCCCATTTAATCCTAAATTTTATTGTCAAATGTATTTCTATAAACTATTTAGATTGGTTTTTCACATGTCATAAATGTATTTTTCAATGGATTTCTGTTTCAGTTGATTGTGGAGTATTTTCAAATCGATCTTGGTGAATTATTTTAACATAATTGATTTGAAACTACTTTAAATGGGTATTTTTAAAGAATATTTTTAAATGATAATTCAAAATACTAGAAATGGCTTGGAATTTAGAATCCATATAGTAAAGGTCTATTTCAAACTATTGAATAGTTTTAAAAATATGTGTGTGTACATGTGTGTGACCTACTTGAGACTAGGTTTTATTTTTATTTATAAGGATTTTGGACCATAGGTTAATTTTCCATATTATGTTGGATTTAAAAAATATTATTGGTGATGAATCTTTCTTCAACTTTAAAGGTTAGATGAGATTTACTACTTATGATTTTTTAGGCATGTGATTACTCACATACTTTTTTTGACATTCATGGTGGTCCTAGACATCCTATTGATGGATTTGAGGTGATTAATTTATATTTATAATTATATATACTAGATCCACATGGAATCATATATCATAGGTGAGTTTCATTGAAGAGGATACCTTAGTGAAACCATTTGGTAATACACATAAGAATGCATTGTTAATCCTATAGATGGTCCCAACCCAATTTCATTTAATATTTCATTGTAGGATTTTTTGGAATTTTCTATTATTCATGATGAATATCTTTAGGTAAAAGTTTTTCTTTATTGTTCCCATTTATAATTTGTACACATTGAATGGATTGTTTTTTAAATGGGTCTTATTTTACTAAAATTTTTATAATTATTTTTAAAATGAATTGTTTTTTAAATGTAAATTTGAAATGGTAATTTTGATAAAAGAGATATAGTATAATAAAAAAATTTCTATGTGATTTTTTTTACTTAAGAGGAAAAGAAAAATAATTATAAATTAGAATAATTATGATTTTTGATTTTATATATCTATGTATTGAAAACCAATTTCTCTAAATTGAATTTATAACTAGGATAAATGAATTTTCCATTTAATATAATAACAAAAAATCTTTTTTGAAATCATACTAATTCTATTTCTCTGACAACCTATATAAACCATTCCACATATGTAGCCCGTATAGTTTTTTAGGTTCCTTGGATTCAATTTCCCTCATTTTGGGTGTTTGGGTTATTTAATATTGGTTATCTTGGGATATAGAGGGTATACAAGAGTTACATGGAGATTATAGTAGTTGGTTTGGGTTTTTTTATATATTAAGAGATTTTGTATATTATCTTTGATGAACCAGATCTATTATGGTGATTTTTATTTATTATTATTATTATTATGTGATATTGTTTTATTTTTTTACTTTTTATATTACCTTATTGATATTATTTTTTATACTATGTGTGGTTTTTTATCCATACTAATCTATTTTTTCGATGGTTTGAATGTTTAACTCATGGATAGATCATGTTGTATTTTCTATAGAAACCCTTATGTTGTTTATTCAGATTCTAATGGTGAAACAATTCCCATGGTTATGTTCAGATACCATAGAACAAATTCTTATACTTCGGGTGATCAGGAATGTCTATTGGGTTGTCACAGGTCAGTTCGGGATCCTATATCATGTGGTGGCATGGGTTGGATTGAGATTAGAGACATAAAGCCTAGAGATAAAATAAGATTCTATTTATGGTTGTCAAAAATAGTTTAGAAATAATTTTCCATTTATAAGTTGTAATCTTCATAATAAATTTGTAATGGGAAAACACTTACCATTGAGATTTATAATAAAAATAATAATATATTCAAGGTCCACTTAAAGTCCTCTGAACACCTAGAAATTCCAAAGTGGTTCAATTTCTAGGATTGAACTATAAATTTTAGCATTTACCCTAATGTATAAATGAATACTATCAAATCTATGAAACATTCTATAATTTACTCAATTTTAAAATTTAATAGGGTGTATATTCGTGCTATGTTATAACAGTCTATTGAACACCATTTCAAGTTTAGTAAAATGGTTATAAAGATGGTGATATTTTAGAACCATGTTATCCAAATTTTACTACATTATACTACCATGGATAGATTTGTAAATATGATTCCTAGAATATTTATAGGTGGCGTAAAAATTATTTAAACCAAAGGGTGTCACTTAAGATAGAATACACCTTATGGTTCTCATAAATCTATGGAATCATCATCCATTAGAGGAATCTAAATTTCATTATATCTAGATTATATATCCATGAAGGAGAGTGATTCAAAACCATTTTTCCCTTGAAAAATGGTTTCATTATCATGACTAGAAATCCATCCTTTGAGTAATGATGGTTGACGTAAAAAAATTGATATAGATTCTAATATATTTATTCTCTTTCCTAGAAAGTGAAATATTTTACAAACATTTTGGGTATTAAACCTCACTATAAAAGTAATACTTGATCAAATTGTCTACTTAATCCCCAACCAATTCACTTTAAGATGGGTTCATCCTCTATTAAGATTATTTATGACTATGTTAATAGGATGGGAGACTAAGGTAGTGAACTTAAACTTAGAGAGATAAATTATATAATTTCTAGAAAATTCTTTGTAAAAAAAATTATTTCATTATTAAGGGACTAAATTAATTGATCCCACTCTTCAAGAGGAACAAATTAACTAATTAACATGGGTTGTGGATCTTCTTAAATCACCTAGTTCACTTATCTATGATATTTAGTTATAATTGAAATACATTCCTCAAAAGATGATGGGGAATCATTATGATTCTATTTTGAAATACCATCAGAGGTGAAGTATTGATATACGCATTCATATTACTACTATGGAATAATCCCTAAACAATCTTTATTTGGGATATCACCTTTAAGAATATTATTAGAGAAATTTTGTAAAGATTCATCTTTCTCTACAGAGACTGTGTAGATGGTAGCACTACGACCCAACCCAGTGTTCTATTTTAGTTGCACAACCTTGTATCTTCATGGAGCCTTACCACCAGGATTTGGTTGTGGAGAGTTATAATATTTCCTCCAAATCATCATAGTGGATGGACAAAACAACACCTAACCCATTGAGCAAAACCACTACTGATGGATCTTCAATATAATCCTAATTTTCTCCTATATTGTAGTACCCAATGTTGATATATTGAATCTAACATTGATCAAAAAATTAATCACCACTATAAATCACACTTTTCTTCTCATTTATATGTTTATTTTAACCATTAAAGGTAATAAAAAAATATACCCACTTTAGAGTTCTTCGAGGATCAACTGAGTAAATCCTTAAAGACTCGGAAATTCCCTGTAAATTTTTTTTAATTAAATGGGAATTTTACGGGTCTGCGAAAATTGACGGCGTGTGATTTCAAGGCCTGGAGTTCGCGAAATTTACTTCTAAACTTTTTTTCAGGTATGTTTAGTAAACATGTGAGCTGGTTTTTCTAACTTTTGAAACAGTGCTCAGAATTGAAATCTGAGGGCACAGTTGAACTCACAGCACCGGTAGTCACTTAAGGAGACCTTTACCACGACCGCAGTAGGTCGAGGGTGGATGTTAGTTTTTCACTTATTCGTGAAAGAATAAAATAAAATAAAATTGTGTGACATTTTTTTTCATTTGAAACTCCCAGGTGGATTTTAATAGGTGGGGACCCCCAAAACTAAACCTCTCATTTGAGTGTTATGAGGTGGGGACCACCAGAACTAAACCTTCCATGTGAGGTTATGGAGGTGGGAACCACCGAACCTAAAACCCCCAATTTAAATTCCCCAAATGTGAGAAACTTCTTGAACTCCGTCTTTAATGAGGGAGGTGACCTTTAGGTTTCCCCAAAATTTATTATGCCAACCTCAATGTAATTATGATGCCAATTTAATTTGTTCCAACAATTAAATTATGGAAACATATCATATTGGCTACCTTTTCTTTTTGGTGGAATTGGGGGAATTGTTGTCAAAGGAATGTTGGGAGAGAACCTTGGAGGAATTCACATCCTCCAATGAATGATGCTCACGCCAACGAGGAACATATTCAACTACAATGAACCGACGAACAATCCCAGGATTAGAGGTGTGTGGTAGGCATGATGAACGTCGACATCTTCAAATTCTTTCTCGCGCCAACATCAACAAACCTTTGAGGTAGGGTCGTTTTTTGAATTTTTTTCCCCTTACAGTTTCTTTATAATTCATCATAAAATCAGGAAGAGATTATAGTCGCTTGCTACCTCTCTAACGTGGAGAGTGTGGGCCAAACAAACATGGGCCTTACCTCTTCGCAAATCGTGTGTTTAATTATTGTGCTCTTTGTGATGGAGGAGGATGAAAACCAACCTCGATAGGGCACGAGAATGGTGGTCGGCACCACTGCGGGTTGTGACGAAGGTGACGGCGCAATGGAGCCACCCCGCGGACACCACCACCCTAGGGCCTTGCTCCACCCACAGCCTCCATGGCCCTACGGCCTCCGCTATCACACGGCCCTCTGTGGCCCCCAATGCCTCACTGCCCAGCAGCCCCCCGCAGCTTCGCCACCCCGCGGCCCTCGCAACCTCGTCGCCCCTATGGCCTTGCCGCCCAGAGGCCCTCTGTGGCCCCCTGCAGCTTTGCCACCCCACGGCCCCCACGGCCTCCCCCTCCCCCCCCCCCTCGCGGCATCTATCATCCCACGGCCTCTCGGCCTCTCCTATAGTATCCGACCAAACCCTGGAAACTCTGATAGTATCCAGCCATACCCAAGAAACTCTGTATCTCAGTCAGACTCCTAGGTGTCTCCCAAGAAAGTATCGCCTCAATCTTCACTAGATCTACTGAAACTCTAACCTCTGAGATGAGGTGTCTTAAGAAGTGAACCTCTATGGTCCATAACTGGCACGTCCAGAGCTTACCATAAAGCTGGTGCTCTCAGAGTGTGTCCAGAACTATCTAAAAATGATAGGCATGCTTCTTCTCAGTAGTTGAGTAGATCAGAATGTCTTCGATGAAGACTACTACAAAGTGATAAAGGTATGGCTGAAATATCTTTTTCATGAGTCCTATGAACACTTTTGGAGAGTTGGTTACACTGAATGCCATAACCAAGAACTCGTAATGGCAGTACCGACACCTGAATGTCGTCTTCTGCACATCCTTGTCTCATACTCTAAGCTGGTGAAAGCCTGATCTGAGGTACAGTCTGTAAGTTAAGACCCCTATGACGTGGTGGTCCTTTGGGATAATTTTTTTCGAACTTCGTGTAAGTTGGAGTATTGACTAGTGGCTTGAGGATCGGACCCTCCCGGAGATGAGAAAGCTTAGTGTGGTAACCCAGTAGTTGGCTGTGATGTGAAGAATAAATAGTGATCCTTTGTGGGTCATTACCAAGCAATCCTGTGTGGGTCAGCACCAAGCGATCCTCTGTGGGTCAGCACCGAGTGATGTTGTGTGGGTCAGAAATAGAGCCTCTTAATAGATTAAGATGATTCAGTAGTTACATTTAATCATCTATACTACTATACCTAAGAAATACCCAGTGTGAGCTGAGTTTGTACCTTGTGGTACTTTACTTTGTAGTAATACCTTGGTGGTGTTCTTCTGTGTGGTGTACCTGTGTGGTACTTACCTTAGTTGTATTTCTTCCTTTGTGGAACAGCTGAGATTTGGGATTTGAGTTGGACTTTGTGTTTTCCTCATGATTGAGATGGGTATACTTGATAACTTAGGTATATGTATGGGCATATACCTAAGTAGGGTTGTCAGTTGATTTCATGCCTCGTGGTTTATCCTTGGTGGATTTTGTGAGACCTTGAGGGTCTCGGGGTCCCTACGGAGTATCTTTATACTCACCCCGGCATGGGATATGCCCACACCTTGTTGTGTTTGGTGTAGACGATGAACAGCGCTGATCGAGGCTGAGGGTACCAGTGCTAGATGGGGCCCAGAGGTGGACCATACGGTGTGATGGTACGTAGAGGATATTGGCGGACGTGGTGTGATGAAGAGGTGATTTGTACCTACCCTTCAGGTAGGAACCTCGGAGGACGTCCCAGTATCTGCCTTTATTTTTCTTTAGTTGTATTGTATTTTAGTTGTACTTGTACTATTACTGTTGGTCTTGTATTCTAGCCCCTTTTTACTTTCAGCACTATTTTTGCTATACAGTTGACTTGTGTTTGTATCTTTTTGTGTGCTTGGTAACATGTGATTACAAGTTATAAAGGCAATGTCTTCCAGGTTATAGATAATATGCCTTTTGGTGCTAGTCACCATCCTCTGGCCTATATAAGGCGGTCTTGGGGTAGTCACGACACGAGCCCTGGGGGACAGGTCACGACAAATTGGTATTAGAGGAGTTAGTTCTATAGTAGAACATAGGAATATGATCTTTACTTTTAATTTAAATAGTGTTAAGTGTAGTGATTGTGGTTATTAGTTTAGGGAATCTAGTGTTGGTCCTGTGGCCGATGTATCCATACACCAGGACCCTGACTTCTGATTTCTGACTCAGTGCATAAAAACATTGATTTTCTGTGTGTTTTGAAGAGTTTTCTTTATAATCTATTTGATCCAGCTCACCAGGTATAAATTTTTAACCATGGATCACATGTTTCTTTTCAGGATGCCTCCACATAGATAGCCAGCTAGGGTTCCAAATATAGTATGCCCTGATAGCCCACCAGGTGATGAGGCCTCGCTGTAGGGCCCTCTTCCAGTAGAGGCACTAGTGGTACCATTACCCATTGGTCCACCGATGCCACCATCCCTAGCATCAAAGGGTTCATGCCACTTCAGTGTGTTGCATGAGTTACAGCGCCAGAGGCCACCCAGGTTCAGGGGAGAGATGGACCCACAGGCAGCTGAGGATTGGTTGGAGGCTGTAGTGAGAGTTTTTCGACTGGTAGGGACACCATCTGATCTCATGCTGATCCTTGCCGCCAGCCTTCTATAGAAAACAATAGGCAGATGGTGGAGCTTGATCGTCTAGGTTCACGATGAGGTGACTCTTCTCTGGGTAGAATTAGAGAGCCTGTTTTGGGTAGATTTTGTTCCAGCGTCTCTTCTCACAGTGCGCATAGAGGAGATACTTCATCTGTAGCAGGGTAGTATGACTGTGGCTCAGTACTTAGCGAGGTCCCCTGACCTCTCACGGTACTCCATTAATATGGTTCAGGACCCATTCTTGAGGGCCCGGACCTTTGAACATAGACTTAAATTTGATATCAAGGCTTCGATGATTTCTCTTAGCATCCCGATGCAGGCGGGGGTGTTAGAGAGAGCCCTCTCAGTGGAGAGGTTCCCTGTTATGCAGTCACTAGCAGCGAGACCCACCACCAGACATCATGTAGTGGAGTCTTCAGCAGCTAGCAGTAGACAGATGTCACAGAGGTTCAAAAGGACCAGACCTATAGGTGGACGACTTCAGGATTTAGGGTCGGTTGTGTGGGGTACTCGAGGTAGAGCCAGTCATGCCAGGATCAGGTAGTGTTACGCATGCAGAGGGTAGGGTCACAGGGCTTGTAACTGTCTGACCCGCTATACGGATGATCAAAAGATGGTCGAAGGACCACCCTGGCAGAGATAGAGGTTCGACTGAGGAGTTACACAAGGAGCAGGCAGACATGGAAGAGGAGTTGGCCATGCAGTTGGAAGTGGGAGACGATTTGAGATATTACCACCACTACCACCAGGTGGTCCACCCCGACCATAGGGAGAAGGAGGAAAGGGGCAAGCTCAGCTCCAAGCAGCTGAGGCCTACGATCACGACACTCTAGAGATGATACGAGGTACAATCTGTGTCTACTCCACATTAGTTGCAGAACCCATAGACATAGGTTCTAGTCATTCTTTTATTGCCACTCCCATCGTTTGGAGCTCGGAGATTCCGATGGATCCATTAGCTCGATCCTTATGGCTAGAGACTCATATGAAAGCATATTTGACGATTACACACTGGTGCGGGTAGTGCGATGTTACTCTAGGAGGTGAGAGCTTCGGCTGGGATCTCTTATTAGTGGTGTCAAGGCCTTAAGATATCATTTTGGGTATGGACTGTTTATCTACAGTACATGCTCAGATTGATGTTATTAGGTGTAAAGTGCGGTGTGTCTATATAGAAGGGACCAGTTTTACCTTCAACGGTTAAAAGAGAGCCTTTGAAGCATAGGATGGACTTACCCGGAAGAGAGTTCAGCCAATCACTCATCAGTTGGCTAGCCTTACCTTCGGATCAGTTGATGTGGAGAGTCTGAGTTATCCTATAGTGGTGGACCAGTATGCAGATGTATTACCTGATGATGTTCTTCATCTACCTCCTCGCAGAGATGTGGACTTTTACATGAACATGTACCCCTGGACGGCACCGATATCTACACCAGCATATCGAATGGATCCCACGGAGATTCGTGAGCTGTAGGTACTACTGGAGGACTTACAGGGGAAAGGGTTCATTCGGCCCAGTGATTATCCTTGGGAAGCCATGATTTTATTCTCCAAGAAGGCGGATGGGAGTTTGAGACTTTGTTTGGATGATCGTCACCTGAACTAGGTGACTGTGAAGAACAAGTACCCACTCTTAAGTATTGACGACCTCTTTGATCAGCTGAAGGGCGCACGGTGGTTCTTGAAGATAGACCTCAGATCAGGCTATCACCATCTCAGAGTACGAGATGAGGATGTGACGAAGACGGCTTTCAAATGTTAGTACAACCATTTTGAGTTCCTGGTTATACCATTCGGTGTAACCAACACTCCAGTAGTGTTAATGGGACTCATGAATAGGATCTTTCAGCCATATCTTGATCACTTTGTAGTAGTCTTCATCGATGATATTCTAATATACTTGACTACTAAGGAAGATCATGTTTATCATTTACAGGTAGTACTGGACACACTCCAAGATCACTGTATTTATGGTAAACTCTCGAAGTGCCAGTTTTGGATATAAGAGGTTCACTTTGTGGGACATGTCATATCAGAGGATGGAGTTGTAGTGGATCCAGCGAAGATTGAGGTGGTACTTTCCTGGGAGCCACCTAAGAGTGTGACAGAGGTACGGAGTTTTCTGGGTTTGGATGGATAATACAGGAGGTTTGTGCCAGATTTCTCTAGAGTTGCAGCACCTCAATCAGCGTTGGAAAAGAAGGGGCAACCCTTTGTGTGGTCGGAGAGCTGCTAGCAGATTTTTCAGGAGTTGAGGCAGAGGCTAACTAGTTCCCCCATCTTGAGGCTTCCAGAGGAGGGCGTAGGGTATGTAGTCTACTTTTATGCATCAGGGACCGGTCTCGTATGTGTCTTGATGTAGGATCGAGTAGTGATCGCATATGGTTCTCGACAACTAAGACATCATGAGCAGAACTACGCTTTCCATGACCTGGAGTTAGTAGTATTGTTCTTCATCTTGAAGATGTGGCGACACTATCTGATGGGTGAACATTTTACAATCTACTCAGATCACAAGAGTCCAAGGTATATCTTCTCTTAGAAAGACCTGAAACTGAGACAACGACGTTGGCTTGAGTTCCTCCAGGACTATGACGTCAAGATAGTCTATACTCTTGGGAAGGGGAACTTTGTAGCAGATGCACTCAACAGGAGATGTGGTATACAGGTTCTAGGTGAGGCAACGGAGTAGCTTACCACTTTATAGATATCCTTTGTGGATTGGGATGGAGAAGATTTTCTTCAGTCTCTTGCAGTCATTGTCCCACTACTTCAGTGAGTTAGGGAGGCACAGCTTGGGGACACTGGCTACGAGACTCGATGTAATCAAATATCCACAGGACAGGCACCCAATGGATCATCTGAAGGTATGGAGCATGTCATCCTCTTTAGAGGACGTACCATGGTACCAGTTTCACTTAGGGAGGAAGTGTTGAGGGAGTTCCACACATCCCCTCAAGTGTTACATCCAGGAGTAGTGAAGATGTACCAGGATATCTAACGATAGCACTGGTGGTCGGGAATAAAGAAAGTATTAGTAGTGTTTTTCTCTCAGTTCCTCACTTGTCAGTAAGTGAAGCCACAACACCAGGTACCAGCAGGCTTAGTTCAGCCTTTATAGGTCCCAGAGTAGAAGTGGGATGGGATATCCATGGACTTCGTGATAGGAATTCCATGTACATCCAAAGGTCATGATTCTATTTGGGTGACCGTCGACTGACTCACCAAGTCGGCCCAATTCCTACCAATCAGAGATTATAGTTTAGTAGAGATCTTGTGAAGCCTCTATGTGTAGGAGATTGTGTGGCTACATAGAGTACTATCGACTATTGTCTCCGATCGTGATGCACGTTTTACTTTTTTTATATGGAAGGGGTTGCAGGAGGCTTTCAGGATGCAGGTTCATTTGAGCACCATCTTCCATCCACAAACGGATGGCTAGACTGAGCGGACCATTCAGACCCTCGAGTACATGCTACGTTCTTGCGTCCTTAACTTCAGTCACATCTGGTAGGATCACTTGCCTTTGGTGGAGTTTTCATACAACAACAGCTATCACTCCACCTTTGGGATGGCACCTTATGAGGCATTGTACGGGTGACCTTGCATATCACCTTTGTGCTGGACTAACCCATGGGAGTCATCACTAGTGTGACCAAAGACAGTATGAGATATCATAGAGAGAGTGCAGATCATCTAGGAGTAGATGAATACTGCACAGAGCAAGCAGAAGTCTTATGCCGACAGGAGATAGAGACATCTAGAGTTCGAGGATGGTGACCACATCTTTCTATAGGTCTCACCCTGATGAAGTTTGTGGAGATTTGTATGAGGTGGAAAGTTATATTCGTGGTTCATTGGACCCTTCCAGCTGAGAAGATACGCGCATGACATTTCTCACATCATCGACAACGATGAGTTATATGTGGATGATGGGATTACTTTTAAGGAGGTTCTAGTAGATATTGAGGATCGATAGGACCGGGTCCTTCATGGGTGGTCGATACCTATGGTGCGCATTCGCTGACATCACGGTAACCGCCAAGAGAGCACATGGGAGCGGGAGGCTTAGATTCGTGCTTAGTACCCCCACTTGTTTTCCTATTTTTGAGTTGTGTCTTATGAGGAAGTAAAGCCCTGAGGTGGGGAGAATGTAAATACTTGGAAATTCTATGTAAAATTTTATTTAATTAAATGAGAATTCTAGGAGTCTATGAAAATTGACGATGCGTGATTCTGAGGCCCGGAGTACCTGGAATGTATTTCTAAACTTTTTTTTGAGTATGTTCAGTAAACGTTTGAGTGGGTTTTTATAACTTTTGAATCGGTGCTCAGAATTGAAATTCAAGGGCACCGTTGAACTTGCAGCACCGGTAGTCACTTAATGATACCGTCACCTCGACCGTAGTAGGTCAAGGGTGGATGTTATTTTTTTATTTATTCATGAAAGAATAAAAGAAAATAAAATTGTGTAATATTTTATTTTCATTTGAAACTCCCATGTGGATGTTAAGAGGTGCAGACCACCAGAACTAAACCTCCCATGTGAGGTTATGGAGGTTAGAACCACCAAACCTAAAACCCACAGTTTAAATTTAAGGGTGGGGACCACCCGAACCCTCCTAAAGTGAGAAACCTCTTGAACTCCCTCTTTAATGAGGGAGGTGACCTTTAGGTTTCCGCAAAATTTTTATGCCAACCACAATGTAATTATGATGCCAATTTAATTTTTTCCAATAATTAAATTGGGAAAACATATCATATTGGCTACCTTTTATTTTTGGTGGAATTGGGGGAAGTGTTGGCAAAGGGAATTTGGGAGAGAACCTTAGAGGAATTCTCATCCTCCAACGAAAAACACTCACGCCAATGAGGAACGTCTTCAACTATGAAAAATTGATGAACAAGCCTGGGATCGTAGGTGTGCGGTGGGCGCAATGAACGTCAACATCTTTTAATTCTTTCTCACGCCAACATCAATGAACCTTCAAGGTAGGGTGGTTGTTTAAATTTATTCTCCTTACCCGTTCTTGATAATTCATCATAAAATCAGGAAGGGATTATAGCTGCTTGCTACCCCTCAAATGTGGAGATTGTAGGCCAAAAAAAAACATGGCCTAACCTCTCTGAAAATATTTTGTTCAATTGTTGTATTCTTCACAATAGAGAAGGATGGAAACCATCCTCGGTGGGGCACAAGAACAGCGGTCGGCACCACCGTTGGCCACGACAAAGGTGACAGTGCAACGGCACCACCCCGCGGCCCCCTCCTCCTCATGGCCTCGTGTTTCTCGTGGCCTCCGCAGCCCCATGGCCTCCTTAGTCCTGCGGCCTCGCTGTCCCTTGTCCCTCCACGGCCCCACAGCCCACAACGGCACCTGCGGCCTCGCCGCCCCACGGTCCTCGCATCCCTGCGGCCTCTCCCGTCCTGTAGCCTCGTCACCCTACGACCCCCACATCCCCCACAGCCTCGCCGCCCAGTGGCCCTCTGCGGCCCCATGTGGATTCACCACACCACGGCCCTCACATCCCCACAACCTCTTCCATCCCGCAGCCTCACCGCCCAGTGGCCCTCCATGGCCCTCCGTAGTCTAGCACAGCATCACCACCCCACAGCCCTCTGCAGCCTCCCCCCCCCCATGCGGCCTTCGCCACCCAGCGGCCCTCTGCGGTCCTAGTGACCTCGCCGTCCCATGACCCTCTGGGCCTCGCCGCCCCACGACCCTTCGTGGCCTCGCCACCCCGTGGCCCTTCACGGACCCCACGGCCTCATTTACCTCATGACCTCCATGCCACCCTCGTGGAACCCACGCCTCCCTCGTGACCTTCACGCCTCCCTCGCGACCTCTGAGCTGCCCTCGCGGCTTATGCGCCGCCCTCATAGCCTCGCACCGCTCAGCGGCCCCCATTCCACCTAGAGAGGGCATAGCTGGACTCTGCGCTAGTCGCGCCAGACCCCGCGGGCCGCGCCGGGCCCAGCGGGCCGTGTCGACCCAAACTGGGTCAGGTTGGGCTGGGTCGGACCAAACCCAGACCTGCTATGAGATTTTTGCTCTATCGACCATAAATTTGGCACCAGGCATCTGTTTGACAAACCAAAAAATGGCACTGTAAACCTTGGAGAGATACAGTCCCTTTGGTATACCCCACTTGAGATTTGGATAATTTTGAGATATGGTCAGTTTGGATCGAGCACGAATCCAACTGGGCCCTCGTGACTAAAAGGCTAATAACTAACCGATCGGGTGTCCGATCGATGCATTGTCTGTTGCGTTGATACCCCTATGACATGGCGGTCCTTTTGGATACCGTTTCATGGGACTTCGTGGAAATTAGATTATCAACTAGTGGCTTGAGGAGCGGACCCTCCCGAAGAGGATCAAGCTAAGTGCGGGAACCCAGTAGCTAGCTGTGATGTGAAGAATGAATAGTGATCCTATGTGGGTCAGTAATGAGCGATCCTATGTGGGTCACCACTGAGAGATCCTGTGTGGGTCAGCCCCTAGAAATCCTATATCGTTCATCACTGAGAGATCCAGTTTGGGTTAGCACTGATCAATCCTATGCGGGTCAGCACCGAGCGATCTGTTGTGGGTCAGCACCTAGAGATCCTATGTGGGTCAGTACAGAGTGATCCTATGTGGGCCAGCAGCAAAGCCTCTTAACAGAGTAAGATGATTCAGTAGTTACATCTAATCATCTCTAACATTGTACCTAAGAAATACCTGGTGTGAGATGAGTCTATACCTTATGGTACTTTCCTTCGTGGTAATACTTTGGTGGTATTCTTCTGTGTGGCATACCTGTGTGGTACTTACCTTTGTGGTACTCCTTCCTTTGTGGAACAGTTGAGCTTTGGGCTTGGAGTTGGACTTTGTGTTTTCCTAATGATTGATATGGGTATACTTGATAACTTAGGTATATGTATGGGCATATACCTAAGTTGGGTTATCAGTTGATTTCATGACTTTTCGTTTATCCTTGGTGGATTCTGTGAGACCTTGAGGGTCTCGGGGTCCCTACTGAGTATCATTATGCTCACCCCTACATGGGCTATGCCCGCACCATGTTTTGTTTAGGGTAGATGACAGACATCGTTGATCGAGGCTGAGGGTACTCGGGCTAGATGGGGCTCAGAGGTGGACCATATGGTGTCACGATATGCAGAGGAGACAGGAAAACGTGGAGTGCTAAGGAGTTGATCTATACCTACACTTCAGGTAGGAACCTCATAGGACAACCCAGTAGTTTCCTTTCTTTTTCTTCGGTTGTATTTTATTTTAGTTGTACTTGTAATATTACTGTTGGGCTTGTATTCTGGCCCCTTTTTACTTTCAACACTATTTTTTCTATACAATTGACTTGTGTTTGTATCTTTCTTTGTGCATGGTGGTGTGTGTTTATAGGTTATAAAGGAAATGGCTTCCTAGTTATAGGGAATACACCTTTCGGTGCTAGTCTCCATCCCCTGGCATATGGAAGGCGGGCTTGGGGTTGTCACGGTACGGATCCCGGAGGACAGGTCGTGACAAATTGGTATCAGAGGAGTCGTTTCTACCGTAGAACATAGGACTCTGATCTTTCTTTTTAATGGAAATAGCATTAAGTGTAGTGAGTGTGGTTATCAGTTTAGGGAATCCAGTTTTGGTGTCGCGGCCGACATATCCATACACTAGGACCCAGACTTCTGATTTTTGACTCAATGCACTAAAACACTGATTGTGTGTGTGTTTTGAATAGTTTTCTTTGTGATATCTTTGAGTCATCTCACCAGGTTCAACTTTTTGACCATGGCGCTCCTATTTCTTTTTAGGATGCCTCTACTTAGATAGCTATCTAGGGTTTCAGATATAGTACACACTGATATCCCACCAGGCGATGAGGCCTCAGTGTTGGGCCCTATTCCAGTAGAGGCACCAGCGGAGGCACCAGCGGTGCCATTACCCGTTGGTCCACTGATGCCACTATCCCCAGCAGCAGAGGGTGCAAGACACTTGAGCGCATTGCACGAGTTCTAGCGCCAGAGGCCACCCGGGTTCAGGGGATAGACGGACCCACAGGCCGCTGAGGATTTGTTGGAGGTCGTGGTGAGAGTTTTCTGACTGGTAGGGAAACCAGTTGATCTCATGGTGATCCTTGCTGCCAGCCTTCTACAAGCAGCAGCAGGAAGATGGTGGAGTTTGATGATCTAGGTCCACGATGAGGTGACGCTTCTCTCAGAAGACTTCGAGATCCTGTTTCAGGTAGAGTTTGTTATAGCGACTTTTCGTGAAGTGTGCATAAAGGAGCTACTTCATCTGTAGTAGGGAAGCATGACTCTGGCTCAGTACTCAGTGAGGTTCACTGACCTCTTGCTACTCCACTAATATGGTGAGGGACACATTCTATAGGGCCCAGACCTTTTAATAGTGACTTAGATGAATGATCAGGGCTTCGGTGATTTCTCTTAGAATCTCGACATAGGTGGGGGTGTTAGAGAGAGCCCTCATAGTGGAGAGTTTCCTTTCTGAGCAGTCACCAGCAGTGAGACCCACCACCGAATGTCACATAGCAGAGTCCACTGCAACTAGGAGCCGACAGATGTCATAGAGGCCCAAAAGGACCCGACCTATAGGTGGACGACCGTAGGATTCAGGGTCAGTTGTGCGGGGAACTTGAGGCAGATCCATTCATTCCAGGATCGGGCAGTGTTACACATGTGGCAGGTAGGGTCACATGGCTTGTGATTGTCCCACCCATTATACGGATGATCAGCAGATGGTCGAAGGACCGCCCAGGCAGAGATAGAGGTTCGAATGAGGAGGTCCACAGGGAGCAGGCGGACGTGGCAGAGGAGCTCTCTCTGTAGCTAGCGGTGGGAGATGATTTGAGATGTTACCTCCACCACCACCAGGTGGTCCACCCTAATCATAGTGTGCAGGAGGATAAGGGCGATCTCAGCTCCATGTAGCTGAGGCCTACGATCACAACGCTCCGGAGATGATATTAGGTATGATCTATGTCTACTCCACCTTAGTGGTAGTAATTATATACACAAGTTCTAGCCATTATTTTATTGTCATTAACCTCGTTCGGATCTCATAGATTATTATGGAGTCGTTGGCTCCATCCTTAAAGCTATAGACTCTTACGGGAGAGGATTCGACGATTATGCACTGGTGCCAACAGTGTGAGCTTACTCAAGGAGGCAAGAGCTTCGGCTGGGATCTCCTAGTAGCATTGTTGAGGCCTTACGACGTCATCTCGAGTATGGACTGGTTATCTACAGTCCATGATCTGATTGACTGTATTAGGCACAAAGTGTGGTGTGTCCGTACGGATGGGACCAGGTTTACCTTTACTGGCGAGAAGAGATCCTTCACAGTATAGGATGGACTTACCCAGAGGACAGTGCAACAGATCACTCATCAGTTGGCTAGCCTTACCCTCGGAGCAGTTGATGTGGAGAGTCTGACATATCTGGTAGTGGTGGACCAGTACGTGGATGTATTCCCTAATGATGTTCAGGGTATACTTCATTGTAGAGAGGTGGACTTTTACATCGACTTGTACCCCGAGACAACAACGATAACTACACCAGCATATCGGATGGCTCCCGTAGAGCTTCATGAGCTACGGGTATAGCTGGAGGTCTTATAGGGGAAAGGGTTCATTCGGCCCAGTGTTTCTCCTTGGAAAAACCTGATTTTATTCGCCAAGAAGGAAGATGGGAGCTTGAGACTTTGTGTTGAATATTGGTTCCTGAACTAGGTGATCGTGAAGAACAAGTAACCACATCCAAGGATTGACAACCTCTTTGATTAGCTGAAGGTAGAACATTAGTTCACAAAGATAGACCTAGGATTAGGCTATCACCAGCTCATAGTATGAGATGAGGATGTGCAGAAGATAGCTTTCAGATTTCAGTATGGCCATTAAGAGTTCTTGGTATTGTCATTTGGTGTAACCAATGCTCCATCAGTGTTCATGGGACTCATGAATATGATCTTTCAACCATACATTGATCACTTTGAAGTTGTCTTCATCGATGACATTCTATTCTACTAAACTACTGAGGAGGAGAATGCCTATCATTTTCAAGTAGTACTGGACGCACTTTGATAGCACCAGCTTTATGGTAATCTCTCGAAGTGCCAGTTTTGGATCCGATAGGTTCACTTTCTAGGACATGTCATATTGGAGGCTGGAGTTGCAGTGGATCCAGCGAAACAACTCGTCCCCTGGGGCCCGTGTTGTGACTACCCCAGGCCCGCCTTCCATAGGCCAGGGTCTGGAAACTAGCACCGAAAGGCTTATTCCCTATAACCAAGAAGGAATTGCCTTTATAACCTATAAACACACGCAAACAAGCACACAACAAGATACGAACACAAATCAACTGTATAGAAAAAAGAGTGCTGAAAGTAAAAAGGGGCCAAAATACAAGCCCAACAATAATAGTACAAGTACAACTGAAATAAAATGAAACTGCAGAAAAAGAAAGGTAGCTACTGGGTCGTCCTCTACGATTCCTACCTGAAGGGTAGGTACAGATTGCCTCCTCATCACTCAATATCCACCCATCTCCACTGTGTACCGTCACGCCATATGGTCCACCTCCAGGCCCTATCTAGCCCTGGTATCCTCATCCTCTATCAGCACCATCCATCGTCTGCACCAAACACAACAAGGTGCGGCCATAGCCCGTGTAGGGGTGAGTATAAAGATACTCAGTAAGGACCCCGAGAACCTCAAGGTCTCACAAAATCCACCAAGGATAAACCAAAAGTCATGAAATCAACAGACAACCCTACTTAGGTATATGCCCATACATATACCTAAGTTATCAAGTATACCCATCTCAATTATGAGGAAAACATAGAGTCCAACTCAAAGCCCAAATTTCAACTGTTCTACAAAGGAAGGAATATCACAAAGGTAAGTACCACACAGGTAGGCCACACAGAAGAATACCACCAAGGTATTACCACGAAGGAAAGTACCACAAGGTACAGACTCAGATCACACCGGTTATTTCTTATGTACAGTAGTAGAGATGATTATATGTAACTACTCAATAATCTTACTCTTTAAATAGACTCTACTGCTAACCCACACAGGATCGCTCAGTGCTGACCCATTGAGGATCACTAGGTGTTGACCCACACAAGATCGCTCGGTGCTAACCCACATAGGATCGCTCGGTGCTGACCCACACAGGATCACTCACTAGTGACCCACACAGGATCGTTCGGTGGTGACACACATAAGATCGCTCGGTGCTGACCCACACAGGATCACTATTCACTCTTCACATCACAACCAGCTACTGGGTTCCCGCACTAAGCTTGCTCATATCCGGGAGGGTCCGCTTCTCAATCCACTATTCGATAATCCAATTGCCAAGAAGTCCCAAAAAAATTATCCCAATAGACCGCCACATCATAGGGGTCTCAATGCAACAGACAGTGTGTCAATCGGACTTCAGTATGTAAGTAATTAGCCTTTTAGTCCCGAGGGCCCGATTGTATTCGTGCTCAATTCAACCCAATCATATCAAAACTAAATCCAAATATCAAGTGGGGTATACCAAAAGGACCGTCTCCCTCCAATGTTTACAGTTCCATTGATGGTTTGTCAAATGGATGCCTGGTACCAATGTTATGGCTAATAGAGCGAAAAGCTCGTAGTTGGTCCGGGTCCAGTCCGACCCGACCCGACCTGGCCGGGGTCGACCCGACCCAGTTTGGGTCTCCCGGCCCAGCCTGCTGGATCCGGCCTAACCTACACTGGGTCCGGCCCCACACATTGGGTTCAGCTCGGCCCGTGTTGGGCGATGCGGGGGCCGTGGAGCGGTGTGAGGCCGCGAGGGTAGTGCGGAGGCCGTGAAGGCAACGCGGAGGCTGTGAGGGTGGCGAAGCCGCAGGGGCCATGAAGGGTCGTGGGGCGGCCAGGCCACAGGGGCCGAGAGGCTGCGGGACGGTGTGGCCATGGGGGAAACGGAGGTTCGTCAGGTGGCGAAGGCCATGGGGGGATGGCGAGGCTGCTCAGGCCACGCGGCTGCGGGATGGTGGAGTTCATGGGTCCATGAGGGCCACGGGGCTGTGAAGGCCATGAGGGGGGCGCAAGGGCATGGGACGGTGAGGCCATGGGGGCCTCGGAGGGTCGTGGGGTGGCGGAGCTGCAGAGGGCCTCTGGGCGGTGAGACCATGGGGGCCGCAGAGTGTCGCGGGACAGAGAGGCCATGGGGGCCATGAGTCCATGGGACGGTGGAGGTCGCAAGGCCATGGGGGCTGTGGAGGGCCAAGGGTGGCATGGTTGTGGGGGCCGCAGAGGACGTAGGATGGCGGAGGCCGCGGAGGCCACGGGCGGTGCGAGGCTCCATGGCGGTGGTGGCCATAGGGTGGCACTGTTGCATCTTCGCCTTCATCATGGCCGACGATGGTGCTAGACACCATTCTCGTGCCCCACCGAGGTTGGTTTCCATCCTCCTCCATCGCAAATAACGCAACAATTAAACAAAATATTTTCATAGAGTTCAGGCCATGTTTGATTGGCCCTCACTCTCCGCGTTAGAGTGGTACCAAGAGGTTATAATCTCTTCCTGATTTTATGATGAATTATCAAGAATAGGTAAGGGGAATAAATTCAAGCAACCACCCTACCTTGAATGTACATTGATGTTGTCATGAGAAATAATTAAAATATGTCGAAGTTTTTCACGCCCGCCACACACCTTCGATCCCAGTCCCATTCTTTGGTTCGTCGTAGTTGAAGACGTTCCCCGTTGGCATGAGTATTCTTCATTAGAGAATGATAATTCCTCCAAGGTTCTCTCCAAACTTCCCTTTTCCAACACTTCCCCCAATTCCACCAAAAAGAAATGATAGGCAATATGATATGTTTCCCCAATTTCATTGTTGGCACAAATTAAATTGGTATCATAATTACATTGAGGTTCTCATAATAAATTTTGGGGAAAGGTCACCTCCCTCATTAAAGAGGTAGTTTAAGAGGTTTCTCACATTAGGGGGGTTTGGGTGGTCCCCACCCTTAAATTTAAATTGGGGGTTTTAGGTTCGGTGGTTCCCACCTCCATAACCTCACATGGGATGTTTAGTTCTGGTGGTCCCCACCTCTTAACACTTAAATGGGAGGTTTAGTTTTGGTGATCCCCACCTCTTAACATCCACATGGGAGTTTCAAATGAAAATAAAATTTTACACAATTTTATTTTATTTTATTCTTTCACGAATAAGTGAAAAACTAACTTCTACCCTCAACCTACTGCGGTCAAGGTGAAGGTATCCATAAATGACTACCGACACTATGAGTTCAACGATGCTCTCAGATATTAATTCCGAGCACCGGTTCAAAATTTAGAAAAACCTACACGCACGTTTACTGAATGTACCTGAAAAAAAGTTCATAAATACATTCCAGGAACTCCGGGCCTCAAAATCACACAAAATCAATTTTTTTGGACTCGTAAAATTCTTATTTAATAAAAAAATTACAAGGAATTTTCGGGTATTTACAAAATTGTTGAATATAGAGTTTTTAATTATAAATATAAATTCCATATTTTACTCAAGGTTAATGAATTTTTTTATCTTGGTATTTTCCATGGTATTTTTATCATGTTTGATGTGGTAAATCAATATCCTTAAATTTATGTCAGCGGAGGGTCCTTTCATGAATAAGATTAATCCCAAAATCATTGTCTACTATAACTTGATGTAAGAACACTTCATTGATGTACCCAAAAACAAATATGGTGCATCTGTTCCCCTTGACTACTACCTCATGTTCATTTTTCACAATAGAAAACATGGAATTTAATTTTTTTTGTTTTTTTCAACACATTAGGCATTGACCCTAAGCAGTTTTGTCATAAAATATTATGGGATTGTTAGTGCATCCACAAAGATTTTCTAAGTTTCTTATACAAAAAAAATAATATCCATGATCGATATTCATGCTAGCTCAATTGAAAAATGCTTCAAAACATTATATTTATAGTCCAAGGGAATGGGTTTCATATTCTAAACATTCTCTTTATTTGAGGACATAGAGGGAGGAGTTGTCTATAGTGGTGGTTCCAATAAAGCATTTCATATGGATTCTATTGATGTGAGAGGATTTCTAGACTTTGGATATAAAACTTCATGTATATATCGATGTTAAAAAATCAAGAGGAGTTGAAATTTTAATTTAGTGGAGGGGTTATTTTTTTAACTAGGGTTTAGAATGATATTTAAATGCCTTTAACACCTTAAAATTCTATTTTTAGATGTGTAATAGTGGTTTAGAGTCATCATGGAGGCATATAAATGGATCAGGAGGAGCCAGGACTTATAAAAATATATTTTACTGCCACAAAATATTCCCTAAGTTCCTTATACAAACAAAGGGTATCCATGATAGAGATTCATTCTAACACAATTGAAAGATTCTTTAAAACATTGTATTTATATTCCAAGTGCATGGGTTTCCTATTCTAAAAATTCTCTTTATTCAAATACATAGAGGGAGGAGTTGACTATAGTGGTGGTGCCACTAAAGCAATTCATATGGATTCTATTGATGTGGGAGAATTTTTAGACATTGGATATAAAACATCATGTATATATCAGTGCTAAAAATCAAGTGGGGTGCTGCCACTAAAGAATTTCATATGGATTCTATTGATGTGGGAGTATTTTTAAACATTGAATATAAAACATCATGTAAATATCGGTGTTAAAAAATTAAGAGGAGTTGAAATTTTAATTTAAGAGATGAGTTAGAATGACATTTAAAGGCCTTTAGCACCTTAAAATGTATTTTTAGATGTTGGATTGTGGTTTAGTGTCATCATGGAGGAATATAGATGGATTAGGAGGAGCCATGCGCTATAAAAATATATTTTAATGCCACTAACTAGCTAGTATAAAACCACCAGCTACCCTATGGAAATCCAGTAGCCCAATAAACACTGATGAACACACTGACTAAATGGTGGGGGGGGGCATCCATTGGATGGTGGCCCCCTAGACTATTATTAAAATTTGCAAAACCTGGTCATTTTACTAGGGTCACTTCTATAATACCCCATTCAAGATTTCCCCCCTCCTATTGACTGTAACATCACCTCAAGGGGGGTTTCATTACCTTCATATTCTATGGTGGATCTCTATTATCCATTTTACGATTTTGAACTTGTCTATAGTGATGGTGAGATTGAGGTAATGTTATGAGTCTATTTATTATCATTTTTTATTTCAATCACTATTAAGGATTTCCCCTCTTTTTATGTAAAATATTCCGTATTTTTAGGTATTTTTTCTACTTCTCTAATTTCTTTAATTTTAGGCAGAACCATATCATGGTATTGACTAGGGGTCTTCTCTAAGGTCAAGGTAGGTGGTTAATAGATTAAACTGTATTCTTTCTTTATTTTCTAAGTGGTGTGATGTGAGGTTGTTACAGATTATCTATGCATGGACCTAGTTAATTTTGTTTTAAAGGGGATTGTCATCTTATTTTAAAAATTACTCTAATAATATTAGTGCCCATAATAGTAGGAATTACAAGTGAACATCTTATTTTTGAAATGAACCTTTAAAATTAAATCAAAATTTGACTAGATTCTTAAAAATGGAAATAAGAAATTTTATCAATGATTGTGGAAATCTATTTCCCAGTCATTTATATACTTTTAATTGGTTTCAATACATATTGTCTTTTCTTAAGGTAATTTTTATAATTCTTTAAAATTATTTGGATAATATTAACATGTGAAATGGAATCAATGTGGTAAATTTAAAATAATAGAAATTTGAAAATGAAATTATCCCTTATCTTTGGGTTTATTTGGGTAAGAACATGGAAATGAAAATTGATGAGGGTTTTTGAATTGTGATTTAAAATGATTGATATCCCAAGAGTTGGTTTTGTAAAAAAATGTAGAAAATACATCTATTAAAATTGGTATTTTATAAATTAAAGGATTTATTTGAAATGGTAAACACCATTTTGGGAGGGTTTGTTAAAATAAATGTAATCTTTTTTACTTGTGCATATTAGAACCAGGGTGAACTCGACATGCAGGTTAATTTCATCTATAACGGTTAGGCTTGGGGTGAACATAGACACCATGTGGATAAGGATTTATTTTTATGCCTGAGGTAAACTTGACACCTAGGTGGACACATGTGTGATAGTTAAAAAATGGTGAACATAGACCGATGGTGGACACTAGGCTTCGGGGATGGGTATATTATGAACTCATGCTAGTGGTTTGGGTGGGGATGGGTATATTACCCCCAGTATAAGATGGGTGGGAATGATATTAAAGATCTTCTCAAAGACAACCCAATAATGGATGAAGAAAGTATATACAGTTTTTAGGGTGAATTAAACCCCATGGTTTGACATTTGATTATGAATTCAATTTTAAATGGTTAAATGGTTGTACATGCAAGTTTTTATCTTGAGCATATCAACATGAAATTTTTTCAGACTAGTTATATTTAGTGACATCATTATTGGTTTCCTAATCATTTTTACTCAAAACCTACACTAGACACCATGAAACATGATACACAAATATATGCTAATTTATTTTAGGTATAGTTTTGGTATTGGATCCCAATTCTTTGATTTTATTTAGGATTATAGGATGATTCATTGGAGTTGGGATCGGGGTAGGTCTCGGTAATGACATAGGGTTCTTTTTAGTTATGTATTTTGGGTTTTCAGGTTTTGTGTTTGGTCTACTTATTTATTCCTAGCTTACATTATATATGGTACATTTCCTGTTGGAACTTTAGAATATGTCTTTTTACCATTTGATATGGCTTATATTTTTTTTTGATTTCTTTCTTTTATGTTATTGATTTACTTAGATATGTAGATATAATCTCCCAAACATACCACCTTAGTCCCACAGTTCAAGTCAGCAACCTATGATGTATATTGAGAAATTCTTGTGGTATTGTAGTGTTCCTATGGTTCAGTTGTCATTCAGTGGTGTAGGGTGGTGGGACATTACATAGTGGTATCATAACATTTTTTTAATCCTATAATTTTGGAAAGTTGTAAATGGGGATATGATATTTTTAGGACATGGTATATATCTTATACCTGGGATTGGTCACCCCCCATATGAGGGAAGTAAATTTTTTCAAGGATGGTATTTCTTTTCATTCTATTCATTTTTACTATTGACTTTATTTCACCTTAAGTGACATTCTTGATTCAAAGGTCATAGATTTATTTAATTTCATCTCTTATCCCAACATAAAAATTTAGGGTGTTTTCATGAATTATATCAGGAACATAGGATTCATGTGTATGATTTCATGTGATTTTTTTCCTGGACTATGACCTAGGTCAGTTATTTATTGTGTTTCCAACCATTTATATTGTGTTATATATAAGTGTATGGTGTAATATTACTTAACTAATCCCATGAATGGATAAAATCCATATAATCTGACTACATGGTTTAATTATTATGAGGTGACCACTAAATAAAATACTAATTAAAACATTAATAGTGTTTTCCTCAAAAACTTTTAATTGATATCTTATTTAATTGATCCTTGGTAGTGAAACATCTGGTTAAATAAAAATATTTTAAAATAATTATGGGATGACTTTGTTGGATTTTACATCAAATAGGTTAAATAAATAACAAGTAAAACATATAGATTTGTTTCCTCTAAAAGTTTAACATGAAATTTCATTTAACTGATCCATGTTTTGGAAAATTCTAGTTTAAGAAAAAAATTGTAAAATTATGAATCCTATATATGTGGTGTGAATGTAGTGGTTGTTCTATGTTTGAACCTTTTTATGGTTAATTTGGGATATTGGTAGAACCCATGGTTTGGAGGACTATATAATGCGGCCTTATGTTTATGGCATTTCATAACTACTTGTAGCCCTAGTAGTTGTTCTTGATCTAAGAGTGGGTGGAGTAGAATTGGCTTGGATTGGTGTGAGACCCCACAAGTGGTAGTTGGACCAGACATGTTTGATGGTAGGTATTTTAGATGGGATTCAGAATGATACCTATGATGTTTTCCCATATAGACTTGGCATGATGTGTGATCTTGTTGGGAAACCCTAGTGACCTTCCTTAGTTATCAGTTAATTTTTAGTATTTTTTTACCCTTTAACCTTTATGGGTGACCTGTGAGAGGGTTTATCTAGTCTTGTGAGTTCCTTTAGGGTTTTGAGGCATTGGTTGAGGTCTAAATGTACTAGATAGGTAAATTAGTCATGGGTAGTTGTTTTAATTTTGACATTGGTATAAAATTGGTGTTACCGGGTTTGTACCATAGGAATGTTAGACATTTTTTAGATTTTGGGAAAAAGTAATTGTATTCTAGTGATTTTAGTCTTTGGAGATAATTTTAGGGGTAGGCTCATTCAAATTCATAGCCATGTAGATCTTTATTATTGGTTCCAATGGGTTGAATGATGTAATATTATGGTTGGAAAATATAGATCTAGTAAGGTATGGATAAACACTCAGTTTGAGGAAAAATCATGTGAGGTGACTGGGTATTTTCTTTTAGGAATGTGAGATGCCTTGAGAATATCATCATATGCATGATAAACCAGATGAATGTGAATTGGACCATAAACGAGTAGAATTTGAGTTTGTAAATCCTTAAAAATGGTCATTATGTGAAGATTGTAGAAATTATTTGTACCTTTGAAATGAAAAATAATCTGAGTATTGGTGATTACTGGAACTTCTGATTTTTTATGGAAGGTCTAGTCAAGAGCCTTGCCCTATCAGCTTATGATGAACCATCAATAGTATGGTGAGAGCATAAATATATCTACATAGAACATAAAAATTATGTAGAGGTTTTTATTTATTATGTTCACAATTCTAGATCAATGAGATTCCTTTGGGTTTGGAAACCAATGAGGCTTCTCTTATCTTTGAAAGACTGGTATGTATGAGAGACAAGACTAGTGGCTTGGGATTGTGATATTTGTTTTGAGGAGGCATAACTATTGGATTTTGAATCAGTATTTTTTCATAGGGTTACATAGGAGGATGAAACCATTTAGTTTTGATAGAGTCTTAGAGGAAATATTGTGTTAGATATGTGATGTCCCATTGATTTTATGGTCTGGTGGTGAGAAAGTGTATTCCATCCATGCTTAAATAAATATATTGTCATGTGTGGGGAATGAGTACTGATTTGGGTGTGATAAAGGGCTTATAGTCATGGAATATATGGAAATATGGGTAAGAATGGTGATTTTCTAGTGATGGGAAAGATAACATTGATGGATAATGTATGATGACATGATTGATCCAAGATGATCCTCGATAGAAGCATTGAAGTTTAACATGTTAAATGAGAGAGAATGTATTAGCATGAGTGAAAAGCATGTGGTTTCAATGAGACCCATTTTTTTGTTATCTAATAGTGCTAATAGATGAGTTGGATGGAGTGGACAACACCATTGGACATTTAAATGTGCGGCCCTCATTATAAGTTGGTTCATCGATGAAAGATTTAGGAACATTTTCATTAGTTGGGTGTAGGATCTCATTTACATTTTATGATGGTGCTTAGTTGTGAGTGGTCTCAACCTATCTACCCATCATGTTCAATGATAAATATATCATGGGATATAGAGATTGGAAAAATGGTTATATGGCACAATGATAAGGATACTCCTATGGTGATCGGGAATATATTTTTCATGGTGATGTGATTTCCCTTGTGAGGGAAGTCAATGGTACATGAGATTGATTGATGGTGATAATTATGGAGCTCTAATAGTTTATATAAATGATTTCTCATTTAATGATTTCATCGGTGAATACATGGGATAGGATCATATATGGTTTCAAGTGTGCTTTCAAAATCGATGTTAGGCCTGAGATGGTTTAAGGTGACTAGAACATGATTAGATAAGTAGTGCATCACTGATTATATTATAAAACTAAGGTGTGAATAAATAGGTTATGGTTCAATTGTATAATTTCACCACAAGTTGGTTAAAACAATTGGTGGGCATGTTCGGATGACCATGATATTCCTTTTTGGATTACAAAACCATGGTCAAGTATGTTAAAATAACGTCTATGGAGAAATCCAAGCATTTTTTGGAAAATATATCCAGAGAAGGTTTGACTAATGTTATTTTGTGTGTTTGGATGCATTCATATAGGAACTACAATATTTATATCATTTTGGGTATTATGGATATGTTTTGGGAGTTTTCCAAGTATTTTTGAGGAAAATTTTATCTTTTTAGAATGATACATGGTTGATGGATCTTTTCACAATTGTTTTGGAATTTTAGAACATACAATTCTACAAAAGTTATACTATTGATTTTTTTTGAATTATCTAATGTTGTGATTTTGTAATTACATAAAAAGAATCATTGTAATGCTGAAATAATGTTTCGATAGGTAATTCCAATGGTAGAGGGTTTCATAGATTTAAATTAGACTCTTTCGGAATATTCTCATGATGGGGAGCACCATTAGCATATTGATTAGTGGGATGAAGAAACCTTGGGTTCCTTGGGGTAGATGGGAAAGGGTGAGAACCATATCATTGTTTAGTGTTAATTATGATCACTATCTTGGGGTGCGTGATTCCTATGTGAATGTTCAAGATAGATCTCCTGTCATAATAGTCTCAGGCGTGAGGATGGAATAGTTTTTACCAAAAGATGCATTTTTTGAGGTGTGATGTTTGATGTTTTTTGGAATTTTTGAATGCCACCAGACGTGAAATGTTTTTGTGTAGTTGGTTTTAATAAGTGGTGTCATTATGCATAGGCTTGTGAGGTTTTTAGTAGTGTATTTGTATTTGGGTGGTTTGGAATGAAAATAACATATGTGGGGTTGGTAATTTAGTGTTTCTTTGACTGAGTCTTGTATAGGAGACCATAGATCGTGTTCTATTTTTCTTAGTTATGCTATGATGTATATCTTGAGAGTGATTTTTTATACAGTGGGGAGGTTGTATAACCCCATGCCTATATGGGTGTTCAAAAATAATGAGTTTATAGTTTAATTTATTGTATGGTTTTATTTTTCACTCACAGATTAAAATGACATTATAAGGCCTTAAACACCTTAAATATGTATCTATAGATGTTAAAAAGGGTTTGGGGGTGGTCACAATGGTATCCTAAGTGTTCAGGTGGAACTAAGCCCTATATAAAGGAACTACAATTACATCATCCAACTAGTGGCATGTACAGAAGACTGGTATGCACTACTAGACACACTGAACAACATGTGGTGGGAAGGTATCTAGAAAGTGGCACCATAGACAATTTTTAAAATGGTGTAACCCATATGATTTTAATAGGTTCACCCCCTTAATACATCATTTGAGTTTCCTCCATCCCAAAACATGTAGAAAAACCCCAATGGGGATTTTCCCCCTTTATCCACTATGGTAGATCCCATTAATTTAATATCATATTTCTATCATATCTATGTAGTTGGAGAGATAGAAGTAAGTCTATGATTCTATTTTATCTCATTTTTCATCTCTTTTATTGTTAAGAAATATCTCTCCATTTATGTTTAATGTAGAAAAGTGTCAATGTTTTTTTCATCTAAAATTTATTATATTTTAGATGGAACCAAACCATGTTATTGACTAGTGATATTCTCTATAGACTTGACTTAAACCAGATTCTCATATTATTTTATACTAGTTTTGGTCTAATATTATTCCATATTTTCTATGGATGGACCTATTTAATTCCATATCTTAAAGGATATTCTCAAATTAAAATTGAAATACCCAAAATAATATAATTTCACATAATAGTGGGGATTCTAATTAATCACCTTATTTCAGAAAAGATCTTAAAAATGAATTGGAAATTCACTTGGATTCTTTAAAAGTGATTTTTTTTAGATCAGTGACTATTTTATGTGTTTTTTCAATCATAAATAAAAATGAAATTGGATTCATAGAATATTTGTTTTCTAAATTCTATTGTTTAGTTTTCATAAATGATTTGGATACTATTAACATGTAAAATGAAATAAATGTCAAAAATGGTTAATAATATAATTTTTTAAATTAAATTAAACATTTCCTTTGGGTTTTTTTGGAAAAAAAATTAGCAATGAAAATGGAAGTGGGATTTGAAATGTGATTGTGGAATGGGTGATCAAAAAATAACCGGTTTTATAAAATAAAGTTAGGACAATAGTTTTTTTTAATTGATTTTTTATACAAAAAATGATTTATGTGAAATGGTAAACATCTATTTGGGTGGTTTTTTCTAAATTAAATGTAATGATTTCTATTTGGGTTTAATAAACATAGGGTGCACTCATCCTTCAGGTGGATTTTAGTTTTGGTGGTAAATCCTAGGGTGGACATTACCCCTAGGTGGATGTAGGTGTGATAGTCAACCATGGGGTGGACTCGAACCCTGATGGATGCAGGTTTGATGGTTAAGCCTAGGTGATCATTCATCATATGAAAACAATGGGCTCCAAGGATGGGTATATTACCCCCGAATGTGGGTGGTTTGGGAAAGGAGGGGAATATTATCCCCAAAATAAGTTGGTCGGAATAGTCCTTCCACCATTCTAAGAGACACCCCAACATGAGACAAAGTAGGTTTGTACCATTTGTGAGGTGAATACATCCCTCAGGGTCAGTATTTGTTTATGAATTTAGTTTTAAATGTTTTAGTCATTTTAGTTGAAACTATTTATCTTCATAAAATATTATTACACTATTATTTAGACAATTCATAATTGGGGACTCCACTAGTGGTGTCTAACTAGGTTGTACTCAAACCCTTATTGAGCTTACTTGACAGTTGGGTACCCAAGATGACGCTACTTGGTTTTATGTAATAGTTTACGCTAGGTTTCTACAGATTGTTATTTTTTTAGGCTAATAGGATAAAGAATATGAGTTGGTATTGGGATAGGACTCAATACCATATTTATTTTCTTCACGGTTATGTATTTTATACTTCTAGTTTTTCAGTTTTTCTTGCTTATGTATTCCCGCCTAATGTTGTATATGGTACATTTCATTTTGGTATAGGTTGTTTTATTTCTTATCATATGTCAGTATGTTATATTTACTTTTTATCTAGATTATAAATGTGATTTGTATCCTTTATTCTATATATATAAATTAATATAAGGTTATACTCTCCCTACCATAATACTTTGGTCCAACTTTTCTTATTAGAAGTATATGTTGTATGATGAGGTACTCCTGAGGTGTTCCAGTATTCCTCTAGTAAGGAAAGTGTTTAGTGGTCCAAGGAAGTGGGAGGTTACATTAGAATTTTTGAACCTTGAGATTGAACATGTGATGTCACACTAGTAAAATGATCCACTAACCATTTTTGAGTAGAGAAAACATTAGAGGTCCTTGGATTATAGTTTTTCTCATAAATATCTCCATTTATTTTCATCCTCCTTATTTCAGTAGCATGTATTCCATGTTCTAGGATAATTTAGTAACAATTTTTATTTCCTTAGAGTTTCCACATTCCTCAAATACCCCTTCCATATATATAATCATAGGAATATATTTCATAAGAGTCATCTCTACCAACATAAAATTCAATCAGATGTGTGACATTAACAGAGGAAGAATGTGGCTTTCAAGTGGAGGGGGTTTGTGTTTGGAGGATCAATGGCATTCCTCCCAATGTTAGTGGAATAAATTCTATAATTGTTCGGATTGTTTTTGGTCCCCACATGGAATCCATTTATGGATTTTTATTCTTATGGAATCTACTTAACCTTCTGTTATTGGGTTTTATGGTGGAAAATCCCCCAATGAGGGTTTCATACATAGTTTAGATCACTATTAATTAATTCATCCATGCCCTGATGATGGGATTGACATATCTATAAGTAATTTGGGTGATCCAATCACCACATTTCTTTGAACCTTTATTTTTTACCTCATTTAATTCAATCACTTCCTCAAATTGTGTGGTAGACATGTGGTTCATGTGTACATTATTATAATCCATATCCACCATCCCTTAATCAACCAACCAATTGATAAGGTCTTTGAAAATAAATTAGTTTTTGATGTTATTTCATAATATATGATGATACGAGAAATAATTTGAATAATCCTCAAGACCCAATAAAAAGGTATTTCTAGGTTTAGGTATGCTTGTTATTTTTTTAGGTTAAATATGAAGTACATAAGATATAGTTTATACCAAAAGGAGTATTCCATGTTTTTTCTAGCATTAAAATCATGAAACCTTTCCCCCTATACACATCTTATCTATTTTGGTTCAGTTTTACATATGGGAACTATTGTATAGTCCTAGGTAGTGGTGCCCTCTAGAATCCGACTGAAGAAGGATTTGGGGTGGAACTACCACCTACTTAAAGTGATAGAAACAATTTTAACTTTTCAAGATTATCTATTTTCATGGATGATGTTTTTTATGATTTTTACTTTGAATGATGAAGTGAATCCAATAAGAATTTTACCATTGTGTTGAACACCCAAAATCATCCAAGGTATCTTTTCATGATGAATATATTTAAAATGTTATCTTAACGATCTCTAGTAATGTCTCTAAAATATTCTTTTAGGGAATATTCTTATATAAAGAATACATCATACCCTTCAATTGAGAAATAAAATCAGTGAATCTCATGTTAACTTTCTTTTTACAACTTGATATTTTTCATCTGCTCGTCTTTCTTACCATAAGATTAAATCGATATGAAATTTTTTTCATGGATCTATATAAGGAATAAATGTTCTAGTTTCTAGGTTTATATTTCTTAAAATGTGATACCTTCTTTATTTTGAATAGAATACAATATTTTTACTAATTTTTTCTACTTAGAGGTCCCCTAAAAACGTTTTTTCTGGTAAGTGAAGTGGGTGACAAGATACTTTAGCTCCCATGTCTAGTTAAAAGTTAAAAATATTGTATATCCAATATTCCATGTTATAGGGTTTAGGTCAACCCATTATGGATAATACTTCTTCTTTAGTTTTATCGGTTTAGGGTTTTTTTAAATTGCATTTGATCGAGTGATGATTGCCTCACACAACTCAATTTCATGTGTCACACCTTATTATTGTGATACACCCAAAAATATTTACAGAGATATGGTTTTATTATTTTTTAAGGGATGAAACCCTTGATGTTCTAGTTAGAAGATGTTAATCAAACATGTCCGTGTTTTATACAATTTTCATAGAGGGTTAGATTTTCCTTGGTAGTAAGAGTAGTTCTATCATATTGGGAAAATTATTCATTATCTTAAAATCATCACCCAGGATATTACCATTAATAATCTCACACCCTTATAACACTTTGATATATTTCCACTTCAACTCTTCACGTTCTTGAAATAATTTAGTGAGATGTTCTTTAGCCCAAAAAAACACTATAATTCTTTGTGGTTAGAGAAATAATGTTGAGACTATACCATTTCTATTTTCATTACTAATAATCCTTGAACTATTTAAATATTTAGGCTATAAGGGAGTCCCTAGTCCAAATTTTTCCTTTTAGGGTGTATACAAACACTTTTCCCATATTCTTCTACATAAGGGAATTATTAATTGAGGGATATTTTCCATTAGGTACACTAACTCCCTATGAAATTGAAATTTTGATATCAAAAACCATAATAACACATATTGGGTTATATTTTGGATTAGGTAACTTATAAGGATGTTATTTTCATCAACCCTATGTGAACCCCTACAAAGTGACTCATAATTTCCTGATACATGTGACATTTTACCGTAAGATTATAGGATTCTATCATCGATGGAAATATAGACCCCAATGATATGTTAATTAGTCATAATTCCATTAGTCTTTTATCAATTACGAGCTAGGATACACTAATTTATTCACTTTAATGGGGGTGAATCCCAACCTCATGAAGAATGGCCTCCTTAAAAAAGGGCACACTAGGGATAAGTTTGTTATTGATTTGAACCAATGGATTAATTATGATGGTAAGGATATAAATTACCTCATCCATAGAGGATGATGTTTTTTTTCATCTGGGTAAAAATTCATGTATGCCTTCGAGCTAAAACTACCCTTTATTTATGGTTACTATTTAATATTATTCTTTCTTTAACTCATCAGTCTATTTTTCAATAATAATTGAGTACAGGATATCTTCTTCTGGGGTTATCTTGTGTTTAGTCGATATTGGTTTAGGGGAATCCACTATAAAGGGTAGTTTAACCTTGGTTGGTTATTCCATTTTCTTCCTAGGATTTACCCTTATTATCTATATGGGTTCATGAATAAAGATATTTGTGGAAAGATGTCACTATCCTTATCTCCTTTCATCTGTGTAAATGGGTATATTCTTATGATTAAGTACCATGACATATTCTTTCATCATAGATGATGTGAGTCTAAATTTCACAATTTTATTATCCTCCTATAGTACCTTAAGATAATTGGATACCACTATAGTAATTTTAGGCCCCCTAAGATGATATACCCAAATAGAAACTTGTAATAATTTATATATCTCTATCCTCTAATAAATATGTGGTGTGAAGTTTTATTAATGGAATTTAGAAGATATTTAAGGCTATCAATGGATGTGTATTGAAGGTTCCCTTACTAGCTATGGTACATGGGATTCTAAGATGCGGAAAGGGTAGTAAAGTCTACTTGCTTAAATTTTTTATTAGGAATCCTGATGTGATCCATATGATTAATATTGAGAAAAATAGATGATTTTGGATACTTTTGATCCCATAATGAGGAATAAATTATTGTGTAGTGATTTTGACCTCGTGGAATTTACTAAATGAGTGTTCATTTATATATTTGGTTGAAGAATAATTCCCCACTAAGTGGTATTTTTCTAGAGATTAATATTTTGAGAAATAAAGAAGTCGGTAAGATTATTGTATTGGATTTTGGTTTTATTATATAAACCATATTCTATCTCAAATAAAATATAGTTTATATTGTGAGGTGAGGTTTATTTTTATGTTTGATGGTGTTTAGAGTAGGTTTGTTAAAGTTTGGAAATATTTGGAAGTAGTTTGGAACTATATTTTCTGTTGAGAGGTTTCATATTAAAAAATGAATAATTCTTAAATAATTAAGATAAATCATGTTCTAATAAAATATTAATTCCTATAAATCATATAAAACTGGATAAGTCCTCCAAGACACCCTATATTCTTATAAGAAAAAATGAGTATACCAATGGGGAAATTGATTAAGTCCTAAAGAATTTGAGTGATTTTTAAAATCCAAAAGATTTATTTTCAGTGATGTGTTAAAGATTAACCTATATTTGTATGAGTAAGTATGAAAAATATGGTTTGAAAATGTGCCATAGTCCTTGAATTTAAGATTCATTTATAGATTTTATAAGACTCTTTTCTGTGAGAGAGGCTATAAACAATAGTCTTTTTCAATATGTGTAATAGTTATTCAGAGCTTAAATAGGATTAATTTATTAATATATAGGGTTATGTACTTAGAAAAAATATGAGTTTATAGAAATTAATAGGTTGCAAAAATAGTTAATTATTAAATATAAGGATAACTTTAATAAAAATATAATATATGATGTTGAATCTAGTATTTCTTAGATAAAATATGACAAGGGGATATCATGATAAATGAAGTTGGAAAATAATGTTCACTCCATGAAAAAATATATTCTCACTATGATCATATATATTTTAAGAGAAAATAAAGGGATCCTTATTCTGTGTTGAGTATCCATGAATATTATTGTTCTTTATTTTTTGAGAAATCAAGATAAATCACACCAGGAATAATATTTTTTTCATAAAGGTAGAAGTACCTCTAAAAAAATTTATGATAATTGGTCTTTCATTCTACAATGAATACTAGTACATATTTATTTATATCAGTTTTTTTGTAGATAGATATAACAATTTCTGATGAGAGGATGAGAAGAAGTATTTTTATTTTGTTGAAAGATTTATGTAGTATAAATATGAATTTAAAATTAAAATTTGAATATCAAGTTGAGGTTTCTTATATGATAAAAAAGGAATGGGGTCTTGAATTCATAAGTATAAGATAGAGTGAAATGGTATTCAGTGAAGAGATATAGTTTTGTGTCAAAGAAGGAGAGTGTGTAGTTCAGTGTACACAAATAGATAAAAAGAATAAGAGAATAATTGTAGTGGTGGAATTAGAAGTATAAGATAACTAATTGGTTTTTGTGTGTGTGTGTTACCATCACACTAATGAAATTGTTGAATAAGAAGAGGTCACACCTTTTATTAACAATGAAAATTTATAGGATATCAATAATGTTTTAAATAAATATTAATCAATGTAAGAAGTATAATACCTACTTCAGTAGTAGAAAATAGTGGTCTATTTTCTCATGATACTTATTATGAGACAACACTATTATATTATATTACCATTATTAAAGTATATTCCCTTCTTTTTTGTATGTCAAATTATGATTATAGTGAATAATATAGTATTGGCTGAGTATATATGAATCAAAGTACTAGAAAATCATTTTTTGTATTGAAATTTTTATATCGAGTGTCATTTTTTTATTGCTTTTCTTGGTGTGTGTTAGTTAACTGGTGATGTCCCTCACACTAAAAAGTGATAGATATTATTTTCAAAATGAATTATAAAATTGAAAATAAATATATTATTCACTGATTCAAAAACCTCTTAATATATGGAACACTTTGATGTTATAAGTGTTTAAATATTATCCACACGTTATGGTGGAGGTAAGGAATTTGAACCTCTCTTAAGTGCATATCCATGACAAAATTTTGGGTGAAAAGATACTAATATGTGATGAAGATCCCATTAGTTTCTAACCACTTACACATGTAATATATATTAGCCTCTTATATGGTGGATGGTTCATCAACTATATCATAGTGTATGACCTTTTCATGGATTCAATTTTTGTTTGCGATTATCTACTTTTGAATGATTATAACCTCATCATGGTTGGGGCACTCTATAGATAGACCAAATGATGACCAATTTCTTTCATTAAAGGATATTTAGATTCTATTGGTTGCATTTCAAGATTCAAGATAATATGTCGATATAAATGAACCATTAATGTATATGAGACCTAAAATAACAAATATGATTTAGGAATCACTAAATCAAATATAGACTTTTTTGAGTTGTAAGTGTCCAGAATAAATATTTCATTCATTACATCCATGTGGATATATTTATGGAGGGACTCAGGAATAACACGAATCTTCTCATAAAGTGTTCTTAGGCTTGTAGCTATGATTTATATAATAATATTTAATGGTACTAATGGATTTTCAATTTCCAATTATTGGTTAGAGGACTAATGTAACTATAGATCATGATTCTTAAGACACTACACGTGGAGGTTAAAATGTATAAATAATCACTCCAAATGAAATATCCTAATAACTTTTTAGAGTAATATTTTTATTTTTGGATAATTAAAATCCATGTAGATGACTATTAGGTTATCTATGTCTTTTGATTGTATATTTGTACCATAAAAGGCCTCTAACATACGCATTGTATGTGGTTGAGGCATCTAAACTAGAGAAATCTCCAAACATCCCTAAGTCACTGTCCAATATGAAGGGTGTGACTAAAAAATTACAACATTATTGTGATAAGTTACCTTTTAAATAGTCATTTTACACAATCCTCAAATAGATTTCTTATTTTCTGCATAGTTAAATTTTCTAGAGTAATAGCTTCCCCAATGACCTTTGGGGTAAGATGGTTTACCTGGTGTAGGTGGTTGCTATATTGGATAGGATCCCTCTGAGGAGACAACATTATAGTTAGATTTTAATGCATTATATCCTCCCAATGATAATTTATATATGTATAGAGGTTATTTTAATACATGATAGTGAAGCTCTTGAGCCTATTGGATGTAGGAATATTGGCCTTTTTCCCTAGAAATTTATCTATCGGTGAATGGGACTCCATGAATTTATCTCTGTTATATTCTCTTATATCACTATGTTAGTTGGTATTACTCACTTTATTCTATAACTCTTAACAAGGGTACTCACTATCATGAAAAAGAGGTTCTAGGATAGAGATAATGGGTGTTGGGACCATGTAGCTCCAGTAGTAATCATAGTTTCATTGATATAGTTATATGATATTGTAGTGTAGTGATGATGGGTTCATAAAGAACTAGTCGCTATTGGGTATCCACATTTCATTTTGGTGGTTGTATCCATATAAATTCCACAAGTAGAATACATTTATGGTCATTATGAATCATAAACAACATCTTGTTAGTGAAGTATAAGAAATAAATATACCAAGTTAATAAATCACTTTTAAATGTGAAGTATTTCATATTAGGTTCACCAATTTTTTGGGGAATTTTCACTTATATTTTAATGTATAACAACATTAAAAATAAATGTGTTCATTATATTTAATTTTCAAAACTTTCAAGTTAATAGACTAAAATTGGGGAGATGGTAGTTTGATGCATCTCACAAAATAGCATGTTGTCTAGTTTAGGACACTCTTATATATTTACGAATATGTTCATGGAATCCTTACTAGTAATAATAAACATTTTAATTACATACCATGGAATTATAAAGTACATAAAACCTATTATAGATGGATTTATTGATATTTTATTCTTTTTTGTAATCATTGTTTGAACATAAATCATTCCATGTAGGGAAAACAAATTCATGTTGCACACAAAAAGTTATGGGTTAATATATTCATTAAATAATTATATGAAGGTTAGGATAAATTTAATTCCATATAGGGAGGTGTGAAGTAATGTTTTATATAATTAAGTATGGGTGATATGGAATGAATATTTATAAAAGGGTTTCATGGAATCTAATAAGGGACATTGTTTATGTTGGTGTTTGCAGGCTCCCAAGAGGACTTAAGGGTATAATAGAGTTTTATTTCTTCTAGAGAGGCTTGAAGGATTATTTTTGGGTCTATGGTATCCCGTGAAGAAAAAGGGTATGATGGAGTGTTGTTCCATATAGAAATTTATAAGGGTACGTTAGGATTTATGGTGTCCAAAGCGTACTTAAGGAAATGATAGAGCTTCATTCAATCTAGGAAAGATTAATGGTATTATAGGTTTTATGTTCACCCAAAACAACTTAATGGTACACTATAGTTTTATGTCATCTCGGAAGTCTTATAGGTATGATGTGATTTAGGGTCACCTAATAGGACACAATGGTATGATATATTTTCACTCTATATTGGAAGGATTACAGGTTTACATTGTAATTTAAAGTATCCTAGGTGGACTTAAGTGTGAAATGGAGTTTTTTATAATCTTTCATATATTAATGAAATTTTAGGATTTAAGGACTCCTATGAAGACTCAGGATACACTAGAGTTTTGTTCCATACATTATGTCTTAAGGTTATGCTAATGTTTATTTTTTCATAGGAGGACTTAATGGTATTCTATATTTTCATTCCATCAAGGAAGTAATAGGGTATATTGAGATTTAATATCTCTAACGATAAATTATAGGACTTAGTGAAGGGGTATAAGTTGTGTTGGAGTTGGGGATATGACTATGAGAGGGGATACCTATGTATCCCTACAAAGAAAATCCATGTCTAAGTAGTTTAATTCCATTTAATGAGGCACGCCATGAATTTTAAGTTCATCCGAACTGGGCCATAGTGGAATCTTGTAAGGTTATATAGCTATTACCAATTATGTAACTTATAATTTTATGAATTCAACACCATGGTGATGATACTTTAAGGTTATGTGACTATATTTCTTTCCATATAGTTTAATGCCTTATAGAATATGGTACTATATGAAAGGTATCAAGGAATAGATTTTTTTTACATTCAAAGAGTCTCTTATTTTATTTTCATTTAAAATTATTTATATTGATGGATGGTTATTTAATGTGTAGAGTATTAAACTATATTGGAAGCCAAGTCATCTCGATCACTTTTATAAAATTAGGGAGGGTATAGAAGGAATTAATCCATAATGATAGACCATATATACATTATCCCCTTCCTATTGGTAACTATGTTATGGGAAGATGACTAGACACAAAAGAGACCGGGATTAGTGGAAGGAAACCTTAGTTTTCATCAAATCAGCAACTAGGAAAGGGGAGGTCTTGTGTGATTTTTTGTGGATGAATGAACTGTGGTTTCCACAAAGAAAGGATTTCCCCTACCTAGGGACTTGGGAGATAAATAGAGGTGAAAGGATTATAATAATATTTTGGATTTAGAATGAACCTTGCAACATCAGAATATATGTAGTGATGTAGGATGAAAAATCATAATCTACCCTCCAATCAAAGTATCCTCACACTAATATGGGTGTGAAATTGGTTTCACCTTGAGACCCGATGGATGAAGAGTAATGCATTTTGGTTATATATTACTGGTGTTATAATGTATCATATAAATGGGATGTGAAACCTTATTTTTTATTTAAATTCTATTTGTAGCACATTTATAAATAGGGGATAAATCTGTGGGATTTGAGTTTTCGAGGATGTGAAAACAGAGGTGAATGGTTGATCAGAGTAGACAACACATTACTTTTGTTATGAGGAATAATGATCTATGATAATTCCATATTATATGTATAATTTATTTAGGGTAATATTTTAAGATGCATGGTTCATTCTTGGTACCATGGTAGGATGTGCATTTAATGCAAGATTCCTTTGGGGGATTTGTGATCCACTCCAACCTTTAGTGTAGAATTAATGCTATCAGAACATTCTTCACCACTATAAGAAATGGGGTTTCAAGACATGTTATTTTAACATGTTATTGGAATAATATGTTTATATTAGTGAGATTCATCATAATACTATTAAATGGGGTTGGTGGTTGTGTGTTTTTTTCCAGGTGATCCTCCATTGGGGTGTTTTGGGTGATGTTAATGATACAAGTTGATCTTGGGGAACCATGGGTTGTGGATGTCTGAAGATAGGGGTATAAAGATTAATGTATCATGAATCATGTTCAAATTAATCTCTGGTATACTTACTTAAGAAATAAGGGTGAGAATACCATATGTAATCGTTATTCATAGGGGATTTTCCCCACCCTAAATCCACACCGAATTTTATGAATCTAAAAAATTATGGATGAATTTGAGAATTTTAAAAAAATGTAGCCTTGGATATATATTAAAAGGATACATGGCTCAGATTATTAATTAATAGTATATGTGGTTTATACCTCATTTCTAGGAGGATGGGTGTTTCATGGTCTTTACTCTATAGGTTGAAGAGTTATATATGGTGTTAAATGAGAATGTGAGATTAACGCATGTAACATTTTATCATTTCCATATATTATATATTTTATTATAGATTGTATTATACTATTAATAACATAATTTTTAATGAATAGAACCATTTTTGGGATTTTTTCGTTCAACATAAAAAATATAAATTAATTAAAAGTGTTTACATGTGTTGTAATATCACCCAATAAAACTTATTACTTTACACTGGGTTTGTTTTCTCACACACCACCCCTTTCCCATTTTTTAAATATCATCAAGGGACACGTTAATATTTTACCTTATCATTCTAATATTTATCTTAGAGGAATAATATGGGTGCATATAATAGTTACTTATGTGAAAATCCAATGAAATACATCACTTGTGGGTCCCAATTTCTAATTACATAGCACATTACCCATGAACGTGGTCATCAGTGACCATAATGTCAAAAAAAATTAAAGAGAGTCACCCTGAGACTATAAATTATTATTTGATTTATTAGATTCTATGAAATAAATTTTGACTAAAAATGTATAATTAACACATGTCTGATAGATCACCCATTTCATAATATACAATCCACCCATATAACCTAATGAGAATGTTTTGAAACCACCTTCCTCATAAACATAAAAAAATCCTGAATGATTTTACAAGACAAATCATCCTTTATTGGAAGAATAAAATAATATCAAAAACCATTAATTTTGGGAAAAACATGGTAAGAATGATAAAATAGTGTGAGAATCCAACAATAAATAATATATTAGTATAATTCGTACCATAGGAAATCCCCATTGGCATATGACTTAAGATTCTAAGATCAATCGGTGAAGAACCATGCTTGGAGGGGTAATAAATCTAAAGCTATGTGTGGTGGTTGGTGGGAGTGGGTGGTGTCATACATTTCTATATGATTAAAATTATCAAAGACCCCAATTTAATAAAATTAGTAAATTGATTAAAATTAAATAAAATTTTAAATAAATTATTCCCAAGTACTAATATGGTATTTTGTCTTCTATCATTGGGTACTTCATGCCCCCCAAGTACACTACATTAGGAAACTGGGAACTTAGTACCCCCCAAATTCTTTATTCCTTTCTTCCAAGTACACCAGATACATCATAAATTCCACTAGTTATATAATGGTGTTTTTAATAAAATACAAACATCAGGTACGAAGTACTACCTCTTGAAAACTGACTTATGGAGTTTTTGAGTCCTCTAACTACCTAAAACCAATGAAATGTAAATGGTTTTTTCAAAATCATATCAATTTTATACCCAAAAAGTATGAGTATTACATTAGGTTTCCCCCCAAGATAACATGTTTTAATGTCTTCAGCCTCAGTTATTTTTCTATTGTCTTTTTATACTAATGTTGTCAGATTATACCAAATTTTATCCTTAAAAGTAATGATCTAATCTCATTTAATTTACTATAGAATATACTCTAAAAATAATATTTATAAAAATTCATTTTAATTGTAATTAAATATTTTCATTGGTATAAAACAAAATTATTTGAGTTTTCTATTAAATAGATTTGTCCATGAATTAAATTGAAATAATATATATTCCTTTTTGAGATTTGATTATTTAATTATCCTACAATGATAGAGTTCAATTTTTTTATTTATGATTTTTTCATATATAAAAAAATAACATATTGTTTACTCTAATTCATTGAAATAAAATATTCTCTTTGTATTATCACTTTTATAATCCATATTGATCACCCTGAGCCCAATATTCCTTTTGATCATTTTTTTCAGAATGTGGAATTTTTTTCAAAAGAACAATCTATAATGTTATAATTCAATTAGAGTCTTATAGAAAATATTTATTACATATTTCATTCTCAAGTTTTAGGGCCTAGTATTTATGTGAATGTAATACTAAAATCTCATATATCCACTTTAATGCCTTATATAACACCACTAGGTGAAAAATATTTTTTGAATCGTATGTTATTATTATCATGTGTCTATAATAACATTTCTCCATGGGTGATCTAAATTTTATATTTTAAAAAATTACTTTATGATCACTTATAATGGTTCATGATATTCTATATCTATAGAGGATATTTTTTTCTTATAGACTTTAAAATCGATGTTCACATGTTATATGGAAATGAAATTTCCTCCACTAACAGTAATAAAAAGTAAATATCTACCAATGTGTTTTCATTTAAATGTAATTTTTGTAATGGACCCCTGAAATCTATGTCGCACACATGAAACATTTCTACCAAAAGTATTTTATTTTGAGGAATTTTCTATCTTCTTCCCCTTTTTCCATTCCTTTTTCATTTTTTATCATCCTTAACATATGCTTTAGATTGTTTGTATATACTAGTATATTTTTTTCACTTTTAAACCCATTAATAATGACTTTACCCTACCAAAGTTTCCACCATGTAAAACTGAATGAAATGAAACATAATAGAAAATAATTCCTATTTTAGAATAGATATTCCTATAATTTTATACTCTTATTTCATGAATAAAAATTGTTTTTCTTATAAATATTATTTAACATTAACCCTAAACCCCTACTTCTAATTCCATGACCAACCCACTAATGCCTTTTTATTCAAAATATCATTTCTAAAATCTTATTACCAAAGAGATTTCATAGTTTCAATAAGAGAAAAATTTCTATTAGGGAAATTAAATTTAATTAGCTCAGACAGATCATCACTTCAGTCACTAAGACTAAAAAAAGAACTTCTGTGTTATTTTTTATCCATTCTATGCCCTTGATTTTAAGGAAAATTTCATGTTTAAGAATAATCCAACTTATCATATATGGATTTTCTTCAATCTTAGAGATTAAATACTTTAGTTAAGAGTGATATATTTGAATCATCACCTCACATACAATTAAATATGATTTTATTTTGTCCATATAATTTAAAACAACTATACTTTCAATTTATTATAGAATATTTCACTTAAGCTCCATTGAGTAACTTATATTCATAATAGAACATTTGTTATTTATTATATTTTCTATAAAAAATAACATAATATAAAACAAAATAACTATCATAACATATTATTTGAAATGATAAATCCTTATCTGGTGTTATGATAATTGGATAAGATATTAACTCATTTTTTGTCCATAAATTGCTTCCAAATTCCCATTATCAATGTTGAACATCAAATCCTTCATCAAAATTTGTCACATGTAAATGAAAAAACAAAAAAAAATATAGAAAATACACATAGCGCACACTAATACTAAATACAACACTCACACATACAAAAAACATGAAGGATAAAAAAAATACATATATAACACACACAAACACACTCAAATATGCACACACATGAAACTAATAAATATAGACAATAAAATACCCAAAAATATAAACATGCACAATACAAACAAAAAAATCACATAATACACATAACACAATGGAACATAATTCATGCAACACATACACAAACATATAGAACATGGATTAATTTATAATACACTAAAGCACACATAAACGCATCACAACACACAAAACAAACACAACACCCACAATACATACAACACACATAACATATATACAAAATATATAAACATATAGCACTAATAACATACATAACACATACAATTCATGTTTGTATATCTTAAATATACATATAACATGAAAAACCACAAATAATCACCCAAACATGAAATTAGTATACATAGACACACACAGCCCTTTCCCAAAACACTCACACACCATACACACAAACAAAAAAAACAATAAAAACAATATATATAATAAAAGTGAATAAAAAATATTAAAACATATAATACACTCCAAAAAATTCTCTCATTATCACTCTATGATAAAATTAATAATACCCAGAACTTGTAGAAACATACACACATGATGCACAATGATAATAAAATATATAAAAGAATTTAATATTCATATAATATAATTACAAAAATGATATCACATATTGACTCTTCTAGGACTCCTTCTATATAGAAAATAAGGCTGGGAGTGGCCCATGATACATTCTCAAAAAATTACATGGGGTGGAGACTAGAACCAAGGGTATCAAATCAGAAAAATGTTAGTCATTCCCATTATTTAAATTAAATAACCATCAAATCCACCCTAAAACATTAAACTAACATGACCTACTCAAATATACACACAAACACACAAATGAGTATCAATATATCCATGAACCCAAAAAATTAATTTCTATAAAAGAAACAACAACTCAATAATCCTAAATCTTCCTACTATATCACCTTAGAAATGCACTAAAATTTCCATAAACCAACCTCAAATTTATCCAATAATCCAAAAAGACTGTTTAAAATAATTTAGTGGGTATACAAGTATACATATAAGTTTACTCATCTATCCTCTTCTATGTGTTGTGAGTATGAATATGAAATCCTCAATTAATAACATATATGGATTCTAATCCATGAAGCATAATAATATTTTAAACATTGATGGAAAAAATATATAATGTTATATATCCATTCCTCATACACATCACCACCATAAAAATACAACATTTAAAACAATAATCACAAGCTATCGTTATCTATACCTCTAACAACTATATAGATAAATCCAAAACAAATATTTTTCACTATAAAAAACCATGTGACTATAATAACAATTAATATGTTATCTTATAGATATAATAATAATAATTTTATTTGTGGCTCGGATACCACATATTTCCTTCACATCAACGTCAATGAATAGAGATTCCCTCCCTTCACATTAATATATGGTAATAAAAAATCCATCTAAAAACCATCTTAATCCAATCAATCAATTTTATAAAAATATTAAAAAAAATATACTAAATAATTTAAAACATATATTAAATCATATTCTTAACCATATTATATAACCACAAGTTATAACATGATAAAAATTCAACACATTAAGAAAAATAACTCCTCCATCCTCAATAACCCATCAAACATCTACTCAAACATCCATATATCCATACAAAATCTTCTGCAACCATCCATAGTAAAACCATATACCCAAACTAACACATAAATAAATTAAAACTGTACTACCCATCACTCAATATATTTTATAGAAATGTATAATACCAAACATAAAATTAACCACAAAAAATGCAACAGTTTATAAACTTATTATCACATGTCGTGAGTATTAAAAAAATAAGTAAATTCACATTATTGAAAAATTTCCACATTTTTTTAATTCACATTTCCATTTTATGAGAATTTCATCTATCTAAATTATAAAAATTACAATCTTATTAATTCTTGTATTACTCCATACCAATTAAACTTATACTTACTCTAATATCCCATTAATTTGGTTATCCAGTCATTAGATTCATCTGATTTAAAGAAATTTCATATCACCATATCAACCCAACTATATAAATTCACTAAACATATAATATGGAATGTTTGAATTTTCATCCTTTTAAAGGAACAATTATTTACTAATTTTTCAAAAATTTATTTATTCAAATACTCAATTATCTTTCAATAATAGAAACCCCATGATTTATCCATGAACATACCGGTTCCTATGAGAAATAAAGAATATAAGGATTCTACCAATCCACTATATGGATAAAAACCATGAATATCACCTACCATAAATATTGGATTCAAATAAGTCACAATTATGAATAAATCTATTAATATATAAAATTTTTGTTTAAAAATGACCCCCAAGATACCCTATGACCCATTTTAGGTCCATATTAATGTTATAATAGAAAATAACGAGTTATTAATAGTTTTCTATTTTTTATTTACATTAAAATTAAAATTATGGAGTGTTTATATAAAATAGAATATTTTTAATTTGTTAATTCATGATCCTAAAAATATATTATTTTTAAATTTTATCTCCAAAAAGAAAAGAATTCCTTCCTAATTTAATTTCAAAATATCAAAAAGATATCCTGGGATGGAGAAATAAACTAGGTCATGTTCTCTGATGTCCTTAAAATCTATGAAAATAAACCATAGAGAAACAAAATTCTTCTTATTTACTAGATGAACTATAAGTGTCCCATTTAAAACCTAAACTTATTTTTTATATAAATACATATTCTTTTATACACCTTAATATATAGTTGTTTCATATAATTCCCTCCAAATCATTCTCATAAATCCCCAAAACAATCATGTAAATTATAAAATCCTAATATGTTATATATACTATATGGTATATTAAATTATGTAACACCCAAATATTTTATAGTAAGTTATTTTCTTTAAAGGAATTCAATGGCTTGCGCTACACGCAACACCGAGTTCAAGCAAACCGCGACTTACCAAACTAGCTGTTCAAAAAGAGGTTATGAATAGTATTAACTTCATTTTGAATTTTATATACTCCATATAATTTTAACATCCATATTATGTGTTTATTACACATAATATAAGAACAAATTCAATTTTTCAGATAAAAGTATTTTTTAAAAAATGCAATTTTACCCCCTTTTAATGGTGAACAATTTTTAAATCCAAAATTTGAATATTTTATATATTCAATTTCAAAAAAAATAAACTTCCTATTTAGAAGTGTGATATAAAAATTTATTTTGGATAAATTTTCTGTGCTTTTCTGATAACTTTCATATTTTGATGAATAGTGAAAAATACTAAATTTTAATTGAAAAATATTTTTTAATCAAAATAAATTATAGTGTTAAATTATAAATTTTAATGGTTTTGAAGTATAATTAGATTATATTTTTATAATTAAATCAAATTTGGTCATTGGAAGTAATTTTTCATTTAAATTGGACATAAGAAAATATCAATCATTTGATAGTTTTTACTTCTCAAAAACCTGCTTTCTAGTTTTGACAATGGGAATATTTTTTAAATTAATTAATACAACTTATATGTTTTAATTTGGTAAAATATCCATCATTTTTGAATTTGGAATATCAAAATTATCTTTGGGTGAATTTTTGGTATTTTTCTAAAAACTTTCAATTTTTTATGAATAGTGAAAAACATTGCGTTATTGTTTAAAGTCGGCATTTTATTTAAATAATTATTTTTAATTTAAATTTATTTTAAAGTAAAAATAGATACATAATACCTATTTTAGTACAATTTAATTCATTAAAGTAGTTTTATAATAATATTAGATATATAAAATTTTATTGAACTTTTTACCGTCTTTTACCCACCTTCAAGGCACATTTGCAATTTTTCATAAAATGTAATTTTACCGCTTCTATAAATTTAATTTCAAAAATCTGAGAGACATGATTTACATATGTAATTAAAATGTGGTTCGATAAGATTAAAATATTTTTTTTCTGAATAGTAACTTTTGAATTTTATTTACCACGGTTAAAAGTAAATAGGGTAATCAAAGTTAAAAATGATATTATAATTACCCTAACACTTGTCGTAATTTTATTGGATAAGTTTTTTTCATAAAAAATAAACCTTAGTAAAAATATGATTCTTTTTTATCCACTTGGATTAGATTTGGACATTTATTATATTTTATTTAAAGAAGAGTTAAGAGTGTTAAATTTAAATTTTAATAACTAAAACATTTTTAATATAGGGTTACACATAAGATAAATTATACTATAAATATTTATTAGAATTATAAATATATTCTCTAAAGCATGGTATTTTATTTATAATTTTTAGACATTAAATAATTAAATTTATGTATGGCACAATGACGATGCAATAATTACCTTATTAATGAGATAAAAATAAATGATATTATAAATATTAAAATAAATATAATTTGAAAGTTTCGATGCCATCCACTAATTTTCTAGGTGAATATGAAATGTTAGGGTTGATTCAATGTATTTTTTTTTAAAGTAATCAAGTTGTTATAACATTCACAAAAAACAAATACTAAATAGTGTCAAAATTGGCATAAATGAGTTTTTAAAACAAATATTATTTTATTAAATGATATAATATTCCTAAAAATCTAATATTTGGAAAAAGGACTTAGATAAGGTTATATATATAATTAATGAACCACTTTAGGTTCTCTTTACATTTTATAGTAACTTTATTAACCATTTAATATAAAAATACAAGAAGACATGGTAAATGTTATACTATTTAACCAAGAGTTAAATCTAAAAGATAAGGTTAATATAGTGAAATAAAATTTTCTAAAACAAATTGGTTGAGAGTATTTTGACCTATACCTACCTTATCCTAGAAATAAATCATTTTGGAGCTATTAGAAACCGAAAATGAGTTTATAATAAATTAATAATTCAAACTTTTCTAAAGTGCCCCTCACCTCCCTTATAAAAAAGTACTTCCCCTTATCTTAAATTAACACCTCCAAATACCTTTGAACCAAACCAAATCTGATCAAATATTCTCTCAAATACCCTCAATTGAGCCTATAGGACTTACTTTGATCATAAATCCAACATAAGGAGCCCTTTTGTTCAAATCAAAAGGAAGAACCTAGAAACGTGGTAATTATTTCATCACCTCTTTCAAAGTTATTTTCTTCTTCCACTTCCTATTTCTTTGTTGTTTTCATACCAAAATAATAACTCTAGTACGTTATACATAATGATATTTTATTACAAATATAGTACAACCATATTCATCATTCTATCCATCATATGAATGAAAAATCACCATACGTGTGTGCATACGGCTTACCGTCACCACGTCGTGGTGTAGTTTGTTATTAAACGCTTAATTATTTGTATGGGTATAATAATGAGTATAATTGATGTAAATAATAAATATAACAGGTTAATGATTTTGTATATATAAAACACCATCCAATTACATATGAGTTCACCATTAATAGAATGATATCGTCACTCATAAATATATGTGTGTGTGTGTGTGCATGTTTATGTGTGTGTTTACATATATCTCATTCACTTACTTCTGTTCAATATGATATGAAAATGGAAACAACGTTTATGCATACGTACGGTCTACCATCTCCATAAACGGTGTTTTCCATTTCATATATCTATCTATTATACATATTTATATTCTGAATATATATGATACATAAATATTTTTTTATATTATGGAAGTAATTAAATAATGATATAAGTGATACGACCAAGAATAATAAGTTAAAACATGTGTGATAAAAAAAGAAATTATTACCCAAAATGTTATGTTAACATAGAAATTATTATTAAATAAGTACTATAAGTTTATAAATGAATCATCCATGATATCAAAAATATTAATATGGTTTTGGTATAATTTAATAACATACTATGGTCATTATATAAGAGGTTAAATGTACCCTTGACTAAAGGGAAGTACAAGGTAAGGGGTTTTCGTCTCACTTTTTATTCCTATGAGATTCATGTTATATTTTCCACTATTTCCTTTTTGTGGTGTATATACGTCCCATGATTGTATTATTTCTGTAATATACATTAATTTATGGTAATTTACCTCTTCATTTTATGATCTTTCTTTCATGGGGTGTTTGTTTCGTATGTTACCAAATCAGTAAGGGAGTTTCTAATTTCAATTTCCACTCATTGGGTTTTATGCATACTTTATTGATTATTTTACTCCAAGATTATATGTAGAATCTCTATTTATTTATTTATATATTATTTTCCACTCCACTTTTTGTGTATATAATTTTGATACACATAATCACTCAATTTATAAATTCTCAAGTCATTGATATGATCTTGATGAGGGTAATCTTAACTCAATTTCTATTAATTAAGTTGAACATCCAAGTCATTGGTTTTGTTTTTACGAGAATATATGTGAATGTCCTCTGATTTATTTACATTTAATATTAAATAATATTGAGTGTATTTATATTTTCCATACATAATTATGTCATTGATTTATCCTTCATCTAAGGATACAGTCTTCATAAGTGATTTCATCTCAATTTACATTCTATTGAGACTTCTTTGTTGTTATACGCCAATTCACTTTTATATGATGCATATACTATCCTTTGACATATTATATAATCAATCCCTTTATTATCATGATATTATAAAGGTTTTATTAATGTTATTCCTCAATTATTTGTATTCAAGAATATTTCATTTGGTTATGAAATTTTTAACTAAAATATCATTTTAAATGTTTTAAAGATTTATTATTCTAAATATTTCTCATTAATGTCCATGTTTTAAAAATGGTTTTAAGGATTTATTTATATGTATATGAATGTTTTAAAATGTTAATTACTTTCACAATTTTCAAAGGGGTATGGGACACTTTGATTCAAAAACATATTTTAAATGTATTACTTTATAAATTGTGTGACTTTGAAATGATTTCATAAAAAAGGTATATTTCACTCAATGAGTTTTACTGATCATTTTCAACAATGTAAAAATATTTTAATAGATATTATTCTTGATTGAGGTTGATTTGTTACAATAAAATATTCTATATTGTATTGAATGATTTGTGATATGTTTTACTATGGATGTGCTATTTTTATATCATTCATGGTTTACAGTTAATGTATTGACATTTCTTATGATAGTTTTAATACAAATTTTTATGTTATGTTTCAACATTTTCATAAGAGGAATTCATTGGACTTATTAAGTGATGGGTGGGGCCCAATATATCTCCTTGATTCATCGTTAGGTCTCATGAGTCAAATTAGCATCTAGTCACAAGGCCTTGAAAAAAAAAATATTTGTAGTCTTGGAACAAGGCCTTGACTATATGGTTATGATATCCGGCATTATACATTCCCTCATTATGAAATTAGTTATTACATGTGATTATTTGACTAGTATAATATACATGTTCATATTTATATGGTAATGGTTGATTTATTTTTTTCATATTATTCTCAAGATTATATTTAAAAAGGCTGTTGTTTTTATTACACATATTTCCTTAAATTTTTATAGATTCCGCTAAATTTTTTACCCTTATTGAGTATCTAAGATCACTCATTTATTATTCTTTGTTTTCCCAGGATTCTAAGATGTGTATTATGATTGATATACAGGGTTAATATATGGGAATAATGGTATTCTAAAAGTATTAATTATGTTTTGTTTTATGTTTAAATGTGTAATGTAACTTTCCTGTATGTAATCTGTTATCCAAAAATGCTAAACAAATCGGTCCTTCAGGACTTGATTCCTTGTAATCATTCCAATGTATAAAAATAATTCACTTGCTCTAAGCTTCTGGGGTTGAGGCATTACAATTGGTATCAAAGGAAGTTTAGTACAAACCTTGGAAACTAGATTTAGAAAAAAATACTCTAATTAGAGAACATTACGCTAAGATAGACTTTAAGGATTAATATAGAAGAACTTCCTAGAATTTTGGTAATGTTGAGATTTTGTGAATTTTCCAAGCAATAAATCCCTATCTAGATATGAGCTGGTAGGTGTGGCTCTATAATAGATGTATCTAGGGGTAAAACCTTAAAACACCACTTTGAGCTATACTTGGATTGGAACTAGTGCACGACAATGGGCCTTGCTGCACTCTTGGTTACGACACTCCATGTGGGATATGCTTAAGATAATTCACATTTTCTTTACAAACTGATTTGAAGAATTTTAAAATAATATTATAATAAATAACCTTGGTTAATCCTAAGGTGTTTTACATTAAAAATAAGGTGTCATGATATTCTCTAAATGGTTTTATTATTATTGTTACTCACACTATGATTTTTGGTTTTAGTTAATAGCTCAATTCCCAAGAAGTTATAGTAACATTGAACATGATGTAAAAGGTGGGATTGATGGTGGAAATGAGAAACTAAATGGAATGTTGATAGTCTTAAAAGATATTGTGTTCATTCCAAAGTAGGTTTCAAAAAATATAATCCACAACATATACATTAACCAACTCCCGAACTCAACAAAGAAGATAAAGGTGGAGAATGATAAGAGCTCCAGTAGTGAGGCCCATGGAGAAAAGCAAGTTTAATTTCCATTATGTAGGAAATGTGGAAGGAGGAACCTAGGAAAGTGTCTCAATAGAACAAAGAAATGATTTATGTGTGGGAAAGAGGGATATAAAGTAAAAAATTTCTAAGGAAAAATGAAGAGTACTATGGAAGAAAATAAAAATGATCCTAAGAATCCATTTATAGTCATTTTCCATAATTTTAGGGGACTTGGGCATTACCCAAGTCAATTCCATGTTCTATTCGATAACCACTGGGTCAAGGAAGAACCTGTGTGGAAGTAAATGGATGGAGAAATGTTAAAAATATTAATGCTCTTTATTGATGGGATTACTTGGGAATACTTTTCTCTTGTATGTGTAACCCTGCAGTTTGTTGTATGAAAATTTTATTTTGGGAAGAATCATATTTTCTTTTGTGGATATAGTTATACAGAACTATTTGGGTTTATATGATCCTAGAATGTGTGGAAATTACAGGTTATTAATTTTTTGGATGAAAACGTGAGTTATGAGGTAACATTTGTGGTTAAATTATGTTGTGGTTGTTTTGAGGAATTTATATCATTTTGGGAATGTTATAAAATATATTTTTGGAAAAAGGAAAACACACAGAGCGTGTGACAACCCATCGTGTCGTACAAAGCTGTCGGAATTAAACCCATAAACAAATTGCGACTGGGATTTATCACCTACCACTGGACTATGTGAAGTCCCTGGTTTGTGTGACTAATTATTTTTAGTTAAATGATTTTATTTATCAATAAAAAGTTTATTTGGGATTTTATTTTTTATCAAATGGATATCCTTAGTATAGGAAAATGATTTGGTGATTAAGTGATAAATGTTATTTCGAAAGACGTTTTCTCTATTGGGGACACTATATGCCTAAGGATAATAGAATACTATAGGATTTAATTTTAGGAGTAATGGTGGATTTTTATTTTGGAAGAATATATGTTTTTTATATATATTTGGGTTATTAGTATAAATGATTAACCTATCATAGAGAATATGTGATTTGGTTAATTACACTTTAGTATGACACTTTAAGAGTAGTTGAAGTTGTTTGGATATAGATGTTAAGATTTACTATGAAATACTATGTGATTAAATTCTTCTGAGTTTTGAGTTTCAATCTTAGTTTGGATTATATTGAAGGATTTTAAGGACAATTTTTTATTGAATGGTCTTTATTAATCTTTGGGTATTTTTTGTTTAATTTTGAAAATTAAGATTATTATTTCTTTCTATAAAGGATTATCCATTTTGGGGATCATCTGATCTTGTACTAACCATTTTGGTTTTGGTTAATCTCTAAAGACAAGACAAATGTATAGTTCATCCTTTGTGGATTATGTGATTCTCTAGAAGTTTATTCTAGCGCTTTAGATGTGACCAAGTCATCTTGAATACTCATCGTTTGGAGAAAAAATGAGTTAGTGGTAGAAATTTATTAAAGGATGAAACTCTACATTAAAAGTAAGTATATATTTTTATGTTATTATTCAATATCAAAAATAAATTCCTCAACTTTATTAAATGGAAACTAAAACATAAAATTTTGTCCATTTACTTTTCCTACTGGGAAACTAATGACTATTTAACCCATCTTAAGTTTGTGGTTTTCTTCTTGTTAACTTTCTATTGATCATGATTTCTATCTCTCTCCATCATAACATTACACTTAGTTTTTCTTCCATATCCATGTTTTTCTACATGGAATCCTAGTATGGGTTATCTCGGGTGACCTTTTTACTTCTCTTTCCTTCTTTTAAAGTGATAGTTTAATTGACCCTTTTTCCGATATGGGACTTTCAATAAAGTTCCCAAGACCAATTTCAAATTTGATAGGATGAAATTCCTAAAAGGGGGGAAGAATGTAACACCCAAATATTTCATAGTAAGTTATTTTCTTTAAAGTAAGTTAATAGCTTGTGCTACACGCAACACCGAGTTCGAGAACACCACGACTTACCAAACTAGCCGCTCAAAAGGCATTTATGAATAGTATTAACTGAATTTTTAATTTTATATACTTTATATAATTTTAAAATCCATATTATGAGTTTCTTATAGATAATATAAGAAGAAATTCAATTTTTTAGAAAAAAGAAGTATTTTTCAAAAAATGAAATTTTACCACCTTTTAATGTCGAACCCTTTTTAAACCCAATATTTGATACTTTTATATATTAAATTTGACAAAATAAACTTCTTATTTAGAAGAAGGACATAAAACTTTCTTTTGGAAAAATTTTCAGTGCTTTTTTGATAACTTTCATATTTTGATGAATAGTGAAAAATACTATATTTTAATTAAAAACATATTTTTTAATCAAAATAATTTATAGTGTTAAATTATACATTTTAATAGTTTTGAATCGTAATTATATTATATTTTTATCATTTAATCCAATGTTGGTCATTGGAAGTAATTTTAAATTTAAATTGGACATAAACACATATCAATCATTTGATAGTTTTTACTTCTCAAAAACCCACTTTCTGGTTTTTATAATAAGAATATTTTTTAAATTAATTATATAAATTTTATATTTAGAATTTGTTAAAATAAACATAATTTTTTAATTTGTAATATCAAAATTATCTTTGGATAAATTTTTGGTATTTTTCTAAAAACTTTTCAATTTTTTATGAATAGTGAAAAACATTGCGTTATTGTTTAAAGCCAAATTTTTATTTAAGTAATTATTTTTAATTTAAATTTATTTTAAAGTAAAAATAGATACATAATACATATATTGTTCCAATGTATTTTATTGAAGTCATTTTATAATAAGATTATATATATAAAATTTTATTGAACTGTTTACCGTCTTTTACCCACATTCTAGGCACATTTACAAATTTGCGTAAAACATAATTTTACTGCTTCTGTAAATTGAATTTCAAAAAAATGAGAGACATGGTTTACATCATTAAGTAAAATGTGGTTCAATAAGATGAAAATAATTTTTTTTGAATAGTAACTTTTGAATTTTATTGTCACGACCCATCCCCTGGGGCCCGTGCCGAGACTACCCCAAGTCCGTCTTCCATAGGCCAGGGGCTGGTGACTAGCACCAAAGGCATAAATCCCTAAAACTGGGAATTAATTGCCTTTATAACCTTAATACGCACACAACAGAGTACAAAATAGAAGCAAAACACTAAGTAAAACTATATAACAAAGTGTACTAAAAGTAAAAGGGGGACCGAAATACAAGCCCAACTGTAAAGTACAAGGAAATGGAAAGTACAACTAAAGAAATAAAAGTTGTCACTGGGTCACCCTCCAAGGTTCCTACCAGAAGGGTGGGTATAGATCGCCTCCTCAGCACTCTAGGACCGTCCTTCTCCTCCGTGTATCGTCACTCCATATGGTCCACCTCCGGGTATCGTCCGGTCCTAGTGCTCTCAGCCTCAGTCAGCGTTGTCTGTCATATGCATCTAACACAACGAGGTGCTGGAATAGCTCATATAGGGGTGAGTATAACAATAATCAGTAGGGACCTCAAGACCCTCAAGGTCTCACAAAATCCAACAAGTATAAACCACAATGTATGAAATCAACAGCTAACCCCACTTAGGTATATGCCCATGCATATACCTAAGTTATCAAGTAATCCATATCAATCATGAGGTAAACACAAAAGTTACTGACTCAAATCACACAGGTATACAACTTTTTTAGAGAGTTAGAGATGATTAGATGTAGACACTAAATCATTTATTCTATCTAACCCATGTAGGATCCTGGTACAGGAATCAGAGCTGTCGAACCCACAAAAGATTCAGGAACAGTAGTCAGAGCTGTCAAACCCATAGAGGATCCAGAAACAGTAGTCAGAACTATCGAACCCACATAGGATCCAAGAATAGTATTTAGAAATGTAGAACCCACACAGGATCCAGAAATAGTAGTCAGAGCTGTCGAACCCACACAAGATCCAGGAAAAATAGTCAGAGCTATCGAACCCACAGAGGATCCAGGAACAGTAGTTAGAACTGTTGAACCCACATAGGATCCAGGAATAGTAGTCAGAACTATTGAACCCACACAGGATCCAGGAACAGTAGTCTGAACTGTCGAACCCATACAGGATCCAAGAATAGTAGTCAGATCTTTTTAACCCACACAGGATCCAGGAATAGCAGTTAGAACTGTCAAACCTACACAGGATCTAGGAACAGTAGTAAGAGCTATCGAACCCACAGAGGATCCAGGAATAGCAGTTAGAACTGTCGAACCCACCTAGGATCCAGGAAAAGTAGTCAGAACTGTCAAACCCACACAGGATCCAGGAACAGTAGTCAGAACTGTCGAACCCACACAGGATCCAGGAACAGTAGTCAGAACTATCGACACTACAAAATATTTCACTTTTTCCAAAGGGGACATATCTTTTGGTAAAAGTGAATTTTCTGTCGGTAAAACATTTTACCAACATATATTTCTCTTTCACTAATCTGTTGGTAAAAACTCTATCGCTAAATGTTTTTACAATAGTTAAAATATTTCTATTGCAATTCTAATTATACCAAAAGATAATATATATGTTAGTTAAAGTGTTTAGCAACAGTTTATGGTGACAAATTTAACTCTTGGTAATAATATTACCAATACATAGTATGTATTTATTTATAAATTACATTTAAATAAAAATTATATATTTTTATTACTAATAAAATTTCATATTAAATTTATTATTTTGTCATATATAATACATAAAATACAATTTTAACACATGTTCAAAGTTAGAAAAAAATAAATTATATTAATAATGAAATATCTTATACAAAACGTTGGATCCCCCAATATTAATAATGAAATATTTTATAAAAAACACTGGATCCCACAATCCCCCCATGCCAGATCCCCTAATAGGGTCCATCCCACCTCCAAGCAACCCATCTATGCCATCTAGTCAGCTCTAGATCCAGCACCCAAACCATGTCAGTGACTCATCCATAAAATCTAGTCAGTTCCAGCTCCAGTGCCTCAACCATGTCAGCACCCCATCCATGTCATCTATTCACCTCCAAATCTAGCGACCAACACTAGATAAAAGCAAGCTTAACTTTGACCAAAAACATATAAAGTTCTGGTATAGTCTATGTGCATCCTAATCGACCACCATGCTGGAAGGCTCAAGCTGTTTGGCATACGTTGGAATCCATCCACGGTCTTCCAACATCAACCTACTTCAAAAATAATTATGAATAAAAGAAATACTTTGCCAATTTATAATCCAAACACAAAAAAAATAACAAAAACTCAATAAATACATAAATGTGTACATTCGAAACAGAAACTCAACCTATTAAAAAAATAGAAACTCATGCTGCATCTCATACTCTTCTAGCATCCATCCATGATATTCCATCATCAGTTATCTCTACGGTGATTCACATAGGAGATCTATTTCTCTCATGCTCCTAGAAATGTTACCTTCACTTTCCAACTGCATACATCAATATACCAATGAGATGTCGGCATTCAATCAAAATAAAATTTCATTTAATTTAAATTTTAGGTTATTGTGTGTAAGAAGAATTACATTTTTGCTAGTGTTGCAATACCTGTAACTACAACTGACTCTTCTAAGAGAGAAACAATCTTTACGACATGAATTATTTTTTATAAGGAAAAAATGGTAAAAACCAGGTGATAGGTAACAAAAATATGCTAGACTTACATAATGAAACACTAACCAAGCTGAGTTCAATGAATTGGAGCTTGAAACATTCCAATTCTAAGACATTGTATCATTGCAATAGAATCATGGGAAACCCCCACAAAGAATATACGAGACCTCCAGTATCTTCCTTCCATCTTTATCATTACTATCATATCAAACACTCCACCATCTATCTGAATAGATTTATATCAGCAATGAATTATAAAAACATCGAGACAAACAGTTACAAAAATACGATCAACATTCTATCAAACTCACCTCACACATATTTGAACATATCAAACCTAAGACCAAAAACATCCAAGATGATCAAATGGTACTCCAAGTCGAGCATATTCATGATTAGTTGATCATAGAAACAAGATAAAATAATGGTGAATCCTAAAACTATGTTGACTTTACCTAATAAAGTAAAAGAAGGAAAAATACCACAAAATCATGATAAGAATGGGTTCAATGGTGAATCCAAATGAAATATTGAGTCGGAAAAATACTCCCTTAACCTAGAGACCCAAAGCATAGACAAATTTCATATCCTTCTTAGGATTCTCTATTGCTGTAATGATCAAACACCCACAACCCTGAGGCAAAACATATCACTCTCGCTTTCTTTTCTCCTATCATCACATGGATTCAGAATCTAAGCCACTTTTTTACACATTGCACCAAAACAACAAACCCAAAAATAATGAATAGTCCAAATAATAATCATACCTTTAGCACCACCTGTACTTGAATAACAATTGTGAATCTAGTGTTGGAGATCCGCCACAAACACTGCAACACACCACTAAAAATCATCCATGAAAGTCGAAGTACACATGAAGAACCTCTAAATGAACCCTCAATGCAAAAATAGAATAAGAAAAGAAACTCAAACACAGCCTATCACAAACTATAAACGCATGAACACACATCTAATAGGTGCATCATTGAAAATTTATCAAATGGAATGCCCTATATTGTTCACAATAATCAGTAAATAAAAAGGGAGACCACGAACAACCAATTTGTCTCCAAACTACATGTCTCACAAGTAAAGATCACAAGGTAAGTGATCAAAACTTCACCCTAAAGATGATGAGTGACCATAAATAACACAAAAAATGTGAACCAAAAAAACATGAAGAACAATTTCCAAGAAACTAACTGAAACAAAAAATAATAAATAAGACAACCAACCTAATCAAACATTCTTAATCTGTTCAAGTCATCACTCAATTACCAAGAGATAATGATCATAGAAATTACTTGATAAATCTCAAAAATATGGAATATCTAAATTATTTATTAAGATCATTTTCAAATTCATAAAACAAATAATCATCAATCAAATTTGATAACATATTCCATTCTATAGAAGCTTAAAGATAACCAGCGAATACTAGACCAAAATTATAATTTAGTTATAGTATCAAATAAAAAAAACATGCAAGATAGATTCATAGTTTCAAAACCAAAATTGAACACATAAAATTTAATTAATGACAATATTCACAACAATATCAACATAGTTATGATTCAATACACAAAATGAAATGATCTAAACAATGTAGTAGTGGTCAAAACTAAACAGTTTGTGCCATAAAACAGAATCATAATTATCAAAATTACAATTCTAAATCACAAACTGAATTATAACCAGTTCAAGGAAAATTAAACAACATAGATGATAATAAGTGACTGACCAAGAAAACTATCAACAACAGAGTTCTTGACAAATCAAAGGTACACAGTTAACACAAGCTTGAGATATCAACATATACACCCACCTTATACTGACTCACTCACTCAGATATCAATATATACATCCAAATATGGTTTTTGATATTGAATGATCTAGTATCCAAAATGTAATAATAACCTCTAACAAATGGAGATTGAACTGGAAAAGATCACAATATTGATAGAGAACTTCACTAGTAAGTATTCAAAACATCCAAATTCTGAGCAGGGAAGTAAATGGATATAGTGATACTCAAAAGATACTTGATTTTAGCACACATGAAATATTTTATGCTCAATTATTATTGATTTTGGTCTTGAGATACTCTAGAAATTCATCATTTTGAAATTAAATAATCAAGAAGTCATGAACATAATGGATGAAATGATATTTTAAAATATAAAATTATTGTTAATACATATTTATTAGTTGGAATACTTTTAAAGTCACTATATAATTGGTGCTATGTATTTCCAATTTTGTATATGTTTTTATATATCATTTACAGAATCAAGTTTCATCAGGCGATCTCGACTAACTCGATTTCAAATTTGAGTAGAGTTCAATCTTGAAAGTCATTATTCAATCTAGTTTTAAATGAGAGTCAAGCTTGGGTTGAAGTAGTATCATCTATTTACTTGACTCGACATAATTTGATTACACCCCCTAATAGGTAACTTGAACTCAATTTGAGATAAACATATACACCCACTTTACACTAATTAACTACATATAACCTGGCATGTTTATATTCTATTTATTTATAATTAAAATAATATTGTAATTTTTGCCTTTGTAATGGGAAACTCTCCATGTGGAGCCATATAAGAGCCAATATAGAAGGCTAAATAGAGATAAAGATGCATATTTTTCACATTTATATAACCAAAAATGTAGAACAAAGTGATGTAGGGTTACCTTTTGTTGAGATAAATTTAGTAACTTGTTCGTTGTGAAGTTGTTTGATGAACCAAAATTTATCACATATGATGTTAGGGTAAAAGTAACTCCCACAAAACCTATATCCATTAACATAATACCATGTAGAATAAAAATTTTCTAAGGGATTTTTCAAAAAATATTGCAAATTACCATTTAAAAAAACTATAAATAATCACTGTAACTGTTTTTCTTAAAAAAAGATTGCAAATATATAAAAAAATCATAATCATACCAACTATTGGTCGTTGGGCTTGCAAAAAGATCTAGATCACACCCAAGAATTTAAATTCACTATCATGACATAAGGATTAAAAGTACTCTTTAAAATCTAAAAATTGAGTAAAAACCGATGTTGTTTATGAGTGAGAATGATTGTTACCCTCCAAGTAAGTTAGCTTGAACACATCTCTAATGAATGAAATCGATCCTACCATTTTCTTTTTAGAAATGTTCACATCAATGAAACCAAAAAATATGCAAGTTGAGTAGAAACTGATTAGTGATAAATAGGGTAACGTTTCTCAACAATTAATAATAAGTAATAAGTGTAAATTAACAAGTGAACTAATGCAAGTAGAGGAAAATTATGTTGTTTCTGAGTGAGAATGAGTGTAACATTGCTCAATAATTAATAAAAATTCATAATTGAACATTAACAAAGAATCTAAAAATAAAATAACACATTTCATAATTCATTTTAAATACTAAAATAAAGTATGATTCATTAACATGAATCACCAATGGTTTATAATCACAAAAAAAATATCATTGTGATGTTCAAAATATAAATGAAATTCAGTGTATGTATCAAATGGAGTATACACAATCGAACAGAACAACAAAATCCAGAACCAAAAAAATGAAAATTAGAAAACATGCAAAGTAATATAAAGAAAACATGAAAGAAACACCGATTTAACAAGGTTCAAACAAATACTTTATAATCCTCAGAAAGGATACTCTCACTAAATTTAACAAAGAAAACATTTTGAAAGGAGATTACCAGAAATATAAAAGATGTCCTTTTGAAAAACCATGAGTCATCATCACCTCGGCCCATAGAATTGGTATTTATCCTAATTTGAAATCTCACAGTCATAACAGGAGACATATAAATGATGTTCTAAGAATCAAATAAGACTTTTACAAGCAAGAAATATGATCAGCAAAGTAAACAAACCACAAACTCACCAAAACAATAGAATAGTGTAACAGTAGTATAATAAGGCAATAAAATGGAAAAAAATAACAATAATTAGTACCACATACAGTCCACCGTCGCATCCTAATGTCACATTCAAAGGAAAATATTACGGTAAAGTTATATCTATGACCAATGATCTAGCATGGAAGTGTCGTGAACAATAATTCCTTGCACTAGTCATTCATAGGCAACAGTTGGGCCACTTTTTTGTTGAGAAGACCAGTCGACCACACCTTTTCCCCCAATAGTTTTTGAACATCAGTAGGGTGGTGGGATGTGATTAGCTAGCAGATGTAAGGTGGGGTGGCAGTGGCGTAATGGGATGTGAGGCGGGGCAGCAGTGGCGCGGCGGGATATGAGGATGAAGTAGGGCATGTCAGGCCGGCGGGATGTGATGTTGGAGTAGGGAAGGGCAGGATGTGTGGTGGGGCGGGGGCCAGGCCGAACACGAATAGGGGTGGCGATATAGTCCAAATTAGGATTATGGTTTTACTGGGGTTTTTTATAAATATTATTTAAATATTTTTAAATAAATAATCTTTAAAAATATAAAAACAATAAATATTTCAAGAAAATTGAATAAATGGTACTGAAAAATATAAAAACATTTAATATTTTGAGAAACTTGAAAATTAAATTCAATTATGATATTTTTTTAATAAATCTATGAGAAATAAAAATTTACTCTGATCATAAAAATAATACACACACATATATATATAATGTTTCTTTTAATTGGTTATTGATAAAATCTTATTTTTTGTTCAATGGTTTATTGTAACATTTTTTATGGATGTAAAAAGATGTGTTGGTAATAGCGTTATTTAAAACAGATTCATGTGTTAGTCAAAAAATGTTGGTATAAGTATGATAAAGTAATAGATTCAACTGTTAGTAAATGATATGTTGGTATTGAATAATTAATATCAATAGATATATATGTTGGTAAAAATAAGTGTTGGTATTAAATAGTAATACCAATAAAATTTATTATCTGTTGGAATTTCTCATTTTTACCAACAGATATATTGTCTGTCAATAAATTTTTGTTGGTAAAAGTCAATTTTTTTGTAGTGAGAACCCACACAAAATCTAGGAACAGTAGTCAGAACTGTCGAACCCACACATGACCTAGGAACAGTAGTCAGAGCTTTTGAACCCACACTAGATCTAGGAACAGTAGTTAGAACTGTCGAACCCACACAAGATCCAGAAATAGTATTCAGAGCTATCGAACCCACACAGGATCCAAGAATAGCAGTTAGAATTGTCAAACCCACACGAGATCCAGGAATAGTATTCAGAGCTGTCAAACCCACATAGGATCCAGGAACAGTAGTCAGAGCTGTCGAATCCACACAGGATCCAGGAACAGTAGTCATAGAGCAGTCAGCCATAGGGTTTCTACACAAAGCACACTTGATTCCGAGATAGTCCTCTCCTCAAGCCAAATGTCGATAAATCAATTTCCACATAGTCCCATGAATAAATATCCTGAAGTTCTGTCATGTCATAGGGGTCTCAATGCAACAGACGACGCGTCAATCAGACACTCGGTCTGTGAGTTATTATCCTTTTAGTTTCGGGGACCCGATTGGATTCGTGCACGATCCAACCCGACCGTATCTTAAATATACCCCAAACTCTAGTGGGGTATACTCAAAGTAACTGTCAAGCTCAAAGATTACCAGCTCCATTGACGGTTTGTCAAACTAATGTCCGGTGCCAAAGATATGGCCAATGAAAGTAAAGGGTCGGTAGTGGGCTCGGGTCCGGTCCGACCTGGTCGGACTGACCCAACCCGACTTAGTCTGGGCCGACCCTGTTTGGGTTCGGCCCTTCCTGACCCATTGGGTTTGTCCTGACCCACTGGTCCTGGCCCAGCAGGCCGTTAAGGTCACGAGGAGCGTGAGGGCACGGACTGGTCACAAGGGCGCGGAAGGCCGGCTCGACCAACAGCGCGTGGGGTGCAGCCCAGTGGCTCATCCCGAATGGTCGAGGCCGGTTCGGCTAGCGCCACAAGGGGAGTAGCTCGGGTGGATTGGTATGGATGGTCGTGGCCCATTCGGCCAGCTCCGTGAGTGGCTCAAATCAGGCGGCTCAGCCCGGATGGCCGATTTCGGTTCGGCCAGCGGCAGCGCAGGGCGTGTGGGGTGTGTGGGCCGGCGCGGTTCGGCCGGGGCACCCGAGAGGCCGGAGGTGGCTGGGAGATGGGTGGCACGGGGTGCGCGGGGCACGTGGGTCAACGCGATTCGGTCGGGGTGCATGGGAGGCCATCAGCGGCCGGGAGCCAATTCAGCCGAAGCGCCACAAGGGCGGCGCGGGTTATGGAGACAATGGGGAGAACGGTCATTGCTTGTCACCTTTGTCACCTCATCTTTTCATCACCATGCCAAAGAACATCACAAAAGAGATCCAAAGAGGGATTCAGTCCATGTTAGTTTTCCCTGCACCCTCCGCGTTCAGGGTGATAGCAATTGGTTCATAAGAACGAAGCACAACAACCCACCTGCAAAAAGGAAAACATCCTTGTTCTTCATTTTGAAGGAAAGGAAGAACATGGAACTTAAATTAAAATAACCACCTAACTTTTTTTGATGATTGTCTATGTTGACATGGGGAGGAAGACAGATTGTTGGGAAAAGACGGACATCGGTGTCATCGGCGTTTTCCTCAATCGTCGGTTTGTGTGTCGGCTCATCGTAGTCAAAGACATCCTACATCGGAGTAGGTTCCGAGGAAGGAAGTCGAAGTTTCTCCTCACCGGTGTTCTTTGTTGGAAGAATGCATTCTTCTTGGAGGAAACGTAATCCTCCAAGTATTGGGTGTCACGTCACTTTACCAGCACTTCGTCGCTTGGTGAATCCATCCCAAAACCTACTCCCAACCTTCCTATGTATAGGAGTGGGAGGGAGGTAGGTAATGATTGTTGGAATTTATGATGGTTCATTTATTAGGAACCTTCATAAATTCCAATGACTCGGTTATTTAAATTTAAAAGGGGCAATATAATTAAATTTTTTGGGCGCAATTTAAGAGGTGTGTTGTCTATAACTATTGGGAGGATACCAAGAGTTTTCCCCCACATTTAATAGGGACTTGAGAGGTTTCTCCCAATTAATGAGAGGTTTCAAGGAGCTTTAAAAAACTAGGTGGTCCCCACCATCATAACCTCTCATGGGAGGTTATGGTTTGGGTGGTACTCACCACCATAACCTCTCATGGGAGGTTAAGATGTGGTGGTACCCACTTCCAACTTCCATGTGGAGGTTTATCTCTGATGGACCCCACCTAAAATATCCACATGGAAGCACAAAATAAAATAAAGTGCAGATCATTTTATTTTATTATTTTCCACGAAAAACCAAAAAACTAAATTTCATTATCGACCCACTGTCATCAAGGTGAAATTCTCCTTAAGAGAATATTAGCGCTGTGAGTTCAACAGTCCCTCATATTTCAATTCTAAGCACCGGTTCAAAAGTTATAAAACGCTGCTCGCGCGTTTACTGAATGTACTCAAAAAAAAGTTCAGAAAATTATTATCGTACACCCTCGACCCACGCCGGTATAGGTTAGGATCTTCCTAGGTGAAACACACCCCAAAGAACCCAACGGTACTCTCGGATTTTCAATCTGAGTTACCATTTAGAAGTCATAAATATTACAATAAAATAATTGTCACTTAATTTTTTTATTTGTGACCAAAAACTAACTTTCTCTAGTGGCCCTCTCTAGTCAAAGTTAGTGTCTACTTAAAGAAATCATACCCTCAAGAGTTAAGTGGTGGTATCAAATTTTTAATCTGAGTTTCATTTTTTGAGTTATAAGCATTTGAAAAATAAAATAATTATTTTAATTATTTTGTTTACGATTATGCCATTTTTGGGTATTCTCACAGGAGGCCCTCACCGACTAATCTTATGTCGCGCCTAGGGTAAACATGCCATTATGAGTGAAAAGGTTCCCTCAGAGTTAGGATCCGAGTTAATGTTTAAGAGTTATTTTACTTTTTCAGGAAAACTTCTTACGTGCATATACTTAAGCTCAACAAAACTTCGACGGATCATTCCAGGCACTCCGGGCCTCAGAATCACACGCCTTAAGATTTCACAGACTCATAAAATTCTTGTATATTTAAAAAAAATACATAGAAATTTAATATCTTTACATTCTCCCAACCTTAGGGCTCTACGTCCCCGTAAACCACAACTCATAACTATGGGAACAAGTGGGGGGTACTGAGCACACATCTGAGCCTCCCGCTCCCATATGCTCTCTTGGAGGTTCTCATGCTGCCAGAGAACGTGCACCAGAGGTATCGACCATCCATGAAGGAACCGCTCTAGTTGATCCTCAATCTCTACTAGAACCTCCCTAAAATTCACCCCATCGTCGACGTCCAGCTCGCCATGAACAATGATGTGAGAAGGGTCGTGCACGTATCTCCTCAGCTAGGATACGTGGAAGACGTCATGAACCTGGTGCAACTGAGGTGGAAGATCTAAGTGGTAAGCCACCTCTCCAACTCTATTGAGGACCTGAAAAGGTCCGATGAACCTCAGATATAACTAGCCTCCTCGTCCAAATCTTCGCAAACCTCGTCGAGGTGAGACCCATAGAAAGACGTGGTCACCATCCTCAAACTCTAGAGGTTTACGTCTCCTGCCGACATATGACTTCTGCCCGCTCTGTGTAGTCTCCATCCGCTCTTGGATGATTTTTATCTTCTCTGTGGTAGCTCATACCATCTCTGGTCCCACAAGTGTTGACTCCCTTGGGTCAGTCCAGCACAGAGGTGATCTTCAAGGTCTCCCGTATAATGCTTCAAGAGGTGTCATCCCATTGGTGGAGTGATAGCTGTTGTTGTATGAAAACTCCACCAAAGTTAAGTGATCCTCCCAGCTGCGACTGAAATTGAGGACACAAGAACAGAGCATGTTCTCGAGGGTATGAATGGTCCGCTCAGTTTGTCCATCCGTTTGAGGATGAAGGCGGTGCTAAAACTAAGCTGTGTCCCAAAAGCTTCATGCAACCCCTTCTATAGCTAGGAAGTAAAACGTGTGTCACGATCAGATACAATTTTTACAAGTAATCCATATAACCGCACAATCTCCTACACATATAGGTGTCCCAATATCTCCACTGAACCCTGCTCTCTGATTGGTGGGAAGTGGTCCAACTTGGTGAGACGGTCAACGATCACCCAAATCAATTCATGACACCTGGATGTACGTGGAAGTCCTGTCACGAAGTCCATGGATATCTCATCCCACTTCCATTCTGAGACCTCTAAAGGTTGAACCAAGACAACTGGTACCTGGTGTTCTGCCTTCACTTGATGACAAGTGAGGTATCGAGAGACAAACTCTGCAACTGATTTCTTCATTCCCGGCCACCAGTGCTATCGTCAGAGATCCTGGTACATCTTCGCCACTTCTGGATGTACCGCTAGAGGGGATGTGTGGAACTCCCTCAACACTTCCTCCTGAAGTGACACAGATACCATAGTACATCCTATGAAGAGGATGAAGTGCTCCTCACCTTTAGAAAATCCATCAGGTGTCTACCCTGTGGATATCTGAGCACATCGTGTCTCACAGTCAACGTCCCCATACTGTGTCTTCATGACTCGCTGAAGAAGTGGGGGAGTGAGTGTAAGAGACTATAGAAAAATTCCTCCATATCTATCGATAAAGGATATCTAAAAAGAGGCTATCTTCTCTGTTGCCTCACTCAGCATATGTAGGCCAGACCTCCTGATGTGTGCATTTTCTACCATGTTCCCCTTCCTAGAAGTATAGACTATCTCAAAGTCAACTTCTGCTACCAGGAGGGTGAGGTTGGCCGACTCACGGGTGATTGGTTTCACTCTCCTATGTTTGAGTTTATCTTGTTCTTCATGGGTTTCCTTTTTCACCGACCAAGGAAAACCCCATCCCAATGTTGTAGATAAACCACAACCTCTTGGCCTAATACATTCAATCTGAGTGTGAACTATGGATGTCAAGTCCAAACGCAAACTAATGTCGTAAGGCCTCAACACTGCCACCAAGAGGTTCCAACCAAAACTCTCATCTCAAGGGTCATATCACACCATCGGCGTAAGTGTGATTATCGAGTCTCCTCCCAAAGGAATCTCCTGATGAGAGGGTCAAGTCAACAGTTTAACCGAAACTCTAGGTCCTGGACAAGATTTGAGGAAGAAATTAACGATTGGTACCTATTTCTATTTATATGGCAGCTATTAGTAGACATAGACCGTACCTCGAATCATTCCTAGAGCCCTTGGGTCACACTCCTTGACTACATGTAACAACTCTCTTCCCCTTTCCTCTAGCTCCCTAAGCATGGAAGGGTCCACAAAAAGGGGGTGGATGTAACATGTCGAAAAGTACACCACCACATGCTGCTCTCCTAGCTCTGCTTCTACGTCTGCTACCCTGCAGATTCATCTATCCCTAACACATCCTCTTCCTGAAACATTTTACATGCCCAAGTCTCTGAGACTGGTTCCAGTTCTCTACTTTCCCACTGCTAACATTTATTGGTTGTATCCATTCATCCAAAGAACATTCAACCACAAAGTTTCTCTCTAGAAACCTAGCATAAGTAAGAATTCATAGAGGAATAGTTATGGATTGAATGTCCTTTAAACACACATTAGTCAGAAGTTTGATCCCTAAGGAACTGATTGTATCGTATTCACCAAGTACCAGGAAAGATCGGTACGCCTCGATAAATACTCAGCTACCGACATGCCGTCCTGCTGAATCTGTAGAAGTTCTAGAGAACACTTAGCCACCTCCTTGAGCCAGTCATTATCCACCGATGAGTTAGGATTGCCTCAGAAGTTGAGGGGAATCTGATGCTGAAACGCGTGTAAGGCACTAAGCCTACATGTGTCCTCTACCGGTACTGCCAGTTGTAACTGCTGACCAATGAGTAGTGATATAGCTGACACACTAACTGAAGGTAATATTTCGTGAAATGGTCCACGTACCGAAGCCTCATCACTAAGAAGACCATACTCATGGTCACTCACTAAAAAAGTCTAGTAGCTAAGATCAATGTCTTCTCTACTTGTGTCTCAACTAGATGGGAAACTCTAGCAATTATCTCCAGCCAGCCCTCAACTGCGTGGGAATCTATCTCGCCTCGAAACCTCAGAGGCCTCTTTTTCTAGAACTCACGCAATGCGCTCAGTCATCATGCATCGTCCGCCAGTGTGGCCGGTGGTATCTGTTTCCCAACAAGTGGTGGTGCTGCTGGTACACCACCCAAAGGTGCCAACACAGTAAGAGGGCCATGTACAAGAGCCTCGTCACTCAGTGGGCTATCAGTGCGTACAACTCTCAGAACTCTAACTAGCTGTCTATGTGGAGGCATCCTAAAAGAAACAGATGTGACACGGTCAAAGGATTATACCTCATGAGATGACTTAATAAATCACAATGAAAACACACATGCAATCAGTGTTTTCATGCCCTGATTCAGAAATCAAAGGTCAGGGTCCTGGTGTATAGATACCTCGGCTGTCGCACTAACACTGGACTCCCTGAACTTAAAACCACACTCACTAAACTTAAAACCATTTCTTCACATAAAATATCAGAGTCCTAAGTTATGTAGTATAACTGACTCCTCTTATACCAATTTTTCACGACTCGTCCCTCGGGGCCCATTTCGTGACTACCCCAAGTCCACCTTCCATAGGTCAGGGGCTGACGACTAGAACCAAAGGTGTAAATCCCAAAAACTAGGAAGTAATATCCTTTATAACCTAAATACGCACACAAAAGAGTACAAGATGGAAAAAACACTAAGTAAAACTATATAACAAAGTGTACAGAAAGTAAAAGGGGGCCAGAAATACAAGACCAACTGTAAAGAATAAGGAAATGGAAAGTACAACTGAAGAAAAGAAAAACTGTTGTTGGGTCATCCTCTGAGGTTACTACCTGAAGGGTAGGTACAGATCGCCTCCTCAACACTCCAGGTATGTCTGTCTCCTCCATGTATCATCACGCCATATGGTCCACCTCTGGGTACCGTCTAGTCCTGGTGCTCTTAGCCTCAGTCAGTATTGTCTGTCATCTGCATCCAACACAATGAGGTGCAGTCATAGCCCATGTAGGGGTGAGTATAACGATACTTAGTAGGGACCCCGAGACCCTCAAGGTCTCACAAAATTTAACAAGGATAAACCATAAGGTATGAAATCAATAGTTAACCCCACTTAGGTATATGCCCAGGCATATACCGAAGTTATCAAGTAATCCATCTCAATAATGAGGTAAACAAAAAAGTTACTGACTCATCTCACACAAGTATACAACTTTTGTAGATAGTTAGAGATGATTAGATGTAGACACTAAATCATCTATTCTGTCGAACCCACATAGGATCCTAGTACAGGAATCAGAGCTATCAAACACACATAAGATCTAGGAATAGTAGTCAGAGCTATCGAACCCAAACAGGATCCAGGAATAGTAGTCAGAACTGTTGAACCCACACAGGATCCAGGAATAGTATTCAGAACTGTCGAACCCACACAGGATCTAGGAACAGTAGTCAGAGCTTTCAAACCCACATAGGAGCTAAGAACAGTAGTCAGAGCTGTCGACCCCACACAGGATCTAGGAACAGCAGTTAGAACTGTCGAACCCACACAGGATCCAGGAATAGTAGTCAGAACTATTGAACCCCCACAGGATCTAGGAATAGTAGTCAGAACTGTCGAACCCACACAGGATCTTGGAATAGTAGTCAGAGTTATCGAACCCACACAGGATCCAAGAACAGCAGTTAGAACTGTCAAACCCACACAGGATCTATGGAGAGTAGACAGAGTTGTTGAACCCACACGGGATCCAGGAATAGTAGTTAAAACTGTCGAACCCACACAGGATCCAAGAACATTAGTCAAAATGTTCGAACCCACATAGGATCTCAGAATAGTAGTCATAACTGTTGAACCCGCATAGGATCCGGGAACAGTAGTCAGAGCTGTCGAACCCACACAAGATCCCGAAACATTAGTTAGAACTGTCAAACCCACACATGATCCAGGAACAATAGTCAGAACTATCTAACCCACACAGGATCCAGGAATAGTAGTCAAAACTATCGAACCCACACAGGATCCAGGAACAGTAGTCAGAGATGTCGAACCCACATAGGATCCAGGAACAGCATTTAGAACTGTCAAACCCACACATGATCCAGGAACAGTAGTCAGAGCTGTCGAACCCACACAGGATCCAGGAATAGAAGTTAGAACTATCAAACCCACACAGGATCCAAGAACAGTAGTCAGAGCTATCTAATCTACACAAGATCAAGGAACATTAGTCAGAGCTGTCGAACACACACAGGATCCAGGAATAGTAGTCAAAGAGTAGGCAGCCACAGGGTTTCTGCACAAAGCATGCTTGATTCTGGGAGGGTATGCTCCTCAATCCAAATTTCAATACATCAACTTCCATGTAGTCTCACGAAGAAATATCATGAAGGTCCACCATGTCATAGGGGTATCAACGCAATAGACAACGCGTCAATCGAACGCCCAGTCTGTGAGTTATTAGCCGTTTAGTTAAGGGCCTCGTTAGATTCGTGCACGATCCAACCTGACCGTATCTCAACTATACCCTAAACTCCAGTGGGGTATACTCAAAGGAACCGTGAAGATCCAAGATTACCAGCACCACTGACGGTTCGTCAAATGGATGTCTGTTGCCAAAGATATGGCCAAAGAAAGTAAAGGGTCGGTAGTGGACCTGGGTTCGGTCTGACCTTGTCAGACCGACTTGGTCCAACTTAGTCTAGGCTGACCCAGTTTGGTTTTGGCCCGGCCTGACCCGTTGGGTTTGGCCTGGCCTGCTGGGCCAGGCCCATCTAGCCGCAAAGGCCGCGAGTAGCGTGAGGGCGTGGACCGGTCGTGAAGGTGTAGAAGGTTGACTCGGCCATGCGAGCGTGGGGCGCGGCTCGATGGCTCGTCCCGGATGGCCAAGGCCGGTTCGGCCAGTGCCGTGAGGGGTGTGGATCGGCCTGGATAGTCGTGAACGGTTCAGCCAGTGCCCCGAGGGGCGCGGCTCGGACGTCTCGGCCCGGATGGCTGAGGCCGGTTCTGCCAGTGGAGGCGCGGGGCGCGCGCAGATTGGTCGGGGTGCACGGGACGCCGGTGGTGGCTGGGAGCTATGTGGCACGGGGAACGAGGGTTGCACGAGCCTGCGTGATTTGGCCGGGGTGCACGGGAGGCAGGTGGCGGCTGGGAGCCTGGAGGCCGGCGGGCGGCCAAGTGGCAGGCGGGCGCACGGGAGGCCGATGGTGGTCAGGATTTGGGAGGCCAGCGGGCGGCCTGAAGCTGGTTCGGCTGAAGCGCCATGAGGGCGGCATGGGTTTCGGAGACCACGAAGATCACATTCGTTGCCTATCACCTTCGTCACCTCGTCATTTCGTCACCATGCCGAAGAACGTCAAAAAAGAGATCATCAGAGCGAGTCCGTCCATGTTAGTTTGACCAGCCCCCTCTGCGTTCAGGGTGATAGAAATCGGTTCATAAGAACGAAGCACAACAACCCACCTGCAAAAATAAAAAACATCATCGTTCGAAATTTTGAAATAAATGAATAACATGGCACTTAAATAAAAATAACCCCTACCTTTGTTTGATGTTTTTAGACGTTGTTGTAGGGAAGAAGATAGATCATTAGGAAAAGAAGGACGTTGGTGTTGTTGGCATTTTCCTCAATCGTCGGTTTGTGCGCCGGCTCTTCATAGTTGAAGACTTTCTACGTCAGAGTAGGTTCCAAGGAAGGAAGTCGAAGTCACTCCTCGCAGGACTTCTTCATTGGAAGAATGTGTTCATCGTGGAGGAAGCATAATCCTCCAAGTGTTGGGAGTCGTGTCACTTTACCAGTGCTTCTTCGCTTGGTGTAGTCATCCCAAAACCTCCTCCCAATCTTCCTATATATAAGAGTGGGAGGGAGGTAGGTAACGATTGTTGGAATTTATGATGGTTCATTTATTAGGAACCTTACTAAATTCCAACAATGAAGTTATTTAAATTTAAAAAGAGAAAGCTAATTAAATTATGATGGCACAATTTAAGAGGTGCATTGGATATAACTATTGGGAGGATACCAAGAGACTCCCCCCACATTTAATAGGGACTTGAGAGGATTCATTATCGACCCATTATCATCAAGGTGAAAGTCCCCTTAAGAGAATATCGGCACTGCGAGTTCAACGGTGCCCTCGGATTTTAATTCTGAACACTGGTTCAAAAGTTATAAAACGTCTCTTGCGCGTTTACTGAATGTACCTAAAAAAAAGTTCGTAAAATTATTATCAGACACCCTCCACCCATGCCAGCTGAGGTTGGGCTCTGCCTAGGTGAAACACCCCCCAACGAACCTAATGGTACTCTGGTATTTTCAATCCGAGTTACCGTTTAGAATTTATGAATTTTAAAATAAAATAATTTTCAATTAATTATTTTATTTGCTTCCAAAAATTCACTTTCTCTGGTGGCCCGCACAGGCCAAAGTTAGTGTCTACTTTAAGAAATCATACCTTCACGAGTTCATTGGTGGTCACGAATTTTTAATCTGAGTTACCATTTCTGAGTTATAAGCATTTGAAAAATAAAATATTTTATTTAATTATTTTATTTACAATTATGTCATTTTTTGTTTTTCTCATAGGAGGATTGCGCCGACTAATCTTAAGTCCCGCCTAGGGTAAACCCATCATTCTGAGTGCAATGGTGCCCTCAGATTTCTGATCTGATTTACTGTTTAAGAGTTATTTCACTTTTCTAGGAAAACTTCTTATACGCGTTAACTTAAGCTCAACAAAACTTCAACGGATCATTTCGGGCACTCCGGGCCTCAGAATTGTGCGCCGTTAGATTTTGCGGACTCGTAAAATTCCCATATATTTAAAAAAATACATGGAAATTCCAGGTCTTTACATTTATTTACTGTTGTTAAAATTAAATGGGTAATTAAAAGTAAAAATGATATTATAATTACACTAACACATGTACTAATTCTATTAGATAAGTTTTTTTATACCAAAATCAATATTAGGAAAAAATATATAATTATTTTTTGTCCATTTGGATTGTATTTGGACATTTATTATATTTTATTTAAAGAATAGTTAAAAGTATTAAATTCAAATTTTAATAACTAAAACATTTTTAATATAGGGTTACAAATAAGATAAATTCGACAATAAATATTCATTAGAAATATAAAAAAAATTCCTACATCAAGGTATTTTATTTATAATTTTTAGACATTAAATAATTAAATTTATTTATGACACAATGATGATGAGGTAATTTCCTTGTTAATGAAAGATTAAAATAAAGGATATTATAAATATTAAAATAAATATAATTTGAAATTTTTGATGCAATCCATGAATTTTATAGGTTAATATGAAATGTTAGGGTTGATTCAATGTATTTTTTTTGAAGTAATCATGTTTTTATAACTTTCAAAAAAAAAATACTAAATAGTGTCAAAATTGACATAAATGAGTTTTTAAAACAAATACTATTTTATTAAATGATATAATATTCCAAAAAAATATAATATTTGACCAAGAATAAAAAGATAAAACACGTACTATAAGGAAAGAAATTATTACCCAAAATGTTATTTTAACAAGGAAATTATTATTAAAATGTAGTATAAAGTCATAAATGAATCAAGTATGGTATCATAAATATGAATATGGTTCTGGTATAATTTGATAACATGCTATGGTCATTATACAGGAGGTTAAATGTACACTTGACTAAAGGAAAGTAAATGGTAAGGGGTTTTCCTCTCACTTTTTATTCTTGTGAGATTCATGCTATATTTTCCAATATTTCCTTTTGTGTGGTTTATGTACTGACCATGATTGTATTCTTTGTGTAATATAATTTAATTTATGGGTATGTAAATCTTCATTGTTTGATCCTTCTTTCATGGGGTGTATGTTTTGTAAGTTACCAAATCGGTAATGGAATTTCTAATTTCAATTTCCACTCATTGGGTTTTACGCATACTTTATTGATTATTTTACTCTAAGATTATGTGTAGAACCACTATTTATTTATTTATATAGTAATTTCCACTCCCCATTGTGTGGATATACTTTTGACAAACATAATCACTCCATTTATAAATTCTGAAGACATTGATATGAACTTGATAAGGGTAATCTTAACTCAATTTCTATTCATTGAGTTAAACATCCAAGTCATTGGTTTTATTTTTACAAGAATATGTGTGAATGTACTATCATTGATTTACACTGAATATAAAATCATATTGAGTGTATTTATATTTTTCACACATAATTATTTCATTTAATTATCCTTCATCTAAATATACGGTCTTTATAACAGATTTTATCTCAATTTACATTCCATCGAGACTTCTTTGTGGTTATATGCTAATTCACTTTAATATGGTGTATATATTGTTCTTTGACATATTATATCATGAATCCCTTTATTATCATGGTATTATAAAGGTTTTAATAATGTTATTACTCAATTATTTTTATTCAATCATCTTTTATTTGGTTAGGAAATTTTTAACTAAAATATCGTTTTAAATGTTTTAAATATTTATTCTTCTAAATCTTTCTCATTAATGTCTATGTTTTAAAAATGGTTTCAAGGATTTATTAATATGGACATTAATGTTTTAAAATATCAATTCCTTTCAAAAAAATTAAAGTGGTATGGGAAACTTTGAATCAAAAATATCTTTTAAATGTCTTCCTTTATAAATTATGTGACTTTTAAATGATTTCATAAAAAATGTATATTTCTCTCAAAGAGTTTTACTGATCATTTTCAACTATGTCAATATCCTTTACTGGATATTATTCTTGATTGAGGTTTATTTATTATAATACAATATTCCATATTGTATTAAATGAGTTAGGATATGTTTTACTGTGGATGTGCTATTTTTATATCATCCATGGTTTATAGTTAAAGTATTGACATTTTGTATGCTAGTTTTAATACGAATATTTATGTTATGTTTCAACATTTTCATGTGAATAATGTATTGGACTTAGTAAGTTATGGCCAGATCTCTCTATGGCCCCTCGATGTATCCGTAGGTCTCATGAGACAAATTAGTGTCTTGCTACAAGGACTTGAAAAAAAATATTTGTAATTATAAATTCCCTCATTATGAAATTAGTTATTACATGTAATTATTCAAATAGTATAATATCCATGTGAATGTTTATATGGTAATGTTTTATTTATTTATTTCATATTATGTTCAAGTTTATGTTTAAAAAGGCTATTGTTTTTATTACACATCTTTCATTAAAATTTTATAGCTTCTGCTAAATTATTTACCGTTACTAAGCATCTCAGCTCACCCCTTTATTATGATTTGTTTTCCCAGGATTCCAAGAAGTATATTATGATTTATATATAGGGTTAATAAAGGGGAAAAATGGCATTATCAATATATTATTTATGTTTTGTTTTATGTTTTAATGTGTAATGTAACGTTGATTTATGTAATCTATTTTCCATGACTGTTAAACTGATCGGTCCTTCAGGACCTTATTCCTTGTAATCATGCCAATGTATTAAAATAATGCATCGGATCTGGGCTTCAGGTGTCGAGGCATTAAATATTATATATTTTAATATATATTAATCCATGAAAATATTATGTAATTCACCAATCATTATAACTCACCACACTATGTTTTTATAACTCAAGGTATGATTTTTTTCTATAGTTTAAATTTCTCCTAAAATTTATCATTTCCACTTACTCTTCCTCTATAATTAGTTATAGAATATGTAAAATAAAATATAGAGAATAATTAAATAATTTAATTTTGGTAACTTTGATGAAAATTCATTCAAAAAACCCATATCATTAAAATACAAAAAAAACATATTATATTCCATTACATTAAATACATCTAAAATAAATTTCTTCCGTGAAAAGGCCACCCATATCATATATTTATAAAATCTTGACAAGTACCCTTTAAAATTAATATTTAACTCTTGATTAATATTACCATGATCTTGGTTAAAATAAATCAAAATATTGACCTATATTCTACGAATTTCACTCTCAAGTTCATTCCATTAAATTTATAAGCATCCATGACACATATAGTAAAGGAATGAATTATCAATGAAAAAACCTCTATTGTTGATCTTTTCTCTCCATGATCATCTTAAAAAATTAATTATAATAAAAAAATATTGTTCAACCAAATTCATAACATTAGAATTATAATGATGATACCTTACAAGAGGAATTAAATAGAATAAAATGTGTATTCTCTCAAATTTGTATTTTAAGTACTAAACAATATCCCACCTTACCCTCACATTAAATCACCTGAAATGGTTTAAAATACTATATGAATTATTATTGCGTAAACTAAATCATCATTATCCTTTACAAGGTAAACCTTTCAATAGAACATTTTAACCAATATGAAACTCCAATGGTTCCCCCTTTTAATCGATATTTTTTTAATAATCCTTTGCACATATCATTTTCTCTCTAACCATATATAAACTATTTTTCATTTATTATACCTTGTTTAGCCTCATGATTACCATCTCAAAAAATCAATATAAATAAAAGGTGATATTCATGGGAAGTTTTACAATTATTGAAATGGTTCTATTCTAATAAATGGATAGTTACTATTATTATATTAATACTCAGGAAGTGAAAAATTGTTACCCTATGATCCAATAAAATTGATAAATCACATTCTCAACATATCCTCTAATGCTTGAATTTTTCACCCACATTATTATTTCTTTAGAATGTGATTCTAGGGAAGTACTAGGTGCCAATGGAATATGGTAACACCCTTCATATTCATGACATAAACCAAATATAATGTTATGAAAAAATTATTCTTATAACTATATAGTGATTCACCTATTCATATATATAAAAGTATCCCAATGATCTCCAGAAATAACAATTATTTAATTCAAATTAAATGAAATATTTTTAAAATATCTTCAAAAACATGTATAGAATCATATACATTGAATCAATGGATTGATATATTTTCAAATTTCATATAGACTTTATTCCACTTCTACTATGGGTCATTCAAGCGGTATAATGACCCTTCCAAAACTAGATACTCAACATTCTATTACTTTCTTAAAATTTGTAGTGTCAAAAACTATTTTATCAACCTATTTAATCCATCCCATCAAAACTATTTTTTAAAATTATGAAACATCTTTCAAATAAATATATATTACTAAATATGACATGTGAAACTCCTAAAAAACTCCCAGATAATTTCTCAAACACATAATATCCCATGATGAAAGAATTAAATTTACTCTTCATATATCCAACTGTAAAATATATATTCAATCATTATTATATCTCCCCAAAAATTTACCTAATACTATATATGTTGTGACTCATCCACCTTTTGAAACAAGGGTGAATAAACCATCATAAAATCATAATAATTTTCACCACTAACTTCATTCAAAACCAATGTAATCCCTAGATCTATTCCATCATTCTATATTCATCACATTCATCCCAAAGAAATATCTATATATTTATTTCTACTCAATTAATTCAATACCACATTAAATTATCCAAGTGTATATGAAATCTCAAAATCATAATCCTTGAATAACACTAGTCATTATAATATGAGGAGGTTTATATCACTCAATAAGAATGTTAAAAAAATGTTACGGTTTATCACAATAATTTACCCATGAATTTAATGTATCCACCATTTCAATGAAATATAAAAAATCCATAAACTCAAGATCATATATTAAATAATTAAATTCATGAGTTCGGACTAGCCTAGACCCAAAAAATATAAGAACCCATTTCCCTAGGACATGGTATGAAGCATTCTAATAGACCTCAACAAAATCCTTTTTACATAAAGTTAAGGATAGTGGAACTTTATTCAATCTCCTTAAAATACTATAATGATTATATAAATAGTTCCATAAAAATGAAGTATCTAATATTAATGATCAAGGATGAAAAGGGTTATAAAATATAAATAAATTTTATAGAAACAACATATAATATCTATACATGTTGAGAATATTGTGCACTATAGAAACATTATGTGACACATTCTAATAAATAACCACTTTAATTTTTTATGTATCAACAACTATACAACTATATAAAAAACATTCCTAATGAAATATACTTTATGAGTTAAAATATACATTATGTAATCTTCTATTACAATTGATGTTGATGAATATGATCAAAATGATCCATAAATTTACATTATGATAATCCTTAGTGGTTGAGTAAAACAATAAAACATTGATCATGAACACCATGAATTAATAAATTTAAATCTAGAACACCAAATATATCAATCCCAAAAACACTAAAAATTAATTAGTGACTCTAAAAGGAAGAATAAAAAACTAAAAATTCTCATAAAGACATCATAAATAGGCATCTAAATATCATTCCCCTATGATGTTATCTAACGACTCATCAACTAGAAATATATCCTCAAGAACCAAAAAATATTTATTTACTTAATCAAAAATGTGATCACCCTTTTCTAGGAGATATAGATTCTTCAGTGTTACTTGGTATAACTATTAATAATAAATACATAATAGAAAACTATTACCAACCTTGTTCTTAGACAATAAAAAGACCCATAATAGAGATACACTTAGGGGAATAGAACCCGGATGCAATATATCTTATATCTAAATACATTGAACTCAATTATCATTAATAAAATTTGATATGTAACCATAAAATTAAAAATATTTTTTGATGTCATTTTCTATAAAAAAATCAATCTCAAACTAATATAGAAAATTATAAATCTTTTTAAGAATGACATAAGTGAAATCTATTTCAACCCTAAAAATCCCATTGAATTCCACAATAAATTGATATTATATTGAAATGGTGAGTTAAAATATAATTTTATGAGGTTTAATATACTATGAAACAATTACATAATATCATTTTCCAACGAACACAATATGATCTCCTTAAACATTACTATGGATTAGCTTACTTTATCCAGTGTCACTATAAGATCATTTAAAATTCATCCAATACAATCCATGTATTGATTAAAATGGTTTTATGTTTATTATAACTAGATTATATTTCATATGGATACATTCTATCATATATTTTACCATATGGACCACCTCATCTATCCTTGAAAAATATACCATCATAGTAAACAATTTGAGAGGTTAATGAAGACTATATATGGTACAATTTATTCATCATGCCATATTAGGTTTAAAAAATGAATTAGATATACTAGAATCAAATAAAATAGAGATAAAATTTTAGAAGACACATATTAATATATTCCCCACCTTGGCCCCTCCAAAGTCCACTACTTCCACTTCAAAATGTTTCCTAGAACCAACTCCTTTTCAAATATACCTTTAGAGACTACATCCTACTCACCTATGATCATTGCACTATCCCTAGAAATGAGGAATGTTTTTTGGCTGATATATACCACATATATCATGTATTATAGGTCCTTAACTCACTGATGTTTCTACTATTAAAAGGTTTGAGGTGTATACCATAGTTAATGGGATAGTATATCCATATTCAAAAAGTGATCTATTTTACATTGATCTTATTAATATAAATCAGCAAAAAATAATCAATGTTATCTAGCCCTATTAGAATAATAGATCAAACTATTAACCACAGTTCAAGGGCACAAACCACATTCTTCATATAGTGGTCAAGAAGGGAGTATTTCTCAATAAAATAGTTTACCTATGATTAAAGGTAACAATATTATATCTTCATATGTTATCAAAAAAAATTCCCCCTCTTACATACAACAAATGTGTTCAATAAATTTCCATGATATAATATTCCAACCTCAGTATCTGGAAATAAGTATTTAAATTAAATGAACTAACAAGTTTTTATATCTAAGGTTGTATTCCTCTCTCACTGGGTAAATTTACCGAATAAACATAAAAAATAAAATTTTTGAAATTCTATAATATACCCATGAAATTTACCCAATAATCTCAAACATTAAAGCTCCCTTGGTGAATATAGAAAATTACCTTATACTGCTACAATATAAGTGTAAAAGTTTGATATATATCATGAATATGATATTAAAACAAGATAATAATTATTTATGAAACAATATGATCTATATTTAATATTTTCCATCACCATCATGAATTTAATACCCAAATATTTTACAAGAAATTCATTATTTTTTATAGCATATTCAACACCCAACACCGAGATTAAACAACCCATAAAATATATAACTGGTATAACCTAGCTGTTAAATTGGTGATAATAAATATTATTAAATAATTAAATATATATATATATCCTAATAAATATAAATTGTATATAATTACTTATTAAATAATCAATCGATATTTGGTGAAGTAATTTTATTCTTCAAAAATATGTTTATTCAAAAATGATTTTAATTGATTTTTCTCAGAAAATGATATAATTTAATTTTTAAAAATTTAGAAAATTTATTTTATAATATTAATTTAATTTTATAAATTGTAATATAAAAATTAACTAATGGTGATTTTCTGTGATTTTTTGGAAACTATTGATTTTTAGTTAATAGTAAAAAATACTAATTTTTGTAAAACTATCATATTCTTTCAATAAATTAATTGATTTAAAAGTTAAATTATGTTTTTAATATTATTTAAAGTAAAATTAGTTCTATTTAGTTATATTTAATCAAGTTAATTAAATTTTATTCATATTTATATTAAATTTTAATACATGTTTATTTTTAGGTTTAAAATGTGATTTTTCTAAAAAGATATTTTAACGTATATAATGATGTCCTTTTTAATTAACTAAAAATTAACCTAATTATGAATTAATAAAATAAATTTATTTATTTTCTATTTATAAATATTAATTTTAATTTATATAGTGAATATTTTTAGTCATATAGTTAAAATAAAACCATCTTTTTCTTAAAAAATACACTTTTTAAAAAATCGATTTTTTATAGTGTCTGTGGGTATAATTTTAAATAATATTTTAATAATTATTTGAATTAAATTTTATAAAATGGTTCTAATATTTTTAATAATAATTATTTACATTATCTAATAAGTTAGATGTAATTTTTTACCATAATGAATAATGAAAATATTAAAAATTAAATATTGTTGTTAAGGTGAAAGTGGGTTTACTAGGGGTTGAAATAAAATGATAAGGGATAAAATGGACTAAAAACATGATTAAAATATATTTTATTACCATATTTAAAAATTATCATGTATAATTACTGATTAACATCCATTTTTAGGTCTTTTGGAATGTGAAAAATGTGGGTACACCTTTTTATTTTAAAAAATTACAAGTATGTCACTCATCTCACTTATAAAAGGCCACCTCCAATCATATCCTATAAAAACATTAAAACCCATTTTTATAATCCAATACATACCAAAATATATTCAATAATTACCTCCCAATTACTAACATCCATTTTTTCGTTATAAATTCATCATATTAATGCTTTTGGTTCTTACCTAAGGAGGTTGTGCAAAGAAGAGGTATCATGCTTAACCGGGCATTTTTTATTTTATTTCTTCTTCCATATCCTAAAAATATTACTCAATTATTATGATAAAATAAAAAAAATCTACCATATACTTAGATTTTATAATGTAAATGTTATAACCTAAATCCATCTACACTTCCATAAAATGGGATACGAAATCAACATTTGTGTGTAGGAGGATTACCGTCATGTGAACCGATGTCATTAATTTTCCATAATCAACTCTCACAACATGTTATAATGATATATTTAAAATATATATATTATATTTATAAGATATTTAAACTTATGGAGTTATGATGACACATATACCTTATTACTTCCATTCTTTTGGGCATATGATAATGTCGCTCGTGTGTACATCAGACTAACGCCTCGCGAAGCGATGTGATTGGTTTCTCACAAACTCTTTACATGGAATACAATAAGTATAAATTTAATAAATATATAAGATATTAATTAAATAATTATTATATTCATGAAATATTCATCATTCTGAATAGATAATATACCATTTCTTTCTTACACTGAAAAATGATGATGTTGCTCATGCGTGCGTGTGGTCTAACGCCTTCATGAAGCGATGTGATTCTTTTTTCATCACCACAACACATGAATGATATATATATTTATAATAAATTGATATGGTATTTATTATATTATTATAATTTTTAAACATAAATAATTATTTACCATCTTTCCATAATGATTCAAGAAAAATGGAAATGTTACTCATGCTTATATATGACTTACTATCTATATGATTATAACATAGTTATTTTTCAAAAAAATATATCATGATTTGTATTAAAAGTTTAAATGAAATATAAATCTTATAAATATTTCATGATTATTATTATTTATATGATGAAATAATGACCTATTTGATCATGGTAAACACATTGAAGCTGTTTTGAAAGAATGAACCAAACATCCTCAAAACACTCAGCATTGTCTAAACTAATTAAGTATTTAAATATGAAATTAATATAAATAAATTAAATTATTTATTTATAATTTATTTAAATTTTAAAAGTTTATTAATATAGAAAATATTTTAAATAATTTTATTTTACAGGATGATCGAATAAGTATGAAGAATGTTGAACTGTAGGAAAGTGTTCCTCATCTCACTTTTTAATTTTTGTGAGACATAATCCAAATTGACCAAAAAAATTATTGTGTGGTGTATATAATTCCAATGAATATATTTTATAATTATTTTCATAAAAAATATTTTATTTACAAATCTATATGAGGTTATATATTTCATGAGGTTTTGATCAAGAAATTACCAAAGTCGGTAAGGGAATTCATCTCAATTTCCTTTCTTTGTTGTATGTTTTTTTTAACATAATTTCTATTATTTTCTCTATATAATTCCCTTTTATGTATAACATAATTAATACTTCATAAATCATGGTATTTTATGTTTCAATTTTAATTATTTTATACAAGGGAATTTAACATGAATGTTACCAAGGGGTAAATAATTTCATAACTCAAATTCTTTTAATTAGGATATATTACATATTAATTGTATTTTATAATATATGAATATGTGTTTAATGAATTTTTACTATCTTATGTTGTATTTACACTTGTTTTATTTGGATTTAAATTGATACACATTATCGATTCATTGATTAATTCCAAAATTCAAAGCTATGATTTATGTTAAGTTTATTCATCTTGAATTATATTTCATTAAGACATATGTTTATGATATAAATATCTATTCATTTTTTAGGTTTATATACTAAGATAATTAAATTTTATATCATACGTATCCTTATTTTCATGATAATGAAATTATAATTTGAATTTATTTCTTCATCGGGCTTATGATTAAAGAGTACCAAATTGGAAAAGAATTTATGTTACAATTACCTTTCTTTAGAGATTATTTATATTCAAGGTTACCTTGGAAGAAATAATATGATCTTATTTTCATTAACAATGTATATATCTTCAATAATAGTTATGAATGTGTTTTAAAAAAATTATTTCCATTTCCTACCTTATTGATTGATTAAATACCGTGAAAGTCATTTGTAAGTGATACAGATCTTGTATTTTATGTTAGATTGAGTATCTTTCTCATTCATATACAGGTTTTCTAAAATATTTTAAAAAATTTATATTATAAAAATAAATTATTTCCTAAATCCATTTTACATTATATTTTACCTTATTTTAATATCTTTTAAAATGAGATTTATTAATGTTTTTAAAAAAATTCACTTTTGAATCCCTTTTTCAAAATATTTTGAAAAGAATTTTTATCATTAAAATTTATGACATGAATGGATTTTTTCATGGTCATTGTAAAGACCTGTAAATTTCAAGGAAATTTTTTTCTTAATTTTCTTTGGAATTTTACAAGAACGCAGTTTCAGACGGCACCTGATTCCGAGGCCCGGTGTGCCCGGAATCATTTTCCGAAGTTTGGCTCGGGTACGTTCAGTGAACGGACGAGCGGGTTTTTCTAACTTTTGAACCGGTGCTTGGAATTGAACTCTGAGGGCACCGATGGGATCGCAGCTCCGGTAATTTCTTAGAAACGCCTCTTCCGGAGTTGCGTTTGCTCGGGTGTGGTTTTTAAATTTTTGGGGTTAAGTTAAGAAATAAAATAAAGTGGTGCGACAACTTTATTTTATTTCACTTAAAGCCGCTTAAAGCCACTTAAAGATGCTTAAGCTGAGTTAAAGCAGATAGGGTCAAATTCAAAATATCCTACCCTCTTGGTAGGATATTTATGAGTTGGGGCCCACACGAGCCCCACCATTTCTTTTCCGCTAAGTAATGCACCCGCGAAAACCCCTATTAAATGAAAGCCAACTGAAGCGTTTTCTAAACTCTTAAATGCTCCTATTAATTGGGCGGTTCATTCGTTGAAATTAATTCTATGAATTAATTTTGTTCGTTTCTTAACACGTTTTCAATTTGTTGCCATGTTAATAAAATAAGGCCAACACACCTTCTTCTTGAATGTTGTGTTAAACCTTTGGAGAATCTCTAAAGATCTTCCTCCTCCTTCGCGAAGAACACGAAGAACGCGAAGAACGCGAAGAATTCCGGCCTCCGACGAAGGGTGACGAAGAACTCCAGGCCCCCCGGAGATCGACGACGAGACGCCGACGATTCTCCCACCGCGACGCTTCTTCCGCGACAAATCTTCGATCGTCCGTTGAGGTAAGAGATTGCGGTCCTTTTAATTCCTTTGGTTTTTTATCCTCGATATGGATTTAATTGTTGTAATTAAATCCGTGTGTTTTTTTAACCCTCGGAGATCGTCGACACGAGGCCCTTCCGCGACGACGCGACGCCCTTCCGCGACGCGACGATCACCTCCTACCGCGATGGTCAATTCTGCAACGTACTCGCACTCGTCCGACGACAGCTATGAGGTAGGGGTCGTTTTGAAAATGTTTTACCCATGTTTGTTTTCCTCCAAGGTAAGAACGCGGACCAACCAATTAACAAGTTGCTCTGCGGATTATTATTGCGGGACGTGGTTCATCAATTGCTGGGATTTTATGGTGTTGATTCAAACCGCTAACGCGGTGGGTGCGGACCAACGAACAAGTCCGAACCCACCGCCCTTTGTTCTTGGTGTGCGGAACGGTGGACAATGAAAAAACGGGTTGTAGAGATGATTTTTTGATTCTGCAGTGAAGAACGGGACCCGGGAGGAGCCATGACGTAGACGGAAATGGAAGCGGACCACCGGAGCAACTCTGGTGGCCTGCGGACTCCACCGGCGGCGCCGGCAGCCGGAGGCGGCAGCGCCCCGGCGTGCCGCCGGATGGATCCACCGCGGCGGCGTCTGACTAGACCCACGACCGCGTGGGTCCGAAGAGACACGGGATGCGGCTTTGCTGCGTCCGCTGACCAAGCGTGGCCCCACGCGGGGCCGCGACTCCTCTTCCCGCGGGGACAGCACGCCTCGCGGCTTCTCTTGCTCGGCTGCTCGGCCGAGCCGAGCTGAGCCGAGCCGAGCCGACCCGCCGGCCGGGTCGCGCCCAGGCCGGGCTGGGCCGCCCTAGCTGGGCTGGGTCGCACCCAACCGGGTTGGACCCGGGGGGGTCGGGTCGGGTTGGTCCGGGCCCAGACCCCCCGTTTCCAGACCTTTTCGATATTTTGCTTATAACTTGAGCTACGGGCCTCCGAATGATGTGCCTTCAGCGGCGATGTGATACTTGGATCGAGACGTTCGTTTCGGTATATCACACTCAAGGTTTTGGAATACTTTGGTTTCGGCCGGGTTGGTTCGTACACGAAACCAATCGGGCCCTCGGAGCGGAAACACTCATATCTTGAGCTTCGGACGTCTGATTGACGTTCCGTCGACTTTGTTGTATTCCTCTAAGTGAGACGGATCTTTTGGCATACTCCGCCCGAGGTTTGGACGAAGGTGGAGTATGGTCAGGTTGGTTTTGCCTTAAAAACCAACCGGGCCCCTGGGACGAAAAAGCCAATAACTCCCAGACCGGGCGTCCGATTGACGCACCGTCTGCGATGTTGAGACCCTGTTGACGATACGGAACTTTTGGATACATCAACTCTGGACTATGTGTCAGTTGATGTATCAGACTCTCGGCTCGTGGAGCGGACCCTCCCGAACGAGCTTCCTGTGTGCGGGAACCCTAGAGATGGCTGCGACTGCTACTGTGACGACGACGACTATGCAGAGATCCTCAGTGGATTCGACGGCGACGACTACAGCACTCAGAGATCCTTTGTGGCTCAGTGCTACCGATCCTGTGTGGGTCCGATCCTATGTGGGTCAGCGCTCAGCGGTCCTGTGTAGGCCAACGCCTACAGATCCTGTGTGGGTCCGATCCTGTGTGGGTCTTTGCGGGGGTTAGTTACCTATCGATCCTGTGTGGGTCCGATCCTATGTGGGTCATTGTGGGGGTTAGTACCTATCCATCCTTTGTGGGTCAGATCCTTTGTGGGTCATTGCAGGGTTTAGTTACCTATCGATCCTGTGTGGGTCAGATCCTTTGTGGGTCATTGCGGGGGTTAGTACCTATCGATCCTTTGTGGGTCCGATGACTTAGATGGATCAGTGATCATCTCCATCGTCATTCGAAGAAGTATACCTGTGTGAGTTGAATCATGTTTTACCTTCCTTTGTGGATTGTGTTGGGCTATCCTGTGTGGATTTACGTTTTGCTTTCCTGTGTGGACTGGGTTGCACTTGAGCTCGGATGTTGGAGTCGGGTGAGAATTGATGACTTAGGTATATGTATGGGCATATACCTAAGTCGTGTCGGATGTTACTTCGTGATTGTATCTTTCCTTTGTGGTTTATCCTTTGTGGATTCTGGGAGACCTTCGGGGGTCTTGGGGTCCCTACTGAGTAGCTTATACTCACCCCTGCATGGGCTATGCCCGCACTACGTTGTGTTGGTTGCAGACGACGGACAGCGTTGATCGTGGTCGAGGTTGTTGGAGCAGGATGGTACCTTGAGGTGGACCATTGGGCGGGGTGTACTCGGATCAGACGGCTGGACCGAGGAGCTGTGGAGGCTATCTGTACCCACCCTTTAGGTGGGGCTTCTAGAGGATGGCTCGACGCTGCGGCTTTTTCTTTCAGTTGCTGTTTTTCCCCTTTCAGTTGTACTTTACAGTTGGGCTTGTATTTTCGGCCCCCTTTACTTTTCCGCACTTACTATTGTACCAGTTTTAACTTAGTGTTTACTTCTTCCTCTTGCTTACTCTGTGATGCTTGTTTACTTTACAAAGGCAATGCCTTCCCTTTTTACCTGGATTTACGCCTTGGTGGTAGTTTCCAGCCCCTGTCCTATGGAAGGCGGGCTTGGGGTAGTCACGACACGGACCCCGGGGACGGGTCTTGACAAATTGGTATCAGAGGAGTTCGGTTCTACCGCAGAACTTGGGACTCTTATCTTTTTCTGTGTGAAGCAATAGTGTTTAGCGTATTGTGTGTGGTTATCAGTTCAGGGAGTCCAGTGTTGGTGCGGCGGCCGACGTATCTATACACCAGGACCCTGACTTCTGATTTCCGACTTAATGCACGAAAACATTGATTGCATGTGTGTTTCAAGTTTTTGTTGTGATTACTTTATGTCAGCTCACCAGGTATACTATTTTGACTGTGGCGCACCTGTTTCTTTTTAGGATGGCCCCACGATGGCATCAGGATAGGGTTCCGAGAGTTGAGCGTGACGACAGCCTGTCGAGCGACGAGGCTTCGGTACAGGGCCCTTTGACAGCTGAGGCACTGGCGGTACCTCTACCCGCCGAGCCACCGATGCATCCAGCCCCAGCCGTTGACGATGCACGTCACCTTAGTGCACTGCATGAGTTCCAGTGCCAGCGACTGCCCAGGTTCTGTAGGGAGACGGACCCCCAGGCAGCTGAGGACTGGCTGGAGGCAGTTGTACGAGTTTTCAGGCTAGTGAGGACACCAGCAGACCTCATGGTGATCCTCGCAGCGAGCCTACTGCACGTAGCAGCGGGCCGATGGTGGATCTTGATGCTCCAGGTGCACGATGAGTCATCTAATCTCTATATGGACTTTGAGAGCCTCTTCCGCTCGGAGTTCGTCCCATCCACCCTCTGTGCGGTGCGCATCCAGGAACTTCTTCAGCTACGGTAGGGCAGCTTGACGGTCGCCCAGTACTCGGCGAGATTTACCGATCTCTCGCGCTACTCGACAGACATGGTACGGGACCCGTTCTTCCGAGCTCGGACCTTTGAGCAGAGATTGAGACATGAGATCAGGGCATCGCTGATCTCCCTCAGCATTCCGACTCAGACAGGAGTACTGGAGCGAGCCCTTTTGATCGAGAGCTTCTTTTCTAAGCCTTTATCAGCAGCGAGACCTACCGCGGGGCGGAACGTAGCATAGTCTTCTACAGAAGGCAGTCGATGGATGACTCAGGGGTCCAGGCATACCAGACCCTCATGTAGACGGCCTCAGGACACTGGCTCAGCAGTGCGGGGCACACAGCGTGGAGCCAGTCTTTCGAGAGGCAGGCAGTGCTACACATGTGGTGGATAGGTTCACATGGCTCGTGATTGCCCTACCCACCGTGCCGAGGAGCAACAGACAGTTGAGGGGCCACCCAGGTAGAGACAGGGGGTCGACCGTGGCGGTCCGCAGGGAGGAGGCGGATGAGGCAGAGGAGCTGGCCGAGTAGCAGGTGGTGGGAGACGCTTTGAGGCTCTACCACCACCACCACCAGGAGGTCCACCCCGACCACAGGGAGCCGGCAGGTAGAGACAGGCAATACTCCAGGCAGCGGAGGGCTACGACCACGGTGCGCCCGAGATGATTCGAGGTACGATCTGTATCTATTCCACCCTTGCTGCAGTTCTTATAGACACAGGAGTGAGTCACTCTTTCATGGTCGCTGCCCTTGTTCGGAGCTCGGAGATTCCGACAGAGCCGTTGGCTCGATCCTTACGGCTAGAGACTCCTACGGGAGCATACTCGATGATTACGCACTAGTGCCAGCAGTGTGAGCTTACTCTAGAAGGCAAGAGATTCGGATGGGATCTTCTTGTAGCGGTGTCGAGGCCTTACGACATCATCTTGGGCATGGATTGGTTATCTACAGTCCATGAACAGATTGATTGTATTAGGCGCAAGGTGCGATGTGTATGCACCGACGGGAGCAGGTTCACCTTCACCGGCGAGAAGGGAGCCTTCACAGCACAGGATGGACTTCCGAAGAGGAGAGGATAGCCCATCACTCATCAGTTGTCTAGCCTCATCCTAGGAGCAGTTGACGTGCGGAGTCCTAGTTTTCCTGCAGTGGTGGATCAGTATGCGGACGTATTTCCCGACAACGTTCCAGGGCTACCTCCTCGTAGAGAGGTAGACTTTTATATTGACATGTACCCGGGACCGCCCCGATATCAACTCCAGCATATCGGATGGCCCCCGCTGAGCTTCGAGAGCTACGGGTACAGTTGGAGGACTTGAAGGGCAAGGGTTTCATCTGACCCAGTGTTTCACCCTGGGCTTCCCCGATATTGTTCGCCAAGAAGGCGGACGGGAGCTTGCGACTGTGTGTCGACTATCGTCGTCTGAACCAGGTGACAGTGAGGAACAAGTATCCGCTACCGAGGATTGATAACCTCTTCGATCATCTCAAGGGAGCACGGTGGTTCTCGAAGATAGACCTCAGGTCAAGCTATCATCAGGTCAGAGTTCGGGACGAGGACGTGTAGAAGACGGCCTTCAGATGTCGGTATGGCCACTATGAGTTCTTGGTTATTCCATTCGGCATAACCAATGCTCCAACAGTGTTCATGGGCCTCATGAATAGGATCTTTCATCCATACCTCGATCGATTTGTCGTAGTCTTCATCAATGACATTTTGATATACTCGACGACTGAGGAGGAGCACGCCTACCACTTACAGGTTGTGCTAGACACACTCCGAGAGCACCAGCTTTATGGAAAGATCTCGAAGTGTCAGTTCTGAATACGTGAGGTCCACTTCTTGGGGAACGTCATCTCGAAGGCGGGAGTTGTAGTGGATCCTGCGAAGATCGAGGCAGTGCTAGCTTGGGAGCCACCCAAGAGCGTGACGGAGGTGCGGAGTTTCTTGGGACTAGATGGATACTATCGAATATTTCTGCCAGACTTCTCTAGAGTTGCGGCACCACTCTCAGCTTTGAAGAAGAAGGGGAAACCCTTTGTGTGGTCAGACAGATGTCAGCAGAGCTTCCAGGAGTTGAGACAGAGATTGACCAGTGCACCTATCTTGAGGTTGCCTGAGGAGGGAGTAGGGTACGTAGTCTATTGAGATTCATCAGGGACCGAACTCGGATGTGTCCTGATATAGGATCGGGTAGTGGTCACCTATGGATCACGTTAGTTGAGGCCGCATGAGCAGAACTATGCTACCCATGACCTGGAGTTAGCAGCAGTGGTCTTTGCTCTGAAGACAAGGCGACACTATCTGATGGGCGAGTGCTTTACAGTCTTTTCTGACCATCAGAGTCTCAGGTACATCTTCTTGCAGAAGGACCTGAACCTGAGACAGCGGTGATGGCTCGAGTTCCTCTAGGACTATAACTTTGAGATAGTCTATACTCCTGAGAAGGGGAACCTAGTAGCTGATGCTCTCAGTAGGAGGATGGGCATTCAGCTACTTGAGGAGGCGACAGAGCAGCTAGCCTCTTTACAGATATCCTTCGTGGATAGAGATGGAGCAGCCTTCCTTCAGTCTCTCACAGTCACCCCTCCACTACTACAGTGGGTCATAGAGGCACAGCGTGGGGATGCTGACTGTGAGACGCGGCGTTCACAGATATCATTAGGACACGCACCTGATGGCATCTCCTTTGGAGAAGAGCACGACATCCTTTTCATAGGACATACCTTAGTACCAGTTTCTTTACGAGAGGAGGTGCTGAGTGAGTTTCACACTTCTTCTTTGGCGGTACATCCTGGAGTGGCGAAGATGTACCAAGATCTCAGACGACAGCACTGGTGGCCGGGCTTGAAGAAGGCTGTGGCAGAGTTTGTTTCTCGATGCCTCACCTTCCAGCAGGTGAAGGAAGAGCACCAGGTACCAGTAGGCTTGGTACAGCCCTTGGAGGTCCCATAGTGGAAGTGGGACGGGATATATATGGACTTCGTGACTAGACTTCCACGCACTTCCATAGGGCACGACTCCATTTGGGTGATTTTCGACCTACTCACCAAGTCGGCTCACTTCTTACCCATCAGAGAGCAAGGCTCAGTGCAGAGCTTGGGGCGTCTCTACGTTCAGGAGATTGTACGGCTTCATGGTGTGCCATTATCTATCGTCTCCGATCGAGATGCTCGCTTTACTTCCCGGCTTTGGAAGGGGTTGTAGGAGGCGTTCGGGACGCAGCTACGTCTGAGCACCGCCTTTCACCCTCAGACGGATGGTCAGACAGAGAGGACCATTTAGACTCTCGAGGACATGCTCCGGACATGTGTCCTAGACTTTGGCCGTAGCTGGGAGGACCACCTACACTTGGTGGAGTTTGTGTACAACAACAGCTACCACTCCACCATCGGGATGGCACCATACGAGGAATTGTACGACAGACCTTGCAGATCTCCGTTGTGTTGGACATACCTTGGGGAGTCAGCACTTGTGGGACCAGAGATGGTCCAGGCCACGACAGAGAAGGTCCAGGTCATCTAGGAGCGGATGAGGATAGCTCAGAGCCAACAGAAGTCTTATGCTGACAGGAGGCGGAGGCCACTAGAGTTTGAGGATGGCGACCACGTCTTCTTGCGTGTCTCACCTCGACGTGGATTACGGAGATTTGGCCAAGGCGGCAAGCTGTCTCCACACTTCATCGGACCATTCTAGGTCCTCGGTAGGATTGGAGAGGTGGCTTATCACCTGGCTCTACCACCTCAGTTGCACCGGGTGCACGACGTCTTCCACGTATCTCAGTTGAGGAGATACGTGCACGACCCAACGCACATCATTGACCATGGGGAGCTAGACGTTGATGATGGGGTGACTTTTGCGGAGGTCCTGGTGGAGATTGAGGATCGATAGGAGCGGGTCATACGTGGACGGTCGATTCCTCTAGTACTCATCAGATGACAGCACGAGAACCTCCAGGAGATCACTTGGGAGCGGGAAGCTCAGATGCGTGCTCAGTACCCACTTTTGTTTACCTAGCTTTTGATGTATCTTTACAAGGATGTAAATCCCTGAGGTGGGAGTGATGTAAAGACCCGTAAATTTAAAGGAAATGTTTTTCTTAATTTTATTTGTAATTTTACAAGAACGCAGTTTCAGACGGCACCTGATTCCGAGGCCCGGTGTGCCCGGAATCATTTTCTGAAGTTTGGCTCGGGTACGTTCAGTGAACGGACGAGCGGGTTTTTCTAACTTTTGAACTAGTGCTTGGAATTGAATTCCGAGGGCATCGATGGGATCGCAGCGGATGTAATTACTTATAAATTCCTCTTCCAGAGTTGCGTTTTCTCGGGTGTGGTTTTTAAATTTTTGGGGTTAAGTTAAGAAATAAAATAAAGTGGTGCGACAACTTTATTTTATTTCACTTAAAGCCGCTTAAAGCCACTTAAACTTGCTTAAGATGAGTTAAAGAGGATAGGGTGAAATTCAAAATATCCTACCCTCTTGGTAGGATATTTGTGACGTGGGTCCCGCACGATCCCCGCCGTTTCTTTTCCGCTAAGTAACGCACCCGCAAAAACCCCTATTAAATAAAAGTCAACTGACACATTTTCTAAACTCTTAAACGCTTCTATTAATTGAGCGGTTTATTCGTTGAATTTAATTCTATGAATTAATTTTGTTCGTTTCTTAACACGTTTTCAATTTGTTGGCATGTTAATAAAATAAGGCCAACACACCTTCTTCTTGAATGTTGTGTTAAACCTTTGGAGAATCTCTAAAGATCTTCCTCCTCCTTCGCGAAGAACGCGAAGAACGCGAAGAATGCGAAGAACGCGAAGAACGCCGGCCTCCGACGAAGGGCGACGAAGAACGCCAGGCCCCCCAGAGATCGACGATGAGATGCCGATGATTCTCCCTCCGTGACGCTTCTTCCGCGACAAATCTTCGATCGTCCGTTGAGGTAAGATATTGCGGTCCTTTTAATTACTTTGGGTTTTTATCCTCAACATGGATTTAATTGTTATAATTAAATCCGTGTGTTTCTTTAACCCTCGAATATCGTCGACGCGACGTCCTTCCGCGACGACGCGACTCCCTTCCGCGACGCGACGATCACCTCCTACCGTGACGGTCAATTCCACGACGTACTCGCACTCGTCCGACGACATCTATGAGTTAGGGGTCATTTTGAAAATGTTTTACCCATGTTTGTTTTCCTCCAAGGAAAGAACGCGGACCAACCAATTAACAAGTTGGTCCGAGGATTATTATTGCGGGACATGGTTCATCAATTTCTGGGATTTTATAGTGTTGATTCAAACCGCTAACGCGGTGGGTGCGGACCAACGAACAAGTCTGAACCCACCGCCCTTTGTTCTTGGTGTGCGGAACGGAGGACGATGACAAAACGGGTCGCAGAGACGATTTGTTGATTCTGCAGAAAAGAACGGGACCTGGGAGGAGCTACAGTGCAGACGGAAATGGAATCGTACCACCGGAGCAACTCCGGTGGCCCATGGACTCCACCGGCAGTGTGGGTCGCCGGCGCGGCGGCGCCCCGGCGCGCCGCCAGATGGAGCCGCCGCGGCGGTGGCGGCCGACCAGACCCGTGACCGCGCGGGTCCGGCGAGACACGGGATGCTACTTTGCCGCGTCCTCTGACCAAGCGCGGGGCCACGGCTCCTCTTCCCATGGGGACAGCACGCCCCGCGGCTTCCCTTGCTCGGCCGCTCGGCCGAGCCGAGCCGAGCTGACCCGTCGGCCGGGTCGCACCCAGGCCGGGTCGGGCCGCCCTGGCTGGGCCGGGTCGCGCCCAGGCCGGGTCTTGCCCAACCGGGTCGGACTGGGACCCGGGTCGGGTCGACCCGGGGGGGCGGTCCGGGTCGGTCCGGGCCCAGACCCCCCGTTTCCGGACCTTTTTTGTCTTTTGCTCATAACTTGAGCTACAGGCCTCTGAACGATGCGCCGTCAGCGGCGATGCGATCCTTGGATCAAGACGGTCGTTTCATTGTATCACACTCAAGGTTTCGAAATAATTTGGGTTCGGTCGGGTTGGTTCGTACACGAAACCAACCAGGCCCTCGGAGCGGAAACGCTCATATATTGAGTTTCGGACGTTCGATTGATGTGCCATCGACTTTGTTGTATTTCTCTAAGTGAGAGGATCTTTTGGCATACTCCGCCCGAGGTTTGGATGCAGGTGGAGTACGGTCGGGATGGTTTTGCCTTAAAAACCAACCGGGCCCCTGGGACGAAAAAGCCAATAACTCTCAGACCGGGCGTCTGATTGACGCGCCGTCTGCGACGTTGAGTTCCTGTTGACGATATGGAACTTTTGGATACATCAAATCTAGACTTTGTGTCAGTTGATGTATCAGCTTCTCGGCTCGTGGAGCAGACCCTCCCGAACGAGCTCGTTGTGTGCGGGACCCCTAGAGCTGGTTGCGGCTGCTACTGTGACGACGACGACTGTGTAGAGATCCTCAGTGGATTCGACGGCGACGACTACAGCACTCAGCGATCCTTTGTGGGTCAGTGCTACCGATTCTGTGTGGGTCCGATCCTGTGTGGGTCAGCGCTCAGCGGTCCTGTGTGGGCTAGCGCCTACAGATCCTGTGTGGGTTCGATCATGTGTGGGTCTTTGCGGGGGTTAGTTACCTATCGATCATGTGTGGGTCCGATCCTGTGTGGGTCATTGCAGGGGTTAGTACCTATCGATCCTTTGTGGGTCAGATCCTTTGTGGGTCATTGCGGGGGTTAGTTACCTATCGATCCTGTGTTGGTCAGATCCTTTGTGGGTCATTGCGGGGGTTAGTACCTATCGATCCTTTGTGGGTCTGGCGACTTAGATGGATCAGTGATCATCTCTATCGTCATTCGAACAAGGATACCTGTGTGAGATGAATCCTGTTTTACCTTCCTTTGTGGATTGTGTTGTGATATCATGTGTGGATTTACGTTTTTCTTTCCTGTGTGGACTGGGTTGTACTTGAGCTCGGATGTTGGAGCCGAGTGAGAATTTATGACTTAGGTATATGTATGGGCATATACCTAAGTCGTGTCGGATGTTACTTCGTGATTGTATCTTTCCTTTGTGGTTTATCCTTTGTGGATTCTAGGAGACCTTTGGGGGTCTCGGGGTCCCTACTGAGTATCTTATACTCACCCTTGCACGGACTATGCCCGCACTACGTTGTGTTGGTTGCAGATGACAGACAGCGCTGATCATGGTCGAGGTTGGCGGAGCAGGACGGTACCTGGAGGTGGACCACTGGGCGGGGTGTACTCGGAGCAGACGGCTGGACCGAGGAGCTGTGGAGGATATCTGTACCCACCCTTCAGGTGGGGATTCCAGAGGATGGCTCGACGCTGCGGATTTTTCTTTCAGTTGTTGTTTTTCCCCTTTCAGTTGTACTTTACAGTTGGTCTTGTATTTCCGGCCCCCTTTACTTTTCCGCACTTACTGTTGAACCAGTTTTAACTTAGTGTTTACTTCTTCTGCTTGCTTACTCTGTGGTGCTTGTTTACTTTACAAAGGCAATGCCTTCCTTTTTACTGGGATTTACGCCTTAGTGCTAGTCGCCAGCCCCTGGCCTATGGAAGGCGGGCTTGGGGTAGTCATGGCATGGGCCCCGAGGACGGGTCGTGACAGTCATGTACATTATTTTCCTTGAAGTTTAATTTATATGTTTCTATGGTTGTATTAGAACAAAATTTTTTTAAACAATTTTTTGAATCTTCAATTCTTAAACGTTACTTTAAAAATGACAGGATTGTTTTTCTTAAATTTTTTTTGAATTATCATTTATGTTTTTTCCATTAATAAACTTGAAAAACACTTGTTATTACTTATTCTCTAATAAGTATATTTTTTAATGATACCATACTCATAATTTCTAGGGATTTATTAAAATCATTTCAAATATATTTACATAGAACCCATTTATTTTCCATAGGTTAATCATGTTTCAAATTAAATGTTATGGAACCCATTTAATTTCGATGGGTTACTCATTTTATGAAAATAATAAAGGATTTTTTTAAAGATTTTATGTTGAAAGGAATTATATATATACTTTATTCCTTATAAGGTTACTATAAATTGATTATAATGATGTGTGGTTCCGTTCTAAACTAATATAGGTGGTTCCATTATAAACAAAAGATGGGTGGTTTCGTTATCAACGAATAATGGTTGGTTATGTTATTAACCAAGTATGGGTGGTTCCATTATATTATAATTATGGATGGTTATGTTATTAACCAATGAAGATTATTTATATAGAAAAAACATGGGTTGGTCCATGATATACATCCTATTCATTGGGTACTCCGTAGATAGATGTCAACCATATTGGTTATTCCATTTGTAAAAAGTGAAATGAAGATAATATACCAGGATAAAAATATGTTTTCATTATTATTATTATGGTTATTAATATTTAATTTGATGAATATTGATATAACATTTCTCATAATTATTTATTATGATGACTCTTTCCTTTTTTAAAGACTTATTCCACATTTTCCTATTCATTGATGCGGGCATTAATGGGAATAATTAAGGTTTTATGTAATGAAATTTTGAGGTTGGTAATGACATTTTTTGAGAAATTTTTATTGGAATAGGGTATTTTTAACCCTTAGGATCAACATGAACAATTATTTTAGGAGGAAATCTCGTTTAATATGTTTAATGGTATTGATAAACTTAAGGTTATATATTATATTTGATGATAATGTTTATTTTTAAGGATGTTAATAATATTTATGGGAATTTTATTAGGATATAACATTAGGATAAAGGACAACCATATGGATGTTTGTCAGCCTATCACATCTAGTAAGGTTGAGGGGCTTAAAACCCCAAATAAAGGGTGACAAGGGTGAAACACCTACCACGTGACTATGTGTTTTCCTAAAGAAAATCTCTATATTATTTTCTTGAAATTTGAAAGGTATGAGATATAATTTGAGGTTAAAACACTTTAATTTTGAGGTTATAGAGGTTATTTGGGATATATATTTATTTAGTTATTTAATTACTTAGGTTGAACTTTGGGTATTTGTGATAAATTTTAGAGATTAATGTATTATTTCTTCATATGATGGTTTATTTATTTTTGGGATTACCTTAACTTTTTCAATCCTTTTTTTTGGTTAATGTATAATGATAAAAATAATAAATTTTTAACACTATTATGGTGATTTTATCCTTTATAAGATTATTTTAGTGCTTTAAGAATGAAAAAAATCATCTTAAATACTAATCGTTTGGAGGAAATGAAGTTATTTTGGTGGGAATTGATAAAAGGATGAAAATATACTCATTGATAATTATATTTCATTATTTTCTTAGTCTATATGGTAATGTAATTCCTAAAATCTAGGGAAAAGGATTTTAAAACAAAAAATTTGTCATATTACCATCATTTAAAATGAAATCAACGGGTTTTTTTCACACCACTTTGGTTTATGGTTTTGTGGTTGCTAATTTTCTCATGATAATTCAATTTCATGTGATCAATAATCCTATCACTCTCCAAAATTATTTGGACATTAACGTTTTTTACATTTCCATATTATTAGTTCCCAACTATGTTCTCCTATTTGGAAACCTAGTATGTGTTATTCGAGATGAGCCTTATACTACCTTTTCTCTCTTATCAAGAGGATGTTTTACTAACCCTTTCTATGATGTGAGTTTACAACATAGGTATTCCTTTTTAAAATGTAAAAATATTTAATATTTATTTAAATTTTAAATGTAAATAATGAAATTTATTAATGGGGGTGGTAGGAATCAATACCCTGATATTTTAAAATAAGGGCATTATATTCGATATCTTATTCAACCCACAACACCGAGCTTAAATGACCGACAAAATATATAAAAATTATAACATATCCATTAAATTTGTGAGTAAAAATACTATTAACCAATTTATAATATATATATATATATATATAATTTCATTCTCAATATAAATTATTATTAAATTCTTAGCTAATAATCAAAAAAATTAGTAAAGTAATTTTATTCTTCAAAATAATTTTTATATTTTTTTTGAGAAAATATTATATTGAAATTTTTAAAATTTTTGAAATTTTGATTTATAAAACTAAATTCATTTTCAAATATGAAAATAAAAATTAGATTCGAGTGAAATCATTGGTTTTTTCTAAAAATATTGATTTTTAGTGAATAGTGAACAATAAATTTTATTGTAAAACTATAATTTTTTTAGATATATTAATTAATTTTAATGGTAAATTATTTTTAAAAAATATATATCTGGTAAAATATGTATTATTTATTTATATTTAATCTATTTAATTAAACTTTAATTATCATTATATTGGATTTTAGTATAAGTTTATTCCTCAGTTTAAAAACATGATTTTTCTGAAAACTATTTTAAAGTGCATAATGTTTCTCCTTAATAAATAATTAAAATGAAACCTAATTGGGATTAATACAATTAAATTTATATATTATATATCAATAAACATTAATTTTTATTTATAAAATGATTATTATTAGTTAGAGAGGTAATATAAAATTATCTTTTTCTTGAAAAATAAACTTCTTGAAAACCCATTTTTTTATCACGCTTCCAGTTTAATTTTAAAATACAAATTTAAAATTTTTTTAATTGAAATTGTTATAATGGATTCCATATTTTTAATCATAAAAGTTTATATTATCTAATAATTTAAACTTAATTTTTTACCACAATGAATAATGAAAACATTAAAAATTAATTACTCTGGTTAAGGTGAAAATGGATTTACCAAGGGTTAAGCTAAAAATATAATTGATAAAATTTCCTAAAACTTGTATAAAATATATTATATGTCAATATTTTGACCTTGTCAGGTCAAATTATCGAAAATAGTCCATTTTGGATCCTTTTGGCCTGTGAAAAAAGTGGGTACACCTTTTTTTCTTTCAAAAATTAAACATGTGCCACTAACCACACTTTTAGAAGGCCACCCACTCTCCTATACTATTAACTTCTTAAAATAAATTAAGATAAAAAAATACCAAAATATCTTACCTAATTACCTTACCATGACCAATAGCCTTTATTTTAAACATAAAGACACCCTATGAAGTATTTTGGTTCTTAATTAAGGGGGTTGTCTGAAGAAGAGGTATCATGGTTATCCAAGAATTTTTTATTTTATTTATTCTTACACCTATTTAATATATTCAGGAATTATTTTTAAATAATGAAATTATAATTTTTAATATACTTATATGTTATTATGTTAATTTCATAACAAAAATCCATCTTATCTTCCATCAAATGGGATATGATATCATCATTCATGTGTACGGAGGACTACCTCCTTGCGAACCGTTGTCATTCGTTTTCCATTACCACTTCTCATATATTTTTATAATTATTTATTTAAATTATATATGTGATATTTTTAAAATATTTTTAATTATATATTTATTATATCACATATACATTCTTACTTTCCATTCCATAAGAGATAAGATAACATCGCTCGTTTGTACGATTGACTACCACCTCACAAAATGACCTAATTTATTTTTTATTAATGCTTTATAAGGATGGTAATAAGGATAATTTTAATAAATAAATGTTATATAAATGAAATATTTATTATATTCATGAAATATTTATCATTCCAAATAGATAATATAAACTTTTCTTTTTTACATTGAAAAATGATAACATCGTTCTTGTGTATGTGTGGACTACCGCCTCCATAAAGCGATGAAATTATTTTTTCATCACCACAACATAAGGATAATATATATATATATATAATTTAATAATATTATATTTATGATATTATCATTATTCTAGAAAGATAAAATATTATATACCACATTTTCATAATGACCGTTGATAAATGGAAACGTTACTCATGCATACCTACATCCTACTACCTCCATGTTCACAACATATTTCATTTTTCAAAAACATCAATCATGATTTGTAGTAAAAGAATAAATGGTTAATAAAAATGATAAATATTTCATGTTTATTATTCTAGAGATATTGAATTAATGACCTCATTGACCACAGTCATCACACTATTACCTTTTTGAAACAATGAACCAAATGTCCTCAAAACACCCAATGTGGACTTAACTAATTAATTATTTAAATATTTCATAAAAATAAATAAAATAAATGATTTAAGAATAAGTTATTAAATTTAACAGACCAACTCAGGTTAACAAACCTATACACCTCAGTCGACTGTCACATGGTGAGGTGAAATAAGAAAACAGAATAAGTCCAGAATAAAACAAAACAAGACATCCAACCAAAGAAAAATTTGGAAGAAAAAGATAAAACCATATCAATACAATCCAAGAAAACATGGATAAATAACAATGTATGAACAAAGAAATACCAACAAGTCTCCATGTGACCAACAGTCACCTCTAAACAAACCCATACTGATGGCAGTGACAACAAGAGAATCCAACATACTACAAGATTCCCTTTCCTCTATATTAATCATGTAATAAAACATATACAATAACCCAATGGGAAACATTAGGTTGTGATAAAAAAAGGCCCATAGGATACCTCCATAGAGTCTATACAAGGTATAATATCAAAAATGAAACATGTAAGAACCCATATTTTCTTTGATGTATAGAAACTTTAAATTTATGCATAATTACTTTTTTACCCTTAAATGAATGTTTAATAAGGATATAGAAGAAATGAGGTTGTTTGGATCTTTGTTGGATGTTGTATCCCCATATTTTGGAGAAAACAGTTGGGCCTCATGGTTAGTAGAAACCATGCATCTCATTCGTCAAGGTTAGAGAAAATTTTTTGGGTAATTTCAGGGCATATCATAGGATCACATTGTTTTACCTAACCATGATACCCAAGCCACATGGACATAAATTTTGTCATAGACCTGTGACATAGGGGTTTTCCATGGGCTGGAAATGGTTAGCCAAACCGTGCAGCTAGCCCATGCAAGGTTTCTCTTGAGGCAATGCATGGCACGTGATTGGTGCATGGTTTGTCCAACCCTGTGGCCAAGCCATGTGAATCTTTAAAATTTGGTGATATTAAATTTTTACCTTAACTATTTATAACATTACCCTCCATAATTTTTTTCTTATTTCTAGTATACAATAGCCCCTTTCCTTAGGCTGAAAGATCCACTAATGGAATCCACCTAAGTTTCTTAATAGTTTCTCCATCCGACATCAGAATCAAGATCTATTCATCTGATTGGATTCCTACTAATAAGATATATACTCCTTAAGCTTCTTTCACCATTTGTATTTATATAGTAAATGGTACTTTAGTTCAATATCATATGCCCTATTTTTAGGGAATTCATATATTCTTCCATTTTCTTTCCATCCATGCCAAACTAAGGGCTGATAATGGATGAGGAATATACAATAGGAATAAGGTAGGTGTTCTATGGATTTTAACTCAAGGATCACTATTTTATAAAATGTTTCCATTATAAACACAACGATTTCACCAATAATTGATATTTAAAATTTATCTTCCTTGTTTTAAGTTGTCTAGGTTGTATCCTAATACACTATTGACACCTCTCGACACCAATGAATGTTATGACCCTAATGTTAACCACTCAATGTATAGTTAGTTATTTTTTATACCTTCAGTTACAAATATTTTAAGTTCTTGAGACACAGTTCAGGTGTGATTGACATGAAAATAATTAAAGTGTATCATCATATTAAAATTAACCACTAACTATTTAAATGGAAAGTATACATATATATCACTTGGCCTTGTAAAATGTATTTAAATTGATATTTGGTTTCATGTGCTTAATTTACCTTGTAACTTATGATGAAAGGTAATGGAATGAACCTAATAAAATTGATTTGGAATGTGTATTACATAGCCTATGATGACATAATTATATAAATGAAATGAGTATAAGTTTCATACTACTTTTGGATATTTTTCATATTTATTGGAATGGTCATACTTGAGATCATCTTGGATTATTGAGAGAATCCTTGAGTACTCATATGATTCCTTTTTGATTCATTTATCTTATTTCCATGGGAGATACCCTCCATAAAATTTGGTTGTTGTATTATTACACTAATGTATTATAATTATACCAATGATTCACTTGATATCTTTTTCGGATATTAGAATGTATTGGATTCACTCCTTGGATTCAAGTTAATGTATTTGAACACATGAAAAAATGGATATACCCAACTGGGCCTAGTCATTATTAGCTCGAGATTATTATCAATGAGATATGTCGACTCATTTAGACTCTTTTACAGTGGAATTATTTGGGTGTACCCCTTGGATTATACTCAGAACCTTATTTCTAGACTGCATGAGTTACTACTATAATTTTTCTTGAACCCTGAGGTCTATGATGCCTTGGTTTCTCCTTAGATCCTTATTATTTATTATCAATGTTATTACTCCGTGATTTCTAGAACATTAAAACACTAATCCCTTGAAAAATTAACTAATTGATCACATGTTTAGAGACACTAATAGCTAAGGCTAAATTAGGTATGAGTTTTTTATATTCTACTATTTTACTTTGGATATACCTTCACACAATACAGTTTATATACATAGAGTGGATTTGTATATAAGAAATTGGATGTGGCCTACTGAGATTAATCTCACACCCTATCTAGGCATCCATTGGTACCAGGGACGATTATATGATACCAGGTGTGTAAAATGGGAATACTCTTACTTTGGAAACCTAACTTTCTTTATTTAAGATGATTGTTTTGTAACAGATGACTGAGATAGTGCTCAGGATTCTTGGATATTTTTTACCCTGTTTGTTTATTTTGTATATTAAGCATTGTAATATCTCCTTATTTCCATGTATGCATGTTTTCCTTTTTTTGGATACATGAAATCATCATTTCTTATATGATATAGTTTATATCTATTGGGTTGAATTTTTATGACATGTATGTTTATGATTATCTCTACTTCCTTACTTATTCATTATTATACTACTTTCTCTTACTTGTTTATGGTATATCATCACTATGATCTACTTTGAACTAAGGTCATTGTCTCTCTATGGACACACCCTAGGACATTGATATTATTCTATAGCATCTGGTTTGTGGTGAGATGTTCTTGGGGCCATATGGCCAACCAAGTTTGATTAATTAGGAGTGAACTAGGTCCAAGATGTCACAAAGTAGTGTCATTTCAGTTTTTCTTTTCTTGTCTTGTTTTTTGATAAATTTAGACATTATATTCGGAACATGTTAGAACATGTTTATAAGCTGTTCCTATGAGTATCTAAACCATATTCGAGGTAAAAACCATGTTTCCTATGAGTGGGATATTATGGTTATGTGTTTTTCCTATTACAGTTCAAATAATTTCTTTTTTTGGTGATGCGCATGAATTTTGGTAATTGTTATACTTTATGGAGATTATTCCTTATCCTAGTATGGAAAGGGGAATTGTTTCACGCATCATTATAAGAAACTAGGAATTCACTTGCTCTGAATATTCTATTTAATATAGGTTTATTTTACTACATTAATTTCATTTGTTTCCCATTATTGTTGATTGATCCATGGTTGTTATATATACGTGTGCTACTAACGCCTTCTATAGTGAAGAGGAAATGGTTGTTTAACAAATCAGTATCAACCTAAATAGTGTTTTCCCATGTAGATTAATGGTGGAATCTTAAATAGACAAACTAAATCCATGTAAGCTATGTAACCATGGTTATATAATATGGTCTTTCACTATGATTATATGACTACCAATTTAAATTTATAATATGTACGGGCCCTTGTGAATTGGAATGGGTAGTACATCAAATCTCACTGTCATACTTTGGTAGTTACATTTTAACACCGATTTTAATAGGGTTGGTTGAAATTAAATGGTTGTAAATTTTAATTTATAAATAGTATGAGCCTTTATAAACTTGGAATAAAAATACATATAATTAAATCCTATGTTATGTATATAATCACATACAAACATAAAAAATAAAATTTGAGTTATAAATAAAATGGTTTCCAGTAAATGAATGGGAGAAGTGTAATTTATAAAGTGTTTTTATCCTTAACCTAGAATTTTACCTCTATATACATGGATCTATGTATATGAAAACCTGAATTCCTACCAATACACAGACATTTGATGGTGCTAGTTGGTTTTGTATGATGGGGAGTGATCCCTTTCTCTTTTGTTCCTCTTCTATTATAGATCTTAACTTCTTTTTAATCTTATTATATAGCATTTAATTAAAATTTCTAGATCTATTACACCATGATTATCTCAAGTCATGCGCTAGGAGGGTGGAGACGACCATGCTCTGGAGGTGGTGATCCCTAATCCATCATTATTACCTCTAGTATTTACACCTATGGAACCACCTTTAATTCCCAAACTAGGAACTAACACTCATCTTTGAGGGAGTTTCATATGCTTAATGAAACCTATGTAGGGTGATCCATGAACTTCACCTATGAATTCAAATCATACTCATGAGGGAATTAGTTCTTACAGTAGCAGGAAACATATCCTTAAGGCTTCACATTAGAGTATTGATGGCCAAAGTATCTGCACTAGTAGCTCTATTATATTTCATTAGTGTAGAGGGTGGGGAAATTTGAAGCCTCGTTATTATAGAGACATATATGAGTTTCCTTCTTGCATATGGATGGGTCATCTTTAGTGTTTTTTACAAACCATTATACCTATTTCTAATGAAATGGTCACCACATGAGCTCCACCTTTTTGATCAAAATTAGTTATTCTGCATCCAAAAGGAATTTTTAGTAGTACATGCCGAATAGGCTAAGGAAGAGGTTGCGGCCAGGGTATCCATACTTTGGATTTTTAGAACTAACAAAACAAACCTTCTTAGGGTATTCTAGCTATTTCTCATGGTCATGAATCATGATATTTTCATTAATTACTTCAGATACCTGAGGAGAAAAGTGTGTGGTTTTTTACTGTATGAGGTACTATTATAGTGGCTTATACTATCATAAATTCTTTATTCAATATATTTTCTTCACACTCTCTTATATTAGTATCAGTCATGGAAATCCCTGGGCTTGAAATTATATTCTTATGTTGGGTGATGACCTTGGACACACCATGGGGTGTATGAACAGATGGTATACACCAATGTAAGGATTTTACACTTGATATTTGCGGTTATTTATTCTTTTGTAGTTTCTTTATCCTTGAGATTATAGGGTTTGATTTCATACTTGGGATGGATTGTTTCTTTCCTTATCTAGCCCACATTGACTTTTATCACCAAAGGATGCATTTATCATCACCAGAATGTGGTATATATGTACATATGGTAGAATGTAATTTCCAAGATGGTCAAGCTAGACTAGATCATTGTGGTCTAGGAGAAGTGAAAAACTAGATTTATAGCCTTTTCTTGGGTGATTGGATTATGCGTGTAATAGATTTTTCTCCAATTTTGGATCTTTTTAGAGATGTTTTTTCAGATAAATTATCTAGATTATCTCTTTATAGATAGGTAGAATTTATGATCGAGATCATTTCATAAGTATCTCCCATATCTATTCCTCCATAAAATTTGACACATATTGAGATCTAAGAGCTCAATAGATTGTTGGAGGATTTATAATCTAAGGGTTTTATCTAACCCAGTACCTATCTATGGGGTTCGCCTATCCTTTTCACCAAGAATACAGATAGTACTCTGAAATTTCATGGAATACTTATGGTTGAACCATTTTATTCTTAAGAATCGGTTACCTTTACCTTAGATGGATGATCTATTTGAACAAATCCATGAATAAAGAGTGTTCTAAAGATCGACGTAAGATTGGAATATCATCAGGTGTATGTTAGGCCTTCATATATACCATATATGGATTTAAGAATTTAGTATGTTTTATATGAGTATCTGGTTATGTCATTTAGTCTTATGAACACATCCCCCTATTTTCATGGTCTTGAAGAATAGGGTTATCCACCCCTACCTAGATTACTTCATCAAGGTTTTTTTGGATAGAATATTGATGTATTCTCATAATTTAAGTGACCATGATAAGAATATTGAGATCGTATTGAATACACTAAGAGAGAATCAGTTATATGATAATCTCTCTAAGTGAAACTTATGCATTAAAAAGGTTCACTTCTTTAGTTATTTTATCATGGAATCTAGATTATCAGTTGAAATAGAGAAGTTGAGTGCTGTTATTTTATTGGATCATCCTAAGAACATGTTTTATATATATAGTTTCTGGGGGATGACTAGATATTATAAGAAATATACATGATTTTCCATGCCTTGTGACACCACTTACTAGTTTAACTAATAAGGGTGTGATGATCTTATAGTTCAAAGAATGTGAAAAAGCCTTTTATAATATAATAAGAAGACTTAACCATTGATTATAATTTATGTTGAGCCTAGAAGAGGCAATACAATTCTCTTTGATTCATCATTATTTGGGTTGGGTGTAGTACTGATGTAGGAGAATCAAGTCATTGTGTACGGGTCTCACTAGTTGAGACCTCACAAGCATAATTAACCAATGTATGATCTCGAGCTTATAGTAGTCATTCATGCCTTGTATTGTTGGAGGAATTATCTACTGGGAGATTTTTTTATAGTCTATACAGACCATGTGAACCTCAAATATTTCATTACACAACGTCATTTGAATATCATATAGAAAATATGGGTTGAATACCTTCATTATTTTGACATTGAACTTGACTATACACCTTGAAATGGAAATGCGGTAGCTGGTGCACTAAGATAGAAAACATAGGCACAATATGTTCAAGACGCTAGTATTGAATGGAAATTGAGAGCCCTCTTTTCTATGATGCATCTGGAGTTTCCAAAGAGTCATGAGTGGTATTTTCTTATAGTATTAGAAGTTACCTCCACACTTCTAGATAGGGTGAAGAGAAGGTTGATATTATATTTGTATGGTTTGGTCCTACAAGAATGTATTTCTGGTGAGGACCCACCTCTAGATTGGTCTATTTATGTAGATTTTATCCCACACATACATGGTAATATATAGGTGCTTATTGACATGAGATAGGAGCTAATTCAAGAATCCAATGCCTCCCAATGGTCATTGAATCCAGGGAATTATAATATGTACCATGACATGCATCGTCAATATTGGTAGCATGGGGTGAAACATCATATTGCATGTTTTGTCATTAGGTGTTCCAGCTATCGATAGGTGAAGGAGGATAATCAATGGTTTTCAAGCTTGTTACAGTTATTAGTAGTCTCAAAATTTAAATAGGACAATTTTGTGATGGATTTTGTGACTAGTTTACTAAGGCTTCCTTATGGTAGTGAAATGGTTTGGGTAGTCGTGGATTGACTAACAATGGAAGCTCATTTCAATAAAATATGGGATACTTTCTCAGTTTATGAGTTGGGAAGACTATATATTTGTGATATTATATGCCTGTACAGGGTGCCTCATTCTATAACTTTAGATAGTGATTCTAATTTCACATTGATGTTATGGAAATTGTTACAAATATATTTGGTTATACGTATTCTTTTGCTACATATTTTCACCCTCAGACTGATGGCCAATTGGAATAGACTATACAGGTTTTGGAGGACATTCTACATTCTTTTGTTCTTAATTTCAAAGGTTATTGAGATAAAAATATATCTCTTGTTGTTTTTTCTAATAATAATATATTTCATGAAACAATTCAGATGGATCCATATGATTCCTTTTATGGTATTACATGTCATTTACGTCCATGATGGCTAGAGGATGAGGATGTAATGATACTAGGTTCTAGTATCATGCAGGAGACATCGGAGTAGATTCAATTGATCAAAAAATAATTTTTAATTCATATAATAGAGATATTTCTTATGTTGATCTCCATAGACGACCTCTGGTGTTCGGGGTTGGGTTCCTAGTTTCTTACGAGTGTAACCCAGGCTTGGGAATAGGTAGGTATAGAGGAAAGGGAAGCTATAACTTGATTTTTTAGGGCCTTTTGAGATATTGGATAGATTTTGGTTGGTGTCCTATCGATTGTTATTACCTCATAGTTACCATTCCATGCGTTTTTTCCTTCTCATTTCAATGAATTCCAATTACCATGCTAACCCTTATCATAATTTTGATCCCAATGATATTAAATTTGATTCCAATTCTTCTTTTGAGGAGTATCCCATACACATCATTGATCAGAGCATGACGTTTCTCTGGGGTAGGTATATCCCTTTAGTATTGGTACTATGGAAGTATAGACATGTAAATGATGAGACCTTGGAGTGGTAGGTCAGTGTGCATGATAAGTGGATGGAGTTATTCTCACATGGAGTTCTACAACATTGGAAGGTAAACTTGGGGATCAGTTCCTTTAAGGGGGGGAATGTAATAGCCTAAAATTTCATTGAGAAACAAAACCTTTTAATTTTAGTTTAATTACTTGGTTTTCACCTTAATTAAATTCATAGTAAGGATATATAAGAAATAATGGTGTGTGGGGATTGTTCGGAGGCCATAGCCTAATATTTTGGAGGAAACTAATAGGTTTCATGGTTTATAGAAATTGGTCTTCATATCCTATATAATTAGATAAAACCATGTGGGGTGTTTCAGTGCATAGAATATGGTTGTACAGTTTTACCTAACCATGTGACCTAGGCTACATCGCCATTAATTTTTTATAAGACATGTGACTGAGGGGGTTTTCATGGTTTGTGCATGGTTAGTCAAACTATGTAGCCAACCTATGTGAGGGGTCTCTTGAGGTAGTTCATGGTGCATGGTTGGTGCATGGTTTGTCCAACTGTGCAGAAAAACCATGAGAATCATTAAAATTGTGAGATTTCACTATTTTACCTTACTATTTGTAATATACCCCTCTTTCTTTCTTTTCTTATTTCCAGCATACAATAGCTTATTTTCTCACATTGATAGATCCTTCCATGAAACCCCTAGGTTCCTTGATAACTTCTTCATATAACCTCGAAGTCAATACCCATTCATATTATTACATTCCTACAAGTAATCTCCCCATTACATAGGATCTTTTATTATTTTTCTTTCTATTAATGATACAATTTTGGTGTCACCTCAAATGACTTATTTTTACGATATTTTCTTATACTTATATTTTCTTCTGAACCATTGCAAACTAAGGGATGATACTGGATGAGGAATATACTATAGGAATAAGTTTGGTGGAATATGAATTTTCCCTCAAGTATCACCATTTTATAAAATATTTCTTCTATGTATACGCCTATTTCATCATGTGTTTCCACTTAAAATTTAACTACCTTATTTTAAGGTTCCTATGTTTTATCCTAATTCCATGTAGATTTCTCTTGATATCATTGAAGGTTATGAACTAAATGTTATCCAGTATAATAAGGGTGTGTTATTTGATATACCATTAGTTACTAATATTGTAATTTCCTAAGACACTATTCAGGTGTGATTGACATGAAATTCGTTAAGGTAAGTGTTCCATCACAATAAAATTAAACTATAATTTTTTAAATGTAAAGTATATATATATATATATATTGATATCTCTTAGCCTTTGGAAATGTACTTAAATTTATAGTTGTTTGGATGTACTTAATTTAACTTATCACTCATGATGAAAGGTAATGGAATGAATATAATGAAATGGATTTGGAATGAGTATTACATTGACTATGATTACATATGTTTATAAATGAAATTATTATAAGGTTTATACTAATTTTGGACCTATTTCATATTTATGGGAAGGTTCATACTTGAGATCGCCTTGGATTCTAAAGGAAATACCTTGAGAGTTTGGAGGATTACATTTCAAATCATTGAGCTGATTATCATGGGTGACACCCACCACATAATTTGGTTCTTATATTATTATGTGAATTCCAAGGTGTTGTACTATTGAATCATATGACATCTCTTTCAGATATTAGAATTCCTTGGATTCACTCCATGGATTCGTCTTTATTTATTTGGACACGTGGTGCCATGGATACACCCCATTAATACCAAACATTAATATCCAAATATTACTATGGATTATCTTTATCGACTTGGTTAGACTCTTTTACAGTGGAATTACTTCAGTGTACCCCATAAATTACACCAAGACCCTTATTTCTAGATTACATGAGTGACTATTATGATATTTGTTCACACCCAATGTCTAGAGTACCCTGGTTTCTCCTTGGATCCTTATTATTTAATATCATTGTTATTACTCCATGATTACCAAAATATTAAAACTATAATCCCTTTTTTAATTAATTTAATCATCACATGTTTAAATACATTACCAGTTTAGGATGAAGAAGGTATGGGTTGTTTATATTTTAATGTTATAATTTTGATATAACATCACATTATATAGTTTATACGAACATGCTAGATTTTTATAGATGTCATTGGTGGTTTTATATTATGATTTATCTCACACCTTATCCAGGAATCCATCGGTACTAGGGAAAATTCTATGATCTTAGGTGTGGAAAAATGGAAGCGTCCCTCTTTGGACACATGACATACATGCTTTGGGATGGGAGCATGGTAGTATATGACTAAGTTAGTGCTCAAGATTCCTTGATAGATTTTAAATTTTAGTTTCTTTTGTATATCATGTATTGTATTGTCTTCCTGCTTCCATGTATGCATGTTTTACTTTTTATAGAGACATGAAACAATCATTTTTCATATGATACAATTTATAGCTCTTTAGTTGTTTATTTATTTCATGGGTGTTTACGCTTTTTTTTCTACCTTATATATTCATTATTTTACTACTTCCACTTACTTGTTCTTTTTATATCATCAATGTTATCTACTATAATGTGAGGTCATAGTCTCCCCATGAACACACCATAGGCCCTCACTGCTAGTTGAAAGCCTTTGGAGTATGGGGAGACGTGTTTGAGGCCTTGTAGAAAATTGGGTGTGATTAATCAAGAGTGAACCGGGTCTTGCACATCACACAGTAGTTCTATCTTAAACAAAAAAAATAACAAATAATTTTCATAAAATCCAAATCCATTTTTAAATCATTTTCCTTTTGGTTTTCATTAAATCCTTTCATATTATCAAAAGCATAAAAATGAAATTTAGAATTGATTAAATGGGAAATAATATACATGAATTATAAGGTAAGTAATAAAATACATATCCATGAAATACCATCATGAAATATCATGTAATAACACCACATATAAAAACCTATGAGACACAATTTATGAAAAAAACCATCAAGTGATAAAAATTAGTAAATGACCAAGAACACTATCATTTGGGATTGAGCCTGTGAGATAACACATACCATACATTGATATTTTCAAACCTGTAACAGTGTTTGATCCAACTAATATTGAGTCCTACCATAGTCTATAGATAACCCAAAGGCTACCTTCTAGTGGTACCACACAAAATAAGTCTACCCATGTCTATGTCAAAATGCACCCAAGCTTCCCAAAGTAAAATATTTTGTCAAATAAATTTCAAAACCATGATCACAACTTTATAAAACATTTTTAATGCCAAGATAATCCAATTAGGTGTTTGAAAACCCATTTTCAAATCAAACAAATCATTTTTGAAGGAAAAACCCTTTTAAAAAAATTATTTACCAAGAAACCCTATGAAATCCCATATCACATCAAATTAATGAATGAAACAAAAGAAATTTATCAAGAATGTTATGAAATTCATCAAATTAACACATTTTATAGAAACACCTACATCAAATACATGATAAGGAACTATAGAGGATCGATATAAAGTACTATCTGATCAACAATATAAATAAACATATCCAAAACCACAGATGCAACCAAATCCAAATAAGAAAAATAATGAATGATAACTTGTAGAGTTTCACTACAAAAACCTTGATGATCGATCACCAAACAAAGTGAACCTAATGGGATGGAATCACCCAAAATATCTTAGGGTGTGATCTGGGTCATGAGAGGGAAGGTTGCATGAGGGAGAAAATAAATCATTTGAACAGTGCCTAAAACTTATAGGAAATTAGATTTAAATGGTGTTCAATCCATTTAAAAAAAATTTATTCTATGAGGGATGATTTCTCTGAAAAATACATCACTATTTTATTAAAAACCTGATCTTTTCCATTACATGATGTGAATCTAGTATGATAAATATAAACCATTCATGACCTAAAACTATTTCATTCAATATTCTTGGAGATCATTATGCATCATTTAATCCATTTACAAGTTATTTAATCTCCCTTTAGACAACAAATGTCCCAATTCCTATAGAAAAACAACAAAGAACTCAGGATGTTATCTGAATTTGGGAAAAACCTTTCAAATACTTTTGAAATATTTATACCAAGACTCCATTAATTCAAATAAACATACATCCATGAACTTTAGGTCATTTTACACTAAAAAGGATCTAAATCCCCAATTAATCCACAATAACATCTAAACAAGAAAGATAAACAATGCATGAACAAAGAAGTACCTAAAAAGTGTAATTTTTTGTTACAATCTCCCTACCATAAATGCTTTCTAACACCAAAAATACCTCATATTACTAGAATCAAAAAAAGTTAAGGCCACTCCTGCCTCATCAACAATTTTTTCTCTAAGGCCTCATGTTTATCCTATTCACACAACCACCATACCTTGGACATAGGAATCCTATTATAACATAGTATCATCTCTCAATGACCCATAATCTAAACTAGATGCTCAACCAAAGTGGTGTTAGTCTCAAGATCAACATCCTCTCATCCAATCACGTGGGAAGAATCTGATAAATACCTCCTCAATTTGGTAACATGAAACACATCATGGATATAAGTAAAACCATATGTAAATTACAACTGATAGGCCACCTTCCTCAATATTCAAACAATCTCAAAGGGGACCACAAACCTCAATTCTAACTAACCCTACCAACCCAACTGAGTATGTCCCAACAGAGGCTAAAGTATAATGAAAACCTTATCAACAATATCAAACTACATGTAAGATATAGGGATTTCCTATGAGGTATGGATATTTTGTTTCTGATTAAAATATTTTTAAGTTATCTTTTTTATATTATACACTAAAATTCGGGTTGTGAGACCATTGGGTAGTTTTTTTAAAGGAAGATATAGGAGGGTTGTAAGATGGATACAATAAAATTACACACCATGTAATTGGAAAACATTATTTTTATTAAAAATGCATCATGTAATGACCTAGGAATGCCTATTCATGTCATGTAAAGGGTCTTTTCAGGGGGAACACCACCAGCTATATATATGTAAAGAATTTTCACAATGTGTTAATTCTTGAGATAAAATTTTAAAATAAGAGGCTTTGGCTCTATTTTTTACAAAAACTATCACCTCCTCCCTTATCTCTCACGTAGGAGAACCCAAGGAAGAAAAAATATAGTCTTGGATCTCGATTATTGATCAAGACTTCATTTATTACACCATAAATCTTTTTGGATCCACACAGGTAAGTTCTCCATTCATATTTTTTTCATTCATCGTTATCCTTGGTATCGATTGTGTTATTTTAAAGAAAGTTGAATTTCCATATTTCTAGGGTTATTTTATTCTCTCCCTTTTTCTTTCGATCTATAACAAATCATAGGTTGATATTATATGAGTTATATACCAAGTGTCTATGGTAAATGGTTTATAAATTTACCTTGGGGTTGTTTTTTTATATGCATAGTTGGAGTTATTCCACTTGTAGGACATTCCAGTGGTTACCTTTAAATAATTAAATGGATGAATTGGAACCTGTTAGGGATTCTCACAAGTTCATTTTAGATTTTTAGAGGTTTTTTCCCCAACCTAATCCACCTATGGGGTGTTTATTTTTTCCCTATTGTTGTTCCACTCATGGGGTGAGTGTGAACTTTTAGAGTTAGAGGAAGCCTTTATAAATTAAATAGAATTGAATTGAATGATCAGAGATAGTTATTTACTCCTTTCCCATGTGATAACATGATGTGAATTTATTTATTTTTTTAAATGGAAATTGTTGTATGAGTTGGATGAACTAATGGAAATATAATGAATTTAATTGATTATTGAAGTAAGATGATGAATTGAAATGGTAGTGGGTTCCTCGGTTAGTATAATTTGGATACTAATTCCATTAGATTCCATAGATGTTTCTATGATTGGTCCGGTTTATGGTAGTGGATGCCACAGACCTGTTTCCTCCTTAGGTATTGATTCCATAGGATGACATGGGTATTTCTACCCCTTAGATCTGGCTTTCTTGGGATCATATTGGACTTGGTCTATTAACATTCTTCTTAGACTCATCCCATATATTTACTGAGTTTCCATCGAGATTCTCATGGGACTTTATGAGGATGCATTGGTCTTATATACTATGGATTAGGCCCTTCGTGGTATGAAACTTTGATTACATGGAAAAACAATTTAGGATGACTTGATTATGTGGAAAGGTCATGATGAATGTTATACTGGATTATATGGCATGACTCTAGTAGTGGCATTACATGTGGTTATATGGTGTGGTCATGGTGGATCTCTTTGAATTTTTTACAGATATCCCTACTATGGGTATTAGATTACAGTGGTTTGATTAGACAGTATTACTTGTATATTTATTTTTACATTTTACTTGTTATATGATCTTGAATATTATTTATAGGGATCCTTTTATAGATATACAGTATCACTTTTCAGCTATTACTTTTTCCATGGGCATTTAACTTGTACTATTATTATATATTGCACACTACTTTAGCTTGTATTTCACAATATAGATTTGTTATAGATTCCATTGGTAGTGTACTAATGAGTGTTATCTCATAATATATTTTGGCCATTATTGGGTAACCATACATACTTCATGGATGCAGGTTGGGACCGGGGTAAGCGCTTGTTGTAAGATACTTGATCTTCTTGTTTCTTTAGAACAGGAGAGTACAAGACCAAGCTAGAATCATGATGCTATATAGAGATTGTTCTTTTTTTATTTTTTTTTATTTTTATACTCGTATTGTATTGTATTGATACACACCTATTTTCCATTTTTTTAGAGACATAACATGCCACATAATTTTGTATATGATATTTCCATTGGCATTGTTTATTTATTCTTCTCTTGAATATTTATCTTTGGTCTGAATGTTTTATTGATTCCAATATTGACTAGTATGTTTACTACCATTGTGCTACACTCGAACATGAGGGAATATTCTCCCCATAGACACACCCTATGACCTACTTTCTAGTCATAAGCCTCTAGAATATGAGGAGGCGCTCTTGAGGCCATCTGACCCACTAGTTCAAGGATCCATTTAGTGGCATCCAGGTCACGATGTTACAAAGTAGTATCAAAGATGTTTATTTTCTTGATTTACTATTTTGAGATAATATAAAGTAAATTAAGAAATAATTTCAATATGGTAATGAGTTGTGCATGGTAGTATCTAACCCATGTATATAGAAAATCCAAATTTCTATGGATGGAAGTTGTTGTTTTTTGGATTTTTCTTATTATAGTATATTTGATTCCATCATTGGGTGTTGTACATGAGTTGTGATGTTATTATTAAAATTATTGATAATATGTTTTACCATTTCTTAATAAGATGAGTTTATGCATATCATGCATCATTTTAGGAACTAGTTAGGATTCACATTCCATGCATTATGGCATGCCATATATTATGCATTGCTTGATTGTATAATATCGAGATATGTTCCTTGTGTGAAATATTTGATATCCTGGTAATTTTCCTATAGGAAATTGAGAAACATAGATAGTATTGATATTTAATGTCATTAACTAAAAAAAATTCCTACTTAAGATACCACAGACACCCTAAGCAGTCAACTATGGAATGTTGAGCCATAGACCATTGGTTGAATGGACTGGAATCTGTTATAGTATGGATTAACTAGATGCGAAACTTTATTTCATGAGGTGTATGGGATCTTATGGATTGGAAGTGGTGAAATAATAATTTCAAAAATTGAAAGATAATTGTGATATAAATGTGAATTTAAAAATAAATTGAAATGTTTCAACAGATAACTTAACCTTGGACCAGCTTTTGAGTGGGTATTAGGAAGTCTCTCTAGTGTTTTTATGATTGTTTATTTTTATCTAGTCCTAAGTTTAGGAGTAGTAATAGGGGTGAAACCAATTTATAATAATTTTTAACACATCTTACACTTTTAGTTGTGAAATTATGATTATCAATCTTTTTGGAGGATTGTGTTTCAGATTGTAGAGATATACCACCATGAAAACCTCTATTTGTATTCTAGGAGGGTGGAGATGAAAATGCTCTAGAGGTGGTGGGAAAAAGGCTTACAATATATCCTCTTGTAGTGATAGCTAAGGGAAAAATGGTTTTACTAGACATAGAATCTGAGGAATAGTTTTTTAGGGTTTTATACACTATATAAAGTCTTTTCATGGATCACCGCAGCCTTCCTCATCTATGTTAGAGCAGATGTGTGTGTTCTAGAAGAAACATCATCCCAAATGTTTATGGGATGGTAGTCTATAGGCTTATGAGTTAAGGATTAAGACTAATTTTTCTATCATTGATCATCTAGATATACCTCTTGATAGGAGAGTGAATCTCATGATGTATATTCTATGAGGAGTAGCTAAGTGCTTATGGGATGTACTGAACCAGGTTGATATGATCTCAGATATGGTTTGGATGGATTTACCATCCATCATGGGAAAAAATTCCCTAAGCCTCTGAGAGTAGAGTGGGATAGTTAGTTTATGTATCTGGAGTAGGGCATGATGACTTTTATGGAGTTTCGTCATGATTTACCTAGCTATAATGTTTTATGCCGATATACCTTGTTGATGAGATATTGAGGGAGAGATACTTCGAGGAAGGTCTCAGTCAAGATATTTGATTTCTAGTCAACATGTTTAGGTTTATTAATATACTAATATAGTTAATCATGCTCTTATTACATAGTGGAACCTAAGGGGAGATGGGTGTCCAAAGAAAGTATGTTAGCCTCTTGACATAGTGTTTTTATAGTCTTTTGGAAGGAAGATCCATTTTGAGACCTCTTTTTAGGTGAGTACCAGCCATGTTGTTAGTGCTTATAGTTCTGCCTATTTCACCAGTGTGAGCGATTAGGTGATATGAGGAATCAGTGTGATCAAGACCTAATCAGGTGTCGATCTTGCAAAAGGAGGGGCCATGTACAACATTTTTGCAGGTCCTTCCCTCCCTCTATAAATGGAAGGGGATCAACTCTGACTCTAGGTTCAGGAATAGGATTCATAGATCTACATATGTATATGATCTAGGTAAGTACTAGTCATTTAGGCCTTAGTGGTAGTCATGGATGAGGCTTCTGGAAACCATTTATACCTAGAAATAAGATTGGTCCTACTCCAGGTTGTGAGGTTATGTCATAGGGCCATGATTCGAGCTAGATATATTTTTTACAGGATATTCCTACGTATCAAATTATTGATCCATATATGGGGATAGGTATGATATTAGTATCCTCTATGATTTTTTATTCTCTTTTTGATCTAGGTTCTTCACATAGTTTCATATATGTACCTATGTTGGAGATCCTTTGGCGCATTTTCCAGTTTTAAGAGGGCGTTATGATACTCGATACGACGTTGGGAATCAGATTAGAGAGTGAATGCCAATGGTGAGAGAGACCCTTAAGGTATATGGGTATCACTTCATATGGGATATTTTTTCCTCTAGATTATTGGGTTTGAAATCATACTCTAGATAGACTGGTATTTTGTTTTTCAATCCATTGTTTATTTCTATCACAGTAGGGTGACTTTCACATCACTATAAGGAGGGTTTTTTATTCACAGGGGTGAATGGTATGTAAAGGAAAGTCAAGATGGACCAGAACATCATGGGATGGGTGGGATGAAATCCTATATTGGTATTTTATATATAGATGATCAAGTATTGCTTCATAAATATTTTCCTCTAGTGGTTGATTGTTTGCTGGAAATTTTTCTGGATGAATTTTCTAGTTTACGTCATAAGAGAGAGGTAGAGTTATCCATAGATCTAGTGACAGGAGCTACACCAATATTCATTCCTCTCTAAAGGATATCTATAGCTGATTTGTTGGATCTCATGAGTAGGTTAGAGGATTTAGAGTCCAAGGGGTTTATTTGACCCAATACTTCTCCATGGGGTTCGCTAGTTCTTTTTGTGAAAATGGTGGATGGTACCCTTAGGATATGTGTGGATTGTTAAAAATTCAACTAGCTAAAGTTTAATAATCAACATACCATGAAACTGATTGAATACCTTTTTGATCATCTACAAGGGGATTGGGTGTTCTTGGAAATTGATTTGAGATCTAGATATCATCAGTTTCATTTCCCAGCTATAAAAATACCTCATTCAATTTTTTGTAGAAGGTATGATCTCTATGAGTATTTGGTTATGTTGTTTGGTCTCATGAATTCTCTATAACCTTTTATAATGTTGATGAACCGATTTTTCCATCCTTATTTGGATTCGTTTGTGGTGGGATTCATGGATGATATCTTAGTGTATTCTCAGAATTGACATGATCATACCAAACATCTTTAGATCACTTTGGATACACTGAGAGAGAATTGGTTATATTTTAATCTCACAAATCTCCACTTATAGATGGATAAAATTCACTTCTTGGGTCATATTATCTTAGAGATAGAAGTATCAATTGACCCAAAGAACGTGAGAGTTGTGGTTTTTTTACACCATCCCATGAACATATTTCAGATATGGAGTTTCATAGGCTAGATGAATATTATAGGCATTTCATATAATAATTATCATGATTTTTAGAACCTTTTGTGGGATTGAATGAGAATGGTGTGAAGTTTGTATGGACATATCCTTGTGATATAGCCTTCCAGGAGCTAAAAGGGAGACTGACTTTAGTTCTGGTCTTGATTATGCTAGATCCTAGAAGGAGCTACAATGTGTAATGAGATGCATTAGGTATCAGACTAGGATAATTTCTGATATAGTGGGATAGAGTCTAGTGTATGAGTCTCGTCAGTTGAGGAAACATGAGAGGAATTACCTAACTCGTGATATTGAGTTGTCTATAGTTGTTTGTGCATTGCATTGTTAGAGATAATACTTACTAACAGGCAATTTTATGAGCTACACAAACCAAAAAAGCCTCATTTATATTTCTAAATAGTGTGATTGGATTTTTAGGTATAAAAGGTGGGTTGATTACTTATAGTATTTTGATTTAAATATTTCTTATACGTCTGGAAAGGGGAATGTTGTGGTCGATTCACTGAGCTGGTGGACCTAGATATAGACATTTCAAGAGGCAAGTTGTGACTGGAAGCTTATGGATTTTTTTCATAGATGCTCCTAGAGGTGATTTATATACAAGGGTAAGATTTTAATTCATCTTTATATGTGACCTATACCCTTATGGATAGAGTGAGGATGTGCTAGATATCAAATTCAGAGGGCATATTTCTACAGGAGAGTATGGAAGGTGAGGACTCACCTCCTGGTATGACTATAGGTGGGGATAAGATTTTGCGTATTCATGGTCATGTATGGGTTCCAGAAAACATATGTTTAGAGATAATATGAAAGTTTAATTTCACATTTTAGGCAGTGTGTCCCATTATTACCAAGATGTATCGTGATTTACATTGTTGGTATTGGTGGTTGGGGATGAAACGTCTGGTAGATGGTTTTGTTACAAGGTGTTCAGTCTATCAATGGGTGAAGGTAGAAAATTAGTGAACAACTGGGATTTTATAGTATTTACCCATTCCTGGGTATAAATTGGATGATTTCATGATGCATTTCATGATTGGTTTCCAGAGGTCGCATCGAGATAGTGATGTTTTTTGGGTTTTCATGGATATTCTTGTAAATATTTCTCATTGCCTTTTGATAACTGAGGCCTTCTCAGTGTATTAGTTTTGTGTTTTTTATATCTGTGAGATAGTGCGTCTTCATGGTTTCCCTTATACTATCATTTAATAGAGGGATTCTCGGTTTACGTCTTGTTTCTAGTAGAGTTTGTAGAGTGATTTGGGTATGTGGTTGGTTCTGAGCATATCATACCACCCTCGGACTGATGGATAGTTTGAGCACACAATTTACATTCCTGAGGACATTCTAAGATCATGTGTTCTATATTTTTGGGGATCCTGGGAGAGTAATATTCCTCTATTTGAGTTCTCCTACAACAATAACTATCAGGAAACTATACAGGTGGAGGATTATGAGTCTTTGTATGGTATTCCATGTCAATCACCCCTGTGTTGGTTAGAGGCATGTGAGATAGCTTTACTAGGACCATGTCTCATGTATAAGACTTCTGAGTAGGTAAATTTGATCGGGAAATAGATGGATACCGCATGTACCTGACAAAAACCTTACAATGATCGTTGTCAATGACCTTTAGAGTTTGATGTTTGGGATTTGGTCTTTTTATGGATCTCGCAAAGGATGGGACATAGTCGGATCAGAATATAGGATAAGCTTACACTATGATATGCCATTCCATTTGAGATTCTTGACATTGTCAGACTAGAAACCTACCATTGTAGTTACCTTAGAGGTACCGAGCCTTGAACGATGTCATCCATGTATCTCAGCTACACCATTATCATTCAGACCCATAACATTATTTTTAACCTAATGTGGTTGAGTTATAGGTAGATGAATCTATTGAGAAAAATATCTCAAGGTTTCATCTCAGTGTATTTGGGGTGATTGGGTTTGATGAAAAATCCAGATGAATGTGTTTCAATATGGTTGGTGTTGTCGAAGCATATGTTTATGGTGGGGTAGTTTCCTAGTGTTTTCCAAATTTTTGGGCCTCAAAATCTAGAGTTTTTTATCACAATGTATGTTTTTTTTTGAAAATGAGTTCATGGATCGTAGTTCATAGACCATGAATCATGGATTTCATAGACCACATATTATTGCAGCTATGTTATGCATATCACAAAAGAGGTATATGAACCATCAAGCATGCTACTCAAACTGAGTAGAAAAAAAAGTTTTTAGGTGTCTCATCATTTGTAAGAGGATCATCATTTTCAAATTGAGGCAGCAATTTGAGGAGTCTCAAAAGGTTTTTTTTCATATTAAATCATCATACACAAAGGATTAAGGCATTATAAAGACCGCATAGAAAGTTCACGATGAATTTTATACTAAATCATAGTTTTGGGTATTTTTGATTAGAGGGTTTTGCGTGATTTATTTACCTATATAAAGGAACCTCATTACATCATTAGATAAATAAAATTTCATCAGAGAAGATCATCATTGCTGGAATAATTCTGGAAAGTCAGAAGTTGTTTGTGAGGGAGGATTTTGTGAATGATAAGAGTTTCATGAGGGATGATTCCATGAAGGATGAAGTAGTTTGATAAAGGGAATTGTGGGTCTATGTATCACTCAGAAAAAGATACCATGAAGTAGATAAGTCTGAAAAGAATCTGTGGTTTTTGAGGCATCATCTGACCATGAAGCAGAGGTAGTCCACGAAGCACCAATGGTTTGAGAAGCATCAGCTATTCGTTAAGTAGAGGATATATATGAAGAAAATGTTGTAAGAGGATTGATCACACTATTATATGGAATGAATTTCATAGAGGATGAAATATAGTTCATGATGATTTCAGGGAATTTCATGAAGGGACTAAAACAGTTCACCAAAGAAATTTCTACAAACTAATAGTATGCAGAAAAGTGGATTTCATCTAAAAGGTTAAAACATGACTTCATGGAACACTCATATATGTTTGAAACAAATATGATGTGATTTATAACAACATGATATTATTATAGAGGATTAATGAGCACACATCAGTTGAAATAGTAGTAAGCTTTCAAATTTGGAATGGTTATAATCCTTGAGAAATAGTGAGTCCACTCCAAACATTTTAAGGGCAGTGAGCCTGGGAATAAAAGGGATATATCCTAAACATTTTCATAGTAATGAGAATTATTATATTTGGTACATCTGTACATTTTCATTATATGATACCTGGATGTATCCCAATGAGGGAGAACTAAGTAAAATTTATGTGTCTCGTGCATACATTCATTTATGTTCATACATTTATATGGGAAAGGGAGACAATAACGTTTTGTTTAACAAAGAAACAAGATCCCAAAGGGAAGTTACTTTAATATGTCAAACCTTGATTCACCACCCACCCCCACCCCTCTCATGGTATTTAACCAAGTTGGGATATCAATTTGTATCATAGATAAATTTTAATATTAGTGTTTCTCTTTCAAGGCTTTCAATGGAGATTTTCAATCACAAAGGGTTTCTGATCTTTGATTGAAAAATTTTTCAAATATGGAATAATTGGATGTAGTATTAATTTTTATCTTTAGGAATGGATGTATTTATAAAACATTTTCATGAAATTTTGTCCAATATCGATAGTGGTTCATTATGAGAAGCTGGTCAAAGGGAATTGGATGTTTATGCTAAAGGAATCAATGCTTTAGGGGGATCCCTATCTAATTTTATTTATATGAATATGATTATGTGTAAGTCTTCACATTCTATGTGGGAAAAGTTATTAAATATTTCTGAGGTAAACTCAAAATTTAGATAAGAAAATCTATAGGTTCTATGGAACAAGTATGAGGATCTCAGAATAAACCCTAATGGGTCTTTTGATGCATCCTTTGAGGGTCTGAATGTTATTTTGGAAGACATGAATTGTCTTAGATAAAATATAGAATATGTAAAGATTCTAAATCGTATCTTCATAATACTTCCACCTTGGTTCAATATAAAAGTTTTTTTATTATAAGATAATGATCTAATAGAGATGATGTTGGAAATCTTGTATAATACTCTAGTTACATACATGATGAGGAATGATGAAAATGAGTCTATAGAAAAAGATATTTCCAAAGAGGTTGAATTCAAGGACATGAAAAATCTCACCATTGAAGATGGACATGAATAAGAATAGAAATATGAGGTAATGTCTTTCCTCTCTACAAATATTCAAAGAGGAAAATAAATTTTAAAAGTGAAACTCCCACTTCCATGATATCAATGTAGAAAGGTTAGACATCTTGCAATGAGGTACCCCAATAATTTTCAAGAAGATAATGATGACGAAGTTATAATTCTCAATAATTATTATTAAACCTATATGAAAGGTAAGAAAAATTTTATAATAAATTTCTTCAAAAAGAATAACCTATTTTAATAATAATTTGATAGTTCAGAATAAATTGAAGTTAAAGATATGGAGAACTAAAAAGATCATGGAGATAATTTTATGGTGGTAGTTTTCATTAGCTCCCATAAAATGGAAGAAAGAAATAATGATGAAGAAGAAGTCAAAGGAAGAGTTGATATACATGATGAATTAAAATATTTTCTAGAGGCAATTGTTGTTTGGAGATCCAAGAAGAATAAAGCCAAAAAAATTGGTTCATGATGTCAAACATTATGTGAAATATAATGAATAAATGAAGTCTGAGTTAGAGGAATAAATTGAAAATATTAAGTCTTTAATTCCAGAGAACTCGGAAATAGTTTGTGAGTATAATATCAAATATGAGGAACCAAAAAAAGTGATCGGTGGTTTGGATAATAGAGTGAAATAGAAATCAAACTCATTGAATAAATTTTATAGGAATTAATCATCCTGTGATGAAAATTTAATGATCAAGGAAAACTCTTGACTCTCAACATGACATTGTAACATCCTAGATTTGGATGCCACTAAACTGGTGCTTCGTACCCGATTGGTCACATGGCCTCAAGCACATTTCCCCAAATTCCAGAGACTTATGACTAGTAGTAAGGGCCTAGGGTGTGATAGTGGGGAAACTATGTCGTCATTGGAAGAGTATAACATAGCATAATAATGATACAATAGCAGAAATAGTAATACTATACAACAAAATTAAACAGTGGAAGACTGATAATATAAATAACCATATGTCAAAGTATACAAATATGATGATACATGTTACATGTTCTAGTAAAACAGCCAAAATAGGTTACACTGCATTAGTGCAAAATATAAGTACCAAAAGTACAAAAGGAACAAAAGAGACTCAGAAGAATCACAAGCCTCATCTTGGTCCCATTCTCTCTTACTCCTAAGTATCATATCAAGTGCCTATAGCATGGAAATTTCCCTAATCAACAACTGTAACCATATATTCTGTTTGGGTAGAAAAGCATGATCCAAATAGGGTGAGAGACTAAATCCTAGTAGGCAACCACCCAAGATTTATGCCAGACTATTAGAGAATATATATAATAGTTAGTACACAACAATGAAAATAGTAAACCATAAGGTACCCAAAAGTAAGCATGACATATATCTTAGAAGACAATGTAACCAAGTACAAGTGAAGAATGAATCTAAACTTGTTCTTTGTCTTGGTAGATGCGTCATTAGTCATTCCATAACATTATTCAATTCCATTGGATTATATTACAGTTTCTAGGTCTGGACTAGGCCCAAACACCCCTCGTATAAAAGTAACTATCAACTCGTGACATAATAATCATTTCATCATTTTCCAATAGAGACTTACCTAGGTATCCCAAAATGGATCCTAGGTTCACTCAGCATTTTAAATAATCCTCAATGATCCCAAACACCCTATCCATGGATTACTCATAGCCTTTAAATACATAACCTCTTGATCCAGTCTATTGTATTTTAACTGAGACAATGGTTCACCCAAGTTATATATTGTGCAATTAGTCACATGATCTTGACCTTGCCTTTTAACTAATACTATGGCTCACCCATTTCTAATTACCCCTTCTTAATCATTTTATACAAGCATCCACATGTAAATTAAACTATTACATGGCTTTAACATAGCAACTCACATGGTAACATATCATATAAAAAGCAACACATGTGAATTAAACTATCACATGGCTTTAATCATAAATCACTCACATGGGAAAAAGTTGCATAACAATACTATTAAGTAATCTAAACTATAACAAGGCCTTAGTATAACATAACTCGCGTGGGCAGGTTCACAGTTAGAGAAAAACATTCCAAACATGCTTAAATAGGCATAGGCATAACATGCGGAAAATGGGAAATCACTAATCCCAACCCCTTAATCAATTAAATCACAATTTATCACAATTTTAATTCCATTATAAATTTAATTCATACTTTACAACCCAATAAAGGAAACAAGGCATTCCTCATAGGCAAACTTGGCCAAACGGTTATAAACGGCCATTCCAAGGGAAACACACCCATAGGGGGGGCCCTAATCAAGGTAAAAAAACATAATTCATACTTTAAAATACTTATTCGATTACCTAGACACCAATAGGAAATAATAAGGGTAAATTATAAATCAAGCGACACCCCTAAATTGGTGTGCGGTACTCCATCATATATAAATATCATGACAATTCACGAAAGGCACAAGGCCACCTACCTCTTACTCATATGACTCTCCTCTTCCAGTTCCAGGATTTGATTCAACCTATAATGAAGTAGATCTAAAAATTGATAAAAAAACTCTCAACCTTTGATAACTCAATCGAGAGAATAAATCACAAATAATGGCTCAAGAGGAATTGATATCTTACTGATTGGGTTCCAACGCACATAATGGCGATCAAAATGGATTTCATATGGACAATCATGAGGAAAAATGAACTCTCAGCATGGTTGTTTGTCGAACAGGATGATCCCTCTGTCCGTCTGATGAAACATGTGGCTACTGATTGATTTAAAAAAATTATAAAATTACACGATGTGTACTTGGAAATACACATTGTGTTCATACAAGTCCTAGAAATACCATTACATGGTCATGTACTAGGATTATACGACGTGTAACCATACTTACATGGAATGTAATTGAAAATACATAGTGAGTAAGTTTCTTTTTCCTCCATCTCCTTAAGTACAAATTGAAAAGGAAGAATCCATACCTCAAGGAAAGAACTGGGTTCTTAGAAACTTACCCCCTTAAAGAAATTCATCCCTAAAATTTCTCTTTCAATGGTGGTAAAGGAACATCAGAGAATAACTCTAGACATTGTGATCGAATGTTGGCCTCCCTCTCCCAGGTCTCATCCTGTACTCATCCATGCTGCAATAGTACCTGTACCAAAGGAACAGACCATCCATTGAGAACTTTCATGATACGATCCATAATTCATATTGGGATGCTTCTCAAAGGACGCATCTCCCTACAACTCCACTTCCTCGGGCTAAAAAGTGTGAGATGGGTCCATAATGTAACATCACAATTGAGAAATTTAGAATACATCATGCATAGACCTGTACCTTTGAGGTAACTATAATCTATAGGAAATAGGCCTGACTTCTCCAGAATCTCGAATGGCCCAACATATCTTGGCAAAGGATTACCCTGTCTCCTAATCCTCTTGTTTCCCAACCATGAGAAACACGTATTAAAACTTAATCCCCAACCTTTAACTCTAGAGGGCATCTTCGGCGATCAACATAAGATTTCTTAATGATATTTTGTAGAATTTTTCTCTCTTTTAATAATCTGAACCTATTTAGTGGTATCCTGGACAAGACAAGGACCCAACATAGTTTCCTCTTATAGGATAACTCAACCAAGGGTTTTTGTCTCTCCCAAGAACCCTTGAAATCTATGATTCATGCCCGGAGCATGTCCTCCATCACCTGAACTATGCACTCTGACTGGCCATTTTTCTGGGGGTGGTAAGTTGTGCTTCGAAGCACCTATGCACCCAGCACCCTTTGTATCCCTTTCTAGAAATGAGAAGTAAATCAGGCATCCCAATCTGAAATGATAGAATATGTAACCCCATGGATTCATAAAATCTCACTAATGTACAACCTTACAATCTCATTAAAACTGAAGGTTTCCTTGATCAGTTGGAAGAGTGAACCCTTAGTGAGTCTGTTAAGAACAACTCAGATGACATCATTACCACAACATCTCCAATATTGGGAAAATCCACCAAGCATGCCCCCTGACCATTCTAGAAACACTTCTGGCATATTTCCCCTAAACCGGGAAAACCCGAACACAATTGAGGTCATAACTATAGCCTCATAGGAAAGAATGGTCGGACCTTAACAAAAATTGTTACACATCTTCCATCAAAAGGAATTGTGGACTTTCACATCACACCCGACTTAAACTGGAAGAGTGTTCAAACTATTTTCCTTGAACCATACACGAGGAACATGAAGGGTAATGATACAACTATCACTTGAAAACTTATCTTAGAAATTCCCGGCTTATAAGTCCGGTGTATTGTAACAGAAACACAATACCTTCTCCCAAGGTACCACACATCCACAATGAGCAAAAGCATAATTCCAAATTCATCCCACTAGAATCATTACCTCCTTTTAAAACATCAAATCTGATTCCGAATATAAGTCTTAGATAACCTCAAATTCATCAACTCGGAGTCCAAGGAACTCACCAATGTGTTTTATACTCCCTGTTACAAGTGAGACTTTGGTACAAGGCCTAAATTACACATAAGAACATTGACTAATCCTAGAGTGGCATCCGACTGGTGGTAACATCAAAGAAAATGGTCGGCATCCCTGATTCCATCCAAGGCATTACTATATAGGAATCCAAGTATCACTCAAAATTAACCAATCCTTGTTTAAAACTATGCATCCAGTGCACAACACAAAAAGAGATCATGAATTATCCCCACAGCCTTTAACTGTAGTGTGACACATAACCGACACTCTCTTAGTGAATCTAGGGCCAAATAAAGATAGGGGACATTCTCATATCTTAAGGAAGAGAACACTTGAAGTATTTCAAGGATTATCAGAAAAAGGATAGCTGAACCACTATTGTCTGCCCTCTTTAATGAAACTCAGCTTGTCTTGTTGATGAATCTTCATTAAACCAACCACAATGCCTTTATCCCAAGTAATTTCTTTGATAGATTACTCTTAACCACCAAGGACCATTCATGATCATTGGTACTTCACAAGGACTGGACACATAGCCAAAATGCAACAACAGTCATTCTGTCAGGAAAAAATCAACATGAAACAAGACTCGTAAGTTTCAAAGGCATTCAAGTAGAAACGACCATTTCCGAATGGTCCCTGATTATGATCCTTCTACTTGGAATGTCACATTTAAAATAGAACTGACACGATACTCCCTGCCTAGGAGTTTACTATAAATCGAGAATAAGTAACAGCAATTCTCTTACATGAAAATTTAGAACCAACTTAAATGCATGAGTTTCATTTCACCAACCATGATCACCACATCATATCACTTGGCATAAAATCCAAAATTAAACCAACCAGCATTTCAAAACACCCATATTGAAAAAAAACCTCCTGAACAGTAGGAAAAACTTGGTTCTAAAACATTCAAGTCACTATACACTAGAGATAACTTAGAACAGACACAAAAACTCAAATATCAATGATTTAACTGAACTCGATAGCTCATCTTTAACATTTAACACTCGACAGGTACCGCATATGTCAACATATACTACCCCGAATTTATAAGAACAGCAGAATGTTCTAGGTACTACTCAAACTCTTTCCACCATATGCATCCTAGTACCAGATGGATCACACAAGAACTATCTCAAAATCACATCATCAACACAACCATTTACATGGATGATGACATACCAAATCACCCATCACTTATGGAAAGATAGGTTCACACAACCTCTTAAGTAGTTGAACATGATTGAGGCATGTGTAACCTACTGAACTGATCATTCCTCAATACTCATTCTCATATCAAGGGTCAAGATACAAATATCACCCATCCGAACAAGGGTGTCCTCTTTAAAGACTCAAACATCCTACTAGGGACAACAGCACCTAGGCGATGCCAATATTGGAAAGCTCTACCACATGCTAGCCCTTTATGAAGTATAAGAATCATAACACTGAGAGGAATACTACTCAGGATCCTCCATGTAACATGAGAAAAGGAATCCTATATGGGATCCTTAGCTAAAAAGGCAAGGGAGGAATCCTACACGAGATCCTCGAAAGATAAACAATAGAGGCATCCTACAACAGAGATCCTCAAAAATGGAACCCAGAAGAGAGATCCTACAAGGGAATCCCTATAATAGCATGTAATAAAAGGAATACATCAGGGGATCCTTGGTAACCAGATAAAAGATAGAGTCATCTAACATGGAATCCTCTAGGTTGAAACATAATAAGAGTAATCCTTTATAGGATCCTTGATAACAACTATTCTCATGGACTCATATACCAGAAGGACACATATCACAAGGGAGAAGTCCTCAAATAATAAGTCATGAGAGATAGCTCAAAGCACATCTTAGATCAAATGTCTGAACTAGGATGGTATGAACACCCTACCAATCATTCACAGCAAGTTTCACTCTCAGGTGACAACTGGAAATGATAACTGGAGGAAGAACCTATCCATTTAGATAAAAGCCCCAAAAACCCCATTTGGAGTCCTCAGAATGCTCCATGGGTTTTACCATCGCAATATAAATGGAAAACTACTCATAAAGGACTAATATCAAGTCCAAAAATGGAAATGGGGGATAAAATAGGAAAAAACCCTTAAAGGGCACCCGAAAAGAAGTACATTGCGTGTAGAAACCACACACGGCATGTACCCTCAAGATCGTACATAGGCGTGTACTCCTGCCAGCCTAGGCGTGTAAACATCTCAGGTACATGACATTTTATCCCAACACATGGAATATACTCAATTTCTTACTCCTATCCATGTACATACACATGGACAAAGTCACATGGGGTCTGCCTAAGTAAAACTACATGGAGTGTATCTACCGTACACGGCGTGCACTAACCAAAAACCAAAAACCCGTGTTCTCTCTCACACGGTTAGACAAATGGTAAAATAACACATGGTGTGTACTTATAGTACATGGTGTGTACTTATAGTACATGGTGTGTACTTAAGAAAAACTCCCTCTTCCAAAATAGAAGAACACATGGAATGTGTTTATAGCATCACACGCCATGTTTTCTATTTTTACGGACAGTAAGCCTCAGAAACTTCCCTAGAACCCCTATTTTTTCTGAAATAAAGAAACAGTGTGAAAAATTCTGATCTTTGGGGGCCCATACTCCCCACGAATCAAATTTTGGAATCTACATATTGCACATAACAACACAATCTATACCTAATGTCTGAAACATCATCCACCAAATTCTGATTCAAGAGGGCCCATACTCATCAGGGAAAAAAGTTTGGTGTCCATAAAATTCAACCATAACACGTACCAAAACACTTATCACAACATCAAGTATATCTATCATGGTACCTATCACAACAGCATGAATCTCTTGTACAAAATCTATCACAATAGCATGAAATCAGTAGTGCTATCTAAATGTAATGGCAAGAATACATGGTATATGACTTCTACCAAGTTTCTATATTATGCATGATATGGAATACCCTCATATCATTGGGTTTAAACAAAATAAAACCACAATAATATCAATAATAACAGAACAAAACAAGTGTATCACCCAACAGTGAAATCGAATCAACTGTAACAACTAAAAATCAAAACTTCACAAGTCAATTTGAGGTAATTTTTCTTATCCCTATACAAGGGGTAGCTAATTTCAAGCATAATTTATTACCAAGCTCAATTTATTTCCTATACCTATATAATGTTTCCAAATAGTAAGGAAAATCAGAAAAAAATATGCTATGATACCACTTTGTAACATCCTAGATCCAGATGCCACTGAATTGTTGCTCCATACCTAGTTGGTGACATAGCCTCAAGCGTATTTCCCCAAATTCTAGAGGCTACCGATGAGCAGTGAAGGCCTAGTGTGTGATAGTGGGGAAACTATTCTCTCATTGGTAGAGTGTAACATAGCAGAACAATGATACAATAGCAGAATCAGTAATACAATTTAATAGAAGTAAACAGCAGAATACTGAATATATAAATAACCAAATGTCATGGCATATAAATATTATTATGCATATTACATGTTCTTGGAAAACAACCAAAACATGTTACATTGTAGTAATACAAAACATAAATACCAAAAGTAAAAATGGAACAAAAGATACTCAGAAGCATCACAAGACTCATCTTGGTCCCATGCTCTCGTACTCCAAAGCATCACATCAAGTACATGTAGCAGGGCGCTTACCATGATCAGCACGTGCAATCATATAATATGTTTGGGCTCAAAAGCATGACCCAAATAGGGTGTGAGACTAAATCCTAGTACGCAACCACCCAATATCTATTCCGACCTGTCAGTGAATATATATAACAAGCAGTGTACAATAGTGAAAACAGTAAACCAAAAGGTACTCAAAAGTAAGAATAGAATATGTCTCAGAAGATAATGTAACCAATTACAAGTAAAGACTGAGTCCAAGATTGTGCTTTGGCATGGAAAATGCATCATTATTCATTCCATTTCATTATTCAATTCCATCGGATTATATAAAATTCTCGAGGTCCAATCTAAGTCTGATGACTCCCATATAAAAGTAGCCATCAACTTGTGACATAATAATCATTTCATCATTTTCCAATAGAGCCCAGCATGGGTATCCCTCAATGGATCCTAGGTTCACTTGGAATTTTAAATATGCATCAATGAGCTTGACCACCCTATCTATGGCTCGGTCACAGCCTTTACATACTTAACCTCTTGATCCTGTCCATTGTTTTTTAACTGATACAATGGTTCACCCAAGGTATATAAGGTGAAATTAGTCACATGAGCCGGACTTTGTCTTTTAACTGAGACTATGGCTCCCCCATTTCTAATTACCCCTTCTTAATCATTTCAGACAATCAACCACATGTAAATTAATCTATTACATGGATTTAACCTATTAACTCACATGGGAACATATCATATAACAAGAAAAACATGTGAATTAAACTATCACATGGCTTTAATAATAAATAACTCACATGGGAACAAGTTACATAACAAGCCTATTAAGTGATCTAAACCATTACAAGGCCTTATCATAACCTAAATCACATGGGTAGGTTCACAGTTGGAGAAAAACATTCCAAACTTGCTTAAACAGACATAGGCCTAACTTAGGGAAAAGGGAAAATCACTAATCCCAAACCCATAATCAATTCAATCAAAATTTATCACAATTTCAATTCCATTATAAATGAAATTCATTCTTGACAACCTACTAAGGAAAACAATTCATGCCTCATAGTCAACCTTGAACAAACAGCCATAAACCATTATTAGAAGGGAAACGCACCCATGGGGTGGCCCTTAATCAAGGTAAACAACCTAATTAATACTTTAAAACACTTATTTGATTACCTAAACCCCAATAGGAAATAATAAGGGTAAAATATAAATCAAGAGACACCCCAAAATGGGAACACGAAACTTTAGAATATATAAACATCATGACAATTCGCGAAAGGCACAAGACCACCTACCTTGTACTCGTATGACTTTCTCTGCCCAGCGTTGGACTTTGATTCACCCTAGAAGGGAGTAGATATATAAAAATACCAAAAATTCTCAACCTTTGATAACTTGATCAAGAGAATAAATCACAAATAACTCAATATGGATCTAGAGCTTACCGATTGGGTTCCAACGCATCTGACAGTGATCAAAATTGAGTTCAGATAGACAATCATGAGGAAAAAGGACCTCTTGGTGTGGTTGTTCATTGAATGGGATGATCCCTCTGTTCGTATAATGAAACACGAGGATATTGCCCAATTTAACAAATTTTATAAAATTACATGAAATTTACTTGAAAATACATGTCGTGTTTATACAAGACATGTCAAGACCATTACATGGTAATGTACTGGGATCATACAATATGTAACCCACATTACACGGCATGTACTTGAAAATTCATAGTATGTAAGTTTTTTTTTCCTCTATATCCTTAAGTACAAATTGAAAAGGAAGGATTTGTACCTCAAGGAAATAATCAGGTTATTAAAGAAATTGGAAAGTAAAAACATTCAGGTCATAGAAAAGACAGAAGTGGAACATAGAGGTCTAGTAGAAAAGAAGCAAAAATCTAATTCAAATGATAAGGCCGATATAGGGCATGGTTGAAAACAGAATGCAGTAGTGGTTGAAGTCAGACCACAAGAACCCAATATAATATTGAATATTTATTTAGGTATGAATCATTACTATAATATTCAGATAACCCTAGGGGAAAATAGTAGTTTATTGGTTAAACACATGAATTCACCATGCATTAGATGTTATTGTTGTGGAAATATGGGACACTAGAAAAATGTATGTTTTATAGCCAAGAGGTTCTGAAGGGAACAAGACCAACTGAGGAATCCATAAAGATCTCAAGTTTACAGTAAACCATTTGATGATCAAAATTTCAAGTGTAGATGATTTATACCCATATAATTGTATAGGTCATCAAAAATGCAGAGGAATGCACAAAAAAACTGAATGTGGTCAAAAGAAACAGCTCAATGTACCATCAAATGAGATGAAAATAAAAATTTATTTGCAACTCTACAAGAAGAATCTAATCCATAATATTCTGAGGAAGATTAATATTATCAATCCATACTAGGTATGATGTCAAAAACATGGATCAAAAAGAAAATATCTGAGCAGGCAGTGGTTGTAGAGATTTCCCTAACATCATATTATTTTGGTGTATGGATCCCTGATAGTGGATGAACATCTCATATAAAAGGTAATAAGGACCTTGTTATAAGCATAAAAAATGAAAAGGAAGGTTTTTTAAAATTTGGAAATAATGAAGGACTGAAGATTATTATCTTGTAAAAAGATAAATTTTAGGTAGAATAAATGAGACATGCTGATGTATTAGTTGTTGAAGGTCTCAGTCACAACTTGCTTAATTTCATTCAACTATGTGACTCAGGGCATGCTATAAACATTACTAAGAAGATGTGTATCATTAAAAAAAGATATGGTACAATTTTTCTATAGGTAAAAAGAACAAAGTAAAATCTCTACCTTGCAAGTGGAGAAGAAGATATCTTATTTTTATCTAGAGAGGACGAAAACATGTGGCGGTATAAATGACATGACCATCTATTCCAACCATCCATGGAAGATCTAGTCAAATGTGATCCTTCTCAAGGTATTCCTAAGCTATCATGTTATCATACTCATATGTGTAATTCTTTTCAATAAGGGAAATCATTATAAATATGTACATGGAAAAAGATAAAAATTCATCCAAAGTGATTGAATTAGTGCATGCCAATTTATGTAGAACTATCTCACCAAGATCCATTGATAGGAAGATGTATTATTTTCTTTTAATTGATGGTTTTAGTAGGATGGAATGGGTATCTTTCATTTCCCACAAGTCCAATGTGTTCAGTTGCATAAAATAGTGTCAGAGGGAATCAAGAAGGATGCAAGGATATAAGATTATAAATTTTCATACTAATACTAGTATAGAATTCAAAAACTATAAAGTTTAATATTATCTTGAGAAACATGGGATAAGGCATAAATATTTTGTATTAATAACACTTCAAAAAATTTATTGGTTAAGATGATAAATCAGATCATCAACAATATTTATAGAACAATGATTATTGAAAAGGAACAACTAGAAAAATTATAAAAGGAAGAAGTCTTGAAATCAGTTTACATATTTGATAGGGTTGTGTTGGGTCCAAAAGAAGAAAATACTTAGTATGAGGTGTAGTATGTAAATAATCCAATATTTAAACACTTTTAAATATTTGTAATAAAGTGTTTTATTATCCATAAAAATAAACAATGGAAATTTGAGTTGTGTGGATATGAGGGGATATTTCTTGGATATTCAGTAAAAATAAAAGAAAATAAATTTTTTAGAAAGATGCTTGGAAAGGTAGTTGAAATCAAGGATGTAACTATATTATAGAATGAAAATAATCTAAAAAAACATAGTGAAAAGTTCCCTAAGGAAAATGATGAGGATGTAACTACCTAAAGGGTTTTGAAGTGGAAAATGTGGATTCAAAAAAAAGATACTAATGATGGGAAGGAGGAATTCAAATTTATACTTTCACAAAAACTGAAGAGTTGAGCTGAAATTGATAGAAAGAATGTCATAAATGGTCATGAAGTTCTATTTCAAATAAGAAAAGTGAATTCATTATAGAAGGAATCCTTCCTATCTTAGGTAGAGCCTAAATGTTTTGATGAAGCATCTAGATATGAGAATTGTGTTTAGGCTATGAATAATAGCTTGATCAAATTGAGAAGAATCAAACATTGGAGATTTTTTTGAGACCAATAGATAATAATGTCATTAGGATGAAATGGGTATTTAAAAAAATATGAATGAAGATATCATAGTGATTTGAAACAAATAATGATTAGTTTGAAAAAGGTACTCCTATATAGAGGATATTGATTTTGATGAAACATTTTTCCAACTATGATGCTAGAGATAGTCAGATTATTTTTTTCCATAGAATTGCAAAGAAAGTTTAGATTTTTCCATATGGATGTCAAGTCATCATTTCTGAATGGGGTTCTAAAATAATAAGTTTATATTGATAAACTATATGGTTTTCTCATTCCTGAAGATGATAATAGAGTTTTTCATATGAATAAGTTGTTATATGGGTTGAAGCAAGCACCAAGACCATGGTATTCAATACTGGATTAGTTTTTGAAGAAGCTCAATTTTCAACGTGGTGGAGTTGATTACAATATCTATATCAATCGTGAAAGTAATCAAAGGATGATGGTTTTGGTGTATGTAAATGACATAAAATTTTATGGATCATACAAATCATAGTGTAAAAAGTTTGTATAATTCATGAAAAGTAAATTAGAAATGTCAATGATTGGTGAACTAATGTTTTCCCTTGGTTTACAGGTGACACAAGTAAATAATGTCATGTTAATTTCTCAATCTAAATGTTCCATGGATTTTTTGAGAATATTTTAATGGATAATTCAATGTAGATGATGACTTTGGTGGCTATGAGGATGAAACTGTCATGGGATGATAAAGGAAATGTAGTAAATGTCACAAAATATAGACAAATCATTGGCAATCTATTGTACTTGACACCGATAAGACATGTTGTTTTTCCAAATTGCAATAAACACAATATCAAAGTAATACCAAGAAAAAAAACATTCTTATAGTAAAAATAATACTTTATTATATCAAGGGTGTGGTGGATATCAGTTTTTTATACAATAAAAAATATCAATAACAGTTATTGGGATATATAGATGCAGATTGGTCTGGTTCATAAGATGATAGAAATTAAATGTTAGGTAGTGAATTCTATCTTAGAATCTTGTGTATTTATTGGTTAATAAAGAAAAAATATTTCATTTCATGGAGCACCATATAATATGAGTATATTGTGGCTACTTAAGAATGTGCATGGTTATTGTGGATGAAGTATTAGCTTGATGATATGGGATTTGAAGTGATGTATTCGATAAATATACATTGTGATAATTCATGTACTATAAATATTATCAAAAATCTAGTCCAACACTAAAATACAAATCACATTCAAATCAAGTATCATTTTATCAAGGAGAAGTTGAAGAAAGGGCTTTTGAAGTTAAAGTGTGTACCTACAAAACTATAGGTTGCATACATTCTAATGAAGACCTTACCTAAAGAATAATTTGAATGGTGTCAATTGTCTCTATGAGTTCAGTCAAATCCCCACACTTGAAAAAGTGTGTATGTGGTACCCCCACTCTTGGAGGTATAATGTGTTTTCCCTAATGTGTTGTTCTGTGTTCTTTACCCTATTTCAGACCATAATGAAGTGAACTTTGGGTTCATTGAAAAGGGGGGAGAAATTGTTTCTATAAAGGGAAATAAAATGACTTAATTAAAATAAGAGAGATGCTAATAGGGGGAGCAGTTAAGTAGAGTGTATTTTAATTATAATGATGATAAATATGATCAATAAAATGTTAAATGTTGTGATATATGGGGTTCATGATGAAATGAGTTGAGTGTTTTTTGAATGAAGTTATTCATTGAATAAATTTTCATGCTACTCTTATTTCTTATTCCAAGCATGGATCATGAGGGATTAAAGTGTGTGTTGAGTAAATATTTGATCTCAATCAGAATTGTAAGAAGCATCTTTTGGTAGAATATAGGAGAAGATTTAACATTTTATGAAACTTTGAATAGTTTTCAACAAACGTAAAAGGTGATATTGTTGGGAAAATCCCTCAAAGTTTCATATTCATGTTTTTTGGGTAATTGTGTTTATTGAAAAATCTAGATGACAATGTTTCAGTATGGTTGGTGTTACCGAAGAAGATGTTTAAGGTGACACAGTTTCCCGGTGTTTACCAAATTTTTAGTCCTCAAAATTAGGAGTTTGTTTTATAGAAAATTAAAGTCATATGCAAAGGATTTCATGGACTATAGTTCATAGACTACAAATCATGGAGTTCAAAAACCACATAGTAGAGAAGTTTTTGTATGCATAATAAAAAGGAGGTATGTGAACCGTGAAGCATGTTACATGAATTTCATAGATAAATTGGTTTATGGAGTCTAATCATTCACTGGAGGCTCATTGTTTGCGGATTGAGGCAATGATTTGAGTAGTTGTAAAGGGTTTTTTTCAAATGACATCGGTCACTGCAAAGTATTAAGGTGCTATGTGGTCCTCATAGCAATTTTTCGATAAATACTATACCGTATATGAGTTTTGGGTAATTTTGATTAGTGATTATTGCAGGATTTATTTTCCTATATAAAGGAATCTGATCACATCATTAGATAAATACAATTTCATCAGAGAAGATCATCATTTTTGGAAGAATTTGAGAAAGTTCAAAGTAGTTTGTGAGGGAGGATTCCATAAAAGACAAGAGTTTCAAGAGGGAATATTCTGTAAAGGAGTAAGTAGTTCATAGAATGGATTTTTGGGGTTCTATAGCTCACAAATGAAAAGGGACCATGAAGTAGAGGAAACTTGTGAAGAATATATGGTTCATAAGGAATCATTCAAACATGAAGCATAGGTAGTCTATGAAGCACCAATGGTTCACAAGGAATAATTCATTTTTGAAGCATAGGTGATCCTTGAAAAAATGGTTGTCTGCAAATAACTTGCACCACATGATGGAAGGTAGTTTGTTAAGGATGCAATACAATTCACGATGAGTGCAGGGAAGTATGTGAAGGGACTAAAAATGTTCATGAAAGCAATTTACAAAAAATAAAAGTATGAAAAAAACTATATTTCATCTACAAGGTGAAAACAGAACTTCATGGCATAATTATAAATGAGTGAAATAATTCTGAGGGGATTCAAAACAAACAAAGAGATTTTTATAAAGGAGCAGTGATAACACTTTAGTTGAGAGAGCAGTGAGTTTTCAAATTGTGATTAGATGTAAACCAGGAAGGACAGTGGGTATACTCTAAACATTGTAAGGGTAGTGAGCAAGGCATAAAAGTGATCTAGTGTAAACCTTAATTTGGAAGTGATCCTTAGTGGATTTTGTACATCGGCATATTGTCGTTGTATGCTCCATGGACATAGCCTAGTAAGGCTGAACCAAGTAAAAATGATGTTTCTTGTGCATGATTTTATTATTGTTCATACATTTAAATGAGAAATATAGAGAAGAATGTTTTTTTAACAATGAAGAAAGATCTAAAGGGGAATTTGTTTTAATATTTCATACCCTAATTCACCCCCCCCCCCACCCACCCTCAGGGTATTTTACCTAATTGGGCTAACAAATCCCTTTGAGGAGCATACAATTTGTGTTGTTGGTAACAATAAGGTTCTCAAAGTCTAGTCAGTTCCACTAGTATGGGTACTATAGTAGGAATAATGTTTATAGGATGAGACTTGGGATGAGTAGGCTGAGGTAGATGCTCAGTGGCTATAGTTGTTCTCAAAAAATTCTTTACCACCCTTAGAAGAGAAATTCATTGGAGAATTTATTTAAAGGGAGGATATTGTAAAATCCTATGTTTTTCTATGAGGTATGAATTTTTTTTCAATTAAACACTTTTTAAGTTTTATTTTTTGAATTAGACCCTAAAAGTTGGTCCATGGGTCTATTGGGTTGTTTTTGTAAAGGGGGATACAAGATGGATATAAGATGGTTATAGGCCATTTAAACTCCGTTTAATTAGAATAAATGATGTGTATTAAATACATGAAATGTACTGACCTGGGAAGGATAGTTCATTTAGTGTAAAGTTATTTTCCCATGGGTAATACCTTGATCATTACATGATATGTAAAGAATTTATATGACATGTAAATTACTTATATCAGTTTTTAAAATAGGAGGCCGCAACTCTATTTTTAATAGAAACCCTCACCTTCTCCCTTCCCTCACATTAAGAGCACCCAAGGAATCCTAAAGGTAGGTTTGGCTCCTAATTATTTATCTAGACTCTATTTCTTCTGTCATCAGTCTCATTGGATCTGCACTGGTAATTTCTTTATTCATCTTGTATTGTTCTTCATTTTCCTTTTTATCGACATTATTATTTTAGTGCAAGTTAATTTTACCTATTTCTATTGTTATCATATGTTCTTATATTTTCTTTTGATCTATAACAAATCAGATGTCAATATTGGACTAGTTCTCTACCATGTGTCTATAGTAGGTGGACTATACCATTTCCTTGGGGTTTGTTATTTTATATGGATAGTTGTAGTTGTTTCACACACCATACATTCCAAAGGTCCCCCTTTAAATAATTAAATGATTTAATTGGATGAATTGGAACCTATTAAGGTTTCCATTAGTTTCGTAGAGATTTTTGGAGGTTATTTCCCCAAGCTATTCCACCCATGGGGTGTGCCTTTTGTTCCTATTGTTATACCACCTGTGGGGTGAGTGTGATCATTCCTTATTAGAGGAAGACTTTATAAATTGAATTGAATTTAATTATAGGAGATGATTATTTATTCCTTTTACATGTCATAACATTATGTGAATTTCTTTTATTATTTAAATGGAAATTGTTTTATGAGTTGGATAAACTCATGAAAACATAAAGAATTACATTGATTATAAAAATGAGATGATGAATTGAAATGTTAGTGGATTACATGGTTGGTATACCTTGGATCTTGATTCCATTATATTCCATGGAAGATTCTACCATGAGTCTTGTTAATGATGGTGGACACATTGGACCTTTTTCATCCTTGGGTCTTCATTCCATAACATTCCTTGGGCCATGATACGCCTTGAATCTAGCTTTCTTAGGCTCATTATAGAAATGGTATGCTGACATGATCCTTTAACCCCACCCAATTATTTACTAGGTTTCCATAAAGATGCTCCTAGGACTTGATAAAGATGCATTGGTCTTCTATACCTTGGATACAACACTTCATGGTCTGACAAATTGATTATAGAGCACAACCATTAGAGATAACTTGATTATATGAAAAGGTAATGATGAATGTTATACCGGATTATATGGCATGGCCATGGTAGTGGTTTTACAATTGGTTGTATGAAATGGACATGGAGGATCTCTTGGCATGTTTTACAGATAGCCCTGGTATGGGTATCATCTTATAGTGGTTTAACTGGACCGTATTACTTTTTTATTTTTGTTCACAGATACCTTATTATAGGATCTTGATTTTTGTTTTCATAGAGACTTGTATGGATATACAAAATCAATTTACAACTATTACATTTTCCATGGGAATTTAATGTCCACTATAGTTACATATTTCACCCTAATTTAGCTTTTATTACATAGCCTAGATTTTTTATAGACACTGTTGGTTGTGGCCTACTGAGTGTTATCTCACACCATGTTCGGGCCGTTGTCGGGTACCTAAATAGACTTCTTGAATGAAATTATGGACTAGGGAAAGCACCCACTGTATAATACTTTATCTACGTATTTCTTAGGATTATAAGAGTACAATACCAAACTAGGATCGTGATTCTATATGGAGACAGTGCTTTTTGGTCTTTTTGGCATTTTGATATATGTATTGTATTGGATGCTTATACACCTATTTTTCATATTTTTAGTGACATTACATGAAACATCATATTTTATATGATGTTACCTATGGAAAAAAATATTCCTCTCTTGAATATTTATCTTTTGTTTAGATTTTTTTTACTTCTGTTATTGATGGGTATATTTACTACCATTGTGATACATTCAAACATCTAGGCATAGTCTCCCCATGGAGACACCATATTCCCTCATTGGTAGTCAGTAGACTCTTGTGTAATTGTAGGCATTCTTGAGGCCATGTGACACATTAGATCAGGGAACCTTTTAGTGGAATCATGGTTGGGATGTTACAAAGTGGTTTCAGAGGTGTTTCTTTTCTTGATTTTCTATTTTGAGACAATAGACAGCGGATTAGTAAGGAATTTGAATTTGTTAATGAGTGTTTTCTGGTAGTATCTTGCCAATTTATAGAGAAAATCCAAATTTCTATGGTTGGATATTACTAGTTTTTATATTTTTCTTATTAATGTTGATTTGATATCACTGTCGGGTGATGCACTTGACTTGTGATATTATTATTGATATAATTGAGGATAATTTTTACCATTTCTTGATGAGATTAGGGTATTCATATCATGCATTGTTTTAGTCACCTATTTGGATTCACATTCCATGAATTATTTCATTCCATATAGAATGCATTTCTTGAATGAATTAATTTATGATATGTGCTTTATGTGATATATTTTTTATCCAAGTAGTATTATTTCATGGAATTGAGAAAAAAATGTTAGTAATTAGAGTTCATGTCTTACCCTAAACATTTATTTCCTACTTAGGCTATAAAAAACACCCTAAGGAGTCATATATGGAACTTTTAGTCATGGACCATGGGTCCCATGGTTTGTAATGTGTTACGTCATAGATTAAGTAGAAACAACACTTTAGTTCATGAGGTGTATAGGACCATGTAGATAAGAAGACATGAACCACTTAATTAATTCATCTAAATATAATTTTGATATAGATTTTAATTCAAAATGAAATTGAAATGGTTAAATAGATAACTTGACCTTGACCCATCATTTGAGTGGGAATTAGGCAGTGTCTCTAATGATGTTATGACTGTTTCTTTTTACCTAGTCCTGGATTTAGGAATAGGAAGTGGGGTGTGACATGTTTATAGGAAGTTTTTGACATATCCTATGCTTTTATCTATGAACTTATGGTTATCAATATTTTCATAGATGTTCATTTGGAATTGTAGATACATCCCACCATGATGACCTCCAGTCATATGCTTGGAGGGTGGAAATAAACATGCTCTATAGGTGGTGGTCTATAGGTAATAGTAGATCATCCTGTATTTATAGATGTGGCACCATTGGTTTTATCAGACACCAGTTCCAAGGCACAATTCTGTGAAGGTTTTCAACTCTATATGCATACATTTCATGGAGGAACGAATCCTGCCTTATCTATGATTGAGATGATGCATGGATTCCAGTAGTATCACCATCCCATGTTTTTAGTGGATTTTGGTCCACTAGCTAGTGAGATATAGCGTGACACTACTCTTTTTATCTTTGAGCATTTGGAGACACCTCCTGAGAGGAGATTGGATCTCGAGATGTATATGCTACAGGGAGAAGCTAAGTGTTGGTGGGATGTTTGGAACTAGGATGGAATGCTCTGAAAAATGGTTTTGATGAATTTACAATATAGCTTTTATGAATGATTTTTTTCTCGAGACTCTTAGAATATATCAAGTCAGTGAGTTCATGCTTCTAGAGAAAGGTGTGATGATTTTTATAGAGTATTCAACACTCTTTACAGAACTTCAATTGATTATATGGTAATAAAGTTTGGTTTCATTAATGCACTAGGTATGGTCTTTTTGAGATCTGGATATCGTCAGGTGTATTCTTCTAGAGCAAGGAATGATGACTGTTTTGTTTCATTATATTGGGATGTTGTATATACATGAGATAGTTCGTTTTCATGGGGTCCCTTGTAATATTTTTTAGGATAGGGATAACCAATTTACATCTCATTTCAAGAAGAAGTTATAGATTTATTTGGGTATACAGGTGATTCTAATCACAGCATACCACCCTTAGACTGATGGCCAGTCAGAGCACACGATTCAAGTTCTTACAGACATACCACGATCATGCATCTTAGATTTTGGGGATTCTTTGAAGATGCATATTCCCCTAGTTGATTTTTCCTAAAAAGATATCTATCATGGAACTATATAGATGGAACCTTTTGAGTCTTTGTATGGTATTCCATACTGATCAGACCTATGTTGGATAGAGGTAGGTGAGGTGGCTTTATTGGGACTCTGTATCATGCAGAAGAATTTTATGTAGGTCCAGTTTATCAAGAAATGGGTAGTTATTGAACAGTATCAATAGAACTATTATGCCAATCATTTTTGATAACCTCTATAGTTTGAGGTCAAGGACTGTGTATTTGTATGTATCTCATAGAGGTCGAGATACAGACAGATCAGTAGATAGGGTAATATTTCACTACAACATGTCAAACCATTCGAGATTCTAGATATAGTAATGTAAGTAGCCTATTAGTTATAGTTACATAAGCAGTGTTGAGTATTGCATGACATTTTCCATGTATCTCAACTTCACTATTATCATTCAGACCCATCTTAGGCTTTTTAACCTAAGTAGGTTGAGTAATAAGAATATGAGTCCTTTGATGAGAATCTTATACATGTTGTTGATGCGAGCATGATGGTTCTCCGAGGATATTCAATTCCTCTAGTATGGGTAGTATGGTAACATGAAGGTTTATAGGATGATACTTGGAAGCGGGAGGCCAACATACATGCTCAGTGTCTAGAGTCATTATCAAGAAATTTTTGGACACCCATAAGAAAGGACATTTGGGGATGGATCACTTTAAGGGGGGTGATTGTAAGATCCTAGGTTTTACTATGAGGTGCAGATATTTTTTCTAGTTAAACTCTTATTATGTTTTCTTTTTTTCCTTAGACCCTAAAATATGAGTTGTGGGGTAGTTGGGTAGTTTTTTTCAAAGTAATATGTAGGAGGGATTTAAGTTGGTTTCAGGCTAATTACACACAATTTATTTGGAATTCACAATTTTTAATAACTTATGGAGGAAATTTCATGTCATGTAAAGGGTTCTTATAGGGGAGAATACCCCAATCTTTTCATGAAATTTAAATCATTTACATTCCATGTAAATTCCAAAGTTACATTTATAAAATAGGAGTAAGGGACTCTATTTTCTATTGGAACCCTCGCCTCCTCCATTTTCTCTCACATAGGAGAACCCAATGGAATCCTAACGCTAGGCTTGTCTCTCTTTTCGCGATCCAAACTCTATTTATTCTAATATAGATCTTATTGGATCTACACTACTAAGTTATTCATTTCACTTGTGTCGTTCTTCATTTTCCTTAGAATCAATGTTGTTATTTTGGTGCAGGATGATTTTCCCTATTTCTAGGGTTATCATTGTTCTTCATTTTTCTTTTGATATAGAACAAATCAGAGGTCGATACTAGAATAGTTCTCAACCATGTGTCTATAGTAGGTGGTCTATACCTTTACCTTAAGGTTTGGTGTGTTATACACATAGTTTCACCTATTCCACGCGTCATACATTCTATAATTTCCCCTTTAAATAATTAAATGGTTAAATTGGATGAATTAGAACCTATTAGGGATGGCCACTAGTTCCTTTGATATTTTTCTATTTTGTTTCACTAAACTAGGACACACATGGGGTGTGCCTTTTTTCTATTGTTATACTACTAATGGGGTAATTATGGAATTTTTAATTTATAGAAAGCATTTATAAATTGAATTTAATTGAATTTAATTATAGAATATGGTTATTTCCTATTTCTTATGTGATAACATGATGTAAATTGCTTTTATTTTTTAATTTTAGATTGTTGTATGAGTTGAATAAACTCATGGAAATGTAATGAATTGAATTGATTATTAAAATGAGATGATTAATTGAATGGTAGTGGATGACTTGGTTGGTATACCTTGGACCCTAATTCCATTAGATTCCTTGGATGCTTGTCACATGGGTCTTCTTTATGGTAGTGTATTCCTTGGACCTATTTCATACTAAGGTATTGATTATTTAGGATTATTTGTTCTTTTCTACCCCTTAGATCCAAATTGCATGGGCTCATAGTGGAAATGTTATGTTGATATTCTCTTTGGACCCCACCCAAGTCTTTTTAGAGTTTCCATCTAGATGTTCCTGGGAATCGAAGAGGAATATTTGGTCTTCTATACCTTGGATCATTCCCTTTAAGGTCTAATACTTTGATTACATGAAATGGTGGTTTTTGGTGACTATATTATACAACGAGGTCATTATTATTGTTATACTAGATTATAAGGCATGTAATTGGTAGTTGTTTACACTTGGTTGAATAGCGTAGTTATGGTGGATCTCTTGGCATGTTTTATATATAGCCCTGATATGGGTATCATCTTACAGTAGTTTGGATGGATAGTATTACTTGTTTATTTCTATTTACATGTGTATTATTATAGGATCTTGAATTTCATTTGTATATATCCTTTTATGGCTATACAGTATCACTTTACATCAATTAATTTTTCTATGGGTATTTTACTTGTAAAACAGTTATATATTTAACATTGTTTTAGATTGTATTACACATCTTGGATTTGTTAAAGACGCCATTGGTGGTGACCTATTAAGTGTTATCTCACACCCTGTTTGGGTCATCGTTGGGTACCTAGAAAGACTTCATGTATATATTTAGGGACTAGTAAATTTTCTATTGTATGACGCTTGATATGTTTGTTTCTTAGAAGCATGAGAGTACATGACCAATCTAGGATCATGATGCTATATGAAGATAGAGATTTTTTTATCTTTTACTATTTTTATACATGTATTATATTGGTTACTTATACGCCTATTTCACATATTTTTAGAGACATGACATGACACATCATTTTGTAAATGATATTACCTTTTTCATTTTTTTATTCCTTTCTTGTATATTTATCATATATTTGGATGTTTTACTACTTTTTATATTTATTGGTATGTTTACTACCATTTTTCTACACTCTAACATGAGGTAATAGTCTCCTCACATACACACCCTATGGCCTCACTACTAGTCAGTAGCCTATTTTATATAGGGATGCATGCTTGATCCCATGTGACCCACTGACTCAAGGAACCATTTAGTGGCGTCTGGATTGGGATGTCACACTTCAGTAGCTATCAACTATGAGTCACATAATATTTCTAAAAACACTGTGTCATGATCAATATCCTCCAGTTTAATTGTATTATCATTGTCGTCTCCTAAACAATACTTGGACCAAATAAAGATCATTATCCCAAATATTCCTAGCACAAGAGAGATCTAAATGACCGCCCATACAAATCCTCAAAGGTTTACATCTTAATTGGGACCAGATAACTATTTTTATAGGAAAACTCAACCAATGGAAAATGATTTTCCCAAGATCCACCAAAATAAAGCACACAATACTGGAGAATATCCTCAAGAACATAGTTATCCCTCTCTATCATCCCATCCATATGTGGATTATAAGCCTTGCACAATCTAATCTAGGAAACCATTCACCCCTATAAACCTTTCTAGAACATTGATTTTACCCTTAAGTCCCTATCGGATAAAACCATAGATGGAACCCTGTGAAGTCTCACAATCTATCAGAAATAAAATTCCCTAAGTTGATCTACCTTCATCATCTCCTTGATAGAGAGTAAATTGTTTTATTTTATAAGTCGATCAATGATCTCCAAAATTGAAACCTTCCCATTGGGATTCCATGGAAAACCTATGTTGAAATATATAAAAATCGCGTCCCATTTCCATGCCATAATGGGTTAGGGTTGTAAAAAACAAGAGGTTCTTAGTGATCCACCTTAATTATATGACAATTAAGACACTACGATACAAAATCTGTAATTGAATGCCTCATCCCCAGCTTCTAATACCACTGTCTCAAGTCATGATATGTCTTAGTATCCCTAGGTTGTAGGGACCAACAGGAATGATGTTTATTTTCCATCAACTCCTACCTTAAGTAAAATAGAACATCCAACCTACTATGGAAGCACAAAGATCTAATGTGAGATCAAGACCACTGACACGAGGTCTCCCCACCATAAATGATTTTACCCAAGAATTGGAACTTAGTGTTTTTCACATAATCAAACCAAACATGCTCATCAAAATATAATTCATCTTTCATAAAATCCAAGAAAAACTATCCACCAACCTTATATACTCCCATGTTTCTTATATAAAACAAAATTATTAGATATCACTCCTCAAATGATTATTATATATCTTATGTCATTAATTTTCTAATCAACACAGCAGAAACCACATTTCCCTTCACATGAGTGTATGCAATATCAAAATGAAAGTATAAAGGTACTACACCCAACATCTTTGTTGCATGTTTAGATCCCTATGAGTAAAAATATATTTCAGGTTCTTATAATTATAATACATAGTAAACCACTCCCCTATGAAATAGTTCCACAAGATTTTGAGAGCATGCATAACCACTTCCAACTCAAGATCATGGGCAGGGTAGCTCCTCTCATTAGGGAGTAAATAGTGTGATCAATATTCCACCACTTGTTTCCCCTATATCAAGACACATACCAAACCCATACCAGAAGCATCGTAGAAAAAATCATAACCCAATGGTTCAGAAAGAATCAAAACAATTGTTAAATTCAACCTCACTTTTAGATCCTCAAATGATATTTTGAAACTTCCATTAAACTCAATCATTACACCCGTATGGGTTTAAGTAGTCATAAAAGATATGAAATTGGAGAAATACTGAACAAACAACCTATATTAACCATCAAAACCCAATAATAATTGGATTTCATAAAAAAATTGGGTTTCTCCTAGTACATAATAGCCTGTATCATTTTAGGATCAATTGAGACTCCCCACTATAGATATCACAAACCCCCATAAATTCTACTTCTCATATCCAAAACTCACATTTGGAGAGATTTCCATATAGAAAATATTCATCCATGGTTCAAATAATGATATCCAAATCGTCCATGTGATCCTCCAATATCTTGGAGTACACCAAAATATCATCCATGAACAAAATAACAATATTGTACAAGATTTGATGAAATATTTGGTTCATAAAATCCATAAAAATTGCATGAGAATTTTTTAGATTCGAATGACATATCCAGAAACTAAAAAATCCCATTCCGAGTTATAAATATTTTCTTAGGTATATCCTATTCTTGGACCCTCAACTGGTGGTACCCTAACCGAAGGAAAATATTAGAAAAACAACATTCCCCTCAAAGCATATCAAAATTATAATCAACACTAGAAAAATGATATTTTTTCTTAAAAGTCACCCAATTCAACTTCTGATAGTCAATACAAAGTTTGTGACTCTTGTATTCCTTCTTGGAAAATAGGATAGGTGAATCCCATTATGACATGGAAAGGAAAATAAATTGTTTAGAATCTATGGTTCTCAAGATAGTCTTTATATTTCAAAAAATTAGTAGGTTTCATTTAATAAGATAGCATAGAAATCGGCATCGTACTAGGGAGAATACCTATTGAAAATTTCCTATAGAAAATTAACCTATCTTTGTGGTGGAAAACTAGAAATATCTTCCAGAAATATCTTGGGTTACACACACACCACTGTATAATGATGAATACCCATGTAGGGATTAGCTACACTAAGAAATAGCTCTGAAAACTATCATTATATTAACCCAGAATATGAAATAATATATCCTTCCCTTCCTAGTCTAGATTCCCACTCACCCTAACAGATATGAGTGAACCCATTAGTAGATAATAACTAAACTCGATGGCAGTAATAGTCTATCTAGGCCTTATCAGTGATCATCTAATACATGCTAATAATCAAGTTGAATATGTCAATATCAATAATTAAAAATTCCCATACCACATAAAATTCATCTATCATCACCCAATACACAAGACACTTTAAACCTTTTTTGGACCTCTTTCCCAAAGGCATGGAAATATCCAAAAAGTATGGAACAAGTTCCAAATGAAAACCCAACACTTAAACCAAATTTTATGATACAAAATAATGATTGTAAATAGTAAAAAAAAAATCTAGCACCATAAAAGGTTAAATAATAAATGTAACTATAACTATAGTCAGCCCTGTGTTAGATTCTTCGGGTGCATGCTCCACTGCATAAAGACATTTGGTATCAACTCCTCCCTGAGATTTCTTATCCACATGAAAATACCCCTTAGCATGAGGATATGACCCTCCTCACTTGGAAGCATATTCATAATCCAATGAACCCTTGGTGAATGTGTATATTTCCTTACTTTACTAGGATATCCTAAAACAAAAAAAAAATTAGAGGGACAGAGCATCCACAAAGAATAAAATTCATGGGAGCCTCTATAAAGTTTTTCTTGGTATGACATCACATTACATAATGGTGACAGAATACCTAATACTACCCTAAGAAATACCTTGTAATTTGTTTTTAAAAAACCCCCCTTAAGATTTCTCTTTTGGAAATAAGATACAATATCTCCAACAACTGAAAAAACTGAAGCTCCACCCAAACAAGTCTTCCTAGATATGTCTGCCTCATCTAAAGATTCTTTCTCAACTAAATCCAAAAAAGGTAAAAAGGAACATGAGAGTCAACATCAACCAAATATCATGCCTTAGTTAAAAATCAAACCTCAATGCCTTTATGTACTCATTTGTACATGCTCCGGTTTCAAATTCACCAACTCATCAAAAAGGATATAATACTCGAGAACGGTATGCCCCCCCCCCTCCATGGTCAGAAACTCCTAGTTATTTTCTGCAAGTAATGTCTCAGGGTAAAACTATTGGTTAAATATTTTCTTGAATGGATCCCATGTAAGGTCCTTGTGAAACATATATTGCACAATAGAGTCTCACCATCTCCTTCCAGGTCCCTTAAGCATGTATGTGGAAAAAACCCACCATAAAGATTTTAGGATTTTCATGATATTGAAGATCCTCTAAATCCACTCAAGCAACTCCATAGATTCATGTGGTCATTGTTCACCCCTAAATATGGGCGGATGATTCTTAATAAATTTATAACCATGATCCAACAAACATACTGGGTTCCCAACACCAACTTGACCAAGAATATAGATAGTGAGGATAACATATTCTACCAAAAAAGGGTCCCCCATTGGATTCACCTACAAAACCTATCATACATATTCTTATCTTAGATTTATAAGATCTATTCTTAGAATAAGTTTCTTATAAACACAAGATAATAACCAATTATATCATGATACCATTAAAAAATCATAGCACCACTCTCATAATTTAATCTAATAAACTAAAAATAATAATTTAAAACAATTATAAATTCTATCCATGAAAGTGATTACCAAAATGAATAGGTAAATTTAAATAAAATTCTCATATAGTTCATTCAAATAACCCTAAAACCCAATCCTAAAACCTAATAAAATTCCCTAACCACCCATGGTAAATTGGTTTCAATCTAGAAAGTGAGCTAGCTAGGCCCCATTTCCACACATACTATCTGAATTTTGATGGTCCTAATTTCTAACTACTGAAGACATAGAACCAAACTTAGGAAGTGTTAACATTATTTAGTATGAGTCTCCCCTCTGATACTAATGTGTAACTGAACAACCTGGGTTAACTAATCCATACACCTAAACCAGTCATTGCATGTTAATGTGAAAAAATAAAGTAGAACAAGTATTGAATATAAATAAATAATACATATAACCAAATTATTATTTGGAAGAAAAAGGTAAAACCAAATCCATAAAATACAATTCTAAATGGATAAAATAGAATTTATCAAAAAATTAAGACCAAAAGGTCTCCCTATGACCAATATTCTCCTCCAAACCAACCTAAACTGAATCTAGTGAAAATAAAAGAATCCATTATTCTATAAGATTCCCTTAACTTTAATTGAATCCTTCAAATCAACATCTACAACCCACCAAGAGAAAAAAATTGGTGTGAGAAAAAACCCTACTAGGAAACCACCATAGATTCTATATAAGGTCCAATATCAAGAATGAAATTTTTCTATCTTATAAAACAAAAATAGTTCTAAAAATAATTTTCATAACTCACAAATCCATTTGTAAATCATTTTACATTTGGTTTTCATGAAATCCTTTCATATTCTCCAAACCATAAATACGGAATATAGAAGCAATAAAATAGAAAAGCATGTTTATGTATCATAAGGTAATAAAGTAAACACATATCCATAAAATACCATCATGTGATGTCATGTGATACAACCACATATAAGAACATTGAGAAACAATCCATGATAAAAACCATCATGTGATAAAAATTATAAAATTACAAATATTACTATCATTTGGGATCTATACTATAGTAAAATACATACTATAAATTAATGAAACTAAAATGTGCATAACATCAGATCCATCCAATATCTGGTCCTAACACATTTCATTGATATCTCAATGGTTACCTTATAGTGGTGACACACACTCTAAGGATACCCATGTATATTTCCCAACACATCCAATCTTCCCAAAGTTCCAAGATTGTAAAATACATTTCAAAAATATTCCCAAAATTTATAAAACAATTTTAAGGACAATATAATCTACTTTAGTGTTTGAAAACCCATTTCCAAAACAAGAAAATATGTTTTCAAATAAAAACCCATTTAAAATCATTTCCATTTCTAAGAAACACTTTGAAACCACATATAACTTCAAATCAATGGAAAAACCAAAGGAAATGTATCAAGTATGTTAATAAAGTCATAAAATTAACCCATTGTATAGAAACACCTTCTAAACAATGGTATGAACCACTCCACCTTCAACAATGGTGATTAAAAACCAAGAAATCGGCCTTTGAAAAATAAGGAACAATAAGGAACTACAATGAATCAATAGAAAACACAATATGATCAAAAATATGAACACAAACATAGCCAAAACCATAACTTCAATAGAATCCAAAGGAAAAAAAATAAGTTTTTCTTACCTAAAGAGGCACACTATAATAACCATAATAGTCGATCACTGAATTAAGTAATCTTGAAGGGAGCGGATCACCAAAAATCACTTAGGGTGAGCTCTAGGTCAAGAAAGGTAAGGTTATAGGTGGAATGAAAAATAAATCATCCAAAAAATTCCTAAAACCTATTGTCCATAATATTTACATGGAAATTAATCCCTTTAAATGCTGCATATTCTATGAAGGATGATTTCATCGAAAAAAATGTCAACTTTTTAATTTAAAACCTGATTTTTTAAATTACATGACTTTATCCCAATACAAAACATGTAAAAATTTCATTCTATAAACCTGTTTCATGAAATATTCTTAGATATCATTACACAACATATAATCCCTTTACATGATATACAACCACCCAACAGACAACAAATAGCCCAGTTCCTATAGAAAAACACCAATGTAACTGGGATGTCTTCTAAACTAAGGGAGAACCCATTGAAAGCTATTATCACATTTTTACCCAGACTCCATTAATTTAAATAAACATACATCCTTAGACTTTATGTAATTTCCCCAATATAGGCTATTTATCACCGAGAAAATGGAAAAGACACCCAAATAAGGACTTTAAACAAATTAGGAACAAAAGTGTACCTGAAAAGTGTAACAAGGTGTTACACTAAACCTGGAAATTATAATTAAGATATAAAATAATTAACATATTTTTATTATATTAGATTTTTTCACATGTACAAAAAAGTCATACTAGATGTAAGGGTTTCTTATCTCACATTATATTTCTGTGAGACATAAGCATATTGAAAACTTTTTTTATTGTATGGTGTATATAAGACAATGAATTTATATTATGATTATTTTTAGGAAAGTTATTTCTATTGAAAAATCCATATGAGTTTCTCCCTTTCATGAGTTTTTGATCCAGAAATTACCAATGTAGTAAGGGACTTTGTCTCAATTTCCTTTCATTATGGAATATTTTAATGTTATTCACCTAATTAATTTTATATTGTGTATATGCTACCCATTTTACATGTAATATCATGAATCCTTAACAAATAATGGTATTTTAAGCTTTAATTTTAATTATTTCATCCAAGAGTATTTTATTTGAATGTTACCAACTGGTAAAAAATTTATAAATCAATTTCTTTTCATTGGGATATATTACGTTTTCATTATATTTAATATTATATGATAATATGTGTAATGATTTTTTACTAATATATGTTTTATTTTAACTTTTTTTGTGTATTTACATTTTATAAAAATAATTGATTCATTGATTAATTATCAAATTTAATTGTATTATTTTTGTAAGGGTTATTTATTTCAAATTAAATTTTTTTATGACATTCATTTATAAGAAGCATATATATTCATTTTTTAGGTGTATATACAACCCTGTTTTACATGTTATAACATGAATATCATTATTTTCATGATATTTAAACTATCATTTGATGTTATTATTTCATGGGGAATACAATTGAACAGTACCAAAGTGAAAAAGGTTTTATGTTACAATATTATTCCTTTCAAGATTTTTTATGTTCATGGTCACTTTGGAGGTAACCATATTCTATTATTTTATTTAACAAAATATATTTATTATACACAATTTATGTATGTCTTTAACATGTATTATTTCTATTTCCTCCCTTATTTATGAATGAAATATTAAGAAATTCCATTTTAAGTGATACCAATTTGTAACTATTTAGATTGTGTGTATTTCTATTCCATATCTATGTTTTGTAAAATGTTTTAAAAAATATTCTCTTCTTAAAATAAATTATTTCTTAAATATATCTTACATGATCTTTTACCTTTAATTAAGATTTTTTAAAAGGAAATTTCTTAATGTTTTCCAAATAGGTCACTTTTGACTCCATTTGTCAAAAGGTTTTGAAAAGAATGTCTATTTTTATCATTTATGACATGAATGTATTTTCCCCTAATCATGCCTATTAGTTTCCTTGAATTTTCATTTATATGTTTAAAAGGATATTTTTAATAAAAAAAATCCACTTATATTTTGAATCTTTTGTTTCTAAAAGTGACATTCTACATGAATATGTTATTTTCCACAAAAAAAAATTAATTACCTTTTAATGGTATTTCCATTAATCAAAAACAAAAAACATTTTTTTTACTTATTCTCCAATGGGAATATATTTTAATGATATTTTCCTCATTATTTCAAAATATATATTAAGATTGTTTCAAATAGATTGACATGGAACCCATTTCTTTTCCATGGGTTAATCATGTTTCAAAGAAACTGGTATAGAACCCATTTCTCAATGGGTTAATCTTGTTCTAAGAATAATAAAAGAATTTTCAATTATTTTATTATAAATTTAATACTATATGTACTTTATTCATGATACAATTCTTTGAAACTGTTTATAATTATGTTTGGTTTCGTTTTAAACCAAATACTGATGGTTTTTTTATAAAAAATGGATAAGTAGTTCCATTATAAACAAAAGAATTTTGGTTTTGTTATTAACCAAGGATGGGTGGTTCTATTATAAACAAAGGGTGGGTGGTTACATTATTTACCAAGGATGGGTGGTTCTATGATAAACCAGGGATATGTGGGTTTGTGATAGCCCTCTAATGCATTGAGTACTTTGTATATGGAAGTCAACCATATTGGTTATTCCATTTGTAAGAATTGATATAATGAAAATTTCCCATGATAAAAATATGTTTTCATTATATATGGTATGGTTATAAATGATTTATTTTATCAACATTGATTTCACATTTCCCATGATTGTTGATTATGATGAATCTTCACTTTGTGAATGAGTTATTCCATGTTTTCATTTGTGATGATCCAAGTATTGATGGGTATAAATATTCTTATGTTATTATTATGCACTATAATTTTTTCATCATACCCTTATGATCTACTTATTCTCACTAATTAAATTCAATTATTAATTAATATGTTTACCCTTACTAAGTATTTGAGTTGACCCTTCTAATGATTCCATTTCCCTAGGTTATCAAGATTATTGTTGATTGAATTATGTATATAAGGGATTCATATGGATGATGATGAAGACTTAATGTGAAATAAGTAATGGTGGGTCAATTGGGATAAATTATCATTTAAATACATAGGTTTTGTTTATATAATATTTTTTCTAATTCTATGAAACTATAAACCGAAAAGTTCTTGATAATGTAAGTGATCAGATATTTCCTTTTGATGTTGTGTGTTATATATGGTGAAAATAGGGTCGCCTTCATTGATATCAATGACAGAAATGTAATGTTTATATTCTTAACATTGGATCTAGGAGTGTGGGTTTATGGATGTTATAATTAAGCTTTATATATGATTCTAATTTCTAATAACATCATATTCTAATCATATCAATGGTTGAAAAAAATAACTATGTTATATAATAGAGAAATACATTATAGATTGTTAATATTTATATTTAAAACACGTTTTCATATTAATTTTAGAGAGAGAGATACCAAACATTTTTATTGATATTTTCTAGGTGAATAGGGATGTTTTTTAGTAGATAATAAATGAACACTTCTAAATTTTGACAACATATCCTATTATTTGCATTAAATATAATAGATGCTTCTTAAATTTTATAGGTGGCCATTCTTTACTTTATTTTACATTATTATTACGTAATATGGTGGATTCTTATTGATTGTTGGGATATCAACAACTAATAATTAATGACTAAACATTTATAAAGATCAATTAAAACATGTAAAATCCATGTGTTCATGTGTTTTATTTATAATATAATTATTCTTCTTCATTTTTTTGGATGGGTAGATGATCCTATTAACTAAACTATATTCAAAATCAGACATATTAAGGAAAAAGTATCAGGAGCACTTATTTTATCCCCTCTCATGGAGCCTTATATTAACATGGGTATATAAATTGGTATCAAATCCTCACTTCACTACTGATGATCATGAGTTCATTTTTAATTATTAATATGTTTTTAAATAGGTTTCATTACTATACATCAGTTTAAGTCTATCAAAAATGGAAATACTTGTGATTTCTGGAAATGGATTTCATTCTTAGAAATAAAATATGATTATATAATTTATTTCCTTTGGAATGTAAATTGTTGAAATAACTACCAATTATATTCATCCAATTAAAAAATATTATATTATACTTTTATGAAATAAAAAAAAGTGAACATGATGAATGAGCTTTTAATTCATTCTTCTCATCACACATTTAGATAAAATTAACAAAGGTGATGGGTATTTAAGTTGGAAAAATAATATAGATAAACTCCCTTCTATTCAAGACAGTGATAAAAAGGTATTATTTTTTAGACTCCAATCATGTCATTATCAATTTGAATATATATATATATATATGTTATTGAATAGGGGAATGATTTTTATAGTCGATTATGATTATTAGATATATATATATATAGCTATGAGTAAGATCTCAAAGATTCAACCAATTTAAATAAATTATTTTTATTTTTTACAAATATATTTAATGTAAATTTTTTAGAAAATGATAATCATTATTTGAATGATATAATTATAAAAATTTCTAAATTTCAAAATTAATTTTTATTGTATAAGGTCTCCAACATTAAAGGGGAATGTGAAACCAAAAAATGATTTAATTTGAGACCATAAACTCCAAAATATTAATAGTAATAAGAAACATAAAAAAGAATAATAAAAATTTTTTAATGATGACACGAACTATATTGAATTTATATAATTTATCAATAAATTATATTAGGAAGAAAAAGTCATGTAAAAAATATATGATTCTATATTAAAATTTAAATTGCGTGATGATCATAAATATTTCAAAAAATTATCTAAGTAATTATCATAATAATGATGAGGATATCCATCCCAATATATTATCAAAGTTGATGAAAACAAGATATATAGTTATCATAATAAGAAAAATTTCTCTAATGGTAAAGGGAAAATTCCTCCAACAATATAATTGATAAAAATTATAAGTGTATTTTATGAGTTGTTTTTCATGAGGTAAGATATGAAAAGGAATATTATACTTAGGAAGAAGGTTATCATGATTTGTTAGAACAACCAAAACACTTTAAGGAATCATCTAATGAATAGAAATATTAAAAATATAATGATAAATAAAAAGAGATAAAAATTGATTATGATGTAAGAATGGATCTAATAATTTCTATAAAGAATATTTTAAAATATTATAACTTATAATGGAATAGAACCATTTAACAATATATTTACAAAATATATAATAAGAAGCACATATAATTACTGAGGACAACTAATTATCTTAATGTCATTTTATTTAAAATAAATAATATTATTAATGAAATAAATAATCTATTGATTAATAGGTAAGAAATGGTTTAAAAACAAAAAGTAATACAATAAGAATATTAAAATTATATTATGAAAAGTAATTTTTATTTTGTAATTTTTAAAAAAAAATTGGAGAATTATCTATATCTTAGGTAAAAATTTATAAAGATACTAAAAAAATAAAATTTATAATTAATTTTTATCACATGTATTCAATAGATAAGTGATAATGTAATATGTGGCTATTATAATAAAAAAATAAGAATAAAATATGTATATCGTAGTATTATTCCTAGAAGGATCATGAAATAAGACTAATCAGGATGGGGGTTAATCAATATGAACTAGTTTTACTGAATTCATGTTACTCTTTATAGTTTCCCCTCTTATTATTCGATCATATACACATGTAATGGTGAATGGATATTGTTTTGAAATCCCACACAACATGAAAAGAAGTAAATTTTAAATATAATAAAAACATATAATTATTATGAGGTTCTAGCCCAATGAGGGTATCTACTCCTTTCTATGATCAGGAAAAGGCCGAGACAAAAATATCCACTAATAAAATCATTTGAACATGGGTGGTTAAGGTATAATCCTTGATCCCTAAACATATTTTGATAATAATATATAGTCTCTTGATTGTTTTATAATTTCATGATTTTTTTATACTAATTTTTTCTAGTTTATAAAGGATCCTCCTAAAGAGTATAATGAATATGATCATTAATTTTCTTTTAAATTTGTCTTTATCAAATAATCATGTATTTTTACTCAATAAATAGTCTTTGACAAACAATTTCTGAACAAAAATAGTTCTATTCATGTAATTAGTGGTCTACTGACTCAATATCATAATTATCAATGCATGAATATTTCATGTAAAATATTATAATCATCTTTATTCCTAGTATCAAAAACATCACCAACCAATTGAAATTCCAGAAGTAGAATCACATTGTTCTTTCTCAGAAAATATTTTTCCTCTTCCTTCTCCTCTTAATTTTTATACAATAGTATCATAGAGAAGGTATTCTCATCACAATATTCTTCTTCCTAGATGTATAATATTTTCATTCTATGAGTATCACTGATATACCTCTCTCTTTCTTTGATAAACATATTCTATATGAATAGTGAAATATTTTTTTCTTCTTTATTCTACCTTATACTATAATCCTTCTTATTTTTATTCTCTTTTAATATTTATGTTCTCAAAATATCATGTGGGTTTATTCCCTATGATATTCAATTAATAACTTCTCATGTGAGATTGTTCCCATAATCATGGACCCTTCTCACTTGGCTAAGATTATTCAATTTAACTTCCAAAAATACCCACTCCATTTATCATCCTCAAAGTGTAAAATATTATCATAGAATATTCTCATATAATTATCCTTAAAAATATTAAAATGTTTCTTTTGAGAAAACCTTTAGTTTTGATCTTCATAATTGATTTTAAATTTTTCTTTTATAAATAAAAAATATATATTACACAATGATCCAATCAATTTATTTTCATTTATTACACCTTTTTACTGAACATGAATCATGACTCAGTCCCTCAACATCATGATCTTTATGAATTTATGACCAGAAGAGTATCATTCGATGTTAATCTCTAGAATCCTCACATTTTTAAAAATGATAAACCTTAATTAAGAAAGATATTATCTTATATATCACTTTAGAGATATCACATACCTAAAAAATCATTAATAATATAATCATTATGATCATAAGGATATTACATATTCTTAATATAATCATATTTATGCCTTTTCATGCCATATATATCAAAAACAATATATTACATATCACAACAATTTTGATACTTTTCCAAATATTTCCTTTGCACCATTTTTGTATTATATTCAAAATGATATGTATCACCAAGAATATATTAAATATAATTCTAAAAATCATTCATATTCTTTAGTGTATCTTATATATCATAATATAGTATTATCGTTTCCATATTACATCATGAAATTAAACACATATATTCCACATGCATTGGGGTATATTATATATCATCAAGAAAGACTTACATAATATTAACAATATTTTGAATATCACAATTTAACACCTATATTGTATTAAATATCATCTCTTGAATGTCACATATCATAAGTAATCTTGTGTATTATTTCAATATTCAGTTCTAAAAGAAACATATTTATACATTTTTTTAATTTCCAATCATCAAATCAAAAATTCAAAACTTCTTTAAATAAATTAAAAACCTATTAAAACATTCCTATTGAATCTCTAATCATACTAATTTATCTCAAAACAACTCTAATTACTTTATTAATATATCAATATTTCTCAAATATATTTAGCGCAATTCCCAAAACATCTTTCAAAATATAAATAATCTTCCTAAGTATTTCATAATATTTTTATTTCCTTATTAATTCTATCTTCAAACATAATCAATTATCCTAATTTAATATTTATTTAATAAATAATAAGAAATGAAACACCTTCTTTATACTGAAACTCGTTAATATAAATATATTAACTAAATGAACATTCACAACTTGCACATAAAAAACTGATGTATGATTACTCTCTTCAACTTGTAGTTAGATTAAATAAATTTATTTAGAATCTAAATTAAAAACTATATAAATAACATGTAGTAAAAAATCCTTAATATTCCTTTAGAAATTGTCATTGATTCTCATAATTTCTGACTCATCAGTCATTATATATAAATACCACTTTCAAAATACCATGAACCATCCACTTCTATTTTTTCAATCTTCTTTTACAACATGAATGAATCTACAATAAATAAATAAATGGAATGAAACACATATAATTATAGTATGAAATCCAAGATATATATCATCTTAAATAACTATTCAATATCCCATTTTCTTGAATCTCTTCATCAACCATAGGATAAATTAGTCTTTTGAAAATGTGAAAATCTTAATCTTTCTCAACATATATTTACAACTTCACTTATTAATAACAAATAAATAAATAAAATTCATTTGTATCTTCATATTTTCTAAGAAACACCCACTTTCTTTTCTTAAATTTTTATTGAAAACAATAATGGATCTCTAATAATATATTCATTGGTAAGAATCAAATAAATTTATCATAGGAAATTAAAGATTCATATCAGCCCAATGAAATATTTAGTCCCTCATTTTTATGAAATAATTCATCAATCATGGTATACTTAAATATATTCAATTATTGGGATCATAATCATTAAAAATACATATTTATAGAAATACATAATTTAAATAAATCAAATTAGTATAATCTATTGGGGTATTTTATTTCCCTATTTGGATGTGTCCTATATACCCTTAAATATATAAAAAATCACTATCAATTCATTATTATAAGTTCATCTATTTTATCTCCCCCGAATTAAAAATGAATTCAAAGGACAAGAGTAATGGGTAGTGATACCTAGGCCATTATCTAATATTAAATGTCACTTCATCTTCTCCACTATTGAAAATTAAAATCCTAACACACTTATGATAAGTTTGGAATCACTTTTCTCTAATAAATGAGGAATAAATTTATTTACTCTTACTCTACATTAGCTATTGTAGTGTAGAAAACAAGATTGACTAACTTAGACATAAATTATATCCATATAACTATTAATAATGTGATACTAACTCAGATATTTAATTTTAGGGGATTTTCATATAGGTTTTCTAGTAAATTTCCAACAATTATCCACTAAACAAACACTTAATGTAACGACCCGAAATTTTAAATAAATATTGTTTCCTAATTTTATGTGTTATTTTATTTTATTTCATTTGATAACATGAGTATAATTAAAATGATACTGTTTGGTTTTGACTGTTATTTGACCATTGGTCAATATGACCGCTGGAAACTAAACGTTTTGACTATTGTTTCTAAATACAAGAAATCTTGGTTAATTAATATAGAAAGAAGATTCGATGGCCTCACCCAATAGTCTTGGACCGATCGAAGCCCATCTAACAGAACTTGGGAAGGAGGTAGCACCACTGGGCTTTGCTCTGGCCCAAACCCAAGCTGAACTTCATCGTGTGAAGCTAGAACGGGATCGACTTCGCGAGAAGTTCAAACTGATAGAAATTACTACTCGTGTGATTTTAGCCGAGCCTCCCTTGGATTCTCTCACCTTATCAAACCTTACACTTAGGTCATATGCTGGTTTGATAAGGGGCTATGTAAGGAGACCGTAACTACCTTGTGTAATCCTTTGTTTTAAATAAAAATTTGGATTTCTTCTTATGATGAAGTTTATGAATTTTCAAATGACTGGATAAATATAGTATGCATATTTTTGATGAATTTTAGAAAAAGGATATTTTAAAAATGGTTGTGTAAACCTTAAATAATTAAAAATGTGTAATGATTTTCGAAAAACGGTCTTCTACAATTATGTTCAGTATGAAATTTAGAGTCTAATAAGATCAACTTAATTTTTGATGAATAGTAAATTATGAATAGTGATTTTATGATTAGGATTATTAATGTGTCCAAATGGATTAGTAATCTAACTTAAAGAAAGTATTAATATAATCTAGGCACCTTGATTAAGTAATGTGATTCAATAAAATGGTTAAATAACGGTTTCATAAATTATTATTCAAGTATTAGTTTTTTCGGGTGAATAGTGTTTCTCAATTAAAAATTTAATTAAAAATATTTAGATAATTTTTTTTATAAAACGGATTTCATTTTTGAACTCAGAGCACCGATATTATGCTATGGTAATTTTGGGGGGTTTTTTCTGAAAAAAATGAATTTTTGGTGAATAGTTTTTTCATTTAAAAATTAAATTAAAAAAATTTAGAAAATTATTTTTATAAAATGGAGTTCATATTTTTAATCAGAGCGTTGATATTTCGTTAAGGTGAAATTTTGGGATTATTCTGAGAAAGTTGAATTTTCGATGAATAGTGAAAATACAGTTTTTAAGTTACGGGTGTTTAATGACATCATTAAATGATGTATTAAGTTTGTAATCAATATGTTCGAATTATGAATAGTGAGATAAGGTATGAGGTGTCCCAAGTGGCCAATATCGTGGGCAAATACCATGGGCAAGCCCATGGTTTTGCCAAAACCACTAATGAGGTGTCCCTTTGCCATTAATGCCTTGTCCCCTCACTTTCCCTATAAATACCAAGCCATCCTCTCATCCATTCGACTCCCCACTCTCCCCCAACTAAGTTATGGTCTCATTACCTCTGAAGGAGTCCTCCCATGGTTCCCCCAATCCCTCAATGTCCCAACCTTTGAGTTTTAAGAGTTATGTTTTAAGGTAAGGGATTCGACCACTCTCTTTCATTTCAAGTAATCTCTTTTATGACATTCCTTTTATGCTCCATGTTCTTATGTTGGAGGATGTTCTTTTATACTCCTCTTACTGCCCTTTTCATGTTCATATAATGAGATATCCCCTCTTACTCTCATTATTTCGTTTTATGATTTTTTAAGTGGCGCCGTTAGGCTGCCGAAATATTTGTAACGGATTCTTTCTCCCTTCTCATTTTTTCAAGATCTATTTTCATGTAAAGTATTTCAAGTTCCTTTTTATTATGTTGGGGTATGATGTCTAAATTTATCATACTGATATTTTATGATCATATGATGAGAGACCCCATTTTATCTCTTCAATTCAGTATTTTGAAGTTTTAAGTGGCGCCGTTAGGCTGCCGGATTTTTAAGTGGTTCTTCACCCTTCTCGTTTTGAAGTTCCACTTTCATGTCAATTATTTCAAGTTCCTTTTTGTTATGTTGGGGTATTATCTCTATATCTATCATACTGGACTCTTATTTTCATGTGATGAGAGACCCCATTTGATCTTTTCAATTCAGTATTTTGAAGTTTTAAGTGGCGCCGTTAGGCTGCCGAATTTTTAAGTGGTTCTTCACCCTACTCGTTTTGAAGTTCTACTTTCATGTCAATTCTTTGAAGTTACTTTTTTGTTATTTTGGGGTATGATCTCTATATCTATAATACTGGACTCTTATGTGCATATGATGAGAGACCCCATTTGATCTCTTCAATTCAGTATTTTGAAGTTTTAAGTGGCGCCGTTAGGCTGCCGAATTTTTTAGGGGATTCTTTCACCCTTCTCGTTCTTTTCAAAGTTCTACTTTCATGTCAAGTCTTTCAAGTTCCTTTTTAATTATGTTGGGTAATTATCTCTATATCTATCATACTTAACTCTTATGTTCACATGATGAGAGACCCTATTTGATCTTTTCAAATCATTTTTGTTAAAGTTTATGTAACGCCGTTAGGCTGCCGAACTTTCATAAGAGAAATCTAATTTTTGTCTTCCTTCCATGTTTTTCATTTCAAATGGTATGTCCTTGAAATTTCATTACCATGATCATGTATCATTCTTATTCTGTCCATATACTGTTTTATGGGTCATTTATGATTGTTTGACCCATTTTCCCTCTCTTTTTAATGTCTTCTAAAACCTCGTAACATAGCCGTTATGCTGCAGAATTTCCGTCCCAAAATGTCTCTCTCTTTTTCTAAAGTTCTTTTATATTATTAACTGAATACTAAAAGATCTTTCTTCTAAAGGGGTATTCACATATATACCAAAATGTTCTATTTTAAATTCTGGGATTTACATACATGAGACCCACCTTCCTTTTCTGTGGGTTTTAAAGTGACGTAAAGATCATGTCTTTAAAGCAGTTTTTAAAACGTTATGATTATGAAATGAAACCCATTTATTTTATGATATAAGGGTTATTTTTGAAATGTTTGATGATGATATATGTGGCTCACATGATAATAAAGGCAAATTTAAGGGTGCGCTCTGATAGCGCTCCAATTCATTGGGTAATGATGTAACCACTAGAGATTACAATTTTCACGATACCATGGTGAATAACCTTGGTAATTTTCAAATGACACCTTGGGGATGGACCTTGGTGATATGTTCATGATTGTCAATATTAAATGTTGCAGCCACATCTTCAAGTTATGAAAAAAATTTATTTTTCTTATGATATGCCTCATGATTTCATTTTCAAGCCTTAAAGTTCTTTTCATGACTTTATTGATGTATCTCAAGTTCATATGTAAAATGTTTCACTTGTTTCCCTTGCTGGGCTTTCTCCTCACCCTTTCTTTTGATGTATATCCCCAGGTTTTGAGATGTAGTAATGAGACTAGGGTTAACATGAGGAGAAGCCTTTCAAGTTTTTAAGAAGAATTTTTTTTTTTTGTTTCATGTTTTATATTCCTTGTTTCCAAGACACTAAACCTTAAAGATCCTCAGTTCCGTGTAATGGAATGAAATTTATGTCATAAAAAGACGGGATGCTATAGTTGGTATCAAAGGGAGGTTTAGTTATTTGTGGAAATTAGGATATGAAAACTTTAGGAAGAAGCCTATAGAAAAGTTAAAAAAAATATGAAATCTTCCTGGTATTTTGGTGAGTATTGAGTAAGGGGTTGCCAAGAAAATACATCCCTGTCTCGATACGAGCAGGTAGAGGTGGCTCTGGAACAGATGTACATAGGGGTAAAACCCGAAAACACTGCTTTGAGCTAGACTCGAACGGGAACTGGTACACGACAACGGGCCTTGCTACACTCTTGGTTACGACACTCCCGGAGGATATGCTTTGGTAAATTCATAAGCTTAGTATGAACCATTATTAAAGGAACAAGGATAAAACAAAATAAGGATTCACATAAGAAGATATGATCATGGATAACCTAGATGGTAACCTAGGGGATCACAAGTTAGGGTATACTTTTCTTCTACAAGTTATCCTTATATTCTTTAAGTTCCTTTTCATGATTATTGGTTAAGTATTTAAGCCCATAATTATACTTTCTCTTCTTAGTTAATGGTGGGAAATGGAATAACGTGTCCCAACAACCAATGTGATAGGAAATGCGATGATTTCTGTATTAATATGACAGAGATGATTAGGGGATTAAAAGATGATTATTATTTTGGAAGACGTTCACTATTTTGGGGACCCTATATGATCGAGGTAAATAGATTACTATAGTATTTTCATTGAGGAGTAAGGTTGACTTATATTTTGAATAATTGATGAATTTAAGGTGGACTTATAGTAATTTAGGGAATGATTAACCTATCTTGGGTAAAATATGTTTAGGTTTTCTACTTTTGTTATAAGATGTTAGGAGTGGTTGATGTTGTCTGGAGATGAACAATGAAGTTGTTTTGGAAGACTATGTTATCAAATCCTTCTTGTATTTGGGTTTCAATCTTAGTTGATTTATTTTGAGGAATTTTAAGGATTGTTATTTATGGAATGGTCTATGATGAACTTTGGGTATTACCATGGAACTTTGAAGATTTAAAAGTAGTTTCCATTCCTATGGGATTATTTCTTTTTGAAGAGTTGTTTTACCTTAAACTTTCTGTTTTTGGGATAATGTTTAAAGATAGAAGAAATAGATAGTTAATCTTTTGTAGATTATGTGATTCTCTAGAAGATGATTCTTGTGATTTTATGAGACCAAGTTTTTTTGAATTCTCATCATTTGGAGAAAAGATTAGTGTTGGTAGGGACTTATTAAAGGATGAAACTCTACTTAAAGGTAGGTATATTTTTATGTTTTTGTTCTATGTAGTAAATGAATTACTCAAAATTATGAAAAGAAACGTAAAACAAAAATGTTGTTGGTTTACGTTTCCTACTAGGTAATCAAAGACCCTTTACACACATCATAAGTTTGGGATTTTCTTAAGGTTAACTTTCTCCTAATCATGTTCTCTATCACTCTCCCTCAGAACTTGACCCTTTGTTTTCTCCTCCATGTCCATATTTTCCTACATGGAATCCTAGAGTGGGTGAACTCGGGTGACCTTTGTACTTCCCTTTCTTTCTTTTAAAGTAATAGTTTTACTGACTCCTTTTCCGATGTGGGACTTTCAATGAAATTTCAAAACCCAATTTTAAAAATTGTGAGGATGCAATTTCTTAAGGGGGGAAGATTGTAACGACCCGAAATTTTAAATAAATATTGTTTCCTAATTTTATGTGTTATTTTATTTTATTTCATTTGATAACATGAGTATAATTAAAATGAGACTGTTTGGTTTTGACTGTTATTTGACCATTGGTCAATATGACCGCTGGAAACTAAACGTTTTGACTATTGTCTCTAAATACAAGCAATCTTGGTTAATTAATATAGAAAGAAGATTTGATGGCCTCACCAAGTAGTCTTGGACCGATCGAAGCCCATCTAACAGAACTTTGGAAGGAGGTAGAACCACTGGGCTTTGCTCTGGACCAAACCCAAGCTGAACTTCATCGTGTGAAGTTAGAACGGGTTCGCCTTCGCGGGAAGTTCAAACTGATAGAAATTACTACTCGTGCGATGTTGGCCGAGCCTCCCTTAGATTCTCTCACCTTAGCACACCTTACACTTAGGTCATATGCTGGTTTGATAAGGGGCTATGTAAGGAGACCGTAACTACCTTGTGTAATCCTTTGTTTTAAATAAACATTTGGATTTCTTCTTATGATGAAGTTTATGAATTTTCAAATGACTGGATAAATATAGTATGCATATTTTTGATGAATTTTAGAAAAAGGATATTTTAAAAATGGTTGTGTAAACCTTAAATAATTAAAAATGTCTAATGATTTTCAAAAAATGGTCTTCTACAATTATGTTCAGTACGAAATTTAGAGTCTAATAAGATCAACTTAATTTTTTATGAATAGTAAATTATGAATAGTGATTTTATGATTAGGATTAGTAATGTGTCCAAATGGATTAGTAATATAACTTAAAGAAAGTATTAATATAATCTAGGCACCTTGATTAAGTAATGTGATTCAATAAAATGGTTAAATAACAGTTTCATAAATTATTATTCAAGTATTAGTTTTTTCGGGTGAATAGTGTTTTTTAATTAAAAATTTAATCAAAAATATTTAGATAATTATTTTTATAAAACGGATTTCATTTTTGAACTCAGAGCACCGATATTATGCTATGGTAATTTTGGTGGGTTTTTTCTGAAAAAAATGATTTTTTGGTGAATAGTGTTTTTATTTAAAAATTAAATTAAAAATATTTAGAAAATTATTTTTATAAAATGGATTTCATATTTGTAATCAAAGCGTTGATATTTGGTTAAGGTGAAATTTTGGGATTATTCTGAGAAAGTTGAATTTTCGATGAATAGTGAAAATACAGTTTTTAAGTTACGGGTGTTTAATGACATCATTAAATGATGTATTAAGTTTGTAATCAATATGTTCGAATTATGAATAGTGAGATAAGGTATGAGGTGTCCCAAGTGGCCAATACCATGGGCAAATACCATGGGAAAGCCCATGGTTTTGCCAAAACCACTAATGAGGTGTCCCTTTGCCATTAATGCCTTGTCCCCTCACTTTCCCTATAAATACCAAGCCATCCTCTCATCCATTCGACTCCCCACTCTCCCCCAACTAATTTATGGTCTCATTACATCCCAAGAAGTCCTCCCATGGTTCCCCCAATCCCTCAATGTCCCAACCTTTGAGTTTTAAGATTTATGTTTTAAGGTAAGGGATCCGACCACTCTCTTTCATTTCAAGTAATCTCTTTTATGTCATTCCTTTTATGCTCCATGTTCTTATGTTGGAGGATGTTATTTTATACTCCTCTTACTGCCATTTTCATGTTCATATAATGAGAGATCCCCTCTTACTCTCATTATTTCGTTTTATGATTTTTTAAGTGGCGCCGTTAGGCTGCCGAAATTTTTGTAACAGATTCTTTCTCCCTTCTCATTTTTCCAAGATCTATTTTCATGTAAAGTATTTCAAGTTCCTTTTTATTATATTGGGGTATGATGTCTAAATTTATCATACTGATCTTTTATGATCATATGATGAGAGACCCCATTTTATCTCTTCAATTCAGTATTTTGAAGTTTTAAGTGGCGCTGTTAGGCTGTCGGATTTTTAAGTGGTTCTTCACCCTTCTCGTTTTGAAGTTCCACTTTCATGTCAATTATTTCATGTTCCTTTTTGTTATGTTGGGGTATGATCTCTATATCTATCATACTGGACTCTTATTTTCATGTGATTAGAGACCCCATTTTATCTTTTCAATTCAGTATTTTGAAGTTTTAAGTGGCGTCGTTAGGCTGCCGAATTTTTAAGTGGTTCTTCACCCTACTCGTTTTGAAGTTCTACTTTCATGTCAATTCTTTCAAATTCCTTTTTTGTTATGTTGGGGTATGATCTCTATATCTATAATAATGGACTCTTATGTTCATATGATGAGAGACCCCATTTGATCTCTTCAATTCAGTATTTTGAAGTTTTAAGTGGCGCCGTTAGGCTGCCGAATTTTTTAGGGGATTCTTTCACCCTTCTCATTCTTTTCAAAGTTCTACTTTCATGTCAAGTCTTTCAAGTTCCTTTTAATTATGTTGGGTAATTATCTCTATATCTATCATAATGAACTCTTATTTTCACATGATTAGATACCCTATTTGATCTTTTCAAATCATTTTTGTTGAAGTTTATGTAACGCCGTTAGGCTGCCGAACTTTCATAAGAGAAATCTAATTTTTGTCTTCCTTCCATGTTTTTCATTTCAAATGGTATATCCTTGAAATTTCATTACCATGATCATGTATCCTTCTTATTCTGTCCATCTACTGTTTTATGGGTCATTTATGATTGTTTTACCCATTTTCCCTCTCTTTTTAATGTCTTCTAAAACCTCGTAACATAGCCGTTATGATGCAGAATTTCCGTCCCAAAATGTCTCTCTCTTTTTCTAAAGTTCTTTTATATTATTAAGTGAATACTCAAAGCTCTTTCTTCTAAAGGGGTATTCACATATATACCAAAATGTTCTATTTTAAATTCTGGGATTTACATACATGAGACCCACCTTCCTTTTCTGTGGGTTTTAAAGTGACGTAAAGATCATGTCTTTAAAGCAGTTTTTAAAACGTTATGATTATGAAATGAAACCCATTTATTTTATGCTATAAGGGTTATTTTTGAAATGTTTGATGATAATATATGTGGCTCACATGATAATAAAGTCAAATTTAAGGGTGCGCCCTGATAGCGCTCCAATGCATTGGGTAATGATGTAACCACTAGAGATTACAATTTTCACGATACCATGGTGAATAACCTTGGTAATTTTCAAATGACACCTTGGGGATGGACCTTGGTGATATGTTCATGATTGTCAATATTAAATGTTGCAGCCACATCTTCAAGTTATGAAAAAAATTTATTTTTCTTATGATATGCCTCATGATTTCATTTTCATGCCTTAAAGTTCTTTTCATGACTTTATTGATGTATCTCAAGTTCATATGTAAAATGTTTCACTTGTTTCCCTTGCTGGGCTTTCGGCTCACCCTTTCTTTTCATGTATATCCCCAGGTTTTGAGATGCATTAATGAGCCTAGGGTGAACATGAGGAGAAGCCTTTCAAGTGTTTAAGAAGAATTTTTTTTTTGTTTCATGTTTTATATTCCTTGTTTCCAAGACACTAAACCTTAAAGATCCTCAGTTCCGTGTAATGGAATGAAATTTATGTCATAAAAAGACGGGATGCTATAGTTGGTATCAAAGGGAGGTTTAGTTATTTGTGGAAATTAGGATATGAAAACTTTAGGAAGAAGCCTATAGAAAAGTTAAAAAAAAAATAGGAAATCTTCCTGGTATTTTGGTGAGTATTGAGTAAGGGGTTGCCAAGAAAATACATCCCTGTCTCGATACGAGCAGGTAGAGGTGGCTCTGGCACAGATGTACATAGGGGTAAAACCCGAAAACACTGCTTTGAGCTAGACTCGAACGGGAACTGGTACACGACAACGGGCCTTGCTACACTCTTGGTTACGACACTCCCGGAGGATATGCTTTGGTAAATTCATAAGCTTAGTATGAACCATTATTAAAGGAACAAGGATAAAACAAAATAAGGATTCACATAAGAATATATGATCATGGATATCCTAGATGGTAACCTAGGGGATCACAAGTTAGGGTATACTTTTCTTCTACAAGTTATCCTTATATTCTTTAAGTTCCTTTTCATGATTATTGGTTAAGTATTTAAGCCCATAATTATACTTTCTCTTCTAAGTTAATGGTGGGAAATGGAATAACGTGTCCCAACAACCAATGTGATAGGAAATGCGATGATTTCTGTATTAATATGACAGAGATGATTAGGGGATTAAAAGATGATTATTATTTTGGAAGACGTTCACTATTTTGGGGACCCAATATGATCGAGGTAAATAGATTACTATAGTATTTTCATTGAGGAGTAAGGTTGACTTATATTTTGAATAATTGATGAATTTAAGGTGGACTTATAGTAATTTAGGGAATGATTAACCTATCTGGGGTAAAATATGTTTAGGTTTTCTACTTTTGTTATAAGATGTTAGGAGTGGTTGATGTTGTCTGGAGATGAACAATGAAGTTTTTTTGGAAGACTATGTTATCAAATCCTTCTTGTATTTGGGTTTCAATCTTAGTTGATTTATTTTGAGGAATTTTAAGGACTGTTATTTATGGAATGGTCTATGATGAACTTTAGGTATTACCATGGAACTTTTAAGATTTAAAAGTAGTTTCCATTCCTATGGGATTATTTCTTTTTGAAGAGTTGTTTTACCTTAAACTTTCTGTTTTTGGGATAATGTTTAAAGATAGAAGAAATATATAGTTAATATTTTGTAGATTATGTGATTCTCTAGAAGATGATTCTTGTGATTTTATGAGACCAAGTGTTTTTGAATTATCATCATTTGGAGAAAAGATTAGTGTTGGTAGGGACTTATTAAAGGATGAAACTCTACTTGAAGGTAGGTATATTTTTATGTTTTTGTTCTATGTAGTAAATGAATTCCTCAAAATTATGAAAAGAAACGTAAAACAAAAATGTTGTTGGTTTACGTTTCCTACTAGGTAATCAAAGACCGTTTACACACATCATAAGTTTGGGATTTTCTTAAGGTTAACTTTCTCCTAATCAAGTTCTCTATCATTCTCCCTCAGAACTTGACCCTTTTTTTTCTCCTCCATGTCCATATTTTCCTACATGGAATCCTAGAGTGGGTGAACTCGGGTGACCTTTGTACTTCCCTTTCTTTATTTTAAAGTAATAGTTTTACTGACTCCTTTTCCGATGTGGGACTTTCAATGAAATTTCAAAACCCAATTTTAAAAATTGCGAGGACGCAATTTCTTAAGGGGGGAAGATTGTAACGACCCGAAATTTTAAATAAATATTGTTTCCTAATTTTATGTGTTATTTTATTTTATTTCATTTGATAACATGAGTATAATTAAAATGAGACTGTTTGGTTTTGACTGTTATTTGACCATTGGTCAATATGACCGCTGGAAACTAAACATTTTGACTATTGTCTCTAAATACAAGCAATCTTGGTTAATTAATATAGAAAGAAGATTCGATGGCCTCACCAAGTAGTCTTGGACCGATCGAAGCCCATCTAACAGAACTTTGGAAGGAGGTAGCACCACTGGGCTTTGCTCTGGAACAAACCCAAGCTGAACTTCATCGTGTGAAGCTAGAACGGGTTCGCCTTCGCGAGAAGTTCAAACTGATAGAAATTACTACTCGTGCGATGTTAGCTGAGCCTCCCTTAGATTCTCTCACCTTAGCACACCTTACACTTAGGTCATATGCTGGTTTGATAAGGGGCTATGTAAGGAGACCGTAACTACCTTGTGTAATCCTTTGTTTTAAATAAACATTTGGATTTCTTCTTATGATGAAGTTTATGAATTTTCAAATGAATGGATAAATATAGTATGAATATTTTTGATGAATTTTAGAAAAAGGATATTTTAAAAATGGTTGTGTAAACCTTAAATAATTAAAAATGTGTAATGATTTTCGAAAAATGGTCTTCTACAATTATGTTCAGTACGAAATTTAGAGTCTAATAAGATCAACTTAATTTTTTATGAATAGTAAATTATGAATAGTGATTTTATGATTAGGATTAGTAATGTGTCCAAATGGATTAGTAATCTAACTTAAAGAAAGTATTAATATAATCTAGGCACCTTGATTAAGTAATGTGATTCAATAAAATGGTTAAATAACAGTTTCATAAATTATTATTCAAGTATTAGTTTTTTCGGGTGAATAGTGTTTTTTAATTAAAAATTTATTTAAAAATATTTAGATAATTATTTTTATAAAACGGATTTCATTTTTGAACTCAGAGCACCGATATTATGCTATGGTAATTTTGGGGGGTTTTTTCTGAAAAAAATGAATTTTTGGTGAATAGTGTTTTTATTTAAAAATTAAATTAAAAATATTTAGAAAATTATTTTTATAAAATGGAGTTCATATTTGTAATCAAAGCGTTGATATTTGGTTAAGGTGAAATTTTGGGATTATTCAGAGAAAGTTGAATTTTCGATGAATAGTGAAAATACAGTTTTTAAGTTACGGGTGTTTAATGACATCATTAAATGATGTATTAAGTTTGTAATCAATATTATCGAATTATGAATAGTGAGATAAGTTATGAGGTGTCCCAAGTATCCAATACCATGGGCAAATACCATGGGCAAGCCCATGGTTTTGCCAAAACCACTAATGAGGTGTCCCTTTGCCATTAATGCCTTGTCCCCTCACTTTCCCTATAAATACCAAGCCATCCTCTCATCCATTCGACTCCCCACTCTCCCCCAACTAAGTTATGGTCTCATTACCTCCCAAGAAGTCCTCCCATGGTGCCCCCAAGCCCTCAATGTCCCAACCTTTGAGTTTTAAGAGTTATGTTTTAAGGTAAGGGATCTGACCACTCTCTTTCATTTCAAGTAATCTCTTTTATGTCATTCCTTTTATGCTCCATGTTCTTATGTTGGAGGATGTTCTTTTATACTCCTCTTACTTCCCTTTTCATGTTCATATAATGAGATATCCCCTCCTACTCTCATTATTTCGTTTTATGATTTTTTAAGTGGCGCCGTTAGGCTGCCGAAAGTTTTGTAACGGATTCTTTCTCCCTTCTCATTTTTCCAAGATCTATTTTCATGTAAAGTATTTCAAGTTCCTTTTTATTATGTTGGGGTATGATGTCTAAATTTATCATACTGATCTTTTATGATCATATGATGAGAGACCCCATTTTATCTCTTCAATTCATTATTTTGAAGTTTTAAGTGGCGCTGTTAGGCTGCCAGATTTTTAAGTGGTTCTTCACCCTTCTCGTTTTGAAGTTCCACTTTCATGTCAATTTTTTCATGTTCCTTTTTGTTATGTTGGGGTGTTATCTCTATATCTATCATACTGTACTCTTATTTTCATGTGATGAGAGACCCCATTTGATCTTTTCAATTCAGTATTTTGAAGTTTTAAGTGGCGCCGTTAGGCTGCCGAATTTTTAAGTGGTTCTTCACCCTACTCGTTTTGAAGTTCTACTTTCATGTCAATTCTTTCAAGTTACTTTTTTGTTATGTTGGGGTATGATCTCTATATCTATCATAATGGACTCTTATGTTCATATGATGAGATACCCCATTTTATCTCTTCAATTCAGTATTTTGAAGTTTTAAGTGGCGCCGTTAGGCTGCCGAATTTTTTAGGGGATTCTTTCACCCTTCTCATTCTTTTCAAAGTTCTACTTTCATGTCAAGTCTTTCAAGTTCCTTTTTAATTATGTTGGGTAATTATCTCTATATCTATCATACTGAACTCTAATTTTCACATGATGAGATACCCTATTTGATCTTTTCAATTCATTTTTGTTGAAGTTTATGTAACGCCGTTAGGCTGCCGAACTTTCATAAGAGAAATCTAATTTTTTTCTTCCTTCCATGTTTTTCATTTCAAATGGTATGTCCTTGAAATTTCATTACCATGATCATGTATCCTTCTTATTCTGTCCATCTACTGTTTTATGGGTCATTTATTATTGTTTGACTCATTTTCCCTCTCTTTTTAATGTCTTCTAAAACCTCGTAACATAGCCGTTATGATGCAGAATTTCCGTCCCAAAATGTCTCTCTCTTTTTCTAAAGTTCATTTATATTATTAAGTGAATACTCAAAGCTCTTTATTCTAAAGGGGTATTCACATATATACCAAAATGTTCTATTTTAAATTCTGGGATTTACATACATGAGAGCCACCTTCCTTTTCTGTGGGTTTTAAAGTGACGTAAAAATCATGTCTTTAAAGCAGTTTTTAAAACGTTATGATTATGAAATGAAACCCATTTATTTTATGCTATATGGGTTATTTTTGAAATGTTTGATGATGATATATGTGGATAACATGATAATAAAGGCAAATTTAAGGGTGCTCCCTGATAGCGCTCCAATGCATTGGGTAATGATGTAACCACTAGAGATTACAATTTTCACGATACCATGGTGAATAACCTTGGTAATTTTCAAATGACACCTTGGGGATGGACCTTGGTGATATGTTCATGATTTTCAATATTAAATGTTGCAGCCACATCTTCAAGTTATGAAAAAAATTAATTTTTCTTATGATATGCCTCATGATTTCATTTTCATCCCTTAAAGTTCTTTTCATGACTTTATTGATGTATCTCAAGTTCATATGTAAAATGTTTCACTTGTTTCCATTGCTGGGCCTTCTGACCACCCATTCTTTTGATGTATATCCCCAGGTTATGAGATGCAGTAATGAGCCTAGGGTGAACATGAGGAGAAGCCTTTCAAGTGTTTAAGAAGAATGTTATTTTGTTACATGTTTTATAGTCCTTGTTTCCAAGACACTAAACCTTAAAGATCCTCAGTTCCGTGTAATGGAATGAAATTTATGTCATAAAAAGACGGGATGATATAGTTGGTATCAAAGGGAGGTTTAGTTATTTGTTGAAATTAGGATATGAAAACTTTAGGAAGAAGCCTATAGAAAAGTTAAAAAAAAAATAGGAAATCTTCCTGGTATTTTGGTGAGTATTGAGTAAGGGGTTGCCAAGCAAATACATCCCTGTCTGGATACGAGCAGGTAGAGGTGGCTCTGGCACAAATGTACATAGGGGTAAAACCTGAAAACACCGCTTTGAGCTAGACTCGAACGGGAACTGGTACACGACAACGGGCCTTGCTGAACTCTTGGTTACGACACTCCTGGGGGATATGCTTTGGTAAATTCAAAAGCTTAGTATGAACCATTATTAAAGGAACAAAGATAAAACAAAATAAGGATTCACATAAGAATATATGATCATGGATAACCTAGATGGTAACCTAGGGGATCACAAGTTAGGGTATACTTTTCTTCTACAAGTTATCCTTATATGATTTAAGTTTCTTTTCATGATTATTGGTTAAGTATTTAAGCCCATAATTATACTTTCTCTTCTTAGTTAATGGTGGGAAATGGAATAACGTGTCCCAACAACCAATGTGATAGGAAATGCGACGATTTTCGTATTAATATGACGGAGATGATTAGGGGATTAAAAGATGATTATTATTTTGGAAGACGTTCACTATTTTGGGGACCCTATATGATCGAGGTAAATAGATTACTATAGTATTTTCATTGAGGAGTAAGGTTGACTTATATTTTGAATAATTGATGAATTTAAGGTGGACTTATAGTAATTTAGGGAATGATTAACCTATCTTGGGTAAAATATGTTTAGGTTTGCTACTTTTGTTATAAGATGTTAGGAGTGGTTGATGTTGTCTGGAGATGAACAATGAAGTTATTTTGGAAGACTATGTTATCAAATCCTTCTTGTATTTGGGTTTCAATCTTAGTTGATTTATTTTGAGGAATTTTAAGGACTGTTATCTATGGAATGGTCTATGATGAACTTTGGGTATTACCATGGAACTTTGAAGATTTAAAAGTAGTTTCCATTCCTATGGGATTCTTTCTTTTTGAAGAGTTGTTTTACCTTAAACTTTCTGTTTTTGGGATAATGTTTAAAGATAGAAGAAATAGATAGTTAATATTTTGTAGATTATGTGATTCTCTAGAAGATGATTCTTGTGATTTTATGAGACCAAGTGTTTTTGAATTCTCATCATTTGGAGAAAAGATTAGTGTTGGTAGGGACTTATTAAAGGATGAAACTCTACTTGAAGGTAGGTATATTTTTATGTTTTTGTTCTATGTAGTAAATTAATTGATCAAAATTATGAAAAGAAACGTAAAACAAAAATGTTGTTGGTTTACGTTTCCTACTAGGTAATCAAAGACCGTTTACACACATCATAAGTTTGGGATTTTCTTAAGGTTAACTTTCTCCTAATCAAGTTCTCTATCACTCTCCCTCAGAACTTGACCCTTTGTTTTCTCCTCCATGTCCATATTTTCCTACATGGAATCCTAGAGTGGGTGAACTCGGGTGACCTTTGTACTTCCCTTTCTTTCTTTTAAAGTAATAGTTTTACTGACTCCTTTTCCGATGTGAGACTTTCAATGAAATTTCAAAACCCAATTTTAAAAATTGCGAGGACGCTATTTCTTAAGGGGGGAAGATTGTAACGACCCAAAATTTTAAATAAATATTGTTTCCTAATTTTATGTGTTATTTTATTTTATTTCATTTGATAACATGAGTATAATTAAAATGAGACTGTTTGGTTTTGACAGTTATTTGACCATTGGTCAATATGACCGCTGGAAACTAAAAGTTTTTACTATTGTCTCTAAATACAAGCAATCTTGTTTAATTAATATAGAAAGAAGATTCAATGGCCTCACCCAGTAGTCTTGGACCGATCGAAGCCCATCTAACAGAACTTGGGAAGGAGGTAGCACCACTGGGCTTTGCTCTGGACCAAACCCAAGCTGAACATCATCATGTGAAGCTAGAACGGGATCGCCTTCGCGAGAAGTTCAAACTGATAGAAATTACTACTCGTGTGATGTTAGCCGAGCCTCCCTTAGATTCTCTCACCTTATCACACCTTACACTTAGGTCATATGCTGGTTTGATAAGGGGCTATGTAAGGAGACCGTAACTACCTTGTGTAATCCTTTGTTTTAAATAAAAATTTGGATTTCTTCTTATGATGAAGTTTATGAATTTTCAAATGACTTGATAAATATAGTATGCATATTTTTGATGAATTTTAGAAAAAGGATATTTTAAAAATGGTTGTGTAAAGCTTAAATAATTAAAAATGTGTAATGATTTTCAAAAAATGGTCTTCTACAATTATGTTCAGTACAAAATTTAGAGTCTAATAAGATCAACTTAATTTTTGATAAATAGTAAATTATGAATACTGATTTTATGATTAGGATTAGTAATGTGTCCAAATGGATTAGTAATCTAACTTAAAGAAAGTACTAATATAATCTAGGAACCTTGATTAAGTAATGTGATTCAACAAAATGGTTAAATAACGGTTTCATAAATTATTATTCAAGTATTAGTTTTTTCGGGTGAATAGTGTTTTTTAATTAAAAATTTAATTAAAAATATTTAGATAATTATTTTTATAAAACTGATTTCATTTTTGAACTCAGAGCACCGATATTATGCTATGGTAATTTTGGGGGGTTTTTTCTGAAAAAAATGAATTTTTGGTGAATAGTGTTTTTATTTAAAAATTAAATTAAAAATATTTAGAAAATTATTTTTATAAAATGGAGTTCATATTTGTAATCAGAGCGTTGATATTTGGTTAGGGTGAAATTTTGGGATTATTCTGAGAAAGTTGAATTTTCGATGAATAGTGAAAATACAGTTTTTAAGTTACGGGTGTTTAATGACATCATTAAATGATGTATTAGGTTTTTAATCAATATGTTCGAATTATGAATAGTGAGATAAGGTATGAGGTGTCCCAAGTGGCCAATACCATGGTCAAATACCATGGGCAATCCCATGGTTTTGCCAAAACCACTAATGAGGTGTCCCTTTGCCATTAATGCCTTGTCCCCTCACTTTCCCTATAAATACCAAGACATCCTCTCATCCATTCGACTCCCCACTCTCCCCCAATGAAGTTATGGTCTCATTACCACCCAAGGAGTCCTCCCATGGTGCCCCTATGCCCTCAATGTCCCAACCTTTGAGTTTTAAGAGTTATGTTTTAAGGTAAGGGATTTGACCACTCTCTTTCATTTCAAGTAATCTCTTTTATGTCATTCCTTTTATGCTCCATGTTCTTATGTTGGAGGATGTTATTTTATACTCCTATTACTGAACTTTTCATGTTCATATAATGAGAGATACCCTCTTACTCTCATTATTTCGTTTTATGATTTTTTAAGTGGCGCCGTTAGGCTGCCGAAATTTTTGTAACGGATTCTTTCTCCCTTCTCACTTTTCCAAGATTTATTTTCATGTAAAGTATTTCAAGTTACTTTTTATTATGTTGGGGTATGATGTCTAAATTTATCATACTGATATTTTATGATCATATTATGAGAGACCCCATTTTATCTCTTCAATTCAGTATTTTGAAGTTTTAAGTGGCGCCGTTAGGCTGCCGGATTTTTAAGTGGTTCTTCACCCTTCTCGTTTTGAAGTTCCACTTTCATGTCAATTATTTCAAGTTCCTTTTTGTTATGTTGGGGTATGATCTCTATATCTATCATACTGGACTCTTATTTTCATGTGATGAGAGACCCCATTTGATCTGTTCAATTCAGTATTTTGAAGTTTTAAGTGGCGTCGTTAGGCTGCCGAATTTTTAAGTGGTTCTTCACCCTACTCGTTTTGAAGTTCTACTTTCATGTCAATTCTTTCAAGTTCCTTTTTTGTTATGTTGGGGTATGATATCTATATATATCATAATGTACTCTTATGTTCATATGATGAGATACCCCATTTGATCTCTTCAATTCAGTATTTTGAAGTTTTAAGTGGCGCCATTAGGCTGCCGAATTTTTTAGGGGATTCTTTCACCCTTCTCATTCTTTTCAAAGTTCTACTTTCATGTCAAGTCTTTCAAGTTCCTTTTTAATTATGTTGGGTAATTATATCTATATCTATCATACTGAACTCTTATGTTCACATGATGAGAGACCCTATTTGATCTTTTCAAATCATTTTTGTTGAAGTTTATGTAACGCCGTTAGGCTGCCGAACTTTCATAAGAGAAATCTAATTTTTGTTTTCCTTCCATGTTTTTCATTTCAAATGGTATGTCCTTGAAATTTCATTACCATGATCATGTATCCTTCTTATTCTGTCCATCTACTGTTTTATGGGTCATTTAGGATTGTTTGACCCATTTTCCCTCTCTTTTTAATGTCTTCTAAAACCTCGTAACATAGCTGTTATGCTGCAGAATTTCCGTCCCAAAATGTCTCTCTCTTTTTCTAAAGTTCTTTTATATTATTAAGTGAATACTCAAAGCTCTTTATTCTAAAGGGGTATTCACATATATACCAAAATTTTCTATTTTAAATTCTGGGATTTACATACATAAGACCCACCTTCCTTTTCTGTGGGTTTTAAAGTGACGTAAAGATCATGTCTTTAAAGCGGTTTTTAAAACGTTATGATTATGAAATAAAACCCATTTATTTTATGCTATATGGGTTATTTTTGAAATGTTTGATGATGATATATTTGGCTCAGATGATAATAAAGGCAAATTTAAGGGTGCTCCCTGATAGTGCTCCAATTCATTGGATAATGATGTAACCACTAGAGATTACAATTTTCACGATACCATGGTGAATAACCTTGGTAATTTTCAAATGACACCTTGGGGATGGACCTTGGTGATATGTTCATGATTTTCAATATTAAATGTTGCAGCCACATCTTCAAGTTATGAAAAAAAATTATTTTTCTTATGATATGCCTCATGATTTCATTTTCATTCCTTAAAGTTCTTTTCATGACTTTATTGATGTATCTCAAGTTCATATGTAAAATGTTTCATTTGTTTCCCTTGATGGTCCTTCTGCTCACCCTTTCTTTTGATGTATATCCCCAGGTTATGAGATGCAGTAATGAGCCTAGGGTGAACATGGGGAGAATCCTTTCAAGTGTTTAAGAAGAATGTTTTTTTTTTGTTTCATGTTTTATATTCCTTGTTTCCAAGACACTAAACCTTAAAGATCCTCAGTTCTGTGTAATGGAATGAAATTTATGTCATAAAAAGACGGGATGCTATAGTTGGTATCAAAGGGAGGTTTAGTTATTTGTGGAAATTAGGATATGAAAACTTTAGGAAGAAGCCTATAGAAAAGTTAAAAAAAAATAGGAAATCTTCCTGGTATTTTGGTGAGTATTGGGTAAGGGGTTGCCAAGCAAATACATCCCTGTCTGGATACGAGCAAGTAGAGGTGGATCTGGTACAGATGTACATAGGGGTAAAACCCGAAAACACCGCTTTGAGCTAGACTCGAACAGGAACTGGTACACGACAACGGGCCTTGCTGCACTCTTGGTTACGACACTCCCGGGGGATATTCTTTGGTAAATTCATAAGCTTAGTATGAACCATTATTAAAGGAACAAGGATAAAACAAAATAAGGATTCACATAAGAATATATGATCATGGATAACCTAGATGGTAATCTAGGGGATCACAAGTTAGGGTATACTTTTCTTCTACAAATTATCCGTATATGCTTTAAGTTCCTTTTCATGATTATTGGTTAAGTATTTAAGCCCATAATTATACTTTCTCTTCTTAGTTAATGGTGGGAAATGGAATAACGTGTCCCAACAACCAATGTGATAGGAAATGTGACGATTTCCGTATTAATATGACAGAGATGATTAGGGGATTAAAAGATGATTATTATTTTGGAAGACGTTCACTATTTTGGGGACCCTATATGATCAAGGTAAATAGATTACTATAGTATTTTCATTGAGGAGTAAGGTTGACTTATATTTTGAATAATTGATGAATTTAAGGTGGACTTATAGTAATTTAGGGAATGATTAACCTATCTTGGGTAAAATTTGTTTAGGTTTGCTACTTTTGTTATAAGATGTTAGGAGTGGTTGATGTTGTCTGGAGATGAACAATGAAGTTGTTTTGGAAGACTATGTTATCAAATCCTTCTTGTATTTGGGTTTCAATCTTAGTCGTTTTATTTTGAGGAATTTTAAGGACTCTTATTTATGGAATGGTCTATGATGAACTTTGGGTATTACCATGGAACTTTGAAGATTTAAAAGTAGTTTCCATTCCTATGGGATTCTTTCTTTTTTAAGAGTTGTTTTGCCTTAAACTTTCTGTTTTTGGGATAATGTTTAAAGATAGAAGAAATAGATAGTTAATCTTTTGTAGATTATGTGATTCTCTAGAAGATGATTCTTGTGATTTTATGAGACCAAGTGTTTTTGAATTCTCATCATTTGGAGAAAAGATTAGTGTTGGTAGGGACTTATTAAAGGATGAAACTCTACTTGAAGGTAGGTATATTTTTATGTTTTTGTTCTATGTAGTAAATGAATTCCTCAAAATTATGAAAAGAAACGTAAAACAAAAATGTTGTTGGTTTAAGTTTCCTACTAGGTAATCAAAGACCGTTTACACACATCATAAGTTTGGGATTTTCTTAAGGTTAACTTTCTCCTAATCATGTTCTCTATCACACTCCCTCAGAACTTGACCCTTTGTTTTCTCCTCCATGTCCATATTTTCCTACATGGAATCCTAGAGTGGGTGAACTCGGGTGACCTTTGTACTTCCCTTTCTTTCTTTTAAAGTAATAGTTTTACTGACTCCTTTTCCGATGTGGGACTTTCAATGAAATTTCAAAACCCAATTTTAAAAATTTCGAGGACGCAATTTCTTAAGGGGGGAAGATTGTAACGACCCGAAATTTTAAATAAATATTGTTTCCTAACATTTTGTGTTATTTTATTTTATTTCATTTGATAACATGAGTATAATTAAAATGATACTCTTTGGTTTTGACTGTTATTTGACCATTGGTCAATATGACCGCTGTAAACTAAATGTTTTGACTATTGTCTCTAAATACAAGCAATCTTGGTTAATTAATATAGAAAGAAGATTTGATTGCCTCACCCAGTAGTCTTGGACCGATCGAAGCCCATCTAACAGAACTTGGGAAGGAGGTCGCACCACTGGGCTTTGCTCTGGACCAAACCCAAGCTGAACTTCATCATGTGAAGCTAGAACGGGATCTCCTTCGCGAGAAGTTCAAACTGATAGAAATTACTACTCGTGCGATGTTAGCCGAGCCTCCCTTAGATTCTCTCACCTTAGCACACCTTACACTTAGTTCATATGCTGTTTTGATAAGGGGCTATGTAAGGAGACCGTAACTACCTTGTGTAATCCTTTGTCTTAAATAAAAATTTGGATTTCTTCTTATGATGAAGTTTATGAATTTTCAAATGACTGGATAAATATAGTATGCATATTTTTGATGAATTTTAGAAAAAGGATATTTTAAAAATGGTTGTGTAAACCTTAAATAATTAAAAATGTGTAATGATTTTCGAAAAATGTTCTTCTACAATTATGTTCAGTACGAAATTTAGAGTCTAATAAGATCAACTTAATTTTTGATGAATAGTAAATTATGAATAGTGATTTTATGATTAGGATTAGTAATGTGTCCAAATGGATTAGTAATCTAACTTAAAGAAAGTATTAATATAATCTAGGCACCTTGATTAAGTAATGTGATTCAATAAAATGGTTAAATAACGGTTTCATAAATTATTATTCAAGTATTAGTTTTTTCGGGTGAATAGTGTTTTTTAATTAAAAATTTAATTAAAAATATTTAGATAATTATTTTTATAAAACGGATTTCATTTTTAAACTCAGAGCACCGATATTATGCTATGGTAATTTTGGGGGGTTTTTTCTGAAAAAAATGATTTTTTGGTGAATAGTGTTTTTATTTAAAAATTAAATTAAAAATATTTAGAAAATTATTTTTATAAAATGGAGTTCATATTTGTAATCAGAGCGTTGATATTTGGTTAAGGTGAAATTTTGGGATTATTCTGAGAAAGTTGAATTTTCGATGAATAGTGAAAATACAGTTTTTAAGTTACGGGTGATTAATGACATCATTAAATGATGTATTAAGTTTGTAATCAATATGTTCGAATTCTGAATAGTGAGATAAGGTATGAGGTGTCCCAAGTGGCCAATACTATGGGAAAATACCATGGGCAAGCCCATGGTTTTGCCAAAACCACTAATGAGAAGTCCCTTTGCCATTAATGCCTTGTCCCCTCACTTTCCCTATAAATATCAAGCCATCCTCTCATCCATTCGACTCCCCACTCTCCCCCAACGAAGTTATGGTCTCATTACCTCCCAAGGAGTCCTCCCATGGTTCCCCCAAGCCCTCAATGTCCCAACCTTTGAGTTTTAAGCGTTATGTTTTAAGGTAAGGGATCCGACCACTCTCTTTCATTTCAAGTAATCTCTTTTATGTCATTCCTTTTATGCTCCATGTTCTTATGTTGGAGGATGTTCTTTTATACTCCTCTTACTTCCCTTTTCATGTTCATATAATGAGAGATCCCCTCTTACTCTCATTATTTCGTTTTATGATTTTTTAAGTGGCGCCGTTAGGCTGCCGAAATTTTTGTAACGGATTCTTTCTCCCTTCTCATTTTTCCAAGATCTATTTTCATGTAAAGTATTTCAAGTTCCTTTTTATTATGTTGGGGTATGATGTATAAATTTATCATACTGATCTTTTATGATCATATGATGAGAGACCCCATTTTATCTCTTCAATTCAGTATTTTGAAGTTTTAAGTGGCGTCGTTAGGCTGCCGTATTTTTAAGTGGTTCTTCACCCTTCTCGTTTTGAAGTTCCACTTTCATGTCAATTATTTCAAGTTCCTTTTTGTTATGTTGGCGTATGATCTCTATATCTATCATACTGGACTCTTATTTTCATGTGATGAGAGACCCCATTTGATCTTTTCAATTTAGTATTTTGAAGTTTTAAGTGGTGTCGTTAGGCTGCCGAATTTTTAAGTGGTTCTTCACCCTACTCGTTTTGAAGTTCTACTTTCATGTCAATTCTTTCAAGTTCCTTTTTTGTTATGTTGGGGTATGATCTCTATATATATCATACTGGACTCTTATGTTCATATGATGAGAGACCCCATTTGATCTCTTCAATTCAGTATTTTGAAGTTTTAAGTGGCGTCGTTAGGCTGCCGAATTTTTTAGGGGATTCTTTCACCCTTCTCATTCTTTTCAAAGTTCTACTTTCATGTCAAGTCTTTCAAGTTCCTTTTTAATTATGTTGGGTAATTATCTCTATATCTATCATACTAAACTCTTATGTTCACATGATGAGAGACCATATTTTATCTTTTCAAATCATTTTTGTTGAAGTTTATGTAACGTCGTTAGGCTGCCGAACTTTCATAAGAGAAATCTATTTTTTGTCTTCCTTCCATGTTTTTCATTTCAAATGGTATGTCCTTGAAATTTAATTAGCATGATCATGCATCCTTCTTATTCTGTCATCTACTGTTTTATGGGTCATTTATGATTGTTTTACCCATTTTCCCTCTCTTTTTAATGTCTTCTAAAACCTCGTAACATAGCCGTTATGCTGCAGAATTTCCGTCCCAAAATGTCTCTCTCTTTTTCTAAAGTTCTTTTATATTATTAAGTGAATACTCAAAGATATTTCTTCTAAAGGGGTATTCACATATATACCAAAATTTTCTATTTTAAATTCTGGGATTTACATACATGAGACCCACCTTCCTTTTCTGTGGGTTTTAAAGTGACGTAAAGATCATGTCTTTAAAGCAGTTTTTAAAACGTTATGATTATGAAATGAAACCCATTTATTTTATGCTATATGGGTAATTTTTGAAATGTTTGATGATGATATATGTGGATCACATGATAATAAAGGAAAATTTAAGGGTGCGCCCTGATAGCGCTCCAATTCATTGGGTAATGATGTAACCACTAGAGATTACAATTTTCACGATACCATGGTGAATAACCTTGGTAATTTTCAAATGACACCTTGGGGATGGACCTTGGTGATATTTTCATGATTGTCAATATTAAATGTTGCAGCCACATCTTCAAGTTATGAAAAAAATTTATTTTTCTTATGATATGCCTCATGATTTCATTTTCATGCCTTAAAGTTCTTTTCATGACTTTATTGATGTATCTCAAGTTCATATGTAAAATGTTTCACTTGTTTCCCTTGTTGGGCCTTCTGATCACCCTTTCTTTTGATGTATATCCCCAGGTTATGAGATGCAGTAATGAGCCTAGGGTGAACATGAGGAGAAGCCTTTCAAGTGTTTAAGAAGAATGTTTTTTTTTGTTTCATGTTTTATATTCCTTTTTTCCAAGAAACTAAACCTTAAAGATCCTCAGTTCCGTGTAATGGAATGAAATTTATGTCATAAAAAGACGGGATGCTATAGTTGGTATCAAAGGGAGGTTTAGTTATTTGTAGAAATTAGGATATGAAAACTTTAGGAAGAAGCCTATAGAAAAGTTAAAAAAATAGGAAATCTTCCTGGTATTTTGGTGAGTATTGAGTAAGGGGTTGCCAAGCAAATACATCCCTGTCTAGATACGAGAAGGTAGAGGTGTCTCTGGCACAGATGTACATAGGGGTAAAACCCGAAAACACCGCTTTGAGCTAGACTCGAACGGGAACTGGTACACGACAACGGGCCTTGCTGTACTCTTGGTTACGACACTCCCGGGGGATATGCTTTGGTAAATTCATAAGCTTAGTATGAACCATTATTAAAGGAACAAGGATAAAACAAAATAAGGATTCACATAAGAATATATGATCATGGATAACCTAGATGGTAACCTAGGGGATCACAAGTTAGGGTATACTTTTCTTCTACAAGTTATCCTTATATGCTTTAAGTTCCTTTTCATGATTATTGTTTAAGTATTTAAACCCATAATTATACTTTCTATTCTTAGTTAATGGTGGGAAATGGAATAACATGTCCCAACAACCAATGTGATAGGAAATGCGACGATTTCTGTATTAATATGACAGAGATGATTAGGGGATTAAAAGATGATTATTATTTTGTAAGACGTCCACTATTTTGGGGACCCTATATGATCGAGGTAAATAGATTACTATAGTATTTTCATTGAGGAGTAAGGTTGACTTATATTTTGAATAATTGATGAATTTCAGGTGGACTTATAGTAATTTATGGAATGATTAACCTATCTTGGGTAAAATATGTTTAGGTTTGCTACTTTTGTTATAAGATGTTAGGAGTGGTTGATGTTGTCTGGAGATGAACAATGAAGTTGTTTTGGAAGACTATGTTATCAAATCCTTCTTGTATTTGGGTTTCAATCTTAGTTGATTTATTTTGAGGAATTTTAAGGAATGTTATTTATGGAATGGTCTATGATGAACTTTGGGTATTACCATGGAACTTTGAAGATCTAAAAGTAGTTTCCATTCCTATGGGATTCTTTCTTTTTGAAGAGTTGTTTTACCTTAAACTTTCTGTTTTTTGGATAATGTTTAAAGATAGAAGAAATAGATAGTTAATATTTTGTAGATTATGTGATTCTCTAGAAGCTGATTCTTGTGATTTTATGAGACCAAGTGGTTTTTAATTCTCATCATTTTTAGAAAAGATTAGTGTTGGTAGGGACTTATTAAAGGATGAAACTCTACTTGAAGGTAGGTATATTTTTATGTTTTTGTTCTATGTAGTAAATGAATTCCTCAAAATTAGGAAAAGAAACGTAAAACAAAAATGTTGTTGGTTTACGTTTCCTACTAGGTAATCAAAGACCGTTTACACACATCATAAGTTTGGGATTTTCTTAAGGTTAAATTTCTCCTAATCATGTTCTCTATCACTCTCCCTCATAACTTGTCCCTTTGTTTTCTCCTCCATTTCCATATTTTCCTACATGGAATCCTAGAGTGGGTGAACTCGGGTGACCTTTGTACTTCCCTTTCTTTCTTTTAAAGTAATAGTTTTACTGACTCCTTTTCCGATGTGGGACTTTCAATGAAATTTCAAAACCCAATTTTAAAAATTGCGAGGACGCAATTTCTTAAGGGGGGAAGATTGTAAGGACCCGAAATTTTAAATAAATATTGTTTCCTAATTTTATGTGTTATTTTATTTTATTTCATTTGATAACATGAGTATAATTAAAATGAGACTGTTTGGTTTTGACTGTTATTTGACCATTGGTCAATATGACCGCTGGAAACTAAACGTTTTGACTATTGTCTCTAAATACAAGCAATCTTGGTTAATTAATATAGAAAGAAGATTCGATGGCCACACCCAGTAGTCTTGGACCGATCGAAGCCCATCTAACAGAACTTGGGAAGGAGGTAGCACCACTGGGATTTTCTCTGGACCAAACCCAAGCTGAACTTCAACGTGTGAAGCTAGAACGGGATCGCCTTCGCGAGAAGTTCAAACTGATAGAAATTACTACTCGTGCGATGTTATCCGAGCCTCCCTTAGATTATCTCACCTTAGCACACCTTACACTTAGGTCATATGCTGGTTTGATAAGGGGCTATATAAGGAGACCGTAACTACCTTGTGTAATCTTTTGTTTTAAATAAAAATTTGGATTTCTTCTTATGATGAAGTTTATGAATTTTCAAATGACTGGATAAATATAGTATGCATATTTTTGATGAATTTTAGAAAAAGGATATTTTAAAAATGGTTGTGTAAACCTTAAATAATTAAAAATGTGTAATGATTTTCGAAAAATGGTCTTCTACAATTACGTTTAGTACGAAATTTAGAGTCTAATAAGATCAACTTAATTTTTGATGAATAGTAAATTATGAATAGTGATTTTATGATTAGGATTAGGAATGTGTCCAAATGGATTAGTAATCTAACTTAAAGAAAGTATTAATATAATCTAGGCACCTTGATTAAGTAATGTGATTCAATAAAATGGTTAAATAACGGTTTCATAAATTATTATTCAAGTATTAGTTTTTTCGGGTGAATAGTGTTTTTTAATTAAAAATTTAATTAAAAATATTTAGATAATTATTTTTATAAAACGGATTTCATTTTTGAACTCAGAGCACCGATATTATGCTATGGTAATTTTGGGGGGTTTTTTCTGAAAAAAAATGAATTTTTGGTGAATAGTGTTTTTATTTAAAAATTAAATTAAAAATATTTTGAAAATTATTTTTATAAAATGGAGTACATATTTGTAATCAGAGCGTTGATATTTGGTTAAGGTGAAATTTTGGGATTATTCTGAGAAAGTTGAATTTTCGATGAATAGTGAAAATACAGTTTTTAAGTTACGGGTGTTTAATGACATCATTAAATGATGTATTAAGTTTGTAATCAATATGTTCGAATTATGAATAGTGAGATAAGGTATTAGGTGTCCCAAGTGGCCAATACCATGGGCAAATACCATGGGAAAGCCCATGGTTTTTCCAAAACCACTAATGAGGTGTCTCTTTGCCATTAATGCCTTGTCCCCTCACTTTCCCTATAAATACCAAGACATCCTCTCATCCATTCGACTCCCCACTCTCCCCCAACGAATTTATGGTCTCATTACCTCCCAAGGAGTCCTCCCATGGTGCCCCCATTCCCTCAATGTCCCAACCTTTGAGTTTTAAGAGTTATGTTTTAAGGTAAGGGATCCGACCACTCTCTTTCATTTCAAGTAATCTCTTTTATGTCATTCCTTTTATGCTCCATGTTATTATGTTGGAGGATGTTCTTTTATACTCCTCTTACTTCCCTTTTCATGTTCATATAATGAGATATCCCCTCTTACTCTCATTATTTCGTTTTATGATTTTTTAAGTGGCGCCGTTAGGCTGCCGAAATTTTTGTAACGGATTCTTTCTCCCTTCTCATTTTTCCAAGATCTATTTTCATGTAAAGTATTTCAAGTTCCTTTTTATTATGTTGGGGTATGATGTCTAAATTTATCATACTGATCTTTTATGATCATATGATGAGAGACCCCATTTTATCTCTTCAATTCAGTATTTTGATGTTTTAAGTGGCGTCGTTAGGCTGCCGGATTTTTAAGTGGTTCTTCACCCTTCTCGTTTTGAAGTTCCACTTTCATGTCAATTATTTCAAGTTCCTTTTTGTTATGTTGGGGTATGATCTCTAAATCTATCATAATGGACTCTTATTTTCATGTGATGAGAGACCCCATTTGATCTTTTCAATTCAATATTTTTAAGTTTTATGTGGCGTCGTTAGGCTGCCGAATTTTTAAGTGGTTCTTCACCCTACTCGTTTTGAAGTTCTACTTTCATGTCAATTCTTTCAAGTTCCTTTTTTGTTATGTTGGGGTATGATCTCTATATCAATAATACTGGAATCTTATGTTCATATGATTAGAGACCCCATTTTATCTCTTCAATTCAGTATTTTTAAGTTTTAAGTGGCGCCGTTAGGCTGCCGAATTTTTTAGGGGATTCTTTCACCCTTCTCATTCTTTTCAAAGTTCTACTTTCATGTCAAGTCTTTCAAGTTCCTTTTTAATTATGTTGGGTAATTATCTCTATATCTATCATACTTAACTCTTATGTTCACATGATGAGATACCCTATTTTATCTTTTCAAATCATTTTTGTTGAACTTTATGTAACGCCGTTAGGCTGCCGAACTTTCATAAGAGAAATCTAATTTTTGTCTTCCTTCCATGTTTTTCATTTAAAATGGTATGTCCTTGAAATTTCATTACCATGATCATGTATCCTTATTTTTCTTTCCATCTACTGTTTTATGGTTCATTTATGATTGTTTGACCCATTTTCCCTCTCTTTTTAATGTATTCTAAAACCTCGTAACATAGCCGTTATGCTGCAGAATTTCCGTCCCAAAATGTCTCTCTCTTTTTCTAAAGTTATTTTATATTATTAAGTGAATACTCAAAGCTCTTTCTTCTAAAGGGGTATTCACATATATACCAAAATGTTCTATTTTAAATTCTGGGATTTACATACATGAGACCCACCTTCCTTTTCTGTGGGTTTTAAAGTGACGTAAAGATCATGTCTTTAAAGCAGTTTTTAAAACGTTATGATTATGAAATGAAACCCATTTATTTTATGCTATATGGGTTATTTTTGAAATTTTTGATGATGATATATGTGCCTCACATGATAATAAAGTCAAATTTAAGGGTGCGCCCTGATAGCGCTCCAATGCATTGGGTAATCATGTAACCACTAGAGATTACAATTTTCACGATACCATGGTGAATAACCTTGGTAATTTTCAAATGACACCTTGGGGATGGACCTTGGTGATATGTTCATGATTGTCAATATTAAATGTTGCAGCCACATCTTCAAGTTATGAAAAAATTTTATTTTTCTTATGATATGCCTCATGATTTCATTTTCATGCCTTAAAGTTCTTTTCATGACTTTATTGATGTATCTCAAGTTCATATGTAAAATGTTTCACTTGTTTCCCTTGCTGGGCCTTCTGCTCACCCTTTCTTTTGATGTATATCCCCAGGTTATGAGATGCAGTAATGAGCCTAGGGTGAACATGAGGAGAATCCTTTCAAGTGTTTAAGAAGAATGTTTTTTTTGTTTCATGTTTTATATTCCTTGTTTCCAAGACACTAAACCTTAAAGATACTCAGTTCCGTGTATTGGAATGAAATTTATGTCATAAAAAGACGGGATGCTATACTTAATAACATTAAAGTACAAGTATTTCTTTCTAAATTCAAGTTACTTCACATCATAATCAACTCAACACATTCCCACATTAAATTCATAATTGATTCAATCCAAAATAATGATAGGAAGAGAGAAATTTTTATACCATAAATTCAACATTGTTACCAAATTAAAAATTCACCTGAAATAATTATATTCGGTCAGCTGATCGACACAACTCCCCATTTTAGGAAGTTCTCCACCAACCCACATCATGATCGGTCTCATTTAAAATTATATCCATGTATATATTTTTTATGCTAAGTGATGTGTTATAGAGAAGAATAATAATACCAATTAAAACATTAAGTGATGGAAAATAATTCTTATTGTAAGGATATCACAATATTCTAGTTCCCCCATATACGCATAAACTTCAATTACCTATACAAAAAATAATTAAAAACTAATATATGGGAATAACATGTGTTCTTTTTAGATCCTTAGTGAGATATAGAGAGATAAGATTTGTTTCTAAACCAATAAATTATTTTCCTCTCAACACTAGTATTGTGGGAACACTTCCGTCCTACTCCTCTATTTATTTTCAATTCTTGGGAAGTTTTGTTCAGCAAGGTATCTTTGATTTTAAAAATCTTCAACTCATGTGGAATCATATTTTTCATCTCACTTGGAAAATAAATTTCATTATTTTGGGAATTCTCTATACTTTATTCCATTTTCAATTGGGTTGGATAAATAATCATTCAGTATTTAATAACATGATCCACTTTTATATATATTCTACACAACTTCTCAATAGCCATTAAGTCATGATTATTTGGAAACCTCTCTAATTTTAATTTTTGGTTGTATTGCTACAAACCAATCATTTTTTTCATTATTGGATTAATTATATTCTTTTTACAACTTGATTCCTTCATATTTAATTTTTTTCTATATTTTAGTGGCTAGGATATATCATTTTCTTCCAAAATATAATTATTTATTCCTTGGTATATCATCTATGTTAGTATTCTCCTTGGGTGTGTCTTGTTCTTTATTTTTTATTTCTCCCTAAGGTATACCCATATTTACCTATCGTTTTCTTGTTCTTGATATATTTTGTGTTTATTTATTTATAAGAGTATGAGTTATTCTTATTGGTGTGAACTATAAATCATCATTACAATAAATACATTTCTTTAAAATTCTATATGTTTCAAATACTTTCAAATCTATTATTCAAGGAGATATTTTCTTTCTTATATGTATTTTTCCTTAGACCAACCTTAATCCACCTTGATTCATGCCTTCTATAATATCCATGAATTGATTTTTTTATGAAAAAAATCAATGTAAATATATCTAAACCTTTGAAAAAATAAAAAATTATTACATAAACCTCTGATGCAGTAGTCTATTTCTTGGATTTTCCATCCACCCATATTTTTCTAGATTTTGGGTTATAATCTACACTATTCCTATAAATTTTATTTTTGAAAATATATTTTTGTAGAGTAATGGTTACCCTTTCCCTTGATATTAATGTAGAATGATATTTAGATAACCTCATGCCCTACTTTTAACTAATATAAAATCATTTTAAAGAAAAATTATTTTCAAAAACATCTATAATAGTACATTTCATCTCAGATTCATGTGGAGATTCATCTTTTTTTACTTTTATATTTTTTATTTTTTAATAAAAATTAATGAAACTTCATATTTAGAGTGTTATTATAATATTAAATATATTTTAATATACCTTAAATTTATTTTATCTTATTATAAACATAATATTTAGGTAAATTATACTTTTCTTGTAAGTATTTTTCACGTTTATTTATCATTTTATCCTTGATTTCCAACTGACAACCTTTAACATCCATAGAATCTCTTTGTGTTCTATTAAATGCAGTGATTATTTCTTCATTGATTTTACTTAACTCATAATTCTCATCAATAATATTGTGTAGTAATTCATTCATTAGGTATTATTACTCATTAAGTATCAATAATGACTATTATTTGGATTCAAAATGTTTGATGAGAGAGTTTCCCTTTTACAGTCACATTATAAACACTTCTTCTATTTCATCAAAATTGATCTCCAGATGTGATTGATATTCTTATAAACCCTTGATAAACTCCAATATATATGTGTAAATATAAATAGGGACATCTTAAAAATAATCCTTTTTTTAATGTAATAATTAGTTTGTATTTTAATAAACACATAATTTTCAATACATGGCCTTTATTATTCAAGAGGCTAATTTTCAATAGATTTAATAGATAAACAAACAATTTTATTATACTCAAATAGTGGTGAATACTCTATTACTTTATTCACTAATAAGGACTTACTAGTCTTATTAACCCCTACTTTAATCATTTTCTTTATGATTTTGGATGAAAACTCTTATTATTGATTAACAATGATGGGATCAATATTCTCCATCTAAAAAAACTGAAACCCATATTCAAATTTTCACTTCATGTGTAATGAATAAATAAAACTTGGAAAGAAAATATATCAAATAAAATTGGTAAAATGAAATATCTTTGATACCGCATATTATTCCAATTGGGATTGGGTCATCACATTAGAGGTGAATCTGTGTGAACCAATTTTATTTAATTCTCTTTTATATTTAGTCACCTTACAAAAAGATTGAACCTAAACACATATCAGTGTGAATTGATTTTTTATGAAATCCTAACACACCACACTATAATTAAAAGTAGTAAATTTTTAATATAAGTTAAACACAATGTTTCTCCATGTCTTAATCCCAATGTGTTTATCGACAATTTTTTGTGTTTAGGTATGAGGCACTAATATCCACTAATATAATTAACTAAATATAGGTAGGGAAGGTATCACCCTTGAACCCAAGGATCTCTCCTAAAAATAATATATAGTCTCACAACTATCATTCAATTTCCTACCTATTTATTTATATTGACATCCACCAGTTTATAATAAATCCTTCTTAACCCACAAGTGAAAAATATATTTAATATTCATATGGATGTTAATTCATCAAATGGTTATATATTCCTCCTCAATAATTTTAATTTGATTACAATTTTATGATAAAAATTTTCATTTATATGTATTACTTATTCTCTCTACTCAGCCCAATGATGATCAATGTACAGATATATCAAGTACAGTCACCTTGTCTTCCTCCTCCTCATCAAAAATAACATCAACAACCAGTTGAAATTCCCAAAGTAAAAACACATTGATATTTCTCACTCAATATTTTTATTCTTCATTATTGTCTTCCATTACAATATAAGAGTATTGTAGGTAATGAGAATCCATCTTCTTATCTTATTCCTGAATTCTTATGATTTTTTCCTCTGATTATCATTAACATCTCTCTCACTCTCCCTCTCCCTCTCTCTCTATCTCATGTGTTTGTTTTCTCTCACTCTCTTTAATTGATAAATAGAATCTATAAGAATAATATAGTATCAGTTTCTTATCCATGTAACCTTCTATTATATTCCTCCCCATCCTTCTTATTCTTCACTTGTTATATTCAAATTATCAACTGATAATTTTAGTTTTCCCTATGATCATCAGTCAATAAATACTCACATGGGATTATTCCTATTATCTAAACTCCTCCCCCAACTATTAGGATTCATAATTTTATCTACCAAAAATTACCTCACCAATTATAAACTATAAAGTTTATATGACCATCTATCTAAAATTCTCATTTAATTCTCCTACAAACCTGGTCATATATTTCTTTTAAGAAATCCTCTTATTTTGATCTTTATAGATGATTTGGAATTTTAATATTTTAAATCATATAATAATTAAAACAATATACTAAAAAATATTCTCATTTATTTCTCTTTATAACTTGACATAAATCATGGCTCAATCCCTCAACATTGTAATTTTTGGGACCTAGAGACCACTAATGCATCGTCTGATTCTAATCTCTACAATTCTCAAAACTTTCAAATTGATAAACATTGTTTTTTAAATTTAATATCTTACATATAAAATTATCATGATAACATATCTTATGAATCTATATGAATAACATATTTATTATATTGAGTAACTTTTGTTTGAACAATATAATATTAAAAATGCATTTACATGTCTTCTATATCAAAAACATATCATGTAAAATAGTAGGTTTAAAACCTTTTCAATTTTAACTCTACATAATCTTGTATTTAATCTTAAAAATGTTCTGTATCACATGGAAGATGTTACATATCACTCTAAAAATATTTTGTATGCTCTAGAGAATCTTATGTATCACTATTTAACATATCTATTTTTTATTTTAGTGTTAACTTAAATATATATATTCTATATTAATTGGTATATATTATGAATATTATATGAAACCATGTGTATCATTTATAAAATGTTACCTATAATAGTGTGACTCCATGATTTTCTTACATATCAACTAAATAATTCAATGCATCAAAGTAATCACTAGTACTTTTTAAATATTATATTGTTATAAAAACTTATTTATTAATTTTTAAGTTTTCCTAATTCAACATCTAAACAATATCCTAGCATCTATAATCACTCTAATTCACCTCAAAACAACATAAATAAATTTAGTAATACATCGTACCTTCTTAAATATGTTTAAAACAATTCTAAAAAAATCTTGTAGCATATAAATACAATTCTTCATCATTTCAAGGTATTTACTTTCCTAATAAATTTAAGCTTTAAACATCATCACTTTCCCTCAATTTATAGTCAATCAATAATTACCGATAAATGAAGTATCTTCTTCATCAATAATATCATCATTCTCAAACCATTATCCAAGTGAAACTTTCACAACATGTTGATGCTAAATACACATGGATGGTTACTCTCTTCAACTCATAGCAAGCATCACCCAATTTCTCTATAATCCATATTTATAACTACATCAATAACCTTTTATAGGTATTATATATGATAAAATTATTTTATCTTTCATAAAAACTTCTCATTTGATTTCATAAAGTCTAGTTTGACAATCATTAGATGTAAAGGCCACTATTAAAACACAAAAAAAATCACTTTCCGGTATTAAATCATCATTACTAATAATAATATATCTATAATATCATATCCACTGGTAATTATCACCTGCAGTTATTATAGAAATTCAATGTGGAATCTCATTATAAATAACTCTTTAATATCTTATTTTCATGAAATAATTCATCAATCATGGGACACATATATCGCTTCATTCATTAGGCCTTCATATTCCCAAAAAATATTAAATTATTAGCCTATTAAAAAAATTACAACAAAAACAATCCATTAGGCTACTAAATTTTAAATGTCACTAAAAAACTATAATATAGAGTTCTTTTGTTGAAAATTATATTTATGTTGGTCTATATAAAATAATGGACTTGAAAGAACTTCCCAAGGGAAAAGATACTAATAGAAAAATATCTACTATGCATGTGGATATAGAGAAAAAACTATAGATTTTGAAAATGTTTAATTAAAAATTAGAAGAAATTAGAATTCAAACATTTTAGCCTATGAGAAGTTTAAATTTAATGGTAAATTTTTATTTTTTGTATTATATAACCTCTATGAATATTTTTTTCAGTAAATTGTTTTTCAATTAACCACCAGTTGGAAATGAATCGTGGGGGAGACAAAAAAATAGGAATATGAAACAAACTCAATATTCCATGATAGATGTAAAATTTTTAAAAATAATTTAAGAAAATAAGTTGGCTTATGTTATGTTTAAATAAATATATAATACTATAAAATATTTTCTCATAATTCTAATATATTAACTAAAGAAAAGTTAATCTAAAAAACTCTCAATATTAGACATGATTTTGGGTAAGAAATGGTAGCTAAGATTTTATATAAAGAAAAAAATAATGAAAATTCTTGTATTTTTTCAATGGTGTATTTTCACTTATGACTGGGAATAAAAAAAACTTTTCAAAAGTATTTATAAAATAATGTTGGATCTATAATATTTGGTAATTATTTCTCCCTAAATATTAATAGAATTTAAAAAAATTATTAGAATTATATCACTTTCAATGATATTATCGATATTTATAGGTTCAGAAATAATTTTTTAGTGTATTTTTGACATGTGATAGTAGATATTTTAGAATTAATGATATTTCATTAACATATTATAGGATGACCCAATTATCTTGAGGTGATAATGAATAAATGGATGTAGTTTTCAAATTAATGATAAGAATATTTTTCAAATTTTTGTTTTAAAAAATATAATGACCATTTAAATAAAATTCATACTCATATAAACTAAATGAATAATATAATATTTATTGATCTTGATATATTTATTATTATTATAAATCAAAACTAGTAAAGTAGAAATTATTGTTAACTTTTTCACAAAGGGAACATTTTCAACAAAATTTAAAAATATAAATAAACCAATACATGAAGATCACTATTATGAGACCCTTGAGTCTAAAAAAATAGAAATGGAAATTATTTCATATCATTTATTGATGATTTATTTCAAAACTATAATCTCATATAAATCTAAGTCTCAAAAAAATGATTATAATAAATTGTACAAATGTTTTAAATAAAATAAGATATGTTATCATGTTGTTATGAACTAAAAATGGATCTAAATAAACAAACTGGAAATTAAAGTATATAATGAGTAACATTAAATAAGGTATTAATATATCTCTCCATACACACCACTATAAAATAGAGTTGAATAATTGAAAAATGTTTTTTTAGAACATGGGATTAATGATATTATCACAGTATGAATCATTAGATTATCTTTTGAGATAAGTTACAATATTTCTTTTATATATATTGAAGTGAGTATTTTATCAATAAAATTTACTAAATACATGTTTTTATATATGGTGTAAAAATATTCCATACATGTAGATATAATGAGTATTTAATATCCCTTTATTAATTGAAGTAATATGATATAATATTGGTAAATTATTTGAAGGTGTTGATGGAAGGATTTTTCTTCATTATAAAAATTAGAAGTAGATATAGGTGTTATAAATTAAATCCATATAAGATAATAGAATTTTTTTTTATTGTCTTGGAGAAACATTGAACTTAATGGACTTCATCCTAGTTTGATAATGAGATTGATGTGTCTCATATAGATAAGTCATATTAGTATAGTAATATATTAATTTGTGCAAAAAATATGAATAACATAGAATTTGATTATAAGATATCAAGTGATGAATAATATATAGAAATGTTTGAATTTATTTTTTCGAGACTTAAAAACATGTTGATTTTAGAAATATTAATGATGATACTCCTAATAGAGTCTAATCACTTAGGAATTTATGGAATTCCAATCACACAATCTTATCATCTCATGATGAACCATAAAATATTTAATAAGAATTATAATAAATAGAGTAGAAAACTATAATGAAAGATAAATTAAATTAAATTGAGTATAATTAATCATATGAGTTAGGGTAACATATCAATCCAAAACATTTTATAGGGGTAAAATTCGTTTCATGTTATAAACTCAATAAAAAATTAAACTGTCAAAAAAAAGAACCTTTAGTTTTCAAATGATATTATCAAATTAAGTGAAAAAAAATAAATTATTAAAATTATAAAGTTTTAAGGAATTAATAATTATAAATGTTTATTTAAATTTGACCTAATCAGAATTATATAATTTTTCAATGTCTATAAAAATAATTTATAGAATGAACATCTTAATAATGAAGTATACAATGATCTAAAATTGATATTTATCCAACAAGGTGAGGATCTCCATGTAATAAATATATAGAATAAAATTTATTTACCTATAAAAATTCCCTAATCATGGTAATTTATTATTAACATCAATTTCAAGAGCCTAATGATTAATAGAGTTAAATTATATAATAATATTTAAATCAAATAATACGACACCAACTTGTTATGATAATATATGTTGATGAATTTTTTTTATTAAAATCATATAATGAATTGGATACCCATGATATGGAAAAATTATATATGTCAATAAATCAAGAGATAATATTTTTCATGGGTTTTAATGTGATGTATATATAGAATCTTATTTTCTTATCACATAAAAAATATGCTTGTGAATTATTGATATATTTATAAAAGATTGAATGGATGAAAGTTTATACTCTCACATCAATTAGTAAAATACTTTCTAAATACTATGATATAAAGGGTTTTGATATGATGGAGATATAATTATTAATTAAATTCTCTTCATATAAAATAATTTCAAGAGTGTAAATTGTTTAGAGTGTTATAATATGTGCATGGTTCTAATTAAATTTGAAGCGGTCACATTTTATTTTGGTGAATCGTATTCTTCATTATATATATGTATCCCCCGAGTAAGGATTCAGGTATGATAAATATAAATCTATTCTAAAATATGATTTTAACTATGTATTTTTTGAAGGTGACATTGAAGATAAGAATTAAATTTTTAGAGAATCATTCCTTATCAAATAAATAAGTGTTTCTTGGACTTAATGGATATACAATTTGGAAACACTTTACACTATATAAGTTGAGTATATTATTCCATCATAAACAATAACTAAGATTATTTTAATGAAATAAAATACTTTGGAAATGATAGTGTTAGTTTTATATCCACTACTTTTTAGTGAGATAACCAAAGCTTAATAATGTTGTAAGGGATTCTGTTGTAATATTTATAATTATGCATCTTTTTTTCATGGTATTGTGACTAGATCATAGAGATATGTAACCTAATCCTTGCCTCCCCATATTCCATAGGTTTATGACTTGCAGTATGGTTCAATGTTAATACTATGGGGAGACTATACCCTTATATTAGAGTATTGTAATAATAGTGAAAATAATAACGACGTCATATATCCATTTGAGTAAATAATAATAATCATAATAAAAATCATCAAAAACAAACACATATAACCCTTTCTATATCAAAATGAATGTTGTATAATTTATACAAGTCAAAATAAACTAATCATTATCCCCCATGGGAATATATTATACATAAAAACCAAAATAATAAAAAAATGAGAAAACTACACAATAATTTTGATGTCCTAGCCTAGTCCCCTCTCTCATGCTCCACATCAGATGGCACAATCAACCATCAATCATAGTTCTTTTTCCCTTAACCTATCTTGTAACCATGAAGTCTACTCAAGTACCCATTGAGGTCCAGGAATGGTGTGAGTTAAATTCCATATGTCACCACCAATGACATCCATAAATATATATATATATATATATATATTCTGAATAAAGTGAATTTTAATGTTCTAAAATAAGTAAATGAATTTATAATAAATTAATGAACATTGAACCTCTTATTATAAGGTGAAACTGAGATTGAAGATACTTATTTTAGATAGTTTCATATGTCTCTAAACATGATTAATATATTACATATAGGGAGGAATGGGACCCATACCTATAATTTTTTCACCAAATCTGAATCAGGTGGAATGAAAATTATAAGAGTTGAACTCTGATGTGGGATTTATCCCACATGGTATTGTTCCCCACTTCAAAAGAATATATATAAATATGACTGAAACAACATCACCTCTTTTATCATACTAACATGATGTACTAGTGTTTTATCACCACATAGTAGGGTTACAAGTATGTAGTTTATTCTTGAAGAATATTATCGGTATGTGAAGAACATGAAATCACTGAAAACCTTCTATTTGAATAAATGAGAATTTCAACACACTAAAGAAAAATGGATAAGGAAGAAGAAAAATATACATCATTTGAGAAAGGAATTTTTTTTATGATGAAAATACTATATATGAGGCCATGTTATGAGGGTTTATTATTAAAAATTACTACATGAAGCTAGTATGTGACAATTAACTATTGAATTTGTAATGTGTTCACCAAGCCAGTATACGAAGCTACTACACGATGATCAGTATGTGATACATGCATGCAGTAGGCGATATGAAAAGAAGTATTTGATTCATAAAATGTAAAAAAAATGAGTATTTATCTTGTTAAAGAAGCTTATTTCATACTTTTGAGACATTTATAATTTATTGATTGGAAATGTCACTTCTAATTTTTCGATTTCATGTTTTTTAGATTTTTGTAGAGTATAGATAGATAATCATGTTTTTTGGAAGAACAAGTAGTGAGAACAACTTAAAAATTAAATATAAGGACCCAATAACTATATTTTTAAGTGTGGTTAATTATAAAGAATATATTATTGATATATGAATATATTTTTATCTAGTTTTGTCCCACGTACTAGGTTTTGTAATATGTTTAATAAATAAAGCATCGTTCTGAGAACAAATAGTTCATGATTCATCATTCTTCAAAGTATTTTATTATGATAAAATTTCAATATGGAGTTCATTTTTTTTAGAATATTCAAATAATTATTAAATGATCCTTAAAACATAGTTATGTGATGTTTATTAAAAAAATGATACTTTCAAGAAAAATGATGTAGTTTATTTTCTTGTATACTAAGTGTTACATGAAGAAGAATTAAAATCTTGTATATAAATAAATACCATGAACCATGATTTAGTAGAAGTTTGAAAAAAAAAGTTTCATGAAGAAAAGGATTTAAAGATAATAATATATAGTGAACAGTGACTAAAATTGGGTGTTCTTGGAGAGGATAATAGAAATTTCATGCTAGAGCATTTAGTGACTTTTGATAAACTCTTTTATAATTAAATATATAATGAAAATTATAATGATTGATAATTATGATCAAGATTATTATATATGAATGTTCATGAATAAGTGAGAATATATAGTTTTATTTATACAAAATTTTCAACAAGTAAGATCTATATCAAGTGGTGTTGAAGTAAATGAGAGAAAAATATGAAATTTCTTGTTTTGATTAGAAAACTTGTGTACTAGGTAGTGAGATTCTATGGTTTCTATTGATACTTTTCAAAGAGCATAATGATACACTATACTAATGAGATCAAGAATATTATCAATGTAACCACTTATAGAATCTATGATTGCAAGGGGGTGACTATTTATAGTAATTAGTAAGTCCACCCATCTAGGCTAAACCATGTAAAAATAATTATATCATGTATCATTTAATTTCAATAGTTTTTGGGTAAGGCTAAAGATATGGATTGATTAGATCTATAACTTAATCAATCATAGCTAGTTTGAACTAAAAATTTATAAAAATCATTCACTAATTCACCTTCTCTCTCAAGGATCTAACCATATCAAGGAATGTCAATTGGAATTAGAGAAAACCTAGATTTCCTTTATCATATCTGAAAGTTTCTAAGAATAAACTATCTAAATTCAGTTAATAATATATTGTTTTCCCACATTAAATTACAAGAACTATTATATTTCAAATAATAGGATGTTTCGCTATTTTCTATCTATTTCCTTGGAATAAAGAGATGAAACTATAATTGAATTTCAACCCATTAAAAAAGGTTATAGTATGCCTTTATCTAATAATATAAATGAGGAATTTGATGGAAATTTCCCAAATATCATTTTGATTTCTCTATCATAAAAGGTATGCACAAAATTCATGGGACTCCAAACTACCTTATAAATATGAGAAAAATTAAAAATTGGTAATAAAGGTGAAATTCATGGAGGCCAAATTGAAATTTAGAGGAGTATATTTTTGGATATAAAATGGTTTAAGAAGAAAATATAGATGTTTATATTACTAGATTCAATGGAATATCCAAAAATATATTGAGATTTTGAGAAAATCTATATGATTCCACAATTTTTAAAATGATGATAAACAATTTTCTAGATAATTTTGATCCCAATGTTTTAACTTTAGATTATAGGGATGATCATACATTTGATGAATTACATAATTTTTGCATTTCTTGTGAAATAATTAAAATTATACTTTTAATAAAGAAGATTAAAATGAAATATATTTTTAATCCATAAGAATGATCAAATTGAAAGATAATGAAGTGACAGAATCAATAGATCCTAATAATGATGGTAATGATGAATAATTTTATATATTTTTTTATCTTCTATTAAAATGGTTCAAATAGGGGATGCATAAATAAAAAGAAATGAAATCGCAAAAGTGCTATAACTATAAAGAAATTAGATTCTTTTACATCAATAAAAAAAATAAGAAACCTATAGAATATGGATCAAATAAATGTATTAAGAAACCATAGAATAAGATATGGGGTTAAAGATCAAGTGATACCATTAAATATTGGGGAAATAAGAAGAATTACTCTTGTATAAAAAGAATAAATATGATTAAAAATAAATAGAAAATTGAATCCTCATTGTTCATCCAATCAGAAGATGATGTTAATATTATGGATCATACTGAAAAGGGTTTGATAACTAAATTATTGATTATTATAATGGATAAAAATTATTTTATAGTACATTATGATTAATAAGTTAGAATATTTTTTCAAGAAAGACACACCACTCAATAAATAAAAGTGTAATTTGATGATTGAAAAAGATAATTTGGTTAAGGTAAAATATAATCATTTTAAGAAATATTGTGCTTATATTGATGACATAAATAATGTAAAAATGAGATTGGGTGAGAAATATAAGATAGTGAAAGACCTCGGATACAAAATAAATGTTTCTTGAAGTTAAAAATTATTTTAATTAGATTAAAAATACTTCAATAAGTCAATTGAGTCCAAATAAGAGACGTCAAAAGATGGTTAAAATAAGGTCCCAAAGAGGAAGGTTAATTATCCTTATAATAAATATCAAAATAACCATGATACCTCTAATAGTGTATGTTATAAAACTAAACCTATACTGTTTTAGAATAAAAATAATATTTTAAAACCCTATTTTACATTAATGAATGATAATAATATTTCAAGAATATCATTTCCCCTAGAGTAAATACAAACACCATTTATGGAAAGACAATAAAAATTATCTTTAAGAAAACTATTATCAATTTGGAATATCATGTAACAAAGGACACATCTAGTGATGCATATTTTTGGGTATAAAGACTATTAATTCTTCTATAATAAGTCACTACTAGGAATGTGTCACAAAAAAGAGGGATCTTTTCTAAGAATTTTAGTACATATATTTAAATAAATTATGTAGTGAAAAGGAATTCAAATAATATTCCAACAAAAAATAGGAGTGATTTAATATATATAACCAATGAAAGATCTTATATTCTAGGTTATTATAAAAATACAAGCTAATCATAACTTTATTTTAAATAATTATCATAAGATAAACATTACATGTAATAATAATCTAAAAATTCAAAGAATTAAAGGTTTAGTCTCTTTGATGAAGAGATACATGAGAAAATTGTATTAAAATGGACAAAGGATGGAATTCTATTAATAGATTTATAGAAATTTCATTTTTTTGTAAACCTAGCCTTCATTTCAAAGATGGAAATATTCCACCCTAACTAGGATCTCATAACTAAGGATGGTGTTTGGTTATCATACAAATACAAATTTAAAAATGTGGTTGGTTTGTTGTAGGAGCCTACTATTAAAGTGAACCAATTATTAATAGGGATTTTTCCCATAACAGTGGGAAAGGGTGTTTATTTTTCATATATTTTCAATGGTTTTGATCCCTTATAGAATACTTTTATTAGTAAATCTAATTATGGGACTTTCTTGGTGGTTTCTAATCTGGAGACATTAAAATAGAGACTTTTCATTTATATTTTATCTATGCTTGGTTGAATTATTCTCACTTAAGGGGATAAATATTGTACAATTACTGATCTAAAAAATAAATATTGGGAATTGATAGGGGATTTCTAATCATAAATTAATATCGATTGGAAATGTTTTTCCTATATAATCCTCAACAACAAGTATTATTTAAATAGTTCTTGGAAACTTGGTAATCTATTATGGAATTCAGGAGTTTTGTGATTATTGAAATGGTATCTCAACATTAATCCTTTCACCTATAAGAAATCCCCATCAATAATATGTATCAAGCTCCATGGACTGAATTGGGTATTTTGGCATCTCAAAAATCTCAATGACCTCACATCGTGTGAGGGTTTCCTCTAGAAAGTGGATAAATTCATTTTTGAAGTTGAATTGGAATTATATTATTGAATCCTTATTGTATCCAATCTAGATTCCAACTTACATGAGTTGATCACCCTTGTCATTAATTATTTCAAAAAAGTAGTGAACATTGGGTATAAATTCATGCCCCATTTTTTTGACCTCTTCGATTTCATGGGACATTCAATTTCAAATTATAGAATCATTAAAAACAAACTCAAGACTACAATTTAAAAGGAAAATACTTTTAATGAAGTTTATAATTGTAGAATATCCAAGGTTGTAATTGTAGATAAAGGTGAACCCTATAACAAATAATGTAATGAAAAAAGGAAGGTACCCTTAGCACCTCAGAAAGAGACCACTACATAGAAGGATGGTAATATGGGTGTAGTATCTATGAATAATTACTCCCAAGATTCAAATTTTATCTCTAATAACAATTATATATATAACCCCCTATGAGGAAATGAATCCACTATATATTCATAGGTAATAATCTCAGTAAAGGGATCACAGTTTCAATCACCACTCCTGGTCCTCTAGAAATCATCTCATCTCTAGTTATTAAAAATAATTACATGGGATATTAATTCTATCAATATAGTATATTAATAAATCCACTCAAGAAACACTTTTAAGTATGGAGGGACCTCATTAACTAATGACATCAATCTTACCCTTGATAATTCCCCCATAAGAATATTTCAGTGTCAAATGGTGGAGGAATATGATAATTAATAAAGGATCACATTCCACCTAAGGGGAGGAGAAATTGCTTTAATTTCTATGGGACGTTTCAAGGAAGTAGGTCCCTCTACTCTTTTTGAGGGAAATTAGGGAGATGAAAAGTTTCATGATGTCCCTAGTGAACCTGATGAAATTAATACTCCCATTAGTATCCTCATGAGACTATTCTAGAAAATATGGTCATATTTTTATCTGGTTATTTGATATCTTACCAAAAAGAAAATAATATTTCATCTGATGTGTCCTAAATAAAACATATAATATCTTCCAGACTATATGGTAAACTCTATGGGAACTTATCCAAAAAAAATTGGTGTAAAGAAAAAGGAGAGAAATTCAAAATCATAATCCGAATCAAGATGATTATTTATATGAGAATTTTCAATGGGTGTCCAACTCAGAAATCACATCCTCTTTAAGAAGATACATTAGAAATCATAAGCCGATAAATATGGGATTATCTTGTCCTGAAAGGAATATTTTAACTGATGTTTCATGTGTTTAAATAATGGCGTATCATCTTATGGGAACCAATAATTATGATATTGTTTTTGAGACCCTTTAGTTGATTCCTCACTCCTCTATAGGAACCATTTCTATATTTAACTCAGTAGATAAGGTTTTCACTTGTGATATTGTGACTCTTGATGTTGACATCTTTTTTATCTTTCATCTATTCAAAAAATATGTATCAATATATATGAGAGATTTGGTAGGATTTGGATATTATCAATAGTATAATCAATGATTATTGGATTGGTCTTGTATATTTTAATACCATAATGAACTTAAGTTAGAGTCTTGGTGTTTCCAATCTCACTATCTCTTCAAGATAATTCAAATACCCTATGGTAAGTAATTATATTATATAAATTAATATTTTTGGTTCCAAATAATCATCATATAAAAGGAATTTCAATAGAATTATTTTTATTTAATTAGATGTGAATTTCAAAAATGACCATGCCTTTTACAAATGGGTTTCAATTTCTTGTATGACTCCCTCAAGGATTAATTCATATCATCATTAATTCTTAATTTTACTCATGATCAGTGACTCAAAAAAAACTATTATTTTTAGATTCAATAATTCATGGGGGATTCACACAGATTGTAACTTATTGATTCATGATTTCCAAAATATTTTCAACTGGGAGAATGATTCTTTTACATGTGTTACGAATATGAGGCTCTTGAATAGTATAATCAAGATATGGAGTGATGAAAATTTAAGTTCTATGCATTTTTACATAATATCGCTTAAGGATAATCTCAAGAAACCATAGGATTCTCATACTAATTATAACTTATGAATAGATGTCACACCAAAATCAGAGGATACTTCCACCCATAATTCTATTCTCAATTTGAAGGAAATCATTCAAAGGGAAGCCTTCTGGATCAAAATGATTAAATTGTGGGATAGTAATACAAATATTTATAATTATCTCCAATGAGCTTTCAAGGTTAGAAATCTGTAGGGACGGTGAAAGGATCATTGACAGTAGGGACAGACATACAGATTACATTATAGATTACTACTCTAATCTCATCAATGGACCCAACTCATGTGATGATCCCCTATTCAACATATTTCCTACTCTTTTTTCATATTTTGATAATATATTCCTCATATGTATCCCTCATGAGATTGAAATTAAAGATTCGGTCTTTTTAATCTTGGAAGCTCCCCTGGTATTAATAGCTTCACTAAATGATTCTATAATAATTATTGGGATGTTGTATATTCATATGTATGATGGTTAGTGAATTCATTCTTCTATATCAGTAAACTCCCTCTTGGTATAAATGCTAAATTTCTCAATTTAATTCCAAAGATGGAAAAATTTTATGAAATTCATATTTTTAGGCTCATTTCCATGGTTAAATATATCTACAAAATCATCACCTAGATTTTGTCCAATCGGCATGCTTCCATCACTAGAAAAATCATTTCATAGAACCAAATTGTCTTTGTGATGTGAAGAACCGTCCAAGAATATTTTATACAGCTACTGAAATTTTCAAACTCCTTTGAAAGTCTACTAGGTTTGGTAACATTTTCTTAAATTTTGATGTTATGGAATCCTATGATACTATAAATTAGGGTATCATTTTTATTTTTTTATCTAAGTTCATATTTGTTGACACCACCATCAATTGGAATAAAAATATTTTCAATGATACTCATATTTTAGTGCTAATTATTGGATCTCCCATGCAGAACTTCCCTTGTTCAAGAGGGTTCAAACAAGGTTAACGACTCTCTACTATCATAATCTCTATAATAGAAGATTACCACAATATGATCCTCTCTAACTGAGTTTATTAAGGAAAATTGAATACCATTTAAGATACTATAAGGGTTTTCTTCCCCCTTTAATATTCTTAATATAGATGATATTATCATTTTTATTTTGGTAGGTGGAAGAAATATTTAGATCATCATATAATTCCTCATTCATTATAAAATAGTAATTCCAAGTCCATTAGTTTGGAAAGATCATTTTCCCATTTTAGAAAAGGAATTTGACCTTAAAAACTGGCATCATGTGGTAGTCAGGTATCAGAGAAGGTGTGATGCTATTATTTAAACTGGGGAAAGACCCAATGTTTTCTAATTCAATAGATTTTATGGTTGAGGTTTAAAAGAAACTTATTGACTAGAATGGGAAGGCCCTATAATTTTCAAGAAGGTTTAACCTTATTAAATTGATTATAGTGTCAAAGATGGTTTATTCATTTATGTTTTAAATTTTTCCTTCTGTTCTTATTAAGAACATTAACTCTTGTATTGGGATTTATTTTTGAGTTATAATTATTTAAATAAAAATGGAAACTATTATATGAATGGTTTAATATAAACATTGTAAAGATATAGGAATTAGAATCAAAAGTCTCAATAACTAAAAATATTTTCTTAGGGATCTCTTTATGTGGAGGCTCAATAATGAAAATTCTGATTCTCTAGGATTTATAAGACCTATATTTTTAATGAAGATCAAGATTTGAAACTTTCATTACTAGGATACTTTCATATGGATGGCTCCCAAATCTTTCTATTCTTACATCCTCTCTAATTATAGGTGTAATTCTTTCCAAATTTCCTATCTCATATTTGGTTTTGATAACATGATAGGTTCTACTTTGATTAGTTATTTGTATAATTTTGATCAAAATTTTGATCTTCATAATTCAATTAATAATTATTTTGATTAGCCTCATTAGGGTATGCATAAGGAGGTCAACCAGATCATTAATAACTGCTCTTTTCCATGAATAAAAAAATCTTTATTGATTAATTCATATAATCCTTTGGAATTTTTATTTTCTATAGGTTTTATATTTTATACCAAAATATAAAGGATTTATATCACCCCTTTATGGGATTCAAAACCATTATTACTTATATAAATCCCCCTGTGAACATTTTGATGTCACATAATAGTAAGATAACTCATTTCAGACCCAAATTTAAAATTTATCAAGCTTACATTATCTTTTCATCTGGGTAACCTCATTTTATCTACTATTGTTGAGACCCTTTACACTATATGGAATAGATATAATATTAATATTCATCAATAAATCCCTTCTAATATTTAGACTTCAATTTCCAAAAAATTTGTAGATACTAAGGATGCTAATTCTCTCTAATTGAACTATTTTGATAATTCCTTACAAAACTTAACAATCCTAAATCACCATGGAAAAGTAATAAATTTTAATCCACATACTATCACCCTTGAGTTCTTTTGGTATCCTCCAATTCCAGACTAGATTAAAATCAACATGGAAGTTTCATTGAAGTGTATCCTTGGTCACACATGTTAAAGTTCAGTCTATAAAGACCACAATAGGGTCAGTATGTGTTACTACTATGGATCTTGTGGTGCCACCTTCTCTTTTGAGGTAGAGATGTTCTATTTCATTCATCAAATTTACTATTTCAATAAAATAGGTTATTATAATATTTTTATGGAGAGTGATTTACCTAACATGGTGAAATATATCATAAATAATATTGCTCATCTGTCTTGGACCCTGTTGATGTGATGAATAGAAATCTTGGACTTCCTATCTATAACTAATTTCATTATTATTCACTCATATCAGGATGTGAACTTCCTAGAAGATGAAATTGCTATAAAAGGGGTGACACATGATGCTCTTATTAGGTGAGATGATTTTCTTTCCAATCATTTTCATATCTTCAATATAGATATATGTAATACTCCTTTTTCAAACTCTTGTAGTCTCTTTTTTAATTTAAGATACTTGGTCATTTAGAAAAGGATTAAAAATATTCAAGAAAAACATATATTAAAATACATGGGAATATTTTTCCATAATTAAAACACACTAAAATTTTCTAGAGTTCTAATTAGTTATAATTTTATTTTTAACCTGGGGAAGGGGTATATAAGAAATTATTATGTTCAAATGTTTAGTAAGGGAAAAATTAGAGTAAATCATGATGGTGAGACAACACACATATATTAGGAGGCATAAAATTATATCAAAAATAGAATGATCATATTCATGGAGATATTGAATAAAGTAATGATACCATAGGCTCATGGAATCATATATTTGTGGGAAAAACATAAAACATGATATCATAATAATAAGCCATGGCTCGCTATCAAGACAACATAACATAGTGTACTTAAGATCACTGCCCACGCACAATACATGTTATCACATTAAATGAAAACATTACCCAATTAATTATATATCTATTAGGGAACACCATTCATTTTAAAAACACATAAATTCCTATGTGTACCACAAGAGAAATATAAACCAAACATAAATCATAATCATGATAAATTCATGAAAACAAAGTAGGTTTCATAATCTCATCTTAAAGAATAACTAAAGGATATATCTGATATACTCGTAATAGAAGAAAAAGTTAAATAATTTTGTACATTTTTATTTTAATACTGAATAAATCATCTTGAACATTGAGTTCCAACATAGAAAAATTCATATGCTGGTGTGGAAAAATAGGAAAAAAACACTTTTGTCGATGATTTATGAAATGGGTAAATGATATTTTAAATAAGGTAATAGATTATAGATTTATTGTAAACTAGAATTGAAACAGGTGGATATTTTATAAAATAAGTAGTGTTTTCATAAATTATTCATGGTTAAAAAAACTTATAGTGGGGGTACTTCACATGAAATTATAAATATGGGATTTACCTTAAATCGGACTCACTTAAAGGAGATATATGTGAAGTGAACATAAAACATGTATTATCATTAATAAATTAAGGTATGTAAAATAGTTATATATTTAATTAATACTTATATATATTATTAATTAAACACATGAGATGAATTTAGATGAAAAGGGTGAAAAATAAAAAGAATGTGTAACCCAAACATAATGAGGTTGGTTTAGAAGATCCCTTTTGTTCAAAAATACACTTTTTGAAACCCAAACTAATAAAAAGTTTAATAAATAATTCTTTATAAAATAGGAAAATAGAGATGTTAAGGTAACATGATATAAAACATAATTATATTTCCAAATATAAATGATAACAATGGTGGTAAGGGACAATATGGATATGAAATAAAAAATATTGTTAAATAGAATGTGAATTAGTCTTTAAAATGTAATAAATTAGGGGGATAAAATTCATAAAGGAATAAAAATTGAATTAAAATTATCAATTAACCTAGTGATAATGATAAACTTAAATATAAAATATTATCATAGAAGGAACCAGGAAAAGAATTAAGAAGTTTAATATGGAACATTATAACTCAAAGAATGGGGTTTTGAACTAACAAAAACCATTAGAGTGTTATAATATTTTGAATTGAAAATACATGGAAGATAGATCATGATATGGACTTGAAATACCATAAATTTAATTTAATTTATGAAAAAATAAATCTATTTCCAATATATAAATCATAAAAAGAAATATATAGTGAATATAAATTATACCTAAATGAAATATAATTGAGATCCAAAAACCCTAATAGTAATGTAAATGCATGAATCAAAATAAAATAGGAGGTTTACCATGATATGGGTATTAAAATATCATGAAATTAATGAAATTAATTTTATTTGAATTAAATATGGAAGTGAATGCACAATTTAAAATAAATCATGGTGCACAATATTAACCATCTCTCATGCAATTGAAAATATATAAAAATAATTCTTACCTTAGGTCTTAATCCACTATGTTCATGTTCCTAACATCCTATAAAATCAAATTAATATTGTTAAAAATATTTATAAGAATTTTGTTGACCTGTATTTCATTTTAATTCCTACTTATTATAATGTGTTATTCATTTAATAAATATTTTTCAGTTATGTTAGTTACTTGATTTAGTTCTGTCAATTTCTCTAAAACATCCTTGGTACATTGACTATGCTGATATTGTTTTTAAAATAGATTCATAATTTTCATAATTTTATATCATTATACCTTTTGTTATTTTTTCAACCCAAAATTTGTACCCTATTAATGTTTTTCTAAAAAAATTACTCAAATTAAGTGATGTTCCTTAATAATTCCATTTATGGATATTAAGTTTACTATGACATATTATTTTGAATATCACTTATATAATGTGAAATATTATCATTAATGAATATTGATAGTTTTATAAATATCCTTTTTATATATTTATTAAATTTTTAATGTCTTCCATGTTATGTGGTAATGAAAAAAATACCTCGTCAGTTAAGGTGGTAGTCTTCACGTACACACAAACAACGCTATCAATTTTCATAGAATGAGAATGTGGTAAAAATGATTTATCATTTAAAAATCATAACCATGTTATAAACATTATAATTTTTACATTAAATATATTTTTGAACCATCCATTTTAGGAGGTTATTAAAAATAGATCATGTCATTCATGGATGAGATAGGTCACACATACGAATGATGGAATCTTCATTTTACAAATGGATTTAGATGAAGGTAGAAAAGTGATAGTAAATTAGATTAATAAAATTTCAGAATATTAATAATTCTTATGGTATCATAATTTCATATATATAGAATATTTTTGGGGGTAGAAGAAGAAAATAATTAAGAGAGATAGGTTAAGAACATTAACTATTTATTTGGATATTCTCCCTTAGGTAACACCTTAAGGCTCCATAGTTTGGTTCATTGGCATGACTAAGGATTATAATATGTGGGGATTTTATTGAGGAGAAACTAGCTAATATTTTTGGTAGAGATAAGTATTTGAAAAAAGTGTAGAATTGTGTATAAGTAGTCTCATTTTATATGTGAATATAATCATAATTTTATAAATACTCGTTACTTTTTTCAATAATGGAATGACACTATTCTAGGGCCAAAGGCTCTAAAATTTTAAATAATTGATTGGGTGATAATTTATAAACGAAAATCCAAGGACCATTCATTTTTTTCATGTTTTATACATTTTCCGAGTATTTACCACTATTTTTATAACTTTTACCTTTTGGTTTTTACCTTGGTAACTAGTTTTTATAAAAATAATTTATATTTTATTAGAAAAATCGGGAAAACCTCTTACCAAAATTTTTTTTTATAAAAAAAATTAATCTACATAAATTCTAATTTTTTTATAAATAATAGAAAATTAACCATTAAATTATAAAATTTAATATATAGAAAAATAGTTTAGAAAAAAAATTATTTTCAAAATTAAGTGTTCTTATATTTTTTTGGTATTGATTAATAATTGAATGTTTTTAAATATATTTATATATTATTCTAAAAATTATATTATAATCATCTTTGAGAAGGTATCATTTTATTTTATTAGATAAAAATTACACGATGTTAATAGAACAAATCTTTGAAAATACCAGTTTTAGCCCTATCATTAAAATTAAATCAAATCCTAGTAGTCCTAATTTAATGAAAAAAAATCTTATTATTATAAAATAATTTGAAAATTATGATCTAGAATATGATATCATTTTTTTATATTTAATTTCAATAAGTGATGAAAAGTAATTTTTAAAAATAGTTTTCAAAGTAAAATGTTACTTATGTTTCCAAAAAGTTGTGCATGGGTTTTATAATTTCCAAAAAATATTGTGAAAATAATTTATTTTATTTTATAAATGTTTTTTTACATATAAAAAGGTTTCTAAATAATTATATTACTTTTTTTATTAGGATACTTTGATAAATTTAAAGGTATTTGGAAAATATTTATTTTTTTCCAATTCAACTAAAAATCAATTAATTTATAAACATCTAAAAAATTTACCAAAAATATAATTTTGAAATAATGAATTAAAAATTGATTTAATTTTATAAAAATAAAATTCCATAATTTATAAGTTTATATTTTAAATGAAAATACAATATATAAAAAATCTGATTTTACTAAAAAATTACCTCTAAAAATTAAATGTTCTTAATCCTATTTTCTATGTTTTTATAATTTATTATAATTTTTTATTTAGTGTAGGATTTAAAATTATTATATTTTTGTAAGAATATCTTTATAATATGTCTTGGAAGATTTTATTTTGGTGTGTTGTGTAAAATAAGCTATCATAAATTGTAATAATTTAGAGCAAAATATATTCCAAAATATTCAGGTGTTATATTTTCCCCCTTTTAAATAAATTTCATACTTTAAATTCTAATTATCATTCACCAGTGAAAATGGATAAGGATATCTAAAATATATTCATGACACAAGATATAACTTTTAGAGTGATATCAACTTTACAAACTTAAGAAACATAATTTCTCCCTTAGAATTAGTCAATCCTAATAATGAATTTTTCTCCAATTATTGGACTCAACATCCCTCATGATTACATATAATAACTACTATAATAGAATTATTTTTCCAATATATCTCATAGTTATCCTTTCACTAATAGGTGGTCATATTTTTATTTTAAATGTGATTTCCATATTTTAGTACTTTATATGGATTCAAATGTGAATATAGCCAATTTCTAAGATCGTGTCAAATTTTACTAAAGGAAGGATAATAACCTTTGGAAAATAGAACTTCCTATAAACAAAAAACATTGAATAAAATAATTTAACCACTATTTGTTAAAAAAACCATCCAACATCTAGACATTGAGGTGATTATTTTATGTTCTTAGAAAAAACCATAGGTATAAAAGAGTGTAATAAGCATCATACATGTAAAAAACATATATTACCTGAGTATAAGATCGATTTTTATCACTCCAAATCATTTTTAGAACTCGCTTAAGTATTTTTGGTTGCATAGGATTTCCCTTGATCTCTCTGTCTTGTAAATTTATAATGTTTATCATCCTTGTTAGCCCTTATATTAGGGTATTTACTTGGATAATTTTATATATTCTCATAATTTAGATATTGAAATATCTTTTTTAAATTAGGATATACATCATCTCTATCAATTTTATTAATTGAACTTATACTTTTTCCTTAGTAATTTTTTGATATATTCCCTATTTTAATATAGATAAAACATCTTTTATTTCCCTTTAGACATTCCACTAGGTTCCTCTTCAATCATTTTTTACATAAGTTAATTGTAATCTTTTTCTATTTATCATCTTCATCACCTTAACATCAATGAGACTTTATAATTCTCTTATTTACTATGTTATGGAATTAAACTGTGTTCATGTTGTTAATCATAATTCATAATAGTTGGTCTAACCTAATCACAATGTTTCTATTTCTAGTTATTATTCCATTAGGTAGATCAATAGGACAACCTATGCATTGTCCATGGAACCCATAATTAAAATTATTCATATGGGATGTATCCATTAATAAAACCAAACTTTTTTAACATCATTAGATAAAAATTTACATAAAAATAGAAATATTATATGATAATTACATAAAAAAATTAACCTCAAAAAGTCTTACTCTTTATTAGAATAAGATACACATTACATCTCATAATAATTATGAAATACCAAGAGTGAATGGTTTGGTGACTTTGAAGACAAGATACATGAGTAATTGTTGGAAAAAATCTCTCAATGTGTCATTTTAGTGTTTTTGGGTTGTTTGTGTTTATTGAAAAAGAAAGTTGAAAACTTTCCAGTGTGATTGTACCACAAAGCATCTAACGGATTTCATGGTTATATGGACTGCATATCATTTATGCTATGTGAACCTTAATGGAGGTATGTGAAACTAAAAAGTAATTCATCATTTGTGGAAAGAAGTAGTGAGTTAAGGGTCAAAAAAATAAAGTCAGTTTATAGAAATCTCATTTTTATTAGTCAGAGAAGGTGAAATGAAGTTCACTGTAAAGGGAACATCATTTTCAAAGGAATAAAATGATTTAAGGGGCACCAAGAATGAATAAATATGATATGTGGGATGCATATCATGTTTAGTACATGGTGAAGGATCTTTAGTATATTTTTTTCTGGTAATTATGATTAGCAGGTTTTTTGGATATATTTTCCTATATAAAGACCCCTGGTTAGATCATTAAAAGAGAGAGAATTTCATTTGATAATATTATCACTGAAAGAATTCATTTAATTCTGAAAGTGGTTCGTGGAGGAGGAAATAGTTCTTGAAGAAGGATTCAATGAATTCATAGTTTGAGAAGGAGGATTTCATGATGGCATAGTTCATGAAGGAGGATTCCACAAATACATAGTTTGCAAAGGATGATTCTGTGGAGGCATAGTTCTCAAAGGAGGATTATGGGAAGGCATAGTTCATAAAGGATGATTACATGAAGGAATAGTTCATGATGGAAGTGTGTTTATGGGGAATAATATCTCTCAAAGTAAAGTTTATTCATGAGGCATCATCCATCTATGAAGCAAAGTCCACCCACAAATTTGAGTCGACTCAAAAAGCACTCATGCTATATGGTGCAAGGGATTTCATGAAGGGTCTTAAGTAGCTCATGAATAAGAATAAACATTTCATGAAAGGTATCTCCATAAGTTAAAAACCACATGGTGAAGTTTATTTCATATACTTAGTGAAAAGGTAGCTTCCTAGAACACTTATGTGGGTAAATATTAAAAGGGTATCATAGAAGGAGATGCATACCAAGATTACTAAGCGAATAGTATCATTTTTATATCATAATTTAGAATATAAATAATACTGAGGATCTTCACCATATGAAAATATTTTTAGAATGATATTATTCCTTATTACATTCATATAATTTAATGGAATACTTGGTATCTCTTGAATATCTTACAAGATCTAATGTGGAGGTAATTTCTATTTCTATAGTAAATATAAGTCTATTACAGTTGTCTATAAAAAGGAAGTGATGAATCCAAGTGTATTCAAATAATTTAAGGGGAATACTTGGAAGAACGTAAACTATGCACTTACCTATAATTGGGAATTTATTCATTATTTCTGATGAAGGGACCTACATAACCATAAATTGTGTATGAATCTATTCTAGAGTAGTGAGCTAAAAAGAGGAAAAATGTGATCCTTTCCACCAGTAGTGAGCCATCAAAGGAAATATTGAGGGAGTAACCCTTGGGAAGAAATGGTATATCCCTAAATCTTGTAATATAGTGATCTGAGGTATAGAAGAGAAATATATTTAACCTTATAGTGGTATTTAACTTTAGTTTATTTGGTACATCAATACATTATCGTTGTATATTCCCTAGATGTAGCCTAGTGAGTGTGAACCAAGTAAAAATCTATGTTTCCTTGTTCTTTAATTCCTTATTTACTTTCTATTTTTCATCATTATATAAAGTTAGAAAGGATACGATTAAAATAAATACTAAAGAGAAAATGAAGTGACCCTTATAATAAAGATGTTAGTATCCAGTGGACAAGGAAGAATTATTAAAAGAATATCCATACTCTGATTAACCCCCCCCCCACTAAGGGTATCTAAATCCATTTTAGGACTAATAGTATCTGAAATTAAAACATTTATGAAAATATATCTATAATTAAGAAACAATAGGCTAATTAGATACATTTCAAAATTTACATTCATCTTTATAACCCAAGGAATGGAAACATAAGAAAGGGTTTGTTTGAAATGTTGAATAAGGGAAAATAAAAGTAAACCATGGTGGTGAAACATCACATATAATTTAGGAGGAAAAATGATATATAAAGTATAATTACCATAATAATGGAAAAATAGAATAAGGGGATAATATCTTAAGATCATGGAATCATAAATTTATAGAGACAATATAAAAAATGACATTATAATCATGTGTCAAGTCTTACCATGATGAAAACATATCATAGTGTACTTAGGATCACCGCCTGTGTTCCATACATAGAATCTCACAAGATAAAAATATTACCAAATTAATTGGGGTATTATCTAGGAAAAGAATTTATATTCATAACATTTATATACATATGTGTGCCAAAATAGGAAAATAAACAATGTATAAATCATAATAATTACAAAACCAATGAAAAGAAATTGGGATTCATAATGTAATTTCAATGCATAAGTAAAGGATACATCATAAATATTACACTAATAATAAGGAATTAAATCAATTTATAGATTAATATTTGAAAAATTATTATATTTTCTTGATTGTAGAGTTCTAATGTATAAAACTTTATAAGGATTATTGGAAAATAATAAATAAAAAACCACTATGGTTATACATTACGAAATGGGTAATGGATATTTCAAAGAAGTAAAGATAATGTTATTTACTTATAAACTATTATTTAAAAACAAGGTTATCCTATTAAATAAATAGGGTTTTCATAAAATAATCATGTTTCCAAAACCTTTGACGGGGGTTGTACTTGACATGAAAAATATAGGGAAGGTCTCTTAAGTTGTGTTCACTTAAAGGAGAGAATTAAAAGGTAAAATTAAGACTTGTATTATCCCCATAAAAGTAAGGTGATGTAACTATGTATATATGTAAGGAAAATATATACAAAATATTGATAAATAACATGATAAGAATTTACGGGGAAATGTTGAAAAATAAATAGAGTGTGTAACCCAAATGTAATGAGGGTGGTTCAAAAAATTAGATTAAATATTATAAAATATATTTATTGAAACCCAAATATTTAAAAATGTTAATAAAAAAATTTTTGAAGATAGAAAAATTTAAATGCTAATTTCACATTTGATAACACATATTCAGGTTTCCAAATATGAAGGTGAACATTTGAGGGAACAAGAAATATGGTCATGGAATAAAAATCATTGTTAAATATAATGATAATTATTTTCAACAATACCATACTTTTATGGAGAAGAAATTCTGTATGGAGGAAGATTTGAATAAAATGTTTCAATTTCCCTATATATAAATATTAATTTAAATATAAAATATTATATTTGAAGGAATAAAGCTTGGAATTAATAAGTTCAATATGAAAAATTATAACTCATTTAATGAGGATTTTAGTTAACAAAATCCACTAAAAAATTATACTATTTTTAATTGAAAATAAATTTAATATAGAATATGTGATAAATATTTAAATACCTTATTTTTAATTGAATTGATGAAAAAAATACAAGTAAAATACATACACCACTAAAATAAAAAAAATGTTAAATATTAATTATATCTCAATAAAACAAAAATTGAGATCCAAAAACCCTTACGGTAGTGGTAAGGTATGAAACAAAAGAAACTAAGAGAGATACATTGAAATATCATGAAATATAATGAAATAAATTGTATTAATTTTAATATAATCCAAAAGGGTAGTTAATGCACTATATTAAAGAAATAATGGATCACAATATAAACCATGTCTCATATAATTGAAAATATTGACACATAATCCTTAACTTAGGTTCATATTCTCTCTACACATCAACCTCAATTCATAGAAAATAAAATTAATATTATGAAAATATTAATTCATAATTAATTTTGTATATATTTATTTTTTATGATCTATTTATTTTCATGATTTGTGAATTTATTATATAGTCATCACTTAAGTTGATTCCATGAGGTGGTTTGATCAATTTCTCTATAAAATCTTTATATATTGAATATTTTAAAAATTGTTGTAAAATAGAATTATAGTTTCTATAATTGATGAGATTTATTACTTTTATAATTATATTAGTATATAATTTTTACCCTTTCATATGTTCCCCCAAAATGAAATCTAATTAAGAAAGGTTCCTTTATATGTTCATTTATGGAAGTTAAATTAAATATGATCATTTTTTATTAATATAAATCATATAATTTAAAATTTTATAATCAAATAATATTAATAGTGTCATAAATAAAAAATTTATATATTTAATACATTTTAAAAACCATCCTTGTTTGGTAGTAATGGATATTATAATATATTATTTTATGGAGGTGACAGTCTATATGTACACACAGACAGTACTATCCTTTTTCATAGAAAGGGTGGGAGGTAGAAAATCAAATAATTCATCATTTCATAATCTTAATCATGATATAAATAATATATTTTTTAATTAAATATCACATTTTAACTATGATTTTTGTGAGTTTATTGAAAATAGAATGCACCATTCATGGATGAGGTAGTTCGCACATACGCATGGTGACGTATTAATTTTTCAAAAAAATAGATGAAGGTAGAATAGTAATATTAAATTAGTATAATAACATTTATAAATCTTATTTATATTTATGTTAACATATTTTCATGTATGTATAATATTTTATGGGGTGGAAGAATAAAATAATTAGGAGAGCTAGTTTGGGAACATGACCACTCCTATTGGATGTTCTCCCTTAAGTAACACCTTAAGGCACCTTATCATGGTATCTTGGTAAGGAAAATGTTTCTAGGGTATTGGTTTAGGGTTTCTGAGATACTAGGGAAGATTTTTGGTAGAGATAAGGCATTTTAAGGGATTTATTAATCTGGTGTACATGATCTTCTTTTATAAATAAAGAAAATGGAACTTTTGTAAATACAATTTATTATTTTCAAGGATGAAATGACACTATTTAATTGTCAGTGTATCAAAAATGGAATATAATTTTGTGGGGGTTATCTAAGGTTGATAATCCCTCCATTATTAATTTGTAACCATGTTGTGAACATTTTTTGAGTCAATTACTATTATGCTTTTAACTTGTACTTTTTTTTACCTTGGTAAATAGTTTTTACCCAAGAAATTAATATTTTATTAACAACATAAGGTAACCCCCTTACAAAATATTGGTTTTACAAAACTAAATTTAATATACATAGAATCTACTTCAATTTATAAATAATATAAAATTAAAATTAAAATTAAAATATTTATAATATACAAAAACTATTTTGTATAAAAATTTTAGATTTTAAAATTAGGTATTTATGATATTATTTAGTATTGATTAAAAATTGAATAATTGTTAATATAATTATATATTAGTTTTAAATTTATATTAGTTATTTTTTTAGTATATATTTTTTTTATTAATTATAAATTACATGATTTATTAAGAAAATTCTTTTAAAATAATTTTTACTATTATCGTGGTAATTAACTTTGATCCTAACTATTGTATTTATTTCCTAAAAAATAAATTAAACTTATAAAATAATATGAACATGAAGATATAAAATATGAAATCTATTTTTCTATATTTAAATTATATAATTGATGAAAACTAATATTTAGAATTTTTTAGAGTAAAATATTACTTAAGTTTCCAAAATGTTAAACACAAGTCTTATAAATTTAACATCATATTTTTTAAATATTTTTTTAATTAATTTATATATTTATTATATATAATAATGGTTTCAAAAACTAGTAATTCATTCTTTTAATATGATAATTTCATGAATGTGATGGTTTTAGGAAAATATATAAGTTTTTACTATTCTTAATAAAAAAAATATTTTACAAAAAACTCAAAAAAAAACCCTAAACTTATTTTAAAAAAGTTAAATGAAAAAATTAAATTCATTTTGTAAGATTAAAATTCTAAAATTAATAACTTAAATTGTTAAATTAAAAAAAATATAGAGAAAAACTAGTTTTATTGAAATTTTTCTTTTTAGAACATTAAATGTTCTTAATCCTATTATGTATAGATTTATAATTGATTATAATAAAATTTTCTAGAGGTTTAAGTATTCTTATTTTTTCTAAATAATATTAATCTAACATGTTTTTACTCATTTCAGTTTGGTTTTGTGTGTGATATAAGCTATCAGATAATGGATTAAATTATAAAAAAAAATTATTCCAAAATATTGGGGTGTAATATTCATAGTATTATAAAATTCATGACTAAAATACCCAAAAAAATAACTATGGTGTGTAGGAGAATAAAATTCAAAAGGTGAAGGAATAAAATTATTTTATTTATAAATATTTCAATAAACCATGTAAAAAAACCAAAGAAATATGAAAATGATAAGAAATGTGTTCTTAATAGGTTTTCTGAAGAAAAAAATAGAAATGGTTGGACAATTAGAGATGGCATAGGAAGATACTAGTACTGAATAAAAAAATTATTCCACATGAAGATCACATATTTCATGAGAAGATGTGTAAAAATTTGGACCAAAATCATTAATAGAATTTGTTTGGAAGGTGAAAACAATATGGACATGGCATTAAAGAATGTATGACCAAATTACTAGTTCAATAAGAATTGATGAAAAAAATGATAAAAACACTAGTTAGTTTTCATAGATGAGTGATGTTAAGAAGAAAAGTCCAAAAAGGTAGTAATTTAATGGAATAAAATAACCATACATCCTATGACGTCTTATAATAAAAATGGATGCATGAATAATTATTCTTATGATAATATTTAAAATAATGGAGGAGCATGGTTGAGTAAATTCTCGCATACTATCTGTTTTTACTAGGGAACTAATATATTCCTCTTAATTCCCATATTTCTATTATTTCTACTAACATGAAATGAATTTAAGGGGATGAATTGAGGGGATGGATGGATGAGTTCTATAATATTTTTAATTAAATAATTGTTCAATATCATGGAATTATATAACTTTCATGGTGAATAATGTATGGAATATCTTGAGGGATATTCAATATATGAAAAACTCTATAAGAGATATTCTCTTTTATATTAATATGTAATTTGAATAAAATTTATAATAATTGGATGCTAACATATAACAACCCCACATTTTTACTCTTTCTATAGTTATAATTAATATGTTTACAAAGGGGGGTGATGGTTTATGGGAAAGAAAAGACAAAGTGGGATTTGTGTATATTTCACTTAAATTATTATAATTTATTTAGTGAATTTGAGTAATGGTTATACATTTCTTGATGAACCTGTGTTTACAACACCTGAAATGAGAATGATACAATTGTATCACATAGTAATAAAATTAGTGGATAGATTTTATGTCTAGGTTAATTCACTCTTTCTCTATACCAGGTTATCCCATATAAACTAAGAGTATAATAAATAGTTGTTCATTTCTAAGATACATGTGATGTCATACTTCTCCCAAAATTTTATATTACACTATTATCTTGAATGGATGTGGGAGAATAATTTTCTTGAAATTAAAAGAAGGTTTATAAATATGGGATGAGAGAAACTTCCCTTCTATTATAATTTATTTTATTTTCAATAAGGGGGATAATAATTTCATTGAAATTATAAGTTAGGAGTAAATTTTATATTAATAAAAAATTAAATGGTGGATATTTAATAACATTTATAGATTAATTAAGTTGATATTTTATTTTTTATTAATAAGAATTTCAATACGATGTTAAGGTTTTAGTTAATGGAAAGTCAATTGGTGTGATGAATTTGGGTTATGTAGAATATTTTGATGATGTTATACATGGATTGTGTGAATAATGTAATGAGGAAGATTAATGCCACTATAAGACTCCTTAGAATCATACATAAGTTGGAATATAAGGTTTAAAATGTTTAGATACTTCTTTTTATGACTCATCCTTTAAATCATTCAATTATTTTGATGATATTCAAACAATAAAATAACAAAAATATATTATGATATTATATTAATTATAATAATACTTAAATCATGTAATTTTAGTGATGTTATTGTTAGAAAAGTTGAGTGAAAATAATTATGAGATGCACATTTTCTACTACTATCTATATGTGAATATTAGTATCTTACAAAAGAGATATTTAATAATGTATTCTTGTGTTTATTTTTCCATGAAATGAATAAGAGAAAAAAGTTATACACTTGGATGAATATTTGAATTATTTTTGGTTTACTTGGAAATAGTTAAATAAATTTTAATGTAATTTGAGACTGAATATGCTAAATACATTTTTTATCATTATTTTAGAATTATTTTATTATTTTTGTGTTATTTGGATAAGGCATAAAAATATTATATTGACCCTCAAGGACACCCTTAAAGCATACAACTACCTATAGAAGGGGAAATATTAACAAAGAGTTAAGTGAGGGTGGAAATTAAAGTTTGTAGGGTGTGAAAGAAATGGATCAAACACAAAAATGATGGAGTATGGGTCAGTGTAAAGATTAGTTTAGTGAAGAAATTCAAGGAAGAGCACCACCATGTGTGGTTTCATGGAGAAAATGGTCGTGTTGTAGTGCGGTAGCATAGGGGTTCAATGAAAACCCAAGGAGTGCCCTTAATAATTATCGAGTTCCTATATTAGTTGAATTCTAATGTGGGATTCATCCTACATGGTATTGTTCAACTATTAAAATGAATACACACACATATGAGTGAAGAAAAACAATATTATCTTCTATATTCACATGGAATACTAGGGTTTACTCGATTTTTAGTATTTTTTCATGATTATATGAAGTTCATGGGGTATATTATTAGTATAAAAAGCACTTGAAATAGGTGAAAAACCTCCATATGAAACAATTAAATGCTCTTTATTGGGAAGAAAAAATTATAAGGAATAATTTTCATATAATATGTTTCTTTTGAAATGTTTTTCAAATATTCAAGTAAATATAAAAGGATACTTATAGTGGGATCAATATTAAAAAAATAGTATATAATTCTGATATATATAAGTTCATATGTTAACATAAAATGTGTTTTTGAATCCAGTCTATGGACATTTTACTATGCAATGAATACATCCATTACACAATATTAATGGGAGTGTGTGATTAATGTAGTATTCAAAAATGAGGCTTTCACTTGTAAATGAAGAATGACACATACTTTAGATGCTTTTAGAATGCATCAAATTGAAATGTCTCTTTTGATCTTGATAATCCATAATTTTCATATTCACGTTGAGTATGGATGGACAACCATGATTTTCTAAAGAAATATTAGTGGTTGATGCTTTGATATTTCCTATAAATAACCTATAAAAAATTTAAGTGTTATTCTTTCAATAAGCAGGATTATTCATAGCTGAATAAATTTTTATCTAGATTTTTCCTACACACTAGGTGTTTCATTTAGTATTGTAATTAAAGAATCAATTCATGAAGAAAGAGTTTTAACAACATCATTCATTTAAGTGTTTTCTTAGGAAAAAATTTACATGTGTTGTGAATGCGTGAGGGAATACTTTTAGAATAAAAAATAGAATCTATGATATTAGTTATAAAATTTTCAATAAAAAAAATATTTTCATGAAAAATGAATAAGTTGGGTTTCCTGGTTACAATGTATTATATGAATAAGAATTAAAAATTTGTTCTCAATGTAATAGTGTGAATAATATGTGAGTATTTTTTGTATAAAAAAAGTTATTGATAAGATAAAAAGTAGATATAGAATGGGGAAATATTAAATATTTCACAGAAAGGATGATAATACATGATTTCCTAAACATTTGGTGAATTTTGTGGAAGATTTAGATCACTGGAGATCTAAAGATAATGATAAAGGATAATTTTCTAATCATTATTATGAGAAATAAAAGTTGAGAGAAAGTTATAATTTTTAGTTCTATTGATCCAAAAGGCTCTAAGATGAACTTTTAAATCAAGTGGTGTAGAAGAAACCAAGAGTAACATGTTGTATTTGTTATATTGGTTTGATCATTATTATAATAGTAAGTAAGAAGATATGATCGGTAGTGGTAATCTAGAAATTGAATAGTGATTATCTATATAGATGGAATCGAGAATATTCTGAGTATAGCTACATGGGTTGATAGTAGAGAATCTGGGATTGGGGGGTAAAAATCATAGTTATGAGTAAACTCTCACATTGAAGAAAAAATCTTGTAAAAATTAATGTGACATATTCTATTTACTTTATACCATATATGAGTAAGGATTAGAGATACAGATTGAGTGGATTGAGATCTTAATTGATAAAAAAGGTTAAATTAAAATGAAATAATTCATACAATGTGATAACTAATTCACCTTACTTTCATTGATTCGACCATATTTGGGAACTTCGTATATATTATATCATAACTATTAGGGGGAATGTTTCATGACTTATATATCTCAAATATAATACTCAAATGGAATGGAACCTTCCCTATATTTCTCATATATTATACTTGGGGAGAATGGATCCTGACACCTATATCTAATGTAGTTTACTTTAGGGGAATGGTTCCTACCCTGTATATTTCTTATATCATACTCAAGGTGAATAGTTACAACCCCTTATAATGAATATATTTTATCAATTACAGGGAATAGTTCCCACCCCTTATATCTCATATATCATACTAGGGGGAATTTTTTCCACCCCATATATATTATATATTATTATTCTGTTTAGGTCAACCATAGGGTTTTTATAATGACCTCGATTACAGCAACATAGATATGGTTCCTAAATGATTACATTGTCTTAGATAAAAGTTGTAAAATCATGAATAACTAATAATTTTAGTAGTTTTTGAGAACTATATATATACATGATAGCCATTTTACATTGCGAATATAAAATAAAACCTAATAAAATAAAATATTTAATATCCTTGAAACTCATTAAAAAGATTCATCTTCATGAATAGGAGAAAGGAAAAAAATAAGGTTAATATAAAATTATAATCAAGGGTTTTATATAGTGGAAGTTATAATAAATCAATAAATAATAATCATTATGGAAAGGTAAATAACAGAACACACATTTCATTTAAAAAATAACTTTTCTATCATAATTGGATAATGAATAATCAATATGGTAAAGTAAATAATAAAAAATACATTTCATTTAATTAATAAACTGAGAATTAAATGAATATGGAGATAGTATCATAGATAAAATCTCATTGATAATAATAACAAATTAATTATAAATGATGAAAATAGTTAATTATTAGACGTCCTGATCTCAGGCATCGTGATACCACTATAATCAATTTATTTCCTGTGATAGTTTAAAACTACTGAGTAAAAAAGATATCTAATTTGGACAACTAATTTTTATCATGGGACCTGTCAATGCATTAAGGGGATATATATAATCTGGTCCTACCCATAACATCATGTTAATATTATAGCATTCTGAATTTTTGGCTCAGATAAAATTTTCTGAAGGATCTTAAATATCAGTTTGGTGAACTAGCTATTTTACAAACCGGGAATTGGAAATAAATTATGAGGTTCATAACACCTAATTTTGGTTTTTTAGACTTAGTTTAAGGCTTTGGAGATTCCTTGGGTGTACCATCATGCCCAAGGATCACCAAATAAAAATATAAAATCTAGAGAAGGCTGGTAGGGGTGCATGGTTTGTCTGAAACCATGTGACCCTTCAGTAGGAACTATGTGGCATTCTTAGAGGGTATGAGGGTGTTAAATGGTTTGTTCTAACTATGAACACTAGTTTTTATGGTTCTATAGATAATTTCATATCTTGGATAGAGGGTAAATTCATAGTTTGTGAAGGGTTTCCCAAACCGTGTGCATGAATCGTGTGAGCTCGCTTCTATGGTAGATGTGGAAGCATTGTTGGAGCCTGATTTGGCCTACTGTGAATCCAAATCATGCATCTAATTAAATAGGATAAAATTAACCTTTTTTCCTCCCACATTATTTTTTCCCCTCCTCTTCTCCTCCTCTTACCAGCGCGGAGCAGCGCACATGGTTCTCTCCTTCTCCTCCTCTAGGTATGAGGGTATCTCTCTCATATGACCTCTATTTAGAACATCGTTAAGTGAATTGGATAGCCCTTAGTATTTATATTACTCTTATACCTATTTTATTATTTTATCTCACTATCCTAAATGCTATCATGGTGTTAGATAAATCACCCTATTATTAGGGAATCTGTCTGTTTCTTCATTTTCTCTCAAACCAGAAAGAATCAAGCCTTGATATTTGTTTTGTGGGTCATCCTAATAATGGATTAAATGTTATATATATTTTCCCCTTAAATTATCTCTATTTATAAATTTCATCATTGCATCATGCATCAATAATTCTATAAAATCCTCTTAAACATGGAATTTATTTTTATAGAACCTAATGCCTTGAATCTAGTGGCCCTTGTCTATTAACTTGACATTGTTGATGGTTATGAACATCAAAGTTGGAACCACCCTTAATGGGTGTGTCCCTTTAATTCCTTTAATTAATCAATTAGTTTTTAATAAAACCCCTCAATGAGGTGCATTATCTTCAAAAATTTAATGAGTTGATTAACTAGAATGTGAGACCCCCATATGTTACTCCTCAATTACCAAACCACCTCCAATGTGGTTAAGGTATAATTATTAAGGAACCAACTTAAATATTATGTATTGAATGAAATTTATCATGGAATTTTTTCATAAAATTTCATGTATGGTTTTATATTCCATTGGAAAACCACCAAGACTTAATGTATTAAACCAGTTCATAGTTTTACTTTGTAACGGAAAGGAATGATTAATGAATTAAATGATATTTTTGTGGGATTAGACCTCTTTAGTACCCTTGTAATGTGTTATGGTGTGCTTAATTTCATGGCCTCTTTTACTTTATAATTTGAATTATTAATGGGTTTATCCCTCCATCATGGTAAAAGTTAAATGTTAAAATGATTAAATGAAATGCTTTTCACCTTGAGTGATACTTGGGTTTCCAATTATGGGACACTGAGGATAGGATCATATGTTACTTTATCTATATATACCCCAGGAGAAATACTTGGTATGCCTTGGATGGGCTCACCATGTGTGTCCTTCACCTCATTATGAGTGATTCTAGTTTGGTAGGTGAGACATCATAGATGATCTCATGGAAGGGATGGATACACCATGCCATGATAGATACTTAGTCAACTGTGTGTGATACTAGGTATAGACTTAGAAGGTTTTCTTCACACCATAACGGGAGTGATACTTGGGCTTCCATTAATGAATTACCATGGACAGACTCTACGGTGTTGGGTATTATAGTGCCCCTTGAGCGATATTTGGGATTCCATTTATAGATAACATCAGATGGGGTCAGGTTTCCTCTTAATAAATTATAATGACAACTTAAATGTTAAACACTAAGATTTCATAGTTGTTATCCATAGGCACATCAACCAGGACAAATCACATTTCTGGGCTCAGTCCTTTATTACCACTTTTTTATGGTAATCCATATCATATCTGTGCAGGTTTACCCAAGTTAGAGATATTTTGGATAAGGCCAAAGTAGGTATGGATGTCCAAGAATCCTTGAGAAACCTGATCCTAACTTGTAATGTTTATTTATTCATTTATTTCCTATATTTTCATTATAAATTTACATGTATTTATTTTATACTCGTAGACAATATTATGCTTTAGACACCATTAGTGGTGTTTTAATGGGTATATCACACACCCTACTTAGGCAACCATTGCATTGGGTTATATGAGCATTTCTTCATGTTTATAGTTCTATGGTTTATTACTCTTTTTTTCATTATACATTAAATCTTATGAGAAAATGACTAAGAAAGTACTCAGGATTATCATAGAGATAGACTTCTATGATTTTATTTCATTTTATATTTATGTACTATATTATACCACCCATTATAGTTTAGTTCCTTAGTTACTGTAGCATCATTTAGTCATGCATGTATTTTTATATTATTATATGTGGTCACCTTTATTCAGTTATTGTATTTACCATCTGTTGTTTTGTCCTTCATTTATACAGCTTCTATTTTTGGTTGATTATTTTTAATCTTCTATAGTGTTGTATTAATTTGATCATGTGGGTATATTCTCTCCAATGTATCATATTTAGACACTCTTTACTAGTCACAAGCCTCTAGTGTATGGGGAGGTGTTCTTAAGGCCAAGTGGGGACCGACCTGGCTACTGGTTTCATAGTCAGTCAGGTCAATACATTACAAATTTGTATCAGAGATTTCATTTTCTATGTATTAATATTGTGGATTGGTATATAGGAGATAAGAAATGTGTTTATGACTGGTAAATAGACATTTCTGGGTGTGATCATACCATGCATGGGGAAATTACATGTGTCCAAGGATGGGTCTATTGTTCATGTTATTTTCTATTACAGTTGATTATGATTTCACCTTTAGTGACTAGTGTACCTTTTGATACCTACTTATTTATGAGATTTATGTTATTTTACCCTTTTCCTGGTATAAAAAACATGTTTCATTACATGAATCATTTTTATCACATAGATATTCACATTCTATGCATATGCCATTACATGTAGATTGCATTTCTAGGTTGTTTGATATTTAATGATTTTCCTTGCATGTTTATTAGCATTCTAGTTATATACCATGTTAGGTATTTTAGTAACGTACTTAGTTTTTTCACCCTCCTGGGTATTTATTTACCATTATTGTTTATATAACATGATTTTTGGTTTATTTTGTGTGTCCTACTGTACAAAAATTTTCTTTGATATTAGTATTAGGATTGGAAATTTTATTTTTATACCTCTCTCGGGTAATATTCCATGTTTCTATGGGTTCCAATTTATACACTTTTATTTTCTAGTTGTTCTATAATTCCTAGTTATAATTTTAAATATAAAATTGGTTATTAAAGTTCCATCATTATCCTAAATGGTGTTTTCCTACATAGATTGATGGTTACACCTTAACTAACCAATCCTGACATGTTTGGTCCATGTGTCATTGGTTTCATGGGTTAAAGCATATTGTTTTCAATTCAATAGGATCCAATTTAAAATATATAAAGTGTATTTATGATTTTTGAATTAGGAAATGGTGACCCGCATAATTGGATCATTGTTGATGAGATTTATAAACCTAGATACTATTGTATAACTATTAAAGCTATTAAATTTTTACCATAAATAAATTACTTTCTTATGGAATCTATCACATGACTTGACCCAAGTTGGTCAATCCTGAACAGTTGTTGTTTATTCTAAAGATCATGCTCGACCCAAGTAGGTTGTTCATGGTGCTTTCTGTTTATGAGATAATGAAAATAAGGATTTTTTAGAAATATAAATGTTTTAAATAAAATGGGAATACATTTAGATGAGACCAAAATGGTTTCATTGGACCCTTATAGGTATCATTTTCTTTATCTTTTATACGTTAGCATTCAACCCCATGGGGTATTTTTATATTATATAATAATGGTCACATAAAGTGTCCACAACCTTTTATATGGTTCACATATAGACATATGGTGGAATCTTACTTATTGTACCCCTCCTTGATTAATAAAAGACTTTTTATCTACTTTGGAACTTCATTATTTATGAGGCATTATTTAATTAAAATCCCAAATTCAACCTAAAGGGTGTATTCCTCTATATATTTTAATTGAACTTTCCTTTAATTAAACCCAATTGTGAAAATCATTATGGATAAATAAAATGATAAAAAGGAATTTAAGTGATGAATTACATAATTATAGTAGGATGTGAGTTAAAAATAAATGGTTAAAAAGGAATTTGATAAAAAAATCATGAGTGCCTTGTGGCATTGCCTAAATAAACTACCAAATCATGTTTTCCCTATGGCCGGTACTAGCGGTTTAAACTGGGCTTCAAATTTTTTAAGTAAAAATGTAAATGATTTAATTACCTTAAATAAAACCTTAAGAAGGTGTTTATATTTAACTATAATATAAGGGTAGCTTCAGTGTTCCTTGATATTACCTTAGAACATGAGCGTGATGGTTACTCATAGGATTCTTCTTCCACTACTTGAACCTAAATATAGGAAGTAGATACTAGTGACCATTTCGGCATGACCCAACTATATGGTTAATGTTTTAAACATTTCTAAGGGACCATCATGAGCCATGTAGCTCCCTCAAAACCATTAAAACCTTTCTAAATTATTGTGAATCTTTTTAGGTGTGTGGTATAGTTCGGGTGCCATAGTCCCGTGTAGGACTCCTATTTTCTAAAACAATTCCTTTTACTAGACTAGTTGTCATGAGATAGTTTAACATTTTTTTAAAGTGTGAGGATAACATAATAATCAGTTTTAGTGGTATAGATATGCATGGGGAATGGTCAACCACTTAGTGGGTTGTGTGAACCTTATTCTTCTTCCTATTCATTTTTTGATGAATCAGGGGGATAATAAGACTTTGAGATGATTATTTTTTAGGATATTAGATACAAGATTCATAGGTTTGATATTCATATATATAGTATCAAGGATGTTTCTTTTTGTTGGTGAAACCCTGAGGTAGTATGCATTGACACATGTGGTACCCGTCGAGTTACTAAAATGATTCAGCGAATCATATAAGCTTGGTGGTAATAATTTTAATACTAGGTTATTATGCCATGAATTACATTTCATATTTGGATAATTGTTACCTGGGTGTTAAATAAAAATCATAATCATTCTAATTCTCAGGATGATATTCCAATGAGGATCAAGTGTTTTGACATGCTAGTATGTTTTTTGGGATTCTATTCCTAAGGCTATGGAACATGTGTATGTAACTCAAGAGGAGTGTCACGTGTACTAATAAATTTGAATCTAATATATCAAGCCTTATAGCTACTATTTTTCACCTCCTTCAATTTAAAACTTGATAAAAGTTTGTTTTACACCTCTAGGACCTGTGATTAGTAGACAATGGATTGTATGTTGTGGGATGAGTTCCATTTCTTAGTAAATCAAATGATAAAGAAACTCCTAAGGTATAGAGCATCACATAAATTCTATTAAATAATTCTGTTCCATGTAGAAGGATTTTAACCGAGAAGGAATATTTGTGAGATGGTCGGTGTTGATTTTCAATTCCCTTGAGGTTGGTGAGTTTTGAAATATGTCAATTATTGCAAGGTAGAACAACAATGATATGGTTATCTATTTACACAACCTGTGAAGTCGATCTCTTCCAAATGAAGGCAGACTGAGGGGTTCAACTGAACTTTATGTATATGGTTTTTTAAGATTGGTTTGAAACTTTATTAAGTAATTAATACTTGATTTTTAAGGGGTGTCTCCTATCCTATTTTTAAATTATTCAAATCCTCCTAGTGTACTCTTTGATAAATAAAAATCATTTCCCTTATCTTGACATCATCATAGAACACTGATAGAGTTTCGGTTATGTTTCATGCTAAATTAAATGCAGTTGGGCATGGTAAATCAACAATTGGGTAGTTGTGTTACAAAAACATGCATCACTTACAAAGTCGTGGTAAATCCTAAGTGATACATGGGTTCCCATCTAGGAATGGATTGGATGGACTCAAGGAAATGAGTTGTTTCCTTCTGACTTGAGTGACTGGTGGATGCCAACTTTTACTCGATTAATTTTCTTGATGTGTGGGAATCTCAGTTGTGTTCTGACATCTCAATTATAAATGATGGAGTATAGACTACCTTGGATGATCTCTATGGACTCCTGTTGATGATTTATAGGTTACCCCAAACTCTATTCAAGCTTGAATGGGATTTTTTAAGGGTAAAAATCCAAGTGCGATGGATAAGATATGAACCCATGTTTGTACCAAGGCATGACAGATTAAAGTGAACATTTGGATTGAGGAATTTATAGAAGTGGGTTATGGATTTAGAGGAAATGATTTAAGAATATGTAACATTCCTAGTAAGAGGAATTTTGATTCAAGTTGTGATTCACTGGGAGTTTAAGATGATAATTTTGAGAACATTCATTCATTTATGGATCAACTTATTTCCTCTCATTTCATTCAAACCATTTGGTGAGGAACTACTTCATGGAACATATTCAAGATGAGACCGGTGAAATTTGAATGTCGGCTATGGTTTTTCATGGAAAGGTTTGTTTGAAAATAATAAAGTGGTAAATTTTTAATTGACTATTTGATCGAACCATGAATCGTGTCATGAGAATCATTAGAGCACTTAAGAAATAATTAAATATATAATTCTGGTGGTGGAGATACCATGAATTAGAATTGGCTACAAAAATTATAGAAAATAGGGTGTGGAGCACCATAGGTTGAGTATTTAAAGAGTCGATGACATGATCGTGTCTTAGATTAGATGGGTCATGGAAAGCTTTGTCTCGATGTTCCAATTTTGAATACGAGTATGGATTGAGATTATATGGATTTTATATTGTATAATAAATGAGATTCTTGGAGGTTTTTTGGGTGTTTTGAAATGAAAGGTGACTGTTTTTATATAACATCATGTTTTGGGTAGGCCATATGTCTTTTTATTTCTCCCCAAGGATTCTCAGGGATGAGAATTTCTAAGGTGGGGAGATTTTAGTGTCCAACATTTTTAGACCAGATGAAATTTTCTGAAAGATCCTGAATTTCAGTTTGTTGGATTGATCATTTTATAAAAAAATATTCAGAAATAAATTATGAGGGTTATAAAAGTTAAATGTGTTGTTTTTTGACTTTTTTAAGACCTGAGAGGTGTATCGGGTGTAATGTCATGTTCTGGGAGCACCGGAACTTAATTCTCAAATCTGAAGAAGGCTGATAGGGGTGCATGATTTGTATGAAATCATGTGGACCTTTAGTCGAAATCATGTGTCTTTCTTAGAGGGGATGCGGGTGTCACATGGTTTATTTAACTATTCCCACAAGGATACACAACTATGTAGCTAGTTTCATATCATATATAGATGTAAAATGCATGGTTTCTGCACAATTCCAAGACCATGTTCATGAACCATATAATCCCCCTTCTATGGGAGAGGTGGAAGCACAGTTGGTGCATGGTATGGCCAATATTACATCCAAACCATGAGACTCATTAAAGGGGGTAAAATTACCCTTTCCCCTTTATAATTATTTTGTTTTCTCCTTCTCTTCATCTCCTCTTATTAGCACACAGCAGCTCCCATGGATCTCTATTTCTCCTCCTCTAAGTATAAGGAGATCTCCCACATACAACCTTCATTTCAAATGACATTAAGTGTGTTGATATCAATTGGTATGTATATAACTCATATTCCATCCTTTCTCTATTTCTCTTTCCATCCTTAATGTTATCATGGTGTGAGATAATTTTCCCTATTTTTAGGGCATTTGTCCATTTATTCACTTTATCTTGAACTGGACTAAATCAAGACTTGATATTAGAAATGTTGGTCATTTTAAGCACAAGGTAGGTGGTATATATCTTTTTCCCTCAAATTCACTCCATTTATAAATTTCACCATTTTTCTATGAACTATTATTTCCATGAGATGCCTTTTAAATGTGGAATTCATTTTTGTAGAACCAAATACCATGAATCTATTAGCCCTTATGTATTAGTTTTTCAATTTTGATGGTTGTGAACCACAATGTGGTAATCTCCCTTAAGGGGTGTCTCCCTTGAATGCCTTTAATTAATCAATGGTTTTCTAATAAAAACCCTCTATACAGTACGATGAAATTAAAAATGAAATTAGTTGATTAGTTAGATTGTGATACCCCTATATGTTACCCCTTTTTTATCAAACCACCTACTAAGTAGTAAGGGTATAATTCTTATAGAACCAACATGATGAATCCATATAAAATGAATTTTAGCATGGCCTTTTTCATAAAATGTCATGTATGGTGTTATCTTCCATTGGAAGACAACCTAGAATTAATGTATTAAAACAATACTTGTTTTTCCATAGTAACATATGTGACCACTTAATGAATTAAAAGATATGTTTATGGGTGTTTCCCTCTATAGTACCCTTGTAATGGGTTATGGAATTCTTAAGTACATGGACTATATTATTTTATAATTGGAATGCTTAATAGTTTTTTACCTCCATCATGGTAAATGTTAAATTATAAAATGATTAAATGAAATTATTTGGGCCTTGAGTGATACTTGGGTCTCCAATTATTGGACACCAAGAAAGGGCTAAAAGTTTACTTAATTTTCATATATATCCAGAGCAATATTTGGTATGCCTTGGATAGTCTCACCAAGAATTTCATCAACCTCTTTATAAGTGATACTGGTTCCTTTGGGGAGACATCATGGATGGGCTCGGTGTCAAGATAGTTAAACCATTTCATGAGTGATACTTATTCCCCTATGTGTAATACTAGTGACAGACTTAGAGGGTTTTTTTCACAATATACTAGGAGAAATACTTGGGATTTCATTAATGGATCATCTTGGATAGACTTTATGGAGTTGGGTGTTATAGTTCCCTTGGAGAAATACCTAGGATTACATTTAGGGATCACCTTAGAAGGGAATAGTTTCCCTCTTAATAAATTATAAATATGAATAAAATATTTATGAATATTATTTCATAGATGTTATCTAGGGACACATCCACGAGGATAAATCACATGCTTGGGCTTGGTCCTTTATTACTAATTATTTTATGATGATCCATATCATATTTGTATAGGTTTACCCTAGTCAAAGACATTCCAATTTAGAACAAAGAAGGTATGGTGGAATCCTTGAGAAACCTGACCCTAACTATTTATATTTATTTATTCATTTATTTACAGTCTTTCCATTATACCTTCACATAGTGGTATTCAATACTCACGAACTGTATTAAGCTTTAGACACTATTGGTGGTATCCTACTGAGTATATCTCACACCATTATCGAGAATCCATTGCACTGGGGTACCCAATAAGATCTTTATGTTCACAGGTCCATGGTTTATTGCTTTTTTTGTGCATTTTACATGAGATCTTAGGAGCATGATACTGAGCTAGTACTCAAGATTATCATGGAGATCACCTTCAGTGGTTTTATTTCATTTTCTTATTTATGTACTATTTTGTACCACATGATATAGATCACTCCCTTGTTACTGTAGAATTTTGTGGTCATACATGTATTTGGATATTATTGTTTGTGGAAATATTTATTCAATTGTCATTTTTACCTTCTACTGCAATTTCCTTCATTTATATTTCTTCCTCTACTAGTTGATTATTTCTTATATATTATACTGTTGTACTACTCTGATCATGAGGGTATAGTCTCCCCACTATTCGATCTTTATACCTTCACTTCTAGTTGGTAGCCTCTAGCATACGAGGAGGCGTGCTTGAGGACATGTGGAGACCAGACTGGCTATTGGTTTCATCGTCAGTTAGGTCAGGATGTTACACAAATAATTACTCATTTATTGAATAATAAATTTAATTCATGAATAATATGCCCTATTAAAAAATATATTTATTGAGTAAATAACATAGATTTATCAATATTTCCCTAGTTGATCAAATGACATTCAAAGTAAAAACCGTATATAAAAATGGTATATTGTTTAAGAAATAATCTTATAAATCATATATTAATATGGATATTTAATAGAAATGGAATGTATAATGAAAAATGATCACAAGAAAGTGATTTTTCAAGATAAAGTTAACAGTAAAAAATAATGTTAGAATGTACAAAAGTTTTTACCTCATTGGTAACTTGTAAATTTTAACCCCATGAAGAATAAACATGATAAAAAACATCAATAATCATGAACAAATAATTATTGATTTTAAATACATAAAAGGAGCATTATATACACAACATAAAATTAAATGGGTGTATATTAACAAATATGAATCAATGAGGAGAAAATTGAGACAAAATCCCTTACCACTGGGTAAAATTCAAGTAAAATCACATTGGAAGAAAAAATTAAAATTGAAATATAAAATACCATGAATTATGAAGGATTTGTGATATTATATGTATTAGGGGCAGAATATACACCATATAAAAGAAATTAGGTGCACAATAAAAAAATATGACCCGATGAAGAGAAATTGAGATGAAGTGCCTTACCTCAAGTCACTACTACAAAACAAACCTTTAACAGCACTAGTCTTTATAAGAACTAGCAAAAGCACTGATAAAAGGTACCCTTTATCAACGTTTTTTAGCATTAATAAAGGGTAACCTTTATCTGCACTTTTATATAACACTGATAAACAGTACCCTTTATCAGCGCTTTATTTTTAGTGCTGATAAAGGGTAACCTTTAAGAGTTCTTTATTTTTAGCGCTAATAAAGGTCCAGAATAAAATGAAATAATTAAACAAATAAAAATTAAAAAAAATAACAACTTTATTAAGTAAATAATTATTTATAAAAATGAATAAATTGAATATGCTTTTCTATAAATTATTAATATTAATGAATAGTATATATTAAATATATAGCTATGGAAAATGAAAAAAAATGAAATAATTAAGAAAATAAAAATAAAAAATGAGTAAATTAAGAAAAATATTAAACATTTTATTAATTAAATAATTATTAATAAAAATAAATAAATTTAATATACATATATAGAGATTATAAATATTATATTATATTATATTATATATATAATGAATAAATTTTAATAATTAAAAAAATTATAAAATGAATAAATTATAAAATTATTAAAAAAATTATTAGTGAAAAAATTATTAGTAAAAATGAATAAGTTTAATATACATATTAATTATAAATAGTATTGAATAATATATATTAAATATAAATATATAGAAAATGAATCAAATGTAATAATTAAAAACATATTAATGTCTTATTTATTATTAATATTGTTTGATTTTTCAATTTAACATATATTAAACATATGTTACATTAATTTCACATAAATATAAATAATTAATGTCTTTTTATATATAATGTACACTCATAAATATTTACACAATTAATTAATATTATATAAGCACATACAACTAATATTTATGTAAGTTATTCAAATTTTAGTATATTTTAGAATTTAATTATAACATGATACATTTAATTAATTAAGTTTTTAATCAGTAAATTTTATTTATTTATTTTAAATATTATTACAGTTTGGTATTGTTTATTAATTTTTTAGATTTTTTACTTTTTTACTTTTTTTAATTTAGTGATTTTCTATTATTTATTTATATATACTTATTTACTACATTTTAGTATTTTCAATATATATTCATCTTTAATTCAATATATATCCATATTTTTTTAATAATTTATATTTAATTGATAAATATTATCCATTTTTTCAATATTTTTAATGTGTACTCATTTTTAATTATTCAATTTCACTCATTTTTAAAATGCATGTATTCAAGATTGTATATTCATTAATAATGTTAAAATATTTTTAAAAACTAAATATTTATAAATAAGTAAATTTAAAAATTTATATTTACTATGTTTATACATTTTTATATTTATAAATATTATAAATAAATAAATGCTATTTTTTAAAAAAGTATTTATATAATTATAAATAAATAATTATATATATTTAAATAATTATAAAATTATAATAAATTTATTTAAATAGTAAATATACAATATTTATATGTATATTTATATTTAATATATATATATATATATATTGAGGTGAAGCCTCAGTTTATTTGGAGAAAGGGGATACATTATAAAGAAAACCAGACAACATACAATGTTGGGATATACTCGATGAGACTCGAACTCAAGACCTCGCTGAGACCCACAGGGGAAGCTACCACTAAGTTTCACCCTATATATATAATTATATAAATATATATAATTAAATAAGTATATGAATATTATTTTTTTAAGTATTCATATATTTATTAATAAATAATTATATATTTAAATAATTATAAAATTATAATAAATATATTTAATTAAAATATATATATACTATATTTATATTTATATTTATATTTATATTTATTTATTAAATACACATATATATAATTATATAAATATATATAATGATATAAATATAATTATAATTATAAAATTATAATAAATATATTCAAATAATGAATATTATTACTATATTTATATTTATATGTATTTATTAAAAATATATGTGATTATATAAATATATATAATTATATAAATATATATAATGATATAAATTTATAAAATCATATAAATATATTTATAATTGCAAATAAATAATTATATATTTAAATAATTATAAAATTATAATTAATGAATATATAATTATATAAATACATTTAAAAAAAATTATCTATGATTCTAATTATAAATCCTTTATCAGTGCTAATGTTCTAGCACAGATAAAGGATTCTTTTATCAGCACTAAAAAATCACTGATAAATATGTCTTTTATCAGTGCTTATCAATTTAGTGCTGATAAAAGGTATCTTTATCAGCACTTTTTTGTAAGTGCTGATAAAAGTGTCCCCAATATATTTAAAATATCCCTAACCATGAATAATTTAGTCATGATTCTCAAGCTATCATGGAACTCCCCAGCTGTCGGTACTCCTCCTCTACGTTCTTTCGGACGAATCAAAGCTAGAATCCAAAGTATGTTATTTTCTCCTTTTCTTCTCCCATTGATTTTGTGTTTTGGTTTCGTAATTTGCATTATTACGTCTTTATCAACTATGAAAAACCCTACTTATTGACTGGACAATAATGATTCCATATGCTTCTTATTTCATGACCCATCCCTTGGGGCCTATGTCGTGACTACCCCAAGTCTGCCTTCAATAGGCCAGGGGATGGAAACTAGAACCTAGTAGGTATATCCCAAAAATAGGAGGCATTTTCCTAAGCACATGTACACACGTACACGTCTCCAAGAAAAAATTGATGAATTTAAAAAACTAATTAAACATGCATGCATACCACTAAGATACCCACCACAAAGTAATAGTACAAAATTAAAAAGTAAATGGGGCCAGAATACAAACCCAACCAAAAGGAAAAGTACAAGCTCCTTAAAAAAGTCTGTATAAAACCCTACCTAAAGGGTAGGTATAGAAATAGTTGTCTAAAGTTGCTGAATCACACCCCATCTATTGGTCCTCTCTCTAAGAACCACCCAGTCCTGGTCCACCTAGGACTTCATCAAAGCATTGATCGTCTGCACAGGACACGACATGTGTGGGCAAAGCCCGTGCAGGGGTGAGTAAAACAATACTTAGTAGAGACCCCGAAACCAAAAAGGGAAATACCATTAATAACTACAAAAAGTATACCACAAAGGAAACACATGAAGTATGTTATAAGGGAAATACATGAAGTACACCAAAAAGGAAACACACGAAGTACATCCAATATGGTCAGCTCACACAGGTATAAGTCTAAAGCACAAAGAGAAGGATTTCTAGTTGTGGTCCACAAATATCCCAATATCTATGACACTAAAAGTGTCGACGATGCATGGAGCATCAATGTCACATGTAGAATTGGTGGTGCATGGAGTGTTAGTGGATCACGGAGCGTCGGTGGCGTACGGAGTGTCGGTGGTGCATGGAGCATTGGTGGCGCACGGAGAGTTGGTGGCGCATAGAGAGTCGGTGGCATATGGAGTATCGATGGTGCCTGGTGAAGTAATGGTGTCCAGGATATTGATGGAACACATAGTGTCAATGGTGCATGGAGCATTAGTGGTGCATGGAGCATCAGTGAGTTAAACAGTCCCTCAAGTCACATAGTCACCAAGATTACATAGTCACAGCTAGCTGTAGGATTCCGCTCGTAGCATTCTTGTTCTTGGAGAAACTAATCCTAAATCCATTAGGTTGTATTAAAACTTCCAAAAAAACTCACTTAAAGTATCTCAAAAGGACCTTCTCATCACAAGGGTCCCAATGCCGCAAACAGCTCATCAAATAGACACACAGTTTGAAAGATATTTCTAATTAAGTAAAAAGGGCCCGATATGAGTCTGACCCGACCCGACCTGGTCATTTTGGGCCAACCTGAACTGCCCCGGCCCGGTTCTCCTAGCCTAGCACACCGCATTCAGGCTGGCTCCTTCAACTCATGGCTTGGTCATGCACTCCCAGTCAATGCGGCTGCTGCATTCAACACGAACGATACCGTGTCCCGGCCCCCTGGTCCCGTCAACCCGCTGCCATAGGGTCCTCCTATAATACGACCTCCAAGACGCATCCCACAACATCCATTGTTGCATCATCCTATTATAGCCTGTGATGCTTTAGGCTCCTCCTCTAGCATGGTCATATTGGACTATGGTTGTGCACCCCACTAGAACCCAGCCTCCCAATGGTGTGTGCGCTTCCCTCACCACTGACCACCCTACCAACAACATGATGTTCATTGTGCCCTCCACCATGATCTTCCACCTGAATATTTCACTCATGTTGCACCTCCACAATTCCGACACCGATCACAACCTTCAGTACCAGATTTTTGCACCATGTATTGTGGGTGCAATGATCGATCATTCCCATAGGGTTTCAAAGGGATAAGAATTCATGAAGAACGTGATCGATTTAAGGGAGAGAAAATGCACATGAACACCCATAGAATAGATCTTGGACTTGTTTGTTTGGCCTTAATTTGTTCATGTCAGTGGGATCATGAAGAAACCAATAGTAGAATAATCAGCAAGATCTATTCCATTTAATCCTGTAATAATTATCCACCTCACAAGAATGATCGAACCACGAATCAACCTATTTGTGGGTCAGTCCATGTTCATCATTTGATCCTAAGAAGGTGTAAAGAAATAATGAAGAGATCAAAACCCTACCTCAAGGTTGCATCATTCATTGACGAATAATGGGGTTTTATGTTGTCGTCGATCATTTATCCACCGGTGTTCGTCGTCGGGAGAGAGATTCTTACTCCTTTCCTTAGGGGAATTCCAGGGTTATAGCGATAACCCTGAATTCCTCTTAAATGACTTATTAAAAAGGGAAATTTTTGCTGCATCAATACGTAACATCTAAAAATATATATTTTTTAAAATATTTTATACGTCCAAAAATTAAATTTTACAGTCGACCCGTGCTGGTCGATGTTAGGACTCACCTAAGGAAAACACCCCCTTATAAACTCAATAGTGGTCTCATATTTCCAATCTAAGTTACCGTTTATAAGAATTAGGATTTCAAAATAAAATAATTTTTATTTAATTATTTTATTTATCTTCATTACCCTTGTAACTTTTTCTACTGATGACTCGTACTGACCAATTCTAGGTCATTCTTAGGGTAAAGACATTGCTCTGAGCCCAATTATGACCTCGGATTTCTAATATGGGTACTTGTTTAAGAGTTATTTCACTTTTTCAGAAAATTCATTCACTTGTGTTATTAAAAACTTAGGATATTTCAAACAATCATTCCAGAAACCTTGGGCCTTATAATCGAACATTATATCTGCGAATGGTATTGTAATTTTTACAATTATTTTATAGAAATAAAACTAGAGAAAATATGAGTCATTACATTATCCCCACCTTAGAGATTTAAGTCCCCGAGAGCCAGAATAAGGGATACTCAACAAAAAGATGAGGGTACTGAGCATGAATCTGAGCCTCCCACTCCCAAGTGATCTTCTGGAGATTATCGTGCTACCACTGAACTCGCAATAGAGGAATCAATTGGCCAAAAAGGATCTTTTTCTATCGATCCTCGATCTCCACCGGGTATTCCTCAAAAGTAGCCACATCGTCAATGTACAGCTTACCCCAGTCGATGAAGTGTGGTGGATCATTCACGTACCTCCTCATATGTGACATGTGGAAGACAACATACACCTAGTGAAACTATGGGGGTAGATCTAGGCATTACACCACCTTGCCAACTCTACTCAAAATATGAAAAGGTTCGATGTATCTCAGAGATAACTTGTCACCCCAGGAAAATATTTGTAATCTACGTCGAGGTGAGACCCGAAGGAACACATGGTACCCCTCCTCAAACTCTAGAGACCTCTACCACCTATCATTATATGAATTCTGCTGACTATGTGTAGTCTCAATCTACTCCTGGATGATCTAAACCTTCTAAGTGGTAGCCTGTACTAACTATGGGCCCTCAAGTGCTGACTCTCTTGGGTCTGTCCAAAATAGTGGTTCCCTTCATGGTTTCTCATACAAGGCCTCGAATGGTGTCATACCAATTGTGGAGGGGTAGAAATTGTTATACAAAAACTCCACCAGAGGTAGGTGGTCCTCCCAACTATGGTCAAGTCTAGGATGCAAGCACGTAGCATATTCTCTAGAACCTGGATGGTCCTCTCCATTTGGTCATTTGTCTGGGGATGAAACACCATGATCAAGCATAATTAAGTCTCAAATACCTCTTTCAATACCTTACATGACTGGGATTTGAACTAATTATCATGATCTGAGATGATAAATCATGGAACTCTATGAAGCTTAACTATCTCATTCACGTAGAGGCATCTCAATCTCTCTACTGAAATCTTCTCACAGATTAGTATGAAGTGGGCCGACTTTGTGATTCAGTCAAAGATCACTTATATTGTATCATGTATCTTATACATGCATGGTAAACCCATAATTAAGTCCATCGATATCCCATTCCACTTCCACTTTGGCAACTCAAGTGGTTAGGTCAAGCCCGTTGGAATCTGGTTCTCTCTCTTCACTTTCTGACAAGTGAGGCATTGAGAAACGAACTTTTCCACCGCCTTCTTCATACCTGTCCACCAGAAATTATGTCAGAGGTCCTGATGCATCTTTTCCACTTCTAAATGTACTACCAAAGGGGAAGTGTGAAACTCCCTCATGACCTCCTCCCATAACATCATTGATACTATTGTGTGTCCTATGAAAAGAATGATGTGCTCCCCACCTTTCGAATATACATCAAGGGAATGCCTCGTGGACATCTGATCACATAAAATCTCGAAGTCAGTATATTTGAGTTGTGCCTCCCTGAATCATTGTAAGATTGGAGGGGTAACTACCATCGACTAGAGATAATATTATCCATCTTCATACACAAATGATATCTTCAATGAGGCTAAGCACTCCAACACCTCACTCAGCAACTACAAGCTGGATCTCCTACTGAGAGAGTCTTCCACTGTGTTACCCTTCCAACAAGTATAGAAAATATCAAATTCATAGTCTTAGAGGAACTATATCTATCATCTTTGTCTCAAGTTTAGATCCTTCTGGGAGAATATATACTTGGGACTATTGTTTTTAAAGTATAAGATAAATAGATCACCCATTAGGTAGTGTTGCCACATCTTCAATGCAAAGACTACCACTACAAGCTCAAGATCATGGGTCATGTAGTTCTTCCCATGTTTCCTCAACTAGCGCAAACCATATAAAATCATTGCTTTCTGCTGCATCAGTACACAACCAAGCCCGATTTTTTATGCATCACAGAACACCATGAACTCAACACCCTCCTCTAGTAATCTCAAGATAGGAGTGCTCATCAATCTCTACCTCAGCTCCTGAAATAACTGCTGGCAATTCTCTATCCACACAAAATGATTCCCCTTCTGTGTCAAGACCATCAAGGGTGATTATAACCTAGAAAATTCAGGTACAAACCTTAATTTGTACCCATCCAATTCTAATAAACTCTGCACCACAGTAACACTCTTGGGTGGCTCCCAAGAAAGCACCACTTCAATCATCATCGTATCTACTGCAACTCTATCCTATGAAATGATGTGCCCCATAAAGTGGACCTCTCATATCCAAAACTGACATTTCTTGATCTTCTCTTAAAGCAGGTGCTCTCAGAGTATGTCCAGGACCATCCTCAAGTGTATTGCGTTCTCCTACTCAAACACTGAGTACACTAGGATTCCATTAATGAATAACATGACAAATCGGTCTAAGGATATAAGATCCTGTTCATGAGTCCCATGAACACTAAGAGGGAATTCGTCACACCAAATGGTGTCACTAAGTAATCATAGTGGTTGTACCGATATCTTAAGTTTTTCTTCAGGATGTCCTCATCTCGTACTCGAAGGTGGTGATAGCCAGATTTGAGTTTTATATTCAAGAGTCACATTGCTCCCTTTAGTTGATTGAAGATGTCATTAATCCTCAGTAGTGGATACTTATTCTTCATGATCACCTAGTTCAGGTGTCATAAGTCCACACATAACCTCAAACTCCAATATGACTTCTTGGAAAACAAAACCGGGGCCACCCTGGGTGAAACTCTGGGTCTTATGAATCCCTTCCTCTTCAAGTCCTCCAATTGTACCCTCAACTCAGAAATATCTATGGGAGCCATCTAATATGAAAGTGTGGATATTTGTCTTTTAATAGGTTATAGATTAATGCTAAAGTCTACCTCCCTGTGAGGAGGTAATACAAGAACATCTTCTAAAAATACATCCTCTTACTCATCCACCATTGCAGAAAACTGAGGACTCATCTCATACATTGTGCTGAGGGTCGTGCTATCCAACTGGTGTGTGATCAACTGCACCCTCATACTTGTGAGTCCATCCCATGCTTTTTGGGTTTCCTTTTCACTGAAAAAGGAAACCCTAGTCCCATATCCATAGACACACCACACTATGCACCTAAAACAGTCACTCTGGGCATGAACTGTAGATAACCAGTCCATACCAAGAATGGCGTCGTAAGTCCTCAATGCTTCCACAAAGAGATCCTAACTGAAACTCTCACTTCAATAGTATGGGAACACTATCGGCACCAGTGTGTGATCATCAAATCTCCTCCTATAAGATTCTCTAAGTGTAAGGATTGATTCAATAGTTCAACTAGAATATCCATGTCTCAAACAAGTGTTGTGGAGAGAAAATAGTGACTGGAACCTATGTCTATCAAAACTACAAATAGTGTGGAAAATACATAGATCATACCTCTAATCATCTCTGGATCACTGGGGTCATAAGCCTCCATCATCTGAAGTTGGCCTCATCTCTGTCCACCAGCTTCCTGTGCCCATGGTGTACCACCTGGGGGTGGTGTTGGTAATACCTTGAACCTCCACCCACCTCCTGTTACCCGTCCATATCCTCTGCCATGTCTGCTTTCTAGCGGACTGTCCGGTTCCTTCCTTCACCTCTTCCTTAGTGGTCCCTCGACCATCTTCTGATCATTCGTATAACAAGTTAGGAAATCTTGATTCATGTGTCCCCGATCATTGCATGATTAGAACTGCTTGTCCCTTATCTAAATCACTTTTTCATGGGAGCCTCATACCATTGACCCCATATCATGGGTTCATCTCCTGAATTGTTTGATCCAATTGGATCCCTACATCAGCTGTTGGTTACCTACTTCTAAAGATTCAGCTACCTGACACCAAGTGGTTGCTTCTATTTCCAGTTTATACTCCTCCATAAAGATCTCCATGAGCATAGATTTATCCAGTACCCCATCATATGTTGTAATGCTAAGGTATATCATGGATACCCTGATCTCCCAGCATAGCCCCTGCTCGAAGGTCGGGGACTTGAACAACGAGTCACGCACCATATATGTCGAGTAGGTAGAAAGACCTATAAACCTCACTGAGTACTCTGCTAGTGTATGGATACCCTACTGGATATGCAGTATCTCCTATATACACACAGAGAATAACATCACTAGAAATAACTCCTCGCTAAAGAGACACTTGAAGTTTATCTAAGTGAGGGTTGTCTCCTCATGCATCTAGATCACTAAGCTCCACCATCTCCCCACTAATTAATGTAGAAAACTCACAGTTAAGACTTCCATATTATTGAGAGGCGTCCTCACAAGGCGAAAGACAAACGTAACCACCTACAACCAATCCTCATCTACCTGGGGGGTTTGGCTCACCCCTGAACCTAGGAGGTTACTATCTCTATAACTCATGCAATGCACTCATCCTGTGTGCATACTCTATTGGTAATGCTGGTAGTAATTGTTGCTCTTCGGGTGGTGGTATCACTGGTACACCACCCGGGGGGTTCTATCTCTGGTACTGGTCCATGTATCAATGCCTCATCACTAGTTAGATCATCCTCATGATCATGCACCAAAATCCTGGCTGGCTGGCTGCGTGGAGGCATCTTAAAATAGATCAAGATGTACCACGTCCAATAGAGTATACCAGGTGAGATGAAACTGAATTAATAAGGACATGAGAACACACTCAATCCAATATGATTCATGTACCATTTATTTTACCTGAAACTAATATTTTCATATACTGATTTGAAAAGAAAAATTCAGAGTCCGAGTTCATGGATATGTCAGTTGCCACACCAACACTGGAGTCCTTGGTTTGAAATCCAAACTCGAAACACTTAACGCTATTTCCCCAAACCAATATCATAGACTCTTGGTTATTTAGGTAGAAATGACCACCTATGATACCACTCTGTCAAGACCCGTCCCCTGGGTCTCATGTTGTGACTACACCAAGCCCACCTCCAATAGGCCAGGGGCTGGAGACTAGCACTAAGTAGACATATTCTACAAATGGGAGGAATTTTTCTAAGCACGTGTACACACACAAATGTCTCCAATAAAAAGTGATGAACTGAAAACACTAAATAAACATGCATATATACCACTAAAATACCAACCTCAGAGTAACAATACAATACTGAAAAGTAAATAGGGCCATAATACAAGCCCAACCAAAAGGAAAAGTACAAGCTCCTAAAACTCATCCACATAAAACCCTACCTGAAGGGTAGGTACATAAACAGTTGTCTGAAGTTGCTGAATCACACCTTATCTATCAAGAATCTCTCTAAGAACCACCTTGTCCTGCTCTACATAGAACTCCATCAAAATGTTGATTTTCTGTATAGGACACAACATGTGTAAGTAAAGCTCATGCAGGGGTGAGTAAAAAATACTCAGTAGGGGCCCTAAAACCACAAAGGTAAATACCACTAAGAAGTACACAAAGTATACCACAAAGGAAACACACAAATTATGTCACAATGTAAACACATGAAGTACACCAAAAAGTAAACACATGAAGTATAGTCAATATGTTCATCTCACAAAGGTATAAGTTTAAAGCATGGATAGAAAGATTTATTGTGGTACTCTATAGATCTACCAATCTCTATGACACTAAAAATTTTGGCGATGAATTAATCTTAGATGGTGTATAGAGTGTCAATGGAACATGAAGATTCAATGGAAAATGGAGCTTCAATGGAACATGGAGTATTAGTGGTGCATGGAGCATCGGTGGAGCATAGAACTTCAGTGACACACAGAGCATCCATGGCGCACAGAGAGTTACTGGCGCCCGGAGCGATAATGGCATGCAGGACATCGATGGAACATGGAGTTTTGATGGCACACAGAATGTCAATGGAACACAGAGCATTAGTGGCACATGGATATTTAGTGGGTAAATTAGTCCTCCAAGTCACATAGTCACCAAGATTACATAGTCACAGGCAGCAGCCAGATTTCACTCATAGCACCCTTGTTCCAGGAGAACCTACTCCTCAAGCCATTTGGTCATATTCCAACTTTTACAAAAACTCACTTAGAGTATCTAAAAATGACCTTATTTTTACAAGGGTCCCAACATCTCAAACTTCTCATCAAACAGACACACGGTTTGAAAGATATGGACAATTTAGTAACCCAACCCAACCCGATTCAGCTGACCCGGCCTAAACTGGTCGATTTGGGCTAGGATGAACTGGTCTAGCCCATTGTTCCATGCTATCTATCCCAATGGTCCATCAGAGTGGCCCGGTTCACCTAGCCCGGCCCACCGCATGCGATCCGGCTCCTTCAACGTATGACTCGGTCGTGTGCTCTCAATCAATGCAGTTGTTGTGTTCAATGCGAATGTCACTATGTATCATCCCCCTGGTCCCATGGACCCATTTCCATGGGTTCCTCCTCTGACGCGGCCTCTGATCCACATCCTACCATAAGCTCCTCCTTCGACGTGGTCCTGCTAGACCGTGGTTGTGCGCCCCACCGGAACCCAGCCTCCTGCAGCGCCGCGCACTGCCCTCACTGCCAGCCACCATGTCAGCGGCCTGCTATTTGTCATTCCCTCTACCATGATCTACCTCCTGCCTATTGTGATCCCATTTAACCTCTGTAATTTCATCATAGATTACAACTTTTGGTCTCAGATTGTTACTCCATAGATCGTGGGAGAAACGATCGATTGTTCACGTAGGGTTTCAAAGGGTGAAGAATACATGAAGAATGCGATCAATTTAGGGGAGAGATAAATCACATGAACACCCATAGAACGTATCTTGGACTTATTTTTTCAGCCTTGATCTGTTCATGTTAGCAGGATCACGAAGAAATCAACAGCAAAATAATAACCAATATTTATTCCCTTTAATCCCGTAATAATTATCCACCCTGTAAGAACGATCGAACCGTGGATCAACCTATTCTTGGGTTGGTCAGCATTCTTCATTTGATCCTAAGAAGGTGAAAATAAATAATGAAGATATTGACATGATACCTCGAGTTTGGATCTGTCATTGATGAAGGACGGGGTTCCATGTTGTTGTTGATCCTCGATCCGCCAGTGTTCATCATCGAGAGAGAGCTTTATTCTCCTTACCTCATGAGAATTCTAGGGTTTTAGTTATTACAATGAATTACTCTGATATAGCTTATTAAAAAAGGAAAATTTCAATTGCATCAACACATAACATCCAATAAAATATTTTTTATTAAATATTTTAATGATATCTATGTCCAAAAATTAACATTTGCAGCTGACCCGCACCGGTCAATGTTAGACCTTTCCTAAACAAAACATCCCCTTATGAACTCAACGTAGATCTTGAATTTCCAATCTGAGTTACCGTTTATGAGTTATTAGGATTTCAAAATAAAATAATTTTTATTTAATTATATTATTTGTGGTTATGCCCCTGATGAAGTTTTCTACTGATGACCCACATCAACCAACGTTAGGTTCCACCTAGGGTAAAGCCGCTACTCTAAGACAAACGGTGCTCTCAGATTTCTGATCTGGATATTTTTTTAAGCATTATTTCAGTTTTTCAGAAAAGTCCCATGTGCATGATATTAAAAACTTAACATATTTCAAACAATTGTTTCGAGCACCCCGGACCTCGGAATCACACACCATTTCATTAACTGGTCTTGGAATTTTTTCAATTAATTTATAAAAATAAAATCAGATAAAATTTGAGTCATTACATCTTAACATTATTATGCTCTTCAATGGGTGTCAAACCTTCTTCTGCTTATTTCCAGTCCTGAATCTAGAATCCCTACCCTTCTAAAATTTCCATAGAGGGATTCCAATTTCTTATAGTCAAATTGGATGTCCAACATAATGACCAATACAACATGATCCATTCTCGTTACCCATTTTGACCTCACATGACCTTTAGGCACTCTGATTTACCTTTACATAGTACCATACCATATATTTATATAGGACACCTATGTATTTCATGTCTTCTACCATGGAATTCAAAATTCCCTTTTTAGGATCCCTATTTTTCATAGGTAAAATTAAAAATTAGATACATTGAGATCTACAATATAGGTTTATTTTGTAGTTAGTTTTGATCAACTTTTAAATATGTCGGGTAAATTTTCTATAACTTCTACTATGCCCATTTTAGGCTTAATCATTTTTCATAGGTAATCTTATAGTTCAAAAATCTATCCTCTATAGAATGGTGAAAAACCATTGTCTATTTTGGAATCCTAAGGCATTCCAAAATATTTAGATCATGTAGGATATGTTAGAGTTTATAACGTATGTATTTTATAGTATTTTTTAAAAATAGAGAATTTATTGTTCATTAACCATTGAAATGTCTTATTCATGATTTTAAATGATTCAATATTAATTAAATAACTCCATTGATAATGTTTTTAGATTGGTGTTGAATATAATTAGTGACAATAATGGTTTTAATTATGTTTTATTTGAGAAAACATGGGTTTTATATAGTATTGATCAATTATTATATATTACACATGCTATAATAGAAATATTTAAATGGTTACCATGTTTTATTATCTGATTAAGGAATTTGATGTTTATGATACAAGATCAGTTATAGTTTTTATATATGTATTTACTATTTTATTTTTCAAATGAAATGGTTCATAATATATATGTTTATAGGATAAATATATTCAGAAAATTATTTTACTATAATCATACACAAATATGGTTTTAATAATCTTTATATTGTAAAATAAACTAATATACATTTATAAATAATATTTTGACTGAGATAACTATATGAGTTATTATAAAATGTAACATGATTTTTTTCTAGACATTAGAATTTTAGATAATGTAAAATTTATGTAACTTTTATTTAGAAATTCTTCATTTTTATCTTTGTATGCATTTTTTACGGATTTTTTAACTAATATTTTTTATTTAATTGTCTAATAATTGGTTCTTTAGAGTTTTTTTTAAATTTTTATATTAAATGTAATATGTAACTAATTTTTTGGTTAAATTTTGACAAATCTTTCCTTATAATATTTTCTTTGAATAATCACTTGATATTATTTGAAATTATTTTTATTATACCTCTCAATGTATGATTATAATAATTTTCTACAAGAAATACTTGTGTGAATGTGATAAAAATATTTTTTATTATATATTAGAATATGATGGGTATTATGTGGGGGCTAGGTATCGTATATTAGAATGTGAGTTACTATAGACATGTTAGTGATTCATTGAGGGCTAGGGTGAGGGTGATGTGACATTTGTGTTTTTGTTTGTTCTTCTTTTCTGGATTTTTAGAATTCAGGTTTAACTAATGTATTGTGGCACTGATTATTTGGTTCATTATTAAGGGTACCAATTATATTAATACTTCCCCATATTTCAAATGCACTGCCTAATAAAAATGTCTATGTTATACCCATTTCATTGTTTACATGCAATAAGTACATGTGATGGTTATCACTAAGAGATAGTATTGGATGCTAGGGGTCTGAAGTTAAATCTCTTGGTACTTGTGATGTGGTTATTTATAGAGGGAGATTAATAATTTTTTCTCCTCCTATGATTCAAATGTTAACTTATTATTATTGAAATGATTTGACTCGTAGGGAACAGCCATGGTATAATATAATGGTATGATTAGTATAATTCACTAGTATGAAATGAATTCAATACATTTGATTATCATGTTATCCTAGTTAATACACAATAACTTGACTTACATGTTTATTTTAAGAGTTACTACATTGAACATATACTAAAATATATGAAGTTTTATCTATTTTAGGGGACCTATTAGTATTTACTTGTTTAATTTTATAATCACACCTTACACGTGATCCTAACTGGATATAGAGCTCTTATATTTGATCTACAAGTGAGGGAATAGGAATATTAACATAGATTAGAGTCGATACAGCTTAGTTGGGATGAGTTAATGTTATCATAGTAGTGTGAGATAAATTTTAGCATTTTGAGATGAGATTTGAAATTTCAAATTAAGATGTGGTAATTTAAAAAGTTTCAAGGAGACAATTATCATCCTCACCAGCTTCATCTCCTAAATAGTTATTATTCCATTTTTTTTCTTGAGACTCATCCCCCAACTCGCCTATGTTGGTTGAACTACTCTAAGGATTAGTCATCCAAAATGATAATCAGTACTTGATATGGGATGACTAATTCTCAGAATAGTTCAAGAAACATAGGTGAATTTCTATAAGAGATGAAGGATGAGTATCAAGAAACAAAATGAAATATTAAATATTCAAGAGATTAAGATTTTGAGTATGATAGTTGTCTATAACTTTCACCTTTGGATGAATTCAGAGGATAACACCTACCATATTGTAATAATTATTTTCTTAAATTCAATTACCCATTTCCATTAAAATGGATGAAAGATAATCATTTGAAATAAGAGTATAAATATGGAGTTAAAGATTTTATCAATATTTCAATAGAGCATGAATATGACCATTCTCAAATACTCTGTCCATGTTTACATTTTTTTTATTCAAGAAAAATTAAATGTTTGACTACTCATGAAGATAATGTTTTCTACACATGATGATGCTACCAATCCTGAAGAAGAACAAATTATTGATGATGAAACTTTTGAATTATTAGGGGATAAAAATCATGATGGTGAAAAAAACAATAACACAACATCATAGTGTTGAATAAAATTATAAAGGCAATAAGTTGGGGTATAGAGTTTGAGGTTGGTTTGAATCAATGCAGCTGACCTATTGACCCCAACAAGTCAATGTTCATTAGTTATGTTATGGTAACAATGAGGATGGATGTGCCAATTGATATTGATTCATGGCGCCATATCCAACCTATAATGAAGGAAACACTTGGGTAATATATAATGGTAATGTTACAATAAAATTTCTCTATTTTACAAAAAAAAATATAATTAAACATTGATGTAATTTTAATTATTCCTTGAAGAGTTCATTTATTTTAGAAGATTTTAGTAATAAATTTATCTTAATGTCTGCTGGAAAATCCCAGAGGATTTCAGACTCTTCTTAAGAAGTTTCATCTTAGGGATGGTGAGAGGAAAGTAAATCCCCACCCACCAGTTATACACACATTATAAAGTAAGAAACATGGATTTCATTCATAAATAATTAAAATGATAAATAATTTTAGGTGAATTTAATTCAATGATATATTATTTTTCATTATTTATTTTATCCAATTTGATTAAAAACTGTTAATTTATGAAATAGAAAAAGGGTGTTGAAAATAACGAACATGCATCAAAGACAATGTACCCTTATCGCAAAGTAATGAAGGGGTCTTCACTAGAGAAGAAATAGGTATGTATTTTAAATCAACAATAAAAGTTTTATGTTATATGAAACAACATATGTTCCTTTTTTTATATGCATATTGATGAATCAAAATATAAATCCACATCCATCCTACATCATGTTCTATGGAAGGAGGCTCATGTAAATAAGGAGGGTAAAGTAGCTAATGAAAACATAAAAGAAGTAGTGGAAACATGTGTACGTATGACATAATAGTAATTTGTTATTATTTATAATAGTATTGCATTAAAATATCTATTTATGTTCATATATTTATTATAAGGTTTAGAAAAAATAATCGACAATGACCGTACCAAAATAAAAACTAATTTTAGTAGCTTTGAAGCAGCCAGAAGAATATGGTCGCGTTAAAGGATTAGGTTTTGGAGTGTCTCCATGAAAATATTTCAAGAATATAAAACCATGTGAATATACATATAATATTGTGAGATTATTACAGACACAAATAGACTCACTGTAAGATATTATTATCTAGTCTAATTTGGCAGACCAATGTATAAGAAAGGATCAAAGAAAACTAGTGGTGGAACAATGATCCGTACATGAACAAAATGAACCTACTAATATTGAGGATATTCATTCCCCCAAACCGCATACCATACCTGAGGTATTCAATTTTTTCATTAATATTTATTATAAATTTGAATCAAAAAACTTATGATGATTTTATATTATTAAATTCTACAGGGTACAGTTGTATTTGATTTGTATCTGCCAACACCCACAAAAAACCTTGTTGTATAAGGTATGGTGTATAATATCTAATAAGACAAGATACACCATAAAGACCTCAAGAAATATCACATTAGAGTGGGGATTGAGTTATATCACAATCCGACTAGTGAGTTTCATGTTCCACTTGATGATTAGGATATTACAACGGTCAATGGTGATATTAGAACATTCATATAATAAGCATATAAAATTATAAAGATACATGGGGTATTTATTTAACAAAAATTTTCATATGAAAAAACTATAAGAGTTGATGAAAAAATGTCTAAAGTGGGGTATGATATTACAGATGGATAAAACGATGGGTAAACAAAAGGTCAAATCAAGACAGTGTAGTGAATCAACCAAGAAATCAAAATGACCTTGCAGAAGTACCTTCCCCGTGATAGTTCTAGAGAAACATTTATTATCATTAAAAATTAAATTATAGACTACATTTAAATATAAAAATATATCTTACATTCAATATGGAAAAAAAATAACTTTCATGATAGACGTGATTGGTATCGAGACTATAAATTAGATTCTTGTGACTGAATGGTCGGGAGTCACAGTTGTGAATACATACATAAGGTACATTTTCATAATACATATTTCCAAATAGTGATCTAATATATTTATTAAAGTTAATAAATATTCATATTTTCTATAATAATTTATATTAATACTATATAATGGGAGAACCACATGAAGTATGATTTTGATTCATTGATAACTATATCATCTCTATGGAAAAAATTACTTTGCATAATGAAGAAATTAAGATGAAAAAAGATGATCTACTCAAAGAATTTGATAAAGAAATATCATATGATAACCTCTTTTTGATTCCTAAAATGCAGAAGTAATATCTATAATTAATCATATTAAATATAATTTTATTTTTTTCATTACTTATTTTTTTCATTTTTATGCAACACTGGATGCTGATCACAGTCAATATAGATACCACAAATATTTATTTGTTTTATCCAATGGATGGATATTTAAAAAAATTACCATACATGATATGTATTGTGAATTTTTAATACACTAAAATCAAAATTTTATAGATAAAATTCAAATTATATGTTTCATTCTGTGTTTTCACAAGAATTTTGTTATGATATGGTGGTCGCTAAATATAGGCTAAATCATGGAATGAAGTCGGTGTCTAAACTAATAAGGCCCATGGAATACAAAAAATGGAAACAGATTAAGGTATATATAGAATTATTAAAATATCAAAACATATTTCAAAAAAATTACATATTTTTTTCAATTTTTCCACAGTGTTTGAAGAAAGAAAATGGAACCGATTGTGGATATTATGTTTGTAAATTATGAGAGAGAACATAAATCATGAAAATACCATCATCCCCCAATAAATAATTTCAGAATGTAATTTTAATTTAATTAAATATATTTCCTAATCAATTTTTTCCTATATTTTCATAGTACTACCATGATTACCGACAACCTTCATACTCAAAAGGAGGAAATATGTTTTAAGATGATTAGGCAACGTACATGTTGTCAGAATGTTTTTCAATAACAAATTTAGGTGGTTTTCTACTATGTTTTTTATCTAGTATGACCTATAACCTTATAAATATATTTTTATTGTGAAGCATTAGTGTCAGAATGCTTATATATTATTTTTTATCTATTTTTCATGGAGAGTTATAATAGATGAAAATAATTTTTTTAGAAGCCCTAGCCTACAAACTATAAAATTTTTAGGAAATAGTGGAGGTAGAGGCATAGGTAGAGGAGGAGGTGGAGGAGGAGGTTGAGGAATATTTGGAGACCGATATGGAGGAGGGGGTAGAGTCAAAGACCTAAGCGGATGAGGATATGAAGTTATGTCTTACAAACAATAAAATTATTGGGAAATGGAGTATAATGAGGATTATACCAAGGTTGTGTTTGAGAAAAATTATTGAAGATTTCACACAACAGTTGTCACTTAATATAAGATCTATTGTGCAACTATTTCAAGTGGCTTATTGAAAAATATTTTTCACCTCTTGTTTAAGTGATTTTATACAAGAATTTAAGTAGACAAAAAAAATCAAAAACAAAACAAAAACCAACTATTTTATTGAACTGATTATCATAGGCTACAATTTCTATTAGCACAAACCATGTACAATCAAAATTACTGAAGTATGAAAGAAACCCCTCACCAGGAGAAAACTGAACAATAACAACAAAACAAATGCAGTTTCTTTCCCATGACTTCTATGCAATGAAAATAAAGGTTCCTAGTAGTGGATCCAATAGTCACTTGAGAGTCATATAACACCAATCCAATCATAAAAAAGTTATATAATCCAACTAAAATGTTTAAATAAACATGTGTATAATCAACCACCGAATCTAGAAGGTATTTGAGAGAACTATTGTTGGAAAACCATTATTGTGAGATTGTGGTCATCAAGGAGGGTTGGTGTCAAAGGAAACCTGACATAAAATGAAAAGAAACTACCTTATAAAGAAATACCTAAAAATTATAACCCTCTTAAAATTAAATTTTTAAGTACTGAAAATCCAAATGAATACCCATTTTAAAAAGAATCTAGTATCTTGATCCAAAACCTTTTAAAAAAATTAATAAATAAAAATTTCTTCGACTGAATCATGAATTTTTATAAAATAAAAATTTAGTGGTTTCACATTGGTGGATGGTGATATTATTTGGGATAATAAATCATAAATTATATTTATGATATAATATCAAAATGCTTGTGAAATCCATATATATAACATTCATTATGCATGTTCACATTAATTATGTAAAATGATCCATGTTAACATACTCATTAATAAAAATATCATCATCATTATCAATAAAAAGATACATGAAAATAGAGATATTCTCATTTTCATGAACAAATAATTATGATGTTATTTTAGATTTTATCATCACCCAGAATATTGGAAAGGACATATTAATCTATAGCACAATCCAAGAATACATAATGGATTCCCTATATTTCAGTTCCATTTGGATGTAATAAAAGGATATATTGATGTTTAATTATATAAAAAAGGGGTAAAAAATTTATAATGTAGTTTAGTATCTTCTGAAAATAAATAATGGGTCACATTGAATTTTTTTCCATCAAACAAGGTAAATGGTTTATCATGGATTTTGTACTCTCTAAGATGGTGAAATTGTAAGATAAATTTTCTTATGTTCCATAAAAAATCATATATAAATATTTATTTTAATTCAGTCGATGAATTTTGATGGTTTTACACTAATGGTTAATATTTTATAGAAATAAATGAATTCTTAAATAAGTATAATTCACTCTTATTCTATGATCATTCACTCAATAGGGATGATTCTCTTATGATGATGCAATTTTCTATTTATTCTCCAATGCATTAAACATTCTAGGTTATCAAACTATAATATTGTTAGATAAACTAGATTTTCGAATTAGCTATTGGATAAAAATACATGGTGGAATCAACCATACCTCAAAATGATGCAAGGTGTTCCCAGTACGACTCAAATTGTGTGGTTTCTATTTAAAATCAACATTTTATTAATGTATTATTTTATATTTATGTTTAATTTATTTATTTATAGTATTACTAAGATAAGAATTGTTTTATTATACAGTTGTATTATTTTTCTCAATTTGGGGTGTTTTGTTCAAATATGATCACGCTCATGAGAGATTGGACTTCAAGGCAACAACTGAGATAACAATAATAAGAAAATGAGTCAATAATGTATCGAATAGTATGTATTTAGTTTATAATTAATATTTTAGTTCAAAACACACATCACATAATAAAAACTAATAAAACCCATTAATATTGTTTTGATTCTTTAATAAAACAATACATAAGTCATTTATTATGTGTATGAATCAACCACACATCAATCTGATACACGATGTGCTCAGTGTGACTTAAAGTGTCAGTTATCAATTTAAAATTTACAATTTAGTTCAAAATGTGTCACTCACTAAAAACTAAGAAAACACCTTTTAATTGTATTTATACTTTAATAAAATAATTTATAATTCATTTTTGACATGTGGGATTCAGTCTCACGTCAAACCCACACACGATGTGACTGGTACGAATCAAAGTGCATGTTTATAGTTTAAAATAAAATTTTAGTAAAAAAAATGTGGTGTACTCAAAAATAATAAAACACATTTTTAGTGTTTTTATATTTTATTAAAATTATTCATAATTCATTTGATATGTGTAGGAATCATCCACATATCAATATGATGCGCGGTGTGACCGGTATGACTCCAAGTACGTTGTTTTATTTAAAATTGACATTGCTTTTACTCAAAAAAGACAACTAACATACTCAAAATTGAGAAAATACATTCATAATGTTTTTATTATTTTTTAAAATGATCCATACATCATTTTTTACATGTATTAATCATTTGTACCTCAATATGATATATGATGTGCCCGTTATGACTCAAAGTGTTCGTTATTAGTCTAAATTTTCCATTTTTCAACAAAAAATTGTCACTCACTGAAAACTGAGAAAACAAAGTTAGATTTTATTTATAATTTAATAAAATGATTCATAATTCAGTTATGATGTGTAGGAATTGGTCTTGTGTCAAACCCAAACACGATGCGATCGGTATGACTCAAAGTGTTTCTTTCCAGTTTAAAATGACATTTTAGCAAAAAAAAGTGGCATGTTCAAAACATATAAAACACATTAATATTATGTTTATAATTTAGTAAAATTATCCCTAATTCATTTGGTACATTTAGGAATTTTCCTCACCTTAATACGACACACATTGTGACTAGTATGACTATAAGTGCATCTTTTTATTTAAAGTTGACATTAATTTTACTAAAAATGACAAAAAAATACTCTAAATTGAGAAAATGCATTCAAATTATTTTGATATTTTAAAAATTGATCTATAAGTCATGTGTTGACATGTATGAATTAGACGCACCTCAATCCGATACATGATGTTCCTGGTATGACTCAAAGTTTCTATGATCAGTTTAAAATTAACATTTTAGTACAAAAAAAGTTTCACTCATTGAAAAATAAGAAAACATGCTATTATTGTCTTGATAATTTGGTTAAATTATTCATAATTCATTTTTTATGTGTGTGAGTCAATATCATATAAATCCAACACATGATGTGACCGGTATAACTCATAGTGTGTGTTTTAATTTTAAAATGATATTTTAGTAAAAAACACAAGTGGCATACTCAAAATGGAAAAAACACATTCTAATTGTTTTGATACTTTTAGAAAATGATCCATAAGTAATTTTAGAGTTATAGAAATATTTTTCACCTCAATATCATGCACGGTGTGACTAGTATGACTCCAAGTGTGTCTTTTTATTTAAAATTGACATTAATTTAACTAAAAAAGAAAACTGACATAATCAAAACTGAGAAAATACATTTTTATTATTTTGATACTTTAGTAAAATGATCCATAAGTAATTTTTGATGTTTAGGATCAGCTACACCCCAATCTTATACACGATGTTCCCATTATGACTCAATATGTCCATTATCAGTTTAAAATTGACATTTTAGTACAAAAAAGTGTCACTCATTGAAAAGTGATCAAACACACTTGTATTGTCTTGATAATTTAGTAAAATGATTAATAATTTATTTTTGATGTTTATGAATCAGGTTCACATCAAACCCACACACGATGTGACTTGTATGACTCAAAGTATGTGTTTCCAGTTTAAAATGATATTTTCGAAAAAAAACACAAGTGGTGTGCTCAAAATTGAGAAAAAACATTTGTATTGTTTTAATAATTTAGTAAAATGGTCCATAAGTAATTTGGGAAATTTATGAATCTTACATGCATCAATATGATACATAGTGTGGCCGATATGACTCCAAGGGAATCCTTTTATTTAAAATTAACATTAATATTACTAAAAATAAAACTAACATACTCAAAACTAAGAAAATGCATTAATATTGTTTTAATACTTTAGTAAAATGATCCATAAGTAATATTTGACATATATTAATCATATGTAACTCAATCTGATACATGATGTGCTCATTATGACTCAAAGTGTATGTTATTAGTTTAATATTGACATTTTAGTAAAAAAACATTTCACTCAAGAAAACTCACTCTAATTGTCTTGATAATTTATAACAATAATTTATAATTCATTTTTTATGTGCATGAATCAGTATCACATCAAACCCACACATGATGTGACCAGTATGACTCAAAGTGTGTGTTTCTAGTTTAAAATTACATTTTAGTAAAAAAACACAAGTGGCATACTCAAACCCTATAAAAATCATTCATATTGTGTTGATAAATTAGTAAAATTATCTATAAGTCATTTGAGACATTTAGGAAGTATCCTCACCTCAATCCGATATATGGTGTGATTAGTATGACTCCAATTGAGTCTTTTTATTTAAAATTAACATTAATTTTACTAAAAAAGATAACATACATACTCAAAACCAAAAACACAAATTCGGATTGTTTTGATACTTTAATAAAATGATAAATAAGTAATTTTTGACATGTATGAATCATCCACACCTCAATATGATACAATATGTGCCCGATATGACTCACACTATTCTTTGTCAGTTTAAAAGTGATATTTTAGTACAAAAACCCGTCACTCACTAAAAACCAAGAAAACACACTTGGGTGTATTTATAATTTAAGAAAAATAATAATAATTCATTTTTGACATGTAGAAATTAGTCTCATATAAAACCCACACACGATGTTACCTGTATGACTCAAAGTGTGTGTTTTTAGTTTAAAATGACATTTTAGTAAAAAAACACAAGTGGCATACTCAAAACCTAGAAAAAACATTCAAATTGTTTTTTTACATTAGGAAAACAATTCATGATTAATTTAAGATGTGTATGAATCATATTCACCTCAATATGATGCACTTTGTGACCAGTATGACTCCAAGTGCTTCTTTCTATTTAAAATTGACATTAATTTTACTAAAAAAGACAACTGACATACTCAAAAACTAAGAAAACACATTTTGATTGTTTTGATATTTTAATAAAATGATCCATAAGTCATTTGTGATGTGTAGTAATCATTATCACCTCAATACAATACATAATGTTCCTGATATGACTCAAAGTGTTCGTTATCAGTTTAAAATTGACATTTTAGTTTAAAAAGTGTCACTCACTAAAAACCAAGAAAACACGCTTGGATTGTCCTGATAATTCAGGAAAAAATTTAATAATGAATTTTTTTCATGTTGTAATCAGTCTCATTCCCAACCCACAATCTATGTGATCTATATGAATCAAAGTGTGTATTTTCAGTTTAAAATGATATTTTAGTAAAAAACACAAGTTATGTACTCAAAACTAAGGAAATGTATTCATATTGTTTTTGATATTTTAGTATAATGATCAATATATCATTTGGAATATGTAGGAATCATATTCACCTAAATATGACACATATTGTGACCAGTATGACTCCAAGTTCATATTTTCAATATATAAGTGTCATTTTATTTTAAAACTCACATCACATTGCCAAAACCGAGCATACAGTCCTGGATTGTTTTCTAATCATTATATCAACTATTAATTAATTAATTTCCTTATCGTTTTTATATTTTTCTTATTTATATAATATTTATAGAGATAACTATTGAAGATGAAAAATGAATTCTATGATTTGTAAGAATCAACCTCAACTCAATCTCATACACAGTGTTCCTAGTATGACTCATAGTTTATTTTAAAATAAAAAATTTCTATTTAATTTATTTATTTATATTATTACTAATATAATAATTTTTTTCTTATATAGGTGTGTTATGTTGCTCGAGCAGGGGTGGTTTTTTCCTTTATACAGGTTCATTATTTTTCTCTATAATATTTTTTTTCTTTTATTTGTTTTGTAAATTTTATTTCATTTAAATTTTTTATTTTTATCTAATTTTTCTAATTTCTGGTGTTGTAGTGTGTTGTTATAGTGCGCTATAGTATGCCATATTTATGGAGCTTCAGTGTGTTGTAACATCACACTATAGTATTCCCATTTATTATCACTAATAAATGTGCATATAAAGGAATCATTTATCATCTCTTCTAAAATAATTACTAAAGTCTCCCTTTATCAGCACTAAATAAAGTCGTTGATAAATGTTGGCTTTAATCATAACTTTTAAAATTACTGATATATAAACCCCTTATCTATAATTTTTTATCACTGATAAAGGACCCATTTAAAATCTATTTTCTAGTGTTGATAAAATCCTAGTACTTGTAATCATGTTGTGTTATTCAGTGCTTTTTTAGCACTAATAAAGACCCATTATAGTGCAATTAAATGCCTCTTTTATAGTAGTGCATTTTCCATTTAGATAAACATGATTAAACATAACTTATAATGGTTTTAATAATTTTATTAATTCATAAAATAACTATAATCATATTTATAATATCATATATGATACTCTAATAACATTTTACCACCTTTTTGTTAATAATATTTCATTATTTTCATTGTTCCAGGTGTTAATTGTCTTGTTTTATCATTTGTGTTTTGTAATGGTTGTTCTAGTTATTGTACGTAAGATATAATTAAATCATATCCATAATTTTAATAATGATATAAATATAATATTTACTCATTATATACATTATTATAACCTCTCTTAAAATTTGGTCATGGAAAATGAATCGCATCACTTCATGGAGACGATAGGCCTTACATACTCTCAAGCAATGATATCATTCCCATAAGAGGTGAAAGGGTAATGAATTTGGTGATGTATTAAATTTATAGAATAAATATCATTCTTATATATATATATATATATATCACAAATATTTATTAATTTTATACTTTTTACATTCCATGTAAATATTAAGTGAAAAATGATTCATATCGCTTTGCGAGGCGGTAGTCCAATGTACACATGAGCGACATTATCATATATTAAACAACATGTAAAGTAAGAAGTTATATATGATATTTTAAATTTAAAATAATATTTATATCATAAATATTATATATAATCATTAATTCCATCATTATATCCATTCATGATAGGTGTTGATGGAAAACCGGTTACATTGGCTCGTGATGCGGTAGTCCTTCATACTCACGGTCGATGATTTTGTTTCTCATTTGATGGAAGAAGGTATGGATAAATATTATTCCATAAAACTTAATAACATATCATTATATTTTATATACTAGTGTTATTGTATTTAATTTTTAAAAAAAATTATTTAATATGGAAAAATAATAAAGAAAATAAAAGAGTTTTGTTAAGACAATTACCTTCTCCAAGAGAATCCTCATTTGGATACCCTCTTAAGAACCCTTAGGATGGTCTTTTGGTGAGAAAAACTTCTCTATAATATTTCAAATATGTTGGGAATATATTTTTTAGGTTTTGGTATAATAAAAATTTCTTTGTAGGTTTGAAGAAGTGGGGGGTGGGGGTTCCCTTTTATAAGTAGGGAAAGGGGACCACCTTGGAAATTACTTGGAACTTTCCCAAAAGAATCCAAAATGATAGTCATTTGCATCAGAAAAGCTTCCAAATAACTTCAATCTAAAATTTTTTATAGGATAAGGTGGATATATTTCCATACAATAATAGTTTTACAAGTTGCTAGGTCATTTTTAACCTATATTTTCTAAGTTTAACCACGCATTAAACCCATTTAAACCTTAATAATGGTAATTAATTTTTACTATTTTCACTATTCATTTTGGTCAAAAATTGTTTTGAAAATATTTGATAATATAGATTATTCTTATTCAAAATATGGAATCCATTTTTTCAAATTTAATTCACATATGTGGAAGAATCTAATTTAAAATTATACCTACAAACGCGGCGAAAAAGAGAGTTTCAAAATAGAAAATTCGCATAAGTATGGATGGTTCTAATATCAAAATTCAATATGAAATTGATTCCAATGCTGTAAATTGTATTTATTATAATATAAATAAACTAATTTTACATTGAAAACTATTTAAAACATAATTTATATTTTTAAATAATTTAAATGAAAAGTCAGTTTTCGAGTCAAAATCAGTATTTTTCACTATTGATTGAAAAATGAAACTTTTCAGAAAAAAAACCAGAAAAACCACCTTAAGATAATTTTGATATGATTATTTTAAAAAACAATTTAATTTCAAAAAATAAATTTTACAAAAGTTTCAAAAATTAAATTTATCATAAGTGATTAAGAAGCGACAAAACCATTTTCTTTAAAAAATATTAGATTTTTAGAAAATATTACATTTTCTGTGAATTGATTCTTATTTTATTTATAATCAATAGATATCCTTTTAATTAATTTTATAAATTTATATATACCAAATAATTTTCATAATATATTTATTATTATTCAAACCCTCTAACTTAACATCTAGGTTATAATGGTTAGGTTTAAATAATATTTTTATAAAGTATTTTTGTTTAGTGTTAGTGTTGTGTTCATCACAAGATATCAAAGAGATTGGATTTATTTAAAAGTAAATAATTCATAATATATCAGGGTGTTATAGTTTCCTTTAAGATTCAAAATTTTATCTAAAATAAATATCACCCTACTTGGTGGACAAGGCTCTATATGTTCATCCACCAATATACTAATCATGGACCAAAGTATGGGTTTCTTACAATAAATAAAAGTATTAATAATTTATTTATGTTTTAGATTAAACACATGTTAGGTTAGAATGACCACACATCATAAAAACATAGAAAATAAGAAAAACTTTTTTGATAACATATGGACCACTTACCTTACTCTTGAAGTTTTTTACTAATAAAATATCATCTGCTAATAATAGCTAAAACAATTTGAATCAAAGATTCTAAAAATATCCTAAAATAAGGTATAAACAATAATAATCAGTACAAGTTTGATAAATAACACAAGAAACTATAGTATAAAAGATAACAAGTTATAGAATTATCTTTATCTTTCCCTTAGATCAAATGGTTCTTGAATATGTTGAGGAATGGGAGATATCTCACTTGGAGATGATGAGTGGGGTGAGAGATTTATTCTGGTTTAGTTCCTCACTATACATGTTGTAAAATCCCTAATTTACCTTTAATAAGTGTTTTTAAAAATATTTTAATAAAATATTGAAAAATTCTTCATCTTGAAATTTTGAGAAACAATATAACCTTGAAAAAATATATATTGCATATCATATATACATCTTAAATATTCCACATATAATATATCTGTCCATATATAAGATATATAATATTTATAGAAGTTATATATTCAATACTTAAGATATTTACCTTACAAAACTCCATGTGTTCCATGTTATTTCCATACATAATATGTTTTACTAGATATATTTCTATATGTAATATATTTTACTCATATGTAATATATTTCATCTCTTATTTAAGGATTTTCCATTTGAAATAAATTGAAATGTAATATAACATTCCATATGTATGAAATTTTCATCTATGAAATATCCAATATGTAACATATTTTTCTCTTATGTAATATATTATCCCCCATACATAATATGACTTATTCCATATGTAATATACATATCACTATATGTGATATATAATACATGGTTGTAATATTTATATATAATAATCTTCCTCGTGTGTATGATATTTTCCTTAGTTGATTTCTAGCTTCCACTTGACAAAAAATCTTATGCATGCCTATACATGTTACAAATACAATGAGTCTCTCTTACACAATATATTTTGTTAGTTAATAATCTAGACTTATAAAAAATTTATAAAAATTTCAACAATAAAAAAATACCCAAAATAACCCCCAAAATCCTCTATTTGATCTTAAACACCATTAGTCATTCCCTAAGAGAACCAACTATAGAAAAATAGTGGTAAAATTACCGTTAATATTTATAATTCCTAATACTCAATTCACAATAAAAATTGACACTCATAAAAAATCTACCATGTCTTAAAACACATGGCCTATTCAAGGTTCAAACAAAAGACCATAATGAGAATTGAAATAGGAAATAACTATGCTAAAATTATTTAAATATAGTTTTCAACTAAAATTTTTTGGTTTTTTTATTAAGTTCAAATGTTTTGAAAAAAATTAAATAATATTTTATCTAAACTAGTGTGGGATGTTAAAACATCCCCACCATATTACTAATTTTCCTTGAGCTTCATTCTAGAACAATGAAAAACTCAAGACGTTAGGACTACATGTTAGACTCTCACTCCCACATCTCCTCTTGAAAGCAACTTTTCTACCACTACATCCTTGTTGGAGGGATCATCTTCATGCATAGAGTCTTTACAATCTGGTCCACAATACAGACCAGATACCCCACAAATTATTCATAAATTTTTAGCATGACGTCATCATTATTAATTACTTGAGATGGATCAAAATAATATTGCAGATGTTAAGACACATAAAATAAATTGGGCATATAATTAAAACTCTAAAGAAGATCCAATCATTATGACACTTTATCGATTATCTATATACTCTCGAACGTACCATGTAACTGGGTGAAAAAATTCCATGCCTTTATATATAGGGATGTCTCAACCTATGAGACTCAATTATAAATACTTGTTTTCACACGTAAAATTCTAGAGGATGACATCACCAATTATCATATTACATTTTCCAACTATGAGTGGTTTCTAAACACTTCTAGATTATCCAAATGTGATTTGAGGTATCCGTCATGAGACTTATCATAGTAACTATTAACTCCCCAAATTATATCCAATGCAACATTGAATTAAATGGCCTATCATATAAGTCGTCAAAAGGATCTATGTAAATTGAAGCATGATAACAATTTTTGTACACAATATCTGGCGGTGAAAAATGGTTTTCCCCTAAACCTAAAAATTATAGGTTATACTCCCAAAGTATAACCTTAATTATGTGAATTCTATGCTCAAAAATCCCTTTAATTTGAAGATTATATGTGGTGATCATATTCACTTTAATATCAAGTTCCCACTATAACCCTCACTATAAATTTTAATTAAAGTAGGAATCTTTTTCTGAGATGATACTCTGAGGCACTCTATGAAAACATACTATCTATTAGTGATCTATATTTTATTGGTTATCAATGGATAAGGTCTCTGTAATTGATAATAAATGAGGACCAACTATATTTCATCCCTTCTTCATGGTTTCCTTAGATACATGGTTATGATATCCACACTCACATCATCCCACGTCTACTCAGGAATAGGCAGTTGTTGAAGAATACCAATGGGTTCTTGGTGTCCAACCTTCACCCGCTGACTAGTGGAGCACTATATTATGAAACCTTCTATATATCACATTATTATATCCCTACAATACTACCTACATATATCATGATAAATCTCATTCAAACCTAGATCTACAACACACATTGAGGCATGTGATTCCCTGATATGCTCCTTACACACGCTAATAGGGACCATAACACAGTCTCAGTGATAAAGAACATTTTCAGCATTTAGAGAAAAATTTATTGGTGCGTCTCTATAATATATGTTATCCCTTATGACTATATACTCCAAATTTTATAAGATAACTTCTCTTAACCCTTATGAGGAGTGAATAAGCGATAGATAAAGTTATATGGGTCATTTATCCTTGGTACACATGTACATCAAGTCACATCTTAGAAAAGAGGCCATCATCTTCCACTCATTACTCAAATATGTAACCACCCTTTTTTGATACTATTATTACATAAATCAATAAAAAAATTAACCATTCCTAGGTTTATATTCCAATATGAAGTTAAAGGACTAAAAATAATCAAACCACCTTTTTTTAGGTTTAATTCTTTCTATGAAAAAATACACCTTGGGATATTTTGGTCAGTGTAAAACATAAAACTCTATCCTAAAAAGTAATTCAACTAAAATTTTATGGTTTTATCCACCAATGATCAATAAAGGTTTTGTGTTTTGTAGTTATGTTCATTTGTCCTTGGTTTCATGTACCGATAAGCAATTAATCGATTATCCTACATTAGAACTGTTCCTCATATGACATAACATGAATCACAATATTTCAGGAATCGAACATGGAATGGAATCATGGAAATAGAAGAATTATTAATTTTTAACAAAAAATCTACCATAAGATAATTTATTAATTATATTGATACCGAATTCAATTCAATGATCTCATGAAATTCAATTTATGTATGAAAATAAAATCAAATTGGTACCTTGGAATAATTTCACAGTTACGACATTATTCTCTCACCATCAATACATCATAGAATAAAGAAACCAATTTATATATCCTAAAGATCATATATATGTTTAGAAAAAATCATTGAATGTATTTATTTGATTATAGGGTTTCAGTGTCGATGATTGAAGTCCTTAAGTTTTTTGCACGATCAATAGAAGATCACGTGATAGATCTTAAACATGGATTGACCTGATCTTGATATTTATCACTCTTGAATATTAAGATAATGGAGGAGAGGATATTAAACCTATAAATTCATGAAAATGACCACCCAAAATATCCATGTCTCAAAAATGAGATAAAATATCTAGGATTCACATTTCAAAATTTCACTTAATCCCTTGGATATGTAAATATTCTTAAACTGGGCTAAGATGACATGAAATTAAATGTGTCATACCTATCATGAAAATTTCACCACTCACTAGAGATAATATAATATTTTTCATGAAAAACCAAGATCCATTGAATTGTCTCATTCTAAAAATAATTATTTAACTAATATTGAATAAGAATTGTTCATTGGAAAGATTAATCTTTCCTGTATTCACTATTATAATTAAAAAACATGTGAGTTCCTTGAGAAATAAATTCAATTCTCATTATTTGAAACAATAGTAATATAATTTAATTAATTTCTTTGTGATTATTTACTTTTACATCCATTGGTTCCCACACACAGGTCTTATGTATTCTTGATCTCCAATTCACCTGAATTAATGGAACCTATGAATACACTTTTTCTATGAACCTCTAGGAACTTATCTAGATAGAAGTGAGTCTAAATAATAGTCTAAGAGTGGTATCTATTAATACACCAAGGACCCTAAATAAATAAAAATGAGTTATATCTACAATTACCTTCTATGAATTTTTACTCTATTATATAATTCATTATATAGATATCTCATCAAGTTGATTGCAGCTGTTTGTTGATCAACCTATTTTCTTGATATATCATTATTTGGAATTCAATAAATGAACTCAATGATAAATTTACATGTCTATAGAATTAATCAAATAGTTTTATTTCCATTAATGGGCCATATATTTCAACTTCCATTAACTCAGAAGGGAAAAATATTTTCTTGAATTTTTTTATTAATGACATATCATTCTTGAATCAACCATATTATCCTACTTCATTGAAATCATATGTCATCATGGTATTGATTAAAACATAAAAGTATGTAACTCGTGATATGCATAAATAACAATATCATTTATAAGGAAAAATACCCCCATTCACATATAGTGATATCCAATGAAACATAAAACATGTTGAATTCATAAAGGTAGGTTAATTCTCATAATCTTTTCTCTAAGATGTACCAAATGAAAACATCATGAGAATAATTCTTAATGACTTATAATCCCCTACCCCTAATGTCATGTATTATCTATGTCTAATAATATGATGTCATCTGACTATCAAATGGGTATTTAAAAGTATCATCATGGAACCTCAATGTTATCATCATAGAAGTGAGATAATATAACCTTTCAATGCAACAAATAGTCCTAACACATTGAAGAATTAAATTTAAAAAAAAATATCAATCATAGTTTGATAATAAATTTATTAATATTCAACACTTTGAATATATAGGTAATCAAAAGTAAAGTGTTTATTGGTTTTAGGAAACTGACTCTAATAGATTTCAATCTACACTAGGTCCAACTTCTAACTATACCATTAGTTTCCTCACATGATAAACATGATTCTATTTAGTAGGGATACAAATACTATACCTTACACACTTTCAGATGTTGTTTTACTTTATATAACCTCATTTATTTGAGAAAATACCTTATGAGACAATATCACTATGTATATGCATTTTTCCTCTGTTATCAATGACATATTGGATAATACCATAGTCTAAAATTCATTAGAGTATGATTACAATTTATTATTATGTAATAATTATTAAATCAAGAAAAAAATTTGTTCAAATGATTCTTAATCTTCATTAAAAGTTTCAACATACTTAGTCTATATAGATATGAAAAACTTAATATATGATATGTTTTCTCTTTTATGTTATCTTAGTATAACTATGATCTTAAATAAAAATAATATAAATGAATACTATTTTTTATCCCCATGATTTCTAGTATTCTCATTTCTATAACAATTATGTACTTATACTATTTTACTTTATCAAGAACTATCACGTAGTTTTATCTACAAGCCTTTATAGTTTTCTTGTTTGTTTTTGATATTCATTCTATATTATTTACAAATTAAAAATATAAAACCTATGTAATATCATGTCATGTGATTATATTTCCAAAATATCATTAAGCATAATGTGTATATTCATCACAAGATTCCCCTCATATCTTTTCACATATAAATTAGGGATATTTTATGCCATGTGACGCTGAAACTAATTTTGTTCTAATTGTTAAATATTGTGTTTTTTAATAACATTTTAGAAATTTTTATATAAATAAAAATAATCATTTCCAAAATTCACATATGTGGGTAATGTTCCCTATAAATGTGATTATATTTTAATTCATTCGTGTAGAAATTATGTTTAGTCTTATTTATATACTATTCATATGTTTTCCATATGTTATCAAATATATTTTTTAGGGAAAACAATAGTGTTACCAATAACATATTTCATACAATTGACACACATTCATTCCAACCAAATATTCTATGATCAATACTCACCATTAAATCTATAAAAGAATTATAGAAATTGGAATATATTATTCATTTTATTTGGGGTTACCAACACTTTCCTATTGTGTTCTATAGATATAATCTATAAGGTTTCCTCTATATAAGGTGGAATTGATATATAATTACCAATTTAATAATCCTAGAAAATTGTTATGAAAAGTAAAATTCAAATGGATTTAAGCATGACAACTTGAATGAACCAATTCAGCATTATAATTATAATGCTTGTACCACCCATGTAAAGTTTATCTTGAATACCCACTAATGTATTTAAATCATCTAGAGAAACTAATAAAATGTAGATAATAATTTTTCTATATGGAATTTATATTTAAATTTTTATGAACTCTTCAATTATAGATAGTTGCAACTTACATGTCCCTAAAAGATTCATTCCCGAATATAAAACCAGAACTATGATTTTAAATTTCTTACAAAGTATATACCTTTGGAATAATTACTCCACCATAACCATGTGGAGTTAGTGTTCCTATTCCAACTCATGTAAATTTAGAGCCTATAATTCATTGATGTCTAGATTCTTCCTACTATATCTATAGAGATATGATTACCGAATCAAGATATAGTTTGTTTTTAAAAATATCTTTCTGTCATGGGGATGTTATCATCTATATTTACTACAAGATAATTAATAGATATGCACATTGTTTTTCCTTGGATGTAAATTTGAATCATAATTCGTCTTTAAAAATGGTTCACATTAAAACCCTAAGGTTGTGAAATAATGGAGTCCCATCATATTGTTACTTATATGGTATCCATTAGTAAATCTAGTTAGCATATGATTAACTTTCACACAACTATTTTTTCAAAAAATGTCTTGAAAGACTATGGAAGACTGAAAATATATATATTTACTCATCGTAAATCTACCTTGTACTACCAATACATCAATTATGTGAATTAGGTAATATGTGTTAAAAACATTTGTCATACATTTAATTGATCTATTAATAATCAGATAAGATATACTCTAACAACCTACAATGAGGATCCTATATCTTCTTAAAAATTGAATTCATTTTTACTGAAATTTCTTAATGTAATCTCATGTATTATATGAATTTACCGATAGCATCCCTTTATAAAAGTTCACACAATTTATCTGAACTAAATCTAGATGCATTTTGGCATGTTTTTAGATCTAAATTATTATTTTCATATAAGTTAATCAGTATATTTGTTAGAATACATAGTGTTTTGGATAATGAGATTCTAAACACCTATCTTGATTTAAACATGACAACTATTATCAGTTTTACTTGAATAATAATTTTCCTTCCATAGATGGGTATGAGTCTTATATTTTTTATTCATCATTTATTGTCTATTATTAAATTTTTTATGGACTATTAGTTGAGAATGAAACATTATAAAAAATATTCATTCAAAATGATAAAATGTATCATTATGTCTAATAGAAAACTGAGATAATTTTTTTTATAACACTCAATACAAAATAATTGTTTCAAAATAATCAATCCACTTGAAAATATGACATTTTTTCTTTCTCACTACTGACATAGGAACCACCCTTTCTTAATTACTAGGAGAATTCAATTTACTTCTTATAATATTTATGAACTTTCTTGTTCCCATGATTCAAAAAAAATTATGTTAATTTTGATATTGTATTTAATATGATAGAATTAAAACTAAAATATTACATTCCATTATGAATTTACATGGAATAAAATCTTATGATCTTTTATTTTCAATCCACTCCAGCTCCTCTTCCAAAGAACATTCTTGATACATGAGAAGAAAATAGATTTACATTCACTGCACTACCTCTATGGATTTCTTATTTTGATAGAAGTTGTAATATTACCATAAAAATTAAACTAATCATGGGATTTTAAACCTTTTTTTCACTTCATATATCATAAGAAATATGGAACCATTTTCCCTAAAATCCTTATATATTCATTGAAACAAAGACTAAATATTCCTAAGAGATCTCCCTAAAATGGACATCCTATAATTCTTGATGAAAATGGAGAACCTGACAAGTCAGGATGATAAATGTGATAAATATATAATTTCTTATTGATATGGTATCCCAACTTCACTAAAAAAAATGTACATCAATATTTAAAATTCATGGTCACTAGATAGGTATATGTCTCCAAGTTTACACTTGTAAATTGTAGTGCCATTATCATTCATCTTAAGCCTCTATTTATTCTTATTAAGAGTTTGGAAATGAGATATCATGGTATATGTAAATGTTCCTTTTGTATAATCGTAAACACTCCATACATAGCTTATAGGATGATGGAAAAATAATTTGAAACACCCACCATATTTCTCCACCTATGCTCGGTAATAAGGTGGAAGATCATGAATAGGGGACTCGAGCACATCATATAATTATTCATGTTGTAGTGCTTTGTATAAAAGACTATACTATTTGTGGAATATGTGCTAGTAAGTATAATTTTTGTGTCCATATGATCACTGTTGAAATAGTGGGTTCCCTAGACCCAACTATGCCATACTTTTGATTACTATATCATGTGTACAGATAGTTATACATGATGTCAGCTTACTATTATAGTGTAGAATTTTTTATATCCACTATTATATTGGTCATGTCTAAAGATTAATTGTCGTATCGAGAGGTTATAACAGATCCCATGATAAAATGAGAACCCCAAGATACTATGACATTAATATTAAATATATGTTCTATGTTATAGATACATCTTACTGGTGGGACACAGTAGATGTCTGACTATAATGTGTGGGGGGATCATAAGCCTTGATACTTCTTCTCATGAAGTTCACACTTGGTGATCTCTAGTAGTGAGATCATGAGGACAGACCTGCCAATAGGAACACCACATGTTTTGGGTGTCATTGGTCGTTCCTATCTACGGACATGTGTATTGGTCTCCTAACATGAGACCATTACCAATGTGTATCATTTGATTGCATACTTTGATAAAAGTAAAAAATCATGGTATTGAAATCGTGGTGAGGTAGCTTGTGTTGGGTGCGTCGTTGCTGGTATGACATTGGTTCAATGGTCAAGAAAGGATTTTTTACTTCCAAGTTTAGGAAGTTGTATATCTCAGGCCTGGTTGATCAGGATGGTGCTACCTTCATAAGTCTTTGGCCAAACTAGTACAAAGGCAAATCCATACAAATAGATCAAAAAATAATAAAGCAAGAAAAGGATGATGACACAAGTGTGAGTCCTACTTTGTGAGATATTTAATGACAAAGAGATTATAGTACACAATCAGTGTTCGTAGGTTGGTTGTCATTGCTATGAAAATCCTTATCTCTTTAGGGGCCATGATAGGTTTCTATACTCTTCTCTTGGTCTATATATTTTATTCACTGCTATCGAGATAAGGTCCTAGAGGGTCACACACATTAGTGTATTCAAGAATCCACCATATTCAATTGAATAGGTACATGATCATAGTGGGCCCTGCCACGGGGTCCGAGTGTTTTCCAAGTTATCAATCATCAAAATAATTAAATAAAGTCATTAATATTTAAGTTATGAATATTTGGGATTGAATTTATTTAATGTATTTACGATTTTAGTAAATATGAGAAAAATATCAATCGAACGAATATTATTTTAATATTCAAGGTTCGTTTAATATAAAGCGGGACAGTGAGTCAAGTTAAATGGCTTGGTTTTATCATGTAATATATTTTATATATATTAAAAGTATGTGATAAAATAATAAATAGTTTTGGCATAGTGTAGTTCGTTGAAATTATTTATTTAGAGGAAATTGAAATAAACGGGGGTCGGGGAACCCTACCGGGTATTTATCAACATCACTATAAATACAAGGGAAGGCTCTCTCTCATGGGTGGCCATTCCTCTATTCATTCATTCGTAGAATGAAAATTGAGAGCCACTCTCTCTCCCTATTTCCTAGAGAGATAAGTTGTTGATCCAAGAGTTCGGATCAAGATCTTCCTCAAGTATCGAACGCATCTCAATGTGGCGATCATCGGGACGTCAAAAGCATCATCGGATCATCGTGCTAGCACCCAAAATTTGACGATCGACATTCTAGCGGTTTTTGAAGCACATGTGGACGATCTAGAGGTATCCTGCTGTGGATTTTTCAAGAAGCGATCGCCAACAAAAAGTTTCAGTCGAGCGCGCCTTCAGATTTGGAATGGTGTGTATTCTGTTTATGTTTTGTGCTCTTAATAATTTACATGACATCTTCGGACCTCTCCGAGGATCAGATCGTCTACGTCGATAAGTACCATCGATCCACTGACGAAAATTTTAAAATCCCTAGCCCACCGGCTTCTGTTTCGGGCCCTAGAACCTATCAGTGGTATCAGAGGGATCGCGTAACTTTTCTGAGCCTAGAAAATTAAAATTTCATTACAATTAAGTACAAGGTTCAAAAACGGTCCATGTGGTTCAAACTGCGTGTCGATCCGATCTCAAATGGCCAAGTTATGGCCATTTTAATTTTTCAGATTGGATTACTTTTGTGGTTTGATTGCAGGTATTAAATTTTATTCATTCCGAAGAACTGGTCGAGTTTAGATCGTTCATCGAATATGATTAATATTATATGCAAAATTATAAATTTTATAATTTAATAATTTTCATAATAATTCTATTATTATAGTAATATTTATTTTATTATAATAATAATATAATAATAATAAATTATTATTTTATTATAATAAATTTATTATTATTAAATTAAAAGGCTATTAAGTAGCCTTTAGAGGTGTGGAATTTTTTTTTGGGAGACTTGACTTGACCTTATAAAAAATAAAAAAAAAAGAGGAGGTGACTTAAAAAAAGAAGGGAGAAAAGACTTAAAAATAAGTCTTATTTTAATAAAAAAATGAAAATGGGGGCGCCTAGAGCCAAAAGTAAAAAAAATCAAAAAAAGGGGTCTGGGCGGACCCACTGGCAGCAGCTTCTCCACAAGCAGGGGTTGCTTCTTCTACACATGAATGACGCTCCAGGCCGCCACCAGCCCCCCCCCCCCCCCCGCGCGTGCATCTCTTCCTCTTGCAGAGACGCCGCCTTCCGCTCAGAATACCAGGTGATTTGCTACCGCCCCTGCTCCAAGTTGCCACCCTACTCGTGTCCTGCCGCCCTCGCACCAAGCCTCCTTTTGCAGCGCAGTAGACTCTCGTAGCAGTCACGCACAAGCGTTCCAACTGGCCTGGCCTCCACCCAACCCGCACCCCGGGCTCCCTGTAAGAGCACGCCACCCATGCAGCCCGCCCTGCTCCCGCACGACCTCACCGTCGAACCGGTCAGCTCACGCCCCGCCGCCAGCCTAGTCTCGGCATCTTCCACCCTATAGCTTCATGCAGCAGCTGGCAGGTGCACCCTCAGTAGGCCTCCATCCTTCTTCCGCAGTGCCGGACCGCCCTCGCCGCGTCACGGTCGACTCTGCCCCCTGCTCGCACTCATGTCCTATTCAGGCTCGGCCTCATCCGCAGCGACCCGGCACCGGACCACCGCCCGACTCGCCCCTTAGAGGTAACTCTAGCCACCTTCAGTGCGCCCCGGCCGACCAGTGGCTCCCCGGTGCGCTCCTCCCACATCATGGCTCTCCAACCCAGCTTTCAGCCTCCCTTCCCGTCGGATAGCACCAGCGCCTCGAACCAGCCTTCGGCCTCTCGCGGCGGTGCGTCTTAGCCGCCGCCCTCTTCCGTGCAGTGGTCCACCTCTACCTCTATCGCCTCTGGATTAGGTGCAGGTGCACCACGCATTGTCGCGCCTCTGGTCAAGATCCCAGCGGTACATTTATTTTGACTGCAAGTTTTTTGCAGGGAAAATTTGGTCCTGAAGCAGTCCGAGCAGACCTGCCCAACCCAAAATGGGTTTGGGCGGATTAGCAAGGCCCAGTTTGGCCCTGGATGGCCTTGTAGGGCCCTGCGTGGGTTTGGCTCAACCCGCACAAGCCCTGGAGTTGAGTTTTTGAGGACCGACCAATTTAAATTAATCAAATTAATCAATTTAATTTTAGTATTTAAATTAAATTAATTAAAATTAATTTTAGTTAATTTTTTTAATACCCAAGGATATAAATTAATTTGATTTTGTAATTAAATAAATTAATTAATTAATTTAATTTTGGAATAAAAATTAAATTAATTAGCGGACCAGTAATCAATTAAATTATTTTAATTTATTAATTCATTTAATTTAATTAGAAAACCCTTATACTTAATTAATGCATTTTAATTTTATTGCACATCATTTACCCGTCTACTGGTCTTGAACATCGACTCGTGTATGTTGATTTTATTTAATTAATTATTTTAATTGTGTGTGATGATTGTAATTAATTAAATAGACAGTATGTGCATCGTCTTTCTTTTTTGGTTAAATATATAAGGGCTTATGTGCCCAATTTTTACCTAATGTACATTTATCCCACTAGTCCCACTCGCCTGCGTGCAAGTATTATTATACTTTGGACGAAGACGAAGAACGACATGGACCCCGCCAAGATGAGGTGGTGCGTGTTGATGAAGACGGTGCAAGACAACACGTGGATTCCACCAAGACGAGGTGGTACTCCAAGACGTGACGTGGACCCCGCCAAGACGAGGTGATACTTCAGATGCGAAGTGAACATACAAGACAAGGGAAAGTTGCATCAAGAGTCAAGTTTCGACTCAGGAATGATGCCCTTAGGTTGTTCAGATGCTCAAGACCAGTCAGGTAGTAGTTTGCCTTTATGCGTTTATTTATTATTTTATGCATTTTAGAACAGCGGGAAAATACATAAAATAATAGATAATAAAATGCATAAAGAAGAAGATTATGTTTTTCTATTAAAGTTCAGTTGTAAGTGTGACAATATAGATGAACAAGTTTAATAGAAATGGATTACATTCGTCGAGAGAAACCAATAAAACCCTCAAAGAAAATATTAAGTCACAACAGTCTTCCATCATTCAAGTTTGAACAAAATTGGGTGTTCGAGGTGTCAATCATGTCATAGCTGAGGGTGTCTCTTACTACCGGGGAGTTATTATTAGGGTGGTGGGTTGACTTAACTAAAATTGAAGTAAGGAAGTAGCCATACCTAGCTTGTTGTAATTTTAGAGGCAAGCGTTGAGTAAATCAAGAAATGGTTTTTGAAGCTGGTACTTCACTCAACAGATCAAGGAACCGTGAGTTAATGCGGTTGGCCAGCCAAAATCCTACCTTGAACCCTCTGAGTAGTGGCATACTCATAGCTTGTAGACTATGAGGGGTGGTTTGAGTATCCTTTCCACTATAATACTGAAGAGTATTCTGATTCTAGTACAGAGGGTTCCTAGAATTTGAAAAAAAATAGTGGGAGACATTTAATGATTAAATTAATCAGTAATGTCACATTTGGTAATCATCATAAAAGGTACCAATCTGCTAAAGTTTAATTTGTAAAAATGGAAAGCAATTCCACAAGTAAAACTGCGATAAATGTTGGACAAATTTAATGTCCAAACAAGCACAAAATTCCAAGTGTAGTATAGGCACTTGCACACATTACTGGTATAACGGAAATTCAAGGTGCTTGTGTCTCAACCTGTTAAGCCACCTTAGGAAATAAGGGTGTAAATTTGCTTACAGGAGACTCATGAATTAAGCATATGATGGTTCTTTCATAATGATATCATCAATGTCTGATGTTATTTGTGGTCACTACATCATGACATGAATTATATTACTTGTAGTATCATCTCCAAGAAGTTTTCAAAGGAGAAAGCGAAGCAAGATATGAATGTGATGATTGCACTCGGATTGTGTAAAGTTAAAGTCAGTACACGATCTTTCATATCATCCCATTATTATAACTTTTACACCCAATTACTCTAGTTTCATTTAAGGATACAAATGAATGGTATAGAGTAAGCGCTTCATTACCTTTAAGGTAAAATTCACCAAGTAATAAGAATATTAAAGATAGCATCATCTTTTTTTCTTATGGAAAATGTATTGAAAAAAAAGGATAAATGCCTATGGAAAGTTACTCCAAAGTCACCTTTGTCATGTACTTCAAATAAAAGAGGTTGTTTATTTAACATGAGGTTATTTTCATCACATATTGAAATAAATTTATGGATGTTTAAAAATGCAATAGACTAAAATACTAGAAGCAAGTACCTGCTTCTCGTTCAGTTAATATTCATCAAATAAAAGTATTGTTTTCTCACATACTTCTTGGGTATTAAATAAAATATGCTTTTCATGTATATGTATTGAAATACTATAACCAAGTAAGTAAATAAACATTACTAGAAGTAAAGTGCATTCTCCAGGCAGCTGAGAAATGGTGATTCCTAAGTCAGTGGTGAGAAACACATAACTTCTAATTGCCAAGTGATTGATTCAAATTGAACAAGTTGTAGAGTATAACCAAAACATTTATATCACATGCCCTTTTTGGACATAATGAGACATTATTACAAGTTTTGGAATTAATTTTTTTTTGTGGTGTAACATACTCAACAAATAGTTCAGACATACTTGAATCAAAGGCAATACATGATGAATATAAAATATAAGACCTACCCAGTTGTGGAAATATGATTATTTGTCAAGTAAAACTAAAAATGGATGTCAAAAATATACCTAGTATGGTATTTAGGCTCGGAACAGCTAAACACCTTTGGTATTATTGACATCTTTAGTTTAGACAAAGAAACCTTTAGAAATAAAGGTATGCCACAAAGCTTATGAGGTTAGTTCAACAAGAGAGTGTGAACTATCCAAAGAAAAGCTAGAGGTAAAGATACATCATAAGATTCCTTTAAGTTATTAAGGAATGTAATAGTGAAGTATATGCTTGTTCAGAAGATATAAGTTGCTTTGGATCGGCATGCCGAAGAATATCTTGACTGTGCAATCATCGATCATGATAATGTAGCGTGGAATAATTCCTAAACGCATGTTACCTTATCTACATCACCGTATTGATATTCATAAGGAGGATAATGTCTTACATGTTTACAATGATCAACAAAATGTACTGTGGAGCAATTCCTAAATGCACATTTTATACATCAAAGTTATGATGTAAGTTGTATCAATGTTGCAACTTGCAGAAACTTTCATTATATTTATTGATATACTTTGCAAATAATGGAATAAACTCATAAACAATATGCCAACTAAAATGAAAAATGGATATCATATGAGTAATAGTATGATGAGAATCCATTATTTCATAGATCATGTGTTATGATGCAAAGAGTTTGTTAAGATATAAACAAACATGCATCAAACTGAACACATGGTGCATCTAAGTAATTATCCTAAAGTTGCTTAGGATATTACATAAATCCCTAAGATAGAAAAGATTTAGTCAAGCATTAGACTACATTTCTATATAAGGATGCACATCTCTATTAAAGATAGTGGGATCTGAATTGACTTGGACTTATTCAATGCTCGAGATGCACAAATGGTTGACATAGGAACAAGTTCCACAAGTACATGTGGGATAGGAATGTCCCAGTGACACATACTGCGTAGGAAGGATAAAACCATGGTGATGGTTTTATATTCACCGCGACCTGTGATATATTATTCATTAAGAATAATAAATCCTACAAGTAGGCAGTATATGGAAATTACCTATGATTTAAAATACTAATTTAAAATTCAATAATGGATTCCATTTATCAAATTGCAAAGGGGATTATAAATTGAATACTGCGGTGGGTATTAAAATGAGATGATACATGGATGGTACAAGCCTGGTACCAATAAGGCTCGATTGGTTATACCAAGTCGGTACGCCTAAATCCATTAGAATTTTTACTTGTTATAGCTAACTTCTAAGATCATTAAATTGGTCATTGGATGTCAAGATCATATTTTGTGGATAGTGTCTATACGACGCAACCAGAAAGAGATGATGACATCATATGATTCCAATGAAGGTTTCAAGTTACTGAAATCCAGTTCTGGATTAAAGCAAGCAACAAAATCTTAGAGCATTCATTTCAAATGAATCTTTTCCATGTGTCTACCAAAGGCTAGTGGGAGCGCCAATGTTTTCCAAGTGAAATATGTTCAGCAACATATAGAAAACAGATCTTGATCTTACAGTTAGATATGATTAGAATAAAAGAAATTCCCCAATGATTGACTTATAGTAGTAACCTATGTTCTAGGGAATAGGATCTACTGAGGTAGATCTAACGGTTTCTTGGACCTATTCAATCGTACATATAGTGACATTGTATTGAAAAATACAAGTTGGAACAATTCAAGTTCAGAATTTTTTCTGATGTCACATGGATTAATCTCTCCAGGTTAACATGTTTGGAGAATGGGAAGAGATTAATGTTGTGAATTGATACCATACGCTTCAGCAATGGAGCAATCACATATGTCATGTTATGTACAATAATTGATATTGCCGGGATATACTTTATTGTAGGCAGATATCAATTGTTTCCAGGAGCACTGAAAGTGATGCAGTCAGAGCTATCATCTTGTACTTCGGTGAGTACAGATGATATGTCCCTGGTGTGAGGAGAAGAAGGAATGCTAGTTATGGTGGGACACATACTAGTAATCCTTAGATCAATTTGATCTAGTATCACAGTTAGGATAAGGCGATGAGCGAGTTAAACTCATAAAAGTCAGTGGTAGCCATACCTACAAATACCGAGTACGTTGCAGCTTTTAAGGCAGCTAAGTAGTTAAATGAAATGATTTGTTCTAGTTCTTGGATTCGCACATAGTGAGAAAAGTATTATCATAATGTAAATTATGATATTCTTACTAGTCATGTTTTCAAGTTATGACAATGGAAAAAAGTTAGTTGGGGACACCATCTCTTGAGAAGTTTTACTCAAGGTGATGAGGTCGCATACAACAGATATGCCACACGGAGAAAACGTGGCAGGCCCAGCAGTTAAAGTCATTACTCAGCAGAAGCATGATCTTTATCATGTGAGTAGCTAACAAGTTTGGTTAGCAAGTTGGCTCTAGTAAAAGTGGGAGTGTTGAAATAGTGGGTTCCCTAGACCCAACTATGTCATACTTTTGATTATTATATCATGTGTATAGATAGTTATACATGATGTCATCTTACCATTATAGTGTAGGCTTTTCTGCATCCACTATTATAATGGTAATGTCCAAAGATTAATTGTCATATCGAGCGGTTATAACAGATCCCAAGCTATAATGAGAACCTCGAGATACTATGACATTAATCTTAAATATATGTTCTATGGTCTAGATACATCTTACTGACTGGACATAGTAGATGTCTGACTATCAGGTGCAGGGGGCTCATAAGCATTGAGACTTCTTCTAATGAAGTTCGCACTTGGTGATCTCTAGTAGTGAGATCACGAGGACAGGCCCGCCAATAGGAACACCACATGTTTTGGGTATCATTGGTCATTCCTATATAAAGACATGTGTATTGGTCTACTGACTTGAGACCATTACCAATGTGTATCATTTGATTGTGTACTTTGATACAAGGCAAAAACCATGGTATTGAAATTGTGGTGAGGTAGCTTGTGTTGGATGCGTTGTTGGTGGTGTGACATTGGTTGAATGGTCGAGAAATGATTTGTCACTTCCAAGTTTAGAAAGTTGTATATCTCAGGCTTGGTTGATCAGGATGGTGCAACCTTCATAAGTCTTTGGCCAAAGCAGTACAAAGACAAATCCATCCGAATAGATCAACAAATAACAAAGAAAAAAAGGACGATGACACAAGTGTGCGTCCTGCTTTATGAGATATTTAATGACAAAAAGATTATAGTATACATTCAGTGTTCGTAGATTGGTTGTCGTTGTTACGGCAATCCTTGTCTCTTTAAAGGTCATGATGGGTTGCTAGACTCCGCTCTTGGTCTGTGGATTTTATTCACTACTATCGAGATAAGGGCCTAGAGGGTCACACACATTAGCGTATTTAAGAATCCGCCATATTCAATAGAATAGATACATGGACATAGTGGGCCCCACCGTGGGGTCTGAGTGTTGTCCAAGTTATCAATCATCAAAAGAATTAAATAAATTCAGTAATATTCAAGTTATTAATATTTGGGATTGAATTTATTTAATGTATTTACGAGTTTAGTAAATACAAGAAAAATATCAATCGAACGAATATTATTTTAATATTCAAGGGTCGTTTAATATAAAGCGGGACAACAAATCGAGTTAAATGGTTCAGTTTTATCATGTAATATATTTTATATATATTACAAGTATGTGATAAAATAATAAATAGTTTTGGCGCAGTTTAGTTAGTCGAAATTATTTATTTAGTGGACGTTGAAATAAACGAGGGTCGGGGAACCTTACCGGGTATTTATCAACGTCGCTATAAATACAAGGGAGAGCTCTTTCTCATGGGTGGTCATTCCACTATTCATTCATTCATGAAATGAAAATTGAGAGCCTATCTCTCTTCCCGTTTCCTAGAGAGAGAAGTTGTTGATCCAAGAGTTTAGATCAAGATCTTCCTCAAGTGTCGAAGGCATCTCGATGCGGTGATCGTCGGGACGTCGAAAGCATCATCGAATCATCGCGCTAGCACCCGGAGTTCGACGATCGACGTTCCAACGGTTTTTGAAGCGCGTGCGGAGGATCTAGAGGGATCCTGCTATGGATTCTTCAAGCAGCGATCGCCAGTTACAAGTTGCAGTCGAGCGCACCTTCGGATTTGGAATGGTATGTATTTTGTTTATGTTTTGTGCTCTTAATAATTTACGCGAGATCCTTAGACCTCTCAGGGGCTCAGATCGTTGGCGTCGACAAGTACCGTCGATCCGCCGATGAAAAATTTAAAATATTCGGCCCATCGGCTTCCATTGTGGGCCACATAACCTATCAATCACGGGTTTCTCATGGTTTCATTTTATATTTCCACACTAATTAAAAAATATATTTTAGTACTTAATCTTCATTACCAATGTTCGACATAATAAATTTTATTTATTAGTCTTGCACTATTTTATCAAATCTCAATATCATTCACCATTGGATTCTAAATATCCAACCACATGGATATTCTAGTGATAAGGATTGATATTTCTTTTCTTATAATACGAACTATAGCCATGAAAATTACATCATGGTATTTAGATTGGCGGGTCTTGCTAGCTGCATTAACTTGAATCTCTTTGATCCGTTAATGGACACTCTAATTGTGAAATCCTAGTCCCAGATTTCTTCAATAGTTTCCACAAATCTGTATTGAAAGTATTATGACCATTGAACTCAATACCAATTAGGTAACGTAAACCCATCATCGCTGTGAAAACTCCCTAATAATTAAAAGTGTCCCCAACTATTCCCCAATCGACACGTTAACTATGGGTTCATCATTACTCAAATAATGGAGGGTAACATGTGACATAAAATTTCCTTGAGCGATTGTTTTATCTATTAGGTGTAACTGTTATTTATCTTACCAATTTACATGCTTGTTAATATTATGTTTATTTTAAATAATTAATTAACCATGTCTTGATAAAAACTATTTATATATAATCCATTTATATTATTTATCTCGGTGAATGAAATTTGATTACATTTATCATTCTTGTTACTATGATATCTCAGTCACGTTAATAACCATGCATTAGTAGAAAAGTTCATAACACAACTATTCATTTTTTTCTTCTCATGCGTGTAAACTATTCTTTGTTATCGTATAATAACCTCAAATTTACATTATTAACCTTGTGTGATAATAATAAATAATAAAGATAAGATAATTATTATTTTTTCTACCGGTTGATCCATTGAATTGATAATGGATCGACTGTGGCCCAATAAAATTACCTTTAGTTGTATCTTGACTCGTATTGAAGTACCCGTCAAACACCTATTCATAATACTTGTTTGGTTTCACGCCAACTCTCTACTAAACTGCATCATCACAAAATTATTTGATATTTAAAATGTATACTCACATGTAGGTGAAGGTAAGTCAAGATGTTGGAATTAAAAATTCTCGATAGAATGCGGACACACATTCCCATGTACATTTAAATAGATATGGGAGATTCATCGATCATCAAAATGGAAAACAATTATTAAATTTTTAAACTCAAACATAAAAATTAATTTAAAATTAATAAATACTCAAACATGCATGGTCCAGTCTCATCTCATGACCAGTCGACATGAAAAAGTGCATAATAAAAATTATAAATGGTAAACTTCAACTTGATTAAAATTTTATTGCTTTAAAGTTGCATTATAATAATTTTATTTAATTATTGATATGTCTCCTAGATCTGATTTCTTTTTCATAAATTGTAGTCATTAAAATCTATTTTCTGTTTTTTTTTAATGTTTTTTCAGGTCAATCTAGACTTGAACTGAATCCCTTAGGGCAAACCAATCCCTTAGTGGGTGTGGTTTAGTTGGGCAGGTTGGGTCTCGCCCAGCCCAGCCCAGCCCAAGTCTGGAGACCCAGCAGTCAGCTATGTCATAGAGACGGCCCCACTAGGCATGCGGGTGTAGCAAATAGTCTTCCCCACATTGGGTGACACATTTAATTAAATAAAGATCAAAACTTTTTTATATAGTTGGCATCGCCTACGGTCATTGTCATCACGTTTCCCCAATCAATGGCGGGATGCTTGTCAATGCAGGCGGCTGTTGCCGCTCACCTCATGAAATTTTTTATATATTAAAATATGTTTTTAATCGTTTGGTCTTATACTACGATGCTGCACACGTGATTAACACCACAGACATGATTGGTACTGATTCTGGCCACAACACAGTGCACAGACAACCTGCTCTTGCCTAAAACTGCCATTAACGCCACCATATATATATATATAAGGTTTTTATTTCTAAAACATAAATCGATCTTCCAATGACAGTTTTATGGATTTTCAAACTCATATCAATGTTCCATTAGTGGATTTTGGACCATTTCAAATTCCACTATCCTAGTTCCGGAAAATTTAATCTAAAGTTTTATATAAATATTTTTCAGATCGCTTTGACACCATTGGAGGAACCGAGCACGCGTCGAAAGCATGAAAACATATAAATTTTAAAATTTTCAAAATTAATCTACCATAATATACTTGATTATGTATAGTGATACCCAATTCATTCTATGGATCTCATGAAATAAAATTTAAGTATGAAAATGAATTCAAAACAGTACCACGGTGGAATGTTGTTCACACCCGTCAAATGAGCATCAGTAAATCTACAATGAAAGAAATACCTGAAACATGGGTATTATTTTATTCGAAAAGAAAAGGAAGTGTGGATGACCAAAACTCGCGGATCACGTAAACCTCCAAAGGACACGTGATCGCATGTCCTTCTGAAGGTTATGCGAACAAATCATGCACAACGCATGACCTACTTCACAACATGTGAAACCACTTCGATAAACCACTTATTCTTGTGAAGGAATCTAAGACATTCGGTGATCATGTGATGACTGTCAAGTTAACCACCCCCCATGTCACACGACTTATCAATCGGCAAATGCCTGACAATCATCCAAAACCCTTGTAAAGGGGAAAATATGATAAATGTGGAAGCCTTTTGCAGTCAACGATATTCATGTGACGCGCCCCCATGGTTCGCAAGACACCACGAAAGCCCTAGGGAAATTCCCACCTTGTCGCGCAAGATCTCATTGACATGCCACCTTCATCATACGAAGGGTTTCAAACATGTCCACCCAATTTCTCACTACCCCTTTGGCTCTATAGACAAATAGAAGGAATTGTCCATGACAATGTTCGTGCATCACCACATGACTCTTTGTTGGTCACGTGACACATCACCGATGGGGAGAATGATTGTCTTTGACAACACTCATACAAATTCTTAATATCCCTAGACTTTGAAAAATAAGGAATGAAATAAAATGGGAAAAGACAAATGCCTCTTGTGAAATGAAGATACATTGATCTTCATGTGAATGAGATTATTCACCCATGTCAATCGCTGTTGATCCCGAAGAGACCCCCTTGACGTGTTAGCACAATTCTGTGGACAACCCCAAACAAGTCATCTTTGTCTCACGGAAGGCCCCAGAAAGTCATCTCAGATCACGCGAAAGCCTTTCAACCGACATCCTCACCTCGTGAAGGCCCCTAGACATGTCGGCCTGACCATGTACAAGCCCCTTGGCATAACCACATGGTTAGAAAAGACCCCTTTGATCAACCAAAGTCCAATAAAAGGGTACCGATGGGACATTCGTGTGGTTGTTGATCAACATGTGACGCACCCCGAATGACCCACAAAAGGATCATGTGAAACGCGTAGCATCAAATCCCTCCACCGACTATAGTCTGAATCTTCTAGATATGTTCCACATAAGGTGGTGTATAACTGGGGTGGCGAGGCCTATAAATCTCACCCCATCACAAAAGGGACACCGATCCATGATCGATCACACATGGGAGTACAAGAAAATATTTATCAGAGGAATATATCATGCGATCACAATGGTTTTCTGCGAGGTAAAATCTGGGGAATAACCTAAGGGATCAAGGGGCATGCATAGGAACTTCATGTGATCACTTGAGATCACACGAAGGACTTATGGCACGTTAACCGAATTATGTGAAGGACACCCCGCATGTCATTCAGGTCACACAAAACCTAAAACAATCTAACACTGGACAAACTTGAGGCATATAAGAAATAAAAGGGTGGAATAAAAACTAAAAGACCGGAGACTAGTGCAAAGAATATATAAGATAATCCTCATGCACTTTGCATGACTCATCCAAATCATGTGAACGCACCGAGACAAGTCTCTAAAATCATGTGATGCCCCCTTTGACATACTATGTGGACCATGAGATGTCCCTTAGAAATGTCAAAGCAAGACACACGACACCCTCCAGGCATACCATCGAAAGCCTTGCAAAGTCCTCTAGGATTTTCAAGAAAAATATTGTGGCATCCTACACACATGTCACCTAAGTTATGAGGCGACATCAAGACAGGTCATCTAAGTCTCGCGATGAAACCAAGACATGTCATCCCGAATCTTACCATGGCCTCTGGAAAAGTCAGTCAGGTCATGCGACACCCTCTAGACATGTCAGCCAGGATCATGTGATGTCCTCCGGACAAGTCAACCAGGTCATGTGACACCCTCTAGACATGTCATCTTGAATCATGTGATGTTCACCAGACAAGTCAACCATGTCATGAGACAACCTCTAGACATGTTTGATAGTCATGAGATACCCTTCAGACAAGTCAACCTTAATCATGAAATGGTCTACAAACATGCCATTTAGGTTATGAGACGTCCTCCAGACAAGACAATTGAATCATGTGATTGTATTTGGACATGTCCTTTATGAAACTAGTACATGTCCATACATCCTTAGACATGTTAGACATACAAGCTAAACATGTCAAGCAAAAAACTAGGCCACGTCAAGGAGACGTCCCGGGACATGATAACCTTGTCCAGTCACTATATTAGAAAAACCTTAGTGTGTAATCCCTGATCAACGGCATAATATGACATGTCACCCATATTAGGGGTACCATAGTATGTAAGCTCCCATTAGTAGAATAATATGATATGTCCCCCATATTAGGGAAATCTCAGTGTTTAAGCTCTGATTAGCGACATAATATGATACGCTACCCATATTTGGAAAACCTCAGTGTGTAAGACCCAATCAATGACCTAATATAATATATCCCACATATTAGGGAAACCTCAATGTGTAAGCCCTAATCAATGGAAAAACATTACATGTCCCACATATTCAAGATTTCTCAGTGTGTAAGCCCCGATCTGCGATATAATATGATATGTCCCCCATATTAGGAAAACCTTAGTGTGTAATCCCCGATCAATAGATTAATATAACATGTCAACAATATTCAAGAAACCTCAGTGTGTATTCCTCAATAAGCAGTATAATATGAAATGTACCACATATTATGGCAGCCTCAATGTGTAATCCCTGATCAAAATGAACTAGGAGAACACTAATTCTTTTAATAGACATGATACATAGGACACATTCCCAAGGCCCGAGTGTAAGTTCCACTATGTCTCTAACATTACAACCATTGGGACCCAATCACTCCAATGGGCTGATCATTCTTCCTAATCCATTAAAAGACTTATAAGACAACTGAACTATAAAAAATATGATTCCTACTATAATAAGGATACCTAGAACGCCTTCCTAACGCCCGAGCTCCATATTAAAAATCCAAAGGGTTTTCCCAACACATAAGTCCTACATCCACATATAGTGATACTAGTCACTTTCAATACCTTGTTTCTCACATTGAGCATGAATCACATGGGCTTAGGGAGTTACATTGGTGATATAATTCACATTTTAAATCTGCACCATATCAGGGTAACCCCGGTGTGTAAGCTCTGATCAGGGGCATGATATAATTACCCCTATACAAGGGTATCGAACTTGGGGCCATTCCCAAGGGCATGATCGAACTATGATGAATCTGATTCCTTCCCTAATCAGGATATATAGGGATCCTCCCCAAGGATTGAGATTTATACACGGTGCCGAAGTGACCTCATATATATCCTTTCCACATGATTTTAAACTACATGGGTTTAAATAACTATGTTGGTTTTGATTCCTGTTATAAACAGGGTACGTAGGACACCTCATAACGGCTCAATCCCATCCTCAGGATAATATTCACCTCCTTGGGTGGTAGTAAACTCTATAATTCATAGTTATATGGCTTCAAAATATATACATCTACTCGATAATTGGGGATGGATGAATAACCTCAGATACATATAGATTGAACCATTAATAGGCCCTCCTTTACACATGGAAAGATTTAGTAATAGATCATTTTGTTAGGTTAACCGGTCTCATATCAGGTTTAGGAAGAGATTATCGAACATATATTACATCTATAAAATATTTATAGAGTTGGCAACAATCCCCCCCCCCCAATGGTGGGTGAGCCCAACCACCCATCCTCTCGACCAATGTGAGTTTCTAAGTGTTGTTGGGTCTGAAACCCAAATTAGATGTCTGCCATTAGAAAGCAGGTTTGTACCCAATTATGGGTGTGGGAACCACTAGAAGTTTCTATAAAAGATATTCATGAATGGTGAACCAAATGTGAATGATTGTACAAATGTCAACCCCTCCGACACAATCAAACCATCAAACTATTTTTCCACAAAAAATGCGTGGTATATTTCCTATGAAATAAATATTATTAACCTAACGTAGAATAATTTAGCTAGGACATCTTCACAAGTTAACATGGATAGACTACCTAGTTCTCATCAAACCATCTTATTCCTATCATGTGGAAAATCCTATCTATTCCAACGAAACAAAAATGGTGAACTCGATGTGAATCTCTCAAATAATCAAATGATTCATTTACCACGTGTTGGGCCATTTTGTTTGCATATCCTACACAAAAATGGAATACCTGAAATTAGTCTCTCAAATTTTGAAGTTAGGGATCTAACGAAACAATTACATCATCTCTTTGATAAGTCCACACAAGTAGAATGGCCAGATCGAGAATAAGAAAGAATAATTGTGTTACCCATGCATGTCTTATTGAGCACGTATCAGGACTACGATGATGCACTGATCAGTGACCTTGTTCCTTGATTTTCATTGTGATTGCATACACTACTCTCACAAATACCACCCGTCCTATGATCATGTCTTCATCTAGCGAGCATTTTGGAAAATTAGCTACAACCACAACCCCTGCAGGCCTCAAAATAACCTTTCCCAATTGACTAATTTAGTGTAGGGTGGTGAATTTAATTATATAAGAATACCATAGACATGGTATGATCACAACCCCTGAGGCTGCCTATGAGGGTTTCTAAGTGCTGAAACCAATGAGTCTGCATCGTCCAAAGAAATATGCAGTAAGGCTAGTGACACTCATCACCACCACCAACCACCTCAGGAGAATATATCTGGAGTGCAACAGTCACTACCTTTAGTATCCGATGAAGGTGAAACAAGGAGTAAGTTATGACTCCATTATGGTTCAAGGGACTCTGAGGAGGGCTCCTATCAATCACCGTCACCCATAGCATCCCACCAGTGCCCTTCAGTCATTAGCTAAGGGAAACAACTGACACACTACCACCTATGATACCCATGCCTGGGAAACAAGGAAGACACATCAGGAACATAAGGATCTGGATAATTATGATTGGGATCATATAATCATTCCTGATGATGATGTATGCCGAAATATTCTGGTGGTAACTAGCCATCGGGATCATATCCCTACTATCTCAGAAGAAGTATGTGGTTATACTTCTACAACGAGCATGGGGGAGGCTCATATTCCTACACACGTGAATGAATCTCATCAACATATTTCTATGGAACAAGTAGGATAGAAGTGGAGATATAAAATGTGCAAGATTACATTCATGCTCACTTTTTTCTAAAGTGACATTATATATTAACAACAACTGAAGAAATCTGTTGGCATATTCTAGTACTGGTAAAGATACATGGGTATGTGCATATTACGATCCCTAAATCCAAGGTAGCACAACCCTCTTATCAGTATGTACAAGTGGTTAATCCAGATCAAGCATATATTCTTGATCCCATCCTATAGGATTATCAACATATTCCAGTAAATGATGAGGTGCCATACCATTCTCATATTCCACTTACAACTGGGGATCACCAAGTGAGAGTGGCACATGCCTCGGGATAGGGGCACATTATTGTAAAAAAATACCTGCAGTATATTCCAAAGGCCTATGATAGGGTTCAGTTCTGACTGGGTCTCACCATGTTATGATGGCACATTCATGCTCACTTTTTTGGTAAAGTGACATTATTGTCAGTATTCCATATATTCCTCCTACCATAAGACAAAACTTCAATATTTAGAGCCTATTTGGAAATCCTAACTAGAAACTCCCTCAAGGTCACTACTCATTTGCTGATATGAGAGGAATGTATAACAAAGGAAATCAAACCACATCGGGGTCACAAGACAAAATGACCCAATATGGTCAAGGGTTCGAGAAATGACCCTAGTGAAGGGAGTTTAGAATCATCCAGTTGCGTCGAGAGTAATGAGACAACTACCATTTCCCAATACACCACTATAAAAATCATAACTGTCAACACAACTGATAATGTGGATCAAGACATGATGAAGAGGGACATAAAATAGAGAATATACCCTAATAAGAGGATCTAGATGCACCCACTGAGGCTGCACGTACCCAAAACCAAAGGAGGATCCAAAACCTAGAACCTATGAATATTGAGTTTCCAAATATTTAGTAGAACACTACCAAAGATAAAGGGAAATGTGTGGCTATACCCCAATCACCACATAGAAGAACAAAATTGATATCTATAGAGGAACAATTCACAGAATATGAGAGTGAGATACAAACTCTCAGAAAAATTAACAAGGTGGTACTCATAGGAAAATTCTCACTGGGTGTCATCTTCATACTAAGGAAAATATTCATCCACCCACATATTAAGAAATATATGATCCACCCGCAAGAGCAGCATCTGCGCATCATATCGACACCAGATCTAGGCATCTAGTCTACATAAATGAAGAAGTTGAAAATGAGTATATTTTCCTTCCATTATGAAGACATCCTTTCCCATTACAGGGTTATAATTTAGTTTTAGCACAAATTAAGAATCCATTGGAAATGAAAATGGGGCCATCTCATCAAACGCAACCCACTCCCTATAGATAGGAGGCCGCTCAAACAATAATACCTCTAGAATTTCTCAATGACATCGAGTCCATGGCTACTTGAATGGAATCCCTAAAAGGGAGATGCACACTAGTGTATCTTGAGAAGAAGACATATATCGAATTGATGGATGAAAAATTTCCTCTATCCAATTTTAGAAATAATACATTCTCCACCTTTGATGGCATGAGATACCTATAATAACATCTCAAAAACTTCATGTCCTAATGCAGTCTGATAATGGTACATCGAGATCAGTTAGAGGTGACCAAACTGAGGTGTTTTGTACAGACTCTGATAGGGTCAACATTTTTTTGGCATAACAATCTTCCAGCAGGATCAGTTGTAGGATGGGTAGACCTTATTCATCAATCACTTTATTAATTACGCTCTATGCGAAGGAAAATGGAAATTTTTGACCTAACAAACCGCAAGAAAATAAAAAATGATAGGGTGTATGACTATATAGATAGATGGAAATATTTAACCTATTCACTCAACATCCCTCTTTCACCAATGAAACTATCAGAACTATGTGCTGAAAAAATATAGTATGAGCTACAGACACCTCTGTCCTGATGAAGTACTCAGGTGGGTTCTGTGAGTTCATAGAAATGGTGTAACATTTGGAATATGCCATTCAGAAAACCCAAGCCATGTATTGACCCATTCCCTCAGCATAGGGTAAAAGGATCATCAAGCTAGATACTACCTCTATTACCCTAAGACCATTAGCAGTTCCCATTAAAGAACATAGTAAGGTCATAAACCACCCAACACCTTCTATCAATCATCAAAAATAACAAAATCACCATTGGCCAGAAGAAAAAATATATCAGGGTCACTTGGTATTCGAGGAATGAATGAATAAAACCTAATCCTTCCAAAATAAAACAAATACCTAGTTATTTCCTAGAATCCATTGACAATAACTTTCTCAAGATATCAGAACCCAGGAAACCTAATGAGACCAACCTCACTGATCATCCCAACTACTTCCCTTTTCGTAGAAGGTTGGGTCACGACATCTAATATTACTTCATATTCAAAGAAATCCTCTAAAGCAAGGTCGATTCTGGATAGGTGATGTTAGATAACTCCCCAGATTTGATGGCTTATATAACTATTGCCTGGCCAGAAGAAGAAGGTAGTTGGAAAAAAATTCTGGCCAGATGTGGACATAAGTTCAACATTTAGATGACTCAAAATACAGTTGATTGTGATCATGAAACCCTAAATGCAGAACTTTACAGAACCATAACAACACTATCCCCTATCGAGGTCACATTGAATATACTCCCAAAATCGAATGGGACCATCAAACACATGAATATATAGAATATGAAGAATCATTTTCAACTCCAACGTAAGCTTTGACTCTTGTATATTTATTACCTAAAACATTAGAATAATGGGCCATTCCCCACCAAATGTAACCCTCATCAGACAAAGATCATATTTTTTTTAACACAATAAAATCGGATGACCCCTTCTTCGATTTTGAATATTCCTCCAAGTATGAGTTCCATGTACCTGATCAGGGAGCTAGAGGATGAAGGAGAAGGGGTTGAGGATATAGAGGATAGAGAGGGCATGGTCTAACCCAATATTGTGGTCATGTATTTATAGAGGACATATATGCAGTTGAGACCCACATTCAAGCACTCCATTATGTCAAATATAGATACATAGGTGTACCAAAATCCTCCGTATATATTTCAAACCCACTCATCTTACATGACTACCCCATAAAGGCATGATTATCTGATAGGCCCATAAAACGAGGAAGGTCGACAAGATCTACACCACTGTAAATAGATTCTCCCTCAACCTCTATGAAAGAACCAGACCCATCTACCTCAAATTCATAAACTCTTGAAACACACAATAAGGAGAAGCCCCACCTTGGGAAACACTGACCTCTAACATAAAATTAAAAATTTCTAAAACAGTTGGCAGTTTTCCCATCCAAACCCTCAATTCCATATGTGATCTATATTTCAAAAAGAACTTAAAGAGGAACTTGTTGAAGCCCTACAGATCTAACAGGAGTTCAAGATAGAAGTATTTTCAGCTGATCTTTATCGAGTGGAGACTATTCCATCATAATGAAATTTCACAATATCATTCATAGAGAAAGATTAGTAAGAGGTCACATAGGGACACATCAGGACCCTATATGTTTTAGGAAAACTCAATAATTTCAATGTATGAAGAGATATGATTGATAATGATTTTGGGAGAAACCAAATTTCTATTCAAACCCTTTGATTTTTGGGATATATTGATGGGGAATTATCTCCCACAAAGATGACCATTCAAGGGTATGATAAGCATGATCAAATACCTCTTAGAAAGATCATGCTCAAAGCTCATTTTGGGGACCTCGCATATAATGTTGAGTTCATGGTTATCCATCAAGACACTACATATAATATTCTTCTTAGAAGGAATTGGATTCAAAACCATGTGGAGGTACCTACAACAGTCTATCAATGATTGAAATACCCCATCGATGGAAAGTTTTTCATACTACATGGTGATAGTCCTCCCTTCAAGACATGTGATGCCACATATGCTGAGGCAATTTTCAATAAAAGGAGAGTAAAACAACGAATGGTGGATGAAAGTACATTGATTATATCCCAAAATGGATTGGTGATACCCCTATAAATATTTGGAGTATACTCAATAGATATTATATGCTACCCATAAATCTAGTTGAGTCGGTAGACTCAATTGAAGATTTCCAAGCTCATTATGTCACCAGTGATAAAGTAAAAAGTAATCAGCTGTACAATCTATATGAAAAAATCATCCAATAGAGGATGATAATTTATTTTATCATGGCCTCTCTCATCCTGATAGTGATAGAGATTCCCTCATATTTACTACCTCATCTAAAAATTCCTCCACAGACTCAGAGGTGGACGAAGAATAAGATAATGTTAGGAACACCCCTCCTGCATTTGAGGAAGCTTTCTCCACCACCATTAACAAGAATAGGTAGGTAAATTAGGGGACCAAAGAAGAACTGAAACCTACACTAATTAGTTTCTCCATTCCTCTTGTGGATAAGGAGATGTATATTTTATTTCTAAAAAACATTTATATGTGTTTTCTTGGAACTATACAAAATTTACCATATTGAATAAAGATGTGGCTATGTACTATCTTGGCTTACCTGATGACAATTGAGGATTCAAGAAGGTATACAAGAGAATTAAACCCTATCATTATACTAATTTAGAATTGTATTTTTACAAATAAATCCAACCATTTTTTTGGGAAGTGTAATACCCAAGATGGATTACCAACATCACCCCTATCAATAAAAAGAATTAAAAGTTTTGGGTTTACACCAATTTCATAGACCATAATCAACATTTACGAAGGGGATACTTCCCATTTCCAATCATAGAGCTCTTAATTAATGAAATTTCTGGCTTCCAAGCCCTTTCATTCATGTATTGGTAATCAGGGAACAATTAGATAAAGATGACCCCTAAAGATGAGAAATCCATTGCCTTTAGAGAACCCCAGGGGATCTTCTTATATTGGTTCATGCCATTTGGGTTAAATAATGATGAAAATACTTATTAAAACTCCATGAATTTTATATTTAATTCCTTATTGGTATAAATAGATGATTTTTATGTCGAAAACTTGGTTTTCAAATATCAAAACTGAGGGAGTCACATAAACAATATCTACAATGTCTTTGAAAAGTTGCAGAAACATAGTCTGAAGATGAATATGCTAAAATTCACTTTTAGAGTAAAATATGGAACGTTACATGGATTTGTGGTATGATACCATAGAATCGAGTTAGGCCATGAAAAGAATATCATAATTATAGAAATTACACCCACCATGAATCAAAAATAGATGAGGGGGATCCAAGGACACCTCACATACATTTGCTGTTTCATAGCCAACCTGGACAGAAAATATCTCACATTCACCAATATATTTAAGATGGTAATAATCTACCAATGGGATGGGGACTTATAACAATCCTTTGAGAGTCTCAAGAAGTATTTTCTACACCCCTAATCCTAATTCCAATGGTGGAAGTTAATACACTCATCTTATATGTGGACACTATGGAATGATCACTTGGCACTCACCTTGCAAAAAATGATGTGGGGAATTAAATAGTATCTACTACCTCAACTAAATGATGCTAGGTACTATTACCCGATACTCGAATTTCAATAAGAACTAACTCACACCCATATTTGCAGTGAAAAAGGTAAAGAAGTACTTATAGCACCATAAAGTCCTCTTGGTATCTCATATTGATCGACTCAAGTAAATCCATGGACGTCCCTTAATAACTGGGCATTTGTCTAGATGGGTGGTCATTCTACAATAGTATGACATCTAGTTGATGTCACATAAGTCAGTGAAAGGGAAGGTCCTAGCTGATTTCCTCACAGATATACCACTTTGGATAGTACACTAATGGACATTGAGCCTACAAATAAGGATATTTTCTATTCCCATAAAACACCCTGAACATGGGAGATGTATTTTTGATAGAACCTCCAAAAGTACTATTGGAAAGAGACTAGAATAACTAAAACTCAATAGGTTTGGATTAGGGATTGTATTTTTTTCTACGAACAAATCAATTTTCCCCACTCTTTCTCACTATCTAAAGGCTTCATAAATAATGAGGCTAAATACCAAGCCCTTATTTTTGGCTTGGAACTATCCCTATAGTTGTAAATATATTACCCTAACATCAAAGGATATTCAATGTTAGTGATAAAATAGATCAATAGTGAACACAACATTAAAAAGGAAGAAATGGACCCACCCACTAGCTATGTCAGAGGACTCATGGAAAATTTACCTTTTGAACCCTCATTGCATCATGTTTCTAGATACAAAAATGATGATGCCAATGCATTAGATAATGCTACCAGAGTCTTGGCCAACCTTGATCGTGAGGAAGCTATCTTAAGTATCATGCATTGTAGGATGGTCTCATTGATCACCATTTGTGACATGAAATCAATCAAGCTAGTGAAAACCACCCCATATCACGATGAACTGATGTCCACCCCATGATAGATGGAGCCCATAATTTATTAACTCCAAAATGGTACTCTCCTAACAAACCGAGATGGAAGTGAACAAATTCGATACCGAGCAATGAAATTCACCCTGAAAGATGGTCCAAATGATAAAAAATACCTTAATAGGTGAAGCCTTGATGGAATCCTCCTTAGATGCATAGAAGAATGAGATATCCCCACATTCATGGAAGAAGTCCATGTATGATCCTATGTCACTTAGTTTTTTGGGATCAAAATCTCCCACAAAATCTGAAGGTTGGGTTACTAATAGAAAATAATGATACAAGACTGTGTGAAATTCCCTAGGAAATGTCATGCATGATAGATTCATGAAAAAATCATCCATCAAACTCAAAATTGATATATGAAGCTAAATATTCCTTATCATTTTCTGTATGGGGAATGGATGTTGTGGACCATGTCCCCCAGCCACATCCAAGGTGTTTAAGTACATCCTTACTGCCAATGAATTATTTTATAAGTGGTATGAGAAAATAACCCTTAGGGAATTCGGGAAGAAGAATATCATCAACTTCATGAAATCCCATATCATCACCATGTTTATAGTCCCTCAGATGATATTGACGGATAACAACACCAACTTCTATTCAACAGAGTTGATAAAATTGTATCAGGAGTACAACATCAATTCCAATCACACATCCTGAAATCATACAATAAAAAATGTATAAATAGAGGCCTTAAATAATACCTTATCAAGTATACTACATAATATGGTTAATAAGGGCAAGAAGTCTTATCTAGACAAGCTCTTCCATGCTTTATGGGCCTACCATACCACCATGCGTACTGCTACACGAGAAACTCTTTACTCATTGGTGTATGGGTTTGAGGAAGTGTTTCCCATAGATGTCCAGATACCCTATCATTGAATCTCCATTTGAAGATAACACTTGGATGATGATAATTTACAAAAGGTTTTGGATGAATTGGAAAATATCAATGAGAATAGGTAGTGTGAATTACACAAACTCAAAGTCTATCAGAATTAGATCACATGGTCCTTTAATAAAATGGTCTGTCTCTATTCTTCCCATCCAAGAGAACTAGTATTGGTTATCATAATCCCAATGATAAAAGGCAAGAATCCTTAAAATCTAGAACCCAAATGGTAAGGGACTTATATCATACATAAGTTCTATCATAATAGAACATAATCACTAGCCAAAATGGATGGAGAACATGTCACACCCCCACCAATGTGATGTTTCTCAAGAAATACTTTGCATAGCTTCCATAAAGAATCATTAAGTCCTCACCATAAGACATTAAAATATATGGAGGACATATTAGACACATGAAATTAAACTATATGGATCACATCCTGACCACATAATGTTAAATTGTATGGAAATTTTACTGACTGAATGACCTTAAACTGTATGGAAGAAGTCCACGCATCAATACATTAAATTGAACAACATATCTTATTTGGGACACGTTATGTTAAATTGTACGAATCAAATATTGGTCTCATAATGTTAAACTACAGAATCAAATCCTGACCATATGATGTTAAAACTATATGAACCTCATCTTGGCTACATGATGATAAATTTCACAGATGAGGTCCTAGTAGTAAGACACTAATCCACACAACGACTCACATCCTAACCACATGATGTTAAACTATACAAAACTATTCCATAAAACATGATGTTAAACTGCACAAAAGATGTCTTCACCACATGAAATAAAACCACACACCTGATGTCCTTGTTGCATGGCACTAAAATGCATGGTTTTTTAGAATTTGTTATGGATTTCTTCTCACACCAATTAGATATATAGGGATACCAAGATCCTATATCTTGGACCAACAAGCACATGATACAAAATGACCCTGTACTTTCCATATCTTTTCTCTATAAGGCGAAAGAACCCTTACCATTCCTTTTTTCTCACACCAAGCATGGATTATGTGGGCTAAGTAATTTCAATAAGGAATTACTTACATGGTTGAGGCATACTATCTCATGATATGGTTGGTATGGTTTTGAATGCAAGACTATAAAAAAACATCAAGAGTACTTTCCACATGACATTAAAATTCATGGTTGATGTCCCTTGAATAATATAAAACAACACATTACTAGGGACCTCACCTGATAGGGACACTACCCTTGATGTTGGTCTCCCACCACACCTCTAATCATGAACTACACATGGCATGATTATTGTCAATGCAGGATATATAGTGACACCTGGATCACCAATCATGGGCCCATCCATAACAAATAAACATAAAAATCCCCTCCCCCTACATGTGCATGGGTCAGACCTAAGCATGGACCTATCATTTAAGAACTATATGTATCACAGGAAACATAGTGACACCTAGACCTTAGGTCTCATGTCCAGCTGCAATTTTCCATTTTCACATCATGGATCCTATATCCTTACCGCATGATGTTAAACTACATGGTTTCTTATGAACTACGTGAGGCTTGATTCCTATAACCATAGATGCCCAAATATCAAATCCTGGGCCTAGCTATAACGATGAATGGAAAAAATTCCCCCTCTGTATAAGGGCTAGACCTGCATAGAGATTTTCCCATTCCAAAACTATGTGTGGCTTGATTCCTTCCATTAAAGGATACATAGCGACACCCAGACCCCCAATCATGGGTTCTATAAAGATATATAAATGATTTTAATTCACCCCTAAATATATATGGGATGAACCTATGTAGATAATGTCCTATCACTTGACATTAAACTACATGAAAAAAGTAGTATATACCTCTTTTCAAATAGGGATGAGTCATACAAGCTCATTTTTCCTACGTATAAGTAGGATCTACATACGACTTGCATGAACATGTAATAGATAGGAATAAGAAAGGATTCAACACATGGCTACCAACCAATAAGCTTGTGCATGGATGAATGATTCTATCTACATATAAATTCCCTAAACTAGTGAAAAATTTCCCCAAGGATATCTCATAAAAAAATTCATGTTAGTTCTAACGTCCTTACCACATAAGACTAAAATGAAAGGAATGGATAATGTCCTAGCCACATGAAATTTAAATTGCAGGATACATACTTACTCAATACCTGAAGTTAAATTATACATGCCATCACCCATTATCATCCATTATCAAAGTACAAAAAAATCATAACCAAGAACAACCAGAGTATGGGGTGCTTCAGTCATCTATTAATCCCTTCAACCCATAAATCACACTTCTTATCTTAGTCACCTCAGATTTCCCCAAACCTTTCACAACCCTTGTAAAGGAAAATAGATCTCCCTATTTAACCATGATATCAATTCATATGGGATCATAACTACAAACCATAGTCATCTTGGACCTTTAAGAAGGTCTTCTTATTCCATGTGATCCCGATATCACTGTGGCAGAACTCATCACCTTATATTTTTATGGGAAATTCCCAGTATGATTGTACAGTATCATTACTCATGACCTAAAAATCCCAAGCTATGATTTAAGAAAATTTTATCTCCAAATCAGAATGATTTTGTTGTACTCTTAACCCTATGTATCATAATTAGGACCTTGTGTAACATTTACCTCATATTTTTTCCATGTGTGTTTTGAACATAAACTACCTAAACTTTGGGATAAGATGCATGAACTTGAACTCTAGACTTTGATGTTCTAAATCTAAAGACATTAAAATGATAGTGAAATAGTTGTTAGGTTAGAGACCCGTAATGGGTGGCCTGATAAAAAGTCAAGTCTCCACTTGTTAAAATATTCATCTCAAGAATTTAGGAAAAAATTAGGGCATAAATAAATGAGGCATAAATATCATAGGTTCCATGTTGTGGACCTAGTAAAATTTGACTCATGGTCATTGGACCCCCCTCCTAATCTAAGAAAAAGTTAGAGTAATGATTTTCACATTTCCTTACTGAGATAACATCATCACTATGAAACAAAACAACTTTTAGGGTGATCGAACCCTTATTTAATATTACATTTTCCATAAATCAAACTTTATTATTTGAGTGCTTCATATCGTCACAAACCTTCCATGGCCCTTGGAAAAAGATACCTGGCTTCGAGGGAACCTTTTCTTGACTATGCATGTATGCATATGGCTCCTTCACATGCACATATAGTTATCAACCAAAAATGTTACCTCCTTGAAAAAAGAACTTATGATCATTTTGAGCCCTGATGTCACTATGGAATAACCCAACACCTAAGGGTGTTCTGGTAAATTCCAGACACAATTTTTCCCTACCATCCACATGACCCTAACACTTTGGACCATGATTTAAAATCCTAATAACCAGACTATTCAAGAGTATTTGACATCCTCAACCTTATGTCACCATGTATTGTACCATTTCTCAACACAGAAATGTGAAAATACATTACTGAACCTTTTGATGGCCCAAACCACATAATTCAAAACCACATGGTGTAGTACCCAAGCCTCACTATTAAGAGATAAATTTCCTTAGGGTTCTAGAACACTTACTATATAGGTTTTCCTCCATACCCAAATTCATCATCTAGACACATGAGTCTTCACAAATCATTCTTGGACCTTATAAAAGGGTGGGTATACCTCTATTTGACTATTCTATTTACACATAAGGGATATAACCTACAAACTAGGGGTGTATCCTCCTTGTAGTAATGGAACCCCAATCCTTGTGAACTCTGGTAACACCATGGTGGAGCCCAACATATTAGGGTGTTATGGGTAATTATCAACACATCATAACTATCACATATTCATTGACACAAAATTTTTTGTTATGACTTAAATCAATCATATTCCGACTATCCAGGTAGATTTGGATTTTCTAGTATTATCACTAAAACCAATATTACCCCCATAAATCTTCCACAAACCTCGTAAAAGAGTGGATACACCTTTGTTTGACAATGATTATAATGCATAAGGGCTTTGACCTACCAACCAGAGGTATATCCTCCTTGAAATAATGGCTTTATAATCCTCATGAGCCCTAGGAAAACCATGGAGGAACTCAATATACTAGAGTGGTTTGGGTCATCCCTGGAACGTCTACCCTATATTAAATATTCATCAAAAAAGTTTTGGAAGCAAGAAATTAAACTACACAATATTTAAAATCATTGAAACAAGACATTAAACTAAACAACATATCTATGACCTTACCTCATGATGTTAAAATTCACATAAGATATCCTTACCACATGAAAGAAAAATACACAGAGAATGCTACTTTAGAAATGATATATCAATATCGATTGAATCTCTGATCTAAAAGACCCTAAACTACATTAATATACATTCTAAGATAAAATAAAATAAACTACAATAATAAAAGGTATAATCTAAAAGACTATAAACTACAACAAAAAAAAATTTAGTTTGAAAGAATGGAAAAGGCACAAAACCTGTCAGGATAGAAACCCATAAGAGGATGTCCTAAGAAAAAGATGAGAACATTCCTGCCAAGTCTTCCCCTATATGAATCTTAGGAAATAATTAGGAAAATATAAAAAATATTCAACACTTGTAAATACCATCATATAGAATTAGAAAAAATTAATCAATGTTCGATAATTATATTGACTTTAACAAAAGATAAATAATTCTCCCTCTGGAACATATATTTTACCCAAATTATCCTTTTGTGAATGAGGTAGTCTCAAGATAACTTGAGAAGATATATCAGCGGGGAATACCATATTGATGGGAATTCATGAGAATATGAAAAGAAATATCTATTATGATTTAAACATTCAAATCCATACACTCATGTTTACTTGAGGTTATGTAAACGATGGGTATCATCAATGACTCATGCAACATTAAATCAATGAACTATCACACACATCACAAATGAATTAAAATAGTACAATGAGATATAAAGTTAGATATATCTTTTCATTGATAGAATACAGAAGAAAGGATCTCCACAATTCAGAGCCTCTCTAAATATTCAGTAAAAACAAAATATACATCAATGATCAAACTATAAAATTATTTGATTGACCGAGCAGGAGAAGTCATAATGAGTCTAATGAGAAGTGTTTATTGAGATATTTAGTGTTGACCAACCTACATCATCTTCTACCACCCTAGGATGAAGGGTCTCAATAAGATTAGACATGTACTTAACTATTTTTTGAATGGTTTATAGTGAGGATTATGTTGTAAAAAGGTCATACATGCATCTCATATATAAACTAAATAATTTTCTCCAATTCCTATGAATATTATTTCATCAATTTGTCTAAGGGATTCCCATTGTCACTGTTTTTCAATCCCCACTCACTGGTAGCCAACTCTTGACGTATTAGGATGACTTGTCCCATGATTTCATATAATATTTGGTGGTAAAATCCACCCACCCCCAAATCATGATATAACTGGTGAATATTTTCTTCTTGGTAGCAAAAAGTTCCTAGAGGAGTCTCACTAATTAGAGTGTGATTTTTCTACTAGACTAGTCTATTCCACATATGAGCCTCTTTGCTTCTGGAGTGGGTGTGTGAGAAGGATAAACCACGGACTGAACTGATGAGGAAGCAAGAGAGGAAGAATCCCCATATACTCTTCCATGAAAATAAATTTCATCTATTGATTGTATCAAAGGAACATATTCCTCAAAAAATTATACAACACTGATGGGATTGTCATCTATAGGGTTAGAAATCTTTCTTGAATTCTTTCTTGAGTCTTGGATCTACTCCATAATTTCTACAAATATGGGGGTAGGTGATTCAAATGGTTTTTACACTTGAAAGACCTGTCTATTAAGCACACCACCTAGGTAGGTTTCTACCCAAGACTAGGCATAATCATAAGAAAGTAAGGAAGGGACACCAATAGGTGGAAGGATTATATCATACTTGGTTTCCTCGTATACCAATGCTAGAAAAAACTGGAGGATAATTCCAAGATGTCACTCTCCCCACATGTTAGTTGAGGGGAGAGGGGAAACCCTTTGGATGCAGCATAATTGGTGAGTGAACTGGTAAGGGGTATAAAACTCACAAATTACCATCTCATCCATCATGGTCTCAAGAACCCCAACATTAAGGGAGATCTTATATGACCTTTCATCAAGATAACCGTTGCTATGGTATCTATAGTAGTGGAAATTATTCGCCATGCATCCAAATAGAAATTGAAAAGGACCACCAATACTATGAAGTATGTTTCCATTCTAAATATTGTCTAGAAGTGGGTAAAGGTTTTCAATTGTCAGTGTAGCTATATTGAGAGGGTGTACCTCCGATAATTGATCTACCATCACTAGTGTGCCAACCAAAATTCCTAAGAGTGCATCCCCATCTAGGAAAAGACATTTGTTCAAGAACATGATAATAAAAATTACATATATAAGGCTTAGGGATATTTCTGGACTCACCAGGTAGCCCCATTAGGTATGTTATCTGGATTCCAAAATTTTCCAATATGAAAATTCATTATCACATAAATTACAGGAAGGGAATCAATGAGGGTGTATAACAATCGGATGAGATCCACTGTGATAATTGAAAATTTTGATCCAATATTTAAAAGAGACGAGTGAGAACATATTTATATGATTCCTCAACATTCCTCTTACAATTTTGAGCATATCCCTATCCAAAACTGAGATTTATGTATGGTTATCCCATACATCTGCGATGAGAAGGATTTCATCATACATTTCCATAAGGGGGGATATACCACCCAATCAATAGATACCCAAGAGGATAATTCCTAATTTACCATAGAAAAAATGGAAAGAATTGGTACTAGGGAACCAATGGAAAATGAGTTCTCTGAGCAGATCAAACTAATTATAAATGATGAACTGAAAAACCCATATGACTTTATAAATATGGAAATCCTATAACTGGGTAGAAAATTCTAAGAAACTCTGCCTAACCAATAGTGGACATGCCCATTCATCAAAAAAGATTCTACCAGGGAATACATACTATTTCAACCTCCAATTATCACTAGAGTTGTTTAAATAAGGGAAAAATACATTCTTGATTATCTTTGAGAAATGGGTTGGTGGGAGAAGTCACATCCTTCTAGACCTAGAGGGGAGTTTTCCATCAAATAGGATAACCACTAAGACCATGATACTTCTAGTTGTACATCATAAGAAGTCATTATATGAATAAAATCAATATAAGATGATACCCAAAAAGAATTTAGGTTGTATTTAGGATAACAGATGGAAATTTAATCCAGTAGGACAACTCCATACATGGGAAGTTGATGTGATAATGGATAGTTCTGAAGTTTAGATGAGAGAATCTTTTTAAGAACCTCATTTTCAAAGTGCACAAGATATTGAGGGTTAACATTATAATTCCTAGAAATCTTGTACCTCTAGTTAGCCACAACATAATAACTATGATGAGATTTGGAAGTCATATAAACAAAATAAAGAAGCATATGTCAGAAAAGTGAAATGACTGTCAGTAGAAATGTATACCTCCAACAACATAATGTGATTCTCATGAACCCATAAGTGTTTTTATAGTCATATGACCTAATGAAGGTATCATAGACCACATAACCCATTATGAACTCATAGAACACATATCCCAAGAATATCTTATGACCACTCAACCAATCATGAGACTCACAATCACTTGACCTTGAGATGGTCACGTGATCTGAATAACAGTCGAGTGATCATGTGACCAAACCATATCATCTTATAAAACTCGAAAGACATAAATATATCTAAGTTTCATGAAATTACCAAATATAGATTCATTTTTGATTCAAAAATTTTCAAAAAGGAAAGGCAGGTCTCATGAATAGATCTGGCGATCATTGCCCGTAGAGAGGTCTTGTGATCAGTTCTTACAGAAGGCCTTGATAATGGTTCACATGACCAAAGTACATCGCAAGAGCTTTGGAAATATTGAATTCACTAGTGAATGATATCCCCTATTCTCCCTTATTTATATGCAACTTTTTAGAATATCATGGTTCACTTGGAATACCAAACATCACCCAATACATTGATTGGAAAAATCCAAAAGACTCGGGCGAGAATTTACTTTTCTCACAACTGAGCCCTTTTCCCTGGAGACGTTCCTCTTAAGGGGGGGTAGGGGAATTTTCAGACACCCTCCAAATGATAATTGGAAAATATTCAAGGGAATAAATTCCCAAACCATGGGTATTATTTTCTCCATAAATAAAAATAATAGAGAGTCTCCAAAACATTCTAATCGCGTAAACCTCCAAAGGAAACAAGATTGCATATCCTTCGAAGGTCATGAGAACATATCATGTGTAGTGAATTACATGGTTAAGAAAATTTGGATCCCATTAGATAATCCTTTTATTCTTTTTAAGGAATCCAATACATTATATAATCATAAGAAATATTCCAAGTGAACCTCCCCTACATCACATGACTTTCCAATCAGTAGAAACCTGAAAATCATCCAAAACCCTTGTAAAGTAAGGGAAAAAATATGAGAAAGGTAGAATCCTTTCACAATCATTGATATTAATGTTACATTACCCCATGGTTTTCAAGACACAACAAAATCCCTGGTGAAATTACCACCTTGTCATGCAAGAGCTCATTGAAAAGTCATCTTCATCATATGAAGGGTTACTGACATGTCCATCTGATTCCATGATTCCCCTTCGACTCCATTGAAAAACATAAGGTGTTTTCCATGAGAATGATTGTGCATCATCATAGGGCCATTTTTTGGTCATGGGTCTGATGGGGTGTAAAGACCCGTAAAAATTCAAGGAATTTTTTTTCTTAATTTTCTTTGGAATTTTACAAGAATGTAGTTTCTGACGACACCTGATTCCGAGACCCGGTGTGCCTGGAATCATTTTCCGAAGTTTGGCTCGGGTACGTTCAGTGAACGAACGAGGGTGTTTTTCTAACTTTTAAACCGGTGCTCGGAATCGAATTCTAAGGGAACTGATGGGATCACAACACTGATATTTTATTAGAAACACCTCTTCCGGAGTTGCGTTTGCTCGGGTGTGGTTTTTAATTTTTGGGGTTAAGGGAAGAAAATAAAATAAAGTGGTGCGGTAACTTTATTTTATTTCACTTAAAGACACTTAAAGCCACTTAAAGCTACTTAAGCTAAGTTGCAGTGGATAGGGTGGAACCCAAAATATCCTACCCTCTTGGTAGGATATTTGTGAGGTGGGGCCCGCACGAGCCCCACTGTTTCTTTTCCCTTAAGTAACGCACCTGCGAAAACTCCTCTTTAATGAAGGTCAACTGGTGTGTTTTTTTTTAAATTCTTAACACCCCTATTAATTGGACAGTTAAGACGTTACCATTAATTCACCGAATTAATTGTTCATTTCTTAACTTGTTTTTTTTTTCAAATTGTTGGCATGTAATAAAATAAGACCAACATACTTTCTTCTTGGGTGTGAACTGTTGAGAGGATTTGGAGAAACTGTATCTTCATCCTCCTTCGCAAAGAACGCGAAGAATGCGAAGAACGCGAAGAACTCCGACCTTCGATGGAAGGTGACGAAGAACGCCGAACCCTCGGAGATCGACAACACAACGCCGAATATTCTCCTCCCCCGACATTCTTCTGCGACGACCCTTCCCTGTGACAAATATTCGATCAACTGCTTGAGGTAGGAGATTACGGATCTTTTAATTTTCCTTTGTGGATTTTATCCTTAACATGGATTTAATTCGTGAAATTAAATTTGTGTGTTTTCTTTAACCCTCAGAGATCGTCGATGCGATGCCGTATACCACGACGACGCGACACCCTTCCGCGACGCGACGATCCTCTTCTTCCGCGACGGTCAATTCCGCGAATAACTCTCGTTCGACGACAACTACGAGGTAGGGGTTTTATTTGAGAATAATATTTGTTCCCATGGTTGTTTCCTTCTAAAACAAAGAACCCAGATCAAAGTTCAATTTTAATTTATTAAAATTGTGCCTTGTTATGTTTTCATGTGTTGATTATTATTCCCAATTGTTATCACCTAACGCGGAGGGTGCGGACCAAACAAACACGGCCCGACAACCCTCCGTAGTTTTTCGTTGATGTGTGGATTAACGAAGTTTAAGAAATGGGATCAGAATGGCGATTGGAGGCCTTCACAGCAAAGTTCGGATCCCGGGAGAGCCGTAGGCGCAAACCGCGGGAAAAACGGACCACCGGAGTGTGTCCAGTGGTCCGCGGAAGTTCCCGCCGGTCAGAGGCGGCGGCGCCCGGCGCGCCGCCGGGAAGACCCGCCGCAGCTGAAGCCGCGACAGTGAGAGCCAGTCCCACGGCCGCGTGGGACCGTGGGGAAGGGACGCGGCGTTGTGCCGCGCCCGGTGACAAGGAGCGGCCCCCGCGTGGGGGCCGCGGCTCCTTTGGTGCGGCCGCTCGGCCAACGCCGAGCCGCCAAGACCGGCCAGCCGGGTCGCGCCCAGCCGGGTCAGACCCGAACCCGGGCCGGGTCGACCCGGTTTGGGCCTACCCAGGGGGGTTGGGCCGGGTCGGTCCGGGCCCAGACCCCCTGTTTTCGGACCTTTTCGGTCTTTTGCTCATAACTTGAGCTGCGAGCCTCCGATCGATGCACCGTCAGCGGCGATGCGATCCTGGGATCGAGATGGTCATTTCAGTATATCACACTCATGATTTCGGAGGAATTTGGTTTTGGCTGGGATGGTTCGTACATGAAACCAACCGGGCCCTCGGAGCGGAAACACTTATATCTTGAGCTACGGACGTCCGATTGACGTGCCGTCAACTTTGTTGGATTCCTCTAAGTGAGACGGATATTTTGGCATGCTCCGCCCAAGGTTTGGACGCAGGTGGAGTACGGTCGGGTTGGTTTTTCCTTAAAAACCAACCGGGCCCCTAGGACGAAAAAGCCAATAACTCTCAGACCGAGCGTCCGATTGACGCGCCGTCGGCGACGTTGAGTTCCTGTTGATGATACGGAACTTTTGGATATATCAACTCTGGACTATGTGTCAGTTGATGTATCAGCCTCTCGGCTCGTGGAGCAGACCCTCCCGAAAGAGCTTGCTGTGTGCGGGAACCCTAGAGCTGGCTGCGACTGCGACGACGACGACTGTGCAGAGATCCTCAATGGATTCAATGGTGATGACTACAACACTCAGCGATCCTTTGTGGATCAGTGCTACTGATCCTGTGTGGGTCCAATCCTGTGTGGGTCAGCGCTCAGCGGTCCTGTGTGGGCCAGCGCCTACAGATCCTGTGTGGGTCTGATCCTGTGTGGGTCTTTGCGGGGGTTAGTTACCTATCGATCCTGTGTGGGTCAGATCCTTTATGGGTCATTGTGGGGGTTAGTTACCTATCAATCCTTTGTGGGTCATATCCTTTATGAGTCATTGCGGGGGTTAGTACCTATTGATCCTTTGTGGGTCCGACGACTTAGATGATCCAGTGGAAATATCTGATCATCTCTATCGTCATACGAAGAAATATACCTGTGTGAGCTGAATCCTGTTTTGCTTTCCTTTGTGGATTGTGTTGTGCTATCCTGTGTGGATTTAAGTTTTGCTAGCCTGTGTGGACTGGTTTGTACTTGGGTTCGGATGTTGGAGCCGAACGAGAATTGATGACTTAGGTATATGTATGGGCATATACCTAAGCAGCGTCGGATGTTACTTCGTGATTGTATCTTTCCTTTGTGTATTATCCTTTGTGGATTCTGGGAGACCTTCGGGGGTCTCGGAGTCCCTACTGAGTAGCTTATACTCACCCCTACACGGGCTATGCCCGCACTACATTGTGTTGGTTGCAGATGACGGACAACGTTGATCGTGGTGGAGGATTGTGGAGCAGGACGGTACCTGGAGGTGGACCACTGGGCGGGACGTACTCGGAGCGGTCGGCTGGACCCGAGGAGCAGTGGAGGCTTTATGTACCCACCCTTTAGGTGGGATTTCCAGTGGACAGCTCGACGTTGCGGCTTTACTTTTCAGTTTCCATCTTCCCTTTCCAGTTGTACTTTACTTTCAGTTTGGGTTTGTATACTGGCCCACTTAGTTTTCGACACTTACTGTTGTACCAGTTTTTACTCAGTGTTTACTTCTGCCTGCTTGCTCTATGGTGTTTGTGGTTTACTTTCCAAAGGCAATGCCTTCCCTTTTTCCAAGATTTATGCCTTGGTGCTAGTCGCCAGCCCCTGGCCTATGGAAGGCGGGCTTGGGGTAGTCACGGTATGGGCCCCGAGGACGGGTCATGACAAATTGGTATAAGAGGAGTTCGGTTCTACCGCAGAACTTGGAATCTGATCTTTTTCTATGTGAAGCAATAGTGTTTAGCATATTGGGTGTGGTTATCAGTCCAGGGAGTCCAGTGTTGGTGCTGCGGATGACGTATCCGTACATCAGGACCCTGACTTCTGATTTCCGACTTAATTCACGAAAACATTGATTGCTTGTGTTTGTTTCAAGTTTTCTTTGTGATTACTTTATGTCAAGATCACCAGGTATACGTTTTTGACTGTGGCGCACCTATTTCTTTTCAGGATGGCCCCACGATGGCAGCCAACTAGGGTTCCGAGAGTTGAGCGTGACGACAGCTCGCCGAGCAACGAGGCCTCGGTACATGGCCCTTTGATAGCTGAGGCACCGACGATACCTCTACCCTCCGAGCCACCGATGCTTCCAGCCCCAGCCGCTGACGATGCACATCGCCTGAGTGCACTGCATGAGTTCCAGCGCCAGCGACCACCCAAGTTCCGCGGGGAGACGGACCCCCAGGTAGCCAAGGACTGGCTGGAGGCAGTGGTACGAGTTTTCCGGTTAGTGAGGACACTAACAGACCTCATGGTGATCCTCGTAGCGAGCCTACTGCACGCGGCAGTGGGCCGATGGTGGAGCTTGATGCTCCAGGTGCACGATGAGGCATCTCTTCTCTGGATGGAATTTGAGAGCCTATTCCGCTCGGAGTTAGTCCCATCCACCCTCCATGCGGTGCGCATCCAGGAGCTTCTTCACCTGCGGTAGGGCAGCTTGACGGTCGCCTAGTACTCGGCGAGATTTACTGATCTCTCGCGCTACTCGATTGACATGGTATGGGACCCATTATTCCGGGCCCGGACCTTTGAGAAGGGATTGAGACATGAGATCAGGGCATCACTGATCTCCCTCAGCATTACGACTCAGGAAGGAGTACTAGAGCAAGACCTTTTGATCGAGAGATTTCTTGATGAGTCTACATCAGCAGCGAGACCTACCGCGGGGCGGCACGTAGCAGAGTCTTCTGCGACAGGCAGTCGATGGATGACTCAGGGGTCCAAGCAGACCAGACCCTCACGCAGACGACCTCAGGACACTGGCTCAGCAGTGCGGGGCACACAACGTGGAGCCAGTCTTTCGAGAGGCAAGAAGTGCTACACATGCGGCGGACAGGGCCACATGGCTCGTGACTGCCCGACCCACCATGCCGAGGAGCAACAAATGGTTGAGGGGATACCCAGGAAGAGGCAGAGGGTCGACCGTGGCAGTCCACAGGGAGCAGGTGGACAAGGTAGAGGAGCTGGCCGAGCAGCAGGTGGTGGGCGACGCTTTGAGGATCTACCACCACCACCACCAGGAGTTCCACCCCGACCACAGGGAGCCGGCGGCCAGAGACATGCACAACTCCAGGCAGCGGAGGCCTACGACCACGGTGCACCTGAGATGATTCGAGGTACTATCTGTGTCTATTCCACCCTTGCTGCAGTTCTTATAGACACATGAGTGAGTCACTCTTTCATAGCCACTGCCCTTGTTCGGAGCTCGGAGATTCCGACAGAGCCGTTGGCTCGATCCTTACGGCTAGAGACTCCTACGGGAGCAGACTCGACGATCACGCACTGGTGTCGGCAGTGTGAGATTACTCTAGGAGGTGAGAGCTTCGGCTGGGATCTTCTTGTAGCGGCGTCGAGGCCTTACGACGTCATCTTGGGCATGGATTGGTTATCTACAGTCCATGCACAAATTGACTGTATTAGGTGCAAGGTGCGATGTGTACGCACCGACGAGAGCAGGTTCACCTTCACCGGTGAGAAGGGAGCCTTTTCAGCACAGGATGGACTCTTGCAGAGGAGAGGACAGCCCATCACTCATCAGTTGGCTAGCCTCATCCTAGGAGTAGTTGACATGCGGAGTCCTAGTTTTCCTGCAGTGGTGGATCAGTATGCGGACGTCTTTCCCAAAGACGTTCCAGGGCTACCTCCTCGCAGAGAGGTAGACTTTTATATTGACCTGTACCCCGGGATAGCCCCGATATCGACTCCAGCATATCAGATGGCCCCCGCTGAGCTTCGAGAGCTACAGGTACAGTTGGAGGACTTGCAGGGCAAGGGATTCATCCGACCCAGTGTTTCACCCTGGGCTTCCCCGATACTGTTCGCCAAGAAGGCAGATGGGAGCTTCCGACTTTGTGTCGACTATCGTCTCCTGAACCAGGTGACAGTGAGGAACAAGTATCCTCTACCGAGGATTGATGACATCTTCGATCAGCTCAAAGGAGCACGGTGGTTCTCAAAGATAGACCTCAGGTCAGGCTATCATCGGCTCAGAGTTCGGGACGAGGACGTGCAGAAGACGGCCTTCACATGTCGGTATGGACACTATGAGTTCTTGGTTATGCCTTTCGGTGTAACCAATTCTCCGGAAGTGTTCATGGGCCTCATGAACATGATCTTTCAGCCATACCTCGATCGATTTGTCGTGGTATTCATCGACGACATTTTGATTTACTCGATAACTGAGGAGGAGCACGCCTACCACTTGCGAGTTGTACTGGACACACTCCGAGAGCACCGGATTTATGGAAAGATCTCGAAGTGTCATTTCTGGATACGTGAGGTCCACTTGTTGTGACATGTCATCTCTGAGGTGGGAGTTTCGGTGGATCCTGCAAAGATCGAGGCAATGCTAGCTTGGGAGCCACCCAAGAGCGTGACGGAGGTGCAAAGTTTCTTGGGACTAGCTAGATACTATCGGAGATTTGTGACAAACTTCTCCAGAGTTGCGGCACTACTCTCAGCTCTTACAAAGAAGGAAAAACCCTTTGTGTGGTTAGACAGATGTCAGCAGAGCTTCCAGGAGCTGAGACAGAGATTGACCAGGGCACCTATCTTGAGGTTGCCTGAGGAGGGAGTAGGGTACGTTGTCTACTGCGATGCATTAGGGACCAGACTCGGATGTGTCCTGATGTAGGAGCGGGCAGTGATCGCCTATGGATCAAGTCAGTTGAGGCCGCATGAGCAGAACTACGCTACCCATGACCTGGAGTTAGCAGCAATGGTCTTCGCTCTGAAGACATGGCGACACCATCTGATGGGCGAGCACTTTACAGTATTTTCTGACCATCAGAGTCTCAGGTACATCTTTTCTCAGAAGGACCTAAACCTGAGATAGCGGCGATGGCTCGAGTTCCTCCAGGACTATGACTTTGAGATAGTCTATACTCCTGGGAAGGGGAACGTGGTAGCCGATGCTTTCAGCAGGAGGACGAGCATTCAGCTACTCGAGGAGGCGATAGAGCAGCTAGCTGCTTTGCAGATATCCTTTGTGGATAGAGATGGAGCAGCTTTCCTTCAGTCACTCACAGTCTCTCCTCCACTAATGCAGCGGGTCAGAGAGGCACAACGTGGGGATGCTGACTGTGAGACGCGGCATGCACAGATATCCTCAGGACAGGCACCTGATGGTTTCTCCTTTGGAGCAGAGCATGACGTCCTTTTCAGAGGACGTACCTTGGTACCAGTTTCCTTACGGGAGGAGGTGCTGAGAGAGTTTCACACTTCTCATTTGGCGGTACATCTTATAGTGGAGAAGATGTACCAGGACCTCAGATGACAGCACTGGTGTCCGGGCATGAAGAAGGCTATGGTAGAGTTCATTTCCCGATACCTCACCTGCCAGCAGGTGAAGGCAGAGCATCAGGTACCAATAGGCTTGGTACAGCCTTTGGAGGTCCCGGAGTGGAAGTGGGACGGGATATCTATGGACTTCGTGACTGGACTTCCGCGCACTTCCAGAGGTCACGACTCCATCTGGGTGATTGTCGACCGACTCACCAAGTCGGCTCACTTCTTACCCATCAGAGAGCAGGGCTCGGTAGAGAGCTTGGGATGTCTCTACGTTTAGGAGATTGTACGACTTCATGGTGTGCCATCATCTATCGTCTCCGATCGAGATGCTCGCTTTACTTCCCGGATTTGGAAGGGGTTGCAGGAGGATTTCGGGATGCAGCTACGTCTGAGCACTGCCTTTCACCCTCAGACGGATGGTCAGACAGAGAGGACCATTCAGACTCTTGAGGACATACTCCGCGCATGTGTCCTCGACTTTGGTCGCAGCTTGGAGGACCACCTACCCTTTGTGGAGTTTGCGTACAACAACAGCTACCACTCCACCATCAGGATGGCACCATACGAGGCATTGTACGACCGACCTTGCAGATCTCTTTTATGCTGGACAGACCCTGGGGAGTCAGCACTTGTGGGACCATAGATGGTCCAGGCCACGGCAGAGAAGGTCCAGGTCATCCAGGAGCGGATGAGGACAGCTCAGAGCCAGCAGAAGTCTTATGCTGACAAGAGGCGGAGGCCACTAGAGTTCGAGGATGGTGACCACGTCTTTCTACATGTCTCACCTCGACGTGGTTTACGGAGATTTGGCCGAGGCGACAAGTTGTCTCCACGCTTCATCGGACCATTCCAGGTCCTCAGAAGGATTGGCGAGGTGGCTTATCGCCTGGCTCTACCACCTAAGTTGCACCGGGTGCATGAAGTCTTCCATGTATCCCAGCTGAGGAGATACGTGTACGACCCGACGCATATCATTGACCATTGGGAGGTGGACGTTGATGATGGGGCGACTTTTGGGGAGGTCCCGGTGGAGATCGAGGATCGACAGGAGCGGGTCCTACGTGGATGGTCGATTCCTCTTGTGCGCGTCATATGGCAGCACGAGAACCTCCAGGAGAGAACTTGGGAGCAGGAGGCTCAGATGCGTGCTCAGTACCCACTTTTTTTTCCCTAGTTTTTGATGTATCTTTACAGGGATGTAAAGCGCTGAGGTGGGAGTGATGTAAAGACCCGTAAAAATTCAAGGAAATTTTTTTTCTTAATTTTCTTTGGAATTTTAAAAGAACGTAGTTTCTTACGACACCTGATTCCGAGGCCCGGTGTGCCCAGAATCATTTTCCGAAGTTTGGCTCGGGTACGTTTAGTGAACGAACGAGCGGGTTTTTCTAACTTTTGAACCGATGCTCGGAATCGAATTCCGAGGGCGCCGATGGGATCACAACGCCGATATTTTCTTAGAAACGCCTCTTCCAGAGTTGCGTTTGCTCGGGTGGGGTTTTTAATTTTTGGGGTTAAGTGAAGAAAATAAAATAAAGTGGTGCGACAACTTTATTTTATTTCACTTAAAGCCACTTAAAGCCACTTAAAGATACTTAAGCTAAGTTGCAGCGGATAGGGTGGAACCCAAAATATCCTACCCTCTTGGTAGGATATTTGTGAGGTGGATCCCGCACGAGCCCCACCATTTTTTTCCTATAAGTAACGCACCCGCGAAAACTCCTCTTTAATGAAAGTCAACTGGTGCGTTTTTTTTAAATTCATAACGCCCCTATTAATTGGATAGTTAAGACGTTACCATTAATTCACTGAATTAATGGTTCGTTTCTTAACTTGTTTTTTTTTTCAAATTGTTGGCATGTAATAAAATAAGACCAACATAATTTCTTCTTGGGTGCGAACTGTTGAGAGGATTTGGAGAAACTGTATCTTCATCCTTTTTCGCGAAGAACTCGAAGAACGCGAAGAACATCGGCCTTCGATGGAAGGTGATGAAGAATTCAGAACCCTCAGAGATTGATGACTCAATGCCATGTACCGCAACGCCGACGATTCTCCTCCCCCGACGTTCTTCTGCGACGATCCTTCCCCGCGACAAATCTTCGATCAACTGCTTGAGGTAGGAGATTACGAATCTTTTAATTTTCCTTTGTGGATTTTATCCTTAACATGGATTTAATTCATGAAATTAAATATGTGTGTTTTATTTAACCCTTGGAGATCGTCGATGTGACACCGTATACCGCGACGACGCGACGCCCTTCCGCGACGCGACGATCCTCTTCTTCCGCGATGGTCAATTCCGCGAAGAACTCTCGTCCGACGACAACTACAAGGTAGGGGTTTTATTTGAGAATAATATTTATTCCCATGGTTGTTTCCTTCTAAAACAAAGAACCCAGATCAAAGTTCAATTTTAATTTATCAAAATTGTTCCTTGTTATGTTTTCATGTGTTGATTATTATTCTCAATTGTTATCACCTAACGCGGAGGGTGCGGGCCAAACAAACACGGCCCGACAACCCTCCGTAGTTTTTCATTGATGCGTGGATTAATGAAGTTTACGAAATGGGATCGGAATGGAGATTGGAGGCCTTCACAGCAAAGTTAGGATCCCGGGAGAGCCATAGGCCCAAACCGAGGGCAAAACGGACCACCGGAGCGCGTCCGGTGGTCCGCAGAAGTTCCCACTGGCGCGCCCCGCCGGCGCGGCGGCGCCGGCGGCCGCCAGGAAGCTGCGGCGCCCGGCGCGTCGCCAGGAAGACCCGGCGTGGCTGAAGCCGCGGCGGCGAGAGCCAATCCCGCGGCTGCGCGGGACCGCGGGGAAGGGACGCGTCCTTGCGCCGCGTTCGGTGACACGGAGCGGCCCCCGCGCGGGGGCCGCGACTCCTTTGGCGCGGCTGCTCGGCCAGTGCCGAGCCGCCCAGACCGGCCAGCCGGGTCGGACCCAGACTCGGGTCGGGTCAACCCGGTTCGGGCCGACCCCCGGGGGGGGGGGGGGGTGGGGCCGGGTCGGTCCGGGCCCAGACCCCCCGTTTTCGGACCGTTTTGGTGTTTTTATCATAACTTGAGCTGCGGGCCTCCAATCGACACACCGTCAGTGGAGATGCGATCCTTGGATCGAGACGGTCGTTTCGGTATATCACACTCATGGTTTCGGAGGAATTTGGTTTTGGTTGGGATGGTTCGTACACAAAACCAACCAGGCCCTCGGAGCGGAAACGCTCATATCTTGAGCTACGGACGTCGGATTGACATGCTGTCAACTTTGTTGGATTCCTCTAAGTGAGACGGATCTTTTGGAATGCTCCGCCTGAGGTTTGGATGCAGGTGGAGTACGGTCGGTTTGGTTTTGCCTTAAAAACTAACCGGGCCCCTGGGACGAAAAAGCAAATAACTCTCAGACCGGGCGTCCGATTGACGCGCCGTCTGCGACGTTGAGTTCCTGTTGAGGATACAGAACTTTTGGATACATCAAATCTGGACTATGTGTCAGTTGATGTATCAGCCTCTCGGCTCGTGGACCGGACCCTCCCGAACGAGCTTGCTGTGTGCGGGAACCCTAGAGCTGGCTGCGACTGCGACGACGACGACTGTGTAGAGATCCTCAGTGGATTCGACGGCGACGACTACAGCACTCAGCGATCCTCTGTGGATCAGTGCTACCGATCCTGTGTGGGTCTGATCCTGTGTGGGTCAGCGCTCAGCGGTCCTGTGTGGGCCAGCGCCTACAGATCCTGTGTGGGTTCGATCCTGTGTGGGTCTTTGTGGGGGTTAGTTACCTATCGATCCTGTGTGGGTCAGATACTTTGTGGGTCATTGCGAGGGTTAGTTACCTATCGATCCTTTGTGGGTCAGATCCTTTGTGGGTCATTGCGGGGGTTAGTACCTATCGATCCTTTGTGGGTCCGACGACTTAGATGATCCAGTGGTAATATCTGATCATCTCTATCGTCATACGAAGAAATATACCTGTGTGAGCTGAATCCTGTTTTGTTTTCCTTTGTAGATTGTGTTGTGCTATCCTGTGTGGATTTAAGTTTTGCTTTCCTATGTGGACTGGGTTGTACTTGGGTTCGGATATTGGAGCCGAATGAGAATTGACGACTTAGGTATATGTATGGGCATATACCTAAGCAGTGTCGGATGTTACTTCGTGATTGTATCTTTCCTTTGTGGATTATCCTTTGTGGATTCTGGGAGACCTTCAGGGGTCTTGGGGTCCCTACTGAGTAGCTTATACTCACCCCTGCATGGGCTATGCCCGCACTACGTTGTGTTGGTTGCAGACGACGGATAACGCTGATCGTGGTGGAGGCTTGCGGAGCAGGATGGTACCTGGAGGTGGACCACTGGGCGGGACGTACTCGGAGCAGTCAGCTGGACCCGAGGAGCAGTGGATGCTTTCTGTACCCACCCTTCAGGTGGGATTTCCAGTGGACAGCTCAACGTTGCGGCTTTACTTTTCAGTTGTCATTTTCCCTTTCCAGTTTTACTTTACTTTCAGTTTAGGTTTGTATACTGGCCCACTTACTCTTCCACACTTACTGTTGTACCAGTTTTTACTTAGTGTTTACTTCTGCCTGCTTTCTCTGTGCTGTTTGTGGTTTACTTTCCAATGGAAATGCCTTCCCTTTTTCTAGGATTTACGCCTTGGTGCTAGTCGCTAGCCCCTAGCCTATGGAAGGCGGGCTTGGGGTAGTCACGGCACGGGCCCTGAGGACGGGTCGTGACAAATATACCTGTGTGAGCTGAATCCTGTTTTTATTTCCTTTGTAGATTGTGTTGTGCTATCCTGTGTGGATTTAAGTTTTTCTTTCCTGTGTGGACTGGGTTGTACTTGGATTCGGATGTTGGAGCAAAATGAGAATTGATGACTTAGGTATATGTATGGGCATATACCTAAGAAGTGTCAGATGTTACTTCGTGATTGTATCTTAACTTTGTGGATTATCCTTTGTGGATTCTGGGAGACCTTCGGGGGTCTCGGGGTCCCTACTGAGTAGCTTATACTCACCCCTACATGGGCTATGCCCGCACTACATTGTGTTGGTTTCAGATGATGGACAACGCTAATCGTGGTGGAGGATTGCGGAGTAGGACGGTACCTAGAGGTGGACCACTGGGCGGGACGTACTCGGAGCGGTCGGCTGGACCCGAGGAGCAGTGGAGGCTTTCTGTACCCACCCTTCAGGTGGTATTTCCAGTGGACAGCTCGACATTGCGGCTTTACTTTTTAGTTGTCGTTTTCCCTTTCCAGTTGTACTTTACTTTCAGTTTGGGTTTGTATACTGGCCCACTTACTTTTCCGCACTTACTATTGTACCAGTTTTTACTTAGTGTTTACTTTTGCCTGCTTGCTCTGTGGTGTTTGTGGTTTACTTTCCAAAGGCAACGCCTTCCCTTTTTCCAGGATTTACGCCTTGGTGCTAGTCGCCAGTGCCTGGCCTATGGAAGGCGGGCTTGGGGTAGTCATGACACGGGCCCCGAGGACGGGTTGTGACATGGGGATAGTGATTTACTTTGACAACACTTGTATAGATTCACAAGATCCCCATCCTTTTTAAAATAAAGAACGAAATAAAAGGGGAAAAGACAAATGTCTCTTGTGTAATGAAGATATGATGATCATTATATGAAATGGGATATGCACTCTAGGTGATCACCATTGATCCTACAAATACCCCCTTATCATTTCAGAAAAATCCTAAAAATAACCCTAGATAAGTCACCTTTGTGTCACGAAGGGCCCCAGAAAAGTCATCTCAGATCACGTGAAGGCCTTTCAACATGTATCCTGATATCGCAAAGTCCCCTAGACATGTCATCCTGACATTTTATAAGCCCCTTTTAATGACTAAATTGATAGGAAATACCCATTTGATTGACCAAGTCCAATAAATGAAGAGTTGATGGGAATTTCTTGCAGTTGTTGATCATCATGCGACGCACCTTGAATGGGCCTCAATAGGATCATGCAAAGCATATAACACTAAATAACTACACTAACTCCAACACAAATTTTCAAGATAGGCACCGCACAAGTAGGAATATAACTAGGGTAGAAAGGCCTATAAATCACCCCAACACAAAAAGGGATACATATCCATAATCAATTGCACATGGGAGCGAAGGAGAGGATTTCTCGGAGTGGACGATCACGTGAACACAATGGTTTTCTACTAGGTAAAATTTAGAGAATAACCTAGGGGATCACAAGGAATGAATAGGCACATCACATGGTCACTTGAGATCGTGTGAAGAACTTTTTGTTCATTAACTAGATTATTCTAAGGATTTCATGCATATCATTTGGGTCACACTGAACCTAAAAAAATCTAACACTCAACAAACCTGAGGAATTTATGCAATAAAAGGTTGTAATAAAGACTAAAAAATTGGATACTTATGCAAAGAACATATACGATAATCTTCATGTGCTTCACATGAATCATCCAGATCATACAATAGCATTGGAAAATTTTACAAAAATCATGAAATTATCCCTTTGACATACTATGTGGATCATGATATGTCCCTTAGACATGTCAAAGAAAGTCACACAGTGCCCTCTGAGCATACAACCAAATTATTGCGATGTCCTTTGGGATTTAAAATCAAAATCTTGCGATGTAATCTAGAAAAATCATACAGGTCATGAAATACCATCAAGACATGTCAATATAGATCATGATAAGTCCTTCAGACAAGTTAGTCAGGTCTTGAAACACCCTCCAAACATGTCATCCATGTCATGAAACACCCTTCAGACATGTTAGAATTGATCATGAAAATTTCTCCATACATGTCATTCAGGTTATGTGACATCCTCCGAACAAGCTAATTGGGTCATGATATTGTCATTTCCCATCTCATTTACAAAACTAGGACATGTCTAGATATCATAGGACATGTCAGATAGATAATCAAAACATGTCAAATTGACAACCATGACATGTTAAGTAGACATCTTGGGACATGATAACTTTATCCAGTAGCCATATTATGGGAACCTTAGTGTGTAATACCTGATTAGTAGCATACTATGATATCTCACCCATATTAGGGAAACCTCGGTGTGTAATCCCCAATCAGCAACATAATATGAAATTTCCCCCATATTTGGGAAACCTTAGAGCGTAAGCCCTGATCAGCGAAATAATATGATATGTCTCCCATATTAGGGAAACCTCAGTGTGTAAGCCCTGATCAGTGGAATAATATGATACGTCACTAATATTAGGGAAACCTCAGTATAAAAACCCTGATCAGTATAATAATATGATATGTCCCATATATTAGGGAAATCTTAGTGTGCAAGCCTCGATCAATGACATAATATGATATTTCCCATATATCAGGGAAAATTTAGTGTGTAAACCCCTATTAGTGTCATAATATAATATGCATTTCATATTAGGGAAACCTTAGTGTGTATTCACTGATCAACGACATAATATGATATGTCACCCATATTAGGTAAACACCAATGTCTAAGCCCCAATCAATGACATAATATGATATGTACCACATATTTGGAAAACTCAATGTGTAAGTCTTGATCAAAATGAATTATAAGAACTAAGATTCTTGAAATAACCAGGATAGATAGGATTCCTTCTTAAGGCCCATGCTCAGATGGTTATCCACTTCGGTGTAAGTTCTCCTATGTCTCTGACATTCCAACCATCAGGACCCAATCACTCCCATGGGACGATCATTATTCCTCATACATTAGCAGACTGAGAAGAAAAATGAACTATGAAAAGTCAAATTCTTTCTATAACCAGGATATGTAGGACTCCTTCCTAAGTCATTAGCTTCATATTAAACATTCAAAGGGATATCCCAAAATATAAGTTCTTTATCCATATGTCATGATACTGGTCATTAGATATCCCATGATTCTCACACCAAGTATGGATTACGTGGGGTTAGGGAGTTGTAATGGTTATATAATTCTCATAATTAATCACCATCATATCAGGGTAACCCTAGTTCATCATCCTCAATCAGTGGAATGATATAATTACCCCCATATAAGGTAATCTACCATGGGGATAGTCCCAAGGGCGTGATTGAACTTCGATGACTCGGATTCCTACCATAACTTGGATACAAAGGATGCCTCCCTGAGGATTGATCTCAATACATGGTTCCTATGTGACCTCATATATTTCCTTTTTTCATGAAATTAAACTGTAAATGTCAAACAAACTATGTGGGTTTTGATTCTTATTATAAATAGGATACATAGGATGCATCATAAAGGATCAATCCCATCCTCAAGATACTAATCACCTCCATGGGTGGTAGTAAACTGCGAATAGATTAGTTATGTTGCTTCAAAATATAAACAGATACCCAATAATGGGGGATGGATGAAGAACCTCAGATACATAAAGATGGAATCATTAAGAGGCCCTCTGTTACACATGGAAGGATTCAATACTTGATCACTTTTCTAGGGTAACTGGTCCTGTTTTGGGATTAGGAAGAGATTCTAAAACATATGGTAAATGTATAAGAGAGTCCCAAAGTAAGAAAAAAGTACCCCACCAAAGGGTATGATGATCCCAACCTTCCATCCTTTCGACCATTATGAGTACCTATGTTCCATTGGGTCTGAAACCCCAATTGTCCATATACATTTAAAAAGTAGGTCTATACCAAGTTATGGATGTGGAAACCATTTTAAGTTTCTATGGAAGATAAGTAGTAATTGTGAACATGATGTGAATGATTGTACATAAATCAAAACCCCCCACATAATCAAACACTTTAACTATTTTACCTTATCCATGCATGTGATATTTCTTATGAAACAAATATGGTGAACCAAAAATAGAATCATTTAACTATGACATCTCCTTTACAAGATAAAAATTATAGGCTTCCTAGTTTTCATCAGACTATTTTTCCTATTATATGAATGGTCTTATCTTTTCTGACAAAAAAAATGTCATGGTCTCATTATTGTCCTCTCCTATTTAGATAATCACATCTCTAATACACTAATGTATATTTCCTATTGATCCTCCACACATGTACCATGTCTTTATGAGCATAATTATTTAATTACCCAGTGAAAGTGAATAAGATCAAAGTCATTATAATTCTTGAATAATCTCCCAAATATCAGGTAACTGGTCCCCAAACATGGATCAATATGTTCTTGATCATTGTATCTCTTGAAGCTTGAGAGAAAAGTGCAGAGGATATAAAACCTATAAATTCTATAAAATGTCAACCCATACAATTCATTGCTCCAAATTGTTCCTAAATATTTAGTTTTGTTATATGAAAATTACACATGGTCCCTTAGATAAGTTGAACCTATTTAATATGACCAAAAAGACATGAATAACTAAGTAAACATGTCATACCGGTCATGATCATTTCACTAATAAAAAGTGACATTATAAAATTCCACATGATAAACCATGATCCATTAACTTTTCATATTCCTATACTAATTATTTAACATATATTTTATGTCAAACATTACTTTGAAAAATAAATATTTCTCATATTCACTTTTAAAATTATTTAACTTGTGAACACCTTGATAAATAAATTAAATTCTAATTATTCTAAACAAGAATAATTTGATTTAATTAATTTACTTATGATCATTAACATGGGTGTGCGACAATCCCCATACTCGAGTTCCACCTCGACCTGAACTCCAATTCAATTTAATTGGTTCAACTTGTGAATACACATTGTGTGTGACCCTCAATTCCATCATCTAGATAGTAGTGAGTCCAAATCAAAAATCAAGATTAGAATCTAGAAATAGATCATGTTCCTTAATGAGATATGTAAAATTCACAGTTAGGAATACCTCCTATGAACATTTACTGATTAATATAATCCCTTTGAGTCAATATCTCATCAAGAAATATGAATCACTTGATTCATCAACATATATTATTCATATATCATTCTTTGTACTTCCAAAAATTAACTCATCTATAAACCACCATGGACAAAATAATTTTTAGATAGTTCCATTCCCATAAAAGGGCCAGTGATATCAATGTAAATTAACATGGAAGGTATAAATAGTTTAGTTTATAATTCATTAATTTCATATCATTCATGACACACTCTCCATGAGTATATTTCATCAAAAGTTTCATTAATAAATCAATGTACATGAATAATGATATGAATTAATAATAATAATCATAAGTCTAAGGACCAAAAAAATCCTTCAAAGATTGGATATCCAATCACACATAAGACATGAATAATTCCTATTAGCGAATCAATTCTTGTAACATCCTCTCTTAAGAGATCACTAAAGGAAAACTTCATGAGAAGAATTATAAATATCTTATGATCCACTACCCCTAATAAAATATATCATATATGCCCAATAAAATGATTTCATATGACCACTGGACCTGTATTTAAGAATATCACTGTCTAACATCAATATTCTTATTATAATGGGTAACTACTAAGATATTTTGATGTAGTAGAAACTATATAGAGAGAAGTGAAATAATCATGTGATAATAAATTTATTAATATTAAACCCTGTGAATATAATGGTTATAAAATTGAAAATATAGTTGGTTATAGGGAAACAACTCTTATAAATATAAGGTATACTTTTTACCAAACTCAAGCAATGTTAATATTAGCACATGTGTTAATCTACATTTCAACATCTTAAATAACTTCTCACAAGCTTCTATAAAAAAACACTTCACACCTTTTTATTCAAACCTTTCTTAGATGATACATTTGGGATAAGTTAGAGAGGAATCTATGGTAATAATCAACCAATCCCAAAAAAAATTAGGTCTCAAAAATGTTCTTGGAATTTTCCTAAGAAACTATATTGAATCCCCAGACCCATGATTCTGGATCTGGTACTAAACAATCTTGTATATTTTTTTATAAAAATTAACTAAAAAACATATAGTCAATTACATCTAAGGATATTTTTTAGTCTAGTATTTGGAGTAAAATTACCACTATTACATATTATAAGCGTTAAAACAATAAATAAAAAGAAAAGAATTAAACTTTTCTCACACTGTCTCCTTATCAAAGATAAAATCCATGAGACGTCTAAATGATCCTTAAAATGTTTTATAAAAAGATAGGGTGAGTATAATTTACCAATAAAGGATATTTAAAAAGCCAGTGGAATTTTTTTTAAAATTCATTTTGAAAATACTTTTGAAAATACCTTTTGAAATTACCCTTTGAAAATAAGTTTTAAAATACTTTGGAAAATAATGCTAAAAATAATTTTTAAAATAATTTTGAAAATATATTTGAAAATAATTTTGAATATATATAGATTTGTGAAACACTTTTATAAATCCTTTAAAAATACTTATAATTCTGAAAAAATCATTTTTAAAACACCTTTTAAAGATATATTTGAAAATACTTATGCATTTTGAAAACATTATAATACCTTTAAAAATACATACACATTTGAAAAAATTATAATACTTTTGAAAATAATTTCTCCATTAAAAACATTATAACAATTTTGAAAATAATTACTTCTTTGAAAAGATTATAATAATTTTTAATATACTCACGTATTTGAAAACATTGTAATACTTTTGAAAATACTTACACATTTGAAAATGATTTAAAATAATCCAATTGTTTTTCTGAAAATATTAAGCAGGATTTGGAAAAAAACCATAGAGCCAATTCAAACATTTAAGGATTTCTGGACCTACCAACTTTCCTTAGGGATAGGTTCACTCCCCACTTTCCCTTCATGTTTACAAATACCATGTACCAATTTTGTTTATAAAAAAATTAACATGCCTTTATATATATATATTAATTAGATTTTTTTCTTTTAAAATTATACTAATTCATTAATACATTTACACAATTATATTAATACATATATAAATATATATATATATAAATGTAAAAATTCATAATAAATCACTTGTTATATTTGGTACAAAAAAATATCATGACATTTAAACTTTGTATAAATGCGTGTAATGTTAATTAACGTCTATGTTTTTAAAAACTCCTTCATAATCTCATGAAATAAAATTTATTGAAAATGAAATAAAATGTTATAATTTATCTTTTAAAACTAATCCTTGAATAAGAAAATCAAACACCAATTTACTTAATTCAAAATTTGACACATTTATATATAAAAAATGGTGTAAATTTAACAAAACTTCACATAAAATAATTTAAATTGACATAAAATAATATATATAAATTTTTTACTTCTTAAAAAAATCATAAGAAAAAAAAACTAACATTACAAAAATTAACATTAAAACAATCATTTCATCCTTTCATGTTTTGAGGATAACCTATTGGGTAAGATTATGATTGAAACCAATTTTAGTACATGAATTACTTACTTATTTAAATCAAAAAATCATAGAAATATTTGTATATATATATATATAACATATCTTATAATTTGAAAATAATATATAATTATATATAAATATATTCTTGAAAAATTTACCTTCAAAATAATATATACACCCTTACCTTGAATGGAACAATTGTTTGAATTAAAACATAGAATTTATAAATTTTGAAAATAAATTTAGTTTGATAAAAATAAAAGAATCCCCTGCTTTTTTGATGAAAAAACAAAAATGGTTTCTTCTTACTGCTTAGGGTGTTCGAACCAGGAGAAGGAACCATTAAATAAAGTTGGAGGGAATATATGGCTGGGATGTACAATGAGTGAAGAGGGTTTCACCCAGCGAGCAGACACTTATATAAATACTACATGAGTTAGACTGCCAACATCTAAGGGAAGTTAAGATAATTGAAGGTGAATATTTATGACCCTTAAAAAATGGTCTATAAATCTATGGATCTCAATAAAAGGAGTAAAAAGAAAAGGCCATGCTTTAGGTATACTCATCCAAAAACACTGGATAAATAAAAACTAATTAGTTTTAAAAATAAAAGTTTACCAACATATAAATATTTCTATGCATTTACAGGCATTTCCTAGAAACGATTCTTTAAGAATCAAGGATCAGTGTTAGTGAATCGAGGCTCCTGTAGGTCGAACACATTTAATTGGTAGATCTGAAGAACTTATCCCCTATTTTTTATTTGGAAAATAAATATTGAAGTAGGTATTTTTTCATAGGTCAATAAAGATTTTGATGCCTTTCACTAGAAGGATAAGAAGAAGGAAAGTGCTTCAAGATGACAGATGGAGATGGTGGCTCGGATGGTGTGTGAAGGAAGGGTCAAACCGTGGTGAAAAATATATGACTTAGGCAATCAGATGGTAGTGGTGAGTCGATCCAATGATAATTTTTTAAGAAAGGATTTAAAAAGGTGAAAAATACCCAACATATTTGATCCCACATTGAAAATAACCACAATTTCTCACTTATATATAACCCAAACGCTCACTGAAAGCAACCAAAAGCTATAACGAGTTTATCTCCCAAGGGCCTTATAAACGGTACCATCTAGGCATAATATCCACCCTTTAATCATAGTCTATGGACCATCTTAATTATATGTGGCCTAGTATTAACCATAGTTATGCTTTTGGGATCTCTGGTTAGGGATGGCTCCCACGGGGTGGTCAAGAAAGCCTAGTGTGTGTTCCCACTCCAAGGTTGAGTTGGACAGACTAGTTATCCTAAATGGCCTAAATTTTTGTTAAAAACTTCTAAAAATAATCTCTGGTCAGGGATGGCTCCCACGGGGTGGTCGAGTAAGCCTAGTGTGTGTTCCCACTCTGAGGTTGAGTTGGACAGACTAGTTATCCTAAATGACCTAAATTTTTGTTAAAAACTTCTAAAAGATAAAGTAAAAATATTTCAAACTATTAAATTATAAAAACATAAAATTAATTTTACTAATTACTAACTATTATTACTATTATTTTAATATAACTTTCATTTTTTATTATATCCTTATAATTTCAAATTGGTTACTTTTAAAAAAAATGTACCAAAGAATCATTTTTATAACATTAAATAATAAGGGTTTTATTATTATTACTCAAATAATTATATTACATCTAGAACAAGGCAAGTAAATATTTTAAAATATTTCAATAAAAAAATGATTTTATAAACAAAATTTTTAATTATCAAAATAAAGATTCATTAAAATAATAACCATTATGAAATATAAACTATAGAAATTATATATGATGTTCAAAAATGGAATTAATATTTATATAAAAAATAATTTTTGTTGATAATTGATGTATTCAAAACATACAACCTCAAAACATAAGGTTTGTAAAATTACTTTTAAGTGAAAAAATGCATATTTAATCTTTTTTTAAGAAAATACATTTATCTAAAGAATATAAATTTACGTTATCCTAATTTATAAAAAAATATAAAAAGAAAATATATAAATTTATATTAAATTATACATTATTTTATTTTAACGATAAAACAATTATATTTAACAAACCTTTATTAATAGCATAAATTCTTGGGATATTACATTCTACCCCCCTTAAACAGAATTTGAACCTCGAAATTCATTCTTTGTACTTAAGGAAAATTTTAAAATTCCATTTTCTAAATTTGGAAGACTAGAATCATTGGAAATTTATATTCTTAAAGACCATTTAACTTCATAGGAGTTCAATAGTATATTTATAACTCTTATATTTTTCCTCAAATTAATTTTTTTAAAAGAGGTTTTAATAAGATAATAAACATAGAAACATAACCCATATTTAACCAAACATCCAAATCTACAATTTTATCTAAATCGTTACTCTAATACAAATTGTAAGGCCTAGAAACCCAAACTTTTAGATTTAATAAAAATAATGCTATATATATTTTTTATAAAAAGGAACTGAAAAATATTCATTCAATTACATCTGAGGATCTTTTCCAATCCATAATTTAGAGGAAAAGGACCAATATTATATATTATCCACTCCAATGGCCCAAAGGCCTTCATTTTTTATTGATTTTTGATAATCCACCTTTTAAGGGGTGAGGTGGAACCCTTACAAGTCTCGTAGGCGTAAGTATTACATGGCCCATAGGCCTTAGAGGAATTCATTTCCCGTAGGCTTCAAAGATTACATACAACCCAGACTAACTACTTGAAACTTCTCCTCCCCAGCATCTTCATCGTGAAATCAGCTCTTCACCTTCGCATGGCTGTTCGGCTAGGCATTCCCGTGCATGCACAGGCTTGTCCCGATGACAGGTGTCATACCCTCTCATTATTGCAATTAGTTTAGATTCTGCTGTGGTGAAAGATCCTTGCTCATCCTCCTTGTAGAGCTTGTTCCTTGTAGGTTGTCTGGTTTGCATCTTCACTTAAGGTGGCCCGAAGGCTTTGAGGTGGCCCAAAGGCCTTACTGACCCGAAGGCCTGGGTGGCCCGAAGGCCTTACAGGACTTAGGGACCAAATCGGTGACCTGAAGGCCCAAACAGGGGCATATTCTCAGCTGCTACAGTGCCAAACAGTGCTTGCTACAGTTCTCGATATAGTACCTACTACAGTACTACACAGTTCCTGCTACAGTACCTTCTATAGTACTGCTACAGTACCGAAAATTCTACCTCCGCCTGGATTTGATCCTTGGTCATTTGGATGCACTTACATAGTCCTTACCAACCGGGATAAGGCTCATGTGCTTATATATTATCAGAGTTAAAATAATAAATAAAAATGTATTGATTGAACTTTTCTTGCGCTAGCTCCTTATTGATGCTAAACTCTATGATAATTCTAAATGATCTTGAAAACATTTTATAAAAACATTAGGTGAGCATAATTTATGAGTATGGGGTTTATAAAAATCTAGTGAAAAACCCTTTTGAAAATACCTTTTGAAAATTATTTTTAAAATAAATTTTTAAAACACCTATTGAAAATAAATTTGAAAATACTTTAGAAAATAATTTGGAAAATAATTTTGAAAATACTTTTTAAATTATGTTTGAAAATACTCTTGAAAATACATTTCCTTGTATTTTTTTAGAAATCCTTTAAAAATACTTATAATTTTTAAAACATCATTATGAAAACACCTTTCAGAGATATGTTAGGTACCAGGATGGTGCAACGGAATCCGGTGGGTCAGGAATTTAAAATTTTCTGCATCACCGGAGTGACATAACCATATCAACTCTGGTGATCTTGTCCCAATTTGGTTCGAGTATCTCGCAAGGTTTAAACAGAGAACAAAAATAAACTAAACATGTACCTAGTTCGGAATTGATGTGTGCAAGTTCGCCGTAGGACGCCGGCGATCACTGCTCGAGGACTCCGACATCTAAGCCCTCTAGATCGTCCACACATGCCTCTCGAATCTTCTCATGCGCCATTCATCAAGATTTGGGTGCTAGCACGGGTCTTCAACGCTCACTTCAACGCAGTGACGATCACTGCAAGTCAAAATCCTTCAATCTGTGATGAACAAACTTGAAGATCTTCCTTCACTTGAGAGACTCTCTCTCTAGATTCCAGGAGGAGAGAGAATCTCTCAATCCCAACACATGAAAATTTAATATGGGAGAGCCTCTCTCTCACTTATATAGGGAGTGTTTAAAACATGCGGTATGGATTCCCGACCCCCGTGTAATAGACGTCTGCTATATAAGTGTTATAAATAATTATTTATGACAAATAAAATTATTCCATAAATAATATTTATAATTTATCAATTACTTGTAATATATAAATATATTACGTGATAAATTTGAGTCTTTAACTCGACTCACACCTCCTGCTAATATTAAACGAACCTAGGATGTTAAAATCCATTCGAATAATAATAATACTTGTATTTACTATATAACTTGTAAATATATGTTATAAATAAATTCAACAAATTATTCTAAACTTTAATAATTAATGAATTTATTTATTCTTTGGTGATCCATAGAACTTGGATAGTGCTCAGACCCTTTATCAGGGCCCACCAAGTTCTATATTCTTATTCCCAGAATAGGGAAGATTCTCAGGGCACTATTGTGTGTGACCCTCTAGGCCCTTACCTCAATAGCAGTGAATAATATCCACTGACCTAGAGTGGGATCTAGAAACCCATCGAGGCCCTTATAGAGATAAGGCAATGTCAAAGCAATGACTACCTTCCTACGAACACAGTCCGTGTAATATAATCTCTTTGTCATCGATATCTCAATAAAGAAGAATTCATACTAGTGTCGTCATTCTTTATTTTTCTTTATTTTATTTGTTTATTTGTATGGACGGTCTTAACTTCCACCATCATGGCCATGGATTTAATGATGGTGCAACCATCCTAATAAACCGGGCCCAAGATATCTATTCCAAAACTCGGAAGCGACAAATCCTTTCTTGATCATTCAATCAATGCCATGACATTAATGATGTACCTAATACAAACTACCTTTCCACGACTTTTTCACCATGGTTTTCATCTTGCATAAAATGTATATAATTAAATGACATCCATTGACAATGATCTCAAGTCTAAAGACCATTACACATGTCCATATATAGGAACAACCAATGACACCTAAAACATGTGGTGTTCCTATTATGCTGGTCTATCCTCATGATCTCAAATACTAGAGATCATCAAGTGTGAACTTCATGAGAATAAGTCTCAATGCTTATGAGTCCCTAGCATCTGATGGTCACACATCATCTATGTCCTTCCAGAATGATGTAACTGGACCATAGGACATTACTTTAAGATTACTGTCATGGAATCTCAGGGTTCTCATTATATCCTGGGATCTACTATAACCCTTTGACGCAACAGGAAATCTAAGTACATTTCTATAAACAAAGTGGATGCAGAAGTATCTACACTATTATGGGAAGATAAAAACATGTATTATAACAAACTGGATACATGTAGTGGTGATCAAAGTACAAAATAAGTTGGGTCTAGGTCACCCACTTTCAACACTCCCACTTTCACTAGAGCCAACTGCTAACAGGTTTCAATCCGCCAGCTCTCACATGTGAATCATGATTCTACTGAGAAATGGATTTAGTCAGGGGGTATTACACGTTGTCTTCTGTGGATACTCTGCTAACTGTCACTTCACCTCTTTGAGTAAAATCCCTCAAGAGATGAAACTTTCTAAGAATATGCTTTGTTCTCTGGTGAGAACTAGGCTCCTTGACAAGAACCACTGTAGCAGTATTATCACAATATACTGGTACAGGATCTGCACTGCTAGGCACAACACCAATTTCTGAGATAAAGCTGTGTATCCAGACTGCTTCCTTTGCTACATCAGAATCTGCAATATATTCAGACTATACTGTATAATATATCTGGAGTGAAACAATCACCACCTTTAGTATCTAATGAAGGTGAAACAAGGAGTAAGTTATGACTCCATTATGGTTCAAGGGATGATGAGGAGAGCTCCTATCAACCACCATCACCCATAGCATCCCACCAGTGCCCTTCAGTCATCAGCTAAGGGAACCAACTGACACACTACCACCTATGATACCCATGCATGGGAAACAAGGAAGATACATTAGGCACATAAGGATATGAATAATTATTATTGGGATCATATACACATTTCTAATGATGATGTCTTCTGAAATATTCTGGTGGTAACTAGCCATCAAGATCATATCCCTACTATCTCAGAAGAAGTATGTGGTTATACTCCTAAAACGAGCATGGGGGAGGCTCATATTCCTACACACGTGAATGAATCTCATCAACATATTTCTATGGAACAAGTAGGATAGAAGTGGAGATAGAAAATGTGCAAGATTACATTCATGCTAACTTTTTACTAAATTGACATTATATATTAACAACAATTGAAGAAATCCGTTGGCATATTCTAGTACTGGTAAAGATACATGGGTAGGTACATATTACGATCCCTAAATCCAAGGTAGAACAACCCTCTTATCGGTATGAACAAGTGGTTAATCATGATCAAGCATATATTTTTGATCCCATCCTGGAGGATTATCAACATATTCCAGTAAATGATGAGGTTCCATACCATTCTCATATTCCCCTAACAACTGGGGATAACCAAGTGAGAGTGGCACATGCCTCGGGATAGGGGAACATTATTGTACAAAAATACATACAGTATATTCCAAAGGCCTATGATAGGGTTCAGTTTTGGCTGGGTATCACCTTGTTATAATGGCACATTCTTCCATCCATGATCATATTTCTATCAAAAAAGTCTATCAGCATACTTAAAAGGCTCAAGACTGATCTCATATCCCTGTTATGACTGAGGCCCACAATGTGAGAGTGGAACATGACTTGAGATAAGATCATATTTTTGTAAGTGAATATACTTGTCATATTATAGTAGATAACAGATTCTAGACTCATATCCATACTTATACTGATAAAAGACTACACCAACATAATTCTGAGTCCATACATGTGGAGGCTTATACACCTTATCCCATTATGGAGGTCCTTCACCATATTTCAATAGGGAATGCACAATGTGATTAGGATCATTATTTTGTTCCAATTGGGGATCACCAAGTGAGAGTGGAACATGTATTGGGATAGGCTTGTATTCCTACCAAGAAAGACAAGAAGCATATTCCAAAGGCTCAAGATCAGGCTCATATCCCCATTCTAACTAGGGATCACCATGTGAGAGTGGAACATGATTCGAGATAATCTTATATTCCTTCCAATAATAAAGAATATCATTAGAATATTCCAATATCTTCTCAACAGTAGGATCATATTCCTATAGAACCAAACAATTATCAATATATTTTGGTAGCCATCATGCAAAAGGCTCATATCCTTGTAGAGTTTTAAAAGGTAGGTTAGAAAATTCTGGCCATGACACATAAGGAGGCTAATGTCCCTAACTTTCTCAATTACAGTGTCCTTGATGTTGTTTGAGATACATTTTCAACAACCCAAGGGTCTTTTGACTATTCAACCAAAGCATAAGGTGATCATTACCACTATAGTCATCCTAATGGTAGTGTGGATATGGATCCTAGAGACTCTACTCATGAAATACGACATGATCAACCTCACTATGGTGATATCTCCCACAAACATAGAAATCCTACCCTTTCCCAGATACCTCGGTATAGAGAGGTTCTCAAAAATTATACACCTTTGTATAGAGACATTCTCAAAACATTAGGGTAAATTTTATATAGTTCCCCATAAAATTCTATCATCACCCCACTCTGTTCAACATGTGTCCCTAAAAAGCATCTTTTATAGTCTAAATATATGGAGGCATATAAGTCTGATGAAGAGGATATCGACATTGATATATGGAGAGAGTTATCCAAAAAAACCTCCCCACTATATTATGGACACTCAGTACTTCTGACTATGTGATCCTAGATGAGCTAGAGAAGGATTTCATGCCTTGAATACACTAAAATATGTGGGAAACTCATTAGCGATTGAATCCTAGACACTGACCTTATCCAAGATATGAGGGTTAACTTTAAACCATCAAGGCAATCTATTGTAAGCTAGACCTGGCTATGATCTCCATGGACTGATACCCAAAACCAAAAAAGAACAACAAAAATATACAACAATAATTCCCCCATTGTATCAAAACTCTTTGAAAACTGATCACCAAAGCCACATCATGAATCATTATTTGAGGATGGGAAAATTATGGTGAATTTCACTTTACCTCACCCATGGAATAATAAAAATCCTCAAACATGGTGTCATGTAATGTCTTAGAATCTAGGGAAATCAAGGGACCAGGTAATGCATGAGCTAGTTGGACACTACAATGAAATGGTCTAAATTCAACGGTGTCGAGACATCATGAATAGAGCAAGTAGATAACCAATAGATCTTTTAACTATTACCCTAGAATAAAATGCAACACATTTTAGACACGAAAGATGAAGTTTAAATAAATCAGTCAACTTACCATAAATAATGACTCCAATCATGGGATACAGTTGAACCTAGCTCATACTTAAGTACATCTACACCATATCAAATAGTTTATAATAATAGCTGTCATAACATCCATCTGAGAGTGAACCCAGTCTGTTGGGATGGGGGAACATCTACCACAACCTTCACCCCTTAGATATTAAATCATTGAGAGGATCCAGGATATTTCAGAAAAAACCAAAAAAAAACTCTAGACCATGGGGATGGGGGGATTTTATCTTAATCACCATCTCTAGGTTCATCATCTCCCAAGAGGGTCTTAGGTAAATCAATAGAGGATCTATATCAACCCTATCCCTCTAGGATGGGGAATTTATATCTCAATGTCTATCCTAGGAATCATAAAATCCTCAACTATAATAATTGGATCTTCAAAAATATGATTAATCAATTCCAATGGTGGCTCTAGATAGGCCCCATCCCATAGGTATGGTGGAATTTTATTCATCATCATCACCACAGGGGGAATCAATCTTCTATAGGTTGAGAGGTAAATTTTAATGGCCAGTATTTCATATATTACTACTACCATAAGACAAAAATTTAATATTTAGATCCTATTTGAAAATACTAACTAGATACTCCCTCAAGGTCACTACTCATTTGCTGATATGGGAGGAATGTATAGTAAAGGAAATCAAACCACACTGGGGTCACAAGACAGAATGACCCAATATGGTCAAGGGTTTGAGAAATGACCCTCGTGAAGGGATTTTAGAATCATCTAGTTGTGTCGAGAGTAATGAGACAACTACCGTTTCCCAATATACCACTATGAAAATCATCACTGTCAACACAACTGATAATGTGGATCAAGACACAATGAAGTGGGATGTAAAATAGAGAATATACCCCGAGAAGAGGATCTGGATGCACCCACCAAGGTTGAACGTACCTAGAACCAGAGGAGGATCCAAAACATGGAACCTATGAATATCGAGTTTCCAAATATTTGGCAGAACACTACCAAAGATAAAGGGAAATGTGCGGCTATACCCCAATCACCACATAAAAGAACTAAAATGATATCTATAGAGGAAAAATTCGCAGAAAATGAGAGTGAGATACAACCTCTCAGAAAAATTAACAAGGTGGTACTCATGTAAAAATTCCCATTGGGTATCATCCTTATACTAAAGAAAATATTCCTCCATCCACATATCAAGAAATATCTGATCCACCCACAAGAGCAGCATCTGAGCATCATATCGACACCAGATCCAGGCATCCGATCTACATAAATGAGGAAGTTGAAAATAAGTATATTTTCCCTCCATTATGGAGACATCCTCTCCCATTATAGGGTTATAATTTAGTTTTGGCACAAATTAAGAATCCATTGGAAATAAAAATGGGTCCATCTCATCAAACCCATCCCACTCCCTATAAATAGGAGGCCACTCAGATAATAATACCTTTAGAATTTCTCAATTCCATCGAGTCCATGGCTACTTGAATGGAATCCCTGAAAGGGAGATGCACACCAGTGTAGCTTGAGAAAAAGACATATACCGAATTGATGGATGAAAAATTTTCTCTATACAATTTTAGAAATAATACATTCTCCACCTTTGATGGCATGAGAGACCTGTAATAACATCTCAAAAACATCATGTCCTAATGCAGTCTGATAATGGTCCATTGAGATTAGTTAGAGGTGACCAAACTGAGGTGTTTTTTACAGACACCTATGTCCTGATGAATTACCCAGGTGGGTTCTGTGAGTTCATAGAAATGGCGTAACATTTGGAATATTCCATTCAGAAAACCAAAGATATGTATTGACGCATTACCTCAACATAGGGGAAAAGTATCATCAAGGTAGATACTACCTCTATTACCCTCAGACCATTAGCAGTTCCCATTCAAGAACATAATAAGGTCACAAACCACCCAACACCTCCTATTGAGTAGTAAAAACAACAAAATCACCATCGACTAGAAGAGAAAATAGATCAGGGTCACTTGGTATTCGAGGAATGAAGGAATAAAACCTAACCCTTAAAAAATAAAAAAATAACTAGGTATTTCCTAGAATCCATTGACAATAACTTTCTCAAGCTACCAGAACCCAGGAAACCCAATGAGACCAACCTCACTAATCATCCCAGCTACTTCCCTTTTCGTAGAAGGCTGGGTCACGACATCTAATATTACTTCATCTTCAAAGAAATCCTCCAAAGTAAGGTCGATTCTGGATAGGTGATGTTAGATAACTCCCCAGATTCAATGGCTTGTATAACTGTTGCCTGGATAGAAGAAGAAGGTAGTTGGAAAAAAATTCTGGCCAGACACAGACATAAGTTCAACATTTAGATGACTCGAAAGATAGTTGATTAATATCACGAAACCCTAAATGCACAGCTTCAAAGACCCCTAATAGCTCTATCCCCTATCGAGGTCACATTGAATATACTCCCAGAATTGAATGGGACCATTAAACACATGAATATATAGAATATGAATAATTATTTTCAACTCTGATGCAAGTTTTGACTCTTGTAGTTTTACTACCTAAAACATTTGAAGAACAAGCTATTCCCCACCAAATGTAACCCCCATCAGAAAAAGATCATATTTTTTATAACAAAATAAACTTGGTTGAACCCTTCTCTGATTTTGAATATTCCTCCAAGTATTAGTTCCATGTACCTGATCTAGGATCTGGAGGCTGAAGGCGAAGGAGTTGAGGATATAGAGGATAGTGAGGACATGGTCGAACCTAATATTATGGTCATGTATTTACAAAGGAAATATATTCAGTTGAGACCCATGTTCAAGCACTCCATTATATAGTGACCCAAGCCTTTTACATATAATATTACATGATTTTAAGCATAATTATACATCAGAGTACAAGACAAGGATCATTAAGTCTAGTGTCTTGGAAGACTAGGTACATAATTCATAGAACACGGGGCTAAAAAAACACTTATTTATTTAATATACATAAAGATATACTAACTTCCTTTAATCCCTTACATCTACATAGGGTACCCTGGGGAACACATGAATAAATGGATGAGCTAAAATACCTAGTAAGGGAATGAACATAAGGATACATCTTAAGCACATGAGTTAGGAGGCATGATGCAATGAAAACAAAACTTGGAACCTATGAAATCATATAATATAAGCATGGGATCATATAAAAATGGAATCATATAAATGTGTCATAATCATAAAACATTTTTTTAGTATGGTTCAAGGCTAACCGCTAATCCCGTTTCCCATTTTAGTACAGGTCAAGGCTAACCGCCAATCCCGTTTCACATCATATCTCATGAGAGTTAACTTTACCCAATGCATTGGAGTGCTATTTGGGCGTACCCATCTCAACATTTTCATGAATATTCTTTCCACATAAATATTATTTCCATATAAATATTCTTTCCACATAAATAATCATACATAATCAATCGTTCATAAACATAAGGATACCCATGGAGAGAATTGGGTACCACAATCATGACATAAAGCATAACCAATGAGTGTATCATGAAATTGTCCATGAAATAAAGGGATTAGAACATACATGGACGTTAATAAGGTAATATAGGAATATAAAATGGTAGGTGGTGGCAAATAGAAGTGTCAACATATAAGAAATGTATTTGAGAAACATTAGCATTAAACCATTTTTGTGCGGTTTTAAGGAAAATACTATAGAGATTTTAAAATAGTAAAGAGGAAATTTTTTATATAAAACAATAATTGAACCAAGAATGTTTTCATAATAAAAATACTGATTTTATAAATAAAATGGTGTCTTAAAATAGAGGATGAAGTGCACTTGAAATTGGGTAAAAATTTGGGAAGTTCCTTTAAAACGAGTGTGCTTATTGGGAAGTATCGAGGAGGGATTCACTTAAAAGAATGTATATCACTGAAAGAGAATGAGAGATGGATCTTGGAACATGATTTTTGAGCCTTTAAAAATAATGTATAAGTTTTAAATAAAAATAAAATACAACTACATTTTTGTAAAAAGAAAGATAGAGAAACCCGAAGGAATAAAGGAAGTTCGAGTAGAATCCATTACGGTTTATCAGCACGGTATCAGGTGTAACTAAGAGAGATTGATGAGAGAGATAATGGGTTTATCATAACTTATAAAACATTAGGTAAGTATGTGTGAGGTTATAAAACATACCCCATCACTTGGTATTACACAAAAAAGGCATACCATAGAGAACAATCTTGATTAAGAGTGAAAAGGAGAGGTTCCCTTACCTTAAATCCGTTGGTGTTCTCCAATTGTTATTAAAGAAATGAATAAAAAAATTAGACTTATTAATTAATAATTACATAACCTATTATATATTTAATTGGTTTAGTGTAATCATTTTAAGTTCATTTATAATCATTTTGATTGGTTATGAGGTTCAATTTCTTTGTTAGAGCTCGTTTGTTTGCTTGGTTTTAATGACCGGTTCACTTATATTCACATTTGGATAGACATTTAAGATGAAATTGGTTTTAAAAAATTGAATTTATATGATATTAGTTAACATTCAGGATATTACATGGTTTTATGTTTAATTTGGTTACTTAGAGTGAAGTCAAATTATTATATAAAACCAAAGTGACAACCGTTTTTGTTAATTCGTGGGTTTGATTACAAAGAACATATTTTGCTTTATAACTTAATACCATTTATAAAAAAATATTACAGCATAAAAATAGGATATATTACATATATATATTCTGGTTAGACCATAACGAAAATGGTTTCATGACCATATTTTACGATGATAATAGAAATTGATAAACCGTTGTCCTTGAATGTGCTAAATTAACACATCTCAAACGGTGCTTTCATTTCATTCAAATAAAAGGTGGGGAAAAGAGAGAAGATAATGAAGTATTCCATTAGCATAATATCATTCCAGTACATGTATGCTACTGGATTTATCATACCATTTGGGTTAAGGGAGGTGAGGAAAGAAACAAAAAGAAAATAACTTAAAAGAAAAGAAGGAATTGGAAAGAGGAATTTACCTCTTGAGACTTCCTCCTTTAAGAACCTCTTAAGGGAAGAGGTTTTGGTATTTTGAAGAGTATAGGTGCTTTTGGACGTGGGGGAGGATCTTGGGGAGAGATTTGAGCAGAATATTGGCAATTCACAAGGTTTTATAGGAGTGAAGTGAAGAGGGAGTGAGGGGGGGGGGGGTTATAGTGGAGGAGAGAAGGGTTTTCATAATTTTTTAATCATTAGTTCATTATTTCCTCACAAGACAAGGACTAGTAAGTATTCCATGACAAAGAATAGTAATAAATGCATATGACTTCGAACCAAATGGGATTACATCATCAGATCATCATCAATGACTCAATTAATCCACTATTTAGCTTTTATTGTGAATTATCAGATTCTACTATTCATAAAAAATTCAAGTATTTCAGAAAAATCCAAAAAATTCACCCTAACTATTTTTCAATGTGTAGAATCCAAAAATGAATTCCATTTTTGATTTTTTTTCTAAATATGATTAATTTAATATTTAATTAAAATCACAATTTATTATTAAAAACCAGTTTTAAAACATTCATTTACTTATTCTAAAATACAGGTAGATCATTATTTCACTTGAATATTATTTTATGACTATCATAGGTAAGGTTACTATTCATTAGAGTATTTTACTATTCATAAGGGCATGTTACTATTCACCAAAAATTAAGTTTTTCTTATTGGACTCCAAATAACTTACTGATTGCAACCATGTATATCAGATTTTCAAAATTCCAAACACAGAAGTGACAAACTTATGTTTAAAGGACACTTAGCACTTTATAGTTCATTATGTTGTATTTTCATGTTATTTTATGGAATATTTATAAGAAGTGAAATTTCCATTGAAAACTTTGGGTCGTTACATTCTTCCCCCCTTATGAAATTTCACCCTTGAAATTTCATTTTACATTCTAGGCCGTAAACAGGTGAGGGTACTTCTCCTTCATCACCTCCTCTAGTTCCCAAGTAGCTTCTTCAAACTTTTGGTTCCTCCACAACAATTTGACAAGGTGGGTTGTCTTGTTTCATATAAACTTATATCTTCCATCCAAAATCTTCACTGGCTGCTCCTCATATGAGAGATCATCTTCTAGCTGCACCACCTCTGAGTTCAGTACATGTGAGGGATCAGGTATGAACATCCTCAGGAGTGATACGTGAAACACATCATGAACTCGAGTCATATTCGGAGGAAGTTCAAGATGATAGTCCACAAATCCTATGCGTTCAAGGAATTTAAAGGGTCCAATGGTCCTTGGGCTTATATTCCCTTTCTTTCCAAACCACATGAATCTCTTCCATGGTGATATTTGAATGAAGACTTTATCCCCAACGTCGAACTCCAAGTCCCTTCGATGATTGTCAGTGTAGATCTTTTTCCGACTCTGAGAAGATTTGATGTTTTTCTGGATGACTTGAACCTTCTCCATCATCCCTTGCACAAGATTGGGTCCAAGTAGCTTTCATTCTCTAACTTCATCCCAACAGGTTGGAGTTCTACATCGCTTTCCATACAGAGATTCATACAGAGCCATCTGGATACTCGAGTGGAAGTTATTGTTGTATGAGAACTCAAACAATAGGAGATGCTGATCCCATCCACATTTTAATTCTAGAGAGCAGGCTCTTAGCATATCTTCAAGCGTCTGAACATTCCTTTCAGATTGGCTATCAGTTTGGGGGTGATAGGCCGTCATGAAATTTAATTCAGTACTCAAAGCATGTTGAAGACTCCTCCAGAATTTAGATGTGAACCATGGATCAAGATTAGAGACAATTGAGAGTGGAACACCATACAATCTCACCACATACTTCACATATATTTTTACAAGTTGTTCAAGTGATAGGTCTTCCCGAATAGCGATAAAATGGGCAGTCTTGGTGAGTCGGTCAACCACAACCCATATCACATTATTTTCCTTCGACGTCTTCAGGAGACCCGTGACAAAGTCCATTGTGACATTCTCTCATTTTCACATGGGTATAGGAAACAGTTTCATCATCCATTTGAACATTTGTCGCTCTACTTTAACTTGCTGATATACCAAGCACCTTGATATATATTCCGCAATCTCCTTCTTCATGTTATCCCACCAGAAGTGTTCTCGGAGATCACAATACATCTTGGTACTCCTAGGATGGATAGAGAATGTTGAGCTATGTGCATTGTTGAATATATCTTTCTTTATCCCGGGTGATTAAGGAACACAAAGCCACGTTCCAAACCAAATCACACCATCATAATTGATATGGAACTCTTGTAGCTTCCCTTCCTTTACTTCATTGACCCTCTTTTGTAACTCCACATCATCCTTTTGTGCTTCCTTAATCTTCTCTTGAATGGATGGTTTCACAATCATTTGGGTAAGGTAGGATGAATCCCCTTCCCTTATGATTTCTAAATCCATCCTTTGCATATCCAAGAAGATAGGGTCTTTCTCAATCCATAACATGGATAGAGTAGCAGGTTCTTTTCTGCTTAGAGCATCAGCTACCTTGTTCACCTTTCTAGGATGATAGTGAATCGAGAAATCGTAATCCTTGATTAGATCTAACCATCTCCTTTGAATTATTTTGATATCCTTTTGTGTGAATATATACTTTAGGATCTTGTGGTCAGTGTATATGTCACAATTCTCACCATAAAGGTAGTGCCGCCATATTTTCAAGGAAAAAATCACAGCTGCCAGCTATAGATCATGCGTCAGGTAGTTATGCTCATGGATCTTCAACTGCCGTGAGGCATAGGCTATCACATTATCAGTTTGCATGAGTACACAACCCAAGCCTTTCTTTGAAGCATAAATGTATATCACAAAACTTTCTCCACTTTTTGGTAATGTGAGTATAGGTGCAGTGATCAACCTTCTCTTTATCTCCTTGAATCTTACCTCACATTCTTCCGTCCAAGAAAACTTTACCCCCTTCCATGTCAGCTTGGTCATTGGGTTTGAAAATCGTGAACAGTTCTTCACGAATCGTCGATAATACCCAGCTAGACCCAAAAATCTATGAATCTCTATTATAGAAGTTGGCCCAGGGCACTCTTCAATTTCCTTCATCTTGGAAGGGTCCACAGATATTCCTTTGTAGGTGATAACATGCCCCAGGAATGATACTTCCTCTATCCAGAACTCACATTTACTGTACTTTGCATACAACTTCTCCCTTTGCAAAGTATTTAACATAGTTTTTAAATGCTCCTCATGTTCTTCCTTGCTCTTGGAGTATATCAAAATATCATCAATAAAGACTACCAAAAATTTGTCAAGGTAATCTCTAAATACTCTATTCATTAAATCCATGAAAATTGCTGGAGCATTAGTGAGTCCTAAGGTAATAACTATGAACTCATAGTGTCCATACCTTGTTTGAAAGGAAGTCTTGGGTATATCTTCCTTCTTCACCTTTAGTTGGTGATATCCTGACCGAAGGTCCACCTTAGAAAAATAACTGGCCCCACAAAGTTGATCAAACAAGTCATCTATCCGTGGAAGGAGATACTTGTTTTTTATTGTGATTTTATTAAGCTCATGATAATAAATGAAGAGGTGCATTGATCTGTCCTTCTTTTTAATGAAGAGGACTAGTGCACCCCACAGTAAATCACTCGGGCATATAAAAACCTTCTCTATATTCTCCTACAACTGATTCTTCAGCTCCTCTAGCTCTACGGTGGCCATTCTGTAAGGTGTCTTTGATATAGGCAGAGATCCAGGGATAAGTTCAATTGAGAACTCAACCTCTTAGTCAAGAGGAAGACCAGAAAACTCTTCAAGGAATACATTAGTGTAATCACTCATGATGGGAATGTATTCAAGGATGATTCTCTCCTTTGTCTCAATCATTTGAGCTAGATATGATTTCTCATAAGGCAATAATATCAACACTTGAGACAAAAATTCTAAAAGAGACTCATGTTCCTCCTTACACTTGTAAAGAATTAGAGTATGCTTTGGGATGTGAAAAGTGATCTCCCTTTCCCAAAATTTGATGTTGTATTTGTACAAATATAGAAAATCCATGCCCAAGATTGCATCAAACTCTACTAAAGGAAGTATGGTGAGATTTGCTGGGAGGTTATTTCCAAAAAAATTAACTGGGGAGGAGTTATAAACCATGGATGCAGTGATTTACCCATTTTCTTTTCTCACTGAAAACTTTTCCTCCAAATTTTGAGGTGGTGTTTTAATAGTTCTACTAAACTTGAAAGATATGACAGAATGTGTAGAACCAGAATGAAATAGTATGTCTTCTATTCTTGAATTAATAACTAGCGTACCTATCACCACATCTTTGTCTGGATCCACCTTAGCAGTAGTGATAGAATAATCCCTTCCTTTTTTCCTTGGAGTTTGTTGTTGATTGCCTCTGACAACCCTCGGCTTAGGGCATTTGTTCGCATAATGACCATGCTTCTTACAGTTGTAACACTACACTGCATGTTGAGTGTTGATCTAAACCTTTCTTTATTCTTCAACATTAGCGGGATTTTTCATATCCCTTCGGCAGTTCTTGACCAGATGACCAAACTTTCCACATTTGAAGCAATTATTGGTTCCCTTCAGACAGTTACCATGATGCTTCATCCCACAATTTTTTCAAGGGGAAAAGTCATGCTTCTTTCCATCATGGGATTTTTTTGATGAACTACCCACGTTATTTTCCATTTTCTGCTTCTTATCACTGGGCCCACGAGACCACTGAGAGTATCCAATCTCCATTTCCACCTTGAGGTCACAACGAAAAATATCCTCAAAACTGTCTAAGTCTCTAATTGCTAATGATTTTCATAGACTTGGACTCATCTTCCTTCTTCTTGAGTCTGAGGAAATCTCTTTCCATATTGAGATGGAGGGTTCGAGGAAAATATTTGTTAAAAAACATCCTCTTGAATTACTCCCAATCCATGGAATCAATTTCCTCTTGGGACTTTGTATTCTTGATCATTTTCCATCACTGATCATCTTCCCCATCAAAATAATAAACTGCCAGTAAAACCTTCTCTTCTTCCGAGCACTAGAGAATGAAGAATATCTTTTCAAGGAGTTAATCCATTTTTCCGCGAGGAGGGGATCATAAGATCCGCTAAACATGGGAGGCCATTTCCGTATAAAGGATTCTATAACAACTTTCTCTTTCCTTGGCGGAGGAGGGAATTCCACATGATTCAAGTTATTATTCATAACTCAAGACACCTGAGCAAGTACTGTCATGAAGTTTTGAGCACCTCCTCCCATCATATCAGGCATATCATTAGGGAAATCTTCACATTTCCAATCACATTGGTTGTTGGAACATATTCTTCTATTTCCTGCCATTAACTAAGAAAAAGAATGTATAATTATAGGTCTTGAATACTAATCTATTGAGCATAAAAAGGAAATGTTGAACATAAAAGGAAAAACTTATAAAGAAGAAGTACATCCTAACTTGTGATTCCTTAGGTTAAAACCTAGGTTATCCTTGATCTATTTATTGACTTATATTCTTATGGTCTTTTTTTATCCCTTAATAATGGTTTGTACTAAGCTCATGAATCTACCAAAGCATATACCCTAGGAGTGTCATAACCAAGAGTGTAGCAAGGCCCCTTGTCGTGTACCAGGATACCCCGAGTTAAGCCCGAAACTCCTTGTCAGAGTTTTCACTTTTAGTTACATCTGTGCCAGAGATGCCTCTACCTGCTCGTATCCAGACAAGGATGTATTTTCTTGATAAACCACTTACTCTATACTTACCAAAATTTAGGGATGTTTTATTAGACTTCATCTCCTCCTTAAGGTTCTCACTAAGGTGCTCTATTCCTAATATCCAAAAATAAATAAACCATCCTATGATACCAACTATATAGACCCAAGCCTTTTACATATAAAATTACATAATGTTAATCATAATTATACATCAGAGTAAAATCCAAGGATTGTTAAGTCTAGTGTCTTGGAAGACTAGCTATATAAAACATAGAACATTGGGCTAAAAAACAATTCTTTATTTAATCTCCATAAAGATCTCATAACTTCCTTTGAGCCCTTACATCTGTATAGGGTACCCTGGGGAACACATGAACAAAGGGATGAGCTAAAAAGACCAGTAAGGGAATGAACATAAGGATACATCTTAAGCACATGAGTAAAGAGGCATGACGTAATGAAAAAAAACATGGAACATATGAAATCATATCATATAAGCATGTGATCATATAAGAATGGAATCATATAAATGTGGAATAATCATAAAACATTTCTTTAGTATGGGTCAAGGATAATGACCAACCCCGTTTCCCATTTTAGTACGGGTCAAGGCTAACCGCCAATCCCGTTTCACATCACATCTCATGAGAATTAACATTACCTAATGCATTGGAGTGCTATTTGGGTGCATCCATCTCAAAATTTTCATGAATATTCTTGTAACATAAATATTCTTACCACATAAATATTCTTTCCACATAAATAATCATACATAATCAATCGTTCATAAACATAAGGATACCCATGGAGAGAATTGGGTATCACAATCATGACATAAAACAAAACCAATGAGTGTATCATGAAAGTGTCCATGAAAGAAAGGGATTAGAAAATATATGGATGTTCATAAGGTAATATAGGCATATAAGATGGTAGGTGGTGACAAATAAAAGTGACAACATATAATAAATGTATTTGAGAAACATTAGCATTAAAACATTTTTGTGCGGTTTTAAGGAAAATACTATAGAGCTTTTAAAATAGTAAAGAGGAATTTATTTTATATAAAACCATAATTGAACCAAGAATGTTTTCGTAATAAAAATAATTATTTTATAAATACAATGGTTCCTTAAAATAAAGGATGGAGTGCACTTGAAATTGGGTAAAAAATCTGGAAGTTCCTTTAAAATGAGTGTGCTTAATGAGAAGTATCGAGGAGGGATTTACTTAAAAGCATGTATATCCCCGAAAAAGAATGATAGATGGATATTGGAACATGATTTTGGAGCATATAAACATAATGTATAAGTTTTACATGAAAATAAAATACAACTACATTTTGGTAAAAAGAAAGATAGAGAAACCCGAAGGAATAAAGGAAGTTTTGGTAGAATCAATTACGGTTTATCAGTATGGTATCAAGTGTAACTAAGAGAGATTGATGAGAAAGATAAGGGGTTTTTAATCACTTATAAAACTTTAGGGAAGTATATAGGAGTTGATAAAACATAACCCATCACTTGGTATTACACAAAAAAAGGCATAGCATAGAGAACAATCTTGATTAAGAGTGAAAAGGAGAGGTTCTCTTACCTTAAATCCATTGGTGTTCTCCAATTGTTATTAAATACCTGAATAAACAAATCAGGATTATTAATTAATAATTACAGAACCTATTATATATTTAATTGGTCTATTATAATCATTTTAAGTTCATTTATAATCATTTTGATTGGTTATGAGGTTTAATTTCATTGTTCGAGCTCGTTTGTTTGCTTGGTTTTAAGGACCGATTTGCTTATATTCACATTTGGATAAACATGTAAGATGAAAGTGGTTTTACAGAATTGAAGTTATATGATATTAGTGAACATACAGGAGATTACAAGGTTTTATATTTAATTTGGTTATTTATAGTGAAGTCGAATTATTATATAAAACCAAAGTTACACCGTTTTTGTTAATTGGTGGGTTTGATTACAAAGAACATATTTTTCTTTATAACTTAATAAAATTTGTACAAAAATATTAAAGAATAAAAATAGGATATATTATATATATATATTATGGTTAAAACATAACAAAAATGGTTTCATGACCAGATTTGATAATGATAATAGAAATTGATAAACCGTTGTCCTTGAATGTGCTAAATTAGCCCATCTCAAATAGTGCTTTCATTTATTTAAAATAAATGGTGGGGAAAATAGAGAAGATAATGAAGTATCCCATTAGAATAATAGAATTCAAGTACATGTATTCTACTAGAGTTATCATAACATTTGGGTGAAGGGAGGTGAGGAAATAAACAAAAAGAAAAGAACTTAAAAGAAAAGAAGGAATTGGAAAGATGAATTTACCTCTTGAGACTTCCTCCTTTGAGAACCTCTTAAGGAGAAAGTTTTTGGTATTTTTAAGAGGCTAGGTGGTTTTGGACGTGGGGGAGGATCTTGGGGAGTGATTGGGGAAGAATATTGGCAAGGAACAAGGCTTGAGAGGAGTGAAGAGAAGAGGGAGTGAGGGAGGGTTTTATAGTGGAGGAGAGGAGGGTTTTCATATTTTTTTAATCATTAGTTTATTATTTCCTCACAAGATAGGGAATAGTAAGTATTACATGACCAAGAATAGTAATAAATTAATGTGATGTAAAAAAAAATGGGATTACATTAGCAGATCATCATCAATGACTCAATTAATCCATTATTTAGCATTTATTGTGAATTATCATATTCTACTATTCATAAAAAATTCAAGTATTTCAGAAAAATCCCAAAAATTCACATTAACCATTTATCAATGTTTAGAATCCGAAAAATGAAGTCCATTTTTCAAAAATAATTTTCTAAATATGATTAATTTAATATTTAATTAAAATCATAATTTATTATTAAAAACTAGTTTTAAAACATTCATTTACTTATTCTAAAATATAGCTAAATCATAATTTCACTTGAATATTATTTTATGACTATCATAGGTATGTTTACTATTCATTAGGGTATTTAACTATTCATAAGGGTAGGTTACTATTTACCAAAAATTAAGTTTTTCTTATCAGACTCCAAATAACTTACTGATTGCAACCATGTATATCAGATTTTCGAAATTCCAAACACAAAAGTGACAAACTTATGTTTAAACACCACTTAGAACATAGTAGTTCATTATGTTGTGTTTTCATGTTATTTTATGAAATATTTATAAGAAGGGAAATTTCCATTAAAAACTTTGGGTCGTTACACATTATGTCAAATAGAGATACAGAGGTGTACCAAACCCTCCATATATCTTTCACACCCAATCATCTTACATGACTACCCCATAGAGGCATGATTATCTGATTGGCCCATAAAATAGGGAAGGTCGACAAGATCTACACCACTAGAAATAGATTCTCCCTCAACCTCTCTGAAAGAACCAGACCCATCTACCTCAAATTAATGAACTCTTGAACCACACAATAAGGAGAAGCCCCACCTTGGGAAGCACTGACCTCTAACATAAAATTAAAAAAATTCTAAAATAGATGGCAGCTTTTCCATCCAAAACCTCAATCCCAGATGTGATACATATTTCCAAAGAACTTAAAGAGGAACTTTTTGAAACTCTATAGATCCCACAAGAGTTCAAGATAGAAGTATTTTCAGCTAAGCTTTATCGAGTGGAGACTGTTCCATCATAATGCAATTTCACCATATCATTCATAGAGAAGGATTAGGAAAAGGTCACACAGGGACACATTAGGACCCTATATGTTTTAGGAAAACTTGATAATTTAAATGTATGAAGGGATATTATTGATAATTATTTTGGGAGAAAACTAATTTCTATTCAAACCCTTCGATGTCTGTGTAGTGACTTGGGTTTTTGGCCCTGTCAGAATTTGGAATATTTCTATGAATAATTCCAGAGTTAGGCGTGAAGATGACGTGCAATTCCGAGGCCCGGTGTGCCTGGAATTAATTTTATAAAAATATTAAGTATTTTTATACTATGCACATGGAGGGGGTGTGATATCTCCTAAACAGTAGCTCAGAACAGGAATCTGAGGGCACGGTTGCGTCCAGACCGTGCCATTTACCCTAAGCGAGGTGTAAACTTTGTGGGCGCGGGCCTGCGGTGGAAAGCGCCACCAGGGGCGTTTTCATAAATAAATGGAAAAGTCCATTTATGAGCGTTGGCTCAAATAACTTCTGAACAGAGTCTCAAATAGAAAATCTAAGTCCACCGTTGTGTTCGGAACGATGCGTTTACCCTAGGGATGACCTTACCTTTGTCTGCATCGGGTGCCGGGACGAAGGCGAGTTGGTAGGGAGTGAAATGAGTTGTTTTATAAAAAAAAATAAGATAAAAACATTTCATCCCCCTCCCCCAAATCCTCCTATGCGCAGGCGGCGGCGACCTCTCCCACCTCCTCCGTTTCTTCGCCGATTCGAGTTGAAATCGTCCGTTTTCTGCGTTGATCGTCAGCAGATCGAGCTTCAGGGCGTCCCCGGCGTCGATCTGCACCCAAAGCTTCGGTGTTTCGCCCGCTAGGTAGATGGTTTGAGTTTTAAAATCCTAGACCCCATTTATTTTTTGTTTTTCTTCAAATCGTTATAAGGGTTGTATAGTTCGGGTCCCGAGGTTTCCGAAACATGTTTCAGATCTGTTTTTGGAGCACCAGGATGCTCCCGGGGGTTCCTGGAAGTTTTCCGACAGAAAACCCGGATTCCGGTGGTGGCCATGGTAGAATCCGGTGAGGCACAACGGCGGATTACGGCGGCGGCGCGGCGGAATCCGGTGGCGGCGCGGTGGTTTCCGGCGAGGCTGGCGGTGGTTCGACTAGGATTTTCCAGGGGTTCTTTAAACCCCCATAACTCGCAAACCGTAACTCCGATTTGCGAGCCGTTTGCGGCAACGCGCTCCTTGCGTTGAGACGGACCTTTTGAACTCACTTTTAGAATTTTATGGTTCGGGATCGTGGCTCGAGAGTTAGAAACGTCGTATAAAATAATAATATTTTATTAATTTATGACTTCAGGCCGTTGTAACTTCTACCCGGAGCGTCCAAATGACGTGCCGTCAGTGGAGTTGAGACCCTGATGGTACGATAGGCTTTTTGAGATGGTTTCCAGGTGTTGGGACTGAGTTTGGGGTGTGGCCCCCACGAGGCCAGTTTTTGGCGTTTGCGGAGAAACGCAGCTTTCGCACCAGGAGTTAGATTTTGACGGATGAATAGTCGATCCTATGTGTTTTTCTGAGAGGATCACAATGGTGTGATCCGTTTGAGGTGATTCGGGATTGAGGCATGGGACCCACCCGAGCTGGCTCCGATGAATAGTGCCTTTTTCACCGGGTGTCCATTTCGGACGAACGAGTAGTCGATTCTATGTGTTTTTCCGAGGGGATCATCATGGTATGATCTGCTTGATGAGTTTCGGGATCGTTGTGTGGGACCCGGATGGGATAGCTACGGTGAATAGTGCCTTTTTCACCGGTAGTCCGTTTCAGGCGAGTAAGCAGCCTATCCTGTGTGTTTTTCCACGTGGATCACGATGGTTGCCTCGGTATCGGCCTTAGAGGTGCGCAGTGTGGCGTTGTGGTGGGTCACTCGGGTTAGCGACGTTTGGACCAGCAGTGGTTGAGGGTACTCCCTTGGTTCGTTCCTACGAGGGTTTGCATGACATCACAACCCTAGTGTAGGCTTGTGATCCTCTCGATGAGATGTTTAATCTGTTAGAGTTGTGGTATCCCTCCGGTGGGCCGGAGTGGGATCCTCTAGCATCGCTACCCTAGATCGGGTTCTTGGTATCGCTGTGACTGTTTATCCACGGGCGGCGATCCCCTATCTAGCTGGTTAAACCCGTAGGGTTGTGGAATAATCGGGATTATGATCCCCTATGCGGTGGGCCGTACTCAGTAGGGTTGTGGAATCGTCGGTTATATGACCCCCTACTCAGCATAAGGTGTATAGTAGGGTTGCAGTATCATTGGTTATGTGATCCCCTACTCAGCGCGTGGTTTCAGTAGGGTTGCGGCATCGTCGGTTCGATCCCCTACATTGCGAGTTATACCAGATAGGGTTCCAGTATCATTGTGACCACCTTTATATGGGCGATGATCCTCTATCTGAGTGATGTGCTTCTGTCGAGCACCAGATCTAGTTGTGGTATCCCCCAGCAGATCCTGGGTGTGATCCCCTATCTGTGAGAACTACATATGCCAGATCGGGTCATGGTATCCCCCAGCGGACCCTGGGAGAGATCCCCTATCTGTGAGATCTTCGTCTACCAGATTGGGTTCTGGTATCCCCTAGCGGACCCTAGGAGTGATCCCCTATCCGAAAAGTTTGGTGGTTATGTTGTTTCAGTGAGGTTTCCTCAGTGATGCTATCCGACGAGCGTGATCTCTCGGGTGAGCGTCTGAGAGGTTTGTGAGAAACCCGGTGGAGTGTATCTCTCGGATGAGTGTCATCTGGGATGACAGTGTTCTTGTGGTGTACTCTCCTGGTTGTGGACAGTTGCTGGTGATGAGGTTAGTACCTCTTGTGGCTTTGTTGTGTGAGCTGGGTATATTTGGATTGTTCAAGGTGTATATATGGGCATACACCTGAGCTAAGATGACTAGTTGTGTTTAGCCAAGGATGGCCATGAGATGGAGTTTCTCTCTCATATGGGTTCCCTCTGGCTGGGATGAGTGGACTGTTGCCTTTCAGTTGCTCCCTTTTGTTTTGGGTTTTTGGGGGTGCTTACTGAGTATGTTTATACTCACCCTGCATAGGCTTTGCCCGCACATGTTTGTGTTTTGTGCAGACCACAGGACTTTCAACGGAGTCCTAGGTAGACCCGGAGTAGGCGGAGCTGAGTGAGCGAGACTGACTGAGGTGTTTACCGGTGCGGTGCTGAGGGAGCTTTCCGGCGGGTGTTTGTAGCAGTGATCCCCTTCTTCAGAGCATGTGGGACGCGCTTTTGTAGTTTTCTTTTGGTGGGCCCTGTTTTTCCCTTTTGTACTTCTGTTGTACTCTGGTTGTGGGATAGTTGTATGCATGCATTTACTTTTCAATTTTCTATATCTCTGCACTGTTGCATGGAGGTGTTTTTGGGTGCGTGTGTACAGGTACTTTAGGCTAATGCCTCCCATGTGTGTGATAGACTACTCGACGCTAGTGGCCAGCCCCTGGCCTATTGGAGGCAAGCTTGGGGAGTCGCAGCTCAAGCCCCGTTGGGTCGGGTCATGACAGAGTGGTATCAAAGAAGGTTCCACCTTTGGGATCTTAGAGCATAGCTGGTCTTGCTGTAAGTTTGGTTTGGGTTGCATAGTGGTAGTGTTATGATATTTCGAGCTCAAATTTCAGGCCAAAGACTCCAGTGTTGGTGCGACGGTCGACGTATCCATACACCAGCACTCTGATAACCTGCCTTTTGACTCGGGACATTCGTACACTGGTCATAGGGGAAAAAAATGGTACATGTATCATATAGGACTGGGTTTTTGGGTTTTTCTTTGTCCTTCTTGAGTCAGCTCTCCAGATATACTCTTTTACTGTGGTGTGTCTTGAATGTATTTCAGGATGCCTCCATGACGACAACCAGCGAGGGTTCCACAGTGGGATTGTGGTGACGATCCGCCCCGTGCAGAGGCTGTGGACCGGGGCGCAGGTTCTGAGGCTGGACCTCTAGGTGGTCCGCCAGTTGAGCCACCACCTGTCGAGTAGCTGGTTGTGCCGGTAGTGTAGGATGAGGTTGTGCACAGGCTGAGTGTACTTCATGAGTTCCAGAGGTAGCGACCTCTGAGGTTCCGGGGTGATCTCGATCCCAGGAAGGTGATGACTGGCTTGAGGCAATCACCCGAGTTTTCCGCCTAGTGAGGACACCTCCAGATCAGATGTTAGTTATTGCGGCGAGCCTTCTGCATGGTTTGGTCGGGCGATGGTGGAGCCTGGTGAGGCAATCCCATGATGAGGAGATGCTCACATGGGTAGAGTTTGAGCGGCTCTTCAGGGAGGAGTTCTATCTGGTGACACTGAGGTCATTGCGGATTCAGGAGCTTCTGCAGCTTCGACAGGAGGGCATGACCATGTCAGATTACTCAACGAGGTTTACAGACTTGTCACACCACTCCCTAGATATGGTTAGAGACCCATTATTTAGGGATCGGACCTTTGACCAGGGCTTACACAGAGACATCCAGGAAGGTGTGGTTTCCTTGTGCCTGCCGACCTATGTAGGAGTGCTGGAGCGAGCATTGGTGGTGGAGAGCTTTCTGGATGAGCAGATTCCCCCTGTTAGTGCTGGGCACGTGAGAGCTGAGACGTTGGAATATGGTAGCCGATGAAAGACTCAGGGGTCTGGACGTGGTCGACGTTTCAGAAGGCGACCCCAGGATGGAGGATCTGAGTCTCATGGCTCACAAGGCTCGCAGGCCAGTTTTGATCAGCCACAAGAGAGGCGGTGTTATTCTTGTGATGGTCGGAGACATCTTGCTAGAGATTTTCCAACTCATAGTGCTATTGAGAGGGATCCGGTCGATGGACCACCTTGGAAAAGGCAGCGTCTCGAGAAAGGAGGTCCGCAGGGCGGCAGATGTGGCAACAGAGCTGGTGTAACAGGAGGCGGTATCAGTTGCCACCACCCCCACCCCTAGTGGTCCATGCCAAGCTTAGGTAGCTGGTGGCCGAGGGCGAGGACAGCTGCATGCCCTAGAGGCTGTTGACCCAGAGGCTCCGCGGATGGATAGAGGTACACCTTGTGTCTTTTCTACTTTCTGCAGTAGTATGTTAGAAACTGTTTAGCGATAGTCTTTCCTTTCCATTGCTTGATCGAGTTTTGTTCAGGGCGATGGTAAGACCCTGTGTGGGTGTTGTTTGGCGTGATTTGAATGCTGAGGTAGAGGGATCCTTCCCCCATCGAGATGTGTTTTTGTGACGCGATTAAAACCGTGCAGGCGAGTCAGTACCACCCAAAGCGGATAGTGTTGAGGTGTGGTGGATGAGTCTCTTTGACTTATGTGTTTGGGCATGGGTGTTAGTTGGCGAACTCGCTAGCGTGGGAGACCCAGTTGAGAGTCCAGTCGCTTGCCTTGAGCTTAGGGATTTTCGGGGAAGAAAAGTTCTAAGGGAGATAGGATATAGAGACTCGGGTTTTTGGCCCTGTCAGACTTTGGAATATTTCTATGAATAATTCCAGAGTTAGGCGCAAAGACGGCGTGCAATTCTGAGGCCCGGTGTGCCCAGAATTAGTTTTATAAAAATATTAAGTATTTTTATACTATGCACATGGTGGGGGTGTGATATCTCCTAAATGGTAGCTCAGAATGGGAATCCGAGGGAACGGTTGCGTCCGGAACATGCCGTTTACCCTAAGAGAGGAGTAAACTTTGCGGGTGCAGGTCTGCGGTGGAAAGCGCCACCAGGGGTGTTTTCGTAAATAAATAGAAAAGTCCATTTATGGGCGTCGGCTCAAATAACTTCTGAACGGAGTCTCGGGTCACAAATCCGAGTCCACCATTGCGTTTAGAACGACGCGTTTACCCTAAGGGTGACCTTACCTTTGCCTGCATCGGGTGCCGGGATGGAGGCGAGTTGGTAGGGAGTGAAATGAGTTGTTTTATAAAAACAATAAGATTAAAACATTTCATTACCCTCCCCCCAAATCCTCCTACGTGCATGCGGCGGCGACCTCCCCCACCTCCTCCGTTTCTTTGCCGATTCGAGCCAAAATCGTCCATTTTCTGCGCCTATCGTCAGTGGATCGAGCTTCAGGGCGTCGCTGGCGTCGATCTGCACCCGAAGCTTCGGCGTTTCGCCCGTGAGGTAGGCGGTTTGAGTTTTGAAATCCCAGACCCCATTTATTTGTTGTTTTTCTTCAAATCGTTATAAGGGTTGTATAGTTTGTGTCCTGAGGTTTCCAAAACATGTTTCGGATCTGTTTTTGGATCACCAGGATGCTCCCGAGAGTTCCCGGAAGTTTTCCGGCGGAAAACCCGGATTCCGGCGGCAGCCAAGGCGGAATCCGGCGAGGCGCGACGGCGGCGCGAAGGATTACGGCGGCGGTGGTGGCGGCGTGGAGGATCCGGCGGTGGCAGCGGTGGCGCGGAAGATCTGGCTGTGGTGACGGAGGCGCGGTGGAATCCGGCGGCAGCGGCGGCGCGGCGGAATCCGGCGGCAGCGCAGTGGTTTCCAGTGAGGCTGGCGGTGGTCCGGCCAGGATTTTCCGGGGGTTCTTTAAACCCCCATAACTCGCAAACAGTAACTCCGATTTGCGAGCCGTTTGCGGAAATGCTCTCCTTGCATCGAGACGGACTTTTTGAACTCACTTTGATAATTTTATGGTTCGGGATCGTGGCCTGGGAGTTAGAAACGTTGTATAAAATAATAACAATTTATTATTTTACGACTTCGGGCCGTTGTAACTTCTACCCGGAGCGTCCGAATGACGTGCCGTCAGTGGCGTTGAGACCCTGATGGTAAGAAGAACTTTTTGAGATGGTTTCTAGGTGTTGGGACCGAGTTTGGGGTACGGCCCCCACGAGGCCGGGTTTTGGCGTTTGCGGAGAAACGCAGCTGTCGCACGAGGAGTCCGATTTTGACAGATGAATAGTCGATCCTGTGTGTTTTTCTGAGAGGATCACAATGGTGCGATCCATTCGAGGTGATTCGGGATCGAGGCATGGGCCCCACCCGAGATGGCTCCAGTGAATAGTGCCTTTTTCACCGGGTGTCTGTTTCGGACGAACGAGTAGTCTATTCCATGTGTTTTCCCGAGGGGATCATCATTGTATGATCCGCTTGATAAGTTTCGGGATAGTTGTGTGGGAACCACACGGGATAGCTACGGTGAATAGTTCCTTTTCACCGGTTATCCCTTTCAGGTGAGTAAGCAGCCTATCCTGCGTGTTTTTCCATGTGGATCGCGATGGTGGCCTCAGTATCGGCCTTGGAGGTGCGCGGTGTGGCGTTGTGGCGGGTCTCTCGGGTTAGCAACGTTTGGACTAGTATTGGTTGAGGGTAATCCCTTAGTTCATTCCTACGAGGGTTTGCGCGGCATCACAACCCTAGTGTAGTCTTGTGATCCTCTCGATGGGATGTTTAATCTGTTAGAGTTGTGGTATCCCTCCGGTGGGCCGAAGTGGGATCCTCTAGCAACGCAACCCTAGATTAGGTTCTTGGTATCGCTGTGACTGTTTATCCACGGGCAGCGATCCCCTATCTAACTGGTTAACCCCGTAGGGTTGTGGAATTATCAGGATTATGATCCCCTACGCGGTGGGCCGTACTCAGTAGGGTTGTGGAATCATCGGTTATACGATCCCCTACTCAACATGAGGTGTATAGTAGGGTTGCGGTATCATTGGTTATGTGATCCCCTACTCAGCGCGTGGTTTTAGTAGGGTTGCGACATCGTTGGTTCGATCCCCTACATCGCGAGTTATACTAGATAGGGTTCCAGTATCATCGTGACCACCTTTATATGGGCAATGATCCTCTCTTTGAGTGATGTGCTTTTGTCGAGCACCAGATCGGGTTGTGGTATCCCCCAGCGGATCTTGGGTGTGATCCCCTATCTGTGAGAACTACGTATGCCAGATCAGGTCGTGGTATCCCCCAGCGGGCCCTTGAAGAGATCCCCTATCTGTGAGATCTTCGTCTACCAGAGTGGGTTCTGGTATCCCCTAGCAGACCCTAGGAGTGATCCCCTATCCGAAACGTTTGGTGGCTATGTTGGTTTAGCGAGGTTTTCTCAGTGATGCTATCCGACGAGCGTGATCTCTCGGGTGAGTGTCTGAGAGGTTTGTGAGAAACCCAGTGGAGTGTGTCTCTCGGATGAGTTTTATCTGGGAATGCAGTGTTTCTGTGGTGTACTCTCCTAGTTGTGGACAATTGCTGGTGATGAGGTCGGTACCTCTTGTGGCTTTGTTGTGTGAGCTGGGTATATCTGGACTGTTCAAGGTGTATGTATGGGCATACACCTGAGCTGAGCTGACTAGTTGTGTTTAGATGAGGATGGTCATGAGATGAAGTTTCTCTCTCATATGGGTTCCCTTTGGCTGTGATGAGCGGACTATTGCCTTTCAGTTGCTTCCTTTTGTTTTGGGTTTTTGGGGTGCCTACTGAGTATGTTTATACTCACCCCTGCACGGGCCTTGCCCGCACATGTTTGTGTCTTGTGCAGACCACAGGCCTTTCGACGGAGTTCCAGGTGGACCCAAAGCAGGCGGAGCTAAGTGATAGAGACTGACCGGGGTGTTTACCGGTGCGGTGCTGAGGGAGCTTTCCGGCGGGTGGGTCCCGAGGTTTCTGAAACATGTTTCGGATCTGTTTTTGGAGCACCGGGATGCTCCTGGGGGTTCCCGGAAGTTTTCCGGCAGAAAAACTGGATTCCGGAGGTGGCCAAGGCGGAATCCGGCGGCGGCGGTGGCGGCGCGGCAGAATCCGGTGGCGGCGCGGTGGTTTCCGGCAAGGCGGGCGGTGGTCTGGCCAGGATTTTCCGGGGGTTCTTTAAACCCCCGTAACTCGCAAACCGTAACTCTGATTTGTGACCCGTTTGCGGAAACGTGCTAATTGCGTCGAGACGGACCTTTTGAACTCACTTTGAGAATTCTATGGTTCGGGATCATGGCCCTGGAGTTAGAAACGTCGTATAAAATAATAATATTTTATTATTTTACGACTTCGGGCCGTTGTAACTTCTACCTGGAGTGTCCGAATGACGTTCCGTCAGTGGAGTTGAGACCCTGATGGTACGACAAATTTTTTGAGATGGTTTTCGGGTGTTTGGACATAGTTTGGGGTGTGGGCCCCACGAGGCCGGGTTTTGGTGTTTGCGGAGAAACGCAACTTTCGCACCAGGAGTTCGATTTTGAGGGATGAATATGCGATCCTGTGTGTTTTTCTAAGAGGATCGCAATGGTGCGATCCATTCGAGGTGATTCGGGATCGAGGCATGGGCCCCACCCGAGCTGACTTTAGTGAATAGTGCCTTTTTCAGTGGGTGTCCGTTTCAGACGAACGAGTAGTCAATTCCATGTGTTTTTCCAAGGGGATCGTCGTGGTATGATCCTCTTGATGAGTTTTGGGATCGTTGTGTGGGCCCCATATGGGCTAGCTACGCTGAATAATTCCTTTTCACCGGTAGTCCGTTTCAGGCGAGTAAGTAGGCTATCCTGCGTGTTTTTCCACGTGGATCATGATGGTGGCCTCGGTATCGTCCTTGGAGGTGCGTGGTGTGGCGTTTTGGAGGGTCGCTCGGGTTAGCGACTTTTGGACCAACAACGGTTGAGAGTACTCCCTTGGTTCGTTCCTATGAGGGTTTGCGCGGCACCACAACCATAGTGTAGGCTTGTGATCCTCTCGATGGGATGTTAAATCTGTTAGAGTTTTGGTATCCCTCCGGTGGGACGGAGTGGGATCCTATAGCATCGCTATCCTAGATCGGGTTCTTGGTATCGTTGTGACTGTTTATCCACGGGCGATGATCCCCTATCTAGCTGGTTAACCCCGTAGGGTTGTGACATCATCAAGATTATGATCCCCTACGTGGTGGGCCATACTCAGTAGGGTTGTGGTATCATCGGGTATACGATCCCCTACTCAGCATGAGGTGTATAGCAGGGTTGAAGTATCGTTGGTTACATGATCCCCTACTCAGCGCGTGGTTTTGGTAGGGTTGCGGCATCGTCGGTTCGATCCCCTACATCGCGAGTTATACCAGATAGTGTTCCGGTATCGTCGTGACCACCTTTATATGGGTGATGATCCTCTATCTGAGTGACGTGCTTCTGTCGAGTGCTAGATCGGGTTGTGGTATCCCCCAGCAGATCCTGGGTGTGATCCCCTATCTTTGAGAACTACGTATTCCAGATCGGGTCATGGTATCCCCCAGCAGAACCTGGGAGAGATCCCTTATCTGTGAGATCTTCGTCTACCAGAGTGGGTTCTGGTATCCCCTTGTGGACCCTAGGAGTGATCCACTATCCGAAAAGTTTGGTGGTTATGTTGTTTCAGTGAGGTTTCCTCAGTGATGCTATCCGATGAGCGTGATCTCTCGGGTGAGCGTCTGAGAGGTTTGTGAGAAACCCGGTGGAGTGTATCTCTCAGATGAGTGTCATCTGGGATGACAGTGTTCGTGTGGTGTACTCTCCTGGTTGTGGAAAGTTGTTGGTGATGAGTTCGGTACCTCTTTTGTCTATGTTGTGTGAGCTGGGTATATCTGGATTGTTCAAGGTGTATGTATGGGAATACACCTGAGTTGAGCTGACTAGTTGTGTTTAGCCGCGGATGGTCACGAGATGGAGTTTCTCTCTCGTATGGGTTCCCTCTGGTTGGGATGAGCGGACTGTTGCCTTTCAGTTGCTCCCTTTTGTTTCGGGTTTTTGGGGTGCCTACTGATTATGTTTATACTCACCCCTGCACGGGATTTGCCCATACATGTTTGTGTCTTGTGCAGACCATAGGCCTTTCGACGGAGTCCCAGGTGGACCCAGAGCAGGCGGAGCTGAGTGAGCAAGACTGACCAGGGTGTTTACCGGTGTGGTGCCGAGGGAGCTTTTCGGCAGGTGTTTGTAGCAGTGATCCCCTTCTTCAGAGCAGGTGGGACCTGCTTTTGTAGTTTTCTTTTGGTGGGCCCTGTTTTTCCCTTTTGTACTTCTGCTATACTTTGGTTGTGAGATAGTTGTATGCATGCATTTACTTTTCAGTTTTCTATATCTCCGCACTATTGCATGGAGGTGTTTGTGGGTGCGTGTGTACATGTACCTTAGGCTAATGCCTCCCATGTGTGTGATAGCCTACTCGGCGCAAGTCGCCAGCCCCTGGCCTATTGGAGGCGGGCTTGGGGAGTCGCGGCTCAAGCCCCATTGGGTCGGGTCGTGACAGTTTGGGATATATCTATGGGGACTTATATCCCACAAAGATGACCATTCAAGGGCATTATAAGCATGATCAAAGACCTCTCATAATGATCATGCTCAAATCTCATTTTGGGGACCTCACATATAATGTTGTTTTCATGGTTATCCATCAAGACACTGCATATAATATCCTTCTTAGAAGGACTTGGATTCAAAACCATGTGAAGGTACCTAAAACAGTCCATCAATGTTTTAAATACCCCATCTATGGAAAGTTTTTCATACTAGATAGTGACAGTCCCCCCTTCAAGACATGTGATGCCACATATACTGAGGCAATTTTCAATAAAAGGGGATTAAAACAACGAATGGTGGATGAAATTACATTTATTTTATCCCAAAATGTCTTGGTAATACCCCTTTAAATATTTGGATAATACTAAATAGATATTATGTGCTACCCATAAATCTAGTTGAGTCGGTAGACTCAATTGAAGATTTCCAAGCTCATTATGTCACCACTGATAGAGTAAAAAATAACCAGTTGTACAATCTATATGAAATAAATCATCCAATAGGAGATGATAATTTATTTTATCATGGCCTCTCTCATCCTAATAGTGATAGAGATTCCCTCATATTTAGTAACTCATCTAAAAATTCCTCCACAGACTCAGAGGTGGAAGAAGAATAAGATAACGTTAGGAACACCCCTCCTGCTTTTGAGGAAGGTTTCTCCACCACCATTGATGAGATTAGGTAGGTAAATCAGGGGACCAAATAAGAACTTCAACTTACACTAATTAGTTCCTCCATGCCTCTTGTGAAGAAGGATATATAAATTTCATTTCTAAAAAACATTTATATGTATTTTCTTGAAACTATACAAAAATTCCCATATTGAATAAAGATGTGGCTATGCACCATCTTGGATTACCCGATGAAAATTGAGGCTTCAAGAAGGTAGATAGAAGGATGAACCCCTATCATTATACTAATTTAGAAGTGGATTTTTACAAATAAATCCAATACAATTTTTTTGGGAAGTGTAATACCCAAGATGGATTGCCAACATCATCCCTATCAAGAAAAAGAATTAAATGTTTTGGGTTTACACCAATTTCATATACCATAATCAACATTTACCAAGGGGATACTTCCCATTTACAATCATAGAGATATTTATTAATGAAACTATTGGCTTCCAATCCCTTTCCTATATGTATTGGTAATCAGGGAACAATCAGATAAAGATGACCCCTGAAGATGAGAAATCCATTGCCTTTAGAGAACCCCAGGGGATCTTCTACTATTAGTTCATGAAATTTGGGTTAAATAATGATGGAAATACATATCAAAACTCTAGGAATTTTATATTTAATCCCTTTTTGGGATAAATAGATGATTTTTATGTAGAAAACTTGGTTTTCAAATCTCGAAATCGAGGGAATCACATAAACAATCTCTAAAATGTCTTTGAAAAGTTGTGGAAACATAGTTTGAAGATGAATCTTCTAAAATTAACTTTTGGGGTAAAATATGGGATGTTCCATGGATTTTTAGTATGATAACATGTAATTGAGTTAGTATATGAAAATAATATCACAATTCTAGAAATTTCACCCACTATGAATCGTAAATAGATAAAGGGGATCCAAGGACACCTCGCTTACATTTATTGTTTCATAGCCAACCTGGCCAGAAAATCTCTCACATTCACCAAGATATTAAAGATGGTAATAATCTACCAATGAAACGGGTACTTCTAAGAATCCTTTAAGAGTCTTAAGAAGTATTTTCTACACCCACTTCCCCTAATTCCAACGGTTGAAGTAAATACACTCATCTTATATGTGGACACTATGAAATGATCACTTGGCACTCACCTTGCAAAAAAAAATGATGGGGGGAATTAAATAGTATCTACTTCCTCAACTAAATGATGCTAGGTACTATTACCTGATACTAAAATGTTGATAAGGACTGACTCACACCCATCTTTACGGTGAAAAAGGTGAAGAATTACTTATAGAACCATAAAGTCCTCTTGGTATCTCATATCAATCGACTCAAGAAAATCTTTGGATGTCCCTTGATAACTGGGAATTTTTCCAGATGGGTGGTCATTCTACAATTGTATGAAATCTAGTTGATGTCACATAAGTTAGTGAAAGGGAAGGTCCTAGCTGATTTCCTCACAGAACATCCCACTTCGGATAGTACACTAATGGACACTGAGCTTAAAAATAAGGATATTTTCTATTCCCATGAAACACCCTGAACATGGGAGATGTATTTTTGATGGCACATCCTAAAGTACTATTGGAAAGAGACTGGAATAACTAAAACTCAATAGGTTTGTATTAGGGATTGTATTTTTTTCTATAGAAAAATCAAAATTTCCCACTCTTTCTCACTATCTAAAGGCTCATAAATAATGAGGCTGAATACCAAGCCCATATTTTTGGCTTGGAACTATCCCTATAGTTGTAAATATCCTACCCTAACATCAAAGGGTATTCAATGTTAGTGATAAAATAGATCAACAGTGAACACAACATCAAAAAGGAAGAAATGGACCCACCCACTAGCTATGTCAGAGGACTCATGGAAAATTTACCTTTTGAACCCTCATTGAATTGTTTCTAGATACAAAAATATTGATGCCAATGCATTGTATAATGATGCCAGAGTCTTGGCCAACCTTGATCGTGAAGAAGCTATCTTCAGTATCATGCATTGTAGGATGGTCTCATTGATCACCATTTGTGACATGAAATCAATCAAACTGTTGAACACCTTCTCATATCATGATGAACTGATGTCCACCCCAGGATAGATGGATCCCATAATTTATTAACTCCAAAATGGTACTCTCCTAAAAAACCGAGATGGAAGTGAACAAATTTGATACCAAGCAATGAAATTCACCCTGAAAGATGGTCCAAATGAGAAAAAACCCTTAATAAGTGAGGCCTTGATGTAATCTCCCTTATATTCATAGAATAATAAGATATCCCCACATTCATGGAAGAAGTTTATTCATGATCCTATAGCACTTAGTTTTTTGGGACCAAAATCTCCCACTAAATCTAGAGGTTGGGTTACTACTGGAAAACAATTATACAAGACTATGTGAAATTACCTAGGAAATGTCATGCATGATAGATTCATGAAAACATCATCCATCAACCTCAAAATTGATATATGAATCTAAACATTCCTGGTCATTTTCTATATGGGAAATAGATGTTTTGGACCATGTCCCATAGCCACATCCAAGGTGTTTAAGTACATCCTTACTACTAATGACTTCTTTTCAAAGTGGTATGAGAAAATACCCCTCAGAGAATTCAGTAAGAAGAATATAATCAAATTCATGAAATCCCATATCAGCACCATGTTTAGAGTACCTTAGATGATATTGACAGATAACAACACCAACTTCTATTCAATAGAGTTGATGAAATTGTATCAAGAGTACAACATCAATTCCAATCAGACATCCTAAAATCATACAATGAAAAAATGGATAAATAGAGGCATTCAATAATACCTTATCAAGTATACTAAATAATATGTTTAATAAGGACAAGAATTCCTATCCAGAAAATCTCCTCCATAATTTATGGGCCCACCATACCACCATGCGTACTGCTACACAAGAAACTCTTTAGTCATTGGTGTACGGGTTCAAGGAAGTGTTTCCCATAGATGTCCAAATTCCCTCTATTTTAATCACCATTTGAATATAACACTTGGATGTTGATAATTTACAAAAGTTTTTGGATGAATTGGAAAAAATCAATGAGAATAGGTTGTCTGAATTACACAAACTCAAAGTCCATCAGAATTAGATCACACAGTCCTTCAATAAAACGATATATCTCTATTCTTCCCATCCAAGAGAACTAGTTTTGGTTATCATAACCCCAATGATACAATGAAAGAATCCTTAAAATATGGAACCCAAATGGGAAGGGAATTATATCATACATAAGTTCTATCATAATGGAACTTAATCACTAGCCACAATGGATATAGAACATGTCACACCCCCACCAATGTGATGTTTCTCAAGAAATACTTTGCATAGCTTCCATAAAGAATCATTAAGTACTCACCATATGACATTAAAATATATTGAGGACATCCTATACACATGAAATTAAACTATATGGAGCACATCCTAACCACATAATGTTAAATTGTATGGAAATTGTACTGACCACACGAACTTAAACTGTATAGAAGAAGTCCATGTATGAAGACATTGAATTGAACAACATATCTCATTTGGGAAACGATATGTTAAATTGTACGAATCATATATTTGTCTCATGATGTTAAACTACAGAATCACATCCCGACCATATGATGTTAAAACCATATGAACCTCATCTTGGCCACATGATGATAAATTTCATGGATGAGGTCCTAGTAGTAAGACACTAATCCACACAAAAACTCATATCCTAACCACATGATGTTAAACCATACAAAAATATTCCTTAAAACAAGATGTTAAACTACAGAGAAGATGTCCTCACCACATGACATAAAACCACACACCTGATGTCCTTGTCGCATGACACTAAAATGCATGTTTTTTTATAACTATTTATGTATTTCTTCTCATACCAATTAGATATATAGGGACACTAAGATCCTATATCTTGGAAGAACAAGCACATGATACAAAATGACCTTGTCCTTTCTATATCCTTTCTCTATAAGGTGAGAGAACCCTTAAAATTCCATTTTTCTCACACCAAGCATGGATTATGTGGGCTAAATAATTTCAATAAAGACTTCCTTGAATGGTTGAGGCATACTGTCTCATGATAGGGTTGGTATGGTCCTGAATGAAAGACCATAAAAGGAAAATCAAGAGTACTTTCCACATGACATTAAAATTCATGGTTGATGTCCCTTGTATAATATAAAACAACACATTACTGGGGACCTCAACTTAGAGGGCCACTACCCTTGGTGTTAGTCTCCCACCACACCTCTAATCATGAACTAATTGTGGCATGATTATTGTCAATGCAGGATATGTAGTGACACCTGGATCACCAACCATGGGCCCTTCCATAAAAAATAAACATAAAAATTCTTCCCTCCATGTGTATGGGTTAGACCTAAGCATGAACCTATCATTCAAGAAATATATGTATCATAGGAAACATAGTGACACCCAGAACTTAGGTCTCAGGTCCAGCTGCAATTTTCCATTTTCACATCATGGATCCTATATCCTTGCTGCATGTTGTTAAACTACTTGGTTTCTTATGAACTACGCGAGGCTTTATTCCAATCACCATAGATTCCCAAATATAAAATCTTGGGCCTTGCTGTAATAATAAATGGGAAAAATTCTCCCTCCGTATAAGGGCCAGACCTGTGTAGATATTTTCCCATTCCATAACTATGTGTGGCTTGATTCTTTCCATCAAAAGATACATATAGACACCCATACCCCCAATAATGGGTTCCATAAATATATATAAATGATTTTAATTCACCCCAAACTGTATATGGGATGAACCTATGTAGTGAATGTCCTATCTGTTGACATTAAACTACATAAAAAAAAGCAGTATATACCTCGTTTCAAAGAGGGATGAGTCATACAAGCTAATTTTTCCTGTGCATAAGTAGGATCTACATACGACTTGCATGAACATGTAATTGATAGGCACAAGAAAGGATTCTACATATGGATACCAACCAATAAGCTTGTGCATGGATGAAATATTATATCTACATATAAATTCCCTCAACCAGTGAAAATTGTCCCCAAGGATATCTCATAAAAAAATTCATGTTAGTTCTAACGTCCTTACCACATAACACTAAAGTGAAAGGAATGGATAATATCCTGGTCACATAAAATTTAAATTGGAGGACACATACGTACCCACTACCTGAAGTTAAATTATGCACACCATCACCCATTATCATCCATTATCAAAGTACAAAAAAATCATGACCAAGAACAACCAGAGTATGGGGTGCTTCAGTCATATATTAATCCCTTCAACCCATAAATCAAACTTCTTATCTTAGTCACCTCATATTTCCCCAAACCTTTCATAACCCTTGAAAAAAATAGATCTCCCTATTTAAAAATTATATCAATTTATATGGGATCATACCTACAAACCATAGTAATCTTTAACCTTCAAGAAGGTATTTCTATTCTATGTGAGCCCAACATCACTCTGGCAGAACTCATCACCTTATATTTTTATGGGAAATTCCCAGTATGATTGTCCAGTATCATTACTCATGACCTAAAAATCCCAAGCTATGATTTATGAAATTTTTATCTCCAACCCAGAATGATGTTTCTATAATCTTAACCTTATGTATCATAATTAGGCCCTTTTGTAACATTTACCTCATATTTTTTCCATGCGTATCATGAACATAAACTACATACACTTTGGGAAAAGATGCATACCTTGAACTCTAGACTTTGATGTTATAAATCACAATACATTAAAATGATAGTAAAATAGTTGTTCGGTTAGAGACCCGTAATGGGTGGCCTGAGAAAAAGTCAAGTCTCCACTCGTTAAAATATTCATCTCAATAGTTTAGGAAAAAATTGGGGCATAAATAAATAAGGCATAAATCTCATAGGGTCCATGTTGTGGCCCCGGTAAAATTTGACTCATGGTCATTGGACCCCCCTCCTGATCTAAGAAAAAGTTAGAGTAACGATTTTTACATCTCCTCACTATGATAACATCATCACTAGGCAACAACACAACTTTTAGGGTGATCAAACCCTTATTTAATATTACATTTTCCATAAATCAAACTTCATTATTTGAGCACTTCATATCGTCACAAACCTTCTATAGACCTTGGAAAAAGATACCTGGCTTCAAGAGAACCTTTTATTGACTATGAATTTATGCATATGGCTCCTTCACATGCACGTATAGTTATCAACCAAATATGTTACTTCCTTGAAAAATTAATTTATGATCATTTTGAGCCCTGATGTCACCATGGAAGAACCCAAAACCTAAGGGTGTTATGGGAAATTCCCACCATGATTTTTCTCTACCATCCACATGACCCTAGAACTTTGGACCATGATTTAAAATCCTAATAACCAGACTATTCAAGAGGATTTGACATCCTCAACCTTATGTAACCATGTATTGTACCCTTTATCAACATGGGAATGTGAAAATACATTACTGAACCTTTTTATGGCCCTAACCACAGAATACAAAACCACATGGTGTAGTACGCAAGCCTCACTATTAAGAGCTAAATTTCCATAGGGTTCTAGAACACTTCCTGGATTGGTTTTCCTCCATACCCAAATTCATCATCTGGACACATGAGTCTTCACAAATCATTCTTAGACCTTGTAAAATGGTTGGTATACCTATATTTGACCATTCTATTTACACATAAGGGATATAACCTACAAACTAGGGGTGTCTCCTCCTTATAGGAATGAAACCCCAATCCTTGTGAACTCTGGTGACACCATGGTGGAACCCAACATCTTAGGGTGTTATGGGTAATTATCAACACATCATACCTATCCCATATTCATTGACACAAAGATTTTTGTTATGACTTACATCAATCATATTCCAACTATCCAGGTAGATTTGGATTTCCTAGTATTATTCCTAAAATCAATATTACCCCCATAAATCTTTCATGAACCTTGGAAAAGAGTGGATACATCTTTGTTTGAAAATGATTCTAATTCATAAAGGATTTGACCTACCAAACATAGGTATATCCTTATTTAAATAATATATTTCTAATCCTCACGATCCCTAGAAAAACCATGGAGGAACTCAATATACTAGAGTGTTTTGGGTTATCCCTAGAACGTCTACCCTATATTCAATATTCATCAAAAAAGTATTGGAAGTAAGAAATTAAACTACACAATATTTTAAATACTTGAAACAAGACATTAAACTACACAACATATCTATTCCCTTACCTCATAATGTTAAAATTCACATCATATGTCTTTACCACATGAAAGAAAACTACATAGAGAATGCTACTTCAGAAATGATATATCAACATCAATTGAAGGTCCGATCTAAAAGACCCTAAACTACATTAATATATGTTATAAGATAAAAGACACTAAAATACAACAATAAAAAGTACAATATAAAAGAATATAAACTAAAACACAATAAAAATTTAGTTTGAAAGAATAGAAAAGGCACAGAATATGTCAGGATAGAAACCCATAAGAGGACTTCCTATGAAAATGATGAGAGCATTCCTGCTAAGTGTTACCCTATATTAATCTTAGGAAATAATTAGGAAAATATAAAAAATATTAAACACTTGTAAATACAATCATATAGAATTAGAAAAATTAACCTATGTTTGATAATTATATATACTTTAACAAAAGATAGATAATTCTCCCTATGGGACATATATTTTACCCAAATTATCCTTTTGTGAATGAGGTAGTCTCAAGATAACTGGAGAAGATATATCAGTGGGGAATACCATGTTGATGGGAATTCATGATCATATGAAAAGTAAAATATATTATGATTTAAACATTCAAATCCATACACTCACGTTTACTTGATGTTATGTAAATGATGGGTATCATCAATGACTCATGCAACATTAAATAAATGAACTATCATGCACATCAAAAATGAATAAAAATAGTACAATGAGATATAAAGTTTGATATATCTTTTCATTGATAGCATACAAAATAAAGGATCTCCACAATTCAGAGCCTCTCTAAAGATTCAGTAAAAACAAAATATACATCAATGATCAAACTATAAAATTATTTGATCAACTGAACAGGAGAAGTCATAATGAGTCTGACAAGAAGTGTTTATTGAGCTCTTTAGTGTTGCCCATACTACATCATGTTCTACCACCCTAGGATGAAGGGTCTCAATAAGATTAGCCATGTCCTAAACTATTTTTTGAATGGTTTATAGTGAGCATGAAGTCATCAAAAGGTCATACATTGACCGAGATAATATCTCCTTATATCTCCATATCTATACGATCAAGGAATATATTTGGGTGTGAATCTCATATATAAAATGAATAATTTTCTCCAATTAATCTGAATATTCCTTCATCAATTTGTTCAATGGATTCATATAGTCAATGTTTTTCAATCCCCACTCAGTGGTAGTCAACTCTTGACTTATTAGGATGACTTTTCCCATGATTTCATATAATATTTGGTGGTAAAATTCACCCACACCCAAATCATGATATAGCAGGTGAAGATTTTATTCTTGGTTGCAAAAAATTTCTCAGAGGAGTCTCACTAATTAGAGTGTAAATTTTCTACTAGGCTATTCTATTCCACATATAAGCCTCTGTTGCTTCTGGAGTGGGTGTGTGATAAAGATAAACCACCGACTTAACCGATGAGGAAGAAAGAGATGAAGAATCCCTATATACTCTTCCGTGAAAAGAAATTTCATCTATTGGTTGTATCAAAGGAATATCTTCCTTAAAAAATTATACAACACTGATGGGATTGTCATCTATAGGGTTATAAATATTCCTTGAAGTCTCTCTTGAGTCTTGGATCTACGCCATTATTTCTAAAAATATGGGGGTTGGTGAGTCAAATGGTTTTTCCACTTGAAAGACCTGTCTATTCTGCACACCACCCAGGTATGTTTCTACCCAAGCCTAGGCATAATCATAAGAAAGTAAGTAAGGGACACCAATAGGTGGAAGGATTATATCACCCTTGGTTTCCTTGTATACCAATGTTAGAAAAAACTCGAGGATAAAACCGAGATGTCACTCTCCCCACATGTCAGCGGAGGGGAGAGGGAAAACCCTTTGGATGTAGCAGAATTGGTGAGTGAACTGGTAAGGGGTATACAACTTAAAAATTACCATCTCATCCATCATGGTATCAAGAATCCCAACATTAAGGGAGATCTCATATGACCTTTCATTAAGATAATCGTTGCTATTATCTATAATTGGACCGATCAGTACAGGATAAGGTGAGAAATAGAAGTGATCAGATCAATTGAACATATCAAAAACCTTATTAGGTCCCAACATAATGAACTCAACCATGGAGATGTCTAAAAATCTGGTGATAAATAAGGCACTGGGGATCCCAATGGTGTTATGTTATCCGTAGTAGTGGAAATTCTTCCCCATCCATCCAAATAGAAATTGAAAAGGACCACCAATACTATGAAGTATGTTTCCATTCTGAATATGGTCTAGATGTGGGTAAAGGTTTTCAATTGTTAGTGTAGCTAGATTTAGAGGGTTTAACTCTTCTAATCGAGCTACCATCACTAGCATGACAACCCAAATTCTTAAGAGTGCATCCCCATCTGAGGAAAGACATCTGTTTAAGAACATGATAATAAAATTGCTTGTATAAGGCTTAAAGATATTTCTGGACTCACTAGGTAGCCCCATGTGGTATGTTCTATGGATTCCAAGATTTCCCAATATGAAAAGGCACTATCACAGAAATTCTAGGAAGGGAACAGGTGAGGGTGTATAACAATCAGATGAGATCCACTGTGATAATTGAAAATTTTGATCCAATATTTAAAAGAGATTAGTGAGAACATATTTAGATCATTCCTCAACATTCCTTTCACAATTTTGAGCATATCCCTATCCAAAACTGAGATTTGTGTATGGTCATCCCATACATCTATGATGGGAAGGATTTCATCATACCTTTCTGCAAGGGGGGATATACCACCTAGTCGATAGATACCCAAGAGGCTAATTCCTACTTCACCCTAGGTAAAATAGAAAGAATTGGTACTAGGGAACCAATTGAAAATGAGTTCTCTGAGCATATAAAACTAATTATAAAAGGTGAACTGAAAAACCCATATGACTTCATAAATATGGAAATTGTATAACTGGTTAGAAAATCCTAAGAAACTCTACCTAACCCATAATGGCCATGCCCATTCATCAAAAAAGATTCCACCAAGGAATAAATCATATTTCAAGCTCCAATCATCACTCAAGATGTTTAAAGAAGGTAAAAATAGATTCTTGAGTATCATTGAGAAATGGGTTGGTGAGAGAAGTAACATCCTTCTGGACCTAGAGGGGAGTTTTCCATCAAATAGGACAACCACTAGGATCATGATACTTCTAGTTGGACATACTAAGAAGTAATTATATGAATAAAATAAATATAAGATGAAACCCAAAAAAGAATGTAGGTTGTAGTTAGGAGAAGGGATGGAAATTTCATCCAGTAGGACAACTCCATATAGGGGAAGTCAATGTGATAATGGATAGTTTTGGAGTTTGGATAAGAGAATCTTTTTCAGAACCTCATTTTCAAAGTGCACAAGATATTGGGGGTAAACATTACAATTCATAGAAATCATGTACTTATAGTTAACAATAGTGGAAGAACTATGATTAAAGTTAGAATCCATATAAACAAAATAAAGAAGCATATGTTAGAAAAGTGAAAAGACCGTCAGCGGAAATGTATAACTTTGAAAACATAATGTGATTCTCATGAACCCATAATTGTTTTTGTATTTATATGACCTAATGAAGGTCTCATAGACCACATAAACCATTATGATCTCATAGAACACATATCCCAATGATATCTTATGAACACTAAACTAGTCATGAGACTCACAATCACTTGACATTGAGACGGTAACATGATCCACATAACATTCGAGTGATCATGTGACCAAACCATATGATCTTATAAAACCTGAAAGACATAAATATAGTCAGGTTTCATGAAATTACCAAAGATAGATTCATTTTTAATTCAAAAAATTGAAAAAAGGAAAGGCAGGTCTCATGAATAGATCTTGTGATCATTGCCCGCAGAGAGGTCTTGTGATCAGCTCTTACAGAAGGCCTTGAGAATGGTTCACATGACCAAAGTACGTCAAAAGAGCTCTGGAAATGTTGAATTTACTAGTGAATGATATCCCCTATTCTCCCTTATTTATTTGTAACTTTTTAGAATATCATGGTTCACCCGGAATACCAAACGTCACCCAAGACACTGACTAGAAAAATCCAAAAGACTCAGGAGGGAATTTACTTTTCTCAAAACTGAGCCCTTTTCCCTGGAGACATCCCTCTTGAGGGGGGGGGGGTAGGGGAATTTTATGACACCCTCCAAATGATAATTGGAAAATATTAAAGGGAATAAATACCCAAAACATGGGTATTATTTTCTCAATAAATAAAAATAAGAGAGGGTGTCCAAAACATTATAATCGCGTAAACCTCCAAAGGACACATGATTGCATATCCTTCGGAAGTTTGTGAGAACAGTTCATGTGTAGTGAATCACATGATTAAGAAAATTTTGATCCCATTAGATAATCGTTTTATTTTTTCGAAGTAATCCAATATATTATTTGATCATAATAAATCTTCTAAGTGAACCTCCCCTATATCACATGACTTGATTAGCAGAAACCTAAAAATCCTCCAAAACCCTTATAAAGTAAGGGTAAAATATGATAAAGGAAGAATCATTTCATGATCATCAATATTCATGTTACATTCCCCCATGGTTTTCAAGACACCACAAAATCCCTGGTGACATTCCCACCTTGTCATGCAAGAGCTCATTGACAAGTCATCTTCATCATATGAAGGGTTTCAGACATGTCCATCTGATTTCGTGCTCCCCCTTTGACTCTATTGAAAAACAAAAGGTGTTTTCCATGACAATGATTACACATCATCATAGGAACATTTTTTGGTCATGAGATATATCAACTATTGGGATAGTTATTTCCTTTGACAACACTTGTATAGATTCACAAGATCCCCATCCTTTTTAAAATAAAGAAAGAAATAAAAGGGGAAAAGACAAATGTCTCTTGTGTAATGAAGATATGATGATGATTATGTGAAATGGGATATGAACTATAGGTTGTCACTATTGATCCTGCAGATACCCCCTTATAATTTCAGAAAAATCCCATAAATAACCCTATATAAGTCACCTTTGTATCACGAAGGGCCCCATACAAGTCATCTCAGATCACATGAAGGCCTTTCAACATGTATTCTGATATCGCAAAGTCCCCTAGACACGTTATTATGACATTTTATAATCCCCTTTGAATGCCTAAATGGATAGGAAATACCCATTTGATTGACCAAGTCCAATAAATGGGGAGTTGATGGGAATTTCTTGCAGTCTTTGATCATCATGCGACACACCTCGAATGAACCTCAATTGGATCTTGCAAAGCTCTTAACACTAAATACCTACACTAACTCCAACAAAAATTTTCAAGATAAGCACCACACAAGTAGAAATATAACTAGGGTGGAAAGGCCTATAAATCACCCCAACACAAAAAGGGATACATATCCACAATCAATTGAACATGGGAACAAAGGAGAGGATATCTTAGAGTGGCTAATCATGTGAATGCAATGGTTTTCTGCTAGGTAAAATTTCAAAGAATAACGTAAGGGATCACGAGGAATGAATAGACACATCACATGGTCACTTGAGATCGTTTGAAAAACTTTTTTCACATTAACTAGATTATTCTAAGGATATCACGCATATCATTTGGGTCACACTAAACCTAAAACAAACAAACACTCAACAAACCTGAGGAATTTATGCAATAAAAAGGTTGTAATAAAGAGTAAAAATGGGATACTTATGAAAAGAACATATACAATAATCCTCATGTTCTTCACATGGCTTATCCAGATCATATGATAACATTGGGAAATTTTACAAAAATCATGCAATTCCCCCTTTGACATACTATGTGGATCCTAATATGTCCCATAGACATGTCAAAGAAAGTCACACAGTGCCCTCTGAGCATACAACCAAAGTATTGCAATGTCCTTTGGGATTTAAAATCCAAATCTTGAAATGTACTTCAGACACGTCTCCCAAGTTATGCAATGACATCAATATAGGCCAAATATGTCTCGTGATTATTCCAAGACATGTCATATTGGATCATGTGTTTTCCTCTGGAAAAGTAATCTAGGTTATTCGACACCCTCCAAATATTTCAGACTTTATCATGTGATGTACTCTCGAAAAGTTATCTAGGTCATGAAATACCATCAAGACATGTCAATATGGATCATGATAAGTCCTTCAGACAAGTTAGTCAGGTCATGAGACACCCTCCAAACATGTCATCCATGTCATGCAACACCCTTCAGACATGTTAGACTTGATCATGAAAATTTATCCATACATGTCATTTAGGTTATGTGACATCCTCTGAACAAGATATTTGAGTCATGATATTTTCATTTCTCATATAATTTATGAAACTAGGACATGTCTAGATATCGTAGGACATGTTGAATAGATAATAAAAACATGTCAAATTGATAACCATGCCATGTTAAGCAGACATCCTGGGACATGATAACCTTATCTAGAATCCATATTAGGGGAACCTTAGCATGTAATAACTGATCAATAAAATAATATGATATCTCACCTATATTAGGGAAACCTCAATGTGTAATCCCCGATCAGAAACATAATATGAAATTTCCCCCATATCAGGGAAACCTTAGAGTGTAAGCCCCAATCAGTGACGTAATATGATATGTCTCCCATATTAGGGAAACCTCAGTGTGTAAACCATGATCAGAGGAATAATACGACATGTCATTGATATTAGGGAAACCTCAGTATGAAAACCCTAATCAGTAAAATAATATGATATGTCCCATATATTAGGGAAAAATCAGTGTGCAAGCCTCAATCAATGACATAATATGATATTCCCCACATATCAGGGAAAACTTAGTGTGTAATCCCCTATTAGTGTCATAATATGATATGTATTTAATATTAGGGAAACATTAGTGTGTATTCACCGATCAATGATATAATATGATATGTCACCCATATTAGGGAAACCTCAATGTATAAGCCCCAATCAATGACATAATATTATATGTACCACATATTTGGAAAACTCAGTGTGTAAGTCTTGATCAAACTGAATTATGAGAACTCAGATTATTGTAATAACTAGGATACATAGGATTCATCCTTAAGGCCCATGCTTAGATATTTATCCACTTCGGTGTAAGTCCTACTATGTCTCTGACATTCCAACCTTCAAGACCCAATCACTCCCATGGGCTGATCATTCTTCATCATACATTAGCATACTGAGAAGACAAATGAACTATGAAAACTCAAATTCTTTCTATAACTAGGATATGTAGGAATCATTCTTAAGTCATTAGATTTATATTAAACATCCAAAGGTCTATCCCAAAATATAAGTTCTATATCCATATGTCGTGATACTGGTCACTAGATATCCCATGATTCTCACACAAAGTCTGGATTACGTGGGGTTAGGGAGTTGTAATGGTCATATAATTATCATAATAAATCACCACCATATCATGGTAACTCTAGTGTATAATCTCTGATTAGTTTCATGATATAATTACCCCCATACAAGGTCGTCTACCTTGGGGAAAGTTCCAAGGGCGTTATTGAACTACGATGACTCTAATTCCTACCATAACTTGGATACAAAGGATGCCTCCCCGAGGATTGATCTCAATACATGGTTCCTATGTGACCTCATATATTTCCTTTTTTAATGAAATTAAAATGTAAATGTTTTACAAAATATGTGGGTTTTGATTCCTATTATAAATAGGGTATTTAGGATGCATCATAAAGGATCAATCCCATCCTCAAGATACTAATCACCTCCATGGGTGCTAGTAAACTACGAATAGATTAGTTATGTTGCTTCAAAATACAATAAGATACCCAATAATGGGGGATGGATGAAGAACCTTTGATACATAAAGATGGAATCATTAAGAGTCCCTCTGTTACACATGGAAGGAGTCAATACTTGATCATTTTTCTAGGGTAACTGGTCCTGTTTTGGTATTATAAAGAGATTATAAAACATATGATAAATGTATAAGAGAGTCCAAAAGTAAGAAAAAAGTACCCCCAAAGGGTGTGTTGAGCCCAACCTTCCATCCTTTCGACCATTGTGAGTACCTATGTTCCATTGGGTCTGAAACTCCAATTGGCCATATACATTTAAAAAGTAGGTCTATAGCCAGTTATGGATGTGGAAACCATTGTAAGTTTCTATAGAAGATAAGTAGTAATGGTGAAAATGATTTGAATGATTTTACATAAATCAAACCCCCCCCCACATAATCAAACCGCTGAACGATTTTCCCCAATCCATGCATGTGATATTTCTTATGAAACAAAGATGGTGAACCAGAAATAGAATCATATAACTATGACATCTCCTTTACAAGATAAAAATGATAAGCTTCCTAGTTTTCATCAGACCATTTTTTCCTATTATATGGATGGTATTATATTTTCTGACAAAAAAAAAATTCATGGTATCATTATTGTCCTATCTTATTTAGATCATCACATCTCTAATACAATAATGTATATTTCTTATTGATTCTCCACACATGTACCATGTCTGTATGAACATAATTATTTAATTACCTTGTGAAAGTGAAGAAGATCAAAGTCTTTATAATACTTTAATGATCTCCCAAATATTAGGTAACCGGTCCCCAAACATGGATCCATATGCTCTTGATCATTGTCTCTCTTGAAACTTGAGAGAAAAGCGCATAGGATATAAAACCAATAAATTCTATAAAATGTCAACCCATATAATTCATTGATCCAAATTGTTCCTAAATATTTAGTTTTGTTATATGAAAATTACACATAGTCCCTTAGATAAGTTGAACCTCTTTAATATGAAAAAAAGACATGAATAACTAAGTAAACATGTCATACCAGTCATGATCATTTCACCACTAACAAGTGACATTATAAAATTCCACATGATAAACCATAATCCATTAACTTTTCTTATTCCTATAATAATTATTTAACATATATTTTATGTGAAACATTAATTTGAAAAATTAATATTTCTCATATTCACTTTTAAAATTATGTAACTTGTGAACACCTTGATAAATAAATTAAATTCTCATTATTCTAAACAAGAATAATTTTATTGAATTAATTTACTTATGATCATTAACATGGATGTGAGATAATCCCCATACTCGATTCCTGCCTCGACCTGAACTTGAATTCAATTTAATTTGATCAACCTGTGAATACACGTTGTGTGTGACCCTCAATTCCATCATTTAGATAGTAGTGAGTCCAAAGCATAGATCAAGATTAGAATCTAGAAATAGATCATGTTCCTTAATGAGATATAGAAAATTCACAGTTAGGAATACCTCCTATGAATATTTAATGATTAATATAATCTCTTTGAGTCAATATCTCATCAAGAAATATGAATCAATTGATTCATAGATATATATTATTCATATATCATTCTTTGTACTTCAAAAAATGAACTCATATGTAAACCACTATGGACACAATAATTTTCAGAGAGTTCCATTTATATAAAAGGGCCAGTGATATCAATGTCAATTAACATGGAAGGTATAAATACATTCTTCTATAATTCATGAATTCCATATCATTCATGACGCACTCTCCATGAGTATATTTCATAAAAATTTTCATCAATAAATCAATGTACATGAATAATGATATGAATTAATAATAATAATCATAAGTCTAAGGACCAAAAAAATACTTCAAATATTGGATATACAATCACACATAAGACATGAAGAATTCCTATTAGCGAATCAATTCCTGTAACATCCTCTCTTAAGATATCACTAAGGGAAAAATTCATGAGAAGAATTATAAATATCTTACGATCCACTACCCCTAATAAAATATATCATCTATGCCCAATGAAATGATTTCATCTGACCACTAGAACTGTATTTAAGAATATCATTGTCTAACATCAATATTATTATTATAATGGGTAACTACTAAGATATTTTGATTCAATAGAAACTGTAAGGGGAGAAGTGAAATAATCATGTGATAATAAGTTTTTTAATATTAAACCCTGTGAATATAATGGTTATAAAAGTGAAAATATAGTTGGTTCTATGGAAAAAACTATTATATATATAAGGTATACTTCTTACCCAACTCAAGCAATATTAATATCAACATAGGTGTTAATCTACATTTCAAAATCTTAAATAACTTCCCACAAGCTTCTATCAAAAAACACTCCACCCCTTATTGTTCAAACCTTTCATCGATTCTACCATTTGGGATAAGTTGGAGAGGAATATATGGTAATAATCAACCAATCACAAAAAAAATTCAGGTCTCAAAAATGTTCTTGGGATTTTCCTAAGAAACTATAGTGAATCCCCAAACCCACGCTTCTAGATCCAGTACTAAACAATCTTGTATATTTTCTTTATAAAATGTAACTGAAAAATATATAGTCATTTACATCTAAGGATATTTTTTAGTCCAGTATTTGGAGTAAAATTACCATTGTTATATATTATTAGGGTTAAAACAATAAATAAAAATTAAAGAGTTAAACTCTTCTCATGATGGTTCCTTATCAATGATAAAATCCATGAGACATCTAAATGATCCTTAAAAAATATTATAAAACGATAGGGTGAGTATAATTTTCCAATAAAGGATTTTTAAAAATCTAGTGGAAAACCTTTTTGAAAATACATTTTGAAAATACTTTTGAAATTACCTTTTGAAATTACCCTTTCAAAATAAGTTTGAAAATACTTTGGAAAATAATGCTAAAAATAATTTTGAAAATACTTTTGAAAATATGTTTGAAAATAATTTTGAGTATATATAGATTTGGTAAACACTTTTATAAATCCTTTTAAAATACTTATAATTTAAAAAAAAATAATTTTTAAAACACCTTTTGAAGATATTTTTGAAAATACTTATGCATTTTGAAAACATTATAATACCTTTAAAAATACAAACACATTTGAAAAAATTATAATACCTTTGAAAATAATTTATCTTTTCAAAACATTATAATAATTTTGAAAATAATTACTTCTTTAAAAACATTATAATAATTTTTAATATACTCACGTCTTTGAAAACATTGTAATACTTTTGAAAATACTTACACATTTGAAAATTCTTTAAAATAATCCAATTGTTTTTCAGAAAATATTAAGCAGGATTTTGGAAAAAAACCATGGAGCCAATTCAAACATTGAAGTATGTATAAACCTAGAAACTTTACTTTGGGATGGGTTCACTCCCCACTTTCCTTTCATGTTTACAAATTCCATGTACCAATTTTTTTGATAAAGTCTAGCGTTGCGTGAAAAGCTAAGGCTGCACGGAATTTTGGCATTGGCGCGTCAAAGTGGTATTTCGCGAAGAGTGGATTTTGTGCAAAAGCAGAGAATTGCGCAGAAGGAAGTTTCCAGGATGCACGTAAAAAGAAGAGGTTGCGCGTAAGAAAGGTGTTGCGCGAAAATTTTATTTCGTGCAAGTCAAAGTAATTGCACACAAGGTGTCGTAAGGGCTGCGCTTAAAAATTGGGGTTGTCCGGTACACCCGGTGCAAAGTGAGATTCATCTGTGAGTGAAAGTTGGATGTCAAAAGAGAATCTATCAATAGTTAAGGATGCAGATTTCATTAGTGATAATGAAGAGACCTACAGGTCTATAAACTGTGAGTGAATTCCTTCTAGTGTAGTGAGAAAAGAAAGAGGAAGAAAGTGATCCTCTCCATCGGCAGTGAGCCAGAGAGAGAGAAACAGGGAGTGACCCTTGGGAAAGCAATGAGCTGACCCTAAACCTTGTAAAGGCAGTGAGCCTGGGACAGAGTGACTGTTCCTGAATCCTTGTATCCACATCTAGTAAAGATTAGTGGAATTTGGTACGACCGGAAACTTGTCGGCGTATGCTTCTTGGATGTAGCCCAGTGAGGGTGAACCAAGTAAAAATCGCTATGTCCTATGCATGCTTTACTTTCTATTTATATTGTTCAATGAGAAAGAGAGAGAAGAGTGTTTTGATTAACAAAAAAACAAGATCAGAATGAGCTTTAAATTTAAATTAGTCATACCCCGATTCACCCCCCCTCTCAGGGTATTCAGCCTTATGGACCTAACAATTGGTATCAGAGTGAAGGTTGATATTTGTTATTCTCTCAATGGAGTTCACTAATCATAAAGGGATTCCGATCTTCGACGGATGTAATTTTCAGATATGGAAGAATCAAATGCAACACTATTTCCGATCAATAGAAATGGTTGTGTTTTCAGCAGCTATGCATGGTATCACAACTGATATTACTAGTGGTGCATTATCAGAAGCTGAGCACAGAGAGTTGGATTCTGATGCCAAAGAAATCAATGCCTTGGGGGGAGCTCTTTACAATCCCATATATACAAAGGTGATGTCATGAAAAACGTCACATTCCATGTGGGAAAAGCTTTTGAATATATATGAAGGGGATACAAAGGTCAGAGAGGAAAATCTACAAGTGTTGTGGAACAAGTATGAAGATCTGAGAATTAACCCGAATGAATCTGTTGATGCATTTTTCGACAGGGTAAATGCTATTGTGGAAGATATGTAAAGATCGTGGAGAAAATACTATGGTGGCAGTCGTCGGTAGTTCTCAAGAGAAGAATGAAACCGAATGTGATGAAGAAGAAGAAGAAGTCGAGGGAAGAGTTGACATGCAAGCTGAGTTAGAGGCTTCTCTTGAAGAGATATATGTTTGGAGAGCCGAAATAAAGAAAGCTAACAAATTTGTTCATGATGCCAAACTCTATATGTAGTAGCAGGAAGAAGAGGAGTCTGAGTTGATGGAAGAAATTGAAAAACTTAATACATCAACATTAGAGAACTCATAATCAGTTAGTGAGTTTAAGCTCAAAATCGAAGAACAGAAAAGGGAGATCGATGGCTTGAATAGAAAAGTGAAAGTTCAAGTCAAGTGCATCGAAGAACTTGAAGAAGAAGTGGTCAAACTGTGATGAAAAATGAAGGATCAAGAAAAACTCTTGAACCCCAATGTGATATCAGAAAAGCAGGCCATTCCAAAGAAATAGAAGATGAAAGAGGAGGCTAGTAGTTCAGAAGGAGTGAAGCAGTAAGTTAACTCAAATGCTAAGGCTGATTCAGGGCTTGAAAGAGCGTTGTCGCACGCGCTCTCAAAATAACTTCAAAAGTGAGTTACGTTGGATAAAACTCCAAGCACAACACTCTATGAAGCTAATGTTTAGTTTACTTGGTGTAGCATAGGGGGCTAACCAAGGTCGTCTCTCAAAGGAGGAAGTGAATTAAAACATCTTATTAGAGGTATTCTAAAAATAAAATAAAAGAGAATAAAAACACTACTAGAAAAGGATGGGGGTTGTTTATAGTTTATGAATCTAGAAGAAGTTTGCTGGAAGAAGATTGTATTTTTTTTGTTTTTAGTTTTGAAATGAATTTCGATTAAAATAACACAACAAGAAGATGTTTTTTTTTAGAAAATATTTTAAAAGGCGTAATCGATCTAACTCTACCTATTCATTTACATATTAATCATTATCATTTAAATGAATATCCACTTAATTATGATCCTCTAATTTTTTAACCCTCGAACCCTACAAGAGTTAACTTAACCACAAAGATGGAATTACTTAAACCCTAGGCTAGCTTCGGAACATGCAATCGCAGAACCCTGCTTTGATTGTTGTTCTAAGGTTAGCTTATGGTCAGTGGTTAATTAGAGCACAAATCCATTCTGGAAATGAGGATGAGTTGTGTTTAGGGATTATATTTGAACTCTACAAATTTATCCCAAGTGGTCTTGTATTACCGATTAAGCTCGCACTCTCACAATTTACACAAAATCTCGACCTCGCGTGTTTTTGTATTAATTGTTCAATTGCTTGCTTAGTTTCTTAAAATTTAAAAACATAATTCATGGATCATATTAAGTGAATTACATTAGGCTCAATGATTCAAAATAATTAAATGAAGAGGGTAGAAGATAGATCGATCACTAAAAATTACTCTTCCATGGGTGGCGTAATCATCGTAGAAGCGTTTTGCATGTGCAAAGGTTTATAATGGGTATAACCCAATATCGCTTCTACTCAAGAATTCCAGCCCCAAGAGGAAGATTAAGAGAAGAATAAATTTAAATAAAACAGAGGAAAAGAGAAGAAATAAAAGAAGAACAAAGAAGTTTATTACACAAACAAAACAATTACAACATGAAGGAGAGAAGGAGGCTTCGATGAGAGGATCCTTGCTTCAAGAGCTACCTCTCTTACAATGGTTGGAGAATTTGGTTGAAACCAATTCTCCTCTGCCTCCAATCTCCCAATGCACGAACCAGCCTCTCCAAATGAGAAAATCACTAATTTATAGAGTGGAGGGGAGGCTAGGTTTAAAGTGGTTTCAAGTGTGAATGCAAAATCTCGGCCAAATATTTTAATGAATCTTGCACCGCCCATGTGACCTCTAAAACGCGTGAATTGACCGGCCTTCCAGAAGGATTATTTGTGCCACATCATGTCCCCGAGCTTTCCTCAAAATTTGGGCTCAATCCAAGCCCGTATGTAGAGGATATGGCCCAAATACAGAACCTTCTCCATTCTGGCGAGCCCAGCCCAACTTTGACTTCATGGCCCAATTTCAACAACCAAATTAACTCTTTAGCTTTAGTGTCCTGAATAAAAGTTGTAGATAATTAAGTTACGAACACTGTTACAAAATTTCAAATTCAAATAATAAATATAAAAATATTTATCTTCGAAATAATACAGTGCACTATTAAGGGTAAAACTGGAATTTTCACCAAATTTTCAAATGAATGATCAAATCCCAAATATTTTATAAATAAACATATTTAACACAATGTGAGGAAATTATATCATTTATTATCAATAAAATATTCAATAAAATAGTGTTTTATCAGGGCTTGATAAGAAGCAAAAAGTTGTGGCAGTTGAAGTCAGACCACAAGCACCCGTCCCGAAATTGAAGGTTGATTTGGGCACAAAGCAGAATCAGAATATTCTGAGATCCCAAGGGGAAACTCATAGTGCTGAAGTAATACGAAGGAATGCAACTTATATCAGGTGTTATTGTTGTGGGAAGATGGGACATTCATAGTATGTGTGTTCCATAGCCAAGAGATATCGAAGGGAAAAAGAACAGAGGTGGCAGCCAAACAGAGAACAGTTTTCCAGAACATATATCGAAGGACACTGTTTTTGGTGCAGAGGATTTGGGCACATGGCTAGGTACTTCACTTAGACTATTCAGAGAAATGTTCCAAATCAGAATCAAAATGTTCACAAGCAGCAGATCAATAAACTGACAGGTGAGTTAAAAATACAGAATAGATTTGCGGCCTTGCAAGATGAAACTATTCCATCATACTCTGAGAAGGAACAGAAGTCTCAATACATGCCTAGTGTGAAGGAAAACATATGGACCAAGAAGAAGAATAATGAGAAGGCTGTAGTGGTAGAAATTTCCCTAAAGGTATCAGATCTCTCTGGTGTGTGGATCCTTAAAAGTGGTTGCACATCTCACATGACGGGTAATAAGGATCTTGTTATAGGCATAAAATATGACAAAGAAGGAGTTATCAAATTTGGAAATGATGAAGGCCTAATGATTATTGGCTCAGGGAAATCCATGTTTGGGGGAAAAGAAATGAGACGTGCTGATATCTTGGTAGTAGAGGGTCTTAGTCATAACTTGCTCAGTGTCAGTCAACTATGTGACTCTAGGCACTCTATCCGATTTACCAAGAAGATGTGTGTTGTGAAAGGAAAAGATGGAGAAGTTGTTCTACAGAAAAAAAGAACAAAGGGAAATCTTTACCTTGTAGGTGGAGAAGAAGATACATGCCTTTTATCCAGAGAGGAAGAAAACCAGCTGTGGAATAAACGACTTGGTCATCTATGCCAACCATCTATGGAAGATCCGGTGAAGTGTGATACTGCTAGAGACCTTCCCAAATTATCACGTGATCGCACTCACACATGCGATGTTTTCCAACAAGGGAAGATCATCAGAAAGACATACAATACAAAGGAACAGAGATCAACCAGAGTGATTGAATTGGTGCATGCTGATGTATGTGGACCTATCTCACCTTGAGAGATAAATGGGAAAAGGTACTATGTTCTTTTCATTGATGATTATAGAAGAATGGCCTGGTTATTTTTCATTAACCATAAGACAGAGGTGTTTAGTTTCATAAAGCAGTATATGAGGGAATTAGAAAGGATGCTTGGGTAGAAATTTTTTAAGTTTCGTACTGATAATGGTACGGAATTCACAAATAGTCAAGTCGAAGACTATCTCGAGAAACACGGGATAAGGCATCAAGTTTCATCAGTGAGAACTCCCCAACAGAATGGTATGGTTGAGATGAGAAATCGGATCATCAACAACATGGCCAGAATGATGCTCATTGAAAAGGACCTACCCGAGAAATTTTGGAAGGAAGCAGTTTTGACATCGGTCTATATCTCGAACAAGTCTCTGTTGTGTCCGAAGGAAGGGAAGACTCCGTATGAAATGTGGTACGGAAAGAAGACAACATTGAAATACTTTTGAATCTTTGGAAGTAAGTGCTTCATTATCAAAAAATAAAATCACATGAAGTTTGAGTAAAGGGGAGATGAGGGGATATTCCTTGAATACTCAAGGAAAATTAAAGCATATAAATGCTTCAACAAAAGGCTGAAAAAAATTGTTGAAAGCAATGATGTCACTATAGTTGAAAATGAACAGAATACTCAATGACCTAGTGAACAGTTTTTAGATGAATGTGTTGATGAGGTAAGAAACACAAGGGGAGTAGAAGTGGAAGAGGATGACTCAGAATAAGATACTGATGATGAACAAGAAAGTGTCAAGTCTGTGTCTACAAGGAAGCCAAAGAGTCGAGCTAAAATTGATAGGCAGGATATCATTGGTGATCAGACAGCTCCAGTTCAGACTCGAAGAATGAAGTCATTACATAAAACATCGTTTTTCTCTCAGGTGGAGCCAAAATGTTTTTTTGATGCAAATGAAGATGAAAACTGGGTTCAGGATATGAATAAAGAGCTTGATCAAATTGAGAAGAACCAGACATGGGAGATTGTTTCGAGGCCAACATATAAGATTGTCATCAGGACTAAATGGGTCTATCGCAACAAGATGAATGAAGATGGAATAGTGATATGGAACAAAGCATGACTAGTGTGCAAAGGATACTCCCAAATAGAGGGCATTGATGTTGATGATACACTTGTACCGGTTGCAAGGCTGGAGACAATCAGATTATTCTTAGCCATAGCAGTGCAAAGAAAGTTCAAAGTATTCCAGATGGACGTTAAATCTGCATTTTTGAATGGGGTTCTAGAAGAAGAGGTGTACATTGAAAAGCCAGATGATTTTCTCATTCATGAGGATGAGAATAAAGTTTGCAGGCTGAAGAAGGTGTTGTATGGACCGAAACAAGCACCAAGAGCATGGTACTCAAGGCTTGATCAGTTCCAGCATGGGGGAGTTGATTACAATCTCTATTTCAACAAAAATAGTAATCAAAGTATGATGGTTCTAGTTTATGTCGATGACATAATATTTTGTGGATCAGATGAAGCTCATTGCATACAGTTTTCCGAATTCATGAAAAATGAGTTTGAAATGTCAATGATTGGAGAGCTAACGTTTTTCCTTGGTCTTCAGGTGACACAATGAAGAAATGGAACATTCATTTCTCAATCCAAATATTCCAAGGAGGTTTTAAAAAGGTTTGGCATGGATAATTCCAAGGAGATGAAGACTCCAATTGCTACCCAGATGAAATTATCAAAAGATGAGGATGGAAAGGCAATTAATATCACAGAATATAGGCAAATAATTAGATATTTTTTATAATTGACCGCAACAAGGCCTGATATTGTTTTCACCACATGCCAAGCAGTGAGATATCAAAGTAATCCCAAGGAAAGCCACATTCTTGCAGTGAAAAGAATACTTCGTTATATCAAGGGCATGGTGGATTTTGGCTTGAAATATAATGACAAATCTTAGACAGAGTTATTGGGATATACTGATGCAGACTGGGACAGATCAACAGATGATAGAAAATCAATGTCAGGAGGTGCATTCTATCATGGTGGATTGTGTGTTTCTTGGATAAGCAATAATCAAGATTGAATTTAATATAGCACCATGGAAGATGAGTATATTGCGGCCACTCAATCATGAACACAGTTATTGTGGATGAAGCAGCATCTTGAAGATATGAGAGTTGAAGTAATGTCTCCGATCATAATTCAATGTGATAACTCAAGTGCTATAAATCTTAGCAAAAATCCCGTCCATAACTCAAGGACAAAGCACATTGAGATCAAATATCATTTCATCAAGGAGAAGGTAGAGCAAGTATAACGACCCATACTTTACATACATTGTTAATACTTCAAAATTGAATCACACTTATTACAACATATGACAAAACCACAAAGGACCGTATAGGTATAGTGTCTTTAGAAACTGGGAAACATAAACAACTGGTTCATAAATCTTCTACAGTGTCTCCCATTTATTTCATCATATCTAGGGTCCCTTTTAGCATATTCTACTTAATATCCATCTTCCTGACCTGGGGAAAAGAAAACATAAAAGGGTGAGCTCAAATGCTCAGCAAGGGAAAATAATGGAAATAAAAATCATATCATATCTTTTTGAAAATCATATCCTGCAAAAGAGATCGTAATATCTTAACATGGAATAAATCATAGAAGTGAAAATGAGATCCCCATAATCATAACATGAAACTTGAAACTTTGTGTCATGCACACATAATCTTGGAAAATCATTTCTTGTTAGTCATGACTCATTGCCAAGACTATCTTAGTGGACAAAGTCCCTTTCTGAATCGAGTAACCCTTGTTTCAGTCCTGTTTCACTGAACCGGTATAACCTACCGTTCCAGCCCTGTCTATCTCATGAGATATAAAATCTTTACCCAATGCATTGGAGGGAGATATAGGTCCCACCTATCTTATAATGAATCCTTTCTTATGTGTGCCACGTAATCATAAACCATACATCATCGCATAACCCATGTAATAAAAATGGGATTCTTAAACAACATGACATCATAAAACAATTCATATAAGATAAAGGAATTCATAAAAATGTTTCCATCACGACATAATCAAATCCATGTAATAATAGGGATAAAAACAGAACCCTTTTATTATCTTAGATGGAAAATAATTTTGATAAAATACTTGAACTTCATTCTTGAGGAAAATATCCTTTCTATTTTAAAAACATTTTTCCTTTAATAACATGTCATACGACTTTAAAATAAAAGAAGTTGATTAAAAATAAACTTGAAAACTTGTAAAGTAAGATTCTTGGAAATAATGTTTTAAAAATCCATTCATGCCGTATAAGTTAAAAAAAACATTCTTCTCATACTTTTGTCGGAAAAGTCAAAAAAGTACCTCGTACGAAAAACGACAAAAGATTCCTTTCATATCTTTTACTAAAAACTCACCGAAGGGTAAAATTGGATATAAACTATTGTAGAAGGATGGAAATAATATTACATATTTAGGGAACATGGATTTGGATGATAAAATACACCCCAGTAATTACCAAAGTAAAAACAATCTCGGATAAAAGTGAGATTGTGATATTTCACTTACCTTAGGTCCAATTTGCTTTGTACGTGTCCGAAGCTCCTGTATAATGGTTTAAATAATGTTATTTACTTATTCCAGAATCATAAATATTGATATGATATCATATATGGTCATATTCTTAGCTTTTTGATAGTAATATTTCATTGTTACTTGTTACTCGGGTCTTTATTGCCTTTTGTTCTTATGCGTGTTTTTCCGAATACATTCTTATTCTTCTTTTAAGGTTATAGATACCTTATATCCAGAATGGTATTAGTGTAACATATATCATATTTATTCATTCAATTCATTTATATAATTACTATGTAATGATGATCATTTAGAACGAGTCGCATCACATCGTGGAGACGGTATTCCGTACGTACGCACGAGTGATGATATCGTTCCTATGATCGTGGAACTGTATTGGAGTATATATATATTATTTCAGTATCAATATTACTTTATAATAATCGTAAATAGTTACTCATTACACCATTATACCCATCCTTGTAAAGTGATGGTGGAAAAATAGATTACACCACGGCGTGGAGACGGTATTCCGTACGTACGCACGCGCGGTGATTTCATTTTTCCGTGGGATGGATAGAAGGTGAATTAGGGTTGTTTCATATTTATAATAACATATCAGTATGTAATTAATACTGATGTTATTACTTTATTATGAAACAACTAAAGAATATGAAGTTGAAGAAGAAAGAAATTGAAAAGATCGGTAATGGATATTACCTCTTCCTTGGAACGCCTCTTTGAATCCTCCACTTAGGGAACTAAGATTGGTCTTTGAAGAAGACCAGGACCTCTAGGATTATTCTAGGGAAGTGTAGAGGAGAAAATGTCAGGGGTTGGCCGAGCTTGAGTGCTCAATTTGGTGTGAGGAGGAGGGGGAGGAGGTGTCCTTTTATAAGGGAGGAGAGGGGCACCTTAGGAATATCTCAAAATATTATTTTATATTAAAGTCAAAATCGGTTTATAATGGTTCCAAAGGGTCTTATTTCGAAGCTAAAGTGGGGATGGGTCGAAATACTATTAACCAATAGGATTTAGACAAGTTTAGGGTATTATTTTAACCTTATCAATTAGATTTAACTCTAAGTTAATTAATTTAACTTTTACCGTGTCTTTTTGTTTTCTTTCACTATATGGTTAATAGACTTACTATAACATGCCAAACGAACCCCAAATTGTTTATTATTAATATATATATCCTTATCTAAGTTATTTGGCCGAACCTTAGATTTTTAGGAATAAAATAACAATTAATAATATAATATTTTATTTAAAAACTATTTTGTGTCAATTTTGACACTATTTGATATATGATTTTTGTGAAAGTCATAACAGAATTATATGTTCGAACCAAGTTGATTAAATCAACATTAATATATCATAGTAACCTAGAAAATTATTGGAATTCATAAAAAGTCTCTAATTACATTTATTTTGGTGTTTATAACATCAATTATGTCAATATTTCATTAATAAGATAATTACTGCATCACCATTGTGTCATAAATAAATTAAATTATTTAATGTCTAAAAATTACAAATAAAATACCATTATGTAGGAAATCTTTTTAGCTTTCTAATGAATATTTATAGTCGAATTTAGCTTATGTATAACCCCATATTAAAAATGATTTACTTATTAAACTTTGATTTTAACTATTTTAACCCTTCTTTAAATAAATTAATAATAAATGTACTAATCTAATCCAAGTGGGCCTAAATGGTCATATTTTATTCCTAAGTTTGTTTTTGGTCGAATTACACTTGTCCAATAGAATTATGACATGTGTTAGGGTAATAGTAATATCATATTTACCCTTAGTTACCCTATTTACTATTAACCGTGGTAAAAAAAGTAAAAAGTTACTATTCACCAAAAATTATTTTCATCTCATTAAACCACATTTTAGTCCTTGATATTAACCGTGTTTGTCGGATTTTCGAAATTCCATTCACAGAAGCGGTAAAATTAAGTTTTATGCAAAATTCAGTTTTTTAACCTAGCACTTAGTGGTTTCACTATTCATCAAAAATTGAACGTTTTCAGAAAAATACCAAAATTTCACCCTAGGCTAATTTCGATATTCTGAGTCCAAAAATGAAGTCCATTTTGAAAAATAAAATTTATAAAATTTCAAAAAGTGGTTATTACTATTCATAACGGTTAGTTTTAATAGCATATTGTTGTTTAGTGAAACTCGGTATTGCGTACGACGCAAGCTATCGAGGAAGGTCGCAATTGCGTGTAAAGCAAGCCAAGCAAGTGTTGTGTAGAAAAAGATTCCTTTGATGATTTATATAACATAAAAGTCTCGGGTGTTACATTCTACCCCCCTTAAAAAGAATTTTGCCCTCGAAATTCGTCACTTTGTAACAAACAGATGAGGATACTTCTCCCTCATCATATCCTCAAGCTCCCATGTAGCTTCTTCAAGTTGGTGGTTCCTCCATAAAACTTTCACCAATCGAGTGGTCTTGTTTCGTAGGACTTTTTCGCTACGATCCAGAATCTCTATAGGCTGTTCTTCATAAGAAAGATCTTGCTCCAGCGGTACAACTTCTGAGCTGAGTACATGTGAAGGATCTGGTATGTACTTTCTCAGGAGAGATACATGGAACACATCGTGAACTTGAGAGAGATTCGGTGGAAGCGCCAATCGGTAAGCTACCTTCCCAACACGATCCAGTATTTCGAAAGGACCGATATATCTTGGGCTCAACTTCCCCTTCTTTCCAAATCTCATAACCCTCTTCCAGGGAGATATTCGTAAGAACACTTTATCACCCACTTCAAACTCTAGGTCTTTTCTTCAGTTGTCGGCATAACTTTTCTGTCGACTCTGAGCTGCGCTTATGTGTTGTTGAATAGATCTGACCTTTTCTGCCATTTCATCAATGAGATCAGGTCCTAATAGCTTTCTTTCCCCAACTTCATCCCAGCAAGTTGGAGTCCTGCATTTCTTTCCATAGAGAGCTTCATAAGGATCCATCTGAATACTGGAGTGAAATATATTATTATAAGAAAATTCCACCAAAGGTAGGTTTTGATCCCAACCTCCTTTGAAATCCATAGAGCAAGCTCTCAAAATATCTTCTAGGGTTTGAATTGTTCTCTCAGACTGACCATCTGTCTGGGGATGATAAGCAGTGCTGAAACTCAACTCTGTATCCAGAGTATGCTGAAGACTTCGCCAGAACTTCAAGGTAAATCTCGGATCCCGATCAGATATAATAGAAAGTGGTACTCCATGAAATCTTACCACTTCCTTTACATATATCCTGACAAGCTGATCTAGAGAGAAATCCTCTCTAATAGGAATGAAGTGTGCAGACTTTTTAAGACGATCAACTATGACCCAGATAGCATTATTGCCTTTGGATGTTTTAGGAAGTCCTGTGACAAAGTCCATAGTGATGTTTTCCCATTTCCATTCGGGTATGGGTAATGGTTGTAACATCCCCTTAGACTTTTGTCTCTCAGCTTTAACTTGTTGACAAACCAAGCATCGAGAGACATATTCAGCAACATCTCTTTTCATGACATCCCACCAGAAGTACTCTTTCAGGTCCCTATACATCTTCGTGCTTCCAGGATGAATAGAGAATGAAGAACTATGAGCCTCATCCAGCAGATCCTTCTTTAATTCGAGGATGGAAGGAACACAAACCCGATTCCTGAACTTTATTATCCCATCACAATCAAGGTTGAATTCAGGAACATTTCTCACCTTCTTTTGTAACTCGACATCTTCTTTCTGTGCCTCTTTAATCTTCACATGTATAGATGGTTGAACATTCATTTGAGAAAGATAAGATTTTTCCCCTTCCATTATAATTCCAAGATCCATCCTTTGTAAATCCATAAATATTGGATCTTTTGTGATCCTCATCATGGATAAACTAGCATGGTCTTATCGACTTAATGCATCTGCCACCTTGTTTGCTTTCCCAGGGTGGTAATGGATTGAGCAGTCATAATCCTTAATTAGCTCCAACCATCTTCTTTGACGCATATTCAACTCATTTTGTGTGAAAATATACTTTAAACTTTTATGATCAGTGTAAATATCACACCTTTCACCATAAAGGTAATGCCTCCAAATCTTTAATGCAAAGATTACCGCCGCCAACTCCAAATCATGTGTTGGGTAATTTTGCTCATGGATTTTCAACTGTCGTGAGGCATAAGCTATCACCATATCATTTTGCATAAGAACACACACCAATCCCTTCTTGGATGCATCACTGTAGATCACAAACCTTTCTCCACTACAAGGCAGTGCGAGCACAGGTGCACTGGATAACCTTCTTTTCAACTCCTTGAAATTCTCTTCACATTCCTCTGTCCAAACAAACATAACTCCTTTCCGAGTCAACTTGGTGAGTGGATTAGATAATCGTGAAAAATCTTTTACAAAACGTCGATAATATCCAGCCAAACCAAGAAAACTTCGGATCTCAGTTACTGTTGTTGGTCTCGACCATCTTTCGATAACCTCTATTTTTGCTGGATCCACAGATATCCCCTCTTTTGAGATTATGTGACCCAAAAATGAAACTTTTTGAAGCCAAAATTCACACTTGGTAAATTTGGCATAAAGCTTCTCCTTTCTTAGGGTCTTTAATATAATTCTCAAGTGATCTTCATGCTCTTCCTTGCTCTTTGAATAGATAAGAATATCGTCTATAAATACTACCACAAATTGATCAAGATAGTCTCTAAAGACTCTATTCATTAGATCCATGAAGATAGCAGGGGCATTAGTAAGACCAAATGGCATCACTATAAATTCATAGTGTCCATACCTTGTACGGAAAGCCGTCTTTGGTATATCCTCCCTTTTGACCCTTAATTGATGATACCCTGAACGAAGATCAATCTTGGAAAAGTATTGAGCTCCGCGTAGTTGGTCAAAGAAGTCATCAATGCGTGGGAGAGGATATTTGTTCTTGATAGTGATCTTGTTAAGTTCTCGATAATCAATACAGATTCTCATTGATCCATCTTTCTTCTTAACAAATAGAACATGTGCTCCCCAAGGTGACGCACTAGGGCGTATGAATCCCTTATCAAGATTCTCTTAGAGTTGCTTCTTCAATTCCTGCAACTCAATTGGGGCCATTCTATAAGGTGTCTTTGAAATAGGTAAAGCACCCGGTACGAGTTCTATTGAAAACTCAACTTCACGATTTGGTGGAAGACCCGGTAATTCCTCCGGAAAGACATCATCAAACTCCCGTACAATGGGCATATTCTTAATCGTGAGTTTCTCACCAACCATTTGAGATAAATAACCTTCATTTAGTGGAATCAAGACCCATAAGATGGAAGAAATTTCCACTGGAAGGTTATGTTCATCCTTGCATTGGTATACGATCGTAGATTGATCTGGAATATGAAATGTGACTTCCCTTCTTTGGCAATTGATATGAGCTCCATGTAGAGAAAGCCAATCCATGCCAAGAATCACATCAAATTCCACTAAAGAAAGGATCACAAGATTTGAAGGAAGCACTTTCCCACAAACTTCAATCGGAGAAGAATTATAAACTTTTGATGCGACTGTTGTGCCATTAGGTGTTGTCACAGCTAACTCAACATCTAATTGTTGAGGTAATACGGTGATACCCTTAGAAAATTCTTTAGAAATAAAAGAGTGGGTGGATCCAGAATCAAATAAAACATTTGCTACTTTAGAGTGGACGGTAAGTGTACCTTTCACCACTTCGTTATCGTACTCCACATCGCTGATAGAAATTGCATGTGACTTTCCTTTGTCTTTAGCCTTAATATTTTGTTGACGTCGACCATCATCATCAACCCTTGGATTTGGGCATTGATTGGCATAATGCCCCATCTCCTTGCACTTGAAACATTGAAGTGTAGTAGGTTCATTCTGTGTATCCCTTCCTTTGTTTGCGTCATTAGACATCTTCTTCCCATTATCATGACATTCAAATGCCCGATGACCTTCCTTTCCACATTTAAAATATTTACTTGTCCCTTTAAGACAACTCCCTCCATGTTTCTTTCCACACTTTGAGCATAAGGAAAAGCTCATCTTCTTTTCCGTGTGCTCTTTATATTTTTCTTTGAATTCCATCTTCCTCTTCTTATCAAAACCATGTGACTGATGGGTTACTCCAATCTCAATCTCGACTTTGAGAGCACATCAAACGATTTCCTCGTAGCTATTGAAGTCCCTTATGGCTAACACCCTTCAAAGACTTGGTTTTAAGCCACTAAAGAATCGATCGATCTTACTCTCAGGTTGGATAATAATACCAGAAGCGTACCTTGCAAGTCTTGTAAAATTTGCTTCATAGGTACCAACAGATTCATCATCCCTTTGCTTCAGTTCAAGGAACTCTTTCTCCATCTTTGTTCGGAGAATACGAGGGAAGTACTTATTGAAAAATAAGTTCTTGAACTCGTCCCATTCCATAGACTCAATTTCATCCCTTTGCCTCGTATTCTTAATAAGATTCCACCATTGATCAGCATCTCCTTCCAAACGATACACTGCTAGGATGACTTTATCATGTTCAGAACATTGAAGAACTGAAAATATCTTTTCAGTAGTACTAATCCATTGTTCAGCAACTAATGGATCAGTAGACCCACTGAAAGAAGGTGGACGCTGCCTCATGAAGGATTCAACATAATGTTTCTCCTTCCTTTGCTCGTTTGGAAGTCCTGCATGATTCATAGCTTGAGAAAGTTGTGTGAGCATGGCTACAAGATTTTTCATTCCAGATCCCATATCGTTTGGTTGCTCAGGGGGACAATCGTTGCATTGCCCATCGCATTCCGCATTAACACGGTTCCTTCGGGTTCCACCCATTGACTAAAACCAAGAAGAATAGTGGGAACAACACTAATTATAATAGGAAAACCACATAATTCAAGAATAAAATTTTCATGCTTAAGGTCTTATCCTAGGTTATTCAAGGCCATTTCTAAAACACTAAGATTGTGTTCTATGCTTAGACTTATCCTTAGGGTTATTACTAAGGATTTCACATCCTAGTTTCCAAAGGTTGACTATACCTTTCCTCTGATACCAACTATAACAACCCATACTTTACATACATTGTTAATACTTCAAAATTGAAGCACACTTATTACAACATATGACAAAACCACAAAGGACCGTATAGGTATAGTGTCTTTAGAAACTGGGAAACATAAACAACTGGTTCATAAATCTTCTACAGTGTCTCCCATTTATTTCATCATATCTAGGGTCCCTTTTAGCATATTCTACTTAATATCCATCTTCCCGACCTGCGGAAAAGAAAACATAAAAGGGTGAGCTCAAATGCTCAGCAAGGGCAAATAATGGAAATAAAAATCATATCATATCTTTTTGAAAATCATATCCTGCAAAAGAGAACGTAATATCTTAACATGGAATAAATCATAGAAGTGAAAATGAGATCCCCATAATCATAACATGAAACTTGAAACTTTGTGGCATGAACACATAATCTTGGAAAATCATTTCTTGTTAGTCATGACTCATTTCCAAGACTATCTTAGTGGACAAAGTCCCTTTCTGAATCGAGTAACCCTCATTTCAGTCCTGTTTCACTGAACCGGTATAACCTACCATTCCAGCCCTGTCTATCTCATGAGATATAAAATCTTTACCCAATGCATTGGAGGGAGATATAGGTCCCACCCATCTTATAATGAATCCTTTCTTATGTGTGCCACATAATCATAAACCATACATCATCGCATAACCCATGTAATAAAAATGGGATTCTTAAACAACATGACATCATAAAACAATTCATATAAGATAAAGGAATTCATAAAAATGTTTCCATCACGACATAATCAAATCCATGTAATAATAGGGATAAAAACAGAACCCTTTTATTATCTTAGATGGAAAATAATTTTGATAAAATACTTGAACTCCATTCTTGAGGAAAATATCCTTTCTATTTTAAAAACATTTTTCCTTTCATAACATGTCATACGACTTTAAAATAAAAGAAGTTGATTAAAAATAAACTTGAAAACTTGTAAAGGAAGCTTCTTGGAAATAATGTTTTAAAAATCCATTCATGCCGTATAAGTTAAAAAAAAACATTCTTCTCGTACTTTTGTCGGAAAAGTCAAAAAAGTACCTCGTACGAAAAACGACAAAAGATTCCTTTCATATCTTTTACTAAAAACTCACCGAAGGGTAAAATTGGATATAAACTATTGTATAAGGATGGAAATAATATTACATATTGTGGGAACATGGATGTGGATGATAAAATACACCCCAGTAATTACCAAAGTAAAAACAATCTCGGATAAAAGTGAGATTGTGATATTTCCCTTACCTTAGGTCCAATTTGCTTTGTACGTGTCCGAAGCTCCTGTATAATGGTTTAAATAATGTTATTGACTTATTCCAGAATCATAAATATTTATATGATATCATATATGGTCATATTCATAGCTTCTTGATAGTAATATTTCATTGTTACTTGTTACTCGGGTCTTTATTGCCTTTTGTTCTTATGCGTGTTTTGCCGAATACATTCTTATTCTTCTTTTAAGGTTATAGATACCTTATATCCAGAATGGTATTAGTGTAACATATATCATATTTATTCATTCAATTCATTTATATAATTACTATGTAATGATGATCATGTAGAACGAGTCGCATCACATCGTGGAGACGGTATTCCGTACGTACGCACGAGTGATGATATCATTCCTATGATCGTGGAACTATATTGGAGTATATATATATTATTTCAGTATCAATATTACTTTATAATAATCATAAATAGTTACTCATTACACCATTATACCCATCCTTGTAAAGTGATGGTGGAAAAATAGATTACACCACGGCGTGGAGACGGTATTCCGTACGTACACACGCGCGGTGATTTCATTTTTCCGTGGGATGGATAGAAGGTGAATTAGGGTTGTTTAATATTTATAATAACATATAAGTATGTAAGTAATACTGATGTTATTACTTTATTATGAAACAACTAAAGAATATGAAGTTGAAGAAGAAAGAAATTGAAAAGATCGGTAATGGATATTACCTCTTCCTTGGAACGCCTCTTTGAATCCTCCACTTAGGGAACTAAGATTGGTCTTTGAAGAAGACCAGGACCTCTAGGATTATTCTAGGGAAGTAGAGAGGAGAAAATGGCAGGGGTTGGCCGAGCTTGAGTGCTCAATTTGGTGTGAGGAGGAGGGGGAGGAGGTGTCCTTTTATAAGGGAGGAGAGGGGCACCTTAGGAATATCTCAAAATATTATTTTATATTAAAGTCAAAATCGGTTTATAATGGTTCCAAAGGGTCTTATTTCGAAGCTAAAGTGGGGATGGGTCTAAATCCTATCAACCAATAGGATTTAGACAAGTTTAGGGTATTATTTTAACCTTATCAATTAGATTTAACTCTAAGTTAATTAATTTAACTTTTACCGTGTCTTTTTGTTTTCTTTCACTATATGGTTAATACACTTACTATAACATGCCAAACGAACCCCAAATTGTTTATTATTAATATATATATCCTTATCTAAGTTATTTGGCCAAACCTTAGATTTTTAGGAATAAAATAACAATTAATAATATAATATTTGATTTAAAAACTCTTTTGTGTCAATTTTGACACTGTTTGATATATGATTTTTGTGAAAGTCATAACAGAATTATATGTTCAAACCAAGTTGATTAAATCAACATTAATATATCATAGTAACCTATAAAATTATTATAATTCATAAAGAGTCTCAAATTACATTTATTTTGGTGTTTATAACATCAATTATGTCAATATTTCATTAATAAGATAATTACTGCATCACCATTGTGTCATAAATAAATTAAATTATTTAATGTCTAAAAATTACAAATAAAATACCATTATGTAGGAAATATTTTTAGCTTTCTAATGAATATTTATAGTCGAATTTATCTTATGTATAACCCCATATTAAAAATGATTTACTTATTAAACTTTGATTTTAACTATTTTAACCCTTCTTTAAATAAATTAATAATAAATGTCCTAATCTAATCCAAGTGGGCCTAAATGGTCATATTTTATTCCTAAGTTTGTTTTTTGGTCGAATTACACTTGTCCAATAGAATTAGGACATCTGTTAGGGTAATAGTAATATTATATTTACCCTTAGTTACCGTATTTACTATTAACCGTGGTAAAAAAAGTAAAAAGTTACTATTCACCAAAAATTATTTTCATCTCATTGAACCACATTTTAGTCCTTGATATTAACCGTGTCTGTCGGATTTTTGAAATTCCATTCACAGAAGCGGTAAAATTAAGTTTTATGCAAAATTCAGTTTTTTAACCTACCACTTAGTGGTTTCACTATTCATAAAAAATTGAACGTTTTCAGAAAAATACCAAAATTTCACCCTAGGCTAATTTCGATATTCTGAGTCCAAAAATGAAGTCCATTTTGAAAAATAAAATTTATAAATTTTCAAAAAGTGGTTATTACTATTCATAACGGCTAGTTTTAATAGCATATTGTTGTTTAGTGAAACTCGGTATTGCGTACGACGCAAGCTATCGAGGAAGGTCGCGATTGCGTGTAAAGCAAGCCAAGCAAGGTTTGTGTAGAAAAAGATTCCTTTGATGATTTATATAACATAAAAGTCTCGGGTGTTACAGCAAGGGCTTGTGAAGTCGGAGTATGTGCCTACAGAGCTACAGGTTGTAGATATTCTTACAAAGGCCTTACCCAAGTAAGCGTTTGAAAGACATCGACTAGCTCTGGGAGTTCAGTCAACTTCTCACACTTAAAAGAGTGTGTATGTGGACCCCCCATCTCCCAGAGGTATGATGTGTTTTTCCCTAATGTGATGATATGTGTTCTCTACTCTGTTACAGACTACAAAGGAGTGACCTTTGGGTTCATTGACAAAGGGGGAGAAACTTGTGATTGTTCAAGGGGAAGATCAAGGGGAAGACAGTGTGGCAATTTGATAAATTGTGATTTTTATGAGGAGAAGTTGACAGGTGGAGCATCCAGATAGGGGGATCAATGAGATAGGTGGAGAATTCCAAATATGACGATGCTAGAAGTGATCGATAATAGAATCGATATAACGACAACTGAGGATCGTGATAAAAGCAGAAAAATTATGTTGGAATGGTGTGAGAAGGTTTCCATCTATCCCCAATTGGTAATAGAGTGATTCAACAATTGGTATTAGTTTCCCAATTGGTATCAGTTTGGTATCAATGGTTGGTGTCTGCAATGAAGTGATTCATTGATGTACTTTTCATTTACTCTTGTTTCCCATGCTGATCATTGCTCATGTGGGCTTAGAGTACGAGTTATGTGAATCCTTGAACGCTATCAAAATCACAAGAGGAGAATGGTGGTAGTGGCTAGAAGGAGCTATAATGAGATATCAATGTGTAGAGAAATTTTATGAGAAGAGTTGTCAACAAACCCAAAGGGGGATATTGTTGGGATAAAATCTCTCAAGGCATCATTGAAGCATTTGTGAGGTGAATGTGTTTGTTGACAAAGTGGGCCTCCATGATTGTGTCTGGTGACAAAGAGGACCATGATGTATGAGTGTGTCGATAAAGGGGGTTTAAATGGTGTTTTGTTAGGTTCAAGGGATGCATTCAGCAATCAATGATTGATTGAAGAACCTTGATAAAAGGAATGGACGATCTGGAGGTGGTAAAAAAAGAGTAGATACAAGGTGGTGCCATTTTCCAGTGTTTGCCAAATTTTTTGGGCCTGAAAATTGGAAAATAGAGAGATATATTTTTGGAAAAGGGTGTAGCGTGCAAAAGAAAAGAGGTGCGCGGAAAAATTAAGTGTGGCGTGGAAAATTAGCGGGATGCGCGAAAAATTAAGTCGCGCGTGGAAAATAGCGGTTTGCACGAAATAGAGGGATGAAGTATTTCTCACAAGAGGTGTTTCAAGGTCCAAGGTTTGAAAATTGGCAAAGGCATGAGGTGTGCGAAATTTTGGAGCAGTGCAAAAAAAATGGTGTTGTGCGGAAGATTTGTTTTTGCACTCAAAGTGAATTACGCGCTCAATGAGGGTTTTTCACGCGAGGTCTATTTTGCCTATAAATATGAAGTGAACCCCCTCCATTCAGTAGAGTTTAAGACATAGAAATTACCCGAGCTCTGGTGCGCACAATTGATGTTAAAAAGGGAGGTGCGCGTAAACTTTAAGTTTGCGCGTAAAGTCTGGTGTTGCGCGAAAAGCTAAGGCTGCGTGGAAATTTGGCGTTGGTGTGTCAAAGTGGTGTTGCACGAAGAGTGGATTTCATGAAAAAGCAGAGAATTGCGTGCAAGGCAGTTTCCAGGCTGCACGTAAAAAGAAGAGCTTGCACGTAAGAAATGTGTTGCGTGAAAATTGTATTTCGCGCAAGTCAAAGGAATTTCACGCAAGGTGTCGTAAGGGCTGAGTGTAACAATTGGGGTTGTCCGGTACACCCGGTGCAAAGTGAGATTCATCTGTGAGTGAAAGTTGGACGTCAACAGAGCATCTATCAAAAGTTAAGTATGCATATTTCATTAGTAATAATGAAGAGACATATAGGTCTATAAACTGTGACTGAATTCCTTCAAGTGCAGCGAGCAAAGGAAGATGAAGAAGGTGATCCTCTCCACTGGCAGTGAGCCAGAGAGAGAAAAACAGGGAGTGACCCTTGGGAAAGCAGTGAGCTGACCCTAAACCTTGTAAAGGCAGTGAGCCTGGGACAGTGATTGTTCCCAAATCCTTGTATCCACATCTAGTGAATATTAGTGTAATTTGGTATGACTGACAACTTGTCGTCGTATGCTCCTTGGACGTAGCCCAGTGAGGGTGAACCAAGTAAAAATTACTGTGTCCTATGCATGCTTTACTTTCTGTTTATATTATGCAACGAGAAAGAGTGAGAAGAGTTTTTTTCTTAACAACAAAACAAGATCAGAACGAGCTTTAAATTTAAATTAGTCATACCCTGATTCACCCCCTCCCAGGGTATTCAGCCTTGTGGACCTAACAATATTTGATCCCACATTAAAAAGAACCACAAGTTTTAACTTATATATAACCCAAACGCTCACTGAAAGCAGCTAGAAGCTATAACGAGTTTAGCTCCCAAGGGCCTTATACACGAGACCATGCAGGCGTAATTCCCACCCTTTAATCACGTTCTATGGCCCACCTTAACTATACATGGCCTAGTATTAAACATATTTATGCCTCTAAGATCTCTGGTTAGGGATGGCTCCCCCGGGGTGGTCGAGCAAGCCTAGTGTGTGTTCCCACTCTGAGGTTGAGCTGGACAGACTAGTTATCCTAAATGGCATAAATTTTTGTTAAAAACTTCTAAAATACAAAGTAAAAATATTTCAAACTATTAAATTATAAAAACATAAAATTAATTTTACTAATTACTAAGTATTATTACTAATATTTTAATGCAACTTTCATTTCTCATTATATCCTTATAATTTCAAATTGGTTAGTTTTAAAAACAATGTACTAAAGAATCATTTTTATAACATTAAATAATAAGGGTTATATTATTATTACTCAAATAATTATATTACATCTAGAACAAGGCAAGTAAATATTTTAAAATATTTCAATAAGAAAATGATTTTATAAACAAAATTTTTAATTATAAAAATAAAGATTCATTAAAATAATAACCATTATGACATATAAACTATATAAATTATATATGACGTTAAAAAATGGAATTAATATTTTTATAAAAATATATTTTTTAATAATTGATTTATTCAAATCATAAAACATCAAAACATAAGGTTTTTAAAAGTACTTTTAAGTGAATAAATACATATTTAATCTTTTTTTAAGAATATAAATTTATTTAAATAATATAAATATAAGTTATCCTAATTTATAAAAAAATAAAAAAAGAAAATATCGAAATTTGTATTAAATTATACAATTTTTTATTTTAACAATAAAACAATTATATTTATTAAACCTTTATTAATAGCATGAATTCTTGGGATATTACATTCTACCCCCCTTAAATAGAATTTCAACCTCAAAAAATCATTCATCGTACTAAAGGAAAATTTTGAAATTCCATTTTCTAAATTTGGAAGACTAGAATCACTGGAAATTTATATTCTTTAAGTCCACTTAACTTCATAGAAGTTCAATAGTATATTTATAACTCTTATATTTTTCCAAATTAAATTTTTGTTAAAAGAGGTTCTAATAATATAGTAAACATAGAACCATAACCCATATTTAACCAAACATCCAAATCTACAATTTTATCTAAATCGTTACTCTAGTACAAATTGTAAGGCCTTGAAACCCATACTTTCAGATCTAATAAAAAATAATGCTATATATATTTTTTATAAAAAGGAACTATAAAATATTTATTCAATTACATCTGAGGATCTCTTACAGTCCAAAATTTGTAGGAAAATGACCAATATTATGTATTATCAGAGTTAAAATAATAAATAAAAATGTATTGATTGAAATTTTCTTACGCTAGGTCCTTATCGAAGCTAAACTCCATGAAAATTATAAATGATCCTGAAAACATTTTATTAAAACATTAGGTGAGCATAATTTCCATGTAAGGGGTTTATAAAAATATAGTGACAAACCCTTTTGAAAATACCTTTTGAAAATTATTTTTAAAATACATTTTTAAAACACCTATTGAAAGTAAATTTGAAAATACTTTAGAAAATACTTTGGAAAATACTTTTGAAAATAATTTTTAAATTATGTTTGAAAATACTTTTAAAAATAAATTTCCTTGGAATTTTTTTTATAAATACTTTGAAAATACTTATAATTTTTAAAACATCATTATAAAAACACCTTTCAAATATATATTTGAAAATACTTACACATTTTGAAAAAATTATAATACCTTCAAAAATAATTTATCATTTGAAAAATTTTTAATACCATTTAAAATAATTATTCCTTTAAAATTATAATACTTTTAAAAATACTTATTACTTTTGAAACATTATAATACTTTTGAAAATAGTTACATCTTGGAAAAAATTAAAATAATTTTAAAAATACTTACACCTTTGAAAAAATTATAATACTTTTGAAAATACTTACACCTTTGAAAATAATTTAAAACAATCTAGTGATTTTTCAAAAAATATTAAGCGATATTTGGAAAACAAAACTTTGGGGCGACATAAAACATTGAATATTACTATCCCTACCCACTTTTTTTAAGGATGAGTTCACTCACCAATTCACATTCATGTTTATAAAGTCCAAATGCCAATTTTTTTATATAAACATTTTGAGCTTTTCTTTATATATATATATATATTCACCAATGTTTTCTCTTTTAAAAACATAATAATTCATTAATACATTTGAACACTTATGTTTATATAAATATGTATATAAATATGATCATTCATATAAAATATTTTATTAAATTTTATACAACCAAATATCATGACATTTAGGCATTTCATAAAATCATGGAATGTTAATTAACATACATGTATTTAAAAATTCCTTCTTAAAATCATGAAATTAATTTTATTGAAAAGGAAATATAATGTTAAAATTTATCTTTTAAAACTCATCCTTGAATAAGAAAATTAGATACATATTTACTTAATTAAAAATTTGATACTTTTATACATAAAATTTTGTTTTTAATGCATGAACCCTTCACATAAAATAATAGCAATTGTAAATTACAATTCCCATAAAATAAAAGATATATAATTTTTCATTATTAATATAATCATAGGAAAAAACATTTATATAAAACACATAATATTATAAAAATAAAAATAAAAATCATAATTTCATCCTTTCATGTTTTGAGGATACCATATTAGGTAAGTTTATGATTGAAACCAATTTTAGTAGATGAATTGATTACTTATTTAAATCATACAATCGTAGCCAAATGTAAATATATATATCATAACTTGTAATTTGAAAACAATATACACTTATATTTATATATGATTGATGAAATTTAACTTAAAAAAATATATATATATATATACACACCCTTACCTTGAATGGAAGAATGGTTTGAATTAAAATATAGAATTTATAACTTTTGAAAATAAATATTGTTTGATAAAAACAAATGAATCCCCTTAGTTGTTTACTGAAAAACAAAAAATGGTTACTTACAACTACCTATGGAGTTATATCCAAGAGTATGTAGTGTCCTTATTCCTAATGGAGGCTCCAACCAATGTGAAATATGGAGGGAAAGATTGGATGGGTTGTGTAAGGAGTGAAGAGGGTTTCTACCAGTGAACATGCATTTATATATAAAATATACAGGTTCGGCTTCTAGCTTCCAAGGGAAGATATTGTAATTGAATTTGATGATTAATGACCCTTAAATAGTGGCCTATCAATTGATGGATCTTAATATATGTGTAAAAATAAAAGGCCTTGCTTCGGGTTTACTCATCCGATGAAACCAGGTAAAAAAAAACTTATTTTTTTTGAAAAATAAAATTTTATCAACATATAAATATATGTATGCATTTATGGAAATTATCTAGACATTTTTATTTGAGAAACAAGGAGAAGTGATGGTTGATATAGGTTCCCATAGGACAAACACCTTTAATGGGTAGATCTGAAAATTTTTACATCTGTTTATTTCTTTGTAAAATCAACTATGGAGTAGGGAATTATTCGAAGATTTATTGAGCTATTGATGAGTTTAAATGGAAGGATAATAAGAAGGAAAGTGTTTATATATGGTATATGGTGATAGTGGATTAGATGGCATGAAAACAAAGGGTTTAACAAATGAGGAAGGATAGCGTCATGAGGAAGGAGATGACTCAGGTGATTAGACAGAGGTGGTCTGTTGATCCAACCATCGTGTTTTAAGAGAGGATTTAAAATGGTGAATATTAATCATTATATTTGATCCCACATTGAAAAAAACTTTGAGATATCACTTATATAAAACCCATATTCTCACCAAAAGTGGATAGAAGCTATAACGAGGTCAATTAAGGAGTTCCTTTTACACGGGCCCATGTAGGTGTAATGTTTACCCTTTAATCGCAGGTTGCGGCCCACCTTAAATATATGTGGTCTGGTATTATCTGTTTCTATTCTTATGATCTCTTTGGTCTAGGTTATCTCCCACTGTGTGGTCGAGTATTCCCAATGTGTGTTCTGACTTTGTAGTTGAGCTGGCTAGACTAGTTATCCTAGATAGCCTATATTTTTTTTATAAAAGTTCTAAAAGATAAAGTTAAAATATTTGTAACTAGTAAATAATAAAAAAATAAAACTACTTTTACTAATTACTAAGTATTATTAATATTATTTTTTTAGTAAGATGCATTTTCTAGTAGATCCTTATAATTTCAAATTGGTTACTTTTAAAAAAAAGACCAACAAATAATTTTTATAACATTTAAGAATAAAGGTATTATTATTACTTAAATAATAATATTACGTCTAGAACAAGGCTAATAAATATTTTAAAATAAGTAATTAAAAAACAATGAATTTGTAAACATAATTTTTGTATATCAAAATAAATAATCTTTAAAATAATAACCATTATGACCCATAAACTATATAAATTATATATGCTCTTCAAAAGGGGAATCACTATTTATATAAAAAGTAATTTTTGTTAACAATTAAATATGTATTCAAATCATACAACATCAAAACATTAAGTTTAGAAAATTAATTTTACATGAATAAATATATATTTTGGATTGTTTTAAGAAAATACATTTATTTAAAGAATATAAATATACTTTATACTAATTTATAAAAAAATATAAAAAATAAAATTTCTATGTTTATATTAAATTATACTTTAGTTTTTTAAAAATAAAAAAATTATATTTAATAAACATTTATTAAAATCATAAATTATTGGGATGTTTCAACTACCATCTTATCATTATCAATGTAAAAAGATACTCTAGCCCCTGATTTCACATTCCCTAAGAAGTGCACCTATTAAATCCAAAAATTAAACTTTGAGAACATAGAATATATCTGATGCTCATGAAGTTTACTAAATAAAATCTTGAGATATCTGGAATAATATTCCCTTTACCAAGAATACTTGAGAACATAATCAATAAATATGAGAACAAAAGTATCCATGTTGGGTTGGAATACCAGATTCATCAGGGCTATAAAAATCACTAATTCATTTTTAAAACTAAATGACATCATTAGGAATTCACACATACTATACCTCATCCTAAATTAAATGTGAGGTTTTTCAAAAGGACTTACTCTGAGATAATGATAACTTTATCTCCATTTAATCTTTGAGAACCCTCAGTAAGCTTATAGATGACAATGAAGTACCCAAATAAAAAATTAACTCTTAAACATAATTCCTTTCAGATGAAAGTTTTCAAATGCCCAATATAATTCTATAATACTTAGGAAATTTTCAATGTTATAATTGGATGAATAATTGGGTTACCATATTTAAAACTTGATAATGTTCATGTTATGATTTATATTTTACAATACCATGAAGCTTATTATAAAGAACTGATCTGATCCTGAGAAACTTATATTTGAGCTAGAGTATAGTAATATTAAAGAGTGAAAGAGAATCTTCAACATAAAAGTGATGAAGGTGAATTTATTTGGAAAAGATAAATCCACCCTCTAGTGCTATTGCAAACACTTTTGACTGTTCTGGGAACCACCTCACATGTTTTTATTTTTCCAGGGAATATCAACCATCTAGAAAATGCCTCATATAAGGGGATATCCTACATGACTTATTAATATTTTCAAAAACACCCCTCACCCTATGTGGGACTCATGTATTTATAGCAGATCACACACTACGACAGGGTGCCTAGTCTCTATCATGAATCTGATGGGAGTACTATAAAGACATGGCCTTTAACATTACATAATATTGAGTTTTACATAAAAAATTCATTTTATTAGATTTAAGGATATTTATGGTCTATATTTTTTATAAAAGTGGGACATAAACCATAAATTAATAAATATTACATAAAAAAGTTTCCAGTTTCACTTAGTATGAATATTTCAAAAAAAAACATTTATGATAAAAAAAGTTTTCATTTCATGAAATATCATCTCAATTATCATATTGATGTTATATTTTTCCATAATAATCCTTAAAACCCTATCAAAAATATTTTAGAATGTGTTATGATAAAAAAAATCATAGTAAAGGATATATAAAATTAATGAAAGAAACATGTTAGTTCATGAATACTTATATAATATTTTATAATTTTCAAAATTAATCTTTGGGCTCAAAATAAAAAATATTATTAACCAAGTAATCAACTTTTCATCATAATGGATTTCACAAAAAATTTTATAATATTTCTTATACTCAAAATGAAACATATAAAGTTTTATTTTCAATCATGAAAATATTACGAATACTTTTTCTAAAAGTCTTATACACTTCACCCTTATGATGTGGCATATAATTTTTTTTAAACATAAGCTCATGAGTAATCACATTAGAGAGTAACATAGAGAACATAGTATCATATTATCATGGAATCTTAGGAAATGTGGAAAAAAACATAACATAATAATAATTTGAGGATAACTACCAATACAACATCACATGGTGGATAGGGTTATATAGTGGACCGATATTACACTCTAATACAATAAATAATGTCTCATGAGATAGAACCATTACCCAATGCATTTGAACACTATATAAGTGCAGTATTCCAAATATATTCATGATTGTGTGTGACATAGAAATTAAATCAATAATAAGGAATAAAAATAATAATTACCCATAGAAATAAAATGGGTTTCATGATCTTTCCTCAAATCATAACCAAAATAGATTTCTTAAAGAAAGAAATTGAGAAATGATCACAAGGATTGTATTAAACCATCATGGTAAAAGTTAATAATATAGTTATATATGTGAGATCCATATATATATAATTTAAAAGAATTAAATAACATTAAAAAGAGAGATAATTTGAGTTAGATAGACAACAGTCATAACCCAAAGAAACGGGTGGTATGGAGATGTCCCATACACACATAAGTAAAACATTCCTTGATATGAACATATCCATTCCATTTAAAACACATAATGAAAATAATTAGAAAAAATAGAAATAATGTTTTTATTTTATGAAAAAAGGATTCATATAAAGTAATTAAAATATAAAATAATGGTTATAGAGGCGAGAAAAGTCGTTTTCACTATAAACATTAAAATAGAACATTCCTTTTTTCCTTTGAAAAGAAAGAAAAAATGTTCAGTATAATTATGTAAAAACATTTATTTTGAAAACCTTTTAAAGAATGTAAAAAGTGACATAAAATATCCATTATAATTTATTTAATTCCAAATAAATACATCAATAAAATAATTTTTTAAATATGGATATGGATGAAAAATATTTGGAAAATAAGCCTGTAAAATATATAAAATAAGATTTTTAATGTAAAGTGTCCCTTATGTATAAAATTAAAAAAAATTCATTTTCAAAAACATTGTAAGGAATGAAAAATATAGTAAAAATGACCTTTACCATCTATTTAATCATAAATAAAAATTTTCTCTAATAATTTAGTCAAATATGGACATGGAAGAAAATAATTGGAAGGGAAAATTTAGAAGATGATTTTTTTAAAGAGAGTACCTTACCTTGAGTCTAACCCATCATGCCCTTTATTTTTATTAATAAATAATAAATTTTTTAAATTATTTACATTCTTCAAATTTTTTTTTAGGTTTATTATTCTATTTATTTCTATGTTATAATAAATTAATATCACAATGGATGTTTTGATGATATTCAGCTCATATGTCCAAAATGACTTTGATATGTTTATTTTGGTCATAGAGGTCATTAATTAAACATATAAAAAAATAACCATGAAATAATTATATTTTTTTGTAGAAAAAGTATAGTTTTACAAACAATCATGAAACATAGTTATGAAACATGGGCTATGTTACTATTGGTGATACAGTAGGGTGTATGCATGGATGCTTAACGTTTCAATTTATTCAAAGATAATTATGGAAAGAAGGTAGTGTATTATTATTTATTTCAAAAATGATAATAATATAAAAAAATACCATATATTTTTAAATATACATAAAATACCATCTATGTGATGTGGTAAAGAAAAATAAATCACATCACTTTATGGAAGTTGTAGTCCACAGGTACACACAAACAAATTTATCATTTTTAAGTGAATGAAAAGTTAATAAAATATATGATATATTAATTATATAGAATGATAAATATGTTATGAATTTAATATAAATATATAAACACATTAAATGAATAATTATTTAAATCCCTGAGAGGTAGTGATTGAAAATAAATTACACTGGTTCACGAGGCAATAGTCCACCATACACGTGAATGACGATTTAATTTACCATTTGATAGAATAATATGGGGATATAAGACATTACTATTGATATCATGGTTTAAATGTTAAAAAAATCATGATTATGATGTTATTAATTAGTTTCATGTTTCTCTTTAAGTAATATATATTTTTAGTTAGGTGAAAAAATTATCTAAGTATGTGATACCATTGAGATTGGCACCACCAACTTGAGACACCATTGTCCATGACTCACCGCCAACATAAAAATTTCACTAAGTATGAGATAACTTCAGGATATCACACCACCAAAATATCATACTACTGATTTGAAACATTGAAAAAGTCTAAGACACCATCATTTGACACACAGTCAAGATATTATATCGCCAGAATGCAAATTTGGATAAGTATGAGATACCACTATATGAGGCACCATCAATGTCATACCACCATTATATATTTTTGTCTAAGTTTAAGACACCATTTGACCACACACCACTAGACTAGACACTTCTAGTTTAGAATCCTCCAGTGTAGTAGAAATTTGGCTAAGTCTAAGACACCACCAGAACAACATACCGCCAGAGCGAAGCACCGTCAGACCTTGAGACACATCCTGTCTAAGACACCACCAATATTTTCTTAACATATCTTTTTGAATCACATTATTATAATGGATATATTTATTGAAGTTAATTCCATTTAATTTTTTTATTATTGTATCTTAAATACTTAAAAGAAAAAATTGAATAGAGTGTCAGAATGTGGAGTACAAGGAAGAAGCTCATCCTGATATTCTCATTGATGCAACTAAAAAAGGTGTAGCACACTTCCTCATGAAATGGATGGCTGTGAAGAAAATGGTCAGTAAGATGAGTGTTCATGACTAATGAACACACATGGATCTGAACTTAGTTAAAAAAAAGAAGAGATCACTTGTTACAAACTCACGACTGGGAAGTCGAACTACACATTCGCATTTTATGCTTTCCTCTAGTCAAAGAACAAGAGTCTGTGACACTTTATTTTTAAAATTTTTCAAGATACCTAGACTCAAGCTTCACTGGATAGTCAAATCATGAGTCACATGATTCATTGAAAAAGACCAAGAATTTAAAACTCTATAATTTTAGATTTATCTATTATGTTTACTTATAATAATTTTTTAGAAGTGTGTGTGCATACTCTGTTTTATCCCTTGCACACTATCTCCTGTGCTAAACTGGAAGATACTCAATATCTTCTAAAACTCTTTTCATATTTGTTACTCCCATAGATAAGAGTGGCAGAGGTACTTGTGTGTCCTCTTTTTTTTACTCGTACGTATAACTGTGGAAGAGGTTGTGTGTGACCCTGACAGTTTGTTAATTGTTATGAAACCTGATCCAGGTTGTGGATCATCTTGTTTACTTTATATAAACTACTTGGTGGTGACTAATCACAATGTGGAGAGGACAAAGTCTCTACATGATACTGAACCTCTTGTATTCATTCTTTTCACTGTGAGCTTTAATTTCATTTTACATTATTTTTTCTTTTAAACTAAAAATTAATGAACAAAGTATATACTTTGATATTTTATCTTTATTTGTGTTCATATAGTATTTTGATCAAGTAAACTGATTTCAAAGGATCTAGTAATATTTTATATTATTCATCAGATACCTAATCAATCTTTAGATAAATCTTTAGAAAGCTTGAGAACTATATCATACTACATATTTTGATAAACCGAACTGTATTTAAACATTTGGGGGATTTAAAAATAATCCATTTCGATAGAAATTTTATTAGGTAATCAATTAGTCCCCCTCTTGAGATAATTACTATGACAAACATTTGGTATAAAAGGACTTAATGTTTTCAAATTGTTTTAACTATGGTTGTTGTTTACATTAAAGTTCGCAAATTTCTGTAATTTCTAAATTTATTTCTTTAAAATGGATAATCATACAGAAGGTTATACTAACAACATAACTACTTTATTTAATGGTACAAATTATTATCAATTGAATATTAAAATTAAAATTAATATATAAATCATGGGTTTGTATATTTGGTCTGCCATAGAAGATCAATATGTTACACCTGATACTCCTCGAAGCACTTGGTATGATGAAAAAAAATTAGCTTAAAATAATAATTGTTAAGAAATGAATGTTTTTTACTATGCTTTAGAAGATGAGGAATCTAAAAAAATATATTCTTGTAAAATAGAATTTAAAATTTAGGACACTATGTCTATTTATCATGAGGGAACTTTAAATTTTAAAGATATGAGTCTTAATACTTATACTATTCAATATGATAATTTCAAAATGAAGCATAGTGAACCAATTTCTAATATGTATCTTAGGTTTAATGATATTTTTAAAACAATTATCTCATTTGAAAAAACTGTATTAGAAAAGGATCAGATTATGAGACTTCTAAGATGCCTACTAGAAAGTTAGAGAGGCACATCAGTTTCAATGAGAGAATCACACGACATAAGTAAAATGTATGTGAAAGAGTTTATTAGAAAACTTTAGATATATGAAGAGTAATTGAAAGTAAACTGTGAAGAATATGAGGATCCAAAAAAAGTTAGTAGCTTTTAATATTACTTCCCTTAAACAACAAAAGGAAAAAGAGAAAGAGAAAGTACAAGCTTCCAGTTCCAGTGATAGTGAACCACCTTCTCAAAATGATGAGGATATAGATCACCTAGCCAGAATATTTAAGAAGTTATATAGGAAGAAAATGTTTTTCATAAAATAAAATTATAAAGTAAAGTATTAAAACATAATAAATTGGAAGAAATAATGGAAGTATAATGATGATCTAAAGGAAGTTGTCTACTATGAATGTAAAAGGAAAGGTCACATAAAATCTTACTAACTAAATCTTAAGTATAAAAATAAATACCAGGACAAGGATAAAATATAAAAAAAAGATATTAAATCCACCTGGAGTTCATCTGAAGTCATCTCAACTAATTCATATTTTTCACCTGAAATCCCAGATAGGGCCAATATGTTTTTTATGACTAAAGCCAGTGAGGTACTTGATTTACCGACCATTTATAATATTATTCCTGTGCATAATTTTGATAATTATAACACTTAACAACATGATAATGATAATATGTAAAATAAATAATTATTTGAATGTTGCAGTATACTAAAGTATACCTTTAATGAATTAAAGGATAAGTATTAAATTATTAAAATGAATCTTTCTCTAACTATAAATATAAAATCTAAAATATCTATAGAAAAAGTGAAAAATTCTCAACTACTCAAATAAAATACTAAAATTAAACTATAAAATGAGAAATTAAATAAAGATATTGAAAAGTTTATAAATGGTAGAGAGACACTCACACAAATTTTGGTAAATAAAGTATCACCAAGATATGTTATTGGAATAGGATATGATTGTAGAAAAAGGAGAATATCTGAGAGTACATTTTTTACTAAATATGGACCTGAAATTTCTACTGATAATCATATTTAGAAAGGTCCTAACAAGTTTTTTATTTATAAAATTTTTTAATCTATTTATAGGAAACCCATTAGGAAAATGTGGGTACCCAAAGCCTTTATTTCTGACATTTCTAGACCCAAACTTATTTGGGTACCAAAATAATTTATTTTTTAAAACTTGTTTTATAGGAAAAATGATTGAAGAACTCTAGTAGAAGTCTATGATACATGGAAAGTGGCTATTCAAGACACATGACAGAAGATTATTCATTATTCAAGTTATTCATAAAGGATTATGGTGGACATATAACCTTTGGTGATAACAAAAAAGAAAAAATAATCAGCCTATGATAGATTGGTAACAAAAATTTAGTTTTAATTTCTAAATTTTTATATGTTGATGGTCAAAAATATAACTTGATAAGAATTTCTCAATTATGTGATGATGGTTTTTATGTTAAGTTTGAAAATTATGCATGAAATGTTTTTGATTTTAAAAATATCTTGGTTTTTACTAATTTGATAAATTACAATATCTATGATATATATTTAAATTATTTGATTTATTAAAATTTTTCATGATTGAGTAACTTTCATAAATATTTTTGTATTTTTATAGGAGACTAGTCCATTACAACATTAAATCACTTATAAATATAACTAGGAAATGGTTCATTAGGGATCTACCTAATCTTGAGTTCCCAACTAAAAGTCTTTAACCCCTATCAAAAAGAGAAATAACATAAATTTTCTCTTAAATTAAATAAATAAGTGTCAACTTATCAACCCCTTGATTTGGTTCACATGGATTTTTTGGACATTATTTAGTTTCTGGTCTTAATGGGAAGCACCATGTTTATGTTCTAGTATATGACTATTCTAGGTAAACTTAGGTATACTTTCTAGCTCACAAAATTGAAGCTTTCTCTTACTTTACCAAGTATGATAAGTTTGTAGAAAATCTTAGTGGACTTAGGATTAAGACTTTAAGAAGGGATCATGGTTGTGAGTTTGAAAATCAAGATTTTGAATCATTTTTCTCACAAAATAGATACACTCATAACTTCTCTACTCTTAAAACCCCCATTGGAATGGATTTGTTCAAAGATGGAATAGAAACTTATAAGATATAGACCAGAGTATGTTGAATGAGTATGACCTACCTATATATTTTTGAGAAGAAGATATCAATACAACTTGCTATATAATCAATAGAGTTTTGATCAGACCTATCATTAAGAAGACCCCTTATGATATGTGGAATAATAGGATACCTAAGGTTAATTAATTTAGAGTTTTTGGTTGAAAAGTATTTATTACTAATACTAAGGATAATCTTGAAAAAATTTCTTCCAAAACTGATGAAGGAATTTTCCTTGGTTATTCAATATCTAGCAAAACCTATAGACTTTTCAATGAGAATACCAAAACTATTGAAGAATCAGTACATGTCAAATTTCATGAAACTAATCCACATGAGCCTAAAAACTCCTTATAAAACCTTGATGATGATTTATCTTACCATAATTTAAATTATAAACCTTTATAATACTATAAAACAAGAAGAAAAATCATCAAGTTCTGAAGCATTTCCAGAACTTCCAAAACCTAAAACTGAAAATCCAGAAGTGACCAATCCCTCTTTCTCTAAATCTATTAAAACCATTAAGTACCATAATTTATATTCTATTGTAGGTGATCTAAATATAGGAACAAAAAATAGATCTTCTATTAGAAATTAGGTTGAACACCAAGTTTTCTTGTCTTAGCTTGAACATAATAACATCAATGAATCCATCAATTATGAATTCTAGGTAATAGATATTTAAGAAGAATTGAATTAGTTTTAAATAAAAAAATTTTGAGAACATGTAGATAGAACCAAGGACACCTTTATTATTTTCACTAAATGGGTGTTTAAGAGTAAATTTGATGTGTTGGGTACTATAGTTAGAAACAAGGCTAGAGTTATTTCACAAAGTTATAGTCAGGAAGAATGAATTGACTATGTGGAAACCATTGAACCTTTGGATAGATTTGAATCCATAAGAATACTGCTTTATTTTTCACCACACTTAAATTTAAAGATTTATCAAATGGATTTCATGAGTGAATTCTTAAATGGTTTTATAACTGAGGATGTTTTTATTGAACAACCCTCTGGTTTTCAAGATCCTCATTTTTCAAATCAATTTTTTAAATTAACTAAAGCTTTATATAGTTTAAAACAAGAACCTAGATCTCGGTATGATAGGATCAAAAATTTTATAATTTCAAAAGGATTTTCAAAAGTTATAGATAGTTCTAATCTTTTCATAAATATAATTTCAATAGATGTATTAGTAGTAAAAATATTTTTTGATGAAAATATTTTCAGATCTTAATTTTTTTTATTTGTATTGATTTTTAAAAAATGATGCAAAATTTGTTTGAAATGATTTTAATGGGTGAACTCAAATTCTTTATTGGATTTTAGATCTTTTAAAACAAATAAGGAATTATTTTAATTCAAAGTAAATATAAAAAAGATATTCTAAAACATTTTATCTTGGATAACATTGAGAGTAATGATACTCCTATAAGTACCATCTGTAAATAGGATCTTGATGAAGTTGGGACACCAGTTGATCAAACCAGTTAAAGTGGTATGATTGGTAGTCTTCTCTACTTGACTACTAACTGACCAGAAATTATGTTCAGTGTACATATATGTTCTCGTTTTAAAGAAAACCCAAAAGATCACACCTAGTTGTTATCAAAATATTTTTCAAATATTTAAAGTATACAACTATACTAGGATTGTTCTACCCAAGAAGGAATACATTTTATTTATTAAGTTATTCTAAAGTTTATTTTGGTTTTTTTAAGTTAGATAGAAAAAGCACCCCAAGAACATGTCACTTTTTAGGAAAGTCTCTAGTAACATGGTGTAGTAAGAATCAAAATTTTGTATCATTGTATACTGTTGAATTTGAGTACATAGGTGTAGATAGTCATTGTGCACAAATTTTTTGGATGAAACACACTCTACTAGACTATGGATATCAATTCCAACATATTCCCATAATTTTTAACAATAAAAGTGCAATAAATATTTCTAAGAATCCAATTTATCATTCTAGAAGAAAACATATTGATATACGACATCACTTTTTGAGAGACCATTTTCAAAAAGGAGATATAAATATTGAATTTATTGGCACAAAACATTAGTTAACTGATATATTTACTAAGCCTTTGAATTCCGATCAACTGAATTATATCAAACATGAGTTGGGAATGATAAAAATTTGTTAAGTTTTTTTGTGGAATACCATTGTGATGAAACACTGTTGTGGTTTTCATTCCATTGGATTGTCATGCCACTATTTTTTCATGTTGTTGGCTTGTCATGTCATTGGCTATCACACCATTTTATTTTTATACTATTGTTTTTCATGCCTTGAAATTTTTTATGTGTCTCGATATTTTGAACCACCAGTTTATTTCTCAGTTTATGTTATTTCCTGTTACTCAATATGTGTTTTTCCTTGGATTTTGATTTTGATTTCAAGTGTTAATTCAATTTTAGAATACCTAATACCCAAAATGGTATCAAAATGACATAATATATATTCTTAACATACCTTGAGCCCTGTTAAATACTCCCAGATATTTCTCTCTCATACCTAGTGAAAACCTTTGGCTCTCACATTTAAAACCTTATCCTTATCCTTGACCGATCTTACCAAACCTATCTTTATTCTGATAATGAAGAATGATTTTGATCTTTCACCTTCTAAGTCTATATCTCCAATGAACCTGAAGAAAGATCAGAGTATACCTACTCCAGTCGCACTAGTTAACTGTGATCTTGACAAAAAAATTATTATACTAGAAAATGAAGTTGAATTGAAGTGACTATTGTCTATTAAGTCTCTGGTACTACAAGTACTCTAGAATTAAGGATTTTTAGAGTGATTTTCTTCAAACAAAAGACCTTTATACCCTAAGAAGGTCTATGAGTTTTATCAGTATGTAGAGTTTGTGTTTGATCAAGATGGTGCTGATTGGGTAAAAATCCATGTAAAAGGACATGTTTTGGGTTTTCAACAAGGAAATGGACTAAATGTTTAGGTTTAACTCATTATAGAATTTATGATGACTACCAAGGGATCATTTCAGAAACCGTTGATTTTTTATATATATGAGGATGCTCTTGCTGTGCAGACAGGAGATGACACAACTATAAGGCCTATTTCATCAGAGCTAGATGGGTAATGTAGGCTGCTCTTTAAGTTTGTGTGGCACATTCTATTCTCATGAAAGGGTGATTTCACAACCTTAAGGTACCAAGATGTTTATATTATTTATCTTATGACAGAAGGTCACAAGATCAATCTATGTAGATATCTCATAGTGCATATGTGTGGGATGACCAATCCATCCTCATGATTTAATTAATTGATCTACCCAAAGAATATTTCTGCCATGTTGAAGGCTAAGGGCCTTGTAGATAAGGATGAAGAGTATAATATAGACGTTGGTGGTTTCTATCTTATAAGTGATACTTGTTCGAGGATGAATATTTTCTAGAATCCCTGGAAGATATAGTGGGTTAGAGATTCTTAGAAATTATATGTTGAGTATAATTCAATTGATCATCCAACCAGACCGAAGGATGAAGTTGACCTAAGATTGGAGCCTGATTAAGTAGTTTAATACTCTGATGAAGATAAAGAAGATGATTTTGATGAAGAAGAGGAAAAATAACCATCTATTGATGTAGGGAGTGATACTGAATTGTCTGCCAAATATTTTCCCATTACCTTTGGAGATCCTAGCGCACCTATGAGACTTCCAAAAAGTGAAAAGTTGGTTAAATTTTATGAAGAAGTGACTGAGGTTTTTGGAGAGGAGTAGTATAAAATATCCAAATTAACTGAAGAAGAAGATGATGATAATGAAGAGAAAGAAAAGAAAGAAGTATATGAGAATAAAAATTGTGAAAATACAAATGAATATAAAAATGGTTGTAAAAGTGACGATGATGATGATGAATTCGACACTAATGGTGCAAGTGGAAGAATTAAGAGGAAATATGTAGAGATTCCTTCAGTACTTAAGGTAAAGGATGCACTTTATGAGGGGGAGAAATCTTTATCTGTTGAAATTTTTCATGAATCTTCAGCTGTTGATGAAGTCAATGCCATCTCTTTTTCCACTAGTCAAGCAATATCTGATTATTCTGTGGCTAAGAAAATGGAATTTATAGCTGATTTAGAATAGAATGTAGCTGAACAAGAGAAAAAGGAACTTATTGAGGAAGAATTTGGGAATGAATAGTTAGTTGATTTAAATGTTCATAAGCCTCCTATGGATGAGAATTTGGATGGTGAATCCACTGATGTTGTTTGAAAGAAGGATGTACAGAAGCTTGATGCACCTACTATTGGTACACAGTAGAAGTCTTATCTACCGATGCTGTTGCATAGTGATCAAATGATTATGAATTAAAAGAAATACATGTATCCATTGTATAATTTGTAGCTGGACAAAGTTTATATGTTCTCAAAAATTTTGAGACAACGATGGTTATACCTACTGTTTTGGTACCTACTACCACTTCTCTAGTAGTTTCTGAGGTTTCTAAGAGATGGGTTGATCCTATGATTGAATAATGGGGAAATTAATACAGTATTGAAAGAGTCCTCTAAAGAATGGTGGACACAAGGTTTGAATTGAAGGAGATCCTCAGATATTGTTGATATCTCAAGTATATTTTGATAGGATATTGTAAATGTTCACTTCTATTAGAACTCCTTCACCTGAACCTAATCGAAAACCTTTTTATATTCTATTTAATATAGTCACTAAGGTGACTTGAATGCTTTTGGTAAAATGTTGATGTTAGATTTTTCTTTGAAGTTAATAATCAACCTCCTCAAGAGAATTTCATCTGTGAGAAAGATGCAAGATACATTTTTGAGTTGTTTATTCCACATATCCAAAAAAAGACGATGCATCAAATTTATGAGATATAGATTGAGAATAAGTCGAAAAGTGGTGAACTAGAATCACTCAACTATTTCATTGAGAAAGTGAGATCTTATTTTAAAGCTTACAGGAATGGAATCCATAAAAGTATTGAGGATACATCTTCAGATACGTTTTTTGATGCTACTCCTTTAGTGTATGATATTGATCAAATTAAAACATTTGTTATAGATTATATGAGATAGGTTTCACCTAGTGCTTCTAGAAGTTTCACTGATCATTTCCAAGTGACCTTGATCAGAATTTGGTATAACTCGACTTATATTCTCATGTTGGTTACCGGCTATTCCCATGACATGAAAGTTGACAGGGAAACTGTAACCAAGGACAGTAAGTACTAACTCTCTCATATATATAAAAATAATGAAAATAATGAAAATTTATAATTCTTGGATGAAAATTTGAGGATGCCTCCTATGACTCAAAATTTCAAAGAACAGGCAACACAAGAAGATGACTCTAGTGTTGAACCATTTAATGGAAGATAAGGAAAATTTATTTAGTGCAATAGAAAGTGGTGTCCAAATAATAATGGATTTTATAAATCTCATGAATCCATTTCTTCAAGTTCATAACCAAGAATTTTTTTCTCAGGAATCTATTCCAATTAATCCTCAGTTTACTCTCAGACTAGGAGTTACTCAAGATCCTTTAGCTTCTTTTCTAGCTTAATTCCAGCCCATTCCAATGTTTACTACTAAAGATTTGAGACACCTTTGAGTATTAGTTATTATGGATGATCATCCTCATAATGTAGCTGGACTCTCTTCCAGTGTTCCATCTATTTTACCTCAAGTTGATCCTAATGCCTCAGATAAAGAGAAAGATAAATACATGGCTAAAGGAAAATAACCAATGGACACCTTTTCTAAATCTTGAACCTTGTTTTTGTTGGATTAGCCATTTTGTATTTGATGGGACTTGGATTGTTATAAATTTTTGGTAATCATTTTGAATGCCTATGATATTTCTTATTTTTCTTTTTATCCTAGTTTTTATACTTCTTTTCTTTACCTTTTTGATAGTCCCAAAAGGGGGAGAATTATTATGGCATATTAGAAATCCATATGGAATTTATGATTTATTACAGTATTGTTTCTATGTTATATTTGATACTATATGTTTTTAATCTTTCTATTCATGATACATACCTTTGATACTTACTATTTTCTTATTTTCCTTTGATACCATCAACACTTACTAGGAATGTTATGTTTTGGTTTATACTACCTTGGATATCATGTTTATACTTTTGTAATACTTTTGATGCCATGATTTGTGATCATTAAAAGGGGGAGATTATTGAACTCCTAGTTTTAATGATAAAAAAATCACTATTATAATGTTATTAATGAGTTTCATATTTATTTTTAAGTAATTTTTATTCTGATCTAGGTGAAAAATTTATCTAAGTACAAGACACTATTGAGATTGACACTGCCAACTCGAGACACCATTGTCCATGAAACACTGCCAGCATAAAAATCTCACTAAGTACGAGATACCACCAAGATATCACACCACCAGAATGTTGTACCACTGATATGAAACATTGAAAAAGTCCGAGACATCATTAGTTGACACATAGTTAGGATGTCATGCTGCCAAAATAAAAATTTGGATAAGTATGAGAAACCGCCAAATGAGGCACTATTAATGTCATACCACCATTATAGATTTTTGTCTATGTCTAAGACATTATCAGATCACACACTACCAGAAAAGACACCTCTAGTTGAGACACCAATGGCATAGTAGAAATTTGGCTAAGTCTAAGACACCTATAGAACAACATACCACAGGAGTGAGACACCGTTAGACCTTGAGACACCACCAATCTAAGACCTCGCCAATATTTTCTTAACATATCTTTTTTAAATCACAATATTATAATGGATATATTTATTGAATTTAATTATATTTACTATTTTAATGATTGTATCTTAAATCATCAATAAAAATCATTGAATAGAGTGTCAGAATGTGAAGTATGAGGAAGTAGCTGATCCAGATATTCTTCTTATTGCTGCAAAAAAGGTGCAGAACACTCCCTTTTGAAATGAAAGGGCATGAATAAAATGGTTAGTAAGATGAGGGTTCAAGACTATTGAACACACATAAAGATGAACCTAGTTTCAAACATGAAAAGATCAATTATTATAAACACATGACTGGGAATCCAAACTACACATTCACATTTTCTTCTTTCCTCTAGTCAAATAAAAATATTATGTGACACTCTGTTTCCTAATGATTTCAAGAGAACTCGACTCAATCTTCACTATAGAATCAAATAACGAGTTCGAAGATGCATTGAAATATAACAAACATGTATAAACTCTATAATTTTAGATTGATATGTTCTTCTTACTTATATTACTTTTTGAGCAGTGTGTTTACATACTATGTTTTATAACACATAGACTATCTCTTCTGCTGAACTGAAAGATACTCAGTATCTTCTCAAAATCTTTTCATATTTGTTACTCCTATGTATAAGAGTGATATATTTACTCATGTGGCCTATTTTTTTACTCCTATGTATAATTATGGAAGAAGTTGTGTGTGACCTAGATAGTTTGTTATCTATTATAAAGCCCGATCCATGTTTTGGATCATCTTTTTTATTTTATATAAACTTTTTTGTGGTAGGTGATCTCCAATTGAATAGGAATAAGTCTTCAATTTAGACTGAACCTATTGTATTTATTATTTCTACTATTTTATTGACTTTTTTCTTTATTTTCACATTAAAACTGATTTTTTTAACTATAAACAAAATATATACTTTGATAGTTTATCTCAATTTAAGCTTATATAGTATTTAGATCAAGTAAACTGATTTCAAAGGATCCAATAATATTATATATTATTCATCTGAGACCTAATAAATCTCTATATAAATCTCTATAAATATTGATAACTATATTATACTATATATTTTGATAAACTGGGCTATTTTTAAACATTTGGGGGATTTCAAAATAAACCATTTTAGAGAGAAAATTAATTGGTTACTCAATACACCCCCTCTTGTGATACTCACTCCGACCAATAATCACATAAATATAAAAAAATATTTTTATATATATTATACTAATGTTATTATTTCATAATGTTTGAAGAAGTTTTGAAAGTTGTAGAAGAATAAATAAAATGAAAATTATTGATTAAGAACTATACCTCTTCTTAAAACAACATATTAACATTTACACCAAAATATTTCTTATGATGGTTTTATGAGAAAAAGGCATCTAATAAATGGATATGTAAGGAAGGTATTTGGGTAGGGTTGTACTAAACCAAAATTCTTTTTTAAGTATGAAGAAAAAAGTGTAGGTTGGGTCACTTTATATGCGAGGGGAAGGGTACCCTTGGAAATTCTTAAAGTATTTAATTTTTATAAATTAATTTTCATATTTAAATTTCTCCAAATTAAAAATATTATAAAATAAGATTATTTTGAGTCGAAATTATCTCATACAATAAATTTTTTACAAGTTTTTGTGATTTTTGTACCCTTATCATTTTGTTTTAACCCATGTTAACCCTTTTCAACAATTACCTTGGTAACAATGTTTTTTACTCTTTAAGGGTCAATATAGTTACTATAAAAAGTAAATTGGTTCATTAATGGACCATATTTAATATTTTTAAATATATACCAATAAATTTATATAACGATGATTTTTAAGAATTTTAAATCATTTAATAAGTTATTATTTATTATAAAATAACATTATTGTCACTTTTGACACTATTCATTTAATTTGACTTACAATACATCAATAAAAAGATGGAATCCAAAATATATTCTTCCCAAAACCATATAAAATTTTATATTTATTTTAAAAATTCATTGAACATAATAATTAATTTAATTTATATTACATTTAATATTTTTAAAATAATTTATTTTATTTTTCTATAAATTGAATAAATATTGTGTCAATGTTTCATAAGTCTTCAAGTTAATTATATAATTAATAAAATTTTAATTATATTATAACCATGAAAATAATTCAATTATTTTCAAAATAAACATTAATATTCATTCAAAAATTTCTTTTTCCCTATGTAAACATGTAATAGATTTTTTAAAAGTAAGAGTGTGACATTTTTTCTTTTTATTAACCTAGAATATTATATAGGTAACATTAATGGAAATTTATACCATAAAAAAACATTGATAATAAGGTGGTAAGATTCAAAATACCTTCGTCCAATATGATTGAAGTTGAAAAATGTTATCCTTATCACTTTGTTTTAGCGTATGTTAACCCGATTTATCATTTTATCATGGTGATGAATTTTTATCCTATTTTTACTATTAATTATGAACAAAAATTAAGTTGATCTTATTAAATAATATTAATTATTATAATTGAAAATATGAAATCCATTTTACCAAATTTAATCTCTATTAGTTGAAGAAAATAATTTTATAAGTATTCTGAAAAGCGTGATAAAATATATTTTTTAGGAAAATGAATTTTTAAATCAATGGATGTTCTTATATTAACTCTATGAGTAGAAATAATAATTATAAGAATTTCAATTCATATAAAAAGATACAGAATCTATATATTTTAGGTAAATATTTATTTTCTAGGGATATTTAAATTAATTTATATATGATGATTTCAAAAATGAAGTTCATTTTATTGAATAAATTTTCAAAATGTTCCTCTAATGATTTTTATATTTTAACAAAAAATGTACTAAAAATAATTTTTGATGAAAATTAAATTTTGAAGAATAAAATAATATTACTAAAATTTGAGTGATTATTTTCTTGGAATTTATCAATACATTTATATTCAGTGGAAAACTTATATATATTTCATATAACCATTAATTATTTTCACATCTTCCAATTTAACAACTAGGTTATGTTATTTATATTCAAATATTAGTATTTAATTGTTCATTTAGCCATGGTGATTCATTTCACATATTCTATCAAATATAGTTTTCCTTTTTTTTCAATTTATAGTTCTACATTCTCCCCCTTTAATAAATCACTTCTTCATAATTTTAACTTTTCTCTATAAATAAAGGATTAACATTTGAAAATACCTTTCCAAAAATACCACATAATAAATAGAGTTAATAAAACTTCATTATGATAAGAGATAATGAAAAGTATGAAGGTCATATATAACAAAAGATAACTAGGTTTCCAAGTAGAAAAACATTAGTGGGAAGTGAAAATTTGGACATGGAAGAAATGTGTAATACCAAAATAATGGTGGAGAGTGACAAAGATTATTTATCACAAGAAGGTGAATGATCATGAGAAAGTTAGTGACCAAAATATCATAAACCAAAGTTAAGTGAAAAATACCATCAATTAATCAGAAATGAATGTAATAGGATATCATTTTCATTTCAAGATCCTTTTTTAGAGTTTATAAATTTTTTACCATCTATACTATGAACATAAGGAAAATTTACTTACTTGAAAAGTAATATTTTATCATTTAATCAATTTCTACCACAATCTCATGTCTTTATCCAAAATCATATCATTAAATAATATTTTTTTGGATGCCTGAATAACTAAAATAATCTTTTAACAGATCACATAATTCAAAAAAGGGATCAAAATCTATTTGTTTCAGATATTAATTAAAATTGAAATGGTTAGCATAGTGTAAGATAATTTCCAAAATGAATAAAACTTCAAATGAATAAATGATACATTAATATTAAAAATTTGATAGTAATAACCAATATTCAATCTAAATCATTCTATAAATATCTATCCTCAAAATATTTAAAAATATTCTAGATAATGATTTAATCTAAAAAAGTATATTGATTTTATTACACATCATTTTAAGATAAATATAACATTTATCACCAAATAAAATCAATCAATCATAAAGTATTATATAAAAATATACATTTTATAATTATATAATCTCCAAGATATCCTAATCATTTCCATAAATAACCTGAATCTTTGTAAATCCATATTAAAATCATATATTATTCCAAAATATAATTCAACATTTATTCCTAAAATAAAATCCCATAATTTACTATTTACCTTAATCAATTAAGGTTCCCAAAATATTTAAATTATTTTGGAATAAAATTAATCACCTAATCACAAAATCACTTTTCAATACCATGGTTATTTGTATGATAAAATATATGTTCCCAAATTGAAATAACCCATAATTACCTCAATATCAATGATCATATAAACTCTAAAGGTTCTAAATACCTTTAAACTTATGTCCATAATATGTAATTTAATTCTTCCTCAAATAACCTTTAATTAAATATAAGTAAATCTTAAAGTATATGTTTACCTGAAACATATATTAAGACTCAGTAAATGTCTCATAAAAATATCATTAATTACCTCAAAATCCCATCACTTAAAACCTAAAAGGGGTTTCTATGACTTTGAACTTATGATCAAACATAAACTCATAAACCTATTATGGTACCAATAACTCTTAATTAATCCTCAAATAAAAACATCCTAATCTCTAATGTCATCTAAAACATTCCTCTAATACCAATTATATTCACCTGATCATAAAAATTGCATAATCTTGAGTTTTATGTTTAAAATTAATTTTCCTACATTTTAAGATCTTTAAATATTTGAGGTTTAGATAATTAGTCCATCACCCTCAAATAAATAAGTATTACATCACAAAGTGGAAACTTCCACTTATTATTGATTTTTTCCACAAAACAAAACATTTATGACCCAATAAGTTTTCTTTTCATGACACATCTTCACATTTTTCCTATTGATCTCGTCTTTGTCCCTAAACATCATTAAAACCCAGTGAAAAAAATGTTAATACATGGGACGAGCACAAAAAAAATCTCAGTAATGAACATATAAAAATAATGAAGGAAACATTTTAGTTCAAGAATACATATACAAAGTTTTTTTTTTCAAAATTAAAAATTGGGATAAAAAATAAAAATTACATTACACAAGAAAATAAAATTTTCTATCCAAATATTTTCATAAAACATTTGATTAGATATATTAAATTTAAAATTAAACTTATAAAGGATTAATTATAATCATTAAAAAATTAGGAAAATCTTTTCAATTAATTTATACATTTCACCCTTATGAAGTGAAATATACCTTCCTTTAAACATAAACTCATGAGTAATCATGTAGGATTGTAACATAAAGAACATAGTTTCATAAAATCTTAGAAACAAAGGAAATGTGGTAGAAAAACCAAACAAGAAATTAGTATAAGCGAAGGATAACTATGACACCCAAGATTTTAAATTATGTCTCTTTTTAAATTTAATCTCTTTGATAGCTTACATTTCACACAACCCCAAGTTTAAATGAACAATGATATATAATTAAATACTATTATTTTAACACAACCATTATAACCTAGACATTACATTAGTATGAATGAATAGTATAAAAAAATCATGAAATTTATATATTATATAATTAATCAAATGTTTTTACATCCATCCAAATGATTTTATAGGAATAAGATAAAAATTATTCTAATTTTATGCATTAAAAGACTATATTTTTCTAAAAAGAAATTTTAACTCCTTTTAATGGTGGACTCATTTTAAATCAAATATTTTACACTTTATATTTTCAGTTTGAAAAAAAAATTTCTTTTAAATCATAATATCAAAATTTATTTTGGTTTAATTTTTGATATTTTTTGGATAAGTTTCATGTTTTGATAAATAGTGAAAAATACTAAAATTTAATTAACAACAACTTTTTCTCATCGAAATAATTTATAGTATTAAATTTTAATTTTGATTGGTTTTAAAGTAAAATTAGATTATATTTTTATCATTTAATCTAATTTAAGTCATTTTAATTATTTTCACATTAAAATTAGATTTAAACACATGTCAATCTTTTGACGGTTTTTAGTTTTAAAAAACCCTTTTTCTCGTTCCATCAATGGAATTAATTTTATTTTAATTACTAAAACTTATGTGTTTAAAAATTTGAAAAATGGATTCCATATTTTGAATCAGTAATTCCAAATTATTTAAATATGTTTTTTTATTTTCTTAACATTATGAATTGTAACTTTAGTAATTTTTTTATTGCCGCAGTTAAGGGTAAATCATGTAATTAAAGGTACAAATAATGTTGTAAAATTACACCAACACCTGTAAAAATATAATTGTATGAATAAATATTAAAATTAGTGCCTAATTTTTGAAATGGAATCATTAATGGACACTTTTAAATGAATACAATACATATATTATTAAAATCAATGAATTTGAAAAAATGTCACCCTCTCATTTCTTATAAGTGTAATAATTTTAATATAGAGTTAACTAGGATATAACTTCAATAATAAATAGAATTTGGAAGGGTAAAATAATTATCTACATCATAGTAATTTTTTTATAATTTTTATATATTAAATAATTACCATTAATAATGACATAATAGTGAAGTAAAAATTATTTTATTAATATAAATATCAACAAAATGATATTAAAAATATTAAAATAAATATTAATTAAATTAATTAAGGTGATAAATGAATTTTATTTGTGAATATGAAATATTATTATTATATTAAATGGGTTGGTTATAAGTTATATTTATCTTTGTATTTTATTTAAAGTCAAATAAATGAATATTGTCAAAATTAACGCTTGATATTTTATAAATATAACATTTTATTAAATTATTTAAAAATTATAAAAAAATTTAAAAAAATAAAAAGTGATAAATATATGGTCTAAAATGTAATAAAGAGTACATTTAATGAAAATTAAAACCAAATAATTAAATATTTATTACCTTTTAATATTTATAATATTATTACTACAATTAAAATTAAATAAATTAATTAAGGATAAATAAAAATGGTAATGTTTAAAATAAAGTAAAAACATGTATAAATTTTATTAGAAGAGATGATTTATACCCATAATCATATTATATTCTAAATAACTCACTTTGGATCTTTTTGAAATTAAAAATCAATTTATAATAAATTTATAGTTTTGGTGTTTCCTAAAGTGCCCCTCCCCTCTCTTATAAAATGACGCCCCTCCTTATCTTTTATTCACACATTTAAAGCCATTTTTCTCAAAAAAATCCAACAAATTTCTCCTCCCAACTTACCTTACTTAATTTTAAAGGACATAATTTGGGAAGAAATCCAATCCAAGGAGTCATTTTGTACAAATCAAAAGGAGATACCCGAGGAAGAGGTAATTGTTTTATCAACTCTTCCAAAGTTTATTTCTTCTTATAATTCATTTTAATAAGTTGTTTCCATACTAATGTATTAGATATATCATATAATATATTATAATATATTTTTATGATTATGGGATAACCATATATTTTTTACACATCCTACAAAAAAACAATATCACCAAGCATGCGTATGTATGACTTACCATCTCTATGCTGTGGTGTAATTTTTTTTCATCACTAATTTATTTATATGGGTAAAATGGTGAATATAATTGATAAATATAATGAAAATTACATGATAATGTTTTTTGATAATTAATATTCCATCCAATTCTATACCATTTAACCATTAGGGGAATGATACCGTCGCTCGTGTGAACGTAAGACCTACCGTTAGAGACCTCTGTCGCTCAACTCTACTCTGACCTTGAATTCCTCATCTCATCTCCGAGTTGGACCTGGAGTGGTAGATTCTTTGAGGTTATAGGATGTGTGGTTCGGCGGCTACTAGTGCTCCAGACGCGCCATGATGTGGCATTTTCTTGTGAAGTCGTTTTATTGCTGGTCAGTTTTTATTTGCGTTTCTTCCTCAATGAAATCGTTGAAGAATTGCTGTGATTCTCTGCGTGAGATATTTCTGTTTGATGTTCGATTGGTGTTGAAGTCAGATTGGGTTTATGGTTTCGGTGATATTTTCTTCTATGCGGTGCCGGATGTTGGTGTCGATAGTGAATATGAAGATGAAGTGATGGTGGGGTGGCTTAGGTTTTCTATGGAGACCCCGACGCTTGGGATCTGCTCTTGTTTCTAGGTTCTTCGCACCCTCCCAAGTTGGTTGGGCGTGGTAGATTTCAAGGAGGTGTTGAGAGGTGTTTGTGCGAGTGGATGGGTGTCCATGGAGGCACGAATGGTTCATTGGTTTCTTTTCAAGTGTTTTGGTGATGCCGACGATGTCTTTTTGGAGACTTCGATGAGTGGACATTGGTATCGAGTGACGAGGACCGCAAGATAATGATGGTAGCTCCGTCGATGCCCGTGATAGAAGATCTGACGACGATGATGGTGGGGGTTCCGAGAAGAGATTTATACAAAGGTGACTAGATGGATGATGATTACGACGTCCGCTTGAATCGATGTGGGTGGCTAAATCACTGTCTACACGACTCGAGGTGGCTCTTGGATCAACTCGCATTGATGACAGTTGGCACGTGGATTGGAAAGTTGTTTATGTTTTTGAATTTGAATTTGAAAACTCTAGCAGTGGCGTGACACTTTGTCTTTGAAGAATTTGGGATGTGTGTTTTTGTAATTCGGTGCTATTTTTGAATTTTGTGATGTATGGTTACCACTTTTCCTTAAAGTGGATCTTAGAAAATATCAAAAAAAGGGATGTGGAAGATAAAAATATTTTTTAAAAGATATTTTTACTATTTATCTAATTTTTTTAAAAGTAATTTAGAATTATTTTTTACTTTGTTATAAAGTGTTTTTAAAGGAATATTTCAATCTTTTTCCAAATGAGGTACTTTATGTCCATTTCGACCAATTAAGGAAAGAATGTTTTTTTAACTTATATAGCATGAGAGAATTTTTCCACCATTATGAAACCTTAACATTTTAAATATTCCCTTATAATATTACAAGGTTATTTCTAAAATAAATATTTTGTTTTATACTTTTGTGACTTTTAAATGATTTTATGTAAAAAAGGGATATTTCTCTCAATGGGTTTTAATGATTTTATTAGATTATTTTCATCTATGTCAACATCCATTATTGGATTTTTTATTTAATTGAGGTTATTTTATTATGATATAATCTAACATATTATATTGAATAGTTTATGATATGTTTGAGTGTAGATGTTCTATTTTGATACCATTCGTGGTTTATGGTTAAATTATTAACATTTTGTATACTAGTTTTAATATGAATATTTATGTTGGTTATATATTACCCCTTTCATACGAGGAATGCACTAGAATTATTAAGTGATGGGTTGGGCCTTCTATATCCCCTTGATGCATTAGTAGGTCTAATGAGACAAACTAGTTTGGGTTTTACACATTTATTTATGGTATTGTCACAGGGTCTTGATGAGATGGTTTTGATGTCCAACATTATGCATTACCTCATTATGAGATTGGTTATTGATATTACATGCGATTATTAGACTAGTAAAATATCTATGAAAATATTTAAATGAAATTATATGATTTATTCTTTCCATATTAAGATGAAGAATATGTTTAAAAGGCTTGTGTTTCAGTTTTATATCTTATCTTAAAAGATTATGTTTTTTATGAAAGATTTTTCTATATTGTTTACCCTTAATGAGCATTTGAGATCACTCATTTCTTATATTTTACTTTCCTAGGATGCAAATATGTGTATCATTACTGATATTTTAGGTTAATCATGGAGAATAATGGCATTCTCAAAGTATTATCTATTTTTTAATGTTTTCAATTTTAATGTAAAGTTCATATATGTAATAGATTTTTACAAGATTTCTAAACAGATCGGTCCTTTGGGATATGATTCCTTGTAATCACGATAATGTATTAAAATAATGCACCTGATCCAGGATTCTAGGGTTGAGGTGTTTCAATTGGTATCAAAGTAAGTTTAGCAAAAACCTTAAAAACTAGATTTAGAAAACATAGATTAAGGAACATAACCCTAAGATATAATTTGAGGATAAGTAGAGAAGAATATACTAAAATTTTGTTAATTTAGAGATTATGTGGGTATTCTTGAAAAATACATCCCTGTTGGGACAGTACAAGTGGATGTGGTTTTGGAACTGATGTACCTAGGAGTAATAACTTTGGTATGGTATTTCTATCTTGATTGAGGGTAACCTAGTACACGACAACAGACCTTACTACGCACCTGGTTTGACACTCCTAGTGGATATACATAAGATAATTCACATTTTCATGATGACTCAGATCCCCCCATCAGTGGCATTACCTCAACACGATGTTGGGCCATCCAGTCCTTGGTGATGATGGTGTGATATCGTGTCCGTTGGAATGTCTTTCGGGCTTCTATGGCAGTGGTGGTGGGAATTATCATGGAGTGTGGTGGGATCTGTGCAGGAAGGTTTTTGTTGGTGGTGCCATGGTCTCATGTTTTCTTCTTTCTCAGGAACCTAGATAATCTACATGGATTTGCTTCAGATGAGGTTAGAGCCGATCGCCTTCACTGTGCATGACTTTTTGGATCTGGACGATTGAGAGGGTATGGCGTTGCTATCGGTACCGGGCCCGTGCATTTTTGCACGGGACAACTTTCTGAGTAGTTATGCTCTAGTGGAGGCATGTCTTAATGACATTGATCTAGGAAGGTGTTCTTCTATGTAGTTCTATACTGGGTGGAAGCCCTCTTATTTTTTAGATTTTGTTTATGTCTCTATGTCTGTGAAGTCTTGGTTTTCCCCGTTTACCCTTAAAAGGGGGCTTATCCAAAATCAATAAAAATTTAGGCCTTCGGGCCAATCAGTCAGTGGAGGAAATTGAAATCATATAATTGTATGTAATCCATTTAAGGAATTCCATCCTATGCAAGATAATGATATTGGAGCAGGGGCTAAAACTGGTGCTGAACAACTTATAACTATACTAGGATAGTTGACATAAGTTATGAATAATATCCTTACCTATATGGAGTAGCCTGATCCACAATGTGGAGGATTAATATTAAACTTCTCCATGATATAACAACCTCAATCATTCAATAGGACTAAAAATCTATTTTTTATGAGCAATGCATAAGTTTCTTATAGAAGAAATTTATTTCTTTGGTAAGTAGTGAAAGGGATAAGGTTTTCATGGTATTTTATCGTCTCTCAGGAGATGTGCATCAATAGTGGTCATTGATTCAAAACATGAAGGAAGATAAATAAATAGAAAACATGGAATGGTGGGAATTTAAGGAACTCTTCCTAGAATATTACTTTCCTTGTGGCCAGTGAGTGGATATAAAGAGAAAATTTCTGAGTTTGAGGTAAAAGGAGGATGAGAACATTGAAAAGTATGAGGATAACTTCACAAGGTTAGAAAGGCATGCTAAAGACTACATATATAACCCAAGGAGTAATATTGACCATTTCTTTGATGGGTTAAAACCATTTCTCTGAAAGGATTTGGTCTCCAAAACATTATCTTCATATGAATATATAGTCTCAGGTGCTATCATGATAGAGAAAATGGGATAGAAGGATTTTAACATATGTGATAATTGCGGGAAGAAACACCCCAATATTTTCTTGAAAGGAATGAGAGTATTATAAGTGTGGATAGAAAGGTCACCAGGCTCATGATTTTAAGTTAAGGAAAGAAATTATAAATGTGTAATGCTATAATTTTAAAGAGATGGTACATTATGAAAATTATTTTCCAAAGCATCAAGTAAATATATCTCAGAAGAAGAAAATAGATCAAGGCCAAGATTATGCTGTCACTAGAGTCAAAGTGGAATTATTAATGTATTTGTGTTTTTAGATTCAAGAATTATGTTATAAGAATAGTGCGATATATAAGGATTATACTGAAGTACTTCTTATTTAAGAATTTGGAGGTAGGAATGTTTTCATTAAGGTTTTTAATGTGATTAAATATTTTTTATGTGTCAATAAGAGCTACATTACTTCGTTTGGGGAATCTGATGTTATGATTAATTTTGGAAATTTAAAGAACTTTTTGGACTTTTAATTTGGACACAAGTATTTTGGATAAGTCTTAAGGTTGGAATGGAGTAAGTTGGACATTGGATATTATTTTTTGAGGTTAAAGTATGATTTAATGGATACTTTAGACTATAGTTTTTGGTTTTATTAATCATTTAAAGGATGAAGGAAATACTTTTCAGCCTTATGATTTTTTAAAAGTGCTTTAGGTGTGAAAAATTCCTTTTTAACTTTCATTTACAGGTGTATGGGATGATGTGAAAATAGATTAAAGCACAACCGAAGGATGATATTATCCTTATGGAATGGAAATAAATCAATTAAGTGCTTATATAAATAGTAAAATATTCATCAAAATCTAGGGAAAGAATCATGAAACCAAAAATTCTATCCAAGTACTCTTTCAAATGAATCAAATGTTTCCTTATATCATCACAGATTTATAGCTTTGTGATTTTTAACCTTCTCTTAATCATGTTCTCTATCACTCTCCATAAGAACTTAACGGTTATATTTTTCTTTCATGTCCATGATTTCTTACATAGAATCCTTGTATGTGTTATCTATGGTAACCTTCATACTTCCATTTATTTATTTTAAATTGGATGTTTTATTGACCCTTGTTCTGATGTGGGATTTTAATAAAGAAATTTTGAATAGTCAAACCTTAGTCCCTGAACCAAAATTTAAAAATTGTTTGGACACAATTTATTTAAGGAGGGGAGTATGTAACACCCCCAAGATTTTAAATTATATATCTTTTTAATCTCTTCAATATCTTACATTTCACACAACACCAAGTTTAAATGAATAATGATATATAATTAAATATCATTATTTTAGCACAACCATTATAACTTTTCCATTACATAAACATGAATGGATAATATTAACCAAATTTTAAAATTTATATTTTATATAATTAATAAAATGATTTTATAGCCATCCAAAATGATTTTATAGGCATAAGATAATAATTAATCTAATTTTACACATTAAAAGACTATATTTTTATAAAAATAATTTTTATCGCCTTTTAATAGAGAACCCATTTTAAATCAATTATTTGAAACTTTTATATTTTCAGTTTGAAAAAATAAATTTTTTCTGTTAAAGTGTAATACAAACATTTATTTTGGATTAATTTTTGGTATTTATCTTATAACTTTAATGTTTTGATGAATAGTGAACAATAATAACTTTTAATTGAAAACCAATTTTTTCATCAAGATAATTTATAGTGTTAAATTATAATTTTCATTGGTTTTAATGTATAATTATATTATATTTTTATCATTTAATCTAATGTTGTTCATTGGAATTATTTTTACATTAAAATTGGATATTAACACATGTCAATCTTTTGATGGTTTTTATTTTTAAAAACCCTGTTTTCTCGTTCCAACAACATGATTAATTTTAAATTAATTAATAAAAACTTTGTGTTTTAAATTTTAAAAAATGTATTCCATATTTGGAATCAGTGAGTCCAAAATATGTAAATAGGTTTCTTTTATTTTTTTAACATCATGAATAGTGACTTTAGGGTAAATCGGGTAATTAAAGGTAAAAATAACATTATAAAATTACCCTAACACCTATAAAAATCTTATTAGATAACTAAATTCAAACCTTATCAACTAATTTTAGAAATTTAATAATCTAATATAAACTTTTTCGTGAATATGACATGGATATTATTAAAATCTATGAATGACACAAAATGTCACATTATCATTTCTGATAAGTATAATAATTTTAATATAGAGATAACCATGAGTTAAATTCCATCATAAATATAATATGTAAATATAAAATAATTATCTTCATAATAGTAATTTATTTATAATTTTTAGATATTAAATAATTACCATTAATAAGGACACATTAGTGAAGTTGACATTATTTTATTAATAAAAATATCAAATAAATGATATTAAAAATATTAAAATAAATATAATTTGAATTAATTAAGGTTATACATGAATTTTATAGGTTAATATGACATGTTAGTATTATATTAATTTTTTTTATAATTTTTACTTCTTTTTAGATTTTATTTAATGTCAAAGAAATTAATAGTGTCAAAATTGATACTATTGATATTTTACAAAAATAACATTTTATTAAATTATTTAAATACCATAAAATTCATTAAAAACTAAAAATTGATAGTTAAAAGGTCTAAAATTTTATAAAGTTTCCATTTATGGACAATTTAGTCCAAATAATTAAATATTTATAACCTTTTAATATTTAGAATATTATTACTACAATTAAAATTAAATAGATCAATTAAAGATAAATAAAAATTATAAGGTGTAAAATAAAATCAAAACATGTCTAAATTTTATTGATTAAGAGGATTTAGACCCATCCTCATCTTACCTATAAAATAACTCACTTTGGAGATTTTTGGAATCAAAAATCAATTTATAATAAATTTATAGTTATGTAGTTTCCTAAAATTTCCCCTCTCATTTAAAAGGGAACTCCTCAATCTCTTTTATTAACTCATTTAAATCCATTTTTCTAGGCCAAAAACTATCCATTTATACTAAAAAATTCACACAATTCATCCTATAGGATATAATTTGGGCATAAATCCAACTCAAGAAGTCATTTTGTTCAAATCAAAAGAAGATACCCTGGGAAGAGGTAATTATTTTATCAACTCTTTCAAAGTTCTTTTCTTATTTTAATTACTTTACTATTTTTTCCATAATAAAGTAATAAATCCATCATATAATATATTATTATATGTTCTTATGATTATGGTTCAAATATATTCCTCATTTTTACTCATCCTACTAAAAACAATATCACCATGCGTGTATACATATGACTTACCGTTTCCACACTGTGGTGTAATTTTTTTCATAACTACTTTATTTGGATGGGTATAATGATTATTATAATGGATATAAATAATTAATATGAAATGATAATGTTTCTTTATAATTAATATACCATCAAATTCAATATATTTTTACCATTATGTGAATGATACCATCGCTCGTACATACGTACGACCTACCGTCTCCACAAGGTAAAAAGATTCATTCTTCACATTAACCATTAAATAATGATTATAAAAATGTATAATATGAGTAACTATAATATTTATTAACTTAATATCATTATTTATTTTAATAAAATATATCCTATGCATAATAAACATGAATTACACAACAAAACATTCATTGGAAAACAAAGCAGTTAACACATAAAACAATGGTAATACTGAAATATTATTAAAAAAATGATATAATAGGATCATATATGGTATCATAAATATGGATATGGTCCTGGTATAATTAAATAAAATTATTTAATCATTATAAAGTAGGTTAATGAACAATCTAAGAAAGGAAAATACAAGGTAATGGTTAATTTCACATTCTCATTTTTATTCAGGATTGTGTATATGTAAGTATCTTCTCGGGCATATTTATCATCCATATACATATTTCTTAAAAAAAAAATTAAAATATTTTTACTATTTATCTAAAATTTTTTATAGTCATTTATACCCATGTTTTAATTTTTTATAATACATTTTGAATGGAATATTTCTGTCATATTCTAAATGAGGTACTTTATGACCTTTTTGAAAAATTAAGAAAAAATTATTTTTTAACTTACACGGTATGAGAAGCTTTTTCCGCCATCATGAAGCCTTAAAATTTTTAATATTATCTTAAATGCATACAAGGTTATTTTAAAAAGAAATTTTATCTTTTATGATTTCGTGGATTTTAAATAATTTCAAAGTATAAAAAGGGTGATTTCTCTCAGTGAGTTTTAATGATTTTATTACATTTTTTTCATCTATGTAAACATCCTTTGTTAAATTTTATGTTTTATTGAGGTTATTTTTTTATGATATAATCTACCATATTTTATTGAATAGTTTATGATATGTTTGACTGTAGCTATGTTATTTTGATACGATTCATAGTTTATGGTTAAAGTATAAAAATTTTTTATGCTAGTTTTAATATGAATGTTTATCTTGGTTATGTTTTACCTCTTTCATAAGAGGAAATCATTGGACTTATTAAGTGATGGGAATAGAATTTTATAACCCCTTGATGCATTGGTAGGTTTCATGAGACAAACTTGTTTGGGTTTTTACCTATTTATGTATGGTCCTGGCATGAGGCCTTGACGGTATGGTTATGATGTCCGACATTATGAATTCCTTCATTATGAGATTAGTTATTAATATTACATGTTATTATTCCACTAGTAGAATATCCATGTAAATGTTTAAATGGAATTATTTTATTGAATCTTTCTATATTATGCTAGATATTATGTTTAAAAGGATTATGTTTCAGTTTTATAACTCCCCTAACATTTTATGCTTATTTATGAAAGGTTATACTATATTTTTTACCCTTACTGAGCATCTAATCTCACCCTTTTCTTATGTTTTACTTTCATAGGATGCAAAGATTTTTATTATTACTTATATGAAAGTTTAATCTAATAGAATAATGGAATTCTCAAAGGATTATCTATGTTGATTTTCATTTTTTGAATTGTAATGTAATGTTCAAATATTTTATATTTTTTCTAAGATTTATAAACTAATTGGTACTTTGGGATTTGATTCCTTATAATCATAAAAATGTATTAAAATAATGCACTAACTCTCGGATTTTAGGGTCGGGGCATTAGAGTTGGTATCAAATAAATTTTAGCAACATCCTTAGAAACTAGATTTAGAAAAAATAGATTATGAAACATAACCCTAAGATATACTTTGAAGATAAGTATATAAAATAATAATAAAATTTTGGTAATGTAGAGATTATGTGGGTATTATTAGAAAATAAATCCTTGTATGGATACTACAAGTGGAAGTGGTTCCACAACCGATGTACCTAGGATTAAAAACTATGACAAGGTGTTCTAGGATTGACTCGGGGTAACCTGATACACAACAATGAGACCTATTACACACATGGTTTGATAGTCCCAGGGGATATGATTAGGATATTTCACATTTTATTTAAAAATAGTTATGAAGGATTTATGAGTAAATATATCGCCAAAGAAAATATGTTTATTATAATAAGATTCGATATGAACAAAATTTTCAATTTATGTTATGTATTTTGAACTTACGCATTATGATTTATAACATAATCTAGTGAAAGATGTTGTTTAGAAATGAAGCCTAGTGGAAGAAATGGAAATCGCATCAACACACGTAATCCATGTGGGTATTTCCCTCCTATTAAAGATAATGATGTTGGAGCATGAGTTACAAATGCTGTTGAAAAAATTATAACTATACCGGGATAGCTGATTGCAGTTATGAATAATAACATTATCCATATGGAGCATCCTGATCCATAATGTAGAGGATAAATGTTATACTACTTCATGAGACAAAAACCTCCAACATTCAATGGGAACACAAATCTATTTTTTTCTGAGCAATGGATAAGTTACTTAGAGAAGATATTTATTTCTTTAAGAAGTAATGAAAGGGAGAAGGTTGTCATGACAGTTTATTATATCTTAGGAGACGTGGATCAATGGTGGTCATTGATTCATAACACGAAGGAATATGAAGAAATAAAAAATATGGAATGGGGGGATTTAAAAAACTCTTACTAGAAAAACACTTTCCTCATGAGCAGTGAGCAGATATGGAGAGACAATTTCTGAGTCTGATAAAAAAGGAGGATGATAATGTTGCAAAGTATGAGGCCAAATTTATAAGGTTATCAAGACATGATATAGACTAAATACATAACCAAAAGAGTAAGATTTAACATTTTTTTGATTGGTTAAAACCATTTATCCAAAAGGCTTTGGTATCCCAAAAATTTTCATCATATGAAGATATAGTTTCATATTATATTAAGACAGAGTAATAATTTTCTATGTTTTCTGACATTAAGGGAAAGAAAGAGAAGAATAGAATGGTTTTAACAAGACATGGATAAAAAAAATGGAATGATGTAATTTTTTCCACATGTGATAATTATGGTAAGAAACACCCTGGTACTTTCCTAAAAGGAATGAGAGTTTATTATAAGTGTTCAGAGAAATTTCACTAAGATCAGGATTATAAGGGAAATAAAGAAACTATAAATGTGAAATTATATAATTGTAAATAGATGGGACATTATATAAATTATTGTACAAATAGTAAAGTAAATATATCTTAGAAGAATCAAATGGATCAAGGTCAATATTATGCAGTTACTATGATCTAAGTGGAATAATTAATGCATTTGTATTTTGGGATTCAAGAATTATGTTATATAATTAATGTGATATATAGGTATTGTTCTGAAGTACTTATTATTTAAGGATTTGGATTCATGAATGTTTTAATTATGGGTTTTAAGGTGATTAAATATTTAGTATGTGTCAAAAAGAGGTACATTATGTTACTTGGGGAATCTAGTGATATGATTGATTTTGGAAATTTAGGGACCTTTTTGGACTATTAATTTGGACAAAAGTATTTTCAAAAATTATTAATGTTGGAATGGAGTAAGTTGAACATTTGATATTATTGTTTGAGGTTAAATTATTATTTATTAGATACTTTGGGGTAATATTTTTGTCTTCTATAATCATTTAGTGGATAAAGGAAATAATTTTGGGCCTGATGATTTATCAAAATTTCTTGAGGAATGAAAAATACATTTTGAAATTTCATTTGCAGGTGTAAGGGATGAAGTTAAAATAGATCAAAGCACAACCAAATGATGAGATTCTGCTTATGACTTGAAAATAAATCAATTAAATACTTATATTAATTATAAAATATTATTTAACTCAAGGGAATAATTCTTTAAACCAAAAATTACATCATAGTTATTTTTTGATAAATCAAATGGCCCCTTAGATCATCACAGATTTATAGATTTTTGATAGATAACTATCTCCTAATAATGTTCTCTATCACTATCCATCAGAACTTGAAAGTTAGATTTTTCTTTCATGTCTATTTTTTCCTACATGGAAGTCTTCTATTTGTTATCAATGGTAACCTTCGTACTTCCCTTTATTTAATTTAAATTGGAAGTTTTATCGAACCTTTTTCCGATGTGGAATTTCAATAAATAAATTTTGAATAGTCAAACCTTAGTCAGCGAACCCAAATTCAAAAATTGGGAGGACATAATTTATTGAAGGAGGGGAGAATGTAACACCCCAAGATTTTAAATTTTTCTCCTTTTAAATTTGATATCTTCAATAGCTTAAGTTTCATACAAAACAAAGTTTAAATGAACAATGATATATAATTCAATATTGTTATTTTAACACGACCAATATAACCTAGACGTCAAATCGACATTAATGAATAGTATTAACCAAATTATAAAATTTATATATTATATAATTAATCAATTTTCTTCATCTATACAAATGATTTTATTGGTATAAAATAAGAATTAATCCAATTTTATGTATTAAAAGAATATAATTTTCTAAAAAGCAATTTTATCTCCATTTAATGGAAAACCCATTTTAAATTCAATATTTGACACTTTTATTTTTTCAGTTTGAAAAAAATAAAATTTTTCTTTTAAATATTAATATCAAAATTTATTTTTGTTAAATTTTTTTTATTTTTCTGATAAGTTTCATGTTTTCATGAATAATGAAAAATGCTAAATTTTAATTGAAAACAAATATTTTCACCAAAATAATTTATAGAGTTATATTATAATTTTTATTGGTTTTAAAGTATAATTAGATTATATTTTTATAATTTAATATAATTATGTTCATTGTAATTATTTTTACATTAAAATTAGATATAAACCCATGTTAATCTTTTGATGGTTTTTACTTGTAAAAAACCTATTTTATTGTTTCATTAGAGAGATTAAATAATTTTTAATTACATTAAATTATGTATTTTGAATTTTGAAAAATAGATTCCATATTTAGAATTAGTAATTACATATTATATAAATAGGTTTCTTTATTTTTTTTGACATTATGAATAATAAATTTAGTAATTTTTTTATTATTGTGGTTAAGGGTAAATTTGGTAATTATAGGTAAAAATAATATTATAAAATTACCCTAATACCTGTAAAATTTTTATTAGATGCCTAAATTCAACCATTATAATCTAATTTTCTGAATTTAGTCATTTAATGGACACTTTTCCAAGAATATAAAATAGATATTATTAAACTCAATAAATGAGACAAAATGTCACACTCTCATTGCTTATCAGTATACAAATTTTAATATAGAGATCACAAGGAGATAACTTTGATCATAAATATAATATAGGAAGATAAAATAAATTTTTACATCCCACTAATATTTTTATAATTTTTATATATTAAATAATTACCATTAATGATGACACAATAGTAAAAAATTATTTTATTAATAGAAATATCAAAAAAATAATATTAAAAATATTAAAATAAATATAATTTGAATTAATTAAGGTTATTTTAATGACTTGGATTTCCTCAGGCCTTTCCTTTGTAAAATATCAGGGTTTATAGTGTTCTAGGAGGAAATGGTAGATCATTTCAAGTGTTTTCGAAATTTTCAGTTTTTCCAATTTTTCCAATGGCGACTCAGGGCGTTGGCGTTGGCATGTCAATGAATAATTATGTGAGTGTGTCGGCATGTAAGTGTATAGGTGAGCTAGGGGCATCAACATCAGGGAGTCAACAACATCGGTTTTAGTGAGATGAGGGCATCGATGTCGGCGAGTCAGGGCATCAGCAAGTTAGGGCATCGGTAGGTCAGGACGTCGGTAGGTCAAGGTGTCAGTAGGTTGTTGCATCGATAGATCAACATCGGTGGATCGACATCAGTAGGTCTCTTTAGTAACTCACCCATCGTTGGCTCCACATCAGTGACTCACCCATCAAAAACTCACCCATTAGTGACTCATTTGCAGTTTTCACAGTTTTTTCCAGTTTTCTAATTTCACCCCTCATATGTCTTCTTTGAAATAAACCGAGTTTAAATCCCTTTTGAGAATTTTTAAGAGTGGTGTAAAGGATATTAAGTATATCTTTAATATCTTAACATTCCAGGGGGATTTGAGATACTCAAACTGTGTGATCTTGACGACGATCCAACATTAATGACTTTTGAAACCATCCTTCATTTAATATAGGATCTCTCTCTTCAAAGCCATGATATTCTATTCATGGTATGTTTTCCATTACCTCTTGGTGCACCTTAATACGTCCTCCCTAGATGATTCATGCTCCTATTCTAGATTCCCTATGGCTAATTTTTCTTAGAGTTCTTTCCTTCTTCTCATGAAATCCCATGTTCTTGACACAAAGAGGACCTTTGGTCACTTATTGTTTCAAGTAGATATTTCTTCTACATATATTTAATTTTTCATCATGAAGGGTGGGTATACTAATGATTTATTGTTAATAATGGGTGAATAATTTTCTTAAAAAAATAAATAAATAATAAGGGAATATGATCAAAAGACAACAGAGTCAATAAAATAGCGGAATGAGAGTGGTTTGATGTTTGGTTGTCTATTTTATTTAGTTATCCTTGTTTCTTTATGGATTGATTACGGCCATAAGATTTCTGAAAATCAAATCTGTGACAACCCTGCTTTTATTATAAACTTAAACATGATTTATTACATAAAACTTCACTTGATTCAACAAAGAATATCGAGAGGTTTAGTGTCTTTTGGGATTAGGATCATTGTATAATGACTTGAAACATGAAATACAACATCTTTATTGAAAACTTCCTTTACATGACCACTACATTCCCTCGTACTTAGCATTGCATGGGATAACCTGAGGACATGCATAAGAAAAGGGTGAGCTATAAAGCCCTGTAAGAGAATACACATGGAATAACATGAGGAGTACAATACATGTTAGACATTTGGCATATCAATAGAGAACAAGAGAAACATGAACATAAAGGCATGATAAATCATGATAATCATAACATGGAAATGTGGCAACAACACTTAACATGGAATTAGCATGAGCCAAGGCCCATTGCACATGTAGCATGAGTAAATCCTCATTGTACATGAAGCAAGAGTAACCCCCCATTGCACTTGAATTAGCATGAGTAAACACTCATTGCACATGACGTATCATGATACTATACTTTACCCAATGCATTGGAGCGCTATAAGGGCGCACCCTTCTTAAACATTTCATTTCATGCATAAGTGTGCCACATGGATCATAAAACATGGATTCATAAAACATAATCATTTATTTCATGATAAAGGAATGTGGAATTCATACATGAAAATTTATAATAAATAAGTAAATGTGCATAAAGGTTAATACCCTTGATGGAGAAATGGTCATGGTATTCACTACACAATGGCATTGGCTTAGAAAATCGGTGCGATTTCGGCAGCGTAACGGCGTGACATAAGATTTCATAAAAATGGTTGATGAGAGAGAAAGGGGTTCCTCATAATATTTACATGTAATGGATAGTAAGGAGGTAATACAGATACATTTACCAACAATTGTAATGGAATTTAGATTCATGATACAAAAGTATTGCTTGAAAGTAAATGAGGAGAGAGAAGTTCCTTTCGTAATTTCGGTATAGTAATGAGTGTACATGGGAGGCATTTAATGAGAGAGAAAGGGGTATCCAATTATTCAAACATGAAGAGGTAAGTATGAGGGAGGTGTTAAACCATACCCCAACATTCATAATTGAAATTAAAAGGCAAAACAACTTAATGAAAATTGTACAAAAATGAAAAAGGAAGAAAAAAACCCTTGGAAGTGTGCTTCCAAAGGCTAGAGAGAGGATTTTGAGAGGCTTCTTGGGAGCTTGGGGCACCTTGGGAGGATTTGATATAGAGTATGGAAGAGGTGGGACGAACTACAAAGGCTTTTAGTGAGGAGGAAGTGGGATTTTGGGTGGGTTTATATAGGAAATGTGAGGGAATTCTTTATTATTTAGGTTAGGGACCCCTTATATTAAATTAATCCAAACCACAAACCATTACATAGTTTTTGCCCATGGTTTTTGGAAAAGGGAACAGGAAAAAAATATTTTATAATGCCAAAGTCCTAACTTCTTAAAATAATAGGGTTTCTTATGTTGAGGTGAGTCACACCCTCATGAAAAACAATTTAAAAAGACAAGGTGTTTAATAAGTCTTGAGGGGTCCATTAATGCTTTGAAAAGTAAGTCAAACAAACCCAAAATTACATTATTTTAATGGTAAAACATATATTGGCCGAACATAAAGATTATAGTATTTTATTACATCACTATTGGGTCATTATGATGTCATAAAACACATTATATATTTAAACAGTATTTAATTTTTACCCAAAGATTTGACTGTCACAGAAAATTATGAAAAATTCACCATTGGATAATTTTAACTTCCTGATTCCAGAAATAACATTTATTTTATCTAAATAATTTTCTAAATATGTTAATTTTCCATTTTAAAATAAAAACCGATATTTATCAAAAATTCACAGGTTTTGACAGAAATGGATTTCAAAACTTAATAAAAATTATAATTGCATTCATAAAATTATAAGATCATTTATTTAATATAAATTAATTTAATAATAATATTTTATTAAAATATTATTTATTTCAAAAATCACTTAATTTAATAAAATATAATTCTTAATTAAATAATAACTAAAAACACTATTTGTACTTTAAAAACTATTTACAATGTATCGGTAAAGACAAGAAGGTATATTTATTATTATATACAAAAATAATATACATGAACATAGTATTAGAGATTTGTTACATAACCCCTTAAAATAGCCACATAAGACCTAAGGGTAAGGTGTGTGATGGTGAAAGACTCTTGGGGTGGCTCGGATAACATCGCTCGAGTGGTAATTTCTATCAACTTCAACTTCTCCTGTAGACGGTCCCGTTTGAGCTTGACATGATGAAGCTCAGCTTGGGCTTGGTGAAGAACGAAGCCCAAGGATGCCACCTCTTTTCTGAGCTCTGAAAAATGGTCTTCTTATGGAGAAATTCTGCTGGATGAGGCCATCACTTCTTTTGTCTGAGTAAATTGGATTTGTTAAAGCCCTATATTTATACTAATCATGTGATCACTGTTCAATTTCTATATTAGCAACGGTAAAAATTACTAACATAAAACCAAAGAAGTTTACATTTTATATAAACATGAAGAGAAATTTAATTATATCAAGAAGTATTTCCATTAATGAAACTTTGGGTCGTTACAATATTCCCCCCTTAAGAAATTTCACCCTCGAAATTTTCCTTTTCCGACACTAAAACAAATGTGGGTAACTCAGCTTCATCATTTCCTCCGATTCCCAAGTCGCTTCTTCAAACTTGTGGTTTCTCCACAACACCTTGAAGAGGGGCATTGTCCTATTTCATATAACTTTTTCTCTACGATCTAAGTTCTTCACTGGTTGCTCCTCATAAGAAAGATCATCCTCCAACTGTACCACCTCAGAAGAGAGTACATGTGAAGGGTCTGATATGTACTTTTTTAAGAGGGATACATGAAAGACATCATGTACTTTGTCCATGGTAGGTGGAAGTTATAGTCGATAGGCCACAACCCCAACACGATCAAGAATCTAGAAGGGGCCGATGTACCTTGGACTTAACTTCCCTTTCTTTCCAAACCTCATGACCTTCTTCCATGAAGATATGCGCAGAAACACCATGTATCCAACTTTAAAATCAAGGTCTCATTGACGATTATCTGTATAACTCTTCTGTCGACTCTATGCTGCCTCGATATGCTGCTAAATGGTTTTCACCTTCTCCACCATTTCTTCAACCATTTCCAGTCCAAGCAACTTACATTCACTGACCTCATCCCAACATGCCGGTGTTCTTCACCTTTTCCCATATAGGGCTTCATATGGTGCCATTTGGATGCTTGAGTGGAAACAGTTATTATAAGAGAACTCAACCAGAGGAATATGTTGAATCCATCCTCCTTTAAAGTCCATTGAGAATGCTCTCAACATGTCCTAAAGTGTTTGGATAGTCCGCTCAGATTGGCCATCAGTTTGAGGATGATAGGCTGTACTAAAGTTCAGTTCAGTATTCAGAGCACGTTAAAGAATCTTCCAAAACATATAGGTGAATCTTAGATCTCAGTCAGACACAATAGATAGTGGTACTCCATGCAACCTTACCACTTCCCTGATATATATCCGTGCCAGTTGATCTAATGTGAAATCCTCCTGAATAGCAATGAATTATGCAGTCTTTGTAAGATGATCCACAACAACCCAGATTTCATTATTGCCTTTTGATGTCCTTGGAAGTCTGGTGACAAAGTCCATGGTGATATTCTCCCATTTCCATTCTGGTATGGGAAATGGTTGAATCATCCCCTTAGACTTATTCCTCTCTGAATTCACTTGCTGAAACACTAGGCACTTTGATGTATATTCAGTGATCTCATTCTTTATATTATCCCACCAAAAGTTTTCTCGGAGATCTCGAAAAATCTTTGTACTCCCTTGTTGAATAGAGAAATTTGAACTATGTGCGTCATCCAAAAGTTCCTTATTCAGCTCCGGAATTGATAGAACACATAGTCTTTTACCAAACCACACAATTCCTTCTTAATTAACATTAAACTCCAATGATTTTCCTTTTTCCATAGTTTCCACCTTTTCCTGAATTCCCACATCATCCTTTTGGGCATCCTTTAACCTTTCCAAAAGAGACGGTTGAGCAATCATTTGTGAAAGGATTGATGATGTTCCCTTCTTTATGATTCCCATTTCCATCTTCATCAAGTATAAGAAGATTGGATCCTTCTCAATTATCATCATTGATAGAATCACTGGGTCCTTTCTACGTAAGGCATCTACCACCTTGTTCGCTTTCCCAGGGTGGTAATGTATTGAACATTCATAATCCTTGATGAGCTCTATTCATCTTCTCTGGTGCATATTAAGCTCTTTCTGTGTGAATATATATTTAAGACTCTTGTGGTCAGTATATATCTAATATTTCCCCCCATAGATATAATGCCGCCAGATTTTCAAGGCAAAGATCACCACCACTAACTCCAGATCATGCGTTGGATAGTTTCGATCTTGGATTTTCAACTTCCTTGAGGCATAGGATATCACTTTATCATTCTGCATCAGCACACAACCTAATCCCTTCTTTGAAGAATCACTGAATACCACAAAAATTTCCCCACTTCTGGTTAAAGTGAGCACGAGCGTAGTGATAACCCTCCTTTTCAAATCCTTGAATCTTTCTTCACATTCATCACTACAGGAAAACTTTACTCCCTTTCGAGTTAGCTTGGTAAGATGGTTGGAAAATCGTGAGAAATTTCTCACAAATCGTCGATAATATCTAGCTAACCCCAAGAAGCTATGGATATCCGTTACCAATGTTGGCCTCAACCATCCCTCAATTGCATCTGTTTTGGAGGGATCCATAGCTATCCCATTGCTTGTGATGATATGGCCCAAGAATGAGACCTCCTTCAACCAGAACTCACACTTTTTGTACTTTGCATAGAGCTTCTCCTTGCATGAAGTATCTAGTACAGTTCTTAAATGCTCCTCATGATCCTCCTTGGTTTTGGAGTATATTAGAATATCATCTATAAAGACTACCACAAATTTGTTGAGGTAATATATAAGGACTCTATTCATTAATTCCATGAAGATTTATGTAGCATTAGTGAGTCTGAAAGGCATTACTATGAATTCATAGTGCCCGTATCTTGTGTGAAAAGCAGTCTTGGGGATATGTTCCTTCTTCACCCTTACTTGATAATATCCTGACCGCAAGTCCTGCTTGGAGAAGTATTGTGCTCCATGCAGCTGATCGAAAAAGTCATAAATTCATGGGAGAGGATACTTGTTCTTTATTGTGATTTTTTTAAGTTCACAATAATTGATGCAAAGCCGCATTGATCCATCCTTCTTATTGACGAAGAGGACTGGTGCACCCCATGGTGAAGCACTTGGGCATATAAACCCTTTATCCAGATTCTCCTGTAGTTGTTTCTTCAACTCTTTAAGATCTATAACAAACATTCTATATGTATTCTTGGATATTGGTAAATCCCCGGGTATAAGTTCAATTGATAATTCAACATCTCTTCTAGGAGGAAGACCAGACAGTTCCTCGGGAAACACTTCAGCGAATTCCCTCACAATATGCATTTCTTCAAGGATGGTTTCTTTCTTGGACTCAATCATCTAAGCCAGATACGCGTGATCATAGGGAAGTAATATCCATGCTTGAGATGATGTAGCTAAAGGAGATTCGTCTTCCTCCTTACACTTGTAAAGAACCGGGGGTCGATTCTCCATATAGAGTGTGATTTCCCTCTCCCGACAATTTATGTTGGCTCTATATAAGGAAATCCAATCCATGCCAAGAATTGCATCAAATTCCACTAGAGGGAGTATGACGAGGTTTTCTGGGAAATTCAATCCACATATTATAATAGGGGAGGACTTATATTCATGGGATGCAATGATTGACCCATTTTCCGTACTCCCCAACATCTTCACTTCCATGATTTGTGGTGGTGCTGGGATTGTTCTACTAAACTTTCGAGATATAAAAGAATGTGTAGAACCTGAATCAAAAATTATGTTCGTTATTCTTGAATGAATAACTAGCGTACCTATAACCAATTCATTTTCAGGGTTCACTTCAGCAGAAGTGATGGAAAAATCTCTTCCTTGCTGCCTTGGAGGTTGTTGGTTGCCTCTGAAAACCCTTGGATTAGGGAAATGATTTGTAAAATGCCCCAGTTCTTTGCATTTGTAGAATTTTACAATGCGTTGAGGTTAGAACGGAGCGTTCCTCTCCTCTGTCGTAGCCACGGGTCTTTCTTGCCGATAGTAAACATCTAGGTGCCCTTCTCTTCCACACCTGAAGCATTTCCTTGTCCCCTTAAGAAAATTTCCAGGGAGCTTCTTTCTGCACTTTTGGCAAGTGGGCTGCTGGATCTTCCTAGCACCATTGGATTTATCCATCGGACCACCAGCATTTAATTCCACCTTACGATTCTTATCCCCATGATACCCCTATGATTCTACGATCTCCATTTAGACCTTGAGGGCACATCAGGCAATTTCCTCATAGCTATTGAAGTCACGGATCACTAATGATTTCCACAGTCTAGGCTTCAGTCCACCAAAGAATCGGTCAACTTTGCATTCGGGGGTAACGACAAAGCCAAAAGCGTATCGTGCAAGCCTTGTGAAGTTTTCCTCGTACACTCCAACATATTCTTCATCTTTTTTTTGAGGGAAAGAAAGTCCCTTTCCATCTTAAGCCGGAGGGTGCGTGGAAAATATTTATCGAAAAAAATCTTCCAGAAATCCTTCCATTCCAATGCCTCGATCTCCTCCTCAGGCTTCGTATTTTTGATCAGCGTCCACCATTAATCATCTTCACCCTCCATACGATAAGCCTCCAGGAGAACCTTCTCTTGTTCATAACATTGAAGGATGGAGAAGATCTTTTCAATGGATTTGATCCATTGTTCAGCGATCGTGGGATCAGATGATCCACTAAAAGTAGGAGGCCTTTGTCTCATGAAGCTCTCGATATCGACTTGTTCTTTCTTATGGGGTTTTGAACGTTCCTCTTGACCCATGTTTCTATTCAAAACTTGAGTTAGCTGAGAGAGAAGCGTGACAAAGTTCGTGATTCCCGCTCCCATTGGATCGAGCATCTCATTAGTATAGTCATCACTCTGATCTTCACAATGGTTGTTAGCCTGAGTCCTCCTATTACTGGCCATTGGATGGAATAAAAGGAATGTTAGGGGTAACACATAAAGGGTATCCAAAGACAAAAGTTTATGACTTATAAATAAACTTTTATTTCCTTAACTCATGAGTCTATAGGCTTCAATCTAGGCTTTTCATGATCTACTTTCTAACATATATTCTTAGGGGAATTTTTTTTAATTCCCTTAATAAGGGTTTATACTAAGCTTGTGAATTTATCAAAACATATCCCCCAGGAGTGTCTTAACCAAGAGTGAAGCAATGCCCATTGTCGTTCACCAGTTCCCGTTCGAGTCTAGCTCAAAGCGGTGTTTTTGGGTTTTACCCCTAGGATACATCCGTGCCAGAGCCGCCTCTACCTGCTCATATCCAGACATGGATGTATTTGTTTGATAAACCAATTACTCAGTAATTACCAAAACTTAGGGATGTTTCTATTATACTTAGTCTTTTCTCTAAGGCTTTACTAGGGTTTTCTAATCCTAATCCCAAAAATAACTAAACCTATCCTTTGATACCAACTGTGACAACCCTGCTTTTATTACAAACTTAAACATGATTTATTACATAAAACTTCACTTGATACAACAAATAAGTTCGAGGGGTTTAGTGTCTTTGGGGATTTAGATCATTACATAAAGACTTGAAACATGAAATACAACATCTTTATTGAAAAATTCCTTTACATGACCACTGCATTCCCTCCTACTTAGCATTGCATGGGATAACATGAGGACATGCATAAGAAAATGGTGAGTTATAAAGCCCAGTAAGGGAATACACATGGAATAACATGGGGAGTACAATACATGATAGACATTTGGAATATCAATATAGAATAAGAGAAACATGAACATAAAGGCATGATAAAGCATGATAATCCTAACATGGAAATGTGGCAACAACACTTAACATCGAATTAGCATGAGCCAAGGCCCATTGCACATAGAGCATGAGTAAATCCTTATTGCACATGAAGCATGAGTAAGCCCCCATTACACTTGAATTAGCATGATTCAACACTCATTGCTCATGATGTATCATGATACTATACTTTACCCAATGCATTGGAGCACTATAAGGGCACACCCTTCTTAAACATTTCATTTCATGCATAAGTGTGCCATGTGGATCATAAAACAAGGATTCATAAAACATAATCATTTATTCCATGATAAAAGAATTTTTAATTCATATATGGAACTTTATAATCAATAAGTAAATTTGTATAAAGGTGAATACCCTTGATGGAGAAATGGGTATGGTATTCACTACAAAATGTCATTGACTTAGAAAATCAGTGCGATTTCGGCAGCATAACTGCGTGACATAAGATTTCATAAAAATGGTTGATGAGAGAGAAAGGGGTTCCTCATCATATTTATATGTAAGGGACAGTAAGGTGGTCATATAGATACATGTCCCAACAATTTTAATGGAATTTAGATTCATGATACAAAAGTATTGCTTGAAAGTAAATGAGGAGAGAGAAGTTCCTTTAGGAATTTCGGCATAGTAACGGGTGTACATGGGAGGCATTTAATGAGAGAGAAAGGGGTATCCCATCATTCAAACATTAATGGGGAAGTATGAGGGAGGTTATAAACCATACCCCAACATTCATAATTGAAATTAAAATGCAAAACAACTTAAAGAAAATTGGACAAAAATGAGAAAGGAAGAAAAAAACCCTTACTTGGAAGTGTGATTACAAAGGCTAGAGAGAGGCTTGTGAGAGGCTTCTTGGGTGATTGGGGCACCTTGTGAGGATTCTATAGAGAGTAGGGAAGAGTTTGGACGAACTCCAAAGGCTTTGAGTGAGGATGAGGTGGTAGCTTGGGTGGGTTTTTATAGGAAAGGTGAGGGAATTATTTATTATTCAGGTTTCAGACCCCTTATATTAAATTAATCCAAACCACAAACCATCCCATGGTTTTTGCCCATGGTTTTTGGAAAAGGGAATAGGAAAAAATATTTTATAAGTACAAAGTCCGAAATTCTTAAAATAATAGGGTTGATTATGTGGAGGTGTGTCACACTCCCATGAAAAACAATTTAAAAAGACAAAGTGTTTAATAAGTCTTGAGGGGTCCATTAATGCTTTGAAAAGTAAGTAAAACAAACCCAAAATCACATTATTTTAATGGTAAAACATATATTGGCCGAACTCAAAGATTCTAGTGTTTTATTACATCACTATTGGGTCATTATGATGTCATAAAACACATTATATATTTAAACGGTATTTAATTTTTACCCAAAAATTTGACTGTCTCAGAAAATTATGAAAAATTCACTGTTGGATAATTTAGACATCCTGATTCCAGAAATAACATTTATTTTATCTAAATAATTTTCTAAATATGTTAATTTTTCCTTTTAAAATAAAAACCGATATTTATTAAAAATTCACGGGTTTTGACAGAAATGGATTTCAAAACTTAATAAAAATTATATTTGCATTCATAAAATTATAAGATCATTTATTTAATAGAAATTAATTTAATAATAATATTTTATTGAAATATTATTTAATTAAAAAATTCCTTAATTTAATAAAATAGAATTCTTAATTAAATAATAACTAATACACTATTTTTACTTTAAAAACTATTTACAATGTATCGGTAATGACAAGAAGGTATATTTATTATTATATAAAAAAATAATATACATGAAAATAGTACTAGTGATTTGTTACATAACCCCTTAAAAAACCCGCATAAGACCTAAGGGTAAGGTGTGCGATGGTGACAGACTCTTGGGGTGGCTCGGATAACATCGCTCGAGTGGTAATTTATATCAACTTCAACTTCTCCCGTAGATGGTCCCATTCGAGCTTGACATGATGAAGCTCAGCTTGGGATTGGTCTAGAGCGAATCCCAAGGACACCACCTCTTTTCCGAACTCTGAAAAATGGGCTTCATATGGAGCAATTCTACTGGATGAGGCCATCACTTCTTTTTTCTAAGTAAATTGGATTTGTTAAAGCCATATATTTATACTAATCATGTGATCACAACAGCTATATTAGCAATGGTCAAAATTCTTAACATAAAACCAAAGAAGTTGAAATTTTATATAAACATAAAGAGACATTTAATTAGATCAAGAGGGATTTCCATTAATGAAACTTTGGGTCGTTACAATATCCGTTGGTGGTCCTTTCTTGCACACTAATGGTGTTTTGTTTTTTTTTTCATTATGATGTTTGATAATTGGATGTAACATGAAATTTTCTTAATCATGTATACATGATTAAATGAAATGTATTCCCCATGATGAAAACACTTGTGTGATCACTATTGTTTATCAAAGTGGATTAAAGAAAAACATTTACCAAATCTGAATATATATCATGTTTGATAGGTGTGGCTTTGTATTGTGTTCTATGGGTTATTATCCTTGTGTAGGTTGCAGGTACAAGGGTGGACATAGGAGTTGGTTTTGTGAGAACAGTGTGGCATGTGTGTGTAGTATGGCTATGGTTAATAGTATTAGTTATGGGCTGTGTGTGTGGGGGAAGTACAGGTGGTGTGGTGGTATCCCTGTTTGAGATACTAATTGATGGTGGAATAGATTGATTTCTTGGAAGTGGGATTGCCTTTGTTTGTGTTATGGCTGTTGAGTGACGTTGTGCAGTGGGACTGAAATTATGGTTCTGTGCTATTTGTGCAGTGATATTATAGCTTGTATTGATTGTGGTGTTTAAAATGGTTTCAGATAGTGGTTTCCTAAGTTAATATTGGAATAAAATAAAGTGGACCCTTAATACATATATAGAAAGTGGTTAAATGAAAAGGGGTAGGTTTTACACTTTGGAAGTGGTTGTTTGAATGGTTGTGCATATAGGGGTAGGAGAAAAAGTGTTTCTTGTAATTCCCTGACCTTAGTTACCCAAAGTCAGTACATTATTACATAACATTGGCATGATACAAGGAATCATGTCCTGAAATACCAAATAGTTTAGTAGCCTTGGAAGTACTAGATACATTAATAAGTTTTACATTACATCATGAAATATAAAAATCAACAACATTTTGAACTCTTTTGAACACACTTATATCATTAGAATATCTCTGTAGGTTAACCATAAAATACTTCTTCACATCCTAGGAAAAATAAAACATATAAATGGGTGAGCTTAGATACTTAGTAAGGTTAACAATATTGCAGAAACTTTCATAAATAATAATGAACATTTAAGGAAATGTATAAGACTAAAACAAAAGCCTTTTAAACTTAAACTTCAGCATAATATGGAACATATAAAATCAAATAATTCTATTTACTTATTCACATGGATATTCTACTAGTTGAATAATAAAATACATATCAGTAGCCAAATTCATAATGATGGAATGCATAATGCCAAACTTCATAACCACATAGTCAAGGCCTTGTGCCAAGACTACAAATAAGATTTTTTCAAGGCCTTGTGCGAAGACACTAGTTTGTATCATGAGACCTACCGATTCATCGAGGAGCTATAACGGGCTCCACCCATCACTTACTAAGTCCAATGCATTTCTCATATTAAAAGGTTTAAACATAACATAAACATTCGTATTAAAACTAACATAAAAAATTTCAATACTTTATCCATACACCATGAATGGTATAAAAATAACACATCCGATGTAAAACATATCACAAAACCTTCAATACAGTATAGAAGATTTGTATCACAATAAATCAACTTCAAAAAAGTTTAAAATCCATCAAATAATGTTGACATAGATGAAATAAAAGTCACATAATTATTAAAGAAAAAATTTATTTTGAAAATATTGTTATAATATTGTATGGGAATCGTTGGCGATGATATAACAATGGAAAATAGCCACACCCACCATATAAGTTAAAAAAAAGACATTCTTACCTTAATTTTTCCGAAAAGGTCATAAAGTACCTTGTTTGGAAAACGATAGAAACATTCCTTTCAAACCATTTTATAAAAGTAAACAAGGGTATAAACTAATTTAACCCATACTATAGTAAATATTAAAAATGTTTTGAAATAAATTTTTAAGAAACATGGCTGTGGATGATAAAGAGGTCCCAGTAGATAGTTATGTAAAAACAACCTTGGATAATAAAGAGATTGTGAAATTAACCCTTACCTTGTAATTTTACTTAGTCGATGGTATGTTAACCTCCTGTATAATAGTTAAAAAATTGTTATTAAATTATACAAGAATCATATACATAAATATGATATCATATATGATCTTATAATATTTCTTTGTTAATAATATTTTAGTATATCATGATTTTGGGTGTTAACTGATTCGTTTTTGTAACATCCTAGGTAAATAAATAATATTACATTATAATTTTTAACAATATTTGTGAATAAAATGTTAACACTACTTTAAAGGGAATGCTATGCTTGATGGAGTACCCAATATGCAACAACGAGTTTCTTTGAAATCTTACGTTGCACACTAATAATATAATAATATTATAATAATTAACGCCTAACCGTTGTAATGGAGGGAATGAACAGAAATAACTACAAAATGATTACATATTTTTGTTAAATATTTTTACATTTATCCAATAAATGTTAGAGGCTTAAAATCCAAATGAATCCAATTTTAAGAATAAATACTCTAATATTTTCTAAAAGATTTTTTACCGCCTTTTGATGGAGAACCATTTTTAAATCTATCTTTTGACCAAATTTTATAATCTATATTTGTCAAAATGAACTTATTCTTTATGATTGGGACATTGAAATTTACCTTGGATAAATTTCTGGTATTTTTCTGATAATGTTCATTTTTAATGAATAGTGAAAAGTGTTGTATTTTAATTCAAAACCTCTTTTTAATATAATTTATTTATATAGTTAGATTATCTTTTTAATTGGTTTTAAAGTGAAATGAGAATATATTTTTAGCATTTAATCCAATTTTGGTCATTGGAATTAATATCACTTTGATATTGGACATAAACGAGTGTCAATCTTTTGATATATATTGTTTCATAAAAACACACTATTTGTTATGACAGTGGGAATTAATTATTAAATTAATTATTTTAACTTATATGTTATTAATTTTGTAAAATAGACATTATTTTTGAATTCGTAATATCAAATATATCTTAGGGTGAAGTTTTGGTATTTTTCTGAAAAACTTCAATTTTTGATGAATAGTGAAACCACTAAGTGGTACTTAAAAAACTGATTTTTCATTTAAATGAAATTTTACCACCTCTGTGTTTTGAATTTAAAAAATCCGACATATATGGTTGTCTTTAAGAAGTAAAATGTGGTTCAATGGGATTAAAATAATTTTTTTGGTGAATAGTAACTTTTATGTTTTTAATCGCGATTAGAGGTAATTAGTGTAGTTTAAGGTAAAAATAATGTTTTAATAATATGAAATGACCTTGAAACATGTCCTACCCTTTTTTGATGAGTCATGTCTGACCAAGAAAATCCATGGGTCAACTTGGGGACCCCATGGAGCCACTTTGGTTGGAAAATGACATTATTAACTTTTTATTTAAAGTTAAAATTAAAATGTCACAAACATGTATTGTTTTACTAAAACAATTTTTACACGGGGTTATAAAAGTAATATTTTTGACTATAAATATTAATTATAAATATAAAACTATTTACTACATCATGATATTTTTTTTATATTTTTTATACATTAAATAAATTAAATTATTTATGACACCATGATGATGCAGCGATTACCTCATTATTTAACAATTTAAATAAAACGAAAATATAATGTAAAATCTAAGACCTACACCTGTCAAAAACCAATTGTATGGGTGGATTTAGAACTCTTATCACCTTATCCTATAAATATATAATTTTGGGACCTTTAAAATCAGAAAATCATTTTATAGTAAAGTAAATGTTTATAACTTTCTAAGAGTGCCCCTCCTTTCCTCTTATAAAAGGCCCCCACCTCTACCACCTTAACCACAACTCTCAAGCCTTTGGATCAGCCAAACCCTGCCCATTTAATCTCTCCACATACCTCTCTTAATCATTGAATCCTCACCGTTTGGCATAATCCTTTCCAAGGAAGCCTTTGAGCTCAAATCAAAAAGAGTTACCCGATTTAAAGGTAATGTCTTCCCTTGTGTTCTTTTGTTTTATTTTGCTTCTCCAACCCTCTAAAATCTTTTTATTCCTTTCTTTTGTAACAACAAAAGTATCTTCAATATACTAGGATGTTGTTATGTAAAGTATTATAGCTACACTTACAAACACCTTCATCTAATGGTTAATGGACATACTGTTTCTGTGGATGGAGAATTTCTGTCTCACGAAACGATGATTGTTCAATCTTCTCTTAACACCTTTCATGGTGGCCATTATGATGTAACTATATCTTATATATGATATATATGGTATTTATTTTTTCAATATTCTTCTGAATTTTATATTTAAAACATGCCTTTATTATTTTCATGTTGTGTAAATGCGATAATTTCATACGAGGAAGTGTGGACTACCGCCCCCTCAAGTGATGTGACTCGTTCATGCAATACATAGAATGTATAAAGAAAAAAATTAATGAAAATATGTGACCTATATAACATATATATTATAATGTAATTATAATATATATATCTCTCAATTTTTTTTAATTCCATTAATATGACAAAGAAATGAAAGTAGCGTTCATGCGTACGTACAACCTACCGTCTCCATGAACGGTGCATTTCATTTCATTTTATCTCCAAATGTTATGGAGTAGTATAAAATGAATATGTACCGGATATATATGATATTTAAATCATTAATACTATTATGGAGATGATTTACTTATAACTACATGGACAATCATTTTCAAACAAGTTCATTTTTGGCTCATGTACCAAACATCGACAAAAACGTCTGATATGAACTCACATTATTAACCAATTATTATAACATTATAATATGTGATATGAACTGAATAATAATCTTTAAAAGAGATAATTAAGAAATTATAAATTGACCAAAGTTTATTATTCATGAATATAAAGAAACGAACAAGACAAGTCAGACGTGAGGTAAGGGGTCCTACCTCTCTCTTTCTTTCCAAGTACTCTCTTTTATGTCATTTCTTTTATGCTCCATGTTCTTATGTTGGAGGATGTTATTTTATAATATTATTGATGTACTTTTTATGTTCATGTGATGATATACCCTATTTTATATCATCAATCCGTTTTTGGACTTTTTATGTGGCGCCGTTAGGCTGCCGAATTTTCATAAGGGGATTTTCATCTCACTTTTTATTCTCGTGAGATTCATGCTACATTTGCCACTATTTCCTTTTGTGTGGTGTATGTACTGCCAATTATTATACTATTTTTATAATATACTATCATTTATAGGTATTTACATCTTCATTTTATGACCCTTATTTCATGGGGTGTACGTTTCGAAAGTTTCCCAAATCGGCAAGGGAAACTTTCACACTCCTCTTTTTAAAAGACTTATTTTTTTATGCCTTTTAATTTACATATTTTTATGTTGGGATATGTCCTAATATATCCTTATTGATGTAAATTTTATTTCCAGGCAATGAGATACCATTTTCTCCCTCATCAACTAATTTTATGAATTTTAAAGTGACGCCGTTAGGCTGTCGAATTTTAGCAAGGGAACTTCTTAACCCAATTTCGATTTCTTTGGGTTCAACATGTAGTTATTGAATATTTCATACTATGAATATGTTTGAATGACCTTTTATTGTTTTACACTTAATATCCACTAATATTTGGTGTATTTATATTTGTCACACATAATTAGGAGATTCTTTTATCCTTAATTTAAGGATACCTTCTTTATAAGGGATTTTATCTCATTTTACATTTCTATTGAGAATTCATTGTTGTTAGGCACCAATTCACTCTTATATGGTGTATATACTGTCCTTTAGAATATTATATCATTAATCCCTTTATTCTCATGATATTATAAAGTTCTGATTAAATTTTATTCCTCAATTATTGTATTCTAGTGTATCTCATTTTGTTAAAGACACTTTAACTAAAATATCATTTTATATATTTTAAAGATTTATTCTTATAAATAATTATCATTAATTCCATGTTTTAAAAATGGTTTCAGGGATTTATTTATATGGATATTAATGGTTTAAAATGTTAAAATCTTCAAAGTGGTATGTGACACTTTGATTCAAAAATATCTTTATTAAATGGTTTTGAAAATGGTTTTTTTAGAATGGATTCATTATTTAAATATCTTAATATGTTATATTGTTATTGAAATGTGGGAATGTTATCTTTCCTTTATGCTTAAGTTATGTGCTATGTTTATGTTATGGTTCCTGGGCATTATTTATGAAGACGGGTGGTTCCCTGATAAACTATGGGCGGGTGAACCCGATATAGCTCTCCAATGAATTGGGTAACGTGAAGGGTTTAAACGTTAAGGTTTCTCCGAAGCGATTTAGGGAATATACTGTGATGGGTATTCCAAATGTAACCATGAGGGTTACTCCCTACGTAAGAATGTTATGAATGCCTCAAGTTACCTTTATGTCTTATGATTTCTATGATTTATTCATTATTTCATGAGGTATGTTAAAGGGATTATGTTTTATGAGAAAATTAGGATTTCATTGATTGTCATGTATACATGTACTAATGTTTCCTTTCCATATCTTTATATCCCTTACTAAGCTTTTTATGCTCATCTCAAGCTTTTGAAATGTTTTTCATAGGTTAAGGGAAAGGTACATGTTGTGATGATAGTGTCGAGGAAGTGTCAAGAAAGAATCCATGATTTATTTTAAATATGTTTCCTTTGATGGAAAAAAATGAATACCGTCTTGTTGTAACCACCCTGTTTAAATGTGGAATGTAATGAATGGTTTTATGACCTAATTCTCTAAAACTATAAACCTGAAAAGATCCTCAATGTGTATTCTTGAAATAACTCAATATTAAGTAATGTTTAAGGTTGGGGCCTTATAGTTGGTATCAGAGGCCGGTTTAGATAACTTTAGAGATTAGGGTATTCTTTAAGCATAAGTGACAAGTTATGTTTAACCAAAATGGTTAGTATATTAGATGGAGTCATTGTTGTTTTTTTGAAGGTTGGAATGAGTTTGAGATAACTTGGATAAGTATATCTTAGTGTTTATTTTCCTCTTTAGTACATGATGATTTTGTTGATATACTCACACTGATTTTTTTTTGTTTTTGTAAATGGATGGATCTAGCAGGAATCAAAGTGACAATGGGTATGAAGGAAACTATGGTGGTTCTCTGATTAAGAGACTGGATGAAATAGGGGATTCAATGAGGAATCTCGTGGTTATTCCAAACCAAATATCAAGGATTCATGATTAAAGACTTGAACTTTGGTGAGTTCTCTAATACATCATGTATGAGAGAACCAAATCGATGTGGAAGTTCAGGTAATAATTATAAAGGTAACCATTAGGGTTTATATGATCCTTACTTTGAGGTAATTATGGGTTACTACATTATATGATGGAATACGAAAGGCATGAGATAAACTTGAGGTCAAAATATGTTATTGTTATTTTTGATGAATTTATCTCTTTTTGAGGAATGTTATAAAATTGTATAGTTTTGGAAAAAGGACAGCACGCAGACTGTGTGACAACCCGTCGCGTCGGACGAAGCTGCGGGAATCGAACCCACAACTAAAGTGCAACTGGTATTTATCACCTACCACTGGACTACGTGAAGTCCCTGGTTAGTTTGACTAAATATTTATAGTTAGATGATTTTATGCATCAATAATAAGTTTATTTTGGGTTATCTATGGAAATGATTATCCTATCATGAAGAATATGTGATTAGGCTAATTACTTTTCAATGTGAGACTTTAAGAGTAACTAGTGTTATTTGGAGATAAATGTTAAGATTTAATTTGGAATAAAATGTGATTAAATCCTTCAAATATTTGGGTTTCAACCTTAGTTTGGTTTACTTTTGGTCTTCATTGAACTTTGGGTCTTGTTGGAAAAATTTTAGAGATTAAGAATAGATTTCCTTTTTATAAAGGATTATCCTTTTTGGGTATTATCTGATCTCATAATAACCTTTTTTGGTTTTAGTTTTGGTTAAGGTTTAAGGACATGGGAAGTGTACAATTTTCTTTTGTGGATTAGGTGATTCTCTAGAAGTTTATTATAGCTCTCTTAATGTAAACAAGTCATCCTAAATACTCATCTTTTGGAGAAAATATGAGTTCGTGTAAGAAATCTAGTAAAAGTTGAAAGTCAACATGACAAGTAAGTTTGTTTCCTTATGTTTTAGATAATCTCAAATATAAATTCCTCAATGAAAAGTAACTTAAAAAAATGATCTTCGTTAGCTTTTCTTACTGGGGAATCGAATACCGTTTAACCCATCACAAGCTTGTGATTTTCTTGTGGTTAACTTTCTCCTAGACATGTTTACTATCACTCTCCATCAGAACATGGCCCTTTGTTTTTTCCTCCATATCCATATTTTCATACTTGGAATCCTAGTATGGGTTAACTCGAGTGTCCTTTGTACTTCTCTCCCATTCTTTTTAAGTGATAGTTTTACTGACGCTTGTTCCGATGTGGGACTTTCAATGGAGTTTCCACGCCCAATTTTGAAATTGCTAGGACGCAATTCTCAAAAGGAGGGAAGGATGTAACATACGAGGTAAATAAATAACATTACATTCTAATGTTTATCAATATTTGCGAATAAAATGTTAATACTACTTTAAAGGGAATGATATGCTCGATGGGGTACCCAATACGCATCAACGAGTTTCTTTGAAATCATACGTTGCACACTAATAATATAATAATATTATAATAATTAACGCCTAGCTGTTGTAATGGAGGGAATGAACAGAAATAACTACAAAATGATTACATATGTTTGTTAAATATTTTTACATTTATCCAATTAATTTTAGAGGCTAAAATCCAAATGAATCCAATTTTAAGAATAAATACTCTAATATTTTTTAAAAGATTGTTTTACCGCCTTTTGATGGTGAACCGTTTTTAAATATATCTTTTGAAAAATTTTATAAGCTATATATTTCAAAATGAACTTATTTTTTATGATTTGGAAATTGAAATTTACCTTGGATAAATTTCTAGTATTTTTCTGATAATGTTCATTTTTTAATGAATAGTGAAAAGTGTTGTATTTTAATTCAAAAACTCTTTTTAATATATTTTATTTGTATAGTTATATTATCTTTTTAATAGTTTTTAAAGTTAAATTAGAATATATTTTTACCATTTAATCTAATGGTGGTCATTGGAATTAATATCAATTTGATATTGGACATAAACGAGTGTCAATCTTTTGATATATATTGTTTCATAAAAACACGCTGTTTGTTCTGACAACGGGAATTAATTATTAAATTAATTATTGTAACTTATATGTTTTGAATTTTTTAAAATAGACATCATTTTTGAATTCAGAATACCAAATATATCTTAGGGTGAAGTTTTGGTATTTTTCTGAAAAACTTCAATTTTTGATGAATAGTGAAACCACTAAGTGGTAATTAAAAAACTGATTTTTCATTTAAATAAAACTTTACCACCTCTGTGTTTTGAATTTCAAAAATCCTACATACATGGTTGTCATTAGGAAGTAAAATGTGGTTCAATGGGATTAAAATAATTTTTTTTTGAATAGTAACTTTTACATTTATAATCGCGATTAGAGGTAATTAGTGTAATTTAAGGTAAAAATAATGTTTTAATAATATGAAATGACCTTGAAACATGTTCTAACGTTATTGGATGAGTCATGGCCGACCAAAGAAATCCATGGGTCAACTTGGGGACTCCATGGAGCCACTTTGGTTGGAAAATGACATTAATAACTTTTTATTTAAAGTTAAAACTAAAATGTTACAAATATGTATTGTTTTACTAAACCAATTTTTACATGGGGTTATACAAGTAATATTTTTGACTATAAATATTCATTAGAAATCTAAAAAGATTTCATATATCATGATATTTGTTTTATAATTTTTATACATTAAATAAATTAAATTAGTTATGACACCATGATGATGCAGCGATTACCTCATTATTTAATGATTTAAATAAAATGGAAAGATAATGTAAAATCTAAGACCTACACTTGTCAAAAACCTATTTTATGGGTGGATTTCGAAATCTAATCACCTTAGCCTAGAAATATATAATTTTGGGACCTTTAAAATCCAAAAATCATTTTATAGTAAAGTAAATGTTCATAACTTTCCATGAGTGCCCCTCCTCTCCTCTTATAAAAGGCCCCCGCCTCTACCACCTTACCCACACCTCTCAAGCCTTTGGCTCGGCCAAAACCTGCCCATTTAATCTCTCCACATCCCTCTCTTAATCATTGAAGCCTCACATTTTGGAATAATCCTTTCCAAGGAAGCCTTTGAGCTCAAATAAAAAAGAGTTACCCGATTTAAAGGTAATGTCTTCCCTTGTGTTCTTTTGTTTTATTTTGCTTCTCCATCCCTTTAAACTCTTTTTATTCATTTATTTTGTAACAACATCAGTATATTCAATATACTAGGATGTTTTTATGTGAAGTATTCGAGCTAAAATTACACACACCTTCGTCTAATGGTTAAAGAAAATACTGTTTCTGTGGATGGAGAATTTCTGCCTCACGAAACGATGATTGTTCAATATTCTCTTAACACCTTTCATGGTGGCCATTATGATGTCACTATATTTTATATATGATATATATGGTATTTATGTTTTCTATATTCTTCTGAATTTTATATTTAAAACATTCCTTTATGATTTTCATGTTGTGCAAATGCGATAATTTCATACGAGGAAGTGTGGACTACCCCCCCTCAAGAGATGTGACTCGTTCATGCAATACATGGAATGTATAAAGAATAAAATTAATGAAAATCTGTGACCTATATAACATATATATTATACTGGAATTATAATATATATATCTCTCAATTATTTTTAATTCCATTAATATGACAAAGAAATGAAAGTAGCGTTCATGCGTACGTACGAGCTACCATCTCCATGAACGGTGCATTTCATTTTATTTTATCTACAAATGATATGGAGTAGTATAAAATGAATATGTACTGGATATATATGATACTTAAATCATTAATACTATTCTGGAGATGATTTACTTATAACTACATGGACAATCATTTTCAAACAAGTTCATTTTTGACTCATGTACCAAACATCGACAAAAACGTCTGATATGAACTCACATTATTAACCAATTATTATAACATTATAATATGTTATATGAACTGAATAATAATATTTAAAAGAGATACTTAAGCAATTATAAATTGAAAAAAGTTTATTATTTAGGAATATAAAGAAACGAACAAGACAAGTCAGATGTGAGGTAAGGGATCCTACCTCTCTCTTTCTTTCCAAGTACTCTCTTTTATGTCATTTCTTTTATGATCCTTGTTATTATGTTGTAGGATGTTATTTTACAATCCTCTTGCTGTAATGTTTATGTTCATGTGATGAGAGACCCTATTTGATCCCATCAATCCATTTTTGGAAGTTTTATGTGGCGCCGTTAGGCTGCCGAATTTTCATAAGGGGATTTTCATCTCACTTTTTATTCCCGTGAGATTCATGCTACATTGGACACTATTTACTTTTGTGTGGTGTATGTAATTCCCATTATTATACTTTTTGTATAATATAATCTCATTTATGGGTATTTACATCTTCATTTTATGACCCTTCTTTCATGGGGTGTACGTTTTGAAAGTTGCCCAAATCGGAAAGGGAACCTTTCACACTCCTCTTTTTAAAAGACTTATTTTGTTATGTATTTTAATTTACATCTATTTATGTTGGGATATGTCCTCATATATCCTTATTGATGTAAATTTTATGTCCAAGTGATGAGATACCATTTTCTCTCTCATCAACTAATTTTATGAATTTTAAAGTGACGCCGTTAGGCTGTGGAATTTTACCAAGGGAACTTCTTAACACAATTTCGATTTATTTGGGTTCAACATGTAGTTATTTAATATGTCATCCTATGAATATGTGTGAATGACTTTTGATTGTTTTAAAATTAATATCCACTAATATTGGGTGTATTTATATTTGTCACACATAATTATGAGATTGTTTTATCCTTAATTTAAGGATACCTTCTTTATAAGGGATTTTATCTCATTTTACATTTCTATTGAGACTTCATTGTTGTTAGGCACCAGTTCACTCTTATCTGGTGTATATACTGTCCTTTTGAATATTATATTATGAATCCCTTTATTCTCATGATATTATAAAGTTATGATTAAATTTTATTCCTCAATTATTGTATTCTAGTGTATCTCATTTTGTTAAAGACCCTTTAACTAAAATATAATTTTAGATATTTTAATGATTTATTCTTATAAATAATTCTCATTAATATCCATGTTTTCAAAATGGTTTCAAGGATTTATTTATATGGATATTAATGGTTTAAAATGTTAAAATATTCAAAGTGGTATGGGCCACTTTGATTAAAAAATCTCTTTATTAAATGATTTTGAAAAATGGTTTTTTAGAATGGATTCATTATTTCAATAACTTAAAATGTTATATTGTTATTGAAATGTGGGAATGTTATCTTTCCTTTATGCTTAAGTTATGTGCTATGTTTATGTTATGGTTCTTGGGAATTGTTTATGAAGATGGGTGGTTCCGTGATAAACTGAGGGTGGGTGAGCCTGATATAGCTCTCCAATGCATTGGGTAACACGAAGGGGTTAAACATTAAGGTTTCTCTGAAGAGATTTAGGGAATATACTGTGATGGTTATTCCAAACATAACCATGAGGGTTACTCCCTAAGTAAGAATGTTATGAATGCCTCAAGTTACCTTTATGTCTTATGATTTCTATGATTTATTCATGATTTCATGAGGTATGTTAAAGTGCTTATGTTTTATGAGTAAAGTAGGATTTCATTGATTCTCATGTATATATGTACTAATGTTTCCTTTCTGTATCTTTATATCCCTTACTGAGCTTTTTATGATCATCCCAAGCTTTTGAAATGTTTTTCACAGGTCGAGGGAAAGGTACACGATGTGATGATAATGTCGAGGAAGTGTCAAGAAAGAATCCATGATTTATTTTAAATATGTTTCCTTTGATGGAGAAAAATGATTACTGTCTTGTTGTAACCACCCTATTTAAATGTGGAATGTAATGAATGGTTTTATGACCTAATTCTCTAAAAATCTAAACCTGAAAAGATCCTCAATGTGTATTATTGAAATAACTCAAGATTAAGTAATGTTTAAGGCTGGGGCCATATAGTTTGTATCAGAGATCGGGTTAGATAACTTTAGAGATTAGGGTATTCATTAAGCATAAGTGACAAGTTGTGTTAAACCACAGTGGTTAGTATATTAGATGGAGTCATTGTTGTTTTTTTGAAGGTTGGAATGAGTTTGAGATAACTTGGATAAGTATATCTTAGTGTTTATTTTCCTCTTTAGTACATGATGATTTTGTTGATATACTCACACTAATTTTTTTTTTATTTTAGTAAATGGATAGATCTAGCAGGAACCAAAGTGACAATGGGTATGGAGGAAACTATGGTGGTTCTCTGATATAGAGACTGAATGAATTAGGGGATTCAATGAGGAATCTCGTGGTTATTCCAAACCAACTATAAAGGATTCATGATTAACCACTTGAACTTTGGTGAGTTCTCTAATACATCTTGTATGTGAGAACCAACTCGATGTGGAAGTTCAGGTAATAATTATAAAGTTAACCATTAGGGTTTATATGATCCTTAATTTGAGGTAATTATGGGTTACTACATGATATGATGGAATACGAAAGGCATGAGATAAAGTTGAGGTTAAAATATTTTATGGTTATTTTTGATGAATTTATCTCTTTTTGAGGAATGTTATAAAATTGTATAGTTTTGGAAAAAGGACAACACGCATACTGTGTGACAACCCGTCGCATCGGACGAAGCTGCGGGAATCAAACCCACAACTAAAGTGCAACTGGTATTTATCGCCTACCACTAGACTATGTGAATTCCCTGGTTAGTTTGACTAATTCTTTATATTTATATGATTTTATGCATCAAGAATAAGTTTATTTTGGTTTATCTATGGAAATGATTTTCCTATCATAGAGAATATGTGATTAGGATAATTACTTTTCAATGTGAGACTTTAAGAGTAACTGGTGTTATTTGGAGATAAATGTTAAGATTTACTTTGGAAGACAATGCGATTAAATCCTTCAAATATTTGGGTTTCAACCTTAGTTTGGTTTACTTTTGGTATTCTTTGAACTTTGGGTCTTGTTGGAAAAATTTTAGAGATTAAGAATAGATTTCCTTTTTATAAAGGATTATCATTTTTGGGTATTATCTGATCTCATACTAACCTTTTTTGGTTTTATTTTTGGTTGAGGTTTAAAGACATGGGATGTATACAGTTCTTTTTTTTGGATTAGGTGATTCTCTAGAAGTTGATTATAGCTCTCTTAATTTAAACAAGTCATCCTAAATACTCATCTTTTAGAGAAAATATGAGTTCGTTTAAGAAATATAGTAAAAGTTGAAAGTCAACATGACAAGTAAGTATGTTTCCTTATGTTTAATTTAATCTCAAAAATAAATTTCTCAATGAAAATTAACTTAAAAAAAATGTTGTCCGTTAACTTTTTCTACTGGGGAATCGAATACCATTTAACCCATCACATGCTTGTGATTTTCTTGTGGTTAACTTTCTCCTAGACATGATTACTATCACTCTCCATCAGAACATGAACCTTTTTTATCCTCCATATCCATATTTTCATACTTGGAATCCTAGTATGGGTTAACTTGGGTGTCCTTTATACTTCTCTCCCATTCTTTTTAATTGATAGTTTTACTGACTGTTGTTCCGATGTGGGACTTTCAATGGAGTTTCCAAGCCAAATTTTGAAATTGCGAGGATGCAATTCCCAAAAGGGGGGAAGGATGTAACATCCCAGGTAAATAAATAATATTACATTCTAATGTTTATCAAAATTTGTGAATAAAATGTTAATACTAGTTTAAAGGGAATGCTATGCTCGATGGCGTACCCAATACGCAACAACGAGTTTCTTTGAAATCTTACGTTGCACACTAATAATATAATAATATTATAATGGTTAACGCCTAGCCATTGTAATGGAGGGAATGAACAAAAATAACTACAAAATGATTATATATGTTTGTTAAATATTTTTACATTTATCCAATAAATATTAGAGGCTTAAAATCCAAATGAATCCAATTTTAAGAATAATTACTCTAATATTTTTTAAAAGATTGTTTTACCGCCTTTTGATGGAGAACCATTTTTAAATCTATATTTTGACAAATTTTATAAGCTATATTTGTCAAAATGAACTTATTCTTTATGATTGGGACATTGAAATTTACCTTGGATAAATTTCTGGAATTTTTTTGATAATGTTCATTTTTTAATGGATAGTGAAAAGTGTTGTATTTTAATTCAAAAACTCCTTTTAATATAATTTATTTATATAGTGAGATTATCTTTTTAATTGGTTTTAAAGTGAAATTAGAATATATTTTTACCATTTAATCCAATGGTGGTCATTGGAATTAATATCACTTTGATATTGGACATAAACGAGTGTCAATCTTTTGATATATATTGTTTCATTAAAACATGATATTTGTTCTGACAATGGGAATTAATTATTAAAGTAATTATTGTAACTTATATGTTTTGAATTTTGTAAAAAATACATCATTTTTGAATTCGTAATATCAAATATATCTTAGGGTGAAGTTTTGGTATTTTTCTGAAAAACTTCAATTTTTGATGAATAGTGAAACCACTAAGTGGTACTTAAAAAACTGATTTTTCATTTAAATGAAAATTTACCACCTCTGTGTTTTGAATTTAAAAAATACGACATACATGGTTGTCATTAGGAAGTAATTTTTTTTTCTATGGGATTAAAATAATTTTTTGGTGAATAGTAACTTTTACGTTTTTAATCGCGATTAGAGGTAATTAGTGTAGTTTAAGGTAAAAATAATGTTTTAATAATATGAAATGACCTTGAAAAATGTCCTGCCCTTATTGGATGAGTCATGGCCGACCAATAAAATCCATGGGTCAACTTGGGGACCCCATGGAGCCACTTTGGTTGGAAAATGACATTAATAACTTTTTATTTAAAGTTAATATTAAAATGTTACAAACATGTATTGTTTTACTAAAACATTTTTTATATGGGGTTATACAAGTCATATTTTTTACTATAAATATTCATTATAAATCTAAAAATATTTCCTACAACATGATATTTTTTTATAATTTTTAGACATTAAATAAATTAAATTATTTATGACACCATGATGATGCAGTGATTACCTCATTATTTAACGATTTAAATAAAATGAAAAGATAATGTAAAATATAAGACCTAAACTTGTCAAAAACCTATTGTATGGGTGTATTTATAACTCATATCACCTTATACTCTAAATATATAATTTTGGGACCTTTAAAATCCGAAAATCATTTTATAGTAATGTAAATGTTTATAACTTTCCAAGAGTGCCCCTCCTATCCTCATATAAAAGGCCCCCACCTCTACCACCTTACCCACACCTCTCAAGCCATTGGCTCGGACAAACCCTGCCCATTTCATCTCTCCATATCCCTATATTGATCATTGAAGCCTCCCCTTTGGGCAGAATCCTTTCCAAGAAAGCCTTTGAGATCAAATAAAAAAGAGTTACCCGATTTAAAGGTAATGTCTTCCCTTGTGTTCTTTTGTTTTATTTTGCTCCTCCAACCCTCTAAAATCTTTTTATTCCTTTATTTTGTAACAACACCAGTATATTCAATATACTAGGAGGTTGTTATGTGAAGGATTCGAGCTACACTTACACACACCTTTGTCTAATGGTTAAAGAACATACTGTTTCTGTGGATGGAGAATTTCTACCTCACAAAATGATGATTGTTAAATCTTCTTTTAACACCTTTCATGGTGGAAATTATGATGTCACTATATTTTATATATTATATATATGGTATTTATGTTTTCTATATGCTTCTGAATTTTATATTTAAAACATGCATTTATGTTTTTCATGTTGTGCAAATGCGATAATTTCATACGAGGAAGTGTGGACTACCACCCCCTCAAGTGATGTGACTCATTCATGAAATACATGGAATGTATAAAGAATGAAATTAATGAACATATGTGACCTATATAACATATATATTATACTGTAATTACAATATATATATCTCTCAATTATTTTTAATTCCATTAATATGACAAAGAAATGAAAGTAGCGTTCATGCGTACGTACGACCTACCGTCTCCATGAACGGTGCATTTCATTTCATTTCATCTCCAAATGTTATGGAGTAGTATAAAATGAATATTTACCGGATATATATGATATTTAAATCATTAATACTATTCTGGAGATTATTTACTTATAACTACATGGACAATCATTTTCAAACAAGTTCATGTTTGACTCATGTACCAAACATCGACAAAAACGTCTGATATGAACTCACATTATTAACCAATTATTATAACATTATAATATGTGATATGATGTGAATAATAATATTTAAAATATATCCTTAAGAAATTATAAATTTACCAAAGTTTATTATTCAGGAATATAAAGAAACGAACAAGACAAGTCAGACGCGAGGTAAGGGATCCTACCTCTCTCTTTCTTTCCAAGTACTCTCTTTTATGTCATTTCTTTTATGCTCCATGTTCTTATGTTAGAGGATGTTATTTTACAATCCTATTTCTTTAATTTTTATTTTCATGTGATGAGAGACCCTATTTGATCTCATCAATCCATTTTTGGAAGTTTTATGTGGCGCCGTTAGGCTGCCGAATTTTCATAAGGCGATTTTCATCTCACTTTTTATTCCCGTGAGATTCATGCTACATTTGCCACTATTTCCTTTTGTGTGGTGTATGTACTGCCCATTATTATACTATTTGTATAATATACTCTCATTTATGGGTATTTAAATCTTCATTTTATGACCCTTATTTCATGGGGTGTACGTTTCGAAAGTTTCCCAAATCGGTAAGGGAACCTTTCACACTCCTCTTTTTAAAAGACTTATTTTGTTATGTCTTTTAATTTACATCTTTTTATGTTGGGATATGTCCCCATATATCCTTATTGATTTAAATTTTATGTCGAAGCGCTGAGATACCATTTTCTCTCTCATCAACTAATTTTATGAATTTTAAAGTGACACCGTTAGGCTGTCGAATTTTACGAAGGGAACTTCTTAACCCAATTTCAATTTCTTTGGGTTCAACATGTAGTTATTGAATATGTCATCCTCAGAATATGTGTGAATGACCTTTTATTGTTTTACACTAAATATCCACTAATATTGGGTGTATTTATATTTGTCACACATAATTATGAGATTGTTTTATCCTTAATTTAAGGATACCTTCCTTATAAGGGATTTTATCTCATTTTAGATTTCTATTGAGAATTAATTGTTGTTAGGCATCAATTCACTCTTATATGGTGTATATACTGTCCTTTGGAATATTATATCATGAATCCATTTATTCTCATGATATTATAAAGTTATGAATAAATTCTATTCCTCAATTATTGTATTCTAGTGTATCTCATTTTGTTAAAGACCCTTTAACTAAAATATCATTTTAGATATTTTAATGATTTATTCTTATAAATACTTCTCATTAATATCCATGTTTTCAAAATGGTTTAAAGAATTTATTTATATGGATATTAATGGTTTAAAATTTTTAAAGCTTCAAAGTGGTATGGGACACTTTGATTCAAAAATCTCTTTATTAAACGGTTTTGAAAATGGTTTTTTTAGAATGGATTCAATATTTCAATATCTTAAAATGTTATGTTGTTATTTCAATATGGGAATGTTATCTTTCCTTTATGTTTAAGTTATGTTCTATGTTTATGTTATGGTTCTTGGGAATTATTTTTGAAGACAGGTGGTTCCGTGATAAACTAAGGGCGGTTGAGCCCGATATAGCTCTCCAATGCATTGGGTAACGCGAAGGGGTTAAATGTTAAGGTTTCTCCGAAGTGATTTAGGGAATATACTGTGATGAGTATTCCAAACGTAACCATGAGGGTTACTCCCTATGTAAGAATGTTATGAATGCCTCAAGTTACCTTTATGTCTTATGATTTCTATGATTTATTCATGATTTCATGAGGTATGTTAAAGTGCTTATGTTTTATGAGTAAAGTAGGATTTCATTGATTCTAATGTATAAATGTACTAATGTTTCCTTTTCGTATCTTTATATCCCTTATTGAGCTTTTTATGCTCATCCCAATATTTTGAAATGTTTTTCATAGGTCAAGGAAAAGGTACATGATGTGATTATAGTGTCGAGGAAGTGTCAAGAAATAATCCATGATTTATTTTAAATATGTTTCCTTTGATGGAAAAAAATGAATACTATATTTTTGTAACCACCCTGTTTAAATGTGGAATGTAATGAATGGTTTTATGACCTAATTCTCTAAAACTCTAAACCTGAAAAGATCCTCAATGTGTATTCTCGAAATAACTCAAGATTAAGTAATGTTTAAGGCTGGGGCCTTATAGTTGGTATCAGATGTCGGTTTAGATAACTTTAGATATTAGGGTATTCTTTAAGCATAAGTGACAAGTTGTGTTTAACCACAATGGTTAGTATATTAGATGGAGTCATTGTTGTTTTTTTGAAGGTTGGAATGAGTTTGAGATAACTTGGTTAAGTATATCTTAGTGTTTATTTTCCTCTTTAGTACATGATGATTTTGTTGATATAATCACACTGACTTTTTTTTTTGTTTTAGTAAATGGATGGATCTAGTAGGAACCAAAGTGACAATGGGTATGAAGGAAACTATGGTGGTTCTCTGATTAAGAGACTGGATGAAATAGGGGATTCAATAAGGAATCTCGTGGTTATTCCAATCCAACTATCAAGGAGTTATGATTAACCACTTGAACTTTGGTGAGTTCTCTAATACATCATTAATGAGAGAACCAACTCGATGTGGAAGTTCAGGTAATAATTATAAAGGTAACCATTAGGGTTTATATGATCCTTACTTTGAGGTAATTATGAGTTACTACATGATATGATGGAATACGAAAGGCATGAGATAAAATTGAGGTTAAAATATGTTATGGTTTTTTTGATGAATTTATCTCTTTTTGAGGAATTTTATAAAATTGTATAGTTTTGGAAAAAGGACAACACACAGACCATGTGACAACCCATCACGTCGGACGAAGCTATGGGAATCGAATCCACAACTAAAGTGAAACTGGTATTTATCGCCTACCACTGGACTACGTGAAGTCCCTGGTTAGTTTGACTAATTCTTTATAGTTAGATGATTTTATGCATCAAGAATAAGTTTATTTTGGGTTATCTATGGAAATAATTATCCTATCATGGAGAATATTTGATTAGGATAATTACTTTTCAATGTGTGACTTTAAGAGTAACTGGTGTTATTTGGAGATAAATGTTAAGATTTACTTTGGAAGATAATGTGATTAAATCCTTCAAATATTTGGGTTTCAACTTTAGTTTGGTTTACTTTTGGTCTTCGTTGAACTTTGGGTCTTGTTGGACAAATTTTGGAGATTAATAATAGATTTCCTTTTTATAAAGGATTATCCTTTTTGGGTATTATCTGATCTCATACTAACCTTTTTTGGTTTTAGTTTTGGTTAAGGTTTATTGACATGGGAAGTATACCGTTCTCTTTTGTGGATTAGGTGATTCTCTATAAGTTTATTATAGCTCTCTTAATGTAAAAAATTCATCCTAAATACTAATCTTTTGGAGAAAATATGAGTTCGTGTAAGAAATCTAGTAAAAGTTGAAAGTTAACATGATAAGTAGGTATGATTCATTATGTTTTAGTTAAGATTAAAAATAAATTCCTTAATAAAAATTAACTTAAAACAAATGTTGTCCGTTAACTTTTCTTACTGTGGAATCGAATACCATTTAACCCATCACAAGCTTGTGATTTTCTTGTGGTTAACTTTCTCCTAGACATGTTTACTATCACTCTCCATCAGAACATGAACCTTTGTTTTTTCCTCCATATCCATATTTTCATACTTGGAATCCTAGTATGGGTTAACTCGGGTGTCCTTTGTACTTCTCTCCCATTCTTTTTAAGTGATAGTTTTACTGACTCTTGTTTCGATGTGAGACTTTCAATGGAGTTTTCAAGCCCAATTTTGAAATTGCGAGGACACAATTCCCAAAAGGTGGGAAGGATGTAACATCCCAGGAAAATAAATAATATTACATTCTAATGTTTATCAATATTTGTGAATAAAATTTTAATACTACTTTAAAGGGAATGCTATGCTCGATGGCGTACCCAATACGCAACAACGAGTTTCTTTGAAATCCTACGTTGCACACTAATAATATAATAATATTATAATAGTTAACGCCTAACCGTTGTAATGGAGGGAATGAACAGAAATAACTACAAAAGGATTACATATGTTTTTTTAAATATTTTTACATTTATCCAATAAATGTTAGAGGCTTAAAATCCAAATGAATCTAATTTTAAGAATAAATACTCTAATTTTTTTTAAAAGATTGTTTTACCACTTTTTGATGGCGAACCATTTTTAAATCTATCTTTTGAAAACTTTTATAAGCTATATTTGTCAAAATGAACTTATTATTTATGATAGGGACATTGAAATTTACCTTGAATAAATTTTTGGTATTTTTCTGATAATATTCATTTTTTAATGAATAGTGAAAAGTGTTTTATTTAAATTCAAAACCTCTTTTTAATATAATTTATTTAAATAGTTATATTATATTTTTAATTGGTTTTAAAGTTAAATTAGAATATATTTTTACCATTTAATCCAATTGTGGTCATTGTAATTAATATCACTCTGATATTGGACATAAACGAGTGTCAATCTTTTGATATATATTGTTTCATAAAAACACGCTATTTGTTCTGACAGCGGGAATTAATTATTAAATTAATTATTGTAACTTATATGTTTTAAATTTTGTAAAATAGACATCATTTTTGAATTCGGAATATCAATTTATAGCTTATGGTGAAGTTTTGGTATTTTTCTGAAAAACTTTAATTTTTGATGAACAGTGAAACCACTAAGTGGTACTTAAAAAACTGATTTTTCATTTAAATGAAAATTTACCACCTCTGTGTTTTGAATTTCAAAAATCTGACATACATGGTCGTCATTAGGAAGTAAAATGTGGTTCAATTTGATTAAAATATTTTTTTTTGTGGATAGTAACTTTTACGTTTTGAATCGCGATTAGAGGTAATTAGTGTAGTTTAAGGTAAAAATAATGTTTTAAAAATATGAAATGACCTTGAAACATGTCATACCCTTATTTTATGAGTCATGGTCGACCAAGAAAATCCATGGGTCAACTTGGGGACCCCATGGAGCCACTTTGGTTGGAAAATGACAATAATAACTTTTTATTTAAAGTAAAAATTAAAATGTAACAAACATGTATTGTTTTATTAAAATAATTTTTACATGGGGTTATACAAGTCATATTATTGACTATAAATATTAATTAGAAATATAAAAATATTTCCTACATCATGATATTTTTTTTATAATTTTTAGACATTAAATAAATTAAATTATTTATGACACCATGATGATGCAGCGATTACCTCATTATTTAACGATTTAAATAAAATGAAAAGATAATGTACAATCTAAGACCTAAACTTGTAAAAAACCTATTTTATGGGTGGATTTAGAAATCTTATCACCTTATCCTTGAAATATATAATTTTTGGACCTTTAAAATCCTAAAATCATTTTATAGTAAAGTAAATCTTTATAACTTTCCAAGAGTGCCCCTCCTCTCCTCTTATAAAAGGCCCCCACCTCTACCACCTTACCCACACCTCTCAATCCTTTGTCTTGGACAAACCCTGCCCATTTCATCTCTACACATCCCTCTATTAATCATTGAAGCCTCAAATTTGGGTATAATCTTTTCCAAGGAAGCCTTTGAGCTCAAATCAAAAAGAGTTACCCAATTTAAAGGTAATGTCTTCCCTTGTGTTCTTTTGTTTTATTTTGCTTCTACAACCCTCTAAAATCTTTTTATTCCTTTAGTTTGTAACAAAAATAGTATCTTAAATATACTAGGATGTTGTTATGTGTATTATTAGAGTTAAACTTACACACACCTTCGTCTAATGGTTAAAGAACATACTGTTTCTGTGGATGGAGAATTTCTGCCTCACGAAACGATGATTGTTCAATCTTCTCTTAACACCTTTCATGGTGGCCATTATGATGTAACTATATTTTATATATGATATATATGGTATTTTTTTTTCTATATTCTTCTGATTTTTATATTTAAAACATGACTTTATGCTTTTCATGTTGTGCAAATGCGATAATTTCATACGAGGAAGTGTGGACTACCGCCCCCTCAAGTGATGTGACTCGTTCATGCAATACATGGAATGTATGAAGAATGAAATTGATGAACATATGTGACCTATATAACATATATATTATACTGTAATTGTAATATATATATATATATCTCAATTATTTTTAATTCCATTAGTATGACAAAGAAATGAAAGTAGCGTTCATGCGTACGTACGGCCTACCGTCTCCATGAACGGTGCATTTCATTTTATTTTATATTCAAATGTTATGGAGTAGTATAAAATGAATATGTACTGGATATATATGATATTTAAATCATTAATACTATTCTTGAGATGATTTACTTATAACTAAATGGACAATCATTTTCAAACAAGTTCATTTTTGACTCATGTACCAAACATCGACAAAAACGTCTGATATAAACTCACATTATTAACCAATTATTATAACATTATAATATGTGATATGAACTAAATAATAATCTTTAAAATATACCCTTAATAAATTATAAATTTACCAAAGTTTATTATTCAGGAATATAAAGAAACGAACAAGACAAGTCAGACGTGAGGTAAGGGATCCTACCTCTCTCTTTTTTCCCAAGTACTCTCTTTTATGTCATTTCTTTTATCCTCCATGTTATTATGTTGGAGGATGTTCTTTTTATAATCCTATTGTTTTAATTTTTATGTTAATGTGATGATAGACCCTATTTTATCTCATCAATCCATTATTGGAAGTTTTATGTGGCTTCGTTAGGCTGCCAAAATTTTATATGGGGATTTTCATCTCACTTTTTATTCTCATGAAATTCTTGCTACATTTTACACTATTTCCTTTTGTGTGGTGTATGTACAGACCATTATTATACTATTTATATAATATAATCTCATTTATGGGTATTTAAATCTTCATTTTAGGACCCTTCTTTCATGGGGTGTACGTTTCGAAAGTTTCCCAAAACGGTAAGGGAACCTTTCACACTCCTCTTTTTAAAAGACTTATTTTGTTATGTCTTTTAATTCAAATATTTTTATGTTGGGATATGTCCTCATATATCCTTATTGATTTAAATTTTATGTCCAAGCGATGAGATACCATTTTCTCTCTCACCAACTAATTTTATGAATTTTAAAGTGACGCCGTTAGGCTGTCGAATTTTACCAAGGGAACTTCTTAACCCAATTTCGATTTCTTTGGGTTCAACATGTAGTTATTGAATATGTCATACTCTGAATATGTGTGAATTACCTTTGATTGTTTTACACTTAATATCCACTAATATTGGGTGTATTTATATTTTTAACACATAATTATGAGATTGTTTTATCCTTAATTTAAGGATACCTTCTTTATAAGGGATTTTATCTCATTTTACATTTATATTGAGACTTCATTGTTGTTAGGCACCAATTCACTCTTATATGGTGTATATACTGTCCTTTAGAATATTATATCATGAATACCTTTATTCTTATGATATTATAAAGTTCTGATTAAATTTTATTCCTCAATTATTGTATTCTAGTGTATCTCATTTTGTTAAAGACCCTTTAACTAAAATATCATTTTAGATATTTTAATGATATATTCTTATAAATAATTCTCATTAATATCCATGTTTTCAAAATGGTTTCAAAGATTTATTTATATGGATATTAATGTTTTAAAATGTTAAAAGATTCAAAGTGGTATGGGACACTTTGATTCAAAAATCTCTTTATTAAATGGTTTTGAAAATGGTTTTTTAGAATGGATTCATTATTTCAATATCTTAAAATGTTATATTATTATTGGAATGTGGGAATGTTATATTTCATTTATGCTTAAGTTATGTGCTTTGTTTATGTTATGTTTCTTGGTCATTGTTTATGAAGACGGGTGGTTCCATGATAAACTAAGGGTTGGTGAGCCCGATATAGCTCTCCAATGCATTGGGTAACGCGAAGGGGTTAAACGTTAAGGTTTCTCCGAAGAGATTTTGGGAATATACTGTGATGGGTATTCCAAACGTAACCATGAGGGTTACTCCCTACGTAATAATGTTATGAATTCCTCAAGTTACCTTTATGTCTTATGATTTCTATGATTTATTCATGATTTCATGAGGTATGTTAAGGTTCTTATGTTTTATGAGTAAAGTAGGATTTCATTGATTCTCATGTATACATGTACTAATGTTTCCTTTCCATATATTTATATCCCTTACTGAGATTTTTATGCTCATCCCAAGCTTTTGAAATTTTTTTCACAGGTCAAGGGAAAGGTACATGATGTGATGATAGTGTCGAGGAAGTGTCAAGAAAGAATCCATGATTTATTTTAAATATGTTTCCTTTGATGAAAAAAATGAATACTATCTTGTTGTAACCACCCTGTTTAAATGTGGAATGTAATGAATGGTTGTATGACCTAATTCTATAAAATTCTAAACCTGAAAAGATCCTCAATGTGTATTCTTGAAATAACTCAAGATTAAGTAATGTTTAAGGCTGGGGCCTTGTAGTTTTCCTTTATATGATTGGTTACTTAAGCCATGTTTGTTATAGATAAGATGTATTTGATTAATATACAGAATTATATTATCTTTATAGAAATTATTTTTAATCATAAAATGAAAATTATTCTTGAATGATTACGATGGGGGATTGATCTCATCACCTTTGTGGAGACGGTAATCCGTACGTACGCACGAGCAGCAATATCATTATATTGATGGTGAAATCGTATGTAGTTGGATGGTATATCCTATATACAGAATCATTAAAATGTTATATTTATTATTTAAATCAGTTATACTCATTATTATACCCATTCAAATAATGAAGTATTTGAATAACAAACAACACCACGACGTGGAGACGGTAAGCCGTACGTATGCACGTATGGTGACTTTTTCATTCATATGATGGATAGAATAATGAATATGGTTGTAACAATTTTATAATAACATCACCGTATATATAAGATACTGGAGTTATGATTTTATAATGGAAACAAAAAAGAAAGAGGAAGTGGAAGAAGAAAAGCACTTGAAAGGGGTGATGAAATATTTACATCTTCTTCGGGTTCTTCCTTTGGATTTGATCCAAAGGGTTCCTTAGGTTGGATTTATCACAAAAGTAAGGCCTATATGATTAAGGGAAGAAAGTTTTGAGGATATTTGGGTATGTGTTGGCTGAGACAAATGGCTTTGTAGGTGTAAAATTAGGGGAAGGTGAAGTACCCTTTTTATAAGAGAGGTGAGGGTCATTTTAGGAAAAGATTGAAATATTATTTTATAATAAAATCATTTTCGGTTTCTAATGGCTCTAAAATGATTTATTTTAAGGATAAAGTGGGTATGGGTCGAAAGACTCTCAAATAATAGGTTTTAGACCGGTTTATGTCACCATATTAACCTTATCTTTTAGATTTAACTCTTAGTTAAAGAGTTTGACATTTACCATATCTCTTTGTATTTTTATATTATATGGTTAAAAAAATTACTATAATAAACCAAGTGAACCCCATGTGGTGCATTATTATTATACCTATCATTATATAAGTTCTTTGGAAGAACCTTATATTTTTAGTACTATTATATAATTTAATAATATAATATTTGTTTTAAAAACTCATTTATGTCAATTTTGACTCTATTTAGTATTTAGTTTTTGTGAAATTCATCACAACTTGATTACATCGAACCAAATACATTGAATCAATTATATCATATAATATTAACCTAGAAAATTCTTGTATGGAATCAAAAATTTCAAATTATATTTATTTTAATATTTACAATACCATTTATTTGATTCTTTCATTAATAAGATAATTACTGCATCATAATTGTATCATAAATAAATTTAATTATTTAATATCTAAAAATTATAAATAAATTATAATTATGTAGGAAATATGTTTATATTTATAATGACTATTTATAGTCTAAAATATAACTTATATAACCCCATGTAAAAATTATTTTACTAAAAGATATATATTTATATCATTTTTGTCTTTACTTTAAGTTAATTAATATAAAGTGTCATTATCACTCCCAAGTTACTCCATGGGGTCCCAAAATCGACCCAAGGATGAACATGGTCAGAAATGTATCAACCAATAGGAATAAGACACATGTTAGGGTAATTTAATATTATTATAATATTATTTGTTTAACCTAATTTACCGGATTTACCCTTTAACTATGGTAAATAAAATATTTACTGAAGTAAATATTCATAATGTCTAAAAATAAAAGTTACCTATTTACAAAATTTTTACTTCTTGATTCCTAATATGGAATCCATTTTTCCAAATTCAAAACACATAAGTGGAAGAAATTAATTTAAAATTAATTTATGTTGTTAAAACAAAAAGCATGTTTTTAAAAAATAATAACTATCAAAAGATTGACACTTGTTTATGTCTAGTTAAATTGTGATATTACATACAATTACCTAAATTATATTAAATGATAAAAATATAGTATAATTATACTTTAAAACCACTCAAATTTATAATTTAACAATATAAATTATTTCTATTAAAAAAGTTGTTTTTAATTAAAATTTAGCATTTTTTCACATTTCATCAAAATATGAAAGTTATCAGAAAAGTACAAAAAAATTATCCAAAATAATTATTTATGTCCCTATTCTAAAGAAGAATTTAATTTCAATAAATTTAATATATAAAAGTGTCAAATATTGGATTTAATAAGGGTTCTCTTTTAAAAGGCTGAAAACTACAATTTTTGAAAAATACCTTTTTTATTTTAAAAATTGATTTTTTCTTATATTATGTCTAAGAAACACAAAATATGAATGTTTAAATTATATAGGATATATAAAATTTAAAATTTGGTTAATACTATTCATAAACTCTATTTTTAATGATTAGATTGGTAAGTCGTGGTGCGCTCAAACTTGGTGTTGTGTGTAGTGCAAGTTATTGAAATACTTTGAAGAGATAAAATACTATAAAATATTGGGGTGTTACATTCTCCCCTCCTTCAATAAATTTCGAACTCGCAATTTGAAATTGTTTTTCGAAAATAAAAGGTTAAAAAAAGAAAATTACCTTTATGGAAAACCAAATCGAAAGTAGGGTTAATAAAATTTAGTCTTAATAAGAGGGAAAGAAAAATGAAAAAGTCACACCCAAATTATGATATTTCTTAGGAGAAAATTGGTGGAAATTAGAGACATATAATTAGAGGAAAATATAAATATTTATAGGGAGTTATTGATTTCATCAATCACAAATAAGTGTAAAATTGAGGGCCTCAAAACCATCAATCTAAGATGATGTAAAATATCATCGGTTTAACAAAACATATGGAATTAGGATAACACATTTTTGGTTTTAAGATACCTTCCATAAAGTTCAAGAAATAATTTATTCATAAAATAAGAGGAATACATACACACATACATACATACATACATATATATATATATATGATAAGTAGAGTTTCATCCTTCAACTAATTCCTACCACAAACTCATATTTCACTGCAAAAGATAATAGAATTAAAAAATATTATTTTTATCCTAATAGTATAGGGTTCCAAAAATAATTAATTTACAATTCATTTTCATGAATATAAAAAAAAACTACATAATACAGACCAGGACATCACGTATTCTAGTGGTAGGTGATCCACCCTTTTCGCCCTTTGGTTACGGGTTCAAGTCTCACGGCCTTGCCGGACATGACTGGTTATCGCCCGACCTCCGAGTTATCCTTTTTATGACAATCCAAAAATAATATCAAGAAATTATTTAACCTTAACAATAGTATCAAATGTCAAAATTAATCGATTCCAACCTTTAATCTTGTCCAAAATACTTTTATCCAAACTCACAGTCCAAAATTTATATGGAAGGTAGACATAATGAAGATATTTTTTTTCACATAATAACATGTGAATACCTTCATCATGTATTCTCTTAAAACACTGTAACACCTTAAATTAACATAAAACGTTATTGATTACATTCATGCTCCCTTATTCCTTAGAATACTGGATATACTCCTTCTATCCAAAAATGTTGTAAACTCCAACAATGATGGAATATACAAATCATTAATCAGTTTCAAGGTAGTCAAGAATATCCAATATAATTTATCCATATCAATCATATATTATTTCAAAATCACTACCTCAGTATAGGACCATATTACGGTTTACCTTTCCTTCAACCATTTATTTTCTAAAAAGATTAACTTGAAACTGTGTCACTTTACTTGGTACCATAAAACCTCAAATCTTTAATGAAATAGTATTGTAATACAATCTTTATTTATTTCCATAATTCATATAACCAGTACATCATTGATACAACACTCAAATAAAATAAGTATTTAATAAAAACATAATAACACTAGTCATTCCTCTTCATCTGTGGTAGTATCATAACTTGATTATTATCCCATAGCATCATTTGGGACATACTCTGATGATTTGGACATTGATTCATGTAGTGTCCCAATTCCTTGAAGATGAAGCATTTTACATTTGAATCCTTTTTCTTACCCTTAAAATCACATACTTGGTGTCCTTTTTCTCCACACTTATAACAAACTCCCATTCCCTTCAAGCATTTACTAAGGTGATTCTTTCCACAGTTATCACATATGGGAAAATCCTTCTTTCCCCCTTCCCTTTATCCATATTTTTCTCTACCATCATTTTCTTCTCTTGATTCCATTCAAAGCCATAGGACTCAGATAATTATTTACTTATCTTATTAACACATGCTACTATTTCTTCATATTATGAGAACACGTGGGAGAATATTTCCCTTTTAAATGTTGTCTTAATACAATAATAGAAATGATACTTCTTAATATTTCAATCTTGTGTATTGCTGGAATTCTCATTCCTTATACTAGGATCTATTTCTAAACAATGGCATACACCAGGTATGTTTATGAATTGCAATGCATAATTCCAAACTTTTAAAATACCTAATGTAAATTGAAAATATTATGCATATAATCTATAATCATAAAATATTTTTTTTGAGAAAGTATTTACTCTTAAATCCTTAATAATGGAATGTAAAGAAAATTTGAATTATCTTAAGCATATACCCTGAGAGTGTCGTAACCAAGAGTGCAACAAGGCCCATTGTCATGTACCAGGATACCCCAGGTCAAACCCGAAAATCCTTTTCGGAGTTTTCACTTCTAGGTACATCTGTGCCAGAGCCGCCTCTACCTTGTCGTATCCAGAAAGGGATGCATTTCATGGAAAATTCAAAAAATATCTACATTACCAAAATTCTAGGAAGTTCTTATATACTAATCCTCAAAGTCTATCTTAGGGTAACATTCTCTAATCAGAGTTTTTCTAAATCTTGTTTCCAAGGTTTGTACTAAACTTCCACTGATACCAACTGTAACACCCTGACCCTAGTTACCTAGAGTCGGTGCATTATTACAAAACATTGGCGTTATACAAGGAATCATGTACCGAAAGACCGATCAGTTTAGTAGCCTTGGAAGTACTAGATTCATTCATAAGTTTTACATTACATCATGAAATAAACACATAGAAAAAATTTTGTCCCCTTTTGAACACGGTTATATCCTTATCCTATCCCTGTAGGTCAACCATAAAATACTTCTTCACATCCTAGGAAAAATAAAACATAGAAATGGGTGAGATCAGATGCCCAGTAAGGATAACAGTATAGCGGAAACTTTTATAAATAAGCATAAGAATTTAAGGCAATGTATAAGACTAAAAAAAAAAGCCTTTTAAAATTAAAATTCAGCATAATATAGAAAAATAAAATCAAATAATTCCATTTACTTATTCACATGGATATTCTACTAGTCAAATAATCAAATGAAATATCAATATCCACTTTCATAATGATGGAATGCATAATGCCAGACTTCATAACCACATAGTCAAGGCCTTTTTCCAAGACTACAAATAAGATTTTGTCAAGGCCTTGTGCCAAGACACTAGTTTGTCTCATGAGACCTACCGATGCATCAAGGATCTGTAGTGGACTCTACTTGTTACTTACTAAGTCCAATTCATTTCTCATATGAAAAAGTTTAAACATAACATAAGCATTCGTATTAAAACTAGAATTCGAAATGTCAATAATTTTTCCATAAACCATGAATGGTGTAAAAATAACAAATCCATAGTCAAACATATCACAAAACCTTCAATACAATATGGAAGATTTGTATCATAATAAATCAACTTCAAAAAAGTTTAAAATCCATCAAAGGATGTTGAAATAGATGAAACGACAACTATTTGAAATAAATACCTCTTTCTATTTTGAAATCATTTAAAAGTCACATAATTTTAAAATACAACATTTATTTTGAAAATATTCTTATAAGATTGTATGGGAAGCTTAGACAATGATATAATAGAGGAAAATAGCCACACCCACTGTATAAGTTAAGAAAGATATTCTTACCATAATTTTGTCGAAAAGGTCATAAAGTACCTTGTTTGGAAAATGACGGAAAGATTCCTTTCAAACCATTTTATAAAAGTCAAAAAAGGGTATAAATGAATTTAACCCATACTCTGTTAAATAGTAATTTTTTTTGAAATACATTTTTATGAAACATGGATGTGGATGATAAATAGGTCCTAGTAGATACTTACGTAAAAACAACCTCAGATAATAAAGAGATTGTGAAATTAACCCTTACCTTGTAATTTTCCTTAGTCGATGGTTTGTTAACCTCCTATATAATAGTTAAACCATTATTATTAAATTATACAAGAATCATATACATAAATATGATATCATATATGATCTTATAATATTGCTTTGTTAATAATATTTTAGTAGTATCATCGTTTCTGGTGTTAACTGATTTGTTTTCCTTTATATGCTTGGTTACGTAAGCCATATATGTTATGGATAGGATGTATTTGATTAATATACAGAATGATATTATGTTTATAAATTTTTTTTTAATCATAAAATGAAAATTATTCTTGAATGATTATGATTGGGAATGGATCTTATCACGTTCGTGGAGACAGTAATCCGTACATTCGCACTAGCGAAAATATCATTATATTGATGGTGAAATAGTGTATAATTGGATGGTATATCATATATACAGAATCATTAAAATTTTATATTTATTATTTACATCATTTATACTCATTATTATACCCATCCAAATAATGAAGTGTTTGAATAACAAACTACACCACGACGTGAAGACGGTAAGCCGTACGTACGCACGTATAAAGACTTTATCATTCATATGATGGATAGAATAATGAATATGATTGTAAAATTTTTATAATAACATCAAAGTATATATAATATACTAGATTTATAATTTTAGAATGGAAAAAATAAAGAAATAGGAAGCAGAAGAAGAAAATAACTTGAAAGGGGTGATGAAATATTTACCTCTTTTTTCGGGTTTTCTTTTTTATTTGATCAAAAGGGTTCCTTAGGTTGGATTTATGACCAAAGTTAGGCATCTAGGATTAAGGGAAGAAAGTTGGGAGAATATTTGGGCAGGGTTTTTCTGAGCCAAATGTCTTTGGAGGTGTAAAATTAAGAAAAGGGGATGTACCCTTTTTATAAGAGAGGTGAGGGCCACTTTAGGAAAATATTGAAATATTATTTTATAATAAAATAATTTTCAGTTTCTAATGGCTAAAAAATAAAATATTTCTAGGATAAGGTGGGTATGGGTCAAAAACCTCTAAACCAATAGGTTTTAGACAGGTTTAGGTCACCATATTAACCTTATCTTTTAGATTTAACTCTTAGTTGAATAATTTGACATTTACCATGTATCTTTGTATTTTTATATTATATGGTTAATAATCTTACTATAAAAATTCAAGTAAACCCCATGTGGTTAATTATTAATATAAATATCATTATATAATTTATTTGGCCGAACCTTATATTTTTAGGACTATATAATTTAATAATATTATATATTGTTTAAAAACTCATTTATGTCAATTTTGACACTATTTAGTATTTGGTTTTTGTGAAATTCATCAGAACTTTATTACATAGAAAAAAATACATTGAATAAATCCTAACATGTCATATTCAACTAGAATTTTTTTTATGGAATAAAAACTTTCAAATTATATTTATTTTAATATTTACAATACCATTTTTTTGATTCTTTCATTAATAAGGTAATTACTACATCATAATTGTGTCATAAATAAATTTAATTATTTAATATCTAAAAATTATGAATAAACTATAATTATGTAGGAAATCGTTTTATATTTCTAATGATTATTTATAGTCTAAAATATAACTTATATAACCTCATTTAAAAATTGTTTTACTAAAAGATATAAGTTTATGTTGTTTCTGTATATACTTTAAATTAATTAATATAAAGTGTCATTATCACTCTCAAGTGGCTCTAAGGGGTCGCAAAATCAACCCAAGGATGATCATGGTTGAACATGTATCAACCAATAGGAATAGGACACATGTTAGGGTAATTTAATATTATTATAATATTATTTTTCTATCATAATTTACATGATTTACCCTTTAACCATGGTAAATAAAATATTTACATAAGTAAATATTCATAATGTATGAAAATAAATGTTACCTATTTACACAATTTGGAACTCCTGATTCCAAATATGGAATCCATTTTCCAAATTCAAAACACAGAAGTGGTAGAAATTCATTAAAAATTAATTCCCGTTGTTAAAACAAAAAGCGTGTTTTGAAGAAATAATAACTATCAAAAGATTGACACTTGTTTATGTCCAGTTTAAATGTGATATTACATAAAATGACCTAAATTATATTAAATGATAAAAATATAGTATAATGATACTTTAAGACCACTCAAATGTATAATTTAACGATATAAATTATTTCGATTAAAAAAGTTGTTTTTAATTATAATTTAGTATTTTTTCACTATTCATCAAAATATGAAAGTTATTAGAAAAGTACCAAAAATTTATCCAAACTAAATTTATATATATATATTCTAAATAAGAATTTAATTTCACTAAATTGAATATATAAAATCATCAAACATTGTATTTAAAAAGGGTACTCCATTAAAAGGCTGAAAACTGCATTTTTTGAAAAATACCTCTTCTATCTTAAAAATTGAATTTTTCTTATATTATGTCTAAGAAACACAAAAGATGAATGTTAAAATTACATAGGATATATAGAATTTAAAATGTGGTTAATACTATTCATAAACTCATTTTTTTAATGACTAGTTTTGCAAGTCGTGGTGCGCTCGAACTCGGTGTTGCATGTAGTGCAAGTTATTGAAATTTTTTGAAGAGATAAAAAAATATAAAATATTGGGGCGTTAAAGTTCTGGTGGGATGGTTGATTGTTTTGGGATATTTTGGTTGGGGAAGAGAGTTTTCTTACAAACACATATATAAATTGGAGTTCTTTGTTATAACTATATGAACCCCACCCTTATTGAGCACGATGCGCAGAACACCCCCACTATGGGGGAGGGTGTCTTTACCAACATAATGGTGGGAGGATGGATTGTTGGTTACTAACTTTCTTCCTCACACCCTCTTCTAGGTTTTTACCGCTCGAGCATATTGTAACGCCCCGGTTCCGGAAGCCACCCCGAGGCGCCCCGTACCCGGTTGGTCACATGGCCTCAAGCACATTTCCCCAAATGCCAGAGGCTACCAACTAGGAGTGAGATCCTTGGGTGTGATAATGGGAAAACTATGCACTCATTGGCAGAGTAACACAACAGAATATAAACAATCATACAACAGAGGAAGTAGTAAATACCAAACAACAGTAACAACGGAAAACTGATAGATAAACAACTGGAGAAAAATATATAAATGATACATGATACAAATGCATCTACGAAAATAGCCAAACAATTCACAATGCTGAATAAAGTACTAAACCCAAGTACAAAAAGAAAATAGATAAACTCCTCAGCATCGCAAGCCACAGCTTGGTCCCATGCTCTCCAACTACAGTGCAATCAAGAACCTGAAGTAGAAGGGCGCTCGACTTTATCTATACCTACAACAATATAATCTATTTTGGCCCAGAAGCATGACCCAAAAATGGTGTGAGACAAAAATCTAAGTAGGAAACCACCTGAAGATCTATGCCTAATAGTATGTGAATACATGGCAGGTAAAAGTACAGAAAGATGTAAACGGGAGAAATACTCGGCAGAAAGCAATCAACAGATTCTAGCATATAATTTATAACCAAGTAAGCATTCACTCAAGAAATTAGAAAAAACAGGTAACCCTCTGGGTAGTTCCCACAGCCTAACCCCTATAGTTCAACCTTCAATCTCTAGCAACCCTCTGGGAGGCACACACAGTCTCACCCCTCTGGTTCAGCTAAAGAATAGACTCTCTAGGGAAGCAATCACTATCAATTCCTCATATAGTCTCGTATCGTACAAAAGGCGCTCTGGGGGAGCACTAAACATCTCATTCCCCCTGTGGCCCACGTCAAGGAACTAAAGACACTCTGAGGAAGAACTCAACATAAATTCCCCATGTGGTCTCTCATCGTATTATAAAGAAACTCTAGAGAAGCCCTTACATCCATTCTCCTTATGGTCTACTACACTAGGTTCCCACAACTCTGTGTAAAGTCAGAAAGTATCACATCACATAATGACCAAAGTAACCTAAAGAACTACTTTTCTAGCATTATAAAATATCTCATTATGGAAGAACAATAGTCACACCATCCAACAACTAGGAATCGAACTTGAAAAATCCTAACAGGAAAAACTAGACCCAACAATCATAAACAGGAAAAACATGCATGGGTAAAACATCCAAAGCATAGTAAATTACCCTATTTACAAAAAATATCCTCTACTCAGGCATATAATAAAAATAGGAAAAAAACAATGTAAAAAAAGAAACACGCAATACCTCGTTCAAGGGTATTGGTGGAATTTGTACAAATAATCAAAGAATTCCTACAGAAAGGCACAAACCAACTACCTTGATGCTAGGAGATAGATATACTTGAACCACGGGGCTTGAATCGCCTTAGAACATTGAAGATCTACAAAAATGTCTAAAACATTCAACCCATGATAACCTGGAAAAGAGAAGGAATTGGGAAATGAAGCTCTAGGAGAAGGAAGAGCTTACCGCTGTGATTCCAACACAATCGACGACGGTTGATTCGGAGAACAGACAGAGGCTCAGGGGCTCGGAGAAGATTCGCAGCCGTACGGTCTCTCCCGGCCGAAGAACACCTAGAAGAAGGTAGTTCTGGGGTTAAGACGTGACCCTGGTGCATTTAGTGAAAAAAAAACAATGTACACGGCGTGTACTTTTGGAGTACACAGAGTGTACTCACCTTTTCCGTACTCTGATTTAGGTAGCCTCTAAACCCCTCACATGGCCGTGTGGGTGTGGCCCCTACATGACCAGCACACGGCCTTCAGCGGCAAGGAAGTAATAGTGTGTACTCATAAAGTACATGATGTTTACTTCAAAAATTTCCAGAAACACCTCTTTTCTCAAAAACTCCAAAAAAAGTAAAAAAATACCTGAAAAGAAGATCCGGGTTCTTACAAAATTCCCCCCCAATACTAGAAAAGAAGGTTATACCAACAGTTCTAAACCATTGGTATAGGATGGAAAACTGTTGGTATATCCTATATCAATGGTTTTCCAAACTGTAAGCTAGTAAGCCATGAGGAAAGCCTTATACCAACGGTTTGATCTAAACCATTGGTATATACCACTGTATTTATTGATATACCAACGGTTGCAAGAGAACCATTGGTATATGTTTGTATAACATTTTTACCAATAGTTTTTAGAAACCGTTGGTATATATTATTTTTTTAAATTTCTCTCAATGAATACCAACGGTTTAGAACCGTTGGTATTGTATTTTTTGAGAATTATTATACGAATGGTTGAAAACCGTTGGTATTGTGTTTTCCAGAACTCCTTTACCAACGGTTCTAAACCGTTGGTATTGTGTTTTTCTAGAATTCCAGAACTCTTATACCAATGGTTTTAAACCGTTGGTATTGAGTTTTTCTAGAACTGCTGCACAACATCCCTCCAGTAGCCCCTCCACTATACACCTGCATAAAAAATATCAAAAAAACCACACAGACTTAAAACAGTATAAAAAAAAACATAAAATATCACAACAAAACACATAAAACCATCAAACTCTTTCAACCATGTCATATACTACAATTCCCTATTTCAATCTTCATATGACAACAATCATCAAGTATTAATTCACCTCACCCCTTCACAACCCCCAACCAACACAGCCCCCCTACCTCCCCATCAAATTCTAATAGGCAGAATAGTTTGAGAAATACCTATTAGAGTTGAATAAGAGCTTGAAATTGGCTCAAATCCCCTTTTTTTTTCTGATCCTAAATTTGGGCATGTAATGGTTTGTGATTAATTTTTCATTTAACTTGTATTGTTTATAATATATGGTGAAAAGGTATTTTCTTAGGAGTCTCGTCACTTACCCCATGAGTGAAACTACCCAACTCATGAAAAAGAGTTTGCGACTATCATTGACGAGTGTAAATTTCAGTTGTATTCACTTAAAATGATGTCCTTTTCAAACAAAAGAGAGACTTTGAGTGGTGTCATCCACACCACACCTTGGATTGAGGCGGAGTTGAATTTTACACGTCACAAATGACCCATGGATTGTTTTCCTAAAGTATCAACACAATCCGAATGCGTTTGGTTGGTTTCCTGTATACCTGTTGTTTTTACTTAAAAACGTATCCATTTTAAACAAAATAAAGACACTTTGAGTGGTACCGGACACACCATGATTTGGATTGAGGCGGGTTTAAATCGTACACGTCAAAAATGACACATATATCCTTATCCTAAAGTATCAATAGAATTCGGATGCGTTTGGTCCATTTTCTGTATGTCAGTTGTTGTTTTTACTTAAACTGTTGTCCATTTCAAAGAAAAGTTAGACACTTTGAGTTGTTCCGGCCACACCGGACCTCGGTTTGAGGCGGGGTTGACTCTTACATGTCAAAAATGACTCATGGATCATTTTCCTAAAGTTAAATAGAATCCGAATGCATTTGGTCAGTTTTCCGTATGTCAGTTGTTGTTTTCACTTAAAATGATGTCCATTTTAAACAAAAGAGAGACACTTTGAGTGGTGTCGGCCACACCACACCTCAGATTGAGGCAGGTTTGACTCTTACACGTCAAAAATGACCCATGGATTGTTTTCTTAAAGTATCAACACAATCCAAATGATTTTGGTTGGTTTTCCGTATGCCAGTTGTTTTTACTTAAAAGCGTATCCATTTTAAACAAAATAAAGATACTTTGAGTGGTACCATCCACACCATGCCTCAGATTGAGGTAGGGTTGACTCGTACACGTCAAAAATGACCCATGGATACTTGTCCTAAAGTATCAAAAGAATCTGAAAGTGTTTGGTCCGTTTTCCGTATGTCATTTGTTGTTTTTACTTAAACTGTTGTCCATTACAAAGAAAAGTGAGACACTTTGAGTGGTGTCGGATACACTGTGCCTCAGATTGAGGTAGGGTTGACTAATAAATGTCACAAATGACCCATGGATCGTTTTTTTAAAGTATAAACATAATCAGAATGCGTTTGGTCAGTTTTCCGTATGTCGTTTTTTTACTTAAAAGCGCATCCATTTTAAAAAAAAGAAAGAAACTTTGAGTGGTACCGGACACACCGGCCCTCAGATTGATGAGGGGTTGACTGGTACACGTCAAATATGACCCATGTATAATTTTCCAAAAGTTTCAACAAAATCCGAATGCGTTTGGTCGGTTTTCCGTATGCCAGTTGTTGTTTTCACTTTAAATCCTATCCATTTCAAACAAAAGAAAGACACTTTGAGTGGTACCAGCCACAATGTGCCTTAGATTGAGGCGAGGTTGACTCGTACATGTCAAAAATGACCCATGGATACTTTTCCTAAAGCATCAAAAGAATCTGAATGCGTTTGGTCCGTTTTCTGTATGCCAGTTGTTGTTTTTACTCAAACTGTTGTCCATTTCCAAGAAAAGTGAGACACTTTGAGTGGTGCCGGCCACACCATGCCTCATATTGAGGAAGAGTTGACCCGTACACGTCAAAAATGACACATGGATCATTTTCATAAAGTATCAACACAATCTGAATGCGTTTGGTTGGTTTTCTGTATGTCGTTTTTTACTTAAAAGCGCATCCATTTTAAACAAAAGAAAGACACTTTGAGTGGTACCGGCCACACTGTCCCTCGTATTGAGGAGGGGTTGACTCATAAACTTCACATATGACCCATGGATCATTTTCCTAAAGTTTCAATAGAATCCAAATGCGTTTGGTCGGTTTTCTGTATTCCAGTTGTTGTTTTCACTTAAAATCCTATCCATTTCAAACAAAAGAAAGACACTTTGAGTGTTACCAGCCACAACGTGCCTAATATTGAGGAGGGGTTGACTCATACATTTCAAAAATGACCCATGGATACTTTTAATAAATTATCAAAAGAATCTGAATGCGTTTGGTCCATTTTCCGTATGTCAGTTGTTGTTTTTTACTTAAACTATTGTCCATTTCAAAAATGACCCATGGATCATTTTCATAAAGTATCATCACAATCCAAATGTGTTTTATTGGTTTTCCGTATGTCGTTTTTTTACATAAAAGTGCATCCATTTAAACAAAAGAAAGACACTTTGAGTGGTATCGGACATAAAGTCTCTCGGATTGAGGTGGGGTTGACTCTTACACATCACATATGACTCATGCATCTTTTTCCTAAAGTTTAAACATAATCCGAATGCGTTTGGTCAGTTTTTCGTATGCCAGTTGTTGTTTTCACTTAAAATCTTGTCCATTTCAAACAAAAGAAAGACACTTTGAGTGGTACCGGCCACACTGTGCCTCAGATTGTGGCGAGGTTGACTGGTACATGTCAAAAATGACCCATGTATACTTTTAATAAATTATGAAAATAATCCGAATGCGGTTGGTCCATTTTCCGTATGTTAGTTGTTGTTTTTACTTAAACTATTGTCCATTTCAAAGAAAAGTGAGACACTTTGAGTGGTACCGGCCACAACTCACCTTGTATTAAGGCGGGGTTGACTTTTAAACGTCAGAAATGACCCATGGATCGTTTTTCTAAAGTATCAACACAATCTGAATGCGTTTGGTCAGTTTTCCGTATCTCATTTTTTTTACTTAAAAGCGCATCCATTTTAAACAATAGAAAGACACTTTGAGTGGTACCGGACACACCGGCCCTCATATTGAGGTAGGGTTGACTCGTACATGTCAAATATGACCCATGGATCATTTTCCTAAAGTATCAACACAATACGAATGCGTTTGGTCAGTTTTCCATATGCCAGTTGTTGTTTTCACTTAAAATCATGTCCATTTCAAACAAAAGAAAGACACTTTGAGTGGTACCAGCCACACCATGCCTCAGATTAAGGCGGGGTTGACTCATACATGTCAAAAATTACCCATGGATACTTTTCCTAAAGTATAAAAATAATCCTAATGTGTTTGGTCCTTTTTTGTCAGTCAATTGTTGTTTTTACTTAAACTGTTGTCCATTTCAAAGAAAAGTGAGACACTTTGAGTGGTGTCGGCCACACCGCACCACGGATTGAGGTGGGGTTGACTCATACATGTCAAAAATGATTGATCATGTATTTAATATTGTCATGGGCCTCTTTAAATGGATAAAAAAAATTCTCAGATGGTTTGAGTTCATTTATCACCTTTCAATCATCCTTTAAACATAGTTTGGAAACCTTACTTTCCTATAATTATAGGATTCATGAAAATAATTATTATTTTTAACAAAATATCCACAATACATGCCTTCATTATTGAGTGGTATATGTTATTATCATCTATTGTTTACTTTTGGGTACCACTCCCAGTATATATCTCATTACCTCATTAAAATTGGTCATGGTGTGAATAAAATAACCATGGAATTGTAATTTCATTAGAGATAATATCATATCAATTTCACTCAAAAAGACTTCTACTTCAAGGAACATTTTCCATATCATTTTAAACATGCATAAACATGAAATATATGTCTAACTAAGAAATCTAAGTAATACAAAATAGTAAAATGAGTATCATAGTACCAAGGAATACTGAAGGTCTAGGTAGTAGACTAATCACACAATAAGAATCAAGTTCAAAAAACAGATCTGATAACAACTTCCCTATAAAGCAGAGGAAAACCCCAAGAGTAATCTCCCCAAAATGTCAATATCAGTCCCCAAGAATAATAGTCCTATAAAATAGGGGTAAAACCAAAGTCAAACCTCCGTGATAACCACAATGAAATAGATGATTTCCTTAAGATAAACCTTTCACCTAAGTACCCAAGGTAACCCATGTTCTCTTTCTCACAAACCCATTTCAATGCCTTGAAAACCATTCAAAACCATTTATAATACATTTATCAAAAGCCAAGGAAAACCAATTTTTATTTCAAAAACTTTTTCAACACATACAAAAAACATGCCAATTTCATTAATCAATTTATAAATCAATTTGAAAATCAAAACAGGTAGTTTCATTATCATAGGCTAGAAATGGAACCACCTACCTTGAATTTCGGGTTACACACACCCACAAAAGAATACAAAACCAAATTATGTTTTATGAACCAATCAATTAAAGGGAAAAAAACTCCTCACAATAACCCATAAAATCTCATATAGAATCACTCACCTCCAAACCATTATAACATCATTAGGCTTCCATATTTGGTTGAAAATAAAGAGTTATACTGAATTCAAAAAAATCCATACCAGAGTGGAAAACCAGGTTCAAAAATAAAGAGTTATACAGAATTCAAAAATGTAATGGATCAATCTTCCCCTGATCACCATCACCATCACCACTGTCATCATCGGCCTCATCCTCGCCACTATCTCTGTCCTCGTCATCATCCTCATCATCATCCCCATTCTCATCGTCGGCCTCATCCTCGTCCAAAGCCCCATCCTCACCCTCAGACCCATCCTCACCCTCGTCCTCATCTTCATCCTCGCCCTCGCCTTCTTTAGCATCCTCGTTATACCAGGAACATTATCATATCGACCCCCACTAGAGCTGCCACCTGGTGCATTGGATAATGCACCCATCGACGATGTAAATGTCTGACAAGCCGCGCTGGCCTCTGGTGGAAGTGATGAAGATAAATCTTTCATCAGTTTCATAAATTCTTTATCCCTCATTTGAACTTGTACTTACAACTCTGTGACCCTTTTATCATACTGTCTTACATGCTTCTTGACCTGTTCCAACTCGGTGGTACTAGAATGGATACCTAGAGAGGACTAATACCTCATCAGGACTATATTCTTACCAGGTTGGCAGCGTACTCGACCAGAGTGATCCTCTCCCAAAACCTGATATAAATGATTGTGTGGCCAGAAATTGTCAGGCTACTGGGAATCAAGAGCCTATAAAGCAGCCTGTTAAAAATATTAATAGATTATTAAATCTCAAAATATATATTAAACTTTGAAATAAAAAAATTAAAACTTACAATCTTTTCTTGGGTTGGTTCATTTACCGCAGTTCCATATTTTTTTCTTCTACTCGAGCAAAACAATTTTTCTCGAGGGATACGTCCTTCAATATTCAATTTGTGCTTCTGTAATGACATTGAAACAATATAAAGTGAAAGTATAATCATATATTCAATATTCAATAAATCACATAATTTAAGTAGGAAAAAATAAAAAGGGAAAGTCCTAAAGAAAAATTATAAACAACTATATCGTACCAGCTGCCTCTCATGATCTGACATAGTTGTACGCCCCAAAGTGTGGAGGTATTTCTTTGAATCAATGTTTTTTTGTTTTTTCAGAAGATTCCTAAATAATGTTTAATAATAAATAAGATTATATTAATTCAAAATTTGAAAACTGTCATTTAAATACCTCAAATGAGATTAATACCTTAAATTTGGAAGTCGCCCAATGGGTAATCATTTAGTGATATTTCTCTATCGGTCAGTCATCCACGATAGGTAATGTATCCAACTCCATGCCCACTCCATCACACCAAAAAACATTTAGCTCATGATTATAATCTCTCTAAAGCTCTCCTAGCTCTTTTAAACACACTGGTCGTGCACCTTCGCCATCAGGGAAGTTAAACCAAAGCTGAAACCCAATAGATTAGTTCATATAAATACAAAAAAATACTACATAAAATCCAATAGATTTTTTACCCATATTTGTTACCACGTGTTATCCTTGACTTCGTGTGGCAGATGTCTCCAAGAGAGAGGGATGACCGGAATGATATCAGAGTATTTGGATAGCGTCGCCAAAAAACCCCGACATTACTGCCAAGATTTCTCAATCATTTATCCATCAGCATTGTATTCAACCATAAACTGTGTCTGGCGGTTCCATACCACATGCAAGTGAGTACTCCCCCTCCCCCGCCTCCTATCTGTAGATGAATCTGTTATTAAAGAAAAATAATAATAGTACAAGTTATAATAAAAAAAAATTTTGTATAAAAATTTGTTAGAGTTATATAAATATACATATGGTAGTCAGATCAATGGGCATCACTGGATGTGAAGAATTTGAAGGAATATCCTATACAGGTGGAGTGTCCCTCAGTGTACGCTCCTCAGCCACATACTGTGTCAGAGCAGGAGTCAAAGAAGGTGGAATATAATAGCTTAGAGATAATGAACCAGAAGAAAAAGATGATGGCATAGACATCTGGACAACTGTTAGTGTAAACATCTAAGGTCTAAATATCTCGTGTGTCCTTGAAGACACAACATGATCAAAATGGGTCATAGAAGATACATTTGTGGTAGTGGATCGTCTAACTCTCGCAACACGAGCCCTCGTACCACCGACCTCAGTACTGGGACCACTAGATGATCATCCAACTCTGACACCACCCCCTCCTACCACCAGCCTCACTACTGGGGGCAATATTAGGCTCCTCATCGGATATCTCTGGTCTAGGGGGTGGTTCCAGAAAAAAAGTTTAACACAAAAGTAAACACAAGATATTATAAGTTATTGAAATATTTATATTTGAAATAAAATACTCACAATAGGGACGAGTGGAGAAACGCCCATCTGTATCATGAGACAATTATTTTCTATCATCTTTTTCCACCACCTCTCTTCAATGGGTGTCATTTCCTGCAATGAAAACAAATATGGAAGTAATTAGAAACTGATAACTAATGTGTAACCCAAAAAACAAAATATAGAAAAACCATTCTGATAAAAAAACATAATGAAACAGAAGATTTGTGGTGGTTTGAAGGTAAGTACTAGGATACACACTCTGAATGATGTAGGTGAAACATGTAGGTCAAAACACGACTGTATGATTCTATATATTTCCCACCACAACTACGGGTTCACAATGAACTCTGAAAATTGATCTATTGGCGTCATCATAAGTAATAAACGGATTGCTTCCAATTGCTGTAGGGATAGTGTCAACTTTATCATCACCATAATCAAAAACATGTCTGGGATTTACTTCAATAATTACACTGAATTTAGGATGACAATGATCTTTGACATAAAAAACTTGTTTCACCATTGATGTCAATACATATGGTTAATCAGCCGCAAGAGTGCGAGACATGTCAATAACTCGAAATACACAATCATCAATAAAGGTTCTTTGCCTCTTCATTAAATCAAACCATTGACATTTCATCATCGTGACTCGACCATGCGAGTAATAATACAAAATTATTATTTTCTCTACGAATCCATAATAAGATACATTTTTAGAATGAGGTCTAGTATCCGATGAACTGGCATAACAGTCTGTTGTGGTAGTTATCATAACACCATTATGATGTGTTCTCAAGTTTCTTTCTCATTGAGTGATAATAAATTTGTATCCATTGATCACAAGTGATTTACAAGAACGAACCATGGTATTAGGAAAAAAGACAAAGCTCTTATTTCCTCAAAAACAGAGTCTACAGGAAAACTCGATACCTGAAATATAAACAAATAGTAAAATTAATTAAATATTATTTTTATTTAGTTATTATAGAAATATTTTTACCTTAAATTTCAACCAAGAAAAAACCCTTTGCTATGAAAAGTATCTTTCCTTCTCAAAGATAAAGAACGGTGATTTCTATATATCAATTCTTTATGTTCCCTATAGATAAAAATAATAGTAGTTTAACAAATATTTAAAATTAAAAGAGATAAGATAAGAGATACATGTACAATTTACTTACTTGATATACTCATCGAACAAATCATAATTAAACAACAATGTGCGATCTGCCATCTCTCGCTCTTCAAGGATTAATGTCGTCAATGTATATGATACCAGAATTCTTCCTGTCTGAGGAAGTGATGGAAAACTGGGTTCAATTTTCCCATACTGTTCTTCTTCATTTATCATTGGTCTGTTTATTCTTGTAGTAAGATCAGAAAAATACATTGAGAAGAAATCTATACATTCTTGAGCTAAGTAACCGTTCACAATAGAACCTTTGGGATAATTCATGTTTGGAACATATGATTTCAATGTGTAAATGTTTCTTTTAGTTGGATACATCCAACGGAAAGCAGCGGGTCCTCCAAGAAGTATTTCGGTCAGAAGATGGATAGTCAGATGCAACATGCATGTAAAAAATGATGGAGGGAATATTTTCTCTAACTCACACAGAATTAATGGTGTCTCTGCCAACAGTTTTTGCAAGAAGGATTTGGACAACCTCTTACAACAAAGATCTCTAAACAAATATCACAAACGAATAACTGAGACTCTAACATTATTGGACAAGATATGATGGATTGATATTGGAATCAACTCATAAAAAAGGATGTGATAATCACGAGTCTTCAAAGATTTTAGATTCAACTCTTTTCTGTTTACCTATTTTGATATATTGGTTGAACAGACATCAGGAACTTTAATAGTCTCTAGAACTTCCAGAAATTGATTTTTTCAGTAGGTGTCATCACATAAGAAGCACATGGAACTTTCCATTTATTTTCACTGATACAAACAGGATGCAATTCTGGTCTGATCCCCCAATCTACCAAGTCACTCCGAGATCGTAAATCATCTTTTGTCTTCCCCTTAACATTTAAGAAGAATCGAAAGCAACATTTCACATATATTCTTTTCAATGTGCATTACGTCTAAGCAATGATGTAACAAGTTGGTTGACCAATACGAAAACTCAAAGAATATACTCTTCTTCTTCCAATTGTAACAGGTATCATTGGAAAAACTTTTACTCTTTCTAGATTTCATTACACCCTTCCCAAATGAATAACTGAAATATTTCAATTCATTAAGAACATAGTTCCAGACATACGCTGAGGTGGATTGTCATTCTCCATGGTATTGTCAAATCTTGGACGATTGTTTCTATACGGGTGGTTCATTGGCAAGAATCATCGATGTCCCATAAAACTAAAACTACGACGATATTTCAGTCTTCTCGATCAAGTATTCTTCATACAAATAGGACATGAAAATTTTCCTTTTGTGCTCTATCTAGACATCATTGCATAAGCAGGAAAATCATTGATTGTCCACATAAGTGCAGCACACATCTGAAATATGTCTTTCAAACATGCATCGTATGTGGTAACACCCACATCCCAAAGAAGTTTCAACTCTTTTATTAAAGGTTGCATGTATAAATCTATATCATTACCGGGATCAGAAGGGCCATATATCAGTATACTCAATAAAGTGTAAGGCTTTTTCATACAAAACCAAGGGGGAAGGTTATAAATGTGTATGAAAACCGGCCATGTGCTATGTGAAGTAAGCATCTGCCCAAATGGATTAAAATCGTCACATGAAAGACCCAGTCTCACATTACGCACGTCAGCTGCAAATTCAGGATATCGAGCATCAAATCTCTGCCATGCGAATCCATCTGCAGGGTGAACCAACTCTTCATTATTATTTTTTCTCTCAGTGTCATGCCATCACATTTTTACAGATATTTCATCATACATGAAAAGGTTCTGTAATCTGGGGATCAATGGAAAGTGCCACATTACTTTTTGTGGCACACGAGATGGTGTTCCATCATCTTTTGGATTCCATAGGGAGGTTCCACATTTGATACAATCATTTATTTCAGCAGTTTCTTCCCAAAATAAGCTGCAATCATTCAGGAAAGCATGATTTTTTTTTGAGAATCCAAGTTCATCAACTAACTTCCATGACATATAGTGGTCTGAGGGAATATCTGCATCATCTGGAAGTAAGTCCTTCAATAAGGTAAGAATGTAATCAATTGTAGTATTTGAAATCCCATACATAGTTTTCCCATGAAACAATCAGATTAAAAATTTCATCTTTTTCATTTTACCACATTGCCGATATACTGGAGTCGTTGCAACGTCATTCAATTTTTTCACTCTATCAACATCATCATTTTCATTGGACGCATCATGTGTGCTTGTATCAAAATCTTGTTGACTGGACATCCTTTCCTTATCATGATGACAAATAAATGGAAACCGATCATATATCAAACTCTCTAATTTAGTACTATCATTTGGATCATCAACATTTTGAGATTCCATTTTCTCTACATTGTGATACCACACATAATAGTTTGTTTGGAAACCATATTTGGTTATATGATAGCTAACTGCTTCACGAATCAACCAAGGTCTTCCAACTCAATTAAAACATGGGCAATGTATGCGACCACTATCTGAAGACTTGTCAAATGAAAAATCTAGAAATCTGTTCAAATTATTTTGAAAATCAATTGAAATTCGATCAGTTTTGTACATCCAACTTCTATCCATTCTGTAAAAAATTGCAATAATTCATTTCAAAGAAATTCAATAATATTGAAGTTTAATCAAAAAAATATTTAGGTAAATGAAAATTGTTTACTTTATATAAAAGCACAGATGACACATTAATCTATATGAGATTCATATTAAGAAATACAACAAAATACAGTGTATATAAGAAAATAAGATACAGAATTTCTAGTGCCTATATTCAAGGATTTCCCAGTAAGATATTGGAAGTGGATCAAGGAATACATAATCCTTAAGGGTGTTGTTGGGAGTACATGAGTTTTATACTTTAACTTCTTCAGGGAGATTAGGATGAGGATTAGGATGAGGATCAGGGGAGTGGAGGGACTGTACAAGGGGGGTGCGGGGTGTACAGGGGTGGTGCGGGGTGTCTAGGGGGTGGTGGGGCCGTTCGGGGGATCGGAGGTGTCCAGGGGGTGTGAGGCTATCTAGGGGGGTCGGGGTGTCCAGTTGGGCCGGCTGTCCATGGTGGTAGCCCGACTGTCCAAGGGGGTAGGGGGAGTCCAGGGGGTGGGCGGGGCTGTCCGGGGGGGGGGTATGGGGTGTCTAGGGGGTGGGCGGGATGCCCATGGGGGTGGTGGGGCTATCCAGGGGGTCTGGAGTGTCCAGGGGGTGGGTGGGCTGTCTAGGGGGGGTGGGCGGGCTGCCCACGGGGGGTGGTTGGGCTGTCCACAGGGATGAAGATGCTGTCCAGTGGGGTTAGGGGTGGCAAGGGGGTTTGGGGGGGGGGGGGCTTTCCAGGGGTGGGGGAGTCCGGGGGGATGGGGGGTGTCTGGGGGGGTGGTGGGCGGGTGTCCGGGGATGGGGTGGGCGGGCTGTCAACAAGGGTGGGGGGGGGGATGTCCAGGGGGGAACGGGCTGTCTAAGAGGGTGGGCAGGCTATCCAAGGGGGTGGAGGGGATCTCCAGGGGGGTCAGGGTGTTCAGGGGTTTGGGGGATTTCCAGGGGGTGGGGGGTTAGTTCTATAAATTTAGCGGCATCTTCGGGGAATCGTCGCAGAATGTTTTTTTTGTGGCGTTTTTGGTTTTATTGACGGTTTCACCTGCCAAAAAATGGAAAGGATATAATAGTGGTTTGAACCGCCATTATATCCTCACCATTTTTTGTCATGGAGAACAACCGCTAAAACAAAAAACGAAAAACAAATATTGACCTTAAATAGTGGTGGTTTAATCCACTACTAAACAACCATTAGGCATATATAGCAGGGGTTTAAAATGTTGCTATATATTGCTTAAAAAAAACCCAACTGCAGAATTTGTAACCCTGGAAGATAAAAACAAAATTCAGTACATATGTTTAAAATTATATCCATATTCACCACACCAACCTATGAGATCATATAATCAGGAAGGTTATCAACGTGGTTTACTAGAATGTAAAAATTAATTGACTATTCCAGGAATACATTACATTATTTAAGCCAGGAAAAACATTCAAGTGGCTATTAGATTATTAAGACATCCTTGGAAGACATTAATGAAGGAAGAAGTGAACTCATTAAAAAATATAATGCTATGTACACAATCTAAAAATGGTATTAATCTATGGGATATTAGTGGTAATGCTCAAACATGGATCCAAACTTATAAACGATTCGCTAAGTATAAATATGTTTAATGTGATTTTAGAATATAATAAAAATGGGATCTGTCTTTGTACAGTTCCAAATAAACCACTTAGAAAACATTTTACCTATTTTATAAACATATATTTAAAAACCACTCATTTATATCATTAAAATATAAATAGGTTTCATTATTAAAAAAATCGAACGTTGGCATCATAAAAACATAACCAAATAGTCACTCAGTGAGTTGACACAACCTACAAAAAAATTAGGCACACTTTATGAATACAATGATCTCTAAGAAGAACTTAAGAATAACTCACCTGAAATTCATGACCAAAGGAACCCAATACATAATCACTATAAATCCATAAGAAAAAAAATACATTAAAAACCAACACTACAAACTCTATAGAACAAAGGAAGAGGAAGCCCCATGATACTAGGAAAATTCCACCATTCTTAGGTGGAATCATCATATTAGTGGTAGTATATCATATGTTTAGTTACAAATGATATATGAAACCAAATTCAACCCTAGTCACAGACATCTACCAATCATGTATTAGTCATTTATTCAATATCAAATAGTGTTAATCATAATTTTTTTCCAAAATCCCTAAAATAGGAAAAAATGACGTGATCTTTCTAGATATTGAAATAAATGTGGAAATATGAGGAAGAGGACTTGTATTTGGGAAGAGGTTTAAAGAGTATAATCTGGATGGCGGAGTTGCAACTGATCAGATGATAGAACATGGGTTAGGGTTCACCTGGGTGCCGCGGCTTCCAGAAATTGGGGAAACCAAAGTTAACCCACATCATTGCACATCTTAATGATGATACAAGATCATAACATATAAGTTAAATCAAAACATAAACAAAAACATATAAACATCAAAATCAAAACTAAAAACTGAAATATTAGATAAATTTCAATAAAAATATGGTACCGGTTAAGAAAATACCTAATTTCGGATGGGTCTGATAAGATTCGGCAGGAGATTAGAAGCTTGCATGGGATAGAGGAATAGGAAGCCAACAGAGCTCCAAGATCACAAAATTTCTCCCTTTTAGGGTTCTGTATCACGAATGGGGGAGAGGACGGGCCACTGTTAATTTGGGGGAAAGTTTTACCACTGGTTTTTAAAAACCGTTGGTATATATTTTCAGGCCACAACTATACCAACGGTTCTTTTGAACCATTGGTAAAATCTCCCCTAAACCACACCTATACCAACGGTTCTCATTGAATCGTTGGTAAAAACTCCCCTAACGACACCTATACCAAAAGGTTTAATGAACCGTTGGGAAGAGCTCCCATAAACACACCTATACCAACGGTTCTTTCAAACCGTTGGTAAAATCTCCCCTAAACCATCCTTTACCAACGGTTTCATAAAACCGTTGGTATGGAAGTGTGGGGAAAAACCCACATTCTAGTAGTGCCCCTTAAAGAAATTCATCACCGAATTTCCCTAATGAGGCATATAAGAAGAAACCCTGAACAACTTCAGCCACTGCGACCATACGTCGGCCTCCCTCTCCCAAGTCTCATCCTGTACTCACCCGTGCTGCCATAGAACTCATACCAGAAGAACATACCGGGCACTAAGAACCTTCGTACTGCGATCGATAATCCAGATAGGATGCTCCTCAAATGATGCATCCGCTTTGAGATCAACCTCCTTAGGTTGAAAGACATGAGATGGGTCTGAAAAGTGACATCAGAGCTGAGAAATGTGGAATATGTCGTGTATAGCCTGGTACCTCTGAGGTAACTGCAACCGATAAGAAACCGGCTCAACTCTCTCTAACACCTCAAATGGCCCGACGTACCATGGTGAAAGCTTGCCCTGTCTCCGAATCCTCTTGTGTCCCAAACTCGCTGTGATAAGTAGAAAAATTGGATCACTGACCTCGAACTCTAGAGGTCGCCTCTACTGATCAAAATAAGACTTCTGCTGAGACTGTGCATTAGCCATCCTCTTCCGAATCAAATCTATCTGCTCTGTGGTCTCCTAAACAAGATGAAGTCCCAGTAAAGATGCCTCTCCTACCTCCAGCCAACATAAGGGTGATTGGCATGACCTACTGTACAAAGCCTCATAAGGTACCATCTGAATAGTTGCTTCAAAAATATTGTTGTAGGAAAACTCCACAAGAGGTATATGATTCTCCCAAGATCCTACAAAGTCCAGAATGTAAGCTTGGAGCATATCCTCAAGCACCTGAATCATACGCTCTGACTAGCCATCCGTCTAGGGATGATATGCTGTACTCAAATGTACCTGTGTACCCAAAGCCTTTTGAATCCCTTTCCAGAACTGAGAAGTAAAACATAAATCCCTGTCTGAAACAATGGAGTTTGGAACACCATGTAGACGTACAATCTCTCAGATGTACAACCATCCCAACTCATCAACACTGAAGGTCTCCTTGATCGGCAAGAAGCGAGAAACCTTCGTAAGTCTGTCGATGACAACCCAAACAACATCATTCCCTTGAGGTGACCTTGGAAAACTGGTCACGAAATCCATCACGACATTTTTCCTCTTCCACTCGGGAATGGGTAACTACTGCAAAAGACCTACTAGGTGCTGATGTTCCACTTTCACCTACTGACAAGTGGAACACATCATGAAAAAACTAGAAACATCTCTCTTCATACGTGGCCATCAATACTGGCGGTGAAGATCATGATACATCCTGGTGACACCTGGATGAACTGCCCAAACTGAGGAATAAAAGTCCTGCATCATCTCCTCACGTATGTCTTCTAGCACCCATACACTTCCCTAGATACACAAGATCTCATCCTCGCCTATGGTCCACCCAGGAATAGGGTCCTCTCCTAACACACTTTCCCGTAGGACTAGGCCTTCAGAATATGATAGGTGCCTCATTCGTACCCGATCAAGAAGTATAGAGGTAACAACTATAGAAGATAGAAAAGTCTTCCCCTGTCTGTTGTCCACCTCCAAATGCTTCTCAGAGAACAGAGCCATAAGACGCCACTCACTACTGGCCTCCTGAACTACCTGTATTTGAGTTCTCTTGCCCAGCACATCAGCCAATATGTTTCCCTTCCCAGATGTATAGGCAAGATCAAAGTCAAAGGACTGTAGGTACTCAAACCACTTGCACTATCTCAAATTCAGATCACGCTGAGTGAAGATGTTCTTGAGACTCTTGTGGTCGGTGAAAACCACAAAGTGTTCTCCCAGAAGATAATGTCTCCAAAAGCGCAAGGCATGAACAACCACTGCCAACTCCAGATCATGCGTCAGGTAATTCCTATCTTGTGTCCTCAACTGCCGAGAACCGTACGTGATGACTCCATCTCCCTGCATAAGCACAGCTCCTAGCCCAGTACTTATAGAATTATATTAAACAATATAGCTCTTGCCTAGATCTACCAAGACTAGTATCAGTGCTGAAGTCAACCTCCCTTTTAGATCATGAAAGGCTGACTCACAAGAATCTGACCATAAGAAATTCACACCCTTCTTGGTCAGACTCGTCAGCGGTGCTACTAAGCATGAAAAGTCATGTATGAAATGTTTTTAGTATCCATCCAGCCCTAGGAAACTCTGTACCTCGAAGAAATTCTTCTGTTTCTCCCCGTAAACTACTACTCTTACTTCTTATGGGTCTACTGATACTCGTGTCTCTAAGATAACATGACCCAAGAAGTGAATATGATCCATCCAAAAGTGGCATTTTGAGATCTTATCATATAACTGATGCTATCTCAGTGTACTCAGAATGATCTCAAAATGGGTAGCATGGTCATGTAGAGTGTGAGAGTACACCAAGATATCATCCATGAAGACAACCCTGAAAGAGTCTAAGTATGGATGGAACACTCGGTTCATCAGTGCCATGAAAACTGATGGTGCATTCATGAGACTGAATGACATAACCATACACTCGTATAGACCATACCTGCTCAGGAAGGCTGTAAGAGGTATATCAGATGGTCTAACATGCAACTGATGATAATAGGACCTCAAATAGATCTTCGAGGACACCTAGTCTCCTCTAAGATGATCAAAGAGTTCATCAATCCTAGGAAAGGGATATTCAATTTTGACCATCAACTGGTTCAGCTTCTGATAATCCACACAAAGCCTAAGGGTTTCGTCTTCCTTCTTCAGAAACAGGACAGGTGAACCCCAATGAGAAGTACTGGGTTGGATGAAACCCTTTTTTTGTAAGTCCTCTAACTGCTTCTTGAGCTCCTGCAACTCAGGTGTATCCATCCTATAAGGAGTAATGGACACAGGTGCCACTCCTAGCACGAGATCAATCGAGAAGTCTACCTCACGCTCCAGAGGCAAACCTGAAAATTCCTCTGGAAAGACATCCCTGAAACGATCCACCACTAGAGGAAAGTATAACTGCGAAGTACCATGGTCATCCAGATATAGACTAGAAATCTGGGGCATATCTCCTCTTAGACCACGATGCTCGGGTCCTACTCAACTCTCCTGGACATGCCACTCGCCCTTATGAAGAAAAGATCCACCCTCGGGTGATATGAAACTCACCCTGCGACAATAACAGTCGACGACTGCCTGTAAGGGAAATAACCAGTCCATCCCGAGGATGAAATCATATCCTATCATCTCTAGGACATAGAGTTACCATAAGAAGTGACACCCTGCAACCTCAATAGGGAACTCTTTGCACTGATGTACACTAACCACTATAGTCCCCAACAGTGTGTCCAGAGTCAAGGTATCGGTAGAGGAAAAGATGAAGAGCCCAAGGATCTCTACAACAGAAATAGAGATAAATCTATGGGAATCCCCTGTATCGACAAGATCAGAAGATAAAACTGAGGCTACTAAGATCGTACCTCAAATAGTAGAGGGTTCGGGATCCTTCTCTTGTTGGGTCTGCTCCACTGCAAAAGCCTGACCTGTACCACAGCCCTGTGACCCTGCCTAACCGCTCTGAGCTGATCCACCCTACTGTTGCTGAAAGACTAGTGACTGGACACCACAACCTCGACCTCCACCTCAGCCTGAATGGCTTGAAGAACTCCAGTTCTCAGACTGGTGAGAAAATGGTGTTGCTGATCCTGAATGAAGAGTCAGGGAAGAACCCCTGTCACCAGCTGCTAGTGAGAAAACCTGACAGAAGCGCTCAAGGTGACCCATCTAGACGTAAGATCAGCACTCCATTGGGTCTTTCTGGAAATGAGGCCTCGTATGTATGCTTCTCCCACACTGGTAGCACACCACCTGACTACCAGAATATGCATCCCGCCTGCTCTGATCTCCTCAGGAGGTCTGCATGAACCTTATAAAACTATCACGGAACTGTGCATCAGCACCAATGTCTGGAATGATGGCTAGTGCCAAGACTAGCACAACAGGAGGACGTCTCAGTGGCATGACTCTCCAAGGTCAAGCACACACCTTAGATCACATTATCAGGGACTTAAAACTAGGAGCATAAGAAGGGAAAAAGGGAAAGAAAGAAATCAAATTTTACATAACATGAATACACGACGTGTATAAAGACTACACAGCGTGTTCCCTTAAGTCATTTTCATGGGTGTGTACTCTTTCCAAAACTGGTCGTGTGACACCCCAAACACACGATGTTTTATCCTAACACACAGAGTGTACTTGAATCCTCTTCCCCTGCCCAAGTCCTTCTACACGGTTAAGCCACACGACTCTCTTAAGATAAATCTACACGGCATGTTAAAGGTAGACACAACGTTTACTCAACAAGATTCACCTGGACCGTGTTGTTAGTGACATGGCCAGTGTACCCAGGTCACACTAAAAAATGTGTTCTAGAAGGAAACAACATGTACTAGGAAGTCCCAACAGACTGTGTGGTTAGTTACACGGCCGGATACAGGGCTGACACTACACGGTGTGTTGTAGATGGACACGACGTGTACGAGAAAGGTTACACCGACCAGTGTTGTTAGTTACATGGATGAATCCATGGTTAACTATACACGGCGTGTTCCATGGGGAAACGAAGTTCACTAGAAGGAAGTCCCCAACCCGTGTTGTTCATGACACGACCAGATACCCAGGTCATACTACACAACATGTACAATTCAGACACGACATGTATATGAAGAGATAACATGACCCGTGTTGTTTGTGACATGGATGAGGTACCTATTTCATACTACATGACGTGTTAAACTTGTACACGGCGTATTCCTATGAGAATTTTCACAACCCCGTGTCCCTGACCACACAGTCAGTGACACGGCTATAAACTACACGATGTGTATTCATAAGGTGCATGCCCTGTATTCTGGGTTTTTCCAGATAGTAGCCTCAGAACTACTCCGAATCCCATAAAAAATAGAAAACAGACATTAAGGTGCCAAATTATGATCCGTGAGGGCCCATACTCCCCGCGAATCAAAGTTCGGAATCTTATACAAGTTACAAATAAAGTAAACAGGTCAATGATCCACCAAATTCCTATCCATGAGGGCCCATACTCTCGAAAAATCAAAATTTGGTGTTCATTTAGGTAAAAACATACACAATAAATGCTCTAATAAGAAGCAAATATTTTTATCAAGCATCTATCACAATAACATGCATAATTTACACAACGTCTATCACAACAACATGAAATTTACAATTCATCCTAGATGGCATGGAAAGAATGCATGGCATGTGATTTTTAACAAGTTCCTATATGATGCATGAGATGGAATACCCTCATCTCATCGGGTAGCGACAGAAATAGAACTGCAATAACAATAATGGTAAAAATACAAAGCATGTAAATCACCCAATGGTGAAATCAAATCAACTGTAAAATTGAAAACTAGAAAAATTACAATAAACGAGGTAGTATGGATTTTCCCTGTATACGAGTTAGCTATTATCAGACACAGCTTATTACTAAGTACCTATTCAGTCCTATCCCTGACTATAGGCTCCAAACAGTAAGTCGAAAGAAAATAATTCCTCTAATACCACTTTGTAATGCCCCAATTCTGGAATCCACCCAGAGGCACCCCGTACTCGGTTGGTCACATGGTCTCAAGCGCATTTCCATGAACACCAGAGGCTGCCGACTAGCAATGAGGTCCTTGGGTGTGATAATGGGGAAACTATACCCTCACTAGCAGAGTAACATAGTGGAAGATAAACAATCATACAATAGTGGAAGCAGTAAATACCAAACAACAGTAACAACGAAAAACTGATAGATAAAAAACTGGAGAAAAATATATAAATGATGCATGATACAAATTTGTCTAATAAAGAATCCAAACAAGTCACAATGATAAATAAAGTACTAAACCCAAGTACAAAAGTAAAACAGATAAACTCCTAAGCATCGCAAGACATATCTTGGTCCCATGCTCTCCATCTCTAGTGCAATCAAGAACCTGAAGTAGAAGGGAACTTGCCCTTATCTATACCTGAAACAATATAATCTGTTTGGGCCCAAAAACATGACCCAAATAGGGTGTGAGAAAAAAATCCTAGTAGGAAACCACTCAAATATCTATGCCTAACATTCAGTGAATACATGGTAGGTAAAAGTACAAAAAGCAATAAACAGGAGAAATACTCAGTAGCAAGCAATCCATAGATTCTAGAATATAATTTACAAAAAAGTAAGCAGTCACTAAAGAAAGTAGAACAAACAGGTAAACCTCTGGGTAGTTCCCACATCCTAACACCTATGGTTCAACCTACAAGAACTAGCAACCCTCTGGGAGGCACACATAGTCTCACCCCTCTGGTTCAGCTAAAGAATAGACTCTTTGGGGAAGAACTCACTATCAATTCCCCCTATAGTCTCGTATCGTACTAAAGGCGCTCTGGGGAAGAACTCAATGTATCATTCCCCCTGTGGCCCACGTCGAGGAACTAAAAACACTATGAGGAATCACTCAACATCAATTCCCCATGTGGTCTCACATCGTATTATAAAGACACTCTGGAGAAGCCCTTACTTCCATTCTCCCTATGGTCTACTACACTAGGTTCCCACAACCCTGTGTAAAGTTAGAAAGTATCACATCACATAACAGTCAAAGTAACCTAAAGAACTACTTGGATAGAATTCTACAACATCTCAGCACGAAAGAACAACAGTCACACCAGCCTACAACTAGGCATGGAACTGGAAAAAGCCTAACATGAAAAACTAGACCCAACGATCATAAACAGGAAAAACATGCATCGGTAAAACAGCCAAATCACAGTAAATTACCCTATTCACAAACAATATCCTCTGATCAGGCATATAATAAAAACAGGAAAACAACATGGGAAGAATAAGAAACACACAATTCCCCGTTCAAGGGTATTGGTGGAATTTTCACAAATACTCAAATACTTCCAACAAAAAGGCACTAACCACCTACCTTGATGATAGCAGATCGATATACTTGAACCATGAGGATTGAATATCCTTAGAACATAGAATATTTTTAAAAACATCTAAATCGTTCAACCCACGATAACCTGGAAAAGATAATGAATTGGGAAATGAAGCTCTAAGAGAAGGAAGACCTTATTGCTGCGATTCTAACTCAATCGATGACGGTCGATTCAGAGAACAGACAGAGGCTTGGGGGCTTAGAGAATATTTGTGGTTGTAAAGTCTCTCCAGCCTAAGAACACCTAGAAGAATATAGTTTTGGGATTAAGACGTGACCCTGGTGCGTTTAGTGAAAAAAACAAAGTACATGGCGTGTACTTTTGTAGTACACGGCATGTACTCACCTTTTCCGTACTTCACTTTAGGCGGACTCCAAACCCCTCACACAGCCATGTGTGTGTGGTCCCTACATGGTCAACACATAGCCTTCAGCAATAAGGAATTACACGGTTTGTAATCATAAAGTACACGACGTGTTCTTAAAAAATTTCAAGAAACACCTCTTTTCTCAAAAACTTCATAAAAATTAAAAACATACCTGAAAAGAAGATCCGTGCTCTTACACATATCTAGGCTGGCTGTAATGGCTTGATTCTTACTATATTCCAAGATCCTTTTGGAAAGTTAGTTATAGATGAGGGGATCATGAGTTTGTGGGTTAGAATTGTTTTCCCAAGTTTCTTTAGGATGAGGCCCAGGTGTCTTCAGGTGAGAGGTGTGGTTGTTGTGTCACCGGTTTCTATGGGCAAGATACATGGTATGGTTGAGGCCCATGTGTGTGTGGGTAGGTTTTGGTAGTGGTAATGAGTTTGGAAGAGTGGTAGCATCGAGATATTATCCATTAGGAATGAGTAGTTAACTAATTGGAAAGTGGTGCGGGGTACCCAAATGTCGATTTACTTATACTACTACTTTACTTGAATCGTGTTATTTGGTGAGTATTTATTAGCGATGTTGGGCTGGTTAGTACTCCTTGGTAGTTTCTTTGAGGTTCTATTGTTTTCTCACAGGGGAATTAGTATGTTCCCAAACTTGTGCACGGGTGGATTTAGTTTTCCTACTGGGTATACTTGTATACTCACCCTATTCCTGTAAAACCATTTTTTTAGGTTTCCCAGAAGACTTTGAGGACCGTGCTAGAATTTACTAGCTCAGGAATTAGGATAGTTACTGTGTTGTTGCTTAGTCTCTTTTCTTTTGGTACTTTACCTTGGAGTTTTGTTTTAACTTGTATCAACTTTACTTTTGGACATGCATATGGGAAAGAATTTTGTCTTCACTTTCACTTTTAGTATTTATATTTTCTTGAGGTTTACCATCTTGTCTCTAAATATTATTAATTAAAAAGGGTTATTCCTTCCATATTGTGTGATATTCCATAACCTTGGTTCTATTCACCAACCTAGGGCCTACTGAAGGTGGGACTCATGGGTCATTATCTCTTTTTCATTTTGGAGAAGGAAGGGTGTGGCACTTTGTCACCCCTTCCCTCATCTTGAAGAAGGCGATTCATGACAGAATGGTATCAGAGGGTGAGGTTGAGAGATATGATGAAGTTTGGAGTTAGACACACTGTGGATTTCATGGGATTGTAGGGAAATGGTGTTAGGAAATCTTGGCAACTAGGACCTGAATTTTAGGGCCCCCCATGATTCGATGTAAATATTCTAGATCTACTAAATGACCAAGTGAGGCTACACTGATTGCAGGTTAGAGACCCTAGGAAAGGTACATGAATTATAATGACTTGTGTTCTTGTGTGTCTTTTTAATTTTGGGAATTTGATTTGAATAAAGAGTTAAAATTAATATTAAAAGGAAATTTATGTAATACCCAGGCAAGGAGTTCCTTGTTTACATTTTTCAGCTATAGAACCTGGACGTCGCCCATGTGTGGTAAAAGTAGTTGAGTCCCAATATGTTGAACTGCTTGATCAGAGGAGGGATGATTGAGAGCATGAAGATGACCAGTGGCAAAAGATGCTTCATGCCTTCCAGTGGAAGACTCTGGGAAAGTATGAGGGTAGCATCTCATATATGGAGATAGAGAGTTGGCTTGAGGAGCTAGTGATTTCTTTCAGCTTGATTTGGGATTCAATAGAGTACTGGCTTCCTCTAGTAGTGATCCTGATGAGGGGTGCAACACGTCAGTGGTGGACGCTTTACCTCATGGAGAGGAATGAGTCTAATGTTTCGTGGGATGACTTTGTGAAGGATTTTTGGGTGGAATTAATTTCTAACATGATGAAGGTCGAGAAGAGGCAGGAGATACTCACCATCCAGTAGGGGATTATGTAAATAAGGGAACTGGGGTTCAAGTTCAAGGATCTCCTACGCTTTGCACCAGATCTCTTTCCAGATGAGGTGTTCTGAGTGAGACAATTAGAGGAGGCACTCTGACCTTCTCTTCTGTATGCTATTACTCCCTTCACTCTACTGAAATACTTAAAGGTTCAGAAGAAGGATGAGTTAGTGGAAAGGATGCACTCACTGGGAGGTTTACCTTGAGAGGGGATCCATCCGAGTTACTTGAAGGTAAAGGCCTTTAATAGTAGGTCTCTGGCATCAGTGCCTTCCAAGTTTCGACCAGTGAAGAGTAGGCCTCAACAGTTACAGTTTTGATCCCCTGGTCCTTTCCCATTCTCCATAGGCCTGGGATTGAGGTGATTTTTCTATGGATGTTGTTTATAACTTCAGAACCAGTTCCCAGTTTGAGTGTCGTACAATGGGGTGGGGGGTGGGGTGGGTTTAGTGCCCACCTCAACAATAGTAGTTTCTGGTCAGGCCCTTCCCATAGCAGGGGAAGCAAGATCCTGCTCCCCCGAGGGTAGATAGTTTTAGAGGAGGATGACCTAAGTGTTCTACTAAGGTAATTCAACCAGGGTTTGGTCGGGGAAGATATTGACAACAGAGGGGTAGAGGTGCTAGGTATGGGTAGTTTCATGCCACTGAGACAACAGTATCAGTGTGGCCAAAGGTCGTTTGAGGTATAATCAGTCTGTTTAGTACTATTGATTACAATTTTTATTATTCAAGAGACTAACACTCTTTTTTTTCACCTGGTCTAGCCCATTCTCTGAGACTAGATGTAGAGAGACTTCCCATGACCTTGGTGTTGAGTATGCCAGTTGGTGGTCAGACCAGTTTGTCTGATGTTTTCTAGGGATGTAGACTAATGTTGGGGCCACATCAGTCTTGTGGGGATCTTCTTCTACTACAGATTCAGTCATATGATGTCATCCTAGGCATCAAATGGTTGTTTTATATGCACACCATTATTGAATATTTTTGGGGGAGAGTCGTGTTTTCAGTTATGGATGACCAGTGTGTAGTTTCCATTAGTGACCAGAGCTGTCATGTGGGCAGTTGGTGTGTGGAACATATTCTCTTCTTGTCGACTGAGCTGTCAGTGGGTTAAGTTGACACAAAGATAGGGGAGGTTCTAGGGGTTTTCAGAGAGTTTCAGGATGTATTCGCAGAAGATATTATGACCCTACCCCCTTGATGTGATATGGATTTTAGAATATACTTTCAACCTAGTGCCTGTACTATTTAGATGGATCCCTATAGGATGACACATTATGAGTTGAAGGAGTTGTGAACTAAGGTTGAAAAACCTATGAATAAAGGTTTTATCTGGACTAGTGTGTCATCGTGGTGTGATCCAGTCTTGTTTGTGAATAAGGCATACTATGTTCTAAGTCTATGCATAAACTACCAGGGAATAAATCAGGAGGCAGTAAAGAACCATTACCCTATTTTGAGGATCAAAGATCTTTTCAACTAGTTAAAGAGAGAAAGTTGGGTCCATAAGATTGATATGTAGTCTGGATATCACTAGTTGAGGGTGAATGTGTTTGACATCCTGAAGACTTATTTCAGGTGTAGGTATGGGCACTTCGAGTTCATGGTCATGCCCTTAGGTGTTACGAATGCAACATCAATGTTCATGGGGCTCATGAACTCTGTCTTCTGCAAGTTCATGGACTTATTTGTCTTCATGTTCATCAACGACATCCTGATCTACTCAAAGTCATAGGAGGATCATGCTGAGGACCTTAAGATTATCTTGGAGGTACATAGATGCCACCAAATCTATGATAAGTTATCCAAGTGCATATTCTAGATATAGGAGGTGCACTTTCGTGGACACTTGGTGTATCCAAAAGGGATAATAGTGGACCCTTCAAAGGACGAGGAGGTATTTTCTTGGGTATCACCCAAGAATGTGGAAGAGGTTTGTAGCTTCTTGGGTCTAGAATGCTATTACTTGAGATTCATACCCAACTTCTCCCACGTTGCAGCTCTGTTGACATCTTTGACCAAAAAAGACCAGGCCTTCATATGGAGTGAGATGTATCAGGAATATTTAATCTACCTGAAGTGGAAGATGGTCAGTGCCCTAGTGCATAGGTTTTCAGAGGAAGGGGTAGTGTTGGAGGTGTTCTGTGATGCTTCCAATCTAGGATTGGTATGTGTGATGATGTAGCAGTGGGGAGGGGTCTCTTGTGGGTTTAGGCAGTTACGTCTACATAAACATAACTGTGCCACCCATGATATGAGGATTTCAGCAGTTGTGTTCATACTGATGATGTGGCAACATTACCTCATCAGGGAGCACTTTGTGGTCTTCACAGATCACATTATCTTGAGATATATCTTTTCCCGGCAAGACATGAACTCATAGTAGCGATGGTGGATGGAGTTTCTCTAGGACTAAAACATTAAGATATCTTACACCTAAGGGAAGGGGAATGTGGTGACTAATTTCCTTAGAATAAAGTTGAAGAAGGAGGCAGTTTGGGAATCCACGGATGCTTGGAAGGCAATAGAGGAGTTGGTTGGTTTGCATCTGTATGTGAGAGTGGATGAAAGATGAATATGTATGTTTTAGATGACACTAAAATCTTCCTTAATGTGGTAGGTGGATTAGTATCAGTGGGGACACTCATATACTGAAGTGATGGTGATCGCGCTGTCTAGGGTGATGTTCCATTGGGATGGTTAGAGGATAGTCAGAATTGAATGATGTTCCATGGGAAGATATATTTCCCAGTGGGAATGCGCGAGGGAGTTCTCCATGATTTCTATATATAACCCTTTGTAATGTACTAAGGCTTGAAGGAACAATTTTGGTGGCCCTAGATGAATTGAGCAGTGGAAGAGTTTATGGAAAGGCACCTAGTGTGTCAGCAGGTGAAGATTGGGCACAATATTCCTGGAGGTCTGTTGCAGCCCTTAAATGTTATTGTGTGGAAGTGGGATGAAATGTTGATGGATTTCATCATAGAATTACCCAGGACTCTAGGATGATGTGATTATCTATAGGTAATAGTCGAATGGTTGATGAAATCGGCTCACTCCTTGGCGATCAAGGAGTTGACCATAATGGATGCCTTAGTGCAGAGGTATACGGATGAGGTAGTGCAGCTGTATGGAGTTCCAAGATCCATTTTCTTAGATCAGGATACATGTTTTATGTCATGAGTTCGGAGGGGATTAAAGCATGATTTTACACCAAATTACACCTCAGCACTGCTTTCCACCCTTAGACAGATAGGCAGATAGTGAGGACCATATAGACATTGGAGGACATGTTTTAGGTGTGTGTTTTAGACTTCGTAGGATCATGGGTATGAAATTTTCCCCTGGTAGAGTTTTCTTACAATAATATCTATCACTCTACCAATGGAATGACACCATTAGAATACATTTACAGAATACTATTTCATTCACCAGTATAATGGACAGAGGTTGGGGAAGTAACCCTTCTTGGTACAGAGGTAGTAGAGAGCACGATGAAGAAGGTTTAGCTTGTGTGTGAGAAGATGAAGGTAGAACATGACCGACATAAGTCGTATGCTGATCATAGGATGAGGACTTTGGAGTTCAAGGTTGGGGACCATGTTTTCTTTAAGGTTTCCCCTCAACGTGGGAAGCAAAGGTTCGGTAAGGGAAGAAATATTTATCCTAGTTTAATCATACCTTTCGAGGTCTTAGGATGAGTTGGAGAGGTGACATATTAGCTGGCATTAACACCAAGGTTGGAGAATATCCATAACGTATTCCATGTCTCTCAGCTCCATCATTATCTACATGATTAATCGCACGTCCTTGACTGGGGAGAGTCAGATATCGAGGATGATGCAACATTCATGGAGTGACTGGTAAGAATTGAGGATTTTAAGGAGAAGGTGCTGCATGGATGGACCATTTTTTTGGTTCATGTGTTATGGAGTCATGGTGACCTCAAGGAGAGTACTTAGGAGTGAGAAATATAGATGTGTGCCTAGTACCCAGAGTTGTTCATAGTTTGGTTTCTATTTTTTACTTTTGTGCTTCGTTTTATGATGTAATGATTGACCTTGCTTGTTATAAGATGTTTTTTTTACCTATTCTCTGAATGTGTTTGAAAAAATCCTAACCATGGGGAGTAGAGAACCTGATCCCTATTCAAGACACATTAATACAAATGCAATTAAACCCGTGCGGGCAAGGCTGTTCCACCCAAAGAAGATATTATCTTGACATAGAGGAAGAATATTCCTAATCCATGTGTCTGGATGATGTGAATTTGGTGTTTTCATGGTTATTTGGGGTAGTGGGGACTCAATGTTTCTACATTTTTTCAAGATATAAATGTCTAGTAGGTGTTCCTGGAAGTCAAGGTTTTCACTCCAGATTTCGAAAAACACTAGGTGGTTTGTTCATGAGAGGTATATTAAGGGATGATTCTTCAGACCACTTTTATTCAAGTATAGATTTTAATTATCAAGTAAAATAATATTCTGAGAGTTATCTAATGTAATGACTCGGATTTCACTAGGACATTCATTTTTGAAAAACTAGTGTTTAGGGTGTTCTAGTAGGTAATGGTAGCTCATTTCAAGAGTTTTCCAAATTTCCAGTTTTTCCAATTTTTCTAATGGTGACTCAGGGTGTTGACATCGGCATGTCAGTGCATCTACAAGTTAGTTCATTGTCATGTCAGTGTGTTGGAATGTCAGTGCATCGACATGTTAGTGAATCAGTGAGTTAGGGTCGTCATCATCGGTGAGTCAGGTGCTTCAGTGTTGATGAGTCGAGGGTGTCGATATCTGTGAGTTAGGGTGTCCGTTGGTCAGGGTGTTGGTAGGTCAAGGCATCAGTAGGTCATTTAATTGGTATCTTAGTGTCAGTGGCTTAGCATCAGTAGTTTTCATCAGTAGCTTACCCATCGGTGGATCTGTGTCGGTGAATCACCCATCAGTGACTCACCCATCAGTGACTCGTTTGCTGTTTTCCTAGTTTTTATGAGTTTTCTAGTTTCACCCCTCTTATGTATTACTTAACATAAACTGAGTTTAAAGAGTTGTTTAAGAGTTTAAGGGAATTTAATAGGATATTAATTATATATTTAATATCCTAATGTTCTAGGGGCATTTGAAATACTAAAACTACATGATCTTGACCACGATCCCACATTAATAACTTTTGAAACTGTCCTTCCAATAATATATGATCTGGATCTTCAAAGACATGATCATACCTTCCTGATATGTTTTTTTATTCCCTCTTGGAGTGACTGAATCCTTCCTCCCTAGATGAGTCGTGCACCTGTTCTAGAGCCCCTCATGCTCAGTTTTCTTGGATTTCTTTCCTACTTCTTGCGCAATCCCTTGTTCTTGACACAAAGAGGATCTTTGGTCGCTTGTTGTTTCAAGTAGGGATTTATTCTACCTCACTTTAATTGTGCACCATGTAGGGTGGGTGTACTAATGATTCCTTGTAAAGAACCGGTGAATACTTTTCATAAAAAAATAAATAAATAAGAAGAGAATATGATCAAAAGATAACTGAGTCAATTAAATAGTAGAATGGGAGTGGTTTTATGTTTGATCATCTATTTTATTTAGTTATCCTTGTTTCTTTATGGATTTATTGTGGCCATATGACTTCTGAAAATCATATTCGTTGGTGGTCCCTTCTTGTGAATTGGTGGTGTTCTATTTGTTTTCATTATGATGTTTCATAATTGTCCGTGACATGAAATCTTATTAATCACGTATACCTAATTAAATGAAATGGATTCCCTGGGATGAAAAACCTTGTGTGATCACCCATATTTATCAAATTGGATTAAAGAAAAACATTTAATAAATCTGAATATACACCCTGTTTGATAGGTGTGGATGTGTACTGTGTTCTATGGGGTTCTAGCCTTGTGTAGGCTACGAGTACATGGGTGGATAAAGGAGTTTGTTCTGTAAGAAGGGTGTCACATGTGTTTGCAGCGGGGCTGTGATTAATAGTATTAGCTATGGGCTTTGTGTGTGGGGGAAGTATGGGTGGTGTGTTGGTATGATAGTTTTAGAGACTAATTAATTGTGTAATGGATGGACTTTTAGGATATGAGACTACCTTTTTCTGTGTTGTGGCCATTGAGCGATGTTGTGCAGTGGGACTGCAATTATGGTTATGTGCTGTTTGTGTAGTGAGACTGCAACTTGGCTTGATTGTGGTGATGAGAATGGTTGAATATAGTGGTTTCATAGGTTTGTGCTAGAATAAAATAAAGTAGCCCCGTAATAAACAAATGGAAATTGGTTAAATGAAAATGGGGTTGGGTTTACACTTTGTGAGTGGTTGTTTGAATGGTTGTACAAGTAGGGGTTGCAGAAAAAGTGGTTCTGGTGGGCTAGTTGAATATTTTGGGATCCATAGGTTGGGTATGAGTGTTTTATTACCTATATATATAAATAAATTTTAGTTCCTTATGATTTCTATATGCACCCCACCCTTGTTGACCACCATTTTCTAAACACCCACATCTCACAGGGGAGGGTGTCTTTCCCAACATCTCAGTGGGAGGATGGATAAATGGTTACTGAATTTATTTCTCACACCCCTTTTAGGGTTCTTAATGCTAAGAATATATAGAAAGGATATAATTACTTGAGGATTACCATAGTATAAGATTCTTCGGGCAGATTTGTTGTGGATGAAGGGCTCAGGTGTTTGCGGGTGGGGATTGTTTTCCCAAGTGTCTTCAGGATGAGGCCCATGTGTCGTAGGGTGAGTGGTGTGGTTATTATGGCCCAGGTGACTATGTAAAAGATGTGTGGTATGGTTGAGACCTAGGTGTGTATGAGATAGTTTTGGAAGCGTTACTTCATTTGGAAGAGTGGTATCATCAAGATGTTAGCCATTAGGAATGAGTAGTTAACCAGTGGGAAGGTGGTGCAGGGTATCCAAATATCAATGTACTTATACTACTACCTCACTTGACTTGCATTATTTGGTGAGTGTGACTTGGTGAGACTGGGCTAGTTATTACTCCTTGGTAGGTTCTTTGAGGTTATACTATATTATCACAGGGGCATTAATATGTTCCCCCACTTATGCATGAGTGGATTTAGCTTTCATACTGGGTATATTTGTATACTCACCCTATATCTGTAAAATATTTTTTAGGTTTATAGGAGGACTTTGAGGACTATGATGGACTTTACTATCTTGGGCATCAAGATATTTTTTGTGTTACTTCTTAGTCTATTTACTTTTGATACTTTACCTTGGAGTTTTTTATATACCTTGTATCAACTTTACTTTTGAACATGCATAAAAGAATGGATTTTGGATTTACTTTCACTTTTAGTATTTGGAGTTTCTTGGGGATTACCATCTTGTCTCTCAAACTTATTAAATAAAAGGGTAATTCCTTCCATATTGTGTGAGATTTCATACCCTTGGTTCTATTATCCATCTCAGGGCCTTCGGAAGGCAAGACTCGGGGGTCATTATCTCTCCTTCATCTTGAAGAAGGAAGGGTGAACCACTTTTTTGTCCCTTCGCTCATCTTGAAGAAGGCATTCCGTGATAGTGATCCACTAATTTACTAGGTGAATATGACATGTTATGAGTATATTAAATGGTTTTTTTCAAAGTTATCTTTATATTTTAATTTTATTTAAAGTCAAAGAAAGAAATAGTGTAAAAAGTGACACATGATATTTTATCAAAATAATATTTTATTTAATTATTTAAAAATCATATAAATATCTAAAAATACTAAGTGATAATTATAAGGTCTAAATTGTCATAAAGTGTTTATTTATGGTAAATTTACACCACATAAATAAATATTTATAACCTTTTAATATTTAGAATATTATTAATAGAATTAAAATTAAATGGATTAATTAAGCATAAATAAAGATGATAAGGTTTGAAATAAATTCAAAACATGTCTAAATATTATTGGTTGAGAGGCTTTCCAACCATCCCCATATTATATTCAAAATAACTCACTTTTGAGATTCTTGGAATCGAAAATCATTTTATAATAAATTAATAGTTTTGGAGTTTCTTAAAATGTCCCTCCCCTCTCTTATAAAAGGTCTCCCCTCATTCTCTTTTATTCACTCCTTTAAAGATATTTGGCTCAGGAAGAACCTAAAAATTTCTCTTCCCAAATTACCTAAATTATTTATAGAGAAAATAATTTGGGAATAATTCAAACCTAATGATTCATTTATTTCAAATCAAAAGGAGATACCCAAGGAAGAGGTAATTGTTTTATCAACTCTATCAAAGTTATTTTCTTATTCTAATTGATTTTCCTAAGTTTTTTCCACACTAAAGTAATAAATACAGAATATAATATATTCCGAGATGTTTTTATGATAATGGGATAACCATATTCTCACTTTTTACTTATCTTATGAAAATAATATCACCATGCATGTGTACGTATGCCTTATCATCTCAGTGCAGTGGTGTAATTTTTTCATCACTTCTTTATTTAGATTGGTATAATAATGAGTATAATGGGTATAGATAATAAATATGGCATGATAATGTTTCTGAATAATTAATATACCATCCAATTGTATACCATTTCTCATGCGTATGTATGTCCTACCATCTCCACAACACGGTGAGATTCACTATTCACATCAACCCTTCAATAATAATTATAAAAATTTATAAGATGAGTAAATATAATATTTATGAACTTAATTTAATTTTGGATTTGATTAATATATATTATATGCATTATGAACATGAATTACACAATAAAAAAATCATATGAAAACGAAACAATTAACACCTAAAACAATAGTAATACTAAAATATTATCAAAAAATGATATAATAGGATCATATATGATATAATAAATATGGATATAGTCCTGGTATAATTTAATAAAATGATTTAAACATTATATAGGAGGTTAATTCACCCTTAACTAAAGTAATTTAAAAGTTAAGGGTTAATTTCACAATCTGATTTTTATTTGGGATTGTTTATACATGAGTATCTACTGGGGAATATTTATTATCCATGTCCATATATTTAAAAGTCTTTCTTTTAAAAATATTTTTACCATTTATCTACAGTTGTTTAAATTTATTTATACCCATATATTTAATTTTTATAAAACATTTTTAAAGGAATATTTTTTTTCATTTTCCAAATGCGGTAATTTATGAACTTTTCGATAAAATAAGGAAATCATGTATTTTTAACTTATACGATGTGAGTGGATTTTTATATCATCATGACACCTTATCATTTTGGAGATTCCCTTATAATATTACAAGTTTATTTTTAAATTAAATGTTTTCTTTTATAATTTCACAGCTTTTAAATGATTTCAAAGTAAAAAAAATGATATTTCTCTCAATGAGTTTTAATGATTTTATTAGATTATTTTCATCTATGTAAACATTCTTTGTTGGATTTTATGTTTAATTGAGGTTATTTTTATATGATATAATCTACCATATTGTATTTAATTGTTTATTATTTTTTTGACTATGGATGTGCTATTTTGATACCATTCAAGATTTATGGTTAAAGTATTAACATTCCATATGCTAGTTTTAATATGAATGTTTATATTGGTTATGTTTGACTCATTACATAATAGGAATGAGTTGGACTTATTAAATGATAGGTGGGGCCTATTATATCCCCTTTATGCATTGGTAGGTATCATGATACAAAATAGTTTTTATTTTTACCCATTTATGTATGGTCTTGGCACAAGACCTTGATGATATGGTTATATTGTCTGACATTATGCATTCCCTCATTATGATTTTAGTTATTGATATTAAATGTGATTATTATACTATTAGAATATACTTGTGAATGTTTAATTGGAATTATTTGATTTTCACTTTCCATATTATGCTAGATATTATGTTTAAAAGGCTTGTGTTTCAGTTTTATACCATTCCCTAAAAGTTTATGATTATTTACGAAGGTTTCTACTATATTGTTTAACCTTACTAAGCATCCAAGCTCACCCCTTTATTTTTTTTACTTTTCTAGGATGATAATATGTTTATTATGATTGATATTCAGGGTTAATATAGAAGAATAATGGCGTTTTGAAATTATTATCTATGTTCTTTTATGTTTTGAATTGTAATGTAAAGTTCAAATATGTAATCTATTTTTCCAAGATTTCTAAACTAATTATTCCTTCGAGATTTGATTCCTTATAATCATTCTAATATATTAAAACAATTAACCAACTCTAGGCTTCTAGGTTTGGGGCATTACAATAACTTTCAAGACAATATCACATGGTCTAAAGAGTCCCATAATGGAAAAGGTTTACACCATAATCCCATACATAATTTCCCATGTGGCCAAAACTTTAACAAATGATTTGGAGTACTATCTGGGTGATCCCATAATAATATGTTCATGATTATGCATGATAAAAAAATGAAATCATTCATAAGTCATAAACATAATAATTAACCTGGGAAAGAGAATGGGCTTCACAATCCTTCCTCATATCATAATCAAAAGTGATTTATTAATGAATGAATTTGAGAAATGATGATAAGGAATGTAATACCTTATCACGGGAAGGGAGAATAATCTTGGTATATATGTGATAAAATATAAATATATATATAATTTAGTATCATTCCATAAATTTAAATATATAGAAGAAGTGAGTTAGAGATTGAATGGTTATAACTTAATGAGAAGGGAGGTTTAGAGAGATCCCTTACACACATAATAAAAACACTTCCAGATATCAAAATATCAATTCTATTTGATAAAATTTCCAAAAATAAATATAATAAAAGGAAATAGGGTTTTCATTTGAATAAACTAAGGATTTTTTTTAAAATAAGCTAAATATAAAATTTTGGTTATAGAATCTGGAATTTTTTTCACCGTATATGTTAAAATAGAACAATCATTTTTTCCTTTTCTAAATAAAGTTTAAATGTTCTATATAGAATACCTAAAAAGATTCATTTTGAAGACAATTAAAAGAAATTAAAAAGAGAAATTAGTATCCTTTATAATAAATTTATTCCCATATAAATATATCAAAAAAATAATTTTAAAAATGTTGACATGGAATAAAATGATTTGGAAAATGAATCTTTAAATCATTTAAAACTAGGTTTTTGAAGTAAAGAGTTCATTACATTAAACCTTAAAATGTTTCCATTTAAAAAACATTTAAGGAAAGTAAAATATGGAAAATTTTCCTTTAATATCCACTAATATATATATATATATAAATTTTCTTTAAAATTTTAGAATAATAGGTGTATAAAAGAAAAGAGTTTGAAGGAAAACTTATAAGGAGTAAAATTTTAAAGTCCCTTACCTAGAGTCTAAATCACCACATAAATTCAATAGATTCATGAATAATAAAATTATTTTTTTCATTTACTTTATTCCAAATCTTTTTCAAGTTTATTATTCCTTATATTTCAATTTTATAATAAATTACTTAATCAATTAAGTCCACATCCAATGTTTTGATGATATTCATCTCAAATGTCCAAAATGACTTCGGTAGGTTTTATATGGCCATAGTGGTAATTATTCAAAAATATAAAGAATAATAACAATGAAATAATTATAATTTTTACACACAAATTATAATTTTTATCCAATAATTAAATATAGTTATGAAAAATGAACTATTTTACAATAAGGTAAGTAATATTTTAAATTTAAATAATTATCATCATATAATAAAAAATATTAATTTTTTAAATATAATTATACATATCATCCATTTTATGTGGTGATGAAAAATGAACCCCATTGCTCCATGGAGGCGGTAGTCCACATATATGCAGAAACAACATTATCACTTTTTAGGGAATGCATATTTAAAAAAATACATAATATATTACTTCTCAAAAATGATAAATATGTCATGAATATCATTTAAAAAATCAAATAACTCATTATAACTATCCTTGATATTCCGTGATGGAAAAAATTACATCGATTTGGAAGGCGGTAGTCCTCCATACACATGAACAATGGTTTTGTTTCCCATTTGATGGAAGATGGGATTAATATAGGTCATTAAATCAGCATAAAAATAAATATATATATTAGAGATACTGGTGTTATTATTTTATAATGTTTGAATAAGGTTTAAAATAGGTATAAGAAGAAATAAAATGAAAAGTATTGATTAAGAACAATGCCTCTTTTTGAGACGACCTCTTATGGTTTACATCAAAGGCTTTACTAGAATATTTTTACGATCAAACCAAGGACTATAAGATGTGGATAGTTATTTGGGAAGGTATTATCTAAATAAATCCTTTTGAAGTGTAAAAAACAAGTAGTTGATGAGCTCTTATATAAGTGAGGGGAATGGAACCATTGAAATTTCTTAAAGTGTCAAATTAATATAATATAATTTTAAAATTAAAATGGCTCAAAATTTATAATATTATAAATATATATTATTTTGAGGTGAAATAATAACATATAGTAAATTTTTTACATTTTATGTAATGTTTTCACCCTTCTATTTTTGTTTAACCAGTGTGAACCCTTTTTGACAATTACTTAGACAAAAAAGTTTTTTACACATGAGAGGCCAATATAGTTACTATAGAAGGAAAATTGACACATTAATGGACCATATTATATATATATGAACATATAAAAATATCATTTCCAAATATAGGATTTTTATGAATTTTGAAACATTCAATAAAATATTATTTTTAATAAAAAAAATATTAAAGTCAATTTTGACACTATTCATTTAATTTGACTTTGAAAACATCAATAAAAATATTCAATTAAAATAATTTATTTCCTTGAATGTATAAAATTTTATATTTTGTAGAGAAATAAAATAATTCATTATTTTAATATTTAATTAAATATTATTAATAACATTCATTATATTATTATATTAAATGAATAAATACTATTTTAGTGTTGCATAAAAATTCAAGGTAATTATATTACTTCTAAAAATTATAAATTTATTAACATAATTAAAATAATTCCATTATGCTAAAAATAACCATTATTATTAACTCACAACATGATTTTTCCTTATGTGAACACATAATAGATTTTTAAAAGTATGAGAGTGACATTTTTTCATTTTCTTAACTTAAAATATTATATGTGTCACTTTCCTGAACAAGTGTCCTATAGATAAATAAATTTCAAAAATAATATGATAAGTGTAAAAATACCTTGATAAAATAACATTTAAGATGAATAATGGTGGCCTTATCACTTAAGTTAACTAGGTTTACCCTTTTATTGTGGTAATGATTATTTACTATTTTACTATTCATTATGACAAAAAATTAAGTTGAAATTGTTAAATAATAATAATTATGATGATTTAAAATATGAAATATATTTTAATAAATTAAATCTATATAAGTGGAAGAGATTAATTATATAATTATCTTGAAATGTGTGACGAAGAATGATTTTTCAAGAAAATGCATTTTTCAAGCAATAATTGATCTTATATTAACTCTATGACTAGAAATAATAATTATATGAATTTTAATTACTATAAATATATATATAATATATAAATTTAAATTAAATATTTTCATATTAGGGGTTATTTTAATTATTTAAATTTTATAATCATTATACACTTGGAAATAGTTTTCCAATAACTGCATTTCTAAACATAAAAATAAACTTATACCAGAATCCTTAAAATCGATGATTCAACTGAAATTAATATGATTATTATAAAAAAAATAGTTCCTGTGTCACTTTAATACTAAATCCAAAATTTAATGGTACTTTTAATTTAAATTATTAATTGAAAATAAGTGACAATATCTGAAAAGTCATTAATTTTCAATATTCACTAAAAAATAAATAATTTCATAAAATATCAAAATTTCACCCTAAGTTAATTTTGATATGATGATTTCAAAAATTATTTAAATTTTATAAAATAAATTTTATAAAATTTTGATAAATTAATTATAATATTTTTTCACAAAAATTAATTAAAAAAATTGAAAAAAACACAATTTTTAAGAATAAAATGAATTTACTAAAATTTGAGTAATTATTTATTAATAATTTATGAATACATGTATATTTAGTAATAACTTTATATATATTTCATAAATAAGTTAATGTTAATCATAATTCCCAATTTAATGGATATGTTATAATTTTATATCACACCTAAAAGAATGGATGTTATACCCTATGATGAATACAAGGGGAGAATTGTAAATCCATTGGTGAAACCTCCCTAAATTCAAGGGTCTAAGAGTTATATAATTTTTCTCCTTTGATTTCTTATTGAAACCATGAATGAGGTGGAAAATTCTATGATATTGATGGGAAATATCCATTATTCCATATAATCTAGGTGATATAGTCATTTGTGATGACCATTATTATTTTTCTTTTGGAATCACATACAATTAATGGTTCAAAATTAAACACCCTATATTGTTATATATATTATGTAGGAGTTATAATTAAACATAAGTAATCCTTTTATTCACCCAAAAGTGGGGAGACATAAATTTTTATTACTCTCATCCCCAAATATATAAATGAGGGTAGGATTTAATGATGAGTTAATGAATTTCTATATATATTTCATATCAAATATGATTTCTATGTTTTTATTGAATATAGAAAAAATTATTTTAACTAGTAGATTTGAATAATGGTTTACTTTCTATAACTAATCATTAATTTCTTGATATATTCTATATATCCTATGAATAGTGTGTGGTAGCTAGTAAGGTTATTTTTTGTCTCCCAATTATTATGTTCAATAATAATAAAATTATGTATTCTGATGAAATAATGTAAAAAATACATTTTTGGAAAGATTCTATTTCATGATAATCATTATAAATCCTAATAGTCTTTTCCATACTTTTTTCGATCAAGTTATTATTGATAAAATAAATCATTAGATATTTCAAAATATAATGGTTATTTCTCAGCCTATATTTCAGCTAGGGATATGTTTTTTTGACAACCATAGATTTTCTCATTTTCAAATGATTACTTTTTATAAAATATAATGATTTTTGTCTAGGGGTATCTAAAAAATTTATTGGAATGTCATCAAACAATAAATTAGTATCTGATTAAAGAAATTTCATCCTCAAAAGTATCTCCTAGTAAGAGGGCTCGTTATACATGTCTGGTATATTTATCTACTAATGGGTGTTCAATGATACTAGATAATATAATATTTTTTCTGCGAAAGTGGTGCATGGTGTAGATAACACATTTTTTCACATTGAATGATTATACAAGTAAAGGGTCTCTAGAATAACATTTATCTACTCCTCTTTTATGATTTATAATATAAATAATTTATTATTATCCAGTATATATGATATAGTGGAGGTAATTACCATCACTTTATACTTATATAATTGAGGTCCTAAGGAATGAATAGACACATGTTTTTGGGATTAGTTGCATAATCATCCATGATTGGAGGTAATTATCCCCCGTCAAGGGTATCTAAGGATTCATGGGTAGAATCTCTATGGTAGTTTTTTTATTTCCCTAGGGTGGAATTCATTTTAATCTCATTCCTTTTAATTTTGGGAATCATAATGTGGTGTAAATAATCTATCCTTTTAGATGTTTGGTGCATTTAACCCAATGTAACTAGAATATATCCTCGAAAAACCATCAAGGTGTGAGGATTTACCATGAGAAAAATATTTATTTTGAGAAAGACAACCTCATATTATGTTATGGGGTTATGAAACCCCAAATATAACTCTTATAAGGTACATAGGCATATGTTTTAGGGAAAATGCATCCTAAATATCCTTAAAGGATAAAGTGTTCTTATAGAACTTGAGATAATTATGAAGGGTGTGAGAATTCCTATGAGATTGTTATGGATAGATAGGGTGTAGGTGATGCCATTGATGACCTACACTATATAATAAAGGAAGGAGTGGCCACACATGATAGTGAAACTCTAGAATAAACTAGAGGATCAGATGGGGGTAACATTCAATTTTTTATCCATCTATCCTGGTGTGGGAACTCCAGACATCATCCCTACAAGGTTATGCTATGTTATTGAATAGGATGGAATAATACCCTTCAATTTATACACATTATCTTGGGAATTCACATTATAACAATTGATCTAATGATTTTAGGACAATGGGAATCAACACTCATAAGTTAAGGGAGAAATCAAGAATATAATAGTGAATGTATATGGTGTAGAAATATTGTGATTGTGGATCCCTATATCACTTATAGTCATTAGGTTGGATCCATTCCAATAATAAGTTATGTCATCATAGTTTCCATCACATGATGAATTATTGGAAATTATGGGAATAAAAAATGAATACCCCTCTATGTAGTATCATATACAAGATACATATATGGTCATTATTTTCCATTGGTTAATATTTTCATGCCAGGTTCACAATTTTTTTGTCATTAATATTTAAGTATCGTAATTTTCAATATACCATTTTCATTGAAAGATAAATGGGGTATCATGAGTGTATTTGGGTGTACATACTAAATCTAAGATTATGGTAGGTTGATAGATATCAAAATGGATCTTATTTTTATTTTGGGAATCTCTTATAGATTCCATGTTCATTAAAGATTTCAAAGTGACAATATAGTTTAATTATACATTTATCAATACATTAGTAGATATGAAACCATTTTAATTAGGAAGGATAAAATTTTGATATTTTCAATCACACTACATGAATTTAAATCACAATTCCTTCAATGTATTATTCATATCAATATCATTACGTGATATTTTTTTTTTCATTTTTACTATATTTTTTAAATCCACGTGGGAGAGAAATTTAGATTATATTACAATACAAGATGTTATGAATGAAAAATAAGTAGATTAAATAAAGAGGGAATGTTTGAAGATTTAAATCATCATTGTTAACTTCTATTAATATATTTTGTTTCACTTGAAAATAACTAAGGTATTGTTTCATTTTCTTCTTAGTAATTAATTTTTCATTTTGAAATATGATCACTAACATATTTATAAATTTATTAGATTGTCATTTATAGATTAATTTATTTGATCATAACCAATGAATATTTTTTTTTATGAAACTTAATAATATATTTTAAGATTTTATATATCATTAATAATAAATTTTCTCATTTTATATTCACTAGTGATTTATTCATAATTAAATGTCATATGTTCAGGGGGATTTTTAGTTATGAATATATTCTAGAGTTCCCTTCCATCCTGTGTGGTATAAGTTCTTTATGATTCTAACACCATGATATTTTTTAAAGAATAAAAATATGTTTGATATCATATATGAAATCAATCTACAAGATTTTATGAGAATATAAAATCCCAAAAATTCATGAATTTTTTTTTTCTTCGATAACTTTCATAACATGAAACACTATTTTTAAAAAAACCGTGAGTTATTTTTAATTTTTTTCTATTTAAATATGATCATTTTAACACATCCCTTAAATTAGTGGGTATGAATAGTATTAAATAATTTATAAAATATATATAAACTTTCTTTTTAATTTAAATGTGTTTATAAATTCTACGGAAATAAACACTCAATTTTTTAAATAAAAACATTTATTTCAAAAATGATTATTATTTATTTTTGGGATAAAATAATATCACTATTTTTTTGGAACTTTTTTTAATTTTATTTTATAAAATCAACTAAATATTTTATTTAATTATATCAATATTAAATTTGTTTTATTTTTTTTGGATTTTTGTGGAAAATATTAACTTTTCAATGAAAAGTGAAAAATATTGAAATTTATAAATTTGTCATTTATTTTTAATAAATTAAGTCACATTATTATTTTAATTTGATATAAAATTAAAATAAGTATTATTTAGTTACATATAATTTTATTGATTATATTTAAAACATTTTTATACTAGATTTTAATATAAGTTTATTCTTAGGCTTAAAAACACATATTTCTAAAAACATTTTTAAAGCGAATAATGTTTCTCAATTTTAATTAATTAAAATATACTCTATGAGTAATTATATAAATGAAAATGATAGATTATATGTCTATTAATGTGAATTTTAATGAATTTAATTATTATTATATGTCATATAGTTAATACGATATCATCTTTTCCTTAAAAAATACATTTCTTAGAAAACCTTTTTTTAACACGTCTGTTGGTTTAATTTTAAATTAAAATTTTCTACTTCTGTGAGTTGAATTTTTGAAAAATATATTGTATATTTGGATTCAAAATAATTTATTTTATACAATTATGTTAACCAAATTCCTTACCATAATGAATAGTGAAAACAGTAAAAATTATATATTACGGTTAAAGTAAAAACATGTTTACTGGGGGTTCAAATAAAAAGATAAGGGTTAAAAATGACTCACAAATTTCTGATTCATATTTTATGATTATATTTATACCTTATCTATTATAATGTTTTAAAATGGAAAATTTGTGGTCATTTTGGAAAGACAGAAATGTTGGTGAGATTCCTTCATTTTAAAAATTCCAAGTGTGTCATATCACCCACTTATAAAATTACACCCCATATCCTCTACTATTTACACTTATTAAACCTATTGGTTTAAAAAATTAATAATTAATTAACTTACATAATTACATAAACTCATACTATAAGCCTTTTTATCATATATCCAACCTAAAAAGTTGTTTAGTGAAAAAAATGAAGTTTTCTAAAGAAGAGGTAACGTCCTTAACCGAGCATTTTATTTTATTTTTCTTAAACCTCATTAATATATTTTTAAAAAATTATAATTAAATAAAATAAGTATATTAATGAAACTGAGATGTTTTTATTTTATGTTCATTACCCACAACCATCTCTTTCTCCCATAAATGGGAAACAAAACTGTTGACCATGTGTACGACGAACTACCGCCTTGCATACCGACATAATTCGTTTTCCATATCCTCTTATCACAATTAGATATAATGATTTTTTTAATGTTTTTATGTTAAATTTATCATATAATTATAGTTATTTAGTTATAATATCATGTACACATTCTCACTTTCCACTATGTAGGGAATATGAAAATATTGCTCGTCTATACGGTGTACTAACACCTTATGAAGTGATGTGATTTGTTTTTCATTTACACTTTACATGCATGATAATTAGGATTGATTTTATTTTAATATATTATATTAATGAAATATTAATCATTTTATAAAATAAATATATCATATAATATCTTACCATACTATCCATGTACTAAATTATAACATCATTCTTGTGTACGACGGACTATCACCTCGCGAAGAGATGTGATTCATTTTTATTATAACATGAAATATATTGTATTTTTAAGGGTTTTTAAAGAAACAATATGATTTTTATTATATAATTATCATATATGAAATTAAAAATAACTATTACCTTTTTCCATCATGATATTTGAAAAATGGAAACATCCCTCACGCGTGCGTATGGTCTACCATCTCCATTATTGTAACCTAGTTCATTTTTCATACCCATATTTCATGTTTGGTTTTAAAGGTATAATTGATGTATAAACATTATAATTATTTAATAATTTATATTAATTATATGATTAAATAATAATATCATTTACCTTATTCAACTTACGAAAGTGATTTCGGACATATGAGCTATTTATAGTCAAAATGTCAAACATGATTTTAATTGGTTAAGTAATTGAATATTAAATGGTAATAAATAAAATAAAATGAAAAATAAAAATGAAAAAGGTTATTAATAATTTAAATAAGTAACATAATTTTATTATTTATGAATATAAGGAGCACATGTGATGATTTGGTCTCGAGGTAAGGGGTTTCTTATCTCAATTTCCATTTATTGGTTTATACTTGAACTTTTTTGATTATATTATGCCATGATTAAATTTGAAAAGTAATTTTATTGATTTATATTCCATTGAAACTTTTATTTTTTTCATATAAATTATTTAAACATAATAACTTCATGGATTAACTATCACCTCAATAATATGAACTTTTCAAGCGTTTCAACTCAAAACTTCCTTCATTGAGATACATGTTTCATTATGAAAAAAATTTAATTTAAATGGTGCATATAATCAACCTTTAAAAACTATATCATTAATACATTTTACATGATGATATTTAAAGTTATAATTCATTTTATTAATTCATGGTAAGTAATTATTCATATGTTACCAAAGTAGTAAGGGTTTATGATTCAATCACATTTTAATTTGGATTGTTTATGGTTAAATTCCCACAATAAGAAATTATTTTATCATTTTTATTAAAACCCTATAATTTCTCCTACTATTTTTATTCATGAAAATTTCAAGTAATTGTAAAATTTTATCTCTATTTGGTACTTAAAATGATTTTATAAAATGTTTTTCAGAAAATCTGACTTTATTTCTATCTTAAATCAAATATCATTTTTCTTCCCTATCCATGTTTTCTAAAATGGATTTCAAAAATGGTTTTAATATTCTAATATTTTTATTAAAAGTAATTTTCCCTATAATTGACTTTTCGAAAATGGTTTAAAAGGAATTTTCCTATCATTTACCAAAAAAGGTAGTTTTAAACTTTTGTAAAAAATGTGAAAGGAATCATTGTTTTATCATATATAGAATAAATAGTATTTACTACCATATGAACCATTATTTGGAATAAATATTACATTATAAGTTTTGAATTTAATTTCCAAAGAAAATTATTTCTATAATATATTGTGAATTTTATGTTTGGAAAAGTGATTTTCATAGAAGAAAGGTTATTTACATCAAAAATGTTTTTAATATTTTTATTGGTATTTCTATTAACCATAAAAAAAAACCATTAATGTTATGTAATACTTATAAATTATGTATACATTTCCCTCAAATTTATACATAAATTATTATCCATTCCATTAATGGGGTAATACATGCCTTATTCTAATTTCTCAAATGCCTCCATTATGAAATTTCCTTTGACTATGACATGAGACACGATTCTGTAACACATTTTATTTTAATATGTAATTATAATGTTTATTTATTATGTTTAATTTGATTATTTAGAATACATATTAATTTACATGAAATGAATGTGATGGTTTGTCCTAGAATTATGCAGCCCTCTAATTAATTAGGTAATTTTTTTAGTCTCATGAGATGTCATGTATAGGATTAGGGAGTGAACCTAATCTGTTATGATACATTTTCCACAATGTGATGTTGTATCAACAACTATACTTGAATTATGTTTATGTCATGTTTTATTTTTTATCCACATATTCTATGATTCCATGATCTTATGATACCACGTTCTCTATGTTGTGCTTCCAGGAGACTTCTCATGAGCCTTCTCCTTTATGATATCATGTTATATCATTGACTCAGATGTTATGTTTCCTTACCATTAATATCACCTTACATATATTTTTAGATCAAAACATTATTTTTTTATTTCCTAGGCTATCCCATCTAGCTTTAGGAGCTCAAAGAGATTTGGGATCTCATTATAGAGAATAAAATAAAAAAAGCTTTACTTTAGTGTCACTTTGAGGTATTTTGAACCTATTCTTCCAAAGGAACTAGGACTCATGATATTTTCAATATAATTAATGTATTTTTATATTAAAAATCATGTAATAATATATATAAAAGACTCAGGTCATTATAATTGGTATCATATAAAAGGTTCAGTTAACCTTTGGAAACTAGGATTAGAAAAAATTAGTGATATCCCTAGGGATAAGTTTAAGGATAAGGCTATACATAGAAAAATATCCTGGAATCTTGGTGAAAGTATGGAGTATATGGTTTACAAGAAATTACATCCCTATTTAGATACTACAAGTGAATGTGATTTTGAAGATAATATACACATGGGTAATAGATCTTAAAATGGCATGATTGGATTGATTGAATCATTACCTGGTACACGAAAATGGGCCTTACTATGCACCCATTTTGAAAATCCTAGGGTATTTTATTTTTAAATTTATATACTATTTATGAACCATCATGAAGGATTTGGATAGATGATAACCACGAATGGCCTACGATAATCATAATTTTCATATATTGAAAATAATGTGTTTTGATTTAGACGTCCATTAAAGGATTTTTCATGATTATGTGGTTTCCCACAATGATTATAAAATGATTCCTATTTTTATTCAATGGATAGAAATTGGAGGAATAATGATAACACTTAATGTGATGGTAATTTTAGAGATTATGAGAAAAAAATATATGATGTTTAGAGATAAAGATATTATGATTATTACTACATGATATACTATTAATAACAAGAAATTTAGTGAGATTCCTAACAAGTCAAATAGGTGGATGGTGGAATTTTATGATTGTTAGTGTGGTAATGATCATAGTGGATATAATATTCATCTTCTTACGTTTCAATAAGTCAGGAAGAACTACCAAGAATAATATCTTAAATTGAGGGGAATATGTTTTATATGTGTAAATAGAGGTTATGGAGCAATGAATATATAACTATTTTGAGGCCTTATTTGCGAGGAACATGAGAATTATCTGAGTAAATATCCTAAAATAAGATTTTTACCCTAGCCTAAGGAATTAACTATGTTATATGAATAATTTACATGATTATTTATGTATATGAATCCTAGAATTATTATATAGATTTTTTTTAATTTTATTTTAGTTATAAGAATCATGAAACATCTAATGATCATTCTACAATAGTTTTTCTTTATGTATTTTCAAGAATATGTTGAATGATATTAATGTCCTAGAATAGTGTTTTAATATAAGGTGACATGTTTTTGAAAATAATTATTTATATATAAAACCTTATTTTTTATAATTTATTTTATTACTAATGATTTTTTGTGGATATTAATCATATTTTTCAAAATGTTAATGGAATTGTACTAATATAGCTTTATAAAAAGGAAAACATGTATGTTGGGTAATAAATCATCATATAAAACATTGAAATGAATATTTAACCCACTACCAAAGGGTGTTAAGGTTAAAACAACCAGCACTGGCCTATGTAATGTATTGGTTAGTATGACATTGTTATTACTTAAAGAATTTGAAAAATAAAAATTATTTAGATCAAATTTTTTTGAGTAGATTAATGATATTTTGGGAGAAATTTTACTGGGTTAAAGTATATATTACCCTTAGTTTTAATGTAAAGTATTATTTTGGAAGAATTACACTATATTTTTGGAGATTCAAGCTGATGTGTTTTAAGGACAGGCATACATAAAATGGATTAAGTTGATATTTTCCAGTTACTATTATAGTATTAGAGATTAATGTATTATATTGTAAAAATATTTTCTAACCAATTTTGTTTTAGTAAAGAACAATATAAATTTTTTTAGTACTTTTGGGATTATGTGATCTATTAGAATTTAATTTTAGGGATTTAGACCTAAAAATTTCCACTTGAATTCTAATTGTTTTGTGATAAGATGAGATTGTGGTGGAAATGATTAATAGATAAAATTATATATTTAATTTGTGCCAAAAATCATGCACTAGAGTGGAAAATTATCTTTCTCGGCATCCAATAGGTCTTAGGTTCAAGCCCTCTTGGGTGTAGAAACTATTGCAGTACTATACATGCGATGAAGTAGATGATAATGCATGAATTCAGTGATACAGGAAGTGACGTAGGAAGTGAAACATACACAATGTAGGCCTGGTGACACATGCATAATGATGGTGGAATGACACTTCACTAGGCTTTGAAGTGATGTTATGGTCTTTATGCACATTGGGACTACATTCTATGTACTAAATAAATACGTCTTGATGGGTGGGATGTCCCTTTGGGGGGATATGGCCTACCGTTCTGGCATATGTGTGTGGTGTGTGTTTTTTTAATGTAATTGGACCACAAACAGCTAATATATATATTTTTCCTTTTTTTTCTTAATGGGTCTCCATATACTCAGTTAAAAGAGGTATTTGCTTTGCTTTAATAATAAAATGAGGCTTTTTCCCCAACATTTAAAAAATGGACTTTTAACTCATCAATGATTTATGGATTTAAGGTTCTTAACTTTCCTCATATCATTCAATTCATTTTAATCAATGATCTCTACTAATCCTAAAAATTATTTATACTTTTCTACCATATCCATATCTTCACATTCCCCCATTGTTATCCTATGTGGAATTCTAATTATGTGATAAAATTCATTTTTCTATTTCCCTATTCGTTAAGAGAAGGTTTTTATTAACCATTTTTATGATGTGAGTTTACAATAAAATTATTTCAAAATGTAAATCCCATGATTATGGAGATCAAGAATCAATTGTGAGGATGCTATTTATTTAAAAGGTTAATAATGTAATGTATTAATATTTTTATAAGAATAAAATTATGTTTTATAGTGTATTTCACACACAATAATGATCTTAGGATAGAATATAACACCTTGAGAATTTATTATATATTTATTTTTCTTTGATATCATACATAACATGCAACAATGAGTTTAAATGAACTATAAAATATTATTAAAATATTATTATTTAAATATGATAATTTTAATCTAGCCATTAAATTTGCTGATATGAATATTAGTAAATACTTTTTGTAATAGAAATAAAGTTTCTAAACAAAATAAATGCATTTATAAACACTTAAGAAATAAGAAATTATTTTTTAATAAAATCATTAATTTAAAATATATTTTTTATTTATTTTTATGAGAAAATATTATAATTAATTGGTATAAATTTCCGAAATTTTATTCTATAAAATTGAAAACATTTTCTAAACCATCATATCTATATTAACATGGGGTGATTTGTTTTTGGTTTTTTCAAAGAATATTAATATTTCACTGAATAGTGAAAAATAACTTTTTTTTAAAAAATTGTCATTTATTTTTGATAAATTATGTACCATTATTCTGTTAATTTGATTTAAAATTAACATAAGTATTATTTATATATATTAAATTCATTTAATTAAATTTAAATCATTGTTATACAAGATTTTATTATATTTTTATTCCGAGGCTTAAAACCATGTTTTTTTGAAAACTATTTTAAAGTGAATAACATTTATACATTTTAATTAATTAAAATAACCCATAATGTGGAATTATTTAAATAAAAATAATATATTACATATAAAAAAGTGTCAATTTAAATTCATTTAATCATTATTACTTTTCATATAGTTAATATGGGATATCTGTTTCCTTAAAAAAATGTTTTTCTTGAAAACTGTTTTTTTGACACATCTGCGAGTTTAATTTTAAATTAAATTAGTCCACCTATCTGATTTTGATTTGAAAAATTGATTACATATTTTTAATCAGAGTAATTTATAATATCTAATGAGGTAAACTTAATTTTTTTTTTCAATAATGAATATTGAAAATAGTAAAACTAATTTCTTGTAATTGAGGTGAAAACCAATTTATGAGGGGATAAACTAAAATGATAATTGTTAAAAATTACCAAAAACTTATCTAATTACTATTTTATGGTAATATTTATACCTTATGTATTATAAGGATGGAAAATGTTCCATTTTTTAGCCTTGTGGCATGAGAAAAATGTGGTTGAAATTCTCTGTTTTCAAAAGATCCAAGTTTGTCCTCTTCCTCATTTATAAAAGGTCACCACCTCTACTCTCCTATATACACTTCCTAACACCATTTTTTATGAAAATACATACCCATAAAATATATTTATATACCTTAACTAATTCTATACGCCTTTTTATTATAAAAAAGTCATTGTAGAAATGAATTTGGTTCAAACTAAAGAAAGTTGTCTGAAGAAGAGGTAACGTCCGTAACCAAGTTTTTTATTTTATTTCTTCTTCCACCACCTTAAAATATTATTAAACCATGATTATATAATAACAAAATTATATTAAATATATATAAAAGATTTTATGTTAAGGGAATGACCTACAACCATCTCCCCATCCCTCAAATGGGTAACAAAACCATTGACGTGTGTACCACAGACTTATGCCTCGCAAAAAAATGTAAATTTTTTATGTAACTACTTATCATGGTTGGATATAATAATTTATTTAATTTTAATATGTTATATTTATGATAATTTTATACTTATATAATTATAATATTAAAACACCCTCTTACTTTTCCTTTCTTAAGGAATATGATATTGTCACTCGTGTGTACAGAAGACTACTGCCTCGTGAAGTGATGTGAATAATTTTTTAATTATGATTTAATTTCAATATAATAAGGATTAATGTTATATTTATATTTTATATTCCTGAAATATTAATATTGAATGAATGATAACATACTTCTAGTGTATGATAGACTATTTCCTCACAAAGTGATATGATTCATTTTTATTGTCACATAACATGGATGGTATGTGTAAGTGTTTTTAAAGAAATAATATTATATTAATTATATAATTATTATACCTGAATTATAAAATAACACTTTCCATCATTCTCTTATGGTCCTCAAATAGTGGAAACATTACTCGTACGTACATACGGACTACCGTCTCTATGATTATAGCATAGTTAATTTTTCATAATAATATTTTATGGTTGGTTTTAAAGTATAATTTATCTATAAAAATGATAATTATATTATTATTATCATTCCAGATATTATTAAATAATAATATCTTTGAGGTTAGTCAACTTTCCAAAGTGATTTTGGACATACGAGCTGTTAATCATCAAAATGTATGATATGAAATTAATTGGGTATATAATTATATATGACATGGTATAAAACAAAATAAAAGGAAAAATAAAATTGAAAATGTTTCTTATGATAGTAAATAGTTATCATAATTTTATTATTCATTAATATAAGTAAGGCACACGATAATTCAGGTTCATAGTATGGGGTTTCTTTACTCAATTTCCATTGATTAGGTTATACGTCAACTTCATTGATTATATTATGAACAGATTATGTGTGAAATGAAATTTTAATGATTTATTTTATATTTTCACTTATCATTTTTTGGATCAACATTTGTTACACATAATCACATCTTGTATTAACTCTCACATCAATGATATGACCTTTGTAAGGGTTTCATATCAAAACATCCTTCTTTGAGACACATATTATTTTATGCACCTAATTTATCTTAAATGGTGTATATACTACCCCTTTACATAATATAAAATGAATCATTCATACTTAATGATATTTTAAGTTACAATTAATCTATTTCATTCATGGTAATTTGTAATTAAAATGTTTCCAAAGTAGTAATTGTTTATGTTACAATATCATTTTAATTTGGATTTTTATAATTGAAATAAACTATAAGAAATTATTTGATCATTGTATAATAAAAAAATTTAATTTTATTAGACCCTATTTATCCATGAACTTCAAATTATTATTAACATTTTTCTCTCTTTGTTAATTAAAATTATTTGTGAAAATATTTTTAATGAAATCTGACTTAATTTCTCTCTTCAATCAAAAATTATTTTTCTTCTATATCAATGTTTTCTAAAAAAAATTTCAATTTTTTTAATATTATATAATGATTGTAAAAATTAATTTTCACCCATGTTTTACATTTAAAAAATTGTTTAAAAGTAATCTTCCTGATGTTTTCTGAATAAGGTACTTTTTATCTTTTGACGAAATTGTGAAAGCAATCATTATTTTAATATGTATGATATGAATCGTTTTTTAAACCACAATTAAATTTATTTTACTTTAAATATCCCTTATATGTTTTAAAATATATTTTAAAATAAAAGTATTTCCATAATATTTTATTAATTTTTATTTTTCAAAAGTGATTTTCAAAGTCAAAAGGTAATTTTGCTAAAAAGTTGTTTTTATATTTTTAAAGGTTTCTATATTAAAAAAACAACCTCCTTTAATGTTATGGAATACATATTATATATATATATATATGTCCTCAAATATATACCTATATAACTCTCCCTTCCTTTTATGGGGTAGTATATTCCTTTTTCTTATTTCTCAAATTTATTCATTATGAAATTTCATTTTCTTATGATATGTGGAAATATTACGAAACCCATTTTATTTACATTGGTAATTATTATGTTAATTCCTTATGATTTAGTTAATTATATTAAATACATATGAATTTAAATTAAATGAATGTTATGGGTGGGATCATAATTGTATAGACCTCTAATGCACTGTGTAATGTTTTAGTCTCAGGAGACTTCATGTATTGGATCAGGGATTGAACCTAATACATTATTAGACTTTGTCCCCCATGTTATGTTTTCTCAGAAATTAGCCTTGAATTATATTTATTTTATGCTTTATGTTTCTACCACATCATCTATTTTATGATGATATTATGATACTAAGTTCTCTAGGTGATTCTTTTATGTGATTAATCATGCTCATTATCCTTTATGATTTATTGTTAAATCTTAGAATTACATGTTATGTTTCCTTATCATGTTTATTCCTTAACTTTGATTTCTATAACACCCCGTTCTTTATATACTCTATAGGTTATCTAATTTAGTTTTAGGAGATCAAAGAGATTTAAAATCTCATTTTGGAAAATAAAATAAAAATTACGATTTTCAATCTTACCTTGATGTATTATGAGCCTAGACTTCCAAAGACACTAGGCCTTATGATCTTTGGGTTATAATTAATGTATTTTTATGTTAATAATCATGTAATGATATGAGTAAAAGACTCAGTTCACTATAGTTGGTATTAGAGAAAATGTTTACTTAACCTTTGGAACCTAGGATGAGAAAACATTAGTGAGGACCCGAGGGATAAGTTTAAGTACAAAACTATGTATCGCAAAATATCTTATAATCTTTTTAAAGTTTGGAGCATGTAGTTTCATAAAAATTACATCCATGTCGGGATAATACAAGTGGACGTGGTTCTAGAATAGATGTACCTATGGGTAATAACTACAAAAAAAGAAATTTCAATATTGAATCGAGTGTTACCCAGTACACAAAAATGGGCCTTAATATGCCCATATTTTGACAACCTATGGGCATATGCTTTGTAAATTTAGAAATAAATTAAAAACCATCATGAAGAATTTAAATAGATGGTGATCATGAATGATATTGGATAAACTAAAAGGTTTCACATATTGAAAATAAGTTACCATGATTTTGACATACTATAAATTCTTTTTTATGATTATGTGGTTTCCCACTATGATTATACTATGATTTGTGGTTTTATTAAATGGTTGTAACCAGGTGAAATCATATAAACAAAAAATTTTATGGTAAATTCAGTGATTATGGGAAACCAAATTTAATTATGACTGGGTAGAAATATACTGTGACTGTAAAATTATCTATCATGATATATGATTAAAAACATTAATTTTATTGAGATTCCTTAAAAGTAAAATAAGAGGAAGATGAAATTTTATAAAATTTCATGTGGTAATGAACATATAGGAAAAAGAATCAGATTCTTACATGTCAATAAGGTGGGAATAATTAATTATAAGAAAATCTCAAATATATGGGAAGATTATTTCTATATGGAAATGGTGGTCATAGAATAATGAATATACATGGAATTAAATTTCTTATATGTGGAGAACATGGGAATTATCTATGTCAATTCCTTAATATAAGGGTTATCCCTTAAACAAATTACGAAACTATACTATACCAATAATTGAGTTGAATTATTTATTTATTGTTCTCCAATAATTATTATGTATAAGTATTTTTTTTCAATGGTATTTTGGTTAAAATTTTCATGAAGCTTCTATGGATCATTCAGTAGTAGTTTTTATTTATCGATCAGAAAGAAAATGATGATTGATAATAATGTCCTATAAAGGTGATTTAATAGTAAGGTGATATTTTTTTGTAAATGAATAATATGTATATAAAACCTTAACATTTAAACATTTATTTGATAGCTAATTTTATTTTGAGTATGCTCATCATAGTTTTGGTAAATTTATTTAAGAGTAATGTTTCATGAATAATTTACTAAAATTAACTTCAATTGGATTACATAATCCCTAAAATAAATAAAAACTATTCCTCATATCTTTAATAAAACCAATTTGGTTATAATAAGTTAACTAACAGAATTTACTAATCTCTAATACTACAACAGTAACTCCCAAAGATAAACATAATAAATTCTATAGGATTTTGTCCTTAAAACCCTTTACCTTATATATCTATAAAAATAATATAATTATTCCCAAATAATCCTTTATCTTAAACCTAATGTATGTACATACGTCAACCCAATAAAGCATCTCCTGAAATATCATTAATCACTTCAAAAATATTTGATCAAATTAATGATTATTCCCGTGGTTACTCACTTTTTTTTGATCAGTGATATCTTTTGACCTCTATAATTAATCACCCTTTTTATTCAAGTCTATATATTTAATTGGCACCAATGTTCTATTATTTGTAAACCTAGTTATGTGATAACCTTAATATTTCCCTTTACCAATTTGTTAAAGAAATTTTTAATTAACCCTTTTTTAATATGGGCTTACAATATAGGAATTTTATAAAGTCAAACCCTTGATTGGTGAGATTAAGATTAAATTACAAGGAGGAAATTTATTTAAGGGGCTAAAATATAATGCCCTGATATTTTTAAAAAAATATAATTTTGTTCAATATCATATATGAAATAAAATACCAAGATTATATGAGAATATAACACCTTGTGAATTATGATATATTTCCTTTTATTCGATAACATGCATAACAAGAAGCATTGAGTTTAAAAAAACCATAACATATAATTATAATATTATTATTTAAATATAACCATTTTATCCTAGAAATTAAATTTTAAATTATCAAAGGACTAAATAATTTATGAAATAAAAATAATTTTTTAATAAATATAAATATATTTATATTCTCTAAGAAAATAACCACTCAATTGTTTTATAAAAACATTTATTTCAAAAATGTTTTTTATTTATTTTTATTATAAAATATTATTATTACGTTTTTGACCTTTTATTAAATTTATTTGATAAAATTAACATAATTTTTTAAATCATCATATCAATTTTAAATCAATGTGAAATTTTATTATTTTTTCAAAAAAATATGAATTTTTCAGGGAATGGTGAAAAATATCGAATTTTATAAAATTATCATTAATTTTTAATAAATTGGATATCATTATTAGTTTTATTAGATTTAAAATTAAAATAATTATTATGAAGTTATATTAAATACAATTAATTAATTTTAATTCATAGTTATATTAGTTTTTAGTATAAATTTACTCTTAGTCATTAAAACACATTTTTCTAAAAACTATTTTAATATGTATAATGTTTCTCCATTTTAATTAGTTAAAATAACCACTAATTTAAAATAAATTACATGAAAATTATATATTATATATCTATAAATAATAAATAAAATTTATTTACTTTTTATTATTTTTAACATAGTTAACATGAGATCATATTTTTCATAAAAAATGCATTTCATGAAAAATCAATTTTTCGACACATATGTGGGTTTATTAGTATATTAAAATTTACCAATTATATAAGTTTAATTTTGAAAAATTCATAAAATATTTTTAATAATTTTATTTTTTATTATCTAATTAGGTCTTCATCATTTTTGACCGTAATGAATTGAAAAAATAATAAAATTTGTTTACCATGATTTAGGGACAAACGGGTATACTGAGGATTAAACTAAAAAGATAAAGGTTAAATTTTTTACAAAACTTGTATAATTCCTATTTTATGGTAATATTTAGACCCTATATCTTATATAGTTAATGAATAGTCAATTTTATATCCTTTTATCATGAGAAAATCATGGGTACAATTCTTTCATTTAAAAAATTTCACGTGTGTCCTCTCCCCCACTAATAAAAGGAAACCCATATCCTCTTTTATTTAAACTTTTAATACCAATTTTATTGGCCAATAATTACCCATTTTAATTACATACTTCCCTAGAATCATCCTATAATCCCGAGGATAATCATAAAGACAACTTATAATGGATTTAGGTTCAAACCTAATGAATTTTTTCAAAGAAGAGGCAATGTCCTAAGCCAAGAATTTAATATTATTTATTATTCCACTTTCTTAGAATTGTATTAAACCATTATGATATAATAACCTTAGTAAATTAAATATAATTTTATTTTTTTATGTTATGTTCATTACCTACAATAATATTTTCCTCCCCTAAATGGGAAATGAAACCAGTGATCATGTGTACGGTGAAATACCGCCTCATGAACCGATGTAATTTATTTTCCATCACTACTTATCACAGATCGATATAATGATGTATTTAATTTTTATATATTATATTTATTATATAATTAAACTTCTATAATTATTATATCACTTACACCTTATTAATTTCCAATTCATACAGAATGCGATAACAACGATCATGTGTATGACAAACTACAACCTCAAAAAGTAATGTGATTCATTTTTCACTTAAAATTTATATGGAAGGTAATAGAGATTAATTAGATATTTATATATGATATTAATGACATATTAATCATTTTTTATAATAAATATACCATATAATTTCTTACATTATCACCCATTGAATAAATGATAACATTATTCATGTGTATGACATGTTATTACCTCACAAAGCAATGCAATTTTTTTGTTATCAAATAACATGGATTATAACACCCCATGATTTTATGTTATGAAACTTTTTAAATAAAATTATTCACTTTAATAGATTGTGTTGAACATAACACCATGTTCAAATGGATTGTAATCTATTATTATGTGACTGTTAAAATCTAGTCGTTAAATTGGAGGGAATAAATAATAATAACTATTTTTTTTTAAAAATATATGGTTTATACATTTATAGAATAAAGAATGGGTTATAAAATTATTATAAATAAAAATAATTATAATAAAAGTATTGTTTATCTAAAAAACTATTTATTTTTCACTTAATATATTTATATGATAAAAATTTAAACTAAACCCATATTGGTGAATGATTTTAATGAAATTTATATATTATATATTATATAAAATTGTTTAAAATTCATAAAATAATTTTACTATGAAAGGTATTAAAATGAATCTAGTTTTATTCTTAAAAACATTCTTTAAATTTCGATTTTTTTTTTAAATTTTCAATAATTACTTTTAAAATTAATTTATTCCACTTATATGCAATGAATTTGATAAAATTAATTACATATTTAGAATAAATAGGTTAAAATTTGGAAATTATGCTCCTTTTATTTTTTTTTATCAAAATTATAGTGGTAAAATTTATCCCTTAGATAAATTGTAAATTGGGTAAATTTAGATAAAAACCAAGTGACTAGGAAATAATTATTCATCATAATTCTCATTAGATGAAGATTATTAGACCATTGTCACATAAATCTCTAATTTTAGTTTTTTAATGTGAACTTATCCATGAAAACAACTTATATATTATTTAAATCAAAGATAGTTACAAAATGTCACTCTCTTAATTTTTAATATATTTTATGCTTCCATATAGGGAAAAAAGAAAGTAATGAACCAAACTAAAATTATGTTTTGATATTAATGAAATTATTTTCATTATATAAATTTATTTTTAAATTTAATAAATTATATAATTACCATAAATTCTTGTGCAATGCTAATACAATAATTTTTTAATTAATATAAAAATTAAATAAATTATTTTTAAAATATCAATGTTTTTATAATTTGAATGTGCTAATGTTTGAAAATAATTTAATATATCTACATGAAATAATATAATATTCTCAAATCATCACTTTCAAATTTCCACTTTTTATTGATGTATTTGAAGTCAAATTAATTGAATAGTTTCAAAATTAAGATTATAGATACTTTATCAGAATAATATATTATTAAATTATCTAAAATTCATAAACATATTATATTTATCCATTTTAATGGAATATAGTTTACCACATCATATTTTTTACATTTATTAGTCATTTTTTAATTTAATGTAACATTATTAACCCTTTATGATTAAAATAGTGGTTACAATGGTTAACGTCAAAAATAATTAACCAAGTGGTTAATCAAATTGATATGTTTTAAAATGACACTAAATTTTTTCTAAATTATATTTTATGATAGGATTAAAAACCTAAAAAACCTTATCTCTGATTACATTTCCATTTGGAGGAATTTTACAGCAGAATCAATTTATTATAATTTAATATTTTGGGAACTTATAAAAGTACCCCTCACCTCAATTATAAAAGAGAGTCTACTTCCTCAATTTTTCACACCACATTTAGTTATATAGAATGACCAATAATTGGTAATTTATCTACTAAAACTCATTATAAATGTGTTTTAGTTTTTCGTCGCCCTAAAATAACAACCTTAATTCCCTTAAAAAATGATCTAAAGAAGGTCCCCCATATAAGAGTCAATTGTCTTAATCGATCTCTTTAAATTTATTCTATATTATACATCTTTTAAATATTTGGAAGTGATAATAAAATAATAAATTCACTATCCTAAATATAATTAAATTTTATTATGATTATGAATCAACCATTACTTACCCTCTTCCACATCAAACGAGACGTAAAAAGATCGATCATGCGTACCTATAACTTACTATCTCTACATAGCGATATAATTCATTTTTCATTACCACATTTTTGGGATGGAAATTATGACAGATTTAATATTTATATATTTTATTTATAACATAATTATAAATCTTAAATAATAATATCATATCTAGCATATTATCTTCCAAACCATTGGTAAATGATAGCATCGCTCATGCATATGTGTGGACAACCACCTCCATGAAGTGATATGATTAGTTTTTCATTTATATTTTACATCATTGGTAGTAAGGATTTATTTTTTAGATATATATTATTAATATATAATATTTAATCTATAAATGATATTATTTTTTTCCTTTCTTTTGTTCCATTCATAGAATAAGGAAAACAACATTCATACATATGTACGACCTACCGTCTCCATTAACGGGGTAGTACATTTTTATATCTATACCTTTAATGAAGTTTGTTGAATAATATAAAATGAATATATATGATATTTATATTATTATTAACATTATGGATATTATATAACCTTGATAAAATTATAAAATTTTAAACTACCATAACAAAACATACAAGAAAAAGGAAGTAGTTATTACTTTAAACAGTGATATTTAGGAAAGATTTTTTTAATAAACGAGTGATAAAATATTATAAGTATATCATAATTTTTATGATATATATAATTATGCGTTTTTAATATATTTATAATAAATCTATATTTATTATATGGTAGGTTTGAACATGTATAAATGAATTCAAACTTAATTTAAGGGTTTATTTCACAATCTCATCATTATTAGAGAGTGTTTATGTTTAATTATAAAGTAGGGAATATTTAAATTTCATTTAAATATTTCTTAAAAATATTTTCAAATATGTTTTTACTATTTTACAATGATTTTATAATTTCATTTATACCCATTTAAGAATTTTTACAATATAGATTGAAAGGAATCTTTTTTCGTTTTCCAAATGATGGACTTTTTGACTTTTTTGTCAAAAATATGGAAGGAATGTTTTTTAAAATTATACAGAATGAGTGGATTTACCATTACTCATGGTATATTAAATATTTAAAGCCTCATTTAAAAATTTTCAATTTTCTTTTAAAAAAATTCTTTCTTTTTTATTTGCACATTTTTTTTGAAAATAAGTGATTTTAAAGTGAGGAGTGTATTTTCATCAAAAGTTTTCCAATGATATTTTTAATTTTTCTTCATCTATGCCAAAATAATTTGTTAAATTTTATTATTTACAAAGGTTATTATATTATGGTATAATATAACATATTTTTTTGTATATTTTATGATTATTTTGAATAGAAATGTACTATTTTGATACTATTTTCCCTATTAGTTTGGATAGTTTATGAATATGTTTATTGGTTAGGGAAGTTATTGAAATTTCATATGATTGTTTAATTTTTAATGTTTATTTTGATTATATTTTACACCTTTCATATGAGGAATGAATTGAACTTAGTATTTGATGGGTAGAGCTCGCTATAGCCCCTCGATGCATTGGTAGGTTTCATGAGACAAACTAGCTTGGGTATTGGCTGAGGCCTAATCCATTTATGTATGATGTCATGGAAGGAGGCCTCGAAAATATGTTTTTGATGTCCAAAATTATGAATTTACCTATTTATGAGATTATCTATTGATTTACATGTGATTATTCTATTATTTATGATATCTGTGAATAAGTTTTTAACTCATTTAATTATATAATTATTTTATTTCCATTTATTTACTTCCATATTATTGATATCATATTTATCTTCTACTGTATGAATACCCATAGTGATCATCTAATATCTCTATTTTTCTTACGTTTATTTGTTTGCAAGACACCATGAAGTATATTATGATTGATATACATGGACAAACTAGAAGTATAATGGTGTTTTAAAAAAATACTATGTTATAATTTATTCTTTAAATTTTAATGTAATATCAAGGTAAGTGTCTAGTTTCATAGTAGTACTAAATATCAGGTCCTTTTGGATACATTAATTTATATTTAATACCAATTAAATAATGTAACCACCTACTTTGGGAAATTGGGGTCAGGGTTTTTACAATTTACATTAGAGTAGGTTCAATAAAAATCTTGGGAACTAGATTTATGAAAACATAGATTAAGGAAATCTAACTCTATAATGTTCTTTGAGAATATTCTCAAATAATCCAAGCTTATGATTTTTAGATTATTTATAGATAAATTTTCAATTTATCTTAAGTGTTTCACTAGTTTTTAAATTATACATTATGATTTATAGTCTAATATAGTGCATTCCATTATTTATAAATGGAACTTAGAAGAAGGAATGAAAACCATATCAATAGACACAATCTATGAAGGAATTTCCCACCTAGGAAATATATTGATGTTAGAGAAATATTTATAGTTTTATTTGAATAAATTATAACTATATTGGGACAAATGGATTCAGTTATGAGAAACAATCTTGCCTATTTGGAGTAGCCGACCGATCCATATCATAGTGTAACAATGTTATATTTTTTTATCCAATAACAAACTCTATCATTCAAGGGTAATAGAAATCCATTTATAATTGACCAAGGGATAACTTCCTTAGAGAAGATATTTCTTACCTTGGGAAGTAATAAATGGGAGAAGGTTTTTATGGGAGTTTATCATATCTCAGGAGATGCAGATCATTGGTGGTTATTAATTAAAAAGAATAAGGAGGATGAGGAAATATAAAACATGTAATAGAAGTATTTTAAGGAAATATTATTAGAAAAATATTTTCCTCATGAATAATGAGATGATATAGAGAGACAATTCTTAAGTCTGAGACAAAAGTAGAATGAGAATATTGAAAATTATGATGCAAACATTACAAGGTTAGAAAGGAATTCCATAGACTACATATGTAATCCAAAGAGTGATATTGACCATTTCTTCAACGGGATTAATCCAATTATTCATATAACAGTAGTATCCAAAAAGTTATCATCATATAAGGATATAATAAAATTCTCAATAAAGAAAGATAAATAATTCTACATATATTATGGATTAAAAAGGAATCCATATAAGAAGAGGGATGTTGAGTAATCCGAAAAGGAAATGAAGAAAAAGGGATGAATGGAAGGGTGGAATATCTAACATGAAATAAAAGTTTAAATAAATGTCATTGACAATCCATATTGGAAACAATAGTTTACTACAAGTTTAGTGAAAAAGGAAACCATTCCCATGATGGAAAGGATAAGAAATAAGTCAACAATGTTAAATTATTCATCTATAAAAATATGGTTTGCTATGAAAATGGATGTCCTAAGAATAAAGGGAAATTTCACCCAAAAAAGCCAAAGGACCAAGTTCAAGCTTATGAGATCACAATAAACGAGGTTGAAGTTCCTAATGATGTAGTGGTAGGTACTTTAAGAATATCCTAAAATTTATCTAATTTAGTATTTGACTCTGGATCATCATATTCTTTTATATGTTATTAATTTTCAAAAAAAGGACATTTCCCATTAACATTATAATGGAAGTTTTCATTAAAAAATCACAGTGGAAACCTCACTTCAACAAATACGTGTCGGGTAGTTCCTTTTATAAAACATAAACATGCTCTATTTTTTGATTTTATTATCATACATGTGGTTGAATTTGATATATTCTTAGGTATGAACTAGATTTCAAAATATAATGAATTTTTTTTTGCAAAGAGATGTAAATCATGATTCATTTTGAAGATATAAAATTTACTATCTTTATAGGGGAGAATTTATCATCTGATTAATGTTTGGATCCATCTCCAGTGTCTCTTGTAAATAATATTCTTAGAGAAGAAAAGCAGAAACAACCTATTGATGAAAAATTATATCTTCAAATTGAGGATGTAGCTATTGTATAGAAATACATTGATGTATTTCTTTAGGAATTATTATATATATAGAAAATAATGAAGTTGATTTTTTACATTGATTTAATCCCTAAGTAATGACATATATAAAAAAATACCTATAGAATGGCCGCTATAGAGTTAGTGTATTTTAAGAAAAAACGAGAGGATTTGAGTGGTAAGTGATTTATACACCCTATTTTTTCACTATGGGGATCCCTTATTCTTTTTTATTATAATAAATATGGATTTATGAGGCTATGAACTTATTATAGGGAAATAAATGAAATTATGATAAAGAACTAGTATCCTATACCTCTTATTGATAACTTATTTGACCAACTTCATGGGTCAAAATATTTTTCAAAAACTGACCTTTGTTCTGGATATAATAAATTGTGAGTAAAGAAGGAAGATATCACAAAGTAATATTTTTCTAACGAGGTATGGATATTTAAAGTTTAGAGTATTTCCATATGGATTGAATAATCCAATCTCTATTTTTATGGAAAAAATTATTAGAGTATTCAAGGAATATATTGATAATTTTTTGTGGCATTTATTAGTGATATCTTTCTATACTCCATGTACATTGGGGACAATTAGAACTAGTTCAAGTTGTTCTTAAGACTCATAAAAGAAAAGATTTATATGGTAAAATTTTCAAGTAGACTTTTGGGTTTCCAAAGTATTCATTTCTTATCCATATTTTCTTCAAGGATGGATTCTCATTTGATTATGAAATGAAAAAGGCATTACAAGAATGAGATATATCAACAAACATAACCGAGGTTTGTATTTTCATTGGTTTTTCTGGATACTATCAGTGATTTGTTCAAAAAAAATTTCCAATTAGATAAACCGTTAACCAATCTTTCTGATAAAGGGGTTAAATTTATTTGGTAAAAATAATGTTATGAATGTATTGAATAATTAAATAGGAGATTGTTGAATGCTCTAATCTTGACCCAGCCATTAAAAATGGTGGATTTGTGATTTATAGTGATTTATCAAGGAAGAGACTTGGTTGTGTATTTTTTGAATAATGATATAGTTATTTCTTATGTATAAAGGTAGGTAAAAACTCATGAATAGAACTATCCAAATCATGATCATGAGTTAACAACCATAATATTTTATCTAATGATATTGATACACTGTCATTATGGTGAAATATATGAGATATATAAAGATCACAAGACTTTGAAATACATATTCTCACAAAAACAAATAAACATGTGGAAAAGGATATGGATTGGTCAACTCAAGGATTATGAGTTTTTAATACACTACCACCCAAAGGAAGTAAAATAAGGCAGAAGAAGCATTAATGAGGAATGATCATGGTGTTTTGAAAAAAATATGGATTAATAGGGATACTATGTTCATGTATATATTAAAGATAGATATGGGAATTATTAATTAAGGGTAAAAATAACTCCTTTTTTAAATGATTGACAACCCATCATTATTGGAAAATATAAAAATTTATGAGTATGATGATGAGAATTTTCAAAATAAAATTAAAGCTATGAATGATAGGAAATTGGCAGACTTCATATATGATGATGACATTATGAAATATGGAAAGATAATTTTTGTTACCTCTATACCCAAGATAAAAAAAGAATTATTAGATTATTTTCATAGCTCAAAGTTTACTATATATATTGGTAATCACCGTTATGTATAGGGATTTAAAGAAAAACATTTTTGGGATAATATTAAGAAAACAATTGATTCTTATATGTACAGATTTTAATTTTATCAACAAGTGAAGGATGAGATATAATATCCTAGATGATTCAAGAAAACTCTACCTATTCCTACATGTAAATGGGATTAAATTACTATAGAAATTTTTAATGGATTACTAAAGACTAAAAGAAATAATGATATGATATGTGTTATTATTGATCAACTTAACAAATCTGCATGTTTCTTAACTATAAGGGATGATTTTCCCCTAAAACACCATGAACGAATCTACATTAATGATGTTTTAAGACATCATGGTGCACCACATTTAATTGTGTCTAATTGTGATCCATGATATACATCAACATTCTATAAAATTCTTCTGAAGTCCCTCAATATTGAGATTTATTTGTAAATTGATTTTCACCCTCAAAATGATGGGTTGTCATAAAGGACTATAAAAACATTAGAATGCATGTTGAGGTCCTACTCACATGACATTAAAGGTATGTGGGATCCTTATTTACCATTGGTAGAATTTTTCTATAAAAATACATTCCCTCAATGTATTCAAATGGTGGTGTATAAAGCGTTACATGGACATATATTTTGTACACCAACATGTTGGTATGAAGTTGGATAAAGAAATATTATAGGCCTATAACATGTTTAAGAAACAATGGAAAATGCATATAATATTTAAACTTATATCAAAGAACCTCAAAGTAATAAAAATAGCTATGTTGATAGCCGGAGGAAAGATTTGGAATTTCAAGTGAGAGATCATGTTTTATTAAATGTATCACCATGGATGTGTGTTATATGATTTGGTAAGAAAGGAAAAATGATACCTATGTACATCAAACCTTTTAAAATCCTACTAGAAATTGGAGACATGTCTTACTATTTGAAAACACCACCTAGCCTTTATAAAGTACAAAATGTGTTTTATATCCCCCTCTATTATGAAAGTACATGCTAGAACCAATGCATGTTATCAATTATGAATAAGTATAAACAGATACTAATTTATGTTACTATGAAGATCCTATATATATTCTAGAAACTAGATAATATGTGTTGAGGAATTGGATGACTTGGTTGGTAAAGTGATTTGGAAGAATCATAAGATAGAAGAGGCAACGTGGGAGCCTGAGGAAATTATGATGAAGATATACCCAAATTTATTTATGAGGATAAATTGTGAAAATTTTGAGGAATAATTTTTTTTAAGGAGTAAGGAATGCAACACCTCCAAATTTTATGGTATGCCTCTTTTTAAATAAATTTAATCTCTTTAATATCTTGCGTTGTACGTAACACCAAGTTCAAATGAACAACGATCTATTATTATGTGACTGTTATAAACTAGCCTTTAAATTAGAGGGAATAAATAGGACTAAATAAATTCTGAAAAAATATATGGTTTATACATTTACGTAATAAATGTTTTGGTTATCAATTGATTAGAAATAATAATAATAATAATAAAAGAAGTGTTTTTATGAAAAAATATTTATGTGCACACAATATATTTATATCATAATAAATATAATTAGTCACTATTGTTGAATAATTTTAATAAAATTTTTATGTTACATATTAAATAAAAATTTTAAATATTACAATAGTATTTTTACAATGCATGGGATAAGAATAAATATAGTTTTATTCTTAAAAAAAACATTTTATAAAATGCCTTTTTATCATGTTTTGTGAAATTATTTCTAAAATTAATTTATACCACATATTGGTATGGAATTGATAAAATTAATTACATATTTATAATTATGAGTTTTAGGTTTGGTAATTGGACCCTTTCAATTTTTGGTAAAAAATGAATAGAAACCATTTTAAAAATTATCACCCTGGCAATGAATAAATTGGTTTAATTTAGGTTAAAACTAAGTCATAAGTAAATAATTATTCATACGAAGTATTATTAGAATAATATTATTATAAAAATATACCCTTAAATTCTAAATGGATTTTTCTAATGGACGCTTTTCCATGAAAATACCTTATATATTATTTAAATCAAAGATAGTTACAAAATGTCACTCTCTTTGTTTTTAATATATTTTATATGTCCACATACGAAAAAATAAAGATTTTAAATAGAATAAATATATATTTTGTTATTAATGAAATTATTATTCTTTATATATATATATTTAATTTTTTTAGAAATTATATAATTACCATAAATTCTTGTGCAATGATAATACTATTTTTTTAATTAACTGTAAAATAAAATAAATGATTTTAAAAATATTTTTTTTGATATAATTTGAATTAGTTAATGTGAGAAACTAATTTTATAGATCTATATTACATATTATAATTTTTTTATATAATTATATTCAAATTCATCATTTTTATTGATGTATTTGAGGTCAAATTAAATGAATAGTATCAAAATTGACAATAATGATAATTTATTAACATAATATTTTAGTAAATTATGTAGAATTCATAAAACTAATATATTGGTAAATGTAAATATAATATATTTTAACATATCATAAATGGTACCTTTATGAGTATTTTTTCCATTTATAGTGACATTATTAACCATTTATGAATAATATAGTAGGTACCACAGTTAAGGTCAAAAATAACTAACCCAGGGTTAATAAAAGTAATAAAGTTTAAAATGAGATAAAGACATGTATAAATTTTATTGGATAATGATATTTAAACTATATGCTATCTTATATCCGAATAACAGTCCATTTTAGGCATTTTACATGAAATCGAATTTATTATAATTTAATCTTGTGATAATTCCAAAAGTGACCCTCATCTCAATGATAAAATTAAACCACCTATCTCACTTTTTCACACCACATTGATCCATATATATAGAAAAATGCTTTCCAATTTCCATTATAAACATAATTATCCATGTTATGGAGGTTCCCGTATCCCTAAATTTCCAACCTTAAGTCCCTTCAAAAAGGATCTAAAGAAGGTCTCCCAAAGAAAAGGTAATTTTATAGTGCGATATCTTTCAATTTATTTCATATTATACCTATTATGAATCTATGGAAGATATAATAATATAATTTTTTCAGTATCCTAAATATATTTAAATGTTATTATGATTATGAAATAACCATTACCGACCCTATTTCCCATAAAATGAGAAGTGAATTTATAACTCATGCGTGTATAGAACTTATCATCTCCACGTAATGATATAATTCATTTTTCATTATTAAGTTTTATGGATGGTAATTATGATAGGTTTAATATTTTTATATGATGGTTTTAGAATAATTATAATTCTTAAATAATAATATCATATCTATATTATTATCTTCCAAACCATTGGTAAACAATAATGTTTCTCGTGCGTACGTGTGTACAACCACATCCACAAAGTGATGTGGTTAATTTTTCATTTATATTTTACTTGGATGGTAATAAGGATGGATTTGATGAATATATATGATTTATATATAATAATTATTCTATAAATGATAATTATTGTTTACCTTAATTTTGTTCCATCCATATTATAATGAAAATAATGTTCAAGAATAGGTATGGCCTATCATCTCCATGAATGGTGTAATATATTTTTCAATCTCTAGATTCAATGAATTACTTTAAATACATATATAATGAATATTTATGAAATTATATATCATTATTAACATTAATTATATTATGGAAACTTGATCAAGGTATAAATACCTAAACTATGAAACCAAAACGTACATGAAAAATGGAGCTGTTATTACCGAAACAATGATTTTTAATATAGAATTATTAATAAATGAGTGATAAAAGATTAAATGTATGTCATAAATGGTGTAATATATATAAAAATGGTTATATAATATCTTTATAATAAATATATATTTATTATAGAGTATATTTGAACACATATAAAGGATGGCAAACTCAAGGTAAATGTTTATTTCAAAATCTCATCATTATTCATGATTATTTATGTTAAAGTTTCCAATGGAGAATATTTCTCTTCCACATACATGTTTCTTAAAAATAGTTTCAATTTTTTTACAATTATTTTATGATCTTTTAAAGTTATTATCCCCTTGTTTTATTTTTTTTAAAATCTATTTAAAACCAATATTTTTTTCATTTTCCAAATGAGGTAATTTTTGAATTTTCTAAAAAATATATAGAATGAATGTTTTTTAAATTGTATGAATGAGAGGATTTCCCCACAATCAAGAATAATTAATTATTTGAATATTACTTTAAAAATTTACATGGTTATTTTCAAATAAATGTTTTTCATTTGTTTATATGTTTTTAAAAAGAAAAAGAAATGTCAATGTGTTGAGGGTATTTTCACCAAAAGTTTTCCAATGATATTTTTAAAATATTATCTTCTAAGTCAACATCCATTTTTAAATTTTATAATTTTATAATTTTATTCTATTATGGAATCATATAACATATTTTATTGGATTTTTTATGAATATTTTTATTAGATATGTACTATTTTTTGTAGCATTATTCATATTACTTTGGATAGTTTATGAAAATGTTTATTGGTCAGAGGAATTATTAACAGTTCATATTATAATTTAAATATTAATGTCTGTGTTGATTATGTTTCACCCATTTCATATGAGGAATGAATTGGACTTAGTAAGTGATTGTTGGGGCCTTCTATAACCCCTCGATGTATTAACAGATCTCATTATACAAACTAGATTGGGAATTAGCTGAGGCTTTATCCATTTATGCAAGATATCATGGAATCAGGTGATGAAAGTATATTTATGATGTTTCATATTATGAATTTCCCCCATTGTAAGATTAATTATTTATTTCCATGCGATTATTTTATTATTTATGATATTCAAGGATATGTTTTTAGCTCATGTGATTATAACATTATATGATTTCATTTTACTTCCTTCTATATTATTTATACCTTATTTAATTTCCATTTTATACATAACCTTATTTATCCTTGGTTTTAACCCTTTTTATTATGTTTATTTTTCCCTAAGATTATATGAAATATATTATGATTAATATGCAGGGATAATCTATGAGTATAATGGTGTTCTTAATGAAAATAATATGTTGTAAGTTTTGATTTTAATTACAATATAAGATTAAATCATGTATATAATTTTCCAAGATTTCTAAACTATTAAGTCCTTTGAGTTATGATAATTTGTATATAATACTAATGAAATAAATTAACCCTTGAATCATGTCTAATGGGGTAGGGTTAATTACATGGATGGTATGTGTAAGTGTTATTAAAGAAATAATATTATATTTATGATGTAATGATTATCCTATAATGATAAAATAACACTTACCTTATTTCTAAAATGATCTTTGAAAAATGGAAAGGTCATTCATGTGTACATATAGCCTACCATATCCATGACTGTAGCATAGTTCATTTTTCATAACCAAATTTCATGGTTAATTTAAAAATTATAATTTCTATATAAATGTTATAATTGTTTCATTATTACCAGTCTTGATATTATTAAATAATAATCTCTTCAAACATAATCATCGTACTAAAGTTATTTTGGGTATTTGAGTTGTTTAAATTTAAAATGGCATACGTGATATTAATTTCTTATGTAATTGAATGTTAAATAGTGATAAATAAAGTAAAAGGAATAATAAACTTGAAAAATGTTCTTAATTAAGTAAATAATAAACATAACTTTAATATTCTAGAAGATAAGGAATGCACGTGATTACTTGGGATTGAGATAAGGGGTTTCTAAACTTAATTTCCATTCATTGAGTTATACATAAACATCATTGATTATATTATGCCAATATTAGATGAAGATTAAAATTTTATTACTTTATGTTTTATTTATACTCGTATTTTTTTGGATCTAAATTTATTATACAGAATCACTTCATGGATTAACTCTCACCTCAATGAAACGAACTTGGCAGGGTCTCATCTCAAAACTTCCTTCATTAAGACACATGTTCTTTTATGAAACTAATTTCATTTAGATGGTGTATATAAATCCCCTTTACATGCTATATGAGGAATCCGTCCAACATAATGATATTTTAATTTAAAATTCATCTAATTCATTCTCGGGAAGCTATGATTCAAAATTTACCAAAGAAGTAAGGGTTTATGTTTCAATCTCATTTTAGTCAGGATTATTTATGGTTGAATTTAAACTATATAAAAATAATTTATAATTGTATAATAAAAATATTTAATTTTATGAACCTTTGGTTATTAATGAAATTTTCATGTAATGGTACTATCATTTCTCTCTCGGGTACAAAAAATGATTTGAGAAATTTTTAAAATAAAATATGACTTTATTTCACTATTTAGTCGAAAATCGCATTTCATTAATTTATATGTTTTCTAAATTTTTCTTCATTATCATATAGTTTTTAAAAGTAATTTGTATCTATTTTTGAGTATTAAAAATATATTTAAATGGAATAATAATTTTTTTGATTAAGGTAATTTTTAAATTTTATCGAAAATTTGAAATTTATCTTTGTTTTAATGCATGTGAAATGAATGGTATTTTCCACCATCATGAAAATTATTTACATTTAATATTACATTATAAGTTCCCTAGTTTATTTTAAAAGAAAATTATATCCAAAATATTTTTTGAATTTTAGTTTTTTAGAAGTTATTTTTAAATTTGAAGGTCTATTTTCCTCATGATTGTTTTTAATATTTTTAAATGTATTTATATTCATCAACAAGGACAACCTTTAATTATATAGAATTTTTATAAATTATATATATACCCTGAATTTATAACTAGATTTCCCTCCCTTCTATTTTTGGGGTAATACATTCCTTATTCTCATTTCTCAAATACCATCATTATGAAATTTCATTTGATAATGATATAAGAAAAGATTATATAACCCATTTTATTTCTATTGGTAATTATTATTCTTATTCATTATAATGGATTTCATTATGTGGAACACATATTTATGTACATAAAAGGAATTTTATGAGTGGGTCTAAAATTATATATCCCTCCGATGAATTGGGTAATATTCTAGTCTCACGAGACATGATGTAAGGGATTAGGGAGAGATCTAAATCCATTATGGTACTTTGTCCCCAATGTGATGTTGTCTTGGAAATTATCATTGAACTATGATTATGTCATGTTTTAGGTTGTTTCCACATCTTCTATGTCACCATGATTTTATGATACTATGTTCTCTATGTTATTCTTCCATGGGATTACTTATTGTGCTTATCCCTTATGATATCATGTTATATCTTAGACTTAAAAGTTATGTTTCCATATAATTCTTATTCCCTTACTGATATTTTTAGCTAACCCCATTATATATTCCCAAGGTTATCCCATGCAATTTTAAGAGGTATAATGGATTTAAGAGCTCATAAAGGAGAATAGAATTAAAAAATAATGTTTTATTTTAGTCTCACTTATGTATTATAGACCTAGTATTCAAAAGAAGATTGACCTCATGGTTATTATTTTTTAATTTAAGGATATTTATGTTAAAAATCATGTAATAATATGTGTAAAAGACTTGGTTAGCTATAATTTTAGGGTTAAGGTCATAGAAAAAAACATAAGGATATTGTGTATTTTCATTTTTTCTCAGAATTATTAAGGATTTTATTATATGTATTATGGTCTCCCAGGAAGGAATAAGATTATGATGGATTTTCAGGCCATTTAATATGTCTTAAGTGTTTTATATTGAAGTTTATATTTCCCCCAAATCCTAAATTTTATAATAGGGTTTCATGCCATCTACGAAGATATAATAGTTTTATATAATGGTATATGGCATCTTAAGGAGGCTTCTCATAATGCTGTAGTTAAAATAAGTATTATAAGGAATTAATATTTTATTCCATGGTTTAAAATATTTCATTAATTCATAAGGTTAATATACAGTTTTAGGATATCAAATAAATAATAAGGGGTTTATACTAGGGTATATAGTCTCTTTAAAAAATAATATGTTACACTTGTGTTTTATATCATTTAAGAAGGCATAATGGTTTTAAATTTACGTTTCATATTTCCCATGAAAATATATGGTCATACAAAAATTTTATTCCATTTTTAGAGCCTCAAGGATTTAATACTGGCGTTCTATATCTTCTTGGGAGTTTTGAGGTTAAGATGGACGTTTAGGCCACGAAGGAATGCATATGAATTTTATACTAGGTTTTATGGTCGCTATTAAAGACTTTATGTTAGGTTAGAATTTCATTTTATCTAGTAATGAATAAAAATTTATGTTAGGGCTTATGTTATACTAGAATAATTAATGTTTTGGATAAATAAGATGGTTCCACAATGTTGGTATTTTGAAATAATATAATTCTTATATATTTCTATAATTGTGAGTTAAACCCATTTAGTTTGAGGTCACATTTTAAGACCTTGTGAAAATTTATTTTATTCCATTTTAGGATATGTTATTATGTTTAATAATATCAAAATTTAGGTTATTTTCCAAGGGTTAATAGTGTGACTTTTAAATTCATGTTACCAATATTACTGTTTCTTTTAGTTTAAGTATATACATATATGGCCTCCAATTGAGATGTTCATAGAAATGTATTTTTCTAGGGATTATGATTAAATGAACATAAAAAATCCACTTAATTAAAGAAACATAGTGAATTTTTAGGGTTATAAATCATAATAGTAACTAATTTTAATCCCCCCTTATCCACATGGAAATAAACATGTGAATTATGATGGGACCCATAGGTGGTAGGAACTATTGGGATCAAAGTTAGGGTTAGATGATGTCATTTTTCTATATTGAGGAGTGTCTAAAATCTAATTGGGTTGATAGTCTAGGTACTTTAGATATTAAAGGAGCATAAATACATATAACATTGAAAGGAGTGTGTATATGAGATGATTACTGATGTGGGGGATTTATTAGATCATCATCCCATTAATAAAAAGTATTTATGCAACTACTATGCCCATATATTAGGTGGTGGGAAACTCAATAGATATTTATGATATAGTATTATTATTATCATATCGATATGAAATAAATTTCTATCATATGGTGGTGAAAAATCTATAATTTATTTCTCGATATAGCACTGTGGATGACTAGGGTCATGTCTCTTGAGTAGATTTCTAATCAATTACACACCATTCCTAATTCAATTATTATATTTTATTTATTTATTATTTTATTAAAGTAATGAAATTATTATTTTTATTATGGAATGAAAATAAACAAATAATCATATAGATTCAATAAAAAATGAATTAGGTTTAGATAATAAATGATGTTCTCTATCTAGATTCATCCATATATAACCTTTGTTGTCTTGCTTTATATTAAAATAATAAAAACACTCTATCGTATATGTGAAATTATTTTTATACCCCTATTTTTAATATATAGTGTACTCAATGATTTCCATGTGCACTACTCATCCGTCACCTCAATTGAGGGATAATGGTTTTAGAAGATGAATATAACCCTTAGTTAACCATAAAAAGGATTAAACTCACCAAATATCATCCATAAATTAACTTAAAGAATTTATTGAACATATAATTCGAATCAAACACTGGATTACTTCCCTGATATATTCCAAAATTTAGTTACACATGATCATGAGTAAAATATATCAGAGTGAATAATTGGGTAGATATAGATAGAGAATGGAGAAATGTCTTAATTAAAATATGAATATTATGTTACATGAGAAAGAAAACCTAAACTATAGTAGAAAGAGCCTCCTCTTGATTCCCATCCTCTCTTAGCAATGTGGAACTAATTTATTTATTAGCATTTAGATTCCCTTTTATATCTTTGATCTCTTCCTTAAAACTATTCTATACTTTCTATCCTTTATCCATTTCTATCTATTAATCTTACAATTTGAATTATCCATACCCTAATATGATAATAACATGAAAAAATGTTCTTGATCCCCCCTTTGAAATATATTACTCACATATATAGGATTTGGGCATCTTGAACTTCTCTATTTTTTATAAACCCACGATATTGTGTAACACTCTTGAAATATATTTTAATGTTACCCCACAATGTAGTGTTTTTCTATTTAACACTTGGAATTCATCTTACAACTATGGGAAATAATTTCTATATCACACGACTCAACAGTATACCTTTATATTTCAGGCATGCAACACCATACCAAATATATAACCACATATTATCAAAAAATTTACATTTTTTCCACCTCCAAAATTCCATGTTCACCGTGGTCAAGCCTCAGTACAACGTAGAAGGATTTATATGGGAGTTTCATTCTACTCTAATTTATGATTACACATCAACCATTGGATGAAAAAAGGGATTCAATCCATTTTAGTGTGCATTTAGAGCTCAGACTTCTCATGTTGACCACGAGATAATCATATATGGGTGTAGTCAACACCGTTCCATCCTCTATTCATGAATCCATCTCAACTATAGGGCAGTTCAATATGTGTGTGTTCTTCCATATTTCCATTCATATTAGAACACTATTGGACCACCACATCTTCCACATAGTGTGTTTCCATAATTTTGGCCATACCACCTTTAACATGGGATGAACAATGATCTTTAGGACATTTTCTAGTTTTGGAGGCTTTGAACAACCACTTTACACCACTACCTCCTTTATAATAAAATAACCAAGGTCATAGCATCAGAAATATAATGCGGGGTCTTCTTTTTCCAATAATATGGTTCTATAGGGGTCGTCCAAGCTTCCTTGGTCTTCCATGGAACTTCTAAGCTTCAACTATGGAATTCTAAAGGATCTCAAGTTTGGTAAGTGGTTACTATGGTAGAATTCGGAAGTAGTATTAGTGGTATGGTAGTATTGAGAATAGTAGTAGTGAGGTGGTTTCTTTCTGAGTTTAGTGACATGGGAGAACATGTGAAGTAATTCAGTTTTTGTAAGTGAGGAATAATTCCCCATTGAAGCTTACCCATCATCCAAAATCATGACATCCAAAAACCCTTTTATCAATAGAGACACCCAATATGATTCTTATAACCCTACTATAATGATGCACATCTACATACATAGGTACTCTCTATGTACATTTGTTAGCCTGCATAGGTCCATCGAGCTTTGGCCCACCCATACAGACATGCCACATGCACGTACTCAACCACCAGTGTATCATCTTATCCTAGTTTTCCATTGTTGTATCCTCCCTTCTTAGCTAATGGTTCAATATTTCTAGTAGAAAAGGTTTTAGGTCCACTAGGGTAGATACCCTGAGTGGGGTGGGGGTGAATTAGGGTATGATAGATTAAAAAAATTACCCATTTTTATCTTGTTTTGTTGTTAAACAAAACTCTCTTATTTATCCTTTTCGTTAAAATGTATGAAAAAATCTTAAATCATGCATAGGAAAAAACAATTTTACTTGATTCCCCCACACTGGGATACATCCAAGTAGCATACACCGATGATGTTCCGATGTACCAAATCCACTATAAGCAAACTATTGTTTACAAAGTTTGGAGTGAAATCACTATCCCTCCTTGTTTACAACCAATCGCAATTTGAAATCTCACAACCCTCTCAACTAAAGTGATCACTGATTCTTCAGAAGATACACTCATATTTTATAGATTTGTAGGTCCGTTATTTATCTCTAATGAATTCATCCTCCACTTTATGTAGATGCTAAATTGATGTTCCACTTTCATCAATTGATGAATATAACTTTACTATAGTATTAATAGGCAAACTAAAATATTTTTCACAACACTAAATACTTGTTCCACACAAATTTAATTAATTGGAACAAGATTATACTTTTTTCGTGAAACATCCCTTGCGTGCATCATCAATCTTACGCATAACTCAAATTGTACGTGCAACTTTCTTAGCTTGCGCGTAACTCAAAATCTTTTAGGCATCTACTTTTGCTTAAAATTATTACATGATAAGGTGCTTGGATTCTATATAAGTGTTGAGATTTGTTTAATGAGGGGGTAACCTCTTATTTATAGGTGTCACAGACCCCTGTTCCAAGGATTTACCATGTCGGGAAAGATCCTCTTTGAGCGTGCAAAACCCCACTTGACGTCACATTGGGCGTGCAAGTTTCTTTTGTTTAGCCTCATCTTTTGCACAAATTTTATATTATTTCACACAATCTATGTTTTTTACATTTTTGAAATTATGATCATGAAACATAACTTTCACACAATTTTTCATACCACCTTTAATCTTGCACACAAATTCCTTTTCCAAAAACATCATTCTCTATTTTCCAATTTGGAGGAATTTTTTTTTGAAAAACACTGGAAAACAGATTTACCTTTTATATGTTCTTTTTTGTACCACCTCTAAATTGTGAATTCCTTTATCATGGTTCTTTTTCAATATAGGTTTTCAAAAATATCTTTGGAACTCAACAATTCACCATGGAAACCCACTTTGTCAACAAAAAAACCCAATTTTTTAATAAACATAATCAACCCAAAAATGCATCAATGTTACCTTGGGGGACTTACCCCCAATAATATCCCCCTTTAGGTTTGTTGAAAACTCATTCATAAATTAATACATTTTTAAAGCTTAATTTATCTTCTACTACCATTCACATCTTGCAATTCAGATAGCTATCAAATATTTACTCAACACGTACTCTAAGACCATATGAGAAATTCTCAGTGTTTGAAACAAAAGTATAATGAAAAGTTCATCAACAAATCACTTCATTCCGGAAACCAATTATTGATACCATACTAATTCCAATAATCTTATTTCATCATGAACCTTAGCCGTTGTGATATATCTTCTTTGATAGATCACTTCTATCATCATTAGTTTTAAAACTCCTCCTTCTTCACTTCTTGGGTTCTTGTGTTGTCCAAGCCAAGCTCTGGATGATCACATCGAACAATGAATAATTCTTATATTTTTCCCCACTATCTCTCTACTCCTTATAGCTTGATGTGACTCCTTTCAGCTTCTCCTCATGTCTCTATAGAGATATTTCCCCCCTTCACTTCTTTAGCCATAATTTGTCCCCCTTGAATAGTCATAGCTTCTCCCCATTTTTCCACAAACCCTAAGGTCACTCCATTGTGGCTTGCAATAGAGTAAGGAACAAGGATCAATACATTAGAGAAAACATACCATACCTTAGGAAGAGGGGGTCACACATACATACCTTTTCAAGTGTGGGGAGTCGAATGGACTCCCAGATCTAGTCGATGTCTCTCAAAAACTTCCTTGGGTAAGGCCTTTGTTAGAATGTCCACCACCTATAGCTCTGTAGGCGCATAATCCAACTTCACTAGACCTTGCTCCACCTTCTCCTTGATAAAATGATATTTGATCTCAATGTTCTTTTTTACTTGAGTGATTGACTAGACTTTTTCTAAGATTGATAGCACTTTAATTATCACACTAGATTCTGATGAGAGACTTCACTTCAACTCCCATATCATCAAGATGATGCTTCACTAACAATAACTGTATGCATGATTGAGTGGAAGAAATATACTAAGATTATTTAGTTCTCAATGAAACACAATCTTGATTCTTGATTATCTAAGAAAAACAAAAACCACCAAGATAGAAAGCACCCCCATTGTAGATTTCCTATCATCCGTTGATCCAGTCTAATCTGCACTGACGTACACTAACCACTATAGTCCCCAACAGTGTGTCCAGAGTCAAGGTATCGGTAGAGGAAAAGATGCAGAGCCCAAGGATCTCCACAACAGCAACAGAGATAAATCTATGGGAAGCCCCTGTATCTAAAAGATCATAAGATAAAACTAAAGATAGTAAGATCGTACCTCGAACTGTAGAGGGTCCGGGATCCTACTCTTGTTGGGTCTACTCTACTATAAAAGCTTGACCTATACCACAGCCCTGTGACCCTGCCTAACCACTCTGAGCTGATCAACCTTTCTATCGCTGAAAGACTAGTGACTGGACACCAAGACCTCGACCTCCACCTTGGCCTGAATGGCCGGAAGAACTCTGGTTCCCAAACTGGTGAAAAATTGGTGGCGCTGCTCCTGAACGAGGAGTCATGGAAGAACCCCTATCACCAGCTGTTATTGAGAAAACCTGACAGAAGCACTCAAGGTGACCCATCTTGCCGCAATATCGGCACTCCACTGGGTCTCTCTGGAAACTTGGCCTGGTATGTCAGCTTCTCCCATACTGGTAGCACACCACCTGGCTACCAGAAGATGCATCCTGCCTGCTTTGATCTCCTCCGGAGGTCTGCATGAACCTTATAAAACTATCACGGAACTGTGCATCAGCACCGGTGTCTAGAATGATGGCTAGTGCCAAGACTGGCACAACAGGAGGACGTCTCAGTGGCATGACTCACCAAGTTCAATCACACACCTTATATAACATTATCAAGGACTGAAAACTAGGAGCATAAGAAGGGAACAATGGAAAGAAAGCATTCAAAATTTACAAAACATGACTACACGGCGTGTATAAAGACTACACGGTGTGTCCCCTTAAGTCATTTTTATGGGTGTGTACTATTTCCAAAATTGGATGTGTGACACCCCAAACACATGACGTTTTATCCTAACACACAACGTGTACTTGAATCCTCTTCCCCTGCCCGAGTCCTTCTACACGGTTAAGCCACATGACTCTCCTAAGACAAAACTACATGGCGTGTTCAAGGTAGACACAACATATACTCAATAAGCTTCACATGGCCCATGTTGTTAGTGACATGGCCAGTGTACCCAGGTCACACTTCACATCGTGTTCTAGATGGACACAACATGTACTAGGAAGTCCCAACAGACCGTGTGGTTAGTTACACGGCTGACTACATGGATGACACTACACGACGTGTTCTAGGTGGACACAGCTTGTATGAGAAAGGTAACACCGACCCATGTTGTTAGTTACACGGCCGAATACATGGTTAACTATACACGGCGTGTTCCATGGGGACACGATGAACACTTGAAGGAAGTCCTCGACCCGTGTTGTTCATGACACGACCAGATACCCAGGTCATACTACACAACATGTAAAATTCAGACACAACGTGTATATGAAGAGATAACACGACCCGTGTTGTTTGTGATACGAACGAGGTACCTATTTCATACTACACGACGTGCTAAACTTGTACACGACGTGTTCTTATAAGAATTGTCACAACCCTGTGTCCCTGCCCTCACAGTCAGTGACACAGCTATAAACTACACGGCATGTATTCATAAGGTACATGCCGTTTATTCTGGGTTTTTCCAGACAGTAGCCTCAGAACTACTCCGAAGCCCATAAAACATAGAAAACACATGTTAAGGTGCCAAATTATGATCCGTGAGGGCCCATACTCCCTGCGAATCAATGTTTGGCATCTTATAAAAGTTACAAACAAAGTAAATAGGTCAATGATCCACCAAATTCTGGTCCATAAGGTCCCATACTCATGAAAAATCAAAAGTTGGCGTTCATTTAGGTAAAGACTTACACAATAAATGCTCTAACAAGAAGAAGATATTTTTATCAAGCATCTATCACAACAACATGTATAATCTACACAACGTCTATCACAATAACATAAAATTGCTAATTCATCATAGATGGCCTGGAAAGAATGCATGGAATGTGATTTTTAACAAGTTCCTATATGATGCATGAGATGGAATACCCTCATCTCATCAGGTTGTGACATAAATAGAACTGCTATAACAAAAACAGTAACAACACAAAGCATGTGAATCACCCAATGGTGAAATCAAATCGACTGTAAAATTGCAAACTAGAAAAATTACAATAAACGAGGTAGTATGGATTTTCCCTGTACACAGGTTAGATACTACCAGGCACAACTTATTACCAAGTACCTATTCCATACTATCCCTGACTATAGGCTCCAAACAGTAAGTCAAGAGAAAATAATTCATCTGATACCACTTTGTAATGCCCTGGTTCTGGAAGCCACCCAGAGGCACCCCGTACTCGGTTGGTCACATGGCCTCAAGTGCATTTACATGAACACCAGAGGCTACCTACTAGCAGCGAGGGCCTTGGGTGTGATAATGGGGAAACTATGCCCTCATTGGCAAAGTAACACAGTGGAAGATAAACAATCATACAACAACAGAAGCAATAAATACCAAAAAATAGTAACAACGAAAAACTGATAGATAAACAACTGGAGAAAAATATATAAATTATGCATGATACAAATGTGGCTAATAAATAATCCAAACAAGTCACAATGATGAATACAGTACTAAACCCAAGTACAAAAGGAAAATAGATAATCTCCTTAGCATCGCAAGCCATAGCTTGGTCCCATGCTCTCCATATCTAGTGTAATCAACAACCTGAAGTAGAAGGGAGATTGCCCTTATCTATACCTACAACAATATAATCTGTTTGGGTCCAAAATCATGACCCAAACAGGGTGTGAGAAAAAAATCCCAGTAGGCAACCACCCGAAGATCTATGCCTAACAGTCAGTGAATAAAAGTATAGAAAGTAGTAAACTGGAGAAATACTCAGTAGAAAGCAATCCATAGATTCTAGCATATAATTTACAACCAAGTAGGCAGTCACTTAAGCAAGTAGAACAAATAGGTGACCCCCTATGTAGTTCCCACATCATAACCCCTATGGTTCAACCTATAAGCACTAGCAACCCTATGGGAGGCACACACAGTCTCACCCCTCTGGTTCAGCTAAAGAATATACTCTCTGGAGAAGCATTCACTGTCAATTCCCCCTATAGTATCATATCTTACTAAAGGTGCTCTGGGGAATCACTCAACATCTCATTCCCCCTGTGGCCCATGTCTAGGAACTAAATACACTCTAAGGAAGCACTCAACTTCAATTCCCCCTATGGCCTCACATCGTATTGTAAAGACACTCTGGAGAAGCCCTTACGTCCATTCTCCCTATGGTCTACTACACTAGGTTCCCATAGCCCTATGTAAAGTTAGAAAGTATCACATCACATAATGGCCAAAGTAACCTAAAGAACGAGTTGGCTAGAATTCTACAACATCTTGCCATGGAAGAACAACAGTCACACAATCCTACAACTAGGCATGGAAGCGGAAAAAGCCTAACAGGAAAAACTAGACCCAACGATCATAAACAGGCAAAACATGCATGGGTAAAACATCCAAAGTGCAGTAAATTACCCTATTCACAAACAATATCCTCTACTCAGGCATATAATAAAAATAGGAAAACAACAAGGGGAAAATAAGAAACATGCAATACCCCGTTCAAGGGTATTGGTGGAATTTGCACAAATACTCAAATACTTCCTACAAAAAGGCACAAACCACCTACCTTGATGATAGGATATTGATATACTTGAACCAAGAGGCTTGAATATCCTTAGAACATCTAAGATCTGAAAAAACATCTAAAAAGTTCAACCCATAATAACCTGGAAAAGAGAAGGAATTGGGAAATGAAGCTCTAAGAGAAGGAAGACCTTACCGCTGCAATTCCAACGCAATCGATGACGGTCGACTCGGAGAACAGACGGAGGCTCAGGGGCTTAGAGATAATTCACGATTGTACGGTCTCTCCCGGTCAAAGAACACCTAGAAGAATATAGTTCTGGGGTTAAGACGTGACCCTGGTGCGTTTAGTGAAAATAAACAAAGTACATGGCGTGTACTTTTGTAGTACACAACGTGTACTCACCTTCTCCATACTTCACTTTAGGCGGACTCTAAACCCCTCACACGGACTTGTGTGTGTGGCCCCTACACGGTCAACACATAGCCTTCAGAGGTAACTAAGTACAAGGCATGTACTCATAAATTACAAGAGGTGTTCTTCAAAAATTTCCATAAACTCCTCTTTTCTCAAAAACTCCATAAAATTAAAAAACATACCTGAAACGAAGATCTAAGTTCTTACACATATCTTAGCAGGCTGTAATGGCTTGGGTCTTACCATATTCCAAGATCCTTTGGGAAAGTTTTTTATAGATGAGCGGATCATGAGTTTGTGGGTCAGAATTGTTTTCCCAAGTTTCTTTAGGATGAGGCCCAGGTGTCTTCAGGTGAGAGGTGTGGTTGTTGTGTCATAAGTGTCTGTGGGCGAGATACGTGGTATGGTTGAGGCCCATGTGTGTGTGGGTAGGTTGTGGTAGTGGTAATGAGTTTGGAAGAGTGGTAGCATCAAGATATTATGCATTAGAAATGAGTAGGTAACTAATTGGAAAGTGGTGCGGGGTACCCAAATGTTGATGTACTTATACTACTACATTACTTGACTCGTGTTATTTGGTGAGTATTTATTAGCGAAGTTGGGATAGTTAGTACTCCTTGGTAGTTTCTTTGAGGCTCTATTGTTTTCTCACAGGGGAATTAGTATGTTCCCAAACTTGTGCATGGGTGGCTTTAGTTTTCCTACTGGGTATACTTGTATACTCACCCTATGCCTGTAAAACTATTTTTTTAGGTTTCCCAGAAGACTTTGAGGACCGTGCTAGAATTTACTAGCTTAGGAATTATGATAGTTACTGTGTTGTTTCTTAGTCTCATTTATTTTGGTAATTTATTTTGGAGTTTTGTTTTACCTTGTATCAACTTTAATTTTGGTCATGCATATGGGGAAGATTTTTTTCTTCACTTTCACTTTTAGTATTTATATTTTCTTGGGGTTTACCATCTTTTCTCTCAATGTTATTAATTAAAAAGGGTAATTCCTTCCATATTGTATGATATTCCATAACCTTGGTGCTATTCACCAACCTAGGGCTTACTGAAGGTGGGACTCATTGGTCATTATCTATTTTTCATTTTGGATAAGGAAGGGTGTGGCACTTTGTTACCCCTTCCCTCATCTTGAAGAAGACGGGTCATGATAGAATGGTATCAGAGGGTGAGGTTGAAAGATAGGATGAAGTTTGGAGTTAGACACACTATGGATTTCATGGGATGGTAGGGAAATGGTGTTAGGAAATCTTGGCGTGTGAAATAGTCTAGGTAAGACCAACTAGGACATGAATTTTAGGGCCCCCCAGGATTTGATGTAAAGATTCTGGATCTACTAAATGACCAAGTGAGGCTACACTAATTGCAGGTTAGAGACCCTAGGAAATGTACAAGCATTATAATGACTTGTGTTCTTGTGTGTCTTTTTAATTTTGGGTATTTTTTTTGAATAAAGTGTTAAAATTAATATTAAAAGGAAATTTATGTACTACCCAGACAAGGAGTTCCTTGTTTACTTTTTTCAGCTATGGAACCTGCACGTCACCCATGTGTGGTAAAAGTAGCTGAGTCCCAACATGTTGACCTGCTTGATCAGAGGAGGGATGATCGGGAGCATGAAGATGACCAATGGAAAAAGACGCTTCATGCCTTCCAGCAGCAGACTCTAGGAAAGTATGAGGGTAGCATCTCAGACATGGAGTCAGAGAGTTGTCTTGAGGATCTAGTGATTTATTTCTGCTTGATTTGGGCTTCAATAGAGCACTGGCTTCCTCTAGTAGTGAACCTGATAAGGGGTGCGACACGTCAGTGTTGGACGCTTTACCTCGCGGAGAGGAAGGAGTCTAATGTTTCGTGGGTTGACTTTGTGAAGGAGTTTTGGGTGGAATTTATTTCTGACATGATGAAGGTTGAGAAGAGGCAGGATATACTCACCCTCCAGTAGGGGATTATGTAAATAAGGTAACTGGATATCAAGTTCAAGGATCTCCTACGCTTTTCACCAGATCTATTTCCAGATGAGGTGTTCTGAGCGAGACACTTAGAGGAGGTGCTATGAACCTCTCTTTAGTATGCTATTACTCCCTTCAATCTACTGAAATACTTAAAGGTTCAGAAGAAGGATGTGGTAGTGGAAAGGATGCACTCACTGGGAGGTGTACTGTGAGAGGGGATAAATCCAATTTCCTTGAAGGGCAAGGCCTTTAGTAGTAGGTCTCCAGCATCAGGGCCTTCCAAGTTTCGACCAGTGGGGAGTATGCCTCAACAATTACAGTTTTGATCCCCTGGTCCTTGATCATTCTCCATAGGACTGGGATTGAGGTGATTTTTCTATGGATTTTGTTTATAAATTCAGAACCAGTTCCCTGTTCGAGTGTCATACAATGTTTGGGGGGGTGGAGTGGCTTCAGTGCCCACCTCAACAACCGTAGTTTCCGGTCAGGCCCTTCCCGTAGCAGGCGCAACAATCTCCTCCTCCATCGAGGGTAGTTAGTGTTGGAGGAGGATGACCTAAGTGTTATACTAAGGTAATTCATCCAGGGTTTGGTCGGGGAGGAGTTCAACAACATAGGGGTATAGGTGCTAGGCGTGGGTAGTTTCATGCCACTAATACAACAGTATCAGTGGGTCCGAAGGTCGTTTGAGGTACAATCAGTCTGTTTAGTACTCTTGATTACAATTTTTTTTGATTCAAGAGCCTAACACTCTTTTGTTTCACCTGGTCTAGCCCATTATCTAAGACTAGATATAGAGATACTTCCCATGCCCTTGGTGTTGAGTATGCCAGTTGGAGGTCAGACCAGTTTGTCTGATGTTTTCTAGGGATGTAGACTAATGTTGGGGCCACATCAGTCTAGTGGGGATCTTCTTCTGTTACAGATTCAGTCATACGATGTCATCCTAGGCATTGAATGGTTGTTTTATATGCACACCATTATTGAATATTTCTGGGGGAGAGTCGTGTTTTCAGTTATGGATGACCAGTGTGTAGTTTACATTAGTGAGCAGAGCTGTCAAGTGGGAAGTTGGTGTGTGGAACATATTCTCTCCTTGTCGACTGAGATGTCAGTGGGATAAGTGGGCACAAAGATGGGGGAGGTTCTAGGGGTTTTCCGATATTTTTTGGATGTCTTACCATAAGATATTATGACCCTACCCCCTTGATGTGATGTTGAGTTCAGAATATACTTTAAACCTAGTGCCCATACTATTTCGATGGATCCCTATAGGATGACACATTATGAGTTTAAGGAGTTGTGAATTAAGGTTGAAAAACCTACGAATAAAGGTTTTATATGGACGAGTGTGTCGTCGTGGTGTGCTCCAGTCTTGTTTGAGAATAAGGCATACTATGTTCTAAGTCTTTGCATAAACTACCAAGGAATAAATCAGGAGGCAGTAAAGAACCATTACCCCCTTCCGAGGATCGAAGATCTTTTCAACTAGTTAAAGGGAGAAATTTGGGTCCATAAGATTGATATGCAGTCTAGATATCACTAGTTGAGGGTGAATGTGTTTGACATCCCGAAGACTACTTTCAGGTGCAGGTATGGGCACTTCGAGTTCATGGTCATGCCCTTCGGTGTTACGAATGCACCATCCATGTTCATGGGGCTCATGAACTCTGTATTCCGTAAGTTCCTAGAATTATTTATCTTCATGTTCATCAATGACATCCTGATCTACTCAAAGTCATAGGAGGATCATGCTGGGGACCTCAAGATAGTCTTAGAGGTACATCGATGCCACCAACTCTATGAGAAGTTATCCAAGAGCATATTTTGGATATAGGAGGTACAATTTCTTGGACACTTGGTGTATCCACAAGGGATAATAGTGGACCCTTCAAAGGCCGAGGAGGTTTTTTCTTGGGTATCACCCAAGAATGTCGAAGAGGTTTGTAGCTTCTTTGGTCTAGAAGGCTATTACTTGATATTCATACCCAAATTCTCCCGAGTTGCAGCTCTGTTGACATATTTGACCAAAAAAGACAAGGCATTCGTATGGAGTGAGATGTATCAGGAATATTTCATCTACCTGAAGTGGAAGATGGTCAGTGCCCTAGTGCATAGGTTTTCAGAGGAAGGGGTAGTGTTCGAGGTGTTCTGTGATGCTTCCGATCTTGGCTTGGGATGTGTGCTGATGTAGAACTGAGGAGGGGTCTCTTGTGGGTTTAGGGTTTTTACCCCCTTAAATATTTTAACTCCTCATATATTTAGGGTTTTTACTTACTTAAATTTCCCCTGGTCATTCACTTTCTTTTGATCGGTGATATCTTTTGACCTCTATAATTAATCACCCTTTTTATTCAAGTCTATATATTTACTAGACACCATTGTTCTCTTATTTGTAAACCTAGTTATGTGATAACCTTATTATTTCCCTTTACCAATTTGTTAAAGAAATTTTTAATTATTCCTTTTTTTAATATGGGCTTACAATATAGTTATTTTATAAAGTCAAACCCCTGATTGCTGAGATTAAGATTAAATTACAAGGAGGAAATTTATTTAAGGGGGTAAAATATAATGCCCTGATATTTTTAAAAAAATATAATTTTGTTCAATATCATATATGACATGAAACACCATGATTATATGATAATATAACACCATGAGAATTATGATATATTTCTTTTTATTCGATAGCATGCATAACATGAAGCACTGAGTTTAAACAAACCACGAAATTTAATTAAAATAATATTATCTAAATATAACCATTTTAACCTAGAAATTAAATTTTAAATTATGAAAGGACTAAATACTTTATGAAATAAAAATATTTTTTTAATAAATATAAATATATTTATATTCTCTTAGAAAATAAGCACTCAATTTTTTTATAAAAACATTTATTTCAAAAATGTTTTTTATTTATTTTTATTATAAATTATTATAATTAAGTTTTTGACCTTTTATTAAATTTATTTTATAAAATTAACACCATTTTTTAAATCATAATATCAATTTTAAATCAATGTGAAATTTTATGATTTTTTCAAAAAAAATATGAATTTTTCAGGGAATGGTGAAAAATATCAAATTTTATAAAATTATCATTTATTTTTAATAAATTGGATATCATTATTAGTTTTATTAGATTTAAAATTAAAATAATTATTATGAATTTATATTAAATCCAATTAATTAATTTTAATTCATCTTTATATTAGTTTTTAGTATAAATTTACTCTTAGTTTTTAAAACACATTTTTTTGAATACTATTTTAATATGGATAATGTTTCTCCATTTTAATTAGTTAAAATAACCACTAATTTAAAATAAATTAAATGAAAATTATATATTATATATCTATAAAAAATAATTAAAATTGATTTACTTTTTAATATTTTTAACATAGTTAACATGAGATCATCGTTTTCATAAAAAATGCATTTCATGAAAAATCATTTTTTCGACACATCTGTGGGTTTATTAGTATATTAAATTCATCCAATTATAGAAGTTTAATTTTGAAAAATGCATAAAATATTTTTAATGATTGTAATTTTTATTCTCTAATTAATTCTTCATCATTTTTGACCATAATGAATTGAAAAAATAATAAAATTTGTTTACCATGATTTAGGGACAAACGGGTATACCGAGGATTAAACTAAAAAGATAAAGGTTAATATTTTTACAAAACTTGTATAATTCCTATTTTATGGTAATATTTAGACCCTATATCTTATATAGTTAATGAATAGTTAATTTTATATCTTTTTATCATGAGAAAATCATGGGTACAATTCTTTCATTTCAAAAATTTCACGTGTGTCCTCTCCCCCACTAATAAAAGGAAACCCATATCCTCTTTTATTTACAATTTTAATACCAATTTTATTGGCCAATAACTACCCATTTTAATTAAATAATTCCCTAGAATCATCCTATAATCCTGAGGATAATCATAAAGACAAATTATAATGGATTTAGGTTCAAACCTAATGACATTTTTCAAAGAAAAGGCAATGTCCTAAACCAAGCATTTAATATTATTTATTATTCCACTTACTTAGAATTGTATTAAACCATTATGATATAATAACCTTAGTACATTAAATATAATTATATTTTTTTATGTTATGTTCATTACCTACAATAATATTATCCTCCCCTAAATGGGAAATGAAACCAGTGATCATGTGTACGGTGAAATACGGCCTCGTGAACCGATGTAATTCATTTTCCATCACTACTTATCACAGATCAATATAATGATGTATTTAATTTTTATATATTATATTTATTATATAATTAAACTTATATAATTATAATATCACATACAACTTCTTAATTTCCAATTCATATAGAATGCAATAACAACGATCTTGTGTATGACAGACTACAACCTCAAAAAGTGATGTGATTCATTTTTCACTTAAAATTTATATGGAAGGTAATAGAGATTAATTAGATATTTATATATGATATTAATGACATATTAATCAGTTTTTATAATAAATATACCATATAATTTCTTACATTATCACCCATTAAATAAATGATAACATCATTCACGTGTACGACATGTTATCACCTCACAAAGTAATGAAATTTTTTTTGTTATCAAATAACATGGATTATAACACCACATGATTTTATGGTATGAAACTTTTTAAATAAAATTATTCACTTTAATAGCTTGTGTTGAACATAACACCATGTTCAAATGGATCATAATATATTATTATGTGACTGTTAAAATCTAGTCGTTAAATTGGAGGGAATAAATAATAATAACTATTTTTTTTAAAAAATATATGGTTTATACATTTATAGAATAAAAAATGGGTTCTAAAATTATTATAAATAAAAATAATTATAATAAAAGTTTTGTTTATCTAAAAAACTATTTATTTTTCACTTAATATATTTATATGATAATAATTTAAACTAGTCACTATTGGTGAATGATTTTAATGAAATGAATATATTATATATTATATAAATCGTTTAAAATTCATAAAATAATTTTACTATGAAAGGTATTATAATGAATCTAGTTTTATTCTTAAAAAAACATTCTTTAAATTTCAATTTTTATTACATTTTCAATAATTATTTTTAAAATTAATTTATTCAACTTATATGTAATGAATTTGATAAAATTAATTACATATTTAGAATAAATTGGTTAAAATCTATAAATTGTTCCCCTTTTATTTTTTTATCAAAATGAATAGTAATAGTGGTAAAATTTATCCCCTAGATAAATGGTAAATTGGGTAAATTTACGTAAAAACCAAGTTATTAGGAAATAATTATTCATCCAAATTCTCATTGGATGAAGATTATTAGACCATTGTCACATAAATCTCTAATTTTGGTTTTTTAATGGGAACTTATCCATGAAAACGACTTATATATTATTTAAATCAAAGATAGTTACAAAATGTCACTCTCTTAATTTTTAATATATTTTATGTTTCCATATACGGAAAAAAGAAAGTAATGAACCAAACTAAAATTATGTTTTTATATTAATTAAATTATTTTCATTATAGAAATTTATTTTTAATTTTAATAAATTATATAATTACCTTAAATTCTTGTGAAATGCTAATACAATAATTTTTCAATTAATAGAACTATCAAATCAATTATTTTTAAAATGTCAATGTTGTTATAATTTGAATGAGTTAATGTTTGAAACAAATTTTATATATCTACATGAAAAAATATAATATTCTCAAATCATCACTTTAAAATTTCCACTTTTTATTGGTGTATTTGAAGTCAAATTAATTGAATAGTTTCAAAATTAAAATTATAGATACTTTATCAAAATAATATATTATTAAATTATCTAAAATTCATAAACATATTATATTCATCCATTTTAATGGAATGTAGTTTAACACATCATATTTTTTACATTTATTAGTCATTTTTTAATTTAATGTAACATTATTAACCCGTTATGATTAAAATATTTGTTACAATGGTTAACATCAAAAATAATTAACCAAGTAGTTAATCAAATTGTTATGTTTTAAAATGACACTAAATTGTTTCTAAATTATATTTTATGATAGGATTAAAAACCTAAAAAATCTTATCTCTGATTACATTTCTATTTGGAGGAATTTTACAGCAGAATAAATTTATTATAATTTAATATTTTGAGAACTTATAAAAGTAACCCTCACCTCAATTATAAAAGAGAGCCTCCTTCCTCACTTTTTCACACCACATTTAGAAATATAGAATGACCAATAATTGGTAATTTATCTACTAAAACTCTTTATAAATGTGTTTTAGTTTTTCGTCGCTCTAAAATAACAGCCTTAATTCCTTTAATAAAGGATCTAAAGACGGTCTCCCATAGAAGAGTCAATTGTCTTAATCGATCTCTTTAAATTTATTCTATATTATAATTCTTTTAAATCTTTGGAAGTGATAATAAAATAATAAATTCACTATTTTAAATATAATTAAATTTTATTATGATTATGAATCAACCATTACCTACCCTCTTCCCCATCAAACGAGACGTGAAAACATCGATCATGCGTACATATAACTTACTATCTCTACATAGCGATATAATTCATTTTTCATTACCACATTTTTGGGATGGAAATTATGATAGATTTAATATTTATATATTGTATTTATAACATAATTATAAATCTTAAATAATAATATCATATCTATCATATTATCTTCCAAACCATTGGTAAATGATAGCATCGCTCATGCATATGTGTGGACAACCACCTCCATGAAGTGATATGATGAGTTTTTCATTTATATTTTACATGGTTGGTAGTAAGGATTAATTTTATAGATATATATTATTAATATGTAATATTTAATCTATAAATGATAATATTTTTTTCCTTTCTTTTGTTACATTTATAGAATAAAGAAAACAACATTCATGCGTATGTACGACCTACCGTCTCCATTAACGGGGTATTAAATTTTTATATCTATACCTTTAATGAAGTTTGTTGAATAAATATACAATGAATATATATGATATTTATATTATTATTAACATTATGGATATTATATAACCTTGATAAAATTATAAAATTTTAAACTACCAAACCAAAACATACAAGAAAAAGGAAGTAGTTATTAATTTAAACAATGATTTTTAGGAAAGATTTATTAATAAACGAGTGATAAAATATTATAAGTATATCATAATTGTTATGATATATATAATTATGCCTTTTTAATATATTTATAATAAATCTATATTTATTATATGGTAGGTTTGAACATGTATAAATGAATTCAAACTTATGTTAAGGGTTTATTTCACAATCTCATCATTATTAGAGAGTGTTTAGGTTTAATTCTAAAGTAGGGAATATTTATATTTCATATAAATATTTCCTAAAAATATTTTCAAATATGTTTTTACAATTTTACAATGATTGTATAATTTCATTTATACCCATGTAAGAATTTTTACAATATAGATTGAAAGGAATCTTTTTTCGTTTTCCAAATGATGGACTTTTTGACTTTTTTGTCAAAAATATGGAAGGAATGTTTTTTAAAATTATACAAAATGAGTGGATTTACCATTACTCATGGTATATTAAATATTTAAAGCATCATTTAAAAATTTTCAATGTTCTTTTAAAAAAATTCTTTATTTTTATGTGCACATTTTTTTTGAAAATAAGTGATTTTAAAGTGAAGAGTGTATTTTCATCAAAATTTTTCCAATGATATTTTTAAATTGTCTTCATCTATGCCGAAATAATTTGTTAAATTTTATTATTTACAAAGATTATTATATTATGGTATAATATACCATATTTTTTTTCATAGTTTATGATTATTTTGAATAGAAATGTACTATTTTGATACTATTTTCCATATTAGTTTGGATAGTTTATGAATATGTTTATTGGTTAGGGAAGTTATTGAAATTTCATATGATTATTTAATTTTTAATATTTATTTTAATATGTTTTACACCTTTCATATGAGGAATGAATTTAACTTAGTATTTGATGGGTAGAGCTCGCTATAGCCCCTTGATGCATTGGTAGGTTTCATGAGACAAACTAGCTTGGGTATTGGCTGAGGCCTAATCCATTTATGTATGATGTCATGGAAGGAGGCCTCAAAAATATGTTTATGATGTCCAACATTATGAATTTACCTATTTATGAGATTATATATTGATTTCCATGTGATTATTTTTTTATTTATGATATCTGTGAATAAGTTTTTAGCTCATTTAATTATATAATTATTTTATTTCCATTTATTTACTTCCATATTATTCATATCATATTTATCTTCTATTGTATGAATACCCATAGTGAGCATATAATATCTCCATTTTTCTTATGTTTATTTGTTTTCAAGACACCATGAAGTATATTATTATTGATATACAAGGACAAACTAGAAGTATAATGGTGTTCTAAAAGAAAATACTATGTTATAATTTATTCATTAAATTTTAATGTAATATCCAAGAAAGTGTCTAGTTTTATAGTGGTACTAATTATTAGGACCTTTTGGATACATTAATTTGTATTTAATACCAATTTAATAATGTAACCACCTTTTTTGGGATATTGGGGTTAGGGTTTTTACAATTTACATTAGAGTAGGTTCAATAAAAACTGTGGGAACTAGATTTATGAAAACATAGATTAGGGAAACCTAACTGTATAATGTACTTTGAGAATATTCTCAAGGAATCCAAGCTTATGATTTTTAGATTATTTATACATAAATTTTCAATTCATGTTAAGTGTTTCACTAGTTTTTAAATTATACATTATGATTTATAGTCTAATATAGTCTATTCCATTATTTATAAATGGAACCTAGAAGAAGGAATGAAAACCGTATTAATAGACACAATCCATGAAGGAATTTCCCACCTAGGAAATATAATTATGTTAGAGAAATATTTATAGTTTGATTTGAATAACTTATAAATATATTGGGACAAATGGATTCAGTTATGAGAAACAACCTTGCGTATTTGGAGTAGCCGGCCGATCCACATCGTAGTGTAACAATGTTAGATTTTTTCATCCAATAACAACCTCTATCATTAAAGGGTAACAAAAATCCATTTATAATTGACCAATGGATAATTTACTTAGAGAAGATATTTATTACCTTGGGAAGTAATAAATGGGATAAGGTTTTTATGACAATTTATCATATCTCAGGAGATGCAGATCATTGGTGGTTATTAATTAAAAAGAATAAGGAGTATGAGGAAATATAAAAAATGTAATAGAAGTATTTTAAGGAAATTTTATTAGAAAAATATTTTCCTCATGAATAGTGAGATGATATAGAGAGACAATTCTTAAGTCTGAGACAAAAGTAGAATGAGAATATTGAAAATTATGATGCCAACATTACAAGGTTATAAAGAAATTCCAAAGAATACATATGTAATCCAAAGAGTGATATTGATCATTTCTTAAATGGAATTAATCCAATTATTCATATAACACTAGTATCCAAAAAAATTATCATCATATAAGGATATAGTAATATGCTCTATAAAGAAATACAAATAATTCTTCATATATTATGGCTTAAAAAAGAATCAATATAAGAAGAGGGATGTTGAGTACTCTGAAAAGGAAATGAAGAAAAAGGGATGAATGGAAGGGTGGAATATCTGACATGAAATAAAAGTTTAAATAAATTTCATTGACAATCCATATTGGAAACAAGATTTTAATACAAGTTTAGTGAAAAAGGACACTATTCCCATGATGGAATGGATAAGAAATAAGTCAACAATGTTCAATTATTCATCTATAAAAAGATGGGTCACTATAAAAATGGATGTCCTAGTAATAAAGGGAAATTTAACCCAGAAAAGCCAAAAGACCAAGTTCAAGCTTATGAGATCACAATAAACGAGGTTGAAGTTCCTAATGATGTAGTGGTAGGTAATTTAGGAACATCCTAAAATTTATCTAATTTAGTATTTGACTCTAGATCATCATATTATTTTATATATTATTAATTTTAAAAAAAGGACATTTCCCATTAACATTATAATAGAAGTTGTCATTAAAAAATCATAGTGGAAACCTCACTTCAACAAATACACGTCGAGTAGTTCCTTTTATAAAACATAAACATGCTCTATTTTTTGATTTTATTATCATACATGTGGTTGAATTTGATATATTCTTAGGTATGGACTAGATTTCAAAATGTAATGATAAAATGTTTTAGAAAGAGATGTAAATCATGATTCATTGTGAAGATATAAAATTTCCTATCTTTATAGGGGATACTTTATCATTTGATTAATGTTTTGGATCCATCTCCAGTGTCTCTTGTAAATAATATTCTTAGAGAAGAAAAGCAGAAACAACCTGTTGATGAAAAAATATATCTTCAAATTGAGGATGTATCTATTTTATAGAAATACATTGATGTATTTCTTTAAAAATTATTGTATATCTAGAAAATAATGAAGTTTATTTTTTTACATTGATTTAATCCCTAAGTCATGACATATATAAAAAAATCCCTATAGAATGGCCGCTGTAGAGTTAGTGAATTTTAAGAAAAAACTAGAGGATTTGAGTGGTAAGTTATTTATACACCCTAGTGTTTCACTATGGGGATACCTTGTTTTTTTTATAATAAAAAATATGGATTTATGAGGCTATGAACTTATTATAGGGAAATCAATGAAATTATGATAAAGAACCAATATCCTCTACCTCTTATTGATAACTTATTTGACCAACTTCATGGATCAATTTTTTTTCAAAAACTGACGTTTGTTCTGGATATAATAAATTGTGAGTAAAGAAGGAAGATATCACAAAGTAATATTTTTCAAACGAGGTATGGATATTACAAGTTTAGATTATTTCAATAAGGATTGAATAATACACTCTCTATTTTTATGGAAAAAATGATTAGAGTATTCAAGGAATATATTGATAATTATTTGTGGCATTTATTAATGATATCTTTCTGTACTCCATGGAAATTGGGGAAAATTAGAACTAGTTTAAGTTATTATTAAGACTCATAAAAGAAAATATTTATATGGTAAAATTTTCAAGTGGACTTTTGGGTTTCTAAAGGATTAATTTCTTGTCCATATTGTCTTCAAGGATGGATTCTCATTTGATTATGAAATGAAAAAGGCATTACAAGAATGAGATATATCAACAAACATAACTGAGGTTTGTATTTTCATTGGTTTTTCTGGATAATATTAGTGATTTGTTCAAAAAAAAATTCCAATTAGATAACCCATTAACCAATCGTACTCATAAAGGGGTTATGTTTATTTGGTAAAAATAATGTGAGGAATGTATTGAATAATTAAATTGGAGATTTTTGAATGCTCCAATCTTGACCCTACCATTAGAAAATGGTGGATTTGTGATTTATAGTGATTTATCAAGGAAGAGACTTGGTTGCGTATTTTTTGAATAATGATAGAGTTATTTCTTATGTATAAAGGTAGGTAAAAACTCATGAATAGAACTATCCAAATGATGATCATGAGTTTACAACCATAATATTTTATCTAAAGATATTGATACACTGTCATTATGGTGAAAGGTATGAGATATATAAAGTTCACAAGACTTTGAAATACATATTCTCACAAAAATAAATAAACCTGAGGAAAAGGAGATGGATTGATCAACTCAAGGATTATGAGTTTTCAATACACTACCACCCAAGGGAAGGAAAATAAGGCATAAGAAGCATTTATGAGGAAGGATCATGGTGTTTTGAAAAAATTATGGATTTATAGGGATACTATGTTCATGTATATAGTAAAGATAGATATAGAAATTATTAATTATTGGTAGATATCACTCCTTTTTAAAATTATTGACAACCCATCATTATTGGAAAATATAGAAATTTATGAGTATGATGATGAGAATTTTCAAAATAAAATTAAAGCTATGAATGATAGGAAACTGGCAGACTTTATATATGATGAAAATGTTCTAAAATTTAGAAAGATAATTTTTGTTACCTCTATACCGAAGATAAAAAAGGAATTATTAGATGATTTTCACAGCTCAATGTTTACTATATATGTTGGTAATCACCGTTATGTATAGGGATTTAAAGAAAAATATTTTTGGGATAATATGAAGAAAACAATTGATTCTTATATGTGCAGATTTTAATTTTATCAATAAGTGAAGGATGAGATATAATATCTTAGATGATTCAAGAAAACTCTACCTATTACTACATGGAAATGGGATAAAATTACTATAGACATTTTCAATGGATTACCAAAGACTCCAAGAAATAATGATATGATATGTGTTATTATTGATCAACTTACCAAATATGCATGTTTCCTAACTATAAGGGATGATTTTTCCCTAAAACAGCGTGAACTAATCTAAATTAATGAAGTTTTAAGACATCATGGTGAACCACATTTAATTGTGTCTTATTGTGATCCATGATTTACATCAACATTCTATAAAATTCTTCTGAAGGCCACCGATATTGAGATTCATTTGCAAATTGATTTACACCCTCAAAATGATGGGTAGTCATAAAGGACTATAAAAACATTATAAGGCATGTTGAGGTCCTACTCACTTGACATTAAAGGTCTGTGGGATCTTTATTTACCATTCATATAATTTTTCTATAACAATACATTCCATCAATGTATTCAAATGGTGCTGTATAAAGCGTTATATGGAAAAATATTTGGTACACCAACATGTTGGTAACAAGTTGGAAAAAGAAATATTATAAGACTATAACATGTTTAAAAAACAATGGAAAATGCATATAATATTTAGAACCATATCAAAGAACCTCAAAGTAATAAAAATATCTATGTTGATAGCCAGAGGATAGATTTGGAATTTCAAGTGAGGGATCATGTTTTATTAAATATATCACCATGGATGTGTGTTATATGATTTGGTAAGAAATGAAAAATTATACCTAGGTACATCAAACCTTTTAAAATACTAGTAGTAATTAGAGACATGTATTACTATTTGAAAACACCACCTAGCCTTTATAAAGTATACAATGTGTTTTATATCTCCCTCTATTATGGAACTAAATGCTAGAACCAGTGCATGTTATCAATTCTAAATAAGTATAACTGGATACTAATTTATCTTACTATGAAGATCCTATATATATTATAGAAACTAGAGAATATGTGTTGAGGAATTGGATGACATGGCTGGTAAAGGTGATTTGAAAGAATCATAAGATAGAAGAGGCAACGTGGGAATGTGAGGAAATTATGATGAAGATATACCCAAATTTATTTATGAGGATAAATTGTGAAAAATTTGAGGAAGAAATTTTTTTGAAGGAGGAAGGAATGTAACACCTCCAAATTTTATGGTATGCCTCTTTTTAAATAAAATTAATCTCTTTAATATATTGCGTTGCACGTAACACCGAGTTCAAAGAAAGAACGATCTATTATTATGTGACTGTTATAAACTAGCCTTTAAATTAGTGGGAATAAATAGGACTAAATAAATTCTGAAAAAATATATGGTTTATACATTATGTAATAAATTTTTTGGTTATCAATTGATTAGAAATAAAAATAATAATATTAAAAGAAGTGTTTTTATGAAAAAATATTTATGTGCACACAATATATTTATATCATAATAAATATAATTATTCACTATTGTTGAATAATTTTAATAAATTTTTTATGAGATATATTCAATAAATTTTTTAAACATTACAATAATATTTTTACAATTCATGGGATAAGAATAAATATCATTTTATTCTTAAAAACATTGTTTTTTAAATGCCTTTTTATCATGTTTTGTGAAATTATTTCTAAAATTAATTTATACCACATATTGGTATGGAATTGATAAAATTAATTACATATTTATAATTATGAGTTTTAGGTTTGGTAATTGGACCCTTTCAATTTTTGGTCAAAAATGAGTAGAAACCATTTTAAAAATTATCACCCTCGTAATGAATAAATTGGTTTAATTTAGGTTAAAACTAAGTCATAAGTAAATAATTATTCATACTAAGTATTATTAGAATAATATTATTATAAAAATATATCCTTAGGTTCTAAATGGAGTTTTCTAATGGATACTTTTCCATGAAAATATTTTATATATTATTTAAATCAAAGATAGTTACAAAATGTCACTCTATTTGTTTTTAATATATTATATATGTCCACATAGGAAAAAATAAAGATATGAAAGATAATAAATATATATTTTGTTATTAATGAAATTATTATTCTTTATATATATATTTTTAATTTTTTTTAGAAATTATATAATTACCATAAATTCTTGTGCAATGCTAATACTATTTTTTTAATTAACTGTAAAATAAAATAAATGATTTTAAATATATATTTTTTGATATAATTTGAATTATTTAATGTGAGAAACTAATTTTATAGTTCTATATTACATATTATAATGTTTTATATAATTATATTCAAATTCATCATTTTTCTTGATGTATTTGAAGTCAAATTAAATGAATAGTATCAAAATTGACAATAATGATAATTTATCAAAATAATATTTTATTAAATAATGTTGAATTCATAAAACTAATATATTGGTAAATTTGAATATAATATATTTTAACATATCATAAATGGTACATTTATGAGTATTTTTTCCATTTATAGTGACATTATTAACCATTTATGAATAATATAGTGGTTACCACAGTTAAGGTTAAAAATAACTAACCCAGAGGTTAGTCAAAGTAATAAGGTTTAAAATGACATAAAGACATGTATAAATTCTGTTGGATGATGATATTTAAACTATATGCTATCTTATATCCGAATAATAGTCCATTTTAGGCATTTTACATGAAATTGAATTTATTATAATATAATCTTTTGATAATTCCAAAAGTGACCCTCATCTCAATGATAAAATTAAACCACCTATCTCACTTTTTCACACCACATTGATCCAAATATCTAGAAAAATAATTTCCAATTTCTATTATAAACATAATTATCCATGTTATGGAGGTTTCGATATCCCTAAAATTCCAACCTTAAGTCCCTTAAAAAAGGATCTAAAGAAGGTCTCCCAAAGAAAAGGTAATTGTATTGTGCGATCTCTTTCAATTTATTCTATATTATACATATTATGAATCTATGGAAGATATAATAAAGTAAATTTTTCAGTATCCTAAATATTTTTAAATGTTATTATAATTATGAAATAACCATTACCCACCCTCTTTCCAATAAAATGAGAAGTGAATGTATAACTCATGCGTGTGTAGAACTTATCATCTCCACGTAATGATATAATTCATTCTTCATTACTAACTTTTATGGATGGTAATTATTATTGGTTTAATAGTTTTATATGATGGTTTTAAAATAATTATAATTATTAAATAATAATATCATATCTATATTATTATCTTCCAAACCAATGGTAAACAATAATGTTTCTCATGCGTACGTGTGTACTACCACATCCACGAAATGATGTGGTTCATTTTTCATTTACATTTAACTTGTATGGTAATAAGGATGGATTTTATGAATATATATTATTTATATATAATAATTATTCAATAAATTATAATTATTGTTTACCTTAATTTTGTTCCATCCATATTATAATGAAAATAATGTTCAAGAATAAGTATGGCCTATCGTCTCCATGAATGGTGTAATATATTTTTCTATCTCTAGCTTCAATGAATTACTTTAAATACATATATAATGAATATTTATTAAATTATATATCACTATTTAAATTATTTATATGTTGGAAACTTGATCAAGGTATAAATACCTAAACTATGAAACCAAAACGTACATGAAAAATTGAGTTGTTATTACCTGAAACAATGATTTTTAATATTGAATTGTTAAGAAATGAGTGATAAAAGATTAAAAGTATGTCATAAATGGTACAATATATATATAATAATGGTTATATAATATATTTATAATAAATATATATTTATTATAGAGTATATTTGAACACATATAAAGGATGCGAAACTCGAGGTAAGTGTTTATTTCAAAATCTCATCATTATTCATGATTGTTTATGTTTAATCCTCCACTGGAGAATATTTATCTTCCAAATACGTGTTTCTTAAAAATAGTTTCAAATTTTTTACAATTATCCTATTATTTTTTAAAGTTATTTTCCCCTAGTTTTATTTTTTTAAAAATCTATTTAAAACCAATATTTTTTTCATTTTCCAAACGAGATACTTTGTGACTTTTCTGAAAAATATATAGAATTAATGTTTTTTTAAATTATACGGATTGAGAGGATTTCCCCAAAATCAAGAATAATTAATTATTTTAATATTACTTTACAAATTTACATGGTTATTTTCAAATAATTTTTTTTCATTTGTTTCTAAGTTTTTTTTAAAAAATAAGTAATGTCAATGTGTTGAGGGTATTTTCACCAAAGGTTTTCCGATGATATTTTTAAAATATTATCATCTAAGTCAACATCAATTGTTAAATTTTATAATTTACTAATTTTATTCTATTATGGTACCATATAACATATTTTATTGGATGTTTTATGATTATTTTAATTAGAGATGTACTATTTTTTGCATCATTATTCATATTACTTTGCATAGTTTATGAAAATGTTTATTGGTTAGAGGAATTATTAACATTTAATATTATAGTTTAAATATTAATGTCTATGTTGATTATTTTTCACCCATTTCATATGGGGAATGAATTGGACTTAGCAAGTGATTTTTGGGGCCTTCTATAACCCCTGAATGTATTGACAGATCTTATGAGACAAACTAACTTGGGTATTAGCTGAGGCTTTATCCATTTATAGAAGATATCATAGAATCAGGTGATGAAAGTTTGTTTATGATGTTTCATATTAAGAATTTCCCCCATTGTGAGATTAATTATTTATTTCCATGTGATTATTTTATTATTTATGATATTTAAGGATAAGTTTTTAGCTCATGTGATTATAACATTATATTATTTCATTTTAATTCCTTCTATATTATTTATACCTTATTTATCTTCCATTTTATACATAACCTTATTGATACTTGGTTCTAACCCATTTTCTTATGTTTATTTTTCCCTAATATTATATGAAATATATTATGATTGATATGGAGGTATAATCTAGGAGTATAATGCTATTATTAAATAAAATACTATGTTGTAAGTTTTGATTTTAATTGTAATATAAGATTAAATCATGTATATAATTTTCCAATATTTCTAAACTATTATGTCCTTTGAGGTATGATAATTTGTATCTAACAATAATGAAATAAATTAACCCCCAAATCATGTCTAATGGGGTAGGTTTATTTACATGGATTGTATGTGTAAGTGTTTTTAAAGAAATAATATTATATTTATGATATAATTATCATCCTAGAATGATAAAATAACACTTAAATCATTTCTAAAATGATCTTTGAAAAATGGAAAGGTCATTCATGCATACATATAGCCTACCATATCCATGACTGTAACATAGTTCATTTTTCATAACCAAATTTCATGGTTAATTTAAAAATTATAATTTCTATATAAATGTTATAATTATTTCATTATTACCATTATTCATATGATTAAATAATAATCTCTTCAAACATAATCATCTTACTAAAGTGATTTTGGGAATTTGAGTTGTTTAAATTTAAAACGGCATACATGATATTAATTTCTTATGTAATTGAATATTAAATAGTGGTAAATAAAGTAAAAGGAATAATAAACTTGAAAAATGTTCTTAATTAAGTAAATAATAAACATAACATTAATATTCTAGAACATAAAGAGTGCACGTTATGACTTGGGCTTGAGATAAGAGGTTTCTAAATTTAATTTCTATTCATTGAGTTATACATAAACATAATTTATTATATTATGCCAATATTAGATGAAGAGTAAAATTTTATTACTTTATTTTTTATTTATACTTGTATTTTTTTGGATCTAAATTTATTATACAGAATCACTTCATGGATTAACTATCACCTCAATGATACGAACATGGTAGGGTCTCATCTCAAAACTTCCTTCATTAAGACACATGTTCTTTTATGAAAATAATTTCATTTACATAGTGTATACAAATCCCCTTTACATGATATATGAGGAATCTGTCCAACATAATTATATTTTTATTTAAAATTCATCTAATTCATTCATGCGAAGCTATGATTCAAAATTTACCAAAGAAGAAGGGTTTATGTTTCAATATCATTTTAGTCGGGATTATTTATGGTTGAATTTAAACTATATAAAATTATTTTTTATTTTATATAATAAAAATAGTTAATTTTATGAACCTTTGTTTATTAATGAAATTTTCAAGTAATGGTACCATCATTTCTCTCTCAGGTCCAAAAAATGATTTGAGAAGTTTTTAAAAGAAAATATGACTTTATTTCTCTCTTTAGTCGAAAATAACATTTCATTAATATATATGTTTTATATTTTTTTTTCTCATTATCATATAATTGTTAAAAGTAATTTTTATCCATTTTTGAGTATTAAAAAACTATTTAAATGGAATCATAATTTTTTTTGATTAAGGTACTTTTTAAATTTTATCGAAAATTTGAAATTTATCTTTTTTTAATGCATGTGAAATGAATGGTATTTTCCACCATCATGAAAATTATTTACATTTAGTATTCCTTTATAAGTTCCATAGTCCACTTTAATAGAAAATTATATCCAAAATATTTTGTGAATTTTTGTTTTTCAGACGTTTTTTTAAATTTGAAGGTCTATTTTCCTCATGAATGTTTTGAATATTTTTATATGTATTTATATTAATCAACAAGAACAACCTTTAATTATATAGAATTATTATATATTATATATAGACCCAAAATTTATAACTAGATTTCCTTCCCTTCTATTTTTGTGGTAATACATTCCTTATTCTCATTTCTCAAATACCATCATTATGAAATATCATTTTATAATTATATAAGAAAAGATTATATAACCCATTTTATTTCTATTGGTAATTATTATTCTTATTCATTATAATGGATTTCAATATGTGGAACACATATTCATGTAAATAAAAGGAATTTTATGAGTGGGTCTAAAATTATATATCCCTCCAATGAAATGGGTAATATTCTAGTCTCATGAGACATCATGTAAGGGATTATGGAGAGATCTAAATCCAATATGGTACTTTGTCCCCAATGTAATGCTATCTTGGAAATTATCATTGAACTATGATTATGTCATGTTTTAGGTTGTTTCCACATCTTCTATGATTCTATGATCTTATGATACCATGTTCTCTATGTTATTATTCCATGTGATTACTCATTGTGATTATCCCTTATGATATCATGTTATATATTAGACTTACAAGTTATGTTTACATATAATGCTTATTCCCTTACTGTGACTTTTAGCTAACCCCTTTATTTATCCCCAAGGTTATCCCATGCAATTTTAGGAGGTATAATGGATTTAAGAGCTCAAAAAGGAGAATAAAATTAAAAAACAATGTTTTATTTTAGTCTCATTTATGTATTATAGACCTTGTATTCAAAAGAAAATTGACCTCATGGTTATTATTTTTTAATTTAAGGATATTTATGTTAAAAATCATGTAATTATATATGTAAAAGACTTGGTGAGCTATAATTTTATCATTAAGTTCATAGAATAAATCATAATGATATTGAATAGATTGTGTGTATGAGATGATTATTGGTGTGGGGGATTTACTAGATCATCATCCCATTTATAAAAATTATTTATGCAACTACTATTCCCATATATTAGGTGTTGGGAAAATCAATAGATAATTATGATATAGTATTCTTATTATCATGTGGATATGAAATACATTTATCTAACATGGTGGTGAAAAATCTATAAATTATTTCTGGATGTAGCACTGTGAATGACTAGGGTCATGTCTCTTGAGTATATTTCTAGTCAATTACACACAATTACTAAATTAATTATTATATTTTTTATTTATTATTTTATTAAAGTAATGAAATTATTTTTTTTATTATGGTATGAAAATAAACAAATAATCATATAGATTCAATGAAAAAAATGAATTAGGTTTAGATAAGAAATGATGTCCTCTATCTAGATTCATCCATAGATAACCTTTGTTGTCTTGCTTTATATTAAAAATAATAAACACACTCTATCGTATATGTGAAATTATTTTTATACCCCTATTTTGAATATATAGTGTAATCAATGATTTCCATGTGCACTACTCATCCGTCACCTCAATTGAGGGATAATGGTTTTAGAAGATTAATATAACCCTTAGATAACCATAGAAAGGATTAAACTCACCAAATATCATCCATAAATTAACTTAAAGAATTTATTGAACATATAATTCGAATCAAACACTAGATTACTTCCCTGATATATTCCAAAAGTTAGTTACACATGATCATGAGTAAAATATATCATAGTGAATAATTGGATAGATATAGATAGAGAATGGAGGAATGTCTAAATTAAAATTTGAATATGATGTTACATTAGAAAGAAAACCTAAACAATAGCAAAAAGAGCCTCCTCTTGATTCCCATCCTCTCTAAGCAATGTGGAACTAATTTATTTATTAGCATTTAGATTCCCTTATATATCTTTGATCACTTCCTTAAAACTATTCTATAATTTCTATCCTTTATCCATTTCTATATATTAATATCACAATTTGAATTATCCATACCCTAATATGATAATATCCTGAATTTTTTTTTGGATTCCCCCTTTGAAATATATTTCTCACATGTATAGGATTTGGGCATCTTGAACTTCTCTCTTTTTTATAAACCCATGATCTTGTGTAACCCTATTGAAAAATATTTTAATGTTACCCCACAATGTAGCGTTTTTCTATTTAACACTTCGTCTTCATCTTAAAACCTTGGGAAATAATTTCTATATTGCGCGACTCAACACTATATCTTTATATTTCAGGCATGCAACACCATACCAAATATATAACCACATATTATCAAGAAATTTACATTTTTTACACCTCCAAAATTCCATGTTCACCATGGTCAATCCTCAGTACAGCACAGAAGGATTTATATGGGAGTTTCATTCTACTTTAATTAAGATTACATATCGACCATTGGATGCAAAAAGGGATTCAATCCATTTAATGTGCATTTAGAGCTCAGACTTCTCATGTTGACCATTAGATAATCATATATGGGTGTAGTCAACACCGTTTCATCCTCTATTCATGAATACATCTAAACTATAGGGAAGTTCAATATGTGTGTGTTCTTCCATATTTCCAATCATGTTAGAACACTATTGGACCACCACATCTTCCACATAGTGTGTTTCCAAAATTTTGGCCATACCACCTTTAACAAGGGATGGACCATGATATTTAGGCCATTTTCTAGTTTTGGAGGCTTTGAACAACCACTTTACACCGCTATCTCCTATATAATAAAATAACCAAGGTCATAGCATTAGATATATAATGTGGGGTCTTCTTTTTCCAATAATATGGTTCTATAGGGGTCGTCCAAGCTTCCTTGGTCTTCCATGGAACTTCTAAGCTTCAACTGTGGACTTCTAAAGGATCTCAAGTTTGGTAAGTGGTTACTATGGTAGAATTCAGAAGTAGTATTAGTGGTATGGTAGAATTGAGAATAATAGTAGTGAGGTGGTTTCTTTCTGAGTTTAGTGACATGGGAGAACATGTGAAGTAATTCAGTTTTTGTAAGTGAGGAATAATTCCCCATTGAAGCTTACCCATCATCCAAAATCATGACATCCAAACACCCTTTTATCAATAGAGACACCCAATATTCTTTTTATAACCGTACTATAATGATGCACATCTACATACATAGGTACTCTCTATGTACTTTTGTTAGCCTGCATAGGTCCATAGAGCTTTGGCCCACCCATACAGACATGCCACATGCACGTACTCAACCACCATTGTATCATCTTATCCTAGTTTTCCATTGTTGTATCCTCCCTTCTTAGCTAATGGTTCAATATTTCTAGTATAAGAGGTTTTAGGTCCACTAGGGTAGATACCATGAGTGGGGTGGGGGGTGAATTAGGGTATGATAGATTAAAAAAATTACCCATTTTTATCTTGTTTTGTTGTTAAACAAAACTCTCTTATTTATCCTTCTTGTTGAAGTGTATGAAAAAATCTTAAAGCATGCACAAGAAAAAACAATTTTACTTGATTCTACCTCACTAGGATACATCCAAGTAGCATACACGGATGATGTTCCGATGTACCAAATCCACTATAAGAACACTGTTGTTTACAAAGTTTGGAGTGAAATCACTGTCCCTCCTTGTTTACAACCAATCATAATTTGAAATATCAATACTCTCTCAACTAAAGTGATCAATACTTCTTCAGAAGATCCACTCATATTTTATATATTTTTAGGTCCCTTCATTATCTCTAATGAATTCATCCTCCACTTTATGTAGATGCTCTATTGATGTTCTACTTTCATCAAGTGATGAATATAACTTTACTGTAGTATTACTAGGCAAACACAAATATTTTGCGCAACAATTAATACTTATTGAACACAAATTTAGTTAATTGGAACAAGATTCTACTTTTTTCATGAAACATCCCTTGCGTGCATCATCAATCTTACGCGTAACTCAAATTGTACGTGCAACTTTCTTAGCTTGTGCGCAAGTCAAAATCTTTCATGCATCTCCTTTTGCTTAAAATTAATACTTGATCAAGAGCTTGGATTCTCTATAAGTGTTGAGATTTGTTGAATGATGGGGTCACCTCTTATTTATAGGTGTCACAGAACCCTTTGCCAAATATTTACCATGTCGTGAAAGATCCTCTTCGAGCATGCAAAACCCCACTTGACGTCACATTGGGCGCACAAGTTTCTTTCATGCAGCCTCATATTTTGCACAAATTTTACATTATTTCACACACTCTATGATTTTTATATTTTTTAAATTATGATCATGAAATATAACTTTCAAACAATTTTTCATACCACCTTTAATCTTGCACACAAATTCCTTTTCCAAAAACATCATTCTCTATTTTCCAATTTTGAGGCAAAATAATTTGACAAACACTGGAAAACAGCTTTACCTTTTATATGTTCTTTTTTTACCACTTCTAAATTGTGAATTCCTTTATCATGATTCTTTTTCAATCTAGGTTTTCAAAAATATATTGGGAACTCAACAATTCACCATGGAAACCCACTTTTTCAACAAACAAATCCACTTTTTTAATAAACATAATCAACCAAAAAATGCATCAATGTTACCTTGGGGGATTTCCCCCTAACAATCTCCCCCTTTAGGTTTGTTGACACATCATTCATAAATTAATATATACTTAAAGCTTCATTTATCTTCTACCACCATTCACGTCTTGCAATTCAGATATCTGTCGAATATTTAATCAATATGTTGTAAGCTCATATTAGAAATGCTCAGTGTTTGAAACAAAAATATAATGAAAAGTTCATCAACAAATCACTTTATTCTGGAAAAAAATTATTGATACCATACTAATACCAATAAACTGATTTCATCACGAACCTTAGCCGTCGTGATATATCTTCTTTGATAGATCACTTCTATCGTCATTAGTTTTAAAACTCCTCCTTCTTCACTTATTGGGTTCTTGTGTTGTCCAAGCTAAGCTTTGTCTAATCACATTGAACAATGAATAATTCTTATAATGTTTCCCAACTATATCTCTACTCCTTATAGCTTGATGTTCCTCCTTTCAGCTTCTCCTCCTGTCTATATAGAGATATTTCCCCCCTTCACTTCTTTAGCCATAATTTCTCCCCATTGAATAGTAATAGCTTCTCCCCATTTGTACAAAAACCTTAAGGTCACTCCATTGTGGTCTGCAATAGAGTAAGGAACAAAGATCAGTACATTAGAGAAAACATACCATACTATAAGAAGAGGGGGTCACACATACATACTTTTTCAAGTGCGGGGAGTCGACTGGACTCCCAGATCTAGTTGATGTCTCTCAAAAAATTCCTTGGGTAAGGCCTTTGTTAGAATGTCCACAACCTGTAGCACTGTAGGCGCATAATCCAACTTCACTAGAAGTTGCTCCACCTTCTCCTTGATAAAATGATATTTGATCTCAATGTTCTTTTTTACTTGAGTGATTGACTAGATTTTTTCTAATATTGATAGCACTTGAATTATCACACTAGATTTCGATGAGAGACTTCACTTCATCCCCCATATCATCAAGCTAATGCTTCATTAACAATAACTTTATGCATGATTGAGTGGAATAAATATACTAAGATTATTTAGTCCTCAATGAAACACAATATTGCCTTTTGATTATCCAAGAAATACACAAACAACCAAGATAAAAAGCACCTCCCATTGTAGATTTCCTATCACCCGTTGATCCAGTATAATCTGCATTTTTTTATCTCAAAATCTCTCCATGAGATTTTTTATTATACATCAAATTGAAATCCACAATTCCATTGATATAATGAAGTATTCTTTTCACTAAAATCACGTGTCTTTTCTTGGGATTGCTTTGGTATTTCACTGCTTGGCATGTGGAAAAAATACCAGGTCTTGTCGCTTTTAGGTACAGTAAACTTCTTACAATATTCCTGTATTATGTGATATTAACTACCTTTCCATCATCATTTTTTTATAATTTCATCCGAGTAGCAGTTTGAGTTTTCATCTCCTTGGAATTTTCAATTCCAAATCTTCTCAGAACATCTTTGGACTATTTTTATTGATAAATTAATGTTCCATTACTTCATTATGTCTCCTGTAAACCAAGGAAAAATGTTATCTCACAAATCATTAACATTTCAAACTCGCCTTTCATGAATTCAGAAACCTTTTTGCGCTGAGGTTCATCTGATTCACCAAATATTATGTCATAAACGCAAACCATCCCCATCATCATTTGATTACTATCGCTGTTTAAATAGAGATTGTAATCAACTCCAACATGCTGAAATCCATGATTCGTTAAATACTGGTCAAACCTTTAGTACTATGCTCTTAGGGCTTATTTCATACCATATAGTACTTTATTAAATCAACAAAATTTTTTCTCATCTTTATGAATGAGAAAACCATCTGGGTGCTCAATATAAAATTATTATTCTAGAACCCCATTCAAAATGCAGATTTGATGTCCATTTGGAAAACATTGTACTTCTGTTGCACTGCATTGACGAAGAATAATATGATTGTTTATAGCCTTTAAATAGGTAAAAATGTATCATCAACATCAATACCCTCTATCTGGGAGTAGCCTTTTCACACTAGTCATTCTTTGATTCGAATCACTGTGCCATCTTCATTCATCTTATTTTGAAAGACCCATTTAGACCTGATGAAATTCTTATCTGTTGGAATCGAAACAATCTCCCATGTATGATTCTTCTCAATCTGATATAGCTCTTAATTCATAGCTTGAACCCATTTCTCATCTACAGATGAATCAGCAAATCATTTCAGCTCTACTGAAGATAAGAAAGATGCATGATGTAACAAATTCATTATTATTGTTTGAATAAGTGATTTCTGATCACTGATGATATTTTTCCTATTGATTTCAGCTTGAATCTTTGGTTTCTTTGCAGATACTAACTTGACTTATTCTTTCACATCATAGATATATTCTTTTGAATCTGTATCTACCACTTCTGCTTCCCCTGTGTTTCTTTTCTCCTCATTAATTTCATCAGAAAACTATTCACTGTGTTGTTTAATATTCTCTTCATTTTCCACTATAATGACATAATTTCTCTCAAATACTTTTCCTAGCCTCTTATTATATCATTTATATGCTTTTATTTTTTCCTGAGTACCCAAGGAATATCCCCTCATCTCCATATGATTCAAATTTCCCATGTTTTTATTTATTGAGAATAAGGAACTTAATTCTAAAAATTCAAAAGTAATTTGCTGTTGTCTTGTTTCCATAACAAATATCATATGAAGTCCTTCCTTCCTTCGAACACAATAGATCCCAGTTTGAAATGTAGACCGATGTCAAAACTTCTTCCTTCCAAAATTTCTCTAGTAGGCATTTTTCAATAAGTTTCATTATTTCCATGTTGTTGATGATGAAATTTCTCCTTTTAAAGACTCCATTATATTGGGGATTTCTCACTGAAGAAACTTTATTCCTTATCCTATGTTTCTTGAGATAGTATCCCACCTGAATATTTTTGAATTCCATACCATTATCAGTATGAAACATCAAAATTTTCTACCCAAATATCCTCTATGATTCCCTTCGATACTATTTTAAGCAACTGAACACTTCATACTTGTGGGAAATAAAAAATACCCATTACATTATGCTATAATCATAAATGAACATAAATTAATATCTCTTTCCATCAATGGATCTTGGTGAGATAGGTCCATATACATCATCATGCACCAATTTAAGTACTACTTTGGTCTTTTGTTCCTTTTCCTTGTACGTCTTTCTGATTATCTTCACTTGTTGACACGCATCACATGTATAAGTATGATGAAATGATTTCTTAGGGATATATCTACCTACGACACACTTTACCAAATCTTCCCGGGATGGTTGGTATAGAAGACCAAGTCGTTTATACCACAACTTGTTTTCTTCCTCTCTGGATAAAAATCACATACCTTCTTCTCCACATACACGGTATATATTTCCTTTTGTTCTTTTTACCTGTAGAAAAACTACACCATCTCTTCCTTTGATTAAATATGTCTTTTTACTAAATCTTATAGAATTCCCTAAGTCACATAGTTCACTAACACTAAGAATATTGTGACTGAGACCTTCTACTACCAAGACATCATCCTGTCACATTTCTTTACCCCCAAACCTGGAATTTCTTGAGAAAAATATCTTCAGGACTTCATCATTTCCAAACATGAAAAATCCTTATTTGTCATATTTCATTCCTTTAACAAGATCCTTATTGTATATAATATGGGATGTGCAATCGCTGTTAAGGATCCATACACCTGAACAGTTTGATGCTTTAAGGGAAATTTCTACAACAACTACCTTCTCATATCACTTCTTCTTGGTCCATATTTTTTTATTTATACTCATTATAGATTTAAAATCATGATCTTACTTGGAGTATGATGGAACAACTTCATCCTATAGGGATTAAAATCTATTTTTAATTTTAATATCACCTATTGATTATTTGATTTTATGCTTTCAATTAATTTGATTCTTCTTTACCACATTCCTTTATATGGTCAATGTATAATATCTTTCCATGTGCCCAAATCCTCCATGCCAAAAACATTCTCCATTAAAATATATTCTATTGTACTGATCCATTTTTGGCCTCCACTATTGTTCATGTGCCCTTATGTATCTCGTAGCTACGGAACACACATTTTGTGAGTTTCCCATCATTCTACAATAATAACACCTGATGTGTGGTTTATTTCTACATGTCACTTCAGCGCCACTGGCTTTCCCATGGGTTTTATTTATCTTATGATTATACTTTATACCCAAATCAATTTTCAATCTTAGAGCCGGTGCTTGTGGTTTGACTTCAACCGTGACTGCTTTTTATTTTTGATCAAGCCTCATACCACCCATATCATTTAGATTTGACTATTGATTTTGTTCTTCTGGACCTCTATTCTCAACTTCCAACTTTTTAGTATTTTGAATGATCTTCTTTCTTGATGTGACATTGGGGAAAAAGATTTTTTTTTATCCTTAAATTTTCATCGTAGAACCGTGAATTCTTCTTCAAGTTCTTTAATGCGTTTTATTTGATCTTTCACTGAATTATTCATATCACCAATCTCACTTCTCTATTCTTAAACCTTGAGTATGTTCTCACTAACTATTCATGGGTCCATTGGAAATGAATACTTGAGATTCTCAATTTCTTCCATTAACTTAGACTTCTCTTCATCCCGCTACTGGATGTAGAGTTTGGAATCATGAAGCACTTAGTTAGATTTCTTCATTTTGGACCACCAAACATCAATTTACTCAAGAGATGTTTCTAATTCCACATCCAGATAAACTCTTCCTTTAACTTCTTCTTCATCAATGCCAGTTTATTCATTTTTTTGAGTGCTACTGAAAACTTATACCATATCATTTTCTCTACCATCTTTACAGTTCTCTATCTCTTCAACCTTTTCAACCTACAATTCATATAAACTGTCACATTCTTGTGAAAAAAGATTATTACTCTTGAAGAAATTCCTCTTAATTTTTTTCTTTCCTTTCACATAGGCTAAAGATTTTTTATAGAGATTTAAGCTTCATCCTCATCAATTTCTTGGAACTTTTTGGGGCACCTTACTACAAGATGGATATCATTTTCGCATCTAAATCAAGCAATATGAAGTCTCCCCTTGAACATTCATTTTCCTCTTTGAATATTTGAAGAAAATAATGAAATCACGATATCTATCTCTTCTTTTTTATGAGAATCATAAAAATTGAGCTTCTTTATGTCCTTTAATGCCACCCCTTTAGATTTATCTTTTTCTATAACATCCTTATCATCATTTCTCATTTCATATGCTAAAATCATACTATGCAAGTTATCCAGTTTCATCACTTTTGGATCTTCATCTTCCAATACTGAAACCTTCATATTGAACTGAGGTGGAAGTTTTCTTAAGATACTCTTCACAATATTTATATCTTCAATGACCTCTCCAAGACCTCACATGTCTTCCCCTACAATATTAACCCTGTCAAATAATTCATCAATAGAATAGTTTGTGTAAATTCTCAGATCTTTATACTTGTTCCACATAACCTTAATCTTTGCCTCCCTAACCTATGAATCTCATTTATAAATATTCAATAGCTTTTACCACATATTATGTGATGTTTTTCATGACATCACCTTTGTATATATTGAATTGGATAGGGATCCCCCTAAAGAATTTATTCCTTTAGTGTCTACATCTTATTCCCTTATTTCAGCTTCTGATAAAGCACCACTATTGATATTGACAGAAATACCATGCATCAATGCTGTAAACACATCCATTCCCAAAGATAAAAAGTATTCTTTAATCTTATTCTTTTATAGATGAAAATTATTCTTGTCGAAGATTGGAATCCCTTTGTGATTAATAAACTCCATTGAGAGAGAAACACTAATATTAACCTTTGCACCTGATACCAATTACAAGGTCCATTAGGCTAGGTATCCTGATGGGGGGGGGGTGAATCAAGGTATGATAGATTAAAATAGTTTCCCATTTTGATCTTGTTTCATTGTTAAACAAAACTCTCTTCTCTCTCCTTCCCATTACAGAGTATGAAAAAAATCTTAAAACATTCATAGGATACAATAATTTTACATGGTCCAACCTCACTAGGATATGTCCAAGAAGCATACACCAACGATGTTTCGATATACCAAATCCATTATAATCGAAATATTATTTATAATGTTTGGATTTAACTCACTATCACTCCTAGTTTACTACCAATGACAATTTGAAAGCTCACTTATCTCTCAAATGAAGTGCTGAATTCTTCTTAAGAAGATACAATCATAGTTTATAGACTTATAGGTCCCTTAATTATCTCTAATGAATGTTTCCTACACTATATGTATATGCAATATTTATGTTCCACTTTTATCCATTGATGAATAAAAATTTACCCCAGTATTACTAGGCAACCTCAAATATTTCACACAACACTTAATATTTCTTGCACGTAACTTTAATTCCTTGCACACAAGATTTCACTTTTTTCGCAAAACACCCCTTTCATGAAACTTCAATCTTACACATAACTCAAAGCTTACGCGCAACATTTTTTGATTGTATGCAACTCAAAATCTTTTATGCAACTCCCTTTGCTTAAAATTCTTACATGATCCAGAGCTCAGATTCTCTCTAAGTGTTGAGTTTTTAGAATGAGGACGTCACCTATTATTTATAAGTGTCGCTGACCACTGCGTGGAATATTCACCACATCGTACAAGATCCTCTTCAAGTGCGCAAAACCCCACTTGACATCACATTTGTTGCACAAGTTTCTTTCACACACTTCATGAATTTTCCATTTTTTTATGTTCTAATCCTTAAACGTGCCTTTATCACATGTTTCTATACCACATTCAATCTTGCATGAAACTTCCTTTTCCAAAAACATGTTTCTCCATTTTCCAATTATGAGGCCAAAAAATTTGGAAAACATTGGAATACAATACCACCTTTTATCTGTTCTTTTTTTGCTTCCTCTAGAACATCCATTCCTTTTTCATGGTTCTTTTTCAACAAAGGTTTTCAACAATATCTTAGGAACTTGACAATTCACCCTGGAAACCCACTTTTTCAACACACAAAACCAATTTTTTAACAAACAAAACTAACCCAAAAACGATTCAATGTTACCTTGAGGGTTTTTCCCCAACAAAAGGCCCCATTTTATTCCTAGAATAATAAAAAATATCAATATATTTAATACCACAAAACTATTTCTAGATTAAACATGGATTATAAAATTATTCCTTCTTTATATGGAGTTTCCTAAAATTTTATTAAAAATATAAATTACAAAAAAATGATATATTTAATAATAAATAGGAAATAAACATTTAAGATCAATATATTTTATGAAAATTTTCCATGTATAAATTTTTAGCATCAAATGCCCCCAAAATTGACATATTTCTTCTCCTCAAGTATGGAATCTAAACATATAATCTCAAAGGGAACCCATATTAAATATATTTAAATTTAAAAGTTATAAAATTAAAAAATTATCAATGGAAAAATGATATTTTTTATCTCTACATTAAATATGAATTCAACTTCACACTTTTCAAAGAAACTAATCAACCCAAGTATTTTAGTTTTTTCCCATTAGAAATTGATGGGTCTTATTATTTCCTTCCTTAAAAGAATATCATTTTATTATTATGAAACATGTCAGATCATGATTTTCCTAACAATGACATTTTCTCTCATCACTAAAGGTATAAATTTTTCAAGATTTATTCTGACAACATTATTTCATAATCCTTTCTACAAGAAGATAAAAATACATACCTTCTCAACCCCATAGAGTTTAGAATTACCAATAATGAGGAGGACTTTAATTTGTGTTCTAATTACTTTTAGGAGTCATATTAATTGGTAATTATGTTTAAAACATTGAAAATTTAATATTTGGTTTATCTCTAAATCAAAATTCATTATATTCAAAAGTAAAATCACATTGAAAATTTTTCCTTCTCAAACTGACTACTCCCACTGCCTTAAAACTCAATATAAAGGTCATGATAAAATAAATACCATCAATGATGTACAACCTCTTGATTTCTATCTTTTGTTTTTAATTTTTTTATTTTTAAACTATTTTTTTCATATTTTCTTTACGTTTTCAAAATTTTTCATTGGAATGAATATCACATCCACTATAAAATATCATATTATAAAATCATAAGTCTAGTAATGGTGATTTTGTATTCTCCCATGTTACCACCATTCTTTTTTTTGTACCAACTTTTTCATTTTTTCAAGAGGTATATCAATGAAATTCAATAAATGAATGAACATGAAAATTTCTAAATACCCAAAAGTGGGACCCTTACTTGTTCTTTTCAATGTAATGCATCTATTCAAAACTGATTTCCCACAACCTCACACTTAAACATTAAAATATCATGAAAAATACATAGAGTAGGGTATAAAAGGTAAATGTTTTAATTTAATGTGGATCATTCCTAACATGGTCATCCATGTATTCTTTGTAACAAACAAGGATTGACATAAAAGGTTATCTCAAGTATAAGGGATAAATATATAAACATTCATCATTAATATTAAATGTGACTTTTTGGAATCATATCTTTGAAAAGTTTAATGTGAATTCTAAGAGGTGACATTCCCCATGATCTATCAAGAATTATTCTCAAGATATAATGGAATGTTTTAGGTTTAGAATCTTATCGAGAATGGGAGAAAATGAAATTGTAAAATCAATCATGTCATGAAATACCAATAAAAAATAAATCCACATGAATTTTATATATTAAATGTATGAAAATGATAGGGAAATTTCATCTACATAAAACAACAAATTCCCTTAAATAATTATTCACTAAACAAATATACTATAATTAGATCTAATAATTTAATTTTCCATATTACTCATTTAATATCATTATAGTTGAATATTAAAACATAGAATCATTGGATTCATAATCAATCTTTACTATTTTTGAGATGAAAAAGTATAAAAATTCTATATTTGGGAATTTTATTTTCCCTTAGAGATCAAAAAATGTTTTCAATCAAAAAATGAGAGAATCTAAAAAATGATGAATTTAATAATGATCTTCCCTTTCCACATATATATCTTTCCTTATATCTTTTTCAATTTAATTAAGGGTTTTCCATGTGCTTTCATCATCCGAGACCTAAAATAGGAGACCAATCCTTAAATATTAAGGACTATGTCATTAGATATAAAAAAATAATGGAACTACAAGCTACATCATAATATACTTCAAAACCAAGTCCTAAAAAAATGAAGGATAAATATTATTTTAAATCACCAAGTGGGTAATGAGTGTTTACTGACCCCATAAAAAAGGTACTAGCTCTTATACATAGTTTGATATTGGGTGAAGTTTTTTTTAATTGAACCACAAACACATCTTATTTCCACCTTATATTCATTAATTTTTTTTGATGAGGAATCCGAGGATAGAGATCGTAAAATTCATCGACTTTTCAATGTGATAGAACTGTTATGGTGGGGTAAGATAAAGAATGAGTCATCTTACTTTTTGGTTGCTTCTTTCATATCCTATTTTTCCTTTTTTTGGTGATTTATTATGGTATAATTTCTCAATGGAATAATCAAATAGAAATTCAGAGTGTAATTCTATAAAATTAATACATTAAGAATCAATATAAAATTCCCCCACTATTCAATATATATAGTATGTGCCTTGGTTTCCTTAGGAATAGACACTTGGATCTTCTCATGTATTTCATTAAATAAATGTTTATCATTTTCAAGGGGATTTATGTATCCCTCATCGACTGACTATTCTTTATCATCATCTTCATCAAAGGTAAAAAAATTTGTCAGTTGATTTTGAAAATTGAAAAAAATTATAGGGGAGACTAAATTAAGTTTTAATAAAATAAAATAAGAATAATTTAATGATAATATCATCTCCCTATGTCAGTTTATCTTTAATTTTTTCTTTTTCAGATAAATCTTCTGTAATTTGAGTGGTTATAGATGGAGGAAGGCAGTCAATATCCTCTAATATTTCTTTAATTTCCAAAACATGGGTGTTTTATTATTATTACAAAGGTAGATATAGATACAAAGGTGTTAATTATACCTTTTCAAATATGGATAGATCATATATAATTTTAACACCTTCATATTCTCTCTACAATTATTCCAAGTATTGTTGATCTCTCATGAGTGTACCAACAGACATGTTTTCATTATCACTTGACTATATATCTTCATGGAAGTCTCCAATAAATTTCATGAGATGGTTGAGTTATATATTTACTTAAAGATAGAAATCAATCAGTTTTCAATATTTAAAAAAATTGGTAGTAGAAAAGCAAGATTATCTTTGTGCCTTGATAGCTTGTTGATGGAAATCTAGGAAATTTAATGAGAATTAAATGATTTACTTGGATAAGGATTCAAAAATTGGTTTCTTTACATAATCCATCAAGATCATTATAAATTCATGAAATTAATACTCTCCAAATTTTAATTTCTAAACTCTTATCAACTACTTAGGAAATAAAGAAAAAGTATCTTCCATATACCAAAGTGAGTTAAACATTTTTTTAATATAGTCATCCAGAGAGAACCATTATTGTCAGGTTTTTTATTCACTTAATGAAAATACTCCATTTTATGTGTGATTTTGTTTCTTCAACAATTGGGAATATACAAAAAATTAAAGCTTGTTAAGTAAATTACACATATACCTCCTAGATAGATGGATAATGGTTATAAAAGAAAAATCTATACCTTATATAACTACAGTGATGATTATTCAATGGCATATCATCCAAAAATTAACATAAAGATTTTATTAAAAATAAACCTTGTTTAAAACATTGGATTAAATTTCTAAGATATTCCATATGTTAGTTACTCATGAACATGAGTATTAGTGTTCTCAGTGATAAATGGGATAGACAGAGGGAGAAATAGAATAACAAAATAATTATAACGTGAATGCCAAGTTACATGAGAAGAAACCTAAAATATAGAAGAAAAGAAACAAAAATAGCATTCTTCTATTGGTTCCCATCCTCTCTAATAAACATGGAACCTATGTATTTATATTCTTTAAGATCCCCTTATATATCCTTAATATTATCCTTAAAACTTCACAATATTATCTACATATTAACCATTCATATAAATTTTTATGTAAATTTTAATTGGCCACACAACAATATGATAATACCAAGTGGCAATACACTTGATTCCCCCCATAAAATAATTCACTTACATTATGGGAGGTGGGTGTCCAGAACATATATGTTTTTTCAAATGAACCCTATAATGTGTGTACCCCACTCAAAATATCTCTTAAAGTTACCCCACTACATATTGTTTTCTATTTTTCATTTGGTATTCATCTGTCATCCATAGGTAGTACTTTTAACATCATAGGATTCGTTATTTAATATTCAAATCCTATGAAGGAAACACCCAACCATGATGAGAACCAAATATTTTAAAGGTAGTTCCATTATCATTTCCACCAAAATTGATAATCCTCAATACGAGGTACTGGGATTTATATAGAAAATTGATTCTCCTCTTTTTTATGTTCCATGTAAACTATAGGAAGAAACATGGTATTATGTGTGTTTAGTGGATGTTTATGGCTTGTACCTTTGATGTCGTCCATGGGGTACTCATCCATAGGCATAGATATCACCGTGTTATCCTCGATTCTTGCATCTATCTCAAAAACATGGTACTTCACTTCATTCGTGTTCCTCCTCATTTTCTTTCATGTAAGAAAAAAATCATCTAAAGATTCTTACATGTGGTATGTTTCTATAATGATGGTTGTATCACCTTTAACATGGGATGGAAAATGATCAGTATGCTTTTTAATCTACCATAGTGGATTCATACATCCACTGTGCACCACTTTCTACCTTAAAATGTCATATCCAAGGTTGTAGAATTGAAATATATTTTGTGCTATTCTTTTTTTACCTTTAATATGGTTCCATGTAAGTTATTAAAGATTCCAAATGTGATCTTTGATAATTCTGAGATTCATTAGTGGACATCCATTGGATCTTGATTTTATAAAGTGTTTATTATGGTTGAATCTAATGGTAGTCATAGAAGTATAGTGGTTTCAGTCATGGAAGTTGTGGGGATTTGTTTTCTGAGCCTAGTAATGTGGGTGAATGTGGGAAGTAATTCCATTTTTGTAAGTGGGGAATAATGACCCACTAAATCTTTTCCCACATAAAAAATCATGGAATTAATCCACTTTATTATCAATATAGACACTGTACCCACATCTCAAGAAGTTTACTATAGTGATAGACTCATATAAAAACACCCACACAGCACACACACACACACACACTCCACATACCCATTCTGACCCACATGGGCCTTGTGTGCATTGGACCACCCCTCTGAGTGTTCCACATACATGCACTCTATGACCTATGTATCCTCTTATAATGGTCATCCCATGAGGGATACTTCATTCTTTGTTCCTGGTTCCATATGCATAGTATAAATGGACCCATTTTTTACCTAGAATAAAAAAATTATTTAAAAAAAAATTTAATATGAAATAAATATTTCATGCAAAAATATAGTCCTGAAATTCCTTCCTTTTTATTTGTTTTCCAAAAAAGTTATTCAAAATATAAATACCTATAAAATGATATATAAATTAAATATTGGCATTAATCATTAAAAATAAATACATTTTATTTAAAAAATTTCATGTAATAATTATGGACATCAATGACTTTGGACACATCATGGGATCCAACAATTGGAAGTTGAGTTCCATGCAGGACATCTTTTATAGGATTTAGAAACTTTATTATAAATTGGTGAAATTAATGTGTTATACTTAAATTTTTGTTGAAACAAATATACATGAAGATTCCTTTGAAATGTTATAAACATGTTCATAGAGTAATATGAGTTAAGGAACACAGTTTATATGTTTCATCACTATGATTAGGTTATTTGAGAGGCACATGGTTGATGATGTTTTTTTGTGTGGGTATGAAATCAAGATGACCGTATTGTTGGGTATAAATCTATTTATTTAAATTGAAGTTTATATATAGACACATATTCATTTAGAGTGAATGAAATTACATATAAATAATAGAATTCCCCCTCATAAGGGGGTTATGTGGTGGTTATGATACTTTAATAGATCACCAATCAAAAGGTTTTGAGTATCATGAACATAAGGGTAAAAATAGGGTTCTTAGATCATGAATATAAAATGGATAAGGGTTAACTAGATCACTTTTCAAGAATCATACCTTCATATCATATGGATTTACCGAGGATAAATTTTGAAATCTCCACAGATCCACATAAATCATATATTTGGTGTTTCATATAAAAATCCTTTCTTAATTTTAAAATTTTAAAAATGGGTGATTAATTTATGTATTTATTTGAAAATTGAGCCATAAAAGTACATGAATGGAGTAACATGGCCATATATGTTGAAGAAGGGAGATTTTTTTCCATATAACCCTATGAAGGGGGATTCATTACCATGTTTTTTTGAATAAGGGAACATTTTATTTTATTTTTTAAAAATTTATATGAATATATAATTTACATTATTAATTATATTGGAATAAAATTTTATTTATATGTAACTACATGTGACTTGATTCGTATATTTACTTGATATATAGTGGCACTAAGATTTGTGCCCTATAGCATGATTTTTTGACTTCTTTATATTTCATATTGAGCCTTACCTAATTATTCAGATTCAAATTTAATGTTAAAATTATAATTTTACTCATTCATAATTCATAATGGGATAAGCACATTTTATCATGCTTCATGTGGTTAACATCACCCCAAGAATATATAACTAACCATTGGGAAATTTTGTATATCCTATGAGTATATATGAATGAATTTTTTATACCAAATAATTTACCTTAAAAGATGATTTATAATTTTTCCATGATATATGAATATAAAATAAAAATAATAATTTTCATTTAAAATAAATTTATCAAGTAATGGTTGTAATATATATAATTTCTTTCATTAATACTATAAATGAAGGATTCAAAAAATTATATCCAATTTTATATAAATACAAACATCCAATGAATTTAAAAAAATAAAGATAATATTTTAAAAAAATACATAAATACTCTAGTATATATTTCTAGCCCTTGAAAATTTCATTTTATGCACACTATGCCTCTACAAATTGGATAAAATTTGAGAAAAAACATTGATAGACACATCCCTCTATGTGTCTTCACTTCAAAAGGTTAGATGTCCCTATTTAGTGGAATCCCCATATGTGATAATGTTAATTATTGAATTTCATATAATGGTTCATAATTATTTATATATTATGTAATGATATAGTAAATCTTAATCTATATTATGTTCTAAGTTGTGTGTCTGAAAAAAATGTCATTTCTATCTAAGTTGTATGATAGTATACAAATATATATTATTTCATCTAAATAATATTATCTTAATCTATATATAATCATAATATTTTGATATCTAAGACATTACAAAGTGAATATTTTTCTTAGTATAATATATACCAACTCAAACCAAAATAAAAACACTTGGATTTTAATCAATGAATATAATCCATTGATAACTATTTTGGTCTAATAATTGTGGCCTAAAAATTCAAAACACAATTTTTGTATGATATAATAGAATATAAAAATTCATACTCATATTTTAAGAAATAAAATAGTAAAAATGGAGCAATATATTATTATAATAAAAATACATAAACTACTTAGATGGTAGATGTAAAACTTAGAAAAAACTAGTAAATTGAAATATGAAAAAAATTTCAAGCATTTTCTAAAAAAATAATTTTTTTGTGAGTGAATTATTTGAAAAAAAATCTAGTGGAGTCATAATTATTTTAAGTATAGATTATTATACCTAGACAATGTCATTTTTTACTCCCTATAAAAATTGATTTTTTAGGACCTATAAATTAATGTGAAAGTGATTAAATTATACCAAAATATCATGTGCATCACACTCTATTGGGTTGGTATCATATTTATATGCTATTAATTTTACATAAATAATGGGTAATTTTAATATTTTACCCTCAATTTGGTGAGATTTGTTCAAATATTTACAACATGGTTTTGTCCCAGTATGTGATGAAATTCCCATTTCTCATTTCATAATGGTTCATTCCATAAAATAATTTAAATTAACATTAATTACTCATCCTAATAGTTTCAATTTATTTATATTCATGATTAGTTTTCATTCATCCTTATCAATATGGGTAATGTTGTTTTTCCATGAAAAAATACATGATTCATGGTGGTACATTGATGATGTATTCTCCAAACTACATGAACATTACCCATTACATAGAACCCACATTAGAAAATTTATATATGAGTGATCAAACATTTAATTATAGAATCATGACGTACATGAAATGAATATTGAAGGTGTATGTTCTCATAAATAGTCCAAACCCATCTATTATATATATATATATATAAATCCTTAATTAAAACATAAACTATCATTTACATATTGAAATATAATCCCTTTCAGTATAATGAAGGCTTAAACACATATGTACCACTAATAAACAACGTGGATACATGCCCCATTGGAAAACACCCTCTATATCTTATTCTACAAGGACATTGTCTATATAATTAATGTATATGTATATGTGGATAGAACAATGACCATCCATGGAATAAGTTTGTGAGGAAAACCTCTCACCACTCTCACCCTCTACTAAGATATTCGAAGTCATGATTTACATCCACTAATATTCAAATAAACATTTATAATGAAGTGTTATTAGTGTAATTCTCATCGGTATCATGTTTCTAATAATAAAAATCTTAATACATAATGAACCGAGGCTATATCATATCATGTAAGAGTTTGATAGTCTAAATGAAAAAAATGTATTAAATACTTTATATTACTCATTGAATGAAATGGATTGTCAATCAATGGTACAATTATCTTCATGGTATTTTTATATTAAAAAATGGGATAGGAAAAGATATATTCATACATAAGACTATAATAAATTTTATTTAACTGAATAATTGATATTACTAAATGGTTAATATAAAACATCATTAATTATCTATATTTCAATTAGAAATTTTGTTTCCACAACTATATTAATGAGTATCACCATTTTCATTATTCCCACATCCACTCTCTTCTTATAAGAATTTATGTATAGCTTTATTTTTTATCGACCATTGGCCTCATCTTGTATAACCTACTGGAGAATAATTTTTAGATATTTTATCTAATCAATATCTTGTGAAAAATTTATAGAATCTCTCACTTTAAATAGAGTATTTTCATGAGGAATCAGATCCGTTGGAAATTTAAAACATACAAAAACATTTTCATGTATTGATACACCAATTATGCCTCTGTTTATTCCTATATTATGGTATTTTCCATTAATTAAATTTTGCTGGTATCATAATAAAACCTTCTATACACTACTAGAAACATGACTTATACCAATGGTTTCAAACCATTAGGAAAGGACAAAAATATGCTGGTATAAACTATACCAATGGTTGCTTAAAAAGTTGGCTAGTTAGCAGTGGGGATAGGCATATACCAATGTATTTTTGAAAAACGTTTCTATATAGTTACTTTTTACACATATACTAATGGTTTACAACCGTTGGTATAGCCTTTCTGTAATTGTAGCAACAGGCTGACCTGCCTCCCCCTCTGCAATCCCCTGTGCACATGATGTAATCCCCTATGAACATGCTAATTCAGAATTTATTTAAGAACCCATTTAACCTATGCAATACAAAATTCAGAATTGAATTCTCAATTGAATACATACAGAATGAATTATGTGCTAAATTTTGAATTATGAATGAATAACACATACAAAATGAATTCTGAATTACATACAAAATTCTCAATTATGTATAGTGTATGCAATTAAAAATTCATTACATACAGAATTTAATTAACTATAACACATATAGAATATGGCATACAAAATTGAATTCAGAATATGGGGGTGTCTAAGGGGGTGGGGGTGTCCTGGGGAAGTCTAGGGGGTGCAGGGGACTGTCTAGGGGGTGGCGGTGTCCAGGGGCGGGGGTGCTGTCCAGGGGGTGGCGGGGTTTCCAGGGGTGGGGGTGTCCAGGGGGAGGTGTCTGGGGGGGGGGGGGGGCTATCCAGGGAGGGTGGGGGTGGGAGGACTATCCTGGTGGGGTGGGGTGGGGAGGGGTGTTCAAGGGGTGGGGTGTCGGAGGGGGGGGGGTGGTCCAAGGGGGTGAGGGTGTCCGAGGGGTGGGGTGGTGTCCGAGGGGGTGTGTCCAAGGGGGTGGGGGTGTCCAGGGGGTGGGGTTATTCAGGGGTGGGGGTGTGTCCATGGGGTTGGGGATATCCAAAGGGGAGGGGTGTCCAGGGGGTGGGGGTGTCCAGGGGGTGTGGGGCATGGGGTGTTCAGCGTATGGTGGTGGTGGTTGTGGGAGGGGGTGTGGGGGGGGGGGTGTCCAAGGCGCGGGGGTGTCTAGAGGGGGGGGGGTTGTTCAAGGGGGAAGGGATGTCCAAGGGGGTGGGGGTATCCAGGGGGTAGGGGTATATCTATTGGGTGGGGGTGTCCAAGGGGTGGGGGGTATCCATGGGATTTGGGGGGGGGGGGGGTTGTCCAAGGGAGTGGGGGTGTACGGGGGGGGGGGGGGAGGTGTTTTCCAGGGAGTAGGGGGGCTATCCAAGGGGGTGGGGGTGTCCAAGGGGTGGGGGTTATCTAAGAAAGTGGGGGTATCTGGGGTGGGGGGGGGGGGGGTGCAGGGGGGGTATGGGGGCTGTCTAAGGGGGTGGCGGTGTCCAGGGGTGGGGGTGTCCAGGGGATGGGGGTGTCCAGAGGGTGGGGGGTGTCCAGGGTGGGGGTGACCATGGGGTGGGGAGGGGGGAAAGGGGGTGGGGGTGTCCTGGTGGGGGGGGGGGTGTCCTGGGGGTGGAAAGGTGTCCAGGTGAGGGGGGTGTCTAGGGGGTGGGGTGGGGTGGGGGGATGTCCATCGTGGGGTGCGAGGTGTCCAAGGGGTTAGGGGGTATCAATGGGGTTGGGGGGGGGGGGTCCAAGGGGGTGGGGGTTTCCAAGGGGTGTGGTGGTGTCCAGGGGGGTGGCAGGGTATCCATTGGGTGGGGGTGTCCAGTGGGTGGGGGTGTCATTGGGGGGGGGGGTGACAGGTGTCTAGGGGGGTGGTGGTGTGTAGGGGGTGAGGGGTGTCGGGGGGGGGGGGCTATCTAGGGGGTGGGGTGGGGGTGTCTAGGAAAGGTGGGGTAGTATCTAGGGGTGGTGGGGTGTCCAGGGCGTGGGGATGTCCAGGGGTGGTGGTGGTTGGGGGGATCCATGGAGGGTGAGGGGTGTTTAGGGGGGTGGAGTGTGGGGGTGTCTAGGGGGTGGGTGGTGTCTAGGGGGTGGGGGTGGCTGTCTGGGGTGGGTGGGTGGTGGGTGGGTGTGTAGGGGGTGGGGGGTATCCATGGGGGTGTCTAGGGTGGTGGGGTTGGGGGTGTCCCGGGGGTGGGGGTGGGGGCTATCCAGGGGGTGGGGGTGTCCTAGGGGTGGGGGGGGGGGCTGTCAAGGGGGTGGAGGGTGTCTATGGGGTGGGGTGGGGGGATGTCCCGGGGGGGTGTCTTGGGGGTGTGGGTGTCCAGGTGGGGTGGGGATGTCAAGGGGGTGGGGCTGTCTGCGGGGTGGGGGCCATCCAAGTGGGTGGGGGGGGGGGGGGTTCAGGGGAGGGGTGAATCAGTCACACATTTATTTATTCACAAAAAATCATCATATCTAGTTTTATTATTCATAAATAAAGAAATAAAGATAATTTGACCTACCTAATCACACATATATTCGGGCACAAAAAATCATCAAACATGAAATGTTAGTAATATTAGTTAAAAATGTAATAGATCAATATGTCCCTCATCACCATCACTATCCCCATCATCATCATAATCCTCATTACCATCCTCATTTTCATCCCCATCATCACCACTTCCCTACTCTACTCCCTCCTACTTACCCTAGTACCCCGCCTTGGCCTCCTCCTCACCCACCTCCTCTACCTCGGACTCCTCATCACCCTCCTCCTCCGCCTCAGCCTCCTCCTACCCATCACCATCGACAGGAATAACATAGTCTCAACCACCAATAGAACTACCACCTGGTGCACCATATATAGAATTTATCGATGACATATATCCATCACAATATGTGCTGGACTTTGGTGGAAGTGTTGAATATAAAACTTCCATCAGTTCCATAAATGTTGTGTTTTCCCTAGCAGACTGTTCTTCCGTGTCAGTGACACTTTTTTCAAATTTTTCTTCCCGTGTATTAACCTTTTGGAACTTGGTGGCACTAAAACTCATACATGAGTAGGTCTAATAATTTTTCAGGACTATACTCTTCCCAGGTTGGCAGCATGCTCTTCCAGGGTGCTCATCTCCCAACACCTGATGTAAGTGGTCATTTGGCCCAAAATTGTAAGGTTTCTGGGAATTAAGGACCTATAAATCATCTTGTTACAAATATAAATAGATTATTAAGTTAAATAATAGATAATATAAATTTTAAATCAACCAATTAAAACTTACAATCTACTGCTAAGTTGGTTCGTTAATCAAACTTCAATCTTTCTTCCTTCTACTCAAGCAAAAGAATTTTTCTTGAGGCACACGTCTATCAATATTCAATGTTTTTCTCTACAATGAAATTGAATATAGGAAACCATATTAAAAATAGGTTTCCAATAATTAAATTTATAACTAAAATTATATGGATACTTTATCAATCGAATAAATTATGGAGGAAATAATAGAAAGTGTAAGTTGTAAAGAAAAATTATAAACAAATGTCATACCTGCTTCCTCTCATGATCTAACATCGTAGTATGTCCCAATTTGTGGAGGAATTTTTTAGAATCAATTTTATTTTATTTCTTTCAAATTATTCCTAAATAAAATTCAATAATAAAAAATATAGTATTTTTGAAAAACATGAAAATTTTCATTTAAATACCTCAAATGTGATTAATAATTTAAACTGGATAGTCATAAAATGAGTAATCATCTACTGATACTATTCTATCAGACAATAATCCATGATAGGTACCACCTCTAACTTTGTGCCTACTATAACATGCCATCCAATATACAAATCATGCTTATAGGCCCTCAATAGCTCAACTAAATCCTTAAGACGTACTGGCCATGCACCCTCACTATTGGGGAAATTAAACAGATGTTGACATAAAAATATTAATTCATATAAATAAAAAAATATACTGCATTAAATACAAATTTTTTTTACCCATATCTCTACCCAAGAATTCTACTTGACATCATTTGGAAACTATCTACATGAGAGTGGACTGACAGGAATGATGTTGGATTATTTGGAAAGCATCGCCAAAAAACTCTGACATTGATGCCCTATTTTTTAAAAATTTTATTGTCTTCATTGTAGTCCACCATCAACTGTGTGTGGTGGTTCCATACTGCACACATGCATATACACCCTTGCCCCTGCCTCTTATCAGTAAATGTATCTGTTATAAAAGAAAAAAATATATTTTATTAATACATGTTATAATGAAAATAAATAATGGAATAAAAATTTGTTATGGTTTTATAAATATAGCTACGACAGTCTGATCAATGGGCTCCGTTGGATCCATAGAAATAGAAGGAACACCCTCTATAGGTGGACTGGGTCCCAATTTATTCTCCACATGGATTGACTGTGGTGGAGTAGGAGTTGGAGAAGGTGGAATATATAATCTCAGAGATAAAGAAGTAGAAGTAAAAGAAGATGGAACAGATGGATGGATGAATGTTGGATGGAGAGTGGGAATCATCATCAGATATGGTAAAGATGGGTGAGGAGACTCATATTTAAAGGGTGGTGAAAATACGGGATGCATAAATATCCCGTGTGTCCCTAATGAGACACCGGTATCAGAATGTGGGATTGATGGTATGTTTGTGGGAGGGGCATGGTCTAATCGGGTACATCAAACAGGTCGCCTAGCTCTCATACCACCACCATCGTACCACCGGCCTGAGTACTTGGACCACTATTAGGATGCTCATAAAATAATTGTCTCCAAAGTGGTGGATCATGAAAAAATATTTAAAACCAAATTAATAACATGGCATTATATATTATTTAAATATATATATATTTGAAATAGAATACTCACTATAGGCATTAGTGGTGGAACGCCCATCACAGCCATGCGATGACTATTGTCCATTATCTTTTTTCCTTATCCTCTCTCCAATTGGTTTCATTTCTTGCATTTGAGAAAAATATATGGAAGTAATTAGAAAATTATAACTAATGTGTAACTCAAAAAACAAAATATATGAGATAGAATAAGTGGATTCATGGAAAATTTAACCTTCCATTGTTTTAGGTGAGCTTGAATGGATATATAATAAATTCAACAAATCATATAAGATATAATAAAAAAATATAATTTTTAGTGGGATGGTATTCTATTAAAATCATGAAACATTGACATAGGTAGATGATGCTGGTTCCTATACTTGTTTTTCATAACAAGACAAACCATCATGTTCATTATCTGGTGAAATGTTAAAGTGATGTCTTAGGGCTATACTAATTTTATACATGGTAAATAAAGCATTGAAATGTCCACTAAGTTAGAAATTTTGGTTTTGTAGGTTTGAATACAGTTCAATTCCAAATTATAAAATTCAATTCAAATAAAATTGCAACCAATAAGCTTTAAAAAATCACATAACAATCAAGTTAGATACAATATATTTTTAATAAATATTAAATCAATTTGAATAGTACCAACCTTAACAACCCATGTTGAGCTAAACCAAAAGAATTGCGAACATGGATGGATGATTCTATATATTTCCCACCACAAATTCAGGTTCACACTCAACTCTAAAAATTGAGATACCGGAGTCATAAAAAGTAATATATGAATCGTTTACAATGGAAGTAGAGATGGGATCAATTCCATCATCACCATCATAAAAAATATGTCTTGGAATTATTCAATAATGATACAAAATACAAGTAAAATATCGTCTTTGACATTAAGAATGTGTTTATCCATTGACGCCAATACATATGGTTTATCAGTAGAAAGAGTGCGAGTCATATCAATTACTCAAAATCCACAACCATCAATAAATGTGCCCTACCTTCTCATCAAATCAAACCACTATAATTTCATCCCCGTGACTCATCCATGAGAGTAATAATCCATTATTATTATTTTTTAAATTACTACATAATAATATATATTTTCAAATCATGGTCTACTATCTAATGCACCAAAATAACAGTCTATTGTGGAAGTAACCATAACACCATCATGTTGTGTTCTCATGTTCTTTTGTCATCCAGTGATAATAAATTTGTACCCATTAATCACAATTGATTTACAGTCACGAACCATAGTATTAGGACCAAAATCCAAAGATATTTTTTTCTTAGAGACAGAGTTAGTAGGGAACTCAATACCTGAAATATAAATGAATATTAAACTTAATTAAATATTGGTTTAATTATTTTAAATAGTAATATTTTTACCTTTAATTTTAACCAAGCAGAAAAATCTTTTCTATGAAAAGTCTCCCTCCTTCTAAAAAATAAAGAATGATGATTTCTATTTATCATTGATTTATGTTCCCTATAGATAAAAATAGGAATAGTTTGACACATATATATTTAAGCTATACATATTGAATTTACTTACCCGTTGTAGTCATCAAAGAAAACACAGTTGAACAAAACTATGCGATGTGCCATCTCCTGCTCTTCAGGGATTAATGTTGTCAATGTATATGATCTAATAATTACTCTTGTTTGAGGAAATGATGGAAAACTGGGTTCAATTTTCTCATACTATTCTTCTTCATTTCTCATAGGTCTATTAATTCTTGTATAAAGATCAGATGAATACATAGATAATAAATCCATACATTCTTGATCCAAGTAACCGTTCACGATAGAAACTTTAGGATGATTCTTGTTTTGGACATAAGGACTTAATGTGTACATATTTATTTCAGTTGGATACATACAATTAAAATAAATAGGTCCTATGAAAATTATTTTAGTTAGAATATAGATATTTATATGCGGAATTCATGTGAAAAATGATGGAGAAAATATTCTCTCTAACTCACACAAAATTAATCGGGTATCTTCCTACATTTTTTGAAAGAAAGACTTGGACAACTTATTAACACAAATATCTCTAAACAAATGGAACAACCAAATAATAGTCATCCTTAAATTATTGGAAAAAATATGATGGATTTATATTGGAATAAACTCATGCAGAATGATGTGATTATCATGAGTCTTCAAAGATTTTAGCTTCAACTCTCTTATGTTGACCCATTTAGATATGTTTCTTGAATATCCATCAGGTACTTTAACATTCTCTAGTTACTTCCAGAAATTTATTTTTCTTCTATAGGTTTCATCACATAAGAAGAACATAGAACTTTCCATTTATTTTCACTGATACAAACAGGATTCAATTCTAATATGATGCCCTATTCCACCAAGTCACACCAAAATTGTAAATCATCTTTTGTATTTACCTTAACATTTAGATGAATTGAAAGCAATATTTCACATATATTATTTTCAATGTTCATTATTTCTAAGTAATGAAGTAAAAAATTGGTTGACCAATAAAGAAAATCAAATAAAATACTCTTCTTCCAATAGTAACAGGTTTTAGTGGATTTTTTTTCTCCTTCCATATTTTATTTGATCCTTCCTGAATGAAAAACTGAAATCTTTCAATTCATTGAGCGCATCATTTCCATACATACGATGAGGTGGATCATCAGTCTCCAGGGTATTTTCAAATCTTCGATGATTATTTATTTATGGATTGTTCATTGGAAGGAATCTTTGATGTCCCATAAAGCTAAAACTACATTGATGTTTCAGTCTTCTAGATCATATATTCTTCATACAAATAGGACATGATAGTTTTACCTTTTTTCTCCATTCAGATATCATTTCATAAGAATGAAAATCATTGATCTTCCACATAATATTAACACACATCTGAAATATGTCTTTTGAACATGAATCACATGTCTGCACACCCACATCCCAAAGAAGTTTTAACTATTTTTTTAAAGGTTTCATGTATACGTCCATATCATTACTCAGACCAGAAGGGACAGATATGAGTATACTCATGAAATTGAAATTTTTTTCATACACAACCATGGGGTAAGGTTATAAATGTGTATAAAAACCAGCCATGTGTTGTGTGAAGTAATAATTTTCCTAAACACATTAAAACTGTCACATGAAAGTCCCATAGTCACATTACGCACATCAGCTGCAAAATATGGATATCGAGCATCAAATCTCTTCCATGCAAATCCATCTGTAGGGTGAACCAACTCATCATTAGTCTTCTTTCTCTTGGTATCATGCCATCACATATTTAGTGATATTTCATCAGACATAATAAGATTATAGAGTCTGGGGATCAATGGAAAGTTCCACGTTACTCTTTGTGGAACACGAGTTTTCATTCCATTAGCTTTTATCTTCCAGTGGGATTTTCCACATTTTATAAAATCATTTCGTTCATTAGTTTCCTCTCAGAATAAACTACAATATTTCGGGAAATCATGATTTTTTTCTTGAAAAACCAAGTTCTTCAACCAACTTCCATGCCATATAGTGTTTTGAGGGAATATCTACATCATCTAAAGTAATTCCTTCAATAATGTAAGAATGTAATCGATGGAAGTATTAGAAATCTCATACATTGTTTTCCCATGAAACAATCTGATTAAAAAATCTAGTTTTTTCATTTTACCACATTTTCGGTATAGTAGAGTTATGGTAGCATCATTCAATTTTTTCACCCTAAAAACATAATAACTCCCATTATACACATCATGTATTCTCATATTGAAGTGTTATTAGGTTGGAATTATTTCTTTTTCATGATGACGAATAAATGAAAACCAGTCCTATAAAAAATCCTCTAATCCAGTCCTCTCATTTGGATCATCAATAATTTTAGATTTCATTTTCTCCCTATTGTGATAGAACACATAGTAGTTTACTTGAAAACTATATTTGGTTATGTGGTAGTTGAATTCTTCACGGATCAACCAAGGTATTGCAACAAAATTAAAACATGGTAATTGTATGTAACCACTATCTGAAAAATTATGAAATGAAAAATCTAAAAGGATCTCCATTTTTTTTAAAATCTCTTGAGATCTGATCGGTTTCATACATCATACTTTTATACATTCTATCAAAAAAAATTTATAAGTCATTTCATCAAAAGAAATTCAATAAGACTAAAGTTTAATAAAAAATATATTTATGTAAATGAGAATTGTTCACATTATATGAAACCATAACTGACACACTACTCTATATGTGAATCATAATATAAAAAGACAAAAAATACTATATTTATAATAAAATACTATAAATTAATAGAAATCCATGATATTTACTTAAATTATAAATATAATACCATGATAGTTGTGCATATTGAAATTTTATATATAATCTATGGGAGAATTTTGAGAGCCCTATACAACTTGTGTCCAAGAGAAGGAGATATTTCAAATCCATGAGCCTTTGAAGGAGAAGAATCCTATTTTTCTCAAGTATTCAATGAACTAAGTAATAACTTGATCACGTGGGATCTGGAGAGTGTTTTGAGACGAATTTGTTTTTTCAAGGAAGGTATTAAATATATTTTAAGAGCTATAAATGAGTGTAAAATATCATGTACACTTGTGGAGCAAAATTATTCTAAAGTTGAGTAAATTTTAGATCGAATAAATTTTATGTTTTAGTAGATCATTAGAGTGATATTCATAATATATATTCTGAATAAATGAAGAATTTAATATGAAAGTGATGGTAAAAAGTTTATCAGATATTGAAACATCATGGTCATACATGTGGATAATGATCTAAGAAAGATTAAATGTAAGTTAGAGGAGTTTGATTTCATAAGATGAAGGTTCCATGGGGAAAAAGCATGATTCCATGTACATAGAGATTTCGAATGATGACATTGAAATTTATTTTCAAATGGGATAATCTATCCTGATTTTAGATTTCCATAAAAGAAGGGGTGTGTGTGTGGGGGGGGGGGTGTCTCGAGGGGGTGTCTAGGGGGTGGGGTGGTGTCCAGTGGGGCGGGGGGTTGTCTAAGGTGTTGGATAATGTACATGGTGGTGGGGGTGTCTAGGGTGGGTGGGGGTGTTTAGGGGAGTGTCCTGGGGTGGGGGGTGTCTGGGGGGGGGGGGGGTTTCTAGGTAGTGGGGTGGTGTCTGGGGGTGGGGGTGTCCAAGGGTGTGGGGGTGTCTAGGGGGTGGGGGTGGTGTCCAGGGGGGGATTTCCAGTAGGTCGGGGTGTCTGGGGGGGGGGGTGTTTAAGGGTGGGTTAGTGTCTAGGGTGTGTCCAAGGGGGTGGGGTGTCTAGGGGTGTGGGGGGCTGTCCATGGGGTGGTGTGGTGTCCAAGGGGGTGGGGGATGTCTAGGGGGTGGGTGTGTCTAGAGGGGTGGGGGTGTCTAGGGGGTGGGGGTGTCCATAGGGGTTGGGGGTGTCCATGGGGGGTGGGGGATATCTAGGGGGATGTTTAGGGGTGAGGGGTGTCCAGGGGGTGGTGGTGTCCAGGGGGTGGGGATGTCCATGGGGGGTGAGGGGTGTCCCGGGGGTGAGGGGTGTCTATTGGGTGTCCAATGGGGGGGGGGGGTATCAAAGGGTTGTCTAGGGGCAGCGGGGGTGTCCAGGGGGTGAGGGGTGTCCAGGGGGTAGGTGGGGGGGTGTCTAGGGTGTGGGGGTAGTCCAAGGGGTGGGGGTGTCTAGGGGGTGGGGGTGTCTAGGGGGTGGGGGTGGTGGTGTGATCTAGGGAGGCGATACCCATATAATTCCTTAAAAACTACTTATACCCAATCCATCCAACATCACAATTCCAATCCATCACCCAACTAACAACCAATTAATCTTCAATATCACCATGCTTCCCATAATTCCTTGAACAAAAACTATAAATACAAAATCAAAATCCAATTTTCAACTAAACTAAAGTCCATAGAAACTACCATATCACCCCACTAAAAAATGGAAAACCACCTACACCACTACCACAACCATCCCCAATCCCTTCACATGGACCATCCTTATATCCATTACCCTACCTGAGAGTGTGTTAAAGGGAGGAAATACCCATATAATACCTTTAAAATAACCAATACCCAATCCAACCAATATCACAATTCCAATCCATCACCCAACCAATAACCAATTCATCCTCAATATCACTACCCTTCCAATGATTCCTTGAACAAAAACTATAAATACAAAATCGAAATCAAATTTTCAACTAACTAAAGTCCATAGAAGCTACTATATCACCCCACTAAAAAAAAGGAAAACCACCTACAAAAATTCCCCAATTGTTCCCAATCTATTCACATGGTCAATCCTTATATCCATTACCCACCTTGAGACAATATGACTAAACAAACCCTTTACCATCTTTGAGTGGGGACACATCTCACTAGCACGTCCATTAGTTCATATGGTTCACTAAATCTACACAGAAGGAGAGGATATGAAGACTTCAAATAAAGGTGATTCACACAATTAGGACACTTGAAGTGTAGAACAAAAATAGAAAACAAATCAAAGTGCACTTATTCGGTATACCATGCCACAGACCACCCAAATCTTTGGTTTAGGACAAATCAAAATATAAAACAAAAAAAGATGTATAACAATAAAAATAAGGCAAAACTTATATATTTGAAGTGTTAAACTAAAAAAATTGTTGATTGAAGATGGATCTATCAGGTGGAAGGAGTTTCAAAGCCTAGGGTAAAGAGAGAGATTCAGGATATCTTCACTTTAGGGCTTCAATCGCATGGACTGGGGAACTCGATCTTCTATGTATTTTGGGGAAAAAATTCCCAAAGGTTTTAAAAAACCACTGAGAAATATAGTCTTTACCAATGATTTTAAAAACCCATTGGTATACATTAGAAAAATAAAGGATTTCCCAAAAGTTTACTCAAACCATTGGGAAATGTTGATTCTAAAAACACTATACCAATGGTCTTTTCAAACCATTGGGGTAGGTTGATGTAAACACAGTATACCAATGGTTTTTTCAAATTTTTGGCATAAAAGTGTTGGTAAAGCCTCCATTTCCACCAGTGATATCTAATGTTGATAAATAGTATGTGTACATGGGAAATCATTAAAACCTTACCAACTAATTGAGTTCATGTAACCAAATATGAATTTTATGTTAAAACATAAACTGCATTCAAAGATGATGTCTTATACCCTCAATGACATTTTTTTCATATTAAGAAAATTGTATATATTTAATATATATCTTACATAGTGAAATAAAATATTAAATGACGAGATAAATAAAACATTACACATGTATGAATTATATGGTCTCCCATAAATGAAATATAAAATTCTTATAACATTTTAAGAAAAAATAAAAAATATTACAACTCTCAATATTTATAGGTACAATGTATTGAAAAAATTATTATCATATAAAAAAAAACACTCATAAATCATTAATAATTATTTAAATATATTATTTTTCCATTTAATATTTTAAAATATTCTTATTTCATGCTTTTACACAGTGAAATAAATCAATTAAAGGTTTAGGTAAAATAATAGTTTGGGGGAACAACAGGAAGGAAAACGATTCATGAATCAACATGTGTATATTAGTGAGAAGAATAATCTACATAGTATCATAATAATAGTATAAATTTCATGATAATATGAAAATATGTTTATAGATACATATATTCTGGTACATGAATAATAGTGAACCATTATAAACATAAGTCAAGGACTACTACCAATAAATATCATCATTATGGATAAATTTAACTTCATTATTTCTATACATATCATTATAGAAAATGTTTACTACATTAAATATGTGCATAATTATATCATGATATATAATACTTCCTCCAATGAATTTGAGGGATACATAATCCAAATATAAATCTTCACATCATTATATGATCATAATCATGAATATGACATAGAAAATAAATGTATATTAAGAATAAACATAAAATTTATGATGAGAGTAAACTTTGTTTCATAATAATGTAATAATGAATAATTTAGGGAGAAACCATGCAGTGTCTAATAAAATAGAGAAACATTATTGTTTAAAATTCATGGGTTTCATCAAGCAGATGATTAGAGCTCATAAATAAAAAATGAAACAACATAGTATGAATCACTGAGATGTTTTGAAAATTATGGATTTAAAAAATTCGTTATGTGAATCTATGAAATTACCCTATTCAATAAAATACATGAATATTATATTAAAAAATATAGTTAAATTTAAATATATCAGGTTTATAAATAATTTTTGAAGAATTAGAAGGAATGAATGAGAAACAGGGGACAAATTAAAAAATGAATCGAGTTTCAGAGTTTCCATACATTAGATCTTATTTTCTATCATCATATTTACCCCTTCTATATTAATAAATTATGATTATTAAAAAAATAAAAATTGTTTTATTAAATTAATATATTATATTATAGATAATTTTTAGTTATTAGAAAATATTTGTTAAAATTTAATTAAAGTTTATTTATTTGTTGACAAATTTGTTTGGATTATTCCATTTTTATCTTGTTTTCATGGTTTTAATTAATAATTTTTATTTTTTAATTAAATAAAATATTAAATAAAAAATTATATAATGACTAATATTATTATATTTTATATATGATATAGTAAAAAAATTTTAAGGATGTTATAATTAAATAATTTACCATGTTGTTATAGGTGGTTTAACTAACAATTAATGGAACTTTTTTAAAAAGTAGAAGTGAGATATATATATATTAAAAATTTTCTATAATCATTAAAAGTATAATATAAAATTTACAAATTCATATATAATTTATTCTAAATAGCCTAAAATTTCATGACACATATTGAATTTAGAATATACTTATAGGAGAAAAAATAACTATTAAAGAGACATAACAAAAATAGGGGGGATAAATATATATGCTTATAAATATTAGGTTGTAATAATTTTTATTTTATCACAATAACATTAATATATGGTTTAAATTCAAATTAATTAATTTTAGTACTATTGGTATAGGGAGGAATATGATAACAATATGAAGGAACTAGAATATTAAAATGATAAAGGGGAGGATTATTGCCTTGTCCTTGATGTTTACTAATTTATTTATAAGATAACTCCTTGATGGTTTGTAGTGGGGTGAGACTGATGCATCTATAAGTATTTAAGGATTATTATGAGAAGGGAATCTAGAACCATGTTGGTAATAGATTGAAGTTTGGAATTGGTTATCCATAGGAGTGAGAGGGGGAATTTCTACTTAACTCAGGGGGTATTTTTCATTAAAGTAATTAACACAATATAGTTTCAAGACTAAGGCAATAAATATTTCACTTTATTGAGACATTGAATATAATTTAAGTACAAATATTGTTTTTTTGGATTTTAAATAACTTCATCACTAAATATATCTATTTATATAATATAAATTTTGAGAAAATTAAATATATTTTCTCTAATGAAATACATTATGTTTTTTTACTTTAGATATCACTTTTTTATGTTTGGAATACTTTATGATTTTTTACTTTAAAATTTATATTATTTATCTTCTTTTGGGTTGAGAACACGTAATTAGAACTTGTTAAGACACTATAACATCAAAATAATGATATATAACATACCATATTAAAAAAAATACTATTCACTTAAAAAATATATTTTTTCAAGATTTTTTTAAAAAATATTATATAATTTCTATGTGTTGTTTCAAAAAATTACATGTATTATGTAAGTAAAATTATCTTAGTTTATTATATTATATGTATATATATATCACTAAATAAATTTATTTCTTCAAAATATTTTATAATACAAATTTAAAAAAATACACACTTATACTTTTCCTAAGTTCCCTAATTGGACTTTTTTATAGAATTATAATTATTATATTTATTTTATTAATTATAAATTTAATTTACATGTCATTTTATTATTCTAGTAGTCAATTATTATTCTAGATTTTAGGTTAGTATTATGAAGCTTATATTATAATTATAATTATAATTATAATAAATACTTCTTATTTCCTTCATTACTTATTCTTTTTGTTTTCCCTAATGTTTCTACATATAGTATACAAAATACTTATTAAATTTCTAATGGTTATTTCTATTTTTTAAAATGTTGTTCATATGTATGATATTTCTAAGCCACCACATCACATTGTTTTTTTATACTCTCAATTAATGTTACTTATATACATAATATCAATTTATTTTATTTTAATTTTTATATATATTTTTTATCCTTTATATTTAATATTCTACATTGATGAAATAATGTAGTGTTTGTTTTTATTATGTGGTGCATGTTATTTTATACAATATTGGAAATACATACATATATATATATATATATTACAAAGGGAAAAATCCGATAGAAATGTTTGGGTCATTAAATTCTCCCCCAATAAATATAATAAAATTTTAACTTATATCCTCATCTGAGAATATATTTGGGTGCTTCTATTTCTTTTAATCTTTAGGTTCTCATGTTATCTCATCATAATTATATTTTCTACAAGGTATATTACCAATGTGACTTGTCTTGTTGCATAAAACATTGTCTTTTTAGTCAAATATTATTATAATTAGTCATGCTCTCATCATTACACCGTCCAATTTATTATGTGTGATCAGTCATGTATGGGATTTGTTGGGATAAATACTTTTTACACATTAAACACTTGATGTAGGTTTGGTGGAATTTAAGGTTTATAGGCCACATATATGATAAGGCTAGGGGTCTAAAACAAGACAATGAATATAGGGTTGATATTTCACTTCTTCCAAAACCTCATGACCCCATTCAAGGGTAATATTTCAAGGAAATTATATTCTCTAACATCAGCCTCGAAGTCTCTCTGGTCATTATGCATATAAATATTTAATTTAATTTATGATTAATTAATGTGTTATTGAATAGATTCAACATCATCAATATATTTTTTTCAAAATGTTCATGTCCTAATAAATTCTATTCTCCAATATCATCTGAGAACAATAGAGTTATTCATCTCTTACCATATTGAAGTTATTATGTGGTGATATAAATTATTGAGAAAAAAGTATTGTTCTAAGTGAAATGAACAACTGAAATATATTTTTCCAAACTTATTTAAAGTGCATCAAGAATTCTATCAATGTATATTTTAGTGTCTATATGGTCCTTTCATATTGAAAATATTTTTATAGGAGATAGTCTATACTGAATTTCGACATAATATCCAAGGGATTTTGAGGACAACACTAGAACATAGAGTTATACGTTGGGTCTAGATTAGATATGATTGAATTTAAATCCAAATAAAACCTAATGGATTCCTTAAAAGTTATCACAGAAAGTTTATTGAGTGGGTAATATTCATGAAGGATGATGGAGTGAATTTTCTCGATAATCTATTCAGCACAACAAATATATAATTTTATCAATTAGAAATATTTAAAAGTCCTATGACAATATTCATAGTGACTTTTTCCCATTTTTATTTTGTTAAAGGTAATGGTTTCACTATTACCATGGATAATTGATTCTCTTACTTAACATTCAAACGTAATAGGTAGTTTTTTACCAATCACATTCATTATTTATTCACTCTAGATGAGTTCTCAGTGATTATAATATATATTTTCACTTACAGGATGGGAGTAAAATAATTATCTATATACATCACCCAATAGGTCCTTAATTATCTTGGTTTTATATGTCTCTAAATATTCTATTAAAAATAAAATGAAAATATTTTTTATGTTTTATTTATTAATTTCTATTCCATTATTGTTCTAACTATATTTGGAAGCTTTAACTCATCTGTTTGATCCTCATTTATTTTATCTTTGATAGTTGTTTGGTAAATAATTTTTAAAAAGTATAATATCGTCCCACTCTTTATGTTTCAATGATATATACTTTTAATACATAAATATAGAGTTTTTATAAATAATATTCACTGATAGGGTTATAGGTTTCTTTATGATAAATGATAATCTACCATATTTTCCTTCCCATCATAAAACTTTATTGAGAAATCCTATTCAACAATTAACTCTAACCCCCTTAATTGATGGAAACTAAACTTCTTATGTATAAATATATACATTATACTATTTTTATTTGTATATATGTCACAATTTTCAAATAGTGGTAATTATTCAAAATCATTAATGAAATTACCACTATAGTTACTATATATCATGTATTGAGTAATTATATTCATTGGTATTCAATTTTCATGAGGCATAGTTTTTTTACTATCATTTCACACGAGTAAAAAAATGAAGACCCTTTTTTAATGAATCCATATATATATATATATATATATATAATTTTTATATTAGAGGTTAGTGTTAGTATATGTATAGTGAGTAGATCTTTAATAAGTTCCATACATACATGTCCATATTATTCCATACAGACATAATTTTTACCCTTCTATATTAACTTCCTGAGATAAATATTCATGAATAATTTCTCAAAAATTATCAGAAGTACCCAAATAATTGAATAAACTACATATGTATTTGACACATACTGGTCTGCTAAATTCATCAATTACCTATTAAATTTTAGAATCATTTTAAATACATTTTAATATGACTAAATTATATAATAATGTTATGTTTTTATTCAAAAAAGCCACACCTAAAAATATTATAAGACAACTTATACTTCATCTAATTCTTGGTGAAATCCTTATATATTAATCATTTTTTTATTTTATCTTGGTGTATCTAAGAATATAAATTATAAAAACAAAAAACACATTATCAAGGAAGTATATAAAGTATCAATTCATCAAGTCCATAATGATTTTTGAGACATTTATAAGTACAAATAGAATAACTTTGAAATCATAATGTCCATATATTTAATGGAATCAATATTATTAATATCCACCCTCATCACCTTTATCTAATGCTATCCAAAATGAAGATCCAATTTTTTTAATGATCCATTAAAAGTTTACCAAATAATTCAATATTATTTTGACATAGATATGCTTTAATTATTTAGATATTATTTGGATCATTTTGATTAATGGAAATCTACATTGAAACTTCATTCATGATACTAAATAAAACTAGTGCACACTAAATGTATACACTAGGACATACAAAACCTTTATATAAATATTATTATAGTTGATTCTTTAACTCCTCTAGTTATAGTATTCCCAATATATATGGGAACTTGGGTATTGGTATAACATAAATTGTATTTTTAATTAATAAATATGCCTCACGATTTGGGGAAAAATAGAAAATTGTTCTAGGTAATAAATAATTATAATATGAATGTATTAATTGATGAAACTTTCCCTTAACTCAACCATTTGATCAGTATATTTTTCTCAATTAGGTATCAGGACACATACCGTTGAATGGATTTACAATGTGGATTCAAAATATTCCTTGAATTTTTACAGGTTTATGGGGTAGTTCTTGATTTGTAAACACATATAATTTTCTTAGAAAATTGATATGAGATCCATATAAGGAGATAAAATTCATGCCTTATGTAGTATATAATTATAATAAAGGAATTATTATGTTATTTTCTATAAGAAAAAACATTTATATTATAATTGGGGAATATTCAAACACTTGGGTTATATTAATTTCTCAATTAAGTTGTTTAATATGTATCTATACTGCAATATATCATATTGGTGATTCAATTTCTCTAAAAAATCTCATAAGATATTATTGAATACATAAATCTTGAATCAAATAAAAAACCCACCATTATTGATTAAATAACAAGTGTAACTTACACCACAACATTTGTTTCTATACATGGATGGTGTTAATGGATTAATACTTTTATTTTTCCCTCATCTTATATGGATATTTAAATTTATTACACTTAAATTACATTATTTTATTTACATATACAATTAGTTACCTAGTTATTTAAAGTATAATCATTACATAATGGGGGGGGGGGGGGTTAATTGAGTAGTTCATTCATTTCCAAAATTGTATCAAGTTTACTTTTCACGTTCCTTAATCATTCATAAGTTTCACCCCCTTTTACCTATACTTGATGAATATTATTATTCTTTTGATTCATTTTCCATGATGCATCTTTTCATACAATTTTTGCGTTAAAATATATATATTTCCCACTTAATATCAATTTTTATTTAATCCTCCAATATGAAAATATATCCTCCACTTTATGCCTCAATTTCATTGGAACCATTCATTTACCTCCACCTCTAATTGTATAGAATTTTTAGCCACTTAAATAAGACTCCAAATATCTCGGATTGATAAAACATTTAAAAAACATGGGTTTAAAAACATTAAATAATTAATTAATTTTGATATCATGATTTATAAAAAATCAATATTTTTCATTGAATGGAAAGTGAAATTAGACTCGTATATCACAAAAAATTCATCCTTTATTTTCCCGATCTCTATAAATTCTATCCCCACTTTGATACCAAGAGTTAATAGTAAATAATTCATAAGAAATATTTCATTTATGCCATCCCACAATATTGATTCAATTTAATACTTCAAATTATATTAATTAAAAATATCCACCTTTTATTATCTTTTTCTTTCAAATATTAGGTAAAAAAGTAAATATCTCATGATAAAAAAAGGTGAGTTTAGAAAATATTTTTTCAATGCAATCGAACCTTTTTTCCATAATATGTGGGTTAAAATACCTAATAAAATAAAGGTGGTTATTATCACAAGAATCACTCAATGTATACTATTTATCTCTTAGGTTAAGGTGTGAATTCATCATTATTTAGTTTATTATCTATAATAAAGGAAAACTGTTTCAGTAGCACTATGTGGTTTTGAACTACATCTCTAATTTCATGAGGCATGTTGTTTTTTATAATTATTTCATTATACATCACATGGGTTTTTTGGATGGATTCTCTTGGTTTCCACCCATTATTAAAATTGAAATAGTAAGACAAAATCCTAAGTCAATAAATAATAGATAAATAAATTATTCATATAGGTAAACATATTCTATGGTCTTAACATATTAAATACATATGTTTAAACTGGGTTTCCTTTTACAAAACTAATTAAAAAGTTGTGTTAACCATGACCTGACACCAATTTTAGAGATCCATACAATACATTCATGATTATAAAATCATTATTAAAAAATATATATATAAAAACTCTGAAAATGTATAGGTTTAGTGTATTAGTAAAATTAGAATCATAAAACATAATAATTTAGAAATTATTAAATATTTTATAAATCCATCTTCATATCCACCTATAGGTTTTATTAATATTATAGTAAATGTGATTACTTAGGGGATTACATCATTGAAATTTTGATCTAAAATCTTAATGAAACAATAAAAAACTAGAAAGAGAATAATAAATGAATCAACATGAGTATAAAGTTTAAAATAAAAATAGTTATTGTATCATACGAATAGATTCATAATTACAAGAATAAGAAACAATTTCTAGGAGACTTGAAATGTGTCAATTGAATAGTAATAAAAAATTATAAAACATCTTTCAACGCTTACTTCCAAGACATCATAACAATATAGATAAGATAAAAAAATTATTCCCATGAATAAAATAATATAAAATTTTAACTAGATATGGTATGTGAATATTGATCTCATGAAATATAATAATTTACTTGATGCATTGGAATGTTATACAATACTCAACATGGCCATCTATTGTAACCCAAGATAGTTTGGGAGAGGGGGTGGATCATGGTGTTTAATAATTCATTTTTTTTGTTTAACTAAAAATTACAATGGATATTGCAATATAATAAATCCTATTATCCTTCTAAAAGGAACACAATTTAACATGTCTTTTTATTGTATACATCCATATGAAATATCATCGACATGTGTTGAATGAAAAATATGTTTCACATATAAATTTTAATTATTTCACCCAAACTATGATACATCATACTATCATAAACTAAAAACTATGTTTGTGTTCCAAAAATTCACTATAACTCATGGTTTTATAGGATACAAATATTGGGTTAAATCACTCACCACTAATGATAAGTGTTTATTAAATATTAGGAGAAACCAATACTCCTTAAGGCTTGCTACATATTGAATATTTTAGTTAACATATCAAAACCTCCAAAGGTTCACTCCCTTCTCCTCCATCATGGATTATTCAAAAAGAAATCAATTTATTACGTTATATATCTCTTCCTTGTTTATTCATATGAATGACACTATAATATTAACCAATTGAACTATTGAGATTTGAACCATAATTTATAGAAGTGATATTCCAATGTATATTGGTGGGATGATCGCAAATAAAATTCATTATATAAAAAACTACTTGTTAGCAGAGTTAAATATTAATTCTTGAAACAATATTCACATATAAGAAAACCATACTCTCTATATTAAATAATTCCTATATAGAAATTATCAAAAACTTATTCAGTCTTCTTTAATTTAATTTTCCTTATGTATCCATCAAGTTCTATAATCCCTAAATATTTTTCAATGATATAATTCAAATATGGTCAATATCACATATGATATTCTCAAACTTCCTCTTAATTTTTCCATATTACATTTTATTCTCAAAACTAATTTCAATATAGTTTTGTTCAAGAACAACTCAAAATCTTTAGTTTAGATATTCTATAAAAACAACAATTTTATCACTTCCTTATTCCTTGTAACCTCTCCAACTACTCTAATTCATTTTATAAATTATCTATCTTCAACTATATTCTCACTTATGAATAAAAGTTTCTAAAATAAACATGGAATTTTTGAATTCAAATTCAAAATTAAATCTTCAATCGACATCCAATATCCTCTTTATAAAATCCAACAATTAAGTTACTAACAAGATAATATTCATCTTTTATATATAAATAGGTAGTTAGTGGGAATTATAAAAACTATCAAAATAACTAAAGAAATATAATTAATCAAATCTATTTTAATTCCCCATGTTCCATCCATCACTGTGTGATGATATACATCATTTCATGATAGATCAATTTCATATCTAGTTTTCTATATATGCCTACAGAATCAAGGTGTGACAAAAATATTCATGGTATGGATTGAATTTTTTTTCAAATAATATTTAATCTTATCTTTCATGTACCTTGTTTTTTTGTATAGCATTAATTCCACAACATGGTCTATTTTATCATGAAATGAAATAGATATTCATGACATGATATATATTTTCACTGGAAAAGAGACAAATGATTATGCTTCATGTCCATACTTCTTCCTTTAAATCCTACAATTCATGATGTGGTTTCTATAATCATGTTTTGATATTTCTATAATTTAATAAAAAACTGATTGATCTAGTGCACACTATCAGTTCCTTCTTACGAAATAAAAAATAGAGTTCTTGAAATTTGGAAAAGTGTGAAACCATATTTATTATTCTTTCATGATGTGTCTCTCTTTACTAGGTTGTGGGGAATAATATTCATGTCATGAATTTTATTCTCTTATCAATTTATGTTTCTAATACTTCCAATATCATCAAAATATAACACCATCTATCTCCACTCAACTCCAAAAATATTTACAATCTTTAAATAAAATTCCATGGACTTACAACATCTGAAAACTCCTTCCAACCTTCAAAAAAACAAAAACATTCATTTTATTTCTCCTTGAGAAAAAAATTATTCTCAAAAATTATAAAATTTGATTCATAAACCTTTAAAATATTATATTTATAATTCATTATATATTTTATCTGCAACATTAAACGTTTTTATCATTTTTTCTTGAAAAAACCTTAACATACTCTTCATAATGTGATTTTATTCCTTTAATTGTTTTAAATCGTCATTATTTTGGAGATTTCAGTAATCATTATACTTTTATTATCATGAATTATAAAAAAATTATGGGTTTCAAAAATATTCACCTTTGTAATTTTATTGAAAATATATCCCTAGAATCTATGCACTATCCTGAGATAGAGATAATCTCTACCCATATTTCATTAAATCCAAAATACACCAATCATATGGATTTACTAGAATTATTTTCTACCTATTTTTAAATAAAATAAAAACTACCCAACTTTTCTAGATACTTCCTTCATCTAAACTATCTTCACTCTCCATTATTCAATAATTTTCTTGCACAATAATATTAATAAAAATATTCATATTTTAATTTTTTTAAGAATCTCTAGACTCAAAATAACTATTCTCCCAAAATATTTATTGATTTTACGCACTTTATTTCACCTTCAAAAGATAAAAAAATTCTAACCACTGATTAAATGTCATCATAACCATTGATATTCTTCAATCCAAACATCATTATAACTTAAAATTAAACCTAAATCCACCTTTAGATTCATTATTCTCATGGAATTGTATTGATTAGTTTAACATTAGGAAATGAGTTATCAAAAAATACACTAATCATAGTGAGTAAGAACTCTATGTATGAAATAAGAGACTAAGTTAATAACTTCTATTTTTTTCATGTCACTCACTAATTTTAATAAACTTATAAAACTTGATAAATTATATTTCATAAAAATCATACATCATGTGATATAAATCACACTTACACATAACTATCATTGAAAATTAAATAATGTATATCATTTGTATGATATAATATAGTTTAAACCAATTCATATTAATTTATTATGATAACTAATGATACCACTTAATATCCAAAATATTTACTTAGTTATAATATTTATCTATTTTTTTCAAGTATAATAAGCCTTGTAATATTCATAAAAATACCACCTTAACTACTTTAGTTCTTAGACATAGAATATTATGATATTAATAAATATAGGTAAGTCACATATTGGTTACAATTATATTTTCTCATCAGTGTTTTGTATCCTAAAAATAAACAAATTAAAACCACATTGTTAGTTTATAAAAACAACATGTATTCCCCCATGAAAGTAGCTGCGACTTCATCATGTTATCCGAATGATTATTCAGGGGTTACTAGAACTTAGTAAAGTCGTGATAACATATATTGAGATCCAAAATTGTCTTGACATCATTTGTGAATTTTAGATATGAATGTGAACATTATTTTACACCAAGTCAACCTCTTTACCAATCTTACATCATCACCTCATCATGTTTAACCAGATTTATCTTTCATTATTTGTGGTGAAAACTTGATATCACTTGAAGGTAATTTTTGATTAAAACTACATGAATTTCATCATCACTACATGTATCTCTAGAAATAGTAGATTTCACATATCCTAACCTGGTTCACACTATAAATATTAATAGTACCGGTTAGTAAAAAGTCATGAGGTTTGCCTTCAAAAACACTATTGGCTACCAACTAGTAGTAACGGTCTAAAGATGGTATAGTGGTGATATTATACACTATGTATTAGTACAAAATAAAATTTAGGAATAAATTAATGAAACAAAGTAGTAGATAGAAATACTGATAATCAACAATAAATAGATAACCCATCAAGTGCTAAAAAACCAACCATGAATGAAGACACTAGGCCACAAATACAAAATATTCAACATAAAGTAAATACATAAAACATTTCTAGACTAAAAAAATAATAAATAAATAAAAAGATCCATCTTAGAAAGGTAATATAAATACATGTTCAACCAATACTCACACATCAATTCCCAGACTCAAAGATACAATAGTAATGAAGTACAAGCTGATTCCTAACATGAAATCATGAGATCTACCAGAGTGCCCATTAATGACCTGAATAGGGGGTGAGTAAAACTTAGTAGGCCACTACCAATAATTTCTAATGAATTTAAATTATGTGTGTATAAAATTAAAACTGTATAGTTATAATAAGTATGAGTATTAATAAATCATTTAAAAATAAACCATGTCAAGAACAGGTTCTTCAAGAGAAACCAGATCAACCATACAATCTTCATCATAAGTTGCAAATTCATTAAGTATTTAAATTTTAAATAAATATACCCAACGCTCATGGTATATAACCAAGTTATCCATTTATAATGATAACCATAATGGGTTTGATATTTAAACATATATCATCAGTCCCATCATATAAATCCAGGGAGTGTGGAGTGTCAAGTCCAACAGTTCCCAATAAATGATAAAAGTAGAGGAGTACCAGGTCTGACAATATGAAAAAATTTAATGTATAATTACATGTAAAATGATTTAAAATTAATCATTTTGTAGAATTGTTGAAATAATTTTCAAATAAATAATGAGAAGCTCCTTGTCCCACAATCTAAAATAAATAATGAGGATAACTATGTCTAAAAATTGAAAAAGCAATTAGGAGAAACATGTCCAACATCATTTTAATTATTCAAACTTCCCTCAAATAAATATTCCTTACGATCCCATCCATGTAATTTCATGTCAAAATACATGTGTCACTCAATAAATAACTTTCAAGAAATAACATTATATTTATTATCATTTTTCTCACTTTCCTGTGATAATGAACAAATAATGTATTTATATTCATATCATATTACAGTATATATGGACAATTTAAGCCTCACAATTAAATTCTGTTTTTTGAGAAGAATAAGTACATTTTACAATTCAAACATGACCAAGGGTATGTCCTTTCCATCCATCAATTTCCATTAAATATACTCCATTAATTATTATAATTATAAACCTTAATAAGTGGAAATAAAATTTCACACACCATTTGTTAATACATTTATTTTAAATTGATCACCCCCTTTGAATATTTAAGAAAAAAACACATAAAGAGTGTTTTGGGTTTATTACATACAATGGTAAACAAGGTAAAATAATAGGGATCACCCAAAGGGGTGGCCCATGTTAAGGTAACAAACCTACAACCATGTCATGGGGTCTAAAGAATATAAAGTATATGATCTAGATATTTAATTTATCTTGTTTCACATTTTTAGAGTAATATATTAAAATTTTAGAATTTATAAGAATGAAAACAATTTTATGAATTATAATTATTTGAGATAAAATATATATACCACCTACCTTATACAAATAATCTTCACTCATTTAATATTCGTTTTTGATTTGAGATAAAATGAGAGAAAATAAGGAACAAGACAAATGGCCAAAAAAATAGAAATAGTAGGATGAATAATGTAAAATTTTTAAGGGAAAATGAAGAAAAAAAGTACGAAATATGAGTTGTATTCTCACCTTTAGGTGTCCAATTCATCCAACAGTGATGAAATTAAACATAAAATGAGGGAGATTTCATGTGGAGGAAGGGAAAATGGGGAGGGTACACAAGAAGTGGCTAATGGAGGAATGTGGGATGAAAATGGTTTGAAAACCATTCAATGTCTAAGGGAAAATGTCCTTTTTAAAATTTTAAATAGGCACATAGATTCTCTATATAGTTAAGAAAACCATGTTCCAAACTTGTGTGTAATGACTTGAACTTTTATAAATAAAATTCATTTTTTGTTTTAATTAAAATTTATCGTTATGTATTACGGTTATGGAAAAAACATGCACTAATTTGGTTTTATTATATACTATTTGAAATACCATTAATCATCACTAATTTTGATAATATAGTCGTGTACAGTGATCACATAATTACTATAAATATAGGGATTTGGAAAATCCAATTGACATAGAAAAAGGAAGTGATAACCTCAGAATAATCATACCCTATAAAGCCCATTTATCGAAGAATTTGATGGATATAACATCGATGGGATTTTCTCTTGACCAATCAAAAGCCTAGATCCAAAAACATAATCATGATTGAAACCATTTACAATATATGTTGAATCTCATCGAGATCATGACCCAAACCATGTACACCAAACCACCCCATGAAATTATCACCATCACACACGTTACTCTTAGGGAGTTTGTGGGTGTATTAAAGGTATATGTATCAAGAATCTATAAATATAATTATTTAATCTATTTTTATATAATAATGAATATATTTTCACTCTATTATTAATAATTTTTTAATAATTTTTATTTTGATACAATAAAACACAAACATTATTTTTGGGTAATATTGAAATTTAATTAAGGGATATATTTTGATGAATTAATAGATTTTTTAAATATATAATATTTTAATAAAAAGTTATTAATAAATAATTTTTATTAAATATAAATGATAATATAATTTTTCTGGAGTTAAATGTAATTTTTATAAGGGTTCAAAAACTATTATTATAAAAAAACCATCATTTAACAATAAATAATGATTAATATTTTAAGAGTAAAAATTAAAATATTACAAAATTATTTACATAAAATTAATATTAATTTTTTAATTAGAACATTTAAATTATCCAATGGTGAAATACTCATTATTTTCTAAGGTAGTCAAATTTTCAGGTAAAAACTAAATACAATATATATACTTTGTGTATTACGACATAATAATGAACCAAATGTTATGTAATAAATACTATAAATGTAATACATGACTAAATCTATGTTTTAAATTTAAAATAATTTTATTTAATTGTTATTTTATTAATTTCACAAAGTCCTTATGAATCCTCCCAAATCATTAATATATTTTATGGTTTTTAAAACCATTTATTTATGAGTTTGACTCACCTCCACATAATAATTGGTATTATTTTGTTAATTATACAACTTTTAGTTATAAAATAATGAGAACCACTCCCATTTTGAAGAAACCATGGGAAAAACCATGGTATGTTTTGTATTTTTGGTTATTTTATAATGTAGAGTCCAAAACCGAATTAATAAAAAAATATCCCTCTTTTCCTAAATAAAACCACCCAAGATACCATCTATATTCACTAATAATCATTAAAACATGTACATACTCTTCCCTATACTCTCTATAGTTCTATTAAGGAGACCCGAAGCTCTCAATAATCCGCTCCCAAGCTGTTTGAGTCACAGACTCAAGTAAGGGATATTTTTCTTTCTCTTCTTTATTCAAGTATCTTCTTTACCTTAGGTCTTTCATCTTCATTTCATTCTGATGGGATATTCCCCATTACATTAAAATTTATACTCAAATTATAAGATACCCCTTTCACATTTATCAACCCATTTTATCAATTTTTATGAGATGTCGTTATGTTGCTGAAAATTCACCATGATTTTCCATACCAAAACAATTATGTAGTGAATACCATACTCATTTTATATCAAGGGTATTCAACATTATAAACTTACAACTATTTGAATTTGGACTTACATGTATTTATTACACACTCCTTTATCATGTAATAAAATATGATGATGAATAAATCCATGTTGTCTGATCTATGTGGAACACTTAAGCATAAGAATGAAACGAAAGTGATAGTTGTGACTGGAATTATATAGCACTTCAATGCATTGGGTAATTTTTAGTCGAATTATAAATCATTTTGAGACAGGGAGTGAACCTTATTATTTTATGATACATTTTCCAACATAATTTCTTGGTATTTTATCATTCACCTATGTTTATGATGCAATGTTTTAAGTTGCTTCCATATTCCCAATGTTAAGATTATCATTCTATATCATGTATAATTGTTCATGTTTATGATTCCTACAATTTTTATGCCCAATTTTTATTGCTATTATCTAACATGTATCACCTTATTACATTTTTATTCCCTAACTAGGATTTAAATCTCACCCTTTCTTATGTTTTTCCCCCAAGTTATCATGTGTAGTTTTAAAATCCATGGAATTTTGGAAACATGTTAAGGAAGTTTTCAATAATGTTGTTGTATCTAATGTTCGAGATGTTATTATTTATACATAATTCACAAATAAAATAACCTTTTCGGTATTTCTAGTTGTATTATGTTTAGTTTTATTTAAAAAATCATGAATTATTGTGTAATAATGAATAGGGTTGATATAGTTGGTATCAGAGGAAAATTTTAGTTATTTTTGGGATTAGGATGAGAAAACATTAGATAAAGACTTATGGATAAGACTAAGTATAATAAAATATTCATAAATCCTGGTAAGTATTGAGTAAGTGTTTTATAATTAAAATACATCATTTTCTGGATACAATAAGTTGATGTGGTTTTGGAACATATTTACCTAGGGGTAACAACTCTGATAAAGTGTGAAAGGCCTGAATCGACATAACCTGGTACATGACAAAAGACCTCACTACACACCTGATTTGTCACTCCTGGGGGATATTATTTGGTAAATTTATAATCGCATTATGAACTATTATTAAGGGGAAAAAATTCCCATAATAATATATGTCAGTAAATAGATCATGGATAAAATAGATTGAATCCTAGAAATTCATAAGTTAAGGAAATAAGTGTAAGTTATAAGTTATCCCATTAATGTCAATATGTTTCTGATTATGTGTCTAATATTTTAATAATGTTCATCCCTAATTTTCATTTTAATCCATACAATTGGTTGTAAATATGAATAATTAGATAAAAAATCAATGTGAATGGAAATGTGATGACTACTCTAATGAGATGCCTAACTCGATGAGAGAAGGAATCATGAACTTCATAATGATACTCTCTTTGCTGACTCAAATTATAAATGGAAATCTAGATCAAGATGATCATTCATGTCACCCTAAGTGAGAATAAGCAATTATTGATACCTTTATTCAACAAAGGCCATCAAATTTCCATTAATTGTATGGTCCCTTAATCATGGAACAACGAATCAACTCCATTGAGAAGATCCTCTCCATCCTTTAGTGTTATAAGAAAGAGATGGTTCTAATGGTTGTTTATCATATGGAGGGATAATCTGACCAGTGGTGGAAATTGATCAATAATATGATGTTTGAGTATGAGATCGAAAGAATGGGGTGGAAGTAATTCCATAAAATGATTTTCAATAAATATTTTCCTCCCAAAATTTATCTTAAAAAGTAATGGAATTTTCTTTCCATCAAGAAAAGAGATGAGTAATATATCAAGGAGTATGAGGAATACATCACATGTCTGGCATGATAAACCTATGTCTTTTTTTATTACCCCTATATGTAAGGTTGACCGCTTTTTTTTGGGATAAATACTAGTCTAAGAAAATACCTAGAGATCTATGACTACAATAACAATGATAAAATTGTCTGATGTTCTCTCAAAGTCAGAATGGAGATCGACGAATACCAAGCATATCAAGGTTATAATAATTAGAAAGTAGAGCTAAATTCTGGTGGTCTGATGGAGAAATCTAATGGTTCCAATAAATATCAAAATCTCACTTGTCAAAAGTGTGGAAATAATCACTCAAAAAAATTTCTAATGGGGATGCATAAATGATTTAGGTGTGGGAGGGAAGTACACCTAGGTAACAATTGCTGATAGAAGAAACCTACTATTATGATGAATGAAAGAAATACTTAATTCAACCCTCATTTAATTATTCAATACAACAAATGTATGTAACCATGAAAATTTTCAAATAAATACCCTAATCCAAGGGTTTTTGGAGATAACCAAAACCCTCTAAGGCAGCAAGAGAGAGTTTGTTCTATCACAAATACTAAGGTGGATCCCGAAAACGAAGTGGTAATAGGTATTGTAGTCATTCATTCAAGAACATTGAACATAGTTTCTGATTCTGGTTCTAGGAATTCCTTCATATCATGAAAGTTTGGTAGAACTATTCAAACCCCACCACAAAGCATGTGTAACAACCCAATTTTTTTTAAAGGAAATTACTTTCTTATAAATATGTCATAATCACATTAACTACTAAGTGATATGGGACCCTTAAAACATAATTTTTTCACTTAGGTGATGTGAATTTCAAAAATCCGACATACACAATCGCGATCAGTAAGTTATTTAGAGTTTAATAAGGGAAAAAACTTATTTTTTGGTGAATAGTAACCTACCCTTATGAATAGTAAGATACCCTTATGAATAGTGATATACCCTAATGAATAGTAACCTTACCTATGAAAATATATAAATAATATTTAAGTTGAAAGTACGATATCACTATATTTTAGAATAAGTTAATGAATGTTTTAAAACTAGTTTTTGATAATAAATTATGATTTTAATTAAATATTAAATTAATAATATTTAGAAAATTATTTTTAAAAAATGGACTTCATTTTTTGATTCTACACGTCAAAAAATGGTTCGGGTGAATTTTTGGGATTTTTCTGAAATACTTTATTTTTTGATGAATAGTAAAATACGGCAATTTACCGTATATATAAATTACAAGCTAAATAGACTATTACTAGCATCATGGATGATGTCACCACCCTTAATCCGAATTCACATGGTAAAATAACTATTCTTGGTCATGGAATACTTACTATTACTTATCTTGTGAATAAATAATAAACTAATGAGTTTTATATTAAGAAATCCCCTCTCTCCTCCACTATAAAAACCCCCTCTCACCCCCTCTTCCAATCACTCCTCTCAAGCCTGTACCTTCTCCAAATTCTTGAAAAATACCGTCCCAACCTCCTCTCCCACATCCAGAAATCTTTGGTCTTATTGAAAGTTTAAAACCTATCCCTTAAGAAGGTTCTCAAGGAAGTTTTGTTCAAGAGGTAAATTCCTCTTTTCATTTGTTTGTCTTTCCTTTCAAGTTCATTTGTTTTATTTTTCAATTACCTCTCTTTATCCATATTTTGTGATGACTCCAGTCCCTTATATGTAATGGAATGTTGTCATGATAGTGTAATAAGTTATCATCATCTCCCCCTTTTTACCTTCATTTATACTAGTATCAAGAACACTATCCGAGATGTGTCAATTTTACACATTCAAGGACGATGGACATTCAATTTCTTTTATCATTCTAAATTCGGGTTGTGAAACCATTATTGTTATAGTTGAACTATATTATTATAAATAATATAACCTATTTAATATTATTTAATCCTTTTGTTCAAATGGTGTTAGGTTATAAAGAAAAATGAGTTCGTTGTAATCAAAACCCACAAATTAACCGAAACAATTATCATTAAAGTTCTATATGATAATAATCCTCGTTCCATGTAACCAAGTTATATAAATGAATAATAACAACTATTTATGTTCATAAATAATATATAATATAAATTCTGGAGATTTACATCCATTCCACTTCATTACTTAAAAACAAGTGAACCGAATATGAAAATAAGAGAAACAAACACTTCAGAATAATGAAATTCAATACAATAACTTGTCAATAAAGACATAAATGAATTAAGAAAAATTATGTTAAAGTAAATAAAGGTATAATAGGTTCTGAAATAAGTTATTAAAAATTAAAATTTCATATTCCAGGAGCTTAAGTACAAGATCGGAACACGTTTACAGTTAAGGTAAGGGTTTTTCCACCCGAACTTCCATTTTCATTCAGGATACTTTCATTGTATAATTACCTCAATGAAATTCTTATGTATTGTTATGTACTCATAATATGTTCTGTTTTATTATCATATACATGTTTACAAACTATAATCATTCCTTATTTTATTGATAGTTACACATTTTAAAAGGAACATTCAAAGTTGTTTCCAAAATACAAGCCCGAATTTCTCAAATTCCTTCATATTTTCAAGGGCACTCTATACTCTATTTTTGGAAACCATTATCATTATAAAATCACTCATTTTGTTATGAAAATACAATCTTACTTCACTTATGGTTTTATTCAAATATTTTTCCAAAAGAACTCTTCTTTTTCAAAATAAAAGATTATTTATCATCAGATTGCTTAATGATTTCATAAGAGTATTCTCGTTTGATTCAATAATTTTGTTGATTATTATGTATTGTTGGGTTAATCATTTAAGATGTCATATACCATATTTTATTGAATGGTTTATGACTAACTCTATTGTGGATGAACTATCCTAAAACCATTCACCATATTACTCAGAATGGTTAGTGTTTTATGTTTAATGATTGGGGAAAGTTAGTAACATTTCATATGTTAGTTTCAATATGAATGTATATGTTGTTTATGTTTATCCCTGATCATTTGAGGAATGCATTGGACTTACTATGTGACGGTTGGGGCCTTCTATATCCCCTCGATGCATCGGTAGGTCTCATGAGACAAATAGATGTAGAATTGGCCGAGGCCTTTCCCAGTGTGATTTGGATTTTGGCCGAGGCCTTAATCATTAGACGTCTTGGACGAGGCCTTTACAAAATGTATCGGAATGTCCAACATTATGCATTACATCATTATGAGTTCAGATATTGATATTTCATGTGGTTATTCAATTAGTAGAATACCCATGATTATGTTTTATTATGATATTATTTACTCAGCTCATTTTCCATCCATAATGTGTTCAAGTTTATTATTAAAGGCATGGGCTTTCAAATATGCACCATGTCTTATGTTTATACTATATTAATCTGTATTTCTTACTCTTACTGAGCATTTGAGTTCACCCCTTTCATATGTATCATTTTTTCAGGACATCAAGAAGTTTATTATGAATGACATGCTGAAATAACCTAGGAGTTATGGGTGTTGTCTAAGGAGTTTACATGTTGTATTTCTCTTCAAGTTGTTTTATTGAACTTATGTATGAATCTTGTTTCCAATAATACTAACTACTCGGACCTTCAAGATTAATATTCCTTGTATGTATTCCAACGTAATCAAACAAGGCACCGACTCTAGGAAACTGGGGTCGGGTCCTTACAGTTTGTATTAGAGGAAGGTTAGTAGAATACATGGAAACTAGATTTAGAAAAAGTATAATTATGGAAGAGTACCTAAGTTATTCTTTGAGGATATACGTACAATAACGTCCTAGAATTTTGGTAAGGAATAGATTATATGGATCTTTCAAGCAATATATCTCTGTCTGGATACGAGTAGGTAGAGGCGGATCTAGCATAGATGTATTTAGGGGTAAAACCTGAAAACACCGCTTTGAGATAGACTCGAACAAGAATTAGTGCACAACAATGGTCCTTGCTACACTCTTGGTTACGACACTCCCATGGGATATGCTTAGGATAATTCACATTTTTTTTACAAGCCATTATGACGGATTGAAATGTAAAATATTCATCAAAGAAACCATATTTTTGAATATGGGATTATCCATTCGTAGGATCTCAATTTGTTTCTCAGTATTTTGTTAAGTTAATATTATACATTATGATTCCTAACCTAATCTAGTGTATTCCATTATCTAGAGATGGCACCAAGTGGAAGGAATGGAAACTGCACGAACACACATGTCCCTTGTAGGAATTTTCATCCGATGCAAGATAATGATGTTTGATCTAGTGCTGAGCAACTCATAAATATAATGGGAATACTTTCTCAGGTTATGAATAATAACCTTACCCTTATGGAGCATCCGGATCCATCACGTGGAGGAGCTATGTTAGATCTCTTTATGCGACAATAGGCTCCATCGTTCAATGGGACTACAAACCCTTTTGCAGCAGAGAAGTGGATATTTTCCCTCAAGTAGATATTTCTCGCTTTAGGATGTAATGAAAGAGAGAAGGTTGTCATGGAAGTATATCATCTATTGGGAGATGCAGATCAATTGTGGTCATTAATAAAAAACACAAAGGAGGAGAAAGAAATAGAAGAGATGGAATAGAGGGATTTTAAGGAAATCTTCTTAGAAAAACATTTCCCTCGTGAACAAAGAGCAGATATGGAGAGGAAATTATTGAATCTGAGGCAAAAGAAAGATGAAAATGTTTCCAAGTATGAATCCAACTTTACAAGGATGGAAAGACATGTTTTGGACTACATATGAAATCCAAGGAGAAAAATCGATCAATTCTTTGATTGCCTAAGGCCATTCCTCCGGCAGGCACTGGTCTCCCAAAATTTTTCATCATATGAGGACATAGTTTCATGTGCTATCAAGACCAAAATAGAACTCTCTAAGTCATATTACTTTAAGGGAAAGAAATAAAATAATAGGGATGATGAAAACCATGGGAAAGGAAATAAGGAAACAGGGAAGAAGGGAAGTGTTTAATTTCCACCATGTGACAATTGTGGAAGGAAACACCCCGATGCATTCTTAAAAGGTAAAGGAGTATGCTACAAATGTGGTCAGAAAGGCCATCTTGCTGGTGATTTCAAAGGAAAGAAGGAATCCAATGATGTTCGAAGCTATAATTGTCAGGAGATGGGGAACTATGCTAATAATTGTCCAAAATTTCAAGGAAATATGCAACATAAGAGGCCAAGGAAGCAAGGAAAAGAATTTGTGATCACAACTATAGAGGTTGAAGTTTTGCATGACGTAGTGGAAGGTAATTTGATCATTTCATCAAGATTATCCAATGCTTTATTTGATTCTGGATCATCTCATTGTTTCATATATTCCCAGTTTTTTAAGAAAATTAGATATTTTCAATATCATTTAACAATGGAGTTGTCAGTCAAAAATCCTAAGGGAAGTGTCATTGCTACAAAGTTCTGTCAATATGTTCCCATTAGGGCATACAAATGTTCTTTATCTGCTGATCTCATAGTCATACCCATGATTTAATTTGATATAATCCTTAGTGGGGATTGGATTTCAGATCATGATGCAAAAATTTATTGTAAGTAGAAGGAGGTTACAATTTTTGATGATGATGATAAAGAACACCTTATCTTTAGAGCAGAATTGTCACCACCTAATTCTTATCTAGATCCACCCCCAGTAGCTCAACTAAATTAAATTATTGGGGAGGAAGAGAATGAAATAACTATGGGTGAGGAAAGGAATGTTGAAATAGAGGATGTACCTATTGTGAGAGAATATGTTGATGTGTTTCCAGAATATTTACCTAGACGTCCTCCAGAATGAGAAATTGAGTTTTCCATTGATTTAATTCCTGGTTCAAGACCCATATCAAAGAGCCCTTATAGAATGGACACTATGGAGTTAGTGGAACTAAATAAGCAACTATAATAATTGAGTGATAAAGGATTTATTCAACCTAGTGTTTCTCCATGGGGAGACCTTGTCCTCTTTGTTAAGAAGAAAGATGGATCCATGAGGCTGTGCATTGATTACAGGGAAATCAATGCTATTACAATAAAGAATAAGTATCCTATTCTAAGAATTTATGATTTATTTGATCAACTTCCTAGAGACCAATATTTTTCAAAGATTGATCTTCGATCTGGATATCATCAGTTATTTGTGAGGAAGGAAGACATACCAAAAATAGCATTTTGAACCAGATATGGGCATTACGAGTTTACAATAATGCCTTTTGGACAAAATAATGCACCATATGTTTTTATGGTTATGATGAATAGAGTATTCAAGGAATATCTTGATGACTTTGTGGTGGTGTTTATTGATGATATCCCAGTGTACTCTAGAAGCTATTAAGAACATGAAAATCACTTGCGCACTATTTTGAAGACTCTGAAAAGAAACGAATTATATGGGAAGTTCAGCAAGTGTGATTTATGGCTCCAATCAGTTTCCTTTCTGGGCCACATTGTCTCTAAGGATGGAATATCTGTAGATCCTACAAAGACAAAGGCTGTACAAGAATGGCCTACTCCAACGAACGTAACTGAGGTACGTAGTTTTATTGGTTTAGCAGGTTACTATCAGTGTTTCTTTCAGAACTTCAACCGTTTAGCCAACCCAATGACCAAGCTCACATGAAAAGGGGTTAAGTTTGTATGGACCAAGTAATGTGATGAGTGTTTTAAAGAATTGAATAGGAGGTTAGTGAATTATCTGATCCTAACCCTACCATCAGGGAATGATGGGTTTGTTATCTATAGTGATGCATCAAAGAAAGGACTTGGTTGTGCCCTTATGCAGAATGATCGAGTGATTTCCTATGCATCTCGGAAACTAAAAATTCATGAACAAAACTATCTAACCCATGATCTTGAGTTAGAAGTGGTAATATTTTCTCTAAATATTTGGAGACATTACCTATATGGATGAAAATTGTGAGATATATACAGATCATAAGAGTTTGAAGTATATATTCTCATAGAAAGAACTCCACATGAGACAAAGGAGGTGGATTGAGATACTCAAAGATTACGATTACCCAATACACTACCAACTGGGGAAAACAAATAAGGCAGCACATTCATTGAGTAGAAAAGACCATGGAATTCTGAACAAGATGAGAGTTGAAAGGGATCCTATGTTCATGGATCTAGTAAAGATGGATATGGTAATTATTGAGTAAGGTAGCACATCACTACTTTTGCAAATGGTTTCCCAAACTTCTTTACTAGAGAGGATAAAAAGTTCTCAGGCTGATGAGGAGGAGTTTCAAAAGAAAATTAAAGCAATAACTGATGGGAAGGTGACTGAATTCTCATATGAAGACAATATTTTGAAATTCAGGTATAGGATTTGTGTTCCTGCTATTCCTGAGCTAAAGAGATAACTATTAGATGATGCTCATAGCTCTAATTTCTCTATACATCTTGGTAGCACAAAGATTTATCAAGATCTCTGAGAGAAATTTTGGTGGGACAATATGAAAAAGGAGATTTTTGAATATACATCAAAGTGCCTGGTATGTCAACAAGTGAATTCTGAGAGGAAAAAGTCTAAGGGGATGATGCAACCACTACCCATACCATCATGGAAGTGGGAGAACATTACCATGGACTTTTTCACTGGACTCCCAAGGACATCTACAGGAAACAATGCTATATGGGTCATTGTGAATCGTCTTACAAAGATTGCTCACTTCATAGTGATTCGAGAGGACTTCTAATTGGATTAGCTTACATGGATTTACATCAAAGAAGTGGTAAGGTTTCATGGAGTACTAGTCTCTACTGTATCCGACCGTGATCCTAGATTCACCACGAAGTTTTGGAAAAGTCTCCAACATGCTTTAAGCACTGAACTGAACTTCAGTACAACCTATCATCCTCAAACTGATGGCCAATACGAGCGGACTATTCAGACACTAGAAGACATGTTGAAGGAATGTTCTATGGAATTCAAAGGAGGATGGGACCAACATCTTCCACTAGTTGAATTCTCCTACAACAATAGTTTCCACTCGAGCATCCGTATGGCACCATATGAAGCCCTTTATGGGAAAAGGTGTAGAACACTGATGTGTTGGGATGAAGTCAGTGAGAAAAAGATGCTAGGACCTGATTTGGTTGAGGAAATGGCGGAGAAGGTAAAAACCATTTAGCATTATATAAAGGCAGCCCAAAGTTGACAGAAGAGTTATGCGGATAACCGTCGACGGGACCTGGAGTTCAAAGTAAGAGACCTGGTATTTCTACACATATCTCCATGGAAGAAGGTCATGCAGTTTGGGAAGAAAGGAATGCTAAGTCCCAGGTATATCGGCCCCTTCGAGTTGCTTGATCGAGTCGGAGCTGTGGAATATTGACTGGCACTTACACCAATCGTGTGAAAGGTACATTATGTCTTTCATGTATCCCTTTTAAGGAAGTACATACCAGACCCTTCACATGTACTCTCTTTATAGGTGGTATAGTTGGAGGATGATCTTTCCTATGAGGAGCCACATGGGGAAATTTTGGATCATAGAGACAAAGTTCTACGCAACAAGACTACTCATCTGGTCAAGGTACAATGGAGAAACCATAAGTACGAAGAGGCAACATGGGAACTGGAGGAATCAATGAAGGAGAAGTACCCCCACCTATTCTTGGCCTAGATTGTAAATGAAATTTCGAGGGTGAAGTTTTTGTATGGAGGGGAGAATGTAATGACCCAATATTTTTTTAAAGGAAATTACTTTCTTATAAATATGTCATAATCACATTAACTACTAACTGATATGGGACCCTTAAAACATAAGTTTGTCACTTCAGTGATGTGAATTTCAAAAATCCGACATACACAGTCGCGATCAGTAAGTTATTTAGAGTCCAATAAGGAAAACTTAATTTTGATGAATAGTAACCTACCCTTATGAATAGTAACATACCCTTATGAATAGTGATATACCCTAATTAATAGAAACCTTACCTATTATAATATATAAATAATATTCAAGGTGAAAGTATGGTATACCTATATTTTAGAATAAGTTAATGAATGTTTTAAAACTGGTTTTTGATAATAAATTATGAATTTAATTAAATATTAAACTAATAATATTTATAAAATTATTTTTGAAAAATAGAATTCATTTTTGGATTATACACGTCAAAAAATGGTTAGGGTGAATTTTTGGTATTTTTCTGAAATACTTTATTTTTTGATGAATAATAAAATATAGTAATGTACCGTATATATACATTATAAGATAAATAGACTATTCCTAGCATCATGGCTGATGTCACCACCCTTAATCCTAATTCACATGATAACATTACTATTCTTGGTCATGGAATACTTACTATTACTAGTCTTTTGAAGAAATAATAAACAAATGAGTTTTATATTAAGAAATCCTCTCTCTCCTCCACTATAAAACCCCCTCTCACCCCTCTTCCAAACACTCTTCTCAAGCCTTGTGCCTTCTAAAAATTCTAGAAAAATACCCTCCCAACCTCCTCTCTAACTTCCATGAATCTTTGTTCTTATTAAAAGTCTAAAACCTTTCTCTCAAGGAGGTTCCAAAGGAAGTTTGGTTCAAGAGGTAAATTCCTTGTTTTAATTCTTTGTCTTTCCTTTCAAGTTTATTTGTTTTCTTTTTCTATTATCTCTCTTTATCAAAATTTTGTGATGAGTCTAGTAAATTATATGTACTGGAATTTTTTCATGATAGTGTAATAATTTATCATCATCTCCCCTTTTTAACTTCTTTTATACTAGTAGCAAAAACACCATCCGAGATTTTCCAATTTAACACATTCAAGGACGATGGACTTTCGATTTCTTTTATCATTCTAAATTCTGGTCATGAAACCATTATTTTTATGTTTGAACCAGATTATTATATATAAGATAACCTATTTAATATTATGTAATCCCTTTTTTCAAATGGTGTTAGTTTATAAATAAAAATGAGTTCGTTGTAATCAAAACCCACAAATTAACCGAATGAATTATCATTAAAGTTCTATATGATAATCCATCCTCATTCCATGTAACCAAGTTATATAAATGAACAATAACAACTATTTATGTTCATAAATAATATATAATTTCTATTCTGGAGATTTACATCCATTCCACTTCATTACATAAAAACAAGTGAACCGAATATGAAAATAAGAGAAACGAACACTCCAGAACGACGAAATTCAATACAATAACTTACCAATAAAGACATAAATGAACAAACCAGAATTATGGTATACTAAATAAATGTCTAATAGGTTCCTAAATAAGTTATTAAAAATTATAATTTCATATTCTAGGAGCTTAAGTACAAGATAGGAACACGTTTGGTGTTAAGGTAAGGGTTTTTCCACCCAAACATCCATTTTCATTCGGGATACTTTCATTGTATAATAACCTCAATGAAATTCTTATGTATTGTTATGTACTGATCATATTTTCTTTGTGATTATCATATACATGTTTAAAAACCACAATCCTTCCTTATTTTTTGGATAGTTACACATTTTAAAATGAACTTTCAAAGTTGTTTCCAAAATACAAGCCCAAATTTCTCAAATTCCTTCATATTTTCAAGGGCACTCTATAATCTATTTTTGGAAAACATTATCATTATAAAATCACTCATTTTTTTATGAAAATAATATCTTAATTTACTCCTAGTTTTATGAAAATATTTTTCCAAAAGAACTCTTCTTTTCAAAATAAAAGAGTATTTATCTCCAGATTGCTTAATGATTTTATAAGAGTATTCTCGTTTGATTCAATACTCTTGTTGATTCTTATGTATTGTTGGGGTTAATCATTAAAGATGTCATATAACATATTTTATTGAATGGTTTATGAATATATCTATTGTGGATGAACTATCCTAAAACCATTCACCATATTAATCAGAATGTTTAGTGTTTTATGTTTAATGATTGGGGAAAGTTAGTAACATTTCATATGTTAGTTTCAATATGAATGTATATGTTGTTTATGTTTATCCCCACTTATATGAGTAATTCATTAGACTTATTATGTGATGTCTTGGGCCCACTATATCCCCTCGATGCATCGGTTGGTCTCATGAGACAAATAGACGTGGAATTGGCTGAAGCATTTCCCAGTGTGATATAGATTTTGGCTGAGGCCTTAATCATCATACGTCTTGGCCGAGGCCTTGAAAAAATGTTTTATAATGTCCGTAATTATTCATTCCATCATTATGAGTTCGACTATTGATATTTCATGTGGTTATTCGATTAGTTGAATACCCATTATTATATTTTATTATGGAATTATTTACTTAGCTCATTTTCCTTCCATAATGTGTTCAAGTTTATTATTAAAGGCATGCATTTTCAATTATGAACCATGTCTTATGTTTATACTATCTTCCACTGTATATCATACTCTTACTGTGCATTTGAGATCACCCCTTTTTTATGTATCATTTTTTTCAGGACATGAAGAAGTTTATTATGAATGACATGCTGAAATAACCTAGGAGTTATGGGTGTTGTCTAAGGATTTTCCATGTTGTATTTATCTTCAAGTTGTTATATTGAACTTCTATATGAATCTTGTTTCCAATAATACTAAACTACTCAGTCTTTTGGGATTCATATTCCTTGTATGTATTCCAACGTAATCAAACAAGGCACCAGCTCCATGCAACTGTGGTCTGATTTTTACAACATGGATGTAGATGTGTTGGTAAAAATGGAAAATGGGTGAATTATTGCATCCCAAGTATATAATTCCTATCCTATCATATTTTTGTGGGATGAAATTACCAATGAACTTTATCATACTTCCTTTTGTGGAATTTGAGGAAATTTTGAGCATGTATTATCTTTCCCTATATAGGCCCAACATAAATTTTTATGAGAAGGAAATCACTATGAAATTTTTTCAATCTAACCCTGATTCTTTACAATAGTATAGAGGATGATAAATCTTCTTTTTCACCAGAATCTCAAGTATGTATATTATTTCTCAATGATAAGGTGTATCTTGATCAAATGTTTAAGTCCAATGGAATTACTATCCTCAAAGACATTCTTATTGTGGTGGAATATGATGGTGTGTTTCCTGAGGAATTTTATGGTCTTCCTCCTATTTTAGAGGTTTAATTTTTAATCAATATTATAACTAGTGTGTTACCATTATACAAGACTCCATAAAAAATGGCTTTTGTGTAACTTGAGGAGTTTAAGAAACAACTATATGAGAATCTAGATAAAGGATTGATATGACCATGTTATTCACCATGGGGTTCACCAGTCCTCTTCATCATAAAGAAGGATAGGTCAATGTGCCCTTTCATTAATTATCATGATCTCAACAAGATCATGATAAAGAAAAAGTATCATGTTCCATGAATTGATGACTTTTTCTATCAACTACATGGAGAAAAATTCTTCTCCAAGGTGAATCTATGGTTGGGATATTACCATGTTAGGGTGAAGAAGGACGATATCCCCATGATAGATTTCTGTACAAGGTATAATAACTATGTGTTCATAGTAATTCTATTTATACTCACTAATGCTCCAAAAATCCTCTTGAACATGATGAATATAGTTTTTAGAGATTACATATACATTTTTTCGGCATTATTTATAGATGATATTATAATATAATCCAAAAGAAATAAGGACTATGAGAAGAATCTGAGAAATTTGATAGAGACTTTATAAAAGGATAAGTTTTATTCCAAGTACAAAAGATGTGAGTTCTAGTTGAAGGAAGTGTCATTATTGAGGAATATCATCACAAGAAATGGTGTATTTATTGAAGATTTAATTATAGAAGAAATTGACAGATGGTCAAGGAAAAAATATGTGATAAATATATGTAGTTTCCATTGTTTAAATGGGTATTATCATATATTTGTGAGAAATTTATCATGATTGTCAAATCCCCTAACTAAGATAACAATTAATGGATTAAATTTTAATTGGAATGATTAATGTGAATTGAGATTTAAGGAACTAAAAAGAAGGCCTATCATTTCCCCTTTTCTCACACTACTGACAAGTGGATAACTATTCATAGTATTCAACGATGCTTATAAGAAGGGATTGGGTTGTGTGTTAATGAAAAATAAAAAAGTGATAGACTATTATTTAATGAAGTTTAAAAAAACTACACAACCCATGATCTAAAGTTAAATTCATGGATATTCTATTTGAAAATATGGTGGCATTATCTTTTTGGGGAGATGTGTGAAATATATAAGGATCAATAAATCCTTAAGTTTATATTCACGCAGAATAGTTGAATATGTTCCAATGAAGATGGTTAGAGCTGATAAATGACTATGACTACTCTAATACACTACCATACCAGTAAAGGGAATAAAGTGGATAATGAACTAAGTTTAATGGATCCAAAAATTATTTCATTAATGAGAATTTAGAGGGATCAAATATTCTTATATTTGGAGAATATGGACATGGTAATTATAAATGATGGAACATAATCAATCCTTTCACAAATTATTTCACAACCATCCCTTTTATAGAGGTTAATGGATGCTCAAAAAGATGATGTGGGAATTCAGAATAAAGTGGAAAAAATAAGAAAAGGGAAATCATCAGATTTTAATGTTAATGAAGAAGGAATTATGAGATTTGGATCAATACTATGTGTTCCACAAAATTCTAAGTTAAATAAGGGATCTATTGGATGATGAACATAATTCAAATTTCTCTATTAACCAAGGAAACAAAAAGATGTATCAAGATCTTCAAGGGAGCTATTGGAGGGACAACCTAAAAAATGAGATCCATGAATGCCTAGTATGTTATTAAGTGAGGGTTAAAAGGAATAAGTTTAAGGGGATGATGAAACAATTACCCATACCAACATGGAAATGGTAAAACATAACCATAGAATATTTCACCAGACTTTTGAAGATATATAAAGTAAACAATTATATTTGGGTTGTTTTGGATCATCATAAAAATAATTTAGACTTCATTGAAATTCAAGATGATTTCTTGATTGATAAACTTTCATGGATATATATTATAGATGTGGTGAGGATATATGGAGTACCCCTATTGATTGTATCTGATCGAGATATGAGATTCATCTCCATGTTCTGGAAAAGTCTCCAACATGGTCTAAACACCGAGCTAAACTTAAGTAGGGATTATCACCCCCAAAATTATTTCTAATCTGAGAGGACTATCTAAACACTAGATGTTATGTTGAGAGCATGATCAATTGACTTAAAACAAAGATGGAATCAATATCTTCCTCTTTTTAAGTTATCTTACAATAATAGTTTACACTTAAGCATCCAAAGGTACCCATACGACGCCCTTTATGGGAAGAGGTGGAGATCACCTTTCTGTTGGGATGGATTTGAGGAATGAAAACTACAAGGTCCTGAAATAATCAAGGAAATGGTGGGAAAGTTTAAGACCATTCAACAAAACATCAATGCTACTCAGATTTGACAGAAGTTCTATCCTAAAAATTGTCGATGAGAACTAGAGTTTGATGTTGTATCTATGGTATTCCACTACATATATACATGGAAGAAAGTGATGAGATTTGGGAATAAGGGAAAGCTTAGTCCAAGATACATATCCCTCGTTTGAGATCATTGATCTCATCAAAGCAGTGGCCTACCAACTAGAAATCCAACCTAACATATCTCAAATACATGATATATTTCATGTATCCATATTGATAAAGTACATAATATACCCCTCACATGTACTCAATCCATAGGTGCTACCATTGGATAATGATATCTCTTATGAGGAGTAGTCGGTCAAGATCTTAGATCATATAGAAAAAGTTATTCAAAATAAGACAATGCACCTAGTCAAAGTGTTATGGAGAAACAAAAATTTTGAATGAGAGACATGGTAACTAGAGGAAGTGATGAGAAGTGGTATCCACATCTATTTTATAGTGGGAAATGAAAATTTTTAGGGTAAACTTTCTAAATAAAGATGATTGTAATGACCAGAATTCTTATAAATAAAATTCATGTTTTTTATGTTTTAACTAAAATTTCTTATTATGTATTATTGTTATAGAAAACACATGAAATCATTTGATTTTATTTTATCGTATTTAAAAGACTATTAATAATCAGTACCATTGATATTATTCTCCATGGAGCAATTATCACATGATTAGTATAAATATTGGGGTTTAACAAATCCAATAGACACAGAAAAAGGATGTGATGACCTCAACTAGTAGTATAATACCCTATGAAGCCAATTTATCAGAGATTTTGTAGGATATAACATCACTATTAGTTTACCTTGAACAATCCAAATCCAATATCCAACAACTTAAGAATGAGAGGAACTGTTTATGAGATAAGTTCAAGCTTATTGAGATCACAACCCAAACCATGTATGTAGAACCACCCGATAAAAGTCTCACCATCTCACACCTTACTTATAGAGTGTTTGTTGGTGTATTAAAGGGATATGTATAAAGACCCTATAAATATTATTATGTTTATTATTTTTTATATAATACTTAATATATTTTTATCCAATTATTGTTACTATATTAATGATTTTTATTTTGATATAATAAAACACAAACAATATTTTTGGGTAATATTCAATTCAATTAATGAATCTATTTTGATGAATTAATTTATTTTTGAAATAAATAATAATTTAATAAAATATTATTATTAAATTAGTTTTATTAAATATAAATGATCATATAATTTTTATAAAGTCAAATGTAATTCTTATAAGGTTTCAAAAACTATTATTGTCAAAAAACCCAAAAATTCTCAATAAATATTGATTACTATTTTATAAGTGAAAATTAACATATATAGAAAATTATTTAGATATATTAAATATTATTTTTGGAATCATAAAATCAAAATTTCCCAATGGTTAAATTTTCATAATTTTCTGAGGCAATCAATTTTTTTTGGTAAAGATTAAATACCGTATAAATATACTTTGTGTATTCTGACATCATAATGACACAGAAGTGATGTAATAAATACTATAAAGCATATCAATGACCAAATATATATTTTTTAATTTAAAATAATGTTATTTTATAATTATTTTATTAATTTTATAAATCTCTTATGAAACCTCACAAACCATTAATATATTTTAAGGTTTAAGAACCATTTCTGTAAGAGTATGACTCACTTCCACATAAGAAAGGTTATTATTTTATGAATTTTCTCCCACGGAATTTTAAAATAATTAGAAACAATCCCATTGGGATGAAACCATGGGAAAAACCATGGTATGGTTTGTGGTTTTGGTTATTGTATTATGTAGATTTGAAAACCTAAATAATTAAGAAATCCACCTCTTTTCCTATATAAACCCATCCAAGATCCCATTTCTCTTCAGTAAAACTCATTGGATCATGTCCATACTCTACTTTAAACTCTCTATAGTCTTCCCAATGATCCCACAAGATATTTATAATCCCCTCCAAATCATTTTAAGTCACACACTCAAGTAAGGGATCTTTTCCTTTCTCCTCTTTGTTCAAGTATCTTCTTTACCTTATATCTTTTATCTTCATTTACCTATGATGGGACATGTTATTTAATACCAACATTAATTTAAAATTTATTTCCAAATTATTAGAGACACCTTTCTCCCTCATCATTCAATTTTATGCATTTTTATGTGATGTCGTTATGTTGTCGAAATTTCAATGCAATTTTCCAAGCCAAAACAATTGTGTTGTCAAAACCATAACCATTTTATATAAAGGGTATTCAACTTTATACACTTATAACTATTTGAATTGGGACTTACATATATTTATTTTACACTACTTAATCATGTAATATAATATGATTGTAAATGAATCCATTTTGTATGATCTATGCGGTATAATTAAGCATGGGAATGAAATGAAAATGATGGCTATGCCCAAAATTATATAGCACTCCAATGCATTGAGTAATTTATAGTCTCATGAAACATCATGTTGGGATATATAGTGAAACCTATTCTATTGTGGTAATTTTTCAACCATGATGTCTTTTTATTTTATCCTTGACCTATGTTTTTGATGCATTGTTTTAAGTTATTTCCACATTCCCCATGATAAGATTATCATGCCATATCATGTCTCATTGTTCATGTATTTGATTCCCACTATTTTTATACCCCATTTATATGAAAAATTTATAACATGTATCACCTTATTCCATGTTTTATTCCCTTAATGGGATTTATATCTCACTAATTTTTTATGTTTTCTCCCAGGTTATCCTGTGAAGTTTTAAAATCCATGGAATTTTTTCAGAATTTTATGGAAGCTTTCAATAATGTTTTTGTATCCCGTGTTCAAGATGTTATGATATGTACCTAATTACAAAATACACTACTCTTATTGATATTTAGGGTTGTATTATGTGTATTTTTGTGTAATAAATTATGAATTAATATGTAATAAATAATAGGGTTGTTATAATTTGGGACTCATTGATCAAGTGCTAAAATTACCACATTGTTACCTCGCATGGTTGACAAGGCCATGAACCACCTATGCGTTGCTACTTTCTTAAGAACCCCTATCATGAATGTTTACAATGAATAGTTATAAAAAACATGTGCCAAGAATGAATATTCCTCTACTCCTATGCACTAAATTGAACAAGTATCTAATACACCTATCACATTTAAACAAACCATGTCCCTATACAAAATAGGCAGCATATTGTGCCATATGGTTAGTACTATCCATGCGATTGCCATGTTCCCAGGTATGTCTCTATATAAATTGATATTTAGAATCCTGAATCCCATGAAACTAATCTAGTTTTCCAAGAGACATCTCAATCCTTAAAAACCATTAAAATATATTTTAAGGAGTTTCACTCTCATAATTCCTTTATTAAGCTTTGTTTAAGATTTTCCAATCTACCCAATGAAAATTATAATTCCTTTGGAATATTCAACTAGTCGAAAAAATGAGATGTTACAAACTCCTCAAATTATTACTCCTCATCCCCAAGAATCATCAATGGAAAAATAAAACACCACTATGCCTACATGGGACCTATATTTCCACTCAACTACTATGTTGCTTTTACAAATGCCCACTACAGCTCCAAGATTCACTTAAGCATATGGTTCTTACAGTGATAAAACTCAATCCAAATCTCATGAACATTAACAAAACTCCAAGAAAAAACCTAATAAATCCTATGTAACATAAGAAAATATAATGTCACCACCCCTTTGATCAACTGGCCTATGATGTTCCCCACCATAGGATCTAACTTTTAATGCTAATTCCAAACAACACCACTTACACTATCAGAATTTCATGTTGAAGAATGCCCTTTATGTTTTAACGACACTCCCAACACATTTTTCAACTCACTAAATCTATTGAAAATGAGGAAACTACCATTATTACTCAATTTTATCGAAACCATAGATTTCTAATAGACCACACTTAACCTGGTTGTTCCAAATTTTCCTTAAAAAGATCCCTCATATTTTTTAATTGAACTCATATCATCCCAACAATGTCCTCTAAGTTATTTCTTCCAGAACACATCCAAATAATTATGGAAACTCAAGTCAAACATCTATTGGTCAACTAATTTAAAAAACATCTGACTTAATTAGCTGACACATAACCAAAACATGATTCTAAATTCCTTTATCCATAACCATAATGTGATCATTTTGTGCATGCTCACTAAATCCCATAAACAACTTCAAGTGATGTATCTTAGCCAAACCATGTCCTGTTCATAACAAAAACTATTCCACAACACAATCTCTAGAACATTCCTGATCCAAAACCCCCAGATTGTCCCAAGGAATCATGGACTGTATACCCACCCATAGACTCCACCCAAGTCAATATCTAAATCTATACCTGACATTTACTTTGAAATCCATCCATACATTATTCCTTTTATCCAATGGAATTAAAAAGTTAAAAAACCCATAAATAAAACCTATATCATGGTTCCACAACCATTATAACATGAGGGCCACCAACTAGGGACCCACATCTCTTTCCTCAGATTAGGAGAATAATTTTCATCCCACAAGTGAAACAATTTCTTAATTACCTTAAACCATTACCTATACATTCCTAAGTAGAATAAAAATCATATAAAAGAATACACCCATTCCCCGGTCGTAATGTAATATTCACCCATAACCCATTCCCACTTTTTGAGAATAATTCCCTATGAGTTCATCAAATTTTAACTCAAAAAAAGGGTCACTATCCTCAAATAAACAATAGGGAACTCCCCACTATCTGGATTACCAAATAACACTCAACAAATGCAACTATCAAATAGTATATTTGTTAAACCATAAAATTTATTCAGGTAGCTCTGCACATAGTTTATGCTTTCTTAGTGTAATATGGGAGATTTCAATATGTTAGGAATGTTTATATCAAGACTTAGAGTATACTATGATTCCATTATTATTCATGTATAACTCTCCTCGATCCATTATTACATCAAACCAAACTATAATTTCCTTTTGAAACCCCTAACACCACATCTCTCAAAAATTCATGTCAATCTCTAATCATGGGCTGACCACCACATAGGGCCAAATTTATTTCCAAGTTAGCTCTCACCTCATGTAACATCCATTAATTTACCTAAAACTATAGGTCTTCTATATCATAAGTGTTTTATTTGAAATCATCTAACCTTGGATTGCACCTAACCAATCATCGAAATTCAATATCAACCAGTTTCCAAACATAACTTTAATGAACTACATGAGTGAACATCTCATTAAACCCAATAATAACACTCAAATTATGCTTCTACCGATTGTCTATTAATGAGACCAAGCTGATTTTTATACCTAAAACATCAGTATTTACTCACCAAGAGATCCATTAGAACTTATCTTCAACAGTAGAAACATTCCTTTACCATGATTGATTTCTTGACCATTATCACATGGATTCATTTTTTTGAAATTTAGGTGTCAAATTCACAACAATTTCTCAATTGGACCAATAAACCGAATAGTCCAGACCATTGAATCTAGTATCAATAATTAAGAACCCTATGTGCTTCCTCTAATTCCATAACACTCACCATGCCTATATCCCAATGCCTGAGATACTTTCATGAATTAGCCTATAAAAGAGAAAAAAACAATGATCAAAGACTTTGAGGCATCTTTAAATCCAAAATAATACCTCTCACATGTTTCTCTCAATCAAAACAATGATATTTCACTAGGGTCTATGTCAAAACCAATGTTCTCTTGGTCTCCCACTAATCCCTACCGATCATGCCTCAAAATAGAGAAATATGTCCATCCACTTGTCCCTATGGTCTCTACCATAATAACCATAATCAACTTAAGTATCTATATAACATGACATGCAAGTCAACTAAAAAATCTCTCCATGGAGGTAAAACTTAAGGTAGTTAGAATATCATCGACAAACAGGGGTCAAAAAATGGTCACAAGGACCTGAGAACATCACCTACAAAGAACCATCCTACGAGACCTTGATCATATTTGATTATCATCATTGGGGAGTGTTCCTTGAGGGTAATAATGATAACATAATTAGATAAGGATATGAAACTCATATGGAATCTGTAAATGATAATACCACCACAAGGTTCAAATTACTAAAAAACCACCCACTTACCCATGGGTTTCATTTAATTATTTGAGACTTATACTCAACTAAAAAAATTAAATGAAAATTATTTATTCGTCTAAGAAACTCATATCAAAATCCTAAAAGTTTCATACTTCCTAAGTCGCTACAACATGGTATAAACCCTCATTTACACAAGGGATCGACATCCAAACAAGATTCATTCCAAAAATCTCACTAGGACCTACCTTGAAACCCTAAAATCTAATGAAATAGAAGAATAATCTAAATGAGGGTCATGTGAAAAATCCATGTTCTCATCCAAGACATCTATCAAGTTAATTCTAAAGATTAACCTTATATGATGGCCCTACATTGTGAACACCATTGTTTTTTTATTTAAACTAATAAATTATTTTAAATTTATTATAAACATTAATGAGGCTCAGTTATATTCAATTTCAAGTACTAGTGATAGAGGAAACTATACATGGAATTCTGTGTACTATTGAACATGTAAAATTCTATGAACATTGATCCATAATTTACATTTTAAACCATTATTTATCAATATTATCCCAGAACATGGATTAATAAATAATATTTAAATACCAATCAATAGAGGGAAATGATATTTAGGTTGAAAATTAAATTTTAATTAACTTACTTTTCAAAACAATAAATAACAAAAAAAATAAAACATATGTATTTTTAAATTAAAGGGGATTGGTCAAGTAAGATTCCACCATGAATTTGTACAAAACACCATATGAGTGGTTGTTGACACTTTAAATAACAATATAATTTGACATAAATGTGTCCCTGAGGGGTTATATACCAAGGAATAACTTGAAAAATAATTAGCCTATGTGGTTCAAATAATAAAAACAGGGGTCTAGTTACATGGGAAGGGATTCTAAATTTATGTATGAAATTATTTATAAATTTCAATTTGAGTCCCATTTCAGTGAAACTAATAAAAGTTATTTTATTCAAAATTTAACACCCCCTTAATGGGTTTATCCCAAATAACAAACATTCGAACAATAACCTACTCGGGTCAAGTTATTCATTTAGGGATTCAGTCAGGTGAGTTGTCAATATGATGATATAAATGTACTATCTTTTATCAGTTTAAATTTAAACACCATTTAACTGATTTCCAACATTGAAATTTAGAAATTTCAGTCTTAGAAATTCATTAACCATTTTAAAAACAATATATTTCTTTATTAAATTCATGACTGATTAAATATAATTTCACTATCAATATATTCAAGAAAAAATAATTTTGGTTGATGTAGAAAATTTATCTAACTCACCCTAAACCATAAATATAACCAACAAGTTATCATATTAGAAAGTAATACATGCATATAAGAAAAAAAACATAGATTTAGTATAAAAATTAGCATGTAGATGAAATATGAGTACTATGTTCCTGATAATTATGCATGAACACACCTCGTATCTCATAGTAATGGTCCAATAAGTAAATATCATAAACCAGTAAGTTGTGAAAATAAATCAATTAATCATGGTAAAATAATGATAAAATATATTAAAAAAATATGAACAATATTCCCATCCATTAAAATTAATCATTCTCTTGTGCATGGGTTGTGCATTCCCAGACACGAGCTATTTTCCAAGTGAAAACACATTCCTAGTCACCTGTATACCATCCCAAAATAGCACGACTAAGGAAAAAGAAAGCTATGATACCACATTGAAAAATATTGAATTGGACCCCTTTATAAATAACAACCAGTCTAGTTTTCAACAATTCCTCTAGCAAACCTCCCTGTATTCTAGAGGATTCTAACTAGCTGTAAGGGACTAAAGTTTGTCTAATGAGGAGACTATACCCTCTAGATAACTAAAAAATACAATAGATTAACAAATAAATTAAATGAAGTCAAAGATAAAAATAATAGTAATCTATAATGAAGAGATAAATTTGAAAATTCTAATAATAACAACCATTCATGAACATGTTATTCCATAAATACAAAGCAATCAACATATGAAAAATACATACAATTGGGTTATTTATTAAAAATAATAAATAAATAAAATACACCAGCACCATAAGGAATATAGAGTGTATACCTAGTCAATATTCCCAAGACTATTTATTTCCCAGAATATGAAATAAAAAATATACACGATCCAAGTCCTAACTTGAAATGAGGATATCTATATATATACCAATCGGTGGCCCAAACAGGGTGTGATTAAAACTCATTAGGCCATAAAAAATGGGGTTTAATTCATATCCCATATTTTAATATAAAATGTAATGTGTGTACATTTAAAAAATATTGTATTAAAATGACAATGTAAAAATAAATAATTTCAAGCTCAGATTCCCCGTGGGACAGCTAGTCAACCATACCTGCTTCAGCCTAAGTCAAAAATTCTATAAGAAATTTAACTTTTATATAAATATACCGAGTACCTATGGTTTATAAACTATGAATACATGTTCAATGATAACCATAATATGTTTATTATATCAAAAAAAGAGTATTAATCAAAGATTCTAAATCAACAGGGTGTGGAGAATCACGTCCAAAAATTCTTAACAAATGATAAAAGTTGAGGACCATAAAGTTTGAAAATTTCAAATAATTTAATGTGGTACACCATGTCTATTTATTTCAAATAAATAATTTAGAGTTTCATTTCTGATAATATAAAATAATAATGAGGTGCAACTCTTCCAATAGTCTCAAAAAAACAATGAAGAACCCCATGCCCAAAAATTTCAAATAAATGATTTAGAGAACCATGTAAAACATAATTTTAACCATTTGTACTTTACTCAATTCAATATTCATTCTGAACCTATTCATGATATTCCATATCATAATCCATGTATCACTCAAGTAATAACAAATAATTAGTCATGTTATAATTAATAATAAAATATAATCCATGACAAATATCCAATAAAAATTTATAATCAAAACATGCCTTTAATAATTTCATTTATTTTACCCAAGAATGGAAAGTGACATGGTCATACAATTCAGATTTCATTTATAATTAATAAAGGCCATGTAAATCTCACATTCCATCACTAAATATATTTAAATATATTTTTAATCTCACGTACTAGTGATAAGGGAGAAATGATATATTTATATCAGTATAATATTATAATATATTGAGAAAAGCTATGACCCACCCTTAATGTATCTTCCTTGATAATAAGAACCGCATTTAATAATTTAAACATGATCAAGGTTATGAACTTTACATATAACTATTTCAATTAAATCTACTCTATTATTCATTAAATTTATAAACATCATGTAGGGCCATGAAAAGTTCCCAAACTATATGAAAATCAATTTAGTTTAAATTGATCATTCCTCTTTTGAAGAGTTAAGTAAAACACACATAAAGGGTGTTCTGGTTAAGTACATGCAAGGGAAAATGAGGGAAAATAATAGGTCATACATAAAGGGGTGTCTTATGTTGAGGTCACCAACCTAAAACCATTTCAAGGTGTATAAAAGCATCAATTATGTGAACTTGAAATCTAATTAGGTTGTTTCACATTTTTGGAGGAACATGAATAATGTATAGATTATGGAATAATGAAAAAAAATTATAGACTATGATTATTTGAGATAAAATTAATAGACCACCTATGTTATATCAATGAATTTCCACTCATCCAATATCAGGATTTGATTCAAGATAAATGAGATAAAAGGAAGAACATTGTGAACACCCTAAAAATTGGGCATATTAGGTTTCATGATGATAACATTTTTGAGGTCATATGAAACAAATAACAAAAAAAGATGAGTTATTGGATCACATTCAGGATTAAAACACATCCAACAATGATTAAATTAGACCAGGAAAGAAGGATATCTCCCATATAGGAAGGGATAAGGAGGTTGGAAAACACACAAAGGTTACAAAGGGAATAGGGGAAAAAAATATGGGGAAACCCTTTTAATGCTAGAGGAGAAAATGACCATTTTAACCAATTTAATAAGGAATATAGTTATGTTTCATAGTTAGGATACCATGCACCCACCATATGATCCTCACTACTCATTAACCATCTTTCCACATAGTTTCCTCATATAATTTACAAATCCATGTGTTGACCATTCAGTGCTACTATTTGAAGAACTCACATCCCACATGGTTGTAGTGCATTGTTAGAAAAGCCATGCTCCAACCATATAGATAACTTTACACCTCTACACAAATACAAATGGTTATATAATCCAACCCAAATAGTTAAACAAACCATGTACCTATACAAAAATAGGATTCATGATTTTTTCACATGGTTATAACTAATTGTGGACGAACCATACACCTGGGGATGTCTCTATAGAAAATGATCTTTTGAATTAAAATTCACATGAAACTTATAAAATATCCCAATACATGTCTTGATCTATAATCCTCATACAAAAAACATTATAAGGAGTTCCAATTTCTGAAATTATATTCTAAATCTTGGTTTTAGATTTGGTTCATCCACCAAATGAAAATTCAAATGACTTTGTAATTTCCAACTTCTTCAAAACAAGGGATATTAAAAAAGAACTCATTTCAATATCTATTACCCACATTATATCTCATATTGTTATTATACAACCATTTTTTCTTCTAAAAAACATGGTTCATTTTAGCTCTTTTTAATGAAATCATTCAATCTCATGGAATTAACTATCTTACTATGAATTCATAACCTTTGAATTCATACAAACCCCATGGATCATATCTCTCCATTAATACTATTACACTCCAATTATAAAATATAAGAGTTACATTCATGGTGAGAGGGTTACCATTAGAAATCCTAAAGTAGATGATATGGGTTGGTTAATATTAACAAAAGATTGAATTTTGATATATTTGGAATCCTATTTTGGATAAAACCATTTTTCCCTGTAAAAGATTCCTATAAATCTATAAGAGGGGTATGAATTTATATCTAAAAAACCTATAATTTTTCCATTTTAATTGAGTATTGATATTTCAAAAAGATATGAAATTACGATAAAATAAAAAAAATAGAGAAATTAAACATAGTGGGATTTGAAACATTCAATTTAAATGAAGTAATCATAGTATAAATGTAACATTAAATTAATCCAATAATAATACTGAAATTAAAAATTAAACACATAGTAATAGATTACAATATAAGAAATCATATAATGGTTATTATAAAAGGAAAACACCCTCCAATCATGGAGGAATTTTATTTAACAAAAAGAAAAATGGGAGTATTTAACCTGATTATAGGTTTCATCATTTTAGAATTGGTTCTCCCTTGAATTTATTACCTTTTTAATGTAATAATGTTCCAAACCATGGAGGCCAACAATATTCATGATTAGAAACTACTATGTCTTTCTTTCCAAAAGCCCTAAATTTCAACAGATCAAAAGCAACCTACTTCTTCAAAAAAAAATCCTCTATAAAAATAATATAAAAATAAATGAAAATATTTAAAAATAGAATATAATTCATATAATATAATAAAAAACATTATCTCTTAAAAAATATACTCAGAAAGAAAAAAAATCAAAATTTCTCTAGAAAAAAAGTTGTTGCAGTCTTATAAATGATTAGAAGATTTCAGATTAACACAATCTCTATTTTTATATCTTATATTACATTAATTAGTTGGTATTATTTACATTATATTATAAAATGTTCATATTACACAAAACACATGTTCAATTGGAATGATATTGGATGCAACAAGTCAATATTCTAATGGATTTATTAATGATCTACATTTAATGATTAAATCAAACATTATCATTATTGTACATCATATATTTTTAGTTCACCATATTTTACTCAAATTATTTTATTCATAAATATATCTCAAATAACTAAAACAAACTATATTTTCAATAAAATTTGTATTACTGTGTATTTTTATTTTGAAAAAAAATATTCAAAAGAAATATTGACTCAAAAGAAACTATTGTAAACTATTATCTATTTTTTTGATCTGATTCCCTCTTCTAACATAACTTGGTATTTTTATCCTTTACAAAACTCATATCACTAATGCATGTTTTCTACCTCAACACCCCATTTTGTATCCTTTTCCATGCTTCTATTTATATACAAGGACATATACAACTGTCTGCAACTCATTATTTTATCAGTATAAATGAAAAAACTTAATCATGTGTCTTTATTATCTTCTATGAATGAAATTATACTCACATAATATTTTTTTACTCATGATAAACCTTAATTTTAATATTCATTCATTTTTATAGTAATTTTTTTTTCTATCTTGGAAAATGGTAGTCTTTATTTTTCTTGTTATTTAATAACTATGAGATAAACCTCTTTTTTATTGTTTTCTCTCTATGCTTTTTCATATCTTTATATGAAGGAATATATATGTAATAAACCCTTGTTTATTAATAAAATACCTTATTTTCCCTCCATGATGGTTCATGTGAATAAAATATTGATGATAATGGAGGGTTCTTGCTCTTCATTACCTCTTAAAAATAATCCATCATCATGAATCTGTTTTTCCATGGAACAAATTATTAGTTATTCCATTCATGTATCTTTATTTTCATATGAGTTCGTGATCTAATCATAGTATCTTAATTCACTCTATTTTTGTAAAATATATTTATATAAACAAAGTTAAATAATATGAATTCTTTTAATGAAATAAAATGATGAATTATTTTTTCCTAGTTGAGGTATGGTTGCAAAAAATATTCTTCCTCTATTGAACTTTATAGATTTGATACACAAAATAACATAGTGTTTCCCAATCATCCAAATATGTATCCTTATTATGTTACCTTTATTTTAGAACCATTTTAACTAGTTTTATTAGGACTATTTTATCACTACCCTAATTCCAAATTTTAGTAATTAATTATACCAACATAGTTATACAAGTGAAAATCATTGGGCTTTAATATTTTCCACATTAAATGAAATTCACCCCCAGTAATCTTATTTCTTAACTCTTTTTTTTTTATTTTTCCTTTTAAATTTTCAAATTGAGATATATTATCATTGTGTATAACCATCACCTTCCCTTTATACTTATCTCTTTCCAAAGACATAAATGCTTCATTAAGATTCTCTTTTTCTATGCATAAAATAAAATAATAAACAATTTCTTCAAGAATATCACTTTATTACTTAATTTTATTGTCTATTCTCATAATGTACTAATTTTTAGTAATCTCATAAATTATTTGTCTACTTCCTCTAAATCTATTTTGAATAAACATCTCTTTTTTACCTTCACCGTTCAAGAATTTTACTTTACATTCCAAGGAATGAAACATTTATTAATTATTTCAAAGAAAATATCCATAATCTTCACATTATATGGATGTGATTTTTCTGAAGACACCCCTAATCATTGATGTTATTTAAAATCTGAATCTTCATAGTTACTAAAAATATCTTCAATAGAGTGAGATTCATGTATACACATAGAATCAATTTTTTTGACTTCAATGTGAAAACCAATTGCTTAGTATTTTTTTCATGTTATTATTATTCTTTCTTCTATATACATTACTTTATACTTCAATATAATTACTAACCATATAATAAAAAATTTTATATTCCATGCTAATATAATAAACTTAGTTTTATTATTTTAGTATCTATTCTTTACCATATAACTCATCCAACTTTATCTATGTATCCTTAAAATAATTCTAGTTATATGTATACTCTTTCAACTTCATATCCAATGTTTCATTCAATACATTATTGAAAAATTCACCAATCTATAATTTCTATTTATCCTTATAAAACAAAAATTGATACCAACTAAAAAATAATAATTCTAAATAACAAAACTTCATGAGTGATTCCAACATGTAAATCTAAATATGAGGTGAACTCATTATTCAAATTAGAAAAATATTTCTATAAAAAAGTAGTATTCACTATAAACACCATATATAAAATAATAATCAAATATTCTCAAATTTAAAATTTTAGTTTGAATCGAAAATAGTACTTAGATCTAAAACTAATTATTTCAACATGATACATCATAAAAGAGGTGGTGAGTCGGGGTGTTTCCCTAAAAAATGGTTATTTTACTAAACATTACATTGAATCATTTATTACCATTGATCATGTTCCCTTATTTGAAGGAACAAAATTCAACATGTTACTCTATTTAATCCACCCACATCAAATATCATGCACATGTTTAGAAAGTAAAACATTAAACAAGTAGATATTTTAAATGTTTCACATACAATGGGAATCATCCAAGAAGAATAAACTCAACATTTTTTTGGTGTACCAAAAATATACAATAAACCATAATTTTATTAGATACATAATTTAGGTTAAGTCACTCATAAGCAAGGAACATTTCCTATATAGTTGTAGGTGAATTCACTACTCACTTAAAAACACTACATGTTGAATGATTAAAAGAATAACACAATGTATTCCAAGGGTCACCTCTTATCCTCCTTCACTCACTACTCCCAAATAGATTATTTTATATATATGTAGGTCACATATCATCTTACTAACATGAATGTCCCCCCATTTTCAAAAAGTATAAATATTTGGATCTAGATAATGATTTACATATATGATTATACAATGTATACATGTGTGTTAAACTTTATTCTACAGCCAGATATAATAAAATCCTTATTAAAATGTTTAGATTTTATTCTTCAAAAAATATTCAAATTTTTTTATAAAATACAATTCATATTGAATAATTCCATCATAGGAATTATCTTCAATGTATTAATTCTTCCTAACATTTATTGTCCAGATGTATCAATGAGGTTCCAAAATCCCTTAGTATTTTTCTCTACACAAATTCATATATGATCAATGTAACTCTTGATATTTTAATCACATCCTATTCATTTTTCACAGCACTATTTCACGTCAAAAATAATTTTCAATATAATAATGTGTAGACAATATCAACCTTACAAATTAATATATTTAATAAATACCATATTATTGACCCTTATTTATTCTTCCTTATACCTTCTCACAACATTCAGTTTCATTTTCTATATTCTATATGTTCATCTATATCATCCTATATACATAGTAGGTAATAATATAACCAAGTAATTTTAAAATTAAAATTAAAAATCCATCTAAAATAAACTTTTATAATCCTCTATATAAAATCAATCCATTTGATAATTATCAAAGAAATCCTTTCCATTGATATAAAAATAGGTAATTAGTGGATATTCAAAAAACTACTCGACTAAAATGAAAATTTCGAGTCATCAGATCTATTATAGTTTTCCAAATACAAATAGTTACGATTTAATACAATATATTATTGAATAATTGATTATTTTTTTCTCTATTTTTATGTAACTATATGTAGAATCATAGCGTGGCATAATGATTCATGGAATGGACTTTATTTTTCTGTAAAGTGGATCATAGAGTATATTCCATAACAGTTATTCTTATTGTAAGAACTCATTACCATGGTGTGGTTTCATTAATTATATTTTGAAAAAACTTAAAAACATGTTTTTAATATTCACAAAAAATGTCCTAAAGCATATACTTTCAACATTCATTCTTCTCCCAAAGTGTATATGTCAGGAAATGCTTCCTTTAATTAGGTTATGATCTTTATATAAAAAAGTATTTAGGAACCTTGACTTATCTTCTTCGTGAAATGAATTTTGTCCTCAACATGACAAATATAGTTCTCTAGTTTTGAAAAAATATGACAACTTCTTTAATATTCTTTCAAATCACGACTATTTTTCTCCTAGAGTGTGAAATAATCATCACAGTGTGACCCTCATTCTCATGTTGTGATATGTTACTAAAACATATAGAATTATCATAATAAATTTTCATATATATCCACCTGACTCCAAACATCTTTGAATGTTTTAAATTACATCTAGTGGACCCCCCAAAATCTGTACTTCTACCTTCTGACCATTGAAACAACCCATGAATTCTTATTGATTACTCCCAAAGAGACAAATCCTTATCATAACTCGTAGATTTTGGTTCTTAAACCGTTATTAAATTTTATTTATCATCCGTTATATATATAATCTATAAAATAAAACTTATGAATCTTATCATTGTTACTTTTCATGTTGTTTCTTAAAAACACATAACCTTATCATCCATTTTCTTTAATGATTTTCTTTCTTAAGTGACTAAAAATACTTATCCTTTAGTGATTTTTATTCACAATCCCTCAATTATAGTAAAAAAATAAAATATATAACCCTTAGTTACAATAGTATAGAATCATAATATGCCCCTAATATTACATTCCACCTCGAAAATAAATGCACATAAAGAATAAACATTATATAAACAATAATAAAAGGAATTGGATTAATAAAAATTCCATGAAGAATGTACCAATAATTAAATACATGGATTCCAAAATAATTTTTGAAAATAAAATTTTAGAATTTCAAGGGTATCATCAAATAAGTATGTATAGGTCATAAAAATATGGAAAAAATAACAAACCTCTCGTGGGGCCCTCTACCCCATTGGGAACGGGCCTAAGCCCGAGGGTTGGAAACCTTGGGCCTCGCTGGGGATGGGTGGTGCGCAGGTGGGGAGGCCACCCCAATACCTCCTTACCCAACAACACATTTTTCCAATGAGCCTGTACCATAGTGGTACAGGCTTCTGCTTGGCATCCAAATGACCTAGGATCAAATCCGGGCAGGGACTAATTGCCGGTACTGTAGCAGCACTGTAGCAGCAGTGGAACTGTAGCAGCGATGACACTATAGTTGTAGAGGCACTATAGCAGTGGTGGTACTGTAGCAGGTACTGTAGCATCCTGGGCACTATAGCAGTACTATTCACCAAGGGGCTCTATGGGCCAAAAAATGGGCTTTCAAGCCTAGTATTCAGGACACTTGGTATAAAGCCTTCATGCTATGTAATGGGTCTCCCTCTACCCAGTCTGAAGAGGTCTTTACTTTAAATAATAAAATAAGGCTTCAGCCCTAAAATTTAAAAAAAAACTAAAAAATAAGTCGAGTCTATGAAGATTATGATTCATTTTTTTAGTTTTGATTTAATGGTAATTATTGGTTTTTATTTATCTAATATATAAATTATATCTAAAACCCTAAAAATTTAATATAATAAATATAGGCTACCCAATCCATCCATAAAGTAGGTATTAGTTAATGAATTTACAACATCCTCATAGCTGGTTTAACAAATAATTAATGGCACTTGATAAAAAAAGTACATATATATTTGTCTGTGTATGAGTTATAATAACCATATTTATAGGTGGTGGTCTATACTGAATTGACCAAATCCTCATAGGAAAATAAAAATAACCAATAACGGGTCATGTTAAAAATTAAGGGAGGGTTTATGTTTTGGTGTGTATATATATTATAAATATATTTTAATAAATTTATGGAGGAATAATAACATTAATGACATTATAATATTACGATTAACTATTTTAGTAGGATTTTTAGAGAGGAATAGGGGAATATAAGAGTGGGAGAAAAATAATGAATAGAAAAAAATGTGGAATATTACCTTGTCCTTAATGTTTACTCTTTTTCTATAGGGTTAATTCCATGAATTAATATATTGGGGAGAGCCTAAAAAGTTATAAGATTAAATAATGATTAGGAGAAGTTAATGGAATGGGGAATTGATTTCCATGGTCATTAGAAGGGGAATTTAAATTAGAAGGGTGTCATTTTGAGTGAGCATAATGAAAAAAATATCATTTAAAGACCAAGTCTTGTAATAGTAATCCAAATTAGGACTAAGAAAAGAATTTAATAAAAAATATTGGTCTTTAGGACATATAAATCCTTCAATTAAATGATTTATTATATTATATAAAAGAATGTAAGGAAAAAATAAATATAATATTTTAATTGAATATTTAATATTTTTATACTTTTAAAATTAAAATTTTAAGTACAAAAATTAAATTCATTTTTAAAAAATACATTATTTATATTTTTAAAATTATTTTATGTTGGTAAAATCATTTTAGAATTAATTTGATCAGTGTTACATCAAATTATTTTTTCTAAATTTTTTGAATTTTAGTTTTTAAATATTAAAATCTAAATGGATTTTTTATAAAATAAGATAAAATAATAATTTTTAAAAATATACCCTTAAATATTAATTCATTTATCTAATTTGAATATTTATTTTATAGATTTATAATATTAACATTTACCTATTTTTTAGTGAACATAATATTGAAAATAATATTTACTATTATAATGACCAATTTACTATCCTAATAGTAATGATTAAATTATAATGGTCATATTTCCTTTATACGTCATATAAATACCTCTTAGTTTTTTATTCACCCTGAACAAAGTTTTATCTCATTATTATCTAAATATTTTAAGTTTTATTTTTCAAATATAAGTTATTTTATTAAAAAAGAACTAAATCCAACCTGACAGGATACCAATAGAGAAAAAATTTTCATGGAGGAAAAGAAACAAAGACCTAATGATTCTACATTATAAAACTACATGAACACACCTAAGAATCCTAGTCGAAAAGTATCTATACATCTATAATTAAGCATTCCTGAGCAAAATTTGAGTCTTCCAACATGTTACAATTTATTTAAGTGTTTGTAACAATGGTTCCCTCCTCAATCATCAAGAAACATGACCAAATAAAATATAAAATAGACTAGTGGGAAGCTTTAATATCCCTAAATAAATTGATAATAATGGAATCATCTATTTTAACACAAGTAGGGAGAATCCATTTTTGTTGACATAAAATAATTCTAAGAAGTAGTTCTTTTTACTCTGATATCAAAGATGAGAGATTCTCAATGTTAATTGCATAAAAAACACCTTTGATCCTATCTAATCATATATATACCCTCATCACATTGTAACATTATTTATTGTAGTGCTATTAGAGTTGAACCAAAACCATCAAGTGGGGGAGACTAGTTGATCCCACTCCCCCTTAAAATATAACATCAATGTTTTCTAACATGAATGAGATCTAGCCTCATAAACTATAGTAATGACTCAGGTGTACCTTATGTGATATCACCATCCAAGTCATTCAAGGTCTTGATTCTATATAGATGTATAAAAAATTATGGGATATGAAATTCTATAAGAATATCTTCATTATTTCAACTCCATAGAATCCCAAACACAACTTCTATAATAAAAAGATAGTTAATCACATCCTTCTTACTCGCTTTCCAAGAAAACCATGATATAAGAAGAGTTTAAAATTATCTAGCCATATGAAAATGTCCATGATAGAACCATAATAATTCCTTAGTACCACTTCCCACTCATGTATAATAAAATTATGGTGTGTGGACTCTAGGGAATGGATGATGTAGCACCAACACATAATCACAAGAATGACTCCAAACCTTTGTATATAAACATTAGTTGAGAGAGAAATCATTCATATTATACAGATTAGAAAATTCATCTTGATAGTGATGTTTTTACCCAAGACGATATCCCCCCATCATCACCTTAGCCATGGAATCCTATTAGAAAATTTAATTAGAGACCTAGATAATAGACCATTGCTATGGGATACATACACTAACCGATCATGAGCTAGAGAAATGATGATATATTTGGATATAGTGACCAAGTATTCATTTAATAATTAAAAATATTCAAATAAAAAAATGATTCCCTAACAGATATGTCTAGATTCAGGTAACCAAGAAAATAAATTCATGTATCGATCCAAGGATCCATCCAATTAAATTTTTTTATAAAACCCAATATCCAAAAAGCTTGTTAAATGACAAGAGGGAGGATAGAAAATATCTGGTCTATCACTTTAGAAGTCGATACACCATAATTACCATCCATCACCTCCCAACAACCCTTGTGTTTTTTAGTGAAACATTCACCAAAGGTAAGATTCAACAATTAATTAATAAGCCAATTTAACATGTATTCCTTATATTGATTCCTATAAAATAGGTAAATTAATGCCACTCTCTACCAGATGAAGGGTCGAAGTCCTCCAACCATCCAAGCCATATCACTTATCTCCACTACTACCCCAAAAGAATCTTAGAGAATAATGTTTCCAATCTATAGATAACTACTTTAAGAACTAGCTCTAGATAAGAAATGAATCATAATAGAGGATAATAAACTCTTAATATTTGTGATTCTTCCTCCAATAGAGATAACGATATTCTTTTAGTTTTAAACACAACTAGTTAGTTTTTCCACAATGTTGTCTAAATGGAAGATATGAACCCACCCAGGTATCAGAAGTTTACTAAGGTATTAAAAAGTAAAATTTCATTATTTAACATCTCAAAAACATTCAAAAATCTTTTTTCACTTCCCTGAAATGTTACTTGTGATCAATATACTAGTCTTACTCATGTTATCTTTCTTTCCCCTCTATAAGCCATATATTTTGAGAAAATTCATAAAATTAGAAACATATTTAAGATTAATATTTTGGAACACCAATAAGTCATCCACAAAAAAGAATATGAGAGATACCTAGGGATCTATATTGACCAACGAACCTCCCAATAACCCCTATCACCATACAATGATTCTGATTCGTACTCAAAGAATCAGGATAAATGGTAAAAAGAGTCAAATAAAGAGGTTACCCTTTAAAAAGACCTTATAATGAATTGAGTAGACCATAATTACTTCCCATGAGAGATATTAATATTCAAGTAGAGGAAAAACATCTTAAAATTATCAATAACTTGACTATTGAAGCCAATATTCCTTAAATATTGAATAATTAAACTATATTCCATTCTGTCACAAGAGTTTTCCATGTAAATTTTGATCCTCAAATTACCACCTCAAACCTTTCTATCCAACTTTAAAATCATAAATTATACCAAATAAATATCCCCTTGAATGTTTATTCTATAGAAAAATCCTTATTGTTCCTCATAAATAATCAAAGGGAGGAGTTGATATAACATATCATTAATAATTTTAGAAACAACCTTATAAGAAAATTTAAACAGACTGATTAGATAAAGTAGTTAGAAAAGATAAGGCTGATTGACCTTAGGTATCAATACCAAATTAGTAGTGAACATATACTTTAGGATCACTCACCCCCATATAAGTCTCTATCCCCATAAATCAAACCTCACTTGATAACATCCCATAAAAAAATAAAGTAGTATCCTAAAAAACATCAACCCTAGGTGAATTATCTAGTCTCTTCCCAATGAAACCTTAAAAAATATCATCATCTTAAGGAAACAGAATGATAAATCTATTTTAAACATTTTTTATTATTTTAAAAATGTTGCTAACAAATATTTTCTCCTTAGAAATTGGTTCATTTAGAAAATATTTAGAAATACATTTAGTAAGTGCACCCAAAAAATGATTAACTATTATCCCACCCATAATATTCAAATCTAACTCATAGGAACCATATTTTTTATTTCAATATCACTTTTGAGGGAAATTTAGGAAACCATACAAGATCAAACCACAAGTTCTAGAAACACATAATGAAGACTGAAAATCAATGAAAATGAGACTTAAATTTTAGGAATCAATAACCATTTATAACACCCAATGAAGTGTAATTACCTTTGTATCCAGAGGATTATTGATAAGATAATAAAAATGATTATCCATCTTGTCCCCATAATAGATGTATTCATCCATATTTATCTTCCATTCTTTGAATCCTTGTCCTAAAATGTGGTATTGTTTGTTAATCCACACACTTTTCTCATCATTTATATCAACTTTGATCACTATCTCATAAAATCTCTCCACCTCATCCTTTGTAGACTTGATTTACACAAATAATTATTATAATTAATCCTTATAATGAATAATGAGCTATAAGTATTTTTCATTTTATAAATATTCCATTTCTGATGTTCTCTTCTCAATAGGCCCTACTTTCTAAGGTGGACCTTCCATCTTGTCACCAGTCTTCTCTTGTCCAATATGACCACCATACTCCCCCATTAGGATTTCACTGTGAAAATTAATTACCATCATCTATAATTGGTCCTTCAATGTTTTTTAATTAAAACACCTTTTTGTCCTTACCCTTTTTGTCTGACCATGTTTCCATCAGTTTGGGAATGTATGTATAATATTTTCAGCCTTTGTATTTTTTCACTTATCAGTAATTTATCTTCCCGAGTCTCTATTTCCCTTTTTTCATTTCTTACTACTTTGGATGTGAATTATTTTACCTTATATTCCATCAAAACCATCCACTAAGAGTTGGATTATGGTTTCATCACCTGATTCTTCCTCATTAAGGACCTTTTCTAATTCATGGACATCCATACATTTTAATCAGTTTCCCCGATTTAGCACCAGAGCTTCTTTGTTGGGGCTCAACTTAATCAATGACATCATCCCTCTATCATTAGAATTATTGGATACATGCATTGTTTTTTCATGAAGTATATAGTCATAAAGATGTTCAAATATACTCCTCTCCTCTTGTATTGAAACAATTACAATGCACATAACCTTTGAGTAATATGAGGCCTTTGGGTTGAAAATGGTTAGGAACGACAAACCCAATGCACTCACCTCCAAGACACCCTATTCCTTGAAACGAAGCTCTTAGATGAACCTGCTTCTCTAAACCAAAATATAACTTCAAACCATTTTCATTAAGATCTGCTTTTGGTACCTTAACTAGTGGAGACACCCCTTAAAGTTAGATTCATTTCAATTTAGTTTTGCCTCCCCCTGGGTGGAAACCACCGAAGAAGTAATTCTAGGAACTAACAGCCTTAATGGAAATGACCCATATATCAATTCTGAGCCCACTAGAACCTTTATAACTGAATTTTTATTCAAAAAATCCCATTTATACTTTTCATAGATATCCATCACCTTCATATCAGGCTCCCCTAGGCATGAATCCTTTATAGTGGAGATAAAATTCCCATCCCCATCGGTATGGCCCTTCAAACTATCATCATACACAAGAGTTATTCCATTTTCTACATGACCTAGACAATTATACTCCTGCATCCGTATGTTGTTCCCAAACCCGTGACTAAAAAATGACTTCTCGTGTCCCAAAAAAATACATGATTAAGAGAAATAAACCCATTACTTAAAGAAAATAGGTTTTTTGTATCATAATTATTCCCCTATAATAATAAAAATTAACTCGACTAGAATTATTGAAACATAAAATTCATCATAGATTCATGGTGAAACCTGATGAAAAATATATCTTTTTCAATTATTAGAGAATGAAATCTACCAACTAAATTCTATAACATTTGGATAATTTAGGGATTCTAAATGGAGAAGGAGTTCGTAAAAACTAAACAAAATCATCGTAGTCCGGAAGTCTCTATTCATGTTGAAATCATTTGATCATATGAATAAGAATATGAAAAATACATTACAAGCATGAGGTGAACTAGACCTGACTTGGATCACATCACTTTGATTTGAAGTGGATAATTATGTGACCGTTTTTGAGGATGGAAACTGTTTCTCGATTCTACAAAACCCACAAACCAAAAAATGAACCTATCAAATGAGTCTATTGAAGTTCACTGAAGCTTTAATCATTATACCAGGGTCAAGAGATAGTATGATGGGGAATCTGTAAATACATATTCCAAGATCGATAGTAGTTGAAAATACTCAAACGAGTCTTGTACTTTAGGGCTAAGTGGAATGGATGGAAAAGGGGGAAGATAGCTAGGGTCATAAAAGGGAAAAAATGGGTAAAGGTAGTTTTCCATAGAGGTAAAATGAGGTCCGACCCCTTCAGTGGGTGATGGAACAATGATGTGGCTATCACCACTTAGGTCAAGTTGGGAGAGAAGTAGTCATCTGGTTAGGATCTCCATATAGTAACCATCTTCATAATAAAGATTGTGTATTCCCATGAAATTCCACTCGTTGGAACACACATTAAAATATATATTTTCATGATCAAAATATTTATTCCATAGATTATTTTTCATATCCCTCTACTCCATGTATTCATTTAACAACAATGATTTAACTTATTCTGCTTCTTGTAATGTTATTCAAGAGTATTATGGTTTCAACATATGAGGGAATTCCACTCAATATTTTAAATCTCATTCGATAAAGATAACAACTCATACAAACTTCTCTCTTGATACTCTCTCAACATTAGCAAAACCTTCTTGAGTTTCTTTAACTTACCCTGTAATCGAGATATGAGAGGTCCATGAACATGTTCATTCCTAGTAGATAAAACTACATGAAGAAAACCTTCCACTTTGTTCCAAGTCTAAGATAAACAATATGATTTTTTAGATGAGATGATCACCACACTATAGAACCATAGAAGAGTTTTTTTGACTAAGAATAAGGAAGATGAGTTACCTTTAATCCAACAAAATTAATTACCCCGTGAAGGTTATATATACATCAACCAAATAAAATCCACACTATTCTTTCATTGTTAAAATTATTTCACCACTTGAAAGGTTTCCTATAAAATCCACAGTCCTCTTGTTGAGAATATTATATAAATGATCTTAAACCATCCATAAAACTTATAGAATAAACAAAACCTCATTTATTTTCTAAAGTATTAGATATAGTTTTAAAATACACCCCAAACCAAGGAATCCTCCCCATATTAAAGGAAATGAAATCTATCAAAAAACTCAACCTGTCCTCTTTATCATTTTGTGCATACACAACATTGAAGAAAAATTACTTATTTATCCTCCATATGTTAAATGTGATATATTGGTCTTATAAATATTCCCTATCCACAAAAATGGATTACTTTTACATTTTTAAGATGCCATGATTCATCGATAAGAAATGGATGAAATTATGGAATCAAAGTTTAGTCTCAAAACATCTAATGTATTAATCTTTATTATTTGGAACCAAAACTATGATAATATTAAATTTTATGGACTCTATTTAATGATTTATGTATTCAAAATTTTCAACAATCCCAAGCCCCCAATATTACAAATATGGATAGATAGTAAATTCTTTTATTTAAAGTGTTACTTGTGGGTGTGATATTTCTAGGAGACCACAAAAAATAGGTTTCCAAATTAAACATATTTTATTTATTTATGTTCATTGACTTTTTAAACTACTTTTAATTTTTTGGTGTTAATTTATCCTATATAAATATTTTTTATATTTTGATGAAAAAATTATTGTTTCTTTCTCGTACATGGTTTATAAATTTTAATATTTCACTTGAGACCCCTATATTTGACCAAAGAAAATTTCTTATGATTTTTTTGTCCTTATATTATATGACTAGATGACATATTACATAATCTTTACATGTGTATCTTATGGTGTGATCATTCTTGAAAATAAACTAGATTTTTGGCCATGGGTGAGCTAGTTATTCACCAATGGAAGTGTATAATCACTCTCAATGCTAAGAAACTTTTCATCCAACATAGTCAGATCTCCAGGAGTCGTAGTGTTGAATATAATGATCTCTAAAGACAATCCACTCTTTAAACCTTGGGTAGTAGATGATTAATCAATTAGATTCATAGTCTTTTTTATCACCTATACATGATATATATATATAGATATTTAGTTATGGAAGAACCAGTGTATAGTGATTCATTTACCATTTTATTAGGAATTTGTTTTCCTCACAAATACTAGATGGAATGGATTCTTGTTATAACTGTAACATGAATTTGAGATCTACAGTTCATATTTAGAGATAATACAAGATATTAAAAATCATCATCGTAATGGATTATCCCAGAAATAAACCTCTGACAACACTATGTGTTTTTAAAGGAATACATTGAAATGTAAAAACAAAGAGAATGGAAAATATGGAAAATATCCAAACATGAACAAGATGAAATCAATTTATTATTGTTTAATATATATGATATTTCTATTGAAAAATAAAATTATTCATTATATGTTATTGATGAGATAAACATTGAAGTGTTATATGATCTTATTAATCATTAATTTATTATAAATATAATCATACTAAAAGTTTTATATTATTTGAATATTCTTATGTTGATTACCAATTTATAAGAAATACATGGAATCTTGGATAATCACCATCTATAATGTTGTCAGAAAATATATGAATGTTCAATAAAAATTGGTTACTAATACTCCCGTTTAAATAAATAAACATTATAATAATTTATAAATAATAAACATTTTCACTAAATCATATATATTATTAATTAAATAATACACTTCCACCAAATTCTTTTATTCATTTAATCACCTATTTGAACAACATAATTATTCCCAACTACCCATCTATTACTGTATTTAATCTTATCATTGCTTCCACAAACAATGTTCTATTAAAAAAGCATTCTCCGCATGTTAATAATTCTATACCAGATTATAGATTCAAGTATTTACAATTTGGTACATTTAAAAACATATCTCCCCATATTTATTCACTTTTACGGTGATCTTAATATAAAATTTTCATATATTTCCTCATAATGAAAAATAATTCCCTTTAAATTCAAGTACAATTATAATTTTGATCATGTTCATTAAATTTATACTCCAACTAAAATTACATTTTTTATATAATCTATTATTCAAAATACCCCAAACAAAGTAAAACATTAGATAATTTTATTTCATCTATTAATGAAACACCATATTCTTAGGCTGATTCATTAAAATAAAAATCATATAAAAATATATATTTTACCATCATCCTTCCAATTTCCCCTAACAATCTGATCATCAAAATTATCTCTTTTATATGCCTTTTTTCATCATCTAATATAATTTTATGGTTAATAATTATACTTAATTTTATTGTTGGGACATCAAGATAACTTTTGTTTCATGATAAATGAACATAGAGTATATTCTACACATATTTTATTCAACTTATCCACCAATGAATTCAGAAAAATATCCCTATAACCACTCATAATTAAAAAACGTAGGTATGGTTCTATTCTCCCTAGAGATACTTCTGTATCTACATCACACTATATCTTTGTTTTATCCCCATATTCTTCATTAAGATTATAAAAATTCCCACTACCTAATAATATACCTTAAAAACCATTCATTAATTTATCATCTCATTGTTTATCAATATATAGAATTTCCATGTCCTCATACTTGACATTCATTATAGGAATTTTTTTAGATATTGTGATATTATTTCTTATTAGAGTTGAAATGAGTTACAAAAAAACCGTTATAAACTAATTAAAATCCTTAGGTGTAACTTCTCGGTTCCAGGAGCCACCCAGAGGTGCCTCGTACCTGGTTGGTCACATGTCCTGAAGTGCATTTCCCCAAATGTTATAGGCTTCCGAATAGTATCGAGGGCCTTGGGTGTGGTAGTGGGGAAACTATTCCATATTTGGAAGAGTAATGCAGTAGAAATAAACATATAACAATAGCGAAAGAAGTAATAACATGCAATAAGTAAATATTAGAAGATTGGAAGTAATAAACAACTAGAGCAAACATATATAAATGATGAATGATACATATGTCCTAGAAAACATCCAAACAAGTCACAATGCTGGAATAAAGTACTAAACCAAAGTACAAAAAAAAACAAATAAACTCCAGTAGCATCACAAACCTCAACTTGGTCCCATTCTCTCCTTCTCCAAAGCAATCAAGTACATGAAGAAGAAGGGTGCTTACCCTTATCTGTACCTGCAAAAATATAATCTATTTGGTCCCAAAAGCATGACCCAAATAGGGTGTGAGAATAATCCTAGTAGGAAAACCATCCAAAGATCTGTGCCTAACATTCAATGAATATATATGGCAGGTAATAAGAAAAATGAAGCATTAAATAAAGAAGTACTCAAAAGTAAACAATCCTATAGTTTCAATTGCATTAATTTTCAAATATTATGTAAGTAGATAATAAAAAAAAGTAACCCTCTAGGAAGTACTCATAACCTATCCCCTATGGTTCAACCTATCAAACAAAATCAACCCTCTAAGAAGTACTCATAGTCTAACCCCTCCGGTTCAGCTTTAGCAAATACACTCTGAAAATGAACTCACCATCAATTCCCCCTGTGGTCTTTTATCGGTAAACTACAGACGCTCTTGGGAAGCACTCAACATACAATTCCCCCTATGGTCTCAGAATGTAGATCTACAAACACTCTGAGGGGGCACTCATGTCCATCACCCCTATGGTCTCACAACGTGAAAAGTAAACAGACACTTTGGGGAAGCCCTCATCATCCATTCCCCCTATGGTATACTACACCAGGTTCCCGCAACCCTATGTAAATCAACCATGCACAATGATGTTTAATAGCCAATGTAAACCTTAATAACTACTTGGATAAAATATTTCAAGAACTACTTGTCTAAACAACTACAAGCATATAATGTCATCAGATAAAATCACTCCATCCTAACAACACTAGGCATGGAAAACAAAGAAACCTAACATGCAAGGCTAGACCAAACTATCAACATCAAAAAAACATGGTAAACACATCCATATAATGGAAAATAACCCTATTTACAATAAAACTACCTCTAATCAGGCATGCAAGGCATTGCAAGAATTAACAGTGCTAAAATCCTTGAACACGCAATACCCTGTTCTCAGATATTGTGCACTTTTGAACATAATATTCAAATACTAACTACATAAAGGCACGAACCACCTACCTCGGCTTTGTACGATGAACACACTCAAACGTCGGCCCTTAAATCAGCTGATAATGACATATATATACAAAAACATACAAAATGTTGAACTAAGGATATCTTACGAAAGTGGAGAAATCAAGAGATGTGGATTTAGAAGAAGGAATAACTCACCATGGTGATTCCAATGCCATTGATGGTGGTTGATTCAGAGAATGGACGATGTGTCAGGATCTCAGAGAAGAATCACCGTCTTCGGTCTCTCCTGGACTAGATGAGTCGAGAAGAATGGTGTTCTTCCAATTAGACGTGAACCCAATCTAATAAAACAATTAAAAAGAAAAGTATTTGGCATGTATTCTAATAGTACAAAGTGTGTATATGCCTTAACTGACCTCCTATTTAGGTGGTCTCTAGGTCACCCCACATGGCCATGTACTCGACCGTTACACGACAAGTACACAATCACCCATGGAAACCGGGTACACGATATGTACTCTAATGTACACAACATGTACTCCTTAAATTTCCATATTCTCCCTTTTTTCTCAAAAACACCAGAAAAGACAAAACCATACCTAAAAAAAGGTCCAGGTTCTTACAAACTTTTCCCTTAAAGAAATTCGTCCCAAAATTTTTCAAGATAGGTAGCGTAGAAGAATATTCCTCGAATAGCTCCAGCTACTAAGATCGTACATCGGCCTCCCTCTCCCAAGTCTTATTCTGTACTCACCCATGATTCCATAACACTCATACCAGAGGAACAGACCATCCATAGAGAACCTTCTCACTGCGATCAATAATCTGGATAGGATGCTCCTCAAATGACAAGTACATCTCAAACTCAACCTCCTTAGGTTGAAAAACATGAGACGGGTCTTAGAAGTAACACCGTAGACGAGAAACATGGAAGACATCTAGCATTTCCCGATACCTATGAGGTAACTGAAACTGATAGAAACCCAGCCCAACTCTTTCCAAAACCTCAACTGGTCCAATATATCATGGTGATAGATTTCCCTGTCTCCTAATCCTCATGTGTACTATCCTCGGTTTGACACATAGAAAACCTGATCTCTAACCTCAAACTCTAGAGGTTTTTTCCATTGATCAGCATAAGACTTTTGTCGTGACTTTCTAGTAGCCAGACTCTTCCGAATAAACTCCACCTACTCTATGGTCTCCTGAAAAAGATGAGGTCCCATCATAGCTACCTCTCCTGCATCTATCTAACATAGTTTTGATCAACATGGCCTACCATACAATTCCTTATAATATGACATCTAAATTGTTTCTTGAAAACTATTATTGTAGGAAAAAACCACAAGAGGTATGTGCTTCTCCCAAGAACCACCAAAATCAAGGACACATACTCGAAGAATGTGCTCTAGAACCTGTATCGTATGCTTAGAATGACCATCTATCTAGGGATGGTAAGCCGTACTTAGAAGTACCTATGTACCCAAAGCCCTTTATAGTTTCTTCCAGACCTGAGAAGTAAAATGTGCATCTCTATCTAAAACAATGGAGTGTGGAACTCCATGTAAACCTACAATCTCTCAGATGTACATCCTTCCTAACTCATCAATATTGAAGGTCTCCTTGATCAGAAAGAAGTGAGTAACTTTTGTGAGTCGTCAATGACAACCCGAACTACATCATTCCCTCAAGGTAACCTCGGTAAACCTATCACGAAGTCTATTGCGACATCATTCCACATCCAATCGGGAATGGGTAACTGCTACAAAATCCCTTTTGATCACCAATGCTTTGTCTTCACCTGCTATTAGGTGGAAAACCTCATGAAAAAACGAGTAACATCTCTCTTCATACTTAGACACAAATACTAACAGTGTATATATCAATACATCTTAATGACATTTGGATGAACGACCCAAAATGAGGAATGAAAGTCCTGCACTAGATCATTTCATATGTCTACTAACACCCATACACACCCATGAAAATAAAATATCTCATCCTCACCTACTGTCCTTCTAGAAATAGGGTCTTCTCCTATCACACTCTCTCATAGGACTAGGCCTTCAGAGTCTGATAGCTGCCTCATTCGCACTCGATCAAGAATAGTAGAGGTAAAAACTATAAAAGAAGGAAATATCTATAGCTGCCTATCATGCACCTCCGAATGCATCTCAGAGAATAGCGCTATAAGCAGCCAATCAATGTTGGCCTCCTGAATTGCCTTTTTCTGAGTCATCCTTCTCAACGCATCATCCATAGAATTTCCTTTTCCAGGCATGTTGGAAAGATCAAAATCAAAAGACTGAAGGTACTCAACCCACCTTTGTTATCTCAAATTCAGATCACACTGTGTAAATATATACATGAGACTTTTTTGATCAGTGAAAACCACAAAATTATTTCCCAGAATATAATGTCTCCAAAATCGTAAATCATGAACGACTATAGCCAACTCAAGATCATGCATCGAGTAATTCATCTCATGTGGCTTCAACTACTGAGAGCTGTACACAATGACTCCTTCCCCCCACATAAGCACTACTCCCAGCCCGATACCTGATGCATCACAATATATAGTATAGATCTTGCCCAGATCTGAAAAAACTAGTATCTCTGCTGAATTCAACCACCCTTTTAGCTCTTGAATGTATGAATAACAAGAATCTAACCACAAGTACATTTCACCCTTCTTAGTCAGGCCCGTCAGGGGCACTTCTAAGCATGAAAAGTCATATATAAAACTTTTTTAGTATCTATCTAGCTCTAGAAAACTATGTACCTCAAATATGTTCCTCGGTTTCTCCCAGGAAACTACTTCTCTCACATTAACTAGGTCAACTGATACTCTTGTCTCTAAGATAACATGACCCAAGAAGTGAATTTGGTCGATCAAAAAGTGGCATTTTGAGAGATTAGCATATAACTGATGCTCTCTCAGTGTACTCAAAATGATCTTAATATGGGTAGTATGGTTGTTTTGAGTGTGGGAGTACACAAAGATATCGTTTAAAATGACTACCACAAAAGAGTCCAAGTATGGATAGAACACTCAGTTCACCAGTGCCATGAAAATTGTAGGCGCATTCATGAGACCAAATGACATAACCACGTACTCATATAGACAATACTTTCATCGAAAGGATGTAAGAGGTATATCAGATAGTCTAATGCACATATGATGATAACCAGATCTAAATTCAATCTTCAACAACACCTGGTCTCCTCAAAGCTAATCAAAGAGATCATTAATCATCAGCAAGGGATATCAGTTCTTGAACATCAACTGGTTAAACTATTAATAATCCACACAAAGACGGAGGGTACCATCTTACTTTTTTTAAATATGATAGGAGAACCTCAAGGAGAAGTACTATGTCGAATGAAACCATTAGCCTGTAACTCATATAACTACTTCGTGAGCTCTTGTAACTCTGGTATAGCCATCCAATAAGGAGGAATAGACACAAGTGCTTCTCCTAGAACAAGCTCAAAAGAAAAGTCCACCTCTCACTCCAGAGGAAAAACTAAAAAGTACTTTGGAAAGACATACGAGAAATGATCCACCACTGGAGGAAAGTCCAACTGTGAAGTCCCCTGGTCATCTATATATAGACTATAAATCTGGGCTATAACTCCTCCCAATATATTATTCTCGGGTCATTCTCTTCTCGCTTGAGCATCCCAATCACCCTTATGTAGAAACAAGACGCCCTCTAGTGATGTGAAACTCAACATACGGTGATAGCAATCAATCAAAACCTAGAAGGGAACCAACTAGTCCATTTTGAGAATAAAATTTTAGCCTTTCATCTCTAGGACATAGAGGTACCATAAGAAGTGACACCCAACAATCTTAAGGGGTAACTCCTTGCACTAATGTACACTAGTCGTTCTAGTCCCCAACAGAGTGTCCAAAATCAAGACATCAGTAGAAGTAAAGATATAGAGCCCAATGCTCTCCACAACAGCAAAAAATATGAAATTATGGGAAGCCCCGGTGTCGAGAAGTTCATATGCTAAGGCTAAGAAAACTAGAATCGTACCTCGAACTGTAGAGGATCCAGGATCCTATTTTTGCTGGGTCTACTCCACTACAAAAGTCTATCCTGTACCGCGGACCTGTGACCCTGCCTGACCACCTTGAGATAATTCACCCTATTTTTGCTAAAATCTTGGCAACTAACTACCATGGACACGACCTACACCTCTCATTGAACGACCAAAAAAATTCCTATTCTTAGACTGATGAGAAAATGAGGGTGCTTTTCCGTTATGAGAAGTTGAAAAAGAACCTCTATCACCAGCTGCTAGTGAGAAAAAATGACAAAACTGCTAAAGATGACCCATCTTGCTGCCAGATCAGCAATCCACTAGGTCTCTCGGGCAATGTGGCCTCGTATTCCAACTCTTACCGCACTGGTAGAACACCACCTGGCTACCAGAAGAAGTATCTCACTTCCTTGGATCGACCCACATAGACTCCCTGCGGATCTTCCTACTGTCAATAGGAGGGGTACCAACTCTAGATGCTGAACCTCCATGGATCACAACTCCATAATCCCTCAGATTGCACTTTGTGATGATAGACTAGTTTACTATAGAGGTGATGGAATTAAACCTTAAGATGTTAACCTAAGATTAAAAATTTTTCTTGACACCATCCTCAAAAATCCTATACAGGAATAACTAATCACCTCCTGGGATGGGTGTGAAGCACTACAGCTCTATGAAGCGAGAATAATACTCCAAAACTGAAAGAGTAACCTGCTCTAGACTCATGAAATCTTGGGCTTGATCGGACCTCAATTTATTTGGGTAGAAGTAATCGTAGAAGGCACGTTTGAACTCATCCCATGCAATAACCTACTGGCATCCCGCCTATGAGATCACATCCCACCATCTCTTGGTATAATCTTGAAGCATATACATTGAGAGCTTCACCATCCTCTATGGAGGTGTCTCCATATTCTCGATGATCAAAAGGATGACCTATAACCATGATTCTGTAGCCTAAGATCCTCCTTCCCCTGAGAAAGTGGGAGGATGCTGCTGCTAAAAGACCCATGTCAACTCTTCCATAGACGAGGAAGGAGGAGGTACTCCTTAGAAGGTTTTCATAAACCTCATGAATCCCTCTCAGAAGTATTCATCAGCACTTGTGTCTGGAATGACGGTTAGTGCCAAGACCGGCTTGATGGGGGGATCTGCTGGAAGTTCCCAATCTTCCATATTTGGTGTCTGGTCACTAACCTATAACTGGAATACAATCAGAGGATGTCTCGGTGGCATGACTCTACAAGGACAAACGCACACCTTAGATCAAGATTAACAAGGACTGAAACATATAAATGAAAGAATGGAATATGAGAAAGAAAGAATTAAAGATTTCTAAAAGGTGGATACATGACGTGTACAACTCCTACATACCATGTTACCTTAAGCTTTTACATGGACATGTACTCCTACCAACCATGGTCGTGTAACACCGCATACACACAATGTGTTCTCCCAAGACAAGCAATGTACTTGAATCATTTTACCCTACCCGAGTTCTTCTACATGAATAACCCACGTATTTCTCTTAGAATGAGACTACACGACATGTTGTTTCTAGAAACAACATGTACTAGAAAGAACCTCTCCGACCCGTGCTGTTAGTCACACAGCCGGTTACATGGTTAACTCTACATGGAATGTTTTTTCCAGACACGGTGTGTACTAACCACCCATAATCCACCTGTGCTGTTGGTCACATGGATGGACACACGGTCCATACAACACGACCTGTACATCCAGTACACGACGTGTTCCTCCAAGGATTACCCAACCCTGTGTCTCTTCCCACACAACCAGTGACATAGTTAGAGACTACATGGCATTTACTTAAGAAAAAAAAGTTCCTTCCTAAGTAGAAGGACACATGGCATGTATTCTGCAACACACATCATGTATTCTACAACACACATCGTGTATTCTGGTTTTTTCTAGATAGTAATCCTCATAAACTACTCTGGAAGCCCATAAAACACTGAAAACAACGTCAAAGTGCCAAATTATAATCCATGGGGGCCCATACTCTCCATGAATCAATACTTGGCATCCTATACATGTAATATACAAGGTTAAATAAAGAAATGATTCACCAACTTCCGATCCATGAGGGCCCAAAGCACCTCAAGAACCAAATTTTGGTGCTCATTTAAATGAAACCTTACAAATTCTCAATACCCTATCAAATAGAATGTATTATATCAAGTCATCTATCACAAAAAAACACATATCTAGTACAACATCTATCACAACAACATGCAACCAGTAATGCACCCAAAATGTCATGGTAAGAATTCATGACATGTGATCTATAGAAAGAGCATATATGATGCATGAAATGACATACCCTCATCTCATTGGGTTGAAATAGAAATAGAACCTCAATAATATCAATAAAAACAACACAAAACATGGAAATCACCCAACAGTGAAATCAAATCAACTCTGATAATTGAAAACCTATAAAAATTTCAATATACGAGGTAAATTGGCTTTTCCCTATACACAGTTTAGCTACTCCTGGGAAAAACTTATAACCAAATACCTATTCTGGCGTATCCTTGACTGTAGGATCTAAATAGTAAGTCAAGAAGAAAATAATTCCACTGATACCACTTTGTAACGTCCCGATTCTGAGAGCCGCCCAAAGGTGCTCTGTACCCAGTTGGTCACATGGCCTCAAGCGTATTTACCCAAATGCCTGAGGCTACTGACTAGCAGTGATATCCTTGGGTGTGATTGTGGGTAAACTATTCCCTCATTGGTAGAGTAATGCAATGGAAATAAATAGATAATAATAGCGGAAGTAGTAATAACATGCAATAAGTAATCAATGGAAGACTGGAAGTAATAAAAAATTGGAGCACACATATATAAATGATGCATGATACATATGCCTAAGAAAGAATCCAAACAAGTCACAATGATGTAATACATTACTAAACCAAAATACAAAGAAAACAAATAAACTCCAGTATTATCTCAAGCCTCAGCTTGTTCCCATGCTCTCCAACTCCACAAAAATCAAGTACCTAAAGAAGAAGGGAACTTTCCCTTATTTATACCAGCAGAAATATAATCTGTTTGGAACAAAAGGATGACCCAAACAAGGTGTGAAATGAATCCCAGTAATAAAACACCCAAATATCTATTCTTAACAGCTAGTTAATATATATGGCAGGCAATAAGAAAAATGAAGCAGTAAAAAAGGAAGTACTCAAAAGTAAACAATCCCACAGTTTAAATTGCATTCATTTTCATATATCAAGTAAGTAGATAAAAAAAGAAGTTACCCTCTGGGATGTACTCACAACCTATCCCTTCCAGTTCAACTTATCAAACAGAAGCAACCATATGGGATGTACTCACGGTATAACCCCTCTGGTTTAGTTTTAGAAAAGACACACCGAAGAAGCACTCACTGTCAATTCCCCATGCGGACTTTTATCGGACAACTAAATACACTCTGGGGAAGCAATCAATGTCCAATTCACCTTGTTGTCTCTTAATGTGGATCTACAGACACTCTATGGGAGCACTCACATCCACCCCCCCTATGGTTTTGAAATGTGAAATGTAAACAGACATGTTGACGAATCCCCCGACGTCCATTCCCCTTATGGTCTACTACACCACATTCCCACGTCCCTGTGTAAGTCAATCATGCACAACGATGTTTAATATTCAATGTAAACCATAATAACTACTTGGATAATATATTTATAGAACTTCTTGGGTAAAAATTTATAAGCATATAATGGCATCAGATTAAATCACACCATCCTAAAAACACTAGGCATGGAAATCAAAGAATCCTAACATGAAAGGCTAGAACAAACGGTCAATATCAAAACAAAAATGGGAAACACATCCATATCATGGAAAATAACCCTATTTAAAATCAAACAACCTCCACTCAATAATTCAAGTCATTGTAGGAATTAACAGGGATAAAATCCCTAAACACACAATACCCCATTCTAGGGTATTGTGTACTTTAAAACATAATATTAAAATACCAACTAAGGAAAGGCACAAACCAAATACCTTGGTGTTGGATGAAGAACACTCTCAAACTTCATCCCCTGAATCATTCTAGAATGATGTAGATCTACAAAAACGTCCAAAACATTCAACCAAGGATATCTCATGAAAGAGGAGAAATAAATACATGAGGCTCTATAAGAAGGAAGAACTCACCGTGGAGATTCCAACGCAATCAACGTATATTGATTCAGAGAACAGACAGTGGTTGGGGGCTTGGAGAAGAATCACCAGCTTCACTTGCTCCTAGACAAGAGAATCCGAGACGAAGGGTGTTCTTCCATTTAGATCTGACCTCGGTCCATTGTAACAATTAAAAAGAAAAGTACATAGCGTGTCATTTAACAGTACACAACGTTTATATGCCTTAACCGACCACTACTTTAGGTGGTCTCTAGGTCACCCTACATGGCCATGTACATGGCCATTACATGTCCAGTACACGGTCACCCATGACAACCAGGTACACGACATGTACTCTAAAGTACGCGGCATGTACTCCTTAAATTTCCATATTCTCCCTTTTTTCTCAAAAACACCAGAAAAGAAAAAAAACATACCAGAAAAGATGGTCCAGGTTCTTATATTATGGATATATTCAAACTAAGGTATCACTAATTTTCATGTATTCTAGTCAATATCTATCATAATCCCTAAAATTATATGTTTCAATCAAAGTAAAATCTTTTGAAACAAACTATCTTTACATTGAATCAACACGATAATTAATTTCATCATTTGATTATCCCTAACTATATCATCCTTATACAAAATATTTTTTTAATTAATCCCCATAATAAATTAAATTGAGGTATATAGGATTATCCAAATTGAAATAGATGAAATGTATCTCCTTTATGGTAGAATAAATCCTATTTATCTAGTATTTTTATTCTTATCTCATCATATGATACTCTATTTGATCCATCATAGTAGATCATTCTTTATGATTTCTTCAAAAACTACATGTATCACATTGTAAATTTCCTCTTTCAAATCATCATGATGAAATGCTACACTCACTTTTAACTATTCATTATACAGACATATTCCATATCATTTCTCAAGGAATTCCAAAAATATTCATTATAATCACCAACTAGTACAATGATGAAGGATTGTATCCATATCAAATAAGGAATTCATTCCAAATATTTTTTATATTATCAGAAATAAATATATCATAAGTTGGTGGAAAACTAATTTTATAATGTGACATGTAGAAAAAAGAGGTGATAAGTTTTAAGTAGAAATATTCGATATAATGAAATACTTCACTATACTCATACAATATTGATCTTTTATCACAAAATTGAAAAAATTATCACTATATTAAATATATAATATAATTTTATAGTGATTTATATTCTCATTTCCATAAATAAATTTTTTATTAAATAAAGGATTAATGAAATAATTTTATATTTTTATACCTAAAAGATAGACACAGTTAGCTTCCTCGATTTTATACAAAATCATAGTATTTCATGTATGTAATATATTCCTAAAATTAATTTTTTTAATCACCAGTTAATATAAAGATATTCACATTGTTTTATCATGATAGAAACTTTTAATCTTTAAATGAAAAAAAGTGAATGAACATTTAAATTCAGGAATATTGGTGCATATTTTTGTTCATGATTAATTTATTTATGATATTAAAAAGTTATAAAAATAGTTCCAATCTATTATTGTTAGTATATTTAATCTTTATATAATATTTATATGTCAAATTAAATCATGAATCCCTAAGAAAATATATCATTTAATGTTTATAATAGTAAATCACATTTATAAAATTTTTTATAGTAATAAATAGAAAGTATAAGAGAAATCAATGGATATAGTGAAAAGTACCCTCACTAGATCCTTGTGAGTTCACTCCCTAATGTGGTAACACGTATACTTATAAAAAAAATCTTTTGAACACCTGTCATAAAGGAGACCTACACAAAAAAGTTTTAGAATTAAAAATATCATGAATTGGAAAATAGAGTATACAAAACACATGTGAATTTACTATCTCTCCACATGTGTTGATTTACTCATCTATAAATAAAATTACTAACCTGATGTGAAAAATTAATATAAAAACTTCTAAATACGAAATGTGAATAATTACATAGTTGGGATCGTATTAATTTCATAGGAATTTATTCTCTATATACTGATTATAATGTAACATTTTATAACTTATATTGATTGAGTGTAATGATGAGATAATGAAATAATATGAAAAAAATTAGTGTGAATTAAAATGGTGTGGAATGATCCTTACTAGAGTAAATAAATAAATATTAAACAGCATTGAATTCAATTTTTAATAATGATATTCTTAGAAAATAGTTCAAGTGATCTTTTAGGGGATTATTCAAAGATGTGATTAAACTTTGTGGTTGATGAGCACAATTGAGTGAGAGTTATTATTAATTGCGTTGGTTATAACAAAATAATAACCACATTTATCTCAGAATATTTATAGTGTTGGAGTGGTTGGAAGAGGCCTATAATTTAATTTAAATTAGGGGTATAGAAATGGAGGAATGTTTAAATGAGAATATTCCCATCAAAACCCTATTGGGAAGAAATTAGAGTTCTAGTAACCAAGGATGTATCCATTGAACCCAGTAATAAAACCTTATTTTATGGTCATTGGAACCCTGATTTATCCCATTGATGATTCAATAAGATCCTATAGTTTTTTGGTTAAATTTTAATTTTTGACAAATTAATTAATTTAAAATATTTAATATATAATGTGGGAGCTATTCTTCCTAGAACAGACTAACCGATCACTCCCTTACATATCATCTTCTCCCAAGAGGGATCTAATTTACTTTTGGTTCATTATTCATGTGGTCTTTCCCTATGGCCTCTTATGGGTAATTCTATCCATACTAATGTGTCTATTTAGATTGATGAAGAGGGGAGAATGGAGGAATGGGAGAGAACTACTTTTCCTAAAACCATTCATCAATTTTCCCTAAACCGCCAGAACGAACTTAATATCTAATCATATAATCTAGGTCAAAAAGATATCAGGTCGATCTCTCAATTAGAAAATAAGAACAAGGGTAACATGCTCAATATAGATGACTGGAAGAATGAAAAACGGGTTAATGTCATTCAAAAAGGTGTATCCTTTACTGAGGCAATTTCTAGTTCGATTCCAACTAGAAAATAGACTTATAGGACTCCAATTATTAAGAAATGAAAGGATGGTGTGATCAATATAATTTTGGATCCAGATTATTTGCAAAAAAGGTTTTATTCCAACAAATTTTCACTCCTTGGTCAATTCTCTTATATGAAAGGTGAAAAGCCATGGTCATATGCTGATATCAAATTTCTAATTTCTCATTATTAATGTTTTTCAAAATGGTGATTGATACCGATCATAAAGGTTTAATTTGAATTTATTTTTGAAATCCTAGATAACATCAGGGGGGCATGGAGAAGTCGGAATATCAATCTCAGACCGGGCTTACTATGAATTTTGGAATGGGATGTAAATTTCACCCCCTTTTATCAGAAACACTCAAACACCTAGGTATGGGTATTCCTATATGGTATTAATTGGTTTTATTGGAACCCCAATATCCTCAATTATCTAGCAGAAGGAATTAGTATGCTCCACAAAATTGATCATCATAAATTAAATGGTGATATCTGTCTATTTTCTCAAGTTCTTGAAATTAACATAGAAGTTTCCACACCAGATCGAATAACTCTCATTGAAAATGGCCAGGAATTTTATATAAGGATATATATTAAATATATAACTAATAATTGTGAGTTTTAAAAAATGGTTGGGCTCTCAATACAGAAGTGATAGTTCATGAATAAACAACCCAAATGAAGACAACCTGTCATGGCATGGAAAGACGTACAACAGAGAAAGCATATTACAGTTCTTGATTTTGGAATAGTAACAATGCTTGTTCAAATAAATGGCATGTCTAGTAGTGGGGTGATATGGGAAGATATTACTGAACTAGTGGAATATCCCCTGTTCTTCTAATAACTCTGATAACACCTGCTTAAATGGTAAGAATGAAATTTTTTTCCACAAGGAGGATGATGACTTGCTGAAATTTTCATCTAATTTGCTTTAATTGGCTAGCTCACTAAAATATGTACATTACATTATAGACATGATTGAAAAGTACCTATAGATGGAATTTAATCTAAATAATCAACAACAACTCAACTCAGCTAAGGGTTTTACACTCATGCCCAATCCATATTTGAAACCCACTACAGCTCAGACTCAGAATAAAAAGGAATCTCTGATGATCACATTTTCATTTATCAAGATCAAGACAATGGATGAGAATTATTAAAGTCCTATTAATTATAGTAAAAAATCAAAATCTACAGCCATCTCAAAAAAATAACATCCTCCAATAAATATGAAAGGATCAGTGCTCAGCTACAAAGAAAAGAGGGTTGCCACCTCAAATCTAGTTTAAAATGAGGCTTATTTTTGTAAATTCCAGGTATTATCCAACCCTGAAATTTTTTTACCTTAAGACTATTAAAGTAAAGTATAAACCCAAAATAATTGGACACTCTAAGACTAATAAAACTCTCCTTGATCATGTCACGCCTCTTAAAAGATATGTCTATTTCTTTCATGGTAAAATTAAGATGAGCAACAACTTTGATAGACTTTGGTTATTAGTGCACAAGGATTCCATCAATAATATTCCTATCATTTTTATGATTAATATTTAACTTTTGGCTTCCATGATCTAGGTAAAAATGTATTCTTCTTAGTGATATATTCTTTTAATTCCAACATTGACTGGAGACCACTTTAGTCACACCTGAAGACTCTTATAAGCACAATTTCATATCCTTGGATTATCATTGATGATTTCAATTCTATTCTGCACTTGGATGAGAAATTAGTATTAGTTTCTTAGTATCTATCCTTTAACAATTTTAGGGAATTCATTGAAGAATTGAGTCTCACAGAAATAAACCTTGCTGGGGGGAAATTTACTTGGTACAAGAAACACCTCAATGGAATCAAAGCTAGAGGAATTGATAGATATTTTGTTAATAATAAATATATTTTAAATTGGAGTTCCTTTTCCCGTGTTACTTTGGTTAGCACAACTCATATCATGACCCCATTATTGTAAATTTTCTTGATAAAGATCCAAAAAAATCCTCTTCCTTTCAGATTTAACAATTCCTAGATTAGTCAACAAGACTGTAGTAAGATCGTTCATGAGACTTGGAAATCTATCAATAGAAGTAACAACCCCATGAAATGAATCACCAAACTTAAATTATTTAAATTGAGAATTAAATAATGGAGAGAGAATAAATTTAGTATTTTGGATGAAGAGATTGAAGCACTTGAGTTACCTTTTCAATCTCTACAAGACTCCCTCACCAATTTTTTTCTTAGTAGTCTCTTTTAGGAGACATCTTTTTCTATGAAGCTACAAAATCTCCTCAGACTGAAGGAAAACATACAAAGGTATATTCTTAAGACCATATGTCTTTGTGAAGGGGATAAAAATACTAAAAGTTTCAATGCCCTTTGGAAAACCAGAAGGGATAAGATGCCACTTTCTCTTCTCAAGGCCTAAGATCAAATAATCAAAGGAAGGAAAGATTTATCTACCCACATTATTTCATACTATATGATCCTCTTCAATTTACCAGCCAAAAATGAAGCACTAAAGAATGGAATTATCCCAAAAATTATCATTGAATAGGATAAACTAATTATTTTATCTTCCCCCCATGGAACTTCAAATTAAAGAGGTGGTGTTTGGGATAAACAAAGAAAGCTCCCCCAGACTAGATGGTTTTAACAATCACTTATTTCAAAATTATAGGGATACCATATAACTGGATGTTTTTAATATAGTTAAATATTTCTTCAAAAAGGGTTCCTCGGTGCATGGTATGAACACTAAATTTATTATTCTTATTAACAAATTTGATAATGCCAGTGAAATTAGAAAATTCAAACCAGTGGCACTATTAAAAATTATTCATAATGTGCTCACCAAAATTATTCCCAATAGACTTTCTAGGCATTCCGATAAAATTATTTCTTAGAACAAATTTAAATTTTTCAAAGGAATGGATATTCATGACTATCTCCTCATGGTTTTAGAATGTGTGAACCTTCTTAATAAACAAATCAGAGGAGGTTCATTCACTCTAAAATATGACATTAAAAAAGACATTGATACTATTGGTTTGAATTTTGTTAAAAATGTTATACATAGATTTAGATTTGATATGAAATTTATCATAGGGATAAAAAATATCCTTGTATTAAAATATTTATCTATTCTCATAAATGGATCATTAGAATCATACATGACCTACTCATAGGGGATTCAGTAAGGTGACCCTCTCTCTATAATCATATTTTCCATTGCTTAATATTATCTTAGTAGGTTGTTCACTAAAATGGTTGAGGAAGGTGACTTGAAGACTATTACAGCTGCTAGTGGTACCCCCACTCCCTCTCATATTTTTTTGTTGATGACATTATTTTCTTCAACCATGGAGATAAGAAAAATATTAGAAACATAAAAAATTATTTGTTTCACTATGAATGTGTTTCGAGTCAAGAAATTCACTGGGGGAAATCATTTATTTAATTTGGAAATAACTTTAATTCTTACAGAAGAGGAAACATCCTCCCTTCTATTGGGATAAAGGAAGGAAATATTCTCTTTACATACCTAGGTGTCCCTCTCTTTTGAGGAAAACCTCGAGTTTTTACTTCCTAGAAATTTTGAGCCAGACCAAATGAAACATATCCTCATAGAAAAATAGCTTTCTCAATGGCAGGGAAAATTTTTCTGGTTAAACACATCGTGATTTCTAAGCTTGTTTATTTCTTTTTGGTGTATATCTGGCAGCCCTATCCGATTAAAAACATAAATGTATCAATGAGGAACCTCATATAGATCAGTAGTATATCAAAGAAAAAAATAGTCACTATGAAATGGAAAAAATGCTACAAACCTTTTTACCTAAGGGGATTGGCATTAATAATATGGATATGTTCAACCAAAGACTTCTATAATAGTTCATATGGAAGTTGGAAAATAATAAATCCAAATCCCTATACTTTCTTAGAATCTGAATTATGGAGCGGCTCAAATATAGAAATATGCATTATAAGAAATCATTAATATGGTCATGCTTAAGATCATTGTTTAATTTGGTGTATAGAAATTCTCACTGGAATGTAAATTCCAAATAATCCCATAGATTATAGAAGAAAAAATTTATAGTATCCCATCTCATGAGAAACTTTGTGAATCAAACAGCTGATCCCAACTTTACAATTAGAGATCAGTTGAGTAGCGTGGATCAACTAATGGGCGAACTTCAGGCTGATATATCAAAACTGGTTTTTAAAGACCAGGGGGACTTCCTGCTTTGAGATAATTCTTCTAATGGAATGATAAAATCTGAAAACTTCTTCATTAATATGATACAATGAGCTTACATTTGGATGGGTAAGTTTAATAAAATATGGATACAACTGTCTTGATTTTCACTACTATAGAGTTCTTCCCAACACTTCATTTTTGTTGAAGTCTGTTTGCAACACTGAGGTATCTCTATATGTTCTTGGTGCTCATTATTCCACCAACACAAAGAATACATAGACCACTTTTTCCTATTATATGCGATAGATTTATCCATATGGAACTCCCTGTTCAACCTTTTCAATCTGCACTCAATTCACCTGGACATGATTGAAAATATTCTTTAAGAAGTGTTGAATTTTAATCTATCCAAGCAGCTAAAGAGCTTATTTCACATAACCTATGCAGAACTACTGAATACTATCTGGTGGGGAAGAAATAAAGAAAATCATGATAATTCCTCCTTCAACTTATAATCTGATTGATCAAAAATAATATTATCCATTAGAAATTCCAACCATTTTTATAAAGGTCATTGAAACAAATCAGTTTGAGATTTTGTTATGATTCAGTGACTTAATATCTCAGATAATTATCCAACCACTTTTGGTCTACTTTAAGTATTATGGATTCCTCCATTATTTGGTTGGAAAAAATGTAATACACATGGTGCTTCGAAAGACAATCCTTGTACCACGGGATTTGGGGTTGTCACCAGTGATCATAATTGGGATATTTTTGAGTACATTCATGGGTCTTGTGGACATGCACTGCCCTTGAAGCTAAAATGATCATATTCATGACTTCTATCAACATGGATAAGTATAAGAATTGTAGTGGGGTATGGTTTGAATGTTACTCAACCACGGTTGTACAAGTGGAAAGGCTTGGAACCATTTATTTTTCCTGGAAACTCACTACAAGATGGTCTAAATGTGTGGGAAATATTTATTCAAAAAATTATATAATCACACAAACCTTACATTAATACAATACTCTTGTCGATGCTCTTGAAAACAAAGGAGTGACCCAAGAAGCTTTCACACATGAGGACGCTCTCCCTCTTGATCTTTTAAATTTTCAGTGAAAGGATAAACATAAAATCCCTGCTTTCTATTTGTTGTAACTATATTCTTATTTTATAATCCGAGTTAAAGTGCTTATTTTTTTAATAAAAATGTTTCTATTTATCGTTTCTATCATTTTTCACAAGTTCTCTTAATTATACCTACATTTAATGGTTTTTTACGTTTTTTTATTTCTTCTTCCTTTGGTCAAATAATGTCATGGAATATGATGAATAAGATCCTACTAGTTTTAGGAAGGTGGTTATTAGTTGTTTATATCATATTTTATGATATATAGAATTATTTATTTTGTGTGAGTGAGTGGTATGTGAGAGAGACATGGAATGGATCTATCTAAGGATTTTAAAGTCCAATGGGTGTGTTTAAGGGTGGCTTGGTATTGGATTTAAACTTGAGCAATGAAATACAAGGTGTATGTGAGGGTTGGTGACCTGGGGACCTTGTTATAATGTTGTACATGAGGTCATTAGATACTTAATGGTGTATTATGATTCTTGATAATGTTATTTATGTTCATGATGGAAGGGGGTCACAAGGTTTGTTGGGGATGATGGTTGTTGATGGTAAGCGAGGTGAAATTGATCACCGTTGATGGGGGTTATTGAAGTTCATTAGTAATGTGAACATAGGATGTTGATGATGCCACCCATTTATGGGGACGAGGTCATTGGTTTTTTTACAAGCATAATGGGGTTTTTATATGGTCACTAAGGTTGTATTAGGATCCATCATAGATATAGTGGGTTTGGACCATGATGTTGATCATGTGATACAACGTGGAAAAAATTATAGACATTACCATGAGTGTTGGTGGGTGATTGTGAATTCCATTATTGGTTTAGTTTCTCACCATATAAGTATGTGTATCTGGGATATTGTTCTTGATGTTTTGATATGTGATGGATTGATAAGGTTGAATATTATTATAGAATTATATTTTTTTAATCATTATTGAAATTTGGTGGTGGGGCCATCAGAGCCTCCAGGTGTTTTCAAACTATGGGTACATTGTACTATTATATAATTGGATGATGTATATAGGTAAATCACCCATGGATTGTAAAGAATAGAATATAGCGAGGTTGTTATTTTTAACTTGTTTTACTTATATGGTACAAATTTAATGAACCGATATACACATAGATATTATTATTGGACACCATTGTTAGTGGCCTACTAAGTGTATACTCACAACCTTCATGGGCCTGGGTCAGCATGCATGATTTTTATATTAGTAAAGGAAATAAGACATTCCATTGGACTAGTTCGTAGCCAGATGAATATATTGAGTATGTATATGTGGGTTGCTGATGGATTATGGAATAAGACTTGGTGAAACCTCGATGTCGAGTTAGAGGTTTTTTTATTTTATATTAATTGGGACACCAATGTATATAGTTGATCAACATTGGGAAACCTAATACCTTTCTTATATATGTTAGTTTGTGGAATTTCATTTTTTCAATTGAGGGTTATATATTGTAGCTATGTCATATTACATTTTTTAATCCTAGTATATACCGTTCACAACTCATGTGAGATATTTCATTTTATAACTTAAATGGGATGTTGGATCTCTGATAGAAGAATATATTCTTCCCACTATAACATCTATAACCTCTATAACTTCACTGTTAGTTTGTAGCCTTTGGCATATGAAGTGGTGTGCTTGAGGTAAAGGGGTGCACCCGTATTAAAATTTGATCAAGTCTATTGGGTTGGAGATGTTAAAAGGTTGTATCAGAGAAGGACCTAATTTTTTGAGGGGTAATAAGCAGGTTTTTATGTCATTATTTGGGATAATAGTTAGAGGTTTGGGGTTTTCATAACTTGAAAATGAACTATATTCATGTGAATAACTAATTCCTTCTCATGTCATGGTGCAAAAAAATCCATTCAGCAATGATTTTTTTTGGAATCTATTAATGGTTTAAAAAGTTGATAACATATTTATGGTGGTTTTTAAAAAATATAGTAAATTTATATATCGGGGATTATTTCACGATACTTTAAAAAAATGATGTCAATTATTTCATAGGGGTTTCCTAGATGTTGTTTTTAATTAATTATTTTAATTGTTATTAAATAATTTATTTAGTGGTGTTTTAAAAAGTATTGATAATTATTTTAGGGTTGTGTAATTTTTTTTAAAATTTTAATTTATTAATGCAGAATTAAACATATATATGTGTTAGGTGATATTTATAATCTTTACATTCGAGTAATTTTGAAAATCCTATATCACTCTAAAAATCTCTTCATGTGGTAACTAAAGAGTCTTTAATATACTAATATATATATATTTATATATATAAATAAATACATATAAGAACATATATGTGTGTATATACATTTATTCATAATTTATAAATATATACATATAAATTTATAGTTGCATATAAATTTATATAAATATAGACATATGTAAATTGAAAAATATATAAAAATATAAATAAATATCTATAGAATAAATAAAAATAAAAATAAATTTTCATAAACATATATAAATACTTGTATATATATAATTCAATATAATTATATATATACATATAAATATTTGTATTTATATATATATTATATAAATATATATAAATAAACATAAACAGCTATAACTATCTATAAATATGTACAAATATGAATAAATTTAGATAAATATATATAATTACACACACATATATATAATTAAATTTAATTGTATATGAACATGAATATATATATATATATATACATACATATAAATATATATATCTATATTTATATATGTACCAACATAATAAATATAAATATATATAAATAAAATTAAATAAAAACAATTAAAAATAAATAAATATACATATATATAAACACACACACACACATATATATATATATGATTAAATATAATTATATATATTAAAATATAAATATACATATATATATACTCATATAATATATATAAAATTACAAAAATATAAATAAATTTAAAAATATATAGATATAATTTATTATATATAAATACATTTAAATATATATAAATATATGTAAATATATAAAATTATAAATATATATATTGGAATCTATTAATAAACATATATATATATATGTACACCCACCCATATAATATATATAAACATACGTAAATATAAATATTTAAGAAAATATATAAATATTAATAAATAGATAAATGTACATAGATCTATATATAATTAAATAAAAATATATAAAAATATATATATTTATAAACACATATTACTATACATATATATATATATACTTAAATACACATAAATAAATATGAACATATACAAATATATATAAATTCAAATCAATTTAATTATATATACACACACATAAAAATACATATATATGTACATACCCACATGACAGATATGTGTGTGTATATATATGTATACTCACACATACATATATATTCAAATATAAATATTTTTAAATATTTATTAATATATATATATATATCTTTGTGCCTAAATATATTAAACACAAACAAACACAAATATATATACATAATCCAATTTAAATATATATGAACATATATATACCCATATAATAATTATAATTATATACAGAAAATGTGAATGGGGTTCATCTCCTACCCCTAGTAGGTATTTACACACATTGGGGTTAGATGGATTTTTCCATGGGGTGCGAGAGCGAGGTGGGTCAATGAAGCGACCACATGACATTCCAATGAAAGAAGGATGGATGGTGGTGTCTTGAGAAAGTGGGTGCCGGAGCCAGTGGTGGAATGAGGCAGACCGCAGTTGCGGCAGAGGGAGAGCTTGAATGTGGCCTCACCGACAAGTTGGATGGGAGACACCACAAAAAAAGAGCTCTAGTGCTGGTGCCCCGGTGGGGTTGGATGTGGGATCTGATGGATCACCGTGGAGAGAACATGTGATGTAGGTAGGTGCACGAATGACCTAAGGTTTTGTGCTTACGGTTGGGTTGCTGTAATGAGGTTCCATACCCAATGGGCCTATGGGTTTTGTAAGGAGTTTCCTCTGCCCAGAATAATAAGTTTGTTTGTTTGGTTCAAAATGGAGGGGGGGGGGCTTCCCCCCAACTTGTTAAAAAAAACAAAAAAAAAACTAATTATATACATAAATACCTGTTAATATATATAAAACTATATATATATATATATATATATATTTTATGTAGACACACACACACACATAAAGACATACAAGTATATATATATATATACACCCACATAATATAAGTATATATATAAATATATATAAATATATTTCTTTATTTATCTAATTATTTGTAAATATAAATAAATACATTTAATTATATATATATATATATATTCATATATATATATATAAATACATTTATATATAATTGAATATAAATATAAATATAAATATATTTATATATATATGCACACATAGATATACATAAGTATACATAAATATATAAATAAATGTATATATATATATAGACATATAAATATCTATAAATATCCACTTGGATACTTAATTCATAACCTTGAACTCTCACCACAAATAATTTTTATAACCGCTAATATTTTTTCCTTGAATTCCATCCAAATTCAAGTCTTCGAATTACCATTGGAGAAGTATCTTGGATTAACTATGTCAAGGAAATCATTGACACATAAAAAAGGTTTGAATAAAATTACCAAAATATGATAGATCATTACCATTTCAACACCATCATATCCATAGGAATATATAACTTGGAAATAAAATCATACACCACCCCAAAAAGACATGAACACCGTCTTAAATGAAATGGAAATACCATTATGAGATCTAAAATTAGATTACTTTTTATTAAGACTCAATTTTAGAGGACTTATGAGACTCTTTTGAGCATTTATTTTTTTAAATATAGTTTCCAAAATTTTTTTTTATAGATCATGTTGTAAGATTTTATTCGACAGGTTTTTGATCCCAAACAAACTCATGAAAAAAAAGTTATGGTAATTTGAAGTTGATGTCTGATTTTTAATGTATCTTAGAAAATTAATAAATTTTTTATTATCAATTATTAACTATTTTATATGTAACAAGATCATAGTTCTTTTTTAAGTATTCATTTGACAAGTCAAGAAAACACAAATCGATACCCAAATCAAAAGTTAAGGTCGTTTGAACTAGAGATCTAATTTTCACCTTCTCTTAGAACATTAGTTAAGTGAGTAATATTTGGTCACATTCCTAACACACATACATATATATATATATACACATATACATATCTATGTGTTTGTGTATTATTATTTAAATATAAATTTATAAAAATAAAAATAATTAATAATTAATAAAAACTTAATAGTTAATAAATAATTTAAATTTTATTTAGTTTACAAATAATTAATAAACTATAATTATAAATATTTGATATTTAATATTTAATAATAAAAATTTAACTAAAATTTTAAATAATATAAAATAAATTATTATAAATTAACAAATATTATTTAATTATTATAAAATTTAAATTATTAATTTTAGAAAATAAAATAAATTATAATATATATTAATTATAATTAATAATTGTCATTGATTTTATAGTGGTTTTTTAAAAACCATACACAAAATAAAAAAAAAATTTAGATTTAGCGGCAGTTTTAACCACCTCTAAATATACATCCCTCAATTCTGGTGGTTGTTAAAAAAATTTCAGGAACTAGAAACATTTTTATAAAATTACTACATAAAAAATAAAAACATTTCAAATTGGTTTTCAATTCTGGAAGTTGTTATTTATTTTATGGTTTAAATATTTCTCTAATGATGTGGGAGAGTCTATGAGTTCATGCATCATTTCCATTACATAGGTCGCATGATACTTGGGTAGGATTGTGTGACTCTAATTGACAAAAAAATGGTTTAGTTGTTTAAAGTGTCAAGAAAAAATTAAAGAGAGTGTTTCTACATAGCTTTTCAGTTTCATTATAATCAACTAAACCGGGGTTTAAGGTTATTATATTCATGGGTATATTGATCTCATATGTGTGCGTGCATGGTACCTAGCCCTAAAAAGTGTAATTTGGGGAATAAGGATGGATGGTATAATAATTGAGTGTGGATAAGAAGTGTATAAGAGAATGCAATATATTAAATGTTGTAGCTTTACCTATTTGTGATATTTGAGTTGTGACGCAAGTATTGATCATGATATTTGGTTTTTAATGTGATGTCACTAATGCATGTACCGGTTGGACCCAATAAGGATGGAGATGTGATGCCGCCATGGTATGAACTAGTTGGGTCCCCTAAGGTTGGATATCTACATGTTCCACAATAGAAGATCCTAGTGAATCTAGGATAACAAGATAGGTTGGGACCACGGCTAGATTATCAACTTAGATGAATCATAGATTGAGTTATTTAGAGAATAGTTTAGAGGACTCATGGAGTTGAGCAATCTATAGAATATTTGACTAGAGAGTTCCTATATCATAATCCTATATTATTTAATAAATAGAAATAGCCCTAACTATTTTAGTACATGATAGAGTAGGTTCAAACCATCATCAACTAGATTGAGAAAGATCTAGGGAGGAGGGTGAATTTGGAAATATATATGCTCAAGGTGTAAATGAAACACTAGTGAGATATGTAGATGTGTGCCTGTAGATAAGTGGGAATGTATTGGAAGAATTTTGAAGTAATATTATATTATAGTTTTCAATTCATTACATATCATGTTTTAATGATTTTATATATGACACAAGGAGATATATCGATCATGGATTATGATGTGAGGTTCAAATATTTATAATGTTTCACACTGATAGAATAAAGAGATGATATTGGTAATTTTTAATGATTTAAGGATGATCTTAAACATGATAACTTGGTATTAGTGAATGTTTTTGAGTTGAATTCATTATTTGAGTCAATAAACTAGTATTGATCATGGAAACAAAATTGAAGGATAGTGGTGTGCCTAACCAGAAAACAGTGAAATGTAGTTATGATAGTAGAGATTTGGGTGGTAGGAAATTGGTCTATGAAGTGACCCAGTAAGGAAGTCAGTATATGGGAACACATTTTTAACCTCAGATAAGGTCATTTTCAAAGGGTTACTAAGGTGGGATATTAGGATACATTTAGAGATAGCATGATTAACCACCTATTAAATATCATGTTTGCAGGTATATGGGACATTTGATGATGATTTTTGGGTGATTTCAGAATTAGTAGGTGGTCAGGCTTCTTTTTAGACATGATCATATGAGGTTGGATTAGCAACAATGAAAGAATGTAGTATCTGGGTTTCATTAGCACATTTAGGTCATATCAGTGGAAATTTTATTCATCTATAGCATCGTAAAAGTTGTAGAGTGTAATCCCACAATGAAGTTAAGAATTTGGAGGATGTAGTTAGGTGAAGTTAAAAATTATAGGGATAAAATTTTATGAGTTGGTTAGAGAGACATATATGGTTATAGATATTTTATGATATTTTTGTCCTAATTTAGGGAAATGGGAAACAAATCATTGTTTTTGTTTTATGAGAAAAAATGACCAAGTGATGTTTGGAGTTCATGGAATCGAGAATGATGTATATTGATGGTGTGTTGGGGGGACACTATGTCTAATATTGGGGTGATGGTTGGGTGTGATATCATCATCTTAAGGGGTAATTTTTATGGGATGATTTTGAATGTGATTTCAATATTGGGTAGTTTCTACATTTGCAATCTGTTAATCTATTACTGTTAATCCATGTGGTCGAAAATGGGTTATTGAATTTGTCACCATCTTGTTGTTTTTAGATATTATTGGAAGATGTTCTTGTTTTTTATTGATTTTTTCAATGAGTAGTTAAAAATTATAAGGGAAAAATATTTTCAATGGTTGGGAGGATGCAATGGATGAAGTGTTTTGGTAAGGTATGTTTGGTGAAACACTGGGTTAACCATGTGTATTTTGGCCTATTTGGATGTTGGGGTGATTAGAATTAGACAAGATTCATGTTTGGAATTAAGGTTTCAGTGATTTAGGAATCTTAAAATGAGTAGATTCCCACCATAACCCCACTAAGAGTCCACTAGAATTCTGTTGACCAATGTTATGGACACTAGTGATGCCAATAAAACCATGTTGTAGGGGTAGTAGGACCCGAGGGGGTGGAAAAAGTGTTACAATGGGTGCCACAATAGTTTAGGTGGTCTCCTTTATTTTTTAATGTAATTTTTTCTATATTTAATTAAATTAAAATATATAAAAGTCGAAGGGAAGTTAGATGACCCAAAATGTATCAAACCTCTCCCTCTCTTATGTTTCTTCATTTCCCATGGCGTATCTCAACTGTTTGTGATCTATTCATTATACAGTATATCCTTGTATACTTTTGGCAGATAAGGTTACCCATCCTCTTGTTTAAATTTCTAGTTTCCATCATCACACTCGTTTTCTATATAGATTTAACTAGATTTTTGGTGTTTTTTCAGGTTTTGATATTTTTATTCTTCGATTTGATTAAGACCATGGAATCTAATTAGAAGGATACTAATAGTATTTGGTAGCTGGAGCCTAGGAATTTACACTACATCATATTAGTTCCTTGTAATAAACTAATATTTTTAAATTGAAATTCCCTCTTTTTGATTAAATAAATTCATTAAAAAGTAATTATGTCATAGAATATACATGCAGTACTTTGGTTATTTTGGAAAGCTATATCATGTTGGATTTAATATACCATTAATAATCATAATCATTGATAATATATTCATTGACCGATGATTATATTACTAGTAAATATAGATATTTTTTATAAAGTCCAATTGACATGGATGAATGAAGAGAAGCCTCAACCATTAGGATTGTACCCTATAAAGACAATTTATCAGAGCTTTTGAGATAGATAGAATCATCAATATTTTACCATGATGAAGTCCAAGACAATATTAATCAACTATTATATGAGTACAAACATTTATGGGGGAAGTTCACACTCATTTAGATCATGACCCAAACCATGTTCACCCAAGGACCCCTGAAAATCTCACCATCACACACTTTTCCCTTACAAAATTTTCTACTCTAATAATCAACTATGTATCTATACCCTAATAGAAGTATTATTTTTTCAAAATAACGAATATATTTATCCTTAATTATAATCATTATTTTTTTAAATTACTATATTATGAGTTTAATAAAAATTAGATTTTGATATGATACAACACAAATTGTAATTTTGGAAAACATATAGCTTCAATCAAGACACTCTTTTTTAATAAATCAAAGAATTGTTTAAATAAATGATATTTTAATAAAATATTTTTATTAAATATTTTTTTATAAAATATAATTTATAATATAATTTTTTGAAATCAAAAATAATTTTTTTGGGGTTAGAAAAATGGTGTTGTAAAAAACCCAGTATTTATTTAATAAATATCAATTTTTAATTAAAAAGATTAAATTATAAAAAATTGTTCATTATTTTCTTAAAATAAATATTATTTTTGGAACAATCATTTCTAAATTATCCAATGGTTATTTTTTCATAATTTTTGGATATAGTAAATTTTTTGAGAAAAAATTAAATAAGGTATAAATATAATGTCTGTATTATGGAACCAAAATTACCCAAATATGATGTAATATATTCCATTAAAGGAAAAAAAACCAAAAAAATATTTCCTATTTAATATAATCTATTTTCAAAATTATTTGATTTATTTTATAAAACCCAAAATGAATCCTTAAAAACCTATATTTTATTTTAAGGTTTTAAAATTAATTCATTGTAAACATGAATCACTTCCATAATAACAGGGGTATTATTTTTCTAATATCATTTTATAAACATCTATAATAATGAAAAAAATTCAATTTGATAGAAACCATGGGAAATATCTATTACAATAATTGTTGTTTAGATTACTTTATCATATAGAGTCAAAAACATAAATTTGGAAATTAATAAAGTATCATCCTCTCTTTTTTTTATATAAAGACACCTAAAAGCACAATCCACTTCACTAAAAACCATTTTATCATGAAATTATCCTATTATTAAATCTTTATATCCCACCCAAGGTTCTATATGCTCTTATGGAGTTCCTACTAAGCTTTTAGAAGAACCCTCTTAATGTAATGGATCATCTCCTTCTCCTCTTTATTTATGAAACTTCTTTGTATTATTCCCTTTAATTACTAGTTGATCATGTTGGATTATGTTCTTACATAACAAAAAACTATCCTTAAAATTTCCATGTTATTAGATACCACTTTAACCCTCGTTAATCACTTCTATGAATCAGTTTGTACCATCGTTATGCTTCCAAAATCATCCTACATTTTTTATGACAAACAATTGTGTAGTGAATACCCATCTGCATTTACACCCAATGGTTTTCACCTAGATGTACATATCATTAATTTATTGGAGAAATACATTTATTTATGTCACATTACATAATCATGAGATTGAAATTGATGAAATAAAATATCATTTGGTGTGATATATGTGACACACTTATGCATGAACATGATTTGAAAGTGATAGGTGCACCTAGAATTATATATCCCTCTAATGCATTGGGAGATTTTTAATATCTCATGATATTACATGTATGGTTCATGGGAGGTTATCCTAATCATATTATTTTATTCTTTAATGGTTGTTATCCTTAAATTATATTTATAATTTCTTGTTTTATGTTGTTGCCACATTCCAATGCTGCCTTTATGCTATCTTGTTTTATCATGCCTCAATTTCCATGAATATAATTCTCACCCCTCTTATGTTACCTTGAAATGTCTCTTTGATAACGTGTACCGATTTACCTTATTATATGATTTCATTACTCACTTAATGGAATTTATATCTCTACCTTTTCTTATGTACATTCCTAGGTTATCCCATACAGTTTTAGAAGAACGATGGAATTTTAAGATCATGTTAAGGAAGTTTTCAATAATGTCACTGCATTCCCATTATATGTTGGTACGCTTTGTAACTAATTTCCCAAACATACTAGACATCATGATATTGTGGGATTAAATTAGGTGTACCTTTAAATAATAAATGATGAATTAAGGTGTTAAAAAATATGGGTTATCATAGTTGGTATCAAAGAAAGTCTTGTTATTTTTGGGATATTGATTAGAAAACTATATAGAAAGCTACTGGGATAAAACTAAAAATAGAAAGAAAATCACTATTTTTTTTAAATTATAGAGTAAGTGTATTCCAAGAAAAAATATATCTATCTAGATACTATAAGTATATATATCTCTAGAACCGATGTACCTAGGGGTAATAACTCTGAAAACGATGCATTAAGATGTACTTGATCATCACCTAGTGCACAAAAATGATCCTTAATTCACACCTGGTTAGACACTCCTGGGGTAAATGATTTGGTAAATTTAAAAGATCATTACAAACCATTATTAATGTAATTAAAATTCAAATAATATATAATATTTGGAAATAGATAATGGATAACATACATTGAATCCTATAAATTCATAGGTCAAAGAATATTTTTTATTTATCACTTATCCCATTAATATTCATGTTTTTCTTATTTATTTGTTTAATAGGTTAAAAATTCTCAATCTTATGTCTATTTTGGATTCAGTAAATGAAAAAAAAACAGAATCCAATAGTGAAAAGAAGGTTTATCATCCTTAGTTCTATTCATTATTTCATATCACACAAGTTTAGTAGAAGTATTCAAACACCGCCTCAAAACATTGAAGTTGAGTTACCGAAAAATTAAAAAAATGTTTCAATAAATGCATCCCAACAACATAACTCCTCCACTATCCAATATTTTGGGGTGAATTTTCTATATTACCATGTTATATTCCCCTTATAAAAATTTGATTCTGTTCTATTAATGGATTGGATTTCCATGTATAGAGCCAACCTAAATTTTTAAGAGATGGAAATCACCCTCCCTATCACAAATCACCCTCCAATTATATAAAAGTTAAAGGATATAGATGAATATTATTTGGTACAAAAATCTCAATTAGGAATATTATTACCTTGTGAGAAATGATATCTATCTGAAATGATTGATACTAAATATCATATCATAATGGTTGACATGCCCATTGTAAGGTAATTCACCGATGTGTTTCTAATGAATTAACTAGTCTCCCTCTTAGCAGTGAGGTTGAGTTATTAATTGGAATTATATGTGGAGATTTTACAATATCTAGGTCTCCATATAGAATGGTAATTATTTAATTTGGTTATATAAATAAACAATTACATGAGATTTTGGATAAAGGGTTTATATGTCTAAGTGATTCACTATGGGGTGCACTAATCCACTTCATTAAGAAGAAGGATGGGTCAATTTTCCTTTGAATTGATTACCATGATTTCAATAAGATCATGATAAAGAACAAGTATCCTTATCCATGGATTGATGAAATTTTTTATCCACTCCATGGAGCCAAGTATTTCTCTAAAGTGCATATTTGGTTGGTATATTGTCAGGTAAATGTGAAGAAGGTGGATATCCCCAAGAATTCTTTTCATAAAAGGTACAGAACCTATAGGTTTTTAGAGATTCCATTTGTACTTATTAATTCTCTATTAATATTCATGGACATAATTAATAAAAGATTTTGGGATTACCTTGAAAAATTAATGGTAGTCTTTGTAAATGATATTTTTATCCACTTTAAAGTCAAAGAGGAACATGATGAGTATTTGAGTCTTGTACTAAAGAATTTATAAAAGGAAAACTTATTTGTGTTGTAAAAAAATGTGATTTTTGGTTGGAGTAATTAATTTAATTTAGAAATTTTATCACCAGTAAAGGGATATCTGTCAATATATAAAAAATAAGAGGTATTTATGTTGGAGTTAGTGCCCTATAACAAACATCTATGTACTTTATGATAGTCTATATTCATATTTTTGAATATTAAAAAACTTATTATCAAAACATAATTTTTCTTCTATGTAACATAGTATGTGATAATGTTCCAATAGTAGTTGTCACACTAAAAGGTCATTGTAGTTCCCTACTATAATCAAAACCCAAAAATTATATGAAATTATTATTAAATATATGTTCTATAACTATATGATATCTTTTTAGGGACACAAATGATATAGGATATCATGCGTGTATACTCAAATTAATTTGAGGCACCTTCTCATGGTGTACACCCCTAGTAATATCTAGTGTAGGATATTGTGAGAATGATACTTCCCAGTATGAAATCCACATTTATATGTGACATTCAATGTTCATATCAGTGGGAATATGTATTGATCCTAATACTTTTAGATTTTTTTCAATGAGTATTATGAGTCACATACTTTTATGTATTGACAAAAACATGACGACATATGTTTGCGGTGAGGAAATATATGTTGGGTGCATCGTGAGTAATATTTCATTAATGAATAACGTGAGAAAGGATTTTTGCCTTCTATTCTTTAATGAATTTGATATCGTAGGCCCTTTTATGAAAATGATATATTCTACATAAATTTAAGGACTTGGTTTTATATAGGAAAGTTCAATTTCTAGGAAGTCAAAAAAAGAGACTTCGAACACATAGGTTGTTAGAACCAACATGAAACCAAATTGATTAGAGATTTTATGATTAAGTTATTATATTACCTAGTAAGAATTTGTATGAGTTGTTATGTTTTTGAGGCATTAACTTCTTTTTCTATGGGCGTCTTGGTGTGTTTCTACATGCTAAACATGAGCTTTAGGATACTTCACCTAATTCCACTGAGAAAGAGGCCTAGAGTGTCACACACTATGTTTATCTAGAATCTTAGTTAAATAATATATTAATTTTTATTATTTAAAAAGTTGACTAAATATTATCCACACACAAAGATTAAAAATTATTTTTGTTTGCTTGATCACATATATTCTTTCACCAGTTATTTGAGAGAATAAAATGTGACTAGAATATTTAATAAATATTTATTTCATAATTAGTAAATATATTATTTATTTATTTATTGGTGAATAATTAAGTGATATTTATTTAATAAATACATAGTCATTATTCAAGACTTGACAAATATTGTGGAGGAATGATAGACTAAGTTTAATGGTATTGTGATAAATAATAAATATTGAATATTATTTGATTAAATAAAATTTAAATTAAATCACAATATAAGAACACGTTAGGAAATAATAATAATATTATTATTTTTTGACATTAGTTTTCTCAAGAATTAAATTAATAACAAAGGGAACTTGTTTAATTATTTTATTTTAAACCTAGCAGTATATAAACCCAATTATGTTTTTTTCTAATATATCCAATTCATTTGTCTTGGTTATGCACAACATATTTGGAGAATTATTTTTGGACCTAGAGAACTCCCTTATCCAAGAACACTCCCAATAATAGAGGGAGATATTCTTCTAATGGTCTCCTTAAAGTCAAGAGAGATCAAGTATAATTCATTGGAAGTGATTACCATAGAGATCTAAGTTGAATGACACAAGAGATAGGATCTTCCGTGCTAGCACCCAAATATTCATATGACAACATATGCAGATTTTTGGAGGACATGTAGACCAACACTAGAAGGAAGATGATCCTGATTTATACAATGAAATGATGGTACAAAGAATATCTATTTCCAGACTCCTCATAGAGGAAATAATTCCAACAAAGTAATTATTAATTGATTAAATTAATTATAAATAATATGTGACGATCCTATCTCTAGTTCCAAAATTTTATCCGTTTTCTATTTTATTTGATTTAATTTCATTGATCACGAAATTTAACGTTGTTAAAATCTTAAATTTATCATTAATATTGAAAAATGAATTGTTGGGAACAAACAATAAAATTCTTATTCTATTATCAGAACCTTCATGTGGTATTAAAGAGGTTACTTAATTATTTAAATATCATTGATAGATTTATAAATTTTTTATTTCGAATTTAATTCAATTTTAATCATTATTTTAAACTAAATGGTGGGTCCTGGATCAAGAAATGGGAAACATGGAATTACACTTATGGGGAACTTTCCAGTCCATAAAGGGGGAAAAATCAAGTCCTCGCAAGGGCTATTGGAATACTCCAAAGAATATAGTGAATAGATCATCTGGTAAGTAAAAGGGGAATGATACAAAAGTAAAATGGGTGCACATCTCAACAGTTAAAAGGGTCAAGAAGGTGTTTGAATAGAGGGAAAAAAATCTCCAACTGCAGACAGTAAGGCTCCTGATGATGTTTTGGAAGTAGACAAAGGGGGGTGTCTAAAGATCATTCTTCACGCAAAGGAAGAAATTCTTGAAGGACTCATTTAGATCAATGCTCCAAAATAAGATATTGATAGAATTTATGAGAGAATTCTTCAAGTTGATGTCAACAATGAGGATAAAATGTTGTGGATTCACAAACAAGAATGAACCTTGGATATAGGTTTCAACAATCGTAAAATAATGCTGGAGGAATTCATTTAGACATGGGAAAAAATGGATAATCATCTTGAATAACTCATCCACGATGACCCTAATATTCAGTTAACATCTCTGTAATGGGAATTCTATAGGGTTTCTAACTCTAGAAATCTTAGTCTAGTATTTGTAAAATATGTGATTTCCTTCAGTAAAAGCTTGTAAAGACCCGTAAATTTCAAGGGATATTATTTCTTAATTTTATTTGGAATTTTACGAGTACACAGTTTCTGACGGAACCTGATTCCGAGGCCCGGTGTTCCCGTAATCAATTTCCGAAGTTTAGCTCGGGTACGTTCAGTGAACGAATGAGCGGGTTTTTCTAACTTTTGAACCGCATCTTGGAATCGAAATCCAAGGGCACCGTTGAAACTGCAACGCCAATATTTTCTTAAGAACACATTTTCAGGAGTTGCGTTTTCTCGGGTGTGGTTATTAAAAAACGGGTTAACTAATGAATAAAATAAAATTTTTTCAACAATTTTTATTTTATTTTCTAAGTAGTTTAAACCTACGTATGGAAGTTGAGGTGGGACCCACTAAATTCTAACCCCTCTTGATAAGATATTATTGAGGTGGGACCCACACGAGCCCCGCCTATTCAAATTCCTCAAACCTCCCATTAAGTTGGAAAACCCCCATTAATTTTGTGTAACACACCTACACCCCCTTATTAAATGCCAAGTCAACTCTTGCGTTTAATTGGATTATTAAAGGCCTCATTAATTGGTCAATGCACGTTAATTAAATCTTGATTTAATTTTGAATTTCAAAAAGGGATGGCATGAGTAATAAAATAAGGCAAATCCTTATTTTATTATTGTTGATGTGTTGTGTGAGAAGATTTGGGGAGAAATTACTCTAGTCTTAAAGAATGTTCTTCCTCATTGAAGAACGCGAAGAAAGACGAAGAACGCCAACCTCCGACAAAAGACGACGAAGAACGCAAGTTCCTCGGATATTGACGACATGACTCCGTGTACCGAGACACCGATGATCCTCTTCCACGACGTCGTCTTCCGCGACGTCTTTTTCCGCGACGAACCTCGTCCGACGACTTCATCGAGGTATGGGGTTTTCGAATAAAGTGTATGTGTGAATTATCCCCTTGTGCATGAGTATTTAAATTTCAGGGTGTTTGAATAATTTTACCTTGAATAAATTATGCCCTCGTTTAGAGCATGTCTTTTAAAGATTTCCATTTGAAAAACACCTAAAGCGGAGGGTGTGGGCCGAACAAACACAGCCCGACAACACTCCGCAGTTTGTTTATTGGTGTGAGGATCGACGGGTGATGAAGAAGCGTGCCACAAAATCGTTTTGAACCCTTCACTGTAATCTATGGGTCCTAGGAGAGCCGCAGGCACAGACGGCGGGCAAAACGGACCACTGGTGCGCGTCCGGTGGTCCGCGGAAGGCGTTGCCGGCGCTCCGCCGGTAGGAGCCGCAGTGAATGAAGCCGCGGCGGCGGGTGGACAACCGGATCCCGCGGCCGTGCGGGATCTGGGGGAGACGTAGTGACCAGCGCCGTGGCCGCTATCAAGGGGGGGGGGGCAGCACACCCCCCGCGTCCGTGCAGCCGGACCGGCCGCACCGGGTCGGGCCGCCCGCGCCGGGACGGGCCGCACCGGGAAGGAACGCGCGGGCTGCGCCGGGCCACACCTTGACGGGCCAGACCCAGACCCAGGTCGGGTCAACCCGGTTCGGTTCGACCCAGGGGGGTTGGGCCGGGCCTAGACCCCACATTTCAGACTGTTTTTAGTCATTTGCCCATATCTTGGGCTTCAGACCTCCGATCGATGCACCGTCAGTTGTGTTGGGATCCTTGGATCGAGATGGTCGTTTAGGTATATTACAATCAAGGTTTCAAAGAACTTGGGGTATGGACGGGTTGGTTCTAACACGAAACCAACCGGGCCCTCGGAGCAGAAACACTTATAACTTGAGCTCCGGATATCCGATTGACGTGCCATCGACTTTGTTGGATTCTTCTTAGTGAGATGGAACTTTTGGATTACTCTGCTTGAGGTTTGGACGCAGTTGGAGTACGGTTAGGTTTCTTTTCACTTAAAAACTAACCGGGCCCCTAGAATGAAAAAGCCAATAACTCTCAGACCGAGCGTCTGATTGACGTGCCGTCTGTCGCGTTGTGTTCCTATTGACATGAAAGAACTTTGAAATACATCAACTCTAGTCTACGTGACAGTTGATGTATCGACCTCTTGCCTCATGGAGCAGACCCTCCTAGAATGAGCGTGCTATGTGTGGAAACCGTAGAGCTGGCTGAGACTTGACGATTGCTGTCCGATCGACTCAGAGTGTTTCGATAGCCCAGTGGGGAGCGCTTGGTTGTGGCGGCAGACCCACAGCGGGGGAGCGCTTGGTTGTGGCGGCAGACCCACAGTACTCCACAGAAGGAGTACGTCTGTAGGACATGAGGGGGAGCGCTTGGTTGTACCAGCAGACCCATAGTGGGAAGTTCTTGGTTGTAGAAGCAGGCCCATAGTACTCGATAGGTAGAGTATTACAACAGTCCAAGGTTAGTGGGAAGTTCTTGGTTGTAGTGGCAGGCCCACTGTGCTCGATTGATGAGGAGTTCCCCAGCAGCTATGGGTTCGACGGTGAAGACTGTCGTACTGGAATCCTCTGTGGGTTCAACGACAAAGACAATGGTACTGGAATCCTCAGTGGGTTTGACGGTGAAGACTATCACACTGGAATCCTTCGTGGGTCCGACGACGACGACAACCGTACAGGAATCATTCTTGGGTTCAACAACAAGGAAAACCGTACTGGAATCCTCCATGGGTTAGGTGGTGATGACTACAGTACTTGTATCTTACGTGGGTCCGACAGATTAGCTGGTCTAGTATCCTACGTGGGGTCCCAGCTTAGATGAATCAGTGGCCACATCTGACCATATTTATCATCTTAGGAAGAAGTATACCTGTGTGAGATGAGTCTTGATTTTCAATCAATATCTCTGATATGATTGACTTGCTTTCCTATGTGGATTTGGTTTTGTTATCCTGTGTGGGTTGGTTGTGCTATCCTGTGTGGACTAGATTGAACTTGGGCTCGGATGTTGGAGCCGAACTGGAATTGGTGACTTAGGTATATGTATGGGAATATACCTAATTAGTGTTGGTTGTTACTTTGTGATTGTATCTTTCCTTTGTGGTTTATCCTTTGTGGATTCTAGGAGACTATTGGGGGTCTTAGGGTCCCTACTGAGTAGCGTTTACTCACCCCTGCATCGGCTTTGCCCGCCCTTTGTTGTGTTGGATGCAGACGACAGACACCGTTGATCGAGGTAGAAGCTTGTGGAGCCGAACGGTACCTGGAGGTGGACCACTGGATGAGACGTGCTCGGAGTGGATGGCTTGAGCCAAGGAGCAGAGGAGACAATCTGTACCCACCCTTCAGGTGGGATTTCCAGAGGACGTCTTGGACTTGCTGCTTACTTTTCTGCTACTGCACTCTCTTTCAGTTGTACTTACTTTTCGTTGTACTGCACGTTCAGTTTGGGTTTGTATTCTGGCCCACTTACTTTTCCGCACTTACTTTTGTACCAGTTTTACTTAGTGTTTACTTCTTCTGGCTTACTATGTGGTGTTTGTTTACTTTATAATGGCAATGCCTTCTACTTTTTGTCGGGATTTATGCCTTTGGTGCAAGTCGCCAGCCCCTGGACTATGGAAGGCGGGCTTGGGGTAGTCACGACACGGGCCCCAAGGATGGGTCGTGATAAATAAGTATCAGAGGAGTTTGGTTCTACCACAACACTCAGGACTCTGATCTTTCTTCTATATGAAGAAATAGTGTTAAGTGTATTGAGTGTGGTTATTAGTCCATAGAGTCTAGTGTTGGTGCAGTGGTTGACGTATCCGTACACAGGGACCCTGACTTCCGATTTCCGACTCAATGCACGAAAACATTGATTCCATGTGTGTTTCAAAAGTTTTCTTTATGATTAATTTGTGTCATCTCCCCAGGTTTACTATTTTGACCGCGACACACCTGTATTTTTTCAGGATGGCCCCACAACGACATCCATCTAGGGGTCAGAGCTTTGTGCGATACGACAGCCCATCGAGCGACGAGGCCTCGGTGCAGGGCCCTTTTTCAGCGGAGGCACCAGCGGTACCTCTACCTGCCGAGCCACCGATGCCACCAGCCCCAGCCTCTGAGAGTGCACATCGCCTTAGAGCATTGCGCGAGTTCCAACGTCAGAGACCGCCCATGTTCCACGGGGAGACGGACCCTCAGGCAGCCGAGGATTGGATGGAGGTGGTGGTAAGAATTTTCAGGTTAGTGGGGACACTAGCTGGCCTCATGGTGATCCTTGCAGCGAGCCTCCTGCACGCGGAAATAGGAAGATGGTGGAGCCTGATGTTTCAGATGCATGACGAGACATCACTCCTTTGGACGGACTTTGAGAGACTCTTCCACTTGGAGTTCCTCTCAGCAACCCTTTGTGCGGTATGCATTCAGGAGTTACTACAGCTGCGGGAGGGCATCATGACCATGGCCCAGTACTCGATGAGGTTTACTGATCTCTCACGCTATTCTACAGACATGGTATGAGACCCATTCTTCAGGACCCGAACCTTCAAGCAGTGGCTCAGGAGAGATATTAGACCCTTAGTTGTTCCTCACAGCATCCCGACGTAGACAGGGGTGTTGGAACGAGCCCTCTTAGTGGAGAGTTTCCTTGCTGAGCAGTCTCTAGCAGCAAGACCCACCACTATCCAGCATGTGGCCGAGTCTTCTGAAGCGGGTAGTAGACAGATGACGCAGAGGTCCAAGAGGACCATACCTACAGTTGATCAACCGAATGACGCAAGATCATGTGTGCGAGGCACCCGGGGTGGAGAATGACTTACAAGTAGCGGGCAGTGTTACTCCTGCGGCGGGGTTTGTCACATGGCTCGTGATTGTCCGAACCGCCATACAGATGACCAATATATAAATGAAGGACCTCCCAGGCATAGGTAGAGGTTTGATCGGGGCGGATCGCAAGGAGAAGGAGACCTAGGCAGGGGAGTTGGCCATGCAGCTGGAGGTGGATGACGCTTCGAGGTGTTTCGACCACCACCACCTGGAGGACCACCCCGACCGTAGGGAACAGGTGGACATGAGAGAACTCAGATTTAGGCTGTTGAGGCATTTGACTATGGAGCTCTGGAAGCTGGCGGATAGGAGTGAAATTAGTTACAGGCTTGGAAGCCTTTATTGTTGGTTCTTCTAACTTTTTTTTTGTGGTTGTATGTGTCTTTGTAGTTGATCTGCAGTAATAAAAGACACCTTTCTTGTGGTGTTTACTTTCCTGTACTCTATTTATGTTGTTACTAAGAGGTTTTGGTTTAAAAATCGTTGACTTGAACCTCAATTTTGAGATACCAACTGAAGGAGACCCAGTGACCACACACTGATTCCGACAGTGTGACTCAACCCTTGGAGGAGAGAGTAATAGTTGGATCTCTTGGTAGAAGCATCGAGGAATTACGAAGTCATCCTTGGTATGGATTAGTATCATCCATATCGAGATTGACTGTATTAGCCAAAGAACGTGGTTCAACCAAGGGATGAGACCAGATTTCTCTTATCGGCGAAGAAGAAATCTTAGCAGCTCTTGTAGGACCAGAGAAGGTCCAAGTCATCCAGGAGTGGATGAGGACAACTCAGAGCCGACAAAAGACTTATGATGACACGAGGTGGAGACCACTATAGTTCGAGGATGGAGACCATGTTTACCTACGGGTCTCACCTCGACGTGGATTACTAAGTTTTGGCTGGGGCATCAAGTTATCTCCACGCTTCATCGGACCCTTCTAGGCCCTCAACAGGGTAGGCGAGGTGGTTTACCTCTTGACCCATCCACCTCAATTACAACAAGTGCACGAAGACTTCCACGTATCTCAGCTGAGGAGATACATGCATGACCCAACACATATCATCGACCACGGGGAGCTGGACTTTGACGATAGGGAAACTTTTACGGAGGTCCCGGTGGAGATCTAGGATCGACAGGAGCGAGTCCTACATGGACGGTTGATTCCTCTATTGTGATTTTTGAGGCAGCATGGGAACCTCCAGGATAGCACATGGGAGTGGGAGGCTCAGTTGCATGCTCAGTATCTCTTTTGTTTCCCTAGTTTGTGTTATAGCTTTACGGGGACGTAAAGCCCTGAGGTGAGAGTAATGTAAAGACCCGTCAATTTCAAGGGAAATTTATTATTAATTTTCTTTTGAATTTTATGAGTACGCAGTTTCTGACAGCACCTGATTCTGAGACCCGGTGTCCCCAAAATCAATTTCCAAAGTTTAGCTCGGGTATGTTCAGTGAACGAACGAGCGAGTTTTTTCTAACTTTTTAACCGGTGCTCAAAATCGAAATCCGAGGGCACCTTTGAAACCTCAATCCCGTTATTTTCTGAAGAACACCTTTTCTGGAGTTGTGTTTGCTGGGGTGTGGTTATTAAAAAATGGGTTAACTAATGAATAAAATAAAATTTGTTCAATAATTTTTATTTTATTTTCTAAGTAGTTTAAACCTACGTATGGAAGTTGAGGTGGGACCCACTAAATCCTAACCCCTCTTGATAGGATATTAGTGAGGTGGTCCCCACACGAGCCCCACCTATTCAACTTCCTCAAACCACCCATTAAGTTGGCAAACCCCCATTAATTTTGTGTAACACACCCGCACCCCACTTATTAAATGCCAAGTCAACTCTCGCGTTTAATTGGATTATTAAACGCCTCATTAATTGGATTATTAAACGCCTCATTAATTGGTCAATGCACATTAATTAAATCGTGATTTAATTTTGAATTTCAAAAAGGGATGGCCTGAGTAATAAAATAAGGCAAAGACTTATTTTATTATTGTTGATGTGTTCTGCGAGAAGATTTGGGGAGAAATTACTCTAGTCTGAAAGAATGTTCTTCTTCATTGAAGAACACGAAGAATGATGAAGAACGCCGACCTCTGACCAAAGACGATGAAGAATGCAAGATCCTCTGAGATCGATGATGTGACGCCGTGTACCACGATGCCGATGATCCTCTTCCGCGACGCCGTCTTCCACGACGTCTTTTTCCATGACGAACCTTGTCCGACGACTTCATCGAGGTAGGGGTTTTCGAATAAAGTGTATGTGTGAATTATCCCCTCGTGCATGAGTATTTTAATTTCAGGGTGTTTGAATAATTTTATCTTGAATAAATTATTCCCTCGTTTATAGCATGTCTTTTAAAGATTTCCATTTGAAAAACACCTAACGCGGAGGGTGCGGGACGAACAAACACGGCCCGACAACCCTCCACAGTTTGTTTATTAGTGTGCAGATTGATGGGCGATGAATAAGCGGGAAGAAAAGGTGTTTTTAACCCTTCACAGTAATCTACAGGTCCCGAGAGAGCCGCAAGTGCAGTCGGTGGGCAAAACGGACCACCGGAGCGCGTCCGGTTGTCCGCGGAAGGCGCTGCCGGCACGACGGCGACGGGATGACCATATCCAACGGCCGCACGGGATCCGGAGGAGACGCGGTGACCAGCGCCGCATCCGCTAGCAAGGGGGGTGGGCAACGCACCCTTCACGTCCGCTCAGCGCGCGACACCCGCCGAGCCGGACTGACTGCACCGGGATGGGCCACCCGCGCCGTCCGGGACGGGCCATTCCCTAATGGGCTGGACCTAGACCCGGGTCGGGTCAACCTGGTTCGGGCCAACCTAGGGGGGGTTTGGCCGGGCCGGGCCGGGCCCAGACACCCCATTTCAGACTATTTTCAGTCATTTTCCCATATCTTGGGATTTAGACCTCCGATCGACGCACCATCAATTGCATTGAGATACTTGGATCGATACTGTCGTTTCAGTATATTACACACAAGGTTTCGGAGAACTTGGGGTACAACCGGGTTGGTTTGAACACGAAACCTACCGGGCCCTCAGAGCGGAAACACTTATAACTTGAGCTCCAGACGTCCGATTGACGTGCCGTCAACTTTGTTGGATTCCTCTTACTGAGAAAGACCTTTTGGATTACTACGCTCAAGGTTTGGACACAGTTGGAGTACATTTGGGTTGGTTTTGACTTAAAAACCAACTGGGCCCCTGGAATGGAAAGGCCAATAACTCTCAGACCGGACGTCTAATTGACGCGCCGTCTGTCGCGTTGTGTTCTTATTGACATGACGGAACTTTGAGATACTTAAACTATGGTCTATGTGATAGTTGATGTATTGACCTCTTACCTCGTGGAGCGGACCCTCCCAGAACGAGCGTGCTGTGTGCGGAAACCCTAGAGCTGGCTGAGACTTGATGACTGCTATCCGATCGACTTAGAGTGTTTCGATAGCCCAGTGGGGAGCGCTTGGTTGTAGCGGCAGACCCACAGTGGAGGAGCGCTTGGTTGTAGCGGCAGACCCGCAGTACTCAATAGAAGGAGTACCTCTGTAGGCTATGATGGGGAGCGCTTGGTTGTAGCGGTAGACCCATGGTGGGAAGCGCTTGGTTGTAGAAGTAGGCCCACAGTACTCTACATGTAGAGTACTACAACAGTCCAAGGTTAGTGGGAAGTGCTTGGTTGTAGCAGCAGGCCCACTGTACTCGATTGAGGAGGAGTTCCCCATCAACTATGGGTTCGACGGTGAAGACTATCATACTGGAATCCTCCATGGGTTCGACGACGATGACAACCGTACTGGAATCCTCAGTGGGTTCGGCGGTGAAGACTATCACACTGGAATCCTCCGTGGGTTCAACGACGATGACAACCGTACTATAATCCTCTGTGGGTTCGACAATGATGACAACCATACTGGAATCTTCCGTGGGTTCAGAGGTGACAACTACAGTACTTGTATCCTACGTGGGTTCGACAGCTTAGCTGGTCTAGTATCCTACGTGGGGTCCCAGCTTAGATGAATCAGTTGCTATATCTGGTCATCTCTATCATCTTACGACGAAGTATACCTGTGTGAGGTGAGTCTTGATTTTCAATCAATATCTCTGATATGTTTGACTTGCTTTCCTATGTGGATTGGGTTGTGTTATCCTGTGTGGGTTGGTTATGCTATCCTTTGTGGACTAGATTGAACATGGGCTCACATGTTGGAGTCGAACTGGAATTGGTGACTTAGGTATATGTATGGGCATATAATTAAGTAGTGTTGGTTGTTACTTCATGATTGTATCTTTCCTTTGTGGTTTATCCTTTGTGGATTCTGGGAGACCATCAAGGGTCTCAGGGTCCCTACTGAGTAGCGTTTACTCACCCCTGCACGGGCTTTGCCCGCACTTTGTTGTGTTGGATGCAGACGACGGACAGCGTTTATCGAGGTAGAAGCTTGTGGAGCCGGATGGTACTTGGAGGTGGACCACTAGATGAGATGTTCTCGGAGCAGACGACTAGAGCCGTTGAGCAGAGGAGACGATCTGTACCCACCCTTCAGGTGGGATTTCTCGAGGACGGCTTGGACTTCCAGCTTACTTTTCTGCTACTGCACTCTCTTTCAGTTGTACTTACTTTTCGTTGTACTTCACTTTCAGTTTGGGTTTGTATTCTGGCCCACTTACTTTTCCGCACTTACTTTTGTACCAGTTTTACTTAGTTTTTACTTATGCTGGCTTACTCTGTGGTGTTTGTTTACTTTATAAAGGCAATGCCTTCCCCTTTTTGTCAGGATTTACTTCTTTGGTGCTAGTCGCTAGCCCCTGACCTATGGAAAGCGGGCTTGGGGTAGTCACGACACGGGCCCCGAGGACGGGTCGTGACAAAACTGAACTTTATTTTTTTCTACATGGTTCCCCACTTCTTCCTTAAAGTGGATTTGAAATAAATTTTTTTTTGGAGGAGGTACTGAGGATTCTAGTTGGATAACACAAGAGTACACATCATGTAACCATAGTCACACATTGTGTACTTGTGTTCAATGCACCAAGAATTAATTCATAATTAATTCAAAGCATGTGCATTGATTACACGGGGTACATTTAATTCCTTATACCGTGTGTTGAATAAGAAAACTTGTCACACGGTCAACCTGAGTACACGCTGTGTAACCCATGTACACATCGTGTTGTACTTTTAAGTCATAGATGAGCTGTGTATTTCCAAACACACCCTACCTGACTAGTTTCCATGTAATTCATAGATCACACGCCATGTATCTCATTGTACACGTCAGGTACTCCAATTTTCTGAGGCATAATTTACAAATCTAGTCACCAGGTGTGTGGATCATATAGAAGGTGAGAGGCATACAACCATGTAACTCGAATTCACATGTTGTGTACTTATACCAAATTAAGAATAATTAAAATTCATTTATTATACTATGTAAACATTAATGAAATGTACTTATGTGTGGTCATTAAGTTGATAAGACACACCATTTGATGGATTTTAATATATATATATATATGTTTAATAAATTTTTCTGTACTATTCAGATCTACATATTATGTGTGATTATTATGACTTATATTAATCTATGTTCATTGAAGCATGACACATTAAAAAAATAATTTAATTCTTGTAATAATTAAATTGACAATACATGTCATGAAGGTACATGATAGGTTGTGTAAGACATAATTCACAATAGTAAACTATATATGAGTATAATACATGTTGGGTATATTCAGATGGGTATTAACCATGTTACCTCCACGGTAAATTTATGTACACTATTAATTTTAAATAAATTTATTTTATTTTTTTAAAATTATAATGGATGAGAATCTCAAGGAAGTTCAGATGAGAATTAAGATAAAATAGTTGATTCATTAAAGATGATAATTAATTGAACCGACTGTTATTTATATTAAATAATATTTATTAATAATTAAATAGTATTTTTATTAAATTTGTAATTCATTGAATGAATTTGGATGATCATGAGCATAGACCAAACCTTTTTATGTTATTTTTTTCATTTAATTTATTGTTAAATTAAAATTTCACCCTATGTGACTTCTCTCCTATTATTATGTAAGGGTCTATGTGACCATGTTTTTATTTATGTAAACCCTTTTTCCCTCACTAATGTGTGACTAAAATCATATGTAATGTATTGATCTCACATGCTAGTGGAGATGGTTCAAGTTTGGATCCAAGGTTAAACCAATCCAAGAGTGATACATAGATGGATAGGTAGGAAATTCTAACATGAAACTTAATTGGTTCATTGTGTTTTTCCTCTAGATAGAAAATTAGTTTATCAACTGATAGTTAAACCAAATATTATTAAAATATAAATATCATACTACTTTATTATTTTATTTCAATAAACATTAATGGTTATTTCATTTTGGATGTTTTGTTTCAATCACATGAATTAATAAAATTAACGAGCATGTAATATAGAATGAAAATAAATTGGATATGCATAAATATTTTCAAAGACATGGTTAATCACTTAATTAAATCCACTTAATATTACCAAGAATGTAATAAATATAATAATTGAAAATTTATGCATAAAAGGTTAAAATAACTCAATTATATATATTATGTCAATATAGCCTTCCACTACTTCAGTTAAAATCTAATTATAGTTCAATGTGCTTGACTAACCAAAGATTAGATGATTTAAAATATCAAGGAATTCTAACTTTAAGTTTAAGATTTACATAATTTAGTTTACATCAAGGTTTAACTACCAATGTAGGACTTGGTGTGATTGAGAGGAAAGAGTTGAGAAAATATAATATAAGGATTTTAGGATTGGAGAGTGCACTCAACATATCAAGAAACTATAGTTAATGTGGTTGGAATTTGGAATGCCTGTATAAGAAAAATTTTCATTATTGAGTAACCAAATTTAGTGTAATGAGAAAGGGAATATGGATCCTATCCACAAGAATGTCTAAGAAACAGGATATTATAAAGCCAATGGTGAGTGCTATTGGGTTTCAATAAAATATTGGGAGATTAATATGTATACTATTTTGTTGTTTGTTTAAATTTTATAAGATAAATTACTAAAATTATTCCCATATTATTTTATAGAAACAAAATTAAAATTCCTTCAAACATATTATTGTTATCTATACTTGATAAGGATAAACTTCTAACCAGAAAAAATTTCTAATAGTGTTTAAGGCTCTTATGAATTATACATCTCAATGAAAAGAAGTTAAATGTGCTGGAAGAACCTATTCCTAAAGCACCTGATAATTAGGAAATTGATGAAGATATATAACTCTCTGAGAATCATTTGAATGATCCCAAATATATTCAATGTTTCATTCTATCATCGATGAAGAAACAAGAGTGTCATGAGATCTATAATACATTTTTTACAGCCATACTTAGGGAGTTTGAACGAGATGGTCCTTATGTAGTCAATATTTTTGGCTATATTGTACACATAGAAATCATAAGGATTAAATTCCCTAATTAGTTGTGTACACATCTCATAAATTCATCACTTCTCAATACCTTCTCCAAATTTATTGTTAATTACAATATGAGAAATAATGAGAAGAGTCTTTAAAAAAATCTTAATTTGATTTTCCAAGTGGATAAGGATATGGAGAATAATAAACCCATGGTATTAATGGTGAATAAGAAAAAAGAAGAATAAGTAAAATGGGATCAAGTCACAAAAAATTATAATCTCCCAAGAATCATCCTTCTAAGAATAAGAAGATCTATATGTAGGGTAATGAAAATGAGTTAGTATGGTTTTCATGTGGAAATATAGACCACTAGAAGTGGAACTTCACCAAAAATCACATGGAATCTAAAGGTTCATTCTTTATCAAGTGCAATATTACAGTATTAATCCACTATGTATTAGACATAGCTTGTGGTTCTCACATCTATATACAAATTTAAGAGCAAATTAAATTCCAAAATATTGCTAGAGCAAAGGTGGATCTGAGAGATGCTAATGGTTAAAAGGTGGATTCTCTAGCAATTGGTGACTACTCCCATTCATTTCCAATAAGAATGATTTGTGTTTTAATATATTGTTACTATGCATTGACAGCTACCAAGAATATAATTTCTATATCATTCCTTGATACAGATGGGTTTATTTTCAAGTTTTGAAATAAAATTTGTATCATGTATAAGAACACCACATGTTATGGTATAGAAAATTTAAATAATGGTATTTATGTATTAAATTATAAAAACAATCTATCGAAAATTGATAACGAATCATGCTCACATGACCCATATAACACCCAACCATGGCATCACAGTCTTGGTCGTGTTAATGATAAGTGTTTATCAAGGATCTATCTAGATGATTATTTAGACTCATCTAAGATAAAACCACTTGAATGATGTCATGATTTTTTAAGGAAAAATGACCACACCACCATTCAGTGGATATGGTGAAAGAGACACATATATTCTAGTATTGGTAGGTATTGATGTTTGTGGACCATTACTAGTTGAATCTAGAGGTGTTTATTCTTACTTTATAACTTTTACTGATGACTTGATTTGATATGGTTACGTCTAATTAATGAGGTACAAGTACAAGTCCATTTAGGAATTCATGTAATTCAAGAATAAAGTAGATAATCAACATGGAAATAAGATAAATAAACATTAATCAGATCAAGGTGGTGAATATCTTAACCAAGAGTTTATCAAATTTTTACGGGATTTTGGGATTCTATCACAACCCACACCACCATATACAACATAGTGGAATGGTGTTAGTAAAATGAGGGAACATACCTTTTTTGGCATGGTATGAATGATAATGATCCATATTAGTCTTCCATTATCATTTTTGTTACATTAATTTCAAACTGTAATAGACACATTAAACTGAGTACCAATAAAAAAGGAAAATTGAATTTACTTAGGGTTATAGAGTGAGAAGATATTTGTTTTGTTGAATACACATGTACGGGGTTGTGAGGTGTTTGTTAAGGCCTTCTCAAGAAAAAAAACTAGCACCAGGTGCATAAAGTTCATCTTTATAGCGTATCCAAAGGAAAAGGGATACTACCTATACAACCCCTCAGACAAGAAAGTAGTTATCGCCATATAATCCGTCTTTATTGAGAGGGAGCATATCCTAAAAAGGGATAGTGGGAGAAATCTGGACTTCGATGAAGTTGATGCTCAAGATACACAGGGGTAGGTACAAGAGCATGTTCCACTTGTCCTAGTGGAAGATGTATTTCTTAAACCACAAGAAATGTGTAAGGGAACAATATAGGTAAGAGAACTAGAGATATATGGTTCACTATTTACCAAATATGGTGACTCAATATTTGTTGAAAATGATGAATATATCTCTTAAAAACAGGTAGTAGAGACCCCAAAATCTGTAAGATGTAAATAAGCCATGAATTATAAAATGGATTCCATGTATTAGAACCAGGTTTGGGTTTTAGTATATGAGCTAGTAGACGTAAATCCCATAGGATGAAAATCAATATTCAAGAGGAAACTAGACACGAAAGGTAATGTAAATACCTAAGAACCTAGGATAGTGGCTAAAGGGCTTAAATAGAATAATGGAATTGACTATTATGTACACTTTCAATATTTTACATTTTTAAATCCATCATGATTTTACTTATTATAATAGCATAACATGACTATGAGATTTCGAAGATGGATGTCGAAACTACATTTATTAATTGGAAACTTCAGGAAGATGTCTATATGAAACAAACAAAAGGGTTTATGACTCCAGGTGATGCCAAAATAATTTTCAAGTTACATTGATCTATTTATGGATTGATGAAAGAATCTAGGTCATGGAATATTCGATTCGATGAGGCTATAAAAGAATTTGGTTTCATTAATAATTAATGTGATCCATTTATTTATAATATGTTTATTAGAAATGCAGTCATTATCCTAGTAGTATATATTGATGAAATATTACTTATCGAAAATGACATACTGATCTTGTAGTCTAGTAAGGACTAGTTAAAAATATTTTTCACTATGAAAGACTTAGGTGAAGTGGCCAATATTCTAGGGATCAAGATCATTCATGATAGATCCAAGACGCTGTATGGACTATGTTAAAGTACATATTTTGACAAGATACTAAAAAATTTAGGATGGAAAAATCCAAGAGGGGATTGATTCCAATGTCATATGGTTTACATATTTCTAAGAAAATATGCCCTCAAACACAATAGGAGAAAGATATAATGAGTAAGATCCTATACGATTCAGCAATAAGATTAATCATGTATGCCATATTATGTAATTGACATTATTTATCCCATTTATTGATTATGTTTGGAAGATATCAAGAAAATCTTGTGAAAAGAATTATACTGTTGTTATGGATATCATTCCATATATGAGAAGAACAATAGATTTGTTCTTAGTGTATAGGGGAGATGAGGATGTAGTCATCATGGGTTATAATGATGGTAGTTTTTAGAAATATTAGAATTATCTGAAGTCACAATAAAAATATGTTTTCTATCTCAATAGAGGAGCTATGATCTAGAATAGTTTAAAGAAATAGTTGTTTCTGATTCCATAGAAGATTCTGAGTATATATAGTCTTATTATGTAGACAAAGAATCCTTTTAGATATGATTTAATGTTGAAGAGCTTGATGTGGTTCTAAGAAGTAAAGATCCTATCACATTTTATTAGGATAATAATTCAGAGGTGTATCTTTTAAAAGATCCAAGGTAACACTAGCAGACGAAGCATAAACTTAGAAAGTATCACCACATGAGGGATTTTTTATAAAAGGGGTGAATTTGTTGTAGTAATAGTAACCAAAAAAGATAACATGGAATACCCTTTCAATGAAGGCCTATCTCAGCATAAGCATGAGTATCATGTGAGAGCTAGCGGACCGAAGGTTTTTAAAAGTTGGCTCCAGTTCAAGTGGGATTCTGTTGGAGTCGGTGACCAAGATATATATTATATGTATTTATGATAACCTATATTCATATTTTCGAATATTTATAAACTTCTTATCATACCTATTTTTTCTTATGTGTAACATATTATGTGATCTATCCCATGATTATATGTCACCGAAAAAGGTCATATAATTTCCCTGCTATAATTATAACCTAGAAGTTATATGAAAATATTCTTATTTATATGTTATATATCCAGATAATACCATTTATGGGACAAAAATAATATAGTATATCATGGGTGGATATTCATAGGACATTGTGGCACCTTCTCATGGTGTACACCCTTGGTAATATCTAGTGTAGGATATTAGGAGTACGAGACCCACCTGTAGGAAAACAACATTTATATGTGTCATTGGATGTTCCTATATGTAGACATGTGTATTGATATTTAGACATTAATATTATTATTAATGAGTATTATGAGTTTCATACTTTGATTTATTGAATAAAACCATGAAGACATATGTTCATTGAAAGTTAGGATACATTGGGTACGTCATGAGTAATATTCCATTAATTAATAATGTGAGAAAATATTTTTCCCTTATGTTATTTAATGGAAGTTGATATCTTAATACCTTTGATGGAAATTATATAGAATAAATAAATCCCTACCCATGGTATTCTATTGGAAAGTTCTATTTCCTAGAAGTCAAAGAAATAAACATCAAGCACATAGGTTGATGACACTAGAATGCAACCTGCTTGATTAGATATATCATGATAAAGTGATAATATTACTTAATAGAATCCCTATGTGGTATTATATTAATGATAAAAAAAATTAATTTTTAGTCAGTCTATATGGGGAACTTCATATGTTTCTAGACTCTAACCTTGGACATTAGGCTGCATCTTCTAATGAAACTGAGAAAGAGGCCTAGAGGGTCACATACTAAGTGTTTCTAGAATATTATTTAAAAAAATATATTATTATTTATTATTTAATAATTTTAATAAACATTATTCTCACTTGTGGGTTTATAGTTATTCTTTTTTTGTTGATCGCATATATTCTATTAGTAGTTATTTTAAAGAATATAATGTGAGTATAATGTTTGATAAATATTTATTTTCTATATATTCAATATAATATTTATTTATTTATCACTGAATAATGAAAAAAATATCTATTTAATAAATAAATAGTCATTATTTAAGGCTCGATAAATATTATGGAGGAATGATGGACTGAGTTTAATGGTTTGATGATAAATAATAAATATTGAATATTATTTGATTAAATAATATTTAATTTAATTTTCTATTTAAGCACATGTTGAGAAATAATAATAATATTGACCTGGTGTTTTGAAGGGATTAAATACATAATATAGGGAACTCGTTAAATTATTTTATTTTAACCCTAGTAGTATATAAACCCAATTATATTATTTTATTAGAGGGAAAATTCATTTATTTTGGTTGTTCACAATAGATTTTGGACAATCCTCTCAAGACCTAGAGAACTCCTTTATCCAATAACATTCCCCAGAACATATAGCGATATTCCTCCACCATTTTTCCTCACACCAAGAGAGATTAAGGAGAATTATTTATGATTATTTCTTGTGGAAATCAAAGGAAAATGATCCAAGTGATAGGATTTGTCATACTAGCACTCGAAGATTCCTATAGTGATGTTCTGATATTTGGGGAACATCTGTAGATCACCGCTAGAGGGAACCTTCTCTTGATTAATATAACACAACAATGATAATATAGAGATATTTTTTCAAACTCATCAATGAGGAAGGAATTTCAATAGGGAAATTATTAATTGATTAAATTAATTATAAATAATATGTGATGATCCTATCTCTTATTCCGACATTTTATCCATTTTATATTTTTTATGATTAAATTATATTTATCACGATATTTATCATTGTGTAAATCTATAATTTATCAGAGATCATTAAAAAAAGAAAAGTTGGACCTAACCCATTGCACACTTCGACTACACCTAGAACCTTTAAATTAAAGGATGGAGGAGGCCAACATCCTCGAGGGAGATCTATAATTTCCATGGATTAGATGGGAATTATCCTTGAATTTTTGTGAAATTCTCTTGATTTTCAAGACCACTAAACATGATAACTTGAAAGGGAATAAATTTTGTTTGGACTGATGAATGAAAATAAACATTTAATTACCCGAAGAAGAGGATAATCGTTGGACTTGTCATCAAATTACCTAGTAGTGGTGAATAATTTGTGATCTATAATGATGAATTAAAAAGGGATTGGGTTTCGTTCTCAAGAAATATGAAAATATATAGTGTATTCATCATTATAATTAAAGTTTCATGATAATAACTACCCAACACATGATCTAGAATTGGTAATATTGATATTCACGTTAATGATTTAGCAAAATTACCTTTATTGAGAAAAGTGTGAAATATATATGAATCATAAAATCCTTAAGTATATATTCACACAAAATGATCTCGAAATGTAAAAAAGATGTTGGGTAATAAAGGATTATGGTTATAAAATCTATTTCCATACAAGGATAGAAAACAATGTGGAAGATTCTCAAAGTTTTAGGGATCATGAAAACCTATCTATGATAGGGATTTATAGGGATCCAATCTTCATGGAAATTTAAATTATGGTGATGGGAATAATAGAAGGATTTTCATCTTACCTTGGTAAACTAACTAACGAGCCATCTATTCATAAGATGATCAAGGGAGGTCAAAAATATGATGAGTTGTTATAGAAGAAGTAATAAAATACACATGAGTTAAAATTTACTAAAGATGATGTTACAAGGTTTGGAACCTGGATTTGTCTCCCATCCAATCTAGAAAAAAGGGGGAACTTTTAAATTTTTTGAATACCTCATCCTTATTTATTCATCTAATAATAACTATGATGTATATTGATTTCAGGAAAAAATTCTAGTGGTATAACATGAAGAGGTAGATTTTATAGTTTGTATCTTGATGTTTGGTATGCCAACATATCAAGAAATATTGATATTAGTATAAGGGTATAATGAAACCATTTCCCGTAATAGTGTGAAAATGAGTAAAAATAACCATGGATTCCATTATAGGACTCATCGGGACACTTAAAGTAAATAATGTATTCTATGTAGTAGCCAACACCTTAAAAAGTCGGCAAATTTCATTACTATCAAGTATTATCTCTTTATTGACCAAGTAGCCAAGATATATATATGGTAGTTTTAAAAAATTAATGGAGTTCCGCTCTCTATTTTATCTAATCGATATATGATTTTTACCTTGGGATTTTGGAAAATACTTCAGCAATAGTTGGATATGTTACTAAGATTCAACACTACTTATCACCCCCAAATGAATGTTCATTCTAAGATAAACATTCAATCCCTAGAGGTTATATTGATATAATTGTCAACAGATTACTAAATATGATAGGACTAGAAATTTCCTCTAGTGGAGTTCTTATATAACTATAATTTATATTTTCGATTTCACATTTCACCTTATGAGGCTGTTTATAGGAAGAGGTTTCATACTCTGATGTGACTGGATGAAGTTGGAGAGTGAATGATGATGAGACCTAACCTTATTCTATATATGACAAAGAATTTTACATCCATTCAACGTCAAATGAAATGTACACAAATTTGATAGAAAATCTATGTAGATAATAGTATATTTGATCAATAGTTATACGCCAGAGATAAAGTGTTCTTTAGTATTTCATGATAAAATAAATTTATGAGGTTTATAATGAATGGATATCTTAGTCCTATATACATCTAACCCTTCTTATATCACAACTGAGTGATGAACTATTGACTAGCACTCCCACCTAACCTATATCATGTATATGATATTTTTAATTTATCCTTGGGTGTAACTACATAGAATACCCGTCACATGTACTAAATCTATTGGTCATACCATTGGATAATTATATTTCATATGAGGAGTATCCAATGAAGTCCATATATCATAGTGGAAAGGTTCTACGAAACAAGACAAATCATCTAGTCAAAAAGTAATGGTAGAACCATAAGTTTGAGAAAGAGACATGGGAACCATAAATGGAGACGAAATAGAAGTATGATCAATTTTTAGAGTATTAAATGAAAAAATTCATGGGTTAAATTAATGATGGGGAGAATAATGTAACAACTGTAACTTTTATAAATCAAATTTCCACTTTTTGATTAAATAAATGCATTATTACGTAATAATGTTATAGAAAACACATGAAAAACTTTGGTTATTTTTTATCATTAAATCCTTTTAGATTTAAAATACCATTATGAATCACAATGTTTGATAATGTAGTCATTTAATAGTGATAGTTTGACCAGTATATATAAAGGGTTGTTATAAATTCTAATTGAAATAAACAGAAGAAGCAATGACCTCGACCAGTTGGATCATACCCTATGATTCCCATTTTTGGATGTTTATGAGGGAGATAGAATCATTTGGTTTTAACCTTAACCAAGACTAATCCAATATTGAATAATTTAATAATTAACAATACTACTTACAAGATAAGCTTATAACCGTTGAGGTCATGAAACAAACCATGTTTGCTAAACCACCCCAATATAATCTCACCATCACACACCTTAACCTATGGTAATTTTGTGGTGTAATAATGGAATTTGTATCTAGAACCTAATAGTATGTTTTTAAATAACAATTATATATATCATTTATTATTATTAATTTTTTAATGATTAGATAATTATTATGATAAATATTAAATTTTGATAAGACGAAACAAAAATTGTATTTTCTGAAAATATATAATTTTTACCAAGACACTATATTTTAATGAATTCATGAATGTTTTATATTAATAATATTTTTATAATATAATATTTTTAAAAATTATTTAATAAATTAAAATATAATTTTTTGAAGTTAAAAATAATTTTTAGAATGGTCACAAAATTATTATTGTAAAATAAATCAGTAATTTTGAGTAAATGTGTAATTTTTATTTAAAAGTGAAAATTCTCATAATTATAGAATTATTTGAATAAAATAAATATAATTTTTGAAATAAACAAGTCAAAATTATCTATTGGTAATACTTATCAAAAAATTTAGAGGTAGTAAATTTTATCATAAAAATTATATAGAGTATTAATATATGATATATATTATGACATCATAATGACTAAAAAGTGATGTAATATATTCCATAAATGGCATCTGTAACTAAATAAATATTTCACCTTTTAAATAATAGGTTTTTAGAATATTTTATATTATATTTTATGTTTTTTAAATTAATTATTTATAAACATAACTCACTTCCACATCACCAAATGTACTATTTTATTAGTCTCAGTTCTTAAACATGTAAAATAATAACAAAAATTTACATTTTAAGAATCCATGAAAAAACATACTATGTTTTGTTGGTTTGATTTCTATAACTTATACAGTCCAAAACATACATTTGTAAATTAATAAATAATTATCCTCTTTTTTTATATCGACCCTCCCAAATCCTAGTATTTTTTAGTAAAAACAATTGAATCATAAAATTTAACTTCCCTTTCATTTCAATATCTATACCAAGGTTATCCCAATCTCTCAATAATCCACTTTTAATCTTTTAGAAGCACCATATCAAGGTAATTGATCTTATCCTTCTCATATTTATTCAAGAACTTTATTTGTATTATTCCCTTTAATTTACATTTTTTCATGTTAGGTTGTGTTATTACATAACCATATCTATATCCTTATTATTTAAAATTTATGATAATCCCATTTCATTCTCATCCATTCCATCTATTATTCTTTATGTACCACCATTATGCAGCTAAAATTGCCAAGTGATTTTTCATGCCAAAAAATTGTGTAGTAAATACCCATCCCCACATTCACTCAAGTGTGTTCACCTAGATGTACCTATTCATCATTTATTTGGGGACTCCATGTATTTATATCACAATCTGTAAACATTGGATTAAAATTTATAATGATATTATTATGTTGTGTGATCTATGCTGAACACTTATGCATGTACATGATATGAAGGTGATGGGTGTGCCCGAAATTATATAGCCCTCCAATGCATTTGGTAAAGTTTTGATCTCATGAGATCCCATTTATGGTGTATATGTGATTATCAAAAAAACATTATGTTATGTTTTCTTGGATATTATCCTTGACTTGTGCTTATTAAGTTATGTTTTATGTTTTTTCAACATTACCATGTTTCTTTTATGCTATAATGTTATATCATGCCACATTGTTCATGATTAGGGTTCCCATCACTGTTATATTATATTGAAATACCTCTTATATTACAGGAAATTATTTACCTTATGTTATTATTATTTTTATTCCCTTAATGTGATTTATACTCCACCCTTTTCTAATATACATCCCTCAGTTATCCCATGCAGTTTTAGAAAAATAATGGAATTTTAGGAGCATGTTAGGGAAGTCTTCAATAATGACACTATATTCATGTTGAATGTTGTTGTGATATGTACCTAATTTCCAAAATACATTAGGATTAATGATATTTTTGGATTGAATTATTTATACATTTATTTAATAAATCATTAATTAAGGTGTAATAAAATATGAGTTTTCATATTACTACATTGTGGGACTTGTGAGTGTGGGTGGTGTGTCTGATATATGGGGGGTGTAACTATAAAATATTTTTATGGAATAATGGAGGTTTATAAGGGAATTATAGTGTGGAGATTAAATAAGATATATGGTGTATATGGAGTGTTTAAGGGTATGTGGTATAGTGACATAGTTGGAAAGATATACTAAAGGTCTTAAAATAAATACCTATAGTTCACTATTCATGATAAATTACTTTGTGTGCATGGGGGATGTGGTTCCCAAGGTTTTTTTATATTTGGTTTAAAAACTATAAGTATGTTCTTTTTTGATCATGGACAATAGAGTGATTAATATTCACTATGAATGTATTCATATGATATTGGTGATTTTTCTTACTAATAGGGAAAATATATTTGTGTTGTGTGCACACAAAATGTTGAGATGGATCAATCACTATGGTGGTAGGGGGATTTTTCATGTAAGTAATGGACTAGTTTTGTGATTTTTATCACAAAATATATGAATGTATACACTAGAGTCATGGAAATGTGGGGTTTTAGGGGTGTTTTTGAAAATAATTCTAGGGAGAGACACTCTATATATAATTATGTTTATCTTGGTAGTTGAGATAGATGTTCTGAATTTTGATGGATTTCTATTGTTAAACATTAATGTGGTGTTATGTTTCAGTAATCAGTATATAATTTTTTTATGGAAATGAGAGCCTCTAGTTCTATTGAGACTATGGGTACCCCGTCTCATTTATACATAGGTTATGGTTGGAATGACAATCACACATGGCTCACCATGCATAGAGTTGTCAAAGTTTTCTATTTTTAACTTGGTTTAATAATATAGTCCAATTTATATGCACTCATATACATGCTGATATTATCTATGTAAACCATTGGTGGTGGCCTATTTAATTTATATTAAAACACTACATTTGAAGTCTAATGCTTGTGTAGACATTACTTCTCATGACATATACAAGGTCAAGGACCCTATGACAAGTTCATAGATGGGAAAAGTTGTGGTTGATATATTAGTGGGTTGTTCATGGATTTAGGAATATGATCAAGTTCATCCTCAGTTCTTCTGTAGAGGTTTTTTCTTTATTTTCGAATTTTAAAAATTGTTGTATATAGTTTACCCACATTGGGAAACTTGGTACATTGGTTATATATGATCGTATGTGGTATTTAATTTTGTATACGATAGGTTATATTTCATGGTCATTTCAAATTACTTGTTTATATTCTAGTATTTAATTTTGATAACTCTTATGAGTTATTTATTTTGATATCTTCATGTACATTGAAGCACTGTAATATAAGGTAATATTCACTACTTTATCACCTTTAAACCCTAATAGCTAGTTAGAATCATATGATATTTGGTGAGGTTTACTTAACATCATATAGTTCCATATGGATCTATGTCATTCTGGATGAACATGCTAGATATGTTATAATGAATCTATATCAAACTTCTGATTATAAATTAATTTTTTTTAAAGAAACATAGTTTTTCAAGAAAATATGTTTTTACTGATAAATTATCTCATAAAAACAAAGTGTGTGGAGGATATTGTTGAGAGATAAAGTTTCATGGATGATGGAGTGGGTTCAAGAAATCAATGTTTTTTTGAAGATTGTATATTAGATTGTGTTTGTATGGGATTTTGGACATTGAAATCTATTCAAACGTAGTAAAATCAGATATGTTGGTTCACTACTAAAGGGTAAGTTTTTTGTCTCATGATATAAATTTTAATCATTAAGAGGTTTGGTGTTTATATTGTATAATAAAATTTGTGGATCAAGTGCTAAAAGTGGGTATGCTCAATTCATCAATCAACATGGGTAAAATTAGAGATCATTTCTAAAATAGGTAGTATGACTCATGTTCAAATTTATTGGGAGGCATTTGTATAGAGTGGACTAGATATTGGATATATATGCACATGGAATTAGAAACACACATAAGTCATTACAAATAGATTAATTATTATTAGATAAATATATATTTGATATTTTTCAATGGTGATGAAATGTTGAACAATAGAAACTTTTTATAGATTTAGAATTGTTGTGCAGAAGGATTAATATTAAGAAGTTATAGAATCATATATCACCAATAATTAATTCATATACTACCATGAATTAGTTCATTTTTAACCATGTAATATATTCAGAAATTACCATGTAGGAACTTCTTATACAACTTGAATTTTATGCTCAAACATAACACTAAACAAAGGTGAAAGATTTAGCATAAAAGAATTAATGAAACACCATGAAGGATTATATGGGAAACATTATATGACCTTCTTCCAAGGGTTTCATACATCCAAAATACACATAACTATATCAATATTCCATAAATATATGCTTAAAATAAAAATAAAAATGAAATTCAATTTTTTATAAAACAAAAAAATTCAAAAAATGGTTACAAATAAACTTAATTTTAAAAATAAATTTTCAAATAAAAAAATATGACCTGTTTAAAAATTTCATATAATATGGGATTATTTTTCATTTAAAAAACAAAATTTAATAAATAAATTCATTAAATATATTCCCCCACACATAAAATTTACACACCCAGTCAAATCATCATAAATGACGTATCATGATATGAAAACCATGTATCACTGTCATTATAATTTTTAAAAATATTATTATTTTTATGAAATATAGTTTCAAAAAAATATTATAACAATGGTCTATTTAAAACCAACATAGATAAAATGACAACAATAAATTTCTAGGATATCATATATTACAATATACTTGTTTTGTTAATTTATTTTAGTTTTTACAGTTTATATTTTTTTTTGAATTCATCTACCCAATTCATATAAACTATTTTTTATAAAATATATGACATAATATGATTTTTTAAAATGGAATTTATTATATTTCCAACACACAATATACAACATCCATGGAAATAAACTCCCAAAGAAAATTAATTTTCAATAGTTGATCATTTTAACAAATAAAATATATACCCATACTATTCTAAAACATCTATTGAAAATTTTATCCATCATAGATATATATACACAAAAATAAATTTCAAATAAAAAAATATTTCAAAAATATTTAATATATCTATACATGGATTATCCTATGACGATTATGATATAATTGCATTAATTGTTTATCCCATTTCTATTTATCTAAACTTCATATATAAACCTAAGGCCCCTTGAATCCATAATTCTTGAAGAATATACTCTATAACTCATTAGTAACATATTTATATATATTTACTCAATTTATTGACCTGTGTGTATCTATAGGATGACTTCCACTTTCAATTCACCACATGTCGTGTCAAACATTTCACTAAAAATGATGTTTTTGAAAATTTATTTTAAGGATTAGTGTAAAAAGTTATTTTAAAAAAAATAAAATTATAAAAATGGCAATTTTATCATTTATTTAAATATAGAAAAATCAATTTATTCTTATTGGATATTTTACACCACCATCACATTATATTGGGTATCAAACATCTCACCACATTCACCCATTTTTATTATTAAAATAATAGTTCTATAATACATATATAATTAAATGACCATCAAATTTATTTTATATATTATATTTTCTTTGTAATTTATTATTCAAATATGAATATTGTTCAAATACATATTTTTATAGGGATAATAATTGTGTAAAATAATAATAATGATGTTGACTTAGAGAATATCATAAACAACATTAACTTAAACCATACAAATCACACTCTCTAAATAATGAGATTTTCCATAATGATTATATAAAACAACAATTTCTATAAAAAATATATTTATTTTATATACATGAAAATGTACCTAAGTACTTAAAGAGAAATGAATTATGAAATATAATTTTGATTACCTGTAACATATTTCATGGCCACTAAGGGGTTATAGAATGATAAATGTAGAATATGACTCAAAGTAGATACATGTTTCTTCAAAAATATTTCTGCATTCATTTTAATGCAACTGATAAACTACCAAAAACATTACTTTGTTATACCATCAAAAACATGAATATAAAATATTTAACTTTTTCCTCCTTAGATAGGGGTATATAAAAGAAAATATCATGGATGTATGTAAACCTCAATGACTGTGGAAGTTTTTTTATTAATAGTTCTATAAGAATATAAAAATGTAATAAGTCTAAAAAATTATTTTTTTTGGAGTCAAATTTGTGGGAAAAATAGTAATATTGTAGATATTTTAACCTTAAATTTATAAATAACAGAAGCCCCCTCATACATTACTTATTGTCAAAAAGATAAAATGGATATTAAATTCCAATCAATGGTTAATTATAAATTTAAAGCCCAAATTGAGAATTTTATTTATAGATAATATTCTAGAATCTTTTTATAGAAACATGATTGAATAACATGTAAAATAGAACTAATAGATGAAAATAATCTGGGATTACTGGTGATTAAGATTTCCCACCTCACCCAAAAATACTTTACACATTATTCTCAATCAAACTATGAGTATATTATTTAAATAAAACATATAAATTAATAGGGTAATTCCAATATCATTGATATTGAGTAGATACGAGAATTTTTATTGGATGTGATGCCTTTAAATTTTCTTCTAAGGGATATACATGATGATAAATTTTTTCCCATCATTTTATTATATATAATAATAATAAAATAAGTCCTTAATTAAAAATAAAACTAAAAAAAATATATTAATGTAAATTTTTATGAATAGGTGAGATATAATATGTAAATATTCTAAGTGGTGTTACAGTCTACCAATATATAGATTGATAGTAAAATGGGTCATCACTAATAAAATATTTTTTTGTTTCATATATGGTTTGAAAAGTTTCATTTTTGATCTGTTTTTATTCTCTATGAATGACTTATTTTATTGGAAATCACCTTATACAAGGTCATGCTTGTTTATCTCCTTCCATGTGATAAATAAATTTTATAATGAGTTTTTGTATATGATAATTCCATTTCACTAGGTATTATCTAAAACCACCAAGAGGATATTTTTCTTAAATATAAGGAGAAATGTATATATAATAATTTTTATAATCTATATAACCACATTCTTCTATTCTATTGGACGCCCACTCGGGTTTATTAAACATTACTCTATAATTTTATAGAAATTTTATGGTGTCTTATTCAATATACTTTGAGTCATATTCCATGTTGATGAAATTAAAACTTTAAAATATGATAGAAAATTTTAATTTTTATATTGCGAAAAAAATAAATCAAACATTTTCATAATAATTATTTCCTTCCTTTTGGGGTTCAAATGATAATTCATGTTATTAAAACAAAACCGTGGTAAGATTTATTGTATTTGGATTATGAAGGTTTAAAGAACATTGGTTGATGATCAAAAGAGAATATTTCATCCTAAAATTTATCCATTTCTTCCTTAAAATAACAATAAAGAATATGGGTTTCTATTTCAGGTAGAAAATTTACATTGAAGTTACCTTATTCTACCAATCTTAGTTTTTTAAACTAGTTGATAAATATAATACATTTTATATATATCATTACCAATATTAAAATACACGATGTGACAAGGAAAAATATATAGTTATTCATAATGTCTAATTTAATTCATATATTTTTTTATTTTATCCTCTTTTAAATACTCTTGAATCCTATGGAGTTTATCTTTTATTATTATTTAATTGATAATTATAATAATTTTATATTTTTATCAAATTATTATAAATATTTGTTAACTTACTATAAATTAATTTTTTTATAAATATTAAATATTTTAGTTTTTAAAACATGGATTAAATATTAATATTTATCAAAGTTTATATTAATTTTTCAATGGTTATATAGAAAAATAAATTGGTTTTCTTTAAATACCATGGTAGAAGTTTATATTTTTAAAATATTTTAAAGGAAACCATTGTTCATTATGTAAATAGAATAATTATGTTTTTTTATAAGAGATGTAAAAAGATTTTAAAACCATTTATTTATGAATATAATTATCAATAAATATTATATCTAATCTCAAACAACTATAATAATATAAAGATGTTGTTTTAATAGTGCCATAAAAAAATCAACTCAATTTTAACTAAATATCAATAGAAAAAGTGGATAATATTATGAGGATTTAAAGAACAATGGAATATAGATTAAATTCTATAAATGAACACACAAAATATTAATAGTAAATGGATAACTTTTTAGGATTTATAGTATATGAATTTTTTCCAGTATAGTTTTTTTGGGGTTTTTTCAATATTAAAGAATAAAAATTCCTTAAGACCACAACAATAACTTTCACAATAAATAATATAAATCTTAGGGACCACTCACATCATAAAGGTGCACAAAAAATTTATTATCCATATATACTATTAAATCATTAGAGGATCATATCTATAGTGAAAGTGAAATTCATTTTTATGTTTTACAAAATAAATAATATTGAAGTGAATGGAAAAATGATTATGATAATGATTTTTAGGAGATGGACATTGTGTAAGTGGTAACATATTTATTTCACAATATAGAGATAAATATTCATTCTTTTAAAATATAAATTTTATATTTATTAAAATAAAATTGACATCAACAACTTAACATTATTATATTAGTTTAATAGTTTTCTATTTTATATTCATTCAATTAATTATATCAAATATTAAATAATATTTTAGATTTATTGGATAGAATATAATTTTACAATATCATACTTTAAATTAGATATTTTATTATCAATTTAGTGTAAGTTGGATCATATATTATCATCCATGTAAAGTATTTTAGAAAAATAACATAGTAATCAATTTTTTATAGAATTCTCACAATTATTTTTACATGTTTTTGGGGTTTCATTTTTCATTTACAAACATAGAATTAAAATTATACTCTAAAAAATATTAAAAAATATATGTTTCCATGGTAAAATTAAAAATGAAGAAAATGAATCCAAGAAACACCTAAAAAACATAAAATAATAATATAGCATAATGTTGAATTTGTATAACTCATTATCATAAAAAATTGACTTAGAAAGATATCCAATATTAATAAGAAAAAATGAATAAATCTATAAAATTTTAATGTTATGTAGAAGGAAAAAAAAATAAAATCAAATGGGGGGGGGAGTGTACGTTCACTAGACCATTAGGTGACCCCTCCCCTAAGAGGTGAGAATTCAACTACTAAAAATACCTATATTTTTCCCCATTTGAAAATCCCAATCACTTTTTTTTCCCGAGATAACACTTCTAAAATTTAAAAATTGAAGGAACTCGGTGTGTTTGAGTGAACTATATCCCTCCATTTAGATATTCATTCATCCAGATATAACATATTCAATAGAATATTTAATGTTATATTAATAAATTTATATCTTCTAATAAGAATGATTTATAATTTGGGTTATTCTAATTCATATAGGAGTGGATTATTTTATTACTAAATATTTCACAAAATTTTCCCTTTTTTTACTCTTGAGTTTAGTATTTAGGAGATGAAATATTATGATAGAATTACCATTAACTAAATTTTTGGTCTTTATTTTCTATGTTTTGATATATTTAGTTGTAAGGGCTCCCACAGTTGATGTATTGGACTACTTCTTTTATTGATGAGAACCTAGATTTTTATTCAAGTTATGTTGTAAGATATTAGCATGAGATATGATCTTTCTTTTATATTGATGAATCTACCTCTAACACATGATAACAAATAAATAATGGGATAATGTCTTAATTTATCTAGAATGGGGGTGATATAGTTTGAGTGATTTTTATAGACACATGGAATGTTATGAAGCCTTCTTATGACTTAATTCTTTTTACAAAAGAGATAGTGAAAGTTATTATTATTATAGTAATTATTGTACACTATATAAGGTCAAAATGGGACTTTTGGATCTAAAATATAAACCGATAATGTCTAATTGGTTATATTTTTCTCTATTGTTATGTATGGTTATTTCATAATGCTTTAGGAAATGAATTGTTAGAAATGTTTCTCTACTAGTTCATGTTCAAATATATATGAATGCATACTTTTACCTAAAATAATTATTATATAATTCTAAAATTAGTTCATTTTATAATGGTTATCTAAGTATATTGAAACTCATTTATTTTTTTTTTGAATTTCATTTATAGTGGGATGAAAGGAATCAAGCTACACAAAGTGGTGTAACCAGTGTGTTTTATTCATCCTTACTAATGTCTTAGATTCAATGATTCAAAATTATATAGATATTTTAAGGGATAAAACTTGTTCTAGGATACACTTATAGAGGTACCTAAAAATTATATTATATATGGATCATTATTTTGAATCTATAATCATGTGACATCATGAATAAGTTCATTAATCTATGTAGTTGGGTTCATAGTCTTCTGTGGATAATGTTCACAAATCACTATTTATTAACTCTTTATACGCATAGAATGATATTCCATAATAGAACACTAAACATGGTTATTGGATTTAAAATAAATTAACCAATCCCCACAAAAGATTTCATTGGATTTATGGTATGATCAGCTTCCAGTTGCATCAAAATTCTACAAATTGATACTAAATATTCACTATTCATGTGCATTTTTTTAAAATATAAAATTTAAATGAAGTTATATATTTCCAGATAAGAATTTATTTCAATTGTAAAATTTAAAATACACTTGGTTATCATAAATAATTTAAAAGAAACTCTAAAAACCTAAACCGCTGCATTTTTACTTGTTTCTTATAACATGTGAATTATTTTGTATAAAAACAAATAAAAATTAACCCTTAAATTACATTGATCATGGAACTTAAAATGAAACCATTGTCAACACTAACTATATTATTATATCCTTTGTTACTAGTGGGAATAATATATAGAAATAAATGATTTCCATTTAAAAAATACATTCACAACCAACATCGCAAAGTGTCGATTTCTAAACATTCACATATTCAATCATTAAAAGATATATTTGTTAAAAAAGTACTCTATTTTCTACATGGAAATATTTATTCTTCTATGTTTAGTTCACATGTTTGGAATTAAAAATTTTCTACATTACAAGCACTGACTATTTTTGGTCACTTTTACTTTCCACATCTTCTCGTATTTAATACTCTCTATCACCTATAAGAAGAGAATACGTAATTTTTGTTTATTAAAACCACTATAATGGTTTTTTAACCCTATACTAGATCCAATTTTTTTTCACAAATATCAGATGATCATTAAAATATCTTCCATGATTTAATAATAATTGAAAATGTCTTTATATTATTCATTCCATATAATCCCAAAATGTTAGCCTATACATTTAATTCAAGACACCATGATATCTATTCATAACAAGTGATCTCTAAACTAATATTTTTCTCTTCCATTTATTTCAACTATACCACCATTTTTTAAATAAGTGTTCTTAATCATGACTTATACTATGCATCAATCATTATAAAATATCCCATTACTAAGTATGAACTTGTAAATTCTAATGACCTTTCATTAAACATGGAGCTGTAATAAATATTGAATGATTTTATCATTCTAATCTATAATTATAATATATTTGGATTAGATTTGATATTTTTATATTCCCCATAATTTACATGTTTATAGGTGATTCTTCCAATGAATTTTATGTGTGAGAAATTCAATGGCATAATATTCAAAGCTTATATTGGATATGTATTCCCCATTTGTATCAATTAAATCTTAGTCATATAAAATTACATGGAATTAAATTATTCTCTCAAAATAACTATATAAATATATAATGAAGTATCATACCCTAAACTATCTCAATACATGTTTATAACATCATTTTTAAATACATAATACTTTTTTGTCATTAGTTACAACTTATTAAATGAGATACCCTTCCTTTAATAAAATGGTTTTAATTTATTATTATTGTAAAAACTATCACTATATATACTATATAATTATAGCACATAAATTAGATCATTTTAAATTATAGTTATTATTCCAACTATCATTAAAAATACTGTTAGTTAGTTCTTTATAAAGTAAACTCAATATGTTTTCCTTAAAATTATCAACGAAAGTAACATAGTACTAAGGATAACCTCAATAATATATCATATAAGGTATCTATTTATTAGTATTAATAAGATCCATCATTCAATACATGAGTAATTATAAGGATTCATTACCTTTCTATCAGGTATTTTACAGTCTTTATTTTGTCTATTTTAATTGGGAGAGTATTTCCGAATATGGAATTAGGAGGATAACTACAATGGTGAAGTCAGGGATTTGATAGATTTTTTCACAAAAAAATATTTTTCTTCTATTTTTTGGGATGCTACATCATGTGTAATGGTATTACAAGGCATGTAATGTATTCCAGAAAGATCCCATGAAACGAATACACAATAAGAGAATTTTACTCATCGTGTGTGGTTACATGTTTTGTAATGTGAAAAATTGATTTTAAATTTTAAAGGGAGACAATTTTTTGTTTAACATAGAATAAAAAATATTTCACAATATGAAATGTATTACACATTGTTTAATTTTTTAATTTTATACTTTTATGGTTCTGTATGGGTTTTTTAGGATTCACTCACTCTTTTATCCTCATCCTCTCGGCTAGAGCTCTTACCCTAGAAGATTTTGAGAAAATCCTTTCCCTCCAAATCACTATGTTTGATAGTTGATCAACATGGATAAGTGTTTCATCTATTTGTGTATGTGTTACTTTGGGTTTCTTCCTCATTTGTGGTTTTAGAATAGTTTGTGGTTGGTATTGTTAATCAAATCATGTTTCCTATCAAATTTTTTTTGTATGTTTTCTTGACTAGTCTTCTGACGAAAATTATTTTGGTTTCCAATCCATATTGACAAAGGAGTTTAGGTTTTCTATGACCTTGAGGTAGTAAAATATATCTAATCAATATATTTTATAGAATTTCTTATTGTATAAATTAATTCATTGAATTTTGAAATGAAATTTCATTTGCTGAAATTGAAAATGTAATGGGTTCTTATTTTAAATGGTTTTTTCTTTGAAAATGAAATTTTCCTTGATTTCGAAAAGAATGAATTTTCAAAACCTGAAGCTAATTATCCTATCTTTGTAATGGTTTCCATAAAAATATATTCATGGTTTTTAAAATATAAATTGAAAAACATTGCACATTGGGATCCTTGGGTATATAAAGAAAGATACAAAGGTAGCCTTAGTGTGTATGAAACCACTAGAATTTAACATGTTTTATATAGACGGTGCGTTGTTGTTTATGGTCATTTATTTAATGATAGATTACTTCATGGATGTTTCCTCACATGTGTCTCTATATTTGGTATGGTTACCTTATTTGTTTTATGACCCAAATTTCTTTTGATTTGGAAAACATAATATGTAATTCTTAGAAAATACTATTATTTTTTGAGAAGTGTTTTACAATTATTTTATTTATAAAAATTCTTATAAAAAAATTTTGTTTTAAATATAGAACTTTTGAATTATTCATATTATAAATTTTATAGATTATTTTTTGGTTTCATAATGGGATATGTTTTTAACATCCTATTTGGCCTTTGGGTAGTTATAGACCTTATTTTATAGGAAATAAGAAAAAAGAATGGAATTCAATATCATGCTACAATCTATTTATGTCTCTATTTCAGTTTGGGTTTATTTTTAGAGGTGATAGTGGGTCACATGGGGACTTGTTATCTAGACCTTTCATACATCCTGTTTTAGCCCATTTGGATTATTTGTATCTCCATTGTATCATATATATTATAAGTTTTAATGTCTTGTTTTTCCTATATATGAGACTTTTTTTTCATCTTTATTATAACTCACCCCATAATGAGCAAAATTGGGTGACTAGTTTCGTCGAACCAGGTTTGTCTATTATAATTTAGTTTTAGTGGAGTTACTAAACCTGGAGTGTGTCAGCACTTCCCGAGTTGGTCTCTATGAAAATATATCCCAAGGAATTAAGGTAGTATCCACATTTACCAAGGGATCTAAGGTTCAAGTTGATTCTACCAAGGATGATGGGACTCATTCTCAGACCAAAGTGGATGACCAGGTTCCTATGTCCAGATGGATTTATGTGGAAGAGTGTGCACCATAGGAACCTGAAGCATGGCCAACTACTATTATAGGTACGATGTTATGTCATATTATATGGTGGTAACTTTTATTTAGATATGGGTTCTAATCATTCTTTTATATCATCAATGTTAGGTTATGTGTTGGGTTTATGCTCATATCTTATTCTGTTCTTGTTGGATTTTTCCATGACTTTGGGAAAGTAGTTTGAACAAGGTTTCAAGTTCCCCATATTTTGGGTGGTGATAATTGAATTTGTGGTGTTTTAAGACTTCTTAGTGATTGATATTAACATCTTCTACTTGATTACCGGGATGGATTGGATGATGATCAAGAAGGAATATATAGACTATTATTGCTGTTGGGTACAATTATTATACGTTGATGCCACCACTGATGTTTTCTAGGTTGAGTGGGATTCTAGATTTGGAATGGAATGGAATGTTTTTCCTTATGACATTGTAATCTTATACCATTTGTCTAAAGTGTTTCTTAATGTAGTTGTACCTTTCTGGGGAATTCGACTACCCACTGTAGTGTGTCTATACTTTGTGGTATTTTTAGAGGATTTTTCTGGTCAATTACCATGGAGAGTGGTTGTGTTTATTATTGAACAACTCTATACAATTTTTACCATTTCTATTCCATCCTATCGAATAGAACATAGTGAGTTGGAGGAACATAAATTTTTTCCTGAGGACCTGGAAGTGAAAGGATCTATTCATACCACCATGTAACTATGAGATTATCCTATACACTTTTATAATAAGATAGTGGAAGTCTCAAACTTTATATTGACTATCAAAAGTCAAATCAAGTTACCATTAATAACAATTATCCTTTACCTAGAATTTATGATCTCTTTGATCATCTTACAGGGGCTTGTTGGTTCTCTAAGATTGAACTATAGACACCATCATTTGAGATTTTGAGAGGAGGACATACCCAAGGAAGTATTTTAGAGTTGATATGGAAATTTTGAGTTTCTAATTATACCATTTGGACTTCCTAACTCTCTTGAATTATTAACGGCTTTGATAGACCAAATATTTTTGTGGTTCTTGGACCCTTTTGTTGTTGTGTTTGTTGACGATGTCTTGGTTTAGTCCAGTTTAGAGTCAGAACATCTGGGACATTTGAATGTCATCATTTGACCATTGAAAGAACATAAAATGTATGAAATACATTCTTAGTGTATGTTTTGGATCAAGAGGTGAACTTTCTGTGGCATATAATATTATAGAGGGGGGTCTCAGTGGATCCTGAAAATTTTTGGGATGTTATGTCCTGGTAAAATCATAGATACATGTTTGAGATCTGTAGCTTCTTTGGGATGTATGGTTATTATAGAATTCTTGTTTTGGACTCCTACAACATGGAACCTCTGATGATATCTTTGATCCATAAGAGTGTAATTATTTATTTGGATAAAAAATGTTAGTGATCTTTTGAGGATCTAAATGTGTAGTTGGATTCAGCACCAGTAATGTTTCTACCAGAACTAGGTTCGGGTTATGATGATTTTTTGTGATGCCTCAAGTATGGTTTTTGGGATGTATAATGATGTAAGAAAATAGGTGGTGGATTATGTATTATTATAGTTACACACTCATGAGAATAACTACCCTACCCATGATCTTGGTATGACCATTGTTATGCACCCACTCAACATGTAGCATCACTATCTTTTTGAGGAGCAGTTTACAGTATATTCAGATAACAAAATACTAGAGTATGTTTTCAATGAGAAGGTTATAAATTTTAGATAGAGATGTTGGGTTGATTATCTTCATACCTTTGATTTTATATCATATAAACCCTCGGAAAATGAACAATGATTGCTGAAGCATTTGGTAGAATAGTACTGATCCAAGTACTGAAGGAATCAATTGGAGAGTAGTCTCTGATAAGTTTGTTTTTTGAGATGATCATGAGGATGATGAAGTATGGGAGAAAGGAGTTCTTGGATTTGATAAATTTTGAATCATCTTTTGAAGAGATATTTCAAATTGATCATAATATCGACACTGAGATTCAATTTTTAAGTGAAATCCAAAATAGTGGGGAGACATTAGGTAGGTGGTATCAGTCTCCCAGTAGTTCATTCTCCTTTTATAGATGGTTGGTTGTTCCTTTTTACCTTAGTTATTAGTTGTTATAAACTGGAAATATGTCATGTTGGTCTGTTCCCCTTAGGAATACAAAGTTGTAACACAATTTGAGACCTCAGTACTATTGGTTGGGGCTGAGATGATCAGTTACAAATTTTATATCAAAATGTCACTGTTGTCGGAGAGTTAAGGTAGAAAAACAGAGACATGTAAGTTTGTTATAACCTTTAACCATTTTGGTATGGAAGTGGGATGCAATTTTCATGGATTTTGTCATTAGTTTACCAAATAACCCTAGTGGAAAATATTTAATTTGTGTTATAATAAATAAAATAACTAAATTATCATAATTATTACCTATAAAAGAAATGAAAAATGGGGAATAGATTGAAGACTATTATATTCAAAAAGTTTTTTAAACATCATGGGGTTCCATATGTGGTTGTTTCTGAAAGAGACATGAGGTTCACATCTAAATTATGGAGTGTTTTTTAAGTGGAAATGAGTATCTAGTTGAAAATGATCATGACTTAACATCTATATATGAATGTACATATAAATAGTGATATCTAGGTTCTTAAGGATATGCTTAGGGATTTTGGGATTAATTTAGGTGGATATTGGTAAAGGAATTTTCCTTTGGTCAATTTTTATAATAATAATATTTATCAGGAATAGATTAGAATGGCAGTATTTTAGGATTTGTATGGTCAGCCATGTTAATATCCCTTATGATGGAAAGGGTTGGGAGAGTGTTCATTAGTTGGACCATGTTTGGTTCAAGAGATGATCGACATGGTGAAGTTGATCCAGAACCATTTTATCATAACACAGAGTCTTCATAAATCTTATGTGGACCATCATATCGACCATTGGAGTTTTTGGTGGGTTATCATATTTTTATCAAGGTTTCTCCTCGCATTGGACATCATCGGTTGGTTAAGAAGGGTAAATTGGCACTGATATTTGTGGGCCCATTTGAGATCATTGACTGACTAGGGAGGGTTGCCTATCAGTTGGAAGTTATAGATGTTTTGACTTCTATGCATGATGTGTTTCATGTTTTCTAGTTAAAATTTTATATTCCACATACTTCACATGTGATTAAGTGGGAGGATATAGATCATGAACCTGATACCACTTTGGTATAGTAGGTTGTTCAAATTATGGATCACCGGGATAAAGTAATGCATTGTAAAACAAATACCCCTAGTTCATGTATTACAGTAGTGCAGACATGATCTCTATGATACATGGGAGTGGTAGTCCTGTATGAGGTTGTAGCGGACTTCTATTTTTTTAGATCAATGAACTTGATCACTTTTTGGGGACATAAGGATTTTATGGTGGGAGATTGTAACACCACATTAACTTTATGTTTGGTAAGTTCTAATATTTCCTTTTGTTTTCCATTTTCTTTGGGTGATTTTTACTGACCACGAGATTGGGAGTATACTTGTAATGGAGAAGTGAAGGTTTTTAATATTTTTTGACATAAAATATAATTTTTATGCTATTAGTTGACTTGTTACACAATGTGTTTAGGTATTTCAAAAAGATTAATAGCCGCCAAAAAGATCCCGTGAAATGAATACACAACATGAGAATTGTATATGTCGTGTAAGGGTTACATTATCTGTAATGTAAAAAATATTTTTTTAATTAAAAGGGTGACACATATTCTGTGTAACTTATAATAATATATTTTCATGATCTGTAATGTATTAAATGCTATGTAATTCCCCAATTTTATTCTATTAGGGCACTGTATGGGTGTTTGAGTCTTCATTGTCTTCTTCAAACTCCGTTTCTCAGCTAAATCTCTTACCCTAGGTTATTTTGGGTGACACCTTTCCCTCAAGATCACGCCTTTTAGATATTGATCAAATGGTATTTAAATTTAATCTCTTTGGGTATGCATTCCTTTTAGTTTCTACCTTGTTTCTGGTTGCCTCACCATTTATGGTAGGGATTTGTAATTGGATTGTGTTTCCTAAAGATCATTTTCAATCTCTTATCATGAAGTTTATTTTAAAGGAATATTTTGTGGTTCTCTATAATCATTAAAAAATGCAGTTAGTTTTTGAATGTCCTTGGGGTAGGTGGATTGTAAGGTCCCAAACTGGGTGCCACACATCAGTGCCCCGAGCCGGTGAGTTACATGTCCTCAAGCATGCCACCCCATACGCGAGAGACTACTAACTAGTAGTGAGGGTCTAATATCGTTTATGGGTATACTATACCCTATTTTATTGTAGTATGACACCAATTAAAAATAAGAAAAAATAATAGAATAATATATATCCTTTTCCAAAATAATACCATAATCGCAAGATGACTAAAAATAGAAATACATTATCAAAATAGATAGTAGATATGCCATGCTAGAATTCGTGACAATTTTCAAAATTAAAACCCAAAAATAAATACACTAACAACTCCCAAGTGGGCCCCAAACCTTTTTTGGTTCCCTCATCCATGCTCTGTCCCAAATAATCCATCTAACATAGGGCCTTTTCCCTTATACTTCCCTAAAAACATGAAATATATTTGATAAAAAATCAGGAATCCTGAGAAGGGTGTGAGTAATACTCAGTAGGCTGTCACCAGTGGTCTAAGACAATATCTAGTCAATAATAGTGTATGTAGTTATATAATGAAAAAATAAAATAATTAAATTAAAAATATTACATTATTTCAATTACTCTTTATTTAATTAAAAACCCCCAGGTTCTTGAGGACACCTAAACATCAATACCTGATTCGGCCCATGTCGTAGTTAGAATCATGTTACATATTAAATATTAAATTCATTATAATACAATGGTCTTTCATTATCCATTCACTTCAATTAACAACATGTCCACCTGTAACCATAGTTCAATGTTAATATGATGGGTGTAGAATGTCATGTTTAGTACCCCAGGGTTATTTAGAGCATCAATACCTATCCCACACCCCATGGATATTTGAAGAATCACTCCATATCCTATAAAAATATTCACATGCATATATTTGGGTCTAGAATTACATTTCTAGGACCCCCATGGGTATTTGGAGTGTCAGTCTATGTCCCACACCCCATTTCTCAATCAAACACATATAATTACATAAATCACATCATTCAAGGTTAATGAACATTATCCTTCTATCACATCCATCAATCAAAAAATTTATTAATTAATTCACAAATTAATTAATCTTCTTTACTCAATTTCATAGTCACAAAAATTATCATTAATCAATTACACAATTAATTAATTCAGTCAATAATATCAACAACCCAATAATTAATTCAATGATTAATTATCATTATTAATTTTAGAAACTCAATATGTCATTAATTAATTCAACAATTAATTATTCCAATCAAATTCAAAATCTCATTATCACAATAATTAGTTATACAATCATTTATTCATATATAATAATTCAATATTATGATAATGAACTCAATAATTAATTATTCCAACTTCACAATTCAATGTTTTGATAATTAACTAAATAATTAATTATTCCCAATTCCCAATTCAATATAAAATTAATTTTTCCTAATTAATTAATTAAATTAAATATTTAAATTTATAAAAAACACTATAAATTCTATAATTACATACAAAAAATTGAAATCATGAATATGGGATTTGAATAATAGACCTCATACCTCAATTCATTAATGAATGATCCCCCAATGAATATCCCCAATATGAACAGAATAATGATATAGAATGAGATCCAGATAATAAACCCTAAATCAAGATCGAACAATCAAGATCCCACAATACTAGATCTAAATTAAACAATAATAGTTTTAGATCTATCAAAACAGTGGATAACTTTTCTCTAAATGATGAGGGATAGATGGGAGAGAAGATGGAAACCACACGGGTTAGACCCTCTTACCGAGTGGGGTGCAAATCTTCAATCATTAATTTTTTTTGGTAAGAACAGAGGTGGGGAAGGCTTGTAATGCATTGAGGAACCTCCAAAAACGACAGAAAACAATTTGGTTTGAGTGGGGGTCAATTTTGGGTTAATTAAGGGGTTCAAGTTTTTTTAAATCTAATTATCGTATTAATTAAAACAATTTGAATGGTTTTCTGGGAAGAGGCACACAATTTCCCCTAAGCATACGCCTTAACTGAATGCCTCTTCCTGGTAGGGTTCATGGTTTCTCCTTTTAGGGAACACCCTTTGACAAACCGTGTTCCACACATGAAAACTCTCTCTATCTAGGTCTTCATAGTTTTAGGGGCCATGAAACAAGGTAAGGAAAAATTATTCACTAACCATGCACTGCCCAATTTCTTCCATTTTTCTCAAATTTCCACCCAAACACACCCCATGTTAAAACCCTAACAAAAATTACTCAACAAAAATAAAAATAATACCAATAAATGAGGTTGATACATCTCAAGAAAAGGTCAAGATCATACAATCTACCCACCTTTTAATATCTCATCCTTGAGTTGTACTCCTAAGAATCTCTAAGATTCCATGTTAAAAATATCAGGCCATTCATCCCTTATATCATCTTCTTTCTCCCATGTTTCTACAAACACATTACCATGTTTCTAAAATACTTGAACTATTAACACCATCATTCCATGCAATAATGTCTCACTACGATCCAACACACGTATCAGATGCTCTTAAAATGGTGTATCTATATTAAGCTCAAAACCATCTACATCAATCACATGAAAAGGGTCGAGTTGATATCACCAAAGTTGTTAAATATGAAAAATGTCATTCATAACACTATATCTCTGCGGGACAACCAATTGTTATGCCATCAGTCTGAACAGTTCAAAGAACCTATGAACAAACATTCCCTGTTTGCATATCCTGTGGTGACCCAGCCTAGGCAAATCCCGGTGTAATATAAAATCACCCTGGTAAACTCTAGGGGTCATCAACGTTTATCAGCATATGACTTATATCTACTTTGATACATAGTCATTGTTTTTTGAATCAGCTAAACCTACTCCGACGTCTCGTGTACAATACTCATCACCAAGAGCTCTGACTAACATTCCTACATCCTACATAGAGGTGATCTATGTGGTATACCTTAAAGATCCTCATATGATTCCATTTGTATAGTTCCCTGATAACTACTGCTATAGGAAAACTCCACATGTGATAGGTGTTTCTCTCAAGACCCACCAAAGTATTGAACCCAAGATCACAACCTTAGGCACTTGTATAGTATGTTATGACGTCCCATATATTTGTGGGTGGAATACCATACTAAAAAAACCTATATACCGAGTGAATTATCTAAGTCCTTCCATAAGAAAAAAGTAAAATGTGAATTATGGTCCAAAAAAATAGTCCATGGAACCTTTTGCAGATGAACTATTTCCCAATACAAATATACCAGCTGATCCACTGAGAAAGTCTCCCATATAGATAACAAATAATGATCCTACATTAAATGGTCTATAATCACCTAAATAGCTTCATTATTCTAGGGAATCCCTAGGAGACTCACCACAAAGTCTATGGCCACATCACCCCACATCCATTATAGAGTACAAAAAAACTATAGAAAACCCCCATGTCATTGATGATCACCATTCACCTATTGATAGGTGTAACATCATGTCCAAAACCCTTCTATCTCTTTCTTCATGGCCAATCACAAAAATTTCCAACGTAGTTCATGATAAATACTGATCAAACTTGTATATACCACCTACTTTGAGATATGAAACTCATGCATCAACTCTTCACACATACTAATCTGAACAAAAATCTGATTCCAAACATAGATTATCCCATCCTCATCTATGATCAAATGGAAAGGTGAATCCCCACCCTCATGTATTTCCCTCAAGTTTAAGTATTCTGGATCCTCGTACCCTCTATCCCTGATCCATCTAAAAAGTGTATAATCTACTGAAACAGATTCCAAAGTCAATTTATCCTAGCTATCATTAATCACAACATACATATAAGCCATCAAAATTAGCATATTCCGCTCAGCACTAGACTATTAAACTATATGATTCTAATATTTCCTACTTAAAGAATCAACAACACTATTCCCCTTTCCAAGAAAATACACTAGATCAAAATTGAATGAATGCATATACCCAACCAACCTACACTTCCATAGATTCAAATATAATTTCAAAAAGCTATACATTAATATACTGTGATCTGTATACACAATAAATATTTTATCAAATAGATAATTCTACCAACATTTAAAGTCATAAACCAATGTAACCAACTAAGAGTTCTTGTTTCAGATAGTTCTGTTATTGATTCCTCAACTGCCAAGACCCATATTCAACAACTTGATCTCCCTACATCAACGCTACTTTAGGTCCAATCCCAGAAGAAACATAATATACTATATACTCCTCACCTAACTCAGGTAGGATCAAGAATGGTGCCGAGGTCAACCACTTCTTTAACTCCTAGAAAAAATTATCGCTTTCTTTTGACCATTCCAAGTTTACCCCCTTATTGGACATGCCTGAAAGTGGTTTTTCCAAATGAAAAAGTCCTGAATGAACCTCCGATAATATCAAGATAATATAAGAATTATATAGATATCAAAAAAATTCTTATGATGCTCCAAATAGACCACTATTTTCACCTTCTATAGGTCCATTAAAAATCCTTCCTTTGAGATGATGTGCCCCAAAATGTGTACCTGACCAATCCAAAATAGACACTTTGATAGCTTGGAATATAGCTGATGCTCTATCAGTGTACTTAGGATGATGTTAAAATGTTTATCATTATCATCATTTGTTTTAAGTACACCACAATGTCATCCACAAACACTACCAAAATTTGATCCATGTATAGATGGAATATTTTATCCATCAAGGAAATAAACATTTCTGATGCATTCATAAACCCAAATAGGATTACATCAAACTCATATAGGTCATACCATTTTCTGAAAGTAGTCCTCGGAATATCAGAAGGTCAAACTCTCAACTGATGATACCCTGATCTCAAGTCAATATTTAAGAAAACACAATCTCATATCAACTGGTCAAATAGATATTTGATAAAAAAATAGGATATCAGTTCTTCACTATCATGTGTTTGAAATTATAGTATTTAACACACAAGTGTAAAGTTATGTCCCCTTTATTTGAAAAAAAGACTAGAGAATCCCATGGCAGCGTAGTCTGTTGGATAAATCCCTTATCCTACAACTTTTATTGCTATGTCTTAATCTCTTGAACCTATTTAGGTTCCCTTATATATGGTGTAATTGAAAATATATCAGCTCATGGTATGAGATCAATATTAAATTCCATATCTCTCTCAGGTGTAATTTCTGAGAAGTCTTCAAGAAATATATAATAAAGCCTATCCAATACAGGTAGAAAGACTTCCTTCTTTATGCCCCCATCATCTAGAAATATACTAGAATCTTGGGAAGTAAGATTCCCTAGTTTTTGAAGAACCAGACCTATAGGCCCTCTTGGATATCCCACTCTTCATGGTGGATATACTTTTCACCATCAGGAGATGTAAATGTCACTCTACTATGGTAACAATATACATGGGATCAATATTCTAATAACTGATACATACCCATAATTAGGTGAAATACTAAAATATCTATAATTTAATGATATTAGATAAAATGGTAGTCCTTAATCTCAAGAAAACACCCATTGAATAATCAGATGTCATTAAATCATACTCCCATAGGTGTATTAATAATCAACATCCTGCTCATGAACTCCACTGCCTTTCTCGAACCATTTATAAGTTGTGAATAATTAAATGAATGAGATGCACCAGTATCATATATAGAAATAGACAATTCAGAATCTACAAGAATAATACCTATCACTATCGATGGTCCAACCTCACTATCCCCTAGTGTAGGCTAAACTACATTCAATTGTCCATCATATCTTCCCTGTGATGAAGTTTTACTCTGATGAGCTTCACCACTCTAGTAATTTAGCCTCTCTATCCATGAATCATCTCATCCACCTCCTCTACTACCACATCTAATGGAACTTCAACTTCTAGACTGATATAGTGAAGAAGATCCCCTTCTCAGACTCTAGTTATGTCTATATACTTCATCACTACCTATATGTATCAGGTTCCTATAGGGCATCTATATATGTTCCATCCTTCCTCAAGATCAAAATTATACTAGTGTTTGGGGAAAATAGTTATGATATTATTCTATCCTAACACACTGATGGAAAAGTAATCTTGTAAGATCATGTGTAACTAACCCCTCTTTCTAGAAACCCTTCTTCCCACTACCTTAGATGATATTATCATAGTGATGCTTCCTACTCTCAAAATCCATAACTCTTGAACTTCTAGATAGAACCAACTATCCTTCATTAGAATCCTTCTTTAGGTTCTCCCTAGATATGAGAGCATGATTCACCAAATTTGAAAACTTATACAACATGATGATATAAAACTAGGACTTAATTTCACACTTAATTCCATCCTGAAATAATTTTGATGAATTAGCCTCATCCACTTACAAATCTCGATAAAATAACTAGAAATTTGTAAATTGTGTAGAATATTACATCACAAACATACTCCCCTGAGTCAATCTCATGAACTTAGCTTCTTTATTCTTCTTGCATGTCTTAGAAAAAAAGTACTCCAATAACTTCTCCAAGAATTACCTCCAATATATAGCATCCAACTGTCCATCCTGAGTCTAGATGTACCACAAATGATTCTATAGACCATGTAACATATACGAAACCAATTTCACTTGATTCTCAGTAGGAGTTTCTAAGTGGTCATGTATTGTCTCAATAGACTCATTCCTGAACTAAGCTTCCTCAGGTCAAGCCACTCCAGTGAAAGTCAGAGGGTGCTGCAACTGGAACTACCTCATCATATTAGACATTATTTTCCTAACCCACCTTGGGTATATTTCCATAATATTCACAAAATAATCCATGTTATACAAAAAATTATCTCTAACATCCTCACCCAGAACTACTGGTGCCTTAGATTCCACTAATAGAAGAGAATATCTAGTCACGTCGTCCTATCATCCTTTCAACAAGAATCATCATGGAGGATGAGTCAGCAATGAAAAACATTCACATTAGGACACATTTCAAAAAATTAACAATTTTAGGGAATTAAATTATTCCACAACAATTCATTTCCCAAAACTCCACCACATAATCAAAACCAAGGTTTTACCACTACCCTTAAGAATCCTACATCTAGGTAATGGTTAAAAAAGGGTAAACCCATTTTTAAAATTAATTTTTCTCATTTAGATAACAATTTATTCATATTTTTTCATCATTTTACCACTTTAAATTATATTTGAAGAACCATTTTCAATTTAATATCACAGGAAATGAAAAATATTTCAAGTTCAATAACTTACCCATAATATGTTTTCCTATGAATGCCTAAAATGATGTATGTCACAATAATATTAAGTGACAAGAATGATTCATTCTTACTCAACTCTTGTTTCATACCAGGACACAAGTAAAATATTCTAAAATCTCAAAAAAAATATCACATCTCACAACAAGTTCATCACCCAAGGTGAAATAACATACAAATGTAACAACACACATAAATAATAGCAATCCTACCTTAGGTACTTGGGTTTTCTCATATATACGGATTAGAAAATCCCATGAACGAGCTCATGAAAAAGGAATGAATCATCCTATTATCCTATATACCTTTATTAAATAGTAATATGAATGAAAAGGAAAATAAAACTATATTGAATCCACTTAATATCATCCTAACCTAGGTGCCACACACTGGTTCCCCAAACCAGTCAGTTACGTGACCTCAGACACACATCCCCGTATGCTAGAGGTTACTGACTAGTTGTGGGGTTTTAATATTGATAATGGGTCGACTATACCATATTTTAATATATTATAAAACTATTTAAAAGTACGAATCAATAATAAAATAAAAAATATCTATAACCATAAAGATACCAGTATCACAAGATGACCAAAACTGGAAATATTATCTCAAAACTAACAGTAGACATGCCATGCTAGAATATGTTCGAAGTGTCAAAATGATAACCAAAAAATGGATAGACTGAAAAATCACAAGTAGGACTTAAACCACTTATGCATCCCTCATCTATGATCCATCCCAAATTGGCCATCTCATACAAGGCCTTTTCCCTCATCCTATCATGAAAACATGAAATCTATTCGGCCACCGATCAGACAATCCAAGTATAGTGTGATTATGACTTATTAGGCCACCCAATAGTTTCTAAGACAATATTCAATCAATAACAGTGTATAAATTTTAATAAAGAATAAATAAAATCAACAAATTAAACAATTTACATTTATTCAATTACTCTTTATTTAATGTATACCCCCCGAGTTCCCAAGGACACCTGAACATCAATACCTTCTTCATCCCATGATAGAGTCTGAACCATGTTACATTTTAAATCCTTAATTCATTATAATACAATGGTATTTCACTATCTACTCATTTTAATTCACAACACATCCACTTGGAATCATAGTCCAATTCTACTATCATGGGTGTAGAATTTCATTTATAGGACCACGTGGATATTTAGAGCATCATTCCATATCCCACACCCCATGGGTATTTGGATCATTAGTCTATATCCCATTAAAATATTCACATGCATGAATTTTGGTCTAGAATTACATGTTTAAGAAACCGTGGTTATTTGGAGTGTCAGTTTATATCCCACACACAATTTCTTAATCAAACACATATAATCACCTATATCACATTATTCAGGGTTAATAAAAACTAACCTTATATAACATTCTTCAATAAAAAAATTATTAATTAATTAAAAATTTAATTAATACACTTCAATCCATTTCATAATCACAATAATTATAATTAATTAATTCAACATTTAATTAATTTATTCCAAAATCTCAACAACCCAATAATTAATTCAACAATTAATTATCCAAATTAATTTCATAAATTCAATATCACAAATATCAATTCTAAAATTAATTAATCCAATCATATTTACAATCTCATTATCTCAATAATTAATTCAAAAATTAATTATTCATATATCACAATTCAATATTTTGATAATTAACTCAATAATTAATTAATACTAATACACAATTCAATGTTTTGTTAATTAAATCAATAATTAATTATTCCGCATTTCTATTTCAATATTTCATCAATTTTACCAAATTAATTAATTCAAAAAGGAAGTTCAATTTCTAGATAAACTCAACTAGTTATTAAATTATATAAACGGAATTGAAATCATGAATATGGGATTTTAATAATAGATCACCCACCTTAACTAGTTGATGGATAATCACCCAACTAAAATCCCCAATTTGAATGGAATAATTAGGTAGAATGCCATCTAGATCCTAAACACTAAATCATGATCAAACAATCAGGATATCACAATATTATACATAAATCCAATAATTCAAGGTCTATATCTATCTAAATAGAGGATAATGTCCACTTAAAAGATAAAGGAGGGACAAAAGAGAAGACGTAAACCACATAGGATTAAATTCTCTTAGTAGGTGGGGTAAAGATCTTCAATCCACCCTTCTATTTTCTAATAAAATAGGTTGACAGGGAATAGTATGCATTCAAGAGCCTAAAAAATGAGATTAAATGAGTTTCTCCCAGAGGGTGCGATTTTCGGTTAATTAGGTGGTTCAGTTAAATTGAAATCTAATTTTCAGATTAATTAATACCACGTGCAGGGTTTGGTGGGTAGATTTTCATGATTTCCACTAACTGTGCACCTTAATTGTGCACCCCTTATATGGGGTGCATGGTTTCTCCTTTTAGGGTTCACAATTTCAAAAATTGTGATCCATCCATGAAAACCCTTTGTGTTGAGGGTGGAATAGTTTTCTGGGCCTAGGTGCATGGTTAGGGAAAACCATGTGCTAACTATTCACTTCCCTATTTATTCCATTTTTATCAAATTTTCCACCCAAACAAACCCCAAGGTAAAACCTAGAAAAACATACTCAACACAAAGAAAAAGAGTACTTGTAAATGAGACCGAGACATCTCTATAAAATGTTGGGATTCTACATGGATATTTCCAATCATTCTAATTTCTTATTGTTATTTTTAATTCCTTGAGTTTTGAAATCATGTTTCATGTGTTAAATTTAAAAGGTAATGGGTTCATATGTTTTTGTGGGGTTTTTATTTGAAAATATAATTTTTATTAATTTTGAAAAAAATTGATTGTAAGATCCTGATTTTTTCTATAAAAGACTTTGGAATATACTTTATGTTATTCCAGAGTAGCGCCTTCATACGGCATGCGATTCTGAGCCCCGGTGTGGCTGGAATTAAATTTTTAGTGCGTTCACACTGGGAACGCCAAATAAATGGGATAACTCCTAATCAGTGCTTCCAGATAAGAAATTTGAGTGTACGGATGGGTCCGAAATGGGGTGTTTACCTTAGTAACGACATAAAATATGTTTGCGCGGGACATTGGGACCCCTTGCCCATTACCGGAACGTTAAACGGATAAATAAAATAATTAATTTATTCATTTAATGGCTTAAATTAGGTATCACTTAAACTGTGGCTCAGATTGGAAAACTGAAGGTATCGTTGAGTCCGAAGCGTGCCGTTTACCCTAGGAGGGGTGTAAGTTTCACGGGCGCGGGCCTTTTTGCGAAAAATGCCACCAAGGGTGTTTTCATAATTTAGCGACTTCAAACGTTAAATTTGATAACTTTCAAACGGAAGCTCAGAATTAAATTTTGAGACCTCCATTGTGCTCAAGAGGTGGTGTTTTCCCTAGGGGAGGCCTAATCTTAACCCCGCTGGAAGTCCGGGTTCGGGCCGATGGGCGGGTGGTTAAGTGTGTTTTCTATTTAAACACTTAACCCCCTCACCCTCTCACCCTTGTTGTTTTTCCCTGGCATAAGTAGCTCCCAACGAATGGGAAACTCCATCCTCTCCTCCACCTCTCTGGTGAGGTGCTACAGTCCGGTGGATCAGCGGCGAAGCGTTGGGCTACGCCCAAGAGGTAGGCTTCGTTGCGTTTTCATTTTTACACCCTCTTTGAATTCGATTATATTCATTGAAATGCTGTTTAAATTTTGAGATAAGCCCTTATCTGCTTAGATTATGTTCTGGTCTATCCAACACCTATTTCAGTTTGGAAATATGAGTCCCGAGGTGTTCTCAGTTGTCCGCCGTAGGTCAGCGGGTTTTTGGTGTTTTTTCAGCGGTTTTGGGTTCTCCGGCGAGCTGGGACGACAGTCCGGTGAGGATCCAGTGGAGGCGGTGGCCACAGCTCGCAGGCGGTGGACGAACGGGGGTCGGGAGCCTCAAGAGAGTGCGGTGGCAGGCGGCCTCAGCGGAGCAGGCGGGCGCCAGCCTGGCGTGGTCAGTAGGGGAGCCCGAGGCAACGACCTCGGGCGTGTTGGGGAAGACCGGCCGCTTGGACGGTCTGCTGGAGGACGAGGACCCGCGAAACGCGGGTCCTGCTGCCGGCATGCGGAAGAAGACCGACCAGGATGGCCGGTCTAGGTTTAAATATATATATATATATAATTAAATAAAATAAGTTTATAATAATAATAATGATATTATTATTATTATTATTAAGAAAATGATTTATATATCATAAATCATCCGTAGGGTGTCTGTTTTGGGCACCGTCTTCGGCGATGCATCCCTTAAATCGAGGCGAATATTTTGAGATGGTTTTGGGGGTTTTTAACTCCCGAAACGGGGGCCTCAGTGGCACGACATGCCTTTAAGTAGTTTGGTGTTTTTCTGGTGTTTTTGTTTTGCGCAGCGCAGACGCATCCGACGTCCGATTTGAGCGCCGTCAGTGGAGTTGCAACCCTCGTGTTAAGTCAGAGTTTTCCAGTATGGTTTTGGGCGCTGAAACCAGAGTTGAGGCGTGGGCCCCACGAGCCATCTTTTAAGCTGCGAGCAACATTTAACAACTTTTTCACCGGATGTCCGTTCGGGACGTGTGATCAGTCGTTTCTGAGAGTTTTTCCAATGACATTACACTAGAAAAATCTGTCTGCTTTAATTCCGCACGGTGGTGTGGGCCCCACGAGGGCTGTTTTGGGAGTTGGTGATGATTTCCATATTTATCACCGAGTGTCCGTTGCGGGCGAATGAATAATACATCTTGTGTAATTTTTTGAGTGGATCACAACTGTGTGACTGTTCGTTGTTCTTCGGGACCGGGGTGTGGGTACCACCTAGAACCGCTCGATTTTGGTATGGAGAAATGCATCTTTTTCTCCTGATATTCATTGCACTGAAGTGAGTAGTTCTTTTGACGTGTCTTCTCAACGGTATCTCAATGGTGTGATGTGCCTGACTATTTTCAGGGCCGAGGCTCGGGACCATGGGACGCCGTTCGGGTGTAAAGCGGTGTGAGACGACTTTTACGTCGGATATCCATTGGGGGTGAGTAGATAGTCTATCTCACATTTTTTTCTACAAGGATTAAAATGGTACGATCTGTTTGGATGTGTGGAGAGTCTTTAGATATCTATTTAAATGTGGAAGCAAGTAAGGTGCTCTGGTGGTGGTTCGTCTTACTGTGTTTGTAGCGGACCCTTGGCGTGTGATCGCATGCACTCCCGTGTGAGTGAAGTAATGCTTGAAGAGATGTGGTTGGCCATGCGTCAGCTGATGAGGTGGAATGTTGGAGTTGTCACGTTTACGCCCTTCGCATTGACGTTGGGTGTCATGTGCACGATAGCCTTTAGGGTGGAAATGTGGTATACTCTGGGAGTATACAGGAACACTTGGAGGTACATGTGGTTGTTTGTACCTGAGAACGTTTGCGCGCTTGGTTGGAGTTGACATAGGGCCACATGTCGGGTGGGCCCCATTTGCGTGTCATGTTCTACTTTACGTACCTTCGACCTCTCATGACATAGAGGGTCCCTCCGTACTCATTTTTTTGACCAACCGAGTTGTGTTTCCCCCTGGTTCTGTTCTCATTTGTTTGACCAGCAGGGTTGAGTTTCCCCTGGTTCTGTTCTCATTTGTTTGACCAGCAAGGGTTGAGTGGGTTCCCCTCCTTGTCCTATTCATGATGGTTTTGACCAGCAGGGTTTAGTTGTTTTCCCTTGGTTCTGTTCTCGATGGTTTGGCCGACAGAGTTGCTTCGGGTTCCCTGGTAGTGTTCTTGTGGATTCGGTGTGGCCAACACATTAAGCGGGCATCGATCCTCTACCCAGGAGGTTGTTTCCAACAGGGCTGGCCAGGAGGTTGTTTCTAGTAGGGTTGTCCATTGAGGTACCATCCAGCAGGGATGGCCAGTGGGGTACCATCCAGCAGGGGTGGCCAGTTGTACCATCCAGCAGGGATGGCCAGAGTGGTACCATCCAGCAGGGATGGTCAATGGGTTACCATCCAGCAGGGATGGTCAGTACATCGGTGTTCACCGAGTAGTACCATCTAGTAGGGATGGCTAGAGCGGTTCCGGGTTTACCTCCAGCGGGGCTGAGAAGTGGTCCCCGATGCCGGGTTTACCTCCAACTAGTCTGGGAAGTGGTCCCCAATACCGGGTTTATCTCCAGCTGGCCTGGGAAGTGGTCCCCGATGACGGTTCCGAGCATCCCTCCACTGGAGTACCCTTTTACAGGACTGAGAATTGGGACTCATCGAAATATTTATCCTGGACTCGCTCTAGTGGATTACCCTTTTACAGGACTCGGCAGTGTGGCACCCGTCGACTCTTGCCGTGTCTCCCTCTAGTGGGAACCCGTCGACTTCCAGGGATTACCCTCTAGCGAGGATGGGCAGGGAGTCGCCTGTCAACTTTGAGGAGACCTATTGACCATGGGGCAGTGATGAGGTGTGGTTTAACGTTCCCCCATAACTCTCAAGTACGAGGGGCGCTTTCCCCAATGATACACATCCTTGTGATGCGACCTAAAACTGTGCGGGCGAGTCAGTGCCGCCCAAAGCAGATAGTGTCAAGGTGTGGTGATTTGAGCCCCTTGAATTGCAGTTCGGGAAAGACATGCGGGATGTTGGGAATCGATGGTGTTTACTTCTGGGAATGTTGGCTACTCACTTTCTTGGTCTAAGCTACGGGATGGAGATCCCCTTACGATCTTGTTATGGCTTCTTGATTGAGCATATGGATATGTGTATACCTTGTTCTTGTACCCACTTCTTGGGTTTGGTTACTCTTCTTCCAAGAGAGGCAAAGACGCGCGAGGTATGCCACATGCATTCCGTGTCTAGCTTCTTGTGGTTGGACGAGTCAACTCTCCTGCTGTTGGTACCGAAGACTCGATGAGAAGTTCATCTTCTCACCGTTTCAAGCTCCTTGTGTCTGGATGACTCTACTTCCTTTCTCTTTTTGGGTTGAGCTAGACTCTTTACTATTAATCTACTGAACTCTTGGTTGTACTCCTTTACTTTTCCCTGTTCGATCTATTGTTCACCCTTAGGTACCTCCTTTTTTCTCTCTTAAGACTTCGAGGTATCCTATTGAGTATTTTTATACTCACCCCTACTTGGGATTTTCCCACACTTGGTTTTCCCTTGCAGACGACGGACAGGTTGGTCGTGAGTTCAGCAGAGCTTAGGATGTTGGGAGCTTTGAACACGTGCGGTTTTCGTAGTCGGGTTCCAGGTGTGGGACTCTCCCAGTTGTTTACTTTTTTTAACTGTTTCCGGGTTGTGGCACTTTTCTGGTTGGGCGTGTGTTTGCCCCTTTTTTCAGTTTACCTCCAACACTTGCTTTGTACTATTAGAGGTCGATGCACTTTTGTGGTGTATATATAGCAGTTGCACTTTTCTTTACTTTTCTTTTTCGTTTACTCTACACTTTTTCATTGAGTGTGCTGTGTGTGTGTGTATAGGTACTCTGGGAAAGGCCTCCCTGAGTTGTTTAGCCTTCAGCGCTTGTCGCCAGCCCCTGGCCTATGGAGGCAGGCTTTGGGTAGTTGCGGCTCGAGCCCGAGTAGGGTCGGGTCATGACAAAGTGGTATTAGAGGTGGTTCGTTCCTTGGGACGTTGTGCGGATGTCCCTAAAAAGGAATTGATTGGGATTTAGGGCATCAGTGTGAACTTTTCTCGAGAGTGGATCTCAGGCCAGTGAATCCAGTGATAGTGTGGTGGCTGACGTATCCATTAACCCAAACCATGATAACCCACTTGTCGACTTGGCATGCTGAGACACCCGCTACAGGGAAAATTGGTTTGTGAATAACATAGGGTTAGGTATTGACTGTCCTTCTTGAGTCAGCTCCCCATTGTTGTTACTTTTATATACATATATTCTCATCTGACCGCTAAACTCCTTGATAACATTTAGGATGTCTCCGCGAAGACAGCCATCCATGATACCAACTTTGGTTCATGATGAAAAAACTGTGAGCTACGAGTCCTCATTCCAGAACCCATCATGCGAGTCCCTTTCTCCGGGTGGGCCAGTAACAACACCCCACCTGGTGAGCTGCAGACAGCTTCAATAGAGCAGACTGAGCTTGAGCACAGGTTGAGCACACTTCGTGAGTTCCAGCGGCAGAGACCGTTGAGGTTCAGTGGTGAGCCAGAACCTCAGGAAGCAGAGGTTTGCCTAGGGGCAGTGGTTCACCTTTTCTGGCTTGTGTAGATGCTGGCAGATCTTATGGTGGATTTGACCTCCAAACTTTTCCGTGGAGCAGCTTGGAGTTGGTGGAGTCTGGTGACTCAATTTCTTGATGAGTCGTCACTTTTGTGGGGCGACTTTCAATTGTTGTTTAGTGAGGAGTTTTTCACCTCCTACTTACACTCCATTCAGATTTAGGAGCTCCTGCAGTCTCAGTAGGGAGGGATGATGGTGGCCAAGTACGCGGCTAGTTTTGCAGACCATGCACGCTTTTACCTGGACTTGGTCCATGACGGCAACTTTCAAGCATGGAAGTTCGAGCAGGGTCTCCGTAGAGAGATTCGTGTTGTCATAGTACCCTTGGGCATTCCCACTTATTATGGGGTGCTATAGCAGGCACTGGGGACAGAGAGCTTCCAGTCGCGTTCTAGAGTTGGTGGTGGCAGTAGGCTCGACAGAGCCGATACGTCTACCGCAGCTAGCAGGCGTTGGCTGAAAGAACCTTGACGCAGGTGGCTTTCTGATAACCGGACTCAAGGGCATGGTCGTACACCACAATGGTTCCAGAGGGAACCAGTGCAGCCTGGAGAGGGTCGGTGTTATGCTTACGATGGGAAAGGTCACCTGGCGCGGGACTATCTGACTAGGCTTACATAGAATATCGGGCAGGCAATAGGTGCACCACCGTGGCAGAGGCGGCAACGTGATCAAAGTAGCAACCAGATAGATGGTTCTTGTAGAGGAGCGGGAGTAGCTAGAAGTGGAGGACGACCTTACGAGGTCTTCCCATCACCACTAGGCGGTCCACGTCAGGATCCGAGAGCTAATAGTTGGGACCGTGGTTAGTTGCGAGCTTTGGATGTCTACGCTACTACAAAGCATGAAGTGACAAGAGGTATGCTTTACGACTCTTCTAATTCTTGCAGTATAATTGTCAGACTCTGTGTGTGAAAAGCTTTTTCTCCCTAATCCTTGTTTGAGTTGTTACCGGGGTGACACGAGGCGTCAGTGTAACCCTGTGTTGGTAAGTTAAAAGGCGTGGGACCTTTTTCTTTAGTCGATGGTGTCGAATCCTTCACTTTCCAAGTGTGTAAGAGAGTTTTGGTTACGATACATCGACTGAGAAACCTTGCGTTATCAGATATCCTTGGCTGTTTCACCATATATATATTCTGAAGGATGGAATCACCATGCCTTGTTCCAGGTGCGGGCGGTGTTTTCAGTCGCGGCTTGCGATGTAGGGGTTCGGTCAGGTAGGTGAGCTACCCCGAGGGCCTTCAGGCCATTTGAGACCATGCGAAGGGATGGTGAGGTTCTCTACCACCTTGCCCTAACCCCAAAGTCCAGTTTGGGTGCATAACATCTCCCACATGACTCACCCGATAAGATGTGAGCGTGCTCCTATGCACGTCATCGTAAAGGGTAGACCTCACGTGAACAGATCAAATCTTTTGGTCTGTGTGCGGTGGCGTAGGTCTGTGCAAGAGTTCTTCTGGGTACGAAATATCCAGGTGTGGGCTTAGTACCCTGAGTTCTTCCCTGGTTTTGCTTTTCGGGGACACAAATCCCGAAGGAGGGAATGGTGTAAAAAATCGGGTTTTCTATAAAAGATTTTGGAATACTCTTGATGTTATTCTAGAGCAGCACCTTCAGACGGCCTGCGATTCCGAGCCCCGGTGTGGCTGGAATTAAATTTTCAGTGCGTTCACACTGGGCATGCCAAATAAATGGGATAGCTCCCAAACAATGCCTTTGAATCAGAAATTTGAGTGTACGTATGGGTCTGAAATGGAGTGTTTACCCTAGGAATGACATAAAATATGTCGGTGCTGGACATTGGGACCCCTCGCCCGTTACCGAGACATTAAACAGATAAATAAAAAAATTTATTTATTCATTTTGTATCTTAACTCAAGTATCTATTAAACGATGGCTCATATTGGAAAAACAAGGGCACCGTTAAGTCCGGAGTGTGCCGTTTACCCTAGGAGCGGTGTAAGTTTCACAAGCGCGAGCCTTTTTGTGAAAAATGCCACTGAGGGCGTTTTCGTAATTTAGAGACTTCAGACGTTAAATTTGATAACTCTCAAACTAAAGCTTGGAATCAAATTTTGAGACCGCCATTGTGCTCGGGAGGTGGTTTTTTCCCTAAGGGAGGCTTAATCTCGACCCCATAGGAAGTTTGGGTTCGGGCCGACGGGTGGGTGGTTAAGTGTGTTTTCTATTTAAACACTTAACCCACCACACCCTCACCCCCTTGTTATTATTCCCTGGTGCAAGGAGATCCCAAAGAAGGGGAAAATTCATCCTCTCCTCCACCACTCTGGTGAGGTGCGATAGTCCGGTGGATCAGCGGCGAAGCGTCGGGCTACGCCCCAGAGGTAGGCTTTGTTGCGTTTTCATTTTCCCACCCTCTTTGAATTCGATTATATTCATTGAAATGCTATTTAAATTTTTATCAAAGACCTTATATGCATAGATTATGGTCTGGTCTTTCCAATGCCTATTTCTATTTGGAAATATGAGTCCCGAGGCGTTCTTGGTTGTCCGCCGAAGGTCAGCGGGTTTTTGTTGTTTTTCCAGTGGTTTTGGGTTTTCCGGCGAGCTGGGACGGCGGTCCGGCGAGGGTCCAGAGGCGGCGGTGGCTGCGGCTCGCAAGTGGTGGATGGTTAGGGGTCAAGGGCATCGTGTGAGCATGATGACAGATGGCCTCCGCGGAGCAGGCAGGCGCCATCCTGGCGCGGTCAGCGGGGGAGCCCGAGGCAACGACCCCGGGCGTGCTGAGGAAGACCGGCGGCTTGGCCGGTCTGCTGGGAGATGAGGACCCGCGAAACGCGAGTCCTTCGTGTGGCGTGCGGAAGAAGACCGACCAGTATGGCTAATCTAGTTTTAAATATATATATATATATATAATAAGTTTATAATAATAATAATAATAATAATAATAATATTATTATTAAAATGATTTATATATCATAAATCATCCGCATGGTGTCGGTTTTGGGAACCGTCTGTGGCGACACGTCCCTCAAATCGAGGAAAATATTCTAAGATGGTTTCAGGGGTTTTTAACTATCGAAATAGGGGCCTCAGTGGCACGACACGCCTTTATGTAGTTTGGCATTTTTCTGGGGTTTTTGTTTTTGGCAGTGTAGACGCATCCAATGTCCGATTTGAGCGTCGTCAGCGGGATTGAGACCCTGGTGTTGAGGCAGAGTTTTACAGTATGGTTTCGGGCATTGAAACCAGAGTTGAGGTGTGGGCCCCACGAGCCGTCTCTTATGCTGCAAGCAGCGTTTAGAAACTTTTTCATCGGATGTCCGTTCGGGGCGTGCGAGCAGTCGTTTATGAGTGTTTTTTCGAGGGCATTGCATTGGCGCAATCTGGATGCTTTAATTCTGCATGGTGGTGCGGGCCGGACGAGGGTCGTTTTGGGAGTTGGTGGTGATTTTGATCTTTATCACGAGGTGTCTGTTGCCGGTGAATGAATAGTCCATCTTGTGTACTTTTTTGAGAGGATCGCAATGGTGCAATCCGTTCATTGTGCTTCAGGACCGGGGTGCGGGTCCCACGTAGAACCGCTCGTGTGCGGTACTGCGAACTGCATCTTTTTCTCCAGATATTCATTGCACTCAAGTGAGCAGTCCTTCTGACGTGTCTTCCTGAGGGGATCGCAATGGTGTGATGCGCTCAAATATTTTCAGGGCCGAGGCTCGGGACCACGGGACACTGTTCGGGTGAAAAGCGGTGTCAGACGAATTTTGCGTCAGATATCCATTAGGGGCAAGTAGATAGTCTATCTCGCATGTTTTTATGCAAGGATTAAAATGGTACTATCCGTTTAGATATTTGGAGTCTCTTTCAAGTTCTCTTTAAATACGGAAGCAAGTAAGGTGCTCCGGTGGTGGTTCATCCTACTGTGTTTGTAGGGGACCCTTGGCGTGTGATCGCATGCACTCCCGTGTGAGTGAAGTAATGCTGGAAGAGATGTGGTTGGCCGTGCCTCAGCTGATGAGGTGGTAAGTTGGAGTTGTTACATTTACGCCCTTCGCGTTGACATTGGGTGCCCTGTGCACGATAGCCTTTGGGTTGAAAACGTGGTATACTCTGGGAGTATACGGGAACACTTGGAGCTACATGTGGTTGTTTTTACCTGAGAATGTTTGTGCACTTGGTTGGAGTTGACATAGGGCCACATGTCAGGTGGTCCCCATTTTCCTGTCGTGTTCTAATTTACATACCTTTGACCTCTCGCGACATAGAGGGTCCCTCTATACTCATTTGTTTGACCAGCCGGGTTAAGTTTCCCTCTAGTTCTGTTCTTGTTCGTTTGACCATTAGGGTTGAATTTCCCCTGGTTCTATTGTCATTTGTTTGACCAGTAGGGTTGAGTGGGTTTCCCTCCTAGTCCTGTTCATGATGTTTTCAACCAGCAGGGTTGAGTGGTTTTCCTCTAGTTCTGTCCTTGATGGTTTGGCCATCAGAGTTGATTCGTGTTCCCTGGTAGAGTTCGCGTGGATTCGGTGTGACCAACACATTACGCGAGCACCGATCCTCTACCCAGGAGGTTGTTTCCAGCAGTGCTGGCCAGGAGGTTGTTTCCAGTAGGGCTGGCTAGTGAGGTACCATCCAGAAGGGATGGCCAGTGGGGTACCATCCAGTAGGGGTGGCTAGTTGTACCATCCAGCAGAGATGGCCAGAGCGGTACCATCCAGCAGGGATAGCCAGTGGGTTACCATCCAGTAGGGATAGACAGTACATCGGTGTTCACTGAGCAGTACCATCTAGCAGGGATAGCCAGAGCGGTTCCGATTTTACCTCCAACGGGGCTGGGAAGTGGTCCCCAATGCTGGGTTTACCTCCAGCTGGGCTGGGATGTGGTCCTAGATGATGCTTCCAAGCCTCCCTCTAGTGGATTACCCTTTTACAGGACTGTGCATTGGGACTCGTCGACGACTTTAGCTGGGACACCCTCCAGTGGATTACCCTTTTACGGGACTGGGCAATGTGGAACCCGTCGACTCTTACCAGGTCTCCCTCTAATGGGAACCCGTCGAATTCCAGGGATTACCCTCTAGCAGGGCTGGGCCGGGGGTCGCCTGTCGACTTTGAGGAGACCTCTCGACCATGGGGCAGTGACGAGGTGTGGTTTGGCATTCCTCCAGAACTCTCAAGTACGTGGGGAGATTTCCCAACCGAGACGCATCCTTGTGACTCGACCTGAAACTGTGCGGGTGAGTCAGTGCCGCCCAAAGCGGATAGTGTATAAGTGTAGTGATTTGATCCCCTTGACTTGCAGTTCAGGGTAGACGTGCGGGATGCAAGGCATAGATGGTGTTTACTTCTCGGACTGTTGGCTACTCACTTTCTTGGGCTGAGCTACGGGATGGAGATCCCCTTACGATCTTGTTCGGACTTCTTGATTGATCATATGGATATGTATATACCTTGTTATAGTACCCACTTCTTGGGTTTGGTTACTCTCCATCCAAGAGAGGTGAAGACGCGCGGGGTATGCCAGTTGCTTTCTGTGTCTATCTTCTCATGGTCGGACGAGTCTACTCTCTTGATATAGGTAGCGAAGACTCGGTGAGAAGTTCATCTTCTAACTATTTCTATCTCCTTATGTCTGTACGAGTCTACCTCCTTTTTATTGTTGGGTTGAGCTGGAATCTCTACTGTTACTCTACTGCACTCTCGGTTGTACTACTTTACTTTTCCCTGTTCGATCTATTGCTCACTCTTCGGTGCCTCCTTTGTTGATCCCTTGAGCCTTTGGGGTATCCTATAGAGTATTTTTATACTCACCCATGCTTGGACTTTGCCCAAACTTGGTGTGCCCTTGCAGACTACAGACAAGTTGGTCGTAACTTCTGCGAAGCTTAGGAGTTTGGGAGATTGGACCACGTGCGGTGGTCGTAGTCAGGTTCCAAGTGTGGGACTCTCCCAGTTGTTTAATTTTGTTTACCTATTGCTGGGTTGTGGCACTTTTCTAGTTGGGCGCCTGTTTTCACCTTTTTTTAGTTTACCTCTAGCACTTGATTTGTCTTGTTAGAGGTCGATGCACTTTTTTGGTTTATATATACCAGTTTCACTTCAATTTACTTTTATTTTTCTTTTAATATGCACTTTTTCATTGAGTGTGCTGCGTGTGTGTGTACAGGTACTTAAGAAAAGGCCTCCCCGAGTTATTTAGCCTCCGGTGCTTGTCACCAGCCCCTGGACTATAGAGGCTGGCTTGGGGTAGTTGCGGCTCGAGCCCGGGTAGGGTTGGGTCATGACAAAGTCGTATCAGAGGTGGTTCGTTCCTTGGGACATTGTGCAGATATCCCTAAAAAGGAATTGGTTGGGATTTAGGGAAACGACCTCAACATGTCTCGAGAGCATCTCTCAGGCCACAGAGTTTAGTGATAGTGTGGCGGCCGATGTATCCATTCACAAGGACCCTGATAACCCTCCTGTCGACTCGGCATGCTGAGACACCGTTTGCCGGGAAAATTTCTTTGTGCATCACATAGGGTTGCGTCTTGACTGTGATTCTTGATTCAGCTCCCCATTTTTGTTACTTTTATATACATATATGCTCATCTGATTGCGACACTCCTTGATAACATTCAGGATGTCTCCACAAAGGCAGCCAACTGGGATACCATCTTGGGTTCGTGACGATGACCCTGTGAGCTACGAGGCCTCAGTCTAGAACCCATCATGTGAGTCCCTCTCTCCGAGTGGGCCGGTAACTGCACCCCCACCTGGGGAGTAGTAGACAGCTTCAGCAGAGCAGACTGAGCTTGAGCGCGGGTTGAGCGCGCTCTGCGAGTTCCAGCGGAAGCGACCACTAAGGTTCATTGGTGAGCCAGAGCCTTAGGTAGCAGAGGTTTGGCTAGAGATAGTGGTTCCCCTTTTCTGGCTTGTGCAGACACCAACAGATCTTATGGTGTCTTTGGCTATCAACCTTTTTCGCGGAGCAGCTTGGCGTTAGTGGAGTCTGGTGACTCTGTTTCTTGACGAGTCGTCACTTTCATGGGGTGACTTTCAGTTGTTGTTTCATGAAGAATTTTTCCCCTCCTGCTTATGCTCCATTTGGATTCAGGAGCTCCTACAGTTTCAGCAGGGATGGATGACGGTGTCGGAGTACGCGGCTAGTTTCTCAGACCATGCATGCTTTTACCCAGACTTGGTCCACGACGACAACTTCCAAGCGCAGAAGTTTGAGCAGGGTATCCGTAGAGAGATTCATGTTTTCATAGTACATTTTGGCATTCCCACTTATGTCGGGGTACTAGAGCAGGCACTGGTAACAGAGATCTTCCTATCGTGTTTTAGAGTTGGTGGTGGAAGCAGGCTCGACAGAGCCAAGACGTTTGCCACATCTAGTGGGCGTCGGCTGACAGAAACTTGACGCAGGTGGTTATCTGATAACCGGACTCAGGGGCATGGTTGTACCCCACAATGGCGCTGGAGGGCACCAGTGCAGCCCGGAGACAGTCAGTGTTATGCTTACGATGAGAAAGGTCACCTGGTGCCAAACTTCCCGACCAAGATTACGGAGAATATCTGGTAGGCAGCATGTGCACCATCACGGCAGAGGCGGCGTCATGATCATAGTATCACCCAGAGTGGTGGTTCTAGCAGAGGAGCGGGAGGAGCTAGAAATGGAGTATGACCTTATGGGGTTTTCCCATCACCCCTAGGCGGTCCACGTCAGGCTCTGGGAGCTAATAGTTGGGACCGTGGTTAGCCGCAAGATTTGGATGTCTACGATCCTACAGAGCATGAAGTGATAAGAGGTACACTTTACGACTCTTCTACTTCTTGCAGTCGAATTGTTAGACTCTGTGTGTGAAATTATTTTTCTCCTTGATTCTTGTTTGAGTTGTTACCGGGGTGACGTGGGGCATCAGTGTAACCCTGTGTTAGTAAGGTAAAATGCGTGGGACCTTTTTCTTTAGTCGATGGTGTCGACTCCTATGTTTTCCAAGCGTGTAAGAGAGTTTTGGTTACTATACATCGATTGAGAAACCTTGTGTGATCAGATATCCTTGGGTGCTTCACCATATGGATATTATGAAGGAGGGAATCACCGGGCCTTGTTCAAAGTGCAGGCGGTGATTCCAGTCGTGGCGTGCGACGTAGGGATTCGGTCGAGGAGGTGAGCTACCCCCAAGGGCATTCATGCCATTTTAGACCATGCGAAGGGATGGAGAGGTTCCCTATTGCCTTTCCCTAACCCCAATGGATGGTTTGGGGGAATAGCATCTCCCACGTGACTCACCTGAGAATAAGTGAGCGTGATCCTATGCACGTCATCGGCAAGGGCAGACCTCGCGTGAACAGATCGAATCTTTTGGTATGTGTATGATGGCCTGGGTCTGTGCAAGAGTTCTTCTGGGTACGGAAGAGCCAGGTGTGGGCTTAGTACCTTGAGTTGTTCCTTGGTTTTACTTTTCAAGGACAAAAATCATGAAGGAGGGAATTATTTAAGAACCTAGTTGTTGCTATAAAAGACTTTGGAAAATTTTTGACGTTATTATAGAGCAGCACCTTTAGACGGCGTGCGATTCCAAGCCCCGGTGTGGCCGGAATTAAATTTTCTTTGCGTTCACTTTGGGCACACCAAATAAATGGGATAACTCCAAAATGGTGATTTCAGATCAGAAATATGTGTGTACAGATGTGTCTGAAATGGGGTGTTTACCCTAGGAACGACATAAAATATGTCAGCATGGGACGTTGGGACCCCTCGCCCGTTACCGGAACGTTAAACGGATAAATGAAATAATTAATTTATTCTTTTAATGGATTTACTGAAATATCTCTTGAAAGGTGGCTCGGATTGAAAAAATGAGGGCACCATTGTGTCCGGAGCGTGCCTTTTCCCCTTGGATGGGTGTAAGTTTCATGGGCACGAGCCTTTTTGTGAAAAAAGCCACCCAGGGTGTTTTCGTAATTTAGCAACTTCGGACGTTAAATTTGAAAACTTTCAAACAAAAGCTCGAAATCAAATTTTGAGACAACCGTTGTGCTCGGGAGGTGGTGTTTTCCCTACGGGAGGCTTAATCTCGACCCTGTTGGAAGTTCGGGTTTGGGCCGACGGGCGGGTGGTTAAGTGTGCTTTCTATTTAAACACTAAACCCCCTTCACCCTCTCCACCTTTTTGTTCTTCCCTGGAGCAAAGAGCTCCCAACGAATGGGGAACTTCATCCTCTCCTACAACTCTCCAGTGAGGCATGACAGTCCGATGGATCAGCGGTGAAGCGTCGGGCTAAGCCCAAGAGGTAGGCTTCGTTGCGTTTTCATTTTCGCACCCTCTTTGAATAAAATTATATTCATTGAAATGCTGTTTAAATTTCGAGCGAAGCCCTTATATGTGTATCTTATGTTCTGGTCTTTCCAACGCCTATTTTGGTTTGGAAATATGAGTCTCGAGGCATTCTCGATTGTCCGCCGAAGGTCAACGGGTTTTTGGTGGTTTTCCGGTGGTTTTGGGTTCTACGGCGAGCTGGGACGACGTTCTGGTGAGGGTCCAGTGGCGGTGGTGGCCGTGGTTCGCAGGCGGCGGACGACCGGGGGTCGGGGGAGTCGGGTGAGCATGGCGACAGGCAGCCTCAGTGGAGCAGGCAGGCGCCGGCCTGGCACTGTCAGCGGGGGAGCCCGAGGCAACGACCTCAGGTGTGCTGAGGAAGACCAGCCACTTGGCCGGTCTGCTGTGAGACAACGACCTGCGAAATGCGGGTCCTACTGGCGGCGTGCAGATGAAGACTGGCCAGGATGACCGGTCTATTTTTAAAATATAAATATAAATATATATATATAATAAAATAAGTTTATAATAATAACAATAATAATATTATTATTATTATTATGAAAATGATTTATATATCATAAATCATCCACAGGGTGTCCGTTTTGGGCACCGTTTGCGGAGACACATCCCTTAAATCGAGGCAAATATTTTGAGATGGTTTCAGGGGTTTTTAACTTCTGAAACGGGGGCCTTGGTGGCCCGACGCGCCTTTAAGTAGTTTGGCATTTTTCTGGGGTTTTTGTTTTGGGCAGCGCGGACGCATCCGACGTCCGATTTGAGCGCCGTCAGCGGCGTTGCGACCCTGGCCTTGAGGCAGAGCTTTCGAGTATGGTTTCGGGTGTTGAAACCAGAGTTGAGTCCTGGGCCCCATGGGCCGTCTTTTAAGCTGCGAGCAGTGTTTAGAAACTTTTTCATCCGACGTCCATTCAGGGCGTGCGAGCGGTCGATTCTGAGTATTTTTCTGAGGGCATTGCATTGGTTCAAATTTCCCAGTTTAATTCTACATGGTGGTGCGGGCCCCATGAGGGCCATTTTGGGAGTTGACGGTGATTTCAATATTTTTCACTGGGTGTCGGTTGTGGGCGAATGAATAGCCCATCTTGTGTAATTTTTCGAGAGGATCGCAACGGTGTGATCCATTCATTGTGCTTCGAGACCGGTGTGTGGGTCCCGGGTAGAATTGCTCGTGTACGGTACGACAAAATGCATCTTTTTCTCAAGATATCCGTTGCACTCAAATGAGAAGTTCTTTTTGACATGTCTTCTCGAGGGGATCTCAATGGTGCAATGCACCCGACTATTTTTGGGGCCAAGGATCGGGACCACGGGACGTCGTTCGGGGGTAAAGCGATGTCAGGAAACTTTTACGTCAGATATCCATTGGGGGAGAGTAGATAGTTTATCTCACATTTTTTTCATCAAGGATTACAATGGTTTAATTCATTTGGATGTGTGGAGTCTCTTTCGAGATATCTTTAATTGCAGAAGCAAGTAAGGTGCTCCGGTGGTGGTTCGTCCTACTGTGTTTGTAGAGGAACCTTGGCGTGTGATATCATGCACTCTTGTGTGAGTGAAGTTATGCTGGAAGAGATGTGGTTGGCCGTGCCTCAGCCGTTGAGGTGGCAAGCTGGAGTTGTTACATTTATGCCCTTCATGTTGACGTTGGGTGCCGTGTGCACGATAGCATTTGGGATAGAAACGTGGTATACTCTGGGAGTATACGGGAACGCTTGGAGGTACATGTGGTTGTTTGTACCTGAGAACGTTTGTGCGTTTGGTTGTAGTTTACATTGGGCCACATGTCAGGTGCGCCCCATTTGCGTGCCATGTTCTGATTTACGTACCTTTGACCTCTCGTGACAAAGAGGGTCCCTCCATACTCATTTTTTGACCAGCCAGGTTGAGTTCCCCTAGTTCTGTTCTCATTCGTTTGACCAGTAGGGTTGAGTTTACCCTGGTTCTGTTCTCATTTGTTTAACCATAAGGGTTGAGTGGGTTCCCCTCCTGGTACTTTTCACGATGGTTTCGACCAGCAGGGTTGAGTGGTTTTCCCCTGGTTCTATTCTCGATGGTTTGGCCGACAGAGTTGATTCGTGTTCCCTGGTATAGTTCTTGTGGATTCGGTGTGACCAACACATTACGCGGGCACCGATCCTCTACCCAGGAGGTTGTTTCCAGCAGGGCAAGCCGGTGAGGTACCATCCAACAGGGATGACTAGTGGGGTACCATCCAACAGGGGTTTCCAGTTGTACCATCCAGCAGGGATGGGCAGAGCGGTACCATTCAGTAGGGATGGCTAGTGGGTTACCATCCAGCAGGGATGACCAGTACAACGGTGTTCACTGAGCAATACCATCCAGCAGGGATGGCCAGAGCGGTTCTCGGTTTACCTCCAACGGGGCTAGGAAGTGATCCCCGATGATGGGTTTACCTCCAACTAGGCTGCGAAGTGGTCCCCGATGCTAGGTTTACCTTCAGCTAGGCTGGGAAGTGGTCCCTGATGATGGTTCCGAGCCTCCCTCCAGTGGAGTACCCTTTTACGGGACTGGGAATTGGGACTCGTCGATGACTTTTTCCGGGTATCCCTCTAGTGGATTACCCTTTTACGGGATTGGGAAGTGTGGCACCCATCGAATCTTTCCGAGTCTCCCTTCAGTGGGAACCTATTGACTTCCAGGGATTACCCTCCAGCGGGGCTGGGCAGGGGGTCGCCTGTCGACTTTGAGGAGACCTCTCGACCACGGGGCAGTGACGAGGTGTTTTTTGACGTTCCCCCTGAACTCTCAAGTAAAAGGGGTGCTTTACCCACCTAGACGCATCCTTGTGACGTGACCTAAAATCATGCAGGTGAGTTAGTTCCACACAAAGCAGATAGTGTCAAGGTGCGGTGATTTGAGCCCCTTGACTTGCACTTCGGGACAGACGTGCGGGATGCTGGGCATCAATGGTGTTTAATTCTGGGACTTTTGGATACTCACTTTCTTGGACTGATCTACGGGATGTAGATCCTCTTACGATCTTGTTCGGGCTTCTTGATTTAGTATATGGATATGAATATACCTTTCTCCAATACCCACTTTTTGGGTTTGGTTACTCTCCTTCTCAGAGAGGTGAAGACACACGGGGTATGCCACATGCTTTCCATGTCTAGCTTCACGTTGTTGGACGAGTCTACTCTCCTGCTATAGGTAGCGAAGACTCGATGAGAAGTTTATCTTCTCACATTTTCCAGCTCCTTTTGTTTGGACGAGTGTACCTCTTTTCTCTTATTGGGTTGAGCTGGACTCTCTACAGTTACTCTACTGCACTCTTGGTTGTACTCCTTTACTTTTCCCTGTTTGATCTACTGCACACCCTTCAATACCTCCTTTGTTTCTCCCTTGAGCCTTTGGCGTATCCTACTAAGTATTTTTATACTCACCTCTGTTTGGGATTTTCCCGTACTTGGTGTTTCCTTGTAGACGATGGACAGGTTGGTCGTGACTTCAGCAGAACTTAGGAGTTTGGGAGTTTGGACCGCGTGCGGTGGTCGTAGTTGGGTTCCAAGTGTGGGACTCTCCAAGTTGTTTACTTTTGTTTACCTATTGCTGGTTTGTGGCACTTTTCTAGTTGGGCTCGTGTTTTCCCCTTTTTTTCAGTTTACCTCTAGAAATTGCTTTGTACTGTTAGAGGTCAATGCACTTTTGTGGTTTATATATAGTAGTTGCAATTTTATTTACTTTTCTTTTTCTTTTACTCTTCACTTTTGCATTGAGTGTGATGCGTGTGTGTGTACAGGTACTCAGGAAAAGGCCTCCCCAAGTTGTTTAGCTTTCGACACTTGTCTCCAGCCCCTGGCCTATAGAGGCGGGCTTGGGGTAGTTGCGGCTTGAGCCCGGGTAGGGTCTTGTCATGACATTAATTTTCGAACCCTAAAGAATATTTTCATATCTTTGAAATTATTTTTATAAATATTTGATCATTATTTTTAAAATAGAAAATGAAAAAAATTGTAGAATGGGACCTTGGGTACGCCAAGAATGATATAGGTGTAGCCTCACTGTGCATTATAGTACTTGGAGGCAACACCTTGTATGTCACTGGAATGTAGAAGGACTCGATATTAGTTGGATCCAACCTTATTAATTTTTTAATTGTGAGTGTCTAGTACATATTTTCCCATAGGTTATAGCCTAACTAGAAGGTGTATTGTTGTTTCTGGTTGTTTATTTCATGGATGATGGATCACATGTCTATTTATATTCTGCACGTTTACATACGTTGTTTTGTGATAGGCATGTTTCTAGATTTGGGAAGAAAGATATGAATTTTTTGGAAAATCCAAAGACTGATTGAAAAATGTTTTAAATTTTTTTAATTTATAAATATGATATTGAGAATATTTTTTTAAAGATATAACTTGTGCATTCTTGACTTTAAAAATTTTATAGATTATTTGGTGGTTTCCTATAGGGATATATTGGTCACATCCTACTTATGCCTTTGGGAAAGTCTAGACCTTGTTTTTTTAGACACATAAAATGGGAAGGGAATTATATAGCATACTAGATTCTCATTATGACAATATTTTAGATTGGGTTTGTTTGTGGAGATGATAGTTGGTCACATGGGGACTTGTTAGACCAGGCTTGTCACACTTTCTAGTTTTGTCTATCTTGCTTAGTTGTATCTTTCCTATTTCTTCTTTATACTCAGGTTACATGTCTCTTTTTAACTATATAGAAGATTTTTTTTGTCGTATTTGAAACACCTCTCCCAATAATGGGATGACTTGGGTGGCTATTTTGGTTGACCCTAGTTGGTCTACTAATGTACTCATACATGCATGTAAAAAATAATTTTTTCCATTTAATGTATATTCTCATTTCATGTTTCATAGTCAAAATGATTTAGTTCAATATATAAAAACCTTAACAGAACATAGGTACTTGAATACTCTTATGATTAATATAGTAATTCCATAATCAACCATCTTTGATAAGTGAGATGATAATGATTTTCTAATTTTAAATCCCTTCAGATATAAGGTTCTATCATCCAAAAAAATCAAAAACCAATATATAATGATTGTTGTACTCAAAAAAATATGAAATGATGTATACAACCAATATTTTACCAACTGGAATAGAAAATTTTGGTTCATATAAAATATATATATGTTTCTAACTCATAATTACATTAAAATGATTCATTGATATGAATATTCAAATATAATATTCTTAACACCTCTAGAGAATTATCAATTTAAAAAAGATCCTTGTTGAATATTAAATTATCATAATTAATTATGCATCCTAATTCAAATGAAGAGTGAATGATTCTCTATATTAATAATTAATAAACTATAAGATTATATTGACAGAAACAAAGTTCTTGTCTCTTTTCATAAATATAGAACATATAGATGATCCTCTTCAGTTTAACATCGTGTACATACAATTTTTTTAGGATATATATTCTTCCCATATTCCAACATCTAGTACCCAAACCTATAATATTATCTTCACTTATTTCAACCCACACACCTCTTCCTTTATAAATTTTATATTGGGTTGGAATTTTTTGTAATACCCTGACCCAAAACATTGTGTTTGAGTTAAAGAGTCATGTGAGCTCATGCATGCCTCCCTATACTCAAGAGGACACTGACTAGAAGCCCGGTTCTATGTCCATCAATGGAGAGACTATACAATATGTATCTTTTCTTCAAAATAATAATAATAAATAAAATAAAAATAATAAAAATAAATAAATAATCATAGTTCATGTAGAAATAAATATATTGAATACCTGACATACAAATAAATGGGATCACAATGTGGAAAGACGAACCTGAGAAATATGGGTAGTTAAATAAATAAGTAAATGGTATGTGGGTTCTTCAGAATCTATCCCAGTCTACTACCATCTCTATACTCCATTACTCATCTATTCTCTATAGGTCCCTTTCCCTTATCCATATCCCTCTTGAAATCTATAGGCACACCAAAATTATCAAGTATGGTCAGAGTATAAGAGTTAGTAGGAAACCACCAATACGTCATCAATATAAGTGTACATAATATTGAAAAATGTATGTATGAAATTTTTATATACTCAAGTAAACATACAACCACACATGTTATGAGTCCTCATGATCCAACCAAGCCACCAAAAATCCTAGCCCCACATGTTTTAGATTACTGTTGGTATAGATACTAGATAAGTTAACATGTACCACCTTTAAGGCAACCCAGCTCACCCAACTCAAATGGTGGTTGTCACTAGGAATTATTCATATTACACCATTTTGATTCTTGATCAATTATAATTTTAAATACCCATGTACCAAGTACATATGCACCCATACCGATATCTTCCAATCATCCAGTCATGTACATCCCTCAATAGGTATATCCACACCCGCCTTTACAGATGTTTATGACACATTTCACCAACCTCAAGGCAACACCTAATCATATCAATGCATGAATCATAGTTACACTTTCTATGAAACACAACACGCAATACATGTTGTAGTAAGGAACAATAAGGTACACCAAGATAAAATGTCCAGAGGAACACATAATCACATATTCATAATCAATAAAGACTTATGGACACTAATGCACCAACATGAAACTTGTATCAAGCATGGTTTAATAAATTATAGAAAAAATATCATTCCAAAATCATATAAATGGAAGAAAATGGTATGGTACATCATACCTCATAGTTTTTACATCAATGTCAATGTTTGTCAAAGATTTCTTCACTTAAAGGATGTTTTCACACAAAACCTAAAATGGTAAGACATATAGGACTCCTATTATCTATTTCAATCCAACATGTCATGGGTTCTTGAGTAGGTAAAGGAGAAAAAATTCAATATATAGAAATAAATTTTACTTGATTTAGATGTACATAAATAGGTTCCTCAAACTTCATCTAATAATGGGTAAGAAAGTCTTTTTAGAAAACTGAAATGATCCATAATGCATGTTATGATGTTGTGGTGTGGAGGTGCACTGTAAACAACCAACACGGAATAGGAGAACTCATTATGAAGTAATAGTGCACTGGAAAGAACCACCATAGAAAATATCAAGGCACTGTGTTAGGAATGAAACCATAAAATAAGCTCTATAACACAAGGAGGTAGACTACTAAGGCATAGGTGTAAGTACTACTGTGTCAACTTGTTTCTATAACCATTAAATGTTATGAGTCCATTGTAGTGGGGAGAAAGATTAGGTGATTTCGAGGTCTCAACACTATATGGAAGACCAATGTTTAAGGATCATTAATTCTTCTCATTAATATAAAATTAATAATAAATTCAAATAAAAAAGTAAACCCAGAATTAAATCAGTAACATCTTATTTAAGAGGCTTAAATCCTAAAGACAGAAAACCAACAAGCTGGGTCAAACATCTATAGATGACATATATAATATCTTTATGATGTGGTCTAAGGTGATACAACATAGCCTCCATGAACCAATCATCAACAATGAAGGATATTGTGTAAATACCACCAAGAGGCATTTCTATGGTGTAGAACTTTGTCTTGCAGTGTGTCCTTTATCACATAGTGTCACTATATCATAGAAATTTTCACTATAGTGGAACATCCTCTGTTTTAGTTTGGGATATTGTTCTATGTTGTAGCCACCCCTAGTTTGGCCATAAATTTACCAAAACTAACCCCAAATATTTTATAAGATTCTCATGGACCACAAAAGCTTACAAATACTAGTCCTAAAGAAAAAATAAAAAGGAAAAGAAATAAAATAATGCTTTCATTAAAATAAATTATTTTTTTTGGGTTTTAAAATTCTTCCCCTCTAAATAATTCTCAACCACAACAAGCTTCTCTATGTTTCCTTCTCAAAAAATCATTCCATTGAGCTCTATATTCAGCCACTCTCTCCCATGTCTCATCATGGATCCTCACTTACTCACTCTAAAACTAAAATTGTGGTATCATTTTCCATCAGAGTGACTCCTCACTACACTATATAATCTGCACCAAATTCTCCTGATATGATGAATCTGGTTCTAATTCAATATCCTTACAATCTATAATAAGAATATAATTTGGTGTGTACCTATGATGTTAAGAAATGTGGAACACATCATTAATTACTTAATAAAAATATGGGAATCTCTAGATGATATTACACTACCCCAACTCACTCAGTGTTTTCAAAGGGACCCAAAAAACAAGGTGTTATCCTTATTTTATTCCTAAAAATTCATTTATATAATGAAGAAGTCACTATCATGAAACCCCAATTAAAGACCATGAACTCAAATGGTATCCTCCATCATTCATCAAATAATATATACTTTCTCTCAGTGGTGATCGTCCTCTTATAAATCATTTTAAATATACTTGAGGCATTATAAACCATACTATGTCCCAAAACTTCTACCTCACCCACCTCAGTCCAAAAAATCTTTAAAAGGCACCACCTCTCATATAATTCCTTATAAGGTCCCATCTGAATTGAATCCTGGTAACTATTGTTATAGATGATCTCAACTAGGGACAAATGATCATCCCATTCTCTATAAAAGTATGGAATATAATCTCAAATCATATAATCCAATGTGAGAATAATTTATTTGGATTATCCATCTCTCTGATGAAGGTACACTATGCTCAACCTCAATTAAGTCCCTCAAAAAATCTATATGAATTTACAAAATCAAGATGTAAAATGAACATCAATTTATAATAAAATTATCAAGGGTACTCTATATATGTATAAAATCTCATGGTTGTGAATATTTCCTAGATCATCCATCATGTGAGTCTCTTGAATTAGTAAAAAGCGTGTAACTGTTTTCATCCGATATACAATTTCCCACATAGTATCACATATAGTCGGGGTCTAGGTAACCCCATCATAATTTCCATCATGAATCCCTCCCACTTTTAAATGGACATCAAATTTTTCAGGAGAAAACCTCCAGGATTCTTGTGCTTGACCTTCATCTTCTAAAAGGTAAGGTAATGAGAGATAAATCCAAAAATATCACACATAATCCTTATAATTCTGAACTATCTTTTAAAGTCATGGAACATCTTCATTGATCCCATATATTTAGTCCATATAGATGTATTTTAATCCATTGTTAGCTAATTTTTGATGGAATCAGGGACTACTAATCTCCCATGTACCATGATCTCTTTATCATCTCCCTATAACCCCAAGTACTGAATTACATCCATATAGTCATTGTATCATCAAATCACACTATGTGTTTGACCCCATACCAGTTTTCACACATTTTGAAAGTGAGGATTCAATCTCCCAAGGCAAAAAAACCATTAACCCTTAGTCCTATGAATCATCCAACCTCTAGTCATCTAATATTCAAATTAAGCACCACTACTCCTTAGAAGTTTTCTTACAAAGATACTACTCAACTTATATCTTATATCTAATAGATTACACAACAACATAACCTTCCCCTAGTGTGTAAGACAACTAGATGTAAAATTTATCTAGATACCGAACCCATTGAATCTAATTCAGAATCATTTCCCTCTATGTGATGATGTAGAAAATTATATTATGGTCTGTTTACACTACAAAACTCTCATTTAAAAGACCATGTTTTCAATAATTTAGTTCAAGGAACACAAAAATAAACTACATATCATGAGTAGGGTAGTTCCACTCATGGGATCATAGCTGAAAATATCCATATTCTACTACCCTCTCTCACTTTATATGTACCACTCCCAAGATAATGCCTGATGCATCACAATAAACTGTATAAGTAATCCTAGGATCTTTGATTATCAACATAGTATCTACCATTAACATTCTCTTCAGCTTAAGGAAAACCTCTTCACATGGGTCCAACCACTATAAAATCACTCCATTTTTCTCTACCACTATCATGGGTGATGATAGTCTGGATAAGTATAGGATAAACCATCACTAATACCCTTCTAATCCCATAATAATAACGATCTCAAACACATTATGAGGACATGTCCATGACATCATTTCCTCTAAATTCTTTGGGTCTATATATATTGATTTCTCCAAAAACACATTCCCCACGAATATCACCTTTATATATATAAGTTACACTTTTACAGCTTGGCATGAATCCATTAAGCTCAAATATTGCTCATAATTATGTCAACATGTCTTAATGATGCTCTAATTTCCATAACAGATGAACATTTCATCAACAAAAACCATAATGAAATTTTTTACAACCCATAAATGCTACGAAATTATATCTTTAGAATTTATTCCCCTCTAACTCATAATTGATGACATTCCTATCGAATATTAACCATAAATAACCTCTAAGATCCTCATAAATGATAAAAGAGATCATCAATCCTAAATAAATGATATTGATTCATAACTATCACCTAGTTTAGATTTTAGTAATCAACGTAGAGTTGAAGATTATTTTCTTCCTTCTTGGAGAAAAAATAAGGTGCACCCCATGATAAAGTACTCAGCCTTATGAGGCCATTATTCTCTATGTCCTTCAGATTTACCTTGAGCACTTTCAACATAGCTATCCCCCGAAGTTATGAAGGTATTAAAATGGTTTCTGCACGTGGAATGATCAAAATCTCAATGTCAAATCCTATATCACTAGATTTAATATAAATTCTTCCACAAAGATATCTTGATATAGATCCATGACTAGAAGAAAAGTTTTGGATGCCATAACTGATCCTTTAGAGTGATTCAATCCTACCATATCTGATGTAATTTTTTTAAGATGACTCATTTTTGGTCCAATGTTTATTACTCATATTTCCCACACTTTAGTCATCACAAAATTCTCTCCAATTGGAGAAGTGAATAAAACCTTCCTTCGATATTAGTCAATGTCAGATCAAAATATATTTATCCAGTCCATACGAATAATCATTATAAATTTTATCATTTCAAGAATCATGAACTCACACATACTTCCATAGAATTTATGGACTATAGGAAGGACTGTGCATCACTGAAGGCAAATCAGTCTTATTACAAATGTTATATCAAGAGAGACTAATTTGGAGTAAAACATGAAAAGTAGGTCAAGTCCAACAACTAAATGAACTCAAAAGAAAGAATGGGAAGTACTAGGATTAAAAATAGTTATAGATAAGGTGGAAATGATCAAAATAATACCTTGAAACTTTTATGGTCCCACTCCATCATCTATTGGAACATTTTCCAACGTATAAAATCTCGCTAAATTAGCTCTATGACTATGTACCTGAGATTCTATTGTATGTAAAGTATCCATCCTATATTGTGGTCATCCACTCCTAGAATTCCTTGATCTCCTAGTACTCCTATGATGGTTCTTTAATAATAAGTGTTTATGTTGACGAACCTTGCAACATCGATGGCACTCCATAGATGGATTCTTGAAAGAATTTTTATAATGACCCATTAGCCCATAGTTTTATAAACTCTTTGAGTCATATAACATTGAAGATATATAATAATTATTACTCTATGTTGACTATATACTACCATACTTATCATGGTAAAACATCCACTTCCTACTACCAGAATATACTCACAAGGTAGTGATAGAGAGCTCAATCACCTACCTACCATGGGATAGAATTAAACATATTTCCCTATCCTCCTCTACCATATTCTCAATTGTCAAGACCTTTTGAATCTCCTATGTGTAAATTATCATATCAAATTCCTTAACCTAATATCTCTGCTCTAGTTGTAAGACCAGATTTAACTTTTGAGCCTTCTACACCTCACTCCTATACAAAAATGTATAAAAGAGAAACAAATTTGTGAATCAAGAAGAGTAAATAGAAAAAATATGAAAAAACTTCCATAACATCATAAAATCTTGTGAATAGTCTATATTAATCATGTCTGGGATGTACTACTTGAGATATTATTCCTTAGTAAGATGATTTTATCTCCCAACCTAACTCATGGAATTCAACCATCCCCTAGAGGGTCCTTAGAATATAAAGGTGTCCATAATTACTCTCCCTTCTGTATAAATATTTACTAACTCAAAAATACCCCCGATAAAGTACATAAAAACCATTACTTTATATGGTCCACAAGTCCCCCAGAATACTAGAGAATGTTGAAGTTGAAAATCTTATGTGTGGTCAGTTATAGTTGTCTGAGTGGATATACCTTAGATGGGAACTTTCCATAATTGTTTTTGGATAAATGGTCTATACAGCTTGGATTAACAATGTCGATAACTGAGCATGTTGGTGTTCATCCTCCTCTACCATGGGTGGTATAATGGGAACATCCTGGGAAGCCAAAAATGGAAATCCTATCAAATGCATATATAGATGAATCTTAGAAAATGGAGAACAATAAGGATAGAACAATTCCTAACCAGTCTATGAGAAGACACAAGGTTCTCCTAGGATTCCACTCTTAAAATAATGTGTAACCCTCCCATCACTAACCCAAGTCTTTATCCTTACACATTAAACATAGTGATCATATATATACCAACATAACAATATGATAAATTCTCCTAATTAATTATAGAAATACTATATCATAATAGACTAGAAAAAACATATCACACACATGAAACTATCCTTAACAAATAGAAAATATTTAGAAATTTATTTAAATAACTACTATGTAGTAAAAAAAGAGGATTATATATGGAATATGGAACGATGTTCATAATAATGATTCATGAATGCACCCGAAATATCATAAAACACATATCAAAACCATTTCAACTACTCAAGGTGAATTTAACCAATGGTAATAAAAAAATAATTTTCCCCATTTTATGAAAACTCGAAGGTCAACTATCAATTTCTAGATAAGAACTATCATAGTGCCACTTCTTGTGTCCCAAATTTCCTATCTCCTATCGACCCTATCCCAAATAACGATGAAGAGAAAAATAGTGAATCCATGATTTTTAAAACATTTTGTTTCACCTCACCCGAAACACTAGGGTGGGTCCAGAGGGTCACATGACATCATGTGCGCCTTCTCATATTATGATGTTTTCGACTATAATTGGTGGTCTATGTCCATAAATTTGGATACTATACCTTATATATAATTTTTTATAGTACATAATAATAAATAAAAGATAACAAATATAAAAAATAAATAATTATTTTATATGTGGAAATCAAGAAATGACATATATTACATAAAAATTAATGGTCACCTAAAGTGTAAAGCTAAACCAAATTAATATGTGCATATAAATAAAAAATTAAAAGGTTAGTGTAAATACCTCAAACCCATTTGCCCAGGACAAGTACCTTACTTTATTACATTGGTATAATAAACATGGTAGTTTCATCCCAAGGGACTAAATAGTTTAGTATCATTATAAAACTAGATAAAAATATAATTATTACCTAACAACATGAAATGAAATACAACATAGAAACTTCTTTTGAAATATCCAGGTTCTTCTAGTTTATCCATACATGTCAATTATAATATACATATTGGAATCTTGGGGTAAAATGAAACATAAGAAAAGGGGGGTATTAGATAGTTAGTATGGGTAAGAAATAAAGAAAAAGATATAGTAAATAAATAGAAAAAATAATGAGAAGTGAATAACTAACAACATATTTCCCTAAAACATAAACTTGAGCCTAATATAGAAGGAATAAAAGCTGATCCAGATAATTCCATGTTAATAATCATGTAAGAATGTTACATAACCATATATATTATAATAGTTGAATAGTCTCATAGATGATAAAATACTAATATCATAATTATGTAATGCATTATATGGGACATCATAAACATACCTTGAAGTATTTAGCCAATACCCCATATATAAATGGGTAAAAACCCGGTCTAGTTTGTCTCATGTGATCAACTGATGCATGGAGGGTCTATAGCGGGTCCAACTGTCACTTGATAAGTTCAATTAATCCCTTATATTAACGGTGTGAAACATAATAAACATTTAAATTAAAATTTTAAACTAGACTATTAAATGTAAATTATATCCCCAAACAATAATATTATTTGTAAACCATCTAGAGTAATATGGGGAATGGTATCAAGATAGTACATCCCAAAAAATATTCATAAAAAAATTAAATAATATATGGTATATGGTAACATAAGATATCAATATCAATTAATAATATAATTTAACATAGGGTAATTAAATAGATGAAAATACTATAATAACATCATTATGAAATTCTTGAGAGAAATTCCCTTTCACTTTAGAAAGAAGAGTTCTTTTGAGACAAAATTTGTATTTTTCCTGAAAATATGATTATTTATATCCCAAAAAAGGGAATAAACTTATATTTGAGAAATATTAAAAAATATTCTTACTAAAATTTGGCAACTAAAGTGAACACATGTAAAAATATTGTTTATGAAACTTTTGAAATGAGTAAATTCAGTGTGGTTTAAGGGAAAATATAAATGGGTATTCAAAGAGAAAATAGTCATAATTGTTTAAATAAAATAAAAAATTAACTAATATTGTTTTCCATGATAAAAATATTGATTTGAGAAAATTTTTTTTGGCTTAAAATAGATTATGAAGTGTACATGAAAATGGGTATGAAATTGGGGAGTTTCCATTAATCGGGTTTACTTATCAGGAGGAATTGAAAACAGAACCTCACGAAACTTGTATTTACCCATAAAAAATAAGAATAAATCTAGATAAAAATATTTGGAACATAAAAATATAATTTAATATGAGTATATAATAATAATTAAGAATTATATTGGGGTACATAGAGAGAAAGCCTATCCTGATGAAAAAATGGAGGTTCTGGAAGCAACTCTTATCACTTTGTAAACAATCGAATCATATTCCCCATAAATATAATAATCATAAAATGAAATATTTAATGAAATTATGATAAATAGATGCATGATACAATATATATAATTGGAGTATAAATACACTACACACACGAAATGCTGGTGAATAAGGTATACCTCATTGAAATAAAAATGATGTGAGAAACCCCTTACCTTATGTCTGAAAGTGTTCCTCACTTGAACATAATGTCCTAGATAATGATATTAGATTCATTAATAATTCAATTCATAACATATAAAACATTTTTTTTATTTTTTATAATTTTATTAAGTTAATTTATGGCCTTTATGATGATTTATATGATTTAATTTCATCATTCGAGAGTGTTCATTTCCCTAGTTTTCATGATTGGTTCATTTGTATATATGTACGAAAGATCATGTAAAAATAAAATAGTTATCCATAATTGAAATTAGATGTCATTAATGAACATAAAAAATTAAAATTTTTATTTTATATCATTTTTTTATATATGATGATGATTCATTAGATAAAATTCTAATGATAACCGCTTATATTATTTTAGCATTTTTTTATCATCACAAACTAGTTTTGTTTTATTAATTAATACTATGTATATATAATGGTTATAGAATACAAAATAAGCTATAATATAAAGTTTAAAATATATTTTGAACATTTTAATGGTTTAATTACCATCCATGATAGTGGTATTAGAAAATGATATATCCTCATCCATAAAGGTGGTGAATCCACACCTTACGGATGATGTTTTCATTTTTAGAATAAAAGGGAGAGGAGAATGGGTTTGATGATGAATATTCAATTAATATAATAAATTTATAGAATATATAATATATTTTATTTATCATTAATTTTTTCATATATGAGGTAAGTAAAGGATAATAAAATAAATGAAATTGTAAAAAAAAAGAACACATGGGGATTTTACCTATCAAATTCCTCTCCTTAAGAACCTTCTTAAGAAACATTGAAATGGTATTTTGGGTATTATCCAGAAGATCAGAACATAGGGTAGAGGTTTCTTGATTTGTATTGTGTAGAAGTTGGACATGACTAATGGATTTGGAGGTGTGCGGAGAATAGGTGGTGATATGTTGTATTTATAGTGGGAGGAGAGGGGTGATTTTTATTATTTTATTCATTAGTTTATTATTTTTTGTCAAGATAATAAAGATTGAAAATTAACATTACTAAATATAGTAAAAATGGAAGGAAATTTTGATATAATGGGACTAAATCATCAATAAATCATACATTACTAAATAATTCCTATATTTGTTAAATACAATAAATTACTGTATTCCACTATTCACAAAAATTTCCACTATTTTAGAAAAATCCCTAAAAATCACCCAAATAATTTTTTGAAACGTATAATTAGAATATAGACTCCATTTTATATAAAAAAAATTTATAAATATGTGAAATTTAATTTTTAAATTAAATCATAATTGACTCGAAAAACACTTATTTTAATATTATAACAGATTTCATGACACTTTTAAAAATTAATTAATAACTCTTTAAATTATCTTAAAATTGTAAGATAAAAAAAATATTAATTTATGAATCTATTTCATGAAAAAAATTTCTTTTTAAATAATTATTTTAATTATATAATTGTGAATAAACATTTATATTTCATAAAAACTCTAATTCATAATTTTTCATTTTTAAAAAAACTATTTGCTTATTCCATGTTATAAAAATATTTTAATTATAAGATACCTAAATTTTATTTATATGTCAATAGTTTAGGTTGCTATTATATTGGTCAGTTTACTATTCTTAATGGTCACATTACTATTCCAATGACCTTGTTACTATTCCATCATTATAGGTTCCTTAATTTCTAGAAATACTTGTTATTTCATTCATTATTAATTTATAAAGTTTTTATTGTGTTCTCTATGTGATTTTAAATGATTTTCACTATATAAAATAATTATAATAAGGTAAATTCCATTGATAAAATTTTGTGTCGCTACATTCTCCCCTCCTTTAATAAATTACATTATCACAATTTGAAATTGCATGCACAAATCAAAGGTTGATACTTGAAAATTCCTTTATGGGAATCCCAAATCATAAATAAGGTTAATAAATATCATCATAATAATATAGAAATGAAAATTAAGAGGTCACCAAAAAATTTTGCATTCAAATAAGACAACCCTAGAAAAAAGTGAAAATATGAGCAAGATAGAAAAATAAAACTTTCAAGTTCTGATGAAGAGTGATAGAGAACATGGTCATTAGAATGTTAACCACCACAAAACTCTAAATTTTTGATCGGTTAAAAGACCATTTATTTTTCAAAACAAAAATTAATTAAATGAAATTTTTTCTATAATAATTTTCCTATAGTGTAGAGTTTCTTTTACATTCAAGGGAAGAACTTGTGAAAATAAACTTACCTAATTACATTCTTTGTAAAATTATCATCCTTTGGTTGTGCTTTGATCTATCTCTGATTCATTTCTTAAACCAGAATATGGGCATTCAAGAATATTTTTTTTTTATTTTTAGAAGCACTTTTATAATATGAACCACAAGTCATTCCTTTATATGTTAAATTTTTACTAAAACCCAAATGGTTAGCATAAGTTATCTTTTATGATAAATCATACTTTAATATTAATCAATAATACAATTAATGCTTTACATAAGTATCTAACCTTAAGCATCATCAATGATATGTACATACAAAATCAATGACAAATGATTTAGAGGTAAGGTTACTTAACATCAAAGTTTCCCAAAAATAATATAATTTATGTCTTATTATCACATACCAAATATTTGAGTACCCATATCCCCATTAAAAATTAATCAAAACATGAATTCTTCCAAAAATAAAATCTCAAGTTGTTGAATATATTCCTTAAATACAAACATATAATAATTCCAACATAACATAAACCATCATATCACTAATAACCTTCATGGTCACTAATACTATCCCATAAACATCTATTTAATATTATCACAACATAAAGAACATATTTAGGGTTACATTTCCCATGTTATGTGTTTTTATGAGGATAAATTATCTTGATTACTGGTGTTATTAATGGGATTCTTCTAATTCCATAAATAAGATATACTACAATTCAATATTTATATCTCATGATTCTTATAACCAGAATAACATAATTCTTGAATCTAATAAAATAAATACTTTAATTATTCCCCTTAAACTATAGTAACGAAATAAGTTTGTCCCTGATTCCCTAGATTCTTCTAATATATATTACCTTGACACTTGAGATGTTCATTTTTGTAGTTCCCTGTATCCCTACAGTTGAAGAGTGGGACCTAGGAAGCTTCGTTTCTTCCATTGAAATCATAAACCCGATGGAATTTCTCTCCAAATTTGTAGAAATATCCCATTCTCTTCAATAATGTACCAAGGTTATTCTTCCCCCAATTATATCATGTTAAAAAATCATTCTTTCTTTTATTCTCTTTATCCATATATTGATCTTCCATTTTATTAATCTCTTATTGACCTTCAGATCCATAAGACATTGAGAAAATTTTCTCTTTATTGGTAGCATAAGATACTATATCCTCATATGATGAGAATGTTTGGGAGGCTAGTTCCCTTCGATGGACTTAATTAAGACCATAAAATAAATGGTTAATATTTATCTTTAGATTAGGTTTGTAGTTCACGATATACTTTTTAACCTTGCAATGCTGGATTTATACATAGAAAATTTTTCATACAATTATTTATCAGACTCACGAATTATCTCCCTATATCTACCCATTGTTCATGAGAGAAATATTTATCTAATAAAATTTACATAAAATCCTTCCATTCCATATTTAAAATTTCATCCTCCTCTTTTGGTTTTTGAATTAATGACCACCATTGATCCTCATATCCTGAGAGATGATAAACTGTCGTGATAACCTTCTACCTTTCATTAATTCCCATAGCGATAAATATATTCTTCAAGGAAATTATACACTACTAAACTAAAAAAGGGTTTTTCATCCCATTAAATTATAGAGTTTATTATCTCAGGAATCTATTTGAAATTTTTTAAACTGCATTGTGGATCAGGCTGCTCCATTCGATTAAGGTTGTTACTCATTACCTGAGTCACCTTTCCTAGTATAGTTATTTGTTTTTCATCTTTAGTTATATATATATCTCTAACATTATTATATTTCATAGGATGGAAACCCATACATGGTATACACAAATTGATATGGTTTTCATTCATTTCAATAGGTTACATTTCTAATAAATTGAACACACTAGATTATATCCAAACATTCGAAAACATAATGTGTAATATCTAAACTAGTGAATCACATAATCCTAAATTAAATAATTTAGGTATAATTAATCACTAAATAATAATCTTGGTTTCTTTGGGAATAATTAAAAATTCTATCATTGGGTTTCATTCTCTATCTTATGTTGTCCTAAATCTAGTTTCCAATGTTTCTGCTGAACTTCCTCTGATACCAACTCTAAATACCCATGTCCTAGTAGCCCAGATCCAGTTTCATACTTTTTTACAACGGTATAATAAACAAGGTTGTTAAGTGAAAAAGGAACTAATAGTTTTGTAGCATTTCAAAACCAGATACAAAAATAATTATTAAAAAATAACTTGAAATAAAATACTTCATAGAAAATCATTAGAAAAAATCACTATTCTTCCAGTTCATCCTTGTATGTCAATCCAAATAAACATCTCGGAATCCCGGGAAAAAATGAAAAATACGAAATGGGTAGGCTCAGATACTCAGAAAGGGTATGAAATATAGCAGAAGCTATCGCAAATAAACATAAACAATACGGAAAAGTGAATAAATAAAAACACATTCCATTAAAACATAAACATGAGTATAATATGGAAGGAATAAAAGATGACCCAAAAAATTCCATAGAAATAATCACATAAGAATAACACTTAACAATGTATATTATGTTAGTTGAACAATCAAAAGGAATATCAAAAATTAATATCATACTAAGGCAATAAAGAATATGGGACATCAAAAACATAACATCAAGTCTTTGACTAAGAAACCACACATAAATTGGTAAAAACCAGGTCTAGTTTGTCTCATGAGACCTACCAATGATTATAAGGGATATAGGGGGCCCCACCCATCACTTACTATGTCCAAGGAATTCCTCATATAAAAGTGGTGAAAAATAATCAACATATAAATTCATATTTAAACTACCATATTAAATATAAATAATATCTCTAAATAATTAACTTAATCTTAAACCATCTAGAGTAATATGGAGAATGGTATCAATATAGAACATCCCCAAAAATATTCATAAACCATTCAATAAAATATGGTTGATAGTAAAATAATAGACTAATCCCAATTAATAATAAAACTCAACATAGGGTATATAAATAGATAAAAATAATCTAATAAAATTATTAAGAAATTCATGAGATAAATACCATTTTACATTGGAAAGAAATGTTCTTTTTGAAAATCATTTGTATTTTTCCAAAAAATCAAATTATGTATATCCAAAAAAGGTAATGAAATTATATTTGAGAAATAATAAAATAATATTAATACTTAAATTTGGAAATTGAAGTGAAAAAATGAATTTTTTTAAGAAACTTTGAAATGATCCACTTTAGTGTGGTTTAAGGGAAAATATAAAAGAGACTTTAAATAAGAAAAAAGAATATATATTTCCATAAACCAGAAAAGGACTAAGATAGTTTTCATTATAAAAATAGGGATTTTAGAAAAATATTGGTGGATTAAAACAAATAATGAATTTTCATTGATAATGGGTATGAGATTGGGAAGTTCTATTTAATTAGGTTTTAATATTGGGGGGAATTAAAAAAGGAACCTTATAAATCATGGATTTTACCATCAAATAAAGATAAATTGAGCTATATACATATATTTAAAACATATAAAAAGAATTTAAGAGGTGTATATAATAATAATTAAGAATCAAATTAGTGTAAGTACAGATAAAGGGTATCCTGAATGAAAAATGGTGGTTTAAGAAGAAACCCTTACCAATTTGTAAACAATAAAGTCCTATTACCCATACAATTAATAGTCATAAAATAAAACATTTAATCCCATGAAATTAGATTCATGAATCATTTAATTAATAAAATATTAAACATTTATTTTATTTATTATTGTTTTATTAATTTCATTTATGGCCTTTATGATGAGTTATAATATTCAATTTTGTTGTTCAGTAGTGTTCCTTTGGTTGGTTCTCATGATTGGTTCACTTGTATATATATTCGAAAGATCATGTAAAATGGAAATATTTATCCATAATTGAAATTATATGTTATTAATGAACATAAATAAGATTAAATAGTCTTATATATTACTTAATATCTTGATATGGAGATGATTCATTAGATAAAATGTTAATGATAACCGTTTGGATTATTTTTTGGTTTTATTGGATCATCACACACTAGTTTTGTTATATTAATTAATATTATGTATATATATTGGTTCCAAAAAACTAAATAAGTTTTAATAAAGATTGTAAAATTTATTTTAACCATTATAATGTATTTATTACCATAATTTAATTTAGTATTATGAGATGGAAAATCATCATCCATGAAGGTTGTGAATTGACACCTCAAAGATGGTGTTTTCATTTATGGAATAAAAGGGAGTGGAGAAGGTGTTTGATGATGGTTATTACATTAAAAAAAGAACATTATAGTATATATAATAGAATGGAGTTATCATTAATGTTTTAATACAGTATCTATGTAAAGTAAAAGAAAAATAAATTAATCAAAAGAGAAACAAAACATTGAAAATGGATTTTACCAAATGAAATCCTCTCCTTTATAACATCCTTATGAAACATTCAAATAGTAATTTGGGTGAGAACATCAAGCCCAAAACGTGGGATAGAGTTTTGGGAGATTTAATGGGTATAAATTGGACATGATTTAGGGATTTGGAGTTTTGGGGAGAAGTGGTGGTGAGGGGCAGAATTTATTGTGGGAGGAGAGGGGGGGGGGGTTTTTGATTATTTTATTCATTAGTTTATTATTTTTGATTAGGATAAGAAATAGTGATGATTCAAATGAATAAATATACTAAATAGAGATAGATAGTTCAATATTATTTGATTAAACCATCTATACAACATCCATAACCCAATAATTCATGTATTTGTTAAATACCGTATATTATTGAATTTCACTATTCAAAAAAATTCAATAATTTTAGAAAAATAAAAAAATTAAACCCTAACCGTTTATCAATTTCTAGATTTCAAAAATTAAATCCATTTTATAAAAATGTTTTATAAATAATATATATTTAAAATTTAAATAAAATCACCATTTACTAAAAAATACAGATTTTAATATTATAACATATTATTTTATACATTAAAAATTAATTAAGGTTTGATGAAAGTATATTATAATCATAATAAAAAAAATATTTAATTATGAATCTGTTTCACAAATTTTTTTCTTTTAAATCATTATTTTAATTATAAAATTCTGAATAAAAATATACATTTCAATAATAAGATACCAAAATTTTATTTATAATTTCATAATTTAGGTTTCTATTATATTGGATGGTTTACCATTTCAAATGGGGACATAACTATTCCAACAGTCAAGTAACTATTCCACCGGTATAGGTTATTTAATTTGTAGAAAAAATTTTCATTTTATTCAATCTTATTTTATAAAGTTTGTATTGTGTAATATATGTGATTTTATTTGATTTATACTATATAAAATAATGAAAATAAGTTAAATTATATTGTTAAAATTTTGGGTCCCTACAGTTAGCAGTTCATCTGAAATCTATTATGGTACCCTATTAGCTTTGTGCTCCTCATCCCAGCCAATCACCTCAAGGAATATTCCCTTCATTGGATCCCTCATGAATTATATAGTGAAAAAAATCCCCAAGTAGTGTGTGAGTAAAATAATATATAGGATACCAACAAGCCTTCTTCAACATATGTGTACATAATATATAATAGTGTTTGTCTGGACATAATTAAAGCCTTATGAAAATATACAACTAGACATGTGTTGAGTCATCATGTTATAACCAATACTCTATGAAGCTCTACCCCACCTGCTTCATCTTGTTGCTAGTAAGGATATTAGATAATTAAATAGGTATATCCTATATAGTAACTAAGATCACCCCACTCTAATGGTTGTTGTCATCAGGAATGCCACAAGTTCCACTATGTCAATCCTAGGATAGCTATCATTTTAATCACCCTTGACCCAAGTCCATAGGATCCCATAGCAGTATCTATGAGTCATCAAAATTTTCACATTATTCTATATGTATTTTCATACTATCCATTAAGTATGTTTAGATTTCATCTGATTGGTTAACTAATAACTTATTTACATCCATCTATAAAGATATAGACTATATCTTTTAATGATTCATAGAATACATCTCACAAACCTCAAGGATCCACCTAATCATCTCAATTCCTAAATGATAGTTCCATAAAGGCACCCAAAGATCAAATTTCACGAGCTACATATAATCACATGGTAATTGTTTTTAATCACCATAGTTTCTCATGCAACCACATGAAACTCATATCAATCATGGGTTAATCATCCATAGAGAACATATCATGCCAACACCACATACATGGCCGAAAATTGAAGGAACTTTATAACCCAAAATTTTCACCTCAATGTCATGGTCTATCAAAGATGTTATCACCTGATCCAAATTCGAAAACTAATTGTAATGTGATCACCTGTTATTTAATTCTAGAACTAGTTTCAATCCAACATGTCATGGGTTCCTGAGTAAGGTAAGGTGAAATGAGACAAAGGGTAAAACTTAATCTTACCCACGGTACATAGTCCTCAACATGGTACCAAAACTTGGTATATAAATGGAGAAGTGAGGATTTATAGAAAAAGGGTGGCTATATGATGCAATTCATGATTCTACAACAAGGAGGTTTGATGAACAAAACCAGAACAGTATAAGGGAAGTCACTATGGTATAATAGTACACTAGAAGGAATCACCACAATGAATATCAGGGCACTATTATATTAAAGGCATCATATAAAAAGATCCACTACATAATGAGTGAGACTAATATGTTGTATGGGTGAGCACTACATCTTGGTGTTGTATCTACAACCCATAAAATATTTCAATCATTTGAAGAAAGGAGGAAGATAGAGGGATTTTTAGGGCTAACACCATGTGGCAGACCTCTATTTAAGCCTCATAAATTATAACTGTTAATATGAAAGTAATAATCAATTCAAAATAGAAAAATAAAACAGGAATTAAATTTTTAGAATTTTATTTGGGAAGATTAACTCCCGAAGAATGAAGACTAACAAGCTAGTACAACCATTTATTACTTACGCAGTGATGATATCCATGGTGTTGTTTAAGATACTACGATACAACCCCCTAGGAAAAATCCTCCATGGCGAAGGAACACCATCATTCATATTTGATTCAAAATATTACATTCTAATGTGTTCTAGAATCTATCCCACAATTCCACTAAAACAAATCCACTTGTACTATGACACAACCCCCTCCACTATAGTGTATTTCAAATCACTATGGCCAACAAGCAATGGTTTATCTAAAATCCTAACAAAATATACCCAATGGATTCCCTAATCTTCCCAAGGATAAAATAATCTTATTAAAACTTGTAGTAAAACAAAAATAAGGAGAAAAATAAGAGAAATGTGGATTTCATTAAAGAAATTTTTTTAGGGTTTTATATTTCTATTCCATAGATAATATTTATTTTTCCTAAGGACATTTGGTCTTTTTTTATCAAATTCCATAATTTAGAATTAGTTATATGATATAATTATTTATTATAACATCATTACCACAAAATATACACACAATGATAATTATCATATTCTATGATTATACTGACTACCTAGAAATTAAATATTTTATACTAAGAGAAGTCTCTTTTAGGGGTTGAGTGAGATCCTGAACCAAAAATAACCAAAAACATTTGTTAAGAATAAAAACATACCACTATTTTATTATAAAAATAATAATTAAAATTAGTACCATCCACCCAATGTAAGATCTGTTTAATGGAAAATTCTTTCTCTTCATTTCAAAATTTATATTTTCCTCAAGAAATTATCTATTTTGATCAAAATAATTTATATAACCTTCCATACTAATCTTTCCATAATTGAAGTGGTGAATCATAATTTTATCTAAGAGATTGATTTTTATCCTTTTTTATTTATTGATTTTATCATGAAATGATATTTTATACAATTTTTAACATCTATTATTGTTGAATTAATTTATAAAACCTCAACCTATATCTTTTCCTTGGATCATATCAGAAGTTTGAAATAGAATGTCGGGATTTTAACTACTTCCATCACATTAATACCTTCCATTAAATATTTAAGTAGGTCCTTACAAGTAGAAGAACAAAGATCACTAAAATAATGATCTTATTAGGCCATAGAAACATCTATGTTCTCTTTAGTGGGTGAAGTATGGTCATGACCATGAGATTCTTTCACATTACACTAGAATCCCCCCCACATTACCTTATAATCTTTCCACCATGTTTTCAAGAATAAGGGATTAATATTTACACCTTATTCACATCTTCCCATAATTAATCACTTTTATTGCCCTATATGATTGAGATATTAGATCATCATCTACTCTTCAATAGTAGATGGCACTATATAGAAGTTTCCATTAATTTTATCAGCCTCAAGAAAAGGTTCATCATCCTTATTCAATGTTCCAACATAGAATTTCCCAAGAACTTTCCATTATTATTCCAACTGACCATATTTTTTTACTAATTTTTTATTTATTGAACTTTAATTATACTATAGAGTTTTAATACTATTTATCTAAAATTTTAATAAATTTAGACTGCTTCTTGCTTAGCACACAATTAGGGATAACCATGTGGTGACCGTGTGAGGGGTTTCTATATTAGAAATGGTGCACCTAACTATGCATGTTAACTGTGTAAAATTGTTATATACCTAGAAAAGGGGGTATGTTTGTCACAAAATTTGGTCAAACCATGTGGCAACCATTCAACACACCCATATATTCAATAAAATTTATAAAAACATTAAAAAAAATATCTCTCCAAATTTACCCCTATCACATTACTCACCCATCCCCCCTTACCAATTCGCATGATTGCCTAGTGAATACTTATCCCACTAATGCACATGCTCCCTCATCTCTCTATCATTTTTTCTCGATGTATTTTTATGGGGAACTAGTCTGGGTATGTTTATTTTTTTCTCCATCATCCTCTACCTCTGTTCCATCTCTGGTATTTTATCTCCCATCTCACTGTTCACACCAATGACAATACCTAAGAGTTTTTTTGTTATTTACTGTTTTTTTATTTTATAGGGTGTCTATTATTCTCTTTTATACCTCCCCTAATTATTGTTGGAAGATTCACATCATCTGTGCTATCCTTATGTTGGTGTTTTAATATTATCTCTTTTCCCAAATATTGACACCTAATCTTGGGTATTCCAAATTAGTTTATTTAAAATTATTATTTTTTTAATTAATTTTATGTTATTTCAAAAAATAATTTATATTTTTAGATGATAAAATATTTTTGGTTTTTTTAAATAGGAATTAAGAGTTGTAATATGATTTAAGGGTCTTTTTTAATTAATTTAGATGATGTGTGAGTTCACAGTATTGATTAATTAGAGTTTCTTATTTGATATGTTTTATTATATTTATTTTTTTATTCCTCATGTTATTTATTAATTTCAAATGTTGTAGATTGTATGAACCTTACTTTTCTTCAATGTAAAGAAAATTTTTATTTCCATTTATTTATTAATTTTTATCATTATGGTAGTTCCTAGTGGGGTCATAAAGGAAATATAGGTTTTCAGGGATTGTACGGAGCTTGGAACACAAGGTTTTAAAAGAGGAAACTAGGTTGAATTGTTAGAAGAAACTATGCATCCCAGTTGGCATGATTATATGTAATGACGTGGGGTGGTCCCGTACACTTTTTGGGGATGCACACTTTTTTGAAATCATGCAACCTAGGTGCCACACCCATGCAAGTGCTGCAGAATATTTTTTTAAAAATGGAATTTTTATGAGCTACACATGTTTAGTAAAATCATATAGCCAACTCATGTGAGAGGTATCTTGAAGAAGTGTAAGTTTCACAGTTTTCATGTGGTTTGGAAGACCATGTATCCAAACCATGACACCCTTTAATGATGGTTAAATGACTATTTTATCTTAATAACCTTATAGTACTTAAACCCTTTTCCTTTCTCCTCCAGAAGACAACATATCCTCTCTTATGAGAGATTCCTCATTCCAAAATCTAGGATTTTCAATATCTCCACAATCTAGACTCTGATTTTAACATTGTTAGTTTCTATTGATATCCACCACTGAGTTCTCTATTCCTATTGTGACTTTATTCCTTGGTCTTACTCTTGAAGAAGCTATTTTAGTATAAGATCATATGAACTATTTTTAGAGAGTTTTTCACTTTTCTTGATTTATTCTCTTTTATCCAAGATTATAGGCCAAAAATGGATGAGGTTTTGACTAACAAGATGAGGTAGGTGTATCACACTGTTCACTCAATTTATTAGAAATTATATATATATCGTTGTGTCATGCACTGAAATTTATGAGCATCACTTATTTAAATGTACTAATTATTAAATTAAATGGTTTGGATTGACTAATAACACTCATTACCCCCCTCATATATTGTTAAAGTTTAAGAACCTTGAATTTAAACTATCCCTTAGGTGTGTTGTTAAATGAGATTAAACCACCATGGGTGGCTAGTGTATTTGATTCAAAATAGAGGTGTTCTCTTACCCACTTCCCTGATATGTTGAACAAAATGAGTAAGATATAATTAAATTTAATAAATATGGAATGAAAGACCATGTACCTAGTCCCTTGGAAATTATTATTTCTCACTTAGGCTTGATACATTCTTTATATCCAGCTTAACAATTATAATTAATTCGGGGATTTAGTTATGATAGGACTTCTATGCCTATTCATTGAATTGAAACACATTCTAATGTAGGAAAATTGTTTATATAAATGAGTTGGACATTTGAATTAAGTAATCATAAATGGTATGGTTAGTCATTGGTCCATTAACCATTCTTATTTCCATGACGAGAGTGATAGATGGGTCCCAACATAGGATCTCCATATATGAACTAATTGTGATTGAATAATTAAATAATTATAATGAAATAATTAAAATGAAATGATTATTATACATCGTGAGTGACACATTGGTCCTCGTATGAATTCCATAGATGGACCTATTTGGTTACTGTATTGTTTACATCTGATTCATACATAGAATACTTTATGGACTTCCAAGGATGTACTCAGATGGTAGACTATTTTTATTCTATGTGTGAAACTTGTACCTCCTATGCGGACTTCCAAGGAATTACTCAGAGGGAATATAATTTTATAAGATTTGAGTGACAATTGGAATCCCTATGTAGACTTATGAGGATACACTCAGAGGTTGGTGATGTTGTACCACACCTAGAGAGATACCATGTTTCCTAGGAGGGATTCCTAGAATGGTATTGTATGTTTTTTTGTTCATATATGCCTGGGGAGATACTTGGTTTCCAAATTAGGAGTGTCATGTAAAGGATCAAGTCCATTTCATTTATTAAATGAAATGATTATACAAAATTTTTTTCTGGGGAAATACCAATCATTGAATCAGTCGGAGGCTTACATTTTTCTAATGGACTTATTCTACACATCCTATTAGATATGAAAAACTAGGGATTATTGGGCTATGATCCATGTCCTTAAATGTTATTATAAATAAAATCATGAATTATTGATCACTTAGAGTCACTACACCATAGTTAGAATTATGTAGCAGAGGATGGGTGTTCAATGGGAACCTAGACCTATGTGTGTTGTTTATATAAAACACTTCATTTACAACTTTATTATTTCCTACACACTTTTTATTACATATCCATAGACTAGATGGAATTAGACACTATTGATAGTGGCCTATTGAGTTTATCTCACACCCTACATGAGACACTATATGGAACCAAGAAACTATTCATGGATGCAGGTAGGGACAATGGAAAGATCCCTGTTACCGATGCTTGATTTACTATACCATGAGAGTGGGGGAGAACAAGAAGAAAATTTGACTCGTGATGGTTTATAGAGATAGAAATTTTAGGATTTTTTATTTTTTGGTATACCTGAATGTATGTGTACTTACTTCTATGTATACATTTATTTCTTTTTTTATATATATTTCTATGATTATCATTTTTATATGAAATTGATGTAAGTGATTACATGGTTATTTATATGATGGATATTTACTCTTCTAATGTTCAATTATCTATTATGATTCTTTTGTTGATTGATATTTTTATACCACTATTATATAATATTATCTTGAGGGTATTGTCTCCCAAATATTCCACCATGGAACCTCACTACATGTCAACAACCTGTGGTGTATAACAATGTGCACATGAGATCATGTGGACAATTGGGTTCGATTGCTGTTGAATGAACTAGGTCTGGGACAATCCAAAGTGAAATTTGAGATTTATTTTATTTTCATTACTTATTGGGATGGTATAAGTGAGAAATAAGATTTGTAATGATTTGATCATGGTCTTGTGTCTGGGAGTAGCTAAACCTTGTTTAGTGAAAATCCAAATTACCAGGGATGGGACATGCTGTTCTTTATTTTAATTTTTATAGTTGATATGAATTCACCATTGGGTGAAACACTTTATGTTTTAAGTTCCTTATGATTATATATTTATACCCCCGTATAATATGACAATGGATTATTGCATCATACATCATTATAAGCACTTTAAAATTTATATATCATGCACATACCATTTCATGTTTATATTACTGCTTGCAATTCCTATAGCATGATTTGGTTCCTTTATTACTATGTCCATGAAATTATGTGAAAATTTCATGAAGGGACTTGATAAATATGTTTTTGTGAATAAAGGGACACCACACAACAATTTATAAGGTATATGTGCCATTATAAATTAAAAATGGTGATATATATAATTCATCCATTTAAGAAAATTTATATATAAATGTTAATTAATTAAAATGAAGTTTAAATTCTAAAATGAGACGGTCACTATAAAATAGGGACTTTAATTTCAATTTAAAAGGGTATTTCCACTATAAGTTTAAATTGACACTCTGTATATAGGTTCATTTGACTTATAATAGTGAAATTAACCCTAAAATGACCTCATTAGTGGGAAGTATGAATTTTTAATTTTTTTTCTTATGATCTGTAAGTCACTCAGACCTGGATTAAGGAGGAGGCAGAGGGGTGTGACTTTTATATAGGAAGTATTATATCATATTCTTATATCTTCACTTTTACCAGTTGTTAAAAGTTTTATTGAGGTTTTTTGTTTGGAATTTGATGATAAATTTCACCATGAAATTTTTGAGTAATATACCAAGAGGGTGGAGATGACCATGATCTAGATAAGGTGGGCCCTAGGAAACCAGTATAACCTCATGTTATTCCACTTAATTCACCTCTAGTTATACATGACATGGGAACCCATGCCTATTTTTGAGACGGGTTCTTATGCTTTATGAAGACTATTCATGGAGCCTCATAACCTTCTCTGACTATGTAAGAGTTGATGTGTGAGTTATAGAAGCATCATCCACCCATTTTTTTAGGTAATATAGACCATAGGTTGTAGAGACACAAGAATAGGCCATTCAATCAGTTTTCAAAAAAATTAAGACACTTCATAAGAGGAGAGTGAATCTATCTACATATATTCTATGGGATTCCAAAATATATAGTGGGATGTTATTAATAAAACATATTATCACTGGTATATGTATTGGATGTATTTTTAGATTCCCATATATGATTATTTATATCTAGTTACATTGAGGCCTGATAGAGCCAAATAGTTTATTCACCTAGAGTAGGGAGTCTTATCATTCATGGACTAATCTTCCCATTCAATAGAGATCCAGTTTTTGACACCTATTCTTGTAGGTGATGAGTTATCTAATGATATGTGATTCTAGGATGGTATCAGGTATGAAATATGATCATGAGTGAATATATTTTAGATTACTATAGTATTTGGAATAGTGAATCAGGTGATTATCAGAGAGAAAACCCTGAGAGAGTCTGGGGGTTTTTTCTTGAGAAATTTTTCACCAATACCAATAAATACATTGAAAAATAGTAGGAATTTTCATTTGGAGATTCCATGTGGTGATATTAGCAGCCATGGTACATTCATAGGTATCTAGGTGTGGTGTTATAAGTATACCGGGACATATGGAACCTCAGTGTATGTGGGAACCAAGAGAGTGTCGATCTTATATCAAGATGTGCCATATACAATTATTATTCCAAGATTTACCTCTAATATCCAATGAGAGATGGTTTACCCTGACTCCATGTTCCATAGAGGGTTCAAATGCTTCTTTTCAAGAAGGGAGATGAAGTACACACACATGATTAGGCTTTGTGGTGGTCATGGACAGGGTAGCCAAACACTAGACTTATAATGCCTACAGTACATACCCGATTATGGTATTTAAGATATATCACATGGATGTGGACCAAGAATGATTTATATAGTGTAAATGATACCTATAGATCAAAGTGGAATACCTTTAACAGTTAGAATTATGATTTTAGTAGTCACTACATTAGTATCTTCTTTTATTAATAAAGGTGATTCTCAATCCTTTATATCTATGTCTGTTGTGGAGAACCTTGGGATCAATGTTTAGTTTTCCTATGCATGTGATGACAATTGATACTCGGTTTGGGATATGATCACATAGTGTACACCTATTCTTGGATTTCCCCCTTGAGATATGTGGCTTTTACTTTATATGGGACCCCTTTCTCCTCTGGATGGAAGGGTTTGATATTATACTCAGGATGGACTGGTTAGTTTCTTTTCATGATTCTTTGATTTCTATGACCAAAATGTGAATTTCACGACACCATAGGTTAAGATTTTTATTCAAAAGGTGAATGTGATGTCTATGAGATCTGAGTAGGAACCAAACATTGAAGGTGAGTCGAGATGAAAGCTTATATTGCTAGTTTATAACTTGATGATTAGAGAACACATAAGGAATATTCCCCTCTAGTGGTTTATCATTTAATGGATGTTTACTTGCACAAATTTTCAGGACAAAATCCAAAGAGATAGTGAATTTTTCCATTAATGTAGTGCTTGGAGTGGCACTGATATCTATTCTTTATTATAGTATGGATACTATTGAGTTCCAGGAGTCAATAGGCAACTAGAGGGTTTGGAATCTAAGGGCTTTATATGACTGGGGTCTTTACCCTAGGGTTCACAATTCCTTTCCAAAAAGAATTTGGATGGAAACCATAGGATTTTCATGTATTACATTAGTTGATATAGCTTACAATTAATAACTAGTATCTATTACTTCATATAAAAAATCCATTTGACTTTCTCTAAGGAGTAGGGTTTTTCTACAAGATTAATCTAAGAACGAGTTACCATTAGGTTTGTGATTTACCAGATATACCATGTACAAAATTCCATAATAGATATTGATTGTATGAGTATTTTTTCAATCAATTCAATCTCATGAATGCTCCCATAGTTTTCATGGGACTAATGAATTGAGTTTTCTATCCATATCTGGATTCAATAGTGGTTGTATTAAAGGTTGATATCTTGGTGTATTATCACACTCAATAAAACCATGACAAAAATCGTTAGATCAAATTGGATACATTAACAGAAATCTATTATATGCGATGCTCACAAAGTGACACTTTTTGACTGATAATATTCACATCAGGGGTCATATTATATCATAGATAAGAGTATTTTTTTGACTCAAATAAAGTGAGAGCTATATTTTACTAGGAGTATCCTAAGAACATCCTTGATATATGATGTTTTTTGGCGATATATATTTATTAATGGTGATTCATTGAAGACTTATTATTGTTAAGACAACCTATTATGTGATTTATTTAGAAAGTTGTGATGTTAAATTGGTTGGAAGATTGTAATGCAGCCTTTAAGGGTCTTACAGGGAGCCTGAATTCAACACAAATCTTGATTCCTATAGTTTTGGGCAGAAGCTATATAGTTTATTGTGAGGAATCAAGTATTAGGTTATGAGAAGTTTTGATGATGTAGGAGAGAGCTGTAAGATATAAGTTTTTCCAGTTGAGGCCACATGAGAATAATTACATGACACACGATCACAAGTTAGATATTATGGTACATTCCTTGTGCTGTTGGAAGAACTTCTTACTGCGAGAGAATTTTGTGGTGTATATAGGGCACAAAAGCTACAAGTCTATATGTACACAGCCTGAACTAAATCTTAGGCAATGGAGTTATCTTGATAACCTTTAGTCCTCATACTTCATAAATGATAATATTCCTAGAAAGGGAAATGTAGTTATTGATGTTATGAGGAGGACACCGATGAAAGTTGTTATTGAGGCTAATATATTGTGTACACTTATAGAACTATTTTCTAAGATGTATTTGTAGGTTTAGGAATATCATGGATAATATTTTCTTGCATCATTATTAGTTATATTTTCACTTATGGAGAGAGTGAAGATGAAGAATCCATCAGATTTGGAGGGTTTGGTCCAATGAGAGTGCCTTGTCGGGGATGACCCACCTCCTGATTGAATCATTGATGAGGATAAGATCTTGTACATCAATGGATATGTCTGGTTTGTTACAGAAGTACAAGAGAATATTATGTGAGATTCACATGCATTTATATGGTTATCACATCATGGTCATACCAATATTTATCATGAATTACGTCATCAACATTGGTGGTTGGGGATTAAAATGGTGATAGCTTGGTTTTTTAGTCAATGCTACACCTATCAGTAGTTGAATGCAGAACACCAGTGACTGGTGTGGATTTTATATCCATTAACTATTCCTTAGTGTATGTGGGACAACTTCACCATGTATTTCATGATAGGATTTCCTATATCACCTTGGGGCCATGACGCCATATGGATGATCATAGACATGTCTAAAAAGGTTTCCCATTTTCTTCCTATCCTAGAGACTTTATTAGTGGATGAGATTAGTAGGATCTACATTCATGCGATCAAAGACCTCTATGGAGTTCTATGTTCTGTTGTTTTAGAAAGAGTTATTCGTTTCAGGTTGCAGTTATTAAAGGGATTATAGAGGGAACTAGGTTCAAAGTCACCACTGAGTATAGCCTATCACCCATAGAAATATAGTCAGTTTGGGAAATGATACATGGTATAGAGGAAATTATATAAACACATGTGATTGATTTCATACATTCTTGGGAGACATTTTTATCTCTCATCACGTTCACTTAAAAAACAACTTCCAAGAGGACAAACAGATGGATCCTTATGAGGGCCTATATGATCAGTCAGTATATTCACTCGAGTGCTAGTTAGAGGAAAGGGAGTTGTTTCTTCTAGGCCCTCATCTAATTCAGAAAAAAACAGAGTATGTTAAACTTATTAAGAATTAGATGTCTAGAACTCAGTTTTGGAAGAAATAATATGCTGATCATTGTTGTAAAACACAAGATATTGAGGTGGGAATTGGATATTTATTTTGATTTTCACTGAGAATAGGTTAAAGAAATATTTAGAAATAAGGTAAGCTATCACCTCATTATATTATTATCTTTTGAGAGTTTAGTGGGAGTTGATCTGGTAGCCTATCAGTTGTAGTTATCTCAGAGGTACCAAGCCATGAACAATTTATTCCTTGTATATCAACTTCACTAATATCATTTCAGATCCATCACAAATTCTTTAGGATGATGTGGTCTAGTTTGAGGTTGATGCATCCTTTGAGGAGAACCTTATCAATATTATTGATAGAGGCATGAATGTTATCGAGGTTGGTCTATTCTTATGTTATGGTTGCTATAGTAGCATGGTCATGTACACGATAAGACTTGGGAGTTGGAGTTTGATGTATGTGCCAATTGGCTAGAGTTATTCTCAACTAATCATTTACCACCACTGGAAGGGTAATTCAGGGGAAAATTTCATTAGTGGGGTAATATATTAAGAGCCCAACTATTATATAAGGTATATAACATTTTGATTTATATCTAATCCTCAATTTTTATTCTTATGGGAGTTCCTAGTGTGATGAAATAGGAAATGGGGGTGCTCAAAGAATGTACATATACTGATGCTTGATACAGTGCATGGAACATGGTTTGAACACAATTTGTCCAATCATGCAAGCAAACCAGGTGACCCATTAATGATGAGTAAATAACTATTTTCCCCTTATTGACTTTAAAATCCCTAACTAATTTTTCTTTCTCCTCCAGTGGACAACCAAACCTACCTTTTGAGAGATTCCACAAGCTTGGAGCCTGGATTTTAAAGATATTCATGATATTGACTTTGATTTTAACAACATTGGTCTCATTAGATATCGATTGGTGAATTATCTATACATATTCCACCTTTAATAATTTTTCTTCCTCTCGATAGAGTTATTCTATTGTGAGATCATATGCCCTATTTTCAGGGTGTTTTTCTTTTTTCTCAATTTCTTTCATTCTTTCCTGGATTCGAGGCCAAAAATGGATAAGGAATCAACTACCTTGCTGAGGTAGGTGGTCTCAAAATTTTCCATCAATGTTTTGGTGTTTATATATATTCCATTGTTATGCATTACACGATTTTTGATCATTTCTTATTTAAGTGGAATGATTCATAAATTTAATGGTTAATCTTGAGCTATTCCTATCATAAGACTACTAATATATTATTATTGGTTATGGAACTCAAAATTGAATAACCCATTTGGTGAATTGTTAAGTGATATTAAACCACCATGGGAGGCCTATGTATTTGATTTAACTTATAGTTCTTATATTACCTCATTCCATGGGGTGTTTAATGAAATGAATAATATATCATTGAATTGAATAAATAGAGAATGTATGGCCATTTCACTTGGACCTTGACTGTTGTTTTTTATTTGTTGGGATTTATATTTTCTTTATATCCAAATAACCAATTATAATAAATGGGAGGATTTAATTGATGGTTGTCCTTCTAAGCCTATGATTTTAATTAATTCACCATATGAGGAGAGAAAATTGTTCATATAAATGTGATGTCTAGTGGAGGTTTGTCAACATAAAAGGTATGGTTAGTCCTTGGGCCCTCATCATTATTATTTTCATGCTAAGAGAGATAGGTGGGTTCAAACATAGGATTACCATAGATAGACTCATTGGGCTTGGATAGTAAAATTTTTACAATGAAATGATTATTTTTTGCCTTGTGTGACCCATGGATTCTTATATGAAAACCATGGAAGGACTCATTTGTTAGATGTATTGTTTTTGACCAACTTATACTTGGAATATTTTATGGACTAGAAAGTAAAAACTCAGAGGGAAGACTATTTTTATTCTTTGAGTGATACTTGGACTCGCTATGTCGACTACTGATGATAGGCTTAGAGGGATGATCATTATATATTCTATGTGGGACACTTGGAATACCTATGTGAACTACCGAGGACAAAATCACAGGGTAGTGACATTATACCACACCAAGAGTGATACAAGAATTCCAATGAGGGAAACATTGGATAAGCATGTAAGGTGTTTGGCTCATATATATCAAGAGTGATACCTGAGTTCAAAACTAGGAACTCCTTTGATAGGCTTAGGTCAATTTTAATTATTAAATGAAACGATGACACAATGTTTCCGATAGGACTAAGTAAAATCTTGGAGTGACAACCTAGGTACTAAGAAAAAATATATTTTTTTTCATATTTGTTATTATTATTCAATTAAATAGTTAAATGTATAATTTTATGTTATTATTAAAATAAATAGTTTTAGTAAAATAATGTCTTATATGGTTATATTTAAAGTATTAATTTTAATATTATATTGTTTTAATTTGCAAAAAAATTCATTTTTGAAATAATTATATCGAAATTCATTTATCGAATGTTTTTGATAATTTTCCAAAAAAGTAAAAATTTTGGTGAATTGTAAAAAATAGAGTTTTTTATATACAATACTTTTTTGACATCATCAAAACATAATTATGATATAAAAATTATTAAACATATTGAATGATTTAATTTTGATATTATATATATATATATTAAAAAAATAATTCAAAATTGGTAAATTATAATTTATTCCATGATAAATACAAAAACCATTTTTCAATGTTGTCGTAGTGCCTACACAATGTTGTCCAAGTCAAATTTGGTTCTTTTTAGAAAATAATTCAGTGTTAAAAAGTATATTTAGTACTTTTTTATAAATTACTTGGTATACATGATTTTTTTATTAATATTTTCTAATTTTAGAGTTATACTACATGAATCTCATCCAAATACTAGTGCAATGCTTGTACAAGGCAAGAAAAGTCAAATTAAATAATTAATGAAGTTGTATTCACATGGATATGACTAAATATACATAATGAAAAAATATATAAGATTATATTGAATCTAATTTTTTTTTATGATTGTAATTTATTTTATGTTTTTCTACCTAAAATAACTTCCTTTAATGCTTATGTAACACTAATGTAGTGCTTGTGCAAGAAGAAGAAAAATCAATGAAATGATTTTTACTAAAATTATAATAACCCTTAAATGACCCAATTGTTTTTATAAATCATATTATATGAGTAATTTTCTATCATAATCATCTTTTTTTTTGAATTTCGCACCCTCTGGATCTACTTTCTGGGCAATAAGTCACATAAAGTATTTTATTTAAATGAAAGTCAAACTGTTCACACTGGTTTTTAATTAGTATAAAACATTAATGTAGGGTTTTCCAAAAGAGATATTTGAAAATAAATAGTATTTGAAAATATAAAATATTTTCCTTTATCATTATAATTTATTTTTTATTATTATGGATGGAATAAATACCGAAAAAAATTTAACAGTGATAATGCAATAATTATTTAATTAATGAAAAAAATAAATGATTTTAAAAATATATAATTGGAGATAATTAAGACTATCCATAATTTATCTAGATAACTATGACATTTATAATATATAATAAAATATATTTTTCCAATTTTATTTTTGTTTTGATGTTTTAAGGTTATTATAATGAATAATGTTAAATTTGTACAATAATGATATTTCATGAATATAATATTTTATTAAATTATTTGAAAATCATATAAATATTGAATATGGTCAAATGGGATAATATTTGGTCAAAAATTAAAATCCATATTCTTTATATGCATTTTGGAAGGCTTTCCCCATAAAATGAATTTATTATATTTTAATAAATTTCTAAAGTGCCCCTCACCTCAATTAAAATAGGGGAAAACTTACTTCACTTAATTTTATCACCATTATCAATCTAGATTGTCCATACTCTACAAAATTCTCTTCTCATAATCCCTAGTGACATTATAGAGTTGATGGTCTCACAAAAATAAAAACTCCAAGTTCTTTAATGAGGTTATCAAGGATAGAATATTTAAGAGGGGTAATCCTCCTTCTTTCTATTTAAATTTATTTATCACTTCTACCTTATCCTCACCCCTATCTAATGATTCATGTTTACTCTAGTATAATATAAATACTTTAATTTTATTTTTTAATGGTATATCCATAATAAAATCTCTTATCTTCTAATTTTGTTCTTAAAAACAAAATCATCATCCATGGAATGTCGATTCAACACCTTCTTGGATGATGAGTTTTTATTTCCCATTACCACATTCATGGAAAGTTTAAATTCACATATCATTGTATAAAATGGAATAAATATATATATTATGTATGGTCCTATATTCTGTAATTAATATATGGCTATAATATTAATCAAAATGGCTCTTATTTGTGAAGGTTGAAAAAACATCCAAAATAAACTAAACAATTATCATTAATGTGTTATCAAATGAATCATCCTAATGTCAGAATGAAAAATGATACATGGAAACTTTTAAACTTATATAGGTTCATGAATAACATATAATTTTATATCTGGATTACTATTTCCATTTAAAAATAACTTCACTTAATACACACAAGTTAACGAACAATGAATCTGTGAAACAAACGCTCATAGAATGATGAAATTGATCTTTATAACTCATCTAAATATCCATAATAGAACTTCATAAAATTATAATAAATAAAATATATGTTGAATAGTTTCTAAATTACGTAATTAATGAATCTAATTTGATTATATGGGATGTTAAGTACGAGTACAGAACACTTTCAGACATAAGTAAAGTGACTCTTTAACTAAAAAAACTCATTTTAAATGTTATATAGATTTATTTTATAAATTTTTATATTTCATCTCCATATTGAATAAAAATATTTTTATTTATGATTTTTAAAAAAAATAGTCTTTTCTAATTCCTCTCAAATTATTTAAAAAGGAATATTTTCAATGTTTTATGAAAGGGATTGCCCTTTTAAAATCCTCGTTAATGTCTCTTTTTTCAAAATTTCATAATGATGTTTTTATAATTTATATTGTTTGAGAGTATTATCACAATTTAATGACATATTAATGTTTTGAATCCTAATTTATAATATTACATTATTATTTTCAATGAATTTTTTTCTATTAATGTGTGAAAATTATTTTAAATTAAGAAAATTATCTTCAAAAAATTGTTTTTATGATGTAAGTATTCATGTTTTTCCCTTATGTTATGGTTCTTGAAAATTATTTAATTGTGGGTATGTGAAATACCTCTAATTCATTGGGAATTTATGATGTTGACTATAATGTTTATTCCAAGTGTAACTATGCGAGTTATATCATAACGTATCATTGAGGTTTGCATTATAAGGTAGCTCCAAGGGTTCAAATCTTATGGTAGCCATGAGGGTTACAATAATAAATATGTATGGTAAAGAAATGATACCAAAGTTACCTAAATGGGATTTTTAGGATTTCTATGCTTTATTGAAACCCCATTGTTTCACAAACTATATATTACTTTCAAGTGTGATAAGTATATCTTTTTCAAAATGATTTCATGTGTTTATAATTATTCTGAAGCTAATGGGTTCTTTCCTTCTTTTTTATATCCCTTACAAAGATTTTTGTGCTCATATGAAAATTTTAAAATGTTTTTCAAAGGGTTTAATGTTGAATAAGGGAAAATAAGAATCCATGCTATATGTTGTGAATATTTTTCATGAAAATAAATCTATTTTAATTTTGAAGAATTTTATATTATGGAAAAAATAGATACTATATTGAAGTTTCTATTTTTAATGTATGGATTTAATATGTAAGTGTATGTCATAATTATAAAAAACTCTAAACCTAAAGAGATTTTGGAATCAATGTAAATGAAATCTATTATAAATTTACAAGAATAATTAATATATATGGTAGAGTCCTTATAGTTGGCATAAGAGAATGGTTTAGATAACATTAGGGGTTAGGATACTATTAATAGATTATTTTATATGATTTTTTTACATTTTGGTTATGTTGGAATAATATATAATTTAAGATTACCATGTTGTTTCATCTAAATTATGTCTATTCAAAATGGTTTTCCATAGAAGAAACATGAGAGATAAAGTAGGAAGGCATTGATAGGATGATATCTTTCTGAATCATAAACATAGAATAATATGAATTGGAAACGAGTAGATTGTGTCTGCTATGGATTAATTTAAGTGATCTATAAATGGATGTGGAATTCATGTAATATAACACATTGAGCTACCGTGAAAGAACATGGTATAGTGAAAACGTTTATGAGGAAAAACCCTTTTTCTTTCAATTGATATTTTTACAGAGTGGTGTTTTAAGGGTGAATTAAATCCCATTTAAAGATACTCAATGACATTTTGTGTTTATATTATAAAAAACTTAGTATTTTTGTCAATAATTTTGATGTTGAAGCTGACTAATGGTGGTCAATGGTCATGAGTATTAGAGAAAGTGAAGTAATTAATGCATTGAAATGGGATGATTTTAAGAATATGTTCCTTGAAAAATATTTTACCAAGGAAGTTTTACTTATTATGGAAACATAATTCTTAGAATTAAAACAAAAGGAGGAAGATTCAACGGCCGTGTATAAAGAAAACTTCTCTTAACTAAAAAGTTACACTCCAAATCGTATTCGGGATCTTCATAGTAAAATGAATCATTTTTTACTCTGGATTGTTTACAAGATATTGAAGGGAATTGGATTCCCATGATTTTAAAAGTTATTATAATCTTGTTTGATGTTCCTAGAGGGTAGAAAAGGAGTTTTCTTATGATCACGTGTATTTTGAAATCAAGTAAAAGAAAATGTATAGATTAAAAGAAATGGATAAGAATCAATAAATTAAATTTAATGGTAAGAAAATACGATTTCCGTTTTGCCGAATGGGTTGTAAAAATCACCCTAGGGAATGCCTTAACAAATATAGAAAGTGATTCTAATATGGTATGTTTGGACATATATCCCATTATTTCATTGAAAAATATCACAGTATTGGTAAGTTTAGTTCCGATAAGAAAACTATAAAGTGTTTTAAATGTGGTGAGATGGAGAATTATGCAAATACCTTCCCAAAGAAGGATTTAAATGACGGGTGGAAAATAGAAAATAAGTAGAAATGTGCATTGAAACCATTTTAAACTACTTTATAAGATGTAATGTCATCCAATGAAGTGGTATCAGGTATATTGTTTTTTTACTCAAATTATGCCAATGTCTTATTTGATATAGGGTCTACACATTTCTTTATTTATGATATTTTTTTTTGGAAAATTAGAAATTTAACCTCAATAAATGAAAATAGAACATATGATTAAAACACCAGGGGAAATATTATATCAATAAAAAATTATGATATTCTTAATTTTATTTATGTGGAAATAAATTACCAGAAAACCTTTTTTTCACCAAGTAGAGTTTAATTTTTTTCTAGACATGGGTCAACTTTTTGTTTACCCCACTAAGATATATTGTAGAAATAAATTCATTTTTTTGAGAATGAGTTTAAGTATGTGTACAATAATAAGCTCTTACCATTGATATCATTTTATTAAAACGAGAAACTATTAAAATTTAGAAATGAAAGATATACTAGTCATATTGTTGAGAACAAATGAACATTTCAAATTAAGGATGTGCGGGTGTTAAATAAACACTTCAGGTTTTTATTGATGTGTTTATCAATTTTATACATGAATGAGAAGTTTAATTTACTATTTAATTAGTTCTTGATGCTAATCCAATCTCAAATCCCCCTGATAAAATGGATTAATTTTAACTTTTATAAATGAAAAAGAACTTGAAGGAATTTCTTGATAAAGGTTTCATTCATCCTAGAACATCACCTTGGGATTATCCAATTTTGTTTGTTAAAAACAAATATTGTTCCATGAGGCATTTCATTGATTATATAGATTTTAATTATATTACTGCTAAGAATAAGTATTCACTGCCTAATATCAATTACTTGTTTGATCATCTCCTTGGAGCTTAATATTTTTCAAATATTGACTTGAGATCTAGGTACCATCAACTGAAGGTGAAATAATTTGGAATTATGAAAATATAATTCTATGAAAGATATGAGAATTATGATTTTATTATTATTCTATTTGGTTTGAAAACTTCCCCTACTATATTTATGGATCTTATGAATAAAATGTTCCATAACTATTTAGATATGATTATGGTGTTTTATTGATTATATTTTGGTTTCATAAATTTTTTTTAGGGAGTATGAAAAACATTTAAGGATTTTTCTAAAATCCCTCAAAGAAAAAGGTTGTATGAAAAATTTATAAAATGTGATTTTTGGTTACATTTGTTATTTTTCATTGAGAACATTGTCTGTAAAGATTTCATAGTAGTTGATCTCACTAAGAGAGAGGTTGATGAGTGGATAAGACCTATAAATGTTACTAAGATTGAACGTTTTATTGGAGTATCAGGCTATTATTGGTGTTTTTTAAACATTGAATGTTTATCTATCCCACTACCTAAGTTAAAATGAAAAGGGGTAAAATTTATCATCACAGAATATTGAGAAAATTGTTTTTAGGAATTAAAAATAATAATGGATATTGATTATGTTTTTTCCTTTCCATCAAGAAATGGTTATTTTTTTCATATATAGTGATGCTTCAATAAAGAGACTCAATTGTGTTCTGATGTAGAATGATTAATTAATTTTTTAAGATTTAATAAAATTGAAACCTCATGAGTTAAATTATCCTAAACAAGATTTGGAATTAGCTATTGTGGTTTTTTATTTAAACATTTGAAGAAATAATTTATATGGATCCAGATGTAAAATATATATACTGATCATAAAAGTTTAAACCATATATATTTACCTAAATATAATTGACCATGAGGCAAAGAAGATGGCAGGAACTAATAAAGTTTTATGATTGCATGATCAATTACCATCCTAGAAAAGTGAACAAAGTTGAAGATTCCTTGAGTTTAATATATCATGTATCATTAACCATGTTATGCATAGATTATAACACTTTGATTAATGATTTAATAAATTTCTTCCTGCAAGTTGTGGGTGTAACAAATTACTGTGTATTGTTTCAGGTAGTAGTGTAATACCCTATGTCTAAAAAAATCAAGCTTTCTCAGAAGGAAGACTCTGAGTTAAAAAAAGGCATAATTGGTTAATAAGGGTATGTTTATTGAATTTAATGTTGATAAAGAATGTGTCTTCAAATTTGGAAATAGATTATGTGTGCATTTTGATTACTATATGAAGAAATAATAGTTTAGTGAAGCTTATAACTCTCATTTTTACATTCATCGTAGAAGTACTAAGATGTACAAAGACCATTAAGAGTATTAAAGGTTGGAAGATATGATAATAGATATTGATTATTTTATTAAGAAATTTTTTAATTGTTATATTGTTAAAGTAGAAAAAACTACCAAGGGGGAAAGTTCAACCTTTTCTAATGCCAAAGTGGAAATGGGAAAATATAACCATGGATTTCACGGTGGGACTCCCAAAGAAATCTCTAGGTAACAATGTGATTGGGGTTATTATTGATCGACTAAATAAATCTTCACAAATACTTCCTATTCAAGATAACATGTATTTAGATCATCTTCCTAGAGTACATATTAATGTTATAGTGAGGATACATGTAGTTCCTTTCTCCATTGAATCTTACTATGATCACAGGTTCACATTTAATTTCTGAAAAGTACTTTAGAAGCCATTGGAAACTGAATTAAATTTCAGAACATCATTTCATCCTCAATTTGATAGAAAGTTGGAATGAAAAATTCAGACCTTGGAAGACATTATATGTTCTTTTTTATGAATTTCAATGTAATTTGGGATCAATATCTTAATTAGTTGTGTTTTCTTATAATATAAATTTTTCATTCCAGTATACTAATGGTACCATTTGTGGAATTATATAGAAAGCAGTGTTGAACTACACCATTTAGGGATGAAGATTGTGAAATGAAGTTAATGGGACCAAAATTAGTATAGTAAGTGTAAAAGAAGGTGAAAATGATTCAACAAAATATGAGGGAATCTCAAAGAAAGAATAAACATTATGAAAGTAAAAGGAGGAAACCCCTTTCTTTCAAGGTAGGTGATCATGTTTTTTGAAAAATATCTTCACAGAAAAGTGTTATTCATTTTGGTAATAAGGGAATGTTAAGTCCATTGATCATTTGACCATTCGAAATCCTAGATAATGTTGCACTATTTGCCTACTGAGTAGCATTTCCTTTGAGTTTATCCTAGGTACATAATGTTTTTTTCTTCTGGTTTTGATGCTAAAAAATTATGTTCAAAATTCATCACGTGTTTTGATCCCTATGGTAGTTGAGTTGGAAGAAAACCTTTAGTTTTAGGATAATCCTATTCAGATTCCTGATCATAGAGATCACATTTTTTGGAAAAATGTAATTGACTTGGGTAATGTTTTTGGGAGAAACCACATGGTAGAAGAAGAAATATGGGAATCTGAAAATTCTATTTGGGAAAGGTCTCGCCATTTATTTAATAAGTGAATAAATTTTAAGGATAAAATTTACAAAATGGGGTGGGGGTAATGTGAAAACCGAGGTACTACTAAAACTATTTTCATTCATATTTATTAGTATTCTTGAATTAAATAGTTAAATTCATAATGTAATGTAATTATTAAAATAAATAGTTTTATTAAAAAAAATTATTATATGGTTATATTTAAAATATTAATTTTAAAATGATATAATTTAATATTTAAAAACATATTTCATTTTCAAAATCAAAATATCATAATTAATTTATTATGAAATTTGGGAATTTTATAAAAAAGTTAAATTTATTGGTGAATAGTAAAAAAATACTCTGTTATTATATATAATATTTTTGTGACATCGTCAAGGAATAATTATGAAATAAGTTTTTAAATTTTTTTAGTTAATAAATTTTGATATTATAAAGTAAATATTATACAAAAATTATTCAAAAAATGTAAATTAAATTTTATTTCATGAAAAATATTAAAATCATTTTCAATGTTGACTCAGTGCCTACGCAATGTTGGTAAAGTCAAATTTGGTAAATTATAGACAATAATTTATTACTAAAAAGACTTATCATGAATGTTTTATTAATTAATATGTATTAATGATTATGTTTACTGATAATTTATAATATTAGTGTTATATAACGTGAATCTTATCCAAATTCTTGTGCAACACTTGTATAGGGTAGGAAAAGTCAAATTAACAAATTAAAGAAGTTGTCTTGAAAAGGATATGAGTAAATATACAAAATGAATGAATATAAAAGATTATATTGAAACAAATTAATATAATTTTATGATAATGTTTTATTTTAAATTTTTATATATGAAATAATTAGCTTTAGTTCTTATGCAACCCAGATTCAATGCTTGTTCAAGATGAAGAAAAATCATTGAATTTTTTTTTAATTATAATTATAATAACCCTTAAAATACCCAAGTATTTTTATAAATATTATTGGATGAGTAATTTTCTACCATATTCATACTTTTTTTTTGAATTTGGGACCTTCTGGATCCACTTGGTTTAAAATGATTCCCATATAGTTTTTTTTATTTAAAAGAAAGTCAAACTGTTCTCCTATGGTTTCTACCTAGTATAACTTTTTAAAATGTGGTCTTATAGAAGTTATTTTGACCATAAATATTATTTTTAAATCTATAATATTTATCATAATACTGATAATTTGAATTTATTTTTTTGGGAAGAAATAAATAGATTAAGTGATTTCATAACGTTGATAAATAATTATTAAATTAATGGAAAAAATCAAATAAATTATCTTAATAACATATAATGTGAGATAATTAATATGATACATGAATTATCTATATAATTATGACATTTATAATATATAATAATATATTTTTTTGACATTTTTTTATGTTTTTAAAGCCATTTTAATGAATAATGTAAAATTTGATAATAAGGATATTTAATGAATACAATATTTTATCAAATTATTTAATAATCATAAAAATAATGAATAAATCTAAATTTCATAAAATTTGGTCAAAAATTTAATACAATATTCTTTATAGGACTTATGGAATTATTTTACTCTAAAATATCCTTATTATATTTTAATATTTTTAGAAATTCCTAAAGTTCACCTCACCTCAATTGTAAAAGGGAACTCATTACTTCACTTAATTACATCACCTATAATCTTATATCTCAACCATCCTCTAACAAATTATCTTCTCTTCATCCATATTATAATTCTAGGGTTTCTTGTACCATAGATACCCCAACTCCGAGTCCCTTAATGAGGTTCTCAAGGAGATGATATTCAAGATGTAAAATCCTCATTCTTTATCATTGCAATTCATTATCTCTTATACCATATCCTCAACCCCCTATCAAAAGTTTTATGATAACTCTAGTATAATATTTATACCATAATTTTACTATGTTAATGGTATATCGATCATCAAATCTCTTATATTATCCTCTTATTGTTAAAAATTAAATCGTCATCCATGTAATGTCAATTCACCACCATTGTTGATGATGAGTTTTTGTTTCTTATTGCCTCATTACTAGAAAGTTTAAATTATATTATAATTGTATAAAATGACCTATATATATATATATACTATGTTATCAAATTTTAAAATTAATATATGGCCATAATATTAAAAAAACTAGTTCCTGATGTTCGTAAAACCACCAAAATAAACTAATCATTTATCATTAAAGTTATATCAAATGATTCATCCTCATGTTAGAAAGAAAAATGATATATGGACCATTTGAAATTATAGTGGTTCATGAGTACCATATAATTTCAACTCAATAGTACTATTCCCATTTGAAAAGAACATCCGTACATAAACAAAAGTTAACCATCCTTGAAACCATGAAATGAATGCTCCTAGAATAGAGAAATTGATCTCTATAACTCATTAAAATGTCCATAAAAGAACTTACTAAAATTATAATAAATAAAATATACATGGAAGGGGTTCTAAATTAAGTAATTAATCAATATAATTTGATTATCCAGGATGTTAATTTCACAGGAAAAACACTTTCAGACATAAATTAAATGACACTTTAACAAAAACATTCCTTTTAAATGTTTTAAAGATTTATTTTTTAAATAATTATATTTCATTTCTATGTTTTCAAAAATGATTTTATGTATGAAAATGCAAGATTAGAAATTTTAATTTTCTAATTCCACTTAAATGTTTTCAAAAAGATATATTTTTATAGTTTTATGTAAGGTACATTCCTTTTAAAATCATCTTTAATGTATATTTTTACAAAATTTGAAAGAATATTTTTTAAATATTATACAGTATGAGTGAATTTTTACGATTTCATGAAGAATTAATGTTTTGAATCCTATGTTACAATGTTACATGTTTATTTACAATGAAATAATTTTCTTTTTCATGTGTGCACTATTATTTTAAAAGAAGTGATTTTTTATCGGATTTTTTTTTCAATGAAGGTATTCATGTTTTATGATTATTTTATTTTTCTTTGGAATTGTTTGTGATTAACGGTGGTTCTATTATATACTAAATATAGGTGGTTATATGATATCCATTTACCTTATTGGTTATGTTTTATATTGATAATAATAGTTATTCCAAGTGTAACTACGATAGTTAAATCATAAGGTATCCATGAGGGTAGCATCGTATTGTAGCCATGAAAGTTAAAAATAATATGGTATCTATGAGGGTTACAATTATAAGTTAGTAAGTTAGGTAAATGATTCCCCAAGTTACCTAAATGGTTCGTTTAATATTTATATTTTTTTTATGGAAACCTTATGTTTTCACAAATTATGTTTATGATACTCTAAGGGTGATAAGTATATCTTTGTGAATATGAATTAATGTGTTTATAATTATTCATATTATAATGATTTATTTCTTTATTTTTATGTCCCTTAATGATATTTTTGTGTTCATAACACTTTTTGAAATATTTTTTACAGGGTTTAAGGATGATTAAGAGAAAATAAGAATCCAAGATGAATGTTGTGAAGATTTTTCACAAACAAATATCATGTTTTATTTTAAAAAATTTCTTTATATGGTAAATTTGGATACTATTTAGAACTTCTAGTTTATTATTTATGGATTTACTATGAAATATTATGTCTTAATTAGTTAAAAATACACAACTAAAATACCTTTTTGAATCAAAGTAAGTTAATTCTTATATAAATTCATGAGAATATGTAATATATAAGGCTGGGTCCTTACACGTGGATTCATTCAAAGACTTAAATTTTATATATGGTTTTATTTAAAAAATCGTGATGTATATGGTACATATATATGATTAGGATATGATATAGTTCTAGAAAATTCATTATAAATTAAATTGTGATTGATTGATTGCTCAGAGATAGTCCACTTTTGGAAAAAATATGTAGCAAATGACGGGTGTTCTATGGTTACCCAAACCTATGAGAAATTATTATATACAACACTTAATTTATAAATATATTATTACACATACACAATTTTTTTACATATTCTTAAACTGGATGGAATAAGACAACATTGGTGGTGGTCTAATGAGTTTATCTCACACCCTTCTTAGACTGCCTTATAGTACATAGAAAGAATTCATGGATGTAGGTAAGGATAGTGGAAAATAGTTAGTTGCCAATGCTTGATTAAATGTATCATGGGAGTGGGGAGTAAAGGGACAAAGATATGTCTCGTGATTCTATTTGAAGATAGTTTTTTTGTCTTTTTTATTCTTTGGTATACCTATAAGTATGTGTACCTATGTCCATGTCTTTATCTGTTCCTTTTTTAATAGAATAATATGATCATATTTTTTTTATATGATATTGATTGATGCATTTACTTTGTTATTTATGTGATGGATTTTTACTCTTTTTATATTAATTTATCTCTTATACTCCATCTATTGATTGATATTATTATACCATTGTTCTACACAATGATCATTAGGGTTTATTCTCCCCAATGTTCCACCATGGACCCTCGATGCTAGTCGTTAGCCTCTAGAATATGAGGAGGCATTATTGAGGTCATCTAGCTACCATGTTCAATTATTGTTAAGTGAACTAAGTCCAAGACATCACATGGATTCCTCTTACTATATTTATCATTTATACATATATGAATTGGTATATATACACATGTGAACATATTCACATGAAAATATGTGAATATTTATTTTTAATATATATATATATATATGGAATTTAAAATGTGTATAATGTTAAAAGGGAAGTTTTGAAAATTGAACCCGATATACATATTTAGATTTCTAATTTTGTTCAAATATTTTTTTTTCTATTATATGGTTTGAAGGTTTGATTTTCACCCTCAATAAATTATCATTGAATGTTTTAAACCCTCTATTCAATCCCCACATACTTATATTTTATTTGTGTATGAAGATGACTTATTTTTTGAATTTATATATCATGGTGGTTTAAGGTATTTTACCTCGATTCAAAACCTAAAATGGTTTTAAAGGCATTTTAAAACTTATTAAAAATATTTATTGGGATTATAGTGAAGGAAATACTTTAAATGGAATTTTATATATTTAAAATGGAAAAAATGGGAAAATTAGAATCTAAGAGGTGGAAACTAGTTTAGGTATCTCTTTATACTAAGACACACTAACAAATCACCTTAGAATTGGATAAGGGTTATGGTGTCATGGTTGGTTGTCACTACACCATTTGGGCAATGTGTGTACTCCCTAGTTGTGTTGGATATGGTGTCATGTTTGGAAATCACCATGCCACCAGGACATAGAGAGTTTTACTTAGTGGTTAAAACATGTATTGGATTGTTTAAATATTAGATCATGAGATAATATAAGGATATATGGGGACTAAAAACTTATTTGACCAAGGGTTTTCAATGGTTATTGATATAAAATATTGATTTTATTGATTTCTATAAATCTAGATTTAATTTATTTTTCCATCATCACATGTTTTGGTGTTTATAATTTTCACTTTTTATTTAATCTAAATTACTTATCATTTATCATTCGTACAGTATGTATGGTTACATTATTATCACAGACCTTGGTTTTTTTGTTCGTTTATTAAATTAATTATAACAAGATTTAAGAATGGTTTTGTCAAAGTGGTTTTTGAAAGTTATTTTCAAATTAGATTTTTTAATCATAGTGGTATAGTTTGATCAATTTTTTCCCTGGTGATTTTTTTTATATTATAAAGGAAAAAAATTAATTTAATAAATATTGATAATATTTTAATGGAATTTCTTATAAACAACAAAACCAATTTTTTATTTTTTTCTCAAACAAACTTGCATGGTTTATTTTAAAAAAAGAGAACCACATAAACTATGATAATTACTTTTGGAGTTGTCAATATCAAACCACATTGTGTTAGTGGATTGATTAGATTTATATGTTTCAGTTTGATTTATGGGGTGGGAATCAGGTTTTTAATGGAGAGTGACCCTAGGTAATATGGGATGATTTGATCAGGTATTTCAATATTTTTTTTATTTTTTTATTTAATAGTTTCATATAAAGAATAATTTTCCTATTTTTATTTATAATTTTTGGAGGCATACTATATCTTTGTTGGTCATAGTGGGACTCAATTTAAGATATAGTTCAGGGTTCTTGAGGTTCACCAAGTTAAACATGTCTTTAGTCAATATCATTTCATTAATTAAATTAATTACATTATATAAAAACATCAACATTATTGGAATTGAGAGATTTTTTTAGTTGGATACTCTCAACATAACCATATTATTTTACAACGCATTTGAATATTTCTCTATAATTTCATTATTCTAGATCTTCTAGAAGACGACTCATAAGTTAAACTCATCCTCCCTCCCTGGGAAATAGAAACATAAGAAAAAGGTAATATAAAACAATCAGTAAGGGATAAATAAAAATGTAAAACTATTACATAGGTTGAGATCACATTAACACGATAAAAAAATTCATGGTACAAATATCATATTTAAGGAACATGGAATCATAACAAATAGTTCAGCATGTCTTAAAAAATGGTTTCTATTAGTGGATCAGAAATCATAACATGATTCCCTTTAAAGGCCAAGAATCAATACTATTTTCACCATTATCTTACGAGATTTAATGATTTACCCAACTGATTGGGGTGATAAACAGGGATCTCCCATAACATAAATATTATCCATACATGTGTGCCACGATAAAAAGACTTGTAATCACATCATTAAACCCTATGAATAAGAATTAGTTTCACATTAAATTTCAAAAAATATCACATAAAAAATTACATGTTACAAAAAAAATGAAACTAGATTTAGTGACCCCAAAATAGGAACATCATGAAATCATTTGGTGGGTGAATGATGAAACATAACATCCTATAAAATATATCTATTTTTATAAAATAAAGAAAACAAAAACAAAATTATAAAATATAGAAAAATAAATAAATTTTAAAAGAAATTATAAAGTCCACATAAATTTATAAATAATTGGATAATATAATATAAAATATAAATGTGGATTTATGTGAAATCATGTACCTGAAAGAGAGACCCATTTAATAAAAATCAACACTTAATAATATGGGAATTATTCAGAAAATATAATAATTTAATAGAAAATAAAATCATTCTTGGAATGGTATTGGATTAAGAAATAATCTTCCCTAGATATATAAAAGTGGTTATCATATTAAAAAATAGTGTATTGAATACAAGGAAACATTTAAGATCAATATTCAAAAGAAACTATATAACTCAATAAAAGAGATTTGATTTTCCAAATTCCCTCACCTTTACTCTTGACTTCCATGGAAGTGATTTGACCTCATATATATATAAAATAAATATATTAAAAAAATTTATAATAAACTCAACAATAAATATACCCTTTTATAAACATAATTTATAATTATTCTCTACAAGTATATTGGTTAGTTTTTTTCATTTTTGGTCCCATGTATCAGTAATCTTGATAATTTTGAACAAATTTTGTAACTGAGAAATTATCTTCTTTATTATTCCAATTTTCATCATTCCAAGACCATAAAAGGTAATATATTTGGTTTTTTAATATATCTTAAAAATTAATTATGTCATTTTATGATTGTTTTAGTTACAGTTCTGGTTAATGAAATTGGAAAAGAGAATGATTCAATGATTTTTACCAAATATATTATGGTATCTTAATTATTAAGTTCAATTATTATATCACCAAACTAGAAAAAATGTATTTATTTGCATAATAATTTCAAATATTAGTTTATCAATTCAATATTTTATATAAATTTATACCATATTTCACTTATGTGGTTAATCTAACCTAACAAGAGTTGTTACAATCTTTGTGTGAGTATGCCTATGGAAGAGATATTTTTTATACTAACATTATCATTAAGTATAATTAAACTTCTTTAATTTTATTAATGTTGTAAATCCTAAATTTTAATATTTATAATAATAAGTTAAATGAAATATATGTGTTCACAAATAAATTAATATATTTTTCCCTCTTGGTATGTTTGTTTTAGGATATTTTCTTTACAATGACCACTTATTATTAATATAACTTATAGAAATACTATTTTATATTTATAAAATATAAATAATTATGTAAAATAAATATCTATTTAGAAAAATTATTTTTACAACCTTCCATGAAAAGGTGGGGATGAACAATGAAACATATCATTTAAGGAGGTGGTATTCTTCACACACACATGAGTGACATTTTAATTTTATTTATTGAATGCAAGGGAGTAAATAATTATTATCATATAAATATAATAAAATTTTAGAAACATATTTATTTTTATTTCATAATATTTTTATATTAAAAATGATTTTTGAGTATGGTGGTTAAAAATTATAAATAATTAATGTAAAATTGTAAGTTATACTTACATTGTAAATTCGGTAATTCTATTGATGTATCCTTTGGAAATGAAGGAATTGAGGAACATTGTTGAATATAGGGGTTTCTAAATATTTATAGTGGATCAAGAAGAAGTAATGGGGGAAAGGTTTCATGATAATTTAAAATTAGTGGTTCTTCTTTAAAAAGGGTTGAAGTGAGGTCTTTTTATTGGTGTGAAAGAAGAAGAAAACATTTTAAATGAATGTTATATAAGGGGTAATAACGGAATAGAATAAGGTAGGTGGCTTAGTTGGGGAATTGTTGGAGAAAAATGTAGGAATTATTTTACAACCGTGATATTTTTAGATGGTCTAACTAACAAAATGATTTATTAAAATTTGATCGACATTATATTACCCATTTTAACAATTTTTAATCTTGATTACAAATTTACCATAGTAATTATTTTATCACTAAATAAATATAAGTTGAACCTAATTACCAAATTTCAATGTTTTGAAGATGAATTTTTATTCAATTTAATATAACTCAATTTCTAAATATAATAAAATTTACTTTAAAATTAAAACCTATTTTTTTGAAAAACTATTTTTTAGAAGAAAGATCATTTTAATCATTAGTTGTTCTAAATATTATTTAACATAAATTAAAAAATAGTTTTTTTTAATTAATTTTAATTTGGATAAACATTATATTAGTTTCTTAATATAAATTATATTCATTTACTTTTAAAAAAGACACAATATATATTAAATTATTATTCTTCAAACAATGAATTATTTATCATGTTAACTAATTTTACATTGGAAATTTTATGCATAAAAATAAAATTATACCCATTCCCAAATTTTAAATTTATGATTAACAACATTAAAATAATTATATATGATTAAATTTACAAAATGGAGAGAAATACATTTTTAAATAAGAAATGATAAAAATAATTATAACTAATAATTATACTCTAAGAATAAAATAAAAAAAATTATTTTACGTTTTTTATAGTTTATAAAAAGTGGTTACATATATTTATACCTTCTAATTTAATGGATATAATATAATGGTTATTTAATTATTTTATTAAGGTTATTTTAACTTCATTTAACTTCATTCATGTGTACAAGGAATGATACTAACTTGAAATTTAATTAAGGAAAACTAATTTGTAAAATCATGAGATTTTACATTATACCCCACTAAAAACAAAACTCATCCATGAAATTTCATTACATAAAGAAAAATGTGTGGAGGTTCTTATCTCTCATCAAATACATAGGATCTCATGTAGCCTCCTAGAAATTATGATCCCACCATAAAACTTTTACAATATGGATGGTATTGTTCCTTACAACCTTATTCCTGAGATCCATGATTTCAATATTTCATTCTTGATATTGAAAGATCATGTTCCAATTTTAAAGCTTCTCAACCTAGTACAAGTATTGGATATAGTACGTACATTCCCAAAAGTGATATGTGGAACACATCATGAACTTGAGAGAGGTTTTTTGTGAGTGCTAAGAGATAAGATACTTCCCTTACATGATCACAGATCTTATAGGGACTGATATAACTCATGATTAGATTCCATTTCATAAAAAATCTCATAACCCTATTCTATAGTGATTTCTAATAGAATACATTGTCCCTAAATTCAAAATATATATCTCCTAGATGTTTATCTTCATAAATCTCATTTCAACATTATAACACTTTCATGTAATATTAAATATTTTGAAATGATTCTATCATTAATTTGATATGGTCAGTGCCTATTAGCTTCCACTATCAAACTTCATCCCAATGTGTTGGAGTCCTACATCCCTTCCTATACAAAGCCTCATATGGTGAAATTTGAATACTAAAATAGAAACTGTTGTTATATGGGAATTATAACAGGGGAGGTGTTTATCTCAACCAAATTTAAAATAAATAGAATAATATCTCAACATATTTTCTATAGTTTGAATAGTCCTTTCAAACATTCAATACTTATGAGGACAATATGATGTTATTAAAATCATATCTATCTATAATGAATTCTGAATAAATCTCTATAATCTCAAGGTAAACCTCAAACACCAATAAGATACAATGTATAGTGGTAATCCATGTAGCCTTTCAACTTTTCTTATGTATATCTTGGTGTGTTGGTTGAGAGATAGATCTTATTTGATGATAAATGTTGACCTCCATGTTTTAATGTTCACCAAATAATGATTATTATGATTTTTAATGAGTTTTATGTTTTTATATTAGGATTTTGTATTATAAGATATATTAGTGAAATTTTACCAAGTATGAGTAACCGCCAACAAAGATTCACCACCATTGAAGTCTCACCGTCAGCACGAGTCACCACTAGAATGTGATTTTGGTAAAGTGTTGATTCGCCACCATTCTAACCTACTACTATCCAGACTCACCACCAGATCATGAAATTGTTCCAGTGTCTCAAATATATATCAAGACACCATTTCAATTTATTATATCGAGATCAATACACCACCAGAAAGTGTCACCATTCCAATGAGTCACTTCCAAAAGTGTCACAATTCAAAAATACACACCACCAATGTTTATGCTTATTTAGGAATAAATTTATCCAATGGATAGTTTTTGAATTTAATGCTTGAAGTTATTTTAATGATTTTCCATAATTTATGTACATGGATTCATTAATGAATATGTCATATTTGAGTATGAGAAAGAAAAATACTTGTATACTCACGTGGATACTCATGATGTTTAAATTAAAATATTAACTATACTCCCTCGTGCAAAGATCTGATGTGAATTAGAGAGTGTTAATGCATAAGTGACCACATATATTGGTTTAAAAATACATTATAACTGGGACCTATTGAAAGAAAATGAATAAATATTATGAGACTATATTTGATAGAGGAATATGTAACACAACATACATCTAGTACTTTCCTACATTCAAGAACAAAGAATTCTACAACACTATATTCTAAAGTAGATTTTTGAAATAGGACACGAGCCACATCTCATATCATATTATAGTTTCATGAGTTTCATAACATAATAGACCAAGAAACTCTATCCCTATACATATTTTTTTTCTCAATATGTTTATTTATTTTTACATTATGACCGGTGTGTTTATACTCTATTTTATAAAACACACACTATCTCTTTTTTTAAACTAGAATCTAATTTGATATCTTCTCATCACCTATTATTTTTCCCCATGGGATGGGATAAGGGTTCGATTGTGAAATATTTTATTTTTTATCCCATGGAAACTATGGAAGAGGTTCCTGAGTGGCATGAACATCTTATTTGTTAAAATACCCAATCTAGATTGTGGATCAAAATTTAAATTTTATATAATATTCTTGGATGTAGGTGATTCTAAAGTGGGGAGGACTAAGTCTCATCTTGAAATTGGACCCCTTTTATTCAATTATACCATGTATATTTTTGATTTATTTTATTTATTTTAAAACCAAATCTATTTTTACCTTTAAGAAAACCCACTATGTTGATAGCTAGTTTTAATTAGTGGTTTCATAAGGTTTTTATCGTGTAAGTTGACTTCAAAAGATAAAATAATTTTCATAATTATTTTAACTGAGACTTTATCCATACTTGAGAAATAATTTTAAATATTGAAACTAATATCATATTTGTTGTTTTAACTAACTGGGATATTTTATTTAAATTGGGGGGTTTTAATTAAATTCATTTTATTATAAATTTTTATTGGATACTCAAGTCACCCCTTCTTGAGATACGTACTCAGAACAATATTTGATAAATGAGTTTTATGTTTTGGTATCAACGTTATTAAAAAAATCAACTATGGTTTTATTTGGGATTTAAAGATCATAAATTTATCTTAGTTCTAAATTCAATTCTTTAAATTCATAATAGACAGGAAAGTTCTGATATTAATAAACCTCCTTGTTTTTATGGAAATAATTTTCCTCAGTGGAAGATCAAAAAATTGTATATAGTATGTATATGTTTTGATATTTGGTCTACTATTGAGGAAACCTAAAACTTACCTAAGATTGCTATAAGTAATAGTAATGATGCTACTATATTTTCCTATAATAGAAATTATAAAGAAATGAATTCCCTTTATTGTGCCTTAAATGATGAGGAATTTAACATAATTGATTCTAGTAAGACTGCCTATGAAATTTAGGACACATTATCTATTTTTCACGAAGGAACAACTAATGTTAAAGAGATGATATTGAATGCATATACTATTAAATATGATATTTTTAAGGATTAAGCATGATTAATTAATTTATGACATGTATCTCTGGTTCAATATAATTGTGAACACTGTGAGATGCATAGGAAATCCAGTGTCTCACAAAAACTAGATTATGATATTGTTAATATGCCTTCCAAAAAGATGATGTGGAATATCTGTTTCAATTTGAGAGTCATGTGACATAAAAAAACTTCCTATCAAGGAGCTCATTGGGAAAATGATCATTTATAAAGAAGAGTTGAAATTCAACTGAGAGGAAGATGATGAGCCAAAAAGAAATTTAAAAAATTTGAAGTCTAATAAATCCAATCAAAAGGAAAAAGAAAAGGAAAATATATAATCTTAAATTTAATGTGATAGCGAGTCCCTTTGAGACAATGATGAGGAAATGTGCCATATGGAAAAAAGATTTATTAAATTTAATAGGAAGAATAAATTTTTCAAAAAGACAATTTATAAAGAAAAGTATGATATTAAAGGAAACTGGAAAAAGTATTGGAAGAAGGATGATAATAAAATTACTTATTATGAATGAAAAAGAAAAGTTCACATTAAGTAAGACTTTCCAAAACTGAAATACAAAAATAAATATATTGACAAAGAATGAAGGTATATGAAATATATGAAGGTAATCTCGAGTGCCTCTAAGGATAACACTAACGATTCCTACTCTAATCATTATGAAAAGTGTGAAATATCCAATATGTGCTTCATGACGAATTTCGTTGAGGTAACTACTGTACCCTCTATATATATTTTTGATAACTCTGTAAATGAACATAATGATGATGAAATGCTTCAGGATGAAATGTTTGAATATTGTAATATGCTTCATGAAAACTTTAATTAACATAAGGACAAATATAATATTCTTAAGAGACATCAAGATTTATCTGCCAATATTAAATCTCATCTATCTATTGAAAAATACAATAATACTGAACTATTAAAAGAGGAAATAGATCTTAAATTGTCTAATTAGAAATTGACCAAGTATGTTAAAATTTTTATAAATCGTAGAGAAACTCTTACTCATATTTTAGGAAAACATGTTTCTCAAAAATATGTTATAAGTATAAGATACCAACTAGATACATATTAATAAAATATGGTTTCCTAAATCCCTGAATACTAAACATTCTGGACCCATTCATATATGGATACCAAAATAATTTCTTGTATATTTGTTTTTGTAGGGAAACTTCTTGAAGTCCTCCTATAAATGTATATGTTACTTGTATAAAGGTTTTTCAAGTAATATGATTGGAGACTCTTCTAGCTTCCAGATCCTACTAAAGGTTAATGGTGGTCGTGTCATATTTAGTGGTAATTCTAAAGGAAAAAACATCAGCCTTGTCCAAATTGGTAACATAAATTTATATATAAATTACAATGTACAATTTTTTGATGGTTTGAAGTATAAATTTTCTTAGCATCAAACAATTGTTTAATGATTATTTTCATGTAAAATTTGGGAATAATTCATATAATGTTTTTTATTCTAAAGATGATTTAGTTTTTAATACTTAAAGGAATGAAAATTATTATTCTATTGATCATAATTATTAAATTTCTCAAAATGTTTCCTACTTGAGTGCCTTTCATAAATAATCTTGGCATTGGAATAGGAGATTGAACCATTTTAATATTCACTCACATAAGAATCTTTCTAGGGATATTTTAGTTAAGCCTCTATAAAAACTAGATTTCCCAAATTAAAAAGTATATAACCCCTGTCAAAAAAGGAAAAATCACAAGATTTATTTTAAATCAAAGAAGAAAATGTCAACTTATAAAAATATTGAGTTCGTTCATATGGATTTATTTGGACCATCTAGAGTTTCTAGTCTAAATTCAAAGCACTATGTTTGTGTACAAGTAGAATAATTTTCTAGGAATAATTGGGTATTATTTATTTCTCAAAAGGGTGAATCTTTCCATTACTTTAGAAAGTATGATAGATATGTCTAAAATTTAAATGGACATAGGATAAAGATTCTATGTATTGATAATGGATGTGAGTTTGAAAATCAATACTTTGAATCTTTTTCCTCACAGATTTGTTGTAGTCATAAATTCTCAACTCATAGGACCTCTCATTAGAATGGAGTTATAGAAATAATGAATAGAAAAATTCAATATATATCCTAAATTATACTAAATTAATATGACTTAGTTGTATAATTTTGGTATGTTTTTGTGAAAATAACTTATTACATAATAAATAAAATTTTAGTTAGTACTATCTTAACGAAGAACCCCTATGAGATTTGAAATAGTATAAAGACTAAGGTTAAATACATTAGAGTTTTTGGTTCTAAAGTCTTTATTATTAACACTAAGAATAACTTGGAGAAATTTACTTCCACCAATGATGAAGGACTTTTCCTAGGCTATTCAACTTCTATTAAATATTATATATTTTTTTAATAAATGGCCCAAGATTGTGGAAGAGTCTATTCAAGTCAAATTTGATATGACAGATCCACATGTTCCCAAGACCTCTTTAGAAAACCATGATGATTATTTATCTTCTACGAACATAAATTCTAATCCTACTAATTTTACTGTGAAGAAAGATGAAAAATCATCTAGTTATGATGAATTTCTAGAACATGAACCTAAAATTGTAGAAGAACTGAAGTCACTATCCCTATGTTTTCTATATCTATTAGGACCCTTAAGTACAATTATTTATATTTTGTAGTTGGATACCTAGATATAGGTACAAATCCTAGAGCTTCTATGAGAAATAAGGTTGAACATAAAGCATTCTTCTCTTATATTGAACTAGAGAACATTAATGATGCAATTAATGATGAATTATTTGTAATAGAAATCCAAGAAGAACCAAATCAATTTGAAATAAATTAAGAATGATAACATATTGATAGACCCAATGACACCTTAACTATATTCAATAAATGGGTGTTTAGAAACAAGGCAGATGAGTCAAGAACAATATTAATAAATAATATTAGATTAGTGTAAAAAAGATATATTCATAAAGAAGGAATATAATATGAAGATACCATTACACCAGTATCCACACTTGAAACCATTAGAATAATTATAGCCTATATAGATCATCAATATTTCAAACTTTTTCAAATGGATTTCAATAGTGAATTCTTAAATGATATTATTATTAATGTTGTTTTTTAGAAAAAACCCCTGCTATTCAAAATCCCCATTTTCCAAATCATGTTCTCAAATTAACAAAAATGTTATATGGTTTGAAAAAGCTCCAAGAGCATGGTCTGATAGGTTCAACTCCTTTCTTATTTAAAAAGTTATATTTTATCCTACCCTTTTTTTAAAACAAATTTTGAAATATTTTTTAGTTGTAAAAATGTATGCAGATATTATTTTTTGATATATAAGAAATTATCTATATAATAATGTTTTAAAATGATTAAAAATTAATTTTAAGTTAGTTTAATAGTTGAACTAAAGTTCTTTATTAGTTTTAATATTTTTCAAAATAAGGAAGGAATCATTTTAAATCAATCTATATATAAAAAGGATACTTTAAAAGCTTTAACATGGACACTATGTTTTGTGCTTTTCTTATGAGTACCAACTATAAATTGGATCTTGATGAATATGGGAAACCCATGGATCAACCAGTTATAGAGGCATGATTGGATGTCTTCTCATCCTTACTACCAGTCGACCTAATATTATATTCAGTTTATGTATGTGTGCTCATTTTCAAGAAAATACAAAAGTGTCACACTTGGTTTTTGTACAAATATTTTTCAAATACCTTATATATACTACCAATTTAATATTGTTCTACAAAAAATGACATGAATTTGACTTGGTTTTTCATTTTGTTGAAAATTTTGGTGGATGTATGATAGATAGAAAAAAATCTCTATAACATGTCACATTTCAGAAAGTCACATATTTATTTGTATAGTAAGAAAAATAATTCAGTTGAACTACCTAATTTTAAAGTAGAATATATAGCTATAGGTAGCTTCTATGTACAGATTTTGTGGACGAAATATGCATTACTAGACTATAGGTATTAATTCTGAAAAGTCCCTAAAATTGTAAAAATATAATTTCTATAAACATTTATAGAATCCTGTGTCAAATTATAGAACAAAACATATTGATGCAAGACATATCTTTTTGAGAGATAACTTTCAAAAGGGTGATATCACTATTGAATACATTGGTAGAAAACATTAGCTTACTGATATATCCACTAAGCCTTTGAATTCTGAGAGAATAAATTAAATCAAACATAAATTAGATATGATTAATTTTGGTTAAGTTCAATTTTATTAGACTCACCATTTTGAATGTATCGCTACTTCTAATGTCACACCATTGATACTGATCACTATTGATACTTATAACCTTTGATACTTCTCATTGTTGATACATCTCACCTTCAAACTTCTCACCATTTAGAAAATTCTCATTGTTGTGATATTTATCACCATTGGAATAATTATAACCCTTTGCAATTATTTATCTTGCCTTTTTCAATTTTTCACTTCTCAGTTTTTAAAACCATTAGTTTTAAATTATTTATGGTTTATTTAATTTCTATGTTTCAGTTAAAATTTTCTTTTTATTTTTGATTTTTCAGTATTATTTTGATTTAAAATTTATGAATCCCTAAATATCAAATGATATAAATTTAACCATTATCTAATTTCGTGTCACACTATCCTTTACATGAAACCTATTGCGACATTTTACCTCATTACTATTTTCCTTCTTTCTCATTTTTATTTCCCAAATCAAATAAGATAACCACCATGAAAAAAGTGATGCATCATTTTAAATCATCTCCATACATGTTGTGCATCTTAAATAATAAAAATGGGAGTTTATTCATCCTACTATTATAGAAACACTGAATCCAACACGTTCTAAGAGAGTAACCATTCAATAGAAAGAATATAAAGTTGAATAGTTTTTCTCTAGTATGTATTAAGTGCTAAAAGTTATACCTAACAAAGTATGGATGGAATTTTTCTCTTCAAATGATATACCATTTAATCCTATGTTGGTATATCAATTATATTTGTTTGTGGATATTGGTTTTGAAGGATAGTAATAATACTGGGATATAAGTTGAGTTAATGGTCATATAATTTCCTTTTTCTTCAAGTAAGTGGGATAATTGTTTCAAAGTTCCACTTGAATGTGAATTTACTGATTATAAAGGGACTATTATAGAGTTTATATATTATTTTATTTATGAAGATTCACTTTCTGTTTTAATTGGAGATGTAGTTTTGAAGAAAATTTATTAAGATCTTAATGATGAAAGAAGGTTGTTATTAAAGTTAATTTTTCGCATGTTGTGTCTAAGGAAGGGTTACTTTACTACTTTAAGGCATCCGGATTTATATATGTTAATGTTTATGAAAAGAGGAAAAAATAAACCTGTATAGATACCTCATGATTCATATTATCGAAATGACCAATCAAACCTCTAAGTAAAATTCTATGATCTATACAATGTTGATTTATACTATAATTAAAGACATATGTCACATTGGTGAAGAGGAATAAGCTATTGTGTATTGTTGTGGATTATGTTTTAGTATAATAATATGAAGAAGGATAAAAATAAGTCAGATCCCCTAGAAGAAACAATTGGTAGCTAATGGTGAATTTTTTTTGATGATTATAATCCAGTTAACCACTCTTCAGGACTAAGAGATCTTATAACACATGGTGTAGAGCCTAATGAAATTTTTGATTACTATGATAGTGATGAGAAAGAATAGGTTGATTCCTCTAGAGAAGAAAAGGAAAAATAATTTTATTTTGATGAGTGAGGTGAAATTGACCTTCCTATTAGACCTCCTACAATAACATATAGAGATCCTAATCCACCTAGGTCACTCCCTAAAAGAGAACGATTGGTAGAAAAATGATGAGTGAGAGACCGGATACTCTATAAAAGATTATTTCAAGAGTGGTTAACTAGATTATAAGATGATAAGGGAATACATGAAGGATATGAAATCTGACAAGGAAATTATCATAAAAACAATAATGTATTACCTATAAAGGTATTAATTTAAGTGTGGATGGAATACCCATTTTAAGATTATAGTAGAAAATATTAGATTGCCTCTGGTAATTCAATACTTTAATGAAAATTTCAAATAATTATCGGTTCTGACTCAAGTGCTTCATTGATTTATGGAAAATAAGTTATAAATTTTTAGTCTTGTGGGGTGATGTTGGAAAATAATAATATACATCACAAACCTTATTAAACCATTAATTATTATGTATGATATTGTTGATATAGCTCATGAGGCCATATCAGTGACTTCTCATCTGACTCCTCCTACTATAGAAACTGAAATGTTCAGGCATTGTGTGACTATAGATCCTCATTCCCCTCTTCCAGCCAAATTTCAACCACTTTCTCTCACTCTTAGAAAAGTATATAAATAACCAAGACCCATCCTAATTTGAGAGCATTTACCTACTTTATCTATCACTAATGTTCATACTGTTATTCCAACCAGACCTTCCACCACCATTTATGTAACGACCCAATGTTTTTCAATGGAAATTCCCTTCTTATAAATATTTCATAAAATGACATGAAAACACAACATAATAAACTACTAAGTGCTAAGTGACCTTTAATCATAATTTTGTCACTTCTGTGTTTGGAATTTTGAAAATATGACATACACGGTTATGTTCAAGATGATTTTTGTAGTCTAATAAAACAATAACAATTTTTGGTAAATAATAACCTACCATTATGAATAGTAACATACCCTTATGAATAGAGATATACCCTAATGAATAGTAACTTTACCTATGATATTATAAAAATAATATTCAAGTGAAATTATGATGTACCTATATTTTAGAATAAGTAAATGAATGTTTTAAAACTGGTCTTTTAAAAATAAATAATGATTTTAATTAAATATTAAATTAATAATATTTAGAAAATTATTTTTGAAAAATGAACTTCATTTTTGGATTCTACATGTCCAAAAATGGTTGGGGTAAATTTTTGGGATTTTTTTGAAATACTTGAATTTGTGATGAATAGTGAAAACCATAATTTACAAAATAAGCTAAATAAGCTAATTATAGAGTCATGTGTGATGTTCTCCTGATGTAATCTCACTTGGTTCGGGATCACATGATAAAATTACTATTCTTGGTCATTTACGACTCACTATTCATTGTATTTTGGGGAAATAATACACTAATGAATTTTATATTAAGGAAACCCCTCTCCCCTCCACTATAAATACCACCCTTCACACCTTCATTTTCTCACACCTCTCAATCATTAAGGCTTGTCTAAACTCTACCCAAACATCTTTCATATCCCCTCCCCCTCGTCTAAGAGCTTCTGGTTTCATCAAAAGACCAAGCTTAGGCCCCTTAAAGAGGATCTCAAGAGGAGGATTCAAGAGGTAATTTCTCTCCATCGTCTCCATTAATTCCCTTTCAATTTCAAGTTCTTTTCTTATTTTCTCCCCACCTATATTTGTCCAAATGTTATGGTAACTCTCGTGACATATATATACTATAATTTTATGTTAGTAATGGGATATTATATCATCCAACCCCCTTTCTATTCTTTTTATTTTATTAAAGAGAACGTTGTTTGTGAGGTGTTAATTTGTCACCTTCAAGAACGACATGTATTTTTCTTCCATTTCTACCTTCAGATATGGTCATAAAACGATTTTTATGGTTGAACCTGAATATTCCATATTAATTATGTCCTATTTAAAGTTCTTGAACTAACTTATTTACATATTACTAAGTGATAAATTAAAATAAGTTCTTTGTGATCGAAAAACCACCCAAATTAACCCAAACAATCATCATTTAATTTTTATCTAATGATTCATTCAGATGGTATGTAATATAATTAATTGTAAGAAAATTTTAAATTATATAATTTCATTAATAAAATGTAATATTATTTTTGGATGTTTACCCATGTTCTACCTAAACTTTCATTTAAAAATACGAGTTAACCACTCAAGAAGACCATAAAAACGAACATTCCCGAACAAGGTTTTTAAACCCTATAACTCATCAAAAGGACCATAAAATGACATATTGAAACAAAAATAAACCCTAATCATGAATAAAAGGTTTTGTAATTTCTAATTAATGAATATAAAGTCATTATACAGGACATTATAGAGATAGAAGTGTTCAGATACAAGGTGAGGGGAAATTCTCGAACAAAAATTTCATCTTTTGGGTTCTCCCTCTTTCACTCCATTTTTTATATGGTTACTCCAAAAAAATAATTTTTTCATCATTTTATTTCCTTTCTGGGATATAAATGATTACCAATATTGTTTATTTCAAACAAAATGTTTTCCAAAATAACTCTTCTTTTAAGAACACACCTTTTACTTCTCATTCAAGGTTGATGGTTCTTGTATCAAGTATGTTATTCCCTCTTTGTTTTAGGAACCCAACGATTATGAATGTATTATTATGAGACGAAACCCATTCCTTTACATGGGTTATTTATGTTCATTTTTGATATATTTTCTATGTAGCATGCAAGATAATGATAATATTACGATGTGACAGGTGCACCGAGAATTATATAGCGTAATATGAATGTTTGAATGTGACAGGTGCACCCGGAATTATACAGCGCTCCTTTGTATTGGGTAATGTGATGAATCTTATGAGTAAATTTGAAATTATGGGGACAATATTCTAGATTTGTTCACAATTATGAGTGGTAGTTAACCACTAAGACATCATGTTTCATTTGTATCCATTGCCACACTTCAAGTCTTATATTTATGCTTCCTCTCATGTTCATGATCTTTTTCCCATGTTATGATTATGATCACCCCATGATATATTGTTAATATCTATCCTCTTATTGGTCTTTTATCTCACCTCTTTCGATGTATATCCTCAGGTGGATATATGTACTAAGGAGAGGTCAAGTGCCAATAAGAATCTAGAGAATAAGAAATTAAATAAATGTGTACGCTGGATGTTGTAATTGTTATGTATGGTCCTAGTTTGCGCAAGACTGTCACGACCTCTCTTCAAGGCCCATGCCGTGACTACACCAAACCCGCCTTCCATAGGCCAGGGGCTGGCGACTAGCACCAAAGGTGTAAATCCCGATAAAAGGGAAGGAATTTCCTTTATATAAGTAAACAAACACAACAGAGTACGAAAGATGAAGTATACAATAAGTAAACTAAGTACAAAAGTAAGTGCTGGAAAGTAAATGGGCCATATACAAACCCAACTGAATGTACAATACAACTGAGAAAGAAAGTAGAACATCTATAAAGAAAAGCAAAAACCAGAGAGTCGTCCTCTGGAAATCCCACCTGAAGGGTGGGTACAGATAGTCTCGTCGGTACCTCGGGTCTGTTCATCCGCTCCATGTATGTCCCGCCAGGTGGTCCACCTCCGGATACTGTTTAGCTCCACAAGCCTCAACCACGATCAGTACTATCCATCATCTGCAACCAACACAATGTAGTGAGGGCATTGCCCATGCAAGGCTGAGTATACGATACTCAGTAGGTACCCCGATACCCTCGAAGGTCTCCCAGAATCCACAAAGGATAAACCACAAAGGAATGATAAAAATACAAAGTATCAACCAACTCTACTTAGGTATATGACCATACATATATGAAAGTCATCAATTCTAGTTCGGCTCCAACTCACGAGCCCAAGTGCAACCCAGTCCACACAAGAAATCACAACCTGTCCACACAGGAAATCAAGTCAATCACATCGATGATAATGATTGAAAGTCAAGAATCAGCTCACATAGGTATACTACTCATGAATAGAGGTGGAGATGATAGATATAGCCTCTGAATCATCTCCTCTTCCGAACCCACATAGGATCAAAGTACAGAAGTCATCGCTGCCGAACCCATTTAGGATCCAAGTACAGAAACCATCGCTGTCGAACCCACGTAGGATCCAAGTACATTTGTCATCACTGCCGAACCCACAAAGGATCCAAGTACAGTCGTCCTCACTGCCAAACCCACGTAGGATCTAAATATAGTCGTCATCATCGTTGCAGTCACATCCAACTCTAGGGTTCCCGCACACAGTGTACTCGATTCCGGGAGGGTCCTCTCCACGAGTAAAAATGGGGTCGATACATCAACTATCACGAAGTCTACTGCAAAAGGACCGTATCCGCGAAAGAGTCCCAGTGCTGCAGACAGCGTGTCGATTTGATGCACAGTCTTTAAGTTATTCATGTTTAAGTGAATAACAGGGCTGCCCGTTTAGCCTAGTGGGCCGACGAGTCGGGTTAACCCAGTTTGACGGGTCCGACATAGCAGGGGTGTCAGACCGGTCTGAAGGAAAACACAACTCGGACCGAAGGGGCACGGCCTAGCCCGAAGGGGAGCGGCCTGGCCTGGCCCGACGGGGCGCAACCTGACTCGGCCTGGCACGGACTGGCTCGGCCCGGCCCAGCGCAACCCGGCGCAGCCTGACTGGCTCGGCCTGTAGGCCGAGCGGTCCGGGGGGGGGGGGACTGTCCGCACCGGCGGTTCAAAGCAACACTGCCCTTCCCAAACCGGGAGGCCTTTTGGCGTATGCGGCCCACACGGGTGGGCCATCTTTCTTCTTCTACGCGGCGACCTCCTGGCACCACAGTCCGGTTCTGCCCGACCGGATGATTGGCCGGCCGATTTCCTTCCAGCACGGTGCCATCCTGGAAATGCGACTTCCCTTCACCTGGCCAGCCGACGGGCCGACCGGTTCTTCCTCCGAAGCGGCCCATGTAGTAGGCTGTGGTTCCTACTGCACAACCAGCATGATGGAGGAAGCCTCCTTTGTCACATTCCCAGCACGACACGATGGCGTCGTGCTTCCTCCGCTATCAATTTCCTATTCTAAAATAATAAATGAGAACAACAGAGGGTTATCGGGCTGTGTTCGTTCGGCCCAAACCCTCCGTGTAGAACGACAGAAATCGTCCATATTTAAACAACTATTTCCGCCGAGTATGGGGTATGTAAACATAAACTTTTATGAATAAACCCCTACCTCGATAATCGATGTCATTCGCTGGGCGTTGCGGAAGATAGCGTCGCAGGGTGAGGTTTCGTAAGCGACGTCGAAGTGCGCCCGAGGATGAAGTGGCATCTCCCCTTTTGTCACGGAGAGAAGAAGAGGATTGTGCATCGTTGTTCTTCATGGTGTCGGTTCTCTACGTGGAAGAGGTATCGTTCTTCGTGGAGTGGATGACGTTATTCAACGAAGTAGGAGCTTCCTTCTTTTTTCATACAAAGGCTCTCTCCAAAATCCCCACACAACAAGCCAACCCAAAATAAAATAAGTCCATCCCTTATTTTAATTAAACAAGACATGCATTTCAAAATTTAAAATCCATTTCACTTAATTAATTAAATAAAGAGTTGGCAAGTTTAAATGAAGAGAGAGGGAGAGAGGAAGGGTCCTCATTAATTTAGGGGAGTTGTCAAGTTTAAAGGGGGAGTTAATGAGAGTTATGGGAATGTGAAAGGTTGGGGCTCGTGTGGGCCCCACCTCAAAAATATATTTACATGGGTAGTTAGAAGCTTGTGGGTCCCATCCCAACTCCCCCATGTAGGATATAACTAGATATAAAAATAAAATTGTCCCACAATTTTATTCGCTTCTCATTTAATCCACAAATTTTTAACTTCTCCTCCCAAGCAAACACATCTTTTGTAATGGTCCTCTTAAGAAATTATCGGTGCTGCGAGTTCATCAGTGCCCTCAGATTTCAATTCCGAGCACCGGTTCAAAAGATAGAAAAACCCGCTCGTTCGTTCACTGAACATACCCAAGTTAAACTTCGGAAATTGATTTTGGGCACACCGGGCCTCAGAATCAAGTGACGTCAGATTCCATAGACTCATAAAATTCCAAAGTAATTAAGAAAAACTTTTCTTTGAAATTTCTGGGTCTTTACAAAGACACTAAACCGTTGGATCCTCTATGTGTAATACTATTATGCTGTTTCTTTAAAATGATGTAATAGTAATGTATGAAATGGTTGGGTCGCTATAATTTCTTTTTCCTCAGGCAAGGTAAAGGGAGAATTTATTCTTGATCCTTCAGCAAAACCCAAAGGCTGTTAATACTTTGACTTTGTGTCCTTGATGGTACATTTTTTTGTATAATTTTTTGTGGCCGCACACCCTAATTTTTAATGGAACTTTACTATAAACCATTTTGATAATCCCAAAAGGGCCAGAAATATATTATGGAATTTATTTTTGAATGATATTTCATTGATACCATATATGTCTATACCATCCCTTTATACTTTGTGATATCTTTTTTCCTTTTATACCATACTGATATGTGTAATTTTTTTCCATTTTATACAATGTATTTTCATTTATTTCTCTATTCAATTTTTTATATTTGATACCATATGTCTAAACTATCAGTATTTTCTTTTGTTTCCATGATTATAAAAGTTTATTTTTACATAAATTTCTTTGAATTAGGTGATTTACAAGAAGGGCGGCCTGAGTCTCAGCTTGATACTGAACCTATTATATTCAATTCTTCTATATATTTTGTTTTCTTCATTTTCTATACATTAAAATGGAATCTTATTTTTTCCTTCATAAAAAACCACTATATTGATAGTTAGTTTTAATTAGTATTTATATATGACATTGATATATTATGTTTATTTTAAAAGTTTAAATAGTTTTCATAATTATTTTAACTAATACCTAATCAATATTTAAGAAATATTTTAAATGATTGAAAATTATATCAAATCTGTTGTTTTAACTAACCAAGATAGTTTATTTAAATTGGGGCATCTTAATTAATTTCAATTTCACAGAAATGTTTATCGGGCACTAAATTCACCCCATCTTGAGATAGTCACTCCAACCAATAATGATAAAATGTTCTGAATTTAAAAGGAAACTGGTTATAACACAAATAACACTATAGACCATTGAAATTGGGGTGGGGAGCTAGGAAAAAACTAAAGGTAATGTTTTCCCATTTCTATAATGTTATGGGTAATGATTGAAACTTACCCTTAGAATTATTTCATTTATCCATGACATACTATAATACCATGAATCACGATATGTACCTTTTGATCTCTCTCTTCTTGTTATACCAAAAACAGTTTTTCTTTAGATTTCTACACATCTTCATGAAACATTTATGGATAGAGAAGGATGAGCTATGCAAATCATATAAAATTTACTTCATCTATTATAAATTTGATGGGACATATATCTGAGTTCCAAATAATATAAATCATTCTATATTAATATTAAACTTCATAATATTAACAAAAAATTTTATAACTCTATATCACCTTTATAGGATTTGTTGGTATTTACATGAATGTATGGAAAAGAAGTCAATTGTTCAAGATAAGAGTGGACTCCTCTCATTACAACTTCAAATTTTATCATCTTCAAATAAATGAGTGTTGGGTCTTATTTAATCCTCACCATGGATAATGTTTCATGGTATTTCCTTCTTAGAGCACCATCCACCTTATTTTCCTTCCCGGGGTAGTAATGTATTGAGTATTCATTATATTTTATCAATTAAAATTATCTCCTTTAATATATATTCAAATCATTTTAGGCTAATATATATTTCAATCTCTTGTAATAAATATATATTTTTGACTTTTTTCCATTAATGTAAGGCCTGTAAAATTCAATGGAGATTTTTTCTTAATTTTCTTTGGGATTTTACAAAAACGTAGTTTCTGACGACACCTAATTCCATGGCCCAGTGTGCCTGGAATCATTTTCCAAAATTTGGCTTGGGTACGTTCAGCGAACGAACGAGCGGGTTTTTCTAACATTTGAACCGTTGCTCGGAATCGAATTCCGAGGGCACCAATGAAACCGCAGCGCCGGTAATTGCTTAAGAAGACCCTTTCTGGAGTTGCGTTTTATAGGGAGGTGTTGTTTTAAAAAAGTGAAGGATAAAATATAATTGTTACAATTGTATTTTATTTTCTTGTTAAGTAGATTAAGTGTTGTGTTACAACACTTTGACCTCTCTTAAGTGGTTTAAATCTAGGTAAGGGAGTTAGGGGTGGGACCCACTTGGAGTTAACCACCCATGAGAGGATTTAAGGTGAGGTGGGGCCCACACGAACCCCACCCCTTCACATTCCTCTTAAACTCCCTAAATCCTTCCTAAATTTTGTAAACCTATCTTTATTTGAGCAACCTTTCATTTCCTCACCCTCTCCCTAATTAACTCTAGCCAACACACACATTAATTAAGTGAATTCAACTTTTGAATTCATTTTGTAAAAGCTTGGCTTGGGTTGATTAAACAATGTGGAACCATTATTTGTTATGGGTTGGCTTTTGTGGTGTTGAGGGTAAGGGTAGAGAGCTTGGAAGTTTTAAAAGAACTTCTTCTTCTTCTTCCATCTTCTTCTTCCTCAGCAAAGGAGGAGGCACCGACGTGGGAACTCGCCATCGAAAATACACCTTTCAAATTTCTCTCCGCGTGAAAGGAAGGGAGATGCTGCATCCTCCTCAGATGTTCTCCGTCGGCATATACGAAACGTCACCCTACGACGCCGTTTTCCGTGACACCATCGTTCATCAACTTTTGTCAAGGTAGGGAACTTATTTGTAAACCCTCTTTTACTCCCTTCTAAATCTAAGAACGCGGATCAACTAAATATTATGTTGATCTGCGAAGATTATGTTACGGGTTGGGAATTATTGATTGGTGGAAAACTGTAGGGGTTTATTTTGTTTCGTTCGTGTTTAGAACCGTCGACGTTTGCCGTTTAAAATTTGGACTTCTTGCTATCGATTAAAGGGAGGGGGTCGGATCGCACAGACACGGCCGACCCTCCTCCCCTATCTTGTTGTTCCTATTGTTGTTTGGAACGGAGATGGCACGTGACCATTGCACCTGCAAGACCGTGCGGGAAATTAGAAAATCATGACGAAGAAGTGCGGCGCCATTGCACCACACCTTTGGGGCCAAATGAATCCGCGGTTGGAGTCAGGCCGCGGCGAAGGGGTGTGGTGCCGACGCGCCATGCTGGGAAAACCACGAAGATGACACGATTTGTTTTTGACGTGCGGATTGACGGGCGACGGCAGACGAGGCCGCAAGGTAATTTTGAGGCCTCCACAGTGAAGGTCGGGTCCCGGGAGGACCGTTGGCGTTGACGGAAGGAGAAACAGAACACTGGAGCGCGTACGGTGGTCCGCGGAAGGTGGTGGCGGTGCGCCGCCGGAAGGTTGGTGGCGGCGGTAGCCGCAGTCTTCAATTAGCGGCGAGGGGGGGACAACGCACCCCCGCTCTGCGACTTCTGCTCGGCCGTGCTGGTTGAGCCGCAGCTGGCTGGTTAAGCCGGACCGAGCTGGCCGGGCCCGGCCAGGCCCAGCCGGGTCGACCCGGTTCGGGCCGACTCAAGGGGGGGGGGGGGGGGAGGGGTCGGGCCGGGCCCAGACCCCCCGTTTTCGGACCCTCTTTGGTCTTTTGCCCATATCTTGGGCTACATACCTCCGATTGATTCACCATCAGTTGTGTAACGATCCTTGGAACGAAATGGACGTTTCGGTATATCGCACTCAAGGTTTCAGAATACTTTGGGTTCGACCGGGTTGGTTCGGATATGAAACCAACCGGGCCCTCGGAGCGGAAACACTTATATCTTGAGCTCCGGACGTCCGATTGACGTGACGTCGGCTTTGATGGATTCCTATAAGTGAGATGAGTCTTTTGGATTACTCCGATTGAGGTTTGGATGCCGTCGGAGTGCGGTCGGGTTGGTTCGCTCACGAAATCCAACAGGGCCCCTGGAACGAAAAAGCCAATAAACCACAGACCGGGCGTCCGATTGACACGCCGTCTATTTCGTTGATTTCCTCTTGTTGAGACCGAACTTTTGGCATACTTCACCCGAGTTTTGGTTGCTGTTGGATAGTGGCCGGGATGGATTGTACCCGAAATCCAACCAGACCCTTGGAATGGAAAAGCTGTTATCTTTCATACCAGACGTCCGTTTGACGAACCGTCAGCGACATTGTTGATCACGTTGAGAAACGATCCCTATGAGTATACCCTGTGAGAGTTCGGGGTACAGTTGAGATACGACTGGGTTGGTTCACTCATGAAACCAACCGGGCCCCTGGGACGAAAATGCTAATAACCCACAGACCGGGCCTCCGATTGACGCACCGTCGATTGCGTTGACACCCCTATGACGAGGCAGTCCTTTGAGATACGTCTTCATGGGACTTTGAGATACTTGGAGTATCGACCTCTACCTCGTGTAGCGGACCCTACCGGAGACGAGCATGCAGAGTACGGAGACCGTGCAGCCGACTGAGACCTGATGACTGCTTGACCGACTCGACTTGGAGTGAGTCGACTAGACCAGTGGACGGAGCACTACTTTGTGAGGTGAAGACCCATGGAGGACGGAGCACTACCTGTGTGACAGTGCGACCCGCAGTACTCATCCGGAGAGTACCTCAGCAGGCTACAAGGGGGGTGTGCACTACTGTGTTTGGGTGGCATACCCCGGCGGGAAGCACTACTGTGTTTGGGTGGCTGACCCGCGACACTCAACAGGAGGAGTACCTCACCAGTCTTAGGTTAGTGAGAAGTACCTCGGAGTCGTGACAGGACCACTGTACACTCCAGAGACAGAGCTCTTCAGCAGTTACTGTTTCGATAATGAAAATACTGGTTTGAGTTGAGACTTTTGACCTTTGTGTTTACCTCATGATTGAGATGGGTCACTTGATAACTTAGGTATATGTATGGGCATATACCTGGGTAGTGGGTATCCGTTGATTTCCTGATCTTGGTGTTTTCCTCATGATTGAGATGGGTTACTTTATAACTTAGGTATATGCATGGGCATATACATAAGTAGAGGTTATCTATTGAGATCTTCTTTGTGGCTATCCTTGTTGGTTTCTAGTGAGACCTTGAGGGTCTCGGGGTCCCTACTGAGTATCGTTATACTCACCCCTACACGGGCTATGCCTGCACCTCGTTTTGTTGGTTGCAGACGACGGGCAGTGCTGATGGAGGCCGAGTGTTCGAGGACTGGACGGTACCCGAAGGTGGAATAAACGACGAGTCAGTATCCGGAGGTGGATTTCACGGCGAGATGACACTCAGAGGAGGTTGACGGGCGAGAGCGTTGTGGAGGCTATCTGTACCTACCCTTCAGGTAGGATCCGTGGTGGACGATCTAGGAGCTGTGCCATCTGTACCTACCCTTCAGGTAGGATCCGAGGAGGACGACCTAGGAGCCACTTCCGTCCCTCCATCTGTTGTTTTTTTCTGTTGTACTTTGTTCAGTTGTAGTTGTAATTTCTTTTGGGTTTGTATTCTGGCCCATTTACCTTTCAACACTTCTCTTTGTACTTAGTGTTTTACTTCCGCTTGTACTCTGTGGTGTTTTGTTTACTTTTATAAAGGCAATGCCTTCCCAGTTATCGGGATTTACGCCTTTGGTGCTAGTTGCTAGCCCCTGGCCTATGGAAGGCGGGCTTGGGGTAGTCATGGCAAGGGCCTCGAGGATGGGTCGTGACAACTAAGATGTTCTCACGAATTTTTTTAAGAAAATACAAACACTTCTAGATCTTGATAGTTTTTTGCGTAGTTTTTCTTAGGATTCGATAAAAAATCTGATACATAATAAATTAACATATCATTCTATATAAAAATTCTCCCTAAAAATTTAATTTAAGAATCACTATATGTTAGAAACCCTTAACCACTATAGGATACAATAAGTACAATTGTACGAAGTAACTGATTTTTTATTTCCGTGAATCTTTCTTCACATTCAACTTTTAGATGTAAATTTACACTATTACATGCTAACTTGTATAGTGGATTTTTTATCCATGATAAATTTATCACAAAGAGTTGATAATACCCTACTAACCTAAGAAAAATACAGATCTCTGTTATATTGCTTTGTTTGTTCCATTACTCAATATCTTCCATCTTCAATTGATATAATGATAATCTATTATTACAGTTAAATATCCCTATAATGATATTTTTATATCTATAATTCACACTTGATATAGTTTGCACAAATTGTATCCTTTCTCAAGGTCTTTAACACAATATGTAGGTGAAACTGATACTCTTCCTTTATATTTGAGTATATAATAAGATCTTCTATAAAAATAAAAATAGATTGATTAAATTTGTATATAAAGAGTCCATTAATTATATTCATAAATATGAAAAAATAATTAGTTAATCTGAATTGAATATATATAAATTCATAATTTTTAAATCTTTTCTAAAAAGCTATTTTTAAACTATCCTCCTTTTTACCCTTAAATGATGATTTTCATATCGAAGTTAAATCATATAAAAGTAATGAGGTCCACTAACTTAATTGAATAGGTTTTCTATATGGGGTAAAGTATATTTATTCTTTACATTGATATTGTTAAGAAAAATATAGTTATAGAAAAGATGAATTGATATGTATTTCTTATTGACAAAGAAGACCAGTGCTCCCCATGGTGAAGTAATAGGGTGGATAAAACTATTTTCCATATTCTAGATTATTTTTCTTAATTAATTCATCCAATTAATCAAGGTTTATTCTATATAGAATCCTTGAGAGATGCATGGATCCAGGTATAATTTCAATTAAAAACTCAAACTCAAACTATAGGGAAAGATAATGAATTTCATCTAGAAATGAATCAGTATAATCTCATACTATAGGTATTTCATCAATTTTAACTACCTCTCTAATCATTTGAGATCTAAATCCAACCAATTAAAAAGAAAATTAACACTTCATAGATGTTTTTAAAGAAAATATGATCAACCAAGTCACTCCCCATGGGAGTGTCTAGCTAGGTGTTCATTTTTAGTCCCACTAAGTGTGTATCATACTGATGATTGATTCACACTTAACTAACCCTTTTTAGGGTGATTACCCCTAAGCGCATCCATGATAAAAAATTTTCCACCTTACAGTATCCATAAATGGAAGAATGTATTGGATAGATATCCACCCACTACTTTAAAATATTTTACTATAATAGTTAATAATTATAATCATTTCTTGTGTTTTTAGTAAGGTTCTCTAACCTTAATACCAAAGGCAACTAGACTAATTTATAGAAGTAACTAAACTTTACCTATGATAAAAACTGAGGTGTACCATGATAAAAATGCTTTTATTATACATCATTTCCACAATTAAAATCATTAAATTACATAACAAACTCAACATACTAAGAATGTATAGGTTTAGTGTCTTTGGAGACTATCTATATAAGAGATTTGTTTTATAATTATTGGGAATATTTATATATAATTTTATCATACTATATATTGTACTAGATTTCTCATATATTAAATGCATCCTCATGACCAGTTAAATAACAACATATAAAAGAAAATAGTTAAAACAATCAATAACATAAAAATAAACCTATCAATATTCTACCTAATGTAAGATCATAATCATTTGAGAAAAAATAATTAGGAGTAAAAATTCATTTTTATAGACCATTGAATGATAAGAAATAGTTTATATGGAAATATAGAAGATCAAATAATTTCATATTATCAAATATATAACATGGTATAAGTACTGGGAAATCATAGACAAAAATAAGGATCCATGGTCGTAGAATAATAACATATAAAAATAGTGTATCTCTATCATATGAACAGAAAGTCAAAAATTGTGGATCATGAATTATCACACCCATAGTGGACTAGGAATCACTACCAGTTTTCTATAGTGGATAAGCCATCGAAACCTATTTCTTATAGCGGATTAGGTATAAAAAAAATGCTTCCAATTTTGGATCCCGAACCCCTACTTATTTCAGAAAAATCTCATGAGATGTAAATATTTCTCAATCCATTGTAGGACAATATAGAGACCACCCAAGAATTAAATATTTACCATACACATTTGTGCCATAAGAAAATATCTAATCACCACTTAATTAAAACTGATGATAAAAAATGGTTTCAAATTAATTTTAAAATGGTATCACATAAATAATCACCAAATAAAGATCAATAGATACCCAATTTAATCACCTAAAAATATAAACTTTATAAAATCATTTAGATGGCCATATAAGAAAGATAACATCATATAAAATAGTTCCCTTTTGAGATAATGAGGAAAATGGAATCCAAATCATAAAAGAAAGTAAAAAACTAATATTTAAAAGGAATGTAAAAATATCACATGATTTTATACAAAATAAATTTTCAAAATAATAAAGATAACATTTTTGGTATGTGAAACTATGAACTTGAAAGAAAGATCCATTCAAGAGAAATCAACACATTAGAGGATTTGACTTATTCAGAACATATTATAATTTTCTAAAAAATAAAATAAATCTTGAAATGGGATTTGGATTAAGAACTTGTTTTCCAAAGAGATAAATTTTTTCATCATAGGAAAAATTATATAATTGAATATATGGAAAAATTGAAGATAAATTTTCAAAATAAATTTCATAACTCAAAGAAAGAGATTTGAGTAACCATAGTCCCTTATGAGTACTCTTGATTTCCATGGAAATGGATTAACCTCTTGAATATATATCATCATAATTTTTTTAATAAACCTACATATATCATTATACTTTTGTAAAATTAACATATAATTATTATTTATATGTATATTAGTTAGATCTTATACATTTTCATCATCAGGTGTTAGTAATATTGATTAATTTTTACTAGTTTTATATTTTTAGTATTCTATTTCATTATTCTCCAAACTTTAATAATTTATATATCATATAAAGTACTATAATTTATGTTTTATGATATTTGAAAAAATTTAAATTCCATTATATGTTTTTTGGACTGGTTTCCTATAGAATGAATTGGAGACGAGCATGTTTTGATGATTTTTAACAAATTAATAGCGGTGACATAATTAATGAGTTAAATGATTATATTGCCAAACTAGAAAAAAAAAATTATGTAAATAATAATATTCCATATAATATTTCCAATTATACCCTAGATATATATTTATATACTTTTCCATGTAGGTCGTTAAACCATCCCAATAAGAGTATGCTACAATCATTGTGTGAATATGGATATTGAGGAGATCCTTTTTTTATAATAACATTATAAAAAATATTAACGAAATTATATATATATATATATATTTAAGGTAATTAATATTAATGGGTTATAATAATAATAGGAATGTTAATTAAAAATAATTTCTCACTAGTAAAAAAATGATTCTTCCTCTAGGTATGTTCTTCTTAAGAAGTTTGTTTTATAGAGATATTTTATTAACAATATTACTTATAGAATACCTAATATATATATATATCATGAAATAAATAGAATATATATTCATTAAATCCATTTATATAACCATCCTAAAGAAGGTAGGAGAGAAATATTTCCTTCACATATGATGTAGTTCAAAAAAAAACATTAGAAACATTTTTATTTTTTTGATTGAGTGGGAGAGGAAAATATAATTTTTATACTGTAAATATAATAACATTTAAATATATTATTTTCAATCATTTCATTATATAAATTTGGTTATATTGGTTTTTTAGGAGTTAAGTAAATTGGTTAGTAAATCATACATTGGAAAATTACATCTTCTCTTGAAATATTTCTCGGAAATGAAGGGAATGTAAATCATTTATGGGAATAGGGGATCTAATATATATATATATATATTTAATCTATAAAAATTATATTTTTAAGAGTTTCATGATAATTTATAACAAACTATGTTTAATTCAAAATGATGGAAGTGAGATTCTTTTATAGCGGAAAACATGGGACAAAACACTAGAAAAGAATGTCTCATAAGGGGTAATAACAAAACAACATGAGTGTAATGTGAGTTAGGTGGGTAAGATTTGGTTGTACATGTAGGTATTACTTTCCAATATAAAAAATATCTTTTATAAGTTCTATGTTTTAAAAATATTACGTAAAATTCGAGACACATTAGATTACCCATTTTAATAATTTCAATTTTTTAAAAAATCATAACATGGTATTTATTTTATCACTAAAAATATAATATGACCATTTTACCAAATTTTTACATAATTAATCCAAATTTTAATCCATTTAATCTTATTCATTGAAAAAGGAAATATATATTTTAAATTACAACATAAAATTTGAAGAAAAGTTATTTTTTATAAAAAAGTAAATTTAATCAATAAATGTTCTTATTTATATTTAGTATTGGTTACCACATAACAGAGTGTTAATTAATTTTTATATGTTTAAACATCAAATAAGTGTCTTAATTTAAAATATGTTAGTTTAATTTAAAAAATTACATAATATTTATAAAATTATAATACTTTAAAAAATACTTTTATGTGGAAACTAATATCCACCTTGGTAATATTATGCAAAAATAAATAAATTTATCCCATTTTCTAATTTGAAACTTTCGATTGAAAATATTAAAATCCATTTGTATGATTAAATTTCTAAATTTTTAAAAAATATACTTTCTTATAAGCAAAAATAAAAAATATTTTAGGAAACAAGTATCTTCCATGAATAAAATGATTTTTTTATTATAAAGTTTTATATAGTTTTTTAAAGTGGTTAAATATATTTTTACACTCTAATTTAATGGTTATATTATAATTATAATTTTTAATAATTTTATTAACGGTAACATGTTTCTCATTTTAGTTGACTTTTGCGTGTAAAATAATATACACACATAGTATTTAAGTGAGGAAAAACAATTACTAGAATAATGGGTTATTATAGGTATTGGGGAAGATTAAAAGTTTTCTTTTATAAAATTATTTGAAATTATTTACATTTTGATTATTTTCCTAACAATTCTTGTGTAGATGTTCACCTTATGAATGGTCCATGCTGAACGTTTATTTAAATTTCAACTGCCTTTTAAATTTATTTTGTGTGCAACATCATTCCCTTGTGCCCCTTCTAATATTCTCAAGTTCTTGTTCAAACTAGTGAGGATCGAGAACACCCTTCTAGTGATTCATAGGTGGCCCTGAGCATTATATGGATTCAAGGAATTGGTTGTGTTAATGAAAAAAGTCTAACAATGTAACAAACTAATATTTTGTAAATAGAATTACCTTTTTTAAATGAGTAAATTACATATTAAGAAATGAAGTTACAGAAAATTTAGGCAATATATTGATTATTTTGGATATTTATAAGTTATATCTTATCAAATTTGAAATATTTTAAGCATCATCACGATGGATAATATATTCATTGTATAATGATCGAATTATTAGTATATATTAAGTGTTATGATAAATCCAATTGGCATTGGAAAAAGAAGTGATTCCATCGACCAATGGTAATAGAGATTCAACAACTAAATCATTATTGAAACTATATATAGATTAATTTAAAGCCTATTATGATAATAACCCAAACCATGTTTGTTAAACCAGCCCTAAACATATCTTGATCACACACATTACCATTAAGAAATTCACTATTGTAATAATGGGTTAGGTATCTAGACCTAAACAATAAGAATTATTTTATTTTATTTTAAATAAAAAATTATCACATTTATCATTTTTTTAAATATTACTTTATAAATTATTAAATAATTTTTTTTTGAAAAATTATGTTTTAATGAGATGAAAAAAAATTCTATTTTTGGAAAATATATAGTTTCCATCAGGACACACTTTTTGGTGAAATCTAGAATTTTGAAAAAAATGAAATTTTAATAAAATATTAATATTAAATAATATTTATTAAATATAAATAATAATATAAATGTTTGAATTCAAATGTAATTTTTATATTATAAAAAACTATTATTTTCAAGAAATTTATATTTTTCAATAAATGTGCTTTTTTAATTTAAAAAATTAAATTATCATATTTATAAAATTATTTTGGTAAAAAATATTATTTTTTAAATTATCACATTGAAATAATTAAATGGTGAATTTTTCATAAATCACCGAGATAGAAAAATTGTTTTGTAAAAATTAAATACAATATAAATATACAGTGTTTATTATGGAATCCTTAAATCAGAAAAGTGTTTTAATAAACCCTTTGTTGGTCGGGGTGGAATCTATAGAGGGGGGGGGGGTGAATTGAGTTCCTACATAAAATTTCTATTTAAAACTTTATTATAAAGGTCACCCAAATTTTGAAAATGACCCCGGTAATTAAGGCAGTAGAGATATAGATTAGTAATTGGTAAATAGGTTTCTCAAAGGGTGATTATTCCTCAGTTAAATTTTTGTATAACACTTCTCAAATTTTGAAACAAGTTTACTGAATTAAACAAATACACAAACTAACCAAAACTAACTATCAAAGTGAAAGAAAAACAGTTTTGTGTTTTTTTCAAATACAAGTAGTGGAAAATAGATAAAAAAGTGTATAACAAAATATAGTGTACAATGAATTAAAATAATACGTTCAGTCTCAAGCCTAGACTTAATCCTCTCCACTTGGTAATCACTGGCCTCCAAGCAGTTTACATTAGTAATAACCATGATACATAGCCTGTATCAGGCTTTACAACACTTTTCACAAACTGTCCAGGGTTCACACCCTCTTCCATAGTTCTTCATGGGAAAAAAAACAGTACAGACCACACATAGTCGCTTCCACAGTTATACGTGGGAAACAAATGTAGATGATGTTTTATTTGAGGATATTAAATATCCTCTTGTTTAAGCACATGAGACAATGTGTGAAACAGAAAGACACACACACATCTCAAAAATTTAAAAAGAAGAAACATAATAGAGAAATTAGAATGAGATAGAGTTTAGAAGGCTCTTTGTGTTTGTAGTTCATCTCTTGACTCCTTGAAGTGAAGATTTTGAAGATTGAGTCTATATCTGGAAGTTGTCTCCAAAATAGAGTGTCGCAAGTCCAGGTACTAGCTTCCAAAAATTGAGTGTTCTTCTTCTTGAGTTGATTGAATGTTTATGAGACACAGAAGGCAGCCTCAAGTTGTTTTCCCAAAATGATATTCTTGAAGTTCTTAAGGGTTCGCATTGAAGGTTTTTGAATGTTTCTTCCTTGTTCTTTAGTAATTTATTACTTATGCATTTAAATTCTGAACTTTCATTACTCGTTTTTTTCTGTGCCTCTATATATCTTTATTCTGCGTTCTTCTATTTCATATTTGAGGTTCGACTACAGGAGTAAGTTCATCACATGAAATATTTATCGTACCTCTTAATATCAAGATATAGTCTCCTGATATGTCTAAAATAAGCATTAATTATGTTAGAAGCATTAAAGATATAAAATATGACAGTTAGAATAATCATAAGAATTAGACAAAGTAAGGGTATCAATAGAATGGTAATGGTAGCCTTCACATTGGTAGGCTTCAACATAAGGTGCACATTGGAAACATCCAACTGTAACCTTCCATCGGTAACCTTTAGTGGTGACCTTTAAAAGTAGGCTTGCATCGATGACCTTTGTATCAGTGACTATGTATTGGTATCCTTGTATCAGTGACCTCATATCAGTGACCTTGTATCAGTGACCTTGTATCAGTGACCTTGTATCAGTGACCTTGTATCAGTGACCTTGTAATAGTGACCTTTTATCAGTGACCTTGTATCAGTGACCATGTATCGGTGACCTTGTACTTAAGATAAATTCTGAACTGTAAGCTTAAAATGAGAGCAGTGAGATTAACAGTACATAGGTATTACTTTGAGATAAGCAAGATTTTCACATAAACTATTATCCTATAGGAGAAACAAGATGATTGATATAAATGAAACATGATTTTGGATTTTCAAAACATGATTTGGTTTTATCAAAACATGATTTGGGATTTTCAAAACCAGTGAGTGAAACAATATCCCCGTTTTTGATAATAAAAAATTATGTTAGTATTTTCTGAATTAGTGTCAAACACATCAGCTAATATCATTATTGATTCCATTAGTGATGTTAGCATACACATATTAACATACATATTCATGTTCAAATATTTCTCCCCTTTGTGATTAACAAAAAGTTTACATAACAAAAATAGAGAAAAAAGAGTGTTTGTATGAATAAAGCAGTAGTACAATATACAAAAAGAGATACACCGATCCCTATCATCTATTATAGTTCACACTGAATCCACATCAAAGATGTCCATTGGAGATTTTTCTTTGGAAGTTAAGGATATAGGTTCTGAAGGTGGAGGGATAGGCTGAGGGATGGCAGATAGCAGTGTAAGAGGAGCAGCCACCGAGGTATCAGTAGACCTATAGTGAGTAGATCTATGAGGAATCATGGGGGTCATGCTTCTGATGGCTTGAGTAGGAGTCATTAAAGGAGAAACACTGGTGGAACCTGAAGCTGCTGAGGTAGAAGGAAAATCTGGAGGAACAATGATGGGAGTGCAGTCCATATGGAGGAAAGGCAAGAGAAGATTCTAGAAGTCCATAATAACACTTCCTCCTCTTTCCCTGGCAGAGATAAAATCATCCTTATTCTCCATAAAATTCTCCAAAGAAGGAGTCAGCTCTTGAATCCTGCTAACCTAATCTTTAAAGGCTTGAGTGACAGGTGGAATCCTCAAGTTCTCGAACAACAACTTGATGTGACCATCCATTTAATGCTTAGTATATACCCTTTTGTAATAAAATTCAACTTGATCATTGATGGCCTTCTAATATTGAGCAGCTTCCCTTAAATAATCTCCCACAAGCTTACGAATTTCCCTGGTAATGGAAATGACTTGACTCACAGATTGAGGGTCCTGGGTACTGTCACTGGAGAATCTTTCTACTTCTCCTCTAACAACAAATCCGAAAGCCTCTATATCTACTGGTGGAGATGCTAAAGTGGAAGCAGATGCACCTAGAGGTTCTAGAGTGAAATCCACTGTCTCCTTGAGATATTTGGTTATCCCACTGATAAGCCTTTTTACATCATCATCTTGGCCTTTGACATGTGATTACATAGACTTCTTGAAGTCCTCAAATACAATTACCAACTACTGAACCACACTCTTGATATATCTAATATCTCTATCCACCTGAGCTCTTGAAGCCATATATGCATCTAAGCATAAAATATACTTCTTCACTAATTCTATAGAATCTTCTAAAGCATGTACCAAATTATGACATACCTTGACCTCATGTAACATAGCTGAGTGATAGGTAGAAACTATCCTTTCCATTGTAGAAGTGACAATTTCTTGATTTTGAGTCATATACATCTCAAAACCAACAAATCTCACATCAATGTTTCTCCTCAGATCTGAATTTATTTATTACAAATCTTCCTTCTTCACATAGTCCTGAGGTAGAAGTACTACTGGCTTCACAATAGTAGTTTCTGAAATAGTAGGAATTGGAGGACTTCTAATAGGTAGGGCATATTCAGAATCTCTATAATCTAAACATAACACCACAAATCTAAAAGCTTCTATCCAGTCCTCTATTCCATGATCAACAACAACTGATCTTATAACAATAAGTTTCAACCCCTTGGGTGGAGAATTCTCCAGATTACCTACATTTATCTCTTCCATACCTCCTTGATCTACACCATCAATAGGAGGGTTCACTGATAATTCTTCTACTGAATCTTCTACTACATATAAAGCAAATTCAGTTTCAATTGAATCAGTAACTTCTTCAACTCCACTTTCTACCCTTTCTGTATGTCCTATTAGAGGACTAAGACTTATACATTCCACTTCACTTTCAGCAGTATCTATTTCAAAGTTAGCATGACTTGACTCAGATTCCTCATCCTCATATGAGGTATCTCTAATGTATCATAAGACATTTTCAGCCCCTTCTTCTTCACTGGTTTCCTTATCATTGTCCCTTAGGATAGTCTCCCTTCTAGGCAACCTTTTTGGTTGACTGGGTACACCAAAGGATACCGTACTAGTATGAGGATTGGAGGGAAGTCAAGGTCACTCATTTAATCTATAAGATAATCTTCTCTTTCTTGCACAACAACAACTTATTCTCCTTCATCATATGAATAGGCATGCTCAAACTCATCAGGCTTAAGACCAGGGTCTCTCTTATTATTAGGCCAAGTAGAATGTGCCATAGGGTTAAACCCTTCATATACATTAGCCTATTCATTCACCCATCTCCTCATCCATGGATTCCAGTTGATCTTCATCAACATGGAAATCACTTTGGTGGTGCAATGGTTATCCCCCATAACAATAGTTTCCTCCTTACATCCCGCAATTCCTTTCACTTTCAACATAAGGGATACCAACTTAGTATGAAATTGGGCATTGGATTTGGAACTGGGCTTGGTCATATCTTCTAGTTGAATCATCATCAACCTACATAAATTAAATTTTTATCCATGATTTAATGGATACAAAATAAATACATCCTATAAAATTTAGTGTAGCAAATTATCCTCTCCTGGGACTCAAAACATGCTGGATAAACTTAAACAGTATCTTGTATTCTCCTTCCATATCAGCAGTAATAACTTTTCTAGGGATACCACTCTCTGTTAGTTCAACCATATCTTCTTCATAACATAAGAAATAAGAAGTGGGAGGCACCACTTTTGAGTAAGAGTCAAAAATCCCTTCATGTGGTACTCTCAAACATTCAGACTATTCACTAGAAGAGAATATCACACTTACTTTGTTCACTGGTGAAGACATTCTGTGCTGATCCTCATACTGTTCAATCTAGAGGTACTCATAAAATTCCTTCACAATATTTGGATAATAAGGTCCATCATTGTTTTCAAAGCACTCGACCCAACCTTGAGATTCAAGTGCCTTCAACACTAAAGACCGGTTCGTCAGTATCCATTCCGACCTATGATCCTTCTAAGTCACTATTTGAATCCTCAATAAATGTGGGTTAGGAACCTTTTCCACTATATGGATTCCACTACTGGACTCATCTCTTGGTCTCTTAGAATTTGTCATGTCTCCTTCATCACTAACCAATGACCTTTTCACTCTTTCCATCGATCTAGAAAGTTTGAGGGTTTCGGTAGAGGTTTTAGGACCAGGACAAAAATATTCATGAGAAGGTTTGATGTGGATAGAAATATGGTTTGTGTTTTAATTTTATCATATAGGGATTGAGAAAACAAATAAAGTAAAAGAAATAAATAAAACTAAAAATGTTTCAGATTCCAGCAGAAAAACGCTAAAGTCTCAGACTTAAGTCGACTATCAGTAAAGCGTCATTGGTAAGGTCCTAATAGTGAGGTCTTATCAGCAAGGTTTCTAATGGTGAGGTTTCTAACAGTGAGGTTTCTAATGGGGAGGTTTATAACCCAACATTTTATCATACCTAACTCATGTTTGATGTAATTTAACCTCTCTGTATTCAAAGGATTTGTGAATATATCAGCCAATTGGTGTTCAGTACCAATGAATTGAAGAGTGATATCACCTCTTTGATAATGATCTCTCATGAAGTGATGTCTCACATCAATATGCTTTGTCCTAGCATGAGATACTAGATTTTTAGAGATGTTAATATCACTTGTATTATCACAATTTATTGAGACATGTTTGAATTGATTTCCACAGTCTAGTAAAGTGTGTTTCATTCACAAGAATTGAGCACAACAACTACCAGTAGCTATATATTCATCTTCGATAAGAGATAATGCAACAAAATCTTGTTTCTTACTACACCATGATACTAGTGACTTTCCTAACATGTGACGTGTTCTAGAGGTGCTTTTTCTATCTAACTTATAACTATAAAATTCGGAATCAAAATAACTTATTAAGTTAAATGATTGTCCTCTTGGATAAAACAGTCTTATATTTATAGTAAACTTGAGGTATTTAAAAATACTTTTAAAAAACATTTAAATGATATTCTTTTGGATTGGCTTGAAAACAAGAACACTTGAAAACAATGAACATAATGCCAGGTCTGCTAGTATTAAGGTATAACAGACTCCCAATCATTCCTCTGTAATTTTTTAATCCACTAGTTTACCAGTTTCATCAGCATCCAACTTACAAGTGGTACTCATATGTGTATCAATAAATTTATTACTATCCAAACCAAAACATTTCAAAATATACTTAGTATATTTATATTGATTTAGAATAATACCATTTTTATTTTGGAAATTTTGAAATCCAAGGAAAAATTTATGTTCCCCCATTAAACTCATTTCAAATTCTTCTTGCATAATTTTTGAAAAATCCGTACAAAAAGAGTTTTTAGAAGATCCAAAAATTATATCATCTATATAATTTTGTAATATTAAAAATTCTTTGGGAATCCTTTTAATAAAAAAGTAGGATCCACTATTCCTTTAGTAAAACCTTTTGAAATAATAAAACAACTAATTCTCTCATACCAATCCCTTAGATCTTGTTTCAGACCATATAATGATTTTAAAAGTTTAAAAACATTGTTTGGAAAATGGGGATTTTCAAAACCGTGGGGATGTTCAAAAAATACATCTTAAACTATATACCTATTTAGAAATTCACTTTTGACATCCATTTGATACAGTTAAAAATTTAGATGATCTTAATAAGCAAGTAGTATCCTAATGGCTTCTAGTCTAGATACAATAGAAAAGGTTTATTCATAGTCTATCCCTTCTTATTGACTATATCCTTTTGCTACCTGTCTCACCATATTTCTAACTATGTTTCCAAGTTCATAAAATTTATTTCTAAATACCCATTTAGTTCCTATGGTCAAAGTTTATTTAGGCCTATCTACAAATTACCAAACTTTGTTTCTTTCAAACAGATTTAATTCTTGTTGCATAGCTATCACCCAAAATTCATCATTGATTGCATCATTAATATTTTGGGTTCAAACTGTTAATGAAAAGCTTGATGTTCAACCTATTTTTCAGAGAATATCTAGTTTGTGTCCCTCCATTTAGATCACCAACTACAACATCTAAATGATTATTCTTGAGATTTATAATACCTCTTGAAATAGTTGAACTAGAATCCTTAAGGTTGTCTATAGTTTTAGACTCAACAGGTGAAGATTCTAAAAGATTCCCAGAACGGGTTACTTTTAAAGGGGTTCACTATCTTTATCATTAAGGTCCATAATTTACATATCTTTCTCAAGATGTTAGGGGTCTTCTTAAGAACAGGTCTAATCAAGACTCTATTGATAATGTAACGATCTATATTAACAGCTTCATCCCAAAAATAGATAGGTAGATTATACTCATTAAGCATAATCCGTGAAATCTATTGAAGTTTCATATTTCTTCTTTCTACCACTCCGTTTTGTTGAGCTGTTCTAGGAGCAGAGAAATTGTGAGTATAGAAATTATGTGATTAAAAGAATTAAAATTTGTGATTTTAAAACTCAAGTCCATGATAACTTCTCAAGGTCTAAATTATAAGTCTGCTAAGATTTTCTACAGACTTGGAATATTAAATGAAGTAAGAACATGCTTCACTTTTTTGAGCTATAAATTATACCCATTTATATCTAGAAAAATCATCTACAAGAATATAAACACAATGCTTCCCATTTAAACTTGAAACTGTTGATGGTCCAAACAAATCAATGTAAACTAACTCAAGAAGTTTAGAAGTATAAAGTTATTTCTTTGGATGGAAAGAAACTTTGTGTGGTTTTCCCTTTTGATAGGAATTACAAACTTTGTTAAGTGGGAATTCCAATTTAGGTATGTCTCTAAATAACCTTTTATAGTCATTTTCCAAAGTGAGTGCACATTTTAGTTTCCTAATCTTATATTCCATAACCAATATTCTTTATGGAAATCATTTAAACATGAAACATTTTACTTAGCTAAAGAATCTAATTCCACAGCATATACATTTTAACTTCTAAGAGTATTAAATATTAAATCATTTTTAGAATTAAAAACATTACATGCATAATTTTCAAATTTAACATTGAATCTATGATCACACAACTGAGATATACTATGTAAATTGTACTTTAATCCATCAACAAAAAGTACTTTTGAAATTAATATAGTATTAAGGTTACTAATATGGACTAAGCTGACGATCATCCCTTTTTAATTATCACCAAATGTGACATTCCCACCATCAACTTTAATTAGGATTTTTAAGCATGAGTAGTCTCTTGTCATGTGTCTTGAACATCCACTATCCAAGTACCAAAGAGTTTTACAGGAGATCTTTAGACAATTTTCCTACAAAATAGATTATGTGCAGGGTAAATTTGGTACCAAGATTTTCTTAGGTCCATAGAGGTTAGCAAATAAACTTTGGTAACCCATACTTGTATCATATATTTCCTATAATCAACAGATATATTTTGAGACATAAACACTTTTTTGGCCCTTTAGAGAATTGTTTTTCCAGAAATGGTCCAAAACATGAACTAGCTGTAAACTATCTAGATTTTGGGAAAAATTTAGTTTTAATAATCCTTTTCTGTCCTGTTTGATTCCCTATACCAGTTGTATATTTTGGAGAAATCTTTTTTCCTAGTAACTGAGTCAAGGTATCTATACCTACAGTAAACTTCTAAAGATCTATCTTTAATTTCTCATTTGATAAATTGAGTTCAGTATTATCTTTTAATAGCTGAGCACAATCTTCCTTCTCAATATCTAGATCAGACTTATAATTAGAATTTAGGGCATGTTTCCTTTCCAATAATTTATATTTATCCTTGAGTTAATTAAATTTATCATCAAGAATTACACATTATTCAAATAGTTCATCCTTAATCATATTTTTATGAAACATAGGTTTTCATGTTTTTTCATTTCAATATCTGAAGTGTAAGATCCACTTGAGATATCTTCTGAGTCACTCCAAATGGCTTTCATATCCTTTTTATATCCATTTCTCTTTTCTTTATACTTCTTCTTAAATTTCAGCTTAGGGAAATTAACTTTCACTCGACCTTTTTGTTTTCACTCATAACAGACTATCTCATTTGTGATATCATTCCATTTCCTGTTCTTTTTCAACTATCCTTTATTATCACACCTTCCTTTTTTGTTTTATTATCTAAAGAACTTCTTCTTTTGGTAGAACTTCTTGAATCTCTTTTCAAGACGAGCTATCTCATCATCACTGTAAGAGTATGAGCCTTAACTTGTAGAGGTGTCTACAAGGGCTTGAACTTTTTATTTATCCTTGTTCTTTGAGGTACCAGTCTTGAATGCTGCAGATTTCTTCCTTGGTTCTGTAACTACATATTTCTTCACCTTAAGTTCTTCTTCATACATCATAAGCTTTCCAATTACTTCCTTCACTGGTAGCGTGCCTATGTCACATAATTCTGGAATAGAAACAGAGGTTCATCTCCATTTTTCAGGTAATCATCGAAGCAACCTCATAATCTGGTCCTTGCTATCCACTGGTCTCCCAAGAAGACTCTAGGTATTCACTATTTCATTGAACATGAAATACATTATAGAGATATGTTTATAAGGCTTAATTTTAAAATTATCATATTTAATATTATACGAATTTAATCTCATTTCTTTAACATTGGTTGTTCCCTCATGTGAAATAGCCAAAGTATCCCAAATTTAATGTGTAGTTTTACAAGTAGATATTATATTTAATTAATCATCACCTAGTGAACAATACAATGCATTCATTTCTTTATAGTTATTGTTATATGTATATTTAGTCAACTGAGACCATGTGTCCCTAGAAGTAGGTGGAAATACATGTTGTTCTTCAATTGTGTCCTAGATTTATGGTCCCATGCTCTCTAGATACATTTTCATTTTTAATTTCCACAGAGAATAGTTATTACTATTAAAGAAATTTGGCCTATTAGTAGAAGAAACCTAAACTCAGTTATCCATTGTCAATTATAATTTAAAGAACTAAAAATTTAGATATGACATAAATATTAAGGTCTTTAAGATACAACTAAAATCACAGTTGAAAATAATTTGAAAATTTTCACAATAGTACAGGAAGTAGAAAAAAACAGATTAAACAAATCCTTTGATACCAAATGTTAGTCGGAGTGGAATCTCAAGACGGGGGGGGGGGGGGGGGGGGTTAATTGAGTTCTTACATAAAATTTATATTTAAAACATTATTATAAAGATCCCCCAAATTTTGAAAATGTCATAGTTAATTATGGCAGTAGAGATATAGATGTCTAATTGGTCAACAAGATTCTCCAAGGGTGATTAGTCCCCATTTGAATTAGTGTATAACACTTCTTCAACTTTTGAAAAATGTTTACTGAATTTAAAAAATACACACACTAACCAAAACTAACTATCAAAGTGAAAGAAAAACCGTTTTATATTTTAGAAAATATAAGCAGTGGAAAATAGATAAAACATAGTATAAAAATATATATTTCACAGTGAAGTAAAACAATAGGTTCAGCCTCAAGCTGAGACTTAATCCACTCCACTTGGTGATCACCTCCCACCAAGTAGTTTATATTATAATAAACTTGATACACAACCTGTATCGTGATTTACAACAGTTTTCACAAACTGTCCAGTGTTCACACCCTCTTCCATAGTTTTTCATGGGAAAAACAAATAGTATATACCACACACGGTCTCTTCCACAGTTAAACATGGGAAACAAATGTAGATAAATTTTGATGTGAGGATATTTAGTATCCTCCAGTTTAAGCACATGAGATAGTGTATGAAACAGATAGACACACACACTTCTCAGAAATGTAAAATGAAGAAACACAACAGATAAATTATGATGACATATAATTTAGAAGGATCTATATGTTTTTAGTTCAACTCTTGACTCCTTGAAGTGAGGAATTTGAAGTTTGAGTCTATCTCTGGATGTTGTCTCCAAAATAGAGTGTCGCAACTCCAAGTACTAGCTTTCAAGAATTGAGTGTTCTGCTTCTTGAGTTGACTGAAAGTTTATGGGACACAGAAGGCAACCTCAAGTTGTTTTCCCAAAATGATATTCATGAAGTTCCTGGGGTTCGTAGTGAAGTAGCTTGAATGTTTATTCTTTGTTCTTCTGTAATTTCTTCCTTATGCGTTTAACTATTTAACTTTCATTACTCATTTTTATTTATGCCTCTATATATCTTTATTCCTCGGTCTTCTATTTCATATTTGAGGTCTGACAATAGAAGTAAGTTAATCACGTGCAATCATTTTCTTACCACTTACTGTCAAGATATGGTCTCCTGATATATCTACAATAAGCATTCATTAATTCTGAAGAATTAAAGTTAGAAAATATGACAGTTAAAATAATCATAAGAATTTGAGAATGTAAGGGTATCAGTAGACTAGTAACTATAGCCTTCACATCGGTAGGCGTCAATAGCAGGTGCACATCGACAACCTCCAACTGTAACCTTCCTTCGGTAACATTTAGTGTTAACCGTCAATAGTAGGCTTTCATTAGTGACCTTTGTATCATTGACCATGTATTAGTGACCTTGTATCGGTGAACTCGTATCAGTGACCTCATATCGGTGACCTTGTATCGGTGACCTCGTATCAGTGAACTCATATCGGTGACCTTGTATCGGTGACCATGTATCGGTGACCTTGTATCAGTGACCTTGTATCAGTGACCTTGTATCGGTGACCTTGTACTTAGATAAATTTTGAACTGTAAGCTTAAAATGGGAGTAGTGAGATTAACAGTACATAGGTATTACTTTGAGATAAGCATGACTTTCACATAAACGATTAACCTATAGTAGAAACAAGATGCTTTATACAAATGAAACATGAGTTGGGATTATCAAAACATGATTTGGGATTATCAAAACATGTTTTGGGATTATTGGAATTGGTGAGTCTGACACTCTTTATGATTCCTCCAAAACCTATATTATATTTTATGTATTGAAAATTATTTCTTTATAAACATGAAACACTTAAAAATCACAATTTTATTATTTTAATGATTCCGATTCTTAACCCTATAAAATTTTAAAATCCACTCGTGTTTAAAAAGAACCATTGGAATAAACCATGGAAGGTTTTTCGGTTTAAATTAATTTATTATATACAGTCCAAAACCTATGTTTAGAAATTAGTAATGAATTATCCATTATTTTTATTTATAAACCAACCCAAACACACATTCCTATTAACTAAAAACCATTTGATAACGAATTTACTTTGACCTTCTCTCTATATATCTCTCCCAAGGTACCTCCATACTCATAACAATATCCTCCTAATATTTAAGAAGTGACATCTCATTGTAATGGATCCTCTCATTCTCCTCTTTATTCAAGCATCTACGTTATATTATCTCTTTTGATTTTCAATTTCTCATTTTGTGATAAGTTTTCACAAATCCCTATTTTTATCCTTATGATCTCTAACTAATGATACCCCCTTTCACTCCCATTAATCTCTTCCATGAACATTTAAGTGGCCCTATTTTGCTGTTGAAATTTCAAAGTGATTTTATATGAAAAATAATTTCTTAATGAACACCTGCATCCATTCGCACTCAAGTGTATTCATTAAGATTAACCAATCATTTATTTATTTGGAAAATTAATGAATGTTACCCACACTACTTAATTGGGTGATAAAATGTGATGAAATATGATTCTATGTTGGTGGATCTTTTTTTTAAGTTATGCATGTATATGATAAGAATGTGACCCGTGGGACTATAATTATATATCCCTAAAACCATTGGGTAATGTTTTAATCTCCTGAGATTACATGTATGGTGAATGAGATATTATCCTATGAATATTATGTTTTGTCTCATTGGACGTTATCCTTGACTTATGTTTATATTTTCATGTTTTATGTTGGTTTCACATTCACTTGTAACCTTGATATCAATTTATATCATGCCCAATTATTCAAGATCACAATTCTCATCCTTATTATGTTACCTTGATATGCCTTTTATCTCACATGTACTACTTTACCTTTTTCTATTATTTTTTTATTCCCCTATAGGGAATTATATCTCACTCATTTTTTATGTATGTCACAAGGATATCCCATTTTTTTATAAGAACAGTGGAATTTTAGGATCATGTTAAGGAAGTTTTCAAAAGGTGATTGTTCCTATTTTTAAACTTGTTGTGCTATGTACCTATTTTCCATAATACACTATACCTCATGATATCTATAGTTTTACTACATATGATTTTATAATAAATCGTGAAATAACGTTCATTAAAGAAAGATGTTATCATAGTTGGTATCAAAGAAATGTCTACTTATTTTTGGTAATTGAATTAGAAAACTCTTGAGAAATCCTTAGAGATGATACTAAACATAGGAAAACATCCAATTTTTTTTAATAAATTATAGAGTAAGTGGTTTCCAAGAAAATACATTCATTAATGGATACTAAAATTTAATGTGGCTCTAGAATATTTTTACCCAGGGGTAAGAACCAAAAAAGGTTGAATTGATCTATACTCGATCATTTTCTAGTACATGAAAACAGATGTTTTTACACACCTAGTTTGAAATGCTTGGGAAATATGATTTGTTAAATTCACAGTATCCTTCAAAATAGTGTTAAGTGAAAAAAAGTACCCATAATATTTTATATTAGGAAATTGATCAGGGACAAATTAGATTGAATTATATAAATTCATAGGCTAAGGAATATATTTCATATATTAGTTATCCCTTTATTGTTCATGGTTTCCCATTTATAAGATTAATATATTTAAATTATTCATCCCTAATTTTATCCTTATTCAAATTAATGGCCAGAAGAAGGAGAAGCTATGTCAATAACCAATGTAAGGGGAAATGTGATGATTATCCCTATAATATGCCATCTATGATAGGAGAAGGAATCATGAACTTCATGGTGATAATTTTTCAATTGAATCTGGTTTGGAGAAGAAACCTGAATTAATAGGAACTCTTGAATCCCACTAAGAAAGATCAAGTGGTAATTGATACCATTATACAAAAAATCCCTTTGAATTTTGGTTTATATTTTTATCCCTTAATCACAGAGATATGGATCAACTCCCTTGAAAATATATTCTCCACCATTTAATGTTATGAGGCAGAGTAGTTCTTACTGGCAGTTTATCAAATGGAGGGAGATTCTGGTCAATGGTAGATGTTGGTTAAAAATATAATTCTCAAGGAACAGTTCAATGTGATGTTTTAGATGGAGTTATGGAAAATATTTTTCAACAAATATTATCCTCACACTCTTTATCTTAAAATCAATATGGTTTTCCTTAACCTCATAAAAGGATGAAGAATACTTTGGGGTATAAAAGAAAAAAATCCCAAGTGTTGGATGATACGCCTTCGAAGTTGTCATTTTCTCTGAAACTATTGTTGACTTATTTTTTTGCAGGCTAAAGATTGATCTACGAGAAGTTTTGGCTTTTCTATACATTGAAATCTATTATAATTTTTTGGATGTTCTCTTAAAGTCAAAATGGTAATTATATAATCTCAAGGATTTCTTAGTATTGGATACAAGAAGTGAATAATGAATTTTAATACTCTAAGTGCAATGAAAAAATATCACTCGGTATGAATTTCCATCATCCCACTTGTCAATAGTGTGGGAAAATGTATTATGGAAATATAATGAAGGGGATAAGGATATTATTTAGGTTCTAGAAGGAAGGGAACCATGGTAGAGATTTTTGATGGGATAAACCAAAAAATATGATGGAATAAAGGAATTCTCTAGTCAAACCATATCCTATCATATAATTATTAAATATAAAGAAATAGGGACATATTATGAATCAATGACATATTAAAAGGGTTTTTGATGATAACTAATTACAATAACCGAAAAGTACAAGAGGGAAATAGAGGTCCAATTCCATTATAACTGTTTATGTTTATCCCAAAAAATATATGCCAATAGGTACCCTAGTTATTAATTCATGGATATAAAACGTTATATTTGATTTTAGTTCTAGGAATTATTTCACATAAAACATGTTTTATAGCACTATTCAAACTACATCTCAAAATATGGGATTCATGTTATCTATGAAGATTGTAAATGGGTTAACCATTTCCTACAAAGCTTATTACTCATCCCATGTTCGAATTTGTGGTTTGAATATCCTAGAAACCATTTTGAAACGCCCTCCATAAAAATTTTATGATATTATGGGAATGAATTGTATTTACTTATAAAGAGCTAATATAAATGTTATATAGAAGTAATTTAAAATTTGTATAAAAAAATAGCCTTTAATTATATATAATTGAAAGAAGAAGGATGAATATTATTCAGTACCAAAAACTCAAGCATGGATATTATTTCCTTATGAGAAATAATATCTAGATAAAATCATTAAGACTAAATAAAATATCAACCATGATAAAATGACCATTGTAAGGGATTTAAAATAAGAGTTTCTAAAATAATTTCTTGATATTCCTCCTAGGTGTGAGGTTTAGTTATCAATCAAGCATAAACTAGAAAATTTTAAAATATCCAAGAATCCATAGATAATGGAAATTATTTAACTCTGGAATCCAAATAATATATTATTGGATAATATCATTAAAGGGTTTATATTTTTAAATTATTCACCATGGGGTGCACTGGTCCTCACTTCTAGGAGGATGGGGAAATTCACCCCAAAATTTATTATGACGATCTAAAAAAGATCCCAATAAATAAAAATTATCATCTTCCATGGATGAATGAATTTTTTGATCATCTCTGTAGATCCTTGTACTTCTTTAAGATGGATTTTCGGCCACGATATTATCATGTAATGTTAAAAATGTAGGATATTTCTATGATTTGTTTTTATACAATGTATGGGCATTATGAGTTCATAGTGATTCCATTTATAATAAATAATACTCAAGCTATCTTCATTTACATGATGAATAAATTGTTTAGGTATTACCATAACAAATTTGTGGTAGTATTTATATATGATATTCTTATCTAATGAAAAATTAAGGAGGAACCTAAGAATAATTCGAGTGTTAGACAAAATACCTCAAATAAGAAAATAAGTATGAAATTTATAGTAAATGTGATTTTTTTGGATAAATTATCTTTCTGGGAGAATATTATCACAAAATAAGACATATATAGATCTATAAAAATAGATGAAATTAAATTAATGAAAATAAAATCATCTATTATGAAAATCCCTAGTTTCAATGGATTATCTACATACTATCATCCATTTTTGAGAAAATTAACATGATATTCCAGACCACTAACTAGGTTAAATCCTAATATATTCAAGTTTTTATAGACTAATGAATATGGGGAAATAATTAAATATTCTAAAAGTATTCTAATAATTACAACTATTATAACATTACCCACCAAATGGGATGGATTGGTGATCTATCATGAACCATCCAAAAAGAGATTGGATTGTGTACTCATGAAATATGATAATGTTATAGCCTATGTATAAGGAACAAACCTTATTCATTATATATTACAACGAGCTTAGAATAGAATTTTTAGTATTAAAATGTTGAATATCTTTCAGTTTTATAGTTTTAGATAAATAATACAAACTCGTAGATTGTAAACCCATAAATGATAAGTGGAAACTTATACTCAGTATCCATTTTATCAAATAAAAAAACTATTAAACATAAATGGGATTTATTTTTTTTGAAATATATTATCAATTTTCGTCTTTACCACATCCTTATATATAAACTTCCTAAAACCATGTAAAAAACATTTAAAATTGGGAGATGAGAAAAAAAATAAGGAAAAAAGAATAAATATGTGATTCTAGTTAAAAACATGAAAAAAAGAAATTTTTTACTTTATCATAAAATTTCATTGATTTTATGAAATAAAAAAGTTCCACATAAAAACACAAACACTTTTTTTCTCAAAAAAAACATTAAAACCCATAATAGGATTTTTTTGGAAACACAGAGCATCACATACACAAAATTCCTTTGAAATCGGATTAAGAATTTAGCCAAAATCCAATAAAATTTTCTAGAGGACATAATAATCACCCAATGAATTTATTACCTATAATGGGGCTCATAATTTTTACAAGAAATATTTGACTGAAATTTTTTTTCATATATAATGGTCATGTATGAAAAATAATTAAAAAAACATAGAAAAAATCTATTAAACCAGTATGTTTTTTTAGATATCCAAAATATAATGCAAATTAAATAAAAATTTCCAAACAATAATACCCAAGAAAATATAATTATGGGATTTCATTGAAAATAATATCATTAAAAACATTTTTAAGATAAATAACCATTCTATTATGAAATCACTTATTTTGAAAAACTATGCATGCTCAAAGGTAAAAATATTTTTTGAAAGTAACCAAATAAACATTTAAAGTAATATTAATAATATTAATTCATCATGATGGAATAAAATTTCATTCATTCGATATATTTTATATAATTTATTCATTTTATAAAATTTTAAAAAGAGTTGGAATAAGAACTTTAAAGAATGATTTTTAAAATATGGTATCTTACATTGAGACTAACTCGTAACATTCATTATTGATCATCCTATATAATAAACACAGGTCAATTATTTACTTTCTCAATAACCATTTTAATTTTTATTATTTTATATATATATATATCAATCATTAGGATTCTCTATACAGTTACACAATTATTTAAGTTCACGTGGGTTGCATTAACGATAATCGATTCATATGTCCAAAAAATGACATCAGTAATTTTTCTATAGAGAAAGGGGTAATTATTCCATCATATATAGAATAAATATCATGAAATAATTATAGTTTTTATACATAAATCATAATATTAAATTCATCCATTAAATATGATTATGAAAAATGAACTACATTACAATCATGGGGATAGTAGTCCGTACGTACACATGAGTAAACCTTCCATTTTTCAACGATCATTATGGAAAGAAGGTGAATATTATTTTAAATTTATATAATGATAATAATTTCATAAATATAATATTATTTCATTAAATATAATTATATATATAATATATATAATGCAGGGATAAAAAAATCACATTGTTACGTGGATGTGGTAGTCCACATGTATGCACGAACAACATTATCATTTTTTGTGAATAAAAAATATAATATTGTAAATGATATAATATATTTTTAGAATTATAAATATGATATCATTATAATAAATAATCATTATGTTCATATTTATAACATTACTTGAGATTCAGTGATAAAAAATGAATAATATTTATTTGCGTGGCGGTAGTCCTTCGTACACACAAATGATGGTTTAGTTTTCCATTTGAGAAACTAGATATGGATATATGTTTTTATATTAACATAATAAAATATAAATATATTTAGGATACTAATTATACTATTTTATCATTTTTTTTGAAAATTTCATGGAAATTGAGTAAGAAACAAAACAGAATTACTCAATTAAAAATGGTACCACTTCTTCAGAAAATCTAATTTTCATAACACATTAAGAACTCAATGGTTCATATTATTTACAAAGACCTATATAATTATGGAATTGATTCTATGAAGTTATTTGGGTTTTTATTTTATGAAGAAAATGTGTTTTTAACTCTAAAGTTGTGAGAAGAAAAGATTTCCTTTTACAAGAGATGGGAGGTGCTCTCTTAAAATTTCTGAAAATATTAAATTCATATAAATTAAGTTTCAATTAAAAATAGATCAAAAGTGATTTGCATAAAATATAATATGATTATGGGTATAAATAACTTCTATAAATAAAAATTACGCAATATTTGACTATGTTACTACCCTTCTCTTTTGGTTTAAACCCATGTTTAACCACTTTATCTCTTATCACAGAAACATGGATTTTCACACATTGAGGGTTAAAATAGTTAAAAATGATTAAAAAAGAATAGTTAATGAATGATGGTCGATATTTAATAAATTATCCTAATAATTTTTTAATATAAAATTTTTGCAATTTTATATCATTTCATAAAATTTTATTTTCTATAAAATATCTACTATGTTAATATTTAGAACTATTCATTACTTTGGATTTAATATTATCAATAAAAATATAAAATTAGAACAAGATATTTTATTATACTTATAAAATATAATTTAAATATATAAAACTACTTTATTACTTTATTTATCTTAAATTGTATTTATTTTATTATTTTTAATATCAATTATCAGATTTTGCATTAATGAAATAATTATTATATCAAAATTGTGAAAGAATTTAATGTAATTGTTTCTTCCCTAAAAGTAAAAAATGAATTACTATGACGAAGATAAATCTTATAGATTTCAAAACACTATTTAATTTCTAACATATCCTCTGAATGGAACCATATTAAAAATATCACACTTTTTAAAAATAGAAGTGTGACATGTTTGACATTTCTTTAAATAAAATTCTACCGAGGTCATAATCTCACACAAGTGTCCTCAAATAGTCATAAATTAATCCATTGGGTGATTATTAACATGATATACCCATAAAATAATTTTTATATAATTGTTTGGGTTATTTAATAGTTCTGAGCATTTTACTTTTCACCTGAACTATATGATTTACCCTTTACCACTGTAACAAAAAAAAGTAAGGTTTTAATTCATATTTCCAAAAATAAAATTGACTTATTTATTAAATTTTGAAAATTTAATTCCAAATACGGAATCAGTTTTTCAAAATAAAAAACACAGAATATTTATAATTTAATTTAAAATTAAACTGAAAAAATGAATTGAATAGAAATTTTTAATAAAAATTCTCATTTTAAAAATAATATATTTTTATACTTAATTCATGTACATAATCTAATTCAAAAAAAAAATAACTATAATCTTTTAAAGATTAATTAAGAATTTAAAATTTAAAACTAATCCAAAACATAATTTGAACTTATAAGTATGTTAAAATAAAATTCAATTTTCAATAAAAACCATTTTTATCATTACTCATTGTAAATTCATTTTTTCAAAAAATTTTCAAAAATAAGTTATTAATTTTTAAATTTAGAAAATAAAAATCAACATAATTTTTTTTAAAATTCAAATTATATAATTTTAAAATTAAAATTTTAAATAAAATATTATTATAAATGAGTTTAATAACACTATTTCCCATTTAATTTTATGAATTACTTAATATATTTATAATGAATATAACTAAATAATTTAGGAAAAATAATAAATATTAAAATGAAATTTATTACCATTACCTGGGTTATTTCATTCCCTCCCTTAAAAATTTGTTCTCCCTATTTTGAACTCATTCTTGGTAACTAAGGGTTGACTTTTGAAAATACCTTTGTTGAAATCTCACATCATAAAAAGGATTAATAAAATGTCCACTAGATAAGAGAGATAATGGATGTAAAAATTCATATGGAGTAATACATACTAGGTTTAAAAGTAAGAGAACACATATGGGAAGTAAAAAGGGGTATAAAAGAGAAACATATCTCCCACATACTAATATAGATTGATAGATAAAATGTTTTTGAAAACATTAATCCTCACAAAACAATAATTTTATTATTAGATAAAATGCCATTGATTAATGGTAAGAAAAGTTGATGGATAATGTTTTTGTTTATATAAAATTTTCCTTTAATTGAGGAATTATTTTACGGTCTAGATAATGAAAATAGGGAAATATAATTCCTTGACTAGTATAATTTCATCCTTTATTCAATTTCTACAATAATATCATATTTTGGTCCAAATAATGATAATTCAAGATGAATTTTCAGGTCTGGAGAACTCGATAAATTTATACTAATCAAAAAATACAATAAAAGGTAACAACATATGTGTCCTATATTTTGGAAAGAACCATACCGAAATTATTAGTACAATATATGAAAATTAACCCAATATAATAAATATTCATATAAAGAAATCTACTTTAATCTTCAAATTTTTTTAGTAATGCCCAAAGATAAAAATAGATAATTCAAATAATTATTATACATAAAATTCCCTAAAAATATTCTAGACTATAATTAATGCTCAAAAATTAGAAGGATTTGATCACATAGTCTTACAAGATAAATTTTAGCATTTTTGTTTAAAATAACGTCAATCACTCTTAAATTTTCATACAAAAATATAAATTTCCAAATCACATAATCTCTAATATATGCTAGTCCTTTCAATAAATAACCTGAATCACCCTAATCTTTAATAATATCACATATTATTCTAAAATATAATTCAAACTTGAATCCTCAAATAAAATAAAAATAATATTCTATCTAATTTAATCATATAGTGTTATTAAAAAATAATAGCGATATTCTTCAAAAATAATTTTAATAATGTAATTGTAAAATAATTTTCCAATAACAATGGTTATCTTGTAAACCGCAAGAATTAAAAAATAGATTTATTTGAATGAATGGAACACTGAGTCTTTACAAACAGCACATTGTTATAACGGAGACACGTAAATGTAATTTTTCCACCTCTGTGATTTGGATTTCAAAAAACTAACATACATAGTTGCATTCAATAAGATATTTAGAGTCTAATGAGACAAACTTAGTTTTTGGTGAATAGTAACATACCCTTATGAATAGTAACATACCATTATGAATAGTAATGAATATTAAATTTTCCAAAAAAATAGAATCTTCACCCATGAATGTATAAATACAATTTAGACATCTTAAAAGTGAAATAATGATCATAGTATAAGTATTGGTATTTTTGTATGTCATAAATACTTTAATTAAAATGTTATGATTAATTTAATAATTTGAAATGGAAATTTATTTTCATAAAATTTATTCAGAAATTTCAATTTTATTGTTTTCTGGTTATAGGATAATATTATGGGATCTTGATTAATTTTTCAAGGTGTTTTAAAACGAGTTATAGTTTTAATGTTGTTTTTTTCGAATAAATTCTGATTCTATTTAAAAATTAAATAAAAATATTCATAATTTTTTTTCAAAAAATTGAGTCCATTTTTTAATTTTACATGTAGAATAATGGTTAAGGTAATTTTTTTGTATTTTTCTGGAAAACTTGAATTTTTGATGAATAGTAAAATACGGTAAAATACCATATATACAAATTATAAGTTAAATACACTATTTTTGACATCATGAGTGATGTAAGGCCACATGGTTCGAACTCAAATGCACTTATTACTATTAGGGGTCACATGAAACAACAATATTGGTTGTCCTGAGGGAATTTATAAAATAATGAATAAAATATTCAAAATCGACTCAACTCCACCACTATAACTCCCCCACCCCCTCTTCTCTTCACTCCTATAATCTTTGAACATCCTCATAGTGCTGCCCAAATACACATCTATAGTCACTACCCACGTCTAAGAAGCTCTTGGGATTTTCAAAATACCCAAACCCCTTCCCTTAAAGAGATTCTAAAAGAGGTGGATTCAAGAGGTAAATTCACATTTTATTTCTTTCATTTTCTTTTCAATTTACATTCTATTATTATCCTATCCACACCTCCTATATCCAAATGACAATGATAACTCCTGTATCATATATATACTGTAATTATATCATGTTAATTAATGAACAATCATTAATATTTTTACTCTCTCCTTTTATTGTATAAACGAAACCATCATCCGTGAGGTTCCAATTTACAACCTTTGTAGACGACAAAGTTTTCTTCTTCAATTTTTCCTTAATTAATAGTAATGAAACCATTTTTATGTTTTAAATAAGCTAAAATATATGTATTATATTCTTCTTAATTTTTAGTAACTAGTATACCTATATTTTATTAAATCATATGGCCAAACTAGTTCCTAATAATCAAAATACCGCTAAAATAATCTAAGTGAATGTCCTTAATATTTCATCAAATGATTCATCCTCATTCCATGTAAAAAAATGATATAATAGATCATTAAAACATATTTATGTTCATAAATAATGTGTAAATTAAATTATATAGATTCACATCCATTCCACATGAACTCCATTACTTAAAAACAAGTGAACTAATTATGAAAATCAATAAAATGAACACTCCAGAACAACAAAATTAAATCTTATAACTAAACAATGGAGAAATAATGAGATTAATAAAATCATGATAAACTAATTTAATATCTAATAGGTTCATAATTAAGTTATTAATAATTCTAATTTTATATTCACAGACCTTTAGATCAAGAGAGGAACACATTCAGACTTAAGGTAAGAGTTTCTTAATCTCACTTCTATTTTTCTGGGATTTCCCGTATTCACTACTAATACTTTCGTATGGTGTATGTATACTAACATTTGATATAACATTTCATGAATATATATATATTCGTTATGTTAAATTTAACAATTTAATATAATTATTTTTGGGGCATATGAATCGATTGACTACAATGTGGTAAGGGTTTTCCACCCAAACCTCAATTTTCATTTGGGTAACTTTTAATTTATAATTACCTCAATGAAAGTATTATTTATTATTATATAATCATCATTAATTCTTTTTGAGTGTTCTATATATTTTTGCTAAACATAATAATTCCTTATTTTATAGAGAGTTTCACATTTTAAAATGAAATTTCAAAATTATTTCTGAAATACAAGCCCAATTCAAGGGAATTTCTCAAATTCTTACATATTTTCAAGGTCACTATATAATGTATTTTTCCAACCCTTATTTATATAAACTCACTCATTTAATTATAAAAATACTATCTTACTTCATTTCTGTTTTTATAAAAATACTTTTCCAAAAGAACTATTCTTTTCAAAGTAAAGGAGTATTTATCTCAAGAATTACTCGATAGTTTTATAAGAGTGATTTAATCTATTTCAATACTCTTATTGACTCTTATGTATTATTGGGATTAATATTTCATGATATCATCTTATATATTTAATTGTATGGTTTATGGATGGTTTTATTATGGATGTGATATCCTAAAAACATTCACCAATTTACTCCGTATGGTCAGTGTTTAAGCTTAATGTTCAGGGAATTTATATACATTTCATATATTAGTTTAAATATAAATTTATATGTTTTTTATGTTTATATCAGTTCATATGAGCAATTAATTTGACTTATTTTGTGATTGGTGGGGCCCGATATATCCCCTCTATATATCGGTAGGTCTAATGATACAAATAGACGTGGACGTGGCTGGGGACTTTCCCAATTTGATATATGGTTTTGGACGAGGCCTTAATCATTTTTAGAATTCCTGGATATGGCCTTGATGGTATGTTTTATAATTTCTGGAATATGCATTTCCCTCATTATGAATCTTTAAATTCATTGTTTGTGTGGTTATTCTACTATTAGAATACCCATGATTATGTATTATTAAGGAAATATTTACCCAACTCATATTTTTTCCATATTATGTTCAAGTTTATTTTTAAAAGTCATGTGTTTTTAGTTGTTCACCATGTATTATGTTTATGTCTATGATATCTTTTAGTGTATTACTTACCCTTACTAAGCATCTGAGCTCACCCCTTTTTGATGTTTCATTTTTTTATGGACATGAAGAAGTTTAATATGACTGACTTGGAGGGATAATCTTAGAGTGGTGGATGTTCCCAATAAAACATACATCTTTTATTTATTTTCAAGTTGTAATGTTGAACCTATGTATGTATCAAGTTTTCGAAAAATACTAAACTACTTGGTTCTTCAGAATTTGATTCCTTGTAATCATTTTAATGTATTAAAATAACGCACCGACTTCGGGCTTCTGGGGTCAGGGTGGTACATTATCTATAAGATAAAACATATGTTCCTAATATCAAAATATTATTAATCCATAAAAACGTTTAACTAAAAAAATATCATACAAACTTATACTTCTTGAAGGTCAGTGGTAAGTGTTTCAACCTTGTTTCCCTTTTATTGTGGGTTCAAACCTCATGGACTTGTCAAATGCGATGGGGTTTCACCCAACCTATGGGTTGTATTTTTTTTTAAAACTATATTAATATATTCATAATAAAATTACCATAAATTTAATAAAATCACCAAAATAATTTTAATATATTCAATGTTAAATAAATGTTTTAATATCAATGGTTATCTCATAACTTTCATTTTTCATCCCAAAATGAAATAACCTATAATTACTTTAAAAATAAATGTCTCTAAAAATATAATTATTCAACTTAAAATGTCATAACGTAAATCCTAACATGGGGTTTCTAATACATTTAACTTATGATCAACCTTATAATTATAGACACATGATGATATCGACAGCCCTTATGAAAACTTCTGAAGAAAAATCATAACATCAAATGATGTCTAAATCCTCATTTTGTACCAAGTCCAAGTTTAAGAACTTTGTAATTACATAATATATTGAATTTAGACTATAATTATCATTAAAAAAATCCTGATGGTCTTTTTAGTTTAGAGTTTTATATAATTAGAAAAAACTCTAACATAGTATCCCATACATTACAAGTGGACACTAATAATTAGTATCCATTTTTCATTCCAAACAAGCCTATTTAAAAGAAACATGATTTTTTTTATGAAAAATCATCTATAATTTAACCACGACCTCATAAATTCCCCTAAAATTTTATAGAAACCATGAAAAACATTTTAAAAACATAGAATGGGATCACAAATCTCAGTAAGGTACAAAAAAAGAAATCCATTATTCCAATGAAAACCTGGAAAACCTCTGTAATGTTAAAATTTATCTTCAATATTCTTTGAGTGTATTGAATAAAACATTTTTTACATGAAAACCCATACAATTGTTTCTTAAATAAATCCTTTAAAACCAATACCAAGAAAATAAAGACTTTTTTTAAACATGGAGTTTCACATTCATAAAACCATTTCATGACCCTTTTAATTGGATTAACCACATGACTGACTTCGAATAATTTTTTTTTGTAGAAAATAATCATTACCAATTATTTGGTGAGATATAATATGGATCACCATATTTATAATCTATATTGGGTTCACCTATTTTTCATATATAATGCATCAGTATGAAAACAGTATTTTATAAAACCTTTGAAAAATATATAAAAAACCAGTATGAAAAAACATTCAAATATCTGAATTTCATTTTCACTAAATAAATTTAAATTCAATAATAATGAGAAAAAATGAAGATGGTTTTTATTTTAATAAAATATCTTTAAAAACATTAATGAAGAAAATAACCTTTCCATTTTGAAATCACATATTTTGAAAAACTTTTCATTTACATTGTAAAACAATTTATTTGACAGTACCCATGTAAACATTTAAAGTATGATTTAATGTAATAATGTGTCATGAAAGTGAGAAATTATGTTCATTACATATATGTAATGAAAATATATTCCTTTTGATAACTACAAAAAGAGTTAAAAGATGAACATTAAAAGAGGAATTTTAAAATAAAATATCATACCTTCAGTTTGACTTATCACATTCTTTCTTTATATATTAGAATAGCTAATATAGAGTAATTATATACTTTATTTAGAAAATTATCATTTTTATTATTCTATATATATAAATTATTATAATTATATATACAATTACTTAATCGGATAAGTTTATATCAGACACTATGATGATATTCAGTTCATAAGTCCAAAAAATAACATCCTTAATTTGAATATGGTCAAAGTGGTTGTTATTAAATAGTATCCATAATAATAATCATTAAATAATTATAAATTTTATAAATCAATTATAATTTCCAATTTATATATTAAATATGGTTATGAAAATGGAACTACGTTAAAATTGCGGAGACGGTACGTCGTATATACGCATGAGTGATGTCTCCAATTTTCAAATATCATTTTAGAAAGAAGTTAAATATTGATTTTTTTTAAAATGATAATAATATCATAAATATACTTTTACTTATTCAAATATTCTTATATATATAATATATATTATGTGGTGATGATAAATGAATCACTTCTCTTTGTGGAGGTGGTAGTTCACACGCACGCAAAGACAACACTATCATTTTTATGTGAATAGAAAGGTAAGAATTTAAATGATTTATTGTATTTTAATAATGATAAATAATTCTTGAATATAATATATGATCATTAATTAATTATTTATAACTTATCTTGAGATATGGTTATGGAAAAAGAATTACATCAGTTCTTGGGGAGGTAGTCCACTGTATACACGAATGATGGTTTCGTTTCCCATTTTATGGATGTAGAGATGGATATAGGTTATGATATTAAAATAATAACATATTATTATATGGGGGATAATATTTTTGTTATTTTCTTTAGGTTCTACAAAATATTATGCAGTTGGAAGAAGAAACAAAATAGAAACACTCGATTAAAAACAATACCTTTTCTTCGAAGAATCTCTTTTTCTGAACACCTTAATACCTATAAGATTTTTATTCTAAATAAAATAGGACCTTTATAATTAGTTGAGAGATTATAGTAAGGTGTTTGGATAGTTATTAGCCAAAAAAGAGTTTTTAAGTGTTATGAAATGAGAAGAAGATGTTCCCTTTTATAGGATAGGGGAGGGACACTCTTTGAATTTTTAAAAAATTAGATTAAAATAAATTAATTTTCAATTAAAAATCGATCAAAAGAGAGTTCTTTCAATGATAATATGTTTCTTGGTCTAAATAACCACATTAAATATCAATTATATAATATTTGACTATATTTCTTCCCTTTTATTTTGGTTTTAACTCATTTTTAATCACTTTAAATATTACCATAACAACATGAATTCTTAAAAATATATGGTTAATATAGTTATAAAAAAATTAAAAACAAAAAATAAATGGAACGTGGTTGATATTTTAAATCTAATCTTAATCAAATGGATGAATTAATTTTTTTTTTAATAATTTTATATCATTTAATAAAATATTATTAACTATAAAATATACATAATGTCAATTTTTGGAAGTATTCATTATTGTTACAAAAATAATAACAATAAAATATATAGAATTATACAAAAAATATTTTATTATATCCCCAAAATTTAATTTTCATCTATATATTTTTTTATCACATTATTTAGCTAAATTTATGTTTATTCTGTTTTTCCCTCAATTAAATAATTAATGCATCCGCATTGTGAAAGCAATTAATTTAATATTTTATTATTTAAAAATTGAGAAAAATTTTACAAGATGAAGATAGATATATTTTCTTTTAGAACAAAATTTATATTTAAAAATATCCTTTCTATAAAACCATATTAAAAATATTACACTTATTAAAAATAAGAGTGGGACATGTTTGATATTTATTAAAATAAAATACTACAAAGGTCATAATCAAATTAAAATGGCCCCAAAAGGCCATAAATTTTATCTTTGTATTATTATGGTAGATATATATAAATAAAATTATATTTAGGTATGTTTTTGAGTTATTTAATACTTATTATCATTTTATTTCTAACCTAAATTACCTGATTTACCCTTTATTGTGGTAAAAAAAATTACTAAGGATTCTATTTATATTGTACAAAAACAAAAGGGACCTATTTATTAAATTTTGATCCAATGATTAAAAATATGGAATCCATTTTAAAACATTAAATACATATAAATTTTAAAATATAATTTAAATTTGAATGGGAAAAATGAAATGAAAAACAATTTTTTTTGGAATAAATTGTTTTTAAAATATAAAATATTTATATACTAAATTCAGGAATAATATAAAATTTAAAAAATTGGATTATTTTAAGTAAAAAATTAAATGATTATAATTTAACATAATTACAAAACAAAATTTTATCTCTAAAATAAATTAAAATATGAGATAGTTTTAAATAAAAATCATTATTTTCACTATTTATTGAAAAATTAATATTTTTAGAAAATTATCTAAAAAAATATAGAGATTATTTTGAAATGATGAATTTAAAAATGAATTTTATCTTTTCAAATTAAAATTATTTAATTTTGAAATTAAACTTTTGAATTAATTCTAATAAGAAATTAGATTAATCAAACTATATCATTTTCAATTTTAAGAATTACTTAATATTTGTATAATGAATATTAAAATATAATTCACGAATTATAATAAATATTATAATGATTTATTCAATCATTACTTAGTTTTTTACACTGTGCATCCCTCCAATTAAGGATCCATGAGAAAAACAACCAAACACATGATTTTGAATTATCTATAGTGATTTTCACATTGAATATTTGGAGACATTACATATATTGGGAGAAGTGCGACATATATAATAACTATAAATTACTAAAGTATATATTTATAGAAAATGAAATCTGTATGAACCAATGAGGCTGGTTAGAGCAGATTGAGGATTATGATTTTTCTATCCATTATCATCCTGGGAAAGAAAACAAAGTAGTAGATTCCTTAATTATAAAGGATCATGAAACTCTATCCATTATGAGGATTGCAATACATATAATATTCTTGGAGATATAAAAGATGTATATGGGATAATAAAAGGGTCTTCATACTACCAAGATAAAAACAATTTCTCAAACATCCATTTTGGGGAGGATCAAGGAGTTTTTTAGGATGAAGAGGTGATATAGAAAATGCTATTGAATATTACAGAGTTAAACTTTACTCAAGATGGAGTTATAAGTTTTGAAACATATATTTTCCCATAAAAACAAGACATTAATGGAAAGCTTCTAGATAAGTTCATATCTCATCCTTCTCTATTCATCCAAGAATCATCAAGATGTATAGTGATTTGAGAAAAACATCTTTTGGGATAACATGAAGAGGGTAATTATTGAGTTTATATCTTGATGATTTTCATTACAATATTTTAAAGATAAATTAAATAATCCCAAGGTAATTATGGAACTATTTATCATACTAGTATTGAAATGGAAATACATAATTAGGTATTTCCTCATAGGACTTACCAGGACCCCTATAGAAAATAATTCCATACGCTAGGTAGCTGATTGCCTTTCCTTGTCATCAAATTTCATTTATATCATGGAAGATTTATATCAGGACAAAATCATCAAGATATATGTAAGGAATGTTTTAAGAATTGATAAAGTAACACTTTCTATAGTATCTTATTGAGATCTTAGGGATACCTCAGGGTTGTAGAGAAGCCTTAAAAAAGAGATGGAGATAGAAATGAGATTCAGTACTATTTATCACACTGATATAGATGGTATGTTTGAAATTAATATTCATACAATGATGGATATGATGAGATCATGTTCAATGTATTTAAAAGGATTTAAAGACTGAAATATTCCCCTAATGGAGTTCTCATATAATATAAGTTTCCATTCTAGCATGGAAATGGCACCATACAAGTATTAATTTATAAAGAGGTTATAAACTCAGACATAGTCGGATGAATTTAGAAATTGGAAGCTATTGGGACCAGATCTTATCTAAGAAATGATAAATAAGGTTCAGACCATTATATTTCATATTAATTCGAAACAAATCCAATTGAAAAGATATACAGACAATCATCGATGTGATCTAGACTTTGAGGTTGGATATAATGTGTTCCTTTGTATATTTCTGTGTAATAAATTCATGAGGGTTTTTATTAGTCTTATATTCATAATCCCGTTTGTGCTACTTGATCAGATCAGAGGTGGGCCTATCGACTAGCAACCAGGCTTAAACTATCTCAGGTACATGATACATTACATGTACACCTCTTGAGGATGTACATAACATACCCCTGTCTTGTAATTAATATAGATGTGGAACCATTGGAAAATTATCTTTAATATGAAGAGAAGGTGATAAAAATATTAGATTATAAAGGAATAGTTCTATGAAGCAAGAAAAATCACCTAGTCAATGTGTTGTGTCAGAACCAAAAGTTTAAGGAAGAGATATGGGAATGATAAAAGTTAATGGAATAAAAATACCCTAATCTATATTATTATATGAAATGATATTTTCAATGGGAAATTTTTGGAAGGGGGAATAATGTAATGACGTAAACATTAATAAATTTCATTTCATTTTTAAATGAGTAAATTTCTTATTGATAAATGAATTTATAGAAAACACATTCACTACTTTGGTTAACTCAGGTTGTTATAAGTTATATAATATCATATTTAATAGACTATTAGGAATCATAATTGTTTATAATATAGTTATTTTAGTAATAAAATGATTAGAAAATATTATGGGTTTTGATAAATCTATTTGGCACAGAAAAAGATAAGTGATGGTCTCAACCAGTAGGATTGTACCCTATGAATCCCATTTATTAGATCTTCAAAGGGTGATAACATCCCTAATATTTTACCTTTACTATTTCCAGGATGAGAATAAATAACTGAATCGTGATCAAAATCATCTACTGGGGATTTGCAAGCTCATTGAGATCCTGACCCAATCCTCTTTTTCTGAAAAACCCATGAAAATAACCTGATTGTACACATTACCCTTAAAGAATTCAATGATGTAATAAAGTTCAATTTATATTGGTCCTAAAATATTGAGTTCTTATATTTCATTTTTAATTAAAAAATTATTATATTTATCCCTTTTCAATATTAATTTTTAAATTACTAAATAAAAAGTTTGAAAAAGTTTGATTTTGTTGCGATGAAACACCAATTATTTTGTTGGAAAATAGATATTTTTGTTCAAAAAACTTTTGTTTGAAAAATTCAATAATTTTTGTTGTAAATAATATTAGAATAAAATAATAATATTTTATAATATTTATTAAATGTAAATTTTAATATAATTTTATTAAGTCAAATATATTTTTTATAAGGGTCCAAGAACTATTATTGTCAAAAAATCAATATTTTTCAATCATTGTGAATTTTTGATTTAAAAGTTTAAATTATAATATTTTGAAAGTTTTTTTGATGAACTAATTACTATTTTTGAAATCATCATATTAAAATTACCCAATGGTGATTTTTTCATAATTTTTCAAGATAATTGATTTTTTCGATAATAGTTAAATATGCTACTAATATTCAGTGTGTATTATGGAATTTAAAAAGACTAAAGTTATGTAATAAATAATATAAAAAGTACCCACAACCAAAATTATGTTTCCCTTTGAGAAGAATTTTTTTATTTGATTAAATTTATAATCCCTTTATGAATCTCTCAAAACATATAATATATTTTAAGTTTATAAAAGTATTTATGTATAAACATGACTCACTTACACATCACCAATGGTATTATTTTAAAGAGTTATACTATTATCCTTATAAAATAATAAAATAAAATCCTCTTTGGTGGAAATAATAAGAAAACATCAACGTATATTTTTTGGTTTGGATTAAATCATTATATAGATTCCAAAACATGTTTTTAGAAATTAATAAAGAATTATCATATCTTCTAATTTATAGACCCACAAAACTCCCACTACTCTTCACTAAAAACCCTTGGTGAATAAATTTACTCTACCATTACCTTTATAGATCCTTGAAATGGTTCCTCTGATCTCTTAAGAAGATCATCTGATGATTTTAGATGTTCCCTCTCAAGGTTGTGGATCCTCTTATAGTCCCCTTTATTCAGCACCTAATTTAAATTATCTCTATTGAGTTTAAATTTAACATTTTTGGGATTTATATCAAAAATCCATTATATTTTACTTATGACTTAGAATTTATTATAGATCCTTTTTAATCTCACTAAACCCTTCGATGAATCATTAAGTACCCCTATAATACTGCTAAACATGCCCTATGATTTTCCATGGAAAGCAATTATATAGTGAATACCCATACCCATTTTCACTAAATTAAATCTAACTATATGTAACTATACTTAATCTATTTATAAATTACATTTATATTACCTATAATTCATAATTGTGGGATTCATTGTGATTAAATATGATCCTATGTTGAATGTTCTATCTAGAATTATTATGCATGTACAAGATATGAATGTTATGGGTGGGCCCAAATTTATATAGCCCTCCAATTCATTGGGTAATTTTTTGATCTCATGAGATTCCATTTACGGTTCATGAGAGGATATACTAAGAACACAATGTTATTTTTTCTTGATTGTTATCATTGATGTATATTTATTCTGGCATATTTTATATAGTTTCCACATTCATATACTGCCTTTATGCTATCGTGTTATATCATAACTCATTATTTGAGATTATTATTATCACATATATTATGTTACCTTTATATGAATCTTGTTTCACATGGACTTTTATACCTTATGTTATTATTTGTTTATTCCTCTTTTGGGCATTATCATTCACCAATTTCTTATATATGTACTAAGTTTATCTTGTGTAGTTATAGAATAATGATGGAATTTTAAGGGCATGTTAAGGATATTTTCAATAAGGTTGGTGCAATTATATTGTTATTTGTTTAGATATTTACTTAATATCTCATAGACACTATTACTAATGATCTTATGGGTTTTACAAATTGATATTTTATAATAAATCCTGAAATGAAGTTTATTAATGATTTGCGTTTTTAAAATTAGATCCCCACGTTCTTTAGAAAGCCTAGGTTTTGGAGTCACCCTCATTATTTTGGGATATCTTTTAGATGGAGATAGGATTTTTAGGCTTAAATCATAATAATGGTGAGTGACTAGTTACCTCTTACCCATTCTGAATCTCATATTTCCATGGGATGTTGGGTTTTATTTCTTTTTATGTTGGTGGTATATTTTTTTTTCATGTTGACTGATTTATCATGTATATGGTGAAATGAGAGTTGAGATTGTTATACACAGTGAGTTCATTGGAATTGGTTACCTTTTTAAGGACTGTATATATGGTTCTCAATTACTATTGGTATTGGTTCTGTGATTAGAACATAAACCATGAAACCATGAATCCAATTCACATATTATTACAAGTCCCTTTAAGTGGAATTATATTGGATAATTTTGATCATTTATATATTGATTGTTGTTTAATGAAGGGTTTTTAGAATTAAAAATGATTTTCAAATAATGATTTAAAATTTGGAAACCAATGGGAACCTTTTTAAAATGGTTTTCCAAGGGAATAATCATGATTTTGAAATTGGAATAAATATGTTTAATTGGTTTTTAAAAGTCTTTGAAATGTATGTTTTGTTTGACGTTGTGAATATCCATTATAAATTTAATCAAGGGGAAAATATGGGTTTTAATGGTTGGGGTTGATCATAAAAAATTTTAAATGGGTATTTGAGTTTGGAAACTGTTTAATGGATTGGTTGTGTTGGTATTCTGGGTATGAAGAATAAGTTTGAAATTAAAGAAATTGGGTTTCTATGATTTTAAGGGGGTTTTCTAAATAAATAAAAAATAAAATATAAGTTTAGTGATTTAGAAAATCATTTCAACAGAGGATGTGTGGGGATTAAAAAGTGATTTTAAACGGGGATTTAAAATTCCAAAATTTTAAAAATGTGATTTTGAAAAGGGTTGAAAGGGATACTTTTGAATGGTTTAATTTTATGATTCTATTTAGTGGTGTTTCTTAGTTGATTATATTTGAAGTGGTTATTTTGAATTGAGGATTAATTTTAGATATGTGTTATCATGGATTTTTATATGGATATGGTTGGTCTTATGTCTCCTCACTATTCAAGTATACATCGTAGAAAGGTATTGAGCATAATCATGTTTTGGTGGTTATCTATTTGGGGGTTCTTCTTTTTCTGGTGTACTGAATTTGTTATTTTCTTTGTTATTTCTTATGGATTGAGGTAATTTTGAGTTTCCTCATGTTCTATTGTAGTATTTGGGTCCTTTTTATTTATTAGTGTATTTATGATTATTGAGATTTTTTTTAAGAATGGGAAAAGCCTTGGGTTTCCATTCCAAGTAACTAGGATAGATGATGGAGCAGATGAGATTCAACACTGAATAGTATCTACTGTTCTTTTTAGGATAACTTATACAAGTGTGTCAAGCATTAGGTCATATATGTTCTCTTATTTATTCTTTAACTAGGGTTTGAACCCATACTGTAGAAGATACATATTTGTGGGGTTGTTCTTTCTTCCCATTGTTCCTAGTTTTTTAGTCATGATATCATCCTTATTTAAGAATAATTAGAGTGTTATTGTAATTCTATGACCCAAGAAACTTGATATGGGGTCACAATTTAACCTCAAGAATGATTTCCCATAGGATAAAGACTATCGACTAGTTAGGGTGAGACATTACCCTATATAAAAATTCCTTAGGCGTGGCCAAATCCACTAAAATTTCAGCATGAACCATCTATATAAAAGACATAACACTAACCTATAGGCATAATATAGGGATCCCACAGGCCCCCATAGTCCACAATATGAAATAGTAAATCTATATATTACAATAACTAAATAAGTGTAACAATTAATGAAATTATTGTAAAACAATAATCATATTCAACAAATATACCACTAGCTAGTAAGTGCTAAAAGTTATAAAGAAGTTAACACAAGGGAATTTAGACTAACTCACACACATCATTTTGTATCCACAACCTCCATGACCAAATGACCTATATCACAAGTCCATCTACATGTGGCACCGATTCTTTGAGAGAAAACGTGTTTTTATATCCATATACTCCTGAACCCACATCTTATATATAGATAAGGTGTGATTAAAATGACCCAATTGGTATCCATTGTCCCAAAACCAAACATAGTGATGTTGTGATGAAGTTTATGTGCATGAAATACATATATAAGGTGCAGTAATGTCTTGGAATCATACCCACGCAGAGACACATCACATGGTGCACAAACAATCAAACCTGCTTTGGAACTATATCGGGATACACCTTGAACTATAACACATGAAATACCTGCATTGGATCCATATATAAATTTGTTTCATACCATAACCCATACACAACCATCATCAAAACCATATAATAATATAATTACTATGAGGAAATTGGCAATATAGGAATCTTTTGGATCATTCCTATCACTCGGGTTATGGGCTCATCAATTACCTCGACTCATATCTATGTACTCTGGGAGTCTATAAAGTCATATTTAACCATTCTCATAGGTTCTTAGTAGGTCCTAAATAACATCAACCCATTTTTCTAGGATCATGATAGGTCACCATAACTTGCACCATCCCATCATCACAAACTCTCGAGAGGCATAACCAAACACTATGTCCCATCCCTATATGTTTTAGGGAGGCCACTGCTGACTATACTAGTATATCCTTTTAGGTTATAGGGATTCCATATTCAATTACCCCAACCCATTCCTACGTACTTTGGGATTTCACATCAATCATACAATGTTCATATACATGTATCAATAAATATGGATTATAGACCTTATCTAAACTAACTAATTCAATACCGGGGAACTAGTCCCTTGATAAAGCATCCTCTTGGGTCCCTTAGACCTACCCTACCCTCTTTGGGTATTTAACATCTAATGAGATCAACAATCCACTTTTACTCCATAGTCATACATAAATATTCAAAACACACAATAATCATCTCCATGAATCATCACACAATAAGCCACACAATCACAAAAAAACCATAGGCAGACCAACATTTGATGACCATGGAATTTTCATAATGAGGTCCAATGTTTCAAAATAATTCAGTACAAGCCATTATGGATTCTATTAGAAAACCTAATCCAAATACCCTTCTTCATACCATTTCAAAATGTTTCACACTTCTTTTTACTCCCACAAGGACCTAGGGATAAATACCCTCAATAAAATTTATAAAACACAAATTATTTTCAGAAACACCATTTCACATCTCAAATATTAATATATAAAATTAATTTGAAATTCATATTTCCACAAAATCCAGTTTTTAAAATTTTATTTTAAGAAGAAACCATTTTTCTTCTTGAAAAAAAATTTATGCCACCAAGAAAAATCCTACCTAGGGCCACTGATACCCTTTGAACCAAGGTTCCATTATTTGATATTTTATAAATATATACATGTGTGATAACTATTTGGATTATAAAATACCATCCCAACCATATATTTAGGTCAAAAATATCACACAAAAAAATTTTGTATGCTAATATGCAACACCATACGATTTGAACAGCCCCACTAAGGTCAATCCGAATACTCTACCTCTTTCCTCAGAACATTTTCAATAGACCAAAATCATTATCATACTCTTATTCAGGAACTTATGAGTCTCAAATATAACTCTCACACGGATAACATCACCACCACCTTGTGTTTGATTCCCACAAAATAAATCTAACCAACTCGACTCCAAAATTCCCAAACTGGGTGTATTTTTTCACAGAAATGCCACTATAACTCCAACCATCCTTCAACCAGTTTCACTTCACTCACAACCCTTACCAAACAAGAGTCACACACTCACAACCAATAAATATCTTCATATTATTTGGGTGTCCCTGTTATCATCTAGAAAAACCCAATATCCCTAATTTATAATTACTAGATTATGGGAAACCCTCTCATCACCCCACTAAGTACTAAGAGGGCTGTCATCCACAACCATCAATTTGAAACACTAATATTTCACAAAATTTTAAATCATCCAATGTTTTATTGTTCTTGACACTACATAACTCTACAAAAAATGGAAAATTCTAACTATTGGTTCTCCCAACCATATAAATATCCTACTAAGAGTATATAATAACGATTCCTGATTAGGTACCGAATCAAAATACTCATCATGTGGTCCAATCCGTAAAATAAAAATATCAAATCAAAAATCACATTATGGGAACAATACTTTAACATGATGAAATCATATACCTATTTCCTAGACTGATGATAAATATCCATGAGCCCACCATAAGAATATCCTATAAAAAATCCATCCCATGATCCCGCTACAAGAGGATCTCATTAAATACCCATCTCAAAGGATTTTCACACAAAATACTATTCAAATAACCACATTATACCTATCAAAAGGAAAAACTAACCAACAAGTATCTCCCAAAAAAACCACTAAAGATCCAAAAAACTATTTTACACATGTTTCAGTTTCCTTATGTTCCCCATGAAAAACTATTTTAAACATATACACCAACCTCACTTGATGGTTTTTAAATAAACTCAACATTAAAGGAGACCAAAAAATAAATATTTGGGTCATCTTGGGCCAATAAAAATGTATATGTAGACTATTTAACATTATAACTCATTAATCATTTAAAATACACATTCTAATCATTTTACCAATTCCCAAACCTATTGATTTTCCAAGAGACAACTTACTATCCAATGGGTTTTCATCGAAACAAAATTCACTAAAATCATCGGCCTAGGCAATCGATTTTCAAATCAATTTCTATTTTCTCAAACCACATTGAATCTTAATTTCAAAACCTTTTTCAAAATTTTATTTGAAAATTATATTTTCCCAATATTTTCAAAAACTTAAATATCACATTCATTTCAAAATTCTCATCTCAATGATAAATTTTCATCAAAATAATCCCCTAAAACCATTAAAAAACACCTCAAATCACCTTGTGAGTTTCCATTTCAAAAACCTAGTTTTATTATGAAGAAAATTAAAAAAATTAGTATCTTAAGGTAGTTAATAAAACATCATAATCAACCAAAAATTTCATATGTTTTCATATTAATGTAATAACCCATGACTATATAAGTGTAAATCCTTAATTATTTTATATGTTTCTTTAATTTATATTTATTTCGTAAATGTCATCATGTCAAGATACACCACAAATAAGAACATGTATCTTTCCCCTAACACACCACTATCATGGTACTTGTACAACCCAATGGCTTCGAGATGATCCATATAACTCTTCTAAATCCCATCCATCCATTATTTGAATCCTCAGTCAAATAGAGAACCTCACTCATTTTAGAGTTCCTTATCCTAAAACCATAAATCCATTGGAAACTCACATTTCAATTGATTTATTATTGTATAGTAATGAAATAGATCTACCACTTAGGACCTAACATCTAATATACATTTATAAATGTTATGTCCCATCCCAAACAATCTATGAAACCACGTTATAATTCCCCATCTTGAGCTTATGAAATGATGCTTGAGATGGGTTTTCCACATTACATCAGGGGAACCTTCCCATATTCCAAAGACTGCCAACTAGTAACGAGGGCCTAAGATAGTCATGGGGCGACATTTCCCTTAGAAACAAGTCCTGGGCTGCATGCCCAAATCTACTAAAAACATAGCATTTCCTATTCATATAATGAATGTACCACCAACCTACATGAAACAAATATGGATCCCATTGGGCCCCCATATTACATATTATAAATTAGGAAATCCTAATGATGAAACTATTATAGAAGTGTAGAGATATCATAAATTATAATTAACGAGGCATCATATACCATAACTTTCTTATATTCCAATATATGCTAAAGGATAACTAAGAAGTAAACATAATGTAATTTGAACAAAATCACAATCATCCTTCTGTATCCAAAACCTCTATGACCAATTTACTTATACCATTAGTTAATCTTCCTGCAACACTTATAACTTGATAGAAAAAAGGTGGTTCTACCCATGTACATCAGAACCCACACTGTGTAATTGGATATTGGTGATTCTAATAGCCAATTTGGTATCCTTAGTTATGTAACAAATCTAATTGATACATTGAAAAAGTTTATGTTTATGAATTAAATATATAAGGTGTAGTCATGTCCATGCAACATACCCAACTAGAAACACATAACATGATGCAAACACAAGTATACATACTTTTTCACTGTATCAGGATACACCATATACCATAACATTGAAAATACCAACATCAATTTCATGATTGAATCCATAAAATTACATAAAACATACACTACATGCCTCAACACCATACTAGGAAGGAACATCTATCAATAATTCATAAAAGTAGGAATCTCATGGATCATTAATATAAACCAGGACATGAACTCATCATGTACACTAACCCATCAGTGTGTAATCCGTGAGGCCTATTACGCCTCTATGATCCATCATCATAGGGTATAGAAAGATCATCAAACACCCAAACCCATCCTTCTTTGTTTTAGAGAGGTCACCATCAGTCACATAATCCCATCCCCATAGGCTATGGAGACCACACAATCAAGCATGTCTGCCCATCCTTGTAGTTTATATGGTGTTTATAATCAATTAGATCATCCCATTTCGATAGGTTCTAGAGAGACCATCCTTGGGTACCCCAACCCATCCCAACATACAAAGTAAGGTTGCATCATTCTTACAATAGGAATATTCATCTATCATAACATAAGGAATACTACCAATCTATCAACTCACCAACTCAACAACATGGCACTACTCGTTTGAGACCCAGTCCCATGTGTAAGAATCCACCTAATTCTCTTCAACCCACCCCAAACACCTAGAGGTATACCACCTAAATCTAGATTAAACCACCTTATTTTTTCCACTTGACATAATTTATTTTCAAAAAAACTAGAAGAATAATTTTGTATCATCAGAAAATAGTCCACAAAATCAAAAGAAATCACCACAAGTACCCATGATTTGGAAAAATAAGGAATTGCTTCCATGTGGTCAAACTGACTGAAACAAGTCAAAAGAAGCCCTTCTGGATTATGCTATAAAACCCCAATAAAATACTATACTTTATAATATTTTAAAAGTTTTCACATGTTGAATTACTTAGAAAAGGTTATTAAACTAAATCCCATGAACACGATTTATATAACTCAATTTCTATTCTAAAATACCATTTCAAAATTCTCTCACAAACTATCTAATTCCTTTGAAAATTCCATTTCTAAGAAATCCTATTTTTGAAATGAAATTTTAAAAGGAAACCATTTTTTGTCATGGAAAATACCACACTCCAATAAGAAAAAGAATAAGGAAGTCCACCCTAACCCATTAAACCAAGGTTTTTCCATTAGACCATTTAGAAATATACATGTTGATGATGAATTTTAGGCTGAAACAAGACAATCTAAACCCAATGGTGAGATTAAACATATCAGGAAACTTTCATAAAATTATACTAATGATAGACCATGAAAATAAATATCCAAATACACATGTGACATAGAAATATCAAGGCCCCAATCCTCAATAAAAATTCTAACAACTCTTACCAATCCCACTATGACTTTCATTGAATATGAGATCTGATATCTCAACCTCTAACGTCATTAAATTAATTAAGCAATTGATTTAAACCAAAATTCTCAATTATTATAAAAGTCACTAAACTCCCCAAGTGTTCTAATGATGTGAGAATTATGAAATGATGGGATTGTTTCACCAACAATTCACCACCATGAATTTACTACTCAAAATTCCCAATTTAAAAACCTGAATTAATGGTTATTTTTTAGAAAATATTCTATAAAAACTAATAAAATAAAAAAAACTTCATGACTTAATGAAAATGATGAATTTTTTTTATGATATCTTAGTATATAATCTCTAAATCACACATAAATCCCCATATTGTTGAATGATTTCCCCAAAATCTAGAGAAATATTTTCTTCCCAAAAAACCTACGGTAAAACCAAAATTAGCAAGAGACAATGAGGATAACAAGAGGGGAATCTGGAGAGATCTTAACTAAATGTATTTTAATATTACACCAAAATCATACCCAAATCCCATTAGAATAAGAAGAGGAAAAGGTGGGAGAGGCTGGCCAAAATTGTCTCATCTCATCACCAAAACACTATAAAACAAGAGTACCCATAACTAAGAAATAAAAAATTTCCACTCTAAAAAACATCATGTAACAATCACTATACATTAGGTGGGCCAAACTTTTGAGTTTATGGCTCCACCTACTTTTAGGTTCCTGACTAGTATTTGGTCAGTGGCCCTATTAGAGGTTTTATGTAGCTTGATCACCCCAACCACCTTCCTGATCTTCTTTTGAGCCCCAATGAAACCTATAAAAGCCCTATTCATTATCTGGCACCATTCATAGCTGGGTTAAAATGATAAAAAATACAACATGAAGCTCATCCCTCAAAACTTCCCATCAAACAAATGAAAAAAAATTCCCATGGTAAATTCCAAATCATAATTAAATGTGTCCTTATACTTCTTAAAGAAACAATACTCTCCAAGAGTGGATCAACTGAAATTTTGATGTACCATTCACCTCTACACTCTCTACCTATGATCAATTGTTTGTATTAGGATCATTCAATGTTTTACCTATTAAGAGAGTTGGATTCCTCGGGGGAATTATGGAATGTGTTTTAGGTAGTAAAAACACTTTAGTAATCTAGATTGTAAACTCTCTTACAATTTAATTAATAGTTTTTTTCAAAATATTTTGTTATTCTTATAATACTTTTCATTTTGAGTTAATAAATGGTGTGATACTATCTATGGTTTTCTATTCCCTACTCATTTTCTAAAATTTATTCGGCGGTAATTATTCCATAAGGATTCAAAGACATTTGGGGTTCTATATATGATTCTATTTATTAGTTTTTTTTATCTTGGAGTAACTTGTAGATCATATTAGAACTTTTCCATTATTTCAAATTGGTTTTCCTTTCTGAGTCTTCCCTATGAATTCAGTGAAATTTTGTGGGAAGAATGGGTTTTTGTTGGGATTTCTATCACACAAATACAATTTTTTTAATATTTATTTACTAATTTATTGGAATTTAAATTTATAATTGTTTTTTAAGGGTCATTACAATATTTATTTTAAATTTTATGAATTTTGGTATATCACATAGTTAGAACATTGTTAACATTAACTATGTGGAGACTATTAAAGGGGTGTCTATATTTGGGAAAAATCCATTTTTAATGGTTGGAGCATAGTTTCCACAACATTATAAGAAAACCACGTGAGTGTAATTTATTACCATGGAAGGGTAAATCTATGGATCATGTTTTGGGTAAACTATGTTTCAATAGTGTCACTCACCCATGTCTTTTAAAATATTTATAAAATTACAATTAATTAGCCCCTTCTAAATTACCTCGCTAATGTGAGTCACCCCTCCCACATATCTTGTTCACGAAGCACCATATACCAACCCCTTCCCTATTTTGTGCAATCTCCCTCCTCCCTGTCTCTTTGGTTCAATACAACATTTCAAAGGGTAATCATTCCATGTAAGGTTCTCTCCTATACTTTTTCTGTTACCTATCCCCCCTTTTATCTTTTTCATCACTCTTTTTACTATACATGATGTGGGTAAACCCAGTGAGGGATTAAGTTATTATTTCATATGGTTTTTATTTTCTATCATGTGTGATATACTCATGGATCCCATCACTATCTATTGTTGGCAGATTCACATCATTTATGAAATCCCAAGATATGTGTTTATATGATTTTTATTTTCACTAATATTTTTGTATATGATTAGGTGGTATGAATTGGTTTCTATGAAATTATATATTTATTTTTAGTTCAACTGAACATATATTTGTATACAATTTATTGTTTTTAAATAATTTCAATTGATTTCAAATTGGATTTTGGGGGATTTTACTATTCATTATTTCTACTTTCAAATAATAAGTTACATTTTTTGCAGATAAAAAATTTAATATGTTTTTTAAAGAGGAATTAGTTTTTTATAAATGATTTATAGTTTTCTATGAATTTATTTTTGTGACACATATGATTAAGAGATTTATTAATTTTGGTTCCTTAAATGGGAAGTAATATTAAATTTATTTGTTTCTACCTCAGGTTATTTTTTATTTTTCAATTTAATCGATGAAACCTTCTATATTTTCTATGTATGATCATATATATAAGTATATATATAAATAGACATGTGAAAATATTCAAATTAGAATATGTTAAAATATTCATTTGCTATATATATATATATTAATTATCAAATGTGTATAATCTTAAAAGGGATGTTATAAAAATTATACCTGACGTTTGAATTTGGTTTTTAATTTTTTTTTGAAAAATATTAGTTTTCTAATGTATGGTTTGAAGGCCTATATGGAACTTTTATTATGTGGTATTTTAATTTTTAACATCCTTTCCTAAACCATCATTGAATCATGTTTTATTTTTGATTGATTATTAATTTATTGTTGATTTTATATCTCATGATGGCTTGGATTCTTTCCTTTTGGATGGAAAAGTGAAATTGTGTTAAAGGATTGCTTTTAATAATTAAATTGAAATTGTTTTGGATTTTTGACATTAAATGAATTTAAATGGAATGTGATATGTTTGAAACAAAAATAACATGGGAAGTCTGTTATCTGTTAGGGGAAGACTATATTAATTATCACTTTGGATTATCCCACACTAATAAGACACCATAGACTTAGATAAATGTCATCATTTCCTATATTTACATCTCCACACCTCTAGGAAAAGGAATATACTCCCTAGTGGTGTTGTATATGGTGTCATCATTGGGCATCAATATGAAACTAGGCGGATACATATTCTCCTTAGTGGTTAACACCACCACCAAAAACTAAATTTTTATTAAAAAATCCAAAGAAAAAAAGGCCTTAGGTAGGTACAAAACCATTTAAGGTGGTCTAAAATAGTGAAGACCAAGTTGATCTCCTCTAATCAACCCCAATCCTTCCTGTTAAATCTGGAGAATACTATGAAAACAAACAACATTATTACCTTGATCCGCCACCACCAAGGATGCAAAGTAGTCTGCAACTTTATTACCTTCACGCCATGTATGTGAAAGATGAGTCTTCTTGATTTCAAACCACCTCTTTCATTTTCTAATATGATAAGAAATTGACCAGGGAGTAGAAATATTACCCTCCATCGAATCGATAATAATCATTGAATCAGTTTCAATTTGAGAAATAGAAATGGTTCTTTGATCACACAACATAATCCATGTATTCATAGCCACAACCTCAGCTTTAATGTAATTCCCACTCCCATAAAATATAGAAAAAGCAAGAAAGATGCTTCCACTCCCATCATGTACGACTCCACCTCTCGAAATACATCCGTTAACAAAAGAACCATCAAAGTTCAGCTTAAGACCCATGTTAGGCGGACACCAACCAACCCTATTTCCTTTACCCATACGATATGGAGGATGCTTTACTGGATAGATATACCTCATGGAAAGAGAATCACTTGAAATTCCAGAATACTGAACCAATCCAAACAGAAGAATTGTAGTTCTAATTACAACCAATCTTTTTGAATAATGGATATCCTCAAAACAACCTTTATTCCCTTTTTCCAAATGAACCAACACCCTTCATTCAATATCATAGATTTGGATGTTTTTATAGGACCTAAAATATTCATATTATGAAACCACTTTTCAAGAAAAGAGGTTCTAGTAGGGAAAGATTCTAAAAACTTAGTAAATCCACACACAAAAATCCATTCATCCAAGCCCCAATCACTCTCAAAAAACAGATGGTTGGAATCTTCCTTAGTGGTTAACACAAATATTGAACTATTGACCTATTATATCATGGGATGATATGAGGAGCTATGGGTTTAAAACCTTACATAACCGTGGGTATTCAATGGAACTTTCATTAATGTATTGATTGTGTGGTTTTATATCACATTGGAAATACATTATATTTCTATAATAACATGTTTTTATTCCCTACTAGTCACTTGTTATTTATTCATTCTTACTTTTAATTTATCATTATTCCATTATATCTTGTACTAATTTTTATCATTTATTTTAGATATTTTTCTAATATAATGATTTTTTTTCTAAAAATATTTAAAAATGTATATGTCAAAGCTGTTTGGAATGTTTTTTCCAAATGCAGGTTTTCAATAATAACTAAGTCAGTTGATGGAATTTTTCTCAAGTGAATATTTAAATTAAAATTAATTTAATAATGTTTGAAATTTTTTTATTAGATATTCTAATATAATTTAAAACGAATTATGTATTTGTTTTCCAAAACTAGCGAGCTTGGTCTTTTTTATAGTACAATATCATGGACTATGTGGTTATTACCTATTAGGAAGTTGAGATCACACCCTACTGAAATGATTCAATTCTTTATGATCATGTAGATTAATATGTTCTTATTTTATTCATAGGGTCAAACTTAAGTTTTTGTTGGAAAGTTACCTTGGGACACGTTTGATGATTTAATCCGATATATTGGGGTTTATATTTTTTTTCATCGGTAGTACCAACCTTATTGGAATTTACCTATGTTAAGTTATCAACATGTGTGGTGAAATTTATATGTGGAGGTATTTGAGGGACTAAGATATGGATGTGAGTGTGGGATATTGGGGGTGTGTGAGGTATTTAAATACATATATTCAATCTATTTATTTTTATATATTTTTTCTCCCTATCTGATTTAATATTGATGGATAACATATGAAAGGGTTGTGTTAATTTTTTTTAAAATTTATACTACTTGTTTAATTTATTTTATGATTAAAATAATTCTCTAGTGGTTCTCCCTATATTTCTAAATACTTATAATAGCCAGTGTGGATTGCGAACTCCCTTTGGATGAATGTCTAGTTATCCTAAAAGTTCAATAAATGGATGGACCCAATTGTGTTTTTGATATTTTGTCAAATTCAAACTTCTTCTTCTTATTGTGTTAGTCCTTGCTATATATTCAATTATCAGTGTAATTTCTTCATGGCCTCTACTCCTAACATATCAAAGTTGTTATACACTTTAATTACTTTTATTGTGTTATAAAAATTATCTTCTAGATAAAAGACTTACATTCCTTCATGCATTGGACCCTAAGCATTCAAAGGTTCTATTTTTTGTCCTACAATACATGAACTAGGAGGCGTAGGATAGACCATATGAAAAGGGAGTCAATTTAGTACATTACACATCCAATTGTGCCATATTTTCATCTTTGAATTCATGTTTTGTAACCTTATAATTGAGACCAACACTCCCTTTCACCGCTTCATCACCAGGAGAATCTCTAGGACCTACCTGATCCGAATGGATTATATTCGAGTTTTGTTTCTCACTATTGGAATACATTTCCTATTATTCAAAGAAATTATAGATCATTATACTCCATTTTCTATACCATCCATTGGATAGTTTCCATTACTTGTTTATTTAGTATATTTTCTATACACTTGTGAAGAGACACTCATATCTTGAGAACATGATGAAACAATTATATATTAAATTGATCTGACCTCTTTAATACATTAATAATAATATGAAGTAAAATTATTTTTATCTCAAGATAACAATATATACTATAGGTTGTTGGGGTTCTTGAAAACTTCTTAAGGAGAGACAGAATCAACTCCCTAGAAATATATCAATTTTTTCTTCTTGATCCATAGGTTGTTGGATAGTACATGTATGTCTGGGTGACATTTATGGGATGTATAAATTTGTTTATGACATTGAAGAAAAATATTACACCATGATTCAATGAAGAATTTATACTGGGGATGGTATCGTACATTGATTTTAATCCAAATGAAAATATAATGTGAATTAAAAACATAAATCTCAAAACAGATACATAGGGTGATGAGCTGAAACTTGGATTGTGTTAATAAATCTGATAATAGATAACATCTGACCAAATTATTTATCATCATGAGGTTATTAGGGTTTTGAAATAGGAGGGGAAGGTTGAGTAGAGAAACCCAAGTCACTGATATTTTTGGTTCACGATTCAATTGGAATTCAATGGAGTACCTAAGTAAGTATAATCATACCAATTTAAAGTGATGAGGAGATCCAGAATCTGTAGTAATCAAGTCTTGTTAGTCATTGAATAAGTAGGGTATGGTATGAGAATCATTAAAACTGACCATTGTATTATAATGAGGACACAGATCCTCCATAACAAACCTATTAAAAACATTGGTGGGGGTGTATTGATGACCTAATCTAGAAAAATAAATTTTAAATGAAGGGGAGGAAAATCATATAACACAAATAAATTGTGTGGAACAAAATTATCTTTATAAACAAATTAATAAATTTAGGGAATATTAAAATTTTGGGGAAGAGTGGAAGGTGGAAGAGATCTAAGAAAGGGATACACCCCTGAGTTGGAGTGTAAAGACCTTGAACCCAGTAACCCAAATCTAGTGTTCACTTTACTAATTTTGAATAAGAAACAAGTGATCATGCCCCAAAGGGCCTAATAGTTTAGTAGTCATGGTAAACTTAGTACATACTTGAATCCAATTTTACATATGAAAAATAAAATTTTGTAAGAGTAAATATTGTTCATCCTTGAACTCATTAAAAGATTATTTCTTTATATAATGGGGAAAAGAAAAAACATAAGGGTGGTTAAAAATACTTTATAAAGGTGATTTATAGTAGAATCTAAAATAAATCAATAAGACAAGTAAAATAAATTAAAAATCATTCCATTTAATCAATAACTTTATATGAAATAATAATATGGAAGGAATATATGATGATTAACTAATTCCATATAAATAACGACTTGATCGTGAATCAATTCCATGTAAAATATCAATGTAGTAATATCATGAATAATAATATCTCGAGTATTAATGAAGGAAATGCTTAATATTGGACATCATTATCTTAGACAACAAGATATATATACTTTCAATAACTTGAACCAAGAAAGTTTAATCAATTAATAGGTAACTCCAGAAAACCATTTAATTCAATCATAATGATTTGTCTCATGAGAATTCTGATGCATAAATGAGAGATATATTTCAAGAACCCAACCATCATTACATTTCCAAATCATTCCTCACATATCAAAAGATAGATTTAACTCAAGTACAATATGACTAATCAATAAATACCTATATTTAATAAAGAATTTTCAATATCAATAGTTCCCTAGTAAATAAAATAATATTCAACATAAATCATTGTATGTAAAAATAGTGTTTTATTTAAGAAATAATTATACACATGATTTAAATAAAATAGATATTTAATGAAAATTTAATGTTCAATGGTCATAAAAATGGTAATGTTTTAGTGGAATGTTTATGAATAAATATTTAATCAATAAAGTGAATGTCAATACATTCACTGGCCAAATTAATCAAAAACCGTCCAAAAAAATAATAAAGATCTCATCATTTAAACATATCCCTAGTTTTTTTATAATTAAAATTAAGGATGTTTTTCATCGATGAATAGAAATATGATTAGAAGATCATTAAAAACATTCTTGAGGAATGTACCCTTTTAAAAATTGAAACTAACCTTTAAAAAACTAAAAAAAACTAGAATAATAGGAGGAAAATATTTTTTTTAAAGTAACTTTTAAAAAATTAATGGATTATTAAACTCAATTATTGGTCATGCTGTTGGGAAATTTCCATACATTCCGAGTATATTAAATCAATTTTTTCTTTCACATTTTAATAAAAATATAAAAAATGTACCTTGTTTTGAAGATGATTGGAATATTTATTTTCACCCATTTTTTAAATGAAAACGTGTGGAAAAATTTATTCAATGAAACATTGTTGAATATTGAAAAAAAATTAATTTTTTAGAAGTCATCGATTTGGATGAAAATGATTTTCAACCAAATAGATTAATAATGTGAACTTTAAAAAAACATTTATCAACCATTTTTAGTATCAAAGAGAAAGAAATGATACTATTACATAAAAATTACATGAATAAAGATAGTATATTAAGATTATTTTTTTGTAAGAGAATAAAGAAATAATTTCCTTCATTGGGAATTTAACCATAAATAGTCTTGATTAAAAATTAAATTGAAGCATAAACCCTTATAACATTAGTAACATTAGAATAAAAACCCCCATTAATGAAATAAATTAAAATAAAAAATTGAATACCATAAATATAAATATTTTAATGATATAAAATATCTATATGGTAATAGATAAAACTCATAATATAGTTTGGTTCGTAACACCATATATGTCCCATAGAGAGGAAATTGAGACAAAATCCCTTACAAAGATCATACTATTGAAGTAAGAATTAGTAAATGAATTGATTTTTTGTATCAAATGCAAATATATATAAAAATTGGAAATAAAACATAAAATAGTGATAACTATTTACATAGAAACTCATATAATATCAAATAAAATGAAGAATTAATATAACCCAATAAAAATAAATTGAGTTTTGAAACACGTACAACTGGGTAAAATTCACATCAAATACCCTTACATGAAATAATTGAAATTGAAAATTGAAAATTCAATAAATTGTTATATATTTATGATATTAAATAAAAAATGGTCGTATATAAAACATATAAAATAAATTTTCATCAAAATATTAAAATATGCCTCAATGAAGGAAAATTGAGACAAAATCCCTCACCACTCCCTTCCTTTGGTTGAAAATGATGTAACCCCATATATAATGTTTTTAAACAAGTAAAAAATTTACAATAGAACAATATTAATATTTATAGTATCATATATCATCTTATTATAATATCTTATAAATGTTATATAATAATATTTAATTATTACCCTTGTTTTGAGTGTTAACTGCTTCGTTTTCTCATGCATGTTTTCTCATATAAGTTTGGATTATTATTACTAGGATATAGTTAAATCATATAAAAAATGATATTTATTTTATAAATATCATATTTATTTTATAAATATCATATTTATTCATTGGATTAATTTTTAAAATAATTATTGAAATTTAATGATGGAAAATGAACCACATCCGCCATGGAGACGATATGTAATACGTAAGCATGACCAATGTGATAATTTTTTTAATGGGTGGAATCATAAGGAATAGGATGATATAAAAATTTTAAAGAATCAAAACTATGTCATATGTATCATATTTATTCAATATTTCAATAATTATGACTATCCATGCATTTTGGTGGTGGAAAACAAATTACATCGGTTCGTGAGGTGGTGGTCCGCTTTACACTCATGAAATGGTTTTTTACCATTTGATGGAAAAAGAGATCAATAATTGTTATTCCATATACATAATAACATAAAATTATATAGTAGATACTGAATTTAATATTTCAGTTTTTAATACCTTTTTGAAGATGGTAAAAATCATATACACAGAAAGAGCTTGGTCAAGACGATCACCTTCACTTATGAAAACATCATTTAAATCTCTTATTAAGGACCCTAATGTCATTATTTTAGAGAGAATAGAACCTATATAAATTGTATAAGGATTTTTTTAATACATTTTGGTAAAGAATGGTTGATCTATATTGTTTCATAGGTGTTAATAAGTTAGGGGATGGGGCACCCTTTCATAATTGACAAGGAGCGACATTTTTGAAAATTCCCAAAACTATTCAATAATTTGAAGTTACTCTCCACCCATGTGCCTAAAGAATTTATAAATAATAAATTTTTTGTAAGATAAGTTCTATCCACACCTCCAAAACATAGAAAAATGAAAAAAAATTAAACATATTATTCTTTTTTCGGATGAGTTTACTAACTTTTACCATTTAATTTTCTAAATAGTTATTTGTTTTTTAACCGAGGTAATTTCTCCTTTAAGACTAAAATAAACTGAGAAATATTAGATAATTTGAAAAAATATATTATAACTTTAAAATCCAATTTATCAAATAAAAATCTTATGTTTTTGTAAAATTAATTTTAACACAACCGCATGTAATGCTCAAAACATCATTTTTAACATTAACCATAGTAATAAATGTTTAAAATGTTTTTAATAGTAGTTATGTAAAACAAATAAGTTTAACTTATTTAAAAATAATATTAATAATTATCGAAAATATAAATTAAACTAAATTAATTTCAATTCACAAAATCTTAGAATTTAAATATAAATTAAAACCACAATCACAATGAAAAATGGGTTTTCAAGAAATCGATTTTTCAAACATAAGATGATATTATGTTAATTCTATAAATAGTAATAAAATTTATATGAATTTAAATTCATATATAATGATATATAATTTATATATATTGTTTAAATCCTTTTAAATTAGGGTTTATTTTCATTAATTAAAATGGAGAAAACCTATGCACTAAAACATTGTTTTCAGAAAAATGTTTTTTAATCATAAATGTTAAATTATAAGAAAATACTATAGAAGTTTGAATAAAGTGTAATTAATTATAATAAATATAGTTACATAATTATTATTTTATGTTGAAATAAAATTCAAATCATAATGAGACTTTAAAATAACTAAATTCATTGAAACGAAAGAAGAGTTTTATAAAAAAGAGTATTTTTTTACTATTCACTAAAAAATAAATTATTTTAGATAAAAAAATTCACAATAATTTTAATTTGATATTATAATTTAAAAAAATATTTATATTTTATCAAATTAAATTTCTATATGTTTGGAAAAATAATTATAATATTTTTTAATAAAGAAACATTAACAACTTTTTTTTGAAGAAAATTTATTTTTCAAGAATAAAATCTCTTTAATAAATATTTAAGTCATTATAAAATAATAATTTGTCAATATGTTTCTATATTATAACATATATATATTTATATAATAATTTTTATAATCCTTCTCGTAACAGCCAATTCAACATATATGTTATAACAATCGTATTGAAATAATATATTTTGAGGGTTGTTTAAGCTCAGGGTTGCTTGTCTTATATGCTGTTAAACAAAATTTTCATATTTTAAAATCATAGGGAGTTACATATAGCATTTCATGGAAAATATGGTGGGTAGTTAGGATCCCCTTTTATGGTGGGTGGGGGGGAAATGTGTCAATGCCAATAGAAGAGCTATAGAGCGGAATGAAAAGTGTTCCCATCCAAAACAACCATAATCTTCTATCACATTCAAATCATTTTGAATTCATCCACATGATTATATAGAATTATTATTTTAATAGATTTTTTATAAATAGTATCTATATCCTTAACACCTTATACATGGTTATAGTATCTGATACATGTTTTTTTATGAAGGAAGTAACATAGTTATAGTTTTCTATTCTAGTACATTAAATGAATCAGTTTATACTAAAATTATCAAAAAACCGCTAAATTATTTCTAATAAAGATTCTCACATTTCACATTATTAATAATTATTCATAAAGCATCATATTATGGAAGATTTATATATATTTATAATAGATAATATATTACATACATCACCTATAAATCAAAATGTATTCAATCAAGGTTGTTAATAATTGTATTTTCATCATCTAATATAATAAATATAGTGAAAAAACATAAATGGACATAATTTTCAAGGATAAAATACATATTTTAAATTTAAAATTCAATTAGACCTATAATTGAGATTTGGAATAACTGATTTTTTATAGTAATTATTTTGTTGAAGGCTATTTTTTGTTCTTAAACACAGATCTACCCTCTTGATAAATTACATATAATAAAGAAAAATATCAAAAACCATTCCCTAAAATTTTTTATAAGTGATATAACACTCACTAGTCTAAATATTTAATAAATTATCTTGACAAATTTAATAAACTAAAAACAAGAAAATCAATTAAATATCTACACATGGTTCAAGAAACTCTATCCATTCACTATTCGACCCATGTACCAAATGTTTTCTTAATATTTCATGATTATTTGTAATAACTACTCTTGATTATATAGATTTACTTATTGATAATATAGGAAATGAAAATCCATTGTTTGATTATATCAATCTGTTGATTAAATCATTCTCTACCACACTACATACCTCTTCCATTAATCTCCTAGTTGTAAAATTATGAGATACATGTATGCACAACTAATACTCAAAATAATCCATTTTTTACTTCATTGAATAATGATCTTGCATATTAAATATTCCCCACACCTCAAATATTTTGTTGGATCAAATACACAGGGATAACACACACACACACAAACTCACACACACACACACACACATATATTGTAACATAATCAAATGGTACATGTACTCATAACAGAGATTTTTATTCTTACTATGTAGTACTAATGTCTATATTCTCATGTAATAATGATAGAGAAACACCCCATATGTCCCTAATTTTTAATAGTATTATTTAACTAGAATTTTAATTTAGCTTCTCTATTAATTGAATCAAAATAATCATATAGAAAATATGTATTTTTTTCAAATATTTAATTATAATGTTTATCCCATTCACATGATTATCATCAAGAATTATCATTGGAGCACATAATTATCTTTGGAGATTCATTACGAGTTTCATGATATTCCCCCCTCAATTGTTAATGATTCAACCAAAACTATAGGTGTTTCTACTTGAGAAGATAATGTGTCTTGCATTGAGTGTGATGGACCAACCTAGTACACAATGTATCAACTCTAATACAAGATGTATACACCACAACCCAAGAGCGGTAAACTACATTGACCTCTAATCATATCATCAATGAATCTACTTTGAGGCCTTTGGATTATATAACCAATGTATTTAAAATATATACCAAATATTATAATCTTGAATACAATAATCAATTTTGATATTAAAACTACAATAATAAAACTAATATATAATAAAAAATATCTTTATGTCCATTAATAATTGTTCTTCAGAACTGATAGATCTGCATTTGGATATTTCCTTGGTGTAATAGGAAAACATTTTATGGCTCCAGAATTATTATGTCATGCTGTGATAATCAAACTATCAAGTGATTTATTAATAATAGAATTCATATATCAACATCATAACTCCTGGTCATTAAATCATTCATGAAAAATGAATATATTAGGGAAGGTTTAAAATCCCCTAATTCTTATTAAATAAAAAAATGTTATTCATAGTTCAAGTACCAATTGAGGAAATTGGTTATATTATTTAATAAAGGAATATAATAAAATTTCAAATAATAAATAAGTTACATTGGAAGATTATTTATCTCTTATAGAATCATCACTTTATATATCATATTCCTCACAATCATTGATTCATTCATTATATAGTGTAATGTCATCATTCTCAGTACTTAAAGGTATACAAACTCACTTATAATAGTGAGTATAAATTTGAGTTCACAGTTAGCTTTAAAAGTGTCATTTGAAAATACAAAAAAAATGGATTCTACCATAGTGAGGATAACCCCCACGTAGAAAAAATCATGGTTCTATATTACAAAAAAATAGACATTACTTTGGTTTGGAAATGAAAAAAATGATGAAAAAGTGAGAATTAAAATTTTCTAAATTATGAAATTGGATCATAACTATACGGGAAATTTTCATATCACTATATGTTATCCAAATAGGAAAAACACCCCATTATACTATATTTTATAATAAAATTAATTATTTTATAGATCTTTGTCCCCTTCCTTCATTATTTTCTAGGTTTCCCCATTAAAATTACTATTTGGATTCATATCCATATATTATATACTCTCTTTGTCAACACTATCAAATAATGTAGTAGATCCTTGATTATAATAGGATATTTAGTGGATCTTGGATTAGATAATGGTGAGTATCACCCTCTATATCACACGACCTCCTCTTTAGCTTATTTTTTGACATTATTTGTTCTTTTCAAAAAACCAAGTGATACATTCCCTGAATAGTTGTTTAAGCAAAATAAAAATATGGTTATTACATATTGTTTTCCTCTCTATAATATTTTCAAAGGATGATAATTTTGTATATTGATGATAACATTTTCCTCTATTTTTTGTTATTCTAGGTCATCCATGATTATAAACATCTTAAAATAATGGGATTAAATTCCTATCCAATGATGTTACTCAATACATATAACATCTATTTACCTTCCATTTGGTATTTATCATCTATCTTTTTGTTTTTATCATTTTCTGGTTAAAAATTTTGGGCATTTATAGATGGAGAGATTTTTCATGGGAAAATAACCTGAAGGCTAAGGACATATGTTTTTTTTGGGATTAATGGATTCTAGGTCAAATTGTAAAAAATGATTATGAGGGTGTACTTTAGGTATTGGGTTGAACTATGTATTTTTCATAGTGTTTCCACAAAATCTATCTTCTGGGAATTTTCACATCATGAACTGGTAATAAGATATGAAAATTTTACTGGGATAATGCTGTGAACTCGAACAGAGAATAGAAATTTTTCACTCTATTAATCAAAATCACAGTGTGAAAAGGTGGAGCATATTTTTCTAATCTGAGGTGAAACTTTTTCACCCTATTTGGTAAATCATGAAATTTACATCATGAATAGGTTTCACATCCTGAATCATTTCAGATTGGTAGTTTTAGGCATGATTCACATCTGGTTTTATTTCTATTCAACATGTACATTTTTCTTTGGAAACCTGGGATCTCTCCCATGCAATTTTGGGGATCTCCTATCTTTATAGATAATTTAATTTGGATATTGATATTAATTGTGGTTATTTTTCATCTCTCTAGGTAAGTTATCATTATGATTCTTTGTTATTATTGTTTAGAGTAGCTTCATTGAACTATGTTTTCTGATATGTTGATCTTCTTGTATTGTTTTTTACTGACCATTTCTAGATCCAGTATGAAATCTTCATTCAAATTTTGACCATTTTATTTTTTGAGGCACATAATGTCAGTTTCCTGATGTTCTATTTTTATATTATCTGAATATTATTTTTTATTGAATATATTCAGAGATATAATGATTGATTCTAGTGTCTCTATTGTTGTATTTGTGTTCTTCTCTATTGGTGGATCCCATTGTTGGCATCTGTGACCCAAGTTTGAGGTATGGGTTCCGTCTCTAAACTATGACATATAAACTATATTTATATAGTTTTATAATTTATTTGGTAAATAAATTTTCATGGTTGAATTGTGTGTTTGGAAATGGTATTTTGAGAAAAGGTGGGTTTCCCCTTATTTTGGAAAAAGAAATGATATTTTGAATGTATTGTGAAATGTATTTATGAAATGGTTATGAAATATATATTTTTTAAATGCTATTATAAACTGTATCACATATTAATCCTTGGGTACTAATATGGAAGGTTTGGTAATAGGCATTTCTCATTGATACTATTGGGGTGTCACTCATGGGGTGTTCATTTTCACCCTATATAACATCCTAGCTCTTTATTTCATATTGATACATGATTTATTAAATAAGATTAATATAAATACATCCCAAAATATCTATAAGTGTAGTGTGTTTTGGAATTAAATATATTAAAATACAACATAAAATAGGAAATACAACAACTTAATTGAAAATTTATTTAACATTCTTGCACTTAAAACTACATGGGATAACTTGGGGACATACCTAAGAAAGGGATAGGATATAAAGACTAGTATGGGAATAAAAACCAAATGACATGAAGGAAAATATACATGTTATACAATAGTAATATCAATGGTGAATAAAAGGAACATGAATAATAAGGCAAGATATAACATGATAATCATAACATGGGAAATGTGGCGACAACGTAAAACATTACATCATAAACATATGTCAAGGATAAATGATAAGAAGTCATGATATAAAAAAGTCCCATATAGGAATTAGGTTCACTACCTATACCAACATACTTACTCTTGAGACTGAACATTACCCACTACATTGGAGCACTATATAATTCAGGGTGCACCTATCACATTCATTTCATTCACATACTTAAGTGTGCCACAAAAATCATACATCATGGATTCAATAATCATCATATTTTATTCCATGATAAAGGAGTGTGGAATGAATAAATGTAATTCCAAATTCCAATGAGTATAACTATATAAAGGTGAACACCCTTGATATTAAATTCCCAAATGGCCTGAAGGACATCATTTTTATTGATTTTTTGATAACCCCCCTTTCAAGGGATGAGGGAGAACCCTTACAAGGCCTATAGGCTCAAAGATTACATGGCCCGTAGGCTTAGGATATTACATGACTCAAAGGTCTTAGGGAATTCAAAGAGACTATTTACAAGGAACCGCCCCTCCCCAGCATCAGCATCATGATAATAGATCTCTACATTCGCATGGACGTTTGGCTAGGCTTCATGTGCAAGCAGATGCTGGTCCCGATGGCATAGCTATACCCTCTCATTCTAAAAAATCCATTTCGTTTTGTTCTGGTGAGTGCACCAGCTATGAATCTTCTTCTGGGGCATCTCCTTTTGTAGTGTGTCTGGGGAAACTGCATGTGGCTCTAAGGAATTGAGGTAGCCCGAAGGCCTTAAAGGTGGATAGATAGCCCTACTGACCCGAAGGCCTTGGTGGCCCGAAATCCTTAAGGACTCTAAGACAAAACTGGTGGCCCAAGGTGAATAGTTCTAGCTTCTATAGTTCCAAATAGTGCCTGCTATAGTAACTGCTAAAATGCCTGCTACAATACCCGCACATTGTACAGTTCTGCTATAGTACCCGTATAGTGTACAGTTCTGGTACAGTACCCACACAATGTACAGTTCTGCTACAATACTTCTACAGTACTCGGAAATATACCTCTACCTAGTTTTGAACCCGGGTCTTGTGGATACACTTAATGATACCTCACCAACTGAGCTGAGTCTCATGTGCTTTTTTGTGTTCATCCATCCAATGTCCCGAAGGCCTTCATTTTTATTGATTTTTTGATAATCCACCTTTCAGTATCATAATGGCTTCACTTAAAAATACCTAAAATGAGTTGATGAGAGAGAAATGTGTATATATTAATTTTTAAATAAATGGGTCAATTATAGGTTCATGTAATGAAATATCCCAACATTAGGAATTGAAAAAATGAGGCATAAGATAATAAAAAAACTTAAATAAAGAATAGAAAGTGAGGATCCCATACTTGAGTGGGTGACTCAAAATTGTAGATAGGGGATTATTGAGAGATTGGGATCACCTTGGGAGGACTCTAGAGAGTTGATGAAATGGTAAGGATGTGCTTCATGTAATTTTAGAGAATATAAATGGGTTCTTGTGTGGGTCTATATAAGAAATGTTTGGGGATTTCTTTAATAGTTCTAAAACAAAGGTTTTGGACTCTATATAATAAATAAACCATAACAAAAAAATGTACCATTTTCCCCATGGTTTCTTCAAAATGGGAGTGTTTTTAATTCTTTTATATGTCCAAGTTCAGAAATTCATAAAATAATTCCCTTTTTTATTTGGAGGTGAGTCATATTTTTAATGAAATGATTTTATAACCTTAAAATATATTAAATGTTTTAGTGGATTCATAACGACGTTATAAAATTAATAAAATAAATATAAAATCTCATAATTTTAAATATAAAATATATATTTATGTTGATATATTTTTATTTCATTTATTAGAACATTTTTGGGTCATTATGATGTCATAATACACATTATTAATTTATTCCGTACTTAATTTTTACCAAAAAATTCTACTATCTCAAAAAATTATAAAAAATTCACCATTGGATAATTTAGATGTTATAATTCCAAAAATAAAATTCAGTTTATGAAAATAATTTTCTAATTATGAGTTTTTTCACCTTTAAAATTATAATCAACATTTATTGAGAAATACTACGTTTTTTGACAATAATAGTTTTTGAAGCGATATAAAAATTAAATTTGACTTCCTCAAATTTATAGGATAATTTATATTAAATTATAATTATTTTATAATAATATATTATCAAAATATAATTTATTTCAAAAATAAAAACAAAATCTTTAATTTAATTTGAATATTACCCAATAAAATACTATTTGTATTTTATTGAATCAAATTAAAAATCATTTATAAAGTAAGAATAACAGGATAAAAATATATCCACTATTCTATAAAAATATTGTATATACTCTTATCACTATGGTATTGATATATATCCATTTAATAAACTCGCAAACACCATAAGAGTACGGTGTACGATGTCGAGACATCCATTGGTTGGTTCGATGTACAGGGTTTGGGACGTGATCTCGTTGAGATTGAGCTTCTCCCATAAATAGTTTTTTTAATGCATTAGTTATAAGATCTCAGGTTTTTCATGTTCGAGGTAAAATACCATATATTTTATCTCCCCTACATACTCTGATAAATGAACTTCATAGGGCACGATCCTACTGGTTGAGGCCATCAATTCCTCTGTCTATTTCAATTGGATTTGTTAAGGCCCTATACTTATACTAATCATGTGATCACTATTCAATAGAAATATTATCAGTGGTAATTATAATTCATTGATATTTTCAAACCCCAAATTAGTTCATGTGTATTCTATAACCATATTACATAATAATAAATGTTATTAAAATAACAAGGGAAAATTGCTTTTATAATAGTTTGGGTCGTAAAAATATTCCCCCATTAAGAAATTTCACCTTTGAAATTTTCATTTCCCACACCAAAATACATAAGGGTAACTCTGTTTCATCAACTCCTCAAGTTCCCATATTTCTCCTCAATTTTTTTCTCCACAAAACATTGACAAGGTTAATTATCTTATTTTGTAGAAATTCATCGATATAAACTAGGATCTTCACTGGTTACTCTTTATTGGTAATGTCATTGTCCATTGGTGCCACCTCTTTATTGAGTACATGTGAGGTGTATGGTATGTACTTTCTCAAGATGGATTATTTGAATACATAATGTACATGATATATGTTAAATTAGAGTGTAAGTCGGTAGGACACCACTCTAATGTGGTTAAGGATGAAAACGGGGCCGATGTATCTTGGACTAGGATTTCCCTTATTTACAAATATCATAACTTTATTCAATGGATATATTTAGAGGAATACCATATAACTAATATCAAACTCTTGGTATCATGAATGATTTTTAGTATATCTCTTTTGTCATCTCTGAGCATCCATGATGTGCTGGTGAATGGTCTTAACCATTTCCACCATTTCTTTGACCATTTTAGGACCTAACAGTTTTTGTTCCCCAACACCATCCCAACATATAGGTGTTTTGTACCTATTACAATAAAGTGAAACATAATAATCCATTTTGATTCAATATTAGAAACTATTATTTTAGGAGAACTTGACCAATGGTAAATGTTCGTCCCATCATACATTTATGTCTATACAACATGCTATCAACCTTTCTTCTAGTGTCTGAATAACCCCCTTAGACTGGACATCAGTTTGATTATGACAGGCCATACAAAATTTCAACTTAGTTTTTAGATAATATTGGGAAAATTTCCAAAACCTAGAGGTAAATCTTAGATCTCTATCGAATATAATTGATAATAGCACTCCATGAAACTTCACCACTTCTTTGATATATATCCGTGCAAGTCGGTCAAGTGAAAAGTCCTCTCAAATTGAGATAAAGTGAGATTTTTTTGTAAGATGACTCATAAAAACCCATATATCATTGATTTATCTGGATCTCTTCCAAATTCCAGCTACAATGTGCATGATGATGTTTTACCATTTTTATTTTGGTATGGGTAATATCTGTATCATCCCCTTAGAATTTTTTCCATTCATATTTCATATGCTTACAAACTAGGTACTTTGATGTATATTCAGCGATCTACATCTGCATATTATCCCACCACTAGTTCTCTAAGACATCAATATAAATATTTGTTCTTCATAGTCGTATGGAGATGGTTGACTTATGTGCATCATGAAACAACTCATTCTTTAACTCAGGATTTGATGGTATACATTTTCTTGACCCAAATCTCACAACTCCTTCTTCGTTAACAATAAACTCCAGGGATTTCCTTTTCCTTATAGATTACAATTTCCTTTTAATTCCCAAAACAATTATTTGATAATCCTTTATCATCTTCATAAGGGATTTTTGATCAATTATTTGTGAAACGATTGTTTATGTTCCTTAATTTTGGATTCCCATTTCCATCCTTTTAAAATCGAAGAAGATTAGATCCCTTTCAATTCTCATTAATGATATAATGTATATATCCTTTAAATGTAGAGTTTAATACATTTTATTAGATTTCTCAGTATGGTAGTTGATTGACCAGTCCTGGACCTTGATCAGCTCTATGCATCTTCATTGGTTTATATTGAGCTCTTTATATGCGAATATATACTTGAGACATTTGTGATTCGTATATGTTTCACACTTATCCCCAAAGAAATAATGTCACCATATTTGAAAAGTGAAGATCACTTTATCCAACTCTTGATCATGTGTTTGGTAGTTATGTTTCTGAAATTTAATTTTCCTTAAAGCATAGACTATGCCTTTTTTCATTCTCCATTAACACAATGCCCATTCCCTTATTCAAAGCATCACTGAACACCATGAAAATTTATTTAATTTTTGGTAGCGTGAGCATAGATGTAGTGATAATAATCCTTTTAATATCATTTAAGATGTCTTATTAGTCATCATTCCAAGAAAACATGACTCATGTATGAGTTATATTTTCCAGATTTTTTGACAATCATGATAAATTTCAAACAAATCGACAACATTACCCAGTTAATCCAATGAAACTATGGATATTTTTCACATATATTTGCCTCTACAATCCATTAATTTATTTTTTCTTTCTTTTAAGGGTCTATAGATATCCCATTTCTCATGATGATATTCCCCAATAATGATACTTCCTTCAACCGGAAATAATATTGGCTCTACTTTTCATAGAGATTCATTATTCACATGGTCTTTATCACAGTACCCAAATTCTCATCATTCTACTCTTTGGTTATGGAGAATGTTAGATATGATATATAATGAATAATTTTTTTGAGGTAATCCTTGAAGACTCTATTCATCAATTCCATGAATTTTATCTGTAGAATTAGTAATTCCAAAAGGCATTACTTGAACTCATAGTGCCAATACCTAGTAAAAAAGAAGCCTTGGGGATGTCCTCCTTCTTCACCCTAACTTGGTAATATCCAGACCATAGAATTAATTTATAGATTTATTGTGATCTACATAGCTAATAAAAATATCACCAATCTATGGTAGGGGATACCTTTTCATTATTCTGTTCTTGGTAAGCTCATGATAATCAAGGTAAATTATTATTGGATTATCATTCTTCTTGACGAAGAGGACTGGGGAACCCCATGAGGTGCACTTGGGTGTATGAAACCGATATCTTGATTTACCTATAGTTGTTTCTTTAGCTCCTCAAGTTCCATAATATCCATTCAATATATATTCCTTGATAATCGAAATTCCCCAATAATAAGATCAACTGAAAATTTAACCTCTCAACTAGGAGGAAGACCATGAAATTCTTTAAGAAACACATTAGTGTATTCCTTCCTAATAGGAATGCCTTCAAGGATGGTTCTTTCCTTAGAAATAATCATTGTATCTAGATAAACTTGTTTGTTGGTAAATAACATACACTCTTGTGATGTTAGTGGTAAACAAATTTCAACCTCCTCCTTTCCCTTGTACAAAATTATGGGTCAATTCACAATACAGAGAGTTATTTCATTCTCATGGAAATTTATGTTAGATATATAAAGGGAAATCTAATAAATACTGAAAATTGCATCAAATTACACTCAAGGAATCATGAAAAGGTTTTCCAGGACGTTCATCCAAAAAAATTTGACTGGGGAGGTGTTATATAATTGGGATGCAATAATTACCCCAATTTCTATTTTCACCGATAACCCTAATTCCATTGGTTGTGATGGGTTTTGAATATTTCTACTTAACTTTCATGATGTAGAGGAATGATTAAAACTATAATAAATAATTATTTTCTCTATTCTTGAAATAATAATATGTATACCTTTCCCCGCTTCATTTTTAGGATCCACTTTAATAGTTATGATGGAAAAAGATCTATGTTTCTTCCTTGGAAGATGTTGTTTGTCTCTAAAAACCCTTGTCTTAGTGAATTGGTTTCAAAATATTTATGGTTACTTAAATATATTTCAATAAACAATATGATGAGTGTTGACTGGAGAATTCCTTTCATCTATCGCATTAGAGTGTTTCTTCTATTAGAAATAACTTTCTTGGTTCCCGTCATTCTCACTCCTATTGAATTTCATCATCCCATTAGGAAATATTTGGGGTGGTTCTTTCTACATATTTCAAAAGTAGGATGTTTAAATTTATTAGTTCCATTATATTTATCAATCTGAATTCTAAAATTAAACTCAACTTTCTTCTTATTATCCATATGATACCCTTGAGGTTCAATGATATCCATTTTGACATTTAGGGCAAATCAGACAATTTATTTATATCTATCAAAGTCACAAATATCTAGGTATTTTCGTAGACTATATTTTATCCCACCAAAGTTGTGGAAAACCTTGAGTTTGAGGGTAATAAAAAAGCTGAAGGCACATAGATAATGCATGGTTATGTTTTCCTCATATGGACTGATAGATTAATTTTCATTTTTATTGAGGTAAAGTAAATACTTTTACATTTTATGTTGGAGAGTGTGAGGAAAATATTTATTGAGAAAAATTTCCATAATATCTTACACCCCATTTCCTAGATCTCTTCCTCAGGCTTCGTATTTTTGATCAATGTCCAGCACTGATTAGCTTCTTCTTCCAAAAGTTAAACATCTAGTAGACAAACTCTTGTTTAGAACAATGAAGGATGGAGAAGATATTATCAATGGTGTTATTCCATTTTTCTATGATTAAGGAACCAGATGATCCACTGAATGTCATAGGTCTTCATCGCTTGAATGACTCAATTGAAACTTGTTGTCTTTTAGAGGAATTCAAAGGATACTCCTGATATAGGTTTCTATTTAGAACCTGAGTTGGTCAAGATATTATTTTTATGAAATTCATTATTCTTTTTCTCATGTGGTTAGGCATATCATTAGGGATGTCATAATATTTCCCATCAAATTTTATTGTTTACATGGTTCCAGTTATTTCTGTCTATTAGCTAGAATAATGGGAAAATTACATATGAGTATTTCTAAACTATTAAACACATAAACGGGAATTCAATGGCATTAAACAGATGACTAATTAATTATATTTATTTCTTTAACTAATGAATTTATGAACATAAAAATATTTTATCCATTATCTATTTCATAACATATATTATTACATGATTTTTTCCCTTAATAGTTTTCGTAATGAGTTTTTGATTTTACCAAATAATATCCCTATAGAGTCTCAAATCAGGCATGTAGTAAGGCTTATTGTCATGTAACAAGTTACACGAAGTCAGGATCAACACACATTTTCAATGTTGTTACCCCTAGGTATATCTATTCTAGAACCACATCCACATGCATTATCTGTATAGGAATATATTTTCATGAAAAACCACTTACTCAATACATACCAAAATATAGGTATTTTTTCATATACTAGGTCTTATCCATAAATCTTTCTATAGGATTTTCTAAACATAATCCCAAAAATAACTATTATTTTCCTATAATAAAAACTATAACATCTCTACTCTTTACATCACATTAGTACATGATTTATTACAAAATATTACACTTAATACAACACGGAAGATAAATAAGTATAGTTTATTTGTTAATTATGTACATGACATAAAAATTTATAACAGAAAATATATCATCTTTATTGGAAACTTCTTTAAAATGATCACACTTAAAACTACATGGGATAACTTGGGGAAATAAATAAGAAATTGGTGAGCTAAAAATCCCAAAAATGGAATGAACAAGGAATAATATGATTGTTGGTCTCCTCATGTATTAATCATGTTTCAATGATCAAAAATATGATCAATGATCACAAATATCATTCAAACTTGTTAACTCCTAAATTATATCCAATCATGTGTATTTATGTTTCATGTTCACTCATGCTTTATAATGGTTAATACCAATCCGTTTCATGCATATTACTAGTTAAGTTTGAATACTATTATTTTCCTAAGTACAAGACACAGTGAAGCCTGACACAGTAAGCCAGACATCGTGAAGCTATACACCATAAATCCAGACACAGTAAGACAAACAACCTGAAGCCAGACACCGTGAAGCCTGACATAGTAAGCTAGACACTGTGAATCCAGACACCGTGAATCCTGACACAGTAAGCCAGACACCATGAGCAAGACACCGTGAGCAAGACACCTTGAGAAATACACCGTAAGCCAGACACCGTAATCAAGACACCATAAAGAAGACACCATGACACTCAGACCATGACACTCAAACACCGTGTACAAGAAACCATGACACTCATACCATGGAACTCAGACACCGTGTGAAGGAGACATCGTTTGCATAACATACTATGACACCGTTTTTTAAACCATTTGGTCATCTTTAAATTTAATGTTTAACGGTCATATTTGATGCCTTTAATGCAATGAAATAATTAATGTTTCTTTGTAGACATAATATGAGATACGCGGTATAAAACACATGGAACCTGTTGGCTAAAACACATGCATTCGAAGATAAAGAGTGTAGAGTGACCAACAACCACAACCCGTGATACTAAATGAAAAATAAGCCTGTGAGAGCGGCCGCGAAGAACACACTACAAGATTTTCAAAGAAAGAATTGTCCGATACATGCAATCTGACACTACTAAATATCATATGAAGTACACTGGAATCCAGCGAACACCTTTAAATTTTCAAAGCTCGTGAAGAACACAAGCTGAATTACGATACTCTGTTTTTCAAGAAAAAAACCATAGAAGGACTCAGGAGCATTTCTATTTAATCAAAGGAGTCCAGAGCTGTACTTCAAATCACTAGATCATTATAAACTCATATCTACTCTATCTCAGTGATTCTTTTACTTACTTTTGATTAGTGTGTGTTCTCTGCATATTCTATACACACACGGAATCTTGTGCTAAAATGAAGGATTTCTAAATCCATACAACAAAATCTTTATAGTCTTGTTTACCAATGACAACTGTGGAAGAGGTCCCTATGCGGCCTGGTTATTATTTTTGTTTACCCACTAAAACCGTGGAAGAGGTCCCTATGTGACCTGGATAGTCTGTGTACTGTTGTTAACCATGATCCAGGGTGTGGATCAAAGTTTATTTATATAAACTGCTTGGTGGCAGGTGATCACCAAGTGGAGTGTATTAGGTATCGGTTTGAGACTAAACCCCTTTTTTCATATCCGTTGTGCTATTTAAATTTAGTCTTATTTTTTTTACTGCTTTATTGCATAATCTAGAAAACTCTAATTTCACTTTGATAGTTAGTCTTGGAAAGAAGTTATAACTGATTTGTCTTAATAGGATAACCACAAAAGTAATATTAATAATTTATATTAAGATTACTGATAATTATTTAATCTTTTAAGAAGTTGTTTAAACAATCAATCTCTTGTAACAGTATAACCTTGATTAACTGGGCTGTATCTATTTTTGGGAAAAACAATTTGTTTTAAAATAATATTTTTGTAATATAAAGTTTTATATTTACTCAATTCACCCCTCCCCTTTGGAGTAAACTACTCCAACTAACATTTGGTATCAGAGGTTGCTTTATTAGGACTCTGTGTACTCTTACTCAACTCTGATTGTTGTTGTACTTTAAAGATCTATAAATTTCTGTTAATTCTAAATTTCTATCTCTTTTAATGTAATTTTTTAGTATGGATAATAGATTGGAAGGTGCTGCAACCAACAGACCACCATTCATTAATGGAACCAATTATTCTCAATGGATAATTGAAATGAAAATACATATAGAGAGTATGAGATTTGAAATTTGGACATCCATTATAGATGAATACAAACTCCCTGTGACTGATAGAATTACATGTGATTAACCTATGAAACATTCTTATAATAACAATTTCAAATCCATGAATGCTCTGTATTGGTCCTTAGAAGATGGACAATTTAATAAGATTTCTTCTTGTAAAACTGCCCATGAAATTTGGGATACCTTGTATGTCTCACATGAAGGCACCTCTAGTGTAATGGAAATGAGACATAATACTTTTACTATATAATATAATAATTTTAAACTAAAACCTAATGAGCCTATTTCTGACATATATCTCAGGTTCAATGAGATTTTCAACACAATTATTTCTCTTGGAAGAGAAGTCACTGCCAAATAACAGATCATGAGAATCCTTAGATGTCAACCTGACAGATGGATGGGAACCTCTGTCTTAATTAGAGAATCATGTGACATTAGTAAGCTACCTATAAAAGAACTCATTGAAAAAATGATGATGTATGAGGAAGAGATGAAAATCAACAAAGAAGAGGAGGATGAACCAAATATGAAATCTGTAGCATTCAAGACCACCTTATCTAAGCACAAAGACAAAGGGAAACTGGAAGCTTCTGTAGAAAGTTCCACCACTGAACAATCATCACCTGAAAGTGATGAGGAGATAGCTCAACTGGACAGAAGATTCAAACGATTTTACAAAATGAAGAACTTTTTTAGAAATCCTAACTTCAAGGGAAATTATGATATAAAAGGAAACTGGAAAAAGGACTGGAAAAGAAGTGATAAAACTAATGAAATTGTATGCTCTGAATGTAAACGCAAAAGAAATATAAAGGTTGACTATCCAAAGCTCAAGTGTATGAAGAAATATGAGGACAAGGATAAGAAGTACAAAAAGGCAATGAACACAACTTAAAGTGCCTCTGAGGATAGTTCAAGAGACTCAGATACATCACATGATGAACAAGCTAACAAATCCAATATGTGTTTTATGAAAAACACATCTGAGGTAACACTAAAATCTTCTTTACATAATTCATACTATTCTAAATAGGAATGTGACTCTAAAAATATGACTAATGAAGAAATTTTTGAATACTGTAACATGCTTGAAGAGATATATAATGAATTAAAAGATAAATATAAATCAATTAAGAAACAGAATTGTCTCACTGTAAATGTTAAATATGAACTTACTACTGGAAAGGAGAAAAATGATCAAGTTCTCAAAGAAAGCAATGAATTAAAATGTCTAATGGGAAATTAAAAAGTGACTTAGAAAAGTTTACTAATCGGAAAAATACCCTTACCCAAATACTAGGAAAACAAATTTCCCCCAAATATAATACTAGCATTGGTTATCAACCTCGTAAAAGAAACCTTGGTAGAATGAATTCTGTTTCAAAATATAAGACATATAATTTTGTTCCAAGATCTGGAAACAGCTCAACTAGTTCAATTCATGATACATACTCTACTATTTCAAGTTTTTGTGGACCAAATTCAGTTTATTTTTCAAACACTTTACATAATGCTTATAGGAAACCCATGAGACAAATATGGGTTCCAAAAGAACTTATTACTAATGTTATTGGACCCAAACAAGTATGGGTACCAAAATATGTCTTTGCTTGATCATGTTATAGGAAATATGCTTAAAGAGATCCTGAAAAAATCTATGGTACTTGGATAGTGGATGTTCAAGGCACTTGACAAGAGACTACTCATGCTTCAAGAACCTGATAAAAGTAGATGGAGGACATGTCACATTTGGTGAAAATTACAAAGGGAAGATCATTGTATTATGCTAGATTGGTAACTATGATTTAATTTTAATTTCTAAAGTACTATTTGTTAATGGCCTAAAATATAATCTTCTTAGTATATCACAATTATGTGATGATGGATATCATGTTAAATTTGAAAATGATGTTTTTAATGTCTTTAATTCTAAAGATGAATAAGTATTTTCTGCATCAAGGAATGAGATCGTTTATTCTATTAATTTAGATTCCTTAGCTTCTCAAAATGTTTCATGCATAAGTGTATTTCATTAAGAATCTTGGTTCTGGCATAGGAGACTAGGACACTGTAATGTTCCCTTACTTAGAAAGCTAACTAGAAAAGGCCTAGTTAAAGACTTACCCAAAATTGAGTTTCCACATGACAAAGTGTGTAATCCTTGTCAAAAGGGAAAACAACAAAAAATATCTTTCAAATCAAAGAATGAAGTTTCTACTTCTCAACCTTTCGAATTGGTTCACATGGATTTTTTTGGACCATATTGAGCATCTATTTTATATGGGAAGCACTATGTTTATGTTCTGGTAGATGATTTCTCTACATATACCTAGACCTTCTTCATGGCTCACAAAGGTGAAGCCTTATCTTATTTTACCAAGTATGTCAAGTATATAGAAAATCTTAGTGTCCTTAAGATTAAATCTTTAAGTAGTGATCATGGTCGTGAGTTTGAAAATCAAGAGTTTGAATCCTTCTGCTCAAAAAATGGTTATAGTCACAATTTCTCTGACCCTATAACACCTTAGTAGAATGGTGTTGTAGAAAGAAGAAATAGAACCACGTACGAAATTTCTAGAACAATTCTTAGTGAATATGACTTACCTATTTACTTTAGGGATGAATCAGTTAATATAACATACTACATAATCAATAGAGTCTTGATGAGAAAAATTCTGAAAAAGACCACGTATGAACTCTGGAACAATAGGAAGCCTAAGGTTAATTACTTTATAGTTTTTGGTTGTAATGTATTTATTCTCAACACTAAGGATAATATTGACAAATTTGTATCCAAAAGTGATGAAGTAATTTTCCTAGGTTACTCAATATTAATTAAAACTTATAGAGTATTCAATAATATAACTAAATGTGTGGAAGAATATATTCATATAAAGTTTGATAAAAAAGATCCACATGTGCCTAGAACCATCCTAGAAAATCTGGAGGATGATGTATCAAATCTTAACATCAACTCAAAATCCTCAAATTCCTTTATGAAAGAATGTGTGAAAACTTCCAATTCTGTAAACTCTCTAGAATCGAGTCATAATGAACTAGAATTTGTTGGTGAACTAGAAATCACAAGTCCCTATTTTTCTAGAAAGGTTATAACCCTTAAAAACCATCCCTTAGATGCAGTTATAAGAGACTTAGAGAAAGGAAAACAAACTAGAGCTTCTCTTAGAAATCAGGTTGAACATCAAGCCTTCTTGTCACAACTTGAACCTAAAAACATTGATGATGCCATCAATGATGAATTTTGGGTGATGGATATGCTAGAATAACTTAATCTGTTTGAAAGAAACAAATTTTGGAAACTTGTGGAAAGACCCAAGGACACTTTCATCATAGGCACTAAATGGGTTTTTATAAATAAGGTAGATTAATCTATAAATATTTTTAGAAACAAGGCTAGATTAGTAGCATAAGGCTATAGTCAAGAAGAAGTAATTGACTATGAGGAGAGCTTTTCTCCAGTAGCCAGAAGTGAAGCCATCATAATCCTACTTACTTAAGTTGCACATCTTAATTTCATACTATATCAAATGGATGTTAAGAGTGCATTCTTAAATGGCTATATAGAGGAGGATGACTTTGTTGAAAATCCCCCTATATTTATAAATCCTCAATTTCCTAATCATATTTTAAAACTATCAAAAGCTTTATATGGTTTAAAACAAGCTCCAAGAGCATCGTATGAAAGATTGCGTACTTTTGTTATTTATAAAGGTTTTACAAAAGGAATAGCTGATCCTACCCTCTTTATAATTTTTTTTTCTACTGATGCTTTAGTTGTTCAAATCTATGTAGGTGATATTATTTTAGGATCTTCAAAAAATTCATTATGTGTTGACTTTTCTAAAATGATGCAAAACGAATTTGAAATGAGTTTAATGGGTGAACTAAAATTCTTTCTTGGATTTAAAATCTTTAAAAATAATGATGGAATTGTTTTAACTCAAATTAAATACACTAGTGATCTTCTCAGACGTTTTGGATTGGATAGCACTAAAAGTAGTGACACTCCCATGAGTACCACCTGTAGGATGGATCTTGATGGAGATGGAAAATCTGTTGATGAAACCACTTATAAAGGTATGATTGAAAATTTACTCTACTTAACTGCTAGCTGTTCGGACATTATGTTTAGTGTGTGTATGTGTGCTCGTTTTCAAGAGAATTCTAAAGAATCTCATTTAAATGTTGTAAAGAGAATTTTCAAATACCTCAAACATACACCTAATCTAGGACTATTCTATACTAAAGGAAAATCATTTGAACTAGTTAGTTATTCTGATGTTGACTTCAGTGGCCTTAAGTTAGATAGAAAGAGAACCTCTGATACATGTCACCTTTTAGGCAAGTAACTTGTATCATGGTGTAGTAAGAAACAAAATTCTATTGCATTATCTACTGTAGAAGATGAATATATAGCTGCTGGCAGTTTTTGTGCCCAAATTTTGTGGATGAAACCGACATTACTAGATTATGGATATCAATTCAGACATGTACCAATAAATTGTGACAACACAAGTGCCATTAAAATCTCAAAAAAATCATGTTTCACATTCCAGGACAAAACATATTGATGCAATACATCACTTTTTGAGAGATAATTGTCAAAAAGGTGATATCACCATGGAATTCATTGGTACTAAATATCAACTTGCTGATATATTCACTAAAAAATTAAATTTTGAGAGAATATACTACATCATACATGATCTTGGCATGATAAATCCTAAGTAGATATCTTACTTGTCTTACTGTTCAATATTTTACTATGTTTTACTTTTCTATATCATGATTACGATTTCTCAGTTACTATCTCTCATGTTTATGGTCTCGCTATTATCACTTTGTACTTACAATTTGACACTTACTATCTCACTGTAACGCGCACTAAAAAGTTCACTCACTATCACACTGTGACGATCACTTACTGTCACACTGTGATGACCGATCACTGTCTCACCATGACAACTACTTACTATCTCACTGTGAAAATTATTTATGATTTTCTTTAAAACCATATCACAGTAATTTTTGTTTCACCTATTTTACTTTCCCAGGTTTTTATTTATGTGAAGATTGGCATTCCCAATTGATAAAATAAAAAGTTTCACTCAGTTCTTCACTCTAACTCTCTCTCGTTTTGAACCATTTCAACCTTGCAACCCCTTCTCTCTCTATCTCCCAAACCTTTAGTGGATTCCAAGAATGAAACATCCATCGTCATGCACACCTGACAAGCACCTCCCTATGAATAAGAAGATTGCACCTAAGATGATGCCCGAAGGACCTTTGAATCTGAACCTGGAAAATCACAGTGTTCTACCTGAGAAAGAAATTTTCCCTCAATGGCTTTGGTCTAGAAAATCTCTAGTACTAAAAATGTTAAAAGAACAACTCTGTTTAGAATGGTTTTCAAGAGAGAATAGACCCATCTATCTAAGGATAGTAGATCAGTTCTACCAGTACGCAAAGTTCTCTTTTGACAATGGTGAATGTTTTTTTTTGAGGAGCTGGATTAATGGACAAAGATTCTCTTTCTCTTTGAGGTTATGGGATTCATGCCTTAGGATACCTCATGAAGGAATATGTGATGATTATCAAAGATAACCTACACCTACATCTGGTTTCTTTAATCTTGAAGATGCTCTGGAAACCCTAAATGGAAATGGGACCAAGAGGAGGGCCATCGCTGGATAACTTGATGGAGAAACAAAACTGCTGTTTATATTTTTTCAAAATATGGTTAGTCCAAGAAAAGGTGACTTTTCTATATTAAAGTATCAAGATGTGTTCTTGATTCATCTTATGAAAAATGGATACAAGATTAACCTGTGCAAGTACATCATTCACCATATGTGTGAGTTGATCAAGGTAACATCCAAGTACACTTCTCTATTCTACTCTCGGCTGATATCACCCATGCTTGTTGCAAAAGGCATACTTGGACCTAATGAAGAAGTGCTTGTGGACTGTGAGTACTATCTCTCAAAATACACTATCAGGAGAATGAAGATAAACTAGAATCCTTGGAAAAAGGAGTGGGTGGAAGACAACGATATGGTTTATGAGAAGTTTAATCTTGTGGATTATCCATCAAGGCCAAAAGACATTTTTGATCCTGATTTGGAACCAGATGAACTTGGTGCATATTCAGAAGAAGAGGAATAAGAAGATAAAGTACCTCATAAGGAAGAAGTTATTTTTCAAGAAGAAAGGACTATTGTTCCTCCTGTTGTTCTTGAAGAATAAGTTCCTACCCCTAGTGAAGATGTTAATATGGAAATTCAACTTGAAGCTGAAAAAGAATTAGTGGTCCCAGAATATGAGCAGAAATCCATGAAAAAGCCTATAGTAGAAGAACTCCATGGTGTGCAAAAAGTAAATCTTGAAGAACTCCCTAGTGTACAAGAAGTAAATCTAGAAGAACTCTCTATTATTCAAGAAGAGAATCTTTTATAATTCCCTGTGGAAAATTCTGTTCCTTAAATATTACCCTCTACTAAAGAGAGGATGGTGATATCCTTTTAGCTGGCTAGACAAGAGATGAATGAGGAACTTAGAGATGAAATTGTGGATTTAGACAAAGCTCATGAGGCTCTCAATCCTAAAAAGGAAGCACCTATTGAGGGGGAGGAAACCCAAAATCATGAGATGATGAAGCCTCACATCCAACTAGGTCAAGTCTTGTGGACACTCAGTATAAATTTTCCTGTTTTTATGATGTGAGTGAGTCTCAGCAGGATACTGCAACTAGGCTTGATCTTTCTTCCCTGTTTCAGTTGAAGTCAGTTTCTATCTTTTCCATTGAGAAGAACCTAGAACCAGAACCTGCCCCTATACCAATTCCTGCACCCTATCCTTTACCTGAACAACTACCCTTTGTCAGTAAGGATGATTTGATGGACTTTGGAGATACTATCTTATTTGGAGTTGAGACGCTTATGAACTCCCAACCTCATGCTGTGACAAATCTGAGTGAGAGAGATGCCTCACTGGTTTTGGAGAAGATCATTTGGAAGATCCAACCTAAAATGCTCTATGAAATTCAAGAATTTCATGTTGAAAATAAGTTGATTAGTAATGAAGTCACAACCCTGAGAAGCATGGTTGAAGACATGAAGAAAGAGCTGTATTCAAGATCAGAGCCTGCTACTGCTCCTTTAGAACCCACCGTTTCTCAAATCTCTTGAGATGTTGTATATCAAATTCACCCTTATCTATTATCCTTTGATGAAAATATTGAAAAAAGGCACAAATATTTGTTCAATGAAATGAGAGAGCTTGTGGTGAACCTGAATAAACTCAGGGATGAGTACACTCGTTGTCTTTATAAGGTACTGAATTAGATCAAATCTCTGACCACAATCGTCAAAGCTTCTAATACCTCTGGATAATCCACTACACCTTCCTTGGACAATACTTTGCTCAGATCTATAGTCAAATAAGAACTTCAGAATGCTTTCAGTGGCTTTAATGTGGCTTCTTTCTCTGAAGTTGTCAAGAACAGTGATAGAGTTCTTGACCTTTTGCAAATTCATTCCATGATTGAAAATGATGCCCATCAAGAGATTTATAAGAAAGTGGATTTCTATTTCAACCAAATTTTCTCCAAGAATGATATGACCAACCAATTCAAATACCTTGTAGAGAATCTGAAAATTCCTCCTGTAACTCAAGACTTCAAAAACCAAGTCCAAAAGCTAACCGAGTTTACTAGATTGTGGACAAGTTCATGGAAAACAAAGATGAATTTGAAAAATCCATAAAGTATGGTAGAGAAATTATTGCAGACTTCATCAAAATCTTGAGACCTTATCTTCATGTACAAAGTAAAAAATTGTTTCTCCAGCAGCTACACCTCTCATACCTGGACTACCTACATTCACCTCTGCCTTAGCCTCAACTACCATGTCTATTGGCCAAGCTCTCAGCTAGATCAGGCATAGGATTATTGATCAGAAACTGCCTCGATCTTCTAATACTCCTACCTTGGGTCCCTCAGTCTTTGAAGGTCTCCCTTAACCCTCTCTATCTACCAACTCTCTTCCCTCTACTACATTAACCACTGCCCCTATGGGTTCCTCTTCTGATGCTAATAAAGGCAATGAGAATGAAAATACCTGATGAAGACCAGTTCATACTAGTTTTTTGATGGTGATGTCATTATTTTTATATTTCTCCTTTATTTTGTACTGAACTATTTACTCTTAATGGAATGTGCACGATTTACCGTATATTATTTCCACTTTTTGATAATCCTAAAAGGGGGAGAAGTTTCTGCATAAAATTTCTATATGTTATTTTCCTCTATAGATGCATCAAATTTACACTTTAACTGTGCATGATTTGTGATCATCAAAAAGGGGGAGATTGTTGGAATCCTCATGTATTAATCATGTTTTAATGATCACAAATATCATCAATGATCACAAATCTCATTAAACCTAGTTAACTCCTAATTTATATCCAATCACGTGTATTTATGTTTCATGTTCACTCATTCTTTATAATGGTTACGCTCAATCCATTTCATGCATATTACGGGTTAAGTCTGAATACTGTTATTTGCCTAAGTACAAGACATCGTGAAGCCTGACACAGTAAGCCAGACACCGGGAAGCCAGAAACCATGAAGCCTTCAATAATAAGCCAGACACCGTGAAGCCAGACACCTTGAAGCCTGAAACAGTAAGCTAGACACCATGAAGCCAAACACCGTGAATCTTGACACAGTAAGCCAGACATCGTGAGCATGACATCATGAGAAAGACACTGTGAAGAAGACACTGTGACACTCAGACACCATGAACAAGACACCGTGACACTCAGAACATGACACTCAAACATCATGTGAAGGAGACACCATTTTCATAACACACTGTGACACCGTTTCTTAAACTATTTTTTTCTCCTTTCAATTTAATATTTAACGGTCATATTTTATTCCTTTAATGCAATTACATAATTAATGATTATTTTTAGACATAGTACGAGGTATGAAACACATGGAAGCTGTCATCTAAAACACATGCATTCGAATATAAAGAGTGGAGAGTGACCAACAACCACATCACGCGATACTAAACGAAAAACAAGCCTGTGAGCATGACGACGGAGAACACACCGCAAGATTTTCAAAGAAATAATTGTCCCATACATGCTATACGACACTACTGAAGAAAATACAAAGTACACTGGATTCCAGAGAACACCTTTACATTATCAAAGCTTGTGAAGAACACAAGATGAATTATGACCCTCTATTTTTCATGACAAAAACCAGAGAAGGACTCAGAAGCATTTCTGTTTAATCAAAGGAGTCCAGAGCTGCCCTTGAAATCAATAGAGCATTATAAAATCTTATCTACTCTCGTTCAGTGATTCTTTTATGTACTTTTGAGTAGTGTGTGTACTCTTTATATTCTATACACACACTAACTCCTGTGCTGAACTAAAGGATTTCTAAATCATCACACCAAACTCTTTATAGTTTTGTTAACCCATGAAAATTGTAAAAGAGGTCCCTGTGTGGCCTAGTTATTATTTTTATACCCAAGAAAACTATAGAAGAGGTCCCTGTGTGACCTGGATAGTCTGTGTGCTGTTGTTAACCCTGATCCAGGGTGTGGATAAAAGTTTATTTATATAAACTGCTTGGTGGAAATTGATCACCAAGTTGAGTGGATTAGGTCTCAGCATGATACTGAAGCACTTGTTTCATATCTGTTGTGATATTTAACTTTTGTCTTCTATGTTTTATTGCTTTATTGCATAATCCAGAAAACTCTTATTTCACTTTGATAGTTAGTCTTGGAAATAAGTTATAACTGATTTTTCTTAGTAGGATACCTTCAAAAGTAATATTAATAATACACATTAAGATTATTGAGAATTAATAAATATTCTAAGAAGTTTTTTAAACAATCAAACTCTTATAACAGTATAACCTTGATTAACTAGGATGTATCTATTTTTAGGGAAAACAATTTCTTTTAAAATAATATTTTTGTAACAGAAGTTTTTAAAGTTACTCAATTCACCCCTCACCTATTGAGTAAACTAGTCCGGCCAACAATGATTAATATAATACATCTTAAAAAATCAGAATATTAATGAATAATAAATAAAACATGAATACTAAGGCATGATATAGAATGATAATCATAACATGAGAAATGTGGAAAAAACTTAAAACACCACATCATAAACATAGTTCAAGGACAACTACAATGAAATCATGATGGAAAAAGAACCATAAAAAAATTAGGATCACTCAATATCCCTACATAATGACTCAGAAGAATAAATATTACATAATTCAATGGAGCACTATATAATTTTAGGAACACACATCACTTTTATTTCATTCTCATTCTTAAGTGTGCCACATACATCATACAACATGAATTCATTCATCATCATAGATTATTAAATAATGAATAAGTGTTGAATTAATAAATTTATGTCCGAATTAAAATAGTTATATGTATATAAAGGTGAACAACCTTGATAGTAAATGAGTATGATATTCACTACATGATGATTTTGGTATAAAAAATTGTCATGATATTTTAGCAGTATAATGGTATCACATAAAAATTCACAAAATGAGTTGATGAGGGAGAAAGGGGTATCTCATAATATTAACATTGAATGGGCAGTAATAGTGACTCAAACAGACATATCCCAATATAATTAATTAGAAATATAAGGCATATGATCATAAATAAAAATGAATAAAGAAGAGAAAGTGAGGATTCATTACTTGAGTGTGGGACTCCAAATGATTGAGAGGGGATTCTTGAGAGCTTGGGGGAACCATGGGAGGAATTTAGATATGGGAGGGAGAATTATGGATATTATAAAAAGATTTTGGGTGTAGATAAATGGTATCTTGGGTGGGTTTATATAGAATATGAGTGGATATTTAATTAATATTTCTAAAACATAGGTTTTGGACTCTATGTAATATAATAACCAAGACCAAAAATTTCCCATGGTTTTCACTCATTGTTTCTTCCAAAAGGGATTATTTTTTCATTATTTTATATTAATAAGTGCATAACATAATCAAATAATTCCCTCACTTATGTGGAGGTGAGTCAGTTTCTTAATGAAATGATTATAGAACCTTAAAATATGTTAATGGTTTTGGATGATTCATAATGGCTTTATTAAATTATTCAAATAAAAATAAAATCATAGAATTATAAAGAGGGAAAATATATTTGGTTTCTTATACCTTTTATAGTGTTATTTTACATGACTCTTAGGTCCTTATGATGTCATAATACACACCGTATATTTATACTGCATTTAATTTTTACCCACAAATTCAAGTGTCTCAGAAAATTATGAGAGACTAACTATTAGACAATTAAATACTATGATTTAAAAAATAATATTAATTTTATAATTTTTTTTATAAATATGTATATTTTCACTTTTAAAATAATAATCGATATTTATTGATAAATACCATGTTTTTTAATAATAATAGTTTGTGAAGCCGGATAAAAATTACATTTGACATCATAAAAATTGAGTGAACATTTATATTTAATAAAAATTACTGAATTATAATATTGTATTATAATATTTTTTATTTCAAAAATCCAAATAATGTTTTTAATGTAATTTTAATATTACCCAGATGTTTTATTGAATCAAAGTAAATATCATTAATAGAGTTACAATAATTGGATGAAAATATATACATTATTCTATAAAAATAATTTACATAATCATATATCTAGGGTATTGATAAATAAAAATTTAATAAACCCACAAATACCCTAAGTGTAAGGTGCAGGATGACGAGACATTCATGGGGTGGTTTGGCGGACATTGTTAGGGCTATAATCTCGAGGAGCTTAAACTATCCTATAAATGGGTTTTCTTATACTTTAGTTATTGGATCATAGTTTGGGCTTGGTCAAGGAAAATCCAAGATATTCTATATCCCCTAGATGCTTCGATAAATCGGCTTCATAGGGACTGATCCTACAGGTGGAGGCCATCACTTCCTTTGTCTGTGTCAATGGGATTTATTAAGAACCTATATTAATAATAACCATGTGAACACTGTTCAGTGACTATATTATCAACGGTAATGATAACTTAATAGTATTTCAAAATACCAAATTAGTACACGTGTCTTCTACAACCATATTACACAATAAAAAATTTAATTAAAAGAAAAAGGGATTTTTATAACTGTTCGAGTTATTACACCATTGGACAATTATTATGGGGTCTTATTAGACATATAGGGTGGTTCACTATCCGAGATGTTCCTTTTCTCTATATATTCGATGCATATATCTATTGACTTGATGTGCATGATTATCTATGTTTGGGTATGAGCATTTTAGCTAGTCTAGCCTGTTTTGCTCCTTGGTTTGATGTTACTTGTGATTTTGGTTTGTACTTTCTCTACTACAAAACATGCTTATAAAATATAGAAAATGAAAAATTTATTATAATTAAAAACATATTAATGTTTTATTCATTTTAATTGTTTTTATACATAATTAATTATTAATAAATTTAATATATATATATATATATCAATATATATATATATATATATTCCTAAGGCATTATTTATAGAATAAAAAATATTCATACTTACTTTAAATAAGTCATATATTTACTAAATAATGGTTTATAATAAAAACAAGTATTAATTGATAATATTGACTAATTGCATGGAGTAGTGAACATTAATTGATTGTCATTTAATTTCCGATTTTAACATATGTCAAACATGTGTTACATTGATTTCACACATACATATACATAATTAATGAATTTTTATATACAATGCATACACATAAATATTTAATTAATTAATGAAATCTAATATAGAAGCATATACAACTAATATTTATTTTATTCATTCAAATTTTAGTATTCATTTTAGAATTTAATTTAGTAACATGATACATTTAATATATTATTTTTTCATCTGTAAATTTTATTTATTTATAATATATTTACAATTATGAATTATTTATTCAATTATATATTGTTTTAGAATTTAATAATTTTTTAATATTTATTTGTATTAATTTATTTACTATGTTTTAATATTTTCAATATTTATTCATCTTTATTTCAATATATATCCAAAAATTTTGATTAATTTATATATAACTAATAAAACTTATCCATTTTTTTATAGTTTTAAAGAGTACCCAGTTTTAATTATTGAATGTGACTCATTTTTAGCTTTCATGTATTTAAGATTATATATTCATTAATAATGTTATAAATATATTTCAAAAAAATATATTTTTTAAAAAATATTCTTTAATTAATATTTATGATATTTATAAATTTATAATTAAAAATAAATAATTATTACTTTTAAAATAATTATTTACTTAATTATAAATAATTAATACTATATACATTTTTAAATAGTTATAAAATTATAATATATTTATTTAAGTAATCAATATATTTTCTAAATTTATATTAATATTAATATTAATATTAATATTAATATTAATATTTATATTTTTATATATCTATTCAATATATATATATATAAATATATTAATGTATTTAATGATATAAATATTTTATTTTTTTGATTTTTTATATAATCATAAATAAATTGTTATATATTTAAATAATTATATAAACAAATTAAATATATTTAAAAAATGAATATATTTATTATATTTATATTTATGTGTTTATATATTTAATATATATATATATATATATATATAATTATATAAATACATATAATTATATATATAATTATAAAATTATATTAAATATATTTAAATAATGAATATATTTACTATATTTATATGTAAATGTATATATTTTTGTTAAGTATATATATATATAATTATATAATTAAAATTATAAATATAAAAAATAATATTTTTTAAAAAATAATTATATAATTATAAATAAATAATTATATATTTGAATAATTATAATATTATAATAAGAAAATTTAAATGATAAATAGAGTTAATATTTATATATAATTATTTAAATATTTTTAATGAAATTAATAAATTTATAATCATTTACAAATAATTATAAATATTTTTCTTTATGATTATAATTATAAAAACCTTTATCAATACTAAAAATTTAGCGATGATAGAGATGCCTTTTATCTATGCTTCTTTATGGTTGATAAAGATATATTTTATTAGAACTAATGTAGAACTGATAATCATAGATTTTATCATTTCTTATTAATTTAGCGTTGATAAATTTTATCTTTATCAGTACTTTTTTTTGAAGCACTCATAAATCCCTCTATGATCTATTTAAAATAACCCCCATGAAACAAATTTTAGCCATAATTCAGAAGATTTTGTGGATATACACTACTCTCAGTGCTCCTCTTGTACTTTTTCTCGAATGAATCAAGCTTTAAATCCATGTTTTGTTTTTTCTCTCCTCTCTCTCATTGATTTCATGTTTGGGTTCAGCAGTTTGTGTTATAATGGTGTTTTCATTCCTCTTGTCCTATTTTCTCACTCATTCTTATTAGAACATCCTTGGATCTCTGATAAGGTTTCGATATCCTACTTCTTCAATTTAGGGGTCTCCTACCTCAATTTTCATTTTCATTCCGATGTAAAATCCATCTTTCTTTATTTCTATTTAGGGGTCTCCTCCATCCATTCTGATTTATTGAGGTATTCTTTTTTCTCTTCAAATCATTCATTTTAAAAATCATGGAATTACCTAGTCTTTTTAAATTTATTTTTACTTAATTTACTCTAATGTGTAATTTTTATAATGGATTTGAAAAAGATTTTTGTTGAATTTCATTCTTGGCATAATGGATTTTCCATTTAATTTGATTAAATTATTTTGAATTAAATATTTTATCATGGCAAGTTTTTGATTATATTTTAATGAATAATTTCAAGTGGATCTTTATGAAAAATGAAATTATGATGCCATATTTTTAGGTTCAAAGGAACAAGTAATGTTTTAATGAAATGTTTGAAATATAAAAAGGGCGTGTTTCTAAATATTTCCAATGTATTAATTTTTTTGAATTTAAAATGAAATGAAAATAACGTGGAAACCCGAGTTAGATTTTGTTTAACATCCCATTTGGCACTTCAAAATGGGTTTATATCTCATGATATTGTCATTTATGGCCCCATTTATTTGGTGTGTTTGTTATGGGATGTTTATTAATTTATAATGTTTGTATGATGAGAGGGTTTTTTCTATGAAAGGTTGTTAGAGGTGAGGTGTAGGATATTTGTTTTGTTACCATATTTTTTTATTTCCATTTATTTCTAACCTCCTCACTTGGTTTATTTGTCATGGGAATGCTATATAAATAAATGGTATATTGGATTAGTTAAAACTCTAGTTTTTCTTGTGTATAGATATAGTGGGACTGAGAAATTGAGTGGGATTGGGTTATATAGTGTTTAAAAAAATTTTAGTTTAGTTTCAAAAATCAATAAAAATGATGAAAATTAATATGTTATCATAAGAAATTGTTCCTTACCACTTTATCAACCCATCAATTATATCATCACTGATTTGATCACAAAAACATGTTTATGTATTATTCATTGAATTATAATTAATTCAAGTTATGGTGAAAGGAAATGAATTTCATTGTAATATAAGAGAAGGTATAAAAGTTAATACTTAGAATAATTATATTAACACCATTTAAGCTCATGATTTAAACCCAAATATTGGTTTACATCATGTTCCCAATATTTTAGAACCTAAATATGCTCTAAATAATAATTTCCATTATTAAACAATGGTTTATGACATGTTAATATTCTGGTTACATTGTCTAAAAAAAGTGAGGTAACATAACCCGAAATATGACTGCTACATTCATTTATGTATCTTAAAAAGATTTAGAGCTTATATAATTTCTAAGCATGAACTTATATAAATGAAATAATGTAATTGATTAAGTAAAACAAGACTAAAATATAATTTCAAAGAATAAATTATTTTAAAGAAAGTAATCATGTTTAATATAATTTAAACAATAAACCAAGATAAATATATAATTTTAACAACAAACGTGATGTGGTTTTTATCTCACCAAATCCAATCCTAAGAAAAAAATTTATCCAGTCTTCCTCTAGCTAAATTTTCACTGAAAATGATCAGTTTCACCCATCAATGCACCATCACGTCGCTCTATAGAAATCCATAAACAACCCAATCATCCCGTTATCTTTTTAACACCCATATAAAAGTAAAAACATGAAGTTTGATGAAACATCATGGTTTCTTAGTTTACAAAAAAACCAAACCCATTATCAATCCCTCACCCGGGTCACTAAAGAACCTCTAATTCAACTCACACTTAGATAAATTCAAATCAAACCCAAGCCTGATATCACATATAGACACTATCTAACACCTCATGATATTTTGAAGAATAATTTTCTATATCATGGATATTTTTAAAAAATTCATGAGGTTGATTCTTGAATAAATTATATGACAAGTGAAAGAATGGATTTTTGGATTCTTTTGTGATATTTGATAAACTAGTTTTTGAAAAATGAATAGTCTCTTGATTTAATTTTGAAATAATCCCACTATACCCTTGGTATTCAAGAAGGAAGTCCAACATAATAATGTTAGGATTTATTACATCTACCTAAAAAAATAATCTATTATAATAATAGTAAATAAAAATTGGTGTGGTAGGGAGACAGTTTTAGTCAGGGAATCTTACCCCATCGCCCCATATCCCTAGAGTAATATGAAAACCAGGTATCCATGGTCCCTGAGAGTTTGAATATTCTTGATACTTAACCTAACTTACCTAATAAATAAATTTCAATTGTTCTTGGATTTAAATTTTTAATTTACTTATGTCTTCTAAAAAATGATTTATTCATGCCAGCTTTATAAAATATTAAATAATTATTATTTTATTTAGAATGGATATTGTAATAATTAAATTTTTTTATCATACCTATTTTAAATGTTAATTTTGAAAAATAAAGCATGGATTTAAATTTTTATGTGGGGTTTGAAAAGAAAAAATTACGTTTTTTACATAAACTTAAATAAAATGGATTTAGTGTTTTCAAACTCAGAAATGATTTCCAGGTTAATTTATAAATTCATTTCAAGGTGTACATCATTACATGGAAATGTTTTAAAACTATTAATTTATCATTTATGTTTTTTTCACATGATTTTAATAAAATTTACTTTATGATAATGTTTTTGATAGAGAAGTGGGTTCATATCCCAATGAGTGCTTTGGAAAAAGTAGTCACTTTTCATTTGGAATTAAAACAAATGGATTTCAATAGGGGTTTCAAAAAGTCAAAAAATTGTATTTTAAATTTTTAAAGTTCTTTTGAGATGAGATTTTAAATTTTAAAATAATATGTGGTAACTTTAAAAGTTCTTTCCTCTTAAATTGTGTATTGTAAAATGTATGGTTTCAATATGGAAATTAAAAAATGTTCTAATTTTTTTTGGAGTAAAAAATTTAAGGGGTTGATTTTCTAAAGGGACCTAGAAAATGCATTTAAAAGATGGTGGTTCATTGTGATGTGTTTATATGATGTTAGGTTCTCTTTCTCAGCAATCCAAAGTTGATTTTATCTTTGTTTTATAGACTAAAGGATACTCTAATTTCCATGAACTTGGATAATGTGAATTAATATTGGTCCGTCAATGGAATGGAAGTATTTTTTTCTCTAAGATGAATGAAATAAATTTTAAAATGCATTATCCTTGACAAGATCCTGTAATTGATATGTAAAACCATTAAGGATTTAATAATATTCGAATCAAAACCCTTTGAAATTAATAACATGAAATATAGTATGGATAAAATAACTGCATCATATAGAGATATATATCCTGAATCACTCGAAATAACATGATATTTTATTCATTTTATAAGAAATAAGTGCCTCTATATAGTTCATGAACTTTGTGGGACTATGAAATCATGCATCTGTTTCCACTAGGATATCATATTGTAGACTTGGTGAAATACATTTTATATAAAATGGATAGTGGATAATATATACACGAGATAAGGGGATCATGTGTCATAAAACAATTAGGTTCCTCATCTGAATCGACCCACTACTTAGTCTATGGCAAGGCCCGAAGGAAGTTCTTGATCACCACGGGCTGGCAGAGGATCCCGGGTATCAACAATAGAAGGTCAGAATGGTTTACCGAAATAAACAATAATAAAATAATCAAAAATATATAAAATTGGAAATTCAAAAAAACCACAATAAAAAAATTCCTTAACATTTTCTAGATTTGAGTTATAAGCTCAATACAAAATCACAAAATGGATACTACCAAAAAAGTACCAAATTCCAACCCAAAAAACCACCACAAGTTAGGGGGTGTCTCCCTTAGTTCATATCCACAACACAACCAACAAAAGATCTCTAAAAACCTAAATTTCCATTTCCATAAGTTTTACCCTTACCTGTATCAAAAATAACCAAGTATACTTACACCCAAGGCTGTAAGAAGGGTGTGATCCATTTCCTAGAAGGATTCCACCAAAAAGGATCACATGCTCTAAACATTAAAATACAAATAAACATGCATGTTTTATAAATTAAAGAAATGAAAGGACAGTTTCAAATGAAAAAACATTAAAGAAAAACAACTTTAATGGAATGAAACAATAAATAAAAATCCCCACTCTAATGAATTAACAGATATTCCTTACCATGAGACAATGGTAATGGAAACATAACCAAAAACACTAATTATGGGATATTATCTATTGGTACTAGCTAGAAATAGGACCCTAGAACCTAGCATCTCAGTGAAATGTGGATTAGAAACCATTACCATCATCTTTCTCATACACGATCCACTATTAAGGATCACCCCATAACCTAGTGGTCTCTGATCATTATTCAAATTTATTTATAAGTGTCATCATCAATCCCGTTAAGTGAAATTGGTCAAAGTACACTTTTGTATCACTAGAACACTTGTCTTAGTCCACAAACCTAGTTAGTCGGGCTTCCCATGTTTCGTGATCATTGATGATCCATGTTCACATAACACACCACATTCACAAACACAAACCAAAAAAGGAACAACACACACCAAATACCACCATTTATGCTCCCAAATCCTCTATTAAATTCATACACACATCAAATCATTCACTAATCATGGTTTATATCCATTACAATACATAATAAATCTTTTACATAATTTATAAAACCATTTTAATGAACATAACTAGGATTTACTTCACAATACACAAAATTTCACATGAAAAATAAATATTAAACTCAAATAAATATTTATTATCTTCAAAAACTACTTTCACACTTCATATAAATTTCATAAAACAAGATATAATCCACAAGAAAGCCTAATTTTTTTTCATGAAATGGTTAGACATGGAATCACCTACCATCGGTGGAGAAAGATCCAGAAATCAGTGGGAAAATCAAACCACACCCTGTCTTCACCACAAGGAAGACAAATCAAACCCGAATCCAAGAGATTGAACAAAAAATGTCAAGATATAACCCTACAAATAGAACCATAGCCACTGGAGAATAGGAACCCCAAGAGAAAGGGAAGAAAACCCTACATTAAAGAGAGAAATCAAGGGACAAGATGACTTACCTGAAAAATTGGAGATGAAACAACCTTAATCCACCACAAAATTGAAGATATAAGAGAGGATGAGGGATTTTGGGAGGTAAATTGAGAATAAGATTCCAATTTGGGTGAGAGAATAGGGTATTTGGGATTTAAATTGAGAGGAGATAGAAATGCCCAAAATTTTCAATGACCTGAACACTTTATATTATTAGTTTGAATGGTTTGGGAAACCATGCAGTAACCCTGAGAATAATTTTATCAAATGAATGATCTATAACACATTTACCTAGGCCAAGATGCATGGTTGTTTTGTAGTTATTTCCTCTCCCAGACAGCTACCACACAGTTTCTAGGGCAGCGCAAATGGTTACCTCTAACTATGTACCAACCGTGCACCTGGGTATGTTTGCAAAAAATGCACCATTTCTCTCTAAAATTACAAATGTATACTAGGGGTAAAGGATAGGCCAAAAATAAAATATAAAATACATTAAAATGATATCAAAGATGTCACACTTCAACCGACCATGAAAACATTCCTCCCTTTGAAAATCAACCTGATACTTGATCAGAAAACAAACAAAGGTACACTTGATCAACCCATGATTTCCATTCCCAAGTCTCTTAAATATCATTACCATGTTTCCAAAGGATACAGACTAATGTAATAGAATTTCCTTGAAGAAACATCCCTTGGAAATCCATTATCCATACCGATAGTTCAAACATGAAAAAATCAGTCTCTAACTCCAACTCTTCACAATTCAAACATGATATGGGTCCAGATTATACCTTTTAGTTGGGAGACAAGGAACAGATGATGAATCGATGCTGAATGAGAAGGAAAATATAACTAATATGGCGCCATTCCAATTCACTCAGGGATTTAAAAAGGTCCAACTTACCTATGATTTAGATTTCCCTACTTCCCCAAATGATGATGACCCATGCGAGGGCCACTATCAAGAATAATAATCAATCCCTCAAAGTGAAATAATGATCCTGAAACCTCTGGTCAACATAAGATTTATAGAGAACTTGAGCTCTCAATAACTTTTTCCTAATCATATTGACTTTCTTAAAATCTATTTCACAGGGCTCCATCCCAAAAGTGAGGTCTCACCTACCTCAACCAAACACAAAAGAGACCGACATGGCCAACCATAGGGTGACTCAAAAGGATCCATTCAAATAGAGGATTGGTAACTGTTGTTATAAGAAAATTTGACCGATCACAAATAGCTATCCCATGAACCTTTGAAATCAAAAACACATACACAAATCATTTCCTATAGAATTTGGTTTTCCAACTTTTTTGGCCATAAGATTGGGGATGATATGTCATAATCATCTTGATATATGACCTAAACTCCTTATAAAGGCCTTCCCAATACTAAGAGGTATATTGTGGGTCCCTTTTATAGATAATTGTTGATGAAAAACCCTAAAGCCTGACCACTTCCTGAACATAAAATCGGCCCAACTCATACACTTTTGATAAATATTTGATCAGAATAAAGTGAGCTGATTTTCTAAAATGGTCAATTATTACCCAAACAACATTTCTTCCTTGAGGTGTATGAGAAAATCCAATAATAAATTCTAGGGAAATGTAGTCACACTTCTAGGTAGGAATGGGTTACAATTATAGAAAAATATAGGGCCATTGATGCTCTAATTTTACCTGCTGACAAGTATAGAAACTTGATACGATGTCAGCTATGTACCACCTCATACATGGCCTCCAGAACTACTAACAGACATCATAATACATATTGGTAGTAAAAAGATGAACAATACATTGAGAATGGTGGAAATCCTACATCACCGCCTTTCTCAAAGATATCAACACTACAAAACGGGCCTTGAAGAACAAGATTCCTTTGAGAGACAATTACCAATCGGAAGATGTCTATCCACCTTGGATGAACATCCTACACCATTGGCAGAACTCATCACCAAGATGATCCCACCAAATAAACTTTTTAGGAGATGGATCCAACTACACACTTGCCAAGGACGAACCTCCACCGTGCTCCTTGGTCTCCAAATGCATCTGGGAAAAGAGTCTGATCAAGGTCCACTCATCATTGGTCTTCCTCAAAGCCTGCACTAGTATTTTTCTGCTCAATGTGTCTGCCAGCACATTACAATTTCCGAAGGTATTGATGATATCAAATTCAAACCCCAATAGGTATTCAATCCAACAATTCTACCTCAAATTGAGATCCATTTGTGAGAAGATATAGGCTATGCTCTTATGGTCATAATAAATAAAACATTTATCCACAAAAAGCTAGAGACACCACATTTTCAAGGCTCAAATCACGGTTTTTAATTCCATGTCATGGGTCGGGTAATTTTTTTCATTTGGACGGAGTTGGTGAGAACCATACACGACTATTTGATCATCATGAATTAGCACACACCCAAGGCCCATTTTTGAAATAACAAAATATACCACATAAACCTATCCGGATTCCAACAAGATCAACATGGGTGCGGTGGTCAATCATCGATTTAGCTCCTCAAAGGATGCCAAACAATTTGGGCCCCATTCAAACATCACCCATTTCTAAGTGAGTGCGATTATAGTTGAAGAAAGCCATCATAAATTCCAAATGAATCACCTGTAATACCCCTCTAGCCCAAGATGACTCCTATTCTCGAATAAATTATTTGGCTACTCACACAAAAATACGACACTGATCATATCAGGGTCCACTGAAACCCTATCCTATGAAATCCTATGTCTTAGAAACTTCACTTACATAATCTTGAAAGTATATTTTGAGAACTTTTCATTAAGGTGATGGTCCCAAAAAGTGCCCATCACAATCCGCAAATGATGCTCATGCTCTTCCTTATATCCAGGGTAGTTTAGAATTTCATCAACGAATACAATAATGAATGATTCAAAATACTATTTAAACACCCCATTCATGAGCCCTAGAAATCCAGGGAGAGAAGTTTTCAATATGAAAGGCATGACCAAATACTCATAGAGGTTTTACCTGCTTCAAAAAGCCATTTTTGGGATATCCACCTCCTTTACCATGACTTGGTGGTAACCCGAACGCAATTCAATTTTGGAGAACCAATTTTCCCCATTCTATAGTTTGAACAAATCATCAATATGGGGAAAAGGTTATTTGTTCTTGAGGGTAACCTTATTTAACTTCCGGTAGTCGATACACAACCGGAGAGATCCTTCAGCCTTTTTCACAAATAGAACAAGAGCAACCCAAGGAGAGATACTCAGGTGAATGAATACCTTGGATTACAAATTGTATAGATGTATCTTTAATTCCATCAATTCATTGGGGGCCATGTGATATAAGGGAATAGATATTGGTTGTGTTCCTGATGCCAAATCGTTTGAGAACTCCACATCCCACTCTAGGGGGAAACCTAAAAAATCATTCCGAATACCTCCAGGAACTCATACACTGCATGAGTTAATCCTCACTCAGTATCACCACCATCATCATAAAACATGAACAATGATAATTGAAAATAAAGATTACCATGCTCTGGGAGTGGAGGTCCAACCCGACCCGATCGAAGATCCCATTCTTTGAGAAAAATATGGGCACTTCCATCAAGTTCCATGAAACATACCCAACGCCGAGAATAATAAAAATGCACTTGGAAGTGAACCATCCAATCCATGTAAAGGATCAAATCAAATATGTCCATATCTATAACCATGAAATACCATTCCATATCAACCCCTGAAATAGAAATCACACACGATGGGAACCTGAGGCCCTTCTTATTCTTCTTACCCAATGACATCACCAACTCCATTGAAAAAGCTAAGTGTTCTGTTGGAAAATGAAATAGATTGACAATATGGGTAGATATAAAAGAAAATAAATCCCTAGTATCATATAGAATGCTAACTATATAAAATTAAATCAAAATGGAACCTCAAATAGTCAAGGAGCCTATATCCGGTCCCGCTGGTGTCCGATCCACAACATGAAGATGTATGGTCTATGCATGAGCCCGAACATGAACACTAGAATATGGATTTTAACTAAGATGAATCTAACAATAAGAAGATCTGGTGCTCCCACCAGGACTACCAAACTGATACCCACTGTCCTTGATGGTTCTAACTGAGCTGGTGTTCCCATGAAAGCCACCAATCCTGCCCCGCTATGATATCGGCGCATCATCGTGAAAAAAAATCTAAATATGTCCCATAACTCAACTTTGATGAAAAGTCTTAGTAGGAGTTAGACAAGGAAGTAATATGTGTCCTTCCATCCGTCACTAATGGCATAACATAAAACCTACTTCAGAACCCAACGACGAAGATTTCCTGGAAGGATGGCATCATCCTCCACCACTCTTCATCCCATTCTCCTCATGCTTCATCTTCATCTCTATTGAACTACCGCTACCCATTTATGATACAACCCTAGGGGAACCTGACCTTCCCTTATGGTAAATATCTACCAGACAAGCTCATTCCACCACTTCAGCATTAGCCTTAATCTTAAACAAAAAGGCCTGATAATATATTTCTAGCCACAAACCATTTCAAACCTCAAAGCCTTTATCTATTTAGTAGAGACTATCTTAGGGGAATTTTGGGCTAGATCAACAAAGAGTTTTTCATAATCCATCATTGAATGATCCACGAAAACAAGTTCAATGATATCCTAGGATCAAGCATATGCCAAGACCTTTGGGTAGTAGTGACCTTTGAAGACCACCTTGAAGTCCTTTCAACTCATCTGATCATGCTTCCTGGCTTGAATAACTATGTCCCCCCACCTTCTATTTGGACCCTATAGAATAAATGAAGAAAAATTCACCCAAACTTATTCATAAGATTCCAAGAACTAAAACACATGCTATATCTTTTAAATCCACTCCCCTACTTTCTAAGGCTCTGAGCTACCTCAGAAATAAAGAGGTTTATTCTTGAGGAACTCCTAGGATTTTTTCTTCTGAAAACTAGGCTCAGTAACCCTAACTAGAGTAGTATTGGGACTCACTCCTTATCCTAGAGCTTGAATAGGCTGGACCAACACATCTTCTAACCAATGATATTGTGTTATGGGAGAACTCTCTCCACCCTCTTCCCACAGTTGTAGGGATGTTATCAAGGGAGACTTGTTTCTATTAAAGAAATAGTCAAATGAGAAAATCATTAATACATCAAGTCTAAAAAATTTCAACAATAAACATAGAACTAATAAATCAAACCTAAATGAAACACAATGGAAAAACCACTTCACCCCTACCTTATTTCAATGCACAGACTATAGCATAATCATCCCATATAGAAGAGAATCCAAATAAGAATCCCAACATCCCATGGTTACTAGAGGTTTGTCACGAGGTCAGTTGGCCAAGCACCATACTTGAAACCGAAACTTCAAGCCCTGATATTCAAATATCACATATAAATATACTCATCCCAAATATAATGACCCAAATATCTAAACCATGAATAGATAAAATTTTGACACAAACCATGCCAAGTCCGCATCTAAACTAGCACCCGACTTGGTCAGTGCCAAGGGATGAAGGGTTTTTTCAATCCCCACAAGCTTTCACTTATTCCTAGGTATCAATAATAGAAAGTAATATGGTTTACCTAAATATATAATAATAAAAAACCATAAATATAAAGAAACAGAAATAAAATAACCATAATAAAATAATACCTTAACATTTTCCATATTTGAGTTACAAGTTCAATACAAAACCAAAAAGGACTACTACAAAAAGGGAACAAAACATAACCCCCAAACCACTACAAGTCAAAGGTTTTATTCCCATTAATCCATCTCCACAACACCACCCCCTATATATCACTAAAAACATGAACTTTAATCTCAATAAACATTACCCTTACCCGTATCAAACAAAACCAAGACTACTTACACCCAATTGTGTAACTAGGGTGTGAGCCATTGTCCAGTAGGATGCCACCCAAAAGGATTCAATGCTATAAACTTTAATATAAAAATAAACATTCATGTTTAAAAAATAAAATAAATTCAAGGGAAATTTCAAAGGAAATAACTTTAAAGAAAACCACTTTAAATAAAGGCAATAATAAATATAAACACCCATTATTTTGAATTAAACAATATACCTTACCGTTTTCTGAAAGTAAGGGAAATATATCCAATAGCACTAATTATGGGAGAGTCCCTATAGGTACTAACAAATAATGGGTCCATAAAACATCACATCTTAGTGAAACATGGCATTGGAACTATGATGATCCTATTTCTCATGGAAGATCCACTTATAGGAGACACCCCCTAATCTATGGGTCTCCAATAATCATTAAAATGTAGTCAGAGTTGTCATCTTCAATCCCTCTAAGTGAAATCGAGCTGAAGCCACTTTTTTGTCACTGGCACACTAGTCCTAGTCCACCAACCTAGTTACCCAATCTTCCCTTTTTTATTCCCATTCATGGTCAAAGTACACATAACATGCCACATTCACATACAAAAACCAAACAAAGAACTACACACACCAAATAACACCATTTTTGCACCAAAATCCTCTTCTAAAATCATACATACACCCAAAAATTCTGTAATATGGGCTCACATCCTTTACATAACCTAATAAAACATTTACATAATATATAAAACCATTTAAAAAAATAACAAGGATTAACTTCACAATACACACATTTTCACATGAAAAATCAATTTCCAACTCAAATGTATATTAAATATATTCAAAAACCACTTTCACACCTCACATACATTTCATAAAACATTCTACAATCCACAAGAAAGAATAATAAATTTATCAAGAAATGGTTAGATATTGAGTCACACAATATGGGTGGAGAAACATCAGGAAATCAATGCGAAAATCTAACCACACCCTAATATAACAACAAAGAAGCCAAATTAAACCATAATCCAAGAGATAAAAAAATGTCAATATAGAACTCTAAAAATATAACCCTATCCATTGGAGAAGAGTAACCCCAAGAGAAAAAGAATAAAACCCTACATTGGAGGGAGAAATTAGGGGAGGAGATGACTTACTTGATAAATCGTGGAAGAATTGCCCTTAGTCCACCACAAAATCAAAGATCTGAGAGAAGATGAGGTCTGGAGAGAGGTGACTAGGGAGGAAAATGCTGAGTTGAGTGAGATAAATGGGTATTAGGGATTTAAAATCAAGAGGAGAGATAAATAACAAAACAATTTAATGGAAAAGACACCACACCCCGTTAGTTTGCACGGTTTGGTAAATTTCTTTGTAACCATGCAAAGCATTCTGTACGAGGAATGAACTATCACACAATTACCTAGGATGATGCTCACGACCATGCGCTAGCCATGTAGTATCTACTGGCTCACCTAGACATCTACCACATTGTTACTAGGGTAGGGCACATAGTTACCTTTTACTGTGTGAAAACTGCGCGCTCCGGTCTTTATGCCCAAAATTCAGCATTTTCCTCCATAATTAACAATAGAACCTTGGGGTAAATGATAAGAAAAAATAAAATAGAATATAACTGAAAATGGGATCAAATATGTGACATCATGTATCTCAACCCATTAGGAATGGTGAATGGGGTACAAACGAGTAAGGGAACTATGAACATGTATTGTATGATCATATCATATATCAAAACAGTGTGTGTGAGAGAAAATTTTCAGCTTTAGGCAATAAACTATGAAATTTTGTTTAGTGCCTTGCTAACTCCCAACCCAAAAAAATTTAGATTTATGGATAAATCTATCATCCTCATTATATTAATCTCCAAAATAGTTTTTATTTCATTTTTTTAGACTCACCCCCATATCTTTTGGACATGAACCTATATTTCTTGAAATACTATGACTAGTAGTCATCCCATATCGGGAACTTCTGATCATTTTTTGTTCCCCTTATCAGAATTATCTATAACTTTCACCTATAATTATGAATAACTTATCTATATTTATTTATTTTTGTACAAAATTAAAATTATATAAACATAATAGGATGGATATGAATAGAAAATAGATTCCCCTTAATCATATGCCAAAGGATTATGATGATGGGGTAAAATAGTTCATCATGTTTGCAGTAGATAATGTATACAACGGTTGTAAAATCCTTTTTCCGTGTTTACACTTTTTTTCAAAGAAAATTTTTCAAGAAGAATTATAATAAAACTTTATATGTCACAAAATAGATTATATATATAAATTTGGACGAAACATTGGGAAAAAAAAACATTCACACTGATTAGGATTATTCTTATTTTTAGGGATCATTTGATATGAATATCAGTGTAAACGGTAATGGATATAGTATAGAATAAATGATATTGGATATTGAATATTACCCTTTTGATTTTCTAATGTTGTTTGACTATTTAAACAGTTGTGAACAGATTACATTTTTTACCGATTATACTAAATATAAAACATTTTTAGCTATATTGAAGATATATAATTTTGAAGATGTTAGTAGATAGAGAGAAACTATCTTTACCAAGCAAACTAGATTAGAAGAATGATAAGGTATGGAAATTGCCACCAGTACTAAGAACTGTGAATCTATTCATGAGGAAATGCTAGCAGATCAACAATGCGAGGTTGGGATCTATGCACCTTCAATTATGGAGATTATAGGAAGGGGTAATTCTAGTGTAATTTGGTTGGGTCTTTCTGATAATGTATTGGAAATTGTTCCTTTAGGATTTTTGGTCATGTACTTGTCCTTGTGGCATTGGGTCTATGATTTAGTTAAGGGTTCCCCCTAAAATCATAAAAGTGTTATTGTCCACAAATAAATAAAAAAATATAGTGTCTTCAGAGTAGGTTTACCCCCAATTCTATATTAAATGGGAATGATCTCTAAAAAATACTTTCATGACAAAATGGTCAGATATTATTTCAAAAGGACCATGAATCACTCATAAAATGCTCTAAATGTGGGGTAGATCAATAAAATAACTATGAATCAACTGCTTCAAAATATGTATGGTAATTTCTTATCATTACATGGTTTAGAATTCTATATGAATGTAAATAAATAGTGAGACAATTTACATAGAATGAAAATAAAATAATTAAATATGAGAACCTTAGTCATCCAGCAGACTCCCCTTAGTGGAACAAAATTTATCATGAGTATCCTGAATTTGGAAATGAGATGAGAAACTTCCATATTTTATTATCTATTGACGGAATGAATACTTTTTGTGTATAAATTATTACTCACAATACATGTATATTGATGTTGAAAAATTATAACTTTCTTCCATGGTTATGCATGAAGTAAAAATACATTATGTTGCACGTGCTTATATCTATACCAAAAACAACATGATTGTGATATTGATGTCTATTTGGATCCATTGATCGATGATGTAAAATTTATGTAGGACAAAATTGGAATAATTTATCATGCTCATATAACTAAGGAATTCACCTTGAGGGACAAGTTATACAAGAAAATAAATGACTTTCCTGTTTATATTTTTTGTGGGATACAACATTATAGAAATATTTGGGTGCCCCATTTATGATGAATGGAAACACTCAGTCTAGTTGAAACATTACATGAAGCCTTTATTTTTATGAAATATGAATTTTTTACATAGACAATATAAATATTGATCCTAGATGACAACATTCACTAGGGATACTAAAAAAGGTACAACCCCATCTCCACTAATGGGAAATCAATTATTTGTTAAATTAAATTATATTTATAATAATTTAGGTTGACCATTTTTGAAAATGTTATGAAATTAGGTTGGATAAAGTGATAATTTTTTTAATTATCATATTGGAATTGTTTTTATGTAATAAATTCCCTTAATTTCATGCTTGCAGAGAAAATTTGTTTGACGGTGTTATTGGAACATTGCTAAATGTTCCTAGAAAAACAAAATTTGACATCAAGGCTAGGTTGGACACGATTGACATGGGTATAAAGGAAGAGGTTGAACCAATGATGGGTAAATAGAATAATTTTCTTAATCAAGCACCTAACACTGTATCCAGATAGAAAAAATTGAAATATTTCATTTTCATTAATGGTGTAAATGTTCCAAAGGGGTATTCATAAAATATAAATAATGTATTGAAAATAAATAATATAAAGTTACAGGTATTAAAATCACTAGTCTATCATGTTTTTATGATGTTTTGATTCTTGTGGAATTATGTTCCATTATACCTAAAAATTTATGAATTATATTAACAAGACTATGATTATTTTTAAAATCTATATACAGTACTGTTATAGAACTGTAGATGTTTCCAATAATGAATAAGAGGGTTGAATTCATATTATGTGAATTAGATACATCCTTCCCACCACAATTATTTTACATAATGGTTCACATGATGGTTTAATTGGTTAGAAGGTCTCAACTATGTCATTTTGTACATTATGGATGGATGTACCCCATTAAATGATATATGAATATTTTTAAAGGGAATTTTAATAAAAGAAGTTGGAAATATGGTTTTATTATGAAATGTTATATTGCCGTATGAAATGTTAATTCTATACCAATTACCTATCAGTTATTGATGGAATTTGTCTCAAAAAGTATCAACATAGAGAACACCTTATGGGTGAAGGGATTTATATAAGAGATATTATTATTATTACCATACTAGAATGAGAGAAATCACACATTTAATTTTTATATAATAGGGTAAATCTTGATCCATTGTTTGAATCTCAAAAAAATTATTATATATTTGAATCCATCAACGATTGATGAATGGATATAAATAAACATAATAATTAGTATATATGATGGTTTTGAGATCATATTTATAAGGATTTATATGAAAATAAGAATTCAATTGTCAAATTACTTCGATGAATTGATATAGTACCAGATGAAAATGTCATATCTTATACTGGTTTTGAAATAAATGGTTTTTAGTTCTATATAAAAGGACACAATAATTACAGTTTGATTAAGAAAATGGAGTTATGCTTATGGAAGAAGCGATGTAATATATGGTAACAATTATAAAAATCCAATTTATGAAAATACGTCATATTTTATCATTATTAAATAGAAATAAAAGTTGTATTATAAAACATTTCATGTGCCCATTTTCCATTGCAAATTGGTTAACATTGTAAGTGTAGTGAAAGGCGATGAAATGGGATTCGTGAAGGTGAATTTATTGTGGAATGGGAAAATGATCATCCATTTAAAACCAAATCAAAAGTAGTTTAACTATTTTCTATCTCAAATCTAGAAATCTAAAATTGTTTTATTTCCCTGCTGGTGACTAAATCAATTGTAGGGTCAGATGAAAATTCAATCAGGGGTGACCCTTTCTTTGGGAGGTCATAATCCATTCAATGAAGTCCCAATATAGAAAATGACGTGTATGTTAGAAGGGACTATAAATAGGTTATTTTAATTCATTATAGAGGATCAAAATCTCTACAACCTTTAAAAGAAATAAAGGGATTTCAATGAGATGGTTAAAGTTATTTTTAAAATATTATTCTTTTCCTTATAATTTATATGTTATCTACTATATTAACATAATATAAATTAAATGTTTTGCTACTCATGAAGAAAATGTATTTTGAACATGATGATATTACCAATGTGGGTCTAAAACTCTACAATCCCATCACATGAAATATTTTTTTTCATTTCTTAGTTTATTATTTTTATGAAGCACTGGATGCTGATAACACTCAATCTGGATACAAAAAAAAAGTTTATTTTTTCGGATCCAATGAATGGATATACAATAAACTTACCCCCATAATGTGCATTGTGAATTACTATTACAAATTGATCCTTTAAAATCTCTATTAAAAGATATTTATTAACTATATAGAAGTTGGGATAACATTAGCAGTGTTAAAGGGTTGTATTTAAAATTCTGCATAAAAAGAATTGATAAAGGACCCCTTTAATAGGATTTTTTTGTTATGTTAAAGGTCCCATTAATAAAAGGGATAAATTTTTTCCCCACCCCCTTTTATCATCATCTCTTTCTCTGTTTTATCAGTGTTCCCCTTACCCATTATCATCACTTCAGATAATTCCACCATTCTGTGCGTGCCCCTTTATCCGGCGAGTTTCGAACCTGAGACCTCTATCTCATATTCCAGTTCCTTTCTCACTCACCTATATTGTTTTTTTTCCATTTTATGATATATCAATATATTTATATATATTTCATTACATTATATATATATATTTTTATATTTTTATTTATAAAATATGTTTTTGTGTGTATATGTGTCTGTTTACAAATACACACACACACACAGACATATATATATATATGAGAATCTATAAATATAACTATAAATATTTATATTTATTTACATATATTATATATAAATATTTTTATACATATATTTCAATATATAGATAAATATATCTATTTTTAAATACACACACACAGACACAAATATATATATATAAATAAACATTATATATACAATACCTTATATGTATATAAATATTAATAAATATTTATTTTAAATAAAATTTATAATTTTTTTATACAAAGTTTATATTTAGAGAAATATATTTTCTATGTGAAAATGTTTAAATAGTTATTAATGAAATTAAAATCTTATGTGTGAATATATAAAAAATTTGTATATATTTTTTATATACTTGATTATAAATAATAGGTCATTATAAAAATTGATAAAATTATAAAGAAATAATATCAATATGAGTGTAAGCTATGTGAATAAATTCATTCCCCACCATGAAAGGTAAAAAAACCCTAAATGAGCCTAAAAATCCATCGAATGTTAAAATATTCGGGTTCCCCGACTAAAAAATCAATTTTGGAGGCCTGTTAGCCCTTTTTGGCCTATGAAAATAGAACTATGGTTTCCCCATATCTTTAAGGCATATATCTCATTACAAACTTTTATTTGATATGTGGTAGATCCCAATTAGACACTCACATCAAAATTTATATATGATTGAAGTTTAGGTTATGCTTTTGACAAATTTTAGATCATTTTTTATCTTCAAATGGTTACTAAATGATTATTACTTAATAATAATTAGTAAATTTTTAATAAAGAAAATTTTATAAGTAATTTTATAATCCATTTTCACAAAATATATTATATATTATATGTAAATTCCTATTTATCCATATCTAAAACATAATTTAAAATAATATATTATATGTATAAAAATATAAATATATTTAAATGTTAATATATTAATTTTTTGAAGAATAATTCTGTTTTAAATAGAAAATTTATCTGTGCTAGTAAAAGAGTGTTGATAAATGGGGGTATTTTTTTGTGATTCAAACAATTAAATGAAAATTAGATGTATTTATCAAAACTTTTTTATAAGTGTTGATAATGATCCCCCCTCCCTTATGAGATGTTTTTTATAAGTGCTGATGAATGCCACCCTTTACCAGTTCTTTTTTACTAGCATTGATAAAGGACTCCCTTTATTAGCTCTTTATTACAAGAAATAATAAATAGGGTGTCCTTATGAGTGTTTTTTTACAAGTGATAATAAAGGTCTCCTTTAATAGCGCTTTTTAGCACCATTAAGTACACCATTTAACAATGATAAAAAAGAACTATTAAAGACCCCCTTTAATAACACTTTTTTCTCGCACTCACAAAGGGGGTTTTAAACAACACTTTTAGCTAGTGTTGGATAAACCCAGTTACATAGTAGAGAATTTTTAATAAAATTCAATGAAGAGTTTGTAGATAAATTTAGAAATAAATCTTTTGTTATTTATTTTATCATGATTTTTTTTATAATTTGGTAGTTTCTTAATACATGTTAAATCATGGAATGGAGTTGGGGAATAAATATAAAAATCATGTGGATTACTTCAAATGGAAACAAATTAAGGTATATATTTACATATTTAGATATCAAAACATATTTTAAAATAATTTATTTACTTTGGTCAATGTTTTTACAGTGTCTAAAGAAAGATAATTTAAACGATTATGAAAATTATGTTTTCAGATTTTTGAGATATATAATAAAACAAGAAAGGAACAACATCTTTGAAAAAGTAATTGATGATGGTAATTAAAATCTCATTAAAAATATTTCATAATCATTTGTTTCTCTATATTTTCTAAGTACTAAAAAGATTTATGACATCCTTTATACTCAAAATAAGAATTAAATTTGTTTAGAGATCAGTAGGAAGTGTACATGGTGTCATAATGTTTTCTAACATAAAATTTATGTTATTACCATCTATATTTATGATCAAGTACAAAAAATGAACTTCGAAATATATTTGGGGTGTGAATAATTAGTATTATAATGCTCATATACTATTATTGATCTTTCTCTCAAGGAGACGTATAATGGAGGACATCAATTTGTTTAGAAATCATTAGAAAACTTGGTGTCAGAATGTATACATGAAACTTGAATATATGAATTCAGATTACTTATTTAGTTATTTTTCTCACCATTTTATCTAATTTTTAGTTAATTTACTTATAATTTTTATAATAAAATTAGACTAATTCCCTCCCAAGGTTTTCATCATGGGTGGTGATAAATGATATGAGAAAATTAAAATATTTTTGTTTCACTTTGGTTGGTGGTGGAATTATTTAGGTTTTTCCATAATTAATTAGATGGTGATATAATATTTAATCAGAAATGCAATTTTGATGTAGTGGGGTTGCACATGTTTCACGTTAAATGAGTATCTTAACTATTAAATAGAGGAATAAAATATCCATGGTAATGGGGAGGTGTGATGTGTTCAGGTGAAACCTATGGAGACCTTTTCAATTAAATCATCTGATTAGATAAATATGTCTTAATGTAGAGGTAAAGAAAGAAATAAGGAGGGGAATGTTAGTGTAGATTCATTTGGGTTTCAAATTGTATTTCCTTATTATCTCATAAATAATAGGTTTCATAGAGATACCTTTATAAATTTTGAAAAATTAGTTGGATTATTTTATCCTCTAATATACGATGAAACATTTTTAGATCATTTTATAGATGTACGGACATAATATTCATCTATTTTTCAATAATTATGTCTATTGAGATCATTATGACTATTTATTTTACGAAACATTAAAAAATATTCATGGTGATGTTGTCGACACTATCAATAATTTTTGTAAATATCTATCTTATAGAAAGAGATTGATTTGATGATATTGATTAAATCATAATGATAAAATATAATTATATTGATGATAATATTTATTTAATATGTAATAATAATAAATTAAGAGTTTTGATTAAAAATACAATAAAAAGAGACATATAATTCACAAGAATATTGTGTATCCCATAATCAAGATGTTATTACTGATGTTTTCTCCTATTCCTTTGTTATCCTTATTAGGGGGGAGATCATAGCTTAATTAATCTATTTTTTTAAATGAGATGTTGGAATTTTGTATCTTTCAAAAAATGTTCTTATTTTCTAGGATCACATTCATCTATATGTTCAAAAAATTCATCTGAAATCCATACAAGTAAAACATGGATTTTACATTATCTAAATGGATTGTCTAAAATTGATTATTTTGAATACACATGATGTGATATTAAATAATCCAACTATTATATCTCACAAAATATCACAATCATTACATGAGTAGACATGTTAAACCTATCCTTATTTTGAATATAGATACATTTTCACTAGGTCACAATCAAAAAATATATCCATTTGTTCATCAATAATTGGAAAGGGAACATTAATTTTTTAATATGATCCATGTTCACATGCTCATTAATAAAAAAAATTCATCATCATTTTCAACAAATAATACATGAGAACACGGATGTTCTAAATTTTATGAACAAATAATAGTGTTGTTATGTTAGAGTTTGTCATCACCTAGAATATTGAAAAGGATATACTAATCTATAGCACATTCATGGAAGACTTATTAGAGAAACTATATTGTTGTGTCATTTGGATACTATAAAGGGATATACTGATGTTTAATAGTATAAAAATGGGTGAAAAAATTATAAAGGAGTTTTGTGTATTTTAAAAATATATATTATGTCACATTGCAGTTTTTTACATCAAATAAGGTAAATGTTTTTTCATGGAGTTTGTAATTTATATGATTGTGAAAGGTAAAGATAGATGTTATTATGTTCCATAACAACTCAAATGTAAATATGAATTTTAGTTTAATTAATTAACATTAATATGTATATACTAATGGTTAATGTTTTATAGTAATAAATAAAGAGATACATTAATGTTTAAGTATAATCCAGTAATATATAATTATTTATGCTATTTTTTATAGCAGATAATAAGTAAAATATTTATATGAGTTTTACACCAACCAAAAAGGGTACAAGTTTATATAGGAATTTTTTGTAATGCGTGAATGTTTTTTATTGTAAAGTGGTATAATATATACTATTGTTTGTATTGATCTCATAGAATATATCTTATTTTCAAACATTGGGTAAATTAGAAATATTATAGTTTGGAATCATAGTTTAAAACAATGGTACAAGAAATTCCAATAATCTTTGAAAAATGAGTGTTATAATTTTAAGCTGTGATGAAGGAATTTTTATTAATATTTGAAAATGTAGAGTGAAGAAAAATTAATTTATGATAGGATTTATAGTTTATAGAATTTAATAATGAAATATAATATAGTTAATCATCATCTATGTAGGATGATATTTCATACAGTTTAAGGTCATGTGGTAAGGACCTCTAGGGGAAGATTAAATTCATAGTCGATGGTCCAATGTATTTTGTTTTAGGATTATTTATGTTTGAATAATTATACTTTTAATTATGTTTAATATAATAATGAATAATTATAATTTAGTTTAATGATATATAACTTGAAAAATATTCCATTTAGTTTGTTTTATCATCATTTTATCATATTTTTAAGTTAATTTCCTCATCATTTTTATCTAATACTTATTTTGTTAATTTTCATACAGATCATAAAGAAACAACCTTTTTAATAAATATGACTCACTCATATAATATGATTATGCACAAAAAAAGGGTGATGCACTCATGAGGATGCAATTTTCTTTTTATACTCCAATGCATTCATCATTCCATGTTATTAAACTACAATATTGTTTGATGAGCTATAATGTTGAATGCACTACATGATAAAAGGATATGGTTGGATCAACCATATATCAATATGACACATGATGAATCATGGATGACTCAAATTGTGTGGTTTAAGATTAAAATTGACCTTTTATTAATGCATTGCTTCATATTTATGTTTAATTTATTTCTTTATAGTATTACTAACATAAAAATTGTTTCCTTATATAGGTGGATTCATTTTCGAAAGTTGGGGTTTTTTTGTTTAAATTTACCCATGCTCATAAGAGATTGGACTTTAAGGATTCCATTGAAATAATGGTAATAAGAAAATGGGTCATTTAGAAACTCCTCAATCTAATTTTTTTTCCATCATGAATCAACCTATACATTTTTATTTTGTAATTTACATTTCAGTTAAAAACACACATCATTTCAAACCTATGGTTTTTTCTTTTCATGTCACGGTTTTGATCCGATTCATTGAAAATACAGATCCATTCATTGGGTGTTGGGTGAGATTAATTTTGAGTGTTTAGCTACCATATACGTCTAATCACCCTAATTTGGGTCCCCATTGGTTGTTTAGGAGTTCTTAAGAAAAGGTGGTTATTTCATGATGTGGGGCACCTGCGAGCCCATTTCAAGTTTTAAAAACAAACTTTGTTTTTTTTATGAATCCTTTGTTTTTCAACATTTTGCACCCATTAAACTTTCTATATGTCATCCAATGAAATATTAAAAGAACCATATCCTTTTGGTCCCATTATAAATTTATAAACATCGTGAATATGGGTTACATATTTAGGTAATGGGCCAACCCATGGGCCAATTTCCAGTTTTTAAAAAATAAATTTTTTATTCTATAAATTTTTCATTTTTTAATATTTTTCAGTTATTCTGCCTCCCAATCGAAGAAAAAATACATATCCTCACCCCCATTATCGATTTTACCTCTTTGGAGCTCGTTTGGATCGCATATTTGATCGAAAGTTATGAAGTTTCATCAAATTGTCCAAAATTGAGAAGGTAAATTATTTCATCCATAAATCAATATATTCTTACTATTTTTTCCAAAAATCTTATTTCCCCAATTCTTATGGACCTTAGGAGACTCTCCAAGATGTTTCAAGCCATTAAATTGTCTTTAAGGGTGCATATATAATGTAAGATGAAGAGTTATCTAGCTGGCAAGGTGAGATTCCTTCTCCTTTCTCTTTCATCTTACTCCTCCTTTCATTATTTTTGGTTTTATATTCACCTGTAGACATGTTCAACCTAGGGTTATATTATACCATGTTTTTTGATTGAGGTTTTGTTCATTTCAGTCTGGTTGTCAAAGGTTTTGGGTTTATAAACCCTCGAATGGTGATATTCGGTGTGCGTTTCCATTACAGCAAGGATTTTAGGTATAATATCCCTTGAACATGACTTTATCATTTAAGTTTCATCATTTTATTATTTTTAAATTCTGATATATATGTTTTTTATTGTTTTTCATCCTTTGTATAATTTTATTGGTGTGAAAATGGTTGTTTATGCCTTGTTTTATGAAAGGTAGATTAGTTTTTTCAAAAACGTGCACACTAACTGTTTATTTAAAAGTTCCACTATCTTTCGCAACGGTTTTGTGAATTTTAAAACCTATTTTATTGTATTTTAAAAAATTTATAATAGGTATAATAAAATATGTCAAGAAATTTTTCTTTTATTCATTTTCAAGTTCTAAAAATAAATTATTTTTTTAAAGGGCATGTGATGTGTTCGGTAAATTGCCCATTGAATTTTATGCGTGATTTAAAAATTATTTTTTTGAATTTATAAATGAATTGAAATAATGAAGAGTGTCATTTTGGGGTCCTTATACAACTTTATAATTATTATTTGGTTTTACAAGAAAATGGATTTGGTTTACAACATGTTTTGGCCCGAGTTGTTGGAAAATGGAATGTTTCACATCCTTATGAAAATGGTTGTGTTTTGAATATGTGACCTAAGTGTTTTAAGGGATTTATAAATGTGGTTTTCTATTGTAAAAGGTTTTTATAATAATCCTTAATAAACTCGAAATGAATACCTTGGTAAAATTATTGTTTTGAGAAACACTTAAAGGCCCGTTTGGATTTTTTTTAAAAATGGTTTCCATTTTAATTTCATGCTCTAGATATTGGGTCCATTTTATGGTCCATGAAAGTGATTTACTAATTGTTTTGGGGGATTCCAAATATGTTTTTTTATTTTATTGACGGGTTTTTGGCCTTAAAAGTGATTTTTTGCATGGATTTTATCTGGAAGGCCTCGTCATACTCCTTGAAATTATTTTACGAAACTTTTTAGTGGTTTATTGATTCTTGATAGAAATGTGAAGCATGTTTGCAGGCTGTTTGTGTGTTTATAGTTTTGTAAGGTAATTTTTATGTGAAAAGTGTATTTGATAATATTTGTAACTTGATTTAGAACTAAAGGGAATCTTGGGTATCTAGGTGGGAGGACGTGTACTAGTATGCTAGTGATCTTATGAGGTTTGGCCCCTATTTCACATAACAATTTTGAAGATGACAAAACTAAATAAAATATGTTAATGATGATTTTGTGGGACCACTAGGTTATGGTTATTATCCTTAATAGTGTCTCGTGTGCATGAAAACAAATATTTATAATAGTTACTTTCAACGAGATATGAGGTACCTGGGGCTCACAACTGACTAGTGCCTAGGGGTGTTCCCGTTACTTGTGCTCATTTCCTATTTTTTACTCACCCTTAGAATACTATGTGTTTTCATGGTAAATTCATTTGTGTGTGTGATTTATTTAAAAGTGTACATTCTTTAAATAGTCCCTCTTGAAAGCTAGTTTCATTTTGAAGTTGCACCTCTTTGAAAATTGTTACTAGCCTTTTTGTTTTTAAAACATGCAAGTTCTTTTCTTGTAATTTTTTTATAGGATGAGACCTCATTTGAAAAACATAACTTTATATTTTTATTTAAAACATTAAATTTATGTTTATTTTATTTTAAAAGATTTTCATTGGGAATAGAATATCTAGCTAACCTACTTAGTTTTAATACTCACGCATATAGTCTTATTCTGTTTTTAGGCCTTGTGCAGGTTTCAACGTGAGTTTGATCACCTTGAGAGACATGTGATCATTATGTGGGATAGTCACTAGCTGGGTCACATGGAGTTATTTAGTTATTGGGTTTGGTCAGTTGAGATGTCGTTTTAGTTCTACTTTCACTTTCTTGTACAAATAATGTTCAGTTTAATTTTTATATAAATGTATTTTGGGCTGTCCATTTCTTTCCACTATTTATTTTATTGTTTATATATGGGAGAAATAATTCCCTTTTTTACTCTATTGATTCCCTTGTCACTTGTCTCCATCTATGGAGGATCAAGAACGCCTCTCAGGACTTGTCGTAGGATGGCCCTTGTGACCAGTTCCAGGTCGACTCGAGCTGGTTCGTGACAAAATGGTATTAGAGGAGGTCGGCTCTTAATAGATCTTTTTAGAGAACCCTTGTTAATTAGGGGATGTCAAGGTATATGGAGTGGGATTTTTGGGACTTTAGGGTTATGTGTGGGAAGAGCGTCGTAAACTATTTCTCATTCTGATCCTCGAGATTCCATGGGAAGTTCAGTTTTGTTAGTGTCCTTTGTTCTTGTTGATTGTTTGGTGTCGGGATATGATAAGGGGAGTCTGACTAATGACCTCCATGTGCTTGCAGGTCCTGTAAAGCCTTGTGGAGCTGGGGCATGGTCCTAATAAGTCTCTCTGTTTTGGTTTTGTGTTCGACATATGGTAACAAACCAGAAGGTCATTTCACCCACCGATAATAGTTCCCGTTTGTGGGTTTCTTGGACCTTTCTTGATTTCTGATTTTTTTTTGAAAATACTTATGCGAGAATTATGGAAATGGGTTTTAAATAAAGGATTGGATTTTTCAAAGTGGAAAAGGGGTTTTCAAAAATTAAATATAAGAATGGTTTTGGGAAGGTTTTTTTAAAAAAAATGGAAGGATGTAGAAATGATTTAATGGGATTGGATTTTTCCTAATCTGAACTTGCGGTTTGTTAAAATAAAATGTTTTGAAAGTGTGAGTCATTTTAAGGTGATTCTGAATATTTGTCTTAAATGGGGTTTTTTGGATGTTGAAAAGTGTTTGAATCTGATTAATTTGTGTTGGAAATTGGTTTATAGTGGTTGGTGTTTTCTTAGAAAGGGTATTGGTCTCAATGGACATCAAATTATAAAAAGATACCTTTCTGAGTTTTAGAAAATGGGAACGATTTGTTTGAAGTAGTTTGGTTGTTTTAAAAGTTGTTAAAAATGAAAAAGGGTAGGATTTTAAGAAAATGTTTCTTTATTAAGTGTGGTTTGTTTTATGAAATATGAAAAGGGATTTTGACTTAGTGGTTGGTGTTCCTTTTGAAGGTACAATATTTTTGTAATGATGTTGTTTTGTTTTAGCCTTTGGTGTTTTCATGGGTTCTCAGATGCATAGTTTTATTGGTATCTAGAAGGATGGACTATAATTTTATGGTGGTTGGGTGCCTGGGTTGGCATGAAAATGTGCATTTGGGTGACACTTGATGAAACAAAAGTGGTGAATGCGGAAACCCACCATGTTAGTTTGTTTTTTAAAAGTGTTTTTAGATGAAAAACTGTGGCCTTTTTTTTAAACCAATGGTTATGTGGATAGTTTTTTCTATGTCCTCGAAAAGAAGCTTATTCATTAAGCTTCCATGTGATCTATAAGTCATACTCTTGTTGTATCTTGTGATCAGATCTTGTTGGTGGCTCGGTATTGGAGTAATGTTCTTTGGGTTTCTAAAGATGTGTTTTATGTTGTGATGTGGCCATGGATAGTTCTCTGTTGGAAATTTTCCTGGTTGAAAAACCTAAGGATTCATTTCAAATGTTAAATACACCTCTGTGGATGATGCCTCAGACTATTTTCTGGAATAGAGAGCTTTTTGAGATATATTTAAAGTGATTCCCGGTCATGATAATTCTTTCGGACATAGTAGTTGTGTTCGGTGATATAGATGTGTTTTGCCGTATTCATTTTCCATTTTTCTCTTCATTTGGAGTGTGATAGAATTTTGATATGTATCTATGAGTTCTTATTTTTATGAAGGTGTTTTGTTGAACATGTGAGTTTTTTAGTGGTGTTATCCTTAGCATCTGACTGTGGTGCAGCAGATGCTTCAAGAATTAGGGCTCCAGCCATAGGCCTTGGAGTGAATCTTTTCACACATTCAGGAAATCTCTAGAGGTGTGGAGAGCTTGAATAGACTCCTTCCACTGATATTGTGGTATGTTAGTTTCTATGTATCTATTGTGGTTCCTCATTACTGGGAATTTACCTTTTTCACAACAAGAATGGTGGACTTACCCCTCGCATAGTGTCTTTGGTTATGCCTTCTTGGATGTGGGTTTTCGATCAATGTCCCGGTGTGGACCACCTGTGAAAATAGGGAGCGGTCTTGTTGTTAAAAATTTAAAATAGGAGAGTATTGGGTAGTTCCTATGTTTCTTTTTTGGTTTTAGTGGCCTAATTATTGGGTCCCCTTCCCTCCCATCCCTGAGTGGTGGGGGTCAGGATCAGTGCTGAAATTGTTGGCCCAGTTCTTATCCCCTCCCTTCATGAGTGGGTGGTTTAGATGTTCATGTTGTAACCCTATTAACATGGGTTTGTAGGTTGTTGTGGGAATGTTTTGGTTGTCCTGTAATAAGTATTCCCAATTCTAGTTAATGTTGAATTCCTATTTGTTCGTTGCGAGTTGGTTTCTAATGGTGGGGAGACCCACTATGGGTCTCATTGATTTTTTCATCCTAAGAACTTATCTAGTGATAGTTGTTTATTAATGGTTCGGAGCCCATCCCATAATCCAATGGAATATTTGATTTTCATGAGTTATATTTGGTTTGGGTTATTTTTGGGTTCATTGGTAGAAGGCCCAAAAACTGGGTTCTTGGTTTGCTTGTGGAGGTAGTGACTCGATCTTTCGATTGGTTCTCATGAAGTGGTTGAGAGTCGGTGTTTTGTTTGAGGTAAGAAGATTTAGTTACATTAATGGTTGATGGTATTTCATTTTATTTTGAGGCTATATCATATTGATAAATAATTGATCAATCAGTTGGAATGTGTTATTTCTTTCTAGGGATGGAAAGCATTAACAGTGGGGAGAATTGTCACACCCGTCTTTTTTCTTTTCATGTCATGGTTTTAATCTGGTTCATTGAAAATACAGATCCTTTTATTGGGTGTTGGGTGAGATTAATTTTGAGTTTCAAACTACCATATATGTCTAATCACCCAAATTTGGGTCCCCATTGCTTTTTTAAGAGTTTTGGAGAAAGGGTGGTTATTTCATGATTTGGGCCAACCGTGAGCCCATTTCCAATTTTAAAAACAAAATTTGTTTCTTTTCTGAATCCTTTTTTTAAACTTTTTTCACCTATTCAACTTCCTAAATTTCATACACTGACATATTAAAACCACCATATCTTTTTGGTTCAATTATAAACTCATAAACATGGTGAATTTGGGTTACATATTTAGGTAATGGTCCAACCTATGGTCCCATTTCTTGTTTTTAAAAAATAAATTTCTTTTTTATATCTTTTTAATTTTTTTTTATTTTTCGATGCTTCCTCCTCCCACTCGAAGAAGACATACATATACTCACTCCCATTATCTATTTTACCTCTTTGGGGCTATTTGGAATCGCATATTTGGGTGAATGTTATCAAGTTTCCTTAAATTGTATTGAATTGAGAAGGTAAATTATTTCATCCATAAATCATTCCATTCGTACTATTTTTCCCACAAATAATCTTTCCATGGTTCTTCCAAAACATATAAGACTCTCCAAGATGTTTCAAGCCATTCCCTTTTCTCTAAGGGTGCATATATAATGGAAGACAAAGAGTTTTCTAGGTGGAAAGGTGAGATTCCTTCTCCTTTCTCCTCCATCTTCCTCATCCTTTCATTATTTTTGGATTTATATTCTCCCATAGTCATGTTAGACATGGGGTTCTGTTATACCATGATTTTTTATGGGGGTTTTTTTCATTTGGGTTTGGTTGTCATAGGTTTAGGGTTTATAAACCCTCAAATGGTGATATGGGGTGTGTGTTTCCATTACGCTAAGGATTTGAGGTAGGAAATCCCTTGCACTTGCTTTATCATTTAAGTTTCATAATTTTTTTTCACTTCTGATATATATGTTTAATATTGTTTTTCATCTTTTGGATAATTTTATTGGTGTAAAAAATGGTTGTTTAAGCCTTGTTTTGTGAAAGGTAGAGTTGTCTTGTCATAAAAGTGCACCCCAAGTGTTTGTTTAAAAGTTACACTATATTTCGCAACTGTTTTGTGAGGTTTAAAACCCAGTTTTTGGTATTTGGAACATGTTACAGTATATCTAATAAAATATGTCATGAAATTGTTGTTTTATTACTTTTCATGTTGTTAAAAAATTGTTTTTTTAAAAGGGCATGTCAAGTGTTCAGTAAATTTCCGGTTGGCTTTTATGTGTGATGTGTGATTAAAAAATTATTAGTATAGATTTATAAATGAATTGGAAGAATTATTAATTGTATTTTTGGGTCTTTATATATCTTTTCAATATGGATTTGGTTTTACAAACAAATGGGTTTTGGTTTACAACATGTTTTTCCTCGAGTTGTTGGAAAATAGCATGTTTCACATCCTTATGAAAATGGTTGTGTTTTGAATATGTAACCATAGTGTATAAGGGATTTATGAACGTGTTTGTCTACTTTTAAATTGTGGTTATACACCTCCTTAATAAAATTTAAATGCATACCATGGCCAAATGTTATTTTTGAGAAAGACTTAAAGGCTCATTTAGCATTTTTTTGTAAAAATGGTTTCCATCTGCATTTCATGTTCTACCTATTGGGTCAATTTTATGGTCCATGAATGTAATTTATTAATTTTTTTCAAGGCTTCCAAATATGGGATTTTATGTTATTTTTGGTCTTCTTTCCTTAAAAGTTCATTTTTTCATGGATTTTATGTGCAAGGCCTCATTATATTCGTTGAAATTGTTTTACGAAACTTTTTAGTGGTTTATTGATTTGTGAAAGAAATGTGTTGCATGTTTGCGGGATTTTTGTGTTTTTATGGTTTTGTAATGAAATTTTGAAGTTAAAAGTGTATTTAATAATATATGTAACTTGATTGAGCACTGAAGGGAATCTGGGGTATCTAGGTGGGCAGACGTGTACTAGTATGCTAGTGATCCCGTGGGGTTTGGCCCATGTTTCACGTAGTAAGTTTTATGATGACAACGCTAACTAAAATATGATGATGATGTTGTTGGGGGACCACTAGGTTATGGATATTCACCCTAATAGTTTCTCATGTACATGAGAACATATATTTATTATGGTTACTTTAACCGAGATATGAGGTACCTCGGGCTCACAACTGACTAGTGCCTAGGGGTGTTCCCGTGACTTGTGCTCATTGGATATTTTGTACTCACCGTCGGAATATGGTGTGTTTGGTTGGTAACTTCATAAGTGTTTGTGATTTATTTAAATGTTTAAATTTATTAAAGATTCCCGCTTGAAAATGAGTTTCATTTTGAATTTTCACCTTTTCGAAAATTGTTACTCGCCATCTTGTTTATAAAACATGCAAGTTTTTGTCTGGTAATGTTTTTTATAGCTTGGGACCTCATTTGGAAAACATAACTATACATTTTTATGTAAAAATTGAAATTTATGTTTCTTTTATTTTAAAGGATGTGTATTGAGAATAGAATATCGGGCTAACCTACAGAGTTTTAATACTCACGCCTATAGTATTCTTCTGTTTTTTGCCATTGAGTAGGTTTTAGATTGAGTTTGATTGCCTTGGGAGATGTGTGATCATTATGTTGGAGGGTGACCAGTGGGGTCATGTGGAGTTAGTTGGGTATCAGGTTTGGTCATTTGAGATATTAGTTTAGTTGTACTTTCACTTTCTTGAACAAATAATGTTCAGTTAAATTTTTATATAAATGTATTTTGGGATGTCCATTTCTCTCCACTTTTTGTTTTATTGTTTATGTATGGGAGAAATCATTCCCCTGTGTACTCTATTGGTTCCCTTGGTGCTTGTCGCCATCCCAGGAGGATCTAGAACTCCTCTCGGGACTTGTCGCGGGCTGGCCCTTGTGACCTGTTCTAGGTCGACTCGGGCTTGTTCGTGACACATCACATACTCAAAACTAAGAAAACACATTCAGATTGTTTAGGTACATTATAAAAATAACCCAAATTCAATTTTTGATGTATAAGATCCATAATCACCATAATATCACACATTTTATTACTATAATGTTTCCTAGTGTGTATTGTAACTGAAAATTGACATTATTTTTAATAAAAAATAAAACTAACATAATCTAAACCAATAAAAAAACATTTTGTATTTTCTGATAACTTATAAAAATGATCCATAATTAATTTTTGAAATGAATGAATTAGCCACACCTCAATCTGATCCACGGTGTTCTCAGTATGACTATAAGTGTTTCTTTTTATTTAAAATTGACATTAATTTTAGTAAAAAAGACATGTAACATACTCGATGCCAGGAAAATTCATGTATATTGTTTAGAAACTATATGAAAATGATTCATACATAATTTTTAATGAGTTGTAATCATCAACACCTCAATCTGATACAGAGTGTGACCAGTATAAATCAAAGTGTTAATTATTAGTTTAAAATTGACATTTTAGTTCAAAAAGCACGTGAGTCACTGAAAAATGGAAATGTCCTCATATTGTGTTGATAATTTAGGAAAATTTTTTATAATTAATTTTGGATGGGTTGGAATAAGTCTCACATAAAACTAGCAGACGATGAGACCAATATGTCTCAATGTGACTATTTATATTTTAAAATGACATTTTAGTAAAAAAAGACATGTGACATACTTAAAAACAAGAAAAATCATTCGGATTGTTTTGATACTTTAGAAAAATGATCCTTAACACATTTTAGACATGTAGGAATTGAAAAAACCTCAATTTGATGCATCTTTTGACTTGTATGACCCCCAGTATGTTTTTTCATAAATTAACATTAATTTTAGTAAAAAAGACAACTAGCATACTGAAAAATAGGAAATGAATTTGGAACATTTTGATATAGTTGAAAAATAATCCATATGTAATTTTTATTGTGTAGGAATCATCTGCACCTCACTCTGATTCACATTTTTACCAGTATGACTCGAAGTGTGTATTTTTATTTAAAATTGCCTTTAATTTTATTGAAAAATACATGTTCCATACTCAAAAAAAATAAAAAACATTCATATTGTTTTGATAATTTAGAAAAATAATCCATACTTCATTTTTGATTTGTAGTAATTTACCTCACCTTAATGTGATGCACATTGTTTATGATATGACTCTAAATGTGTCTTTTTATTTAAAATTGAAAATAATTTTAGTAAAGAACAAAATTTATATTCCGAAAAAGAGGAAAACACATTCATATTGCTTTGAAACTATAACTAAATGATTCATAATTCATTTTCTCACTTGTAGGAATCAATGTAACCTCAATCTGATGCATAGTGTGCTCGATATAACTCAAAGTGTCCATTTTCAATTTTAAATTGAAATTTTAGTTTAAAAAGTGTGTCATGCACCGAATAAAAATAAAACATGGTTATATTCTATTAATAATTTAGTTAAGGGATCCCAAAGTCATTTGTGATGTGTAGGGATCTGTCTTACATTAAACTTACCCATGATGTGACTGGTATGAATCAATGTTCATGATTCTAGCCTAAATTTACAAGTTACTGAAAAAGATATATGGAATACTCAAAATTGGGGAAAGAAATTACAATTGTTTTGATACATTAGGAAAATGATACAAAAGTCATTTTTGATATGTATGAATCAGCTGCACCACAATACAATGCACAGTGTGACCAGTACGACTCCATGTGTGCCTTTTTATTTAAAATTTAAATTAATTTTAGTGAAAAAGAAAACATACATACTTAAAAATAATAAAACACATTCATATTATGTTTATAAATTAACAAAATGATTCATATATCAATTGTGATGTATAATAATCTTCCTCACATCTATTTGATACATGATGTGCTTAGTATGATAGAAAGTGTCCATTATCAGTTTAAAATTGTCATTTTAGTTCAAAAGGTTTCACTCACTAAAAATACAGAAACCACTCTAAGATTATATTTATAATTTTAGAAAATGATTCATAATTAATTTATGATGTATAGGAAATATTCTCATCTAAAATCGGCCCATGATGTGATAAATTTGACCCAAATTGTGTGTTTCCAGTTTGAAAGGACATTTTAGTAAAAAACACAAGTGACATACTCAAAACCAAGAAAAGACATTTGGATTATTTTTATAATTTAATAAAATTATCCATATGTCATTTGTGACATATATAAATTTACCGCATGTAAATTCAACACACTATGAGGTTGATATGGCTTGAATTTCATGATTTCAATATATAAGTTCCATTTTAATTTAAAACATACATCACATCACCAAAACCAAAAAAATGAGATCAGATTGTTTCTTTCTTAATTTACTTTCTATTACTTCACTAATTTAATTATCATTTTTATCGTACACATATTTAGTTAATTTTCACAGTGGTAATTTTTGAAGATGGATAATAATTTTTTGGCTTGAAAAAATCAAGAACAACTTAATTCGATAAAGGGTGTTCCCTGAATGACTTAAAGTTAAGTTAAAATTTGAGACTCTCTTATTTATTTATTTATTTATATTATTACTACCATAATAATTTTTTTCTTATATTGGTGAATTATTTATCTAATGTCGGGGTGGTTTTTTTGACAATTTGATGAGTGGGGGTATGGCGCCAAAGACAAAAGAACAATAATGTTTCTAAATGTCTTCGATATTTTTTACTTACTTATGTAATTATACAAGAAAAAGTTTGAAATGTATGTAATATATCATCTGTTTATTTTATTTGTGTTATAAATTTTAATTAATTTAAAATATGTATTTTTACCTATCTCTTACAGCCATTTCATCTATTGTAATGTCTTGTAAATTTAACAACACACTATAGTATGTCCCCTTTATCAACATAAATAATGGTGTTGATAAAGGTATCCATTATCAGCATATTTAAAGCACTGATAAAGGGACCCTATAAGATCACAATAATTATATTATGACTGTTATTATTACAAGAGTGGAGATGAATTGTAGTTTAAAAGTATTCTTATCCCTAAAAGTCCTTGATATGATGATCAAATTTTCTCTTTCTTCCTATACTTGAAAGCCGTCGATATGATGACTGTATTTTCTCTATATTCTTATCCCTGAAAGACCATGCTATATTGATTTGATTTTATCTTTCTTCTTATCCCTAAAATCCCTCCATTAGATGGATCAGATTCAACATCTTTCTATCCCCTGAAGCCCTTTATCGTAACAATGATCAAACTTAGAAATGATTACAAAAGATCTTAAGGAAACATCTTGACAATGATTCCTTAAGAATAAAACTCACCAAAAAAATACAAATACTATGAATGAGTAGTTAACTCTATGTATTATTCTAAAAATTCCAGAGTAAATGTAATCAACTAGCTCCAAACTCTTCAAATGAGTCAGTATTTATAAGACATCTCCCAAGGGTTATATTTCCATGTTACATACAATTTCATTGGATAGATGGAACTTGAAAAATCACTAGTAACTTAATGTACTACTTCATATTAATTAAAACCATTATAGTGTGAAATATTTTCCTTAGGATTGAAAAAAATCTTCTATTATATGATTATAAAAATGTATCAGTCTGATGTACTTCTTTACAATTGTCAATACGATAATATTTATGATGGACTATCTGATAACTCGATAGTAGTATTAATATGACAGTCATGACTTTATTCAACATGATAAACATGGCTAATGTCTTCCTTCTGGTCTAATAAAGGTGAGTCCGATAGTCTTACTCATAATCAATATGATTTCCATAATAAATGATGCATATTTTATTTTCATAAAAATGTAGAAATTTTTATATGTTTAGTAAAAAGTAAGATTTTATAGAAAAAAATGCTAAAAACATGGTTCATAAAAAGTTAGTAAACACTTTTTACAAAAGTGTTTATTATTTACAATACTAAATGAATAGAAAATTAAGAAGTTAAAACTTCTGACGCACCAATATCCCACTTTTTGGAAAACACAAACCCAAAACATAAATAAAAAATTTCTTGAAAAACATATTTCCCTTTTATTATTTTAATAAATTCATGTACAGAGTAATTCATTAAACATTAAATCCACCAATGTTTGTAACACTTCTAATTATTTTTTTGAATATGATGAGAGAATTACAATTGATCTTTAATAAATAAATCATTTTCCCCTTAAAAATTCTTCTCCATTAATTATCTTATCCCCCCATTAATAAAACATCTTCCCTATATATTACAACTCCCCCATTAAAAAATATTATTCCTTATAATAATAATTTCTAAAATTTCTCATTTTTAAAAATTAATGGGTAAATAATATAGAGTTTCTTGAAAATTTATAAAAACAATATAAAAAAAATGTGACCTAAATAATAATCCATGAAAAATATGAAAGAACATATAACCAGTCTCAAATGGAAAACATTCTGAAATATTGGATTTGAATGAAAAGATAATTAATTAACAAAAATTGAAATTTTTTATTAAATTTTTATAATGAAATACATCAATATTTGAAAATGAATAAAATAAATATTTCTTCTTCTAGGTCTTGACAGATGCCTTCATTTTCTTGAACTCCTTCCGATATTTTTCATGCTTCACAATCCTTTCTTCTTTCCAGCAATCTTGATATTGATATATTTTTAATTCCTTATACATTTATTTATTTTAACCTATAAATACAATCACTTCATCTTCACAAGGCTTCAACCTTATCAACTCTACCTCTATTACTTGAAGTTTTTGTTTCAAGGCATTAATATGCCCATTATGTTCATTTATGACATCTATGAACTATTCAAATCACTTTCCAATATCATCCATGTATAATGAACACTAGTGGAAAGATATTTCTAAATATAACATAATATTATTTATCTCATTGAATAATTCATCATTAATTTAGATAAAGGAATCAACTTGGAGGGACCACGTCGCCATACAATTACTTGACTTTTTACGAGTTTGATTAATTTCATAAAAAACCATCAACTCTGCCTCAATCTCAATCACATTATCTTTTAAAATTTTAATATATTCATATTTAGGATTAATAATATTTTGAATTAACTGAATCTTGTTCTATAAGTTTTAAAAATGTGAAATAATTCCTTCCAACCATCTAAAATAATGGACAATATATTAAAAAAAATTATGTTTTATAATTCATGTAGTGTCTGATTGTTCTGGATCAATCACAGTAGTTCTTTTCCTACTAGTAATGATATTAGTATCCTCAATTTTTTTCTATAATTGAAACCAACATTTTATCTTCCATAGAAACTTTCTTATCATATGATAATTTCATAATGTCCACATATTTATCTGTCTCAACTTTTTCATCAACTTTTGTTTTTTGAATTTTGATCATTTTTCTCTTTATTTTAAGATAACTCAACTTCTTCATCTGATGAGGATGATTCTTTCTAGGTACTTTTTGATTATTAATCATTTTATTTATTAAAAGTTTATATTTATGATGATGAATAATCAAATGACTTTTTGTTAGACTTGGATTATTCACTATCATATTCTAAATTTTCAGTATGTCCTTCCTCTTTATCATCCACTTGTTTTCCTTTTTCTGATTCTACTTCATCATATTCATCTTCTTATTTTTCTTATGCTTATTTTTCTTTTATATCCATTCCTTATCCATCAAAATCATGATCAATTTACTTATCAAGATCATCTTGAATTTTCCTAGTAGTTATGAAAACTCCCTTACCAGCTGGTTCTGGTACCGATTCATTTTTTAAATTGCTTGAACTGATTCTTCAGCAACAAATTTTCATTTCCCTTTGTCGATAACTATTGTATTCTTTATATAATATAGTGGTTTTTTTGAAAATTAAATCCGAATTATAGATGAATCTTATTGGGGTGAGAAGTAGGAAGGAAAACATTCTCAGATTCTCTTTCAACACCATTCAACAAACAGTAACAAATTATTAAATCTTGTAATATCATATTTTGATTTATTTTATTCTCTTATTCTTATAAAATTTTAGCTACCCAGATTATCAATCCATTTTCCTTAGCAAGTTAATATTATATTTTTAGACCCCCATATCTTTTTTTCAGCCATACGTTTCATTATATCATTAAAAACATCATTAAGAATTTTCTTTTCATTATTTATTTTCTCCTTAAGAGATGTATATGATTTTATCATTTTTCTTATTTTCAAAATTTTCTAATTTCTTTAATTGGTCTGCCTCTAATATTGTACCATAAATTTTCTCAACAAAAATCATCTGATTTCTTTTAATAAAAAAACATTATTTTTTTATTGTTTCTTCACTAATAAAAGAAATATTTTCCATCATTGGATAAAAATTGTTTACTATCTTGAAAACCTTAATACATTCTAGAACCATTTTTTCTAATCAAATATAGAAACATAATAATTTTTTACATGTTTAAGCCTATTTTTATTTTCCTCTTAGTGTTAAAGATAAATTTGATTAGATCAATCTTTCCCATGCTTACAAAAAAATAAAGCATAAAACATATGATAGCTTCAATGTATCTAGATCTAATTTTATTAGAATGAAAAATAGTTTCATCCACAGTGAAACTAATCAGTTATCTGGTGTTTTGTGGGATAATTTTTGGACCTTATAATATTCTAATAAATTATTCTTCAAATATAGTCTAATTAAACTTACCAATACTATTTTGAAACATGTGGGATGGATAATACACTTCCACATTTAATGGCACTCCAAAAAGATCAAAAACATTATTATAGCATAGAATATTCAAATTCTCATTAATCAAAAAAGAAACTTTTTCTTTCCATACTCTTTTAGTATGTGAACTGACACATAAAATTCCTGAACTACATCAAGATAATAGATGTAAAAATCCAATCTTGGTTTTTAAACACACACTGATTACCATCATTAGAAAGAAATTATCCATATAAGAGTTAAATCATACTTCTCAAACCATTTTCTCTCTATAAACCTTTCCCTGAAAACATTCCAATTTTATAAATATTTATTTGTCTCCATCAAATCTTGATCTGCCAACAGAGATCAAATGAAAAATAAACTTATCAGACTGTGAGCTTTTAGGGGTGCAATAATCTAGGAGTAAAAACATCGAACATCAGATATGGTACATAGGGGTGACCTTCTTATTTGGGTTTTGGTGTTATGATTTGAATTACATATTATTTTTACTGTTTTATATTAAACCCATTATGATATGATGGTTTAAATGGATTCTAATAATGATTTAATGAACTTAAAACTCTTGAAGTTTTTAAATTGTTTTATTAGAATTATAAATAATATGATTAGAAAATGATTTAAAAACATTGAATAGAAAAACAATTTTTATAAAAGTTAAATTATAACTACAACAAAAATATTAATGTAATTAAATAGTTCGAAAACATAAAAGAGTAGAATATTAATTTTAGAGTGGAAAGATCCATCGATATGAATAACCTCTTCTACTTGGATTTTTTAATCTAATTATAATATTTTTTAGAAAATAATGGCTAAATATGAAATTTTTAGTATGATAAGTAATCATTATAGTTTCAAAAAACAATAGTGAATATGATAGTTTTAAAAATTAATCTATTTAATATGAAAAATATTTTAAGAAACTTTTTGATCTAAATTTTAATAACACTTTTAGAGTTTGGAAAACCTTTTGAGAATTTTGACTCTGTAAATTTTAATAAAAAGTTATGAGACTGGAAAACTCCTGAGATTTTTTTTGAAAATATAATATTTTTATAAAATTAAACGTTTTAATAAAAACTAAATGTTTGTGAAAAATGTAAGATATATATACTCCCCTTATGAAAAAGAGTAACATAATATAAGTATATAGGTAAACAAGAAGTAGATATGAATGATTACTTTACATAAATAATTCCTATCTTCTACTTGGTATATTCGAACCTATCGAAACTAAGAGGTTTTGTAAAAATGTTTGCAATTTGAACTTGTGTTTACAAAAAATTTATAATTACAACTCCTTTAACCGTGTGACCTTGAAGGAAATTGTTTCATATATCTATTTTTTTATCACGTGAGTGATGTAATGGTTTTTTAATTATATCAATGAAACTTTTATCATCAAAAATTATTTTAGTTTTAGTAAAATAATAATATATTTTGTGATTGTGTGTTGCATCCACGACAATTGATCACAACAACTTCTATATAGAAAGTTCAATTGAGTTTTGTTTCTTACAATACCAAAAAAAATTACAAATATATTAAGAAATTATAGGTTATGGATGATATTTTTCTACCCATTATATACCCACCAAAGTAATAAATTGAAATTTTTTTAATTCAAAGACATTTATAGAATAATAGACTAGACCTAAATACTTAGTTCCTTTAATAATAATTTTTTAAATATTTAAAGTTGGATTCTATTGGGTTTTCTTTACATCTTACACCTAATAATACTGAAAACAAAAAACCTAGATGATTAACAGTTATGTAAATTAAACTTCATATCATACCTTTAAAAATATTTTGATTAACCGGTTTCTCAACCTCATCAAGATCTAATGTATTTGAGGTACTGATGGGGGTATCAATACTTTTAGTATTGTCAAATCCAAATGTATTAAGAAGAAATTTTATATACTTGTGTTGAGATATTAAAGGTCCTTATAGTTTTTGTGAAATTTCAAAACCAATGAAATATGTTAACTCACCCATCATAATCATTTCAAAAGAGGATTTCAAAATATACGCAATAGAATTTGTTAAATATTTTTGAGTTGACTTGAATATTATAGCACCAACATATTTTTTTCAATAATAATATTTTCATTGAACTATTTTATAAATTTTTTTGGATCCATGGATCCATTAACAAAATTATTTTGTATAAAAAATATAATTAATCTATCATAGCAAGATCTAAGAGATTGTTTAAGTCCATAAATTTTTTTGATAGGTTTACAAACATGTTATGGATGTGTTTTTTATTTTCATAAATTGGACGATGTTCAACATAAAGTTCTTCTTATAAATATATGTTATGAAAATCACACTTCACATCCATTTGAAAAATTTTGAAATTTAAGAATGATTTAATGCATATAAGTTTTAAAATATCTTCAAGTCATGATACAGAAGCATATGTTTCATCATAATCTATTCCCTATTATTGATTATAACAATTAGAAACATGTGTAATTTTAATTATAACATTTATTCCATTTTTATCACATTTTTCAGAAAAAATCATATTATTCCTATTATAAAAGTTTCTAAAGTACATTCAACAAGATTCTATACTTTGTTTCTTTTTAAAATCATTGAGATCATCTTTGATTTCATTAATTCAATCCTCATCACATAAATATTCATCATTAATCTTAGGTTTAAATATGGATAAGAACTAAAGACGATCAATTTCATTCTTCAAGTATCTTCTAGTCCTAACTGGTTAATCTAAATCATGATTGATCTTTAAAAAGAACAATTCCTAAGATAAAACCAACTTATTGGGTTTTAAAAAGTCTAGTACACAACATTAGTTATAGAGTACTCCCAAGGAAATAAGTTCAGAAAATAATTCTTGAGTTATTTCATTATGAGAAGAATATTCTAACAATGTCTAAAAAAAATTCTAGAAATAACATCTAAAGATGTTGTTTAAAAATAAAAGGATCAGTTTCATCAAACTTAACAAGAACTATTTCTTCAATAGTATATGATTTTTTAAACACTTTATATGAATTAAATGAAGTGTAATAACCTAAAAAAATTCTATCATTTGATTTGGGTAAAAATTTATATAAGTTATATTTCATATTCCGGATGAGTACTTAGCAACCAAAAAAATTGAAGTAAGAATATTTTGGTTTTCTTCATATCCATAACTCATAATGAGTTTTATCAAGAAAAGATTTAATTAAAACTCGATTTATAGTATATCAGGATGTTCAAACCACTTAATCTAAAAAAGTATTATAAACTATGTAATCACCTAGCATGGTTCTAGTTATTTCTTGAATAATTCTAATTCTTATTTCAACTACACCATTTGGGGGGGGGGGGGTTCTAAGTGCAAAAAATTTATGTTTTATAAATTTTATTCTCCAAAAATATTCGAAATGAGAATTTAAAAATTACACACCATGAACACTATAAATAGTTATCAAGGAGAGGTTTTAATAATTTTTAATGTTAGAAACAAATGTTTTAATATAAAAAAAGTTATCATATTTCATTGTGGGAAAATAAACCCATGTATATAAAGTGTAATCATCAACTAATAAATATATATAGTACGTTCCACCAATACTTCTAGTATGTTTAGAACCCAATAAGTCCATGTGAATTAACTACAAATCCCTAGAATTCGAGACATCAATAATGGATTTCAAACTAGACTTATGTTTCTTACTATATTGAAAAGGATCAAATACTTTTGAAGTTTAAAACCTAAATTTTGGTAGATACTTAAAAAGTCATTTCATAGTGAACCTAAATAATTTTCTATGTTTATATTTTCCTAACATTCTATTCCATAACCAAGATTGATCTTCCATTGCACTAATCCAAGGTAATACATGGTTACGAAGGTCTTTTATGGTATGTGTGTCAATATTATCATTCTGATTGGTAGAAAAAATAAATTCATCGTTGTAAATATGTACTAAACATTTATCATTCCTAAAGTTAAAAAGAATCTAAAATGACATAATTGAGTTATTCTTATAGGGTTATTATTAAAACCTTTAACAAATAAAACATTTGAAATAATATATTCTCCATATTGGGAAATGTTATATATTTTAATAATCTATCCTTGAGAAATATCACTAAAATTTACTCTTCCACCAATCATTTTGATAATATTATTGAAGATGTATTTGTTTCTAGTCATGTTCCTAGAACACACAATATCTATGTATCATTTTTTTGTTGGTACTTTCAATTTTTTGTTGAAAACTAAAATACTGGGCTTGGAGAAACAAAACACTCTTGGGTCTCGTAATGTCAGAAAATAAAACATTAGGAATAAATATTTTTTTTCAAAAGAATGATTTTTGAAAGATAAGAGATTTAACGTTATTTAAAGAACAATTATTATTATAGTTCCAATCACTATGATACTCACTACAAGGAGGTTAAATTTTTAGAACATAGAAATTATTACTAAAAATTGGTTCTCTATTTGTAAATCTAATTCCTATTATACTACCATAAAAATTAATTTGTTTATAAATTTTATCAAAATTGAATTTATTTTTGGTAATGTTTGAAAAAAATTTCTTCCATGAAAATTTTTCAGATATTAGTTTTACAAATAATTCTTATCCACATTAGTAATGATTTTGGAACTAAATTTAGAAGAAATAGTTTATAAAAAAATGTTCTCATGAACTACCTTTTCAAAATATTCTGAAATAGCGAATTTTTCTCAAATAGACTTATACATACCTTTTTAAATATCTAAATTGTTTTGAGTAAAAACATTTATTATCAAGTCATTGTTTTCAAGTTTAGGTTTAGAATTATCATTTTCTTTATCGATTTTACAGTTTTCATTTTCTAAATGTTTTGAAAATCGAGAAACTTCAACAATACATGGAAGATAATTATATTATGATGAGTAATATTCTTAATCATAAGTTATGGAATTTTTCAAATTAGGATAATTAGAATTTAAAGACATGTTGGTAAGGTTTTCAGCTATTCATAACTTTTCTATGAAACATTGATTTATAATAGGAACATTAAATAAAATTCCTATGTTCATGTGACTAGAACATTCATTCTATGTTGAACTTTCAGAAGAATAACCACCACTAGAACTCCATGTATCAGCATCCATCACTACTATTTTTTCCTTTTTATTTGTAATAATTTAATTATGTCTCTTTCTATATTTATTTATTTTATGTCCTTCTTCTCTATCTTTGGAGAATCTGGTTAGATATGTACATATTTCATACATTCAATACAAGTGACTTAAGAATCTTTCCTGTCACTTTAATCCTTATGAACTTTTTTGTATTAGTATTGGAAATATTTCTTTCCAACTATCTTATTCAAAATTATTTCTAGAATATCTAACACATTATCAGAATGTTCAAAAGTACTTGAATTAGATTGTACAACCAATTTCTTCTTCCTTCATGGTTTCAAAAATTTCTCAGCTAACTAAAATTTCAAATATAAGGTAGATTTTATAGAAAAATAAATACCACCATTTTTATTTTTTCCTTTCTCAGAATCAATTTTAAGTATACCCTCATATTGTAAAATGTTTCCAATAAGGTCATCAATGGTAACACTATTCAGCCATCTAGTCTCATCTATAACTTTTGTTTTTGATCCCCACTCATTAGTCAAAATATCCTGAATATTTTCTATAATAATTTTATCATCAACAAAATTTTCATCAATATATTTTAAACTATTTTTTATTCATGAACATATGGTGCATCATTGCAGTTGAATCTCTTGGAAGAAAATCCAAAGCCTAGTAGTCAAATCATTTCATATCCCTTCTAGTCTCAACAACTTTTTATATACGAAAGTGTGTAACTTTAATCAATTTCCATATACTATTTTTATCATCATAAGAAGATATCTAAATATAAATAATTCAATTCATGGACCATAAAAAAGTATCACGTACTCTATAATTAAAAAGATACTCTTATTTTTATGATGAGTAAAACATGTGACTTCCTTATAATAAATACTGCATTCTCTAGAAATCATAAAAAATCACCAACTCTAGTGTTGATAATTTTTTTTCATTCTATATCTATAGTACTCATAGTTATCACCATAAAATATATGTTATTTTTCTTGGATTTATATTTTATATAGAATCAAAATTAAGTCCTTCAATTTTAAAATAATAGAAATTATTTTCTACAAATACATGTTAGTGTATAAAAAAGTTTATAACTAATGTTCATCTGAAAACTTAAACAACTTGAAGTATATAAAGAAAGTAATAACTCATAATGTATATAAACTGTAGAAACCTACTATGATAAAAATTATATGATCATAATAATTATCTTATTACGATTATAAAAACATGAGGGGTGAATTTTAGTTTAAAACCATATTTTAAGAATTTTAAACTAGTTTATATACAAGCTTATTAATGTAAGATTATCAGACATAGAATCAATCCGATCAATAAAGTCACAGAATAAACCCTAGAAATAGTCCAATTGTATTAGTGTAAAAATCACAATCATAATCGATCCATTTTATTAGAGTAAAATAATCGTAATCACATTAGATTAAATTAAAATAAAGTAATATTATTTCCTTAATCAGACTAAAAAAATAAAATAATCAAAATATAAAAATGAATATGATAACATACTTTCTATTACATGTAGTAGAATAGAAAACCTATAAATACAAGTAATACAATAGGTATGTAAAAGCAATAATGAGATAAAAAAATATTAAAAGGATACCACTTTTTTCCTTAAGGGAATGTTATTCAATAAAAGTGACTAAAGGCACTCACTATAATATATTTACAGTAAATTATGTATTTCAATAATAGGTAGTCTCTTGATATGATGATTGTATTTTCTCTGTATTACTATTCCTGGAAGCCCTTGAATCGATGATTTGATTTTCTCTATCTTCCTATCCCTAGAAGCCCTCGATATGATGATTAGATTATTTCTGTGTTCCTATACCTGGAAGAACTATATAAAATTATCAAATTTGATATGTCTTCATATTAGCATAATCCCTAGACCAGATGGATTAGATTCATCATATTACTTTTCCCTAGATTCCCTTAATTGTAACAATTATCAGACGTAGAAATAATTACAAAATATATCAATGAAAAAACATTACAAGGATTTATTTAGAAGAAAAATCTCTAAATAAATACAATGAAGATGAATGACCAGTTTATGATAATTATTATTCATCTGAAAAAAGGATAGATAATGTAGTAAACTAGTTCCAAACTATTCAAATTACTTAGTATTTATAGGTAATCACCCAATAGTCATATTTACATGTTTTTTGAAATGGGATTGGACAACTGGTGATTGAAGAATCGCTTTTAACTAAATTACCAATGTATTATTGATTAACACCATTACAGTGTTAAAGAATTTCCATAGGCTAGAAACAAGTCATCTTTAATTAGAATATAAACATGGGTCTGTCATATGAAATTCATTAGTGTTTTCAATATAATAAAATTAAAAGGGTCACTCTGATAAATCAATAAAAGTATCAACCCAATAGTTATGAGTTTTTTTTAGTATTATAAACATCAATAGAGTCTTACTTCTAGTATGATAATGGTGAGTCCTATAATCATACTTTTACTCAATATAATTTTCGTAATGAATAATGTATTTGTTATATTGTTAATAGTTTAGAACTTATTCTATGCCTGGAAACAAGTAATGGTTTCTCAAAAATCATTCTAAAACACTTGGGACATAAAAAGTTAATAAAAATGTTCTAAGAAAGTGTTTCAGATTTCTAAAACCAAATGAGCATAAAAGTAAGAAGTTAAAATTTTGACTCAACGGACCCTTCATCAGTTATTCCTAAAGTATAGATTAAGGTTCTCTATATCATTGATTTTTTAGAACTGATAAAGGACCCCATTTATCAATATTTTTAGTAGCCTTGATAAAGGAAATCTCTATCATAACTAAACAAAAGACCTAATAAAAGTTAAATTTATCATTTCTTTTCTATCATTGATAAAAAAATATGGATTTTAATCACTCTCTGATATTTAGTGATTTTTTTATGATGAAAATTGTAAATTTTAGTGCTTTTAAAGGCATGTTTTGTTAGAGTATTTTTTGGATTTGATATGATACCTAATGAAAAAATTGAACTACCTGGGTGTATGTGATATGCTTTGAAACTATGTTACTTCAATTATTTTGAAACTGTTTTTACTTGATTATTTTGAAACCGTTTTACCTAGATTTTTTGGAAATGTGGGAAAACGGGAAATGTTTTACCATTATTTTGATATATAATTTGTTTAAATGATTATAATTAATTTTTTATCTTTAAATATTATCATTTTGGGTTTGTTTTATAGATACTTGATATGGAAAACATTATTGTGATCCTAATGAAACTATTTAGCTCAAACACTATACAACCCATTGGTGATGTGTTAACCATGTTATGTTTTTCGATGTAGGAAAAGGAAATTAACTTGATTTATGTAACATGTCTTCTATCAGATTTTTCTTGGTAGCTAGTAGTGATATTTTATGAGAGTTCCCATGTTATAAGATGGATTAGTTGTTTTTGTTTTTTGTAGTCCCTTTCGATTGGAAATATTTCTTTGAGTTTTATTATCTAATTTTGAGTTACATTACTTCCTCTTTTTTTCCCTTTTTACTATGATATATATATATATATATATACATATCATGTTTTAATCTTCCAATTTTTCCCATAGTGTGTATATATATGTCATGTTTCTTGGTTTAGGTTGTGTAAAACCATTCCCTATAGTTTTTGTTGGTTCTTGGTTTCTAGTCACCAACATTTGGGGATTGGGAACACTCATTGAGTACGTGATGGTTTGGTTCAGTTATTATTTTATGAGTGTATCCATGGTAGGTTCATCATGGTTTGTTATCAACATATGAATTTCTTAGTTTTTGGAATTTGGTAGATTGGAGATAAGATTTTTGAGATTTGGTAGGAAGGTGGAGGTGTGTGCCTAACCATATCTTTCCATGAAGAGGATCAAGTAACCATAGTATATTGGGATGTGTGTGTTCTATTTTGAGTTTTTGATCTTAATATTAGTTTTTTTCTTATGTTTTTATTATTTTAACTATGTTTGTTCTGTTGTATGATAGTTTCTTCAATTTTTTTGTATCTCGGTATACCCCTGAGATTTCATCCATGGGTTACTTAGAAGGTTGGAACATATAATCCTCAAGAGAATCCACCTATAGATAGTAATCTTAATCAAGTTTTCATTTGGTAAGTTTGTTCTATATCCCAAAATGTACCACAAGTCCAAAACATAGTTGTTGAGGTATAACCATCAGTTGAAGGAGAAAGGGATCGATCATGGGTGTTACTATAGAAGAAGCACCCATTCTTTAAAGGTAAAAATGAACCTCAAGAGGTATAGTACTGTCCATAAAATATTGATTATATCTTAAAATACCTAGATACACCTAATAATATCTAGTTTAAGTCTTAAACATTTAGACTTGGGGGTCCCTGAAAGATATGGTGGTATCCCATGGTACATGAAGAAATAAACAAGGTCTTGGAATGGAAGGGTTTCAAAAAAACGTCATTTAGTTGTTTTTTCTAGACTATATATTGATGGAGAAGACATTGGAATTCCTATCATTTTAGCAAGGAGAGAATTCAACATTAGTGTACACTAATCGATTTGTAGAGCTAGTTCATTTTTCTTCAAATATAGTAATGAATAACCATTTTAAGGCTCAAATGTAACTATAGGGTTTTCAACCAGATATCATATCATAGGTAATGATACCCACTCTTTATACCTTTGTGGAGATAGTAGAAACAGATATAAGTGTAGAGATTGTTGTGGAATGAATGGTTCATTGTTCTTCCCCTTCACTTTTACTAAGTGGTTTCTTCAGTTACATGCATGGGTTGAAGATAAATTGGAATTAACATCATAGGATTAGTGGGAGTGTTTCTATAAACCAGACCTCCTCTACATTTTCGGTTATATCCCATATTATTCCCATGAACTCTGATCAGTGTTTCATGATTGGGAACACCCAACGTTCTTTTACAGCACATGTGAGGATTCCTAACAATTGTTGTTGTATAGCTATTTATAAAATGTCTATCATGATATGTCTAAAACTCATTATGTACATTTATTTTCTATTCCAAAGGATATTATAGTATAGTAATATGATTCATGGTCTATAGAGATCCTTCCACATGACTCATGAGAATATACTCGTCATGCAATGGATGATTTTTCAGTAGATGTAAATGCATGTCCAGTCGCTGTGAGAGGTGAAATTTAAATTGAATTTTAAGTAGTTATTTATTTATTTGATACAGGAACCTTCTAGAAATTTATATCTTCAAATTTTCTTGAATATAATTAAAATTCAAATGGAACTCGTATCCTCTGTTATATAGTTAAATACATCTCCTAGATAGAGGATAGAGTAGGGGTTTTGGTGTCTTTATTTTTCATTATCGATAACCGATGTAGAGTAAGTGTAGGATTTCTTCATTACGGATCGTGATCAGGTTGATGTCATCATTGGGATGAATTGGATTAATATAGTAAATTAGGCTTAACATACATGGATATTACATCATTTTAGATGAATATTCAACACATTACAAAAATACACTCCTGATGAATATAATAGTTTAGCGACTTTGGAAACATGGAAGCATAATCATCTAATTTGTTGAAATATATTCAATGAATCTCTTAAATATACCCCCCTTTAGTAATCCTTCTAGATAACTTTCTTCATAAAATAGGGAAGTGAAACATTTTAAAGGGTTGAGCTTAGATGCTCTGTAAAGGTAACAATGGAGATATGTAAGCATAACATGAACACAAGGGTATAATAAAATGATCCAAACACTAGATGATCAATCCATTAATAACGAATATCATAATAAAGAGTCATGGAATAAATATTTATATTTCATAATACATGAATCATATAGAAATCGATATCATAATCCATGATATTATAACATAAGCATAAGTCTTGTCATTGTGGAAGTCACATAAACATATAAAATGATTTCAATAGTAGTCAAGGTTTAATTCAAAGGCCATATTATTGAACTGAGTTCACTCCTCAAACAATATTATTTGTCAAGGTTAACTCTCAAGTCCATATTAGTGTAGAATGTCCTTTACTGAACCATGCTCATTCTCCATTCCAGATGTATATTAGTGAAGCACGTTCACTTCCCATTCCATCCAAGTATTACTGAACTGGGTTCACATCATGTTCCAACCCTATATTACCAAAATGGGTTTAATACCCATTCATGTCAAGTATTACTAAACTGGGTTCACTTCCGATTCAATCCATGTATTACTAAATCGATTTAACTCCTTGTTCCAACCCTATTATACTGAACTGAGTTCACTCCTTATTCAAACCATGCCATGATCATGAGATATAAATCTTTACCCAATGAATTGGATGGAGATATAGGTCTCACCTATCACATAATGAAATCATAGATTCATTTTCTAGAAGATAAAAAACATTCATTATATTAGGACCCATAAAAATTACTAGGTTTCATAAACATCATATCAAAACCAATAAAATCAAATTGGTGCTATACAAATTTCATCATATCATTACATTTGATAAATATAAAGGCTTCATAAAAAGTTAATCATAGAATAACCTATTAATGTAAGTGAGATTCAAAATAGTTTTATCATGGTAAAACCCATGGAAGGGATACAGGTTTCATAAACATCTTGTCATATTAATATAAATATTTATAGGAAAAACTAATAATTGTATCCTTGGATCATATCCTAAATAAATAATAAAAAATATCAAAGTATTTAAACTTATATGGGTAATGATTTTAAAATATCACATGAAGCATTTCTTAAGAAAATAAAATTTATTTGAAAGTAACTTTTTTAAGAAATAAATCATTTTGAAAATAATTTTCATTGAAAACCCACTTGAAAACATATAATGTAAGATTTAATTTTTTTAAATAGTTCATTATAAAATATCCTTTATACTTTAAAAAATTAATTTTAAATCATAAAAAATTTATGAAACCTTCATCATTGAAAGTAATGTTGAAAACTTATAAAACAGTATTTAAAATTAATTTAATTTTTTTAAAAAAATAAATAATTTTTTTAAAAAAAGTTCTCTGAAAATAAATTTCAAATAATGAATTTACAAAATATTAGGAAATATATTTATTTAAAAATAACCTTGTAAACATTCTAATACTACTTTGAGTAAAATATGGTGATGATGTCAGGTTAATCTGTACATGCCAAACATTTATTTTCAACCATAACAAGTTTAGAAAATTTAGTTGATCATAAAACAACAAGCTGATTCCTTTTAAACCTAATTTTTAAGAAAAAGGTAAAATATAAAAAAATATTCTTTAAAAAATCCTTGTAAATTTTTTTTAGAAAACATTGTTTTGGAAGATCACATATTTCTAATTGAAAAGAAAAATAAAGTCTAATTTTCTTAAAAACACACTCTTAATTGAATTAAGTACCAAAGTGTGTGAAAATGGTACCATTACATGAAGATATCATGAATAAACTAAGGAAAAACAAATCAAGAGAATTATTGAGTGATGTATTATAAGATGTTAGCAATTTAATCATAATCATAAACAATTCTGATAAACGACGAGATTTTTTCAATAAACAGTTACCACTTTGGTAACCTTGAATCATAATTCTCATGTAATAATAAAATTAAATGACACTTAAAATATGATTAAAATAATTATATTAATGTTATAATATTTAAAAGGGTAGTATATAAACCTCATAGAAAAACATAGGTGAATAACATGGTATGTATCACGAAGAAGGAAAATTGGGACAAAACTACTTAACAAATTTGGTATCTTTTGATCCATAAACCCCATAAAATATATAACATAAAAATTTTATTTTAATAAATACAAATTAAAGTATAAAGATCATATATTAAATTGATGGAAAGTATATACTCCACACAAAAGAAATCGGTGGTGAATAAAGCCTAAGTTTCAAAGAAATAATTGTGAGATGAGAAAACCCTTACCTCAAGTCTTGACTTTCATTGTACACATTCAAAAATCAAGATTAATAATTATAGGTGTGTCATAAATATAACATATATCCATAATATTATATCTAATACCATATATTATTTTATAATGACATTATATTACCCTTTTATTAATAATTCAATGTTAAAGTTACATTTTAGGTAACATCCGCTTTGTTTTTCGTATATATTTTGATTTGTTATAATTTATCATATTTTATAGATCAGTATTTAAATATTTTAAAAATATAAAACATGATATATATATAGTATATGTCTGTTATAAATTTATTTATAATAATCTATAAATTATTTAAATATGAAATGAAATAAAATATTAATGGAGATGGTAGGTCGTATGTACGAAAACACACTATTTCAATTTTCTAGTCACATTTTTTAAATAAATAAAAGATAATGATATATATATATATTATCATTAAAGTATCCTTATTATGTCATATATATCATATTAACTTGCTAAACCCATCCTCAATACATTCCATGTATTATGTAAATGATTCACATTTCTTTGAGGAGGTGGTAGTCCACATGTCAACAAACGGAGTTATCATATTTCCATAATAATGAAAGAATAAAGGTATGTGTTATATAATAATTGAAAAAAAATAAATACATTATAAATATCATAAATATATTATTATATTATAAATTAAATCATTATTATTATCCCTTTAAAATTGTAAATGGAAGAATGAACGATATCAGTTCACGAGGCGGTAGTTTGTCGTACACATGAATGAAAATTGTGTATCTCATTTGATGGAATTTTTTGTGAGTGTAGATAAAAAAATTAAAAAAAAATCATATAATAATATTTAGTATTATTAGGTTTTTATATAACCATATAATAATAAGTATTTTTGGGGCGAATAATGAATATAAAACAAAAGAGATTGTGGAAGGATGTTACATCTTCTTTGGGTAATTCCAATTGTTTTTACTAAATGAAAAAGATGGTTTTATTTATTAAAAAAGATAGAATTATAGTTTTAGATGAGGGAAGTTGGGATCTTGTTTTTTTAGTGTTTTTATTATCCAAAGAGGCTTGATATGTGTAAGAAATTGAGGGATGGAGGGGTGATTTCCCTTTTAGAGAGGAAGAGGAGTGACATTCTAGTAAATATAAATATGAAAGAACTATTGAGAGGTCTTACTTACATAATGTTCCACCAATAATTATTCATTTTTTATCCAATAGGAAAATTGTTTTAAATATTTATAGTGAATGGAATTTTTTTCTAGTGCCTAGTTTATTTATCCTTTTAATGTTAAACTGTAACAATTAAGTAAACACAATTTTACCTTAATCAATATACTTAATTTTATTTGCTTTCACTAATAATTTTAGTAATAAATATATTAATCTACATAAAATTATAAATTATACTAATTTCAAATATTTAATCGATTTCTGAAAATTATAATCAATGATTCTTCATAAATTAATTAAATATTAATCTCGTGGATTGGATGAGATGATGGGTTTTATAGTGAAAAATTATAAACATTAGAAATGTTTTTATATCTAATTTCAATTTGAAATTGGTTATAATGATTTAAATTAGATTAATTTATTTATAATTTATTTAATTATTATTTAGAACCAAATAAAAATATAATTTATGTATATAAATAAATTAGAAAAAAAAATAATTTTTCAATAAAAATTCAGTATTTTTCACTATTCATCAAAATATGTAACTTTTATGAAAAATAAAAAAATTCCCGAAAGTAAATATTGATATACCACTTTAAAAAATGAAGTTTATTTTGAAAAATAAAAATTATAAAATTGAAAAAATATATATATTTAAAGTGGGTTCTCCATTTAAAGGTGGTAAAATTATATTTTAAGAAAATACATCTTTTTATTCATAAAATATGATTTATACTAAGTTTATGCCTATAAAATATTTTGGACGAGTTTAAAAATAATTGTATTGAATATTTACTATATAAGTTTTATTTAAAAAATTCATCAAAATTGGTTTTTTTAATTTATTAAGATAAAATGGTTTTTGCACATAGAGAAATAGTTTTCATAGAAAAATAATTTATTTACTCTCAAATAGTTATTACTCTCATTTATAACAAATTCATAATCAATAGATTAATTTTATATACACGTGTAGTTTATATTTTTAAAATTTATTTAATCTTTTTTATAACATTCATTTAAATGGATAGGTGGTAACACTAATAACATTTTAATAAAAAAATTTAATTATACATTTTAGTTTAGTAAAACTAGGCCATGAATGAAACGCAAGATATCAATGGAACTTGGCCTAATGTGTAATATAATCCAAACATAGTGTTGTGTGTACTTCAAGCTAATCTAATTATTATGTGTAGTGAAAAAATAACTTGGTGTTGAGTGATCCAAAAAGACAAACATAGTTCTTCCATATAACACAAGTTAAATTCAGTGTTCTGTGAAATAAAAAATATCGTAAAGATTAAATTTATTCAAAAAAAAATATTTCACAAAATCTCTAGGTGTTACATTCTAACCATATTAAAATGATTTTTTCTCTCAAAAATCATATGTGTAATAAATATTTGAATACTTGAATGTTTATTTCATAGAAACACACATCATAAAAATGAATACTTAAACTTCCTTTAAAAATGGTAAAGTTAGTAACAAAATGGTTACCCAAATTAAATTATAACTAGGTTTCTACATAAGAGAACATAAGTGTCATGTTAAAAAATGGACATAGAAGAGAAATATAACTATTAAGTTCTAATGGAGAGTGATAGAAAACACATTTAGGATAAAGTTAATGATCATAAAGACATAACCCAAATAAGAATGAAAAAGGTAATTAATATCATCATAAATGATGATAATTGGAAAAAAATTATCTCAAGACCCTTTTTCCTAAATGTGAATAACTTTAATGAGAAGATACATATACAATATTTCAGAATAGCCTCACATTTCATTTTCTCTAAAAAGAATATACTAAATATCATATTCTATGAAATGAAAGTGACTTTGTCATTCCTAAAGCATTATCAGATCATGAGGTCAATAAATAGAATGATAGGTAATTCCACCTTTCATTATCAAAACAAAGTGGTTATCACAAGTTATCTATTCGGCATAAATCCACATAAGGTGAGTGTTTATGATGCTTTTTTCGGGGTGTGCATCTTTCTGTTTTGGAATATGCGCAGTTATTTCCCCACATTTCCACTTTCCAAAGGCTGGCCACATCCGTCACTCATTCAGGGATGTTTTCTCCTTGATCAAAATGGGATGATGGGATGTCAGTTCCTCATTCCATGGATCCCACCTCAAAAATCGTTGCATAGTCCGGGTCTCCCTCATTGACTTAAGACATTTTTCGGGAAACTATTCTCAGTGCCATGTCATTATGGTCACTGATTAATTAAGCTACTTCTGTTAGGGCATTCCAAGGGGTCCAGTCAGGGTGGCAACCTTTGGTTGGGGGATTAGTCACGTTGGGCATTGCTGTCTTGTCTGGACGCTGGAACACTGATGCATTTGGGTTTCATTCCCTTATGATAGGGTTTCTTTTAGGGTGTGGAATCCTGAGGCATCCCACATCTAATGCACGGAATTTTGTGCCATATACATGTCTCAGAGGTTTTTCATAGCTTCCCATGTTTAACATAGGGTATGCCTTAAGTTTTACATGTCGCTGAGATGGATCAGACTGATCAGAACACCGATGAGATGGGATCATATGGATGCAACCCTAGTTGGAATCACTAATGATGGGGATAACATGTGGTTAGTTACCTGATTACTTCTAAGAGCAGTGAGATAGTGAGTGACATGATATCACCAGGATATGGCAGCCTGAGTAAGAATCAAGATGGATATGGATGATTGAGAGTGGATGGAGAGTGAGAAGGATCTGATATGAGGGTGATGGTGATGTTGGGATTGAGCCTTGAAGAGACATATTATATATCCCCATAAAAGGGAATCAACGTTCACGTAGTTCGGTAGGGAAATGAGGCACCTAAGGAGGTAGCTCATGAGAATGGACGCATGGATGAGATCTAGAGGAAGTGGAACCTCTAGGTTGGGTAATGACCTTCCTGAGACACATAGGCTCATGAAATAGTCAAGGATGAGACACGAGTGAAGGGACTGAACATCAATGAGGCTTCCTACGTATCCCAAAGGTAGAAAATCAAAGTTTACATAGTTCAGGATGGGGGTATAGAATCAGGGTGCACACATAGGACGACCCGATGACATACTGGGGATTACGTGTGGTTAACAGCTTGGGTTGGTTTGATGCTAGGGGTGGACCAAATATGTGAGTCCTAATGAAGGGGAATACAATGGCTTACTATCAATTCCAGACTACAAAAACTTATCCTTGGATGGGGGACAATGACATACAACTTAATGGGGTTTCAACGGCTTACCGCTGATTGGGGTACACAATAGCTTACCACTGATTGGGGTACACTATGACTTACCATTGATTAGGGAACACAACAACTTACCATTAGTTGGGGGTCACAATGGCTTACTGTCAGTTGGAGAACACATTTTCTTACCATAAATTGAGTTTGGACATCCAAGAGGGTTCTTTATTACCTAATTTGGGAGACAAGGATCAAATCCCACATAGTTCGAATGGGTATAGTTTAACATCTTGCAGGACCAAAATAGGGTGTATAGTTTAGCGTCTTGCAATACAAGGGTGGATATATGTGGAGTGGTCCAGTCTGATGGGTGTTGGGATTGAACCTTAGGGAGGCTTCCTACCTACCTTTCGTAGTAGACAATGATCAATGTCCATGTAGTTTAATTAGGTTTGATACAGTTTAAAATTATGCAAGAAGAAGGTGAACCGATGTGAAGGGGGTCGGGGCAAGTAGGTTTTTGGGTTGAACCTCAGGGAGGCTTCTTACATACCTTTACTAGGAGACAATGATCAATGTACTTGTAGTTTGGGATGGTGGATTGAGGATTACGCTCTAGGGTGGCCCAAAGAAGAAATAGAGGCTTACACATGGTTAGCGGCCCAAGGATATTAATATTGGGACGTACTCTGGGATAGAGGCCTGATGGAGACAAAGACCAGAGGGAGAGGGACAGGGTAATGAAGGTCATTGTTCCCCTCTGACATCTAGTGTTTGGAACCGAATAAGAAAAAAGGAGCATGAGTTCTTCCTCCTACAATAAAGGCTAGGGGATTACATGAAGATACTTTCCCTTCCCTGTAGATAGGCACCACTCTAGTAGAGAGTATCTCATTCCATGTGAGTATGATCTCACTCCCGTAGAGTCGTGCAGTCCTAGAGAATGTTGTAGATGGGGAACCCCGCGTATGATGTACACGGTGGGGCCACAATTTAACATCATGTGTTGGGGACGATGGCACTTGGAAGTTTAACGTCCTCCATCTCAGACAAGGAAGGTTCTCTCTGTGACCGTATGACTTACATAACCGAAACACATTAACCCTTGGTGAAGGGAAGGCACCATAAATTTCATAGCGAGGGGGTGTTGGAGAGTGATCCTCTATGGGGCCCACATTAGCATGGCCATGCGAAGAAGAAATATCCATTAGCGTGCCGATTCAAAGAATAATAAGGATAAGCAATGAAATGTGAAGCACTTCCCAAGGGAACTTGAAATCACTTCGTACAAACCTAGAGGGACACATGGAAAAGGGGTGTGCATAAAATTTAGTCCTAGAAAGAGGCACTTTGCGACAATGGTAGGCTTCACGAAGAAAATAGTCTTCACAAAGAGGATGGACTTTTCGAAGAGGCTGGCCTTCATGAAGAGAAAAGACAACCCAAAGAGGATTGGATTTACGAATGCAATGGGCCTTGAAAAGAGGGGGTTATTTGCTAAAGTTTGAGAATTTTCTAAGTGGTATATCTTTAAAAAAGGCCAAGGCTTCACAAAGATCCATCCATATGCTATTGGGGCATCAAATTAGAGTCCATCTCTTTGTTTTGTGTGAATTTGGAGAAGGCTCTATGCTTCGAGAAACCTTGAGAGAATTTCACGAGGGCTTGTTTCTTTGGAAAACCTCGAGCACCCTGAAGGGGCCCCTTCCTCTGTGAATGGAATAGCCCATCGCAAAGGGAATCTACACCATAGTTGGAGGCTGAAAAGAATACAAAGGGATATAGTTTGCAAATGCCATACCTTTGACAATCCATTTTACGGTTTCATGAAGGTCTATGCGAAACGAGAGTCTATAAGTTGAACATTCAGAGTAACAATGGTTTGGAAGAGGGGTGGGGGCTTCTATTTTTAAGCAACCCAAGTTAGAGGGGTGAAAAACTCTCCATGGAGTTGAGCGATGCTATGGAATGGTGTTGTTATATCGGCCCACGTTGGCCTCGCGGAGGGGTGTGACTCCACACAAATATTTCATCGACGCAGTCGCCATGAAACAAGGTGTGATGGGGTGTGAGGCTGTTGAGGGTCCTTAGTCGGTGTCAGACTCCTGCATAGCTAGGTTTTCAGGGAGACTTATGTGAAGGGGCTTGAATGGAGTGCTTCGCGCACAGATCCTTTTGAGAGGTCTTGGAGATTTTTTTCGACCCATTCAGGATAGGGATTCCTCTGATCACAACATTAAATCTGTGGAATGGTCTGGATGCATTTTTCCATGCCGAAAAATTACCGCTTTATAATTAGAGCTGACGGAATAGGAGGGTCAAATTTTGAGGGAAAGATTCCAAAGAAGACAGGATTATTGAACTCATGGTGGATCTCGAAGGTTGGGGCGAAGCTAGTTCTCTATGGGAGGCACATTTCTATCCTCACAAAGGGTTCCCCAAGAAGTGGGTGTGGTTCACAGGGTGACGGTCATCGTGAAGCACTTGAGGGGTGGTTCTCCAATCGTGGAGTGTGCCATGAAGCCCCAGTGTGCCACAAAGAGTGCGCAGATCATCGTGAATGCAAGGGTACCATGAAGATCTTGTGGCTTACTACAAATACACAACTTATATATAGGGTATTAAAGGTGTTTTTTCCCCACACGGATCTTCTTGAATGATAGTTCTCGAACTCTCTTTACTAATGATCATCTCCATGAATGCATTAGAGAACCAAGGTCTTTGGTTTGGTCCTTTCACAAATGCTTTTTAATGACCTGGATCATCACTATCCACTACTTTCTTTGTGACGCAGGCCGAAGCCCCATCTTCTTCGCAGTGTAAAGGGGAGGTGCGATCATCTCCGTGATGGGTCTTCACGATGGGTCTTTGTGAAAGGATCTTGATCGGATCTCGTATCTCTACCCCAATATTCTTGAATTTCTTGGACTCAATGGGAATTCGGGAGGTTGCACAAGAGGTTCGTGATGATGCTTCTCGAAGGGAGGCCTTGGCTAATAACCTAAAAATAGGTTAGTAAATTTGGACCACTTCTGATAAAAAATCTTTAATAGTGTGGCTGATATAGGTGTAGAGGAAATATCCATTTTGAAAGCACTTGATATTATATGGTTTAATCTTGTGGGATGAAGTATTCATTACCAATACTAGAAATAATGAGCCAGCTTAATGGTTCATAGGTACCCCCATGCAATATCAGTGGCATAGGGCCATTGGTGGGCACATCAGGAGAGATCAAACCCGAGTCGCAACACACTGTTTTTATAATAATGTCAATAGAATTGACAGATATGCACTAGTGTAGGAGGCATACCCACCACTATAAAAGACGATCGTCAAGGTTGGGCTCAGAAATCTAGAAAAGGGGTGGATCACAAGTTGGGACTTACACCAGGGTGGTAACTTCATAGATGACTAGGCCTGGGCCTACTAGGAATGCACATCCTTTGAAGAGGTCAAGAATGTTCTGGGGCTAGTAGACCTCTATCTGGTGGCCTGGGATTCCCAATTTTGAGTCTACCAACTTTATTAATTCACATTGGAGTTATTAGGAAATTGGTCTCTATGTACCAACACTTTTTCACCTGCATCATGTGGAGGTTGGCATCAACCTCTCGGGCCCCTATAAAATTTATGATATCCCAATCCTGGGAGGGATGTATGACGAGTTACCCCTACCAAAAATGCCTAGGGTGACAGGGAGAAAATGCCACCTTTGGCGATGGAATTGCTAAGGATTGCACCCGACACAGATGAGACAAACAGAATACCCAAGACATCTACTTCAAGAAGTGGTTTGGTTACTTCAAGAATTTACCCTCGGAGGAGGGAAAATTACCAAAAAAGTCCCCTATTTTCCTGTGAGGAGCTCATCAGGGTAAAGAGAGTTCATATTGGTGAATCCTAGAAGATAGCCAATGTATCCTATGGGGATAAAATATCAAGACTGAGCATTGACTGATAGTATGGCTTGTTGGGTTTATCTCAGCGCTGATCTGTGGATGAATATTATAGGTAAGAGATACCCATATGGGGGTGAGACCAAGCACATTTACCATAGAGGATCAACTGGCTCGTGGGGACTGAATCAATCTAGGCATACCAATGTTAGAAAAGATATACCATTTTCTCTGTCACATTAGTGAATGAAAAATTCAACTGCGATTGTGTGGGCCGTTCCACTTTCTCTATATCTAGATTGTGGCGCACATGGGGGGTTATGAGTACCTTAACCCCATTTCTACACCTTACATACATTCTTTCCCAACTATTTTGAACATTTTGGGGAGGGCTTCTTTGAAGCTGGATGCTATGACATTACTGGGTAAGATAGAGCGAGCAGAGCAGTTCGTTATTCATCCATTCCCCTTGAAAACTGGGGATTTTTCTGATGACGACATGGATACAATTGAGAAATGGTCGTATCTACTATTTTTTCATAGAAGTGTTCTTGTGGAACGAGTATATTCTGAACCCATATGTGAGCCATACACTCTGCACCGATTCGGTCAAAAATTCTTTCTTCTGCAAATGCTGACTCCCCAGGTGTACATGAATGTGCACCATTAGAATCACCCATGCGTGATGAGAAAACTCTGGCTGATGTTTATAAGAGAGAATGAGAAGATTATGAACAAGTTTCCCCCACCAAATGGTGCATTCCAATTGTCCCACAATTATGCATAGAGTTGGGAGGCTGCCGACCCCGATGAAATGATGAAGCAAGTGACCATCCAAGCTAGAAAGGTGGTTCCAATGCCACGACTCAGGATAGTGGTGATAGGGGCTGTCAGGAAGTTAATGTGGAAATTTTCTAGGACGAAAAGGCTTTAATAGCTGGGCTGGTAGGCCATGAACTGATAAATACCCATCCAGTGCTGACTAGACGTAAAGAGGGAGAGGGGGGAGTGCCTGGCCTGATGGCTCCATCATAGAGGTCTCAGGAGGGACGTGAATTGTCTCAGGGATTTTTCAAGATATCCCCTCAAGATCCCATGAATTATTTGTGTCCGATATCAATCTTTTTGGATGTTGTATTCCTAGAGGTGTGGAAAAACTAGGAAAATATCAAACAATACCTTGACATTAACGGTTTATGTGTGAACCTGAACATACACTAGATGTGGCTAGGGGATCTTGGATTTCCAAAAGTCAGTTTCAATGAAACCCCTTCTGAGAGGAGAAATTTTTTGATTGAGATAGAGGAGGTAATACATTCTCGTGGAAATATACGGCTGATGTCATGCCAGGAAAGGGTGTGGCTGAATATGACTACACCCGCAGAACCCATGGTAGCCCAACTGGTGGAGCGTTTCCCCTTTCCTGGTGATGTAGAAGAATAGAGGTGGGAAGAAGTCATCTTGGGTGACTCTCATCGTGAAACCGGGGGGACATCTAGGGGAGCCTATCCTGAATAAGGTTAGATACTAGCCTCAGGGGGAATCTCCTTGGGATAATTCTCTGCAACTCTAGATATAGGTTTCATCTCCCTTTCAGTGCACTAATGTCATCCCTACATTTTCCTTCTTTCCCCACAAACATGAACCTATACAGGAGAACCTTCAGTCGACCACTCCCAATGATGAGGATGAAGGTGTTGAAATCATAGAGGAACCAACACCGGTGCCCACAACTGGGGGGGGGACGTTGGTGGTAGAGTCCATCTATGCTGGAGGAGCATAGGGTGGCCTTCTCATAACCCACGGAACCCACAATCATATATGGGGGGCCGCGGCCTAGCCTCCCTGAAATGGTAGACTTGAGAGGAGACCCAGGGGAATACTAGGGTAAGTCTCATAATCTAGATATGTACCCACCATCTGATCGATCGAACTGGCTAACATGACCGTTGCATACACAATTTCCAAAATGGTGCGCATGATAAAAATTCAAATGGGTGTAAGACACAAGGCTCCACTAAGAGTCAAGTTGTCACTCTCTATTTTATTGAGCTCCCTAGAGGATCATGCCATAGTTCTTTATGAATGGACGATGTCGGCAGGCGATATTGCCAGTGGGATAGAGTTTAACATTAACCAGGAAGATGTCATTGAGGTGGAATCCAACAATGAAGACCAACCCAAGGAAGACCCTGCTACTGATCTCTTGGAGGCATTCCCCATTTATAAACATTCTAAACCATGGGATCTAGAAAAAACTACTTCCACTGAATAATATAGAAAATCCATTCGTTCGCAATCATGGATGCGGATCAAGAAATTTATCACAGAGACCATGAAAGCAGAATGGATAGATCAGATGGGGAGGCTTCATACCCGGCTGCATGAACTATACACTGGAGGAGTAGATTCCCAATGCTCACATGAACTTATTCAGAAATACCTTGCTAAGAGGGTGCAGAAAGATGTGCACTGTCTCAGTGTCAGAAGGCAGCGGAGAAGGGCCATCAATATTTAGAGGCTCTAGGAGGCTTAACACGAGATCCGTCATTTGAGGACGTAGTAAGATGAGTATTTTGCTTTCCTCAAGGTGAAATTGGGGCTCATATCTTGCCTAAAGGCCCAAATGGTAGAGGTTGAAGAACAGATGAGGAAATCCTCTGAAGAGATGGTCCTTATCTGAGCCGATGAGGACCAAGCCTGGATTGAGACTGACGAACTACGACCCATCACCATCAAGGAAGAGAAGGAGCTCAGAAAACGACAATAGGTTCTGGACTCCATGATTCAATAAGTGGCGAAGCTTAATGAATGAATAAATTTCTCTGTCCATTTTGATTGTTTCATCTCCATCACATCCTTGAAATATTCAGTGATCAACCCATATGCTCACGTGGGTCATGCCCGATACGCGAGACAAGGAACAATTGTATTATTACTTCATTTGAATGTGGGGGTAACAACCAATCTCTGGGAATCTGGAAGATGAATGACCGATCTGGGTTTCTAGGGGGAAAAGGGAGGCCCAACTAGGTAATTAAGTTCTCAGGACAGTCAAATTTCCCTCTTCCCCATGTGCTCTGGTGCACGAGTGGGGTTATGCCAGGGGCGTTAAAACCAGTTTGAACATAGGGGACTAGAAAGTGTAAATTACAATATCCAATATTCAAGACACTATGATGGATGGAGTTACAACTAAGGATAAATGTTAACATTGTTCTACATATAGTATCTCTATTGCGTTAGCCTAAAATGGGGATAACAAATGAGGGCCAACCATTGACCATGTTCGAAACACATGGTCTGACTCAAAATGTCATCCATAGTATTCAGGAACATTGGCCTAGGACAGTAGGTGAGCCATATGAAAAGCATTCATACTGTTAGGGGGTTTATTTAGACATGAAAGAGGATTAGGGTCCCAATAAAGGTCATGAAAAGCGTAGAGGGTGGAGTGATTAGTTGTTTGAATGGAGTCCAACACTCTTGAAATTATGCCACTATGGTGGAAACACATTAGTTGGGTGCATCGGTCTGATCAGGGAACAAACATTCATCTGAACATGACCTATCTAGTAAGGACCTGGAATGATCTATAGTTTTAAGTCATACCAATAAAGATAATAGACATGTATTTTAAACGTCGTACAATGAGTACAATGAACATAGTTTTAAAGGTCACACCACCTGGACCCAGATCGGGGTCGAGGGGCTAGAAGGGTTAATAACCCTAGGGTTGCACCCAAGGCAAATTTCTTGGGCATCACTATGTATCCCTAGAAGATGGGAATCAATCCAAACATAGTTCTTGAATCATAGCGTGGTACTAGTCCAACGCTGGTAGGGGGAACCCTCTATAACGATGAAGCTGATGCATCCCATGATTAACATGGGGCATCCTGAACTTGTTTAGGGCAGAACTATATTTTAGTGTCATGCATCGAGGACATATGGACTTTTATATTTTAATGGCATCCAATTGGGCCAAGAGTGAAAATGGTGATCCCTATAACGGAGCACATGATACGATAGCTATAAACCTGATGTGAATGAGGATGGTAGGAGTAAATATTACACAACATATCCCTAGAGTAAGTTATTTAGGTAAAGGGACCAAAAGTGAAAGTTAGGCTAAGCCCAAGGCAAAGTGCTAGGGTGTTCCTAAGTACCCCATTATGATAGGTAATCAATCCATATGTAGTTTTTGGAAGTATCATGGTAAGGTACCAATGTAAGGGGGAAATCCTCTCGAGTGAGGAAGATGATGCATCCCATAATTAGCATGGGGCATCCTAAATTTGTTCAAAGCAGGACCACAATTTACATTCATGTGTTGAGGACATGGTTACCCAAAAAGGAAATGCGTAGTGCAGTACATATTACAATGTGAATGAGGATGATAAGAGTCCACCCCACACCACGTATTCTCGACGAGATTCTTTATTCCATAATCCTAGGATGGACTGACTTCTTGCTAGACCCTAAGGGAAGTGCTTAGGCATTCATACATACCCCATGAGGATGGAAATAATTCCATACATAGTTCTTAGATTTCATTTTAATGTCATGCGGGATGACAGACATGCGTAGTTCAGCTACACCATTATAGATGCTACCAAAACCACTAAGCCCAATTGAGTCATGCTCGATATGGGAAACAAGGAGTAGTGGTAATATCTTTATGGTACATGGAGACACACATTATGGGTACTGGAATGTTATGTTCATGACATAACAAAATTATTGACCCTCCTAATTAACACATGTATATGCACAGAGGTGTAAAACAGTGGGATGGAATTCCACTTGAACATAAGACAATAGAAAGATGAAAATCAGGATTCCTGTGATCTAGATCACAATGATGATGGTGTGATGATAGAGGATAACTGCTGACCATGTTTGAAGCATAGTATCCGCTTTACATTTTCCTGAAATGGGGATTTCCAAATGAGGGTTGACCACTGACCATGTTCGAAATGCGGGACTTGTCGCAAATGTTGGCTTAGGTCTTCAGGGGCATTGTTCCAAGATGTTAGGTGAGATAATGTGGAATGATACTAAGATATAATGGGGGTCCCTTTAGACATGGAAGTGGATAGGTATCCAAATAAATGGATATTGAATATTGGATATGAAATGAGGGAATAACCTTGTAAAAATTCGACACTTTGGTCTCTTTTTCATGACTCATTTGAGTGCGCCAATAAGATGAATTAGATAGAGGGAGTGGAATCACTTTCTTGGGACATGGGTCCTAGGGTCTCATGCTCATAGCTTATTATCGAAACATGGATCATTAAGAGGTGAACTGATTTAATGAAATGATCATAGGGTGGTGAAGTAGTCGAACCCGATGTGTAGTTCCCATAAGTAGATCCTAGTTTAGGGTCATAGAACATGGACCAGGCTATGAAGAGACAAAGAAGAAACATGGTGCAATTTTCGTAAAACCTGATGCAAATGAGAACCCAAGATGTGCTCGCCACACCTCACACATCCAAAGGAGTTCGAGAAAAGGGCTGAAAAAGGTTTAGGATTTAAGATTCATGGGGCTTGACCTACATATGGAATGTTTGGGCATTCATATGTATCCCATGAGAATGGAAGTCTAGCCACATGTAGTTATGGATAATATCCTATAGTTTGGTGTCCTTCAACAAGAACAACCAGTTCATAGTTTAGCAGTCTTAGAGATCAGACCATAGATAAAATGGAGGGAGGTAGACATGTGATTTGGTGAGTGAAAAACCAGACGTGAATGAGGATAGTTGGAGTCCATATCACACCATGCGCTCCCTAGGGAGGTTTTAGGTCATGGGATAGAAAAAAAAGTTGGATTGGGTCTGAGGAAAAGCTCCCATGAGTTCCCACATACCCCATTATGATGTGGATCAAGACATATATAGTTCTAGATTGGTATGGTATGGTACCAATGATATGGACAATACTGTCATGTGGTCTTGTACCACACACTAAAAGAAGAATGAATTTGATATATCTTGTTTGTTCTTTATGATGGATGTATGTTTTTTTGTGTTGCGATAAACCTAGGATTGGGAATCGAGGCATCGCTATAGAAATCAAGACATATATGGGCATTTACAAATGGTATAGTGGGTAACCATTACCAAACATGATGTCCCCACGAGTGAGGTCATCACAATGCTGTGCTGTTTTTCTTCATGCTACCAAGACTATAATGATCATAGTTTAGGGTCATATGATAGGATCAACCAATGAATTTTATCATGATGAAATAAAGATTCTACATTTTAATGTCATGTGGGACCAGGAAACATATTTTATCATTGTACTGTTTTGACATGTAGATATGAAATGATTTTTTTGGGGGGAATGTGGATGGTATGATAAAAAATACCTGACATGAATGAGGATGAGGTCCACAGCCCACCACCAACAATTCTGGAGAAGAATCCTCAGGCTGAGGGGCCATAAAAGGTCCGAAAATATGGGGATAGACTTGAATATGAGATGTCTAGGTGTTCCTATATATCCCATGAGTATGTGAATCAAGCCATATGTAGTTCTGAGCATGCAATTTAACATTATGTAGGATGAGAGGCAAGAGATACTAGATCCTAGAAAAGTAATACATGGTGCAGTAGTTGCAAACCTCACATGAATGGGGGATGAATCCCACACAACACCACAGAATCTTACGAAATTCAATGACAAAATGTCGAATGAAAAAGGTTACTAAAAGGAACAAAATATGGACCCGACGATAGGATTTATGGTCATTCCTACGTATCCTATAAGTATGGGAATAAATATATTAGTATTTCAAGGAATGTTGTATAGTTTCACGTCTTGTGGCAAGGATGTTGAGAGATCTTAGTTTGAGGTCTTCTAGATCTAACCCTAGATAGAATAGAATTCTTCCAAATGGGCACAAACATTGACCGAATCCCAAATCCCATGTGAGCTACAATCTATGTGGGAAACAAGGGCGGAGAGGGTCTTTGCAACACATAGATTACAGGAGAAGGGGAAATCGGTGTGGGGACCCAAATGACGCCTCATTGTGGACTCGTACTCCTAACGAGCAAATGTGCACTGATGGGTAGTACCAAGAGTATCTGAATTCCACTTAGACATGATAGAGTGGAAAATGATGTGAGTCATGACACTAATATTTTAAAGCTGGATGGAAGTGGTGGGACGATGGAGGATAACTATTGAACATGTTCGAAACACAACATCCATATCACGTAACTTGAAATGGAAACAACAAACGTGTGTTGGCTGCTAACCATATTTTCAATGTGGGACTTGTATCAATTTTTCATTCAAGGTCCTCGAGGATGTTGGCCTGAAATGATAGTAAATCCCAGAGTATGAGTATCTATACCATTCGAGGGCCCTTTTGGATGTGAAATATGATGGAAAACCAATTATAGGGGTGTATAAAGCCTAAGGATGGGCGATAACATGTCCATGTAGGATTCAACACTCCAGGTGCTAAACCAGAGTGCACATGGGCACATTGGTGAGCTAAAAAAGAGGGTCAAGGGGCTCAACTTAAGAGTAACCTACTTGAAAAGAAATTTGTGGAACAAAGGGAATAAAATCTCTTAGGGGAAAGTGGTATGTGGAATGGTTGTTATAGACCTGATATGAATGAGGAAAAAATACCATACCACACCGTATGTCCCTCTCATGAGAGAACTTAGGGCAGGAGGCCAGGAAGGTAAGGAGGTTTCTAATAAATGGGTATGGACCCAAAGTGTAAATGTTTAATTAGTCCTACGTATCCCATAAGTAGGGTATTGAAGCCACACATAGTTATGGAAGATGTTGTGCAGTTTTATGTCATACGGAAAGGATGCAGATAGGGGAAAGGTATCTTGATGAGGGATATGTATGACAGGTTGAGTAAACTGACGTGAATGAGGAAAAAAGATCATTCCACACCATAAAATACCAAATGAGGACATGGGCCATGGGAAAGAAAAGGTTGAGGGATCTTTGATAGGAAGTCCCAACTAGTTCACAGTTTAACGTATTGAGGTGAGGATAATGGTGCTCTTATTTTATGGTCATAGGGCTCGGACCATAGACACCTATTTTCATGTCATGTGTGTGGGACAAATGGGTAGAATGGATGAATCACCGTGCATATTATTTGGATGACCACAAACGACAACAATGTTCAAGGATAACTATTCAACATGTTCACAACACAGTATCTGAACCATTCAATGGGCCTTTTGGATGTGAATGATGGAGGAAACCCAAATAATGGGACACACTAAGAATGGTGGGACCTATGCAGTTTAACGTCCTGTGGTGAGGAAAAATTTTGAGGGGTGTCTCAAGGGGATGCATGTGGCGTGGAAAAAATATCCCGACATGAATGAGGACAAATAGTCCACACCACACCGCACAATATTATGTGTGAAACTTGGGTTAGGGGGGTGAAAATGTTAATGGATCCATATTCGAAAGTCCAAACCAATTCACAGTTTAGAAGTTGTATTGGGGACGATGGTGCTCTGAGTTTAAGTTCATAGGGATCAGACCGTAGATACGTGACCCCTTACGCGGGTATTACCCTACTAAATCTCTTTAGCCCATGTGAGAAATGATCAGTGTGGGAAACAACGAGTGGGACCAGAATCTCTCCACCATATGAGCTTAAAACAACCAGACAAGCAATACAACTCAAGGAAGACTAATGTTTGAAGGGATAAAAGGACAAAGTGAATCACTGCACCCAATACTTGGGATATACATGGGTGGTGGAAATGATGAAGGATTACTGTTGACTATATTTGAAACACAAAATCCACATCATGTGACCTAGAATGGGAGAAACAAATGAGCGTCAACCTCTGAACATGTTCACAACATGGTACTTGTATCAATTTTTCGTTCAAGATCCTTGAGGACGTTGGCCCAAAATTATAGGAGAACCATTAGGCTGAGAATTCATATCATTCGAGGTCCCTTTTGGTTGTAAAAGATTATGAAGACCCAAATAATTGGAGTGTGTGAAGGAAGAATGTGCCTGTGTAATTTAACTTCATGTAGGATGAGGAAATATGTAGATATCTCTAGGGAGAGGTATACATGGGGCGGTCATGATGAACTCGACATGAATGATGGAATAACCTACACCACCTTGTATTTCGACCCAAGGGTCTAACAGTTTAACATTATTCAAGAAGGACGTGCGGGATAGGAGAACAAGGAGGGTCACATGGTGTGATTATCGTAATCCCTACATGAGTGGGGCCAAAGAAACCTACACCACACCATGTGGGGTCCTCCAAGGAAATTACACCCAGTGGGGATAGTCGAAGATAATATTTTGGGGACAGACTCAATATCAGGCATCCAAGCGTTCCTACATATTTCATGAGGATGGGAATCAATCCATACATAGTTCCTAAAAAACAGTTCGCATGAAAAATGCTATGTAGTTTTACATCATTCAGTTTGGAAGAGAAAAACATTTTAACATCATGTGGCATAAACAGAGTAGTTTAAGGTCATGTGGGACTATTTTGATCTCATTTTATGATCATAGAGCTCAGACCATTTTGTAGTTTATCATCATGTGGGATGGAAGAGAAGTTTAATTTCATGCAGTAGATAACAGTTTAAGGTCATGTAAGACGATCTTTGAATTTGGAAAAGTACTACATGAGGAATTTGGCATTGGTGGGAGAAGTTATATGCTCACCATCAATGGTAATAAGGGAATACGTGCCATTGGGGTACACCTTAGGAATGATGTAAATTATTTACCATTTGGGCTCCAGCTTTCATGGTTTCCTACCAGCTATCATTGGTTTTCTTAGGGCCAACACCAGGTCAACTTACGGGAAAGAGAGGAGGAGAACCTTCTTGTTGGATGATCTAGCTATCTTTTTCTGATGCCTTTCTAGATTGTACAGGGCACAAAGTATGTTCTTATTAAGTTCTTCCAATTCATCTAGAAATTTTTTTCTATATTATTTTGTGATTTATAATTATAGGCAGATGTGAGTAATGAAGGAAATTGAATCTCTATGGGAAGAACAACCTCTATTCTGTACACCAGGGAGTATGGGGTTACCTAAGTGGAATTATGAGTCATTATATGATAATCCTAGAGTGTGTTGGGGAGTTTGTCTCGTAAACTCTTCTTATTCTGACAAACCATTTTATGCATGATGTTAGAGAGGGTTTTGTTTAATTGTTATATTTTCTCATTTTCCTACACGTGATAGTGGGATATATGGTAGGAAATGATGTTTTAATTGGCGTACAATTTCTTTAACCTAGCTTCTTGGATGTTTTTTCTGTCATCGGAGAGGATGGCATGGGAAACTCCAAATCGATAGATGATGTTGGAGCTCACAAATTCAACGACAGAACATGCAATTGACCTCCTTGAGTGGAATTCCCTCTGCCCACTTGGAATAAAAATCCGTAGCGATCAGGATGAATCTACATCAGTGAGCTGTCATTGGTAGATATGGCCCCACAACATCTATTCCCCAGACCAAAAAGGGCCAATAGTACTTGGTATTATTGAGAGGCTCTGGAAGCCGATGCACAAAGTTGTCATAGATCATGAACTCATGAAACCTCTTGTAAAACTTGATGTACTCAAGGATCATGGTGGGAAAAAATACCCCAACCTCGAAATCTGCTGAGATAATTTCAGACCATTCTGATGTTCTTGTAGGAACCAACATGAACCTCTTGCATGACTTGAGAAATATCAACTCATTGAATGTAACGGAGGAGAACCCCATCAAACCTACACTTGTAGAGGAAATTATCAAGATCGGGACCACTCTAGAGGGTAAATTGAAACGTGCGGTGTCAGATTCAATCACTCTCAGCTCGATCTTCTTAGATATTACCGTGCTGGAGGTACTCAATAAAGGGGGTCCTCCAATTAGGAGTCACTTCTAGTACTGCATCTGGGGGACCTTAGGGTCTTGATGTAGAGGCATTGGTGGTAAGGTGGCTTACCTATGGGCTATCATCATTGTTTGGATTGAATGGGGTTATGACTCTCTATTCTTCCATGTGGATAATCAAATCATCCTGATTAGGCTCCATGAGAGATGTAGCAAGGCTGGCTAGTGCTTCATCTCAACTCTTCTGCGAACAAGGGACCTGAGTAACCTCTGGCCGAGATGGGAACTGGGCCATCAGCTGGAGGGTGCATTCCAATAGTGGTATGAGATCTATATTTCTTAAAATGTAGTCACCATTTATCTTATTGAATAATAGTCCGGATTCCCTTTTCACATGATAATGGGAACATCAATCTCGAGGTCTAGCTCGAGGCCAGTGATGAGAACGTGGTACTCCACCTCATTGTTGATAAATCAATTTGACAGTAGAAATGAATATGGAAGAATACATTGTGCTGATGTGATGAAGATAATACCCATGCCTACTATTTTGAGTCCGGAGTCATTAATCCTTCCACCGGTAGGACTTCGGGAAGCACCATCAATGTAAATTTTCCAACACGGAATGGATTGGTCTACTGAGAGTATTGCCTCCTTGAGAATATCAAGGACCAGAGGCTGGTCCATGTTATTTTTATGGGTGTAAAGGATGACTAAACATACTTTACCATTAATAGCCTTCTCAGGGAAAAACCTGATGTTGAACTTTTGAGGATCACAACCCACCGAGCTAGACGACCTGTCAACATGGGGAAGTTTCGGATGTACTTTAGTGGAACCCCTCAAGTCACCAATTGTAACTCACGGTGCTATAGGTAATTTCGCAATTTAAGTACTGAGAATACCCGCGTAATACATCTCTCTTTAATATAGGAGTATCTGGTATCTATATCAGGGATAAAGTGGCTCAGATAGTGAGACTGTTTTACATTCCCTTAATTATTCTTATGGGTGAGAAGGGTGATGAGAGATCATTCTAGGGAGGTCACATAATAGACTAGTGTCTTTCCAGAAATAGGTGGCATCATGACCAAAGGCTGGAGCAGATACTGCTTTATTTTTTCGAAATCAGTCTAACATTCCTCATCCCATTGATAGAGAGTTCCTTTTTTAATGAGCTGAGAAAAATGATTACACTTGCTGAACAAATTCACAATGAATCGACGTATATAGTCCAAGTGGAGTTGAAACCCTCGAAGCTCCCAAATATTTATTATGAGAGACATCTAGATGATTCCCTTGATCTTCTCTGGGTCAATCTTGATGCCCTTGTATCTAACAACAAATCTGAGAAAATTTCTAGAGGTGACCCCAAAGGAAAACTTCAATGTGTTCAACTTCAGATGGAGAAAATAGAGAAGGATGACCACTTTCTCAAGATCTTTACGATGGGCCTAACACTGGAGAGATTTTACCACCAGATCTTCTATGTATGATTCCACCAATGTCCTGAGGATCAGCTTAAATATGCAATGCATGGCATGCTGATAGTTGGCTCTTGAATTTTTTTGATTGAAAGGAATTACATGGTAGCAGAAAGTACCTTGTGGTTACCTGAAGGCTGTAGACTCCTCATACTCAGGCTACATTCAGATATGATTATACATGGAATATACATCCATGAATAAAAGGCCCTATAATCCATCTATAACATCAATCAATAGTTTTATCATGGGGAGGGGAAAATCATCCTTTAGACAGTGATGGTTGACATCTAGGAAGTCGATACAGAATCTGATTTTTATGTTCTTCTTCCTGACAGGTACAATTTTGTCTAGACATCAAGGGTACTAGAAATCCTTGACAAAATTGGCTTCGATGAGCTTAACAACTTTGTCCTTGACCATCGAACTGTGGGAGGGGTGCATCTTTCGGGTAGGATTTTTGAACCCACGGTGTTTTTCTGGAAGACCAAGGTAGTGGATAGTGACATGAGGGTCTAGTTCTCGCATCTCATCATAAATCTAGTAAAAAACATCACAATTCTGATTCAGTAAGTCCATGTACTATAGTTTCTCTTTGATAGGCATAGTGGTATTGATCAATGCGGGGTTCAAATCTATCTCACCATCAAAGTTCACATGTTCCAATTCATCAACTATGGTGGAGACACTATCATCAAAAGTAGGGGGAGAATTTTATAAATACTCTTCCTCACTTATGGTGGAGGGATCCTTGGTGGGAGGAGTTTCTTGTGTGTCAAAAAATCCCAATGGGAGACTAGTGCTAGCCTGAGCAGTGGTAGACACTGCATTGGGGGACTCCTGTGTTGTCGAAACCATATCAATGAAAGTTATCAATCTGAGGCCATATAGTCTTCGGCTCAAGGGGCCACACTTGATGATATTGAAGAAATAGAGGTGCATTGGCTTGATCTAGTTTATCCCATATGAGTGGAAAAAAGAATTATGGAATATTTCTGTTGCCATGGGGTGGACAGCCCAATACCTTATGGGGGTATGGGGCTCTGGGATAACCCTACCGTGATTTGTGTAGGAATATGAAGTGATCTTCCAGCATCACTTAGACTTGGAAATATACTTCCCCATCATTTTACAAATATATAATAATTTACCCATATCTAGGTTCGTAGCCTCCAATCGATGGATTGGAAAAATGTATGCATCATCCAGGTTTATCCATGGGTCAGTTGCAGCAATGGCGTGTTCAACCTCATTAGCCAGAATCTTCATGTTCGTGATCTTGTAATGATTGGAATCTAGGTATTGGGCTTTAAAAGTGGCAAAGGGAGATGTGTCACCATGGAGTACTCCCAATAGACCATTAAGGGAGTACTTAAGGCCCCAGTGATACGATGAAGGGACCACCACAAGGAGGTGATGCCTTGGCCTACCCATCAATGCATTGTAGGCGGTGTCTTTAGAGACAATCATGAACTCTATGATGGATACCAGACCACCGAATTGGGTCTTCAAGTAGATGTTTCCCAGTGGTGTTAGTTCAGTCCTATCATAACCTTTCATTTTTAGGTCAGAGGGACTAAGGTCATCCTCACATAGCCCCATATTTCAGAGTGTCGAGGTCGGGATTAGGTTGATCACAGAGCCTATGTCGATTGGAAAATAATGAATCACTACACCATTAAAGTATCTAGTGATATAAATTAGGTGAATGTTTCCCTACATGGGAGAGCCTTTATATTCTCTAGATAAATAAATAATGTTATGAAATTCAGAACGTTCAACTACCTCAGCATGGGAGGCTTCTGCAGCTGCGAGCTCCGGCTGAAACAAGAGGGGGATTCATAAAATGTCAGCGAGGGATTCACACATATCTGCTGACAAGATAAGGGCCTCAAGGACAGATATCCTCATAGGAATGCTGGAAAGATGCTTAAGGACATCATAATTCTGTTCCAACCATGAACTTATACTTATACGGGGTCATTCTTCAGTAGGGGGATGATTGGCCCTTCCAACTAAACTGAAGGCTGGCTAGTGCTCCGAAATGACCCATTTCTCACTAGTCAAAGATCATGGAGTGAATAATTGGTGTGGTATTGGTGACTGAGTCTGGTCTGCAACAGAGCATGGCTAATCACCTCACAGTTGAGGTGGCTTCTCTTGATCAACATAAACGGCGGTGAAGGTGGACCTGATGACACCATATGAGAAGGGTGTGTGTGCTAAGCTCCACGTTGGGCCTACTTTCTGGTTTCACTGGCATGCACTGCCTAGCTGGATGTACTAATTGAGGCACTCCTATGACCCATATAGACACGGCTTCATCGGAATTGGAGATGACTGGGAACATTTGTAGGATTCATCTGGCACTCTTCGTCGTCTGAAATTATATAGTGGTTTACCATCTCTACTGTGTTAACCGAGGAATACCCTTGATCGTCACTTGATGAATAATCCACTACTCTATGTATTCTGTGGGTAATTTCTATTTTTGGGGGCATGAAATCACCGAGATTAGAGGATTATGATCAAATTAGTGGGGTAATTTTTTTCCCTTGCGTCGCTGATGCCTAGTCTTCTGGGAAGAGGATGGCTGATCCGTTGACATATAAGTATTGGTTGTGAGTTATGTGGCATATTATGAAGGATCAGGTCAATTTAGACATGCACGAATAATATCATGGGCATGAGCGACTACCTTATGATACATCCATTGTTCGCACTTTTGGGATCCACAGTTAGAAACCTGATGCTACTCACCTTCGCTATCACAACCGTTGTTTGGCTTCACTAAGACACATGCCACATATTCTGGAGCTAGGCATAACCTGACTATGTTTTCATCAACCTATTTTTGATGCCAGTCTTTAAACACATAACACTGTTTGAGGGTGTGACCCATGATCCAGTGACATGGGCAGTAGTTGGGGTGATATGTGAGATCCACCTTTTCAAGCCTCTTGCATTCAGGAGAACATAGAAGTACCTGTTCCAAGGAACTTCAGAAATAATTGGGGACCTGAGCCTCGTTGAATGAGTAGGTACAATTTCTCTTATCTGAGAAGGGGCCTAGAGGAGCCTGGCCCAAACGAGGTGCTGGAGGAGCCTGCTAAGGAGGTGGAACCTGGTTATCTCTCCTAGATGGTGGCAGCACGTTACGTGGGGGCACCTGCCGATTCTGAGGTGGGCATTGTTGGGTTGGAGGTTGCGCCTGAGTTGGAGGGCCCAAACAAGGCTATGAAGGCGGATCCACTTGTAATAATTCCAGTTTCCTGAGGGCCTCTATTTAGGCCACGACGATAGGCTCATCCTTATCATCCCTTCTCACGAGAATTGCAGGAGGAAATAGACGTGCCTTCTTGGCTTGCTGCAAGGCTTCCACTAATCATTAGGCCTTATCAGTTTAGTCTTGGAATCCACCATGGTAATTATGGATAATGAGAGAGGGGACCAGTTTAGTCTTGAAATTCCCCACACACATTTCCATTAGTTGTTCCTATGTCAGTGGCATATCTAAGGAGTAGTTTAGGCCTTTCCACTGGGCAACGAAGTCTGTGACTCATTCTTTCGGCCTCTACTTGCACATGAATAAGTATGAAATACTCATATTCTAGGTGGTAGAGATGAAGTAGTCGAGAAAATGCCTATGGATATCTTCCCATCTGGTGAATGACCTGATTGGTAGTTGAGTGTACCAGAAAAATGCATGCCCTTCTAATGTTTGTACGAAACATCAAAGTTTGGTGGATTTTTTCTGTGTTGGAGTTCCTAGAAATGGTTCACACATCGAGATGAAGTGGGCTAGATGAGACAATAGATCGACCATCCCATTAAAGGTATAGAAGGTGGGATTTTCAAAACTAGGTGGTGCCGACAAATCATCCACCCATGTCAGATATGGCTTTCCATCAGGTGGGATTTCCACCTGTCTAGTTTTCAACGCCTCAGGGCGAGAAATGATCACCGCTATCAGATAATCTGGGTGGGGGTTCCTATTTTTACTATGATCCCTCATACCTATTATTTTGGAAGGTTCTTCAACATGATATGTAGGCCTGACAGACCATGGAGTGGCTGGTGGGATGACATGCAGAGCATCTGGTGGAACCTGAGTTGGTTCCCAGGGATTATCACGCCGCTCAAGTGGATTTTTTGACACATATCGCACCATCTATCCATATGTTTAGGCCCCTATCCTATATACTTTGGAAGGATGGTCAAGGACACCTAAAGGCAATTCTCGGGGGATTAGTTGTACATTTCCCTACTACCTCGGCCGAGGAACACCATAGTCTATTCGTTTCTCCACTACACGTTTAGAAAGGAGGTCATCAACAATATTCTTATTCTCTGTGATCTATTAATGCAACACATATTTTTTAGGATCATCCTCAATATTCTACATCGATCTAAACAGGTCAGAGATTTTGATGACCCAAATATGTTTTTTTCCCTTATTTGGATTCTGACCGAGGGCTAATGAATCAGTAGGTATAAGAAGACCAAGTAATTTTCTTTGATGTTGAGTGAACCATCCCAAAATATCCAATAGGTGCGATAATATTTTAGGGGTTACGTCTTCTATGAGAGGCTCTAGCTCGTTCTCTAGCCCTGTTAGGTCAACCATGTTAACCGAAACTCAACTTGGATGCATATCCTCAATATCGCTTAACAAATCGGGCTGGCGCTGTATAGAACTGAAAAAGAGGGCAATATACTACCCCCATCCATAGACTTGAACATGGGGGAAGCCTCTGTTATTATTATAAAGAGCACCTTAAAACATTGAATGCATCACTGTTGGAGGGTCTGATGGTGGCATGGTCGCTCAGGGTGTTGGGCCATAGAGATTGAGGATAAGTCAACCAAACAACACTGTTGACCAATGTATGCGAAGTGTGACTACCTCTTGGGGTATGACACTAACTGATAATGAAGATGAAAGCACTTATCCTAGAGGGTTTGGTGAAATCTCCCAAGTTCCTCCTGGGTGAGTGATTATGGCACACTGAAATTCCGTGTTGTAACTGGCCCAAATATCTCCAGGAAATGGTCCACCACAAGAATGTATCACAAAATCCTCGGCTCAGACTTGGGGTCGGGACCTTGGTTTCCGAACTCATCAACTGGAGGTGGCTGGGGCACCAGTATTGGTACTAAAGCAGCCCGCTAAGACGGTTGGCTGGCCGGTGTGGAATATGGTGAACGAGATGACAAGACACCTCATCTCATGATATCATTGGAATAATGCAGTGACTTAACCACCACAAACTCTATAATATGGGTTGATGACTACATTTTCCCACACAAGGACCATGACTGCAGGCGGTGGACCATGCAAATGCTCATCCACAATCAGTCCTCAGAATAACTCTTCATGATCTCTAGTTGAGGTAGATAGTACTCCTTTTGATGATTCAGGGGGGGGTCGCATGACCGGTCCCTAGGTAGACACCAATTCTTCGTCTATTTGGATGTATCTATAGAGGGTGGTGGGAATATTATGGACCTCATGTTTCAGAAGGATGAGGCTGATACGTTGTGTTTCTGCCGCTGCCCTCAACACATAGGATCTAGGAGAGGGTTCTATTGCTAAATCACATTCCACCTCAGAATCCCATAAGTAGAAAAGATTAATTTCAGTATGAAACATCTCAGCACTCTTTTTATGGAATCATCTACCCGACCTCTTTCCCTAGAATGGATCTTCGGGACATGGTAGATTTTTGGCTCGGGATGGACCTTTTCCTGAAATGACATTGGTTCAGAGATGACTTCTTCTTGTGTAATATGGGGAGTGAGGAGCACCTGGACAGATTTCATTGGGAACACAAGAGGACCTCTGTGTCCACTGGCTGACACGCAGAGAGATTCTCCAAAAGAAGTGCTGGAGTAGGTATGAGCTCCGATGGAGCTGGTAGAAGCATGGGGAAGACCCCCACACTGATGGTTAACTGGATGTGTACCATCTTCACACTGGTGCCATTTGATAGGAGGAATAGCTCCATACCTAAGGTTGTGGGTAAGGAAAAGGCTTCCATACTGGGTGTCAATGTAGAAGGGAGAAACTTCATTCTAATTGAAGGTGGCATGGGGAGGACCTCCACACTGAGCCTAGGAGTGGGACAAACATGTTCTATCATTAATGATGGTATGGGGAGGACCTCCATACGAGGTGTCATTTCCATAGGTCAATCTACGGTGGGCGCTATATACATTGTTGACTATGAGTGTCGACCCAGCCAACCCGTGGGGTGGTTGGGGCCTCAATCCAGGTTAGGCATACGAGTGCCCCTGCTCGACATAAACCGGGGACCGATGGCATGATTCAGTGGGGGCACGAGCCACAATATGCATTAATTTTGACGCCCCTCACAAGGAATCCTCCACGGCTTTCACCCGATGTTGGTGTTGTGTCAACTGGACTGGGGCTAGTGGTTCATGCTTATAGCTTACCTACTCTTCAACTCATGGGTACATGTGGCATCATTGACTCAACCTAGTGGGATCCCTCATTAGTGTCCCTGAGGAAGGTATTCCAACTGGGCTCGCCCAAACATCCCTCACCTCATTAGAGTAGGGGAGGGAGTCATCAAAGCATTACATGGAGAGGATCCTGAAATGGTTATGTGTCAGAGTGGGGAGAAATGGCTCCCTCCATGGCCCTTGGCGAAGGCAGTGGCATCAAGGAACAGATGTAACTACCCAATGTTTTTCAACAAAAAATTCCCTTCTTATGTTTATGTCATAAAAACATAAAATAATGAACTACTAAGTGATAAGTGACCTTTAAACATAAGTTTTTCACTCCTATGTTTGGAATTTTAAAAATCCAACATACACGGTTGTGTTCAAGATGATTTTTGGTGTCTAATGAAACAAAAATAATTTTTGGTGAATAGTAACATACCCTTATGAATAGTAATACGACCCTTATGGATAGTAATATAAACTTTATGAATAGTAAATCATACATCATAATATTGAAATTATATATGAATAATAAAATAAAATTTAGACATCTTAGAAATTGATAATTTGACTTTAGTATACATTTTGGTATTTTGTAAGACATAAATAATTAATTATAATTAATTAATTAATTTAAAAGAAAATTTATTTCCCTAAAATGTGTTCATAAATTATTTAATCAATGTCTTATAGTTTTATGTAATTTTATAAGACCCTAAGTAATTTTTGAAAGCACTATAAAATCAGTTTTAATCTTAAAACTGTTTTTTTAAGTAAATTATGATTATAATTAAATATTAAATTAATAATATTTAAAAAATTATTTTAGAAAAATCGACTTCATTTCTGGATTCTACAAGTTGAAAATGGTTGGGATAAATTTTTGGGATTTTTCTGACATACTTGAATTATTGATGAATAGTGAAATACCGTAATTTACAAAATAAGCTAAAAAAGCTAATTATAGGGTCATGTGTGATGTTCTGCTGATATAAGCCCACTTTGTTCGGGATTACATTATATAATTACTATTATTTTTCGTTCAAGACTCACTATTCCTTTTATTAGGGTAAAATAATAAACTAATGAATTTTATATTAATGAAACCCCTCTCCCCTCCACTATAGAAGCCACCCTTCACACCCTCATTTCATCACACCTCTAAAGCTCCAAGACTTCACTAAAATCTACCCAAAAACCTTCCCTAGACCCTACCCATGTCCAAGAGCTGCTGGTATCAACAAAATACCTTGCTTTGGCCCTTAAGGAGGTTCTCAAGAGGAGGATTCTAGAGGTAATTTCCCTCCCTCTTCTCCTTTAATATCCTTTCAAGTTCAAGTTCATTTCTTGATCTCTACCCACCTATATTCATCTGAATTGTATTATCACTCCATTATTATACATATAATTTAATTTTATGATTCTAATGGTATATTATATCATCCAACCCCCTTTCCCCCTTTTATTTTTATTATAGAGAACGTTGTTTGTGAGGTGTTAATTTATCACCTTCAAGAATGTCATTCTTTCTTCTTCCATTTATACGTTCAGATCTGGTCATGAAACCATTTTAATGGTTGAACCATAATATTTTATATGTATTATGTTCTCTTTAAAGTTCTGGATCTATCTTATGATCACATTTCTAAGTGATAAAATAAAACAAGTTCATTATGATCAAAAAACCACCCAAATTAACCCAAATAATCATCATTTAATTCTCATCTAATGATTCAGCCACATGGATCTAATTTTATTCATTATAATATCTTCCAAAATTCTGTAATATCATTTATAATATGTAATATCTGTTCCATATGTTTACCCATGTTCTACCCAAACTTCAATTTAAGAATTCAAGTGAACCACTTAAGAAAACCATAAAAACAAACATTCCCAAATAATATTTTTAAACAATATAACTCATCCAAAGGAACATAAATTCACTTAATGAAACCATAATTAACCATATTAATGTACCCAAGGTTCTGGATTTCTATTTAATGAATATAATGTCATTATACAGGACATTAAAAAGAAGGAAGCATTTGGGTACAAGGTAAGGGGAAATTCTCGAAGACAACTGTCATCCTTCACTCCATTTTTGATATGGTCACTCCTTATAGATCATTTTTTCATCATTTTACTTAAATTTTTGAAATATAAATGTTTTCTAATGAAGTTTATGTCATTCCAAATTTTTTATGAAAGAATTCATCTCTTAAGAACTAAACTTTTACGTCTCATTCAATGTTGATGGTTCTTGTATCAAGCATGTTGTTCCCTCTTTCTTTTTGGAACCCAATGTTTATGAATGTGTTCTTATGAGATGAAACCCATTCCATTTTATGGGTTAGTTATGTTCATTTAGGTTATATGTTAATTGTGGCATGCATGATAAGTGATAATGTTATGATGCGATGGGTGCGCCTGGAATTATATAGTGCTCCAATGCATTGGGTAAAGTGATGAATCTCATGAGTAAATGTGAAATGATGTGTGAAAAAGATGCTATCTTGGTTAAAAAGTATGTGTGGTAGTTAACCACTAAGACATGATGATTCATTTTTATTCTTTTCCACATTTCAAGTCTTTTATTTATGATCCTCTCTTGTTCATGATCTTTTTCCAATGTTATGACTATGCTCACCCCATGTTATATTGATCATATCTATCCTCTTGCTAGGCTTCTTGGTCACCCATTTTTATGTATATCCTCAGGTGGATATATTTACTAAGGAGAGTTCAAGTGCCAATAACAATCTAGAGAAGAATAAATTAAATAAATATTTATGCTTGATGTTGTATTTGATATGTATGGTCCTAGTTTTCCATGATACTAAACCTTTGGATCCTCTATGTGTAATACTATTATGTTTTTTATCTTTGAAATGATGTAATAGTAATGTTAAAAAAGGTTGGGTCACTATAGTTTGTATTAGAGGAAATGATTAGTTAATTTGGGAATTAGGATTAGTAAACCCTAGAAAAAACCTATAGCATGAGACTAAGTACAAATATGAACACAAGAATATTTACCTAAGGATCCCATATGTTATGTTTTTGGTATAATTGTTTAAATGAATAAGTTATTCATGAATTGTTTATTTATGTTTTGTTCTATCCTTTTCTATTTTAGAAAATAGTGGGAACCAGGAGAAATACGGCCAAAAACTCATGCGAGGGTCAATGCAACGATTGCCCGAACGACATCCCCTATGATTTGGGAGGTGGAGTTCAAAACATTATGGCAATGCTTACCCAATTATCTCAGGTTATTAACAATAACCATAATAATGTGGAATGTCCTCCTTTACCAAAGAGGGAGAAAATGGCTATTTAATGTTTTATGCAGCAACGACCATCGAAGTTTTGTAGATATTCTGATCCACTAGTTGCGGAACAGTGGGTCAAATCCATGGAGAAGATCTTTTCTGCGTTTCACTATTCTGAGATGGAGAAGGTTAATCTATCCGTTTATCATCTTGATGAAGAAGCTGATCAATGGTGGGATTTGATTAAGAACACCAAGACAAGAGAGGAAATTGAAGAGATGAAATGGGAAGACTTTAAGATAATGTTTCTTAATAAGTATTTCCCACGAACTCTTCGCACAAAGATGGAGAGATAATTCATAGATCTCAAGAAAAAATAAGGAGAATCTGTCACAACCTATGAAGCGAATTTCACAAGGTTTTCAAGGTAAGCTTCGGTTTTTTATCAACAATTATAGAAAAATTGATAGATTCTTTAGTGGATTAAAACCACACCTTCGAAAGGCTCTTGCAATTCGAGACTTTTGGAGTTATGAAGAAGTTATTCGGTGTGCTCTCAAAGTAGAGATGGAGTTTGGATAATGGTCCCATGGATATGGTGATAAGAAAAGAAAGATGGAGTTTCAAGCTAGTGGATCTAATGATAATGGTGGGAATAAAACTCAATGACCGACATGCCAAAAATGTGCGAAGTTGCACAATGGGAACTACCTCAATGGGACGGGGAAATGCTTCAAGTGTGGGAAAGAAGGACACAATGCTCAAGAGTGTTGAAAAGACACGAAAAGGAAGGAGAATGTAGCCGATGAAAGGAGATAACCACTCATGGTTCAATGCTACAATTGTAAGGAGCTAGGGTACTATGAAAACCAGTGCACTAAACCTCGATCTCTCGAGGGTAATCAGCGTCAGCAGCCACCAAATCCAAAGGAACAAGGGAAGGCTTATGTCATCACTACTGCGGAGGTGGAGCATGATAATGAATTTATACAAGGTACACTTCTTATTCACTCAAGAATGGAAAAAGTATTATTTGATTCTGGTTCTACGCATTCTTTATATCTTGCAAGTTTTCTATAACTATAGAATCGAAGCCCAGAAACATTGAAGTAGTGATATCTGTAAAAATACCAAGTGGTTCAATCATTGCAACCCAAGTGTTTGACTCTTCTACTGTTGGAATATGTGGGAATATTCTTCTGGAAAATCTCGTAATAATTCCCTTGGTGGAATTCAACACTATAATGGGAATGGACTTGCTCTTGTTATATAGAGCACATATCAACTGTTAGGAAAAGGAAATATATTTTCATATTCCGAACCATCCCATGATCCTCTACAAATGAAAGTAATATCATGAATTTCCTTTGAAAAATACTTCATTGGTGTGGGTGTTGATTCCCTATGAAGAAGCATACCTCACCCAAATGGTTGAGTCGAAGGAAAGTTCCAACCTTGAAGAAATGCCTATCGTGAGGGAATATAGCGATGTATTTCCCGAAGAGTTACCCGGAATTCCCCCGGATAATTAGGTAGATTTCTCAATTGGACTCATACCTAGAGATACTCCTATCTCAAAGTGCCCCTATCAGATTGCTCTTATCGAATTGGAGGAGTTAAAGAAGCAACTACAACAGCATCTGGACAAAGGGTTCATACACCCTAGTGCATCACCTTGGGGTACGCCAGTGCTCTTTGTGATGAAGATTGATGGAACCATGTGGCTGTGTATCGATTTTCGAGAACTCAACAAGATCACCATAAATAAAAAGTATCCCCTCTCAAGGATTGATGACTTGTTCGACCAGTAAAGAGGAGCTAAATACTTCTCAAAGGTGGATCTTTGTTCTGGATATCACCAGGTAAAGGTGAAGAAGGAAGATATTTAGAAGACTGCCTTCCGAACAAGTTATGTGCACTATGAGTTTTCGGTGATGCCCTTTGGACTTACTAATGCACCTGCAATATTCATGGATTTGATGGATAGAGACTTTAATAATTACCTCACAAAATTTGTGGTTGTGTTTATCGACGATATTCTCATTTACTCCAAGAGAAAGGAGGAACATGAAGAACATCTGAAACTTGTGTTGGCGACATTGAGAAAGGATAAGTTGTATGCAAAGATCAGAAAGTGTGACTTTGGGATGAAGCAAGTTACGTTCTTGGGACATTGATCACAAGTGATGGAATTTTTGTGGATCCTTCAAAGAAAAAGGAGATTGAGGAATGGCCCCGGCCCTCCAGTGTCATAGAAATCTGTAGTTTTCTTGGATTAGTTTGGTACTACCGACGTTTTGTGAGAAACATCTCACGATTGTCAATCCCACTAACTAAGTTAACTAGGAAAGGGGTAAAGTATGTCTGGATGGAAGAATGTGAAGGAACCTTCAAGGAGCTAAAGAGAAGGCTGATCACTGCACCTATACTCACACTACCGAAAATTGGAGAAAGTTTTGTGATATACAGTGATGCTTTAAAGAAAATCTTGGGTTGTGTACTCAAGAAAAATGATAATGTGATAGCCTACACCTCACGACAGTTGATGATCCATGAGCAAAACTACCCAACACATGATCTAGAGCTAAAATTCATGATTTTTTCCTTGAAAATCTAGTGGTACTACCTTTATGGTGAGAAGTGTGACATATACACCGACCACAAGAGCCTAAATTATATATTCACACAAAAGGAGCTCAACATGCGTCAAAGGAGATGGTTAGAGATAATCACGGATTATGATTTCTCTATTCAATATCTTCCTGGAAAGGTGAACAAAGTAGCTGATGCTCTAAGCAGAAAAGAACCTGCTACTATATCCATGCTGCGGATTGAGAAAGACCCTATCTTCATGGATATGCAAAAAATGGATTTGGAAATCATAATGGTAGGGGCTTCATCCTACCGTTCCCAAATTATTGTGCAAACCATCCATCCAGGAGAATATTAAGGAAGCAAAATGGGATGATGCAGAGATACAAAAGTGGGTGAATGCAGTAAAGGAAGGGAAGATGAAAGAGTTTCATATCGATGATGATGGTGTGATTCGGTTTGGAACGCGGCTTTGTGTTCCTTCATCACTCGGGATAAAGAAGGATCTTTTGGATAATGCACATAGCTCAACTTTCTCTATCCATCCTGGGAGTACCAAGATGTATCGAGATCACTGAGAACACTTCTGGTGGGATAACATGAAGAAGGAGATTGTGAAATATATATCAGGGTGCTTGGTATGTCAAAAAGTTAAAGATGAGTGAAAAAAGTCCAAGGGTATGATGCAGCCATTGCCTATACCCATGTGGAAATGGGAAAACATTACTATGGACTTTGTCATGGGTCTCCCGAAGACGTCAAAGGGAAATAATGAAATATGGGTTGTAGTTGACCGACTCACCAAGACTGCCCATTTTATCACTATTCAGGAAGATCTCTCACTTGAAAAACTTTCAAAGATATATGTGAAGGAAGAGGTGAGACTGCATGGTGTTCCACTCTCAATTGTATCTGACCATGATCCAAGGATCACATCTAAATTTTGGAGGAGTATTCAACATTCTCTGAGTACTAAATTCAATTTTAGCACGGCCTATCACCCCCAAACTGATGGCCAGTCTGAAATAACTATTCAGATGCTTGAAGATATGCTAAGATCCTACTCTCTTGAATTCAAAGGTGGTTGGGATCAGCATCTCCCATTGGTTGAGTTCTAATACAACACTAACTTCCACTCGAGTATTCATATGTATCCATATGAAGCTCTATATGGAAAGAGATTTAGAACTCCAACCTGTTGGAAGTTGGAGAAAGAAAGGTACTTGGACCCGATCTTGTTTAAGAGATGATAGAGAAGGTTCAAGTCATCCTAAAACACATCAAAGCTGCTCAAAGTCGAAAAAAGAGCTATGCTGACAACCGTCGAAGGGACTTGTAGTTTGACATTGGAGATAAAGTCTTCCTTCCCATATCTCCATGGAAGAGAGTCATGTGATTCGGGATAAAAGGGAAGCTAAGACCAAGGTATATTGGCCCCTTTGAGATCCTTAACCGCATAGGAGCCGTGACCTATCATCTTTCACTTCCACCGAATATGTCTCAAGTTCATGATATGTTTCAGGTATCACTACTGAGGAAGTACATACCAGACCTCTCACATGTACTAAACACATAGGTGGTGCAGCTGGAAGATTATCTCTTCTATGAGAAGTAGCCAGTAAAGATTCTGGATCGGAGAGATAAGGTTCTACGCGACAAGAAAACCCATATTGCCAAAGTGTTGTGGAGGAACCATAAGTTTGAGGAAGAAACTTGGGAACTAGAAGAGGCAATGAAGGAGAAGCACCCTCACCTGTTTGTGTAAAGTGAAATTTCAGGGGAAAAATTCCTTATCGGGGGAAGAATGTAACGAACCAATATTTTTCAATGGAAAATTACCTTCTTATATTTTTGTCATAAAAACACAAAATAATGAACTAATAAGTGATAAGTGACCTTTAAACATAAGTTTGTCACTCCTATATTTAAAATTTTGAAAATCCGACATACACTGTTGTGTTCAAGATGATATTTGGAGTCTAATGAAACAAAATAATTTTTGTTGAATAGTAACGTACCATTATGAATAGTAATATGACCCTTATGAATAGTAAATCATACAAAAAAAGAGTAACATTACCTATGAATAATAAAATATAATTTAGACATCTTATAAAGTGACAATTTGACTTTAGTAAACGTTTTGGTATTTTGTACCTCATAAATAAATAATTATAATTAAATAATTAATTTAAAAGAATATTTATTTCCCTAAAATATATTCATAAATTATTGAATCAATGTCTTATAGTTTTTAGATAATTTTATAAGACCCTACGTAATTTGCATCCATCACTCCATTTTTGATATGGTCACTCCTTAAATATCATTTTTTCATCATGGTCCATCCTTTTCTGGGATATACATGTTTTATAGTGAAGTTTGTGTCAATCCAAATGTTTTCTGAAAGGACTCTTCTCTTAAGAACTCATCTTTTACCTCTTATTCATGGTTAATGGTTCTTATAACAATCATGTTATTCCATATTTCTTTTGTGAACCCAAAGTTTATGAATGTGTTCTTATGAGATGAAACCCATTCCCTGTCATGGGTTAGTTATGTTCATTTATGTTATATGTTAATTGTGTCATGCATGATAAATGATAATTTTATGATGTGACGGGTGAGCCCGGAATTATATAGCGCAATATGAATGTTTAAATGTGATGGGTGTGCCTGGAATTATATATTGCTCGAATGCATTGGGTAAAGTAATGAATCTCATGAGTAAATGTGAAATGATGTGTGAACAAGATGCTATCTTGGTTCACAAGTATGTGTGGTAGTTAACCACTAAGACATGGTGTTTTTTTATGCTTTTCCACATTTCATGTCTTTTATTTATGCTCCTCTCATGTTCATGATCGTTTTCCTATGTTATGAATATGCTCACCCCATGCTATATTGTTCATATATATCCTCTTACTGGGATTCTTGGTCACACATTTTGATGTATATCATCAGGTGGCTAGATGTACTAAGGAGAGGACAAGTGCCAATAATAAGATAAAGAAGAAGAAATTAAATAAATGTTTATGCTTGATGTTTTATTTGATATGTATGGTCCTAGTTTTCCTGAGACACTAAACTGTTGGATCCTCTATGTGTAATACTTTTATGTTTTCTATCTTTGAAATTATGTAATAGTAATTTAAGAAAAGTTTGGGTCGCTATAACAAAAGAATTTAAGTCTTGTTGGACCATATCCCAGGTTGGGATAATCCCCTCATCCTCGTATCATCAAATGTGGTCATTTATCACCCTTCTATGAATGATTTCAGAAGGGGATATGGGGATTGGGTACCCAATATCCATGGACATGGAGGCTTCCATGGGAAAGATAAGGCCACACAGGATATCTGTGTTGACGTTGGCCCTGCCCCTGCGTAGGTGGGTGGGTGGTGATCAGTTTCCTATCATGATAGATTGGGTCCTCAAATGCAGGGAGATTTTACCATTAGTGATGAAAGAAATAAAGTGATATCTAGTTCCCAAACTCTATTCCATCTTTCATGGTTGGTAAGAAAGATCAATGCTGACAATGTCATAGACTGGGATGTCCAATGTTCAATTGCCCCAATTTCTGGTGAGTTTTACACCAGGCCCACTATTTTCTTGTGGGGACCTGACACTAGATTCATGGATATGGGGACACATCAATGCACTAATGTATTGAACTCTACTAATATTTATATTGAGTAGATAAAATTCATGCCGGGTTCACCATTTTTGATTTCGACATTTTCATCATTGCGTGCATCTGTCTGTTTCAGAGAACACACTGATGTTGCCCCGCATTCCCGCATTTCAAAGGTGGGTGGCATCCATCGCTCATTCAGGGACATTTTCTCCTTGAGGGAAATGGGATGATGGTATGTTGGTTCATCCTTCCATGGATTCCTCCTCGGAACTAGTTTCCTAGTCCAGGTCTCCCTCATAGAGTTAAGAAGTTGTTCATGAAACTCTTCCTAGTGTCATGTCTTCATGGAATCAGGTTAATTATGATGATTATGTTAGGATATTCTAAGGGATCTAGTTAGGGTGGAATCCTTAAGATGGGGGAGTAGTCATATTGGACATTGTTTTCATGTATGGACACTAGAACACTGGCGCGTCTAGGTTTCTTCTACTTATGATAGGGCTTCTCGAGGGCGTGGAAGCCTGAGGAATCCCACGTCGAATGTGGGGGAATTTTATGTTATTGGATGCATCTATGTTTTTCTTCAGATTTCTGTGTTTAACACAGGGTATTCTGTGAGTTTGACATCTAGTGGTGATGGATCAGTCTAATCAGGACACCGACGAGAGTGGATCAGATGGGTGCAACCCCCAGAGAGATCGATGATGCTGGGGATAACTTGGGGTTAGTTACCCAATTATTTCTAGGTTAAATGATAAAGTGAGTAACAAGATATCCTCAGGATGTCACAGCTCAGGTATGAATAAATATGGATTTGGATGGTTGAGAGTGGATGGAGAGTGAGATGGATCCAACGCGAGGGAGACGATAATGTTGGGATTGAGCCTCGAAGATATTTCTTATGTATCCTCATGGTAGGTAATCAAGGACCGTGTAGTTCGGTTGGGCGATGGGACACCTAAGGAGGCATCCCATGAGAATGGATGCATGGATGGGTCTCGAAGGAAGTGGTAACTCTAGTTTGGGGCATGAACTTCCCGAAACACATAGGCTCGAGGGAAAGGCCAGGATAAGGCATGAATGAGGGGATAGAACCTCAAGGAGGATTCGTACATATCCCTGATGTAGGTAATATATGTTTAAGTAGTTAAGAATGGGGGTATAGAATTAGGTTGCACACATAGGATGACCTGACGATATACCGGGGCTTACACATGGTTAGTAGCCCGGGTTGGTTTGATGCCCGGGGGCGGACTGAAGATGTGGGTCCCAATGAAGGGGACTACAATAGCTTACCATCGATTGCAAACTACAACAGTTTACCACTGGATGAGGGAAAATAGATTTCCATTAACTGGGGTTACAATGGATTACCGTTGATTGGGGTACATAATGGCTTACCACTAATTGGGGTACACAATGGATTATCATCGATTAGGTAACACAATGTCTTACCGTTGTTTTGGGGTCACAATAACATACCATCGGTTGGGGAACAAAAGGGCTTACCATCAATTGGAGAACAAAAAATATTACCATCGATTGGGGTTGGACCAATGAGAGGCTTCCTATGTACCTTGTCTGTGAGACAAGGATCAAATACCATGTAGATCGAATGGGTATAGTTTAACATATCTTGGGACCAAAAGGGGGCATATAGTTTAACATCAAATAGAATGATAGTGGACCGACGTAGAGTGGTTAGGACCGATGGGTGGTGGGATTGAACCTCAGGGAGGCTTCCAACATACCTTTCTTAGGATACAAGGATCAAAGTCCAAGTATTTGAAAAAAGGTTGAAATAGTTTAACATCATGCGAGATGAAGGTGAAATGATGTGAAGGGGGTCGAGACAAGTAGGTGTTCAGCTTATACCTCATGGATGCTTCCTACGTACCTAGACTAGGAGACAAGTATCAAAGTACATGTAGTTCAGGATGGTGGATTGTGGATCACATTCTAAGGTGGCCCAATGAGAAATAGGGGATAATGCATGGTTAGCGGCCTAGGGAGATGGAGATTGAAACTAACTCCAGGATGGGGGCCCAATTGAAACAAATCCCAGAGGGAGGAGGATATGGTATTAAAGTTCCCTGTGTCACTCTCACCTCTAATATTTTGCACTAAAGAATATAGGACGAGAATGAGTGCTTCCTCCTTCAAGAAAGGATAGGGGCTTACACCAATATGGTTGCCCTTCCCCATTGATAGGCGCCTCTATAGAAGAGAGGATCTCATTCCATGTGAGAATGATCTCACTCTCATGGAGATGAGCGAGCATAGAGAATGTACGAGATGGGGCACCTCATGTATGATGCACATGGTGAGGACAAAATTTAACGTCTTGTTTTTTGGATGATGGTGCTTAGCAGTTTAACGTCCGACATCTTGGGCGAGGTGGGTTTACTTTCCACCCCTAGGACATATATAACCATAATTCTTTAACTCTTAGTGAATAGAAAGCACCAACAATGCCATAGTGAGGGGGGTTGTTGAGTGATTCACTAAGGGGCACATGTTAGCATGGCTATGTGAAGAAGAATTAAACAATGTCATGCTGATGTGAAGAATCATAATGCTAAGAAACACAACATGAGGCACCACCCAAGAGACCCTGAAATCACTTCATACAAACATCAAAGTCCACACATAAAATGTGTGTGGAGTGCATTAAATAATAGAAAGAGGAACTTTTCTATGATAATAGGATTTATGAAGAAAACAATCTTCATGAAGAGGATGGAATTCGTAAAGGGTATGGCCGTCTTGAAGGGAAAAGACTACCCAGAGAGGATGTGAATCACGATTGTAAAGAGTCTCACGTAGAGGGGTTCTTTGTGAAAGGGAAAAACTTTGCGAAGAGGTTGATCTTTGTGAAAGGACATGTTTTGGCGAAGATCCTCCCTTATGGGAGCAGGTATTCACCTTAGTGAAAAACTCTTTTTTAAAATAATTTCACAATGTCTTGATGCTTTGCGAAACCTTGAGAGAATTCTACGAGGGCTCGATGCTTTGCAAATCGTCGAGCACCCCAAAAAGGCCCCTTCCTCTACGAATGTCATTGGAATTCATGAAGGTCATATTCACCATAGGAGGAGGATGAAAAGCATACAAATGGATACAGTTTAAAAAGGCCATGTAACTTTGACAGTATATATGTGGGTTTTGTAATGGTCTATACGAAACAGGAGCTGAGAAATTGAAAGGTCAGAGTAAAAATGGTTTGGAGGGGGGCTTCTATTTATAGGAAACCCTGATTGGAGGGATGAAGAACTCTCCTCAGTGGTGATAGATGTTGTGGAAATGTGTCGTTCCATCAGCCCATGTTGGCCTTGCAGAGGGGTGTGACACCGCGTAAAGGTTTCGTCAACGCAGCCACCGTGTAACGAGGCTCAAAGGGGGTGTGACACTATGGGGGGGGGGGGGCTTGGTTGGCGTTAGACTCTTGCACAACCATGATGCCGTAGAGCCTTTTTGAGAGGGACCCATGTGGAGTGCTTCACGCAAAACCCTATTGAGAGGGCTTCGGTGTTTCTATTCGACCCATTCTAGTGGCGACTTCCTCCAATTACATTGTTGAATATGTGGAAAGGTCCAGATGAATTTTTTGGTGCCAACAGTGAGATAATACTTTAATTTCTATAACCTCATCAAATTTTTCACATAAACATTCCATAAATTGATAAAAATATGACCATTACAAATATGATAATCCAAAACATTAGAAATTAGGTCACTAAATTTCTCATAATTACATTAACATTTACCCCCATATATCATAATATCTCTTGTTTTTCACATACCAAAAATGTGAATACCTTTATTTTTTATTCTTTTGAAACATGGTAATAACCTGAATTACTATATATCCTTATTGTAAACACGAATTTTTACTTATTCCAATGTTTATTGGATATATTAATTAAATCCCAAAAATGCTATAAAATCCATCCATGATAGCTTAAACTACATTATCATTAAATCCTTTATTAGTCCAAAGGTAATCATTAATATCTAATTTACTTATTCATATCCTTCATATCTTTATCAAAATATCATTATCCCAATATAAGGGACAAATTATGGGTTATCTGCCCTTAGTTAAAATTTCACCCTTCCATTAGATCACTTTTCATCGTCTTTTGCACTATTTAACATATCCTTCTGAATACATAATAAAAATATTTTACTAAAAATACTTATGTAATTTATTATTTTTATAACATAATATTTTAATTCAAAAACATATACTAATTAATAATCAAACTTTATTCTTAAAATATTACTCAAAATTCATCATCTTATTCATTAATACCCCTTTTATACAATATGAAATCTGAACCATGTATTATGGTTCATCAACCTTAATGTAATCATGCTTCATATGTTTAATGTAAACAATACTATTATAACATCCCATACCTTTCACATGTCATTTGAGGCCCCTTTATCTTCAGTAGTATAACCAATAATCATACCACCTTCCTGATTCATATTATTATATTTCCATATTGGAAATCAATTTTTATAATTCCCATTAATTCCACATCTAAAAAATTCAATGTTAACCATGTTCTTTTTAGTTCCCTTCTTGGACTAAAACTAGAAAACAGAGGGTTAGAAATACTTATTATAGAAAAAACCTGATTATAGTGAAAAATTATATATATTATTCCTAAATCATGAATCCTAATTTTTAATCTATGACACCCTAGGCTTATTATTGGATGAATCCATAGAAATATCCTTAAAAATATCCCTAGGTATATCACTAATTTTTTCACATCCTTTTTCCCAAAGGTTGACTAAACCTTACCTTAGATAAAAATTATAGTGACCCAAGACTAATATAGATGTATATTATATCATTATAGATTAATATTCATCACATTACAAAATATATACCAAAGGACCATAATATTTTAGTGTCTTCCAAAATATAGTAACATAATATTCTAACATGGTGAAAGATCATCAACACCTCGTTAAAGAAATTCCCCATTAATACTCTTATATAAAACCATTCTTCATAACCTAGGGTAATAAATCATAATAAAGGGGTGATCTAAGATTCTTAGTATGGGTACGAAAGGGAGATATGTAAGCATAACATGAGAATAAGGGTATGGGAACATGATTTTAACATTATAATATCATACATTTCATATCAAATATCATAATCAGGAGTCATTGAATAAATATTGGTAGTTCATAATAAATTTATCATAAGGAAATAAAGAGAATAATCAATAAGATCATAACATAAGCATAAGATATGTGATTTTGGAGGAAAAATAAAAATAGAAAATAATTTCCATAACAGTTAAGGTTTAATTCCAAATCCATTATAGAGGAATGTGTTCACTCCCCAAACCATCTTCGTAGGCAGAGTTCAATCCCAAGACCATATCAGTGTAAAATTTCATTTACTTATTCTAGTTCACTCACCATTCTAGCCTTATATTATTGAACTAGTTTCACTTCAATTTCTAGTGTTATATTACATAACCAGGTTCACTTCAAATTCAAGCCCTGTATTATTGAACCAGGTTCACCTATCTTTATATCCATGTATCACTGAACTAGGTTCACTTCCTATTCCAACCCTTTATTATTGAACGATCTTTAATTATCATTATAGCCCCATAACTGAACCATGTTCAATTCTCATTCCATCCATGTATTACTAGATTGAGTTCACTAGTCCTTCCATCCATATCCTATTGAAACTATTTCACTCATATTTGAATACCTATCATAATCACGAGATATTAATATTTACCCAATAAATTGGAAGGATATATAGGTCCATCATTTCACATAATTAAATCATAAATTTCATGTTTCACATGATAATACACATTCATCATATCATGACCCATAAAAACTGATTGGTTTCCTTAATTTCATATCATATCCAAAAAAAATTAAATAGGTGTTATAAAAAATGTCACATATCATATTTTAATATAAATATACATGATATCATAACAATTTAATCATATAATAGCCCATGATAGGATGTGGGTTTCAAAATAATTTTATCATAGTATAGCCTGTGGAAGAGATACGGGTTTCATAAACTACATGTCATCTTAAAATAAACCATTCAAAGAAAGAAAAAGAATGGTGTACTTGGATCATATCCCCAGTAATGAATAAAATTTAAAAAAGTGTTTCAACTTATATGAGGAATGATTTTGAAATATCACATGTATAATTTATTAAGGAAAGTTACCTTTCCTAGAAAATCACATTTGAAAACAAATTTCATTTTCAGAATACATTTCATTTAATGGCCACTTAAAAAATAATAAAGTAAGATTTTAAAATAATTTATAAGCATTATTAAAAAAATATAATTTATTATTAAAAACAACTTTTAAATCATAAATCATTTTTAAATCTGTCCTCTTTGAAAATAACCTTGAAAGCATATAATGGACACTTTGAAAATCATTTTAAAAATGTTTTAATCACAAATTGTTTTTGAAAAAAATATTTATTTGACAAACAAATTAAAGGAAATAATTTTTAGAATATTAGGAAAAAATATTTATTTAAAAATATTCCTATTAATATTAATAGTAAGCTTCAAGTAAATAAATTTCAGTATGACATGTAAATCATTACACTCTAAACATTTGTTTTCCATCCTAAAAAGTTCAGAAAAGTGTATTGATTGGAAAATAACAAGTAGATCAATTTTTAAACCAATTTTTAATAAAAAGTTAAAAAATGTGTAAAAAATTATTTCATGAAACATAGTAAAAAAATATTGAATAATTTTTATAAAATAAGGTTTTGGGAGAACATATATTTCTGACTGAAAAGAGAAATTATGTCTAATTTTCTTAAAAAACATTTTATTAATTATATAAGGTACCAAAGAGTGAAAAATGGTAAAATTACTTAAATATATCATTAATAAACATTTTATAATAAACTTAATTAGTGTTATTGATATATAGATCATAATATTTCATCAATGGAAGCATATTTATAAACAATATTAATAAAAGATGAGATTATAGCAATAAACTATTACCACTTTGGTAACTCTGAATCATAATACCCTTAAAATAATAACTTTACTTGATGGTTAAAATATAATTATGTGAAGGAAATTCATGATATAACAATTGAAAGCTAAGTATATACACCTCATAATGAAATATATGTTCATAATAAGGAATATATCTCGAAGAAGGTAAACTAAAGAAAAATTACTTTACGAATTAGGTAACTTTTGAACCATAAAGCCAATGAAATAAAGATCAAAAAATGGATATGTAATTGCCACTAAATTTATTTATATGAATCATATAATAAATTCATGGGAATTATATACACCACACATACTAAATTAGTTGTGAATAGGGAATAAGTCTCATAGAAATAAATGTGAGACAATAAGACCCTTACCTCAAGTCTTGAATTTCATTTTACACATTGAAATATCACTAAAGGAAAGGCTATCTTTCCCAAAACTTCTATACCAATAGTTCAAAAGAACCATTGGTATAGATGTCATTTACCAACTATTTTAATAAGCCATTGGTAAAGGTATTGTTAGGGAGAGAGTTTCCAATGGTTTTTAATAACCGTTGGGAAATCCATGCTTTTCCCAACGGTTACTCCAAAACATTAGGAACACCCCCCCAATTCACACAAACAGAACCCCCGGACTCCCAGACACGCCCCATTAATAGAAGAACATTCCCAACTCCTAGAAGCTGCCACCCAGGTGAACCTCTTCCATCCGATCAGCTTCAACTCTCCCATTCATGTTATAGTCCTTCAACCTCAACTCATATTAGCTAAGGATATCCTTCTATTCTCAACATTTCTCCATTTATTTAAATATTTAGCACAATCACATCATTTTTCCCTATTTCTAGGGATTTTGTAAAATTTTATGATTCACTACTCCCTTTACGAATTGTGTACTAAAATCACTACATCAATGTACACATTTTCCAATTAATGTTTTCATTACTAATATACATTTATAAGGGAATGATCTCTTTCCTATGTTCTAATTTTGAAGATTCATAGTACTTTTTTTAATCTCAATGCTCCAAATATTGCAACTTCATGTATATGAGATCATAAGAAATTTTTTGTAATATTTAGTCATAGTATTTCATGAAAATCACTCCTTTTATTAAGATCATGTCAAACATGAAGATCTTATTCATCTTCATTTTTGAACACTATGTGTGTTACATAACAAGTATGTATCATGTTTCTATCAAAATCTTTATATATATAAAATGACACACTTTTCACTTATCCTTTTCACAATAGAACATATGGAGTATCTTATTCAACATTTAAAAATAGTATGTGGTCTCTAAATATTTTTCACAGAAGAAATAAGAAATACTTAACCGTACAATCCAATGTTCTTTAAGAGTAAAAATTCTAAAAAGCGAACTATCGGTGGGACCTCTCTTGTCACATGTAGTACTTCTTATTTATTCATGAAACTAATTTATAGAAAACCCTTTTAGATTTTTTCTCCGGAACCATAGAAAACCCTTATAGATTTTTTATTTTTCACTTTAATTTATCATATCATTATATTAAAATGTTATATAAATATACTGGATAGTTATAGACCTCTCGGTGGTCACCTATATGAATTGTATCTCACACATTATTTGATATTCCATTGGGTACCCAGATAAACTACATGATTATATTTTTAGATAAGGGTAAACACCATTTTACAGATGCATGACTACTAACATGACATGGGATGGAGAATGTAGCAGATGATTAGGTTGTAGCTCAAAGAGGTAGGTCTAATTTTAAAATTTATTGATCCTCTTGCATATTACTACATCCTACTAGTTGTAACTATGTTTTTCTTCTTGATACATGACATACATTATCATCATTTGGTTTATCATTATGTTATTAGTTGATATTACTGATTTGGTTATTTTCACCCATTTCCAATATTTTCCCATTGTAATCTTTCTTATACTTTTTATTTGTTAATATTAAAAATTTTAAACTTAGGTAATGAGGGAATAGTCTCCCCCAAACACACCAAAGGCTCTCACTATTAGTCAATAACATTTGGAATTTTGGTAGATGTGCTTGAGGCCATGTGGCCATCTGGGTTCGGGTCACTAATGAGTGTCATCCTGGTTTGGGACGTCACAATTCCGAGATATCCTTTTTATAGGTGTTTCTAATCTAATACATTCGTATAACTATTGTAGGTCCCTCTCCAAAATCTATTGGGACATGATTCAATGATTACATCCTACCAACCTATGATATATCACCCCAAACCTATGGTCCTTTAATCCATGGTTAAGGTGAAACATAATGAGGCCATACATAATTTTTATGTGATACTCATTCTACTCCTCATCCTGATCTCCCTAAAAAAGTTAAAGTATAAAACTCATGTACTCCCAACAAGACCCTTAAGTATTATTTATTCCTTGATCCACATTGAATATCTTACTCAGAAATCCTTGAATATAGGCAATAGAATTCTTGTATCTTATTTTCTTATATACACTTTATTTTTTTGTGTTTCTTAATATGATTCTCATATAGAGTAATGTGTCAGTTATGATTTTATATAATGTAAACAATTGTCATTTACCTAAATATTTTTTTGATTGAACTTTAATATTATTTAATTACTTTTAAAGGACTTATTGCAGTTTTTTTACAGAATGGATAGAAGTTGGATGTACATATCAGATCGAATTTTAACTAATTTACAAAATAATCTGAATAGATTTTTATATTTTTCATTTGACAAGGCTTCAGATTGTGGTCGTATACACATCCCATGTTCTAATTATGTTGGAAGACCTTGATTGAGTAATGAAGCAGTTAGATATCATATAACCAAATATGGTTTCCAAAAAAACTATTATGTGTGGTATCACAATTGAGAGAAAGTGGAATCTCAAAATATTGATGATCCAAATGATAGGACTGAATCAGAGAGTTTGATATATGATCTATTTCCATTTACCTGGCATCATGAGAAGGAAAGTATGTCCAGCCAATAGGATTTCGATAAAAGCACACATTATGTGTCAAATGAAAATGATTATGTTGATAGGGTGAAAATATTGAATGATTCTACGACAACTCCAGTATATCGGCAATGTGGTAAAATGAAAAACTTTCAATTTTTAATACAATTGTTTCATGGGAAAACTATATATGGTATTTCAAATATTGTAATCGATTACATTATTACCTTGTAGATGGACTTAATTCTAGATGATGCAGATATTAACTCAAACCACTATATGGCATGAAAGTTAGTTGATGAACTAGGATTCTAAAAAAAATTCATGCCTGCCCAAATGATTGCAACTTATTTTGGGAAATGACTACTAAAAGAAATGACTGTATCAAATGTGGATCCTCTCGATGGAATCCAAAAGATGATGGAACACCATCTCGTGTGCCACAAAAAGTAATTTGGAACTTTTCATTGATCCTCAGATTACAGAATCTTTTCATGTCTAATGAAATATCAATAAAAATGTGATGGAATGATACTGAGAGAAAAATGAATAATAAAGAATTGGTTCACCTTGCAGATGGATTTTCATGGCCGAGATTTGATGCTCGATATTCTAAATTTGCAACCGATGTGTGTAATGTGTGACTGGGTCTTTCATGTTACAGTTTTAATCCATTTGGGTGGATGCTTACTTCACACATCACATGGCCAGTTTTCATACACATTAATAACCTTCCCCCATGGCTGGGTATGAAAAATCCTTACACTTTCTTGAGTATACTAATATCTAGCCCTTCTGATCCTGGAAATGATATAGATTTATACATGAAACTTTTAATAAAAGAGTTGAAACTTCTTTGGGATGTGGGTGTGCCCACATACGATGCATGTTCGAAAGACATATTTCAGATGCGTGTTGTGCTTAGGTGGATGATAAATGATTTTCTTGCTTATGAAATGATGTCTAGATGGTGCACAAAATGAAAATTGTCATGTCATATTTGTATGAAGAATATTCGATCGAAAAGACTGAAATATCATCATAGTTTTAGTTTTATGGGACATTGGTGATTCTTTCCAATGAACCATCCATATAGAAACAATCATCGAAGATTTGAAAATACCATGGAGACTGACGATCCACCTCAGCGTATGTCTGGAACTAATGTGCTTAATGAATTGAAAGATTTCAGTTAGTCATTTGGGAACGGTGTATCAAAATCTAGAAAGAGGAAATTTTTTTCCAATGATACCTATTACAATTGGAAGAAGAAGAGTATATTATTTGAGTTGTCGTATTGGTCAACCAACCTGTTACGTCATTGCTTAGATGTAATGCACATTTAAAAGAATATATGTGGAATGTTGCTTTCGATTCTTCTAAATGACAAGGGGAGGACAAAGGATGATTTATGATCTTGGTGTGACTTGGTAGATTGGGGGATCAGACCAGAATTGAATCTTATCTATATGAGTGAAAACAAATGGAAAGTTCAATGTGATTCTTATGTGATGAAACCTATTGAAAAAAATCAATTTCTGAAAGTGTTAGAGACTATTAAATTTCTTTATGGCTATTAAAGAAATATATCAAAATGGGTCAACATAAAAGAGTTGAAACTGAAATCTTTGAAGACTCATTATTATCACATCCTTTTTCATGAGTTGATTCCAATAGAAATCCGTCATCTCTTGTCTAATAATGTAAGAGTCTCAATTATTCGTCTGTGCTATTTGTTTAGAGATATTATTTCTAAAAGGTTTTCCAAATCCTTCTTGCAACAACTTGTGGTAGATACAACATTAATTTTGTGTGAGTTAGAGAAAATATTCCCTCCATCATTTTTTACATGCATGTTGCATCAGACTGTCCATATTTCGACCGAAATACTTCTTGGAGGACATGTTGCTTTCTGTTGGATGTATCCAACTGAAATAAACATGTAAACATTGAAATCATATATTCAGAACAAAAATTATCCCGAAGGTTATATTTTGAATGATTATTTGGCTCAAGAATGTATGGATTTCTACTCAATGTATTTGTCTGATCTTACTATGAGAATAAACAAACCAATGAGAAATGAAGAAGAACAGTATGAGAAAATTGAACTCAGTTTTCCATCACTTCCTCAGATAGAAGGAATTTTGGTATCATATTCATTAACGATATTAAACCTTGAAGAGTGAGACATAACACATCGCATAGTGTTGTTCAATTGTGATTTGTTCGATGAGTACTTCAATTAAGTAAATTGTACATGTATCTCTTATGTTATCTATTGTATTTTTAAATATTTGTTAAAATATTATTATTTTTATCTACAGGGAACATAAAGAATTGATATATAGAAAGCATCGTTCATTATCTTTGAGAAGTAAAGAGAATTCTCATAGCAAATGGTTATCTGCTTGGCTGAAATTAAAGGTAAAAATATATATGTAATAACTAAATAAAAATAATATTTAATTAAGTTTACTATTTTTTTATATTTCAGGTATCAAGTTTTCCTTCAGAATTTGTTTATGAGGAAATAAGAGCTTTAGATTTTTGTCCCAATACCATGGTTCGTACTTGTAAATCATTTGTGATCAATGGATAGAAATTTATTATCACTAAACAAGAAAGAAACATGAGAACACAACATGATGGTGTTATGCTAAAAGCCACAACAGACTGTTATACCAGTTCGTCGGATACTAGAACTCATTCTGAAAATGTAGCTTATTATGGAGTCATGGAGAAAATAATAATTTTGGATTATTAATCACATGGTTGAGTGACGATGATGAAATATCAATGGTTTGATTTAATGAAGAGGAAATTCACCTTTATTGATGATTGTGGATTTTGAGTTATTGACAAAACTCGCACTCTTTCCACCAATGAACCATATGTATTGGCATCAATAGTGAAACAAGGATTTTATGTCAATGATCATCGTCATCCTAAATTTGGTGTAATTATTGAAGTAAATACCAGACATGTTTTTGATGAGGGTGATGATGAAGTTGACACTATCCCTACTGCAATTGGAAGTAATCCGTTTATTATTTATGATGACTATAATAGCTCAATTGTCAGAGTTGATTGTGAACCCGAAGTTGTGGTGGGAAATATATAAAATCATACAGTCGTGTTCTCACCTACAAGTTTCACCTACATCATTCAGAGTGTGTATCCTAGTACTTACTTTCAAACCACCATAAATCTTCTGTTTCTTTATGTTTTTTATCAGAATGGTTTTTCTATATTTTGTTTTTTATGTCACACATTATTTATCTGTTTCTAATTAATTCCATATTTGTTTTCATTGCAGGAAATGACACCCATTGAGGAGAGGCAGCAGAAAAAGATGATAGAAAATAATCATCTCTTGACACATATGAGAGTTCCTCCACTCATCTCTATTGTGAGTATTTTATTTCAAATATATAAATTTCAATAACTTATAATTTCATGTGTAAACTTGTTTGTTATTTTTTTTTCAGGATCCACCCCCTTGACAAGAGATATCTGATGAGGTGCCTGATATTGCTCCCAGTATAGAGGCTGGTGGTAGGAGGAGAGGTGGTGTCAGAATTAGATGATCATATGGTGGTCCTGGTACTGAGTCTGGTGGTACGAGGGCTCATGGTGCGAGGGTTAGGTGATCCACTGGTCATACTCGATTGTACTATTCCCCAACCAAATGTGTATCTTCTACACCCCATTTTTATCCTAGTGTTTCTTTAGAAACACACAGGATATTTAGGCCTCTTATTTTTACACTACCAGTTGGCCAGACGTCTGTGACATCATCTTTATCTTCCGGTTCATTATCTCCGAGTTATTATATTCCACCTTCTTCAACTCCTAATCTGACACAATATGTGGTTGAGGAGCGTACACTGAGGGACACTCCACATGTATAGGATATTCCTTCATCTTTTGCACATCTAGTGAAACCCATTGATCTGACTACCACAGGTATATTTGTATAACTCTAACAAATTTTTATACAAAAATTTATTTATATTATAACTTGTACTGATATTTTTTTTCTTTAATAAAAGATTCATCTACTGATAGAAGGTGGGGGAGGAGGAGTACTCAATTGTGTGCATTATGGAACCACCATATACATTTTATGGTTGAATACAATGATGATGGACAGATGATTGATAAATCTGGGAAAGAATGTTGGGGTTTTTTTGGCAACACTATCCAAATACTCTGACATCATTCCGGTCAACCCTCTCCCTTCGAGACATCTGCCACACAAATTCAAGGATAATTTGTGGGAACAAATATGGGTAAAAAATCTATTATATTTAATGTAGTATTTTTTATTTATATGAATTAATCTATTGGGTGTCAGCTTCGGTTTAACTTCCCTGATGGCAAAGGTGAATGACCAACATGTTTAAGTAATCTAGGAGAGATTTGGAGAGCTTATAAGAATGAGTTGTATGTTGGATGGTGTGATATAGTGGGCATGGAGTTGGAGACATTACCTATCATTGATGACTGCCTGATAAAGCAATATCTCCAAATGATTACCCATTGGGAGACTTCCAAATTTATGGTATTAATCCCATTTGAGGTATTTAAATGATTGTTTTCATATTTTTCATTAATATTATCTTATTTATTATTAAACATTATTTTGTAATCTTCTAAAAAAACATTAATTCAAAGAAATACGTCTACACTTTGGGGCACACTACTATGTCAGATCATGAGAGGCAACTGGTACTATATAATTGTTTATGATTTTTCTTTAGGACTTTCCCTTTTTATTATTTCCTACATAAATTATGTGATTTATTTAATATTGAATATATGATTATACTTGCACTTTAAATTGTTTCAATTTCATTACAGAAGCACAAATTGAATATTGAAGGACACATCCCTCGAGCAAAATTGTTTTGCTCGAGTAGAAGGAAAAAAGATAGAACTGCGGTTAATGAACCGACAAAAGAAAAGATTGTATGTTTTAATATTTTTATTTCAAAGTTTAATATCTATTTTTAAATTTAACAATCTATTAATATTTTTAACAGGATGGTTTAGAGTCCCTTGATACCCAGGATCCTAATAATTTAGGGCCACAAGATCATTTATATCAGGTTTTGGGAGATGAGCACTCTGGTCGAGTACACTGCCGAACTGGTAAGAATATAGTCTCGATGAGGTATCTGTCCTCTCCAAGTATCCATTATAGTACCACTAAGTTGGAATAGGTCAAGGAGCATTCAAGACAGTTTGATAAAAGGGTCACAGAGTTGGAGGAATAGGTTCACACGAGGGAGAAAGAATTTATGAAACTGATCAAATCATTATATTCATCACTTCCACCAGAGGAGAACGCGGATTATTAGACATATATGTCATATATGGGTGAATTATCCAATGAACCATGTGGCGGTTCTAGTGGCGGTCAAGTTGATGACGTTCCTGATGAGGGCGAGGATGAGGATGAGGACGAGCGCCAGGATGGGGCCGAGGGTGAGGATGGGGCTGGGGATGAGCATGGGGACGATGACAAGGACAAGGAAAAGGAAAGATATGGCGGTGAGGATGAGGCTGATGATGAAAGTGGTGATGGTAATGGTGATCAGGGGAAGATTGATCCATTACATTTTTTAATTCTGTATAACTCTTTATTTTTGAACCTAGTTTTTCACTCTAGTCTGGATATTTTTGAATTCAGTATAACTCATTATTTTTTACCAAATATGGAATCATAATGATGTTATAATGGTTTCAAGGTGAGTGATGATATATGAGATTTTATGGTTTATTTTGAGGTGTTTCTTTCCCTTTAATTGATTGGTTCATAAAACACAAGTTGGTGCTGCATATATTATGTAAATGGAATTGGTAAAGTAAAATGTTGGTCTTGGATTTCGGAGTTGGTTATTTGGATGGTATTCTATATCAAAAGTGGGTATATCTCTATTGAATATGGATGTATTTTCTAATTGACTAATTTATTTATTAAACTGACCATGAAATTCACATTTCACACAATATGAAAGCACCACAAAAATCCTAGATAGATACTACACACCACATGACACCCATGGGAGACACCCCTTGAGGTTCAGTCCCTCTTATAGCATCTTTAATTTAAGAATGCTTTAAATTGAATTTAGCTTCTTTCTTAATTATGCTTAATTATATTTAATTTCATATTTTTAATATTTTTTCTTGAATATAATTGTTTCATTTGATAAATAAATTCATGTTTTTATAATAAAACCCCTCCAACGGAGGTGCGCTATCTGCGGAAAATCACAGTGATAGTTTAGGGTGTGATAATTTGACTCTCAATCAATAGTTTCAACTACCTATTACCACTTTAAAAAAAAATACAAAAAATATATTTTTATCATAGCACAATCCCAAATTAGGAGTCTTTTTTTATAACATAAGATCAGTTTCTTTGATGTGAAGTACAACTACATAGGATTTATTTAGAATCATGCCTGGAAGATGCTTCCCTGCAGATGTCACTGGACTGGGCGAACATGCCACAGTAACGCCGCAGTCACACCGTTGTCATGCCGCGGTCACGCCGCGGTCACGCCGTGGTCATGCCGCGGTCACGCCATGGTCACACCGCGGTCATGCCGCAGTCATGCCATGGTAATGTCATGATTTGGCCCTGCTCCAGGATGACACCCCCCAACGGTTCACAGTACTGTCGGAATTCGATGTATGATACCTAGATAGAGTTTTATATACATTACCCACCCTCCTCCCTAGACCATAGATAGCCCCACCCTCCTCCCTGGACCCTGGACAGCCCCACAGACACCCCCACCCTCCTCCCAGGACCCCGGACAGCCCCCCGTACAGCCCACCGGACAGCCCCGAACAGCCCCCTAGACAGCCCCCCTAACCCTCTTCCCTGGACCCTAGATCCTAATCTAATATCTCTTCAAGACTCACCCTAAATCCCAATTTAAAAGAGGGTTTTAGAGTTTTATTAGAAGATGAGGGAAGAGTGAAAACCCTAATTGAAAAGAGGAAGCAAGGAGATGATTAGGCTCACCCGGATCATTAATCCATACTTGACGGCACTCAAAACACCCAAGTGACGTGTACAAGTCAACCTCACCTCAAACCGAGCCATGGAGTGTCCGGTGCCACTCAAAGTGTCTCACTTTTATTTGAAATGGACAACATTTTAAATGAAAACAAAAACTGACATATGAAAAAATGACCAAAAGGATATATATTGTGTTGATAATTTAGCACAATGATCCGTGGGTAATTTTTGAGGTGTACGAGTCAACCCAACCTCAATCCGAGGCACGGTGTGGCCGGTACCACTCAAAGTTTCTTTCTTTTGTTTAAAATGGATACTGTTTTAAGTAAAAAAATTGGTATATGGAAGATAGACCAAAAACATTCGGATTGTGTTGATACTTTAGAAAAACAATCCATGGGTCATTTGTGACATGTATGAGGCAAGAACTCCTCAATTAGAGGCACGGTGTGGATGGTACCACTCAAAGTGTCTCACTTTTATTTGAAATGGACAACATTTTAAGTGAAAACAACAACTGGCATGTGGAAAACTGACCAAACGCATTCAGATTCTGTTAATACTTTAGAAAAAGGATCCATGGGTCATTTGGGACATGTAAAAGTCAAACTTGCCTCAATCCGAGCCACGGTGTGGCTGGTTCCACTCAAAGTGTCTTTCTTTTGTTTAAAATGGATACTCTTTTAATTAAAAACAACTGGAATACGAAAAACTGACCAAATGCATTCAGATTGTTTTGATACAGTAGGAAACCAATCCATGGGTCATTTGTGATGTGTATGAGTTAACCCCACCTCAATCTGAGGCACAGTGTAGCTGGCACCACTCAAAGTGTCTCTCTTTTGTTTCAAAATTACATCATTTTAAGCGAATAAAACAACTGACATACAGAAAACCGAACAAAGGCAGTCAAATTTTGTTGAAACTTTAGGAAACTGATCAATGGGTTATATTTGATGTTTAAAAGTCAACCCCACCTCAATCTGAGGTGTAGTGTGGCTGGCACCACTCGATGTGTCTCACTTTTATTTGAAATGGACATGATTTTAAGTGAAAACCACAACTGGCATACAGAAAACCTACCAAGCGCTTTTAGATTGTGTTTATACTTCAACAAAACGATTCATTGGTCATTTTCGACGTGTACGAGTCAACCCCTCCACAATCTAAGGCATAGTGTAGCCGGTACCACTCAAAGTGTCTCTATTTTGTTTAAAATGGACATCATTTTAAGTGAAAATAACAATTGACATACAGAAAACTAACCAAACATATTCGGATTCTATTGAAAAACTTGGGCAACGATCCATGGGTAATATTTGACATGTGTGAGAAAACCCTACCTCATTCTAGGGCACGGTGTGGCCGACACCACTCAAAGTGTCTCACTTTTCTTTGAAATGGACAACATTTTAATTGAAAACAACAACTGACATACAAAAAACCAACCAAAAACATTTAGATTCTATTAATACTTTAGGAAAAGGATCTATGGGTCATTATTGACCTGTATGAGTCAATCCCTCCTCAATCCGAGTCATGGTGTGGCCAGTACCACTCAATGTTTGTTTCATTTGTCTAAAATGGATACGCTATTATGTAAAAACAACGGGCATAAGAAAAACTTACCAAACGCATTTGGATTGTGTTGATACATTAGTAAAACTATCCATTGGTCATTTGTGACATGTAAGAGTCAACCCCACCTCAATCCGAGGTGCATTGTGGCTGTAACCACTCAAAGAGTCTCTCTTTTGTTTCAAAAGGACATCATTTTATTGGAAATGGACAAGATTTGAAGTGAAAACAATAACTGGCATACAGAAAACTGACCAAAAGAATTCTTATTGTGTTGATACTTTTGGAAAATGATCCATAGGTCATTTGTGATGTGTAAGAGTCAACCCCTCCTCAATCCGAGGTGCAGTGTGGCCGATACAACAAAAAATGTCTCTCTTTTGTTTAAAATGGACATCATTTTAAGTAAAAAAACAACTGACATATGGAAAACTAAAAAAACTCATTTGGATTACATTGAAACTTTATTAAACGATCCATGGGTAATTTTTGACGTTTAAAAGTCAACCCCGCCTCAATCTGAGGTGCGGTGTGGCTGACACTACTCAATGTGTCTCACTTTTCTTTGAAATGGACAACATTTTAAGTGAAACCAATAACTATCATACAGAAAACCAACAAAATGAATTCGGATTTTGTTTATACTTTAGTACAAGGATCCATGGGTCATTTGTGACATGTACGTGTCAACCTCGCCACAATCTAAGGCACAATGTGGCCGGTAATGCTCAAAATGTCTTTCTTTTGTTTAAAATGGATACTCTTTTAAGTAAAAACAACTGGCATACAAAAAACCAACCAAACACATCTGAATTGTGTTGATACTTTAGAAAAACATTCCATGGGTCATTTGGTACCTGAAAAGGTCATCCCCAACTCAATTCGAGGCACGGTGTGGCTGACACCACTCAAAGTGTCTCTCTTTTTTTTAAATGACATCATTTTATGTGAATACAACAAATGACTTATGGAAAACCAACAAAAGTCATTGAAATTATGTTGAATCAATAGGAAAACGATATGTGGGTCATATGTGACATGTAAGAGTCAACCTTGCTTCAATCTGAAGCACGGTGTGGCCGGTATCGCTCGATGTTTCTCATTTTTATTTGAAATGGACATGATTTTATGTGAAAACAACAATTGGAATATGGAAAACTGACCAAACACATTAGGATTATGTTGATACTTAAACAGAACGATCCATGGTTCATTTTTGATGTTTACAAGTCAACTTTTCCACAATCCGAGGCCTGGTGTGGCCGATACCACTCAAAGTGTCTCACTTTTTTTTGAAATGGATAACATTTTAAGTGAAAACAACAACTGGCATACAGAAAACTGATCAAACACATTCTGATTGTGTTTATACTTCAATAAAACAATACAAGGGTCATTTATGATGTTTACAAGTCAACCTCGCCTCAATCCGAGGTGCAATATGGCTGGAACCACTCAAAGTGTCTCTCTTTTCTTTGAAATGGATAGCATTTCAAGTGAAAACAACAACTGTCATACAGAAAACTAACCTAACTCCTTCAGATTATGTTTATACTTTAGGAGATGGATCCATGGGTCATTTTTGACGTGTACGAGTCAACCCTGCCTCAATCCGAGGAACGATGTGGCCGGTACCACTCCAATTTTCTTTCTTTTGTTTAAAATGGATACTCTTTTATGTGAAAACAACTGGCCTACAAAAAACAGACCAAACACATTCATATTGTGTTGATACTTTAGGAAAAATATCCATGGGTAATTTGTGATGTGTATGAGTCAACCCTGCCTCAATCCGAGGAGCGGTGTGGCCGACACCACTCAATGTGTCTCTCTTTTGTTTCAAAAGGACATCATTTTAAGTGAATACAACAACTGACATACGAAAAACCATCCAAAGGCATTCATATTCTATAAAAACATTATGAAAACGATCCATGGGTCATATGTAACATGTACGAGTCAACCCCGCATCAATCAGAGGGCTGGTGTGGTCAGCACCACTCAAACTGTCTCACTTTTATTTGAAATGTACAGGATTTGAATTGAAAACAACAACTGGCATACATAAAACTGACCAAAGGCATTCAGATTGTGTTGATACTATAGGAAAACGATCCATGGGTCAATTGTGACCTGTATGATTCTACCCCGCCTCAATCCGAGGCGTGGCGTGGATGAAACCACTCAAAATTTATCTCTTTTGTTTAAAATGGACAACATTTTAAGTGAAGACAAAAACTGACAGAGGGAAAATCAACCAAATGCATTCAAGTTCTGTTGAAACTTTAGGACAACCATCCATGGGTCATTTTCAACATGTAATAGTAAACCCAACCTCAATCCGAGGTGAGGTGTCACTGACACCACTCAAAGTGTCTCACTTTTCATTGAAAAGGACATCATTTTAGGTGAAAACAACATCTGACATACGAAAAACCGACCAAATGCATTCAGATTATATTGATACTTTTGGGAAAAGAACCATGGGTAATTTTTTATGTGTAAAAGTCAACAACACCTCAATTTTAGGCATGGTGTGGTAGGTACCACTCAAAGTGTCTTTCTTTTTTTAAAATGGATACGCTTTTATGTAAAAAAAACTGGTATATGGAAAACCATCCAAACACATTCAGATTGTGTTGATACATTAAGAAAACAACCCATGGGTCATTTGGGATGTGTACCAGTCAACCCCACCTCAATACAAGGTGTGGTGTGGCTGGTACAACTCAAAGTGTCTCTCTTTTGTTTCAAAAGGACATCATTTTTATTGAATACAACAACTGAAATTTACACTCATCAACGATAGTCACAGACTATTTTTCATGAGTTGGGTAGTTTCACTCATGGGGTCATAAGTGACAATAGTCATAAGGAAATAAATTTTAACCATATATTATAAAAAATACATGTTCAATTCCAAATTCATCACAAATCATTACATACCCAAATCTAGGATCAGAAAACAAAATTGGGATTTGAGCCAATTTCAAACTCTTATTCAACTATAATAAGTATTTATTAGACTATTCTACCTATTATAATTTTATGGGGAGGTGGGGTGTATGTGATGGTTGGGGGGGTTATGCAGGGGTGAGGTGAATTACTACTGGAAGAGTGGTTTTCATATGAAGATTAAAATGGGTGTAAATTATGTTGGAGTTATTTAAACTGTTATTCAACTCTACTGGATGATTGTTTTCTTATGATGATTGAAATAGGGAATTATAGTACATGACAAGGTTGGAATATTTTGATGGTTTTATGTGTTTTTTGTGCTATTTTAGGTGTTTTTATGATATTTTAAGTGTGTTTGTATGTAATTTTTGTGCTATTTTTTATGAAGGTGCATGCTGGAGGGGCTACTGGAGGGGCTGTTGTGAAATAGTTCTATAAATACACAATACCAACGGTTTTAAACCATTGGTATAAATTGAGCAAAATTTAAAAACTATCCCAATAGTTTAGAACCAGTTGTATAGTGTTTAGACTTCAATATATACCGACGGTTTCAATGAAACCATTGGTAAAAATGCTATAAAAACATATACCAACTGTTAGCCTACAACCGTTGGTAAATCAATACATACACTGGCCTATACTAATAGTTTATATCAAACCATTGGTATAGGGATTTCCTCAAGGATTACTGCCCTACGGTTTAGAAAATCATTGGTATAGGCTATACAAATGGTTTTCCAGCCTATACCAATGATTTAAAACCGTTGGTATAACCATCATTTCCAGTAGTGTCTCCTACATAAAAAATAAATGATTATTATAAATCTAAAAAACCATGTTTTTTATATAATACCATATATGATTTTATTATTACTTTATATTTCCATTTTGTAAATAATTTTTTTAATGTTATGTTTCTGGTAATATCCGGTTTGTTTTTCGTATATGTTTTGACTTTTTATTCTTGATATTTTTTAATTACATCATGATTTAAATATTTCAAGAATGTGAAAAAAGATATAAATATCATATATATTTAGTATATATGAATTTATAATAATATATAAAGTGTAGAAATAATAAATTATATACACAATTGATAGAGAAGGTAGGCCATACGTACGCATGAACATCATTTCCATTTTCTTGTTGTATTTTTTAAAGAAACATAATTGAATGATATATATTTGTCTATGTATATTATAATTCCAATAGAATTATTATTTCATATATATCATATAATTTCACAAAACCCATCCTTAATATATTATAGGTAAAGTGTGGAGGAATCAAATCTCTTTGAGGAGGCGGTAGTCCACCTGACCATAAACAAAGTGATCGTATTTTCACAAAATGTAAATCATGAAGCTAGGTGTTATATAATAATTCCAAAATCAAAAATTCATAATAAATATCATATATATTATATAATATCAGATATTCCAAAATTATTCCCAACTATGAATGATTTAATGGGCGAACAAACAAAATCGATTTCTGAGGTGATAGTCCATCATACACACGGACACTGATTGTGTCTCCCATTTAATGGAAGTGTGTGTTAGTGTTGGTATAACCCTTAATATAACAACATATCAGTATATTGGTGATAATGAGTTTATTAGATAAGCATGTAATAAGAATATTAAAAGGGGGTGTAGAACGAATATAAAATTAAGAGCTTGTGGAAGGATGTTAACACTTCTTTTATGTAATTTTTTTTGGTGTGCACTAGAAGACTAACGTGGTTTGAGTTATACACAAATTGAAGCTTATTGGTTTAAATTAGGGATTTTTGGAGATTATTTTTTGATGGTTTGGATGATCCAACATGTATTGAGAGGTGTAAGTATGTGATGGGGTGAGCTCAATTTTATTATTGGTGAGGAGTGAAAATCATGTAAATATAAAAAAGAAAACACTATTGGGAGGTCTCACTAACATCATTTCCTCCAATAATTTTGCTTTTTCAAAAACGGTGAATTTTTAGAAATATATCCCTATAATTAATTTTGTAAAAGTTTATATGTCATTTATTCTTTTAAGATTAAATTTTAAAAGTTATGTAAACACAGTTTTACCTCAATCAAAATAAATAATTTTAATTACTTTCAGTAATATTTTTGGAAGAGAAGAAATATGAAATTAAATGAAAATATAAATTATGATAATTACAAAAATTGAATCAAATTTTCAAATTTTCAATCACATAAGTGGTATAAATTAATTTAAAATTAGTCCCACAGAAGGGATGAGATGATATGTTTTTTAAGTTGTAAAGTCAAAAAGATTGAAATGTTTTTATACCTAATTTCAATGTGAAATTATTTAAAGTGGAAAAAATTGGATTAATCTCCGTATAATAGATCTAATTATATATAAAAAATTAAAAATGTAATTTTACTATATAAAAAAATTAGACAAAAAAGTAGTTTGGAATTAAATTTTTGTATTGTTCACTATTCATCAAAATACGCAACTTCTCTAAAAAATAAAAATATAACCCCAAAGTAAATTTTGATATCCTGATTTAAAAAATGTAGTTAAGTTTTTCAAATTTTTTTTAAGTTTATATAAAATTATATTTAAAATGGGTTTTCCATTAAAAGGTAGTAAAGTTACTAATTTAAAAAATACAAATTTTTATTCAAAAAATTAGATTTATTCTAATATTATGACTATCAAATATATTGGATGAGTGTTAAAAAATTATTGAATACATAATATACAATTTTTTTTAAAAAAATCATCAAATATGGTTTTTTAATTTATTGACATAAAATGGTGTTTGTTCAAAGAAAAATATTTTTCTTAGAAATCAAATTTCTTTATTCTAAATGAGTTATAACTTTCATTTATAACTAATTAAAATTGAAATGATTCATTTTATATACATGTTTAGATCATATTTTTAAAATTTAATTTATTTATTTATAACATCAATTCCAATGGCTATGCAGTGCTATAATAATTTTTTAATAAAAATATTAATAGAATATCTTAGCTCGATAAAACTCAGACTTGATTGTAACATAATCTATTAATGGAACTCAACATTCTGTGAAACACAATCCAAAAAAATTATTGTGTGTACTTCAAATAATATACATGTTTCATTTAGTGCAATATTTACATGGTGTTGCATAAGAAACGAGAAAAACATAGTTCTTTCATATAACAAAAGATCTATTCAGTATTGTGTGAAAAAAAATATCAAAAATATTAAATTAATTAGAAAAAAGTATTTCAAAAAATATCTGTGTGTTAAAAATTATCTCTCATCATTATGAGGTTTTTTTCATCATTAATGATTCTCATTTCATTTGGCCAATGGGAGATAATTGGTGTTTTAGGGAGAGGGTGATCCAATGTACGGTCATGTAGGATGTTCCTTCCCAGAGATGAAGAGTTCATTATATGATGTTGTAGTTGATCCTGATGGTATTTACTTTGTATGTAATCTAACCTTTCCTGTCAGGTATTTTTCTAATTTTTTCCAATATGATTTATTCTATATTTTTACAGAGTGGGGGGAATATTTTATGATTTATTAGGTACTAGAGAAATTGCCTATCTCAAAACCATCTTTTCATAGAAAACCAACATAGCTTGAAGAGATCAAGATTCAATAGGAGGATCTGATGGAGAAATGTTTCATTATACCTAGTGATTCTCCTTGGGAATCCCATTTTATTTTCTAATAAGGAAGTTTTATTAATTCTATTATTCATAGGAAATCATAAATTTAATATATATACTTTTCTCTATGTGGATGATATATTTGACCAACTAAAGGGAAAAAAGTGGTATTCAAAGATAATTATTCATTTAGGTTATTATCGGTTTAGTGTTTGGGATTCTGATATACCACATTTGACTTTCAAAAGATGTTACTCCCCATATAAATATCTTATTATGTTTTTAGGTCTGACTAAAACTCCTTACATTTTTATGGCATCGATGAACTAGATATTCCCAGAGTTTATTGACACTTTCGAGGTATTTTTTTGGATGATATTTTTGTTTATTCATGATATGATCATAATAATGATAACAATTTAATTTTGGATCTAAAAATCTATAAGATTCTTGGTTTTTATGGAATTATTTGAAAATTAAATTTATAGATTTAGGAATTAATGTTCATGGGGAATGTTATTTCCATTAATAGATTATTAGTTGATCATTATTTAGAGAAGGCTATATTTTCATAATAAGATCCATGAGATGTCTTTGAGATTAAATGTTTCTCTGGTATTTTTGGGTACTACTAATGGTTATTCATTTATTTATCAAATTTGGAATCACATTTTTCTAATATTTCAAAGAAAAAGGGTGAAATTCATATGGGATGAAAAATGATAGTCTTATTTTGATAGGATAAAATGACTTCTAAAAATATATCATATTCTAATATTACATATGATCGGTAAAGTTTATTTGGTTATCTATGGTGATTTTATTGTTTTTATGGATTGGGTGCTTATATAAGATGATCATGAGATGTATTAAGACTCTCTCTAGCATCGAACGCATGAGAAAAATTACCCCACACTTGATTTAGGGATTTTTTTGTAATTATGAATTCAATTAAAAACTGTGGGTACTATATTATTGGGTTGTGGTTCATAGTCCTTTCTGATGATATGATTCTGAACAATACCTAATCTAAAAAACACTTGAATCCCAAAAAAGGTACTTAGTTAAATACCATTATAATTTTGACATCAAGATTAACTACACCCCTAGAAAGGGAAATGACATTGTAGAAAATCTCAGTAAGAATATAACACAATAGGATGTTATCCAATCAAATGATGAGTGGAACCATATTAGGATATTCATTTTGTTTCAATTGGATACTCAAGAGGATGTTTCATGCATGGTTCATACAAGTGTTAATTTATCATCATATCTACATGATTTTATTATGTTGGATCAACAATAGGATGATGCGTATAAGGTAATTTTAGAAAATTTATAGAGTCAGGAGACTGTTTCTGGTTGGTATCACTTTTTAGATTGATCTCTATAGTTTGGGGATTGTTTTTTCATCCTAGAATTTGTGAGGAACTAAGTGTTGTTTTAGTTTTATTATTATTCATGATATGATCATTTGGGAACTAAGAAGATGTATTATGACCTAATATGGTGATATGGTGGATGGGTATGATGTGTGATATTAAATATTAAGTGTCTCGATGTTACACCTCTGAACATGTAAAGGTAGAGCATTAGAAACCTTCTAGGTTTCTCCATCCTATTTCGGTGATGATTTTTAAGTGGGATGAGGTTCCCATAGATATTTTTTTGAATTACCATGGACACCATAAGGGGGGAATTATATCTTGTTGGTGATTTATCAGTTAAATAAGTGAGATCACTTCATTAGGATTTGAGACACCCTAAAATTAGAAGACCTGGGAAAGATGTTTATATAAGATGTTGTGAGGTTACATGGGGTTCTCTTTGACATATTTTTGGACGGGGAAACATGGTGTACCATGAATTTTGTAAAGAGTCTCTAAGAGGTGATGGCGACTTGGGATGCATTGATTATAGCATACCATCAAGAGAAATATGATCAAACTGAGCATTCTATTCAGATCACATAGGATATTCTCTATGATTTCATCTTTGATTTTGTGAGATCAAGGAATATCCATATATGATTGGTTGATTTTTCTTATAAAAAAGTATATCACTCATCAATAAAAATGTCTCCCTTTCAGTATTTTTATGGCCACACATGTAGGTCAACTCATTGTTGGGTAGAGTTCAGTGAGGACTCTTTAGTAGGAAAAAGTTTGATTCAAGTGATATCAGCAAGGATTTGGGATATACATCAATTTCTAGTTATGGATAATAGTTGGAATAAATCAAATGTGGGTTTTTAATATCACTTTTGGAGTTTTCTGTTAGTGGTCAGGTTTTCTTGAATGTTGCTCATTGGTTGGGTAACCATCCTCTTGGAAAAAAATAGAAGATTCATCTGAGATATGTTAGAATTTATTAAGTTACTGAGCATCTTGGGAATGTTACTCATCATTTGGAATATCTAGTTTAGTTGATAGGTATTCGTGATATTTTTTCACATATCTTAGCTCATGAAGTACCATCATGACCATTATAACATTCTGAATTGGTAAGATATCAAGTTGTAGCTTTTCATTTCTATTTTAGGGAAACCAGTGGAGATCATTAACTCTTAAATGAAAGTATTTCATGGGAATATGATTTCGTTGGTCAGAGTATTATGGTGGCATAAATCATATTCTCATGAGAAAAGGGAACAAATTCCATTGATGTGTGGTCAGTAGCCTCAACTTATTCAAAACTATATTCTTTCACATGACATCTTGGGGATAGAACATCTTATGGTGGTGATTTCATAACAACCCATTACATTCCTTCAGTTATTTCACATTTCCCTTTTTTATCTTATTTTTGGGTATGTTTGGGAACTTATAAGGACAAAGAGAATTTTATGGGTAAAATAACCTAAAGTCTAAAGATGTATGATTTTTTTGTAATTAATAGAGTCTGAGTATAAATGTGAACAATTATCAACATGATTTTCTTTGGGGACCTGGTTGACCGGGGTATTTTTCTTAGTGTTTCTACATAAACTTCCAGCTCATAATTTTAACATCACAAACAGGTTACCTAATGTGAATACATTGCTTGGATGATTCTATGAACTAGAATAGATTGTGAAAATTTTACACATCATAATACCATTTCATGTAATTAAAGGGTTTAACTTATTTTTAATCTAAGGTGATGCCTATTTTTGAGTATCATAAAAATTACCGGATTCACGCTGTGAATTTTTTTTCATTTTTTATTTTAACCATGCCTCTTGTATGATTTTATTTTTATTTGGAATATATGATTTTATCTCAAAACTAAAGACATATCCTATGATATTTTATTGATATCTCCACCTTATAGATCATTTTGATTGGTGATCGATCTTTCATGTGGTTTCACTACCTTTATGTAGGTAAGTTATCTTTATTCTTCTTTATTTATGGTGGTAGAAGTAGTGATGTTTCACTATGTTTTGTGGTATATTGATCTTGTGATATTGATTTGTCTTAAACCCTTCACGATTGATTGTGTGATCCTCTAATGGAGGCTGACCTATGTATTTATTGTGGTAAATAATGTGAGTTTCTTGAGTTTTATATTGATTTATCTTCTCCACTGACCATTTTTTAATTTATTATCAGATTTAAGGATTGATTCTATGACCTCTATTGTAATGTTTTCATTCTTTTGTGTTGGTTGATCACATTGCAGGCATGTGTGGATTGATTTTGAGGAATGTTGTTCTATCTGTAGACTATATTATAAAAAAATTTACTATGGTTTTAAAAATTGTTTTATAAATGGATTGGGGTGATTGTATTCTGTTCGTGGAAACAAATTTTTTAGAAAAGGTTTTCCCCTATTTTTGGTAAAAGAAAAATAATTTTTCAAAAATTTTGAAATGGATTTATTAATTGGTATTTAAAATAAGGTTTTTATAATTTGGTTTGGAAAATGTAAGACACAGTAATCCTAGTGTACTTAGGTGGAAGTTGTGAAAATTGTCCTTGTCTATTGATACTTTTGGGGTTTCATGCATAGAGTGTTCCTCTACTCACTTGGGCCATTATTCTTGGGACATAATAAAACTATGTGGAGGTTTAGATATTTGGATATTCCAATTCTCTTTATATTCAATGAATACATCTAGATCCATGATTTACATGATCACATATATTTGGGTACACGAGTTCTAGTTAGTCTGACTTGTTGTGATCTTTGACCTGATGTTACCTATGATTTTGGTTTGTACTATTTTGGATTTCATATGATACCTGATTCGTTCTATGAAATACATTGATATATGTTAGATTCATTGAATTTTTTTTACCTATATTATTTTGAAACTATTTATCAGGGATTATTTTGAAAATTTATGTGAGGTTATATAGAACTATGGAAATGCAGAAATGTATTATCATGATTTCAATATAAAATATGTTTACTTGATTTTCATGCCTTTTTTTCTTTAATGATGATAATTTTAAGATTTTAGAAAAGAGACATGATATAAAAATACGAGGTTGGATCCTACTGAGACCATTTACCTCACATCTTGGGTACCCCTTTTATAGTATATAGACCTAGTTATGTATTTTGATAGAGGGAAGTTAAGGTGTCGTAGCAAGGAGTTAAGGGTTATATCATCTATTTCTGGGTTGCTGGTAGTAAAATGGTAGGAGTTTTACCATGTTATCACATAGAGTATCTATTTTAGTTTTTAGTTGTAATTTATTATTTTACATGTTCCATCGTGATATTTATCAACATTTGAGTTGTATTTCTTATGAGGTTTCCTTTTTTTCTATGACATATATTTCTTATTTTACTCTTCAACAATTTTTCCCATCATGTTTATCTATATATATGTCATTTTTTATATATCATATTTGAATAGAATATTATAATATTATTCTTTATAAATCAATAAATATTATACAGAAATTTATTTTTAGAACCCATATGTGGGAAAATAGAATAAAATTTGAGTTAATTCCCATTGTACTAATATATGTTCCACATAAATCTGGATCTTAATTATATATGATAGAAATTATAAATGTTTATATCTATTAATTTGTTCACAACCATGTGATATCATATTAGTTTAGTTATTTTTATATCCTTAGAAGTTAATGATATATCCTTGAAATGGTTTATATCATTAAATTTACGGCTGATTCTAAGGATATATTTTTTATCACAATTATTTTTGATCACATCACATTCTATGAATTGTGAACTAATAATATAAATTATATTTACTATATGGGTTCTGAACCTTCTATATGTACCAGTTATTTCACTTTAGAGATCTTACTCCCCCCTAATTTGTTATACTAACTATCTTATATATTAATATTGTTATTTAAATTATTTACATTATTTTTATGGTTTTGAAATACCTTAAAAATTATTAGATAAAGAGAAATCCATATTAAATATATAAATATATAAAACCATTAATTATATTAGAAATTAGTACTACATGGGGATCCCATTTTTTGACCAATTATGATTTTATTAATAGTATTTTCACTGGGAATCCATGTTGCAACTATGAATTATAACTCCTCATACATGTAACTTAAATTAGGGACATTATTTACCTTGTATGTATCGTAGATTTTGATGCCAAAATATCGATACAATAAGTAAAACCTGAATGATTATAGACTCTAATTATTTTTAATGTACAAATGGATGTTCATATGCTCATAAATCAAGAATTATGAGATGAAAATAGACTCAAAATACTAATAAAGAAAAACAAGACATAAACCTCATCAATAATGGTCCAAATATTTTAATCCCATGTTTTTTTTATTTTCCTTCTCCTAGTTGTATGTCCAAAAAATTATTTCCACCCAACCAGTGTTCTGTTATTGAAACTATATAAAAGAAAGGAGAAGTTTGGTAATTTCTTATGATATACATATACAAAAAAGTGTAAAGATTTTAAAAAATTCACAATCAGGGGTTACTAAGTCTTTCATTTATGATCCTTCATTAAAAACCCTTTTCACTTATTAAATTTTTTGAAATTTATTTTTTATTACATTACATCCACTTCATAAAACATAAAAATTATAGGAATAATTAATTTAAATGGTTCAATATTAAAATTTAATTTACACAACATTTCAGTTATTTGAAAAAAAATCAAAATCACTTGAACCACTAATCCTCGTGGATACAAACATGTAGGGGATATCCATTAACTCATGTTAGATACATTTTTCCCTCTAATGATATTACATAATCAATAATTATAACTTAAAAGATATTTTAAGAAGAAAATTGTTCCTCTAATAAGTGTCTATAGTTTACTATAAATAACTATAAATATATATTTTCTTCTTTAACATTTAATATTTTTATCAATTAATGAGTGATGAAAATTTTATATAACCCAACACATTATTATATTCATCAATGTGTAACCATGATGTATGAATAATATCAACCTTTAACAAATATAAAAAAATTGGAAAAAAATTCACATATCAACGTTTTATTTATCCTCTTATTGATTATCCTAGTATTACTATGACAAGATATAATTATTTACGAAATACCTACCACACCAACCTTCCCACTTTGGGATTCACTTCCTCCTATTCATCTATTCCATTTTCGAAACTTTTAAAACAAAATATCTGCATACATTCTCATATCCACTTATATATTTTTCTTAGTATCCTCATTTAACATAAATTGGAATTTTCAATTTAAAGTTAAATTTCCAATGAAACGACCTAGCCCAGTGGGGCCCACTGGGATGAAAAAAGGTTAAGCCATCACAGCCAAAATCTTGCTTCCAATAATCCCAAGGATGGTGAAAATTCCAAAGAAGTTAATATAAAATGGTACGACTTTGAAAAATTTTAGAATATATATACTCACCCACCCATCTCTATTCAAAAATTCATAAAGGGAAAATAGTAACATCTAGAGTAATCCATCGATCAAATAACCTTTTGTAAAAAAAATCTATGTATGAAAGAATACAAAAAAGTGATTAGGGGTCAAATAATCAACTAAAAAGAAATTAATCCTCACCATGGAAACAACATGATGAAATTTATATTGAGAAATTCTTAATCTTGATCTCCAATATTAACCAACGTACATAGATTATGCACCCGAGTTACACTATTCTCTATCGTTGTCACTTCCATATGTTCTGTCATCAACAAAAGTCATAACATGTGTGGTAAAATCCCATGCATGTGTGAGTCTATAAATACTCTGTAGGATGCAACAGAGACTATACATGGATAAATAGGGAGATATAAGGGATGTAGACTACTCAGCCCAAAGAAAGAGGTAAATGAAACAAAAAAACATATATATTCTCTTATAGAGACCCAAATTAAAGAGAAAGTGGATGTCTATCTCATTGACCATCCCATGATGATGAGTTTTCTTGTAGATTGAAAGGTCCATCACTAATGCCCAAAATCTCTCATTTATTCTTTTGAAATTCATCCAAAGGACCCACAACTTGTCATTGCTCCATATCTGGCGTAGTAACAATATTTAAAAGAAAGAGTACCCATGACCAAGTACATTCATGGGATTTGACTCAATAGATGGATAAAAAAATGTTCCCTAGTGTGTTAGGGGGATTCCACTCAGTATACTGATAGATTAAACATGTCCTTGTGTGTTAGGGGGATTCCAATCAATGAATGTAGGGTATGCATCCAATTAAGATAGTGGGTTCCACTCATTAGGATTCAATAGAAGACCCATTCCCTACTGTGTCTAGGGGTTCCATTTCATGTGTAGAGGATTCATTCATTTATATCCAAATAAGGGGTTCCACTCATAGAGTAGAGTAACCATGCCCAATTATATCAAGTTTGTCACACTCAGAGAGTAGATGACCCACACCCTAATACATCAGGGTCGTGCCACTCTAGGGGTAGAGGATTCAGGCCCTAGTTCATCAAGGGTGGGTTAGGTGTGGGGGGTGGAAGGGTGGGGGGGGGGGGGGTTCTACTATGTTGGTAGAGTACCTACACCATTGTATGTTGGGGGTGGTCAATTTAATGGTGTTAGAAGAATGGGGGACATGTACCATAGTATAACAGGGGTTTGACAAGCCTTAACTCTCTCTTAAATGATGCTTTCTGATCCCTACCTTCCTCATGTGTCTTCTATATAAGCATAATTCTCAAAAAATTCCATGTTATATCATAAATTAGACTATGAATCCTATAATTGTAATCTAAATGGAAAACTACTCAGGATAGTAAAATTTTGGGAAAGAATTAGATCCCAGACCAAAAAGATATGATGGGAAGAAGCCCCAGTGAAAAGATCTTGGCATTTACTAGGGGTCAAATTGAGCGTGACCTCACCTGTCGTACTAGCTGTGTCTACATAAAAACATTGATTTCCTAAAAATGTAAAACTACATGACATTAAATTGTAAAACCTAATGTTTAACAGCCACTTGGGGCCTACCCATGTGCTCTTTTCTATGCATGTGACCCTCGGGTTGTGCATGTATACCTGGATGTATTTTGGGTACTAAAAAATTCCATTAAACTCATAGAGTTTAAGGTATGTCCTAATGCATGGATTCCTAGATGTGTGCCCCCAGAATAAGAATTATCCACCTGGGGAGGGTCCCAAAACATATGGGCCAAGCCACACATAGTTTCTGATCCTTATCTTATCTAAAACCATAACATCCATAGTTGGGCGGGTCTATATAACATGTGTTCATGAAGTACGTTCCATGTAGGCATGTATTCCACTTATAACATAATTATTTACCTAGTTATACTTATCCATACTCCCCCTCAATCTCCATTATTTGACTACCTGAAAACAGTGGGATTTTCCACTACCCATTGATTCCTAGCCTTTGATGGTTAGAATTTAGAATATGAAGATCCCCTAAATGCCCTCAACGCTATGGGTCATGCCTTCATTAACATACCACATGATCTTATAACTACTTGGAATCTATAATCTATGGAGTATCACCCACATCCCACATCAATCTCTGATCCATCTAGAAACCATTGATCAACATTTCATTTAAGATACCATAATGAATAGGTGGGTTCAATACCACTCAAACCCACCTTGGAATCTTCTTCATATGACCCCATAGGACAATAATGAAGAACATTATGAAATTATATTGGAAATTCATAAGAAAAAAAGTAAATCATTTTTTAGAAAAGAATTATTGGAAAATTATTACATAACAGGTACGTCAAGGGGATATGGAATGGAATAACCAAAACAAATTGATTAAATAATTCAATTTTTCGGACTGGATCATTTAAATGGTAAAAAAATGTAGATCAAAGAAATAATAGATTAAGAATCCATGCTCTTACTTTTAATCAAGAGTGAAAACCATAATTTATGAGTCCTACCTCAATTATGGATCGATCATTGGTGAATAACATATTTTTTAATAATGGAGAAGTTTTGATGTGTTTGATACATCTTGATCCACCTTGATCTAGTCACCATTCATTATATAATATAGATCCACCAAAAAATAATTGTCTCCTTCACCACATATATGAAGAATAGGTAATGCATATAACCTTATAAATTATTCTTACTGATATGTTTATAGAGGGTGGTATATGTTGGGTTAATTAAATAAATTGATTAATTCACTTAATGCATCCACCAATGAATTCCTCAGAAGAGCATATAATTCCAAACAACCTTAGGTCATGCCTATGGAAAACCATGTTTTTTGATTCAAAAATAATCTCAAATTTTTAATACAAGGGTGTAGTCAAGATATAAAATATTATTTCTAAAAAACTATTTATGAATGATATTATTATATATAATATTTTTATAATATCAATTATGGAATGAACATGCCACAATATATCCTTATATCTCAACATATGGATCCAAATATATTTATAAATATATTTCAATGCCTTAAAATGAATAAAATATAATCACTATATTATCCTCCCTTCAAGGTTATTCACCCTGAGAATTACAAGATAATAAAAAGGTGGGGATGTTGATCCCTCATCTTGGAATTACCCTCCAAAGTTCTCTCCTCCATGCTCATGTGCTTATACAACACAAGAACCAATGAAATTGTCCATCATTATAACATCCAATATTTCTTATCATTTATTTACATTTGCTACTTCCTGAAGATGAATCCATCTTCGATGTCCAGCTCATCCTAGTTAGTAATTTTTATATGATCATGCACATATCTCTTCAACCATGACACATGGATGATGCCTTGCACCTGATCGAATTGTGGGGTAAGGCTATGTAGTGTGAAACCACACCAACCCTCCATGGGATCTGAAATAGCTCGGTGAACCTCGGGGATTACTTTCCGCCACCACAAATCCACCATAATCATTATCATGGAGAGAATCTCAAGAAATCATGGTCTCCTTGATCTAAATCCATGGGATTACAATACCGATCTTCATAATATTTTTATAAGATCTAGAACATACTGATATTCTCACAGATGACCTGGAATTTCTCCTTCAATGCCTATACAATATTTGTCCCCACAAGAGGTTCCCTTCCAATCTCAAACTAGAATAAGGGTGACCTATAGGGTCTCCCATACAAGGCCTCAAAAGGTTCGACTTCAATATTAGAGTGATATATATTATTATAAGAGAACTCTAACAAAGTAAATTGATCCTATAAGATTCTAAAAAACTATAAAATGTAATATCTATGCATATATTTCAACACTCATATATATTCATGGTCTTTTCATATTCCTGTGGTAGAAATTCCATACCCATCTACAACAGGGTCCTGAATTCCTCCTATAGGACCCTCTAAAATTGTTATGTAAACATAACATCACAATTGGAGAAAATCATAAAGTGTACCCCATGGATTTGGATAATATCTTGCACGTACAAATTCTCATTCCTCTCTATAAAAATCCTTTTCCCATATGACAAGGCAGTGTCTCGACTTCATGAGATGGTTAATAATCACTTAGATAGCATTATGTCATATTTCAATATATGAAACCCCTATCACAAATTCCATGGATATGTCATACCATTTCGACTATGGGTTCCCAATATTATGTGTCAATACTATTGTAACATGGTGATAGTCCTCACCTACAGACATATGAGAGAATGAGATATGAACTTGGCTACACTCCACCACATTCCATACCACCAAAACTAACGTTGATTGTCTTTTTACATCTCCAAAACTTTGGTATGTATAGCCCAAGGTAATGGGTGAAAATCCCTCATCACCTCCCATCAAATCATGACCAAAATCAACATCCATTCCAAGAAAATGGTGACATGTTCCCCTTATTTAGAAATCTCATCTATTGAATCCTTTAAACATAACTGATCATGAATAAATTCAAAGTTGATGTCTCCCAACTGATCCTATATAAAATTATATTGATGTGGAGTATTCAATAGAATCAATGGATGAAATGATAAAAAATCCAACTACCATTATGAATCCTCCACTAAATGAGATTTTTACTTCCTATTAAGGACATCTGATATCATGTTTCCCTTCTCAAGAGTGTAAACTACATTTAATTCATCATCCTTATGAAAAAAACTAGTTCCATTATCTTAGGCTTAGATACTTATATGTGAATATATACCTGAAATTATGATGGTCTATGAGTATAATAAATTTCTCCCCCAGAATATACTACCTCTACATCTTCTAATTGGAGTGTATTTCTTTCCACTCCAGGGTGTGAGTCGCATAGTTATCCTCATGGTGTGTTAAATTCCTCAACCCATATATGACCACTATGTGCCACTGCATCAACTCAAAGCTGAGTCTATCGTCATTCTACTCACAATAAAATATATACTCCACCCCTCCTATAGTAGTCACAAAACAAGAGCACTACTCATCCTTATCCTCAACTCCTTCAAGCCCCCTCTAACAATACTTTGTTTAGGTAAACAAATTTCCTTTTTTAGATTGGGGTGGTAAAATGTGATGTGAACCTATATATGTCAATAGATATCCTCATGTAGTACCCCACTATGCCAAGAAAACTTTTCACCTCTAACACACTCTTGGATGGATCCCTAGCATGAACTACACCAATATTCTTTCGGTCCATATATAATCTATAAACGGAATTACATTACCCACAAATTGAAGATCGAGGATCTATAAATTAAACTTCAAAGTATTAACATAAATATGGTGCTCCTAGAGTAATTATAGGACCATTATTATATGCTCTACATGTTCATCCTCTGACACGAAGTGAATGAGTATGTCATCAATGAAGAATTTCACAAATCCATCCAAGTATATCTAGATGATCATGTTCTTCAAAGTTGTAAACATTGTGAGGGAATTATTCACATCAAGAGGAATCACTAAGAACTCATAATTTTTATAGAGACATAATTATGAAATCTTTAAAATACGAGCCTCATGAAATCTCAACCTATTGTAGCCATACATTAGATCGATCTTCAAGAACCAACTTGTGCCTCACAATTGATCAAATAGGAAATAAATCCTTATCATTGGGTTATTTTTCTTTATCATTACCTGGTTCAAGTGATGATAATCAACAAAAATCCATAATATCCTCATATCCTTTGTCATGAAGAAAACCAAAGTTTTCTAGGTGTACATTGGGTCAGATAACAACCTTCTCTCAAAGGTACTCTAACTATACATTCATCTTCCATATTTCATTTGCGGCCATCCCATATGCCGTAAGAGAAATTTCTATGGTCTCAGGGTAAAAGAAAACATAGACGTTGATCTCCCACTTCAAAGGTAGTCCTGGAATAACCTCAGTGAAGGCATCCATAAATTCATTAACTACCAAAGGAATATATATTCCTGAGGAGACCACTATTCCAATGTATAAACTCACCAACTTATGGGTGATGTTTGGTTCCTCCAATAGAAAAGACCACTCACTCACCCATGATATCTATATTTGCCAAAAAGTAGATCCTCACCCACTATTTTTGATGTCACTTAACCTATCTATGATTATAATGAATTTGGGCCCAAAATATTGACAAATAGTCTATACCCAAGTTGAGTTCACACGGTTTCATCATGATGAACGTGAGGTCCCATGAGAAAATATCTCCACCAAGCTCAAGCTCACACTACTGGTAGATAAGCGGTATCAAAGAATCTCACCCTATCAAAACCTCTATAAAAATATTCTATGTTTAGGAATCAACAAATAGATCTATATCTTATATAAGGGATATGGAAATTAAGGGGAGAGTCATGCATGTATCTAAAAGTAATGAAGAGAGTGAATAATAAATAAATTTCATACCTCATATCATGTCATGAGCTACTAGATCATAAGATTACATGGAATGCAGCCGCCCGCAACTCCAATCATAAGCTGTAGAGGCCTAGCCAGGGACACATTATGGTGGTGTTAGAAATATCTCATAGATTCAACCTCCACTGAAAAATACTCCCCTTAGAGCTACGCCTACTCCTATTCTTGCACCACCTCCATGGGTCCCTACCTGGCGATGTTAGGGAGAACTCTAATAACGATGTTGTCTCTTCAGTGGTGGTATATCTGCTATGTTCCTTCCCTCAATGGAAAGTCAGCCTAGAAAATCACATACTATGTGACATCACCTATTAAATTAATTGAAAAAACCATATTTAGTATGAAAACACCCTTACATGAACCTTATTATGCATTTACATGTTTTTTATACCATCTATGAGGAGGTATCCTACACCAATATTCAAACAAACAATACATTCTATCTGTTGTAGACAATTTTTCCCATTATTCTCACTACCGTCTCCGAATATCTATATCACAAGTTCTCAATCTAGAACACCCGAAAAAGTTGTACTGAAAATTATAGCCACACTGGCAGATATGTCTCTATAGAGACCCTGCTCAAACTTCTACAATCAAAAGTAACTATCTCGCACCATGGTGAGGAAGTAAAGTGTACAGTTAGTGAAACTCATGGAATAATCATAAACCATCGTACTACCTTATCGTATCTCTAGGGTATACAAAATCCAATATGAGTAAAATCATGATGGGAAATTCTTCTTAATAAAGAGTTGTTGGAAGAAGGACCATGACACCATCATCTCACCATGAGTCTGTATGAATTTAATCCACAAGATCCTAGCTTCTCTATATAAAAGACTAGCTTCTATTGAATCATCTAATCATTCAGGGTCTTCACTATCATGAATATTGGGATCACAGATTGAGTCAAATCCTCTAATTCTTGGGGATCTAGCTCAACACAGAACCTCAACAGCCACTGTCAATTTAAAACACAAAGCATGCAAAGACTGCATGCATCCTAAGCCTACATCTCTGCTACTAACTACTTATGAAAATGTGTGGGTATTTCTCTCTACCCTAATGGGATAAATACCTCATGGGAAAGACACTAAATCGAGGACTCATCACTCATTGGATCATTTTAATGATCCTGAATTGGTAACCTGGATAACTGTCTACACAGAGGTATCCAAATAGTGATCAAGTCATACTATGATAAGATGAGAATATATATATATATATATACATATATATATTAAGATGAATTAGGATGAATAATAAAATTACTTAATTCTATATAATTCATATAGCCATTTTTTCTGCAACTAATGTCTCAGTATACTAAGTAAACAAGAAGGCATTCAGAGTCACGGTGAGTGGATATGTCATCCATTACACCAAAAATGGGTTCCCTAGACTAAAATCCTTACTCAAGACGCTTAAAAACTTTTTCTCTATGTCCCAACCAATCCTACTAAGGTCAAAACTCCAATCACCATCCTATGGAATGAACTTCATTGATACCACTCTATAACGAACTTTCCCACTATGTCCTACCTGGCCGATGCAAGGCTCGGCTGTTACTACCCCAAGACAACATCTAATATACCTTAGGTTGAAGATAAGTTCAAAAAAATAATAATATAAAATGCTAGGCCTTTCTTAATGTACTATTACCCACATGGCCAACCATATGCATGATGAATTATTGACCAAGAATAAAATACTATAAAATCTAGAGTAATCTATTCTTATAAAAGCATCTAGGGAATACATTTATGTAAGATAGAATACAACCAATATTTAAAAGGAAAAAACCAATTCATGACTAGAAATTAAGTCCCAACTAGAAAAATACTAGAAGAAATAAAAGATGAGTGAACCTATCTTCTTATCTCTATGATCGAACACTATACATGGCCTATAAACCTGAGTATAACTATGCTAAACCTGTTCTACTATCAAACTATCTATCATCTACATAAGACACAACATATAAAGAAAAATACCATTAAATGTTATGAATATACATATCTTGTACGAAACCCTAAAAACCACAGAAAGAGAGATAGAGAGATATGATAAAAGTAATCATCTCAACCCAATGAAAGAGGGAAACAATACCCAAAATCATATATATGCTTACAAAGAAACCCATTTGAGTGAGAATGGGGATATCTATATCATATCCATGTCTAGGATGATGTGTTTTCCAATATCTCGAAATGTCCATCATCAATTCCTAATATATCATATGTGTTCTTGAGAAATTCTTGTAGAGGAACTGTACCTCAACACAGCTCTATAACACAAGGGGTTGCAATATCTCCTAGAAAGAGGGCCAACTCCCTAGTATGTAAGGGGTATTCGACTTATTATATGGATATAGAAACCAATACCTATTGTGTTAGGTGGATTCCACTTATAAGATATATTGAGGACCCACTTTCCATTGTGTTAGGGGTTTACCCTTCAAACATAGATGACCCACACACTTGAATGATAAGGGGGTTCAAATCAGTTGGTATCGATAGGGGACCTGCAACCTAGTGTGTTAGAGATGTTTCACTATATGGGTTTAGCACCAATTCTCTAGCATGTCAAGGGTTCAAATCGAATGGTATAAGGCCCATGCCCTAGTATGTCATAGGGCTACCACTCAGAGGGTCGAGGACCCATGCCCTAGTATTTTTGGGGGGAGCCACTCTGTGGGTCGAGGATCCATGTACCAGTACATCAGGGGGGGGGGGAACTCATAGGGTAGAGGAACCACACCATAGTATTTTTGGGGATGACAATCAAATATTTTAAGGAGTATGGGGGAATTAAACCATGGTGCATCAAGGGGGTTTCTTACCCCAACCCCTCTATCAGATGATCCTGTCGGATCACTACTATCATCAAGTTGTGCCTAAATTAGCATCATGCTTGGAAAATTCCATGTCTTATATCTAAATCCAATATAAAGGATACCATAATGTTCTATGTGGAAAAATTATTAGTATAGGATACTAATGGGAAAATTTTGAATCCTTAGAAAAGATATATAAGTGGGAGAAGTCTCAGAGAAAAGTATATGGCATTTGACACAACCGAGCCTCCCAGTAGCTTTTAAATCATCACATATATTTTTCATCCATATAGTAATATATGGAGTGTAATATTACAACATAGTTTGTATTAGACACCCAAAACGTACCAGTGTTCTCTCGGTCATTCCTATGTCCATCAGGTTGTTCATATATACTTGGACATGTACCCAACTATGCATGTATACTCCGAGAATACATAGAATGTTATCTTGTTTGGGGTCCTAGATGTGTGAAGATAGAATAGGGATTACCCACCCAGTGAGGATCGTATTCTGTGTGGTCCTATCCACACATAGTGTGTGATACTTATCCTCAAAAAATCCATAGATACCATAGATAAGGGGGTCTACACGACATGTGTTGTTGGACTACATGATGTATGGTCAGGTTTTCCACAAAAACCATTATTCATCATGAATTTATCAAGATATATTCTCTCCATTGTTTTACCATTCATTTGACCACATTAAACTAGTAGAATTCTCCAATGGTCGTCTATTCCCATCCTCTAATGGTCAAAACATAGAATTCATCAATCCCTTGGAAGCCAACAACACCACACACCACACCTCTAGTAACATACTGCATGATCCCATCACCCCTATAAATCCTGAATCTATAGATTACCACCCAAATACCACATTATTATTGGATTTTTCCACAAAAAATTGATCCAAATGTAATTCATACCACCTAAATGAATCCAAGGGTTCGAACATGCTTGAACCCTCTTTAGTAAAATCAGACCATGACCCTATCGGCCAACACTATAGAACATGGAGAACAATGAGGGGAAAGAAAAAAAAATAAACTAAACACTTAATTTTACAAGAATTATTCAAAAACTATTACATAATAGGGATGTCCGAGGAGAAATCATAGCCTAAAAAATTTATTAAACAATTAGATAATCTTGAAGGGTTCATGAAAAGGGTGTAAAACAAATTGATCAAAGACAAAAAAGATTAAGAATCAATACTAAAACGATCAATAAATTGAAGAAACCATAATTTATGATCACTACTTTGATTATGAATTATTTTTTGGTGAATAACATACTTCCCAATGATGGAGATGACATGTTGTTTTCACTACCTCTCGATCCATGTTGATTTGATTGTTGTTCTTTATTCGATGTTGACCCACTAAAAATGAAATCTATCCTAATTTTATCTTATCCGGAAAGTGTTATGTAGCTAATACGATAAAATATTACCAATAACAAACATATATAGGGAGCGTTAGGTTTGGTTTATTAAATAAATAAATTAATTAACATAACAAACCGGCTAATGTCTGCCTGAGTTAATCATCTAGAACCAACCAACCTTGGTTCATGCCTAGGGTAAAAGTCAATTATTGGATTCAAATGTGGCCTAAGATTAGAGATATGAGTATCCAATTAAGAGATATTCCATTATTTTATAAAACTATGAATGTGTGATATAATTAAAAATAATATTTTTATAATATCAATTATAGTCTCACCAGGCCTCGAAATATTTCACTTTCTTAGATCCTAGTTATGAATATATAACATAATATATTTCAAAGCCTTAGATGAAAAAATGGGGTCACTATATCCAAATACAACTTCTACTTTTTTAATTTGATCTTTTAGATCAGTTACGACCTTATAATCACCCTTATATTGTTTTAGGGATATGAAATCAAAATTTTATGTAGCCTTTAACTAATGAATGAATCCAAATCATTTAAAAACATAAAACATGTCTTTTATAAGAATCATGGTGTGACCATTCACTTTATTTCATAGCCTGGACAATATGATATTATAATTAACTGTTCACGAAACCATTCCTAACATTAATAAGCATTGATATGTGGAATATCTCCATTGTAGGATTATCTCATATATCTTTAAATACAAAAAAATAACTAAATCATCCTGACCAAAAAAATTGTCTCTCGATTAGAACATCTACAATGAAATATTATCCCACACGGTGAAATAATGTTTCAATAAATGATCATTGAAATCCAAAAAGTCATGTCTTACCAATTTATTGTTATAATAAAGTCATAAAGGACCAACATGAACATTGTTATATTTTAGAATGAAAAAACAGGTGAACTAAACCATCACAAGATGATTTCCACTTCGTCCCCAAAACACCTCTAAAAAATCACTCACTGTCATCAAATACATCCCAACACCATTATAATTACAAATATTGTCCACCTCTTCCAATGTCACATGAATTCATATTAAATTAAAATATGATTAATTATATTATAATTGTGTCGATATGATGAAATAAATGATAAAAATTACACCAAACATAATATCAACATCTTTTCACTTCACATAAAAAATATCCATCGATGAAAAAACATATTCAGTTGAAAATTAAACATCAAACCAATTATTGGTCAACATAATCTACCCATTTATATTTTACATTAAAATATACAATAATAATCACCATCTCATCATATAAATGATTCATTACTCATTTGTTTTAAGACTATATGAGTGAACTCTATATTGGAATTAATAAATCAGAATAATAATGTCTAAGTTACCAATTATAATGACATAAAATATTTTACTATAAAAATTTTAACTAAAAATAATCATTTACATATTCTAAAATAACATGTCACACACATTTTCAATAAACACATAGAAATAGTTCACACATCACCAACATAGACACCAAGTTAACAGGTATACATTTTTATAGAACTCGAAAAAATATAATCCTCCATATAATGGAAAAAAAAAATTCATTGGATTTATGATATTTTCTAAACTATTGATAAAAAAATATAATGGAATAAATGGAAGGCATATGACATGCCTTGAGAGAAATGGGGTTGAATTACCATCATCATGCTCAACCTATTAAATTTTAACTATGGTAATGACTTAGTAATTCCATCTACTACTTTCTGAATGGTAATTAAAATCTAATGATTTCATCACCCCTTCTTTAAATATTATATTATAAATTTTTACATTAAGATTAAGTTATAGTATTGATAATGTTTAATCATATCCCTAAAAATATTAATCATACTATATTTATTATATCACTTATGTGAGGGAAACATAACTACTATATTGAAATATTTTAGTTGAATTCACATCAGTATCAATTTTTTTGTTTCTTGAATCATTCAAACATAATATATTTCATCTATACAAATTAAAATGAAATATTTCTACTTAATTTTTCTTGTCAAACATCTATCTCCCATGACTAATTCACCACTATATGGAGACATATTTTCATTTTATTTCACTCCTATTCCACATCAGTAACACCCTATAAATACAACATTTTATTTCTATGATAATTAAGAAAAATATAAATAATAACTTTTTACACCAAATAATATTATTTTTTATAATAATGTGAGATTACATTAGTAAAAATTTAATCCTTTCACATTATATAATTTCATATGAGATATAGTTTCTCCAGAAAATAAAATGGACTAAATTGCAGATGTGCTTTTTAAACCATGTTTGATTTACATCTTTTCCTTCATCACATTCAGATCATTTTTCCTACACCATAATTTTAGTAGAAACTTATTTTTCAGTATCTATAATAAACTTCTTAAATAGTTTATGGGAATAAATTATAATAAAAATAAAAATATTGTTTTCCTCTTGATAAATTTGAATTCCCACGAAAACATAAACTCTCCAAACCAAAAAAATATAGATATATTATTCTATTAAATGGAAAACTAATTACAAAAACATTATTTATTTATAGATAATATAATATCATTAATATAAAAAATATCATTGGGAGATTACTATTTAATATCATAGATATAGAAGTTATTTTACGCAATTATTTTCAATTCAATGTATTTAGTCAAGATTTAAGATTTTAATACCACAAAGTCAAATATTTTTTAAATATAGTGAAAATATTATTAAATTAAAAAATTATTATTTTATCATCTCTATGAATGAATCCTTAATTTGTCTCTATATACACATCCTCATAAAGTTCACCATTATAGTTGGTTGACCAGCCATCCGTTTGAAGGATCTAGTATAGTAATTTAATAATAAAATAATGAATGATTATTACATTATAATCACATCATAATAGAATTAATTTCTCATTAAACTCAATACTATAAATAAGATATACACCTTTAAATATGAATCTTTCATTTTTTAATCACATCATCATTTTCATTCAACATGTCACATTTTACCAATTTGTTCCAATAACATTCATGTCCTTTATCTTATATATCAACTACAAGGTGATATTATTCTTAGCCCAAAATAATTATTTATTCATATAATCCACCCATTATTAAGGTTTCAATCCTTTACCTAAACAACTTGGTTCAATATGATAAATCAATGAGGTATTTATTATTATCTAATATATTTTCCCTGTCAAAAATAATTTTTTATGATCACTAATAATATTTTAAATCAAAAAATACTTTATTAATCAACATTAAAATGTTTTTAATTCTTCTTAACCACATGAAAATTTTGAATTTTCATCTTTAACAGTACCATACTAATATTTTAAATTTTATGGTTTGGGACAATGTTATCAAACAAAATGAATATTATTTATACCACAAAAAAACCTATTATTTTTTATCCACAGTCATTTTATGAGTGTTCTATTCCCTTCATAGAATTACAATTTCATATCACCAATGATACTATGATAAATAATTTCTATACCCTTACATTAGAAGTATAATCAAGGAAAATTTCAACAATTTATATATTCTTAAACATTCAAATATAATATAATTTCACAGTGATATGATAAGAAATTAAATAAACCCATATATAATTTATCCAGATAGTAATCTTTTCGTAAATTTCAAATGTATAAATGTGTGAATTTATGTGTATTAGGATTGGTTTGAGAAATTAATTTTTTTTTTCAAATTGACAGTATCTAATGGATTCAAGAGGAAGGATTCCCCACCAATATTTTTGGAGCCATATCCACCAAAATTAAAATTTTCATTTATTGAAACTATTCTATTGTTGGGATTATAGATCACTAAACTCATGTGTGATACCATTATTTTCCCAATAATCGTCAATTTTTCTACTTATATACTCAAATATGTTCAAAATTATAACTATATTAATGAGAAACAATATTATTTTGTATTTACTTATCTTAAAAAAATTAAGACATTTGAAATTATATTAATTTATATATTTTGAACATAATTTATGTTATATAATTAAATTCATCAATAATATTGATAATGCATTTATCTATATTTTTTATTGCCTTATAATATGAAAAAAAATATCTAATTTTATAAATTTTTGTAGAGAAGATGTTTGAATATATTACTTTTTTGGTTGATTAATTCATAGAAAATCAAATATTTTTATATCTTTTTTATATGAAAGTAAATAAAATTTTACTCCACGAGTAAGCTTACTCATGTTACATTAGAGAAGGTGACTATGTCTTTATTACAACAACTAATTTACTTACATTATTCCTAAAAAGAATGAATTTTAAATATCACCCTACTAAAATAAGGTAAATTCTATTTTTGATACTATTGTTAAAATAGAACCATCCATTGAAATATTAACAAAAAATAAACTTATTCCAAAAAAGCACATAATTATCATTATTATAGAATTTAGAATCCTAGAATAAAATATCTTTCACCCAATAAAAAATTTTTTTTTACAATGATTTATGAAAATTCTATACATTATTTTTAAATCTATATGTATTGATGTTAAGAGACCCATAAATCATAAAAGACACTTAATATTACTTTATATTTTTAAAATCCTTGAGATACATTAAATTATTTATCATGTGTGATGAATATCTACTAATAAGAATACACATAGTCTCTTTTTTTAAATCATTAAAATTAACTTATAATCCCATGTATTTGCCTATTAATTTACACTTTTTTTTTTAAATTTAAATATTTAGAACTTATAATCAATTGTATTAAAAATTTGTAAATAATTTTTATATTTCATGACCTGGTTAGTCACATATTATATAGATATCATTCAAAATTTAGAACAAATTATCCATTATTCACATCTACAATTTATGTTTTCCTCTAAACTTTTCTTATTTGAGTTGTAATAATCCATATTAACTCATTATTTCCTATTAATATATCTTCATAAAAGTCTATTATTTGAACTATAATCTTTAAGACATAATTCCAGAACCAATGCATATCAAGAAGTGGAAATAAAATGTCTATCTTCTTTGAAAAAAAAGTTTACTATAAAACAATATAAAAATTTATTTTTCAAATATATTGACTGTAATTTTATCTCTATATTTTGTAAAAAAATTACTAGAATATCCAAACTCATACCTTTAGTCAAGATACCACATCATTTACATTTTTAACAGTTATTTTGATATTATTTCTCAACCATGTTTTTCATTTTAATTTTTTTCAATTTATGGGAAAATTTTTCATTCCCTACCAAATTTGCATCTAATGCTTTAAACTTCAAAAAATCCTTTTATTTTATAAATCCAAAACCTTAAATTCATGTTGGGTTACATCATTACTAATTTATACATTAATCAATCATTATACTTTTTAGAGAGTTTGTTCCCTAGACCCATCATTAATTATACATTTTGATAACAATATCATACATATACAAAGAGTTATAAGATATTTGTTATTACCATATTAGTGATTTCAATTTTTCATACACTATTTACATGGTAATGTCCATGAATTACATTCCATATACAAATTTTATAGTAATTCAAAGCGATAATGATAACTCTGAGATATTATGATTGTAGTCAAGATATATGTCCCATGGTCTAGATACATTATATAGATGAGATACAAAATGATGTTTTAATTTTTCACATTAGAGGATCATAACTATTGATATTTTCCCTTAGGAATTTATCTTATTGCGACCTCACTTATAATAGGTCAGGAGGAAATACACACTAATAATAACACCACATGATTTATCTTTCATTGAATGTTATTATCTTATAGAAAAATATACCCCTCAACTAGAGCATTAATCAGAGAGGGAAAATAGAGTGATGATCAGGTAGGGGTATTGAGTTTGAATTTTATTTCTAATTGAAACACCACATGTTTCCATTATATTTTCTTGAATTTGGATAGTGGGATTCAATACAGTACTAATATCATTGATAGAGCATCGATCCATGATCAGATGGATGTGGTATTCCAATTAAAGGATATAATTTAATTTAGGTATAATATATATATATAATAGGTTCAAATTGAACAACAGGTTATGGATTTTTGGTTCTTATATTATAATTCATCAATAATAGATATGGATATCTTTGAAACTATGTCATTTATAAAAAGAGATTTTTTTCTTTAACTAGGTGTTAAGGGAACCTGTGTGCCATCTATCCATGACCCTACTGAAAAGGGGTGGAAAGTGCTACTTTATAATAGCCACAAAATTATAGGTAAATTCTTCTATTAAAAAAACAATCTGTAATTTTTTTCTTAGTGAGGATGGGTGTGTAAAACCATTCCTATCCTGTACACAAAATGCATTAGGCGTAGCTCCTGTGTGACTAAAATAACTAGACAATATGAGGCATAACCAACCTACCCAACCCACCAAACCTTCCGAGGGATTTTGAAGACAATGGGGGACCTATTTTAGGTCCAAACAGACTTGAAATAATGTGTAAAAAATCAAAAATTAACATTATTGTCCCTATTTTTTTAATAAATAATGAGTAATGAGACATATTAAATAATAATTATAATTAATTTATTGGAGTTTAAATTCAAAAAAATTTCTTAAGGTGCATTTTTTCAAAAACTATCTAGGTAAAATACATATTAACCAAAGAAGGGGTTTTTTCTAGGTCCCCACTTATTATATAGGGAATGAAATCCTTTTCAACGTGAAAACGACCTCATACTTTCACATCATTATGATTATTTCATACGACGTAAAATATTAAATTACATGAGTTTTTATTTGGTGTTAATTATTAAATTTAGATGTATGTACATCTATGTTAAGTTTATATTAAGCAATGTATCTGTATGAATTTATTAATTTTATTTTTTTTTGGTTTTTAAAATTTTGTAATTATTTATTTTAATTTTTACTAGTATATTAACAATAATTATACTAATTTTTTGTCCACATTTTCATGTTAAAAATATAAATTATCACATATAAAGTTCTCTTCACACATAATCTAGTATAAATTTTAATGAATGGAGGACTTCACAAATATAATTCTTGAGATAATAATTTTCATGGCTCTGAACGAGATATAATACATAAGAGATGATGAGAGCTATGACTCGAGAAGATTCCTGGCTAAAGAAGTTCCCCTAAGGAATTAGTTGATTTATAATCTTCCTGATGGATCAATCATTATTTTATTTTATTTTATTATATTTTATCAAGTTTGGTTAATGATATTTTGAATGTATGGTTTATACGTGATCACATAAATGAATTAACAAAAAAGAATAGAGAAAATGAATAAAGGTGGTATAAATGTATTTATTTTTTCATTGTTAATATTGTGAGTACGATCACATAGTAAGAAGAAATATTTACAAAATTTAATTTTCATTGATAATAATGAGGAAATTTAAAAATAACTTAAATTAAATTTTGAATTTTCAATTCCTCCTATCATTTATTTTTAAATGAAACTGATTTTTTTGTCATCCATAGTTTATGTTAACTCTTTCTATTGGGAAGTTAAAATTATATTTTTGTATTTACATATGAAAATGTTTCATCAAATAATTATCCATGTCTATATTGGTGTAATTTTACCATTTAGAATTAAGTGAATCCAAATTAACAACTCATAGAAGCTACAAATTGGTATAAGAAAATGAATGAACCATGAGTTAATATAGTTAGTGATCCAAAATCATACATTAAAATATTTTAGTTGTGATTATTCCATAACTCAGTCTATGAAGATAATTTTAAGGATGATTTCAACTGTAGTAAATAAGAAAATGAGTATTTCATGTCTTTTAGTTGATGGTTACTAAAATTTTAATAAAATTTTAGGAGATATTTAATATCAAGAAATCAAGAATGTTTAAAAAATAAGTAATAAAAATAAAATTTACTAATATACTAATGATTTATTTTGTAAATAACTATAAATTAATAATTCAAAATATGTATAATAAATATTGGATTGATAACATTTTCTAATCAAACCAAATTTCCAATGGTGGTTAGGTTCTTGTGTATATTAATATAATAAGAAAGAAATTTTTATATTTTTGAGTCCCCACAACCTAATGAGACACATCATTATTTTAGGTTTTTGAGTCCGCATGAATGTATTTTATGATTATTATCATGAATATTATTGTGATTTAGATATCCATTTTATGATCTCTCTTTCAAGGGGTTTACAGTTCATAATTTACCAATGTAGTAAGGTATTTTCATCTCACTTTTTACATATGTGAGACACATTCAATATTCACCACCAATTTATTTAATGTGGTATATATACATAGTAATAATTTATTTTATGATTTTATCTTCAAAATTAAGAGGATTTATATATCCCTTTTTTGATCTCTCTTTTGTGGGATTTATGGTTCAAATGTTACCGAAGTGGTATGGCATTTTTTACTCAACTTTCCTTCTTTAAGACTTATGATGGATTATGCATCTATATTATTTTATGAGGTGTACATATAGCCCGTTTGACATATTATATCATGAATATAACTATTTTAACAATATTAAAAGTTTAATTTGATGTTGTTCTTCAATGGGGCCTTTGATTCAAAAAGATACCAAAGTGGTAATGGTTTGATTTTACAATATAATTGATTATCAAGATTGTTTAGGATTTTTGTTTTAATGATGAAATATAATAACCCATATCATAATAAACATGAAATTTTTCTTACCCTATATATAAATACCCCAAATAATCACCTTATAAAAATCCTACTTAATCAACTACAAAAAAACCTTTTTGTATCTAAGAAAAATATAAAATATAAGAAAGGGTTGAGGTCAAATTCTCTTTAAGGGTAAGCGTATAGTGGAAGCTATGTGTAAATAAAGCATAAAATATATTTAATGGTAAATATCTGAAACAAATTCAATTTATTCAATAACTTGATCATAATATGACATGAATAAAATATGATCAAACAATTCCATATAAATAATCACATGAAAATGAAAATTGACAATGCATATTCTAACTCATCAGATAATCACATGGAATATAAATACATGAATTTATAATGATGTAATGAATAATAATGAACATATAAATCATAATTTTAAGGATTTTTACTAGGAATAGAACAATTATAGGGCTTTGCGCCAATAACTATAATTATCAAGGCTTCATACCAAGATTCTAATAAATGGGTAAGTCCTTGTCCAAAACTGAGTCTAGTTTGTATTTTGAGTCCTACTAATGCGTATAGGGGCTATATCAGGCCCCTATCATCAAATAATACATCAATATAATTCTTCATATGAAGTTATTGAAACATAAATAACATTAATATTCATATTAAAAACTCACCTACGAATTGTGAACACTTTAACACTAAAGGAAGAATTGTTTCAAAATAGAAAATCTACAGTCAAAGTGATCATAAACCATTGAAAAACGTTATTATAATGTATCATAAAATATCTACCTAATTTAATCATAATATTTCCAAAAAAAAATGGGCGTTTACACAGACAAAAAAATATAGTAAAATCATTGAATTTTTTTGAGTGAAATATACCTTTTTTATTTTGAAATTATTTATTAAAAAGGTTAACAAAATTTTAAAAGAAAAAATTTTATTTGAAATTAAACATGTAAAAATATAGAGAAATATTAAAAATATTATGGCACAATGAAAATATAAAAACTACTCCCGCTGCATAAGATGAAAAAACCTTCCTTTTATATCATTGTCGAAAAAGTCAAAAAGTACCTCATTTGGGAAATGATGAAAAGATTCCTTTGAACCCATTTTATAAAAAATAAAACATTGGTGAAGATACATTAAAATTTTTTTGGATAAAGGCAAACACCATTTTAAACACATTTTATGAAAACATGGACACTGTTGAAAAATTGACCCCCATGGAGACGTGAACATTTATAACCCTGAATAATAATGAGATGGTAAAATAACCCTTTCCATTTTGTAATTAGTTTAATTATATGCCCCATAAATTCAAATGAAACATTAAATACTAATAACATAGGTATATTAAATATATTATATTAATGTGAATTATATACACTACAAAAAATAAATAATTAAGGATTAAGTCTTGTATCCCATAGAAGTAAAAGTGAGATGAAAATCTCTTACCACACACTTCCTTTTAATTTTAAATTCCATAAACTTATATATAATGGTTAAAATATTGTTATTAATTTATTAAATAACCATTTTAATATTTATGATATTTTATATTATCCTCTTATATCATTTTATCACCCAATTATTAATAATATTTCATTATTACCCTTTCTTTAGGTGTTAACTGCTTCATTTTCCTATGCATGTTTTCCCGTGTAAGTTCTGATTATTGTGTATAGATATAGTATGATAATCACAATAATTATATTAAGGTAATATATAATATTAATTAATTATATAAATTTTTATAATCATTCTTGAATGGTGAATTTGGAAAATGAATCGCATCGTGTAGTGGAGATGTTAGGTCATATGTACACTAGAGTGATGAAATCATTCACTTATATGTTGAAGGATAAGAAAGTGTCTGATATATTCAGTTTTAAATAATAAATATAAATTCATATTTAATAAATATATCCATTATTTTCATCGTTATACTAATCCATGTAAAGTGGTGATGAAAAAAATACACCATGACATAGAGAGGCTAAGTCGTACGTATGCACACATAGTGCTTTCATTTTTAATAGGATATAAAAAAGGTGTAATATGGTTGTCCCATTATCATAATAAAATATAACTATATATATTATACCTTTTTTATTAAATTAAATTGGAAACAACACATTAATAATAAGTATAAGATGAAGTAAACCTAAATGAGTTGGTAGAAACTATTATTACTTGTTTGGAAGATTCCTTTAGATCACTTATTAAGGGTTCTGGGGTTTTTATTTTTGTAAGAAAATGATATAAAGAGCATGGATAAGTATTTTTTAGAGAAATAGTTTAGTTTTTGAAGCTCTATAAGGTTCTTAGTGGTGTGAAGAAGTGGGGGATGAGATGCCTTTTTATCATTGAGGTGATGGATACTTTTGGAAAATCTCAAAATATTATTTTAATATAAATTGATTTCTTATTTTAAATAGATATAAAGTTATTTATTTATAATATAATATTAGTATGGGTTGTAATTATACAAAACAATAATTTTTAGACATTTTAGGTGACATTATTGACCTTATCGTTGGGTTTAAACCCTTATTTTATACCTATAACTATTATTGTCACAACTTGGGTTTTTTATTTTTAAGGGTAAATATTATTACTATAAAATGAAAAAATAACCATAAATAAATCATGGATGGAATATTAATCCATATATAAATCACTTTTTGAGTGATATTTTTTTATAAACTTTATATCATTTAATAAAATATTATTTATTTTAAAATATAATAAATGTCCATTTTGACACTATTCTTTACATTGACTTTTACAAAATATAAATACACAAGATAAATTTGATCTAAAGATTGTAATACATCCATTATATTTCTATTTAATATATACAATTCATGCATGAAATTAATTGTATCTAATTTTATTGATTTTAATATTTTTAATATCAATTATTTTATATTTATATTTATTAAACAATTATTGTATCATCATCATGTAAGCCTTTGAGGTAATTACTTATTTACTAAAAATAAAAAACATACCATAATGAAGGTCAAAATTTTGATATTTCAAATTATTTTTTATGTATTAATATATATTAGGAATTACCACATAATAAAAATGTGATACCTATTAAAAACATGAGTATATCATATTTGACTTATCATAAAATAAAACACTATAAAAGGTTACAAGTCATAAAAGTGGCCCAAAGATCCCATAAAATCATCCAAAATTTGATTTAAGTTTCAAATAATGTATCTAATAAAAATTAATACAAGATTTAAGATTATTTATTATTATTTATAATATTAATGTTACTCTTAATTTTATGATTTATCCTAAACCATGCTAATAAAAATTACTAAAGTTATTGTTTATTTTTACCAAAAATAAAGGAGAGATATTTAATAAATTCATATGTTTTGATTTTAAATATTTAATCCATTTTAAAAATTCCAAACAAAGAACTGGATAAAATTAATTTAAAATGAATCCTGTTTATGTGGTTAAAAACATGATATTAATGCGAAAGAATTCAAAATATTGAAATATTTTTATATCCAAATTCAGTGAGAATTTTTTTCAACCACATATATTGTATGAACTAATATAAAATATATCTAATTATACATTAAATATAATTGTAAATATTATATAACACTATAAATTACATAGTTGAAAAAGTTGTTTTGGAATAAAATCCAGTATTTTTTACTATTCATAAAAACATGAAACTTATAAAAAAATACAAATAATTCATCCAAAATAAATTTTGATATTCTATTTTAGAAAATTATATTTATTTTTTCAAATAAAATTTATAAAAGTATCAAATTTTTGTTTTAAAACAAGTACACCATTAAAAGGTGGTAAAACAGCCTTTAGAAAAATATAGTGTTTTAATGTGTAAAATTGGATTTATTCTTATCTTATTCATATAAAATATATTTGGATGAATTTCAAAAAAATTGATTAAATATATAATTTTTTAATTTTAATTTTTTTAATAATATTCATTCCTAACAATTTAATGGAAAGGTTCTTATAGATGTGTTAAAATAATGATATTTAATTGTATATCATTTTACATTTAACCCTTGTTTTGTGTGAAACGAAAGATATCAATGATATTAAACTTATTTAAAAAGAGACATCTCATAAAATATTTGTGTGGTTCATTCTCCACAAATTAAATAAATTACATCCTCTTAATTTGAAATTTCATTCGAAAATTAAAGATTGATACATGAAAATTACTTTGTGGGAATCCCACATTAGAAATAAGATTAATAAAATATAATAATAATAAGAGGGAAAGAGAAATGTGAAGGTCACCAAAAAAATAGACTTTTGAATACAAGAATATTAGTGAAAATTTAAAAGATGGATATGGAAGAAAAATAAAAAAATCAACTTCGGATGGCGAGTGATAGAGAAAAAGATAATTAGAAATATAGCAATCACAAAACCATAAATTTGGGTTAGTTAAAAAACCATTGATTTATCATAAATAAATGTAAATAGATAAGTCTTTTGTTCTAAAATATTTTTCCTACTGTTTAAGGACTCGTTTTATATACAAACAATAACTTACTACAATAATATTATTTGATTACATTCTATGTCATAAGCATAATCTCATATGTTTTTTGAGTTTCAATATATTTCAACATTATTTCTTAAATCAAGAGATGAATATTTCAACACCCGGAACCTAGATACCCAGATTCGGTGCATTATTACATAACATTGGCATGATCACAAAGGATAATGTCTTGAAAGACCGATTAGTTTAGCAGTCTTGGAAACACTAGATATATTCATAAGTCTTACATTACATCATAAGGTAAAAAAAACTACAACAACATCTTGTCTTCACATCCACTCATACTATCCCTAAAGGTCATTCATAAATTACTTCTTCATATCCTGGGAAAAGATAAAACATTGATAGGGGTGAGCTTAGATGCTCAGTAAGGATAACAATATAGCAGAAGCTTTCATAAATAAGAATAAACATTCAAGGCAATGTATAACTAAAACAAAAGCCTTATAAACTTGAACTTCAACATAGTATGGAAAAAATAAAATTAAATAATGCCATTTACTTATTCACTTGGATATTATACTAATTGAATAATAAAATGGAATATCAATAACCACTTTCATAATTATGGAATTCATGATGCCAAAATTTAATTTCTGTGTCAAGGCCTTGTGCCAAGTCCTAAGGGATAACTGTAACCGGAACCCGACCCGGAGAGCCTCTGTAACCGGACTCCATCCCGGAGTGCCTCTAATAACCGAACACCAACCTGGAGTGCCTCTAATAACCGTACACTAACCCGAAGGGTCTTCTGTAACCGGACCCCAACCCGGAGGTCTTACTTTTATCGGTCCCCAACCCGGAACATACTAGTCCAACACATTCATCTTAAGAAGTGGATGAAACACAACATAAACATACAAAATGTCAAAACATTAATCATAAAACATTAATGGCATAAAAATAACTCATCCATATTCAAAAATATACCAAACCCTTAAATAAAATATGGATGATTTGTATCATAATAAATCAATATGAATCAAGTGTAAAATTTATCAAAGGATGTTGACATAGATGAAATCAATATTATTAGAGAGAAATTTCTCTTTTTCTGAAATAATTTAAAAGTTGCATAATTATAGAGAAAACCTTTATTTTGAAAATATCTTTATAATCTTGTGAGGGAAGCTTCAAATGTGTAATAACGGCGGAGAATAACCACGCCCTCCATATAAGTTAAAAAAAAGACATTCTTAACTTAATTTTGTCGAAAAGGTTAAACATGACCTTGTTTGGAAAAAGACGAAAAGATTCCTTTATAAACTTATTATAAAAAGTCAAAAAAGGGTATAAATGACTTTAACCCATAGTCTATAAAATATAAAGAATGTTTTAAAATACATTTTTATGAAACATGGATGTGGATGATAATGAAATCCCAGTAGATTATTACGTATAAACAACCTCGGATAATGAAGAGATTGTGAAATAGACCTTACCAATTTGGTAACTTACGAAACATACACCCCATGAAAGATGCATAATATAATTAATATGTAAATAAACATAAATTAAAGTTTATTACACAAATAATAAAATTATATGAAGTATATACACTACACAAAAGGTAATAGTGGCAATATGACATGAATCTCACGGGAATAAGGAGTGAGATGAAAACCCCTTACATTGTAGTTTTTCCTTAGTTGACGGTAGGTTAAACTCCTGTATAATGGTGAAATAATTGTTATTTAATTATAAAAGGATCATTTACATTAATATGATATCATATATGATCTTTTAACATTGATTTGTTAATAATATCTTAGTATTATCGTTGTTTCGGGTGTTAACTTACTTGTTTTCTTTTATATGTTTTGTTATGTAAGACATGTTTGTCATGGATAGGTTGTATATTATTCACATATATAATGATATAAATTCCTTAAAAATTATTTTTAAATAATCAAATGATAATTATACTCGAATGGATACGATGGAGAATGAATCTCATCGCGTTCGTGGAGACGGTAGTCCGTACGTATGCACAAGCGACAATATCATTCTTTTGATGTTAAAATAATATATAATTGGATGTTATACCATATATAAAGAATAATTATCATGTTATATTTATTATTTACATGAATTACACATAAATATTATACCCATCCAAATAATAATTTAATGAATGACAATTACACCACAACCTGGAGACGGTAAGCCGTACGAACGCACGTATAGTGACATTTCATTCAAAGGATGGATATAATACTAAATATGGTTGTAATATATTTATAATAATATTACAGTATATACAATATACTTTATTCATTAATTTAGAATGAGAATAACAAAGAAAGTAGAAGTTGAAGAAGAAAAGATTTTGAAAAAGGGTGGTAAAAACATTACCTCTTCTTCGGGTTCTTCCTTTTGATTTGATCAAAAGGGCTCATTAGGTTGGTTTTCTGATAAAACTAATGCCTCTATGTTGTAGTGAGGGAATTTTACAGAGAATTTGGGCAGGGTTTGGTAGATACAAAAGGCTTTGAAGGTGTAAAATAATGAGAAGTGCGAGTACCCTTTTATAAGAGGGGTGAGGGGAACCTTTGGAAAAGCTAAAAATATTATTTTATAATAAATTCATATTTGGTTTCTAATGACTTCAAAGTGGATTATTAAAAGGTTAAGGTGGGGATAGGTTGGAAACCACTCAACCAATATAATTTAGATAGGTTTGGGTCACTATATTAACTGTATCTTTAAGTATTAACTCTTAGTTAATTAGTTTCACTTTTACAATGTCTCTTTGTAGTTTTATATTATATGATTAATAAACTTACTATATAAATCTAATAGACCCCCATGTGGTCCATTAATAATACACCTATCATTATATAAGTCTTTTGGCCAAACATTATAAATTTAGGAATTTAATATCAATTAATAATATAATATTACTTTTAAAAACTCTTTTATGTCAATTTTGACAGTATTCAATAATTGATTTTTTTAAAACTCATAATAGAATGATTATTTCGAAAAAAGTTAATTAAATCATTCACAACATGTCCTATTAACCTATAAAATTAGTGTAATTCATAAAAAGACTCAAATTGTATTTATTTGGGTATCTACAATATTAATAATTTTAATTCTTCAATATTATGGTAATTACTGCATCACCATTGTGTCATAAATAAATTAAATTAGTTAATGTATAAAAATTATAAATAAAATCCCATTATGTATAATATATTTTTACCTTTCTATTGAACATTTATAGTATAAAATCCAGCATATAAAACCCTATGTAAAATATTTTTTTTCTAAAAGATATATGTTTGTGTCATTTTTTTATTCATTTTAACTTAATTAAAATAAAGTGTCCCTATCACTTAAAAGTGGCACCATGGGGTCCCAAAATCGACCCAAAGATGACCATGGTCGAACATGTATCAACCAATAATGTTAGGACACGTTTTATGGTAATTTTTATTATTATAATATTATTTTTAACCCTTATTTACCGAATTAACCATTTAACCATGGTAAATAAAATATTTACCGAAGTAATTATTCAAAATTTCTAAAAATAAAAGCTACCTATTTACACAATTTGAACATCATTATTTCAAATATGGAATCCATTTTTCCAAATTCCAAACACAGAAGTGGAAGAAATTAATTTAAAATTAATTCCCGTTGTCAAAATAAAAAGCATGTTTTTTAGAGATAATAACTTTCAAAAGATTGGCACTTGATTATGTCTGGTTTAATTGTGAAAATATATCCAATGAAAAAAATTGGATTAAATGGTAAAAATATATTCAAAATATACTTTAAAACCACTCAAATTCATAATTTATCAATATCAATTATTTCGATTAAAAAATTTGTTTTTAGTTAAAATTTAGTAATTTTCACTATTCATCAAAATATGAAAGTTATCCGAAAAGTAACAAAATATTACCCTAGGCTGATTTCGATATTCAAAATCCAAAAATGAATTCTATTTTGAGAGATAGAATTTATAAAATTTCAAAAAGTAGGTAATACTATTCATAACGGCTAGTTTGATTGGTTGTGGTGTGTTAGAATCTCAAAGTTGTGTACAATGAACGCCATTGCATTATTCAAAGGGAAACGTACCGTGGAATCTTGGGGTGTTACATTCTCCCCTCCTTAAATAAGATTCTTCCTCGCAATTTTTTTAAATTTAGGATTGATAATATAATGGAAAGTCACACATTGGAAAAAGAGTTAATAAAACTATCACTTTAAAAGAAAAGAAGAGAGGTATAAAGGTCACCCAAGATAACCCATAATAGGATTACATGTAGGAAAACATGGATATGGATGATAATATAAGTGTTCAGTTCTGATGGAGAGGGATAGAAAACATGATCAGGAGAAAGTTAACAATAAGAAAATCACAAACTTGTGTTGGGACAAATGGTCCTTAGTCTCCCAGTAGGAAAAGTAAACGGACAACATTTTTTTTGTTTTAAGTTACATTACATAAGGATGAGGAATTAATTTATGATATTGACTATGAAAATAAAGATATATACTTACTTTTTAAGTATAGTTTCATCCTTTAATAAATTTCTACCACTAACTCATTTTTTTGAACAATGTGTATTCAAGAAGACTTAGTCACATTGGAAGAGCTAGAATAAACTTCTATAGAATAACATGATCCATGTAGGATAAACTATATATTTACCTTGTATTTATAGATTAATCAAAACCAAAATGGTTAGTATAAGATCTGATGATCCCCCAAATGGATATTCTATTAGAGATAAAAAAAATACTAATCTTAATTTCGAAAATTAAACCAATAATACCCCAAAGTTAAATAAATACCATTCAATAATAAATTGTGCTTAAAATCCTTCAATATAATCCAAAATAATATTGAAACCCAAAACTTATAAGAATGTAGTCTTCCACGTTAAATTATATCTCCAAATGAAATTAATTACTCGTAAAGTCACATACTTAAAAGTAATTAACCAAATCATTTCCATAAATAACCCAAATCACTATAAATGAACAATAAAAATATAGATAAAAATCCACCATTACTCCTCAAATGAAATCCCATAATATTCTATTTTCCTTAGGCATATAGTGTTCACATAAAATTGAACAACTTCCCAAATAACATTTATCACTTAATCACCAAATCATTTTCCTATACTAAGGTTATTCAATTGATAAGGCACAAGATCCAAAATCAAATTATTATTGATCAATAAAATCATTTAACTAAAAATAATAGTCACACTAACTAGGGAATTCACGTAGTCCAGTGGTAGGCGATAAATCCCAATCGCACTTTGGTTTTGGGTTCGATTCCCACAGCTTTGTCCGACGCGATGGGTAGTCACACGGTCTGCGTGTTGTCATTTTTCAAAAACTATATTTTATAACATTACCAAAATGAGATAAATTCCTCAAAATATCCATAACATATTTTAACCCCAAATCTTATCTCATAGCTTGCATTTTCATCCCAAATTATAATATCTTATAATTTCCTCAAACCCAACAATCATATAAAACCAAATGGTTATTTATAACTATATCCACAAGAGAAAAGATAAATCTTCCTCAAATATCACTCTCACATTGAAAACTGCAGGGTTAAAAATACAAGAGAAAACTATTCCAATGTAAACCCATCAACAAGGAGCACTAATACTTTTTAAACATTTCTCCAACCATTTATTTCCACATAGCTTCTTCTTTGACCAAGAAAATATCATATAGAATAGGTAATTCACTCGGGTAATGGCCAGGTCCCCTACATTTACGGAAAATGACTGTAAATGCATTCTTGGGACCATTTTTATCTTCTTAGATAGTACTCTTCATTTTTCTTTGGCAATTATTCACTTTATATCCTTCCTTCTCACACGTAAATCATTTCTTTGTCCCATTGAGACACTTTCCTGGGTGTCTTCTTCTACATTTCCTGCATGATGGAAATTGAGTATTTCTTTCTCCATGGTCTCCACTGCTGGAGGTCTTATCATTCATCACCTTTCTCTTCTATGTTGAGTCTGGGAATTGGTTAATATATATATTGTTGATCATATTTTTGGAAAATTAATTTGGCATAAAGATGATATCTTTTACGTCTATCACCATTCCATTTTGTTCCTCATTTCCACCACTGTTCCCACCTTGTACATCATTCTCAAAGTCACTATGAATTCCTTGGAATCCAGCCATTGACTAAAACCAGAAAGCACTGTGTGAGTAACAGTAGTCATAAAATCATTTAGAGATTAAGATGTCACCATATTCTCAATTTGAAACACATTAGGATTAACGAAGGTCATTTACTCTCATCTTATATATAATACTTCAAATTGGTTTGTAAAGAAAATGTAAATTATCCTAAGCATATCCCCCGGGAGTTTCGTAACCAAGAGTGCAGCAAGGCCCGTTGTCATGCACCATTTCCCGTTCGAGTCTAGCTCAAAGAGGTGTTTTTGGGTTTAACCCCTAGGTACATCTGTGCCAGAGCTGCCTCTACCTGCTTGTATCTAGACAAGTTGTATTGCTTAGAAAACTCACAAAATCTGTACAATACCAAAATTTTATGAAGTTCTTCTATACTAATACTCAAAGTTCATCTTAGGTCTACGTGCTCTAATCAGAGTTTATTTAATCTAGCTTCCAAGGTTTGTACTAAACTTCCTCTGATACCAACTGTAATGCCCCAACCCTAGATACCCAGAGTCGGTGCATTATTACATAACATTGGCATGATCACAAAGGATCAAGTCTCTAAAGACCGATTATTTTATTAGTCTTAGAAACAGTAGATATATTCATAAGTCTTACATTACATCACAAGGTAAAAAAACTACTACAACATATTGTCTTCACATCCCCTCATACTATCCCTACAGGTCATTCATAAATTACTTCTTCACATCCTGGGAAAAGATAAAACATTGAAAGGGGTGAGCTCAGATGCTCAGTAAGGATAACAATATAGTAGAAGCTTCCATAAATAAGAATAAACATTCAAGGCAATGTATAACTAAAAGAAAAGCCTTTTAAACTTGAACTTCAACATAGTATGGAAAAAATAAAATGAAATACTTCCATTTACTTATTCACTTTGATATTATACTAATTGAATAATCACATGCAATATCAATAACCACTTTCATAATGATGGAATGTATAATGCCAAACTTTAATTTCTGCGTCAAGGCCTCGTGCCAAGACCTAAGTGATAACTGTAACCGAAACCCAACACAGAGAGCCTCTGTAACCGGACTCCATCCTGGAGTGCCTCTAATAACCGGCCACCAACCCGGTGGGTCTGCTGTAATCGGAACCCAACCCGAAGGGCTTACTTTTACCAGCCCCAACCTGGAACATTCTAGTCCAACACATTCATCTTAAGAAGTGGATGAAATACAATATAAACATACAAAATGTCAAAACATTAATCATAAAACATTAATGGTATATAAATAACTCATCCATATTCAAAAATGTCACAAAACCTTAAATACAATATGTATGATTTTTATCATAATAAATCAAATTGAAACAAGTGTAAAATTTATCAAAGGATGTTGACATAGATGAAGTCAATACTATTTGAGAGAAATATCTCTTTTTTTGAAACATTTAAAAGTTGCATAATTATAGAGAAAACCTTTATTTTGAAAATATCTTTATAATCTTGTGAAGGAAGCTTTAAAGGTGTAATAACGGAGAAGCATAACCACACTCGCTGTATAAGTTAAAAAAAGACATTCTTAACATAATTTTGTCGAAAAAGTTAAACATGACCTTGTTTGGAAAACGACGGAAATATTCCTTGATAAACTTCTTATAAAAATTCAAACAAGGGTATAAATGACTTTAACCCATAGTATATAAAATAGTAATAAATTTTTGAAATAATTTTTTTTGAAACATGGATGTGGATGATAATGAAATCCCAGTAGGTTATTACGTATAAACAACCTCGGATAATGAAGAGATTGTGAAATAAACCTTACCAATTTGGTAACTTATGAAACATACACCCCATGAAAAAGGTATCATACAATGAATATGTAAATACACATAAATAAAAGTTTATTACACAAATAATACAATTATATGCAGTATATACACCACACAAAAGGTAGTAGTGGCAATATGACATGAATCTCACAGGAATAAAGAGTGAGATGACACCCCCTTACTTTATACTTTTTCTTTGGTTGAAGGTAGGATAACCTACTGAATAATGGTGAAATAATTGTTATTGAATTATACAAGGATCATTTACATTAATATGATATCATATATGATCTTTTAACATTGATTTGTTAATAATATCTTAGTATTATCATTGTTTCGGGTGTTAACTTACTCGTTTTCTTTTATATGTTTTGTTATGTAAGACATGTTTGTCATGGATAGGTTGTATCTTATTCACATCCAGAATTATATAAATTCCTTAAACATTATTTTTAAATAATAAAATGATAATTATACTTGAATGGATACGATGGAGAATGAATCTCATCGTGTTCATGGAGACGGTAGTCCGTATGTATGCACGAGTGACAATATCATTGTTTTGATGTTAAAATAATATATAATTGGATGGTATACCATATATATAGAATAATTATCATGTTATATTTATTATTTAAATTAATTACACATCATTATTATACCCATCCAAAATATAATTTATTTAATGACAATTACACCACGACGTGGAGACGGTAAGTCGTACGTATGCACATATGGTGACGTGTCATTCAAAGGATGGATAGAATACTGAATATGGTTGTACTATATTTATAATAATATTATAGTATATAGTAGATACTGGATTTATTAATTTAGAATGGGAATAACAAATAAAGGAGAAGTTTAAGAAGAAAAGAATTTGAAAGAGGGTGGTAAAAAAATTACCTCTTCTTCAGGTTCTTCCTTTTGATTTGATCAAAAGGTCTCCTTAGTTTGGATTTTGGATCAAAATAAGGCCTATAGGTTGTATTGAGGGAATTTGAGAGAGTATTTGGGCAGGGTTTGGCAGAACCAAAAGTCTTTGAAGGTGTTAAGTAATGAGAATGAGGAGTTCCCTTTTATAAGAGGGGTGAGGGGCACCTTTGGAAAAGCTAAAAATATTATTTTATAATAAATTCATACTCGGTTTATAATGGCTCCAAATTGGATTATTTAAAGTTTAAGGTGGGGATAGTTTTAAAACCACTCAACTAATAGAATTTAGATAGGTTTGGGTCATTATATTAACCTTATATTTAAGTATTAACTCTTAGTTAATTAGTTTCACTTTTACAATGTCTCTTTGTATTTTTATATTATATGGTTAATAAACTTATTATATACATACAAGAGACCACCAAGTGGTCCATTAATGATCCATATATAATCATATAAGTCTCTTGGCCTAACCTTAGATTTTTAGTAATTTAATATCAATTAATAATATCATATTTCTTTTAAAAACTCTTTTATGTCAATTTTGATAGTATTCAATAATTGATTTTTGTAAAAATCATAACAGAATGATTACTTCGGAAACAGTTAATTAAATCATTCCTAAAATGTCATATTAACCTAGAAAATTAGTTTAATTCATAAAAAGTCTCCAATTATTTTTATTTGTGTATCTACAATATCAATCATTTTAATTTTTTACTATTATGGTAATTACTGCATCACCATTGTGTCATAAATAAATTAAATTAGTTAATGTCTAAAAATAATAAATAAAATACCATTATGTAGGAAATATTTTTAGATTTCTAATTAATATTTATAGTCTAATTTCCAACATATATAACCCTATGTAAAAATTTTTTTTCTAAAAGATATATGTTTGTGTGGTTTTTGTATTCATTTTAACATAATTAAATTAAAGTGTCCCTATCACTTACAAGTGGCACCATGGGGTCCCAAAATCGACCCCAAGATGCCCATGGTCAGACATGTATCAACCAATAAGGTTAGGATACGTTTTAGGGTAATTTATTATTATTATAATATTATTTTTTAACCCTTATTTACCGGATTTACCCTTTAACCATGGTAAATAAAATATTTACCAAAGTAATTATTCAAAATGTCTAAAAATAAAAGTTACCTATTTACACAATTTGAACATCTGATTCTAAATATGGAATCCCTTTTTCCAAATTCCAAACACAGAAGTGGCAGAAATTAATTTAAAATTAATTCCCACAGTCAAAACAAAAAGCGTGTTTTTAAGAGATAATAACTATCAAAAGATTGACACTTGTTTATGTCTGGTTTAATTGTGAAATTATGTCCAATGAAAAAAATTGAATTAAATTGTAAAAATATATTCTAAATATACTTTAAAACCACTAAAATTACTAATTTATCAATATTAATTATTTTGATTAAAAAAGTTGTTTTTAATTAAAATTTAGAAATTTTCACTATTCATCAAAATATGAAAGTTATCCGAAAAGTACGAAAATTTCACCCTAGGATAATTTCAATATTCCAAATCCAAAAATGAAGTCTATTTTGAGAGAGATAATTTATAAAATTTCAAAAATTAGGTATTACTATTCATAATGGCTAGTTTGATTGGTTGTGGTGTGTTAGAATCTCAAAGTTGCATACAATACACGCCATTGCATTATTCAAAGGGAAACGTACCGTTGAATCTCGGGGTGTTACAGATATTCAAGATGAATTTTATTCCTAATGAAACTTTATCAAAATATCCATATGTCATTCCATCACCCTTTAAATATTATCAAAACCAAAATGGTTAGCATATGTTATCTAGTATAATAAATTATACTTTTACTACAATCAATAAAATCCAAAATTTAACATAATCCATTCCATAATTAGTTACCTTAAAAATCATTAAAAATAATGTTTTCTAAATTCAATGTACAAAATTTTTTAAGTAAGGTCACTAAATTTCTAAAATCCACGTAACATCAAATTCCCCAAACAATATAATGCAGCTCTTATTTTTTCATACCAGATATTTGATCACCTTAAAAACCACAATGAAAACTTTCATGCTTCCAATTCCTTAAATTATAAGTACTATAATAAAATTCATATTTATTATATAATTATTATGACCAGTACATAATTGATGAAATAATCCAATGACATAATTATTTAATATAATAATAATCATATTAATAATTCCCCTTTTTCTATGGTAATATCATAATCTTGACCATGATCCATTAGATCATTTTTATGCATATTACATTGATGCTTGTAAAATTTATTTGATTAGTGTCCTATCTCCTTGAAGTGGAAGCATTTTACATTAGAGACCTTTTTCATACATTTTTAATCAAAACAATGATTTTTTTCTCTCCACACTTGTAGAAAACACACATTCCTTTAAAAAAATTACCTGGGTGTTTCTTTCCACAATTATCATAAGTGTGAAAATACATCATTACCTACTTTCATTTATCTATATTTTTCATAGATGTACTCTTGTTCAATTTATTCCCTCTAAATCCATAATACTTAGATAAATATTTCTTTCTCTAATTATGTCCTGAACCAAGCCTAAACATCATCCGACTCCACACCCAACCCTGCCCCCAGCATGGCCCAATGGGCATTCCTGGTCCCCATGGGCTGGAAACTAGTTTTTTGAATCAATATCATCAAAGGTGAATTATTTCCACCTAATAAAATAGTATCAAATAAATAAACTAAGCAAAGTGGGTGTGTAACAATAACTAAAAAGTAAATCTCAAAAAATAATAATAAAAAGATCTAGTTACAAGGTACACAGAACCAAAACAAACACAAAAAAACTACCAACTCCATTTCCATGTGACCTCAATGTCTCTACCATCCAAATGACCAAAAAACTCAAATAGCCAAATCAACGAGAAAAAATGGAAAAGAATCATATTATGATAAACAAATCGGGTCTCCTAACACTAAGTGGTATATGTAGGGTGTGAGCTAAACAATTCCTTAGAAAATAACCAATGAATCCATAATTTTACTTCCCTGAAAATTTACCACAAATACTAGTTTGAAATACAGATATAAAAATAGGGGTTTTCAAATTTTATCCAATAAACATAGCTTCCCCTTTGAAAGGAAAACACACGCCAATTTACATTAAAAAACCATTAAATGTAAAACCTCTATGCCAGATACTGAAGTAAAAAATATGGGACTATGCTAAAAATAAAAGGGGAAATACCAAAAGAAACCAGGTGTAGCAGAAATTTAAAAAGAAAATATAGACAAAAAACCTGAGCATTTTATAAACATCCCTAGAGGAATCCCCAGATATACTCGGTTCGGAACCACCTGTCGGTGTATGGTTAAGCTCCCTTGTCTATAACCATCGAACCTCCCACATCTTACCAATCCAGTGGAACAACCCACCTGGCCTCTCAGAAAATCCAGTTGGTCAAAACCCATTTAGTTGGGGAGGATCAACAACCTTCCCTTGATCCCCTAATATAATTCTATGAAACCCTTGGTATCAATACACTATGTATATTGGAGTCATCGCATGCCTGACTCACCTTACCTATAGAATCCCCATCCAAGAAGCTACATGAATGCTGCTCCAAGCCAGGTTGGCCACATAACCTCAAGAATATCTTCTAGAATGCTAGAGTTTTCCAGCTAGAAATGGGGGCCTTTTTAACATGTCTATGGGGAATACTATGCCCTCATAGGTAATAAGTAATATACTTTGGAAGAAATAAAGTTTATAATAATAGTGAAATAATATAAATAACCAAACTACATATGAGGAAATAAATATAATCCAATTGATTAAATGACCAGTGTAGAAAATGACTGATAAAATAGATACAAAAAAATGTCATGCCATGATGTCTATTCAAAAAGGGAAGTATGAAAATCAAGAACACAAGCATGATACCAAACTAAAATGAAAAAACAAAAAGTATGACAACTACATCATGAGAATGTTTTGGACCTTTTCCCCTAGTCTCCATTATAAGCTACAAGAAACAATCAATCATTGGAAGCAGTATGCTTCCCTTTGTCAATACCTATGATCAAAAAATATACTCAACTTCCAAAAAATGCATGAGTAGGGGTGTGAGATAAAATCTCAGTAGGCCGGCACCCATGATGTTTAAACCATTACATTTCATGAAATAAAAAAAATAAGTGCAACATTATATAATAAATGCAATTAGTTAAATAGTCAAACTAAATAAGTGTAACTAAGTCAGATCTTCATCGGTACCCCTATCACATCACCTACTTCATCCTAAGCCGAGAGTATGTAAAAAGTACCTATATGGAGAAAGATGTCACTCACACACACAAACACATGCTGTAAAGAAAGATGCAGACAAAAAGGAACAATTCCCCAAGCTTTTTCTTTAGACCGGGGACTAGTTTGTGTGTCAACAAAGTGCGCTTCAAGCACTAAAAATGTATCAAAATATACATAGAAAATTAATGCTGCATAAATAAAAACTTTTTGGGCATCACTGTAATTTTTTTTCCATATTTTATAGTTGGAATCTGAGACCATCCCAAAGGTATCACCATGGTACATCCTTCAACTATTCCTATACCACCAATCCCATCTTAGGAAATCTTCTAAAAGACCATATATCTCTTGAGGCATGGACTCATCATGAGTCCATATTAGTATCGCATAAAAGGGGTTAAGCATCCACCAATGAATTTTGTAGCCATTTTTTCAATGGTTCCATCCATAAATGTTCCTTTGGGAACCAGTATCACTCATGATTATTTTTGAAACCCAGGGAAACCCTCATTTTTGAATATATTTAGAAATAATCACCAATGTGTAATGTGTAACCAGTCAGGAATGAGGATTCCTTTTGTAGTCCTTAATGTAAAACTGTAGTTGTCTCACCGCCCTGAATTTAATTCATTTTCGAAGACAGAGATATCACATGATATGCATTTATAATTTCAATAAAATAATATTAGAAACTCAAATCCACATACTAATGATCATTCTATTCGAGAAATTATAGCCAAAGAAATTTATCAATGAATAAAAAACAAATTTTAATTACTAAATAAATCAGCACAATAAACTATCAAAAACCTAATGATTCTTTGTTCATAATTTCTTTTAAAATTATTATTTAATTTAAACTCAATTAAAATAGGATCTGCAACACATGAAATTAAATAAATTAAATATGTAGGGATAACAATATTTATACCGACCACATACACACACCAAAAGGGGATTCAAACGCTGTTTCCACAGTTTTAAAATTAAAATTTGTTAATAATTAGGCTATAATGATTACGAAAAAAATTAATTTAATAATATAGGGTGAAATTAACAAATGGCGGTAGGCCCTAACGAGCGGTATAATCGTACATTTTTATAAACCACAACAAAGTGGAGGAAAAATGAGCTTACTCGCTATATTATGGTCATAATTTATCTTACGATCTATGGTAGGATTTTATTTGACCTAAAATTGAAGAAAATAGTTTATTTTAGAAAAAAACCCAATTTCTGGTAAAATTATTCTACGACAGATCACTTGAAGGATTTGGAATGAGATCACATGATTACAAGTGAATGGGGTTAGCCTTACCAAGAGGTTTGCAATGCACCTAATAGTGTAGAAAACATATGAATAATGGGGATGCAATAATCGTTCAAAGGTGGAGGATGGAAAAAGAGGAACACCACTAAGGGGGTACTATAGGGGAAATACACAAGGAGAGGGAGAGGAGAGGAAGAGGAAAAAAATTGAAAGGAAAAGGAAATAAGAAAATAATGAAAAATAAAAGAAAAGGAAAAATAGAAAATAATTTGAATGATAGAAAAATAGATTAAAAAGTATTTAAAAATAAAGAAGATAAATATAATAAAAAATAGTATTTTCCCATTTTAATTATTTTTACATTTTCTGTAACCCCATTTCTATTTTTTTTTTATTTTTTTATGCCTTCTTGATTTCTTTTAATTTATATAAAATCTCTTTTCAAATCCTTAATTAATTATTATAGTCCTGAACACCATGCTAAGACACGATGTAACAATTTTCATAATTCCCATGAAATCATTTTAATTATATAAATAGCTATTGGAGATATGCATTTGGGTGCGAAGGCATGTGCCCTTGGTTTTCTTAAGGATTTATATATGAAAAAATAATGGCTTATAACTTTATTAAGAGCCGAGATATTACAACATCCCCTCCATAGGACAACTTATCCCCTAGTTGATCTTCCGTGGGTAGTGGAAAATCGTTTGAGAAATGCTCCGACCATTGAGAACGTAGATTAATCTCCCACTCCCATGTTTCCCCCTAAACGTGTCAGTGTTTCCATAACACCTGGAATAGAGGAACTGACCTTCCTCAGAGAATATTCATGCTATGGTTAACCATACAGACCAGAAACTCCTCAAATGATGCATCCACTTCAAGCTCGATGTTGTCAGGATCAAGAGAGTGAGATGAGTATGGGTGATACTTTCGATGATGAGATACATTAAAAGATGTTGTTCATGGTGTAGTACCTCTAAGGTTGCAATAACTGATAGGCCACCGACCCAACCCTTTCCATTATATCGAAAAACCCGATTTATCTCATTGATAACTTCCCCTACATCCTAATCCTTCTGTGACCCAACCTTGGTGAAACATGCCAAAATAATTGATGTCCCACCTCAATCTCAAGAGGTCTGCAGCAAAAATTGAAATAATATTTCTATCTGGATTGGGATGCATTCATACACTTCTGAATCAGCTAAACATTCCTAGAAGTCACCTAAATGATCTGAGGACCCAACAGATCTTCCACACCTGCTTCGAGCTAGTATAAGAGTGAATGACACGGTCTACCATAGAGGGCTCAAATAGAGCCATTTTAATTGTCTCCTAAAAGCTGTTATTATAGGTAAACTAAAAAATTTGAATATGTTTCTCCCATGAACCTCCAAAATCAAGGATACATTCCTATATCATGTCCTCCAACACTCATATAGTCCTCTCAGACTTTCCATCAGTCTGAGGGTGATATGTAGTACTCAAAAGTACCTATGAACCCAGTGCCTTCTACAACCCTTTCCATATCCTGGAAGTAAATTGGGCATCTCTGTCCAAGAAAATAGAACAAGGTATACCACAATGTTTCACTATCTTCCTAATATTAAGCGTTCCCAACTAATCAATCAAAATGGTCTCCTTGATAGGTATGAAGTGTGAAACCTTGGTCAACTTATCATTAATCACCCATACTACATATTTTCCTTGAAGAGATCTCTAAAATATTGTATGAAAATTCATGGTGATTTCATTCCATTTCTATTAAAGAATGGATAGAGCCTACAGAAGTCCAACATGTCATTCGTTATCTTCTTTCTCCTCCTAATAGGTGGATCACTAGTTGATGAAACATGCTATCTACTTCTCCATACCAGGCCACCAGTACTATTGACACATGCCTCTGTACATATTGGTTAGTCCAAGATAAACTCACCAAAAAAGATGTGAGATTCCTTCGTCATCTATTCTCTTATATCCAAAGGTACCCATACACATACACGATAAAAAAGAGTTTCTCTACCATCACTAACCCAACCAAGAGGTGAGTTATCTCTTGTAATGATTTACCTAAAGACAAGCCCCTTAAGATCAGACAATTGTCACATGAGGGCTCACTTTATAAGAGAGGACATCACTTTAAGAGATACTAAAACAAGTTTCATATGTTGTTTCTAAACCTACATATGCATCTAAAAAAACCAATCCATCATGTGCCACTAACTACTGGATGCCTAAAAAACATGTGTCTTAATGTTGTGGATTAAAGCATCAGCCATGAAATTACCCTTAACAGGTGTATAAGAATGCTCAAAGTTGAATGACTGTAGGTATTCTACCCATCTGCATTTGGTTATGTTCAAATATCAATGATTTTTGATATATTTTTCCAATTTTTTTTATCCATATAAACAATGATCATTTCCCGCAACAAGTAGTGTTTCCAACAACGTAGATCATGAACCACCATTGCTAACTCAAGGTCATTTGTAGGATTGTTCTGCTCATGAGGTATCAGCTGGTGAGATCCATAAGCCACTACTCGATCACCCTACATCAAAACTGCACCTTGTCCAATTCTTGAAGCATCACATCAGACAATATAGCTTCTACCAGGCATAGATAGAATCCTGATTGGGGATGAGGTTAGTTTGCCATTCAACTCCTGAAATTATCTTTCAAAATATTCTTCCCAAATGAACTATACACCTTTCTCAATCATGGTTGTAAGAGGCACCGCTAAGCAGCATAAATCCTAGACGAAACACCTCTAATAGCTAGAAATCCACAAGAAACTGTGTATATCAAAAAAATATTGGGATACACCTAGTAAACCACTATAGTCACCTTCTGTGATTCAATTAAAACACCTACTTCCGATGTGATATAACCCATGAAGTTAACTTTATCAATCAAGAAGTGTAATTTGCTTATATTTTCATATAGCTGGTTTCTCTCAGTGTACATAACACAATATCAATGTGGATTTCATGGTCATTTCTAGAGTGAAAATACATCAATATTTCTTCTAAAAAAAGAGCCATAAAGGAATCAAGATACAAGTGATGACCCCGATTCATCAAATCCAAGATGACTTCTACTGCATTCGTAGGACCGAAGGGAACAACCAGATACCCATACAAGTCATACCTACTTTAGAAAGCTATACGTGGTATTTTATATGGCCTCACAAGAACATAAAGATATCCCAACCTCAGATAAATCATGGAATAAATAGTTTCTCCTTGGTGTTGGTCGAAGAGATCATCTATATGAGGCAATGGATAACGATTCTTTACCATAAACTGATTGAGTCAAAGATAATCCATACACAATCCAAGGATACCGTCTGCCTCTTAAAAAAAATAAATAGTGATCCCACCAAGTGATGTGATAGGTTTGATAAAACCCTTATACTCAAGGTATTCAAGATGGTTTTTGAGTTCATCTAGCTCTATAGGTGACATCCTATAGGGAGGAATAGGCACTGGTGCCACACCAAGCAATATCTTGATAGTAAACTCCCCTTCCCTCATAAGAGGCAATACAGTAAAATCATCTTGAAATATATCCCTAAAATAATACACAATTAGACTAAAATCCACTAGTTATGTTCCCCGATATCTTATGAAGAGACTTGCTAATTTATCTATCACTCTTCCAAGCCCTGCATGTTTAATTCTAGCTCAATATTCCTGGATATCCCATTCTACCATGTATAGATATGTGTTTTCTTCAAGATATGTGAATTATACTTGATGGATATTGTAATAAACTTGATCATGATAAGGGAAAATCCAGTCCATACCCATAATGACATTCATGCGAGTCATCTCGAGGACACAAAAATTATAGAGGAAATAGTACCAACCTATCCCAAGGGGGAACATTAGGCACTGACATATTCCCTCTATTATATCCCCCAAAGGAATATCGAGAGGCATGAAACGAGAATGATTCTCAATTTTAAAAACTAGGATTACAACAATAACAGAATATAAAAAGGAGTGTGACACACTGGTATCAAAAAGTGTAGAAACTAAAGTAGAGGTTAACAGAATAGTACCTCTAAATGTAGACGGTCCTATAATATGCTCCTCTATTTCTTGTTTCACTGCATGAAAAAGACCAGAACCATGACTCTAAGATGATGCCTGATTGGCCTAAGAAGGTCCACTCTACTAACAATGATAACCTAGAACATTATTTACTCAACCAAGGCCTCCACCATTACCTCGACCTGATGGGCATGTGGGAAAAACATTTCTGCCTGTTGTGGAGTCATAGATCTTATTCTTGATAGAGGTGCAGGTGTGGATCATCTTCCACTGTTGAATGAGGTGAAATAATAGTATAAACGATAAAGGTGACCCATATTAACGCAACTCGCCACTCCATTGGGTCTCTTGTGCACTGAGTCTTCTTATGAACAACTCTACCAAACTAATAACATGTGAAATAATAGTCAAAATGTACCACTAGGATTGGATTTCCTCCAACTCAATATTCAAAATGTAATTTAATACTACTTGAAGAGTCGTCACCCTGTCTCAGAACAGAACTGCCCTAGCTCACTTGTTTAGGTTCCCTAACATTTCATTTTGAGATTAGGTCCTGGTCTACAATCTATATAATAGTTGCCAAATGGAATATGTTCTCCTACGAGTAGATAGTATAGTCAAGTCCATTCTTAAAAGGTCTCTCTAGGTTCTATGTGTCACAAGTTCTAGATGGAGAAAAACATTGAAGCTCTATTAAATGAGTAGAATACTCAAACAAAGTCATAGAGCCCTGCTGATGATGTAATAATTCCCTGGAATGATAATCTCTCAGAGTCTCTGGAAATAAGTGATCATAGAAAGTTGTTTGGAATTATGCCAAACCATGTCCTTGGTGTTCTCCTACTGAGATATAACATCCCACCAATGATTGGTAGATTCATGAAGCATAAAGACTCTATGTTTGACCCTACGCTCTAGAAGCATCTGAAGAATGTAAAAGATGGACTTTATGGCTCTTATCCATGACTCTGTAGCATGAGGACCTCTACTCCTTAAATATGTGGGAGGTTGATTCTGTAGAAAGTCTGGCGAGAGCTCTGCCATAGACAGGGCCAGTTTGGGAATATTCAAAACTCACTCCATAAACCTAAGGAGACTATCCATAAACTAAGCATCTGGGCCCATCAGAAGATTGATAAAAGGTAGTTCCATGGGAGGAACTTCAGGAGGTATCACTGGTGGTTCGAGACCCACCAACTCTGAGATGTGCTCATTACGACTCTCATGAGGCACAACATGAAGGAGTCATGGTGACATTGGTCTAAAACAGCCAAACACACACCTTTAGATAGAAAGTAAATAAGACAAGGGAAAATAGGTAAAGGTGGAATAAAGGGGGATGGTACACATCCTTCCCCTTATCAATACACAACAGATATCCCGCTTCAAGATCTTGTTCTAGGTAAGGTAGAGAAGACTATAAATGATTACTAAAAAGGTTCTACTGTCCAATTACAGGTATGGTAAAGTTAACATGTAAAAAACAATCAAAACTTTATATTAAAAAAATAGGAATTTTAATTTTATTTACAACTAAGCACAAAAAAATCACATGCAAACAGGTAGATGCACACTGAAATAAAATATGGCATGGAAATATGCATTTCAGTTTAATCCTACGGTGCTTAATATAATTCATGTAAATTCATTTCCCTTATATCATTGGGTTATAATTGAAAAAAAATCATTATCTCAACAATATCAATATTAATAACAGTATAAAACAAGTAAGTCACCCAACAGTGAAATCATATCAACTATAATTGACATAATAAATAACTACCATCCCCGCCCAAGAATTTGGGATTCCCCTGTAAATGGGTTTACTACATCCAAGAATAGGGTAAGTTCCCAATCCTAGTATCCTACTCTCATGTCTAACCCAAATTGGAGACAATAAGGAAAGAAACTCCCTCTGATACCAAATTTTAGCATCCCCATCCTAGAAGACACTGGAAGGGTGCTCCGAGATGGGTTGACCACTTAACATCAAGTGCATTTTTCCGAACACCAGAGGCTACCGAGTAGAAACAAGGGCCTTTTTAATGTGTGAGCATGGTAGACTATTCCCTCACTGGTAATAAGTAATGTACAAAAGAAGAAAACCAGTTTATAACAATAGAGGAAGCATATAAATCACCAAACTATAGCAGAGGAAATATGAATAATCCAACTGAATAAATTACTTGTGAGGAAGATGAAAAATAAACAAGATAAACAATACTGTCAGGCCATAATGAATGTTCAAAAAGGAAAGTATAAAAAATAGGAACACAATCATTCTACGAAACTGAAATGAAAAGACACAAAGTATGACAATGGAATCACTAGAAAGGCTCAATCGTCTGCCCCAAGTCTCCGTCATGAGAATCAAGAAACAATTAAGCATCAGAAGTAGTATTATTACCTTTCTCAATACCTATGATCATATAATCTACTCAGGTGCCAAAAATTACCGAGTAGGGGTTTGAGATAAAATCCCAATAGGCTAGCAACCATGGTGTCTAAAACATTACAATTCATGAAATAAAAAAAAGCAATGTGACATTATATAATAAATGAAAATATTTAAATAGACAAAAAAAATAAGTGTAACTCAGTTCGATCTTCAACGGTACCCCTATCACATGACATGCTTCAGCATAATTTGTGAGTCTGAATAAAGTACCTGTAGGTAGTAGGATGTACACACACACAGATATATAAAGGTTAGAAATTAAGAGGTGGTAAAAAGGAACAATTCCCCAAGCTTGTTCATTAGCCTAGGGTCGAGTATATGTGGCAACAAAGTGTTCTTAAAGCACCATAAAGGTATAAATATCTGATAAGGAAATGAAGGATGCATAAATAAACACTTTACATGTATCACTGATTTTATTATATTATAGTTTTAGAGATTCAGTTTGAGCTCACCTTGAAGGAATCGCTACAGTACATCCTTAAATTAATCCAATACCACTGATCCTGCCAAGGAAATCTTCTGAAAACCAAGTACCACTCATGTTATGGCTTTATCATGAGTCCATCTAGGTATCACACAGAAGGGGTCAAGGATCACATGAGGAATGGTGTATCAACTTATCCAATGGGTCCATCTCTAAATGTCCCTTTGTGAACTAGTATCACACATGATTATTTTAGAAACCTAGGGAAACCTTCATCTGGAAGTGGCTAGGACATCATCTCCCTGGTGTAATGTGTAACCGGTCAGGAATGAGGAGTCCATGTGTAGTCCTCAATATGAAACCCAAGTTGTCTAACCTCACTGAATTTAATTCATTTTCAATGTAGAAAATATCACAAGATATTCATTTTTAATTGCAATAAAATAATAAGAGAAACTCAAAGCCATATACTAATGATCATTCTAGTAAATTAGTTACAACCAAGGCAATTTATCACCAAATATAGAACAAATACACTTTTTGGTTAGTAGATAAATCAGCATATCAAAGTTTAAAAAGCCTAACAATTCATGGTTCATAATTATTCTAAAATTATTATTTAATATAAACTTAATCAAGAAGGGATGCACAACACATGTAATTAAATAAATTAAATATTAGAGGTTAACAATATTTATATTGACCACGCGGGCACACCCAAAGGGTTGTCTAACCATGTTTCAACAATTTGAAAAATTCAATTTATGATAAATAAGGATGAAATGATTAATCGAAAAAATTAATTTGAAAATATTGGGTGAAATTGAACAAAGCTGTTAGGAACTGACAAGCAACACAACCATGTGTTTGTATATATCAAAACTAAACAGAGGAAAAACATGTAGAATCCCTACCATATTGTCGAAAATGATCCTACAATCTGTGGTACGTTTTGATTTTACCTAAAATAGAAGAAAACATATGATTTTATAAAAAACCCTAATTTTTGGTAAAATACTTCCATGGTCGATCGTGTGAAATATTTGTAATGAGATCGCATGATTCCAAGTTCATTGAGCTATACATACCGAGAGGTTTACTGCGCACCAGACGATGAAGAAAATAGATGATGAACAAGGGTCCAACTATCTTCTGAAAGAGGAGGTAGGAGGAATCACACCACTAGAGGGGTACTACAGGGGTGATGCAAAGGATATGGAGAGGAAATGAAGAGTTAAAAAATGAAGTAAATAAAAAAAATAGAAAAAAAGAAAAGAAAAGAAAAAAAGAAAATAAATTGAATGAATGAAAAATAAAATAAAAAAGATGGAAAGAGAAAGAAGATAAAAATAATAAAAAATGGTATATTCCCATTTTAATTGTTTTTTTTCATATCCCCCATTCAATTTTATTTTTAAATTTTTATTTATCCCTTATTTATTTCTTCTAATTTCCATTAAATATCTTCTTATTTGTTTTCAATACTTAATTAATTATTTTAGTCTCGAACACTGTGCTAAGTTGCAATGTAACTTTTTTCATAAATATCGTGCTGTTATTTAAATAATTTAAATAGTTTTTGAGGATCCACAATGGGGTAAAAAGGTGCACACCCTTGGTTATCTTATGGGTTTGGACATGAAAACATAACAGTTTGTACCTTGATTAAGGCCGTGAAATTACATTACCTTCTACCAACACACTTTCCTAACCCATACACCGATACCACCTATAAAATAACACATATATGGAAATCCATAAAAAGGGGTGCTTGTTATATAATGAGTTGTTCATAGGTGCTAAGCAGGCCATCACATCATATAATATTCCAAAACATTTCTCAAAACATTATAAGATTCCAACCATTCAATTGTATTTTCAAAACCACCTTCATTTCCAAAACAATATAAAATTCTAACTGAGCCTTAAAGGGTATCAATTCATATCACATTTGAAAAAAAATTCCAATCAATTTCTAAAATAACATAAAACAAATCTTCCATGTATACCATGCTCAATGGGCCTTTATCCCAAATCCAATTTTATTTCTAACATCACCTCATATCGAAGTTAAAACACAAAACACACAATAAGATGTCAAATGGGATTCCATGTTATTTATGAATCAATCAAATTTTTTAAATAAAAAATGATCTATAATATTAAACATGTAAATTTAAAACACACTTCATTAATTTTCAAACAAAGGGAGTTTTATTAAACACCGAGTGTTTAAAAAGGGAAACACAAGTGTTTTGAAAACTAGTTTTTTATGTTATGCACGACCATTATCATTTTTCCAATCCTTGTGTGCACTTTGGGAATACATTAATGTGTCCAAATATAATGGAATACCATAATTTTCCATGAATGTTTCCCAAAAACAATTTTAAATACACACCACTTGGTTCCCAAAAATCAGAAAAGCTATAAATAAACATTATATCATAAAAACTACCATTTTCACATACATTTCCAAAAACACAATCCAATTATGTATTCATAATATAAATAATAATAAACACTTATCAAACACCTAATTTCATTTTGAAAGAACCCATGGAATTTCAAACACATATAGTGCACATATACTTATGAATATCTCAAGAATCACTTTGAAAACCTATTTCTAATGAATTCTTTCATTGGCAAAACACAAATATGGTTTTTACTGAAACATACTAGGAATCCGAATCATATTTATAAATTAATTGAAAACATGAATGCATAAATGGAATGAGTCAAAAGGGAAAATAATTGAAACACCTACCACAATGGTGTGTGGATGCAACATAACTTCAGAGGTGGGAAGAAAAAAGCCTCACAGAACAAATACACAGCATGGATCCAAAAGTAAATTGAGCCAAACATCAAACCTAGACATTTGGGTTTGGCCAAAAGATAAGTCCATCAATAAAACCCTTGAATTCAAAAGGGGAAGAGGATTAGAGTATGAGAAATGAAAAAACACCCAAAAAATATCTTCAAAAGTTAGAGGAGCCCAAATGGAGGGAGGAGAAGCCATGGAGAGGAGCCTAGGAGGCTCCCTTTAGCACTAAAGATGACCAAATTGAGAGGGATTCAATTTAGGGTTAAAAATAATAGAAAGAGAAAAGAGGGATTTATGTTTTAAAAGTTAGGGGCCTATTACATGGTATGGAAACATGGTTTACCAAACCATTAACTAGCCGTGCAATAGACACTACCCAAGAGAGGATTGACCACATGACCAACCTGCACATTTTAACATACCATGTGAAAACCATGCGGTAGCTTATACCGAATTTCCAGACCTATTTCCTGACCATACGATATGGTTTGACCAAACATGATCAATCTTTGTAGTAGCTTTTTCCACCTCCCTAACCTTTCGTACAATTACTTGGGATGAACGACACAATTTACACTAACCAGGCAATGCTCGTGCATATGCCAAAATCCTCCCATCTTCCAAAAACTAAAAACATTTAAATTGTTCTCAACCCAAACCTAAACCAGAATTTTTCAAGAAAAAGAATTGGATGACATGAAAGTGTTTCCAAGGTTGGGGTGTGGCAATTATCCCGACTAGAAACACATTTTTCTCCCATAAATTCACCCAGCAAAATGTCAAACAAAACTTGAGTCCATGCCTGATCTAAACCATGAGAAAATAATAAACCCTAGGGTGACTATTCACTCTATAAGTCACAACTAAATGATAAGGAACAAACTAGAACATAATAATGAGGGGGCCACGAGGGGTTCTTCCCACAATAAGAACTCAACTAACATGAGAACTTTAAAACTAAAATGATACCACCATGACTAAAATGGGAAACATACTACATGGAGAACTAGAAAACTGAGATTTTGAGAATTCACTGAACCGTTCCACATTAACCAAGAAACACCCTCATCGAATCAAAAAACTAGGGAACTCTAAACATGAAAACATCTAACCTCCTCAACACGAGTGAACCACGCCATCACGAGAACTAGAAACATCCCACACAAACTGAACCCACAACACTAGGGGAAGCCCGTAAAATGAACTCCAGCCGAACAATGAAACAAAACTACATGAACCTAACATCACCAAATGAGCATAGATAAAATGGAAGAAAACCCACATAAAACCAAACATACTAAAAGAAGATATTTTTTTAAAGATACACTTTTAGATAAACACCACTACTCAGATTACAAAGGAACAAGTTCAGCTCACTTTTACAATGGAAAGATAAACTCACAGTGAAAAAAATATACCACAAAGAATGTTTACATTTATCTATCCCAAAACAAATGAATGAAAACCATGAAAAGGTATCAGAAACCCTCAAAAACACCAGACTATGCGGGAGATTCCCTTCGAGTATTATAGCTGGGGACTGGAGGACTGAAACACCTCCTACCTCATTGTCAGATATTATAATTATCTGATCACAACATCTTCTTCAGACAATGATCCATGTAAAACCCTTCCATATGATTTAGAAACCCACAAAAATGGTAGGTCTTCAAATGGATGCAACAAGATGGATTTGAATGATCAAACCGTCTATACTGGTTGTGTATAAGAAAACGATATGATGAACTGGAAGCCAAATGCGGAACTGTCATGAGAAATGGGAGACACTATATGGAAAACATCCTATGCTCCAGAAACTTATTCATCTAAAAATGATTTTCTCACCAAATTATTGAAGAAAATATCATTATATGAGAGGAATCGGTCCCTGATATCTAGAAGAAGTCCCCCAATTAAAAGATAACCCTTCATCAGATTCTATGAAAACACCTATGAAGAAAAGTAGTTAAGATCCTTGAAATAGTAAATATAGACATTCATCATCTTCTAATCTTGCTGAACATTAATGATCTCATCCTTTGTCTTCATCGTCACATCCTTAAGTATAAACCATTGGAAAAATATATACTTGATCAAATCCTACTTAATCCAAAATTGAATTGTTGGAAGGGTAAAACATTCCCATTTTTTCAAAGATGGCCCCTCAAAAAACCTAGAACAACATGAAATCTAATAGTTTTAGGAGATCCCAACAATCTAAAGACACAATCTACTTCAAAAATCAACTCCACCACCTCAAACAGGCCTCAATCACCACGAAGAATTTTCTACAACTGTGAAAAATAAAAAACTAGGCATGAATAATTAGGAACATTAGGGACCTTTATAGCTGAAATTCTCTAAAAAACAAGAGAAATAGAAAACCAAAACCGACATCAAACCAAAACTAAACTAAAATGAACATATTTAGCCAAAACAAATGCCTTATAAGATAAAAAAACAAAAGGAAAACTAAAACAATTCCTTTCAAAATCCAAAATTTTCATTTAAATCTCAGAACTACCATCTCCTAAGGCCACTTTTCACAAAACAAGTCCCATATTACCAAAAAAACCCAATTTTTGGAATCATTTTCCTCTGCTAAAAATCGGTTATAAAAAAACAAGGCTAAGTCATTGATTTTAAACACCCACCCATGGCATCCTATGAACCACCACACATGTGTTCATCTATTTCCATCCATACATCCCAACACACACTTTCCAAAAATTCCCTCACATGTGAAAATGTTCATCAAAAGCACCAAGGGTTTCATCCAAGCCATTTTCATAGCTAATCCAAACATGCAACAAATTTTCAAAGTAAAACAACTTCAATTAAAATCTTATTTACTAATTAAAAACAATTTAAAAGAATAAATTTTCTTTTTTAAAAAACCATTTTCACTTTTAGAAACACAGTAATACCCACTGAAATGAAGATGAAACACCACTCACACGAAACCACCAGAATCAGAGGCTAGTCACCATGTGTAACCTGGTGATATGGCAGTGAGCCATTCCCCAAGAAAGAATCACAAACAAGGTGGTACTTGAACTGTTTACTCAGAATTCAAATTGGTCACCACTCCATGTGAGATCAGGACAAATACTGGATAACCTACATTTTCATCCCTCAATCCATGAAAAATAAAAAAGAATAAAATCCTAGACTACCCATAGTAACTCGAGGATCAGAACAAGTAAGAGTTTGCAACACTCTCCTCATACCTACCTCCCATGAACTGACATTCATAATCTCTAACTACCTAACACCCTAAATAAAAAAGGTCCTCATTTGATACCATTTTGTCATTAACTAAGATAGGATGCCATCTGACCCAACACCCAGCCTATCCCACAACATGGACTAAAGGGTGTTCTTGATCCCCACAGGCTTCCAACTAGTGTTGGGCATTAATATCAATGAAGCGGGAATGATTTCATCCCTATAAACCATAATAAAATAAATAAACTCCCAATAATTAGCACATAACAATAACAACAAAATGAATCTCAAATGAATATAACAAACCGATTCATTTACAAGATACAACTAGACATGCAAGAAACCAAAACAAAGACCGAAACAATACCAACATGATCTACATGTGGCCACACTTTCACCCTTTTCACAAGAAAAAACTTCTCCAAGAGCCATCTCAACCAGATAACATGAAAATGATTCCAAACCTATGAAATAGATCGGGTCTACTAACACTGAGTGGTATCAGTAGGGTGCAATATAAACACCTCAGAAAGAAACAACCAATGAATTCATAATTTTACTTTCCTGAAAACAACACAGAAACACTAGTTTGAAATAAATATATAAAAATAGGTTTTTTCTAATTTTATCTAACAAACGTATCATTCCATTTCAAAGGCCAACACCCCTCACTTTCCATTTAAAAAAAATTAATTTCAAATTCCCAAACAATATACCCAATAAAAAAATACAATACTGTGATGAAAATTGAAAGGTAAATACAAAAAGGAACAATGTGCGGTAGAAATTAAATAAGAAAATATAGATGGAAACCCATTTTCATTTCCTAAACATACCTAGATAGATCCATATTCCTAGTTAGTTCGGGACCAATTATTGGCGTGTGGTGAAGCTCACTAGTATATAACCAACTCACTACCCTCAACTGACCAATCTAGTGGAACATTCCACATGGCCTCTTAGAAAATCTATAGGTGCCAACCCATCAAATAAGGGTTTATCAGAAACCATCACTTGATCCTCTAAAAAATTCCCAGGAAACCCATGGTAATAGTACAAAGTGTATGTAGGATGCCCTCACACCTGTGACTCACCTTACCTGCTACCACCAAACATTCCTACCACATACACCAACACCACCTATATGATAAACCATACAGTGAAATCCCTCTATAGGACTTCCATATATTCCATGCCAAAACATTCCTTTATCCTAAATCCAATTTAATTTTCAAACACCACCACATATCACCATGAAAACACAATATATATTTTATGATTCCAAATGGGATTCCATAACATTTAGAAAAAAATCATTTATAAATACCATATGGAACATAATATTAAACATAAAATTTGAAAACACACTTGAGTATTTTGGAAATAGATAGATTTTAGTTAAACATCAAGAGTTGAAAAAGGAACACACAAGTGTTTTGAAAACTTGGTTTTTAAGTTGGGTAAGGCCATCATCATTTTTCTACCCATCCATGTGTGTACTCTAGGAACACATGGATGTGGTCACATCCAATGGAATACCACAAGTTTCTAGGACACTAACCAAAAAAATTTAATGACACAATTCTTGTCCTCCAACTATCAAAAGAAGACATAAATAAACATTATGCCATAAAAATTACCATTTCACACAAAATATTCCAAAAAACAAAATCCAAATATGTTTTCATAATATAAATAATATTAAATAGTTCTCAAACACTCAATTTGATTTTAAATCAACCCATGGCCTTTAAACAGTCACCTTGAGTGCATATATAGTTAGGTATATTTCAATAATAAATTTAAAAATCAATTTATAAAAAATTATACGATTTACAAAACACCACAATGGTTAAATCCAACACATACTAGGAATGAAAATAATATTTATAAATTAATTAAAAACATGCAAGCATCAATGAAATGATTCAAAAAGGAAAATAATGGAAACACCTACCTCAATGGGGTGTGTATGTAATAAAACATTGGAGGGAGGAAGGAAAAAGCTTGACAGACCAACCATATAACCTAGATCCAAAATAAAATTGAGCCAAACATCAACCCTATCCAATAGGGTTCAACAAAAATGGAACCCCCTCAAAAAAATTATTAAAATCAAAAGGGTAAAGAGGGAGGGGGTTGATAAATAGACAAAATCCAAAAAAATAACTTAGGGTCTTGGAGGAGCACCAATGGAGGGAGGATAAGACAATGAGAGGAGCCTAAGAAAATCCCTTCATGCACCAAAAAATGAACTAAGGGATAGGGGTCTGATTTTGGGATAAAAATATGGGAGGGAGAAAGAAAGGAATTTTATATTTTGAAATTTATAAGCCAATCACATGGTTTTCCACATGTTTTACCTAATAATGTTCCAATCATGAGATAACCAATTCCCAATAGAGGACCAACTATATGAACATCCCATATAGTTTGGATGACCTTTCACAAATTGTGTGGTAGTTTCTACTGAATTCCCAAACCTATTACACGTCCAACTTGCACGGTTTGACCGAACATGCTCAAACCTTGCGGGAGATTCTTTACACCTCCAAAACCTTCTGTACTGGTACATAGGATGAATTGAATGGTTTACACTAATCGTTTTGTGCTTGTGCACAATAATAAATTCATCCAACTTCCATAAACTCAAAAATTTTAATCGGGTCTCAACCCAATCCTCAACCGGAAAGATGAAAGACCAAGAACAGAATAAAAATAAAGTGTTTCCATGGCCTGGGTGTGACACATAAGAACATTATACTATGTTATCATATGATGAGAATGTTTTGGAGTAATTTCCCTCCTTATATATTGGCCTAAAAAATTAATTAAATGATCATTCTTACTCCTTGGATTAAGGGAATTGATGTAGTTCACATTCCTTCTACTGGGTTCCACTTCAAAAAAATGGAATACACTAGGTTAGATAATAACATTATGAAACGTAGTGTGTAATATTATAAAAATTGAATCACATAACCTAAATTGAAAATATAGTTATAACTAATCTCTTAATCATAAGTTTAGTTTTTTTGGATTTATTTCCAAATTCTATCATAGCGATGTTTTTCTATAACTTATTTTTTCCTCAATAATATTCAAAAGGATTATAATAAGCTTCCCTTAATACCAAACATAAATAACCTGGCCCTAGTATCCCAATGTTTATGGTCACATTATTACATTGGAATAATTTACAAAGAATCTCATCCCAAAGGACCAAATAATTTAGTAGTCTTGGTAAACTAGATACATACATGAAATTAAAATTAGAAATTATATATAAAATACAAAAAGTATTTTCTTAGATAAAACATTATCTTTCAGCACAACCATACAAAATCAATCCCAAAACACTTATTGGTATCTTTGGGGAAAATAAAACATAAGAAACGGGTGATCTCAAATGTACAATATAGGTAATCATAAAATGGAATATGTGAGTAAATAAGGCATTAAAAATATGGAAAAGTAAATAACTTAAACATATAGATCTTAATCAATAAATTGATTAAAATATGAAAAGAATAAAATATTGTCAAATAATTTCATATAAATAAACACATGATAATGAAACTTAATGATGGATATTATAACTAATATAATAATAAAAAGGAATATCAACAACTGAATTTGTATGAATGGAATGAATATTTCATAACATATGAAACATACTATTATGGATTTGTACCAATAATATAATATTTCCAATGTTTCATTCCGTGAATCAAACACTATCAAATCATCATATCAAGAATCAAATAATTGGGTAAGGCCTTCACCAAAACCTAGTCTTGTTTGTCTCATTAGACCTACTAATGCCTCGAGGGGATCTGGTGGGCCCTTCCAATCACATACTAAGTCTAATTCATTCCTCATAGTAAATGAGTGAAACATAAAGAACAGAAATATTCATATTAAAAAATAGCTATGAAATGTGATTAGTTTAACCCTAAACCAAGAATGGTATCAAAATAGAACATACATAGTCAAACTAATCATAGAACATTCAATAAAATATGGTATATGGTATCATAAGATATCAACCTCACTTATGTGTAATATTTCAATAAAGGGTGTTGACATAGATAAAAAATAGTCTAATAAAACCATTGAAAATTATATGATAGAAATATATATATTTTATTTAGAAACCATTTATATTAATGGATTCACTATTATAAAAGAAAAAATATACTTCAAAAGGAACCTTTTCAAATTGAAAAGGATTATGTTTAACAAAACATGGTAAAAAAATTGTTACCCAATGGAGACTTAAACATAAAGAATCCAAAATAAAAATGATATTGTGAAATAACCCTTAAAAATTTGTAATCAGTTGAATAATATTCCCTATATCATCAAATGAAATTTTAAATACTATTATGGTGGGTATATTCATGATATTATATTAAAGGGGAAATATATACACCACACAAAATTAATAAGTGGTGACTAAGTCATGTATCACACAGAAACACAAGTGAGATGGAAATCCATTACCTCACACTTACATTTGGATGTATATGCTTTAAAACCATATATAATTGTTTAAATAAATTTATTAGTTTATAATTGGACCACTTTCGTATTTATTATATATTATATGATCCTATTATATCAATTTATCAATATCAGGTTAATAATTTTTTATTATTACTCGTGCTATGAGTGTTGACTGATTCATTTTCCTACATAGGTTTTGACATGAAAGATCTGTTTATTATACGTAAAATATAGTTCCATAATCTAAATAATGATATTAATGTCATTTTATTCTTATTTATTCATTATATAAATTTTTGTAATCATTCTTGAATGAATAACATAGAAAATTAACATCACCACATTGTAGATATGATAGACCGTATTTACGAACGAGTTGGGGTATCAGTCACTTATTGGTGAAAGTGTGAGAAAGTGAATAATATATTCAGTTTTAAAGAATAAATATCTGGTCATAATTATTATAACTATAAATTATTTCTATCATTATATCCATCTAAGTAATTGGGTGATTAAAAATAGATTAAAGAACAATGTGGATTCAATAAGAAGCACATACACATGTGTTGTGCTTTCTTTTTTTCATAGGATGGTTAAATTGGGGAATATGGTTATACCATAATCATAAAAGCATATAATAATATATATTATACTATATTTATTAATTTAAAATAGAAAAACACATGAATATAAAGTATAATATAAATGAACTTGAATGAGTTGGTAAAAATGATTACCACTTCTTTAGCATACTTCAATTATATCTCTACTTAAGGGATCTAGGGTATGTATTTTTGGAATACAAGGATCTAAATAACTTATATAAGGATATTGTTATGGGAAATTTTCAGGTTTTGGTTGATCTAGAATGCTCAATGTACTGTGAAGAAGTGAGGGAGGAGGTGTACTTTTTTGTTTGAGGTGAGGTGAACTATTAGAAACTCCCAAAATATTACATTAATAGAAATTAATTGTTAATTAAAAATAGATTAACACAAAAATATTTAGAATAAAAGATGTGTATGGTCCTAAATACTCAAATACATTAATTTTTAGATAAGTTTAGGTCACATTATCAACCTTATGTTTTGGATTAATCCCTTATTTATTCTCTTCAACTCTTATTGTGATAACATGGATGCTTACTCTTTGTGGGTCAATATTGTTAGTATAAAAACACAAACTAAACATAAATGAATCAAATAAGAAATTTTAAAGCTTATAAAAATCATTCATATGAATTTATATTTTTATAAATTTTATATCATTTAATAAGATATTATTTATTTTAAAATATCATTAATGTTAATTTTTAAACTATTCAATACATTAGCATTTAAAAAATATCAATATACAATATAACTTCAATAAAAAACTTTGATACATCCATGATATGTGTAGGTATTTTCTAATTTTTTTGGATAAAATTAATATTGTAAAATTATATATTTTTTTAATATTTATAACATCAATGATTTGTTATTACCATTTATTAAATATTCACAAAATCATCATTGTGTATGCCTTTAAGAAAATCACTTATTTTATAAAAATTTGAAATAAACTACCATGTTGAAGATAACCACATTTTATTTCAAATTAAAATTTATAGTGAATGATATATTCTAAAAAACTACATATTAAAAAGAACTTATTAAAAACACAGTATGCCATATTGGACTTTTCATAAAATAAAATACATTAAAATGATTAAAGACATCCATGTGTCTCGAAGAAGCCATAAATTATTTCCAAATATGATTTCTGTCGATAATAACTCATAAAATAAAATTATTACAACTGTTAGAATAATTTTATACTATTTAATATATTATTTTTACCCTCAATTACTCGATATACCCATAACCATGGTAATAAAAATTACTAAATTTACTATTCATATTGTCCAAATATTAAAGGGACATATTTACTAAATTTAGAACTTATTGTTGTAAATATTAAATGAATTTTTCATAATTAAAAACTAAATAATTTGACAAAATTAATTTAAAATAAATCCCATTATAGGGTGATAAAATGTGTTATTAAAGTGAAAACATTCAATATATTGAAATATTTTTATAAAAAATTAAAAGTGAAAAAGATTCAAATGACTTATATTGGATTAACTGGTATACAATTGATCTAATTATTCTTTGAAACCATCAAAAATATAATTTATCACTTAAATTATTTAGAAGCAAAATCTATTTTAAATTAAAATCCTATGTTTTCTAAATAAATTAAAACATGAAAGTTATCAGAAAGTATCCAAAATCCAACAAAGTTAGATCATAATATTACATATAAGGCCCAAGATTTTAACATTACTTAATCTTGAGATAAGTCGATAATTTTAATTTAATTCACATTGTAGAACTTTCTTAGTTTAGAGCTTTAGGGAATTAGGTCGTAACATATACATAACAACATGAATATTACAAGGAGAAACTTCTACTCACAATCCATTTTTTTTATAAAAATAATTTTCTAAAAAGAAACATGTTTCGTTTTATGTTTTTAAGAGCATGACTTTTCCTTGATCCCATCCTTGACTCTATTCTTTTTTAAGTCCTGTGAAAAAAATTTCAAAACATTGTATGAGCATAAAAAGCCTAGTAAGGGATACACAATGAAGGAAAATAGTTAGTCTTGGGTTAATGTGAAACCCATGAGTACTTTATCATTAAGTAATTCTTTTCACCTTTAATAAGTCGTGAAAATACCTCACTAAATATAAGGTCATTTAATACCCTTTTTGAAACCAAAAGATTACCATAAATCCCATATAAAGCAACCTATAATATATAAAGGTTCCTAGGACATAAAAATACTTAAATAGAATAACCATATGGTTGACTTCCACAAATATCACTAAATGGAATAACCATATGGCTGACTTCCATACCCAATGCATTTGAGGTTATAACATAACCACCCATCCTTGGTTTATCACGAAACCACCTGTCATTTGGTTTATCACATTACCAGACATCATTGGTTTATCACATAACCACTCATTAAATATCCAAGTACCATTATATAATTATAACACAATGTTTTTTGCAAATATCACCATTTTACTAATAACATTTCATTTTTAATCAAAAGAAATAATTTTAAGATATTGAAATATTCAATCCATTTTAAAACCCATTTTCTTATGAAAACTCCCAAAAATAGAATAATGTATTTAATTTCCTTTTAAAAAAATTAATTCTTATATAGGAATCAAAATATCAAATAACAGTTACGGTAGTGAATAAGACATTTTTGCTGCATACATTAAAAACTTTCCTTTTGTCATTTGGTAAAGAAAGTAAGACACTTCATATAAATTTCCCTTTTAAATATATTGGAATCAAATTCAAATATATAAAAAATGGCTTGTAAAAATAATTTTATATTAATATAATAAATATATAAATTAATATCATGAAGAAAAATATTTAATAATTAAATCTTTAAACGTTCAAGGTGTCTCATACCACTATGAACAATTAAATCATAATATTCATGAATTAATACATTTAAAAAAACATTAGATAACATTATTAGAGATAAAATATGGATATGAAATGTCATAGTGGATGTATAAGAACCTTATAAAAGAATACATGTTCATATTATCAATAAATGCTTCAATGAAGTGAGATTGAGACAATGTCCCTTACCTTGAGTCTGACTCGTCCTGTATGTTCCTTGTTCATACTGAATAATTAACAATAGATAGTTTATACATTATTTATAACCTTTTAAAATTTTATTATTCCATTTATATCACTTATTACCACGTTATAAACATTACATAATTATTTAAGTTAATATTGGTTGTTTTGTCGATATTTAGTACTTGAGTCGAAAATGAAATTCTTTTGAGGTAAATTGTCCATGTAGTCAAATTTTTATCACCTCCAGAATGATATTAATTATTTAAATATCATCTATATCCATTATATATGTATTTATAATAGTATATAACATTTAAAGATAAAAAATTAAATCCACCGTTCATGGAGACGGTAGGCTGTATATACACATGATTGCTACTTTCATTCATTTGTCATATTAATGGAATGAAAACTAAATGATAAATGGGTATATTATAATTATTTTATAATATAATATTTTTTATATGTTACATAATTTCATTAACTAAATCCCTTATATGTTCCATGTATGACATGAATGAATCATATTACTTTTAGGGGATGGTAGTCCACACTTCCTCAAACAAAATTATTGTATTTAAACATCCTGAAAATCATATAGGTATGATGTAAATAAAAATTATAGAAGCATAGAGACAATATAAATATAATATATACCATATATACATACAGTTATATCACAATGGCCACCATGATAGGTTGTAGGGGAAAATTGAACAATCATGATTTCGTGGGGTTGTAGTTCACTGTACCTAGAAATAGTATGTTCATATCCATTAGATGGATATGTGTATAAGTGTAGTTAGAATCCCTCTAAAAACAAAATCCTTGTAAATTGAATATACTGGTGTTCTTATTTAATCATGTAAGTATTGTTGGAACCACGGTCTTATATGCATGAATTAGACTATGGTTTGTGTTTGTTGCCAATCCTTAGTGGAAGATTAGAATGTGTACCAGAAAAATGATCATACAATTCAAGCAGACAATTGTATTGAAGGTGGCACCGTTTCCCAGTGTTTTCCAAATTTTTGGGCCTCAAAATCAAAAAATGAAGACTTGGATTGTTGGTAAAAGCAGGTGGGTGGAAATAGGAAGTGGTGTTGGAAAAATAAAGGCTTTGTGTGAAATATTTGAGTTGGGTGTGAAAAATAGCGCGGTGCGTGAAATACTGGATCGAGGTTTTCTTCACAAATAGTGTTTTGGAATCAGAACATTGAAAAATGGAAAAGGCATGGGCTGCGCGAAAAATCTGATGGTGTGTGTGAAAAACAATTTCACCGCAAAAGATTACACGCCAGATGAGAAGTTTTCATGCCAAAGGGGGTTTGGCGTGTGGGGGTCTCAAATGCCAATAAATAAGAGGTGACCCCCCTCATTCGGGGTGGTTGAATACTTAGAGAAGATCTGAGGTCTGATTTGTGAAAAAGTATTGTGTAAAGGGGCTTGAGCGAAATATTTGGTATTGCGCGGAAAATTCTGAGATGTGCGATAATGGAAGAGCTGCGCGTAAAAATTGCGGTTGCGTGTAAGAGATTCAGTTGCACGAATAAGGTTGTTGTGGCATGAAATATTTTTCGGCACAAGAAAGTAAATTTTGTGCGCAATAGAATGGTTTTGCGCTCAAAGGGTTGGTGTTGCGCGCAATTATCAGTGAAGCTTGTCAGCACGTTCTGGTTATCTGGTTCAGTTGTTATGTGAAATCTAGTGCATCAATTCCAGACTTGGATGCAAGCAGAGTCTCGTGCTAAGCAGAGACAAAGACTTCAATGAAAATCTTTTAAAGAGACCTTCATGTCTATAAACTGAGCGTGGCTTCACCAAGGGTAGTGAGAAAGGGGGAGTCAACGGGAGTGAAATGAGGGACACTGTGAGCTATCCCTGAACTTTTGTAAAGGCAGTGATCCTGGGACAAAGTGACTGTGCCTAAACCTTTGTAATCCACAACTAGTGAAGACTAGTGGAATTTCGTATGACGGAAAACTTGTTAGTGAATGCTTCTTGGACGTAGCCCTTAGTGGCGAACCAAGTAAAAAGTGTTGTGTCTTCTCTATGCATGTGAACATTTGATTTTTGATCATATTCATCATACAGGTTTAAAAATTTCATACCAACGTGGGAACAAGATCCATCACATTAAAAGAAAAAGTTGTCACCCTAATTCACCCCTCCCCTCTCAGGGTGTCCCGGGGTCCTTCAAGTGGTATCATAGCTAGGTTGCTGGTGTTGAATCTGTCCTTTGTCGTCATGGAGAATGCAGTCAATGTCAGGGGAGTCCCTCACATCGAAGGAAGTAATTTCCTGATATGGAAGAATAGAATGAGATCTCATCTAAGATCTCTTGGAATGGAAGTTCTTTTTTCTACTATAAATGGAATACAAGTCACTGATCCAACAAGCCTGGCTATGACTGACACAGACAGGAAAATTCTTGATGTAGATGCTAAAGCAAAAAAACACACTCACTATAGCCCTTGCTGATCAGATCTACCTAAAAGTGATGAATTGCACCTCAGAAAAATACGCGTGGGATAAACTCAAGAATATTTATAAAGGAGGTAGTGAAGTGAAGGAGGCGAAACTACAAGTGCTGCACAAGAGGTTAGATGATTTGAAGATTCATCCTGATGAGAATGCAAACTCTTTCTTCAATCGAATCACTGAAGTAGTTGGAGAAATTCAGGGCATTGGAGAATAGAACAAAGAAGTTGACATTGTGAAAAAAATTCTGAGAAGACTTACACCCCTGCACAATGAAAAGGTATCTGCCCTTGAGGAAAGAGATATTTCAAAACTGTCTTTGGATGACCTTCTAAACAGCTTGGTAGCATATGAAATGAGAATCAAACCAAAAGATTCCATGACTTGTATGAGAAAGGAAAGGGAATTTAAGCCCATGGATAAACTAAAAATTAAAAAAGATAGTATTGGAGAAGATGAAGAAGAAAAAGAAATTCTTTTTCTCATTGCAAAGAAGTTCCAGAAGGGAAAAGGGAAATTTAAAGGGAAGTTACCTCTCACATGTTTTCATTGTGGAAAAGTTAGGAACATTTCCTCTCAGTTCTTAAGAAAGATCAATGATGAAGACAGTGAAGATGAAAGCTTTGAGAAGCCTCAAAGATGGTTTTTCAAAAAGGGAGACTTCAAATCTGGAAAATATGCAAAGAGTTTTGCTATGAAGAGGAAGAAGATGATAATGAATTCTTGTGATGAAGAAAAACCAGAATTCAAAACTAGGAACCATGCATCCATGATGGCCACTGTTTGAAAATTCATAAGATACTGGTGGAGAAAAATAGTTCAAAACTTGTGCAGATCCCGAGATGCAACTTAAGGATGCTGTTAGTAAGCTTAAGACTAAATGTAAGAGTTTAAATAAGTGGAAATAAATTGTAGAAGAATCTAATGAATACATTGGTCAACTTGAAGCTGAAACTGAAATACTGGAAGAATTTGTGAAGTTACAGTCTAAAATAATTGAAGGAAATGATGATGTAGTGGATCTGAAGCTGGGAATTGAAGAGCAGGCAAAGGTTATCAATGACTGCACTTCCAGAATAGAAGAAAAATCCAAGACTGCTGAGGGTCTTGAAGAGGAAGTTGTTACTCTTAAGAGTAAACATGAGACTAAATCAATTCCAAAAGAATCAAAGAAGAAAATATAGTTTGGAAGATTTTTAGATGGATAATTAATGGCAAGATCCAAGTGTGGTTCAGATGGGGTTGGAAAAATCATGAGTAATCAAAGACCCGCTTGCATGGGAATGAGTGGAATTGGCTGTGAAGCTGAGACTTCAACTGATGGAAGTGAAAAGATCCAAAAGAAAGATAAGATGAAAGTTGAACATGTTGAAACGTTTCATAAAGTGCTGAAAAATTATCCCTCAATCCAAAATGAAAAAAGAACTGAAAATTATCCTCAAACATTCAGAAATTACAAATAGTCTATCTATTCTCCCAAGGAAGAAGGTATGAGGAGAATTTCAAGTGAGAAGACATTTCCTCTCATGAAGTGTCAGTTCTATGGCTATCTGGGCCATACCATGTCTTATAGCAAAGAGGCAAGAAGCTATATGAATGGAGAAGATATAGGAGTTCAAAAAAGGAGAAAAAATTCATATCTTAATTATTATAGAAGAAACAATTTCTTTGGATATTGTTTTTTTTGTTCTAACTTTGGTCATAAGGAGGATAATTGCAGGCAGAGAAGGGACATGGACACCTCATACAGAAGTTCAAGACAAGTCAAGTCTCATCAACAAGACAGTGTTTCTCTTTCAAACAGGTTTTCTCCTCTTAATGAAGATTTTTAATATCAAGAACCAGGGTACGTTGAAGAGATAATTGAAAGGCCATCAGTACTCTATACTCAATCCAATGTCTTATGGAAAGAAAGGAAGCAGATTGAGAAATACAACCTTGTAGAGGTGGCTCTCAAAGCTACAAAGAACAACCGTACCTAGATTCTGGATAACGGTTGTTCATCTAATATGACAGGTAATGTTGGCCTATTAACAGATATCAAATGAAATGTTGATGGTACAGTACAATTTGGTAATGATGGAGCTCTGAAAATCAAAGGGAGTGGAATTACTGAATTAGATAATGGAGAACTAAAGAAGACTGAAGTCCTTTATGTAGATGGCCTACATCATAATCCTCTCAGCGTGAGTCAAATCTGTGACTCGGGACTTATTGTTTCTTTTAATAATAATGGTTGCACTATCATGGGAATGAAAAGCAATTCACTTATGAAGGGATGCAGAAAAGAAGGCAACTTGTATTAAGTTGATAGTGAAGAAAATTTATGTTACATGGCTGCTGAAGAAGAAAACAATTTGTGGCATCGTAGAATGGGACAAATCAATCAACAAGACATGGAGAAAATATCAAAATTGTGAATTGTCAGGAAAATTCCCAACCTGAAGTGTGCGCGTGAAAAATATTATGATGCTTGCATTCATGGGAAGCTGATCTGCAGTACATATCAACCAAAGAAGAAAAGGGCATCTCACCTTCTTGATCTGATTCATACAAATGTATTTGGGCTGATAAAATTTGCTAGAACTCATGGAGAATGGTACTTTTTCCTATTCATAGATGATTACATTACAATGGCATGTGTTATGGTCATTCACAGGAAACGACAAGTCCTTGACTGTATGAAAACATATCGGTGAATCTCCGAGAATGATATCGGATGAAAAATCAAAGTGTTGCGACCTAACAATAGAGGAGAATACAGGTCCATTGAATTTGAAAATTATCTGGAGAAGCATGGGATACAACATGAGGTAGCTTCTGTGAGAACTCCACAACAAAATGGAGTTGTTGAACGTGGGAATCGACAGGTGAACAACATGGCACAGACTATGCTGATTGAGAGTCGTATTCCACAACATTACTGGAAAGAGGCTTTTCAAGCTGCATTGTATATTCATAATCAAACAGGACTTTATATGGGTGAGATGAAGACACCATATGAATTGTGGCATGGACGGAAGCCCTCTTTAAAATACTTTCGTGTCTTTGGAAGTAAATGCTTCACCAGGAACAAAGAAGGAAATCAAGGGAAGTATGGCGACAATACAGATGAAGAAATTTTCCTTGGTTACTAAATGAACATCAAAGCCTACAGATGTTTCAACAAGAGTTTAGGAAAGATTGTGGAAAGTAGTGATGTTATGATAATTCAATTGAAAACCACAAATTCTTCAAGGAATTCATATACTGATGTGATAGAAAGAGAGGAAGAAAGTGACCATGGAGAAAATACCAATGCAGAAATAGAGGAAGTTTTACAAAACACTCAGTAGTCACATCATGATGTTGACTCAGAAGAAGAATATGAAAAAGAAAATGTGGCTGAAGAGAATGAAATTGAACCTCACAGGAGAAATTGAAGATTTGAGATTGATCCATCCAACATAATTGGGAATAGAAGTGCACCCACTCAAACAAGAAGGATGAGTAATAACACATAATCTGCATTTCTGTCAGTTGTGGAGCCATCCTCATTCGATGAAGCTGCAAAGGATGAATCTTGAGTGAAATCCATGAATGAATAATTAGATCAGATTGACAAGAATAAGACATGGGATCTTTTCCAGAGACCCAAAGGTCACAATGTTATTTGTACCAAATGGATCTTCAAAAATAAGTTTTATGAGCATGTAAGTGTGATCATAAAAAAGGCACAACAGGTGTGTAAAGGATACTCCCATATTGAATGCATTGATGTTGAAGAAACCTTTTCCCCAGTGGCTAGATTGGATTCAATCAGGCTTTTCCTTGCCATGGCACTCAAAATAGGATATAAAGTATATCGAATGGATGTCAAGACAGAATTCTTGAATGGTGTACTCGAAGAAGAAGTCTTCATTGAACAACCAGTGGGTTTTGTTTTAGGTACTGATGAAACAAAGGTCTACAAACTGAAGAAAGCTCTATATGGTTTGAAGCAGGCACCACGGGCGTAGTACTCGCATCTGGATTCATCTCTCAAGAAGCTGGAATTCAATAGAGGAGGAGTAGATTAAAATCTCTGTGTGAAGAATTCTCCAAAAGATCAATTCATGGTTCTTTTCTACGTTGATGATATCATATTTGGTGGCACCTGGCAGAAATTGGTGGAAAAATTTTCCAACCACATGAAATAAGAATTTGAAATGTCTATGATTGGGGAGCTCACATATTTTTTGGGGCTGTAGGTGATTCAAAAGAAGGAATACACTTTCATTTTTTAGGAAAAGTATGCAAGAGAGCTGCTGAAAAAGTTTAATATTCAAGACTCCAAACCATTGTCAACTATGATTGAAGTTGAAACTAAACTTGGAAAGCATGAGGATGGGGCCTCTATTGATCCCACCAAGTACAAGAGGATCATTGGGAGCCTACTGTACCTGACACTGACACAACCATATATTGATTTTTCCAAATGTCTTGTGGCTCGCTATCAGAGTAATACAAAGAAGGAACATATGGTGGCATTAAAAAGAATCATGAGGCACATTCAAGGTACACATAACATCGGGTTATTTTTTGCTGCAGGTAGGGACAGTGAATTATCATCATTTTCTGATGCTGACTGGGCTAGTGATGTAGTAAACAGAAATTCCACTAGTGGTGGATCTTTCTAAATTGGGAAAAACTTTGTTGGCTAGTTGAGGAAGAAACAAGATAGTACCTCTCTTAGTACTGATGGAGTTGAGTATATCTCTGCCACAAAGGCATGTACTCAACTGCTATAGATGAAGCAACAACTAACAGATATTGGTGATGAGGTGACACAACCAATGGTAATTTACTGTGATAACAAGAGTGCAATTGATCTTACAAAGAATCATGTTCATAATTCTCGTACAAAACATATTGAAATCATTTATCACTTTATCAATGAAACATTTGAGCAAGGAGTGATTAGAATGGACCATGTGGGAACTGATGAGCAAGTGGATGATATACTAAACATGCCAATGTCAGCGACTGTGTTTGAAAAGCATCGAACGAACCTCGGTGTTCAGCCACCTCCCAGTGCATAAGGAGGTTATGCAATACCCCTCTCCCCAATTATGATAACTGTTTTTATCCATTTAGGGATGTGATGCCGGTTTGTGGGGGAGATACTATCCAGGGGGAGTATGGTTTGATCTGAACATTGAACAAATTACTGGTCTTTGTGTTTATTGTCAATGGGGGAGAAAGGAATAAATTCAGGATTGTTTAGGCAAAAATTCAGGCATGTTCAGGCATGTAATGCTCCTATGACACGATGTGAATTCAGTGTCAGTGATAGGATGAGAAGGATGAGAAGGAAATCATCAGTTATGTAATGCTTCTTGGGAATCAATGATAATTCCAAAACATGGGAACACAGTTCATGCTTTCTCTCTTTTGTTTTTCTACACCGAGCATTTCTCACGTAGACTTAGAGTGTTAGATGAGTTGATTCTTGCATTTTTTTTTCTTGTTGATGGGGATCTATTGAATTTATTTTTTGATTTCCAACAAACCAAAAGGAGGTTATTGTTGGAACCATGGTCTTCTATGCATAAATTGGAGTATGGTTTGTGTTTTTTGTCAATCCTCAGTGGAAGATCAGAATGTGTACCAGCAAAAGGTTCATACAGTTCAAGCAGAAAATAGTGTTGAAGGTGGCACCATTTCCCAGTGTTTTCCAAATTTTTGGGCCTCAAAATTGGAAAATGAAGAGTTGGATTGATGGTAAAAGCAGGCGGGTAAAAATAGGAAGTGTTGCCCAAAAAATAAAGGCTTTGCGCCAAATATTTGAGTTGGGCGGGAAAAATAGTGTGGTGCGTGAAATAGTGGATCAAGGATTTTCGCACAAATAGTGTTTCAGAATCAGAACATCTAAAAATGGCAAAGGCATGGGATGCCCGAAAAATCTGATGGTGAGCGCAAAAAACAATTTTAGTGCGAATGATTACACGCCAAATGATAATTTTTCGCACCAGAGGGGGTTTTGCACGCGGGGGTCTCAAATGCCTATAAATAAGAGGTGACCCCCCTCATTCCAGATGGTTGAAGACTTAGAGAAGATCCTAGTTCTGATGTGCGAAAAAGGATCGTGTAAAGGTGCTTATGCAAAATATTTGGTATTGCATGGAAAATTCTAGGATGCGCAAAAAAGGAAGAGCTGTTCGTAAAAATTGGGGTTGCATGTAAAAGATTCAGTTGCACGAAGAAGGGTGTTCTGGAACGAAATATTTTTCTGCGCGAGAACGTAAATTTTGCATGCAATAGAAAGGTTTTGCACGCAAAGGGTTGGTGTTGCTCGCAATTTTTAGTGAAGCTTGTCTGCACGTTCTGGTTATCTGGTTCAGTGGTTCTGTGGGTTCTAGTGCATCAATTCCAAAATTAGATGCAAACAGAGTCTTGTGCAAAACAGAGACAAATACTTCAATGAAAATATATTGAAGAGACCTTTATGTATATAAACTAAGTGTGGCTTCACCAAGGGCGGGAGTGACCCGAGGGACGCTGTGAGCTATCCCGGAACTTTTGTAAAGGCAGTGAGCCTGGTACAGAGTGACTGTTCCCGAGCCATTGCAATCCACATCTAGTGATGATTAGTGGAATTTGGTATGACCAAAAACTTGTTGGCAAATGCCTCTTGGACGTAGCCCTTAGTGGTGAACCAAGTAAAAAGTGTTGTGTCTTATCTGTGCATGTGAATGTTTGATTTTTGATCATATTCATAAGACATGTTCAAAATGTTCCTACCAACATGGGAACAAGATCCATCACATTAAAAGAAAATGTTGTCACCTTGATTCACCCCTCCCCTCTCAGGGTGTCCCGGGGTCCTTCAAGTGGTATCAGAGCCAGGTTGCTGGTGTTGAATCTTTCCTTTGTCATCATGAAGAATGCAGTCAATGTTAGGGGAGTCCGTCACTTAGATGGAAATGATTTCCAGACCTGGACTAATATAATGAGATCCCATCTAGGATCTCTTGGAATGGATGTTCTTTTTTCTACTATGCAAGGAATACAAGTCACTAATCCAACAGGCCTGGCTATGACTGACATAGATAGGAAAATTCTTGATGCAGATGATAAAGCACAAAATACACTCATTGTAGCCCTTTCTGATCAGATTTACCTAATGGTGATGAATTTCACCTCAGAAAAATCCTTGTAGGATAAACTCGAGAACATTTATGAAGGAGATAGCAAAGTGAAGGAGGAGAAACTACAAGTGCTGCACAACAGGTTCGATGATTTGAAGATGCATCCTGATGAGAATGCAGACTCTTTCTTTAATCGAATCACTAAAGTAGTTGGAGAAATTCTGGGCCTTGGAGAAGAGATCAAAGGCGTTGACATTGTGAAGAAAATACTGAGAAGACTTTCACCCTTATACAATGTAAAGGTATCAACCCTTGAGGAAAAGGATCTTTCAAAACTTTCTCTGGATGGCCTTTTAAGCATCTTGGTAGCATATGAAATGAGAATCAAACCAGAAGATTCCACGACTCGTTTGAGCAAGGAAAGGGAATTTAAGGCCATGGATAAACTAAAAATTACAAAAGATAGTAGTTGAGAAGATGTCGAAGAAAAAAAATTCTTTCCCTCATTGCAAAGAAGTTCTAGAAGGGAAACGGGAAATTCAAAGGGAAGTTACCTCTCGCATGTTTTCGTTGCGGAAAAGTTGGGCACATTTGCACTCAGTGCTTAAGAAAGATCAATGATTAAGATAGTGAAGGTGAAAGCTTTGAGAAGCCTCGAAGAAGGTTTTTTTAAAAGGGAGACTTCAAATATGGAAAGAAAATGAAAAGGAAGAGTTTTTTCTATGAAGAGGAAGAATATGATAATGAATTTTGTGACGAAGAAGAACCAGAATTCAAAAATGGGAACCATGATTCCATGATGGCTACTATTGAAAAGACAGAAGATACTGGCAGAGAATAATAGTTCAAAACTTGTGCAGATCCCGAGATGCAACTTAAGGATGCTGTTAGTAATCTTAAGACTAAATTTAAGAGTTGCAAAAGGTGGAAATCAATTGTAGAAGAATCTACTGAATACGTTGATCAACATGAAGCTGAAATTGAATGAATGGAAGAATTTGTAAAGGTACAATCTAAAATAATTGAAATCATTGATGATGTAGTGGATCTGAAGCTGGGAATTGAAGAGTAGGAAAAGGTCATCAATGACCTCACCTCCAGAGTAGAAGAAAAATCCATGACTGCTGAGGGTCTTGAGGAGGAAGTTGTTACTCTTAGGAGTAAACATGAGACTGAATCAATTCCAAAATAATCAAAGAAGAAAATATAGTTTGGAAGATTATCAGATGCAGAATTACTCGCAAGAGCCAAGTGTGGTTCAGATGGGGTTGGAAGAATCATGTGTGATCAAAGACCTGCTTGCATGGGAAGGAGTGGAATTGGCTGGGAAGATGAGACTTCAACGGCTGGAAGTGAAAATATCCAAAATAAAGATAATATGAAAGTTGAACATGTTGAAACGTTGCCTAAGGTGATGAAAAAGGAACCCTCAATCCAAACTAAAAGGAGAACTGAAAATTATCCTCAAACATTCAAAAATTACGGATAGTCTAACTATTCTCCCAAGGAAGAAGGTATGAGGAGAAAATCAAGTGAGAAGACATTTCCTCTCATGAAGTGTCAGTTCTGTGGCTATCTGGGCTATATCATGTCTTATTGTGAAGAGTCCAGAAGCTATCTGAATAGAGAAGATATAAGAGTTAAAAAAAGGAGAAAAAATTCATGTCCTATTTCTTATAGAAGAAATAATTTCTATGGATATTGTTTTCTTTGTTCTAACTTTGGTCATAAGTCTGCTAATTGCAGGCAGAGAAGGGACATGGAATCCTCATATAGAAGTTCAAGACATGTCAAGTCTCTTCAGCAAGACAATGTTTCTATTTCAAATAGGTTTTCTCCTCTTAATAAAGATTTTGACTATGAAGAACCTGGGTATGTGAAAGAGATAATTGAAATGCCATCAGTACTCTATAATCAATCCAATTTCTCATGGAAAGAAAGGAAGCATATTGAGAAATCCAACCTTGTAGAGGTGACCCTCATAGCTACAAAGAATAATAGTACCTAGATTATCGATAGCAGTTTTTCATCTCATATGACAGGTAATGCTGGACTATTAATACATGTCAAAGTAAAGGTTGATGGTACAATACGATTTCGTAATGACGGAGCTATGAAAATCAAAGGGAGTGGAAGTACCGAATTAGCTAATGGAGAACTAAAAAAGACTGGAGTCTTTTACGTAGATGGCCTACGTCATAATCTTCTCAACGTGGGTCAACTCTATGACTCGGGAAATATTGTTACTTTTAATCAGAAAGGCTGCACTATCAAGGAAAAGACAAGCAATTCATTTATGAAGGGATGTAGAACAAAAGGAAACTTGTATCAGGTTGATAGTGAAGAAAATGTATGTTACATGATTGCTGAAGAAGAAAACAATTTGTAGCATCAGAGAATGGGAAACATCAATCAACAAGACATGGAGAAAATATAAAAATTGAGAATTGTCATGGACATTACCAACCTGAAGCGTGAGCATGAAAAATCTTGTGATGCTTGCATTCGTGGGAAGATGATCTGCAGTACATATTGGCCAAAGAAGAAACGGGCATCTCACCTTCTTGATCTGATTCATAAAAATGTATGTGGGCTGATAAATGTTGCTGGAACTCACAGATAAAGGTACTTTGTCCTTTTCATAGATGATTATAGTAGAATGGCATGTGTGATGGTCATTCACAGGAAACGACAAGTCCTTGACTGCATGAAAACATATCGGCGAATCGCTGAGAATGATATCTGGTGAACAATCAAAGTGTTGCGATCTAAAAATGGAGGAGAATACACTTCCATTGAAATTGAATAATTATCTAGAGAAGCATGGGATACAACATGTGGTAGCTGCTGTGAGAACACCACAACAAAATGGAGTTGTTGAACGTAGGAATCGATAGGTGAACAACATGGCACGAACTATGCTTATTGAGAGTCATATTCCACGACATTACTAGAAAGGGGATTTTCAAGCTGCAGTGTATATTCTAAATCAAATAGGACTTTATATGGGTGAGACAAATAAACCATATGAATTGTGGCATGGACGGAATCCCTCTTTAAAACACTTTCGTGTCTTTAGAAGTAAATGCATCACCAGGAACAAAGAAGGAAATCAAGGGAAGTATGGCGACAATGCAGATGAATGAATTTTTCTTGGTAACTAAATGAACAAAAAAGCCTACAAATGTTTCAACAAGTGTTTAGGAAAGATTATGGAAGGTAATGATGTTAAGATAATTGAAGAGAAAACCACAAATGCTTCAAGGAATTCATATGCTGATGTGATAGAAAGTGAGGAAGAAATTGAACATGGAGAAAATACAAATGCAGAAATAGAGGAAGTTGTACAAAACACTCAGCCTTCACATCCTGATGTTGACTCAGAAGAAGAATCTGAAGAAGAAAATGTGGCTAAAGAGAATGCAACTGAACCTCGCAGGAGAAATCGAGGAGCTGAGATTGATCCATACGACATAATTGGGGACAGGAGTGCACCCACTCAAACAAGAAGGATGGGGAGTAACACATGATCTACATTTTTGTCAGTTGTGGAGCCATCCTCATTCGAAGAAGCTGCAAAGGAAGAATCTTGGGTGAAATCCATGAATGAAGAATTAGATCAGATTGACAAGAATCAGACATGAGATCTTGTCTAGAGACCCGAAGGTCACAATGTGATTGGTACCAAATGGATCTTCCAAAATAAGTTTGATGAGCATGAAAGTTTCATCAGAATCAAGGCACGACAGGTATGTAAAGGATACTCCTATATTGAAGGCATTGATATTGAAGAAACCTTTTCTCTAGTGGCTAGACTGGAGTCAATCAGGCTTTTCCTTGCCATGGCACTCCAAAGAGGATATAAATTATATCAAATGGCTGTAAAGATAGTATTCTTGAATGGTGTACTCGAAGAAGAAGTCTACATTGAACAACCAGTGGGTTTTGTTTTAGGTACTTATGAAACAAAGGTCTGTAAACAGAAGAAAGCTCTATTTGGTTTGAAGCAGGCACCACAGGCGCGGTACTCGTGACTAGATTCATATCTCAAAAATATGGAATTCAAAAGAGGATAATTAGATCACAATATCTATGTGAAAAATTCACCAAAAGATCAATTCATGGTTCTATTCTACGTTGATGATATCATATTTGGTTGCACAAGGTAGAAATCAGTGGATGAATTTACCAACCACATGAAATCAAAATTTGAAATGTCTATGATTGGGGATCTCACATATTTCTTGGGGATGAAGGTGATTAAAAAGAAGGAATACAATTTCATTTCTCAAGAAAAGTATGCAAGAGATCTACTGAATAAGTTTAATATGCAAGACTCCAAACCAATGTAAACTCCGATTGCAGTTGGAACTAAACTTGGAAAGAATGATGATGGGGCCTCTATTGATCCCACCATGTACAGGAGGATCATTGGGAGCCAACTGTACCTGACAGCGACATGACCAGATATTGTCTTTTCTACATTTCTTGCGGCCCTCTTTTAGAGTAATCCAAAGGAGGAACATATGGCGGCAGTAAAAAGAATCATGAGGTACATTCAAGTCACACATAACTTCGGGTTATTTTTTGCTGTAGGCAGGGACAGTGAATTATCAGCGTTTTCTAATGATGACTATGCTGGTGATGAAGTAGATAGAAAGTCCACTAGTGGTGGAGCCTTATATATTGGAAAAAAAATGTGTTGGCGAGTTGAGTAAGAAACAGGAATGTAACTCTCTTTGTACTGCTGAAGTTGAGTATATCTATGAAACAAAGTCATGCCCTCAACTATTATGGATTAAGCAACAACTAACAGATATTGGTGATGAGGTGACACAACCAATGGTAATTTACTGTGATAATAAGAGCACAATTGATCTTACGAAGAATCATGTTCAGTATTCTCGTACAAAACATATTAAAATCAGGTATCACTTTATCAAAGAAAAATTTGAGCAAGGAGTGATTAGAATAGACCTTGTGGGAACTGATGAACAAGTGGATGATATCATGACCAAGCCACTATTAGTGGCTGTGTTTGAAAAGCATCAAACGATCCTCAGTGTTCAACCACCTCCCAGTGCATAAGGAGGTTACACAATACCCCTCTCCCCAATTATGATAACTGTTTTTATCTGTTTATGGATGTGTTGCATGTTTGTGGGGGATATACTATCCAGGGGGAGTATGGTTTGATCTTAACATTGAACAAATTACCGGTCTTTGTGTTTATTGTCAATGGGGGAGAAAGGAATAAATTCATGCATGTTCAGGCAAAAAAGAATGCATTTTCAGGAATGTAATGCTCCTGTGACATGATGTGAATTCAGTGTCAGTGCTAGGTTGAGAAGGATGAGAAGGAATACATTGGTTATGTAATGCTTCTTGGGTGTCATTGAGAATTCCAAAACATGGGAACCCAATTCATGCTTTCTCTCTTGTTTTATACACCGACCATTACTCACGTAGACCTAGAGTGTTGGTTGAGTTGATTTTTGTGTTTTTGGTTTTCATGTGTATGGGGATCTATTGAATTTATTTTATGATTGACAACAAACCAAAAGGGGGAGATTTTTGGAACCATGGTCTTCTATGCATGAATTGGAGTATGGTTTTTGTTTGTTGTGAATCCTCAGTGGAAGATCATAATGTGTACTAGAAAAATGATCATACAGTTCAAGCAGACAACAGTATTGAAGGTGGCACCATTTACCAATGTTTTACAAATTTTTGGGCCTCAAAATCGGAAAATGAAGACTTGGATTTTTGGTAAATGTAGGCGAGTGAAAAGGGGAAGTGGTGTGTGAAAAATAAAGGCTTTTCCCGAAATATTTGATTTAGGCGTGAAAAATAACGTGGTGTGTGAAATAGTGGATCGAGGTTTTTCACGCAAATAGTTTTTTAGAATTATAACATAAAAAATGGAAAAGGAATGGGCTGCATGAAAAATCTGATGGTGTGCGCGAAAAACAATTTTAGCGCGAAAGATTACGCGCCAGATGAGAAGTTTTCGCGCCAGAGGGGGTTTTCCGTGCGGGGGTCTCAAATGCCTATAAATAAGAGGTGAACCCCTTCATTCTGGATGGTTGAAGACTTAGATAAGATCTGAGGTCTGATGCATGAAAAAGGATCGCGTAAAGGGGCTTGCGCGAAATATTTGGTAATGCATAGAAAATTTCGGGATGTGCGAAAAAGGAAGAGCTGTGCGTAAAAATTGGGGTTTCACGTAAAAGATTCAGTTGCGTGAAAAAGGGTGTTGTGGAATGAAATATTTTTCCTCATGAGAAAGTAAATTTTGTTTCCAATAGAAAGGTATTGCGTGCAAATGGTTAGTGTTGCGCACAATTGTCAGTGAAGCTTGTCTGCACATTCTGGTTATCTGGTTTAGTGGTTCAATGTGTTCTAGTGCATCGATTCCGAACCTGGATACAAGAAGAGTCTCACGATAAACAGAGACAAAGACTTTAATGAAAATCTATTGAAGAGACCTTTACATCTATAAACTGAGTGTGGCTTCACCAAGGGTAGTGAGCAAGGGGGAGTCAACATGAGTGACCCAAGGGACACTGTGAGCTATCCCTGAACTTTTCTAAAGGTAGTGAGCCTAGGACAGAGTGACTATGCCTGAACCTTTGTAATCCACAGCTAGTGAAGATTAGTGAAATTTGGTACGACCGAAAACTTGTCAGCGTATGCTCCTTGGACGTAGCCCTTAGTGGTGAACCAAGTAAAAAGTGATGTGTCTTATATATGCATGTGAATGTTTGATTTCTGATCATATTCATCATACAGGTTCAACATGTTCCTACCAACGTGGGAATAAGATCCATCACATTAAAAGAAACATTTGTCACCCTGATTCACCCCTCCCCTCTCAGGGTGTCCCGGGGTCCATCAATTATAATATCATAGGGAGTATAGAAGGAAAATAATGGAAAGGAACATTAGAGAAGATGATACCACTAAAATGGGTAACTCATTTTTATTTGATCCAAAATTCTTTTTGGAATTTATTTACACCCAAGGTAATGATTTTAGAAGGAAGGAAGGGAAGTTGGGAGATTATTTTTGCAGATGTTGGGTGATCCAAGGGTCTTGAGATGGGGGAGTAAGTGTGCAGATGTGGTGGGTTTTTATAAGTGGGAGTAGAGGCGATTTAGGAATGTCTAGGAATATTAATTTATTAAAAATTCTATTTCTATTATAAATGAATCGAAATTAAATTATTTCGAAGATAAGATTAATATAAGTTGAAGTAAGATAATCCAATAACAATTAGATAGGTTTTGGATATTTTTTTAATCCTTATCTTTTTGATTTAACCATTTTTTTACTCTCACCATTTTATTAAGCATTTAATAATTTGAGAATCGAAAGAGCTACCAAAACATGACAAATTTCCAAAAAAAATCCCTTAATAAAATTTTAAACATATCATATCAATTTTGTAACATCATATATTTTTGTGGAATTTTATAATATTTAATAATATATTATATAGTTTAAAATATGAGTTATGTCAATTCTAACACTATTCATATCATTACTTTTTAAAAAATTCCACAACAACTTGATTCCTTCGAAAAAACATCATTAATACAAAGATAACATATAATTTTATAAAAAATATTCGTGGATAGAATAAAAAATAATGAAATTGAATTTATTTTAAAATTTATAATACCATTTATTTCAATCTTTCATTAATGAATCAATCACCGCATCATCATTGTGTCATAATTAAATTTATTTATTTAATTTCAAAAATCTATAAATAAAATATCATGATGTAGGAAATATTTTTATATTTATAATGAATATTTATAATCAAATAGATCACTTATATAATCCCATATAAAAAATATTTTACTAAAAAGACAGTTGTTTATATTATATTTCCCTTTTCTTTAAATTAAAAATTATAAAATGCCATTTTCACACCCACGTGGCGCGATGGAGTATCAAAATAGACCCAAGGATGCCCATGTTTAGACATATCTAATAAAATAGGATTATTACATTTGTTATGGTAGTTGAAAATTATTATAAAATTATTTTTTACCCTTATTTACAAGATTTACCGTTTAACCATGGTAAATATAATAATTACTAAATTTACTATTCTTAATGTAAAAAAACTTAATGGTACATATTTACACAATTCAGACCTTATGATTTCAAATATGTAATCTATTTTTCCAAATTCAATGCTTAATATTTTTAGAACATAATTTAAAATTAATTCAAGTTGTCAAAACCAAATAGTTTGTTTTTAAGAAGTAAAAATTACCAAAATATTGATATGTGTTTATGTACAATTTCAATGTGAAATTTATTCAAATTAATAAAATTGGAATAAATGATAAAAAAATTAACCCAATTATACTTTAAATCCCATTAAAATGGTAATATAACTATATAAATAAATTTGATGAAAAGGAAGTTTTGAATTAAAATGCAGTATTTTTCACTAATCATTAAAATATGAATTTTATTAGAAAAATACCCAAATTTCAGACAAAGTAAATTTTAATGTTCCTATTGTAAAGAGGAATTTTATTTATTCAAATAGAATATATAAAAGTGAAAAAAATTATATTTAAAAATATTTCTCCATCAAATGGTGGTAAATTGATCTTTAAAAAATATTAGTGTATTTTTTTTCTTAAAATTAGATTCATTATCATTTGGAGACTTTAATTTTTTTTGATTAAATGTAAAAAAATTAAAAAACATGTATAATCATATTCTAGTTAGTTCTGTTCATTCCTGTTAATATATCGGCTAGGAATTTACTACCATTTAAAATAATAATATAATATTATAATTATTTTGGTATAACTCAATGTTTTGTGCAATGTAAGAGTTCGGAGAAACCCGTTGTTGTGTGTCAAGTATTCTCTCATACAAAGTGTTCTATTTAAAAAAAGTAATATCTTATAATTATGAATAGATATTGAAAAGTATGATTCTCTAAATACATGTGATGTAACACTATAGATTCATAAACTTATGTTTATTTTTGAAAAATATAATTTATAAAATAATCAAAATTTAGTTTTAAACCATTTCCTCTATTAAAATGCCATAAAAATACCTTATAGAAAAATAGTCTTTTAATGTATAAAATTGGATTCATTCTTATTATATTCGCATAAAATATATTTTTTTGAATGTAAATTTTTTTTAAATGTATAATATATAATTTCCAAATTTGTATAATACTATTTATTCCCACCAATTTAACAGCTAGGTTATGACGGTCTAATTAAAATAATGATATTTAGTTATACTAAAAAGGCTCAGCCAGAGAAAATTATCCGACCATTTATTAGAATACAAGAAAAGTAGAGAAAGTGAGAACCACAAGCCAGGAATCACAACTACAAATCATAAAAACCATACCTATCGCCATACACATGATCAATTTCCTTGTCTGCAGTAGCTGACTCCCATTATGAAAATCTATAATGCTTCAATGTCTTAACATAATTCCTTCTAGGATTTAGATTTTCCAAGTATAAAAACTCTTCAGTAGGTTCCATACCTTTTCGCTTACTGACAGAAGACCTATTAGGCATCGACTTCGACATATAAGAATAGTATTTCCTCTGCCTTCTTTTTGGTGGAGCGGTCATCACTTCCTCATTCACTGATAAAATCTTATTTCCACCTTGAACAATGGCACTGTAAGTGATTCTAGCCCTTTCATCAGCATTCTCTTTTTCACTCTCATAGACGTCTTCCCAATTTCTAGAGATATATGTCTCCTGATAACCATCTTTCACTCTCCATTCCTATGCAAAGTGGCTATTAGTCTTAATCATTGATAAAAAATATGGATGTTCCACAGAACCATGGTCATCATGCATCCCCTACTGTATTCTAAAATCTCTATTGAAAGAATCCTCTTAAAAAAGGGAAACCTGCATGTTCTCACCTTCATTCCTTGGACATTCCTACTCAACATGAGGGCTCAACCCATGCTTTAAATCCTAGAAATAGTATTCAGATGATTTCTCTTGAAAATTCTCATTGTCACTACTACTTTTTTTCTATTTGACTTCAGACTCAGTATCCTGATGTCATCAAGAACATCATCGAACATCTGAACAAGAGGCAAATCCGGGATAGTATGATCAACGGCCTGAACTTGGTCTAATTCTAAATCAGCATTTACCAGGTCCGCAAAGCAATTACTAGTTTCAATATCAACCACCTGCTTTTCATATTGTGGCTGCATCCCAACAGAACCCCTCACCCACTCACCGTTTTCCTCCAAAGAACCACCCAACTACATATTCAGAATGGGAATTTCCCTCGCGACCTTTATACTCTCGGCAGACCCAACTTATTGGGTTGTAGAGGTCACCATTCCTCTATCTACATCATTGTTCACATTGGTATGGAATGCATGCTTCACATTGTCCTCCATAACTCCTGTGTTGAGAATCCCAATATCACGCTTCAGTCTTCCAAACTCCTCCTCCACCATTGGATTCAAAGGATCCTCCCCTGCACTCACTTGTGAACCATTTACTATAGTGAATCTATCAATACAAGGCATTTATGACCTTCCAAAACCCAAGACCTGCTTGCAATGATAATCCTTCGAGGCCATCGTGACCTGTCCAACCGAGGCCACCTACGGAGCTACACTTTTACCTTTGTTAGATACCTGCTGATGCCTAACCCACTTCTTCATATTCTCAACCTCAACATGTGCTTCCTGTTCCTTGCCTCTATTATTTTTCCCTCTCAAAATAGACCGAGACCCCTTGTGACAAAAACACAACAAATGACCCAATCTCTTGCATCCCGAACAGAAGTTCATCCAATTTTCATAGACAACCCATTGTTTGAATCAATATTCCTCACCCATAGTAATAAATACATATTCAAATACCTTCTTGTCTCAAAAAAATGGAAAAACCATGTTCTTTAAGGTGGTTATTAAAGAGAATAATTCAAGAGGTAAAATCCTATTTTTTTTCTTTTATTTTATTTTAAATTTATTTTCTTTTTTATTCTCTAATCACCACCCCTTATATAATTTGTATTAAAACATTAGTATCATATTTATACTGATATTTTATCATTTTTATAGAAAAGTTCATCATAATTCCCCTTCTACTCTCCCTTTAATTTTAAAAATGACAACATCATATGTGATGTGTCGATTTACCACCATCATGGATATTGCACTTTCATTTTCAATTACTACCTTCAAGAATATTCATAAAACCATTATTATGGTAAAATAACATTTTATTATATATATTATAAGTTATATAATGATCTATAACTAATATATAAATATAATATTACATAAAATGATATAATTTCGTAATGGTTGTAAAAAACACAAAAATAAATTAAATCTTTCTCAATAATATTTTATCTAATGAATCATCCTCATAATTAGAATAAACGATATATGGTATCAATAAAAATTATGGAATCATATTAAAACTTTTTAATTCTTCTTTTATAATTTTTCATCTCTTCGACATGAAAACCCATAATGAACTAACTATGGAAACCAAGAAAAAAATGAACCCCACACAATGAAAATAACAAAATATCATTAAAAATGGGTTTAAAGTTATAATAATATGTTCATATAATTTATTTTAAATAGGATTATAGTTCATTAAAAAATTTATAAAACTCACTAAACATTTATATAGGGGTTTTGAACACATTTTATGTAAGACAAACATTATGTACGAAACATTTCTTCAAAAATATTATTTTAAACATCAATTTTTACAAAATCAAAATGAATTTTCTTATACAAGTATTATTATTTTATTAATGTCAACATTTTCTTTGGAAATTTTTATGATTATGTGCGGTACTAATATATCCATCCAATTCATTTGTTATGTATATGTTGGAGGTCAACTGTAATGGTTACTCTATGTGTAACTACGATGGTTACACCAAAAGGTAGCCATGAGGGTTATATTATAATGTAGATGTGAGGGTTAAAAATAATATGGTATAATTTATTTTTCATATAATATGTAAGTAGTTCCACACGTTTTAAATATATTTTTATTTATATTTTCTATGTTTTATGGAAATCTATTATTTTTAAAAGGAAAGTATACAATTTTTTGTTGGTTAGAAGTATATATTTATGAAAATGATTTCATATTTGTTTAAGTATTACTGGACTAATGGTTTCTCTCTATTTTTATTTCCCTTACCAACCATTTTTTGATCATCCCATGTTTTAATTGTTTTTCACAGGGTCTATGGAAGGATAAGAGAGAAGAAGAATCCAAGGTTAGCATTGTGATGATTTTTCATGAAATGAATGAGTGGTTTACTAAAAATATATATATTATGGAAGAAATAGATACTATTTTAGTATTATATACATTTTATTCTTATGGGTTTTCATGTATGACCTAATTATATAAAACTCCAAACAAAAAACAACTTTGGGAATGTATGAAAGTGAATTATAGTTGAATTATCTTGATTATGTATTGTCTGGGATAGTTCCTTATAGTGTTATAGTCTATTTATGTAATTACTTACATTTTTCTCATTTTTAGGTAATAAAGAGATCAAAAACATATTTTAAGGAAATTCATCTTTATTTCCCTCTGGTTAAAAACCCAGTTTTTTACTTCAAAACCATGTTTTCAAAAAATGATTCCAAAAATATATCAACTTAAAAACAATTTGTAAGATATTTTTACCCATATTTGTATTTTTCCAAATTTTAATAAGAGAAATATTCTTGTAATTGTTCAAAAAATAATTTTTTATATTTTACCAAAAATGTGAAAGAAATATTTGTTTTCATGTTTGTGTCATGAATTTAAAATTTACCATCTTTATTCCCACTATTTTCATTGAAGTTTCCTTTGAAAATTTTAAACATTATTTTTAATTAATATCATTTCAAAAATATGTTTTGAAATTTTAATTTTAAATTTTGAATTTACAAAAAAATTATATTTTTCTCGAGGAATATTCCTAGTGATTTTTGTTTCGAAATCATTCTCCATCTAAGAAGAAATCCATTATGGTTACTTATGCGTTACTGGAGATATGATTCGAGGATTAGATTCTTCTTCTTTCTCTGAATGGTTTATGTTTATGATGAAATGATGTTTATGAAACCCATTTCCCATCCATTGGTTATATCATGAAAAATTTATTATAAAACCTACTTCTTTTTATATATGCTATACCATGATAGAATTCTTATCAATCCTGATTCTTTTTTATATTGGTTATACCATGATAATTTCTTACTAAAACAAATTCATTTTTTCCAAGTTATTCTATGATTAAATAATGAAATGATTATGAACATGTTTCATTTCCATATGTTTTTCTATGATGAAATATTTATTAAATGAGTTTTTTTCATGGGTTTTTATATAATGAATGTTTTATGATCATATTGAACACATGTGAACAATTTTTAATATGAGATAGGTGGGACATATATATCCCATAAATGAATTTGGTAAGGATTAATGGTATATATTATCAAAGGGTACAATATAGGTTATCCAAATCCCAAATGTCGGTATATAGAAGGTTTTACCAAGTCCTAAAAAGGGGACACTAGATGTTATCCCATGCACAAAAGTGGGTACACAAGAGGTTATCCAAATCCCAATGATAGTACATATGTGGTTAGCCCAATCCTAATATGTTCTGAGTGTTTTGTGGATATCCATGAAATAATATTTTCTATGATTATGTATTATCCACAAATATATGCCTTCTTCCAATGTTATGATATCATAGATCATGTTCCCTGATTCCATTTTTATTCATGTTATATGAACATCCATGATTTATTCCATGACTCGTGTTTGTGACCTATTATATATAGGGTATAATTTTAATAGGTTATTCTCATGATCTCAAGCTCATATGATCTTGTTATATTGATATATGAATTTTTTACCCTTACCAAGTATCTTATCTAACCCTTTCTTATGTTTCCTTTACCTATGATATTAAAAATTGTATTATGTTTCATATGTCTAAAAATGTTTCTAATTATGAACAAATTAGTGGGAGATAATATAGCACACTTAAGGAATAGTTATTTATGATTCCATGTTTCCAAATACAATATACCTTAAAATTATAGCATGGATCATTATGTAATGTAAATAATAATCATCTATTACGATGTAATATTTTTATATGAGAAGGTGGGGAATTTATAGTTGGAATCCATGAAAGATTTAGTTAACCTTTGGAAACTAGGATGAGAAAACATCAGTAAGATACCAAGGGAAATTTAAATGGATTTCTTAGATATATGTCTATGAATAAGACAATTTATTAGTGAAATTAGAGGAAAATGTCTTGGAATTTTGGAAAATTATAGAGTGAGTTTTTTCCAAAAAATTACATCATTTTCTATATATTACAAGTGGATATGGATATGGAACTATGATAAATAGGACTAATAACTCTAAAGAGGGAATTGTAATAAGGACACAATAATCACTTAGTTCATGACAATAATGCTTTCTTCATATATTTTTTACATTCCTATGGGATATTTTTAGAAAATTCAAATACTCTTTACGAACCATCATGAAGTATTTTAATGGAATATATCTATGAATAACCTAAGATTAAACTAATGTTTCAAATATTTAAAATATGGTTTCATTATTTAAATATCATATATATTATTTTCTATTATTAGGTGGATTCCCACTACGATTTGTGTCACTCACACTATGCCTTTTAGTTTTAATCAATGGATGGAACCAAGAGGAATCATGTCTACATATAGTGTGTAGAAAAATTCAGTGATTATGAGAAACCCAATTGCGTAATGACTAGATAAAAAGATATTATTGATTACACATAACCCTCTATTATGATATGTAATTTAAAATTTGATATTTGTTGAGATTATAAACACATAGAATAAGATTAATATGAACTTATATGAAGGTTAATTTGGTAATGAACATAGAAGAAATAATATTCAGTTTCCTATAATTAATGAAGGTGGAAAGAAGAACCTAGAAGAATATCTCAAATCTATGGGAAGATGTTTTCTATGGGTAAATTATGGTCATAAATAAATAAATATCCAACTAATTAGATGTATTATATATGATGGTTATGGGAATTATCCAATTCAATTCCCTAAACTAAGGGTTAGACCCTTGACCAAGGAAAGAAATTTGTTATTATAAATTATTTAAGTAAAATGGTTATAGAATTTATATATCATTATTCAAGAACTATGTTTTAGAAGTATCTTACCATTGGTATTTTTTTATATTAATCATGAAAACCTAAAGGATTGAGTTATTTTTAGAAGCATATATTTCTCCATGTAAGATTAACTTCAGAGTTATGGATTCCATCATGGGTTTGTAATTTTATTGTTGATCATACGTTCAATGTAATTGGAACCACTTTTAACATTTTATGCGATGGGTGTTCATCGACATAATGGATATTTTAAGACACATTTAAGGAATTTAAACCGTTTTTTGTATATGTTTTACAAAAAAAGTAATTCAAGATGGAATGAATTTCATTGACATATGATTAAATTTATTGGAAACATTTAGAGTTTAAATTATAATTTAGGTTTAGGTAATAATGGATTACTTCAACATAAAAAGATTTTAATTAATATAATTTCTAGAAAGGGATAACTCATAAGATGGGTGAAAACCTATCAAATCTTTTGTGGTCGTGGGGATTGAATTCAAAACAAAATTATGAAAAGGGCATAGTTCATACTGCTTGTCTAAATGAAAGATTATTTTGGGTGGGATAATATAAAGAGAGATATTTCTAAGTAGGTATATCAATGATTAGTATTTCATCAAGTCAAAAAAATATAAAAAGGTCTAGAATTATTCTACAACCATTATCTATACAAGATAGTAAATGGAAAGACCATGCAATGTGTTTTTTCATGAGACTCCCCAAAACATCTAAATGCAATAATTATAATGGGTTTTAGTCAAACATCTTATAAATTCATCAAATATTATCTCTATTAGATAATATTATTAATTGCATAATCATTATAGTATATAAATAAAGGAAGTGTTAATGTTCCATGGAGTAAACAGTTGTATTATATCTAATAGGGATATGAGGTTTTCTTTGAAATTTTGGAGAATTCATTAGCAAGGCTTGGATATAGAGCTATGTTTCAGCAATACATATCATACCCATACAAAGGTCCAGTTTTATAGAACAATTCATACCCTATTGGATATGATAAAATCTAATTATTTCTATTTAATAGGTGACTTAGATTAAGGACTTTATCAAGTTGAATTTTCCAAAAAATAATTAATTAAACTATGTTGTTAAATAATCTCCTTATAATTTCATATATAGAAAAATGTGTAAAATTTTAATTTATTTGAATGAATCCATAAAAAATCTATTTGGACCTCAGATAACTGATGAAATGGTAGAGAAAGTTAGATCCATTCAACAACAATTAATGGTAGAGAAAAGTCAAAAAACAATTTATACTGAGAATCATGGAATCTATCTAGAATTTTAATTTGGCGAGACAGTGTTTCTAAAAATTTATCTATGTAAGAAGTAATGTCATACTATTACCTAGGTATATCTGTCCCTTTGAAATTATTGATTGTATTGGGAAATTAGTTTCTCTTTTAGAGCATCAATCAAACATTTATCATGTTTAAGACGTGTCCCATGTATATCTCATGAGTAATTACATATTTGACACATTAAATGTCTAAAATCATAGTTATTACCACTGTAAAATGATATTTCTTATAAGAAAGAATTATTTGTGATTCATGATCATATAGAGAATTTTCTACGAATCAAGAACACTCACCATGTCAAGGTTTTGTGAAAAAACCCAAATTGAGGAAGATATGTGGCATCCAGAGGATGTAATGGGGATGAATTATCCTCATTTTTTTATCATAGAGATGACTTTCTATGGATAAATTTATTTTAAGGGTGGTGGAATATTTCACACCAAGATTTTATGAATTATTATTTTTCCAAATAAATTTAATCTTTTAGATATATTTCTTTAAACTAAACACTGATTATATATTGAATTTCATGAAAAATTGGATTTATATTTTGTCATATGAAACTCTGATTTTTAAATGTTTTACACACAATAATGTGTGTAAATATCATTACAAGGAACACATAGTTTAAATGAAACATGATATACTATTTAACGATTATTATATGATATTTATCACATAGCCATTGGAATGGATGGTATGAATAAGTATAAAAAAATTATGAAAGAATATGGTTTAAAAATTTATATAAAATTAATTCTTTTTGGGAAAATTAATTATAAATTCAAGTAAAAACCATTTTAAAAATAAAGGAATTATTTTTCTAGAAAAAATATTTTAAGCCCACAAATGTTTTTTGGCTCTATAAATTAAATAAATAAATTTTAGTTATTCATTTTAATGAAATGTATATATTATAAATTAAATAAATTTTCTAACATTAATCTTATGTGTTTTATAGGAACGAGATACGAATAAATCATATATTACCCTTAAAAACGATTTTTTTCTAGAAAGCAGTTTTATCAAATTTGGTGCACATATTTTAAAATTAATTATTGAAACATTTAAAAAAATTATTTTAGAAATTAAATTAAATTTTATAAATCATCATTTAATAATTATATTTGGGTGAATTTTTTTAAATTTTTAGAGATGAATTTTTTCGATGAGTAGTGAAAAATACAGGTTTTTGTTAAGAATTGTAATTTATTTTGAAGCATTTATAAAATTGATATTTTTTAAGATTAATTTTAAATTAAAATAAAATAAATTATATATCGATATATATTAATAAAATTTAGATCATTCAAATAAATTTCATAATGAATTTTTATATAAAAAAATTTTATACTTTTGAACATTCTATTATTGAAAACATACATTCTTATCTCGTCTTCCAGTTCAATTTTAAATTAAATTCTTCCAATTAGTCAAGTTGAATTTGAGAAAATGTAATACATATTTTGAATAAGAATAATATTTATTATCTAATAATGTGAACATAATTTTTACTAAAATGAATTGTAAGAATAGTAAAAAAATATTTTCCATTGGTAAGGTAAAAACATGTTTACAGGGGGGTAAAACAAAACTGATATAGGTTATAAGTAACAAAAGAACATATTAAAACCACATTTTATTCAAATATTAAAACCTTATATATTATAGTTTCTTTAATGAACTATTTTGGTGCCTTGTGTCATGTGAAAAACATGGGTACCGTATTATATTTTAAACATTTATTATTGTACCACTAACCTCACTTATAAAAGGCCACCCACTATCATATCATCTTCAAACATCATCAACCAATTGGTTAAAAAATTTCTAACAAAATCACATCATTAATTACATAGTTTAATTCTATAAGAACTATATTTTTTTTTATAAAGAGAGCCTAAAAATTGTTTTATTGAAAACTAAAATAAGCAGTCATAAGATGAGGTAACATCCCTAACCATGAGTTTGATGTTATTTCATCTTAAAAATCATTAAATTATTATTATTAAATTAATATATAAAATAATAATTATATTATATAATTTTTTTTATAATTCTAGTTTGAAAAAGAAAATCATTCTCCACATTCTTAAAATGTGATACAATGTCATCATTCGTCTGTACGTTGGACTATCGCCTCACGAACCGATGTTATTAATTTTCCATCAGCACATATCATGGATGGATACAATGATGGATTTATTTTTTATAAATTATATTTATTAAATAATTATATCTCTGTATTTATAATTTCATATTTTTCTTTTTAATATCTATCCCATTGGAAAATCATAACTTCCATCGTGTGTACAAAAGACTACCGCTACACAAACCAATGTGATGTGTTTTTACAGTTCTATTTTAAATGGATGGTAATAATGATATATTTAATGAATATATATTATATTTTTAATATAATTACTCATTTTAAATAAGATATCACATATACCATCTTAATGTTTTTCATAGGGGATCCAATAACATCGTTCGTGCGTATGGTAGACTACCGCCTCACATAGTGATGTGATTATTTTTCCACCAACACTTTTAATGGATTTTTATTTAGTAAAATTTAATGAATATATGAGATATAAATGAAAAAAAAATTATTATGCAATTTTTATATATTATTTACATTTCTTTCTTTTAATCCATTTATAAGAATAAAACAGTGTTCATGCATACGTATTACGTACCATCTACATGAATAGTGTATATCATTTCCTATCACAAAAGTTTATGGATTACACTAAATATATATATAAGGAATATATATGATATTTTTATCATGGTTGAAATTTGAGATATCATATAACCATGATAATAATAAGAGGATCAAAAAATAAAAAAATCCAAAGTAACCTGAAAAACAAAGCAGTTATTACGCGAAACTTAATTTTAACATGGAATTTTTAATAAACATATTATTAAAGGTCAAAAATAAATCATATATAGAATATTACCTATGATTTTGGTTTTTTAATATATTTATAATAAAATTTTATTTATTACCCAGTATTTTCAAACACGTAAAAATGATTCCAATAATTATGGTAAGAGATTTTCATATAACTTTTTTTACTTCTGTGAGATAGATTCTATATTCATCACCTATTTCTTTAATGTAGTGTATGAACATACTAAGAATAAATTTTAAGAATATTATATTAATAATTACGGGGATTTAAAATACCATTTAAAGGTATCTATTTCATAGTGGTTAGAATTAAATAGTTGTAAAGTCAGTACGGGATTCTTCTATCTATATTTACTTCTATGAGACACATTCCATATTAACAAACAATTTATTTTATGCGGTGTATATAATTCCCCTGAATATATTTTATTATTATTATAATGACAATTATAGGTATTTATATATCAATTTTAGGAACTCTTTTTCCAAGTACTTACGGTTTAAATGGTACCAATGTAGTAAAGGATTTTGATCTCACTTTTTACTTCGATGAGACACAAGCCATATTCCCCAAAAATATATTTTATGTGGTGTAAATACTAAACATGAATTTATTTTATGATTATTATCCTGAATATTATGTGGATTTTAAAATCTTTTTTAGGATCTCACATTCATTGTATTTTTTATTCTGATGTTACCAAAGCGGTAATTGATTTTTTCTTCCATTTTTTCATCAAGAAATATGTTTTTATGAACATATCATATTTTATGTGGTTTATATAAAACCAAATTGAAATTTTAGTTCATGAATTTCTTCATTTTATTTATATTGATAGTATCAATTTATTTTTTTCTTTAATGGATCCTAAGAATAAAAATAAACCTATGTGGTAATGGTTTGAAGCTACAATCTCATTATTTATCTTGATTGTTTATGATTATGACTTTAGTGATGAAATATTATGATCCATATCTCAAGAATATCTTTAATTTTATCATCCTATTATTATTTAATTAGAATATAGTTTTTATCATAATTTTAATCTCCTTATGTACTCAATATTTCAAAATAATATTTTTTACAAAGAATCGCCGTTATTTAACTCTTTAGCTAAAAATAACTTTTTTTTACAAAACCATGATTTCTAAAAAAAATTAAAAAATGTTTTTCATTTCAAAAAATGATTAATAGAAATAAAATTTTACTCATATTTTTAAAAAAAATTATTCATGTAATATTAATGTAACTCTTCATACAAGTCTCATATGCATTTTACCAAAAATGTGAAAGGAATCTATGTTTTTACCTGTAAAACATGAAAAAAAATTTCATGATGTAATGAAGATTATTTTATTTTATTATAAATTTATAAATTTTCAATGTTATTTTCAAAGAAAAGTATTTTAATAATATTTTATGAAATTTTAATTTTAAAATTATGATTTTCGAAGAAAGTATATTTCCATCGAAAAACATTCCAAGTGATTTTTCATTCAAAATAATTCTCTTTCTTAGATAACATCATTTCAATTTACATATTATTTAATTGGTATATGATAATTGTATAACATTAATAATCTCTCTATGAATGGATTATTTTTATAATAAATTTTGTTTTATGAAAACCATTTCATTTCCATGAGTTCTACCATGACAGAATTATTATGAAACCTGCTTCTTTTTCTATGGGTTATAACTTTAAAGAAGTTTTATGAAATATGAACCTTCTACTATGGGTTATAACATGAATGAAGTCTTATTTAACCCACCAATTTTTCATTAGTCTATTCTATGATGAGATGATGAAATTATTATAAACCTTCTTCTTTTCCACATGTTATGATATGATGAAATTATTATGAAACTCATTTATTTTCATGGGTTCTGATAAGATGTTTTTTATAATCCTATGGAACACGTGTATATGATTTTCATTATGTGAAGGGTGGAACCTATATATTCCTATAATGTATATGGTAATTCCAAGATTCAAGGGTGCATGGGAGGTTATCTCAAGCATGAAAGAGGATACAATTGAGGTTATACAATGACTAATAGAGTGTATAGGGGAGGTTCTACCATGAATAGAAGATAGTACAAGGGATGTTATCCCAATCCCAAATCAGGTACTTAGGTGGTTATCCCAAGACTAACATGTTATGAATGTATTTTTGGGTAGCCTTAACATATTATTTTATATAATTATGTATATGCCGAAAATCTATTTCTTATGACAATGTTATTCTCTCATGGATCATGTTCTTTTCTTCCATTATGATTCATGTATTATGACCAACAATTTTTTTTTTCCAAGACTCATGTTTACAATATATGATATGTAGGGTATGTTTTAAATATGCCATTCTCATGTTATCATACCCATATTCTCATGTTATAATGATATATCACTTGCTTTCAGTTACTGAGTATTTGATCTCACCCTTTATTAAGTTTCCATTAAAATGTACATGAAGAAATGTGTAATGTATGATATGTATAAGGATACTAATTTTGAATAAATTAGTTGTAGATAAATTAAATAAATTCTGGTCTAGTTATTTATGTGTCCATGTTTCCAAAGAAACTATACCTAAATAATTATGTTGTGAAACATATGTTATATAATTAATATTAATATATTAATACGTAATATTTATATATGAGAAGTTGGGGTCTTTATAGATTGGGTGATAGGAAATATGGGAGGATTGAAATAAGTACAAAAAAAGAGTAGAACACTAACCTGTCAATATTTTACCAGTGAGTTACATGTCCCATTATCATCAATTGTACTCATAGATTGGTGGAGAGAATTACTACTACATGATGTGGTTTTATGATTTATAAAATGGGGATATTTCATAAGCATAGATGGTTTGAATAATATGAATCTATCAGTTGTATTCAGAATATAGTTTTATATTTATCCCAGATGGGACATTTGTACGAGGTTCTATACACATCTGTGGGATCATTTAGGTCTCTATAGGGCTAGTGGTGCTTATTTATAATTCCTTATTTATTTTTGGGAGTTCAATCATTCTATATTACAAAGTAATTATATATCATATTTTAATTTTCAGTGAAAAGGGTATCAATTTATCTTAAAATTTTGAAAATTCATCTTGGAATATATAATACCATATGTCTATGTAGACAAAACAATAGTCCATAACATGCATTTTAAGGAATTTTAGAAGGCCCATCTCCCATCATATTGTGATTCAATACATCTGGAGAGAAGTTAATAGGGTGGTTGATGAACTTGCATTAGAGGGTTATTCTGATAGTAACTTAGATATTTACTCATATCTTATCTACCTTATTTTTTTTTATAAAGACATAGTTTTTGGTGAATCTCATAGACTTAATTACTTCATAACACATTTTTTTGTACTTCATGGTGGTTCATCATATTTTTTTATAACAAAATAACATATAGAAATTGGAAAAAAATTCACATCTAATTCATTATGCATTATATCGTAAGTCTAAAAATATAACATGGATATACTATTCCATACACACCTAGGTATAATTAAGTATATATGTGCAAAAAAAATAAGGTTTTTCTATATTTTAAAAAATTAAACTAGTTTATTATATAAATAATTTTTTTTTGGAAGATGTCATGAGTGTTTTAAATCAAATTTCAAATATATCATAGGTTAGATGAAAATTTAATTTCACTACATATGAGATGTGGGGAAAAATAAAATTCGAAAAATAATTTTTTATTTTTAATAGAACAAAAAATTTTATATAAAGAATCATTATAAAGTAAATTTTTTTAAAGTGGTATAAAATACATATTTATATGTTATGTATATAACGAGAGAAGCATAAATTAGTAGAATAAAATTTTCTATAAGATAATATATAGATATGATATTTTAATTAATTAAACAGGAATAATTTAGGGAGAAATATACATTGATGATATTAATAAGTAAATAAATTTTTCCATTTATTACTATATGTTTATCCCCTAAAACCATTATCATAGTGAATATTTTTTAGGATTTTGTGCAGATATTGCCTCATATTTTCTTCATAACACCATCCATTATGAAGTTATCTTTTTTCAATGGTTTATTATGAAGTTATTTTTTAGAATATTGAAATATTCTATGTGTTTTCATATATTCCTTACATTATTGGATACTAATTATGAGATATTATTATTTTTTAATCCTATTATCATCTCGAGTCATTACACATCATTGGGGGTTGGCACAAGGATCCATACCAATTGGAAGAGATAATTTTCACATCAAAAACTCTCCATTAATTATTATATTTCACTCTCATTGATGTAGTTTACCACATTCATTATCCCTTTTAATTGTAATGAAATATATTTCCTAACGGGAAAATTTTCATATTATAGGTATGGAAAATAATGCATCTATGATTTTTCTTCCATATTTGTATTCATCTTTTCTTAGGTATAATGATAATTTTAGGATCCCTCCACCTAATGGTATCTATCCTTGGATGAAAATGAGATATGGTATATAGTGATGCCCAAATACCACCTCCAATAGGCCACATGTTAGTGATAATAATTATGGGTATCTCATACACACAAATGGGAGGAATTTCTTTTTATAAAGAACTTGAGGAACAAGATATAATACTAAAACACCAAATAAATAATTGTCTCAAAAAAAAGTAAATGGAGCACAAATCAAGGATGTTGTGTTATACAACTAGAAAAACCAAAAACAAAATCACAAATAAAATAATAAAAATCCTTGGAAACATCCTCAATATATAAATAACTGTTCAATAGCACCATGTGCTACTAATATAAAGCCCGATCACCAAATAGATCTTGTGGTAATAATGAATAGTTTATATATACATAGGGTAAGTATAATAGCTATACTCAGTAAGATCCTCCTCATATCCTATCACACAAAAGATAAACAAAGCATACTAAATCCCAGTGAAAAACAATTAAATGTAACTCATAACATATTAAGGTATGATAAATTCAAAACTTCCCCAAGGATCTCTCAAAAGGTACCACTTAAAATTAATAATATAATATCAAAAATAATATTAATGGAATGTACCCCGCTATATCTTCCACACATGTTTTTCTACTCTTCCTCAATGTCTCATGTCTAGATCCATCTCTCTCCATTAAAAAATAACATATGAAAACCCATGTGAAATAATAATATATCATTAACCCCATGTAACCCATTTTTTTATCAAACTCCACAACTATATATTATAACATAATAGTTTCATGGAGCCACCATTGCATGTATATAGTGTATTATACCTCATGATATCACATTATATTAATAACATACTTATAATAATACATCTGTTACTATATATGGAGATAAATGTGTGTTAAATAATGATGTGAGACTACATCCTTCTATAGACTTATATGGTAATGGAATTCAATATGAATACCATCACATAATACTATCTATATAAGAGAGTGTGAAAATAAGGGTTGTCATCTATCCATTCCTGTCTAACCTATATGTCGGGGAAAGAACCCTCCAGATTTCACTAGGTATTAGTCTACCTATCGTAAAGGGTGGTGCAACATAAAAAATTGTATGAAATATGTATATATATTTATGTCACAACCACACTATGTGAAACTAACTAACCATAACCTCAACTATAGTTATCACCTCTCAGATAAATAATATCCATTGATAAATACAAGATACCCAATAATCACATAAGCATTTCAATAATACATTCATTTAATTCATTATATTAATGATTCATTGTTACAGTAAATACTAACAGAAAACCATAACCTCCAAGAATAATAAAATATCTCTAATGTTTTCTCAAGAATTAATATAATTCAGTAATCTATCAAGACTCTATCCCCATGGGTTAACTTGTATATCATTCATTTCCATTCTATAATTCCAAGTACTATAGGAATCATCCAAATATATAATAAAATATTATTAAACCGATCACTCCAAACTCTGTTATTCATTTGGAATAAGAAATTATAAACAATAAATTGATCCATCCATACTTTAATGTAGATTCATTATCAATAATGAATCTTAGTTTTCATAAAAAACAATGGGAATTCCACACTCAAACTTGCTCCATCAATCACGATGTCATACCAGTCAATGTTATCCATATCACCAACCATCCCAATATCACTAGATTCAAATGTTACACAATCCTGATCATCATAAACCCTTTTTAACTAAACCATCATCCATACCTATATCACATAACATTTCATATTCAGGATCATCATTCAGAGATTACACACATTGAAGAAATAATAAAATGAAGAGTCAATAGGTAATCAATGACCTAAAATAAAAATATCTGATAATTATAAAAAAATGAGTAGAAACACCCACATAAAATTTTTATTTTACAAATAGACATTCATTTATCACAGTTTTCAACCATATTTCACCAAATTCGTTAGGTGTCAATATCAAATAAAATTATCTTCTTAAACATGTTTTGAGAGTAAATTTAATTAAATTAATTCACAAGGAACAATGACTTCTGATTAAATTTCAATAATTATTAATTATCCACAAATAATTATTAGTTTTATGTTCATTATCGAATTTATAATAATAAAAAACAAGTTAAACCATATCATTATCAAAATATTTAACCATATCTGGAAAAACAAAAGGCTAATTGTTAACATGATATAAACATATTCGATAGCTGAAACCATGAAAATATTATTTATTCAATCAAATTTAAGCATAAATAAGGTTAATTAAACTATTAAGCAATGATATAAATCATGAAAACATTATGATTTATCTTTATAAAAGGATAAAAATCTCGATGACTTCAATGTTCCTCAAATGATAACAAAACAACAAGTACAAATATCAAATTACCTATCCAGCAAAGAACTAATTTTTACTATGGTTTTTTTACAAAAAACACATCAAAAAATCAAATGAAATATATGATAATGAAGGAGATGAACATCTATACCCTGGAAAGATGGAATTGGAGGAAACAAAACTTAATAGATAATAAACCATAAAGAAAAGAAAGAAAACTCAAATTGGACCACCATTGAATAGAACATAAGAAGATGGTGATATATCCCAATAGAAAGGGATTAAAAACATATTGAAATAATACCTATAACACACTAGGTTTTGAGGAAAAAATTTGGCATAAAGACAAGTTAAAAGGTTTTAGAGAATTTATAATAAAATAATAAATTATAAAACAACGACACAACACCCTACACCGTAGTGAAAAATATCAACATGTCAAAAAATTATGTCTTAAAGAAAGAATCCATAAAACAGTATGTCATTTCATATATTTATCAAATAATTATGAAATGTTCAATGATACAGATTTTATAAATTAGGAAATTACCACAGGGCAAAGTAACAAACACATTGTATAATAATAACACTAAAAAAGAAGGTTACACTATAGATAAGTTTTATGGAATGGAATCCCAAAAAATTATAGGATCATTGAAAAATAACTCCTCAGATTCTACAAATTTACCTATACCCAATCTAAAACCTCATATCCTGATTAGACACCATGGTGTTGCATAAGCCTCTATGCTACAATTGTATTATGTAGCTGAAATTTTCACTTAACTCTCATTTTTCCTCCTCTGATCCTCCTTTCACCACTACCAAAACCAAAAATACACTTCCGATTGGGCTATAATGATCTAGGAACATATATCATATGCCTCTCATAAAATTATCATCCTTGATAATTTAAAACTAAAATAGAAGGGAAGGTATGAGAAACGGTCTTTTGAACAACCACCCAAAGTTATTCCTCTCAATAATCTATCCTTATCAAGATCACAACCATACCACTTAGATTAACAAAGAAAAAACAAAAAAACACTCTTTATGAGGGATACCTATAAAATAATATCAAGGATATAAAAACTATTTAAAAGAAGAGAAAACCACCTCATAATTCAAATAAATGTAACCACCAACAAAACATTAATACAAGAGATGATCAAGTAACAAACAAATTGAGACACTGAACATGTATCTACCCCTAACGTTAATAGGTTCTCTCCGCCATTACACTATGTTTCTAAAGGAAATGCACCAATGGTATATAATGCTGATGAAAAACTTCCCCTTGGATGTCTTGGGTATCCACATCCCACTCCTTGAAAACAATATCATATTGAATGTCAATCTCACCGAAATAAAATTATTGCAAATCATAAGGAAGATTGAGGATAATCTATGAAACATGAATAAAATCATGAATCCCGATCATCTATAAGGGATGTTCTATTTAGAACTCAATGTACATAACACACACCAACACTATTAATGTCCCATAAAATAGGGTAGAAATATTACTCCCTTGACCAAACATTCGCTACCCATGATGAGGAGTTTCCTTCAAGAAAACATTATCCCCAATTTTTAACACTATTGGTATAATCCTGTGGTTATGAAAGAATTTATAATGATAACATGATTCTATCAACCTCTCAAAAATCACCTGAACCATCTCTTTCATGATTCAAACTCTTTCTGACTTCAGAATTATTTAGTGTCCACACCTTTTATAGCATAGTAGAAAACATAAATATTAGTCATAAAAGGATTCAAATATTTTCATTCCAATTTCTGAAAATAAAATCATTATTATAAAAAAACAGAAAAAATGTAGTTGTCTCATTCATAGATCTCCAAAATCGATGACATGAGCCTGAAAAATTTATTAAAGAGTTTGGATTGTTTTCTCTACCTGATCTTTCTAATATGGATAAAAATATTTTTGAGTAAAAAATGATATAAAATAATATTGAACACCTATTAATTTCTTAGAAGTGAAACAATGATCACAATAAGAGATTATCATCCTTGGAACAACTTAATGACTCACCAAATTCTCTTGATACTTCCTTGATAAAACATCCATCAAGGTTGACTCCTTGATTTAAAAGATGTTATTTGATTTATTTAATATTACATTATCACCCAAATAATATCATATCCTACCTATTATTGGGATAAAACTTTAACTATGTTCATAGAAATTTTCTTCCACTTCTACTAAGGAACATTTAATGGATATAGAAACCCATAAAGAAAAATTTATTTGACATTAACCTTTTGGAAGACTAAACATAAAAAAACTCAATAAATGAATACTTCAACCCTAGGACCCAAAAATGAACTATCATAAAATAGTAAATATTTATCACAATAGTATGAAATATTGAGGGTGAGTTAGGGAGATCATGGAGAACCTAAAATATCAATGAATTAAAAAAATAACCCTTTGAAATAACACATGATACTAATTATCCTTATACCCTTGATCAGGGGAATCACCAGAGATAACTTGATCCTACCTAACCTACAGCTTATAATCCCCAAGTATGAAATAATCTACTAGATATACTAAAGAAAACTATTCTTTCATCTAAAAAATGTTTTCTATACAACCACCCTCCCCCATATAAATATTTACAATTGATAACTCTTACGTCTCCGTCTAGTAATATTTAGATTCACACACAACATCATTGTCTGAGTTTCTTCTTAGTGCATCAACTAAAACATTACCCTTTAAATATGTATAACAAATATTTAATTCATAATATTATAATAATTATATAAACCTTCAGTGTGCATTTTCATATCATGATAGGATAATATGTACACAAGACTTCTAGGATCTGTGAAAACCATAATGAACACTCCAATGAGGTAGTTTCACCACAAATTTAGGGAAATAACAACCAGTAAAAAATAAATGCCATGGGTTCTGTAGTTATGTTCATGGTGTCATTACTAAAAGTACCCATTATAAACCATAACCCACTACTTAATTAAGACATTACAAAAACTAATATTTTAAGTTCATAGAAACCCTCAAACTAAACTCCCTCTTCTAAAAAATGATGAACTAGGGTGCTAAAAAAATTCTCCCAAAAAGAAGTTAACCTATTTTAAAATCGGTCAGTGCACAATATATATTGACCTATTTTCATCATGGATATTACATAAGTCTCAATCTAATAGAATTCAGGTATAAAACTTTTATAATAGTATGAAAGGATGAAGAAATGTTGGACCTGTACGACATTCTTAGGGTTATCCAAGAAATTATTTCCTTGATCTTTCAAGGATACATAGATAACCCCTGGTGGGAAACGAAATTACCTATGAAAATAACCTCATGATAACAAAAAACAAACTTTTATAGCTTCTCAATGAGATTATAAAAATGAAGAGCATCCCAAACTATTTTTATATGCTCACTATTTTATTTCTTGAATGTGGTTTAAGTAATGAAATCATCGATAAAAACCACCAAGAACTGGCCTAAATAGTCTTAAAACATCACATTCATCAGTTCTAAAAATAATGATATAGAATTTTTCACGATGAAATATTTTACAACGAACTGATAATGCCTATAACAAAATTAAATATCATAATATGGAATATTTTCATCCTTCACCCACATTAGATGATATCCTGACCACATATTTATATTCAAGAATGAAGTAACTCCCATTATATGGTTGAATAAATAATGAATCAATAGACTATGGTAATGATTATTTACTATCACTTTATTAATGTTCCGATAATCGATACACATATGTAAACTATCATCAACCTTCATAAAGAACAAAAATTGGAGCACCCTAAGGTGACATGATCGGCTAAATAAAACCTCATTTAAATAGATCATTGATTTTTTTCTTAGACTAGACAACTCAAAAAAAGCCATCCTATAAATAGAAATTGATATCATAAAATATCATGGTGGTATCTCAATCCCTAACTCGATCTCTGATTGGGGCAGAAATTCATAAATCTCTTTAGGAAAGACACTAGGGTACTCTTCCACGACCACAGGAAACAACATTAGCTGAAAATATGATGAAATCAACATTAAATCATGCATAAATGAATATAATTTTAGAACATGCGTATGACCTATCTGAGGTTATCACTTGAAAATGAACACATTAGACAATGTGTCATCAATATAGAACACAATATTACTCCTAAATGAATATATGATATCCTACATCCAATATATTCAGTCCATGCCAGATATTATGTTATATGGATGTATCTGAAATCATATAAAATATACCAATGAGTGGTGTTAACTAATATATAGCTCATTGACATTATAGAATTTAACAAAAATATAATTACATCTAACTTAGCTTGTTAATGCTAAGGGAACTCGAAGCCTATCCACCACAATTACAAAACAATGAACTTAACAAGGTGTAATAAAAGAGTGGGTAGTTACTAAATTAAACATGGAATATACCAAAGTATAATCAAATAAATTAGAATCTCGAATGTCAACCAGCTTTCTTATCACTAGAAACTGCAGAATATATAATCGACTATGACATACTCTGTGGACTATTTCACCTTGATGAAAACCACCTCAATGGTTGTTCCTTGTTCTTTGAGGACAAGGATTATCATAGGGATATCCTCTACCTTCCCCATCTCTTCTTTATTGATCAACTATTGGTTGACTCTATTTCTTCTACCTTATCTAATAATACAACAAAGGAAGAACCTGAAGTGAACCAGAAGCCACTCATTGTCTACATCAAAAGGTTGGGAACACTACCAATTGATAATTAAGACCACTATAAGAAAAAATGGTTGATCTATTGGAATGGTCCTAAAGGAAAAAAACACTGTATAAATGAGATTATTTGAGATATAACATACCATTGACTATCTAAAAACCCTAAAGTCTAAAAAACTTGCAACCCCAAATCATTTCTCTACTATATAGAGAATCCTGATGAATCCCCTCTTATAATGATGTGATCCTATACCAAATCCACTCTAAGACATATTATCTCTCCAATACCTTTTCATATGTTGATAGTATAAAATGAGTAAAATGTCACTATATCTCTAGAAATAGAGTCTTTAACAAATAACTCTCCTTAGTGTACACATCTAATAATAGTTCTGAAACATATTAGATAATGATTTATAAATGTATGTAAAACTCTTATAGATTTGAAATCCAAAAAAGAGGGTGAGTATCCCTATATGACTATCCAAATTTGTGATCAAAGAAATAAAATTAGCTCATAACTGAGGCTATAATTTAACCTAACACACTGTCAAATCGTCAAGATCCTTGAAGAAATAAATCCACTACTTCCTAGATACCCTATAAAAAATCATCACCTCCAAAGAATCATAGAACTTCGTTCGAGCTAGATAGAACTGAAGTATATCTAAAACTTTCCAAATTATAATTTTTCACTAAAACTAAAATGGATCATGCATAATTCGAAATACTACTGTGTTTAAACTCTCAGTGATTTTAAAAAAAAAAGTGACTTCATCAATGACCTCAACCTTGAGAAAATATGTTAGCACATCATGATGATCATTTTCAGAATGAAGATGATGAGGATGTCAAGATAGATCTATAAAAATAAAATAATGAATGGGTAGGGAAATCTAAACCACAAATATGGAATTTTAAATACTAATTTATTAAGGTTTAACATAATCATAAGGTTTACCTATTTTAAACAAATTTTAAATCAAGACTGATGTTAGATCCTTTCATAGGTTTATAACCCATTATAAGTATCAAATTTCATGTTCTTGTCACTAAATATAATGCCCATGCATCGAATAATAGTGGTCCCTAAATGCATGTGTCTTTTTTGGTCTCCCTTGTTTGTGCGGTATACTAAAACTAGCTAACACCATTGTTATACTAACCCATAAATTCCCCACCAATTACAGCCATTAATATATATCTTATCACCCATGCATACATTTTATACCACTATATCGTGATCCTATATCACCAAAGGTACTCCTCTGAGACCAAAAATGATATAAGGGAGATAGTGATCCCTATATCCCGCCTAAAATAGTTCAAAAGTTGGAAAAACAATTTGGATATATAATACACAAAAATAGTTAGAATTACCCTCTAAGAAGGACATCAGGAATGTGCGATAAGATAATACAACTAAAAAATTCCTAATATTAATAAATTAAAGAGATTCCAAACACTCTAGTATTGTTATAAAATTAAATTAAATAAAAAATAAACTACAAATACTAAAATAAAATCCTTGACATTGACTATGAATCAGAACCAACTTTTGAATAACACCATTAGCTAGTAATATCTTTCATGATCACTAAACAAATACAGAATTCATGAGAAATAGTATATATATATAGGGTGGTTATAAAAGGTATAATATGTAGGATCCCCCTCAGATCCTCTCATGAAAAATATAATGAAATCATACTAAATCTCAGTGAATAAAAATCGGAAAATAACTCATCCCCTAGTAAGGTATTCTAAATTATCAACCTTACCACGTATCTATTGCCTATTATCTCATAAAATTAATTATATAATATCCAATAAAATCTCAGATGAAGGTACCCTTCTACCAAGTCCCCATTAGCATGATGTCCTTTCCAAACACCTCAGTTCTTGAGCCATCTCTTTTGAATAAAAATCATCCCAAAAACACATAAGAAATAGTAGCAAAAAATGAAACCTTTTAAAGAGGAATCTAATCATCAAGATCCCCATCTATAGAGAGTAACAATGTATTTTATGGGAGACAATAAAAATCATATGTCTTGTATTATACATAAGTCCATTACATCCAATAATAAATATACACGTAATAATACCTAGGATAATATATCAAGATATATATTGGTGTGAAATGAACACAGGATATTAAAAATATCTATGCACATAAATGGGAAGTGTAACCACTATGCATACCAAGACATAATACTACCAGGATAAGGGAGATTATTGTCATTCAACTATTCCGATCCAACCTGATGTTGTGGAAACAGCCTCTAAAGTCTAATCGGTGTCAATCTCCATACTAACATGAGTTTTTTAGAATATGAAGCCACATAACACACAGACACACAAAGATATATATATATATATATATATATATATATATATATATATCAACCAAAATATATAAAACTAACTATCCTTAACATCAACTTAAACTATGGCGTCTCATACACCAAACTTCCACTATAGTGGAATACACACCCTATAAATAGACAAAAATTTCAAGAAGTTTTTCATTTAATTATTTCTATCAAATATTAATCTTCACATTAATTACTAAATTAAAAACAAGATCTCTTTACATAATAAAACTACTTCCTATGTTCCTCAAGGGTTATCATCATTCTGAATTCCTTCAAACCTCTAATCCCATGGGTTAAATGATAAAACATTCATTTAAGTGCCATAATTCTAGTAACTCTAGGACTTATCCTACGATACGATAAAATATATGTAAACCAGTAACATAATATTTATTCAAGTAGTGGGGAAATGAAATATAAAATAATAATAATGGGAATATATACTTTAAATAGAATTCATTATCATGAAAGCATCTAGGATTTCAACACAATAAATTATGGAAAATCCCAGCTTCAACCCACTCCATAAATCATGGTTCCATCCACGACACCACTATAAATATCACCATCCATAATTCCTTCACATTCATTTTCTTCTTCCAAAAACTATGGAATACCCACACATTACTCACCAAATAATCATCCATCCCAAACTCACATCATTTCACACAGTAAGGATCCTCATCCTGAAAAATAACATATGGGAGGAAGAAAAAAAATAGTTCATATAGAATACAGTCTCTAAAAGTAAGGCATCCTAACCTTGGAATAAAATGGTCACACTTGGATAAAAAATAATTATCATTAATAATTTTTTAAAAAATATTGATCGAGTTGGTTAATTTCACAAAGGTTACAACCACATGCAACCTAATGATTTATCTATTAGCATCTTATAAAATTACTACATGAATATGATTCAAACAAAACATCACATCCATCAATTTATAATAACTAAATATTGTAAATTTATCAAGAATAATTATTAATTATCCCTCAATAATTGTCGAAAATATATTCTTTATCTAATTTTTTTGCAAGATAATCATGCTAGACAATATTATTAGAAAAACTAGCACATTATCTAAGAAAAATGTTAATATTAAATAATCACATCTGATTCATTCAACCCAAAAGAAAATATTTTTTAATCTAGATTAATATTTATTAGGGTTAATTCCACAATTTACCATATATATAATGAAATTTAACATTGAGGTAGAAAATATAGAAATAAAATCTTTATAAAAAAGGAGATAAACTACCATATCATAGAATTATTAAATTAGAGGAAACATAACAAATTAGTGAACAAACCATAAGAGAATGAGGGAAAAATAACCTATAATCACCCTAGATAGAACATAAAAATCCTTGTATAAATATTAATCAAATAATATTTGAAATTCCTTGAAAGAAAACCTTTGATTCCCTTGGGACAGATAATAAATATTGAGAGAAAGATAATTTCTATCGAGGTTTGGGAATTTATAAGAATACTAGAAATTAAAATACCATCATACACAACCATATATCCTGGTTCAAACATTAATACACAAGAAAAAACTATTTCATAAAGAATAAGACCACACCACAAAACACCTAGTCAAATCTGAAATCTAAATAGAAATCATAGTCCATTTGTTAAATCATATAAAGTAAAACAAGGACCATGGAATAAAGGAATCACCAACCCATAAAATTCAAACATCAAAGTATACGGTTGCACTGCAACTTATCTCAATTAAGAGAGTTACTGATAAAGGTAGAACCACCAAACTATACCTCTCTATATTTGAGGTCATAGCCAACCCCCCTCCATACACACTATAGCCTTATCCCTTGAATGAACTCTATGGTATCGTAGAAGTTTCAAAACACCAATCCTTATCGACATAAAGTTTTTATTAACTCTCATATTTATTCTCCAAATAATATACTCAACATGTCTAAAACCTAAGACACACAAAGGAATGAGATACAAGGATTCATACACTTATAAATAATATAAGTGAATCCATAAATATGTACTTAAAATGATAGTACTATAGGAAAAATATGAAACAATTTCACCAATAATATGTATGGATATGGAGGTTATTAGATAATTTTAGCCACTAATTTGGATCCTAATATATTTTTATTGATGTTATGATATTTAAGTGTATTTGTGGAATAGTTTTGAATTAAGTAAGAACATAAATTTTCATCTAATCTAATTCTATTTGATCCTCACACTACTATATAATTGTATCCATTTCATGGTAGAAACATTTGACGGTGGTAATAGATTCTTATTATATATTGATACACCTGTAGAGAATATTTTTTATGTTTTTCTATATCTCTATTAGGATCATGTAACATTGCATCAATATCCTAGACATAGTGATATAGTTCAGTTGTCACCTATTGAGATGGTATAATGTATAACTAATTTAGTCAAGGGGATATAGAGTTGTGATATAGAGGAAGTTCTATGGTTTTATCTGGTCTTCATCATGATATTTAGTGTTGTATTACTATTTCATGAGATTTTCCCATGTTGGTTATTTAATATGACACATTGTGTCACTCTTTTTTTTGGTTATATTTCCTTTTTCCAACTCCAACATTATACCTAGTATTACTTTATGTGTGTATTCCAAAATGAACAAAGATCTCATTTCAGGGTTTTGTAAAATATTTTTTTTAAAATTATTTGTTTCTATATCAAAGAATGGTATTAAAATTTTAAAAAGTAGATTATGTTAGGATATATTTATAGTGACAAATATTCTCCATTTTGAATGTCATGTTCATGAAAATTCCATATTCAAATTTCATTAATATCATTAGTTGAGAAGTATATTATTAATGGATCGCACACTATTAAATAATGTGTAGCTATATAGAATAATATACTTGACTGAATTGAATATAATTAATCTTTGAATCATGTTTCTGGATTAAAAGAGATTATTTTCATAATCTCAAATTGGTTGATTTAACAAAAGTTAAATAATTATCACAAGATTTTGTGAAATCATCCAATATAAGTGTATAGAGTATATTTTACAATAAAATGAACTAATTGTTATGAAATATTTTCACATGATTCAAAAATTTTGACATTTTATTATTTTTAAATATATAATGAATAATAGAAATAAAGTTGAAAATATATATTTAAAATATTAAATCCATTACATTGAACTAAAAAAGATGGTTTCAATGATTTAGTAAGTGGTTTCAAACATTAATTTTATAAGCATAAAGTATTTATTTAACTAATTCATTTTACAAATTAAAACGAAATTAAACTACATGGTTTTATAATATAGGTTATTTATTAGATTAAATTATGTTTATTATTTGAAAACAATATAACATCCATGTATTTTAGAATATGATTAGAGGTGAAATATAAAGAAATGGTAAATGAGAATACAATCCATGTTGAGTTAGATTTCTATGCTAATGAGTCATTTTTATCTTTTAAATTAACATTTGAATTTTTAGGCTTTAGAATGTAATATTAGGTGATTTTATAAGTATTGTGACATTTTTTAGTGGCGAAAGAGGCCTAGGAAGGCTGTAAAGGTGTGTTACCTGCAAAATTTGGTATTAGTTGACATTAGGCACCTATTGAGCCTCGTAGAGGCCATATTTTCTAGGTGGTACCACACATATGGTGTTGGGTGGCTCTTGTCTGGGTACTTGATAATCTTAGGTTAGCTTAAACATTTGAAGAATTAATTTTATCCTTTTTCATCATTCTTATAACACATTTGAGGATTCCTTCAACCCTATTCGGTGTTCCATATTTCGATCCTTCATGAGGATCCTCCATTACATATAATTCCCCTTATCTTCTCTTATGGTCCAATGAGTAATCAAAAATTATATTCCTTAGAAATTAAAATTATTACATCCATTAACTTTTATTCAACCTTTCCTTTCTACCATTACAAGAATTTTATCTCCTTGCACTACTGAAAAAATTTATTTGTGCAAAGGGGCATTTTTGACGGGTTCCCGTCACATATGACCTGTTGTAAAAAATGGCATCACACATATTACATTTTGTGACAGTCGATCGCTAAAAGTTAATATTTTCAACAAGCAGTAGCACTGTCGCAAAAAATCCTGCGATTTTTTTTAGAAACTTTATTGGGATGGGCCAAACTCCCATCACAAATAGTTTCCCATTTTAACTATTTACGGCAGACCGTCACATATAGTTAAAAAAACAAATTAAATAATATAATTTTAAAAATAATACAATATTGATATAATTAAATCATAATACAAATATTAATATAATAAAATGATTTACCAATTAATATTAATAATATCTTATTAATATAAATAAAATATTAATATTAATATTCGTAAAATAAAATTAATTATAATAAAATTAAAAAACTATAATAATAATATTATTAGTAAGATAATAAAAACCTGATTATTTGTAAAAAATAGAACAATATATAAATTAAAAAATAATTAATATAATAAAAAACTGCAATATTCAAGACAATATAAAAAAGACACTATTTGAAAATCTAAATAGTTAATATTGCAAAAAAGTCCATTCAAATGTTTTATTATAAAATAAGAATACATTACTAAAGGGGATGGTCATCTTGAGGAACTAGAGGAGATGATGGAGGAAACCTTATCCCTATACTTCGAGTCATACATCACATGTACTCCATCTATTGATGCTTCTACTCATGCCGCAATCGACTGATCTCATCCTGCATCTCCTCGTGCTGCTTCTCCAGTCATATGAACTCTTCCTAATACTGTTGTGGACATTGATTCATCTCCTCTTGCTTCCTACACATAGTATATATAAGTTCACTTTGAGCTCTCAGCTTCATGTCATACTATACCTGAGATGATGATGACTCTCCACGATCTCCCCTCAAGTAGGACCCTGACACCGCATAGGTGCCATAAAACCCCTATGGGTCAATCAAGAGATGATACCAATAACTCAGTCTTTCTCAAAGGTATATTGGGTCACTTCCATCCATGTTTACATATCAAATTAGGGTCACTAGTCTAACCATCAGTCTCATACTGACTCTCACCATGTGTCTGAGACATCACGGTCTCATATGACTCCTTCAATTTCAATTTAAAATAAAAATAGGAAAAATATTATTTGTAGTTAAATTTAAAACAAAAAAAAGTTATATTGTCCACAATCTGACGATGGAGATCACCTCCAATATCTTCAATGGTTGGATCATTGTACATCCTCCTATAAACGTCGTACTCCATAATATAGGGTTTTCTAACTACCTATATGAATATAAAATAAACCGTTTACTTTTAAATTTATATACAATATTTTAAAAAATGTACTTACAATTCTCAAGAAACACATTTCCTTCCAGTATCAATGTTTTTAAAAAAGAGAATATATGATCAAAAAAACTATTTTAAATTTCATTATATTATTTAATAGCCATAAATTTAGAAATTATTTCAATCTTTCTTATCTTACAACCGAAAAATAAGGCATCCTTAGAGGACCTCAACAACTTGTATAAATGAGATGATTAAAAATCATGAGTTAAATCATTGTCATCTTGAGTTTCATTTTATTGAATAGATAGACCTCCTACATCATATAGTAAATTTTGAAACCATTCTGGTTCTGGAACCAAATTATTAGAATCTTCTCTAGAACTACACTGATGATGTTGATACCAAAAACCATAATACGGTTGAAAACCAAAATCCAATAAATGACCACTAACATTTTCAAATGTTTCAAACCTCCTCAGAGAACATTTTGTAAAAGGACACTAAATTTTTCCTTCTAAAACAAATTTTGGTTGCGATGATGTAAATGATTAGAAATATTAAACACCCTCAATATATACAGGATTTAAACCAGAACTATTTTGAATTTGATGCTTATTTATCTGATCAAGATCATCTAATAATAACTGTCATTAACTTCTTTGTTCCATATTTTTTGAAAAACATGAAATAATTAGTTATCTTGTATAATTAAATATAAAATAAACACTATCCAAAAAATATAAAATAATTAAATTATATTTTCATGCAATTTAAAGTAATTTCTATTATTTTATTGTTATTTATAGTATTTTAAGTTTTTATACTAACATGCACTCATTTACTAAAATATATACTAATTACCACCAATTTTTATTAATTACGAATATTTTATACTAATTATTGTTAATTACCAGAGGCAAATTTTCTAACGTATTGGAAAATGATCTTTTGACTCATGATTCATCCCCTTGAAATTTTCTACGACTAAAATCACAATGAAAATTCTATTCTGATGTACGAATATCCATTTTCATATTCATGAAAATGTAGAGTAGTGAGGCAATGTTGTGCTTCTCTTCATTTTCGTGTATAGGAAAATTAATATCCATAAGTTGGATCATTCATTTCATAGTGATTTCAGTCATAGGAGTTCCAAGGAGATGATTCATTAGGAAAAAGAGACTCTTTTGTCCAATGCCTCAACTCCATGCAATTTTCCCACTCAAATCAGTTTGAAAAATTGGCTCTGATGTATGCCCGAGCATATTTTTTATACTAATTTCATTGGGACAAAATTACATGGAGCTGAGGTGTTGATCAAAAGGAATTCTTCCAATCCATTTTAAATTGTTCCAGTTTATCAATGTGCTTGAATTTATTCTAATTTTTTACAAATTATTATTCATTATTACAAATTAATCATCATTATTACTTATTATTCCTAATTAATATTAATTATTCATAATTATTACTAATTATTCCTAATTATTACTAATTATTCCAAAATATTTCTAATTATTCAAAATTATTACTAATTAATCCTAATTATTACTAAATAATCTTAATTATTACTAACTAATCCATATTATTACTAATAAATCCTAATTATTACTAATTAATGTTAATTAATACTAATTATAACTAATTATTCCTAATTATTTCTAATTAATCCTAATTATCAATAATTATTACCTATTTTTTATAATTATTCCTAATTATTACTAATTAACTTTAATTATTACTAATTAATCATAATTATTACAAACTAATGTTACTATTTACTAATTAATTCTAATTACTTCTAATTATTACTAATTATTTCTAATTAATACTAATTATAACTAATAAACTTTAATTATTATTAATTATTTTAAATTATTAATAATTATCCTAATTATTTCTAATTATTACTAATTATTACTAATTATTATTCAATATTACTAATTATTATAATTTATTACTAATTACTCATAATTAAGACTATTTATTACTGACTACGGATTGTTATTATTAATTATTACAAATAATTTCTAATTATTACAAATTATTACTGATTATTACAATTTATTACTAATTTTTACAATTAATTAACATTTATTACAATTTATTAGTAATTATTTCGATGTATTAATAGGTATTACCTTTTATTACTCATTATTACAATTTATTACTAATTATTATCATTTATTACTAATTATTACCATTTATTACTATTTATTACCATATATTACTAATTATTACCTTTTATTACTAATTATTACCATTTATTATTAATTATAACTATTTATTACTAATAATTACAATTTATTACTAATTGTTACTAATTATTACACATTATTACAAATTGTTACTAATTATTACTAGTTATTACTAATAATTACTAATTATCATAAATTATTACAAATTAATTCAGTTTCTTACCATTTATAACTAATTATTACCATTTATAACTAATTATTACAATTTATTACTAATTATTACTAATAATTATAGTTGGTTACTAATTATTGCAGTTTATAATTATTACAAATTATTACTAGTTATTACTAATTATTACAATTTATTACTAATTATTACCATTTATTACTAATAATTACCATTTATTACTAATTATTACCATTTATTACTAGTTATTACCCATTATTTTTAATTATTACCATTTATTACTAATTATTACCATTTATTACTAATTAATACACATTACAACAAATTATTACAATTTTTTACGAAATCGTAAAAATTATTACTAATTATTATAATTTAATACTAATTAGTACAATTTATTACAATTTATTTCAATTTATTACTAATGATTACAATTTATTACCATTCATTACTAATTATTATCATTTGTTACAAATTATAACATTTTATTACAGATTATTACTAAATATTTCTAATTATTACTAATTACTACAAATTATTAAATATTATTACATATTATTTCAATTTATTACCATTTATTACAATTTATTACAAATTATGACCATTTATTACAAATTATTACCATTTATTATTACTTATTACCTTTTATTACTAATTATGAATAATTATGAATAATTATTAATAATTATTACTAATTATTACTAATTATTATTAATTATTACGAATTATTAATAATTATTACAAAATATTACTAATTATTTCAATTTATTTCCAATTATTACCAATTGTTATGAATTATTACCATTTATTACTATTTATTACCATTTATTAAAATTTATTACTAATTATTATAATTTATTACTAATTATTACTGATTATTAAAATTTATTACTATTTATTAACCTTTATTTCTAATTATTAAAATTTATTACTAATCATTACAATTTATTTCTAATTATTGAGAATTATTACTAAATAATCCTAATTATTTATAATTAATCCTAATTATTAATAATTAATCCTAATTATTGATAATTATAACTTATTATTACTAAATATTTCTAATTATTCGAAATTATTTCAAATTACAATAAATTCTTTCTAATTATTACTAATTATTATTAATTAACACATAGACATAATTATTCATAAAAATAAATACTGAAATACAAATATGTAATTCTTAATGAATTTTATTGCATCTATCTATGTAAATTTATAAACAACTTAAAATAAAATAAATTAACCAAATAATAAAATAATGGATAAATACCTTGAAACAAAAGCTTTCAGGGTATGAAATTCGCGAATTATGCTCCGATTGATAAGTTTAACCTGTGAAATTTTTTTGAAGAATCTTTTTCAAGAGAGATATAGAGGGAAGTTGGGAAGGAAGTAGAATGAGTTGAAAAGAGGATGAAGGTATATATAGGTCATAATATTTGTGATGTGATCTGTCACAAATGCCCACCCCCCAAAATAATTATTGTCGGTCAAAAAAAATTATTTTGCAACGGGACACGTCAAAAATAATAAAACCCCCCACCAGACATTTTCTACGAGAATAGGGAACCCGTCGCAAATTCTCTCCCCATACTTTGGCATAAATTCCCACCAATCCTTTTTCGATGGGTCCTTACTTACCCATCACAAATAACATATTGCAAATGACCATTTTTTTCTTGTAGTTTTGGTAATGGATTTGGAATTTTTATCTCATCATGTTATTATAAAATCACTTATAAGATTATGGTTTATCCTCTACCAGTCTAATGAGATCCTTGGGATGTTGTTTTCTTTCCATAATTCACTGTTTATATTCTTAATGATTGTTATAAGGTTTATTTTTTTGGGTATTAAGATTTTGAATTGGGATTATGATGTTATTTGGTGTTTTAAATATGGGATTTTGGTGGAAATGGTGTAGGTTCAATTCTAGGTTTTAATTTCCAAGGGTCTCTTATGATTTAGTGGTTGTTGAATTATAATGGTTATATATATTGGTTGATTTGATGATGTTTAAGTATATAATTGATTATTTGGGGATTTTTAGATATCTTTTTTTGGATTCTCTGATGGTTACTGAATATTAAATCTCACGAATGATTAAGGTCAATAACTCTCAACGCATTGAGTAAATTTCTAGGATATGTTAATAAAATTCCTTCCAGTGGTTTTCATCGTATAATAATAATTATTTATTGAAACATTGAAATTATTAATCGATCTCTTCTTGTTATATTTTATAATATCAAAGTTGAGAACCTTATTAGTATTTTTAAAAGATATTACCAATTGTTCTATGAACAATTTTAAAACACAGAAAATGGGATTTTTGGAAGAATTTGTTTTGATTAATGTCGTGATTATGTAAAAATTATTATTTATATTTAGTGATATAATTTATATCATTAATAAATTTTTTTAATATTCATTATTATCTAATTTATAATGTTCTATTCATTTCTAGACCTACCATTTTATTTCATGCCTTGTCACACCCTCATTTAATTATCACTCTATTATATAATATTTAAAGGCGTCATATGTGTAGTACAAAATAACCATAGTTGACCATGTTATTCCTTTATATATTCCTATTTTTTTATTGTTTGTAACCTTGAAATTAAAAATCAAATGGTTAAATATTTTTTAAAACTGGCACTTAATTTCACTAAGGCCTATATGAGTTCTAAGTTAACAATCAGAACTTATTCTGGTTATGTGTTACATTGGTGGAGAAGGAATGGATAATATTAACTAGGGGAGGAGGAGATCGAATCATATAAAATAATATTTTATTAAGGTTCAATATCACATAAACCAAACAAAGCATTTTTTATAACACTGTGTCTCTTTTCCTTTTAAAAACAATTGGGTGGATACAAGATGATTTGAAAAATGCTTGTAAAATCCATTTTGTAACATAAACTCATTTCATTACATTAAAAAAATTCAAAAATTTATTATATTAAATTTGAAGATATGAGGTATAAAACATTAAATATATATATATTATTTTTTTTGGGTGTGGTTATCTCTCTTAAAAATGATTTCCTATTTTGAATGTTTTTTTCAGAGAGATATTTACTTTTCATCTACTATTATATAATAATTTTTATATCAAGTTTTATACCCTTGGGGGCTATTTATAGTCAGTTTGGGTTTTTCCCAGTGGAATGGAATAACCTTTAGTTTACCCTATTGTAAGCCTAGGTATTTTTTTATTCTATACAGTTCTATGTTTGTCATACTAAATAATAGAGACAGGAAGATCTAGTTAAACCATAATTTTTATGGTGTTTTAGGGATTTATAAATATTCTTAGTTCTTTATTTCATGTTTGAATTGTTATAATTATAATTTTTTGGAATTTATGATATAAAATCCCTTTTATGAACATGCTTTATGCCACGTTGTGTTGATATCTTGTATATCATTAGGGTGTTTCTCTACACTTTTTGTTGATTAGAATGGGGATCATTATGTTTCCATTTTTCATGGTGAAATGTTATTATTTAATATGATTATGATCATGAGATGAAGGTTGTGTTTATATTTAATTACGTTGTTATAAATTATTATTAAGGTTTATCAGAAATTAATGTCACGATAAATTACATGGGATGGTTTTTTAACCTTGACATAGTACACCCCATCCTCTTTTCCATGTGAAAGGATGCAGACATGATATTCCATATATTATCCCCTTTCCCTAGAATAATCTTGGGACCTAACTATAGAAGGAAACATAGATTGGATGGACATAAATTTTAGTGTAAATCTTTCCTAACATCAATACTTGATTCTCTTAAATCTGGTAAAACTAGCTAAATTCATGTATGTACCCTCTCGATATTGAGAGTTAATTAATATTCCATTTATTCATTTTTTAATTACTTATTTATTATTCTTTTGATGTTAGGATAGTTATTTATCTAAAAGTATGTTATATTTATAAATGAGTATATTTGTTTTATGTATACATGGTTGTCCACTACTGTGTTAATGTAGTTTTGTGATTCACTAATATATATGTATATTCTCACACCATATATGGAAAAGTCAATTTACATGTAGATTTATCTACAAGATTAAAGGTGAATATTTAGCGATAATGAATTTATAGCTTGAAAAATAATAGATGGATTATATGGTATTCTTATTTAGACATTATAGATTTGGAGGAGAATTCTTTATAGGACTGGGTGAGCTAGTAGGCCATATGTTTAAGGCTTATCCCCAGTTTCTCTCAAGTGGCCTCTACTTATGGAAAAATTTATTTTTTGTCAATATAGAAAATTTTTGTTCAGTTATTTTATGAAAATTGGGTTTTCACCAATTTTAAGTCTCTTTGTGAGTTATTTTTTTGGATTTTAATTTGTTTGGGTTGTATACAATTCATATTGAGTTTTTAATGTTTTTCTACTCTATTTTTTGTTGAACAAGAACTATAGTAATGGGTTACCAAGTTTTGGGCCTTCTATCTATTGACCCTATTGGTAATTAAAAATATTTAGTAGACCACTTAATCTATTTGTCCCTATTTTATATGTGGATACCACCTCCCACTAATGTTATTTTTAACCCCTAGAAATTATTCCATCCTATAGAAACTAGGGGATATGCCTGAGGCTTTGTAGTGTCCCATCTTAACAGTGTTTGGGTAATTATTACATTCTCATTATAATGTGGAATGAATTATCAATGTGTAATATGAACAATCGGTGTCACTATAATTTTTTCAATAACATCATTACATTTTTTGGTAAAAAAGATTATATATATTGTGAATATTGAGAATAAACAATTAATAATGATAAAATATAATTTTCACTTTAGATTAAAATCATTTATAATTCAATGGTTTGAAAGAGTATAAATTTATATTTTTACATAAATGAATATATAAAATACATTTAAAAATAAATTTATTAGAAGAATAAAAAAAATATTCTATACCAATAAAAGAGGGCATAAAATTGAGATAAATTGGTGCATCCATATTTTTTAATCAAAATTACTATATATAGAATATTTGACATCTTAATTACATCACTCTAAGAGGAATTGGTATTATTTTTTAAGTTATATTTTGTGTTATGACTTCAAACTAATCCTAGTTAATTCAATATTTTCTATTATAAATTTAATTTTATGCATGAATTGTAAAGGCCCAAATCTTGAAGTACGTAGACATTACATTACTTTTGCGTAATACATAATAGATAACAAAAACAGACACCAAAGGACCGTAATATTTTAGTGTCTTTGAAAACTCGGAACATGATCTTCAAATCGTGGTGAAAGATCTTCAACATCTCCCACAAAGACCTTCCTCTTTTGTTTTCTTACCTAAAACCTTTCTTTATATCATGGGGAAAAGAAAAAATAAAAAGGGTGAGATCAAATGCTCAGTAAGGGTAAACATAGATAACATTAAACAATCCATAAAAATATGAATGCAAAAACATGAACATAAAATCTAAACATCAAAATCTTGAGCAAAGACATAAATCTTTGAAGTACGTAAGGAATATATCATAAAGGAACATAAATCATGATAATATAGCATGGGAATAAAACATGTGATTGTGGAAACCATTAAGCACATGATATGATTTCCATAGTAGCCAAGGCATTACTGCCAAGACCATCTTAGTGGACAAAGTCCCTTTCTGAATCGAGTTCACTCCTCGTTCCAGTCCTATATTACTGAACCGAATTAACTTACCATTCCATACATGTCTTTCTCATGAGATATAAATATTTACCCAATTCATTGGAGGGAGATATAGATCCCACCCATCTCATAATGAAATCATTCTTTCGTGTTCCACAAAATCATAAATGATACATCATAGCATAACCCATGTAATAGAATGTGATTCTTAAACATCATGCCATCATAAAATAATCAATATAAAAAAATGGATATGAATTCATCATAAGAAGAATCAAACTATGTAAATAATGGAGACATTATACTTGAAACATACACATATTAAATAATATCATTTTAGATGGAAAATAGTTTTGATAAAACACTTGAAATGAATTCTTGAGGAAAATATCATTTCTTCTTTAAAATAATTTTATTTTCAAAAAATGCCATGAAATTTAATTTTTTTTAAATAATATTGAAATCTTGTAGTAGAAGCTTCATGAAAATGAGGCTTTATGAAACTGTAAAAATCCGTTCATGACGTATAAGTTAAAAATAACATTCTCCTCGTACTTTTGTTAGAAAAGCCAAAAAGTTTCTCGTGTTGTAAACAAAAGTAAGACTCCATTCATAACATGTGGTAAAATTCAAAAATGGTTTAAATGGATATTGAACACACATGAAAACATTTTTAGAAAACATGTACATGGATGATAACAATAACCCCAGTAAATACTTACGAATAAACAATCTCAGATAAGAACGAGATTGGAATAGTTATCTCTTACCTTAGGTATGATATGCTTTGTACATATCTGAACATCCAGTATAATGATTTACATAATGTAATTTAATTATTATAGAATATTATTCAATGTTATCACATCATATATGGTTCACTTATGACTTTATATTACCCGTTCTTTTGTAAATTCCATGTTAAAGCAGCATTTTGGGTAAAAGCGTTTCATTTATCGTACGTGTTTCGACATGTTTTTCTTGATATTATTATTTATGTACAGATTTAATTAATTCCAAAATGTAAAACATGATTTATATATAATATATATTCAGTATATAAATATATATGATAGATCGATGAATGGAATGAAATACACCGTCCATGGAGACAGTTGGTTGTGCGTACGCATGAACGCTGTTTTTGATTCCTTATTGAATAAAATGGAATTAAGTAAATGAAACATATATGTACATAAATCCAATATCATTATTTTGTTATATATTTCATTATTATTTATTATATATATACTTTATAACCATACTTGATGGTTAATCATGGAAAATGAATCTCATCGCGTTCATGGAGATGGTAGTCCGTACGTACGCACGAGCGATGATATCATACCCATAATCAAGGAATTGTATTGAAGTGTATGTATAATATTTAAGAATAAATATCACTTTACAATAATTATATATAGTTATTTATTCACACTATTATACCCATCCAAGTAAGGTGGTGGTGGAAAACAGATTACACCACGTTGTGGAGACAGTATTCTGTACGTACGCATGCGTGGTAATTTCATTTACCGTAAAATGGATAGACGGTGAAATGGGGTTGTTTCATATTTATAAAAACCTATCAGTATATAATTAATACTGATGTTATTACTTTATAATGAAACAACTAAATAAGAAGAGGTAGAAGAAGAAAGAAACTAGAAAGAGTCGGTAGAAGAGATTACCTCTTCCTCAACGCACCTCCTTTAAACATTTTCTTAGGGAACTAGAGTTGATCTTTTGAGAAGACAATAACCTCTATGATGTAACTATAGAGGTTGGGAAGATTCATTTGTAGTGGTTGGCCGAGATTCAAGTCACAAAAGGGTGTGAATAAAAGAGGGAAGGGGTGCCCTTTTTATAAGGGAGGAGAGGGGCACCTTAGAAAAACATAAAATATTATTTTATAATAAAGTCATATTCGGTTTTTCATATCTCCAAATTGATTTATTTCGAAGCTAATATGGTTATGGGCATAAATCCTCTCAACCAATAGTATTTATACAATTTTAGGTTACTGTTTTATCCTTATCATTTAGATTTAACTCTTAGTTAAATAATTTAACTTTTACCATTTCTTCATGTTTTCTTACACTATATGGTTAATAAACATACTACAACAAGACAAAAGAACCCCAAGTGGTTCATTATTAATATATATATCCTTATAGAAGCCATTTGGACGAACCTTATATTTTTAGGAAAAAAATAACAATTAATAATATAATAACTTTTTTTTAAACAATTTTATGTCAATTTTGACACTATTTGGTACTTGATTTTTGTGACATTTATAATAGAATTATTAGTTCTAAAAAAGTTAATTAAATCAATAATAACATGTAATATTAACCTATAAAATTAGTGTAATTCATAAAAAGTGTAAAATTACATTTATTTGGGTATTTATAACATCAATTATGTTATTATTTCATTAATAAGGTAATTATTGCATCATCATTGTGTCATAAATAAATTAAATTATTTCATGTCTAAAAATTATAAATAAAATACCATTATATAGGAAATAGATTTATCTATATAATTAATATTTATAGTCTAATTTATCTTATGTATATCCCTGTATTAAAAATGTTTTAGTTATTAAACATTGATTTTATCTTTTTTAATTCTTTTTTTAAAAATAATAATAAATGTTCTAATCTAATCCAGGTGGATCTAAAGGGTAATATATTATTCCAAAGGTTTTTTTTGGTCGAATTACACTTATCCAATAGAATTAGGACATGTGTTAGGGTAATAATAATATCATTTTTACCCTTAATTATCCTATTTACTTTTAACCGTGGTAAATAAAAGTAAAAAGTTACTATTTAACAAAAAATATTTTTATCTTATTGAACAAAATTTTTCTCCTTGATATTAACCGTGTGTCTTGGATTTTAGAAATTCCACTCACAAAAGTTGTAAAAATATGTTTTTTTTGTAAATTTTCAAACTCTCATAGGAGGTGGGTGAAACACGGTGAAAAGTTCAATAAACTTTTTATATGTCTAAAATTATTATAAAATAAATACAACGATTTAAATTGAACTTATATAGGTTTTATGTATCAATTTTGACCTAAAATAAATTTTAATAATATAAATAATTATTTAAATAAAAAGTCGGTTTTTAAATAATAACCCGATGTTTCGCTATTCATCAAAAATTAAAAGTTTTCAGAAAAATTCAAAAAATTCACCCTAGGATAATTTCGATATTTTGAATCCAAAAAATGAAGTCTATTTCAAAAGATAAAATTTGTAAAATTTCAAAAAGTGTATATTATTATTCATAACAGCGAGTTTATAAAATATTTTAATAAAATATTGTTTTTTAGTGAAACTCGGTATTGGGTACAACACACGCTATCGTGGAAGGTTGAGATTGCATATAATGTAAGACAACTCAGGGATGCGTGTAGTAAAAGATCCTTTTGGGGTAGCGTACAACACAAGATATCAATGAAATTAAAAAGAATATTTTTTATAAAATATCAGGGTGTTACATTCTACCCAACTTAAAATGAATTTCACCCTCGAAATTCATCGGGGTTATAAATGATTTACTACTTGAAAGTTTCTTTAATAGAAACCCACATCGTAAAAAGGCATACCAAAACTTATCTTTAAAAAGTAAATTATGAAACATAACGGTTACCCAAATTAACTAATCACTGGGTTTCCACATAGGAGAACATAGCTGAAAATATGGATATGTAAGAGAAATCTTACCATCATGTTCTGATAGAGAGTGGTAGAGAACATGGCTAGGAAAAAGTCAACAATCAAAAAGCCATAAATTTGTGATGATCAAAGGGACCATCTAATTCATCAGATATAAGGGCACTAGGACAACATTTTTGGTTTTCAAGATCATTTCCCTAAAGTTGAAGAATTTGAATTAGAAGAAATACTTTATTTCGGTATAATCTCACCATTGTTCGTGCCTTGAACAATTTCCACTTCATCTCTTAATGAAATGATGTTGAATTTTTCATTCGTGAGGTGTTGGCAGATCATGTGATCGAATGATAAGTCACCCCATCTATATCAAACAAAAGATTAGCAATAGTTATCAAATATACATAAGTACATCTATGGTTCGGTTAATCGTATATGATTCCAAAATTTGACTTATACTTCATCTATTATATATCTTAGTAAAATAAAACTAGTTTCTACTAACCAGGGACTTCCTGTAGGCCAGTGGTAGGTGATAAAGGCATGTCACACTTTGGTTGTGTGTTCGATTCCTGCAACCATGTCTGACGCGACGGGTTGTCACCCGTTCTGCAGGTTGTACCTTTTCTTAATCTACACTATTATAGCATTCTATCAATAATTTTGAAAAAACTTTTTAGCCTTAAACAATACTAACTTATGTTCATCATAATCCATTCCAATCATTAGGATTATCCAAAATACTTCTTTCCAAACTCATAGTATAAAGAGAATGATTACGAAAAGGGTCATATAGCAAGCACATGAATACCATCATTTATCCCTCATATATCTTGTTGGTCACATTTCAATCATGTGAATACCTTAATTATTTATTATCTTGAAAAATGAATACCCATTGAACCTTAGTGAAACCATGAATGAAGTTAAAAGTTAACACTTTCCACATACCAAAATCCCAAAAATTCTATATACTCAAACCATGATATCACTTAGTCCTTATTTCAAACATGAGCTCATGAATACTATCAAACATATTATTTTCTCATTATCCATTGATTATGTGAATATCATCTGTTTACAAAATATTCGAATCACTTTTCATGGTTACCGGTACCATAAAAGTATTGAAAACCACAGTAGACTAATACAAAAATATTCCAATATACAATAAAAGTAACTCAACATCACTATTCTTGAATACCAATACATAAACACTTTAATCCATCCTATTCAATTGTTATTATGGAATAAGTCCTTCCTTGATTTAGAAGTAGCCTCTTAGGTCAGGGCATTGAGTTGGGTAATGCCCATGTTCTCCAAAAATAATACATTGAACTCCATAACAGTCTATCACTCTATGATCTTTTTCTCCACACAGATAACATCTTTCCCTCCATTTGAGGTATTCCTCAAGGTTCTTCTTCTCTTTTTTATAAATCTCAATCTTTTTTTCTCTATGCTCATCACAATGTGAACATGCATAAAATTCCATCTTCCTCTTATTTGATGACTTAGGAATACTACCAAAGTTTACCTTGTTAATCATATATCGTGATGACTGATTCGGCATAATCACAATATCTTTATCTCTAGGTATTACACAATTTTTTTGATCACAGTCACCAATATGTCCATCAGAATCAACGTTAACTGAATTCCTTCTCATTACCTCCATTGACTAAAACCAGAAACCATAGTGTAAGAAATAGTTAAAATAACGAGGAACCACATAATCATTAAAAGTAAATTATGGGATGTCTAACTTATCACACATTACATAATCCATGACACCTTAGGTTTAACCTAGGTTATTCATGATCTTAAACATAACTCTAGTACTGTAACCTATAGTTATACTAATTCTTAGGGACATCCCTAGACATACCTTAGAAATATCTCTAGGGATCTCACTAAAGTTTTCACATCCTAGTTCCCAAAGGTTAACTAAACCTTTCCTCAGATACCAAATGTAGAGGCCCAAAGCTTGATGAACATAGACATTACATTACTTTTGTGAAATACTTAATACATAACAAAAACATACACCAAAGGACCGTAATAGTTTAGTGTCTTTGGAAACTCGGAACACGATCTTCTAATCATGGTGAAATATCTGCAACATCTCCCATAAAAATATTTACCTTTTGTTTTCTTACCTAAAACAATTATTTATATCCTATGGAAAATAAAAAAATAAAAAGGGTGATCTGAAATGCTCAGTAAGGGTAAACATAGATAACATTAAACTATCCATAAACATTTGAATGCAAAAACTTGAACATAAAATCTAGACATCAAAATCTTGAGAAAAGACAAAATTATTTGAAGTAGGTAAGGCATATATCATAATGTAACATCAATCATGATAAAATAGCATTGGAATAAAACATGTGATTGTGGAAACCATTAAGCACGTGATATGATTTCCATAGTAGACAAGGCATTGCTTCCAAGACCATCTTAGTGGACAAAGTCCCTTTCTAAATCGAGTTCACTACTCATTCCAGTCCAGTATTACTAAACAACATTAACTTACCATTCCAGCCATATCTATCTCATGATATATAAATCTTTACCCAATGCATTGGATGGAGATATAAGTCCCACCCATCTCATTATGAAATCATTCTTTCATGTTCCACATAATAATAAATCATACATCATAGCATATCCCATGTAATAGAATGGGATTCTTAAACATCATGCCATTATAACAAAATCTATATAAAAAATGGATATAATTTCAACATAAAAATAATCAAACAATGTAGATAATGGATACATTATACTTTAAACATAAACATATTAAATAATGTCATTTTAGATGGAAAATAGTTTTGATAAAACACTTGAAATGAATTCTTGAGGAAAATATCTTTTCTTCTTCAAAATAATTTTCTTTTCACAAAATGACATGATATTTTAAAAGAAAAGTATTTTGTTGAAAATAATCATGCCATTTTTTAGAGGAATATTTATGAAAATGAGGCTTTATGAAACCGTAAAAATTTGTGCACGCCATATAAGTTAAAAATAACATTCTCCTCATACTTTTGTCAGAAAAGGTAAAAAGTTCCTCGTGTGGTAAAAAAAAGTAAGATTCCTTTCATAACATGTGGTAAAATTAAAAAATGGGTAAAAAGGAAATTAAACATACATGAATTAGAAAACATGTACATGGATGATATCAATAACCTCAGTAAATACTTACGAATAAACAATCTCAGATAAGAACGAGATTGGAATAGTTATCCCTTATCTTAGGTCCGATATGCTTCGTACATATCTAAAACTCCTGTTTAATGATTTAAATAATGTCATTGACTTATAAAAGAATCATATTCATTGTTATGATATCATATATGGTTCACTTATGACTTTATATTACCCATTCTTTTGTAAATTCCATGTTAAAGCAGCGTTTTGGGTAAACTCTTTTCATTTATCGTACGTGTTTCGACATGTTGATCTTGATATAATTAATTATATCCTGATTTAAATAATACCAAAATGTAAAACATGATTTATATATAATATATATTCAGTATATATATATATATGATAGATTGATAAATGGAATGAAATACACCGTTCATGGAGACGGTAGGCCGTGCGTACGCATGAACGCTATTTTCATTTCCTTATTGAATTAAATGGAATTAAGTAAATGAAACATATATGTACATAAATACAGTATCATTATTATGTAATATCTTTCATGATGATTTATTATATATACTTTATAATAATACTTGAATGGTAAATCATGGAAAATGAATCTCATCGCGTTCGTTGAGACGGTAGTCCGTACATACGCACGAGCGATGATATCATTCCCATGACCATGGAATTGTATTTAAGTGTATGTATAATATTTCAGAAAAAATATAAATTTACAATAATTATATATAGGTATTTATTTATACCATTATACCCATCCATGTACGGTGGTGGTGAAAAACAGATTACACCACGGCATGGAGACGGTATTCCGTACGTACGCACGCATGGAGATTTCATTTTACGTAGGATAGATAGAAGGTGAAATGAGGTTGTTTCATATTTATAATAAAATATCTGTATATACGTAATACTTATCTTATTACTTTATAATTAAACAACTGAAGAAGAGAAATTAGAAGAAGAAAGAAACTTGAAAGAGTCAGTAGAAGAGGTTACCTCTTCCTCAACACACCTCTATAAACTTCTTCTTAGGGCACTAGAGTTGATCTTTTGAGAAGAAAATAACCTCAATGATGTAACTAGAGAGGTTGATAAGAGGACTTTTCAGGGGATTTCTGAGGTTCAAAGCTCAAAAGGGTGTGAAGAGAAGAGGGATGGGGTGCCCTTTTTATAAGGGAGGAGATGGGCACCTTAGGAAAACTTAAAATATTATTTTATAATAAAGTCATATTAAGTTTTTAATAGCTCAAAATTGATTTATTTCGAAGATAAGGTTGGTATGGTTCGAAATACTCTCAACCAATAGGTGTTAGAAAAGATTAGGTTACTATTTTATCCTTATCATTTAGATTTAACTATAAGTTAAATAATTTAACTTTTACCGTGTATTATTGTTTTCTTACACTATATGGTTAATAAACTTACTATAACAAGACAAAAGAACCCCAAGTAGTTCATTATTAATATATATATCCTTATCTATGTCATTTGGCCGAACCTTATATTTTTAGGAATAAAATAACAATTAATAACATAATATTTGTTTTAAAAAAACCTTTATGTCAATTTTGACACGATTTTGGTACTTGATATTTGTGAAAATCATAAAATAATGATTAGTTATAAAGAAGTAAATTAAATAAATAATAACATGTCATATTAACCTATAAAATTATAGGAATTCATAAAAAGTCTAATATAACATTTATTCGGGTTTTTATAACATAAATTATGTTAATATTTCATTAATAAGGTAATTACTGCATCATCATTGTATCATTAATAAATTAAATTATTTAATATCTAAAAATTATAAATAAAATACCATTATATATTAAATCTTTTTATCTTTCTAATGAATATTTTTAGTCGAATTTATATTATGTATAACCTTATATTAAAAATGTTTTAGTTATTAAACTTTTATTTTAACTATTATCAATCTTCTTTAAATAAAATAATAATAAATGTCCTAATCTAATCCAAGTGGACCTAAAGGGTAATATTTTATTCCTAATGTTGCTTTTGGTCAAATTAAACTTATCCAATAGAATTAGGACATGTTTTAGGGTAATAATAATATCATTTTTATCCTTAATTACCCTATTTACTTTTAACCGTGGTAAATAAAAGTAAAACGTTACTATTGACCAAAAATTATTTTTATCTTATTGAACCAGATTTTACTCATTGATATTAACCGTGTCTCTCAGATTTTCAAAATTCCACTCACAGAAGGGTAAAATTAAGTTTTACGTAAATTTTCAAACTCTCCTAGGAGGTGGGTAAAAGACGGTGAAAAGTTCAATAAAATTTTTATATGTCTAAAATTATTTTAAAATGACTCCAATGAATTACATTGAACTTATATAGGTATTATGTATCAATTTTGACCTAAAATATATTTAAATAAAATAAATAATTATTTAAATAAAAAGTCGGCTTTTAAATAGTAACCCGGTGTTTTCACTATTCATCAAAAATTAAAATTTTTCAGAAAAATACCAAAAATTCACCCTAGGATAATTTGGATATTCCAAATCCAAAAATGAAGTCCATTTCGAAAGATAAAATTGATAAAATTTGAAAAATTGGGTATTACTATTCATAACGGCTAGTTTATATAATATTTTAATAACATATCACTGTTTAGTGAAACTCGGTATTGCGTTCAACACACGCTATCGTGGAAGGTCACGATTGTGTGTAATGAAAGCTAAGTTAGGGATGCGTGTATAACAAGCTCCTTTTGGTGTAGTGTACCACACAAGACATCAATGAAATTAAAAAAAAATATTTCGTAAAATCTTGGGGTGTTACATGTATTAAAAACATAAATTTATTATATATATTATAAAGAATGAAGGAATACTAAAATATTTGGCATCACATATTTAGATAGGTTATATAATGTGAATCACTATAAATAAAAAATAACATTCAATCTTGGGAACAATTTTTGGATCATATACATCAAGAATCAAAATTTATTGACATTTATTACCATACAAGTTCAATATTTATATCATAAACAATTCCAGACTAAAATTCTATTAATAAATTAATATCTATGTTTTTTATGAAATAATGGATATTAAATGTGAAATTATATCTAAAACATAATATTAATAATGTTTTCATTTAATCATTAAAAGAATAATATAGTATAGTTAATTAATAATAAATATCAATTATATTCATAAGAATTTAACCCAACTTCTTCAATTACACTTACAAATATAATTTCACATTCTTGATGTCTAAGATTTGAAATTTGTTCCGAGGATAGAATGTTATGGATGGGTACCCCTTAGATAAAACAATTACAACTAGTCGATAATTTGTTCCCAAGATTGAATCACTATATTTTAACCCAACTTCTTCCAATACACTTAGGGATGTGTACCCCTCTAATAAAACTATTATAGATATAATTTCACATTCTTGAATTCTAAGATCAAAAATTTGTTCCGAGGATTGAATGTTATGGATGGTTACCCCTCTAATAACACTATTATATCTAGTCCCTAATTTGTTCCCAGGATTGAATCACTATATTTAAACCCAACTTCTTCCATTTAACTTATGGATGGGTACCCCTATGATAACACTATTATAATGAAAATCACTATATTTTAACCAAGTTTCTTCAATTACACTTATGGCTGGGTACCCCTCTAATAACACTATTATAGCTAGTCCCTAATGATAACATGAGAACCTTTCTTTTTAAAAATGTCATTAGGTTCTTTCCCAATAGGTGTAACTAGTTTCCCAGCTGACACATGTTGTTCCCCCATGGAGCCCATGCATGTGGCCAAAAAATCATCACAATATTGGCTATCTACATAAAAAACGCATGTTATTTCAGTATGATTCTTACTTACTTGCACAAAACCTAGAAAATATCCAGAGAGGGAACCCATCCTAACACTACTCTCAGAAAATCACACATTGCTATGGAGTTCTAATCCTATTGGATTTTGAAAATAAAGGTGCTTAAATGTGACATGGGTAGTAACATCTAGTAGTTAAACTTGTTAAATTTATGGGGTGTTAAACATTAAAATCTAAAATGTTTCTCTAAATTATATTAAATTTCTGACCTATTTACTATTCCCCATGAAAAACCCATTTCAATAATTAATTTTGGGGATGAATGTTTTTCCTTTACTATGAAAAATTAAATGTATTTTTAAAATAGACCCTTCCTTCTATTTTAATTAGATGATGTTATCAGTAGAAGAGTGATAAAAAACATTTCTTATTTTTTATATTATTTTAATGAATCATGTTATTATTTTAAATGATATTAAATATTAAAAATGAAAATAAATATATTTATTCAATTCATGATGATACAATAATATGTATTTTAATTATAAATAGAACACAAAATATATTCTATAATGGGATAAAATGTACTAAGGATGTGAATTATTTTTTATATAAAATTAAAATGGTTTGAATGAAGGTCTCAATGATTAATTTTTTAATTTTTTTTCTTGTCTACTAATTTTTAATCCCTTTGAGAAATAAATTTTGAGGCTATTAAAATAAGAGGGAATATGTTTCATGTTTCTTTTCATGGCATATTCTAAATGTTTTCAAAAATATATTATTTATATATATTAATTAATTTTTATTTAAATTATATCATTTGAATGACATAAAATATATCATGTATGTTAAAGCTATATAAGTATAATAGAAAATAAAGCACTATATAAAAGGACTCAAATTAAAAAAATGGAGTATATTCGACCAAATTTGTAATTTTTTATATTTATCATAATTTTTTTTCAACACATATTATGTAATATGTTATTTTGTAAACTATTTATTAAATCCTACCCGATATTTATTGAAAATTAATACTAGCTGGAAATAATTGTAGGATTTTGAATATAACATGCAACATATGTCTGATGTGTTTGTCGCATAAATTTTACACCATTTGACATTATGGTATTAATATATTATATATTTTCTCTATATTATTTAAATGTTATTTTTCATAAAGATATAATATATCATGAAGGGTCTTATTATTATAATAAATTTATAAATCAATAACTCTTTTTTCCATTGAATATTATAATTAATGCACACACAAAAATATCCTTCAAAGATAATTGATCTATATTAGTTTTAATATCATAAGTTATATTTGAAGAATCATTGTTTGTGTTATATATACCTTTGAGAAAATCATAGGACCTTTATGTTTAGTTTTTAAGAATCATCTAAAAATAAAAAAAATTAATGATTTAAAATATAAATATTTTTATATTACATTATAATTAGACCCTAAAATATTCTATTCAATCAATATATATATATACATAACAATATACAAAAATATATATAGACATATATATCCAAATAACTATTGATGTTCCATATTATTTCCTTTTAAACATTTCACATTGATTTTAAGGATATAAAAAATGATCTCATAGATTTTTTATGTATATAATGTATGTACCACCAATGAATGTTTTATTTACTTAGAAATAGTGAATAATACATTGTCAAAAATAATATTATAATGGAAACCCATGTTTTATAAAAATCATACTGAAAGAGAATACTATATTTTGATGGATATATAAATAAATGGTAAATTAATTTATTGTATAATAATAATGAAAATATTTTTTGATGGAAATAATATTTCATGTGGGTGTAAATTAAATAATATCATGTAATGTCGAACGAAAAAAATATAAATTTGTAATGATTATAGTTAATAAATGTCTGAGTTTAGACATCAATGACCCAAATTATGGAACATTTATGACTATGTAAGTAAAGTATTTTTTTACTACACATGATTTCACACTAATTCTACATATTAATGTGGTTTTGGAAGAAGGTATATAAAAAGAGGATATTAAACTAAAAACATGTTATGAAACATTAGATAAATAATTATTTTAATCATTAAAAATATACTCTATTGAAAAAATAAATATAAAAAAATTATAATTTAAATTAGTCCATTTTTTTACAATGACTCCTGAAATATTTTATATATTATAAAAATATCATATATATATATACCATGTTTATTGAAAATTATATATATATATAGAGTAATTATTGAAAATAAATTGTTGTCCTTAAATACGAATGGAACCATGGTATTATTAAAATTTCCCCTTCACTCTATTTTACTTTAGATTTTATTCTCAATTGGGGCATAATAAAAAATCTGAATAAATTTTTAAGTTTAGTGGAATACCTATTAGGAAAATAATAAATGATATTTCAAGTTTAAATATATTATTAAGGGGTCATATAATTTAATAGGAGTAGTCACTTAGTTAATGAATAATATTTCACAAAAAATAAATAAAATCTCTCATAGGATAAAATTCTTAATTGAGTTCTGTAATAGTTTTTACTATAATTAAAACAATGGCCGTGAGTAAAGAACCATTAGATTCATTATTTCCCAGTTATTTTTAACTAATCAATTTTAAACTACTTGATAAATGCACAACAAAATAGTCATAAGAGGATAAAACACGCCATGTTTGATTCTTGTTAAAAAATATAAATATGATAAAAAGTGTTAAGTATATTTCTCATAAAAAATTAATTTAATAAAATATTATAATTTCATGAAATATTATATATATATATTTGTTATACTGTGAAAAATAATTTAAATTAAAATTTTATAAAGAATAAAATGAGGAAATACAATTAAAAAATAGTGTTTCATAAAACATTATTGATATAATAATATATTTATCATAACACATTTATGAAAATAAATTACCTAGAATTTATTGGATTTGATATATATTGAAGAAATATTTATATTTTTTATGATGAATAAAAGATAAAGAAAAAAATAAACATTGTAATATCACATCCTCAAAAAAATCATGCCACTCAGGAAAAATATCACATGGCCTAAAGTGTTATCTATGATCAATTGGGGTTTGTAACTATAACTGGGGTTCTAAATATATAACGTGGGGAGAAATTAACCCTCAAATGGTAAATAATGTAAAAAATAAAAAAAAAATACTATAATAATAACTTAAATAATTTCAAGAGTATTTCATAATAATAATTATCTAAATCATTCATACAAAAAATGAAATTAAAAGAAAAAACATGTACAATAGAATGAGAATTATAACTTAAAATAATATCAAACATATGTGTCGAAATAACCTCTATGTGACTCCAAATATATGTGAAAATATCTTTAAAATGTCTCCAGACATCACCTATCAGATAGTTAAGCCACATATCATTACCCATAACATCATATATATAATCTGTACTAACACAATGTGTATACATACTGGAAGTGAGAATAAATCAACATGAATACCACCAAAATACCATACATCCCTTAATGTGAAACATTATAATACAAAGACAGTGTAGCAATTTTATATAATTTTCAAAAAAAATTCATAAGGAGAATAATGTATTCGGTTCTAACAAAATCAACAAAATATTCTCAAACCTCATCTGGCCAACGATTTTATAATGTCTGATATCAATAATATAAAAATATATAAAAACAATAATCTTACAAAAATCATATGATAAACACATGTAATCTTTTAAATCACCACGATTCACACACAAGAACACCAAAACTATAGAAGATATATAATTATTTCACACCACTGCCTAACTGAATTCCCCCAACTTGTGACCAAAATCATTGTAATTTTACCCAAAAAACATTAGGTTAAAAATTTTAAACTGAAAAACTATTTTATTGAAAAATATCCCATAAATCAAACTCATGTTATTCACCCTGTATAACACATTAAATTTAAAAAATAATATAAAAAAACAATTATCTAAAAACACTTTATACATAAATACTTAATTTTAAAATATATTTTTTCAGACTAAAGTCCTTATTCGCATCCATTTATGTAACACACAAATTTTTATAATATATTCCCTTTTAAATACACATGAATTATTCCATACCCACCTTTACATGAAACCTTGAGTCCAAATGAACAATGATATAATATAACATTATATCCTAGTAATTAAATTAGAATGTATGAAGAGTAATAAACATAGTATGAAAAATATTAATAATATTTTTTAATACTTATAATTTATTGATTAATTCAAAATAAATAAGTACAAATTTTATTATAAAGTCACATTATTCTTCAAAAAATATATATTTTTTAAAATGGATTTATTTAATATTCTACAAAAAAATTACAATTAATTTATACATTTTTCGAAATTTTATTTTAGTGAATTAATATGATTTTTAAAATCCAAATTTTAATATATTTAGGGAATTTTTTACGGTTTTTTCTTGAGATATTTATTTCCCAGTGAAGAGTAAAAAAATACCACTATTTGTTAAAAATTTATTTATATTCATAAAATAAAGTCATTTTAAAGTAATATTATATTTTAAATTTAAATTAATGTATCATAATAAAATTTTTATTATCAAATATATAATTAATTACATGGGAATCAGTAATTTACTATATTTTATGACATGTTTATTTTTTTGCTTGAAAATGGATTTCTTGAAAACTCCTTTTATGAGTTCTATGTCATTTTATCATAGTTAATTAATTTAATATTCATTGATTAATTTTTATAATTATATTTATAGATTATATATTCAATAAAATATTTTAACATTAATATGAATGTTTTACAAGGGAAGGAATGTAATTAAATTTAGTGTTATTCTTAAAAATTTATTTTTCTAAAAAAAGATTTCATTTTGTTTCACATGTTTATTTTAAAATTAATTTCAGACACTTCTATAATTTTGATAAAATCAATTGATTTATTTTTATAATAATTTTTAAAAAAAATTAATGAGCCCCCTTTTATTTATGTCCTTAATGAAAAATAAAAATAATAAATATTTTCCCCCACACTTAAGGTTAAAATAAGTTCATCGGGGGTTAATGAAAGATATAAGGGAAATATTGAGACTTAAACAGGAATAATTATTATTTTCGTGGGATTTTTGGAACCTATTATATCATAAATTATAATTATTTTTCATTTTTATTCACTTTACCAAGAAATTTATATTATAATATTTAATTTATTTAGGTAATTCCTTATGTGTCCACACCATTAATTATAAAAGGTTACCTACCCATCCACCATTATTCATGAATTTTAACCCTTATAGATCATCCCATACCAGCCCTATTACTTTCCTAGACTCATTTTCATCATCATACTACCTCTATTATTCTCATAAGACCAATATTTCAAGTCTTTAGTTGTATGTTGAAGGAGGTCTCTCGAAGAAGAGGTATAAATCTTAATCGATCTATTTCAATCATATATTTTTTTACACCTTATGTTAAGCTTTTGTATCCATCATAAAATAATTAATAAATAATTATAAATATATTGAGATTTTATTATATTTATTTTACAACCATTTTAATCTCTTCTTCATCAAATGATAAATGAATGTATCAATTGTGTATACGTGCGGACTAATGCCTCCACGTTGTGATAAGATTATTCTTTCATTTAATCCACACATGGATATTTATAATGGTTTATTTAATAAATATTTATTATATTTATTCTATAATAATTATTTTTAATTATTAAATATTAACTTTTTTTCTGGAAAATGAAAGGGGTGTTAATGTATATGTACGAAAAACCACCCCGATGAATGGTGTTATTTATTTTTTTATCTTTTTAATTCAAATATATTTAAAAATTTGTTTATAATGACTATTTTTTATATTAATGTAATTATTAAAAATTTAGAGATTATTGGACCATGATCAATATACAATTATCATAACTATCAAAATAAAAATTTCAAAAAAATAAAAGTGTTAACACCCAAAAATGGTGATTTAAAGAAAATACTAATAAATCAGGGTATAAATATTATATATAAGTTCATGTATTTTAATATAAGGAATAGATTCTTTAAATATGTATTTAAAAATTTATTTTTTATCCTTTGGAAGTGTCTAATAAGTTAAGGGAGATATTGGGAGCATCCTTAGCACATTTGGAGCTAAGAACTCTATGTTTTGGAGGAAACAAACCATTGAATGATTTGCGTAAGCCACACACCTGATGTCATATGGTTTTTTTCAATCCAAATGGAGTTGTATATAGGATTTGTAGATGGAATTATGGGACAAAAAATTGTGTTCAAATGTGTGTGCTAATTTGAACACTTTTTCCCACTTATCCAGTGGGTGTGCAAGATTGGAACACCATTTGGGAAAACTATTCGACCATTAAAAATGGGTGAAATTCCTGTTTTTATCCTACATTGTTTTATGTTACTTCTGAAATTTTAATACCCATTAAAACTAACCCCCACATCCACATGACCTTTCATTCCTCTATTAAATCTAGGAAATGGGCCTCTACCTTCATCCGAACAAAGAATCTCTCACCGTCAAGTGTGTTAGATTGCTGACAGTAAAATCTTCAATGATATTGGTTATTTTGTTCTTTTTTATCACCATATAGAATTTTAAATCATTTAAAGTTAGAAATTAATATTTTAAAGTTATTTATATATTTCTCTATTGTATCCCATTATATCCTGAATTGGAGGCTATCAACAGATGAGGAGAGTAATACCCAATAATGGTTGGTGATCTATTTATTTTTACCTAATGTCTAGATGTATATAGATCATTATTATTTTGTGATGTCGACCATCCATGCGACACCTCCAAAAATTATTATTAATTAAATTAAATGGATTACACTTTTCTTAGGGAACTCCTAGTAACCTAAATTTTATCTTTAGGGGATCCCTACCTCTATAGAAGACACCCCTTGGGGTGAATTTCTTTTAAAGTTCATAAGCCTTATGTCTTGGAATGAAATCAAACCCCCAATTGAGGTGTGTTGAATTGAAACTTCTAAATATAATGAAATTTTAACTAGAATAATGTTAGAATGGTAGGTTTTAGGAATATACCTCTACATTCATGTTTATAACTAGGGTTATCCTTATAAAATGAATTATTCGAGTTGACATAATTGAACAATTTAATGGTATGAGTGAAATAGTAATCATCACCATCTCAAATATCGTGACATGGTAGATACTTGGTTTCTAATTCAAAATACCTTGTATGGGCTTGTTAACCACAATATTTTAAATTTAATGAAGGAATTATAACATGACTGGAGTGATACATAGGTTCCGTTATAGAATTCCTTGTATGAGCTCACAAGGAAGATACCGTTATATAAAAAATGTCTGATAATTGGCTTCAAAAGTAGATTACCTTATATGGGATCATATGGTAGTGATAATACATCATACCATGAGAGATAACACATTCACTATGGGGTATAACATTGATGAGATAATAGGGTTATTTTTTTATACCAAGAAGTGAGGGATACCATAGTAATTATATAGAATTCATTGGATGGAATCCAATTGTGATAGGTTTTGATAGCACACATTGAGTGATACTTGGGATCACTTTTTATGTGACACCTTGCATTGGATCAGACATCCAATTAATTAATTCAATTTATGTGTATTCCAAGCTAATGTAAAAGATTACATTTTGATTATACATTACATACTTGAATTCTTAGATATACGTACTACCAAAGAACGTATTCCATGAGAATTAAAGAACCTCATTTGATTGCGAAGGGATACGTTTGGAATAGAGCTCTGATCCTGGAAAATTTTGTGCATCTATGTTTATGAATATACACCACTACAAAAAATTCCCTAGATATAGAGGGTTATAACCCCTTCTACACACATTAGTGGCGGTTATGGGGAACCGATGATTATTTTTCCACCTTTTATTGTTAGATAAGATTTTGAATAAGTGATTGTAAAATATTTCTTATTTCAGAGGTGATTATTTTATAGGGGGTTTAAGCACAGAATAGAGGGGGTTTAAACCCCATCTTAAATAAACACCTCTAAATTAAGAAACATTTTACCAGAAAATATTTAAAACCTCCTCAAAGAATATAGGTAAGGCACATTAACATTAGTTATGTGGAACCACTGACAATGTTCCCTACCTTTATTGTTTAAGGTTGTTTTAAATAATTGCTGGTAAAAAGTTTTTTTATTTAGATGTAGTTATTTTATAGGGGGTTTAATCCCCCACTATTCTGTGCTAAAAATTCTGAAAACACATTTTTAAAGGTGTCTTTGATGGCCTCTAATGTGATGTCATGATTCTAGGTAGTTATCTCCTAACCGTATCTAAATTTCATATTTTTTTTAAATTTAAACAAGTTTTAACCCTCGTAAACCATGAACCCCCAGGGACTCACCCCATGCACGCTGATACAACCCCCCACATGCTGGACCCCTACATGTGAGGGCCTCCTCAATCTAATTAAAAATATTTCCCCATTGTTTTGGAACTCACGTCCTATAGGGATTCAATTCCCCTCTAAACAACACGGCTAAGTTGAGATTATTTGATGTATAGTATTCTATTAATATATTTACATACATAAATATATGATAATATATGATAATATAAATATAAATATATATTTGTATAAAATATAAATAATATAATATATTATTGTATATATATATTTCTTGTATATGTAATATATATATATATATACATATATAAATATATATTTCTATGTAAATATATAAAAACATATATATTTGATTGTGTATTAGACTATGTATTTTTATATATTTATATAATATTTTTAGATATAGTATAATTATAATATATATATAGGTAATTATGTTCTTATACTTATATGCATGTGTAACAACAATATTATTACTTATTATTATTATTACACATATTTTTTTTACTATTAAAATTATATGTTGGTTTTAGAAATACTATTATTTTATTTTATGATTTATATTATACAAATATTATATTAATTACCTTTATATTATTCCATGTATAATCACACACACACACAAAATTAAATATAATCATATAATTGGAAATTTATAATACATTAAATTATATATGTATATATATATATACTAAATTAATTTATAATTAATAGGGTATACTATATTATATATATAATATAATTCTATAACATATAAAAATTTATATATAATAAAATATTTATCATATAATATATAATATATATTTATATGTTTATATAATTTTTTCTACAGTATATATTGTTTTATACATAATATAATATAAATGTATTTATACATAAATATATAATAAAAATGTATTTAATTTAATATATTTATAATAGAAATCATAATATAAAAATATTTTTTAAAGGAAAAATATCTTTAGAACCACCTATAAATTTTAAAAATTTGAATAAATTGATTTATAATTACATTTATATTATGTATACCAATATTTATATATGCATATATATGTGTTTATATGTGTATGTATTTTTTTAAAATATTTATAAAATGTATTTAAATACATTTATATAATGTGTTTATGTAACACATATACGCACATGAGTTTTCGCACACATATATTATAAAATATGAATTTATATTTGATTTATTTAGAAAAAAAAATTAGAGGGGATTGAAATCCCCTATAATCTTAGGGATTAGTGGTGGTTCATGAACCCCTTTTCATTTCTCAAATTTTGAGGGTTTAAACCCCCACTTTAATCTAGGGTTTTTTTTGTGGTTCATGAATGACCTCTAATTTCTTAAATTATAAGGGGTTGAGACCCCCCCCTCTAATGTCATAAATTAGCTTGAGTTCAAAACCCCAAATAATATAAAGGATTAGTGTTCGTTCATGAACCCCCTCTAATCTAAGGTTCTAAAGGGGGATGTGAACCCACTCCAGTTTATGAGAATATAGGGGGTTGTGAACACCAATTTTTTATTTCAAAAACTCTATTATATTATATATATATACTCTAAAATACAGAAGAATATTATATATATAGAATCTCTAAAATATAAATTAATATTTTATATATTAAACATCTAAAATTCAACCAAATATATAGACCCATTAATTATTAAATTAGTAGTGGTTTTTACATAACCTCATCTAAATTCCAACCACATATTAAAAAAATAATGAAAAAAATTTAGAGGGGGGTTTTGAACCCCCTCTAATTCAAACAGAAAATAAATTTAGTGGGGGTTGTACATAATACCTTCTAAAAAACCACCACAAATATACTATTTTTATATCATATCTTCTTAGGTATAATATATATATATATATATATATATATATATTTAGTGACATCTATTGAGAGATATTTAGGCTTAAGATGAGGTATAAAGTACTAGTCTGGTGTCCTGTATGGAACTCAGAATGGTGTGATTTATTTTATTTAATGATATAAAATAATGTTAAGATTTGTACCCAAACATATATTAAGGATATAAGTAGGGAAAAAGATATGTTTCCAACTTTTTATCCCTTATTTTTCTACTAGTATGGAGTATGGGAGTAGAGGACCATGCTTATGCTCGAGATTCTATTGGATATACCCCTTTGTATTTTTTTCTTTTATATAGAATGTTTTATATTCTTGTTTCACTTCTACCATGTATTCCCATTTTGTATAGAATATTTTCATGAAATAATTTTGTATACAATATTTTTTATACTTCTTCCTTTTAATTATATTTGGATGACATATGCATATGCAGTTATTTAATTACACTATTTCCAATATTTACTACTATTGTACACAATTGTGCTAAACTATGGTCATTAGGGTATAGTCTCCCCACCAAAAAATCATATAACCTTGGTGATAGCTGGATGCCACTGAAATATAGGGATGTCGGTCTTAGGACATGTGGCTAATTAGTTTGGGTTACTTATGAGTTAACTGGGTTTGGGGTATTGGAATGTAGAATTACAGACACTTTTCATTTTAACTTATAATTTGTGTCATAAGATAGGAGTCTAGAAATGTGTCAAAATTTGGTAGTGAGTTTTTTCATGGGAGTAGCTAATCCACATAAAAGTAAAATCCAAATTACCTCAAATTGGATATTTTTTTCTGGTTTTTTTTCAGGTACTATTTAATTGATTTTACCATTGGATGACACACATTATTTGTGGCACTATTATTTTCATTAATATAAAGAATTTTCTTTTTTTCCTTAGCCTAGTATAATAAAGAGATATCATTTTTTGAATATTATTTAAACCTATAGATTCACATGTCATGTATATTCAATTCCATATTCATATTATAGTGTGAATTTCCTGGTATATATTTTTGGTGGCTTGGCTGCTACCACTGGGGATGTTCTAATTTTTCTTATCTGGATAGAATAATTATATTAATTAATGTTTCTATGTCAACCTAGATGTGGTTTTCCCATATAGTTTTATAGTCTCAACTTAATTAATAAATTACTATATTTTATGCATGGACCACTGGTCAAATGTGATAAAAAGGTAATTAATTTTTAATTCATGAATTTAAATTGTAATTTATGAAGCATGAACTTCAATAAATTTGGAGTGGTGATTCTTATAATAAATTCATTTTATACAACCTGTTCCATTCTGATACTAGATGTAAGGGTTAGGTCACTGTTACATGATTCTCCAGTTTCAACTTATAAAGCTTATGCCTCTATAACTTGGGAAGGGTTACTCATCAACAAGATACATATATACATATAAATGATGATAAATTTAAATAAATTTAAATTCTTAAATAAAATGGTTTCTATTAAATGAGGATTCCAATTACAACTTAAATGGGGGGTTTTCCTTTATACCTTGCAATTGAGACTCCAAATATTTGGATCGTTTCTATGTAATGTGATACCATGATCATGAACTAATCATAATAGTGGGTAGTAGAGACTGTATTTGTGATCCATATGATCTTCTACATAACATAGACATGGAATTAAGAGTAGATAAATTGGTTAAATGAAAAGTAAGAAGGCTATGTACCTATACATATATTGTATATTTAGATTTTTTATACCGATTTTAATATTTAGGGATGTGTTAGGAATTATATATATACAAAAACGATGAGCTTGGGTTGTATGGTAGGTAGGTGGTGATGACCATGATTTTGAGGTGGTGGCACTTGAGTTACTACTATTACTTCTTATTGTACCTCATACAGAACCAACTTTTATTCATATTCTTGGGTTTTATTCTTAGTTATGAGAGGATTTTTTAGTCTGATACATATTATATAGGGAGCCACATGAACTTCCCCTACTATGGTAGAGTTGACGTGAGAATTCCAGTAGCATCTCCCTTCTACCATTTCATGGGATTGTAATATTCAGGGAATTGAGTAATGGATAGATTCCACGTTATCCATATTATATAACTTCGAGATTACACTAGGGAGGAGTGTAAATATCTCAAATTATGTGCTATGTGATTTTTCCATTTATTGGTCGGATATGATTACCCATGCTAATCTTTATCAGGATATAGTCTAGAGGGACTTTAAAATAGTCTTATTTGACTAATTCTTTCCAATGATGCTGATATTGGAGAAAACAAGGGAGTTTATACACCTATTGTAGGGTGTTAGGTCTATGAAGGAGTATTCATCTTGTTTCAATAAGCTTCATCACTTCACACAGAAACTAGTTGGTGATGAGTTGATGAGAATAAAACATTTTGAAGATGGTCTTGTGTATTCTATTTGATCCCTGGTGAACATTTTTTAATTTAATACAATTTTAAAAATAGTTAATTATTTCCTTGTTACTGATAAAATTTTGAGGGATGCTGATAGTGTGGTCCAAGACTGTTCAACACTGATATAGGAAGCAATTTGTTTAGCAGTAGGAAAGGATGATTTGAGTCTGATCATGGGGAAGTAGTAGTTAGATGGCATAAACTAAGAGATATCTTTTACATCACCATTGTGGATGGTTGGGCTATAAGAGCCACTAATATAATAAGGATCCAATTTAGTGATGAGGTTGAAAAAATATATGTAATATTTAGATTTTTTGTATAAATTTTCCTCCAGTGCCTAGTTAGATGGAATCTTTATAGATTGCAATTTTGGGATTAGAATTAGTAGCTCTAGGTAATTTAAGAATATGGACTCCTACTAGATGATTAATCCTAGGATATAGATGTGGTCAGGAAATCCATTCTTATCAGAAAAAATTCTAGTAGATCAGTTATACAAATGGTAGTCTTGCTATAGATTAGAGTTGTCCATTTGGCCAGATATATATAGTACAACCAATACCAGGGGATCCAAGTGTCAGGACATATAGAGTTTGAGTTTTTGTTCTAGTAGATTCTACCTAAGTTTCTACTTTATTTAATAATATATCATCCCATTATTTCATATGTGTTGAAATTATGGAATGTTTGGACCCATATACTAAGTACTTATGTTGAATAATGACTCTCAAAACACTATTTGGAATCCTATATTTGAGAGTACAGTGGTATAAGAAATACCCCATCTTATAATTATTTTAGTTTTATTATGGAACCTCTTTTCCTTCAGATAATGGTATTTGATTTCATACTTGAGATAGACTGGTTAGTACCCTATTATGGACCTATTGATTTTTATTCCTAATGGGTGTCATTCACATCAATCGAGAGTGGAACCAATATTCATAATGGTGAATTGGTTGTCTAGGTGGGTCTAGCTGGACTGAATCATCATGGACTAGGTAGAGTGACATGCAAGATTTATAGTCATTTTATGAGTGATCATTGAATGATAATTTTAGATTTCCCTTATGTAGTGGATAGTTTTAGATAAGTCTTACGTGATTATTTTTTGAGGTAAAATCCTATAAGGGAGGTGGATTTCATTGTTTAAATAGTTCTTGGAGTAGTACCAATGTCCATTCAACCGTACAACATGACACTAATTGAGTAATTGGAACTCCTAAAGTGACTAGTGAAATTAGAATCCAAGGATTTTATATGAATCATTACTTCACCATGGAGTTCACCTGTCCTTTTTTCATGAAGGTTCACTATAGAATCAAGATTAGTGTGTATTAACACCAGTCAAATCAGATTATGATCTTGAACTGGTATCCACTTCCTCGTATATAGACCACTTTGATCATCTTCGAGGAGCATGAGTTTTCTCTAATATTGATTTTAGTTCGGGATATCACTAGGTCTATGTTTTACCATTAAACATACCATGTACATAATTCCATAGTATATTTGGTTTTTATGAGTATATGGATATGTTGTTCGGTCACATGAAAAAGACCATAGACTTTATGGATCTAATTAATTGAGTTTTCCACCTATATATTGATTAACTTGTGGTAGTATTTATAGATTACATATTGGTGTACTGTTATACTCAACAATACCATTCCAAACATCATGAGATCATACTGAATGTACTAATAGAGAACTATATGTATTATCTACTCCACAAATTCCACTATTAGATAAAAATGTTTCACATATTGGGTCACATTATCTTAGAGGGAGTAGTATCTATTGACCCAAAAAATGTGAGAGTTGTAGTTCTTGGGAGAAACCCTTGAACGACCTTGATAAATGGAGTTTCATGGGGCTGGTGGGATACTACAGTGGTTTTATTCAAGACTTTTTTCACACCTAACAACACCTCATATTGGAAACACTAAAAACAATGTTAAAATTTTAATTTTTTGAAACCTGTGAAAAAATCTATTTTGGATTTGAAAGGAAGATTGAATTCTACACCAATCTTGATTCTTCATGTGACAAGTAGAAGTTATATGGTTTATTTTGATCTATCAATCATCTATATGGGAGTTTTAATAATATAATGAGATCAAACCATGGTTTATGAGTTTCATTATTTGAGTCCCCATGAGTGTAATTACCCGACACATGATCTAGAGCTAATTTATATGGTTAACGAATAGCATTGTTTGAGGTAATACTTATTATGAGATATGTTTTTAGTGTATTTGGAACTAAAAAGCCTCAGATACATATTAACACCCTGTGACTTTTACCTGTTACAAATAATTATTATTTAATTCTGACTATCACTCGAATTTGAGCCGGAATATAGTCTTAGGAAAGGTAATTACATCTTGATGGTAAAAGATGAAAAATTCATAAATTGGGGTTTCATGAGGCCAACATTGAGTGAAAGTTAATGGTATTTTTATTGATATGAACTTAGAGGTCTAGAAGTATCATGTGCATGAGATATTGATCTTGAATTATTAGTATTACAGAGAGGAATTTGGGGGGGGGGGGTGCACACCTAAATGGTTGTTTCAAGGGGATCAGATCTTGTGCATTCATGGAAGAATACGGGTTCTTGAAGAGATAAAAGATGATTTTATCTGAGAGTATCATAAATATTCTTTGGAAGTATATATTGGTCTCACCTAGAAGTACCATGCATTACTCCACCAGCATTGGTCGTTGGGGATGAACATAGAAAAAGTTAGTTTCACTACTCGTTATTCCACCCATCACCCTATTAGGGTGGACTACTAGAGACCAATAGGGATTCTAACACCATTTTATAATCCTATGTGGATATTGGATGAATTCCCCATTGATTTTTTGAATCAGTTACTGAGATTCAATTGACTTAGTCATGCATAATGGTTGATCATATAAATGATCATGAAGGACTACCAATTTTATCAATCAATGAGAATTGATTAATAGAAGATCTTCGAAGGATATATGTTCACTAGAACATATAACATCATAGATTTCTACATACCATATTATCATATAGATATTCTTGGTTAACATATCTATTTTGGAAGTGGTTACAAAGGGAACTAGGTTTTTAGGAACTCTTGAGTATAGCCTATCACCCACAGTCTGATAGGAAATTTGAGCATACAATATAGGTGTTAGAAGATATTCATTTCGAATGAATCATAGAATTTGGAGGTTCTTTTATGAAAATCCTACCACTTGATGAATTTTCTTATCATAATCGTTTTTATGAAACTTCACAGATGAGTTCAAATGTGCCCCGATTTGGTTGGTCACATTGTTCACCAGTGTACTAGTTAGATTTTGGATATGAAGTGCTACTGGGACCTCATATTATATAGAATTTTTAGAGAGGTTACTACTTATTTGAAAAAAAAGGATACAAATAATTTTTGTTAGAATTATTATACCGATCACCATTGATGACTTCTAGAGTTTATGGGTGATGATTCGATCTTCTTATATATCTTACCTAGACTTGGTTACCTATATATTTAGAAAAAAATTGTGTTGGTGCCAATATTTTTAGGTTGTTCAACATACTGGAGGGATTTTGGTTTATATCGTATATGTTTCAATTACATAATATGTAAAGGTCCCTAACAATGTCTTCTATGTACACAAACCTCACCATTTTCATTTTTAACAAGCCCATATCTTTTATCGTGATGTGGTTGAGTAAGACATTGGTACTTCATTTAATGAGAACCCTATTCAAATAATTAAATAGAGAAAAAAATAATCTTAGTGGTAGGTTAGTTCATCTATTATGAGTGTAATAGAAGCATGACCATGTACATGAAAGGAAATAGGAGAGGGAGACAGGTGTATGTGATCAGTGGCCAGATCTATTTTTCGATGATGATTTACTACCGTTAAAAAGGTAACTCAGTGATGAGTTATTTTTGGGGGATGTTATAAGATCTTATATTTTCATATGATTTATTTATACTTTAAATAGAAATTTTATCCTATATTTTATCCATTTGGATGTTACTAAGAGGTTGACAGATTTTTTAGAAGCATCTGTGATTCATTTATATCCAGGAACTGTATGTTCGGGAAGTAAAAAACCATGGATAAGGTTTTTCTTTCAAACTGTTCACTTGAGGTTGAAATATTTGTTAAAGTTTTCGAAATTCTATAGGAGATCTACATAGGGGTGCACAGGTAGTGCCCGGTTTCCAAAAACCATCTCACTATCTACACATTGTGTGCAACGTATCCAATGGGTCCACATGGTTGGAACACAGTTTCTCAAAACTACACTAAGAAACCAAGAACCCTTTAAGTTCCCATTTATCCCCTAACTTTATTTAAGTCCCCCACTCCGTTTCCCCCATTTCACATATAGCACCTCCAAAACCACCTTATCTCCCTTTACTCTATTCAGATGTATGTTTTTATCCTCAAACTTCATCCAAACTCAAAATTTATCCCCATCAGATGTATTGAATATCTAATATTATGATCTTCAATATTACTAGTTATTTTATTCAATTATATTTTTGTATGCAATGTTAAGTCCATGTGATATAATATGGCCTATTTTTAAGTTATTCATAAATTTCTCTATCTTATCTCATTTAATCCTAGTGGTTGGAAATGGATAAGGAGGGTACTTATTGTCAACGGTATGTGATATTGTTATTTTTCCATAATGTCTTATTGTTTATAGTTTCCTCCATTATTCCATATTCCATAGTTCAATGTGAATTTTCTGCAATATCAAGATAATAAATTGAAAAATATATCTCCTTTCCTAGGAAAGTCATAGAAGCCAAAACTTCATCACTGAATTATGTCTTCTACAATACAAGCCACCTGATAGGGTGCATTGCTTTATAAGGCCATGAGGCTTATTCAGTAGAATGAAATCAAACCACTAATTGAAGTGTATTGAGTTTTACCTTCTGAATAAAATTTAATTTGAAATTATATAAAGGTAGAATTACAATCCATATACATAGGCCCTTTATTTCTCATTTATAAATTGTGTTATACATTGGGAATGAGTTTGAAAAAATTACTTAAGTGAATTGTTTAATGTTATGGTTGAAACAATAGCCATAACCATATCGTATATCATGGTTAAGCTGATATGAGGGTTTTGATCCCGAATTTTTCTTATGAGGCCATTTAAAAAAATATTTAGAAGTTAAAAAATAAATTATAACACATCTGGATTGATACATAAGTTCTTCCATAAAACTTATTCTATGGGATCACAAGAAAGATGAATTTATATAACCCCATGACTAATACCTAGTTTCCTATGTAGATTAACAAGGAGGAGATCAAATGGAAATGAAATTGTACCATTCCCTAAGTAATACATGTTTTCAATTATGGTATAACATTTATTTTCTTAGAGGTTTATTATATTATTCTATGAATTGAGTGATACATGGGTTTTGATACAGAAATCCTTGGATAAACTCATGATGAATTTTGATAGCACAACTAGAGAGATGCATGGGTTCCCATTTTATAGAACTACTTAGTTGGTACAAGGATTATAATTAATTAAATCAATTGAAATGTATTTAAATTCAAATGACATACTTGAATTCATTCAATGCATTAAATATATGATAGAAAATTTATACTTACATCTTTTGAATATATGTCGTGACAACTAAAGAACCTATTATGAATATCAATGGACTCTGTAGTCATAAACCACATGACCAGAATAATATTATGTATCTATATATATATATATATGTTTATATATGATCATATGTATATTATATATAATTACATTCAAAAATACATGTATAGAATTTGTAATCCAGCCAAAGATATTCCAGCTTAAGCTGAAGCAGGTAGTATCGGTGGTGTGTCCCATGAGGAACCTATACCGATATGACTTTTTTTTAATATTATACATTGATTATTTTCTGAAAATTTATCATATTATATACAAAACTAGAAAGTTCTATACACCATCAATGGTGGCCTAATTATTTTATGTCACACCATTTTAAGGCCACCAATTTGTACCCGAACAGATCATATGGATTTAGTTAGGGGAAAAGGGAAGCACACAACATGGGATGGATAATATTCTATAGTAGTTTAAATAATGGGATCAAAGAACCTATATTATGATTTTGAGGCTATTATAGGTATATTTTTGTCCTTTTTAAAAATTTTATAGAATGTTTTATATTCCTATCCCATACTTCCATGTATTCCCATTTTGTATATCATACAAACATGATATCATTGTGTATATGATATTGGTTTCTCTTTTCACATTTTATTATATTGGGATGATTTATTCTTTAACAGTTATTTTAAAATATTTTCTCTACTATTTAATTATATTTTATAAGTTTAGGATACACTGTAATCATGATGGTATTGTCTCCCCAACGCACCATCAAATAACCTATCTTTTAATAAGCACCCCTAGCATACAAGGAGTTGAAATTGAGGCTATGTCGCTAATTAGGTTCAATTGATTATGAGTGAACTGAGCCTCATATGTTAAATAATAATTTCATAAAAGAATATATGATAATTAAAAAAATTTATTCTGGTATTTATGAATAAAATTGTTAAATTTATTATACTAGTTGTTAGAGATCTTACGAAGTAAGTCAATCTTGTTGGAAGGGTATTTACATTGTAGTACCATTGTTTAATATATATTTTATTTGTAAATTTAAGATGAATAAATTACATGATATATCTGTTTAAAATCTTATTTATTATCATTTGTCTATTTTATTTCTATAAAATTAAATTTTCTGTTTCATTTACCTCTCTTTATGTACTCAAAATTCAGAAAGAATCATTTTATGTAGAATAAAAAATGTTTTATTTGGTTGGGAATATTTTTCATTCTTTTATATATTTTAATTAAACATATTTCAAGATTTTTCCTTAAAATTCCTCAATAATGATATAATGTAAATTTTTCCTTGTTTAAATTCCTATAAAAATGTTTAAAATAAAATTTTTTATTGTGTCAAAATGATGTTGTTTTGAATTTTTATCGAAATGTGAAAAAAATTATATTAATGGACATGAAATATGAAACATTTCCCACCTTCATGATCACTCATTTATTTGAATAATATAATAAATTTCTCTATGGATATTTTTAAGGATATATTTTCCATATTATTCAAGTAAGTTTTATATTTTAAATATGAAATTTTAAAATGGAATGGTGATTTTTATAAAAATAATAAAGTGATATTTTTGAGTAATTTTCATCTTTTATATCATCTATTATTATGACCCATAATTTTCTGGGGATATGATTATATGAAACCATCCCTATATATTCTCTATATTTTTTATTATTACGATGATTAATTATTGGTGAACCCCATTTTTTTCCATGTGTTAACATATAATGGAATGATAATTGTTTTCATGCTATCATGGTATACATATAAATGAATTATTATTATGTGATGGGTGAGTCTATTATAGAACTATAAATACTTGGTTAAATATTAATATTTTATGATATCAATGCGAATATGAGAGGTTATCCCAATCCTATAAAATGTTACATTATAGGTTATCCCAAGACCAAACCAAGTACACGAGTTGTTATCCCAAGAATAACATGTGATGAATATCTTGGAAATAATTATTGACATAATATTTATATGATTATTATGACGCTATTGAGGTAATACTATGTTATAATATAATGGATCATATTATTTTATTTCTTAATGATTAATTTATTTAAAAAATTCATGATTTATTCCACAACTCATGATTATGACCTATGAATTGATTTTTATGGTTTTGGAAGGTTAAGATCATATTTTATACCATTATTCTCATGTTAAGATTAAATAAACATTGATATCTGTATTTTCACACCTTACTGATTATTTTACCTCACCCATTATGATTTTTTATTTTCCCCACGATATGAAGAATTCTTTCAAGTACATTATATCCAATAAATGTTCTAGTTCTTATGAACTTAGTGGGAAATGTTTTCAATTTTTCTGTACTATTTTTTATGTTTCTATGTACTATTTGTTTATGTATCCATGTTATTAAATACACTAACCCATTATGGTTTAACATGGATATTAGTGATATTTAATGAATATTCATATAATAATACGCAATATTTTATTATGAAATTATTGATTCACCTAAGTCTATATTAGAGAAACATCTTATTGTTTCTGAAATCATGGATGAGGAAAAAGTGGTGTGGACCCTTAGGATAACACTACATATTTGAGAACATCATATGTTATTGTAAGTAATGGTGTGTGTTTTCCAAGAAAAAAACATCCTTCTATAGATACTAGAAAGTGGATGTGGTTGTGGTACAAATGCACTATGGGGTAACAACTCTAAATGGGGAAGATTAGGTATTAACTCAATTGTCATAGGTGTATGATGAGTGGGACTAATACTAATTACCTTTCAAGGAAATCCTATAGGATTCTATAAGGATATATTAAATTTTCATAAAAGACCATTATGAATGATATCAATAGATAACAACCAAGGATGAAATTGGTTAAACCTAAAGTTCTATTTATTGAAAATAAGGTTACATGATTTAGAAATCCAATGAATGATTTTTCCTGATTATATGTTTTTTAACTATGATTATTGATTCTCATATAATTTTTTTATTTTTTTAATTATTGAAACTTGAAGGAACCATGTTAATGCTAAGTATGATGAAAATGCAATGATTTTTCTTCTGAGAAACAAATGTCAGGGGAGTTAGAATAAAAAATCACATTGCTAAAATTACATAACATTAAAAATTAATGAATCATTATAATATTATAAATTAAAAAAAGTATAATATAATTTTTTAGACCATCATATATTAATATCAAACTTATTTTAGTTGGTCTATTGATCAAATAATTATTGATTAATGGATCAACACCATAGAAAAGACATTTTTCATTATTTAGTTCTCAAGTTATAAAAATATTTTTTGGAATATTTATCATATGGAAGGTGAAATTCATCAAGAGTGTACTCTTATATTGTACATGAGGAAACCTGAAGAAATTGACTCTATATAATGGGATGTTTTTATAACGATAGTTTACAATAATTACTTTCTTTTTACTCTTTTTTTTAAATAGATAAGGAATTTATTAATAAAAAGAAGAAGGATGATTAATCCCTTAGTAACAATAAGGTAAATTTTATAATACTAGTGTGGTGAACTTAAAATATTATCATCCAACTATAAATAAAGATTGATCTATTCTTCAATAGTATAAAAATCAGTATTTGGATGGATTTAACCATAAGATACTTTAGTCAATATGATGAAATTGTTGAATATGAAATCATGGTCAAAATAGATATTGGACTTCTTGATAAATCTCATGGTTTTGAAATGAAAATAAATATTGAAATCAAAGGAAATTATAATAATGAAAACTATATACAGAAGTAGATGATTAATTCCTCCCTAAATAACTATGTAAATAAGAATGGGAAGTTACTTTAATTGGATGATTAAATTATTTAAATGTGAAAAACATGTTCATTGGATAACCATAAATCGAAGTGATAGTAATAATTTTGATAATTATGATAATTTAGAGAATTCTACATGGAATACACCACCTATAGACGAGTTTTTAAAATGTAAATTTTATAGGAATTATGTTAACTAGTTCTTGAATCTAAGGGTTGAGGATAATGATTTACATTAGAAATAATTAAGCCCAAATAAAAAGTGAAATATCTTATGATCATTGTTTTTTATGTGAGTTATGGTATGGAAGAGAGGAAAGGTATAATTACCATCAACATTATAAATGATAATGGATTGATATTACCTCCACAATTATTATATACTTAATTATAAGTGAAAACTCATAATGTGATGATGATCATATCTCATGTCTATGATTCTTCCCCGATTGATGTTTCTGGTAATATACTTCCTACAAATATTTTTATTATGCATCGTGTTGAATTTCATGATATTTTGGTAGTGAAATTGATTTATTTATTCTAATTAATTTTACTTAATAATAGAGGGATTTAAAATTTGATATTATGAACAAACCAATGATTTTATAACAAGGTTTGGATAAATATAATTATACAATAGAAATTGCATCCTTTTCATAGGTCTTGATTTCTATTGAAAGGTTGAATTTATCTCATATAGTTATGGAGAGACTCAAAATTGAAGATATATCTATTTTACAAGTGTTTTTATTTTTTTTGGGAATATTTCTCTAGTGTTCCTCCAAATAACGAAATTTAGGATTCAATAGAACTCAAACCTTGTGTTACATCTATTTCAATGTGTTCATATAGAGTATCCTTGATTGGGTTGTAGAAGTTGAAGACACAACTCTAGGATAATATTGAAAAGTGGTTCATTCATACATGAATGTCACCCTAGTGTGCAATTGTTCTTTATTTAGTAATATTTAGTGACCAATGTTACTATATATTGATTGTTGGGAACTTAACAAGATCACAATAAAGAATAATTATCACATACCACATTTGAGGATTGGATTATTGAATTTTGATGAGATATATTTTAGTACAAGATTAATCCTTGAAATGGATGCTTTCAATTGAGGGTTAATAGTGAATATATGCACAATATAGCATTTTGTATGTGGTATGAAAGTTGAAAATTTATAGTGATTCCATTTGGTCTTACTAATTCTCTTTTTATGTTCATTGATTTATGTAATATATTCATTAGATATTACATTGCTTAGTTTATTATGATCTTTATTGATAATTTAATTATTTACCCAAAGTCAAAGGAAAAGAATTAAGATTAGTTGAGGATTGTATTGAATATCCTAATGATGGAGAAATTATATATAAAAATTAGAATGTGTGAAATTTGTCTACATATTTATTTATTTTTTGGGTTAGATAATCTCAAGTGAGGGTATAATGATGTATCTGTCTAATAATAAATTTATTGAACATTGGCACATACCAAAAAAGCTGGATGATATTCATAGTTTTCTTAGATTCTTTGGATATTATTGATTAAATGTGATAAAATTTATTGTAGATATATAGTTTACACACCAAGTCATATTTGGGTATATTCAAGTTCCTTTGGGCTGATGAATGCGAATAATAGATCATGGAAATAATGAGAAGTTTGTTTAGGGAACCTATGCTCAAAGTACCATAAATTTGAGAAGGGTTTTTTATTTACAGTGATTAATAGAAGAAGGGGATGGGATGTGTTATTTTCCATAAATATATAGTAATTTATTATTCATCATTCAAATTTATGTTTTTTCATGAAAATATAAATGACTTGTGATTTAGAGTTAGCATTAGTAATATTTTCATTAAAGATATCGAGGAATTGTCTTTATGGAGAAACGTGTGACATATATACTAATACTAAAATTTTAAATTATATATTTTCGAAGAAAGATTTGAATATTTTCCATATAAGATGGCTCCAATTGATTAATTAATAATAATTCTCAATAGATACAACCCTAGGAAAGAACGAAATTTGTCCACACTCTGATTTGAAAGGACCATGATACTTTTTCCATGATTAGGGTTGAAAGGGATCCAATATATATAGATTTAAAATGGATGTAATGTGAAATATTTTTTAAATGGGTGAAATATTATCTTTCTCCAATGAATGTTAAAAAATTTATCCATGTGAATTATAGAGAGGAAAAGAGAAGGTTGTTGAGCTGTAAGAGAAGTTGAGAAATCATTCTAAGTCTAACCTTGATTATAATAAAATTATATGGTTTTATGAACTGAGTATGATTCTCATAATAACTAGACAAAAAAAGTTATTTTTATGAATCTCGTCATTTTTCATTCATTATTTATCCGTAAAGTAAAAGGTTGGATATAAATATAAAATAATATTTCTGGTGGGATAACATAAAAAGAGATATTGTAGTGTATGTATCTTGGTTCTTGGTACATCAGTATGTTAAGGATGATAGATATAAATCTAATTGGATGCTATAATAGTTACCCAAACTAAAATTTAAATGGGAAAACATCACCTTAGATTTCATCATTGGACTCCATAAAATATATAAATGACATAATACTAATCGGTTTGTAGTCGATCACTATAAAATGTTTGAAAACTTCACAACTATTAGAGAATATTTATCTCTTGTTAAAATTATAGGATATATATTAACGAAGTGCTAAGGATGCATAGGGTTAAAATTCTATTATATCATATCAATTTTTTCTGGTTCACCACACTGTTCTGGAGTAGTATTAAGTAACCTATAGATAAATTATGATGTTTCTGTACTACATATAAACCTCAAAAAGAAGGTTTGCATGAGAGGAAAAATCGATCCATGTATGATAAGTTGATATATTATTCTCTGTATTTCAAAGGTGGTTGGTATAATACCATCCTCTTTTAAAATTCTCATATAACAGTCACTTTAACTGTATTATTCAGGTGTCTCCTTATAAAAACCTCTATTGAAAAATTGTAGAACACAAGAGTGTTCGGATAAAGTTGGTGAAATAAATCAATTAAGAGTTGGCCTAGATGAGGAAATGGAAAATTAGTTTAGTTTTATTCAACATCAAATCATGGTATCTAAGATCTGATAGAATAGTTATGTTGAAAATTGTTAGTGGGTTCTAGAATTAAATGTCAGGGAGATGTAATTACTTTGAATTTACATGTGGAAGAATATTATGAAATTAAAAAAAGAGGGAAATTTTATTCCTAGGTATGATAGTCCCATCATAATTCTTGATTAAGGATTTTATATTATCACATAGCACTTCTACATAACCTCTATTAAGTTCACAATGTGTTCCATATGTCTCTAGTAATGATATAAATATCTGATCCTTCACATGTATTATGTTAAGAGGTCAAACCACTAGAGAATGGTATTTCATATAAAGAACAACTAGTGGAAAAATTGGATCACGGAGATAACATGATATATAATAAGACCACTCACCTAGTTAATGTTCTATAGAGGAATCAGAAATTCAAAGAATCTACATGTGAACATTAGGATGTGATAAAATTGAGATATCCTCATTTTTTGTATTATATTGATGATATTTTGAGGGATTTTTTAATTTTAAGTGGATTATAATGTAACATAATAGTATTTTATATGTATTTTATTTTGAAATAAACTTGATGTATTTTATAGTTTATTTTAAAAGAAACTCTGAGTCTAAATTAAATAGGATATAATATATCATTATATCACATCCCTTATATTTTAAGTTATGAATACTAATTTAAAAATTATGATAAATACCTATAATGTTTTTAAATAATGAAAATTTATTGTTAAATTCATAATAAATTCATAATAAATTATCATTAAAGTCATTTTACTCTTAAAATATATTTTTTCTATAGAAATGGTCTAATTCCATTTTGTGTGAGTTTGTTATAATTAATTTAAATAGTTTTAAAAAAACTTATTTTTTGATATTAAAATAATTTTTTAAATAATCTTGTTAATATTATTTGAGTGTTTTTTTACTCTTTTTCTAAAAGTATTTATTTTTCTATGAATACTGAAAAATCCATATATTTGTAAAATTATTATATCTACTTATTAAATAATTTAATTTACTAGTCGCATTATGTTTGAAATATTATAATTTTGGAAAATAAATATTATTTAATTATAAAAAACCAAATTAATTTCATTGGAATTAGTATTATACCAAATTTTTCTGTAAGTTCATTTTTGGGATTAAAAAACTTTTTTCTAAAAAATATTTTTATACACCTCTTGGGTTTTCATATTAATATTTTAAATTATTCTCTATTTGTAATAGGATTTAAGTAAATTTTTATATTATATATTCTATAAAATTTTTTAACATGAATTTTATATTTTTTACAATGTTTGAAATGAATGTAAATTTACTTATAGGCTTATAAATGGATTTTTTAAAAAATAGGATTTCATTTTGATTCACAGACTTAATTTAAAATTATTTTATTGCACTTATTCAATAATAAATATATAATATGGTTTCAATTTTTATAATCAAAATTTCTAAAATTTTTAATGAGACATAATTATTTTTCACAAAATTTATAGTAAAAATTGTAAAAATTTATTATGACATCTAATGTAAAAACTAGTTTATAAGGGGTTAAAAAAATATATATGGGTAAAATTTCAATATAAAATATTCCAATTATTCATTTTTAAATTTATTTAGACATTATATTATCCTAAAGTATAAATTTTTTTCATTTTGAGCCACTCTTAATAGAAATTGTTCTTATATTATTTAAATATTAAAGTAATTACATGTCTGTCCTCTACTACACTTATAAATGGGCTTCACCTCTCCATTATTGTTTAGGAATTTTGATCCTTATTTATTGAAAAATACCGACACCAATACCTTAAAATATTTATTTCCTTCATCATATAATCCACAATATTCTTTTAATAACAATATTTTAAAGAATAAGGTGCATTTGAAAGGTGGTCTCTCAAAGAAGATTTATATATAATAACCAAGCTCTTTCAATCTTATTTACTATTAATCCTTACATATACAATTTAACCACAATTAAAATATTAATAATGCATTATAAATATAATTATATTTTATTATAATGAAAAAAACACATTTTTTCATCTATTTTTCATAAAACGGGATATGAAATTATCACTACTATGTATGTGTGGACTACCACATACATTTTGTGATATGAATAATTTCCTATCACTACCTTGGAAGTATATTTATGATTATGTATTTAAAAAATGTATATTATAGTCCTTATATAATAATTATTTTATAATGATATAATTTTATTTATATTTATTTCTTTATTTTGTACAGAAATGTAAATAGTGTCCATGCATTTCTCTGGACAACCATCTCCTTGAACCTTGTTATTCATATTTTTATCTATTAAATTTATAATTGATTATAAATATTTATATATTGAATATATATTATTTTTATTTCATTATTAACATTATAAGGATTATGGAATATAGATCAATGTACACGGACTATAACTTCTGAATTGAAACTTCCAAAAAAACAAAATAGTTAACTACCATAAATGATGATTTTAATAATGAATTATTAATAAATATGTTATTAGATGTTATAATTGGGACATATATGATATTATAATTGTTAATTTTATTCTATAATATAATTATAATAAACTTAAATATATTATAATGGTGGATAGAGTGCTTTAAAAACAATTTTTAACTTGAGGTAAGTGTACTTACATTACTATCTCATTTGTTAATGGGATTGTTTATGAATAAATTTTTAATGGGGTAACTATATGATATATCTATCCAATATAATATGTATTTTATTAAACTCTTTCAATTTATTGAAATTAAAAGTATTCCTATCTTATTCCTCTCCTCAACTACTAAAAATTATAAAAGAATTTTTTTAATGAAAGTTAAACATATTTTCCTATTTTTCTTGGAATATTTTTCATCCATGTCCATAATTTCATTAATTTTTTTTCTAGAGTTACTTTACCATTACCAAATGATTTTTTATAGTTATCTTTCATCATGAATTTATTTCTATTAAAATGAAAATAAATAATTTTTTTGGTCTTTTTCTGATGGAGTCACTTTAGAATATTTATCAAAAATGTGAATGAAATATTTTTTTTACATTCAAAACATAAAAAGTTGTTCCATATATTATAACCACTTAATTATTTGAAATTTATTTAATTTTTACATTTTAATGTTATAATGAAAATCTTTCCTTAATATTTTAGATTTTTATACATTTAAAATAATACATTTAAAAATATAATGTGTATTTTCTTCAAGAAATGTTCTAGTGATTTTTTCAAATCATTTTCTGTCTATGATAAATTCCACTGATGTCACTTACAGTTCATTGGGGATGTGATTCTCTGATACTACCCATATTATTTTATATAATGTTTTAGAGTTATAATTGTGAATTATTGATGAAAACTATTATATTTTCCATAGGTTTGGTTATGATGTAATGATAGATGTTTTCATAGTCTTATGGAATACATATAAATAGATTATGATTATGTGACTGGTGGGATTTTAATATACCAGTAATGTATTGGATAATTATTAATGTGTTATGTTCCAACGGGTAGATGGTGGGTCATCTAATTACCAAAATAGGGTACATATGTGGTTCTCCCAACTTGAATTAGGTACATTGGAGGTTAGGAAGATCTTAACATGTAGTGAATTCATTAGTTGGTAGCCATGAAATAATTTTTCTATGATTATTTTTTTTCCACATGTTATACCACTCTTTTATGAGATGATATTATACCATATTATTTTCTCATGGATCAAGATCCTTGATTTTATTATAATTCATTTCTTATAATCTTTCATAATTTTTTCCAAGACTCATATTTATGTTCTATTAATTATTGGGTATTGTTTTCAAAAGTTATGATAATGTTTTCAAAACCTTATTATCATGTTATACTTAAATGATCATTGATATCTCCCTTATCTAACCTTGTTGAGAATTTGAGATCACCCCTTATTAAGTTTAATTTTCCCTAAAAAATAATTAAATGTTATAATTATGATGCATATAAGAAGGATTATAACAATGTTGAAAATTGTGAGATTATGTTGATCTTTTATGTATTTGTTGTTTATATTTACTCTTTACAAATACTCAAAACTTTTGTGGTTATGTAATTGATTTAATGAAATGTAATGGATGTTCATATACTAATATTTAATATTTATGTATAAAATTCATTGTTAACCTCAATTTAACCCAAATAATCAATAAAAACATTGTCATGAAGTTATTTATCCTTTATTAATCACTATAAATTATATAAAATACACTTTTTTAAATGTACAACTCACAGTACTATCATATATTTTGATCATAAAAATCATTAAAAAAGGAAAAACTTCCTTTTGTTCATTATGTTTAGTCTTATAACATTACTGATGACTTAGAACATGAGAAACATTATATTTTAGTTATAAAAACTAAAAAAAACACTCATTATAAAAAATAATTGTTTCACATAAATTTATCAAAATTAATATATCCATTAAAATTAATATATATTGATGTAGAAACAATATATAAATCCTGCAAAAAATATTAATACATCAATTTAACCCCTATAATTGTCCTAATTATTTTCCACAAATAATGATTACATAAAATTACCTATTTATTTCACCATTTTCCTTATTAATTTTTTATTTTTATAAATACATTCAACATTTTTTTCCATGAAACATATTTTTAGGATATGTACATCTTACAATAAATCATGAAAATTTATTATAAATCATGAGACCTATTTTTCCACCACATCTAAATATCATTAATTATTAAACCAAAAAAATATCAATATATTATATGAAATAACATAATTAAATTTCAAAGAGCCATTGTTGGAACCTATCACACATAATAAAAAACAATCCACGCTAATAAAGAGGCTTAATTCCCACTTTAACATGAATAATATATATAATAATTTAATCTAAAAATAGAAAATTTATAAGTGTGTTGTTGTTATAAAATGATAAAAAAATTTCATAAAGAGATAATTATCTTAAAGAACATACCGAGTCAAGTATACGTCCACTATTAGATCAAATTGTAAGAACTCAATTCTTCTTTTGAGGTGCGTTTCGTCTCTTTTATGTTTGTATTTAAGAAAAACTGATGAAAAAAAGGGTAAGGGGAGAATGTAATATTGTTTCACAACCTGACTGAGGGTTACACGTTGTGTAATCCCAGTACATGACATGAATTGATATCGTCGGTCCTTTTTATGACTTGTAAATGATGTCGGAGAAGGGAGGGAAACAATGAAATATACACGACGTTTAAATTCAAATAACACTCTGTGTATTTTTTAAAATTTTCTAAAATGGATAGTTGCCTCATTTTATCATATCTAGATATAACTTCACTTAGGTTATATTGGACAATATCATTGAGGAGTTATTTTTATCCCAATTCTCTATTTGAACACCAATTTGATAGTCATTGGATGTGTTGGAACCCAATATATCTACCCCATTCTAGGATGAATTAGAGGCTAACACTATAAGGGGACACTTGTACGACTGTGAGGTAGTTGGTCTTCTACCTTTCTCAAATTGTCATATTGTTTATATGTGATAGATTGTCATGTGTCCTTGTTTAGTGTGTCTCCTTGAATGAAATTGACCCATGTTATTGCCTAATGTTGATTTGGTAATTGATTAAGTGAATGTAATCATGTTAAAGGTTGTGTGATGTGATTGAGAGCCACCTGTTGGTGTGTTTCTCTCAGATAAACAATGTTTATCCATTTGTCCTAGTATTCCCTTGGGCATGACCTTATTTCACTTTTTTTTGTGTTGTTAAAAATAAAATTTGATAATTTAATGTTTTCCCACATGAAATAAATATGTTTTTAGGCCTTATGATAGTTTAATTTACTTGTTAGACTTGTTATGGTAATTAACTTTGTGTGTTTTTATTTTTTTAAACATGAAATAGTTAAAATTACATGTGTTTTTTTGATGAAATGATTATATACCAGATTTAACCCTGATACATGCTAAAATTATTATATACAGTTCTTGGCCATGATTTATTGATGCAATTCTTGTCGGTGGGATTTTTTTTGCCTATGGGTGTGGTTTTTCTATGCCTACAGGCGAGGTTTTACTATGCCTATGGGTGAAGTTTTTCTATGCATGCGGTAAAGGTTTTTCTATGTCTGAGGATGAGGTTTTACTATGCTTAAGGGTGGGGTTTTCTTATGCATGAGGAAGAGGGTTCACATACTATTACTCTATCATGAGAAATCCAAGATGTAATAGATAGGATCCGTCTCTCTTTGAACAGAATAATGAAATAGAATGACATATGATGTGTCTGTCAATCCCAAGAATAAGCTTGGATTCAGTATTCACATATACTTACTTAGATGGACTCTTCAAACATCTGTTGTTATTACTTATAAAACTATTTACTTTTGTGTATCTTCTATTTTACTGCTTCCACTATTGTAAAATGCATGTTACATATATATATATATATATATTCACTAACTGATTGACATACATCATTGGTGGTTACCTATAATTAATTTATCCTACAACCTTTTTGGGTCATGGTTTTGGGCCCAAATAGATTATTTGATTCCAGGTGTCGATAAGGGTAGGATCCGTATTTGATATGTATTTAAGAGCTAGAGAAAAATGTACCGAGATGAGGCTTGCGATGCTTCTTAGTTTCGTATGTTTCTTTTGAGATTTTAGAACATATATTGTAGATTACTAAAGTGTACCTCTATTGGTTTATTTCCTAAAACAAGAGACATTAAGCATAATCTATTGTGTGTTATGACTTCTAGTTATCTCTATTATCTGTCCTCCATTATTTAATTCTTCTATTGGTATTTGATGCTTATGTTATTTTATATTACTGTTCCATTGTGTTAAACTCTGAAAATGTGGGAATAATTTCCCCACTATCAGTCCAAGTACCTCCCTACTAGTTGACTATATCTGGAATTTGGGGAATTACGCTTGCGGCCATGTGACAAACCAGGTACGAGGCATTAGTTGAGTGGCATTCGGATCTGAGACATTACAATGTTGTATCATAGGAGGTTTTTTTTTCTATTTTGCCTTATTATTTGGCGAAATTAAACAAGGATGGGAAGGAAATGCAATTTTTTAATAAACTATGTGTAGGAGTACCTACCGTTTTTATAGGGCAAAGCCAAATTTCCTTGAACTAAATTGTGATTTTTTGTATTTTTAGTTGTTACAGTTGATTCGATTTCACCGTTGGGTAACACACTTGTATTGTGATGTTATTATTGATATCATTGTTGTTCTATAGTGTTTCAACCTGATTAGATACATGTATTACATCTCATGAATCCTGTAGGAACTTATTAGAAGTCACATGTCATGCATTCTTTCCATGCCATTTATATAGCAATACTAATTTCATGTTGTTGTGATAAATGGTGTTCTAGTTATGCATGATGATGTGATAGGTACCATGATAGAAATGCCTTATTCTATGATAGGTGTATTGGTATGTTTCATGGTTTAATTGTATCGAAACTAGACATTGTTCCGTGAGCTTTATGGGCTCTCTTAGATTAGAATTTGGTGGATCATGTGACAACATTAAATTAAAATGTGTTTTAATGTGGTATATGTGGATTAAAAGATTTGAATAGTGGGGAGTATGGGACCCTATGGATCAGAATTTGGCATATCTTTGGTTTGATTTTCAAAAATGGGGGTTCCAAGGATGTTTCATAGGTTTACTGCCTAGAAACCCAGACATCATAGTGTGTGGTTATAAGAACAAACATCATCTATTATTCTGTTCGAGAAGAATTTTTTGTATATTCCATTTACTATGTGTACATTAAATGTGGAAAGTGACCATGTGTTTGGTCATGTAATAATGAAACATAGAATAATGGTCTTGGATAATTACATAGTTGTGAAATTTTTATACACACGATGTAGTTTTACACAGGAATACCCGATGTGAATCAAGTCATGTAGAAGTACATGGCCAAGAGGGATGACTTGTGTACACACCCTGTAAGATTTTCACACACTATGCACATGGGGTGTTTATATTCCCAGGACATTGGGAATACATGACCATGTGAAATCTTGAGGTTACATGTTGTGTATTGTTTTTACAATATATGTACTACTATTTTCATAACCTTTGGGGGTCGTTTCTTGTTTTCCCACTTTTGACTGTTTTGGACATGAAAGTAGTCCTTTAGGAGTTTTTTTATCATAGATCACAATGGTGAAGCCCATGAAGCATTCTAAAGTCATCTAATTGGTGTTTTGGGGATTCTATCAAAATGTATAGGTTCTTCCTCTAGTTACCATTTCAGTTGTCTCCTAAGAGTTAAACCAGAGCGTGAATGATCGGTTGGGTGTTCAGGACAATCTAGTTGAGACTTTTGATCTGAGATGAGTTGTGATATATCTTTTTTAACCTATACTGTTCTAGGGAGTCCCTTGTTGGATCTCTCTATTATATACTATTTTTGAGGATCCCATCTATGGGATGCCTTCACTCATGTTTATCTATAATCTCCCATGTAGGATGACTCTGAGTGTTTGACATGACCAAAAATGACCTAAATTTTGGATTATTGGTATTATCTTTCATTATTTGACACCATGACCAGACCCATGGGGAATACAGAGGGGTGAGTGGTTATAGGAAGGTGTTAAAATATCTGGTCTTGATATCTTCACTTCTGAGTTTTGAGTTTTTATTACATCTAGAGACCCTCATCTAAGGTTAGTTTAACTGTTTGGAGTTATGCCTCAGAATGGAGACATGAACGATCATCCATAGGATTTTATTTAGCTTTTTCTTAATAAAAAATGGGATTATAAGACTAGTAAATTTGTTTTTCATGACCTAGTGTAGGGAGTCGATGCTTATGCTTCATAAGGGGCTAGCCCATTTTAGGTAGAACCCTTAAATCTTGTTGTATTATTTTCCACTATGATCTTTCGGATGTTGGTTCCACTCAGGAATCATTGTCCCTAGTAGAATCATTGGTTTTAAAGTGAAATCACTTGTTCTAATGAGTGATCCTTGTATATTAACCCTTGATATGGGAATGAGCATTATGGAATGATCAGTTTTGTTGGCTAGACATTCCTCAGGAATGGTCGGCTACTTAGGATGTCATGTGAACCTCTCTTTACTTAAGTGATGCGCGACTAAGTACATCATCTTCTGTGTAAATGTTTGTTCAGATGATGTGATTTTGAGCTAGTTACTATGTGATCCATCTAGTGCTAGTATAAGGCCCCGACCTTAAACCTTACTTAATATTGAATTAAATGAATAATTCACATTGAGGATCATTTCAGGTTTAGTGTTCTAGATAATTAGGACATAACTATTACATCTCAAAAGATTACAAAGTAGAAACTTTTACTATGTTTCCATAAAATAAAAACTGTTAAAAAGAAACATGTCCAGTTCTATGTTTTAGGTTGCATGACTTTCCCTTGATCCCATACTTGACCCTATTCCACGTTAAGTCCTATGAAAAACATTTAAAAAACTTGGGATGAGCATAAAAAGCTCAGTAAGGGATACACAAAGAATGAAAACTATTAGTTTTTCAAAACAATAAGTAAACCATGTATACTTTATCAAAGTAATAATTTTCACCTTTTCGAAGTAGTAAAAACTCTTCACTGAATAAAAGTTCATTACTTACCCTTCTGTAACCAAAATATTACCCTAAAACCCATATAAATATCACATAACATATAAAGGTAACATGGGACATAAACATACTTAAGTGGAATAACCATAAGGTCGACGTCCACACATATCACTTAGTGGAATAACCATTCAGCCAACTTCCATACATACTTAATGGAATATCCATACTGCCGACTTCCATACCCAATGCATTGGAGGTTATAACGTAACCACCCATCCTGGTATTCACGGAACCACCCGTCATATGGTTTATCACGTAACCACCCGTAAAATGTCCAAGTACCATTATAAAATTATAACACATAAAACCAATATAATGGAATGATAACATTTTCACATTTCAATCACAATATATCATTTAAATATATTGACAAAATAGAATCCTTTATCAAAACCATTTTCAATACCAAAATACATAAAAGATTATATGGTATTTATTTTATTTTAAAAACATTACGGCTTGTTGAGGAAGCCAAATATCAAATAATACTCCTGGCGGTGGAAAAGGTCGTTGTCACAGCATATGTTAAAAGAAACATTCCTTTTTGTCGTTTATTAAAACGCTTCATAGAAAAAGATTCCTTTGGTATAAAAGTAAAATTCAATGGTGTTTATACACCGTATAAAAGAAATTTGTGTATAAAACGAAATATGACTCAATGAAAGGAGATTGAGACGAAGTCCCTTACAAAGACGGTATCCTTGGTTTAAGGATAAATCAATTACATAATTATGTGTGACAAATGAATACACCAAATATAAGGGGATATTAAGTGTAAAACAATCATAGGTTATTCACCCATATTCATAGAACGACATATTCAAGGAGTATAAGTTTATCCCAAAGAATCAAATTTGGGTTAAGAAGTTCCCTTGCAAAAATTTGACAGCCTAATGGCGTCACTACAAAATTCAGAAAATGAGTTGATGAGAGATAAAAAGTCTATCTCATCACATGGAAATAAAATTTAAATCAATAAGGATATAGAAGAACATATCCCAACATAATAGTATGTGAATTAAAATACATAACAAAATAAGTCTTTCAAAAAGAGGAGGGTGAAAGCTTCCCTTACCGACATGGGTATCTTTCGAAACATACACCCCGTGAAAGAAGGACAATACAACATTGATGTAAATACTCATAAATGAAAGTATATTACACAATGAGTAAAATAATGGGCAGTAAATACACCACTAAAAAGAAATTTTGGCAAATGTAGCATAAATCTCACGGGAATAAAAGTGAGATGAAAAATCCCTTACGAAAACTCAGCAGCCTAACGGCGCCACATAAAACTTACAAAAATGGATTGATGAGATCAAATAGGGTATCTCATCATATTAACATAAAGTTTATAGAAAGAGGTATATAAAAGAACATCCCCCAACATAAAAAATAGAAGCTTAAAATAAGTGACATAAAGGAGAGTATATAAAAAGAAAGAGAGAGGTTAGATCTCTTACGAAAATTCGGCAGCCTAACGGCGCCACTCAAAACTTCCAAAATGGATTGATGAGAGAGAATAGGGTCTCTCATCATATGAACATAAAAATTACAATAAGAGTAATATAAAATAACATCTCAATAACAATAAATATTATCATTAAAAGGAATGACATAAAAGAGCGTACTTAAAAATAAAGAGAGGAGTAGGATCCCTTACCTCGGGTCTGACTTGACTCGATCATTCTTTAACGTCCTGAATAATAAACTTGAGTTAATTTATACTTGCTTAAGAACCTTTTTCAAGTTAATTATTCCTTTTATATCAATTATTGAAATGTTATAAACATTATGTAATCATTTAAGTTAATAATGTTTGTTTTGTCGATATTTGGTTCTTAAGTCAAAAGTGGACTTCTTACAATTACATGTTGTTCATGTGGTCAAAGGTTCTTTATATCCAGAATGACATTCCTGATTTGGATATCCTATATATCATATATATCCAGAATATACATGTATTTATAATATTACATAATCATTTAGAGGTAAGAAATGAAATGCACCGTTTATGGAGACGGTAAGCCGTACGTACGAATGAACGCTACTTTCATTTGTATGTCATATTAATGGAATTAAAACTAAATGAGAGATGTGTATATTTTTAATTCCATGATTATATTCATATATTATATGTATCATGAATCATATATATCCATTATATGTACTTATAATAGTACATTACATTTGAGGATAAGAAATGAAATGCACCATTCATGGAGACGGTAAACCGTACATACGCATGAACGCTACTTTAATTTATATCTCATAATTTAATGGAAAGAAAACAATAATTATATAAAGTAATATTATAATTCCAGTATAACATCATATATAATAACATTAAATCCATCCTTTATACATCCCACATATGGCATTAACGAATCAAATCACTTTGAGGGGGCGGTTGTCCGCACTTCCTAAAATGAAGATATCACGTATACCCATAATGGAAGCCATAAAGGTATGCCGCAAATGAAAAATACAGAAGCTTAAGTAAAACATAAAAATATTATATATCATATCTAAACATAGTGACATCTTAATGGCAACCTTTGGAGGTGTTATATGAGTTTTGAACAATCATCGTTTGGTGAGGAAGAAATTCACCTTCCACAGAAAATCTTTGTTATTTAACCATTAGATGAAGGTGTGTGTAAGTGTAGCTAGAATAAATATTATATCAACATCATAGTATATTGAATATACTGTATTTCTTACAAAAGAAATGAATAAAAAGAGTTTAGGGGGTTGGAGAAGCAAAATAAAACAAAAGAGCACAAGTAAAGACGTTACCTTAAAATTGGGTAACTCCCTTTGGTTTGAATAAAAAGGGTCTCTTAAAGAGCTTCCTCCCTAAGTTAAGGCTTCTAGGACGAGGATAGGGATTTGGAGAGACAAAATGATCAGATCATGGACGAACCAAAGGTTTGAGAGGTGTGGGTAAGGTGGTAGAGGTGGGGGCCTTTTATAAGAGGAGAGGTGGGGAACTCTTGGAAAGTAAGGAAATGTTACATTATTTTAGAATGAGATTCGGATTTTAATGGTCCCACATTGATGTGTTTCAAGGATAAGGTGATAAGGGTTCGAACTCCACCCGTACAATTGGTTTTGGACATGTTTAGGTCTTAGATTTTACATTATCTTTCCATTTTATTTAAATTGTTAAATAATGAGGTCATCGCTGCATCATCATGATGTCATAAATAATTTAATTTATTTAATGTCTAAAAATCATAAAAAATACTATGATGTAGGAAATACTTTTATATTTCCATTTACTATTTATAGTCAAAATTCTGACTTGTATAACCACATGTAAAAATTGTTTTAGTAAAAAAAATCATGTTTGTGACATTTTTATTTTAACTTTAAATAAAAGGCATAAATGTCATTATCAAACCCAAGTGGCTCCATGGGGTACCAAAAATCATCCCATGGGTTTTCTTGGTTGGCCATAACTCATCCAATAGGGTTAGGACAAGTGTCAATATATTTTCATTTTATTACAATATCATTTATACCGTAAATCACACTAATTACCTTTAATCACGATTAATAAAACTTAAAAGTTACTTTTCATCAAAAATTATTTTCATCCCATTGAACCAAATTTTACTTAACAATTAAAATCATTTAAATTAGATTTTTGAAATTCAAATCACAGAAGTGGTAAAGTCCCATTTAAACAAAAAATCAAATTTTGTAACCACCACTTTGTGGTTTCACTATTCATCAAAAATTGGAGATTTTCAGAAAAATACAAAAATTCACCCTAAGCTATATTTGATATTACGAATTAAAAAATGATGTCTATTTTACCAAATTCATAAAATATAAGTTGCATTAATTAATTTTATAATTAATTCCCGTAGTCAGAGCAAATAGCGTGTTTTTATGAAACAAAATGTATCAAAAGATTGACACTAGTTTAAGTCCGATTTCAAAGTGAAATTAATTCCAATGACCACTATTGGATTAAATTGTAAAAATATATTCTAATTTCAATTTAAAACCAATTAAAATGATAATCTAGGCTTATAAATAAATTAGATTAAAAGAGGTTTTGAATTAAAATACAACATTTTTCACTATTCATTAAAAATTGATCTTTTTCGAAAAAATACCAAAAATTTACACAAAGTAAATTTTGATGTCCCGATTCTAAAGAAGAATTTTATTTTGTCAAATATAACACATAAAATTGTTAAAAAGTGGATTTAAAAAAGGTCCGCCATCAAAAGGTGGTTAATCGACCTTTTAAAGAATATTAGAATGTTTACGCTTAAAATTGGATTCATTTGCATTTTTAATCCTCTAACATTTATTGTAAAAAGTAAAAATATTTGACATACATATATAATCATTTTGTAGTTATTTCTGTTCATTCCCGCCATTACAACGGCTGGGCGTTAACTACTATTTAAAATAATATTATTTTATTATTAGAGTGCAACATAAGATTTCCAAGAAACTCGTTGTTGAGTGTTTGGTACGCCATTGAGAATAGCATCCCCTTTAAAGTAATATTAATATTTTATTCAAAAATATGGATAAATATAAAAATTACATATTCTTTATTTACCTGGGGTGTTACAACTAGCATGCATAAGGAGGATATCCAATGAATAGTACCCAAATGTGTTTTTTTCTCTAGTAAACTTGGGGTTGTATATGTTGTCAAACACAGTACCCATCTAGTGATAAATGTTAAAACAAACTATTTAGTTTGGAAAAATTACTAAGCTTTGAGCCATTGTGTATGTTCTTAGGTTATCCCCAGAGTAGAATCGCTTGAGATTTGTGGAACTAAGTCCATCGCACAACTCTGGAGGACCTTCTAGGACTTGGGTGTTTTGAAACTCTGGTCAGTTCAATTATGTATTTCATGATAATTGATATGTTCTGGTGATCGTGGTTCAAGGAATGACACTAGTGCTTTTACGTTGGTTCTGTACTGGCATGTCTTAGAACATCTGTTTCTTCTTCTCAACCTATAGGACACTCCTAGGTAGAGAGAGTCATGTTAGTTCTGTTTAAATGTGTCATTTCATGTAGAAGGATCACAATCAAGGACCATTCAGAAATGGTCATTTCTACATTATACCATTAAGCCTTATGAGTCTTGTTTTTTATTGAGTCTTACATGTCACATGACATTGTTGTGGTTAAATATGTGTTCAATCCTAGTGAGGAATCGATGATCATGGATGGACCTCGGTGGTTAAGTGTGCACAATAACAAAAATGCCTTGGGATGAAGGCATTGTGGCCAGTTAAATGACGATGTGTCAGTATGTGAAACCACATTTCTTTTAGGATGTTGAACAGTGGTGGTTTGGTTGTCCTTTCATGGTAATAAATGAAATTATATTAGTTTCCACTTCTTTAATATATGAGAATGTAACCAATCTTGACATTGTCATAGATGCACTAATAGAGCGTCAGTTATACACCATGCTACAGTTGAATGTTTTTGAGCTCTTTCATGATCTCAATCTGCACTGTAAATAGGATGTGTGGTTTTAAATGAGGCTTGGTTAATATTCAGTGATATTTTGGTTTCCATGTAGGAATTCCTTGAATAGACTCTAGATTCCTTCTTTTATCCATGACTTGACTACCCGGAAGATACCAATCTAGGTTCTGTTAGTGATCTTATGTGCACTATTGAGCTCATGCCAAAGTATCACTTCTAATGGGGAGTATGGACCGCCTTGGTTAGTTCCTTGGACTCATTGTTAATGAATATGTGGTTATCTCATACTTTTAGTGAGGCATGGATGTGATTCCTAAAAGGGGAAATGATTCAAGTGGGATGGATCAAGTTTTAAGCTTTTTCTCATGATGTGGCATGTACTTCCTAAATGATCGAGGGATGGGTTGAAAATAGATCTTATCTGAGATACAGGTATGGGATTCAGTGAATGGGATCACTTTGAGTGTGTGGTGCCTTGGTAGAAGGTGTTTTATTTCTGATTCAACACACCAGCCTTCTACGCCGGGAATTTTTGAGATAATTCATGAAGTGATGGTTTACTCATTATCCTTCCTGTTCCTCATGTATGGTTTGAGGAAACCAATTTAAAAACTCTTACAGTTTTTGGTGGGTGTGATGTGAATGTTAATAATTCCATTTGATGACTGATTTTGTGACCATTTCTGTTAAGGTTCAGCCATTAATTTTTATGAGGACACATTTATGACCTTATTTTTGTGTTGGTTACCCCAGTTATGTGAAAACATTCTGGTTGCATCATTAGAACAATCAGGGGAGCGAATTGTTGAGTTTTTTAGCAATAGAGGTTTGTTTGTAATGATCTTGTCTAATTTGTTCTTGAAATTATCATGAATGTTTCACTCTTCCTACTGATCAAGTAAACATTCAGTGTGGATGAGCTTGGAAGGCTATACATATGTGAGATCATACAACTACATGAGGTTCCACATTCTATCATCTCAGATAGGGATTCACAATTTACCTCTCATTTTTATAAAGGGCTATATAGGGCACTGGGTACACAGGTTATTCTAAACATATCTTACCACCCTCTGACAAATGGCCAATCATAACACACGATGCAGGTTCTCAAGGACATGATTCTGGTATGCACCCCAGATTTCATGGGTTCTTGTGAGAGACATATACCTTTGGTTTATTTCTTCTATAATAATATATTTCAGGCTACTATTCAGATGGTTCCTTATGAGGCTTTGTATGGAAGACCATGCTGATCACCCTTTTATTGGCTATAGGTAGGAGATGTAGCTATGTTGGGACCTTGTCTTATCTAGGAGACCACTGAGCAGGATTAGTTGATTCGGAAGCAGATGGATACTACGCAATCTCATCATAAATCTTATGTCGATTGCTACAGATGACCTCTAGAGTTGAAGGTCAGGGATCGAGTTTCCTATGTTTTTCAATGAGGTTGGGAAAAAATAGGATCTGGAGATAGGGAAATATTTCACCAAGATACGTTGGGCCATTTGAGATTCTAGAAAGGGTCAGGACGGTTGCCTTTCGGTTCTAGTTACCTTATAAGTAAAAATCTATGCATGACGTATTCCATGTCTCTCAATTGAAACGTTACTTTTCAGAAATGTCTCATTCTTTTCAACACGTGGAGGTTGATTTAGAAGTAGATGTGTCTTTTGAAAAGCATCCTATTATAATTTTTTATTATAGCACGATGATTTTATATGGATGGTCCATTCTTTAATATGGGTGATATGGTAGCAAGACCAAGTGTAGGATGAGAAATTGGGGAGGGAGGATGAGGTACTAACACAGTGGACATGGTTTTTCACAGATATTACTTCACCACACATGGAATGGAAATTTGGGGACTAATTTCTTTAAGTGGGGAGATTTTGTAAGAAACCGGTTCTTCCTCTAAGATATGGGTCTTTTATTTTTATTTTTTATTTAAGAAAAACCAAATAAAAGAGGTTAAGGAATGAATACAGGACTATTTCACAATGTGACTAAGGGTTACAAGCTGTGTAATCCTAGTACACGTTGTGTATTATTATCAAAAGTCCTTTTTATGGTTTGAAAATAAAGTTGGAAAAGGGAAGAAAAAATGGTATATACACAGAATTTATATTCAATATACATGTCACGTAATTTGTAATTTTTTTTAAAATTGGCAGTAGCTTCATTTTGGCATCTCTGGGTTAAACCTCACTCGTGTACTCTCAAACAGCAGCACCAATTAGGGATTTTTCTCAGGATTATCCATCTGAAAACTGATTCGACCACCATCAGATGCATTTAAACCCAATTGATCCAACCCGTTCTAGGTCTAATTAGAGTTCAATGCTAGACTATGATATTTTTATGACTATGTGGTAGGTGGTCTTTTGCTTTTCATGAATTTTCATTTTGTTTATATGGGTTGGAGTACCAAACACCTATGTTTTGGGTGTCACTTTGAACATAATTGAACCATGTTATGTCATAATGTTGAATAGACAATTGATTAAGTGAATTTAAGAATTTTTTATGTTTCTTGGTGTGATTTAGGGCCACCCGTTGGTGTGTTTCCCTTAAATAACAAATTTTTAGTTGTTTGGACTTGGATGCCTATGAGCATGCATTTTTTCCATTTTTTTGGTTGTTAAAATGGAAATTGGTTTATTTAATGTTTTTTCACTTGAGATAAGTAATTTTTTAATCCTTATGATAGTTTAATTTACTTGTTAGGACATGGATTTGAATTACCCATGTGAGTTTTTATTTTTTAATCATGTAATAGTGATAATTACATGAGTTGTTTTAATGATGAAATGATTTTATACTCTATTTTACTTGGACACAGCCTAAAATGCTTAAATAATGGGTTGGGCCCAAATTAATTGATGAAATTCGTATCAACAAGGTTTTTATATGCCTGTGGGTGAGGGTTTTATATGCCTATGGGAGAGGTTTTTCTATGCCTATGGGTGAGGTTTTTCTATGCATGAGGGTGAGGTTTTTCTATTACTGAGGGTAGGGTTTTTCTATGCCCGATGGAAAGCATTATCTTACTGTTACTATGTCGCGAGTGATCCATGATGTAATGGATGGGATCATTCTCTATTTGAACTAATTAATGAAATGGAATGAAAAATGAGGTGTCTACCAAGACAAAGCACAATCCTGGATTCAGACTTCACTTATACTTTTTTAGATGGTATCCTAAGACATCTATTATGCTTACTTTTACAATTGATTAATTTTGAGTATCTTCTAGTTTACTGGTTCCACTATTATACCATGAGTGTTATATATATATATATATATATAAATTCATTGACTAATTAGCACAGATCTAGGGTGGTTTTCTACTGGGATTTTATCTGACACCCTTTTTGGGTAATGCTTTTGGGACCAAACATATTATATGATTGTAGGTGTTGATTAGGATATAAACCCTTATAAGGGTAATTGATATGATTTCTAGGAGTCAGAGAGCTTAGGATTGAGCCAAGGCATGCAATGATTCTTAGTTTCCTTTGTTTCTTTGGCACTTTAAGAACAAATGTTGTAGATTACTACAATATACATATTTTGGATTATTTCCTAGAATATGTGACATAAAGAATCATCAATTGTATGTTATGACTTCTTATTATCTCTATCATTATTCCTCTATTTTTTTACTTCAGTTTTTGGTATTTACTTCTTCCACTATTGTATATTATTGTTTTTCTATGTTACACTCTGACAATGAGGGAATAATTTCCCATCTATCATTCATAGGCCCTCAATGCAAGTCAGTATCCTCTGGAGTTTTGGGAAATGCGCATGAGGATATGTGTCCAACTAGGTATGGGGCACCGGTTGAGTGGCATTCAGATTCGGTATGTTAAAATCAATTCATCCAAAAATTATTCATAAATCTTCATTTCAAGTTATATAGCTAAATAGAGTGATTAGAGAGAAATAATCCTTAAAATGATTCCCAAATATATAGAGAAATAGTAAGTTAATAAAAATAAGACAATTAAGAAAATTTATTAGCACATATTAGAAACACCCAAAAGAACATTGACTACCTGATAGATATACATTGACTATACATTATACACAGAATATAGAGTGCTTCACCGCTTGCCACTTAGTGAATGGTCTAGAAACATCCACTTCATCAACCTCATATTGGAGACTTATAACTCTACCATTAGAAATATGATCATAATTGCTATATAATTGTTATATTGGACTCTAAAAACCTCCCAATAGAGCTTCATTTTTCATCTATAACTCATATAATAAATTTATATTATATAACAAAAATTCCAGGAACATCAATAATTAAAATTAAAAACATACCTCACTGGGAAATCTATTTAGCTTCTCAACCCCATGTCTCATCTTCAACATATCAATGATTCAATATAATATGTATATGAAATTTTAATTTTCAATGAAACCAGTTCACATTGTGATTAATAATACACACCTGTCTTTTAATAAAATATCCATCTTAGCCTATGTCTAAATAATCACACTAAAGTATATAAGATAAATACAAATAAAATTATTTATATTATGAAACATGAAATATATCTTTCACTAGACTATCCTCGGAGATAATTCCATGTGATTAGATAAATCCTAAACCCTCTTTATAATTTAAAATGAACAAGAAAAATAATGATATATACAACTACTCTTGGATAGAAAAAAATGACAAAATCGAGGTGTTATAAAAAAAGAGTAATCTTTAACATTATTCTCCATATGTTAGAATATTTTATCATCATATAACTTATTCTTTATTTGAGCCCTAAAAAACCATGTTCTGATCATGTGGACATGATCAAGGGTCTACTTCACCTCGATTATCCAAATAAATATATGCATTACTAGATTCTATCCAATAAATCGGTGATCGAAATGGCCACTATATAAATCCTCAAATGAAGCTCTATAATAAATTTTAAGATAGTTATTGTTATTATATAACTCTATTAAGTGACAATGGTTTTGAAAAAAATATTCTGGATCAAGAATAAAATAATATATAATTTCCTTATTAATATTAATTCTATTTTATTTATTGAATGAAACTTGTTTAAAAAAATTATTATTTTTCAATTATTTTTTCCCTTTTATTTAATTTCATTATGATTTTTTAAAATAGTTATAATTAATATAAATGTTAGTTATTGTTTTTAAAATGGAAAAGTATAATGATTTTATTAACTTAATTGAGATTTTGAATATGAGGTTTATGACATATTTTAATATAGATATTCTTTTAAAGACATTTTTATTAATTTAGTATTTTAATTCTAGTGGATATAATAACTCATCATATCATTTCTTATTTAATGACCATGAGGAACAAAGAAATTGGTATAGTGTTTTCACCATTGATCAAGCTACCTTGACTGAAAATTTTGAATGTTTCCAAGATTTTACAAGAAGATAATCTATGTTTGATCAATCTATAATGCATGAAAAAATGGTACATGCCTATGATTTTATATGAAAACCTCTATTGATGTCCTGAATCCTCTTCACCTTAGCACGGTTGATCATGTGACCCCACCACCCAAGACACAACACTCTAAATCTACCATTATTGTTAATCATATTTTCCTATAAGAAACTAGCTACCACATGATATCCCCCCTCATAGTAAATCAATCGACCACACCCCATCTTTCCCATGCATGGTAGCTCTAGATATAGAACTTCCTACATCAACCAACTATATGAAGTACACCAATTGACCATGGTAACCTAATCGTCCAAACTCCATGTGACTATATCATCCCTTTCTAGGTTAAATTTAACATAAATTAAAGAAAAAAAATGAAATTAAGGTAGATCAAAAAAATGTATCTGGATGATGAGATTGAACTAAGGAGATGAAGTTCAATTATCTAGTTTTACAATAAATGTGTGTCGGGATTGTAGATTCATGGTAAGTGAAATTTTATTTCCAACAGAGATTCATTGAAGAGGAATAAGAGATCTTCTAATTCTTATGAAATGGGTGGGTCATGGATGAATCAACCAATGAGAGTATAATATTGGTGAAACTGTCAAGACTCTATGATATAGAATCAAAATTTATTTAAATGAAAAATGATAAATTAACCTAAAAAAATATGTACTTTTTTCTATAAAGATATGAATATGAAGAGACCTCATTTCCTTTACAATTAAATGATTGTGGATATAAAGGTCAAAACCCACAAATACTTATTTAAATTATTCAATCGGTTTGATGGATGTGATTCCTTACTTGAATCATCCTCCCTCCATCCTAATTAATCTTTGAAAGACTCACTAAAAAAATTTCATCCTTACCAATCAAATAATTGATGAATAAATATTCAAATACAACATAAACATGAACAAATCTATTGAATCTGGGGCAATTGCATAATTTGTGATCTATCTCCCAAGATCATGGAATAAAGCTTTAGCTCAACCTTGAATATAAAGGCTTTGGTCATAATATTAAGAGGAAGAGTAAAACTAATGGTGATCTGAGCATGAGAACATATTTGATGATTGATGAATATTAATTTACAACTGTAGCTAAAGTGGGGAACCAGTGAACTGAAGTAAGAGATCAATTTAAAACTAGTCGATATTAATTGAAGGAAAATTCTCAATAATTATCTATGTTTTATATTATATGAGTTAAACTGAAATCAAATAAAAGAAACTAACATAGGTGTGTGGTCAATGATTCCTAGAATCCTCAATAATCCTCAATCCACTTATTGTGAATCAGTTGAATTATACAAATACGTTTCTTGATTAAATTCCCCTATAAACCAATTAAATAATTTAAGACACAATTGTGCCTTAGATGAGACACTCACCTGCATCTGATTGGTAGGGAAGTAACTGAATCCTTCACAACCCAAAGGCCTAAATAACCCAAAAATGGTCTGATATAAACTCTTCAAAAACCAATATTATATTTCCACCAATAATCAGACCTAGATCTACTAAATCTTCCCATTTATTGTTTAGATACTCATAAATATGTAGACTAATACTATCATTAAACCATGAACTCTAACTCATGATAACTTATTTTAGGACCATTCCGGCCTCTATTAAAACTCACACTAATTGTGACATGACCATATCTCCTAAAAAACATACATCTTCCACTTGAATCATTAAGAAAAATAGCATACCACCTATGATTATTCAAAAATATTATAGAACATGATTTTGGGAATAATTTCCATGGTTGAAAGATTCCTGAATTATCATTCACTAGAATCCATCCTCGCCCATTGATGCTACATGTGAGGATAATACGAGGAAAGAGAATATCACTACTCACCACTAATTTTTATGATATTTATGGGAGAATATATTATGATGGATATAATTTTTTTCCTCTTATCCCATTATAAATGATAAGGATCCAACTAACTATATCAATGGTTCACTATAATTTAATCATATTCGAATTCATGTCATGTCTTGTTCTTATTTTTTTGGCGTCTATTCTCTCCTTCCTCAATTTCTTTATGTTTTATTATCAATTGTGATGTTCCAATAACCTCAAAATGACAATATCATAGAGATATAACCTCATCATGGTTGGTCCAAGTAAATTTAAGAGGGATTAATTGAGTTTCTACATTTCAAATATTAAAATATTTTATATTTGTTTTGTGTGATAGTGATGATTTATAAGGATAAGGTTAGTACCATTCCATATATCATTTTTTTCATCTTCTCACTGATAAAATAAACTCATATGAGTACATTATCTATATAATGGTATTTGAGTATGCTATTATTCTCATATATTAGATATCTTTGTTGGGTGAGTAAATATATGATATTTTATTTCTCAATGAAATAGATTATTTATAATAGAAGTAATTAATTATTTATATCATTATAATATAACCCCAGAAAACATAAATTTTTAATACTTATTTTTATAATTTCCCTTTTTAGTTAAATAAAATAAAAATACACACATATCATAACCAAATATCTCTTGATTTTAAAAATAACAAAACAAAATTAATATTAACATGTGTTCAAATTAGTGAAAGATTAACCCAGGAATCCTTGATATTTACACAACTCAATACCACTTTTCATCATTCTATGTTTCAAAATTATGTATATGAGACCCATGATAGCCTCTCACGTCAATAGTTCCCATAATAATGGGTCATCTATATATCAACTTAAAACCGAAATAATCATATTATACTTCACCTAACTATATGGAGAATATAATATATAAATATAATAGAATATTTTTTATCTACTCAGGTCTCTAAATTTCACTCACATAAATCATTCTAATTTCCTCATCTTAATTAGTCTCTTCGGTTTAAAGAAAATAGAAAACATAAGTTAATTTTTATAAACATTACCCCAATTGTATCCTTACCTTTATTTCAATTATGATAACCTTTCATGAAATCAATGAAATTATCATCCCATTTAGACACTAAAATTGATAATGATTGATGCATACCTACTAGTTTTTTAGACAAATTATTCCAATATTGACATGTAAAGAATATTTAAAAATCTAGTTATGTTTATTTTCTTACATAGCCACAAAAAATAGTTCTTGATAAATATGGTACAAAATATTCAATAATGTTGAATTTATTTTTTATGAATATAAAAATATCACTTCACATTGATTAATTTGTTGTTCAAAAAAACAACCCATAAAAATTTTGGAGATAATCTTCACTAAGCTTAAACCTCGTAATTTTCTCCACGTCATTGATTTTAGTTTGAAAAATTTACTAATCCTAATCTAAACTATATCCCTCTTTCACTCACTTCATAAGAGATGATATCATGATCTACGGTACTTGAACACTACTACCTTCCTACTCAGATACATGATGATTCATATTTTAGAAAAGCGATATTTTTCATCTCATTTTTCAACTTATGAACTACATGAACCTAATAAATCCTACTCCAAGCATAAAAAATAACAGCCTTCTTTCTTAGAGAATAAATCATTTCCAAATTTAATAAATGAAGAAATTTTACCTGGCTTCTCTATTGTAGATTTAAATCCCATGAATAAAATAAAAATATACATATAAATATATTTGGATTTAATGGTTCATAAATAAAAAAATATAATAAAATAGATAATTACACAAAAAGTTCAATGCATGAAAAACAGTAGTCAACTCATGATCATATGCTGGTTAAGTCTCTCAAGGAGGAATAAGCTATTATGAAATATATTCCATTAAAATACCTTCCTAAAACAACTCAAATCTATATAACACACACGATGTATCATAATAATCATCAAAACACTCAAATCATGTAAATTTAGAATGGTAAATAATAAAAATCTATTGTTAAACTCCTAAAATAAAGCCTCGAATTTATCCTCTTAGTGAAAAATCAATCCATCCCTTTTCAATTTATTCCTCATAATATCTACGCAAGAGATTTCCAGGGCTAATTAATGGGCATTTAAAACAAGGTAAAAAATCTACAAATAACAAAAATATTGTTGGAAATTATCTAATATATTATAACTTCTAATTTCTCATGATCCATTGATATCCTAGATTAAGATACAATATGCCTATGAAAATAAACAAGATAATAATCTTCATATGATTAAGAGTATATTGATAAATTATTATTAAAAACAGTAATAAAGGAGGGTAAATAAGTATGAAGATCAATATTTATAAAATTTATAAATATAGTTTGTCCATTAATCACCACTAAATGAATCATTATGATTTATAAATTACCAAATATTTTCTAAAAAGATATATGGGTAGTATATTTTGTATGAAATCTAAATTTTTGATAACCTGGTTGATGAATGATCATAGAAAGCCATTATAATCTAATCAAATGATCAAAAAATTCATTTACTCTCAAAAATTGATATTGATCCTTATGTTTAACATGATTGAATATTTAATAGTCAACATAAAATTTCAATATGTCATAAACCTAAAAAATGAATTAGATCTAGATATATTGTGACACTATATCATATGAATATATTTGATTCTTAATCTTCTGACTGAGTCTTAAATTTTTTAGATTGATCTATAAGGTAAAGAGGTATATACATAGTCTATCTAACTAGTACTAGAAAAATTATAATTTCTTCCTCAATTTTTCTATTACAGAAACTCAGGAAAATTAATCAATAAATCCATCTTAATATATATCAAATAAAACTGAAAAATTTTATAATATAAATCCCTCAAATGTATCAATATCATATCATACTATATGAGTTATAATCATTTTAATATTTAAAAAATCATTATCATCACTTTTTGAATGATAGTCTCATTCCTCTATAAATGATTTTATTTATCCCAAGATAGAAATAATGAAACTAATATACCATATATATATTCTTAGAAATAAGAAATAAAATCCATCCTAATGATCTCATTAATTCCAATGATATTCAAAATAAAGAAGTTTTATTGATTCCCATGTCTACAAATATCAATAGTATAATCCAGGAATCTACTAATAGGATCACTATTTTTTCCAGTAGAGATGTAAAATCATAACCCATTAAAATAACATAAAATCACAATAAAATTCTTTTATAAAAAATATAGACAAAAAATAATCAGTAAATTTTGAATAAAATAATTTATTGACCAAGTATCTAGTATTATGACCCAAACCATAGAAGATCTCATTCAGAGATTCATGACCATATTCTCATCCGAAAAACATTTTCCATTCACTAAACCTCAAAATTATACATCTTTCACATGGTAAGAACCTCTAAATACGCACTTCATTATTGGGTAAAAAATATACAATCATTTTACACATAAAATGAAATACAACCAACTACCAAAATTAAATTTTCTGTATGTTTCTAAGAGAACATACATAAAACATCTTTAACATGTACTTATATTTTATAATTTAATTAAATACATCATCATATACTAAAAATATCCATTACACGTATAAAATACATTAGTAAATTGGCTAACATAATAATCTACAGAGCTAAAAAAGATTAGTAAGGGGTAAAAAATTATAAATGAGACATAAATAGAGTTATAAATACATCATAAAAATGTGAGATATAAATTTCCTGAGATAAATGAAATGATTAATGGAATATGATCAATAAATCATAAAAATTATTCATGAGGATTTATATAATAGTGATATGTTGAGGAATAATATTTTTTAAAGGATAATCATAAAAGGAAAATCAATTCCATGACATATGGTTGTGAAATTATAAACCAATAATATTTAATATTGTTGGGAATAAACTAAGAATGTAGAATATGTATATTTATAGAAAATATTGAAATATTAAAAGGCTCACTATCAAGACCATTATAATATTTTAGATTAATCAAAATGCATCATTTCCATGCATAAAATATTAAACGCATCTATTTTCATTAAGTCTATTCAAAACCTTATAAACAATGATGACAATATCATTCCAACAAAAAACATAGTTAACAAATATAGCTTTATCTTGTACCAACATAACATAGTGATATCATTGTTTATAATTATTTGGAAGGATATATATTTATAGGCCCACCAAAAACAAAATTATATATCAATATAAATATTTGTGATATGAATATTAAATAAATTATAATTTCATAAAACTGAATGCATGATTAATGAATGGATATAAAATGGGAATCTAATAAAATAAAGCTTCTATCTTGGTCAAAACCATTAAATTGGATTAATGATTTATAAGATATTGAAAATATATAGATAAAATGTTATATCTGAAATTCACTATATTTACCTAGTAAATCAATTGAAATTACTATTTAGGTGAACACCCTTCATTTATAATAAATAATCATATATAATTCATTATGGAATAGAGTTATAATAAATATTATATTTATACATTATTCACGATAAGTGAAGAAAATTAAAGTAATAGAACATTTTTATCATAGATATTTCATTTACTCTAAATCATATATATATATATATATTCTTGAATAATAAATCAGAGAATAAATTTGATATAGTATTTGTGTTTATAAAAGAAACCATTATAGGAAAAAATAAGAAATGGACAACCAAATATTTTGGACATGGGTTGAAACTCCCTCTATTAATAGATAAAAAATTATATATGTTTTAAGAAAATAACTACATATTTTTCATTTATTGTTGATATAAATTTGAGAAATTAAAATTTCATTATAGAAAAATATAAAAATTATTTATAAAATTATATATTAAAAATGAATAATTAATATAATAAAAAATTTATATAAATTATTTAAAAAATTTCATATTAATTTAGAGAATAATGGAAGGTAAATAATCATAATAGGTTAGATAAATTTGATTAAATATTATATAAATAAGTCACATTGATGAAATATTTTTAAAAGGTGAAATAAATTATTTAAAATAATTTATTAGTAGTATAATTTCCCAATAGTGGATATTTTAAATGAAATAGAGGTAATATAGTGAAAACATGTAAAGGTATATAAAAATTATGATAAATTTATTTCAATCAATTGTTGTAATTAGATTATTAATCTCAAATGTCAAAAAAATTAACACTAATGAAAATGAGGTTTATGGGTTCCATAAATATTAAATAAGGATAGATTTTCAACACAACTGGAAACCCATATAAAATAGTTTATTTTTTTCATCTCTTTTTTAGAAATATAATAAAATAATTGACTATCATTCTGAGAATTATTGTAATAAAAAAGATCAATACCCTCAAAGTAACTCAGATATTAATCCCATTTGTTATGAATTTACATGATGGGAAAAAAATTCATTTACTAATTAGCAGAAAAATAAAAATTCAATCAGTATTTATAAAATTTTGAATCCATCACTATTATCTAAAATGTTCACTCCCACTAATAATCCCTTCCATTCAGCCTCTAATTCATAATAATTCTCATAGTTATAATGAAATCACTTCTTTACATGATCTAATGTGTCACTTAATACCCTTGAAACATTATTCGGCCTCAAGATACCCTTCAATTATCCTTCAGTGTTATGTTTTATTCATCCAATATATAGGGAATCAAAGGATATATATATATATATATATATATATATAAACCCATATAAATATGGATTATTCCTTTAATACATATATAATGAAGAATTAATATTTCATGCATCAAGCGATTTTCATTCACTTTTTAAAGGTAATTTACATACCTTGTAGTATCTACGACATGATATATAACAACAGTGATATGGAGTTCCTTACATTCATGTCTAAAAATATATTAGTTCAATAAGCTGAAATTTTTGACATCCTCCACTAGAAAAATTAAAACATTTCTAAATTGAAAAAAACACCATTTATTATAGAAAGTAAAAAAGTAGATTTTATAAATAAGTGAATTTGATAAAAATATACCATATAATTAGTAGATAAAAAATTATAGAAATAGTTTATAAAATAGAATTATGAAGAAAAATGTTCTAGGAAATCATCATTAAATCTACAGTAAGATAAAACTAATGAATGAAAATTTGTATCATCTATAATATTCAAGTAAATTAGAAACATTCCATGAAATATTCTCTAAAGTAGGGAAAAAAATTCATGGAATTCCCCATTTTTTGTAAAATTATTTAAAAATCATCAATTTTGTGAATGAATCCCATTGGTAAAGAGATTTTAATAATTTTGATTATGATAACATTAATAATTTGTTCCCAAACTAAAATGTAATTAATGTTCCTAAACTGATACCTATAAATTTTATTCACATAGAATTTAAAAAGTTTAACGATTGAATAATTCAGTTTATTGATAATTGTTATATTCAAATATTCAATATCTTGCTCATTAAGAAAATTTTCAAGAAGGTTTGATTCAACCACATGGTTCTTCCAAAAACTCATAGAATAAGTACATGGAAAAAAACTGGGAAGGCAGAATTATAATGGTATGAAATTATATATTGTTAGGTTAGATAAAGGATTGAACAATGTACTTGTATCACATTCTCATCCTTTTTAGTAATCCATTATTAGTGAAATTTATGGATCTATCATTTACATTAATTCACAACAATATAAATTTATCATCCATGGCCTCATTTAAATATCTTGATCTCTGTATTCAAAGACATAATGCATCAATATAATTATAATAATAGGTCAATATTATGATAATAATCATTTTCAAAAAAATATTCCCACTCTATATGAAGTTTCTAATTGTATAGTTTGGCTTATTAATAGGATTATAAAGGCCACATATACAATATAATACGATAAAATATTATTATAAAAGTCATAGTGTTCAACATGTACACTCCACCATCCATGGTAAGTGTTTTAATCTTACTATCCAGGAGTTGGGGATTTATATTAGCCATAATATCTGAGCAGTAAATATCCATAATCTTTCCCCAAAATAATTGTATCCCAAGGTGCATTAAATGGAATTATCTTTTTTTAATGTTTAGAAGAATACTATGTTAGGACTTCCTTGGTAATTAAAATCCTTTTATAAACTAATTATTATATTTAGAGATGTTTTTTGGTATAAAACAATACTATATTAAACAATGATATATTTGATACATTTAATTTCCTTTTTTTATCACGGGGATAATAAAGTAATATGATTGAAATATACTAACTGAGTGCTAGAGTCCCTTTATGGAAAATCGTGAGATATAAAATATTAATCAATAATGGTGGAAAGATACCATTAATACCTCAATAGTATAGGGAAAATTAATCTACACATTAAATTCCTTATAGATGTGTAATTTTATAGAATATAGGTAATAGAGAAATTTGACATGAAAATAATGGAGACTAAAAAGTGAAACCCTTAACATGAGTCTTGGATTGATTTTCATTTATGCTAAAATCCATAAAATAAAATTATATTAACTTTATACATAATTTTTTTATTTAATTTTATTATTTCATTATTATTATTATTATTAGTATTTTATTCCACTCCTATTTTATTAATGTTATATATGTCAATCATTACAATATGTTCGATAAATAACACACAAATTTCATTGGTATAACTATAATAGTAATTTTACATTCACTAATGGCTACACATCCTCTATTAGTGTCTTGGTATATTTTCTTTTTCAATTAAAAACCATAATATTTATATAAATAAATATTTTATAAATATTTTTACTAAATTCAAAGGTGTTAATTCATAAGTGTGGTTTCAGCATCTAAAATGACTCTAATTATTTATATGTATATTATGGTTATCATTATAATTTTATCATCCCATAGTAGTAGAAATTAAATTACTTGTTTATTATCATTATATATATTCATTAAATACATTATTTAAAATGTCAATGAAAACAATAAGTGAAAATAAAACCTCATTGATTAGTTAGGCAATTAGGATTACAATTATCAAACAACATTTTCAAAAGTTTTTAAAAATACTAAAAACAATTAATATTTTTAATTCAAAAAAAACATTAGAATGTTATTATAATACTATTTTACTGGTACATAAAATAGTATTTGTCTTATAGAAATTTTAAAGGCATAATTGAAAGGAAAAGACATGGGTTTGGAAACCCTTAGTTCACAAAAACAATTTAATAAATGGGTTTCATGAGTAGGAATGGGTAATATACCACCAATAATAAATTGAATAATTTTTAATTAAAATAGAATATTATTATGAAAATAAATGAAGAGTAATTATAAAATATTTTAGGAAAAGAGAATCTAAAAAATATATAAAAAGATAAAATTAAGATCCCTTAAAATTATTTTTGAGTCACATCCATTGGATTTGAAATAAAGAGGTAGAGAATAAATTTTTATATAGATATGGATGATGGTATTGTAGAACTAAATTTTTATTTTTTTTATTATTTATGCCCAATAATATATATTTTTCTCTCAATATGAAATTTATTAGTTTTTGATTAAAAACTATTGGTTAAATTATCATTTAAATATACATAAAATAAAATGGGGGTAGATTATTATCCATTATTCAGTCCAATAATTTTTTTATGGTATTAGAGGTTTTTAAGTAGATATTTCAATCACTATGGGGTGAAAATATATGTTTTGGAACATTGACTGGTAAAAGACTCATTTAAAAAAGAACTATGTTTTATAATACATACTTAGAGTAGCATAAGGTATTTTTTATCGAGCTATGATATCTATAGATTCTCAATGGAATCTTTTTCAAACACTTAGGGGCCAAAACATCAAATTCCAACATTGAGGTTTCCTTTATCTATTTCATAAATTGTTTTCTATAATATTCACTTAGGGTGTTAGGGTTGAAATGGATATGGTGGCTGGTGTTTATTATAGGGGTTATTGGATAGAGTTGGGTTCTATGGATGAAATGGATGAAATGGTAGATTATGAAGATTTTAAGTAATGTTGAAGGTCAATACCATATAATGAATCAAAATATAAGGCTTTAATTATGGAATATATATGTAGTTTTTTATGGATAAATAATATTGATATTATTTAACCAAACCCATATATCTAATAGTGGCGGTCTTACCACATAATGGAAGGGTGGATTATATTTTATATTAAAGATCAAGGTTCTCTCTACACATGTTTCATATATCTTAATCTTCTTAAAACCATAGAAAACTACTATATCTCATTGGTTTCTACATGGATAGTTCCTTAATGATCTAAGGATCATTCATAATGTTTAAAATAAATATTGATCCATTGTTCTTCTATCCTCCCATTTACCTATTTTTTTCTCTTATTCCGATTCAATTATTTTATATATTAATTCCAGGGTATGTGTCATATTTTGTTTTTAATCATTCCTTATCTAGGTAGTATTGATGTTATCATATTTATATATATATATATATTTGGAGTTCTTCTAGTTAGTCCTTAGTAATTTGATCATTTTTATTCTCATCATTCTAATGTTATGATCATCAAATCTTTGTTTGAGGGAGTGTATTTGAAATCTCACTTTTATTATTATGGGTTAAAGTGCGATTATCATGATTCTTTTTTCATGGGTTTAGAATTTGGAATTGATCTAAGGATATATTGAAATAAAATTAATTAATTAAAAGGGGGGTTTTATTCACACATGATGTATATTTTATTCATGTTATTGATTTAATATTACTATCTATATTTATTAGTTTTTTATTTTTGACATATCATCTTCATTTTTTATTTATAATCCTTTTTATAATCGGATAATAACATAATTGTTAAAAAAAATTAATGTTTTATAAATAATTCATAAATTTTCTATTCATGAAATTTTTAAATATTAGTGGAGTATGTTTTTCTAAAATAGATAGTAATTTTTTAATGTGATTGTTTTTTTTCCTCTTTAATTTAGATTTATTTATTAATATTTTTTGTAATTTTTATTATTTATAGGATATTATTAGTTTTTCTTTAATTAGTTTTACATATCAGGTTGTTTTGATGATATGTTTAATTTATGGATAAGGATTTATGTGGAAGTTTATGGGATAGAGTTTTTGGTATTCAGTAGTGGTGTAATTATTTATGGGGAATTTTGAACATGATTGTGCGGAAGTGATGTTATTGTGGATTTTGATTTGGTGTTTTTTAATGGTTGATATAGTTGTATCAATGTATAAGGGAATGTGAAATGGTAATATATTTATGAAGTCCCTAATGGGAGTGGGTTAAGAGAACAATAAATGATACACTTTCATTACTTTTTTTTTAAAATAATGTGGTGTTGATGAATTGAATAAATAATAAATTTTCTTTATTGGTTTAAATATAAATGGTGTGATGGAGTGATGAGTTTACAAATCATTATGGCTTATAATTATTGTGTCATTTGAATTCATAATTAATTTAAGGTATATGGTTAATGTTAATTTGGTTATGTAATTTTGTTCCATTAATTATTATATGTTTAATAAAATATATGGGGATAATGAAATAAAAAATGGATGGTAATTGAATAATATTGATGTATTTATATGATATAAATTGATATGAAAATAAATTTTTATGATGTTTTGGTGCAGTGGTCATGTAATATCATGATGTTGGTATTAGAGGTAGCTATATTTTTATGTGTTTTCATTAACTATGTATTTCATATCATGTGTTAGGTATTTGACCCTTCCGATAGGATCATTTACTATTCTATATATTCACTTTAGTTTTACTAATTTAATATTCACTACAACGAGAGTTTGTTAATCCAACAGATATTCATTTCGGCCTTTGCTTCAAGGTGTTTTCCCCAATATATAAGTTGTAAATGATATAAATTACTAACTATTCACCCTTCCCACTCTCTTTTCATGATATAACATGGGTTTCAATAGATTTAGGTATGAAATATATTTACTTTTGGGATATAATTCCTTGTGGTTATAGTATATACATATATACATACAAATGTATGCGTGTACCTATATAGGTTGTAAGGTATATTTAGTTACAAATTTATGATGTGGGATCATTATGGGATTATAAATGGAAGAAAGAGTGTATATAGATAATTTTAATTCTAATTTTATTCCCAACAATGAGGATAAGTGGTTATATGGTAATATTGTTATTATGGATATCTTGTTGTAGTTGTGGTTATATATTTTCGAATATGATGTGTTATGTGGTTACTTGATTATGAAGATATGTTGGGGATTGGAACACTTAATAATTATTCCCTGTATATTCTTGGTAACTAGTTCTATGAGAAAGTTGATGAGGGGTAACCTATTGTATATTTATTTTTTATATTATGTTAAATTACATGTGTGAAATATTGGGTGATTGAGCCATTGTGAGGATGAGGAAATTATCAATTTGAGTTTGGTAATGAGTTTGTTTCACTATTTATTCATCAAGGAAGTAATTTTCTTCATGAACATTTTCTGGAGAGGTTTTGGGGAGTATATTACTTCGTATTCTTCTATTCTCACACATATCTATATATCTCTATTTGTTATCATTTTTGGGTAAGGTTGTTGAACAAGTTAGACATTATAGGTTAATGTTTATTATTAGGGTTGGCATGTACCCATAGGCGATGTACCAAAAAATATTTATTGGGGTATTACATTAATATTTTTTGGTTTTTATATGATATAAACTAAATTATACGATCCTTTTAGTTATTATATATGGGGTTTTAATATATTTTGACTTATATTAATATGATATATATGGGTATTTCAATCTATTTTTATGTTTCTATATGATTGATCCCAGTAACCAACCCACGGTCTATTAGAGGTTGTCATTAGGGGTCTCATTGTGCTTCACTATTGACCTAGGAGGGGTTCCACTGGGGTCAAGTCATGATATAGTGGTATCGAATATTTTTGTTAACATTTTAAATAGAGTTTGGAGTTAGGAACTATTTTTGACTACATGGTATTTTTATGGAAACCACATCGACAAAACATAGTATATAAATTTGGAATGGGAGAATATCTATGAAACTAGTGATTAGGTTCCCCTGTGATTTGATACAATGATAATAATATTATTGATTTTAATAACTGATATGCATCTAATTTCATGGCAGTAACCTTGGTATGATTTATAATAATTCTTTATTTCACATATATTTGAATTAATTAACTATTAAATATCAATTGAAGTTAAATAAATTATAATAATTTATTTTATATTTCTAATAAAAGGTGTCTTTCTAAAACTCTTATATATGGATCATGTCCATCATCCTCATGAAGAATATTATTGATGAGGTGATGTAATATTATCTAATATATCATTAGAGATATTTTTTTGGTAAGGGTAATTCATAAAGGAATATACTTCACAAGTTTAAATATCAAAATCTATTTAAACATGACAATTCCATTTCTTACTAGGATATAGATAGGTTGTTAGAGGAGCAATATATATATTTTGGAGATTTAGTTCATATGAAAATAATTGGATTCTATTATAAATTATCATGTTCCATTTTACTACTCATCAATGGTGGATATTATTTTCAAGTGATTTTAAGTTGTCACATGTATCTTAAGAGAAGTTACAAAAATTAGTTTTATAAAAAGTAAATTTACTAAATATTGAATGTGGGTCAGTGGAATGGAATAATTTCATTTTTGTTGGGAATATATAAGGTATAAGATTTTGGAATTATGTTCAAGTATCATATTCATTATTATTTTAGAATTCATCCTAATGGGGTAAATAGGAATAGAATTTTGAATATGGCATTATCCTATTGATTAAATATAAGGTCACCCTATTTACATTTTAAATGTGACACATGGTATTGGAAAATATATACATAATATATGTTATATCATATCTTATCAAATCAATTTGAGATTGTGGTCAATATCATTTCAGGAATACTAGAGTTTTGGACGAGGGATCTCAGTTTACTATAAATATTATGTTTTAGAAAGTAAGGAGTCAATCTCAGATCTCCTCTTCTCATTTCTGTAGATATTGAAATTCCTAAACCGCTTCCATGTTTTTATGGAGTGGTCTTATTTTCTTATGGAGTTCATAGAATTTTATCATTTCTATGTATGAACATCCTTGGATGTTAGCAATGTTTTGGAGGTCCACTTCTAGTGAATCACCAATAGTTGTTACCTTTGAGTAATTACCCACATCAATAATATCACCCTTAAAATTTGGGAATTTAAAGAGGATATGTTAAAGTAAAAGGATATACATGTGATTTTTAAAAACCATAGAGACTTAGGGATTAACATGTTAATATAGGTTTTCATAATTAGGGTATGTAATGGAAATGAGTTAGTTTTGGTAAAATTCATTACTTGGATTTTAGTATACTCGAATGATCATATGTCACTCTTTGTATCATCTGTTTATCTTCAAACCTAATGAAACCATTTTTTAACTCATGGTATTATCACTCCTTTATTTTAGGTTCCTTAATTTTATATCTATGGCTCATGGTCGACTATATTTTAGTGACTTTGGTATTGAATATTCATATTAGAGGTTGGTCTATCTTAAATGGGGTGTTCCATGTTGTGGTCAAATGTTAGGGTTCTATAAATAATTAATAGATTGAATATATTTTCTAATATTGTTATAATATTTCTTCCTTTATATGGATTGATTGTATTTTGTGTAATATGTTATTAATTATATCTGAAGTATAGTTTTATTCCTTGATGTGGTAGGTGAGCATAATATGTTCATTGGTGGCCAAGGGAATAAGATGTCTCACATGTATATGGAATCTATTAATTATTATATAGTAGAGTTGATATTAGGATCAGATGATTTTTGGAAAGTGGTGTTTTATATAGTCAAGGGGAAATTTGATATTTTCTTTCTTAAAGAGGTTTTGACCATAGCCCACAGATATAATATCGAGTTTAAGATATATTTTTCACTCCAAATATCTATAAGGCCTATATATCCCTAAATAAAAAGACCATCGATATAAAGTGTTTGGTTATCAACATTGATGATACATTGTAAAATGGATTAGTCCATCCATTCATTTTTTATTTGGATTATATTGTATGGTTCAAAAACAAGTTGTAAGTAACTCTAATGTTGGGTATAAATTAATATTGATTGAATAAAATGAAATAGATGAAGTGATGTCCCCCATAATGAATTGAATATTTACATGATTATTTTAATGATGCTGGTCATTTCGTAAAGATAAATTTGATATCTTGGTTTATTAAGATATGGTTAATTTATAATGATATCATAAATATTATTTTTAGATGATACTATGGACAATTAAATATAGTGGTAATGTAATTTAGTTTCATAAATTCCCCAATTATTTTAAAGGGGTTGATGGAAAAAATATTTCATGATTACCAAGATCATTAGATGGTATTTTTTATTGATGATATCCTTTTGTATTTTCTATCAATAAAGGTTAATGTAACCATCTCAGTTTAATTATCTAGAATCTTTAAAAATATTATATATATTTGACTGTCACTATATACAAGTTAGGGACACAAGATGTTCATTTTCATGAGAAACTTATATCTCAATGCAGAGTAAAAATTGATCCATCAATGATTGAAGTGGTTGTTTCCTAGGTGGATCTAATGAATGCTACATAGGGCCATATAATCCTTTTGTTTGACCCCTGGTAAATTAGAAAATGATTAATTCAAAATCTAGGACAGGGAATAAAAATTTAGTCCCTATAATGGTATTGTGGGTGATGATATAGGCTAGTTAATGAGCCTTGGGGTTTGTCAAGATTAGGGAGGTAGAATTATATAGTAAGAAAAACTAACATCATGTCATATGGAGTTAATGTGTCATCAAGACCTCACACCATGGATGAGGGGAGACATGGATTGAAGGGGAGAAACTATATTTTAAAATAATTATTTTAATTAGGTTGATTCGAATTTAAAATATAATACTTCCAAAATCATGAAAAAATTAGTTCTAGTGATGACACACCATGAATGAGGTGAACACACAATTTACAAGAGTATGGCCATAATTATTTTTTTGGTAGGGATCATCAATCCATATATGTAAGGTTGGCACATCTAAATCACCCTAAGAAACAAATTCAATGATTTGAGGGTGTTATGTTTTGTATAAAAGTGGATGATTATGTAACAAGAGGTTTTTGGTTAGTAGTTTTCACATCCTATGCTTGAAGGTTAGGTCATAACCATCCCTGTATAATTAAAAATAATACGGGGATTGTTAGATTAAAATAAATAAATTATGATATGATATTAAAATGATGAAAATTTCTTTTTTTTCCAAACATAGAAAAGAAACCCAGAAAATTCATTCCTCTCTTTTCTTAATCAATTTTAAATAGTATCCCTTGTTTCTTTTTGGTCTTTCTATCCTTTATCAAAGGATAGATTTATTTTTAAGACTAAAAATATATGTGATCGTGTTTTCTAGATTGCAAATCATTTTCTTTATTTCTATAAATATATCCTAAAATAGATGTTTTTTCAGATCCTACATAATATTTGATTATATTTACATTAACCAAAGGTTTGGAGTAAGTTAAGACATATTTCAATATAGTTATGTGGTTACTGGATTTTCTAAAATTAATACATGATATATGTGACATGTGATAGATAATAATGGGTAGGGTTTACAATGTGTGACTGTGAATGAAACCATAAATGGTATTTGTTGTTCATAGAATATTCCAAAAGATGTATTGTCTGAAAAAAAAAGTTGTTTACACTAGGTATGGCATGGAATAAATAATATGTGTCATTATAGTTGTTTTTAAATGAAGTCATAATACATTGATGATGTTATTACGAGGAAATTAAAAATGTGATTTAATGGGAACATGTCTGGTTTAGCCTATGTAACAATGGTTGTTTTTATCACTTGATATCATGGGATGAATTAAATAAGATGCTGCTTATAGTTATAACCATTTATGTGTGTGGGGATAGAGTTTCACTAATCATCTAGCCTTGAATATTGGTGATTAAACTAACAATATAGGGATGATGTCTTTGTGTTCATGTGATGAAAATACAGGTTCATATGTCGTTTCTTCCCCAAATATGGTTTGTATAGTTTAAATTAATTATAATTGGTGGATATTATTGACCACTTATATAATGACCCTCAAATTATCATTGGTTTGAGGGTATAACAAGTCATTACTAGGCCTTAAGCGACAGCCCCAAGATGGCAAAGGCTGGCAATAAATGCCGATGGGTTTTAAAAACAAGTTGGGGGACGAATTACCGTTAAAAAACCAAAAAACCTACCATAACCAAACATTCACTATGATGCATGAACAAATGAAAGACCAATAAGAACTTCATTTATAGCAAACAAAATCAAAGTACACAATAGTAGAAGGAAAAACTAAGCATCAAAGTACACAAAAGATGAACAACTCAAGACTCTCAAAAGAAACTGTAACTCCATGCTCCATAAGCTCAAAGCTCCACAACATCTCCCAAGCATCACCACAAGACACTAGTAATAAAATGCTTTCCCTTTACCTGTGTCCTGAAATACAGTGCCTGCATAAGCACCAAAGTACCAAAGTAGGGGTGAGTATAAAACTCAATAGGTTTTCCCCAATGACTTCCCTACTGACACCACTAGGATAAAAAGGTTAGAAATATTTATATAAAAACAGATTATATAAAACATTTTCTCAAAAGCAGTTTATAAGTAAATATAAACAAGTTTTTGAAACCATTCATAACCAAAGGCATTTCAAGAGCAATAGAAACCAATTTTTACAGAATGTCATTTTTATAGAAAAATAACCATAAAAGCTTAAGAACCATTTCACAAACAAAACTTTTTGGAATACCCAACCATTCCACAACACATGCTACCAACCACGCATTCTATGTTATGACAGTTCCATACTCATGAGTGGTTTCTCATCGATCTACCAATTCAGCACAAGGTAATTGTTCCCCATGTTCCATTTCACCATTGACACCGAGCACAAGGTCATATTTCAACCAAAGCTCATACAAGTAGTTACCATGTGGCATTAAACATTTGGCACCGAGCATAAGGTCATATTTCATCCAAGCCTCGTACATGAAACATGAACACACACCACATATTCCCAATGGTCATTCCAAAACACACTTTCAATAAAAACACGTTTTCATTGAAAACCATTTCGATCAACACCATTTCAATTCCAAACCATTTCAATAAAAACTTCATTTTTATTGAAAACCAAATCCATAAAAGTCATTTCAATCTCAAACCATTTCAATTCAAAACCATTTCAATAAAAACTCTCTTGTTATTGAAAAACATATCCATTAATGTCATTTCAATCACAAACCATTTCAATTCCAAACAATTTTAATAAAACTGCGTTTTTATTGAAAACCCAATCCATCAAAGTCATTTAAATATCAAACCATTTCAATAAAACACTATTTTTATTGAAAAACCATATTTCATCAAACCATTTCCAATTTCAGAACTCGTAATTTAAAATCAACATTTTAAATTCAAGAAGCCAAATCACTTTGCACAAAAATTCACCAAGATTTCACAATTTCACTAAAACCATAAATCATCACTAAAGATGATTTATTCTATTCTTTTCACAATAATTTCAACACCACACACTCAATTTGAAAGAATTACAATAATTTCTACTAAGTGGAGTTGAGAAAGAATCCACCTACCTCAAAGGTTTTGACGAAAACCACAAGGGTTGAAGAAAGCTCAAGAAACCTGGGTTGATTCTCCAAAAACTTGCCTTAGATCTCTTCTCCTCCCAAGAACAAGAGCAAATATCATCATATTTGGCATTCACATTCTTAGATCTACCCATAACAGGCGTAGATCAATGAAACCGAGAGAAGAGGAGAAGTAGATCTATGTAGATCTATGAAACCGATCAAGAACGAAGAAGAAAGATCACATACCTCAAGAATCTGGATTTTATTCGCTAAGAGAAGCCTTCAGATCACCTCCAAAATTATGGGTGAACCTTCTCTGGCCTAAAAAGAAGAAAAATCCCGAGTTACGACCAATTAAGAGAAACAACGAGCCACTTAGAGTCAAAAATGCTTGAGATCTACCTTTATAGGATCTCGTTTAAGTGGCCGCATGGTTTGATCGCACTGTTAGACAAACCGTGCGCTAACCGTGCATTCGCTACTACCTCGGCCACCCTTCTTGCATGATTTGGATGCACGGTTTAACAAACCGTGCACTTCCCATGCAGAAGATACTGCCTCCATGACCAACTACGCACGGTTTGGCTGCATGGTTTAGAAAACATGTGTGCCACCCATGCGACTTCCCCTTTACCTCAAAACATCATTTAAAGTTCTCCTGACTCTCCCATTCATCACCCCTAAATTTAAAACCATGAAAATCATCAATAAAGGGTTACATACCAGAACCAGGGGTACTAAATTCTACCCACTATTGGTCTTTCCTTCCTCAGAATGTAGAAAACCTTCACCCAACTAAAATATTTCCAGCCGCTGCTCTTTCATTTCATTTTCACGTTCCCAAGTCTTTTCCTGAATTTGACCATGCCGCCATAAAACCCGCACTAGACCGATGATTTTTACATGCAAGACTTTCTCTTCCCTATCCACAATCCATACCAGTATACGTATCAATGAAGCATTCGACTCAAGGTCAATGTGATCTCATCTGATCACATGTTCAGAATCAGGCTGAAACTTTTTCAACTGAGATACATGGAACACATTGTCCACCTAACTAAACCATGGTGGTAATGACAACCGATATTCCACATCTCCAACCCATTACAATATCTCAAAAGGGATAATGTATCTTAGATATAACTTTCCCTGCTTCCCAAAACGACGATATACAAGCCTTGGAGAGATCCTCAAGAAGACATGATCACACACAATGAACGACAACGGTATTCGATGGTGATCTAGATAAGATTTCAGACGACTCTAAGCGATATCCATCCTCTTTCTAATCAACTGAATCTTCTTTGTTGTTTCTTGGACAAGGCTCGACCAAACTAGTGAAGCTTCACCAGTTTCCACCCAGCATAGTGGAGAACGACAAGAACGCCCATACAATGCTTCAAATAGAGACTTGCGTATCAAGGCATGATATATGTTATTGTATGAGAACTCCACTAAGGGTATATGATACTACCATGAGCCACCAAAATCCATTATACAAGACCACAACATATCTTCCAACATTTGTATCATCCACTCGAATTGACCATCCGTCTGGGGATGATACGCCATGCTCATAGTCAATTGAGTTCCGAGGGCTTGCTGTAATTATTTTCCAGAAATGAGATGTGAACCATGGATCTCTATCTGAGACTATAGACACTGGTACCCCATTCCTCTTTACCAGTTCTCAGATATAGATATTTGAAAGATCTTACACCGTATGGGTTTCACGAATAGGGATGAAATGGACCATCTTGGTTAGACGATCCACTATCACCCAAATGGCATAGTGTTTCCATACCATTCTTGGAATACCTATAACAAATTCCATTGTTATTTGATCCCATTTCAACACTGTGATGGGAAAGGATTGTAACATACTAGCTGGTCTCTGATGCTTTACTTTAACATGCTGACAAGTTAAGTACTGTGAGATGAACTGGGCCACCTTCCTTTTCATGTCGCTCCACCAAAACTGCACCTTCAATGCCTTATACATCTTATGTGTACCTAGATGTATGGCCAATTTTGAATTGTGGTAAGCATGAACGAGTTATTCCTAAAAAACCATAGGTACAACCATCTAATCTCTGAAACACAAAAATAAACCCCCATCAAGTTTCCATCCATCAATGGTCTTCCCACCATTGAGTTTTGAACATACAACCAGACATGCTACATCAGATGTTTGTTCTTCTTCAATCATCATTAATAAATTAGGAACAAGTTCAGATGAAAAGAAAACAACAACATTACCTAGGTCTTCACATTCTACATGCATGTTGGCTAAGACCGACATCAACTACCATTCATTTGAATATTCTTTTGCTAACTCAGCATATGATTTCAACTCAATGCATCTTCCACCGAATTCCCTTTTCCTGGTGTGTACATCAAGTCAATGTCAAACTTTTGAAGATACTCCATCCACCTCCTTTTCCTCAGATTCAAATCATATTGTGAGAAAATGAGTTTCAAGCTTTTGTGATCTGTAAACACAGTAAATTTCTCACCAAAGAGATAATGCCTCTGTGTTTTCAAAGCATGGATGACTGCAACTAACTCCAAATCATGTACTGGGTAATTTTTCTCCAACACCCTCAACTTCCTTGAACCATAAGCAACCACATGATCTCTTTCCATGAGAAAAAAACCCAACCATGATCCCGAAGAATCACAATAAACCACAATAAAAGAATCCAGATATCTCTAAAATATCAGATTCCTCAAATCCATGAAGACCATTGGTGCATTCGGCTGACAAAAAGGCATGACTACATATTCATAGTGGCCATATCTACTTCTGAAAGCTATCTTTGGAATATCCTCCATCCTAACTCACAATTGGTGATATCCTAATCGCAAGTCAATCTTAGAGAACCAATGAGCTCCCCTTAATTGATCGAACAGATCATCAATGCGTGGAAGTGTGTATCTATTCTTTATCGTAACTTGGTTAAGCTTACAATAATCAACACACAGCCGAAGAGTTCCATCTTCCTTCTTCACATACAAAACTGGTGCTGCCCACAGATATGTACTTGGATAAATGAAACCCTTTCATTCCAGTTCCTCTAACTGCACTTTAAATTCTTGTAACTCTATTGGTTCCATCCAATAAGACGGAAGGTAAATAGGACTGGTCCCTGGAAGGAGATCAATTGTAAACTCCACTTTCCTTAGAGGTGGTAACCCTGAGAAGTTATCAGGAAAGTCATCTGGAAATTGATCCACAACAGCTGGAAAACAATTTTCATCAATATCTTCCATTGATGCCAAAGTCAACACTACTAGTTGGTATGAGACTGTTCCCACCATTGGTTCCAATAATCTCTTTTCACCTTTCTTTTCCATCCTCTCTCCTCTGAAGAGATGGTTGATGTCGTCGTCAGACATGAAACTAGTTGTTCTTCTATAATAGTTGATGTGAGACTTAAACTTTTTCAACCAATACATACCCAGGATTACGTGATAGAAATCCATGTCCAACTTTGAGAAATCCCATTTTAACTTGAATCCATCAACAGTTATAACACATGCTCTACACATAAAGTCTTTACATTCTCTTTCACAAAGATGAGTTTTTAGTTTCAAAACCGAAGTCATCATTTCCAGATTTAAACATAAAAAATCAAAAACATGATAAGCAATGAAAGAATGCGATGCAACAGTATTGAAGAGCACTTTCACAAGGGTAGAATTCAAAAGAATCGTACCACTCACCATAGATGGTTTAGCCTGATCATCGACCATCATCTACTCAAATCCATACAATTGCTTCGCCGCAGCACTACTCTCCTTATTGCCTTGTTGTATTTTCCTTGGTTGAGGAGTCATGGTATTTCGAGGATCCCCATGGATAGTGTTGTTATGCTTTCGAGACTGAATCTGATGTCCTATTCCTATCAAAGTATATGTTTCTTGCAATGCCTGAGAAGTGTCACGTGCACCCAACCTCAGAGAATTCTTATAATAGCGCTGTAGATGCCCCATCTTCATGAAATTGTGACATCCTTTATGTTACGTCATACACTCTCACATTATGTGGTCAGTCGAACCACATTTAAAGCAACATGCATAGCTCTGGGGTCATGGAGGAAGGTTCACTGATCCCGCCGTCTGGTTATGACTTCCACTCACACCATGGAAATAGGTATCCCTTTTCCTCATGTTCCCAATGGTTGAGTTCTTACCATTTTCTGTTTGTATCATCATTCCTCCTCCTATCAATCATGATATATCAATTTCAGTAATAGTTTCTTTTTTCTCAATCTCTGTATAATCCGAAATACAGAGCACCGCAATCTTTGATCGAATATCTTTCTTTAGCCCTTATTTGAAGATTTGTGCCTTAATTGACACACTTTCTGCAACCTCCAGTGCAAAATGAACTAAATTCAAGAATTTATCCACATACTCTGTGACAGAGATACTCTCTTGTTTCAAGATGAAGAAGTCCATCATTTTTTGGATCTTGAACGTGTGAGGATAGAATTGTTTGATGAACAATTCTTTAAAATCCTCCCATGTAATTCCTTCATCCAATTTATCCTGCACTACTAAATCCCACCACTGACGTGCAAGATCCTTGAGAATATATGTCACCAACCTTACTTTCATCTCTAGTTGTGTGTCGTTGAAATCGAAGATAGGATTCATCCTACTTAGCCACACCTCTGCCATCTCGGTTTCAGCATCACCCCAAATGTTCAATGGATTCTTCCTCATGAACTAGATTGTTTAATCCATATGCCTTGGTTCATTCCTCTAGTACCCCGTATCCACAGAATGAAAAGACTAGACAACACTCTGAACCAGCACTTGGTTCGCATGTGGTTCTAGTGAAACCACATTCTCCGCAGCTTCTTCAGGTTGGTTTCGACGAGACCTATCGAGTTCCATTTTCTAAACCAACAACAAACTCTGTCAATATCACTCTCTATGAACTGATGGCTTAGCATTTCAAATTCTATCAAATCATCTATAAAAAATTTGTTTTCAAAAAAACCTCTTTTCCATGTTCAAACACTTTTAAAACATTTCTCATGCCTTTTGAAAATCAACCAAATTTCAAAATACACAAAATATCCAGTTTTCAAAATCATTCATTGAAAACAATTTCTGGATTTTGTTTTTTCAAAAATTCGCACCTAGAAAAAAATCCTTACTCATTCCTAAAAATGAGATATTCCATCCTAGTGATAATTCATTCCACTACAATGCATTTCATGCTCGTCTCATTGAAAAAACCCATGACAATGAGACATCCAAAATTCTGTAAGTGTATCCCAAACACTTATGTACCAAACTCCCTGGTAACTTGTTATTCAACATAAATGGTTTAGCTACGTCCTTTTATGCTATACATTTCATGTTCTAACAATCCTACTCCTCCCTAATATTTTGACCCAAGCAATAGAAAACAATGAATTTCAACTCCAAGACCAAGAACATCGATGACTAACTATTATGCAAGGATCGAACAAGCTGATACCATTTTTAATGACCCGCCAATTCTCATGGGCTTGAGGGTACAACAAGTTATTACTAGGCCTTAAGAGACATCCACGAGATTCCAAAGGCTGGAAATAAATGCCAAAGGGTTTCAAATAATAGTTGATGGACGATTTTCCATAAAAAAAACCCCATAAACCAACCATAACGAAACATTCACTATGATGCATGAACAAATGAAAGAACAATAAACACATCATTTATATCAAACTACATCTAAGAACACAACAGTGGAAGACCAAACTAAGCATCAATGTACACAGTGGATGAACAACTCAAGACTCTCAAAAGACACTACAACTCCATGCTCCATAAGCTCAAAGCTCCACAACATCTCTGAAGAATCACCACAAGCCACTAGAAATAAGATGCTTTACCTTTACCTGTGTCCCGGAATACTATGTCTACAAAATCACCAAAGTGCCGAAGTAGGGGTGAGTATAAAACATAGTAGGTTTTCCCCAATGACTTCCTTACTCACGCCACTAGGATAGAAAGGTTAGAAAAATTTATATAAAAATATATTATATAAAACATTATATCAAAAGAATTTTATAACTAAATATAAACAAGTTTCTAAAACCATTCACAACCAAAGGCATTCCAAGAGCAATTGAAACCAATATTTACAGAATGTTATTTTTCTAGAAAAATAACTAAACAAGCTTAAGAACCATTTCACAGACATTCTTTTTTGGCATACCCAACCATTCCACAACCCATGCTACCAACCATGCATTCTACCTTGTGACAGTTCCATACTCATGAGCGGTTTCTCGTTGATCAACCAAGTTATCACAAGGTAATTGTTCCCCATGTTCCATAACACCTTTTTCCACCGAGCATAAGGTCATATTTCAACGAAACCTCTTACAAGTTGTTACAATGTGAAATTAAATTTTTTTCACCGATCACAAAGTCATATTTCAACCAAGCCTTGTACATGAAACATGAACACACACCACATATTCCCAACTGTCCTACCAAACCACCCTTTTAATAAAAACACCTTTTTATTGAAAACCATTTCCATCAAAACCATTTCAATTCCAAACCATTTCAATAAAAACTCCATTTTTATTATAAACCAAATCCATCAAATTCATTTCAATATCAAACCATTTCAATTACAAACCATTTTAATAAAAACTCCCTTTTTATTGAAAACCAAATCCATAAAAGTCATTTCAATCTCATCCCATCTCAATAAAACTACCTTTTTATTGAAAACCCAATCCATCAATGTCATTTCAATCTCAAACCATTTCAATAAAACACCCTTTTTATTGAAAACCAATTTTTCATCAAACCATTTCCAATTTCAGCACTCATAATTTAAAATCAACATTTTAAATTCAAGAAGCCAAATCACTTTGCACAACAATTCACCAAGATTTCACAATTCCACTAAAAACATAAATCATCACTAAATAAGATTTATTATATGCTTTTAAAAATCAATTACACACCACACACTCAATTTGAAATCATTACAATCAGTTCTACTAAGTGGAGTCGAGAAAGATTCCACCTACATCAAAGGATTTGACGAAAACCACAATGGTCGAATAATGCTTAAGAAACCCGAGTCAATTCTCCAAAACCCGTTGTAGATCAATTCTATTAGAAAGAAAAAGACAAAATATCATCATATTTGGCATCCAAATTCTTATATCTACCCATAACAGGCGTAGATCTAAGAAACCAAGATAATAGGAGAAGTAGATATAAGTAGATCTAAGAAACTGATCAAGAATGATAATAATCCGGCTTCGATTCTCTAAGAGAAGCCTTCATATCATTACGAAACGATGGTAGAACCTTCTATGACCTAATGAGAAGTAAAATCCTGAGTTATGGTTTCTTAGTAGAAAAAACAAGCCACTTAGAGGCAAAAACATGTGAGATCCACCTTTATATGATCTCGTTTAAGTGGTTGCACAGTTTGCTCGCATGGTTAGACAAACCGTGTGCTAACCGTAGGATAGCTATTGCCTCAGCCACCCTTCTCGCACAGTTTGACTGCACGGTTAGACAAACAATGTGCCTCCCATGTGGAAGCTACTTCCTCCAAGACCGACTACGCACATTTTGCCCGCCTGGTTTAGACAACTCGTGCACCGCCCGTGCGACTTCCCCTTTGCATCAAAACATCAATTAATGTTCTCATGACTCTCCCATTCATCACCCCTAACTTTAAAACCATGAAATGAATCAAGAAAGGGTTACATACGAGAAACCGGGGGAACTAAAACTTATATTAAGGAGGTGAACATTGTAAAATGCCTTGGATAATGTTAGTTGAGACAACATGATGGGGGACAGAGGTTCAACAGTTATGCTTTGTTATATGTGACATATATGAAAGGTTGTCATTATTATTTCTTATGAATTTCAATATATTGTGTTTTTGATGATAAAGAGTGTTTATTCTCATGGGACTAGTGAAATAACCTGTGTTTGAGACATTAATGAGGTTTAATTATATTAGAATAGTTACTCTACGAGGCAACATATTCGTTATAGGGTTAAGGGAATTTTATATTACATTTATTATGGATTAGTCATTCCACTCCAATACTATCTAAGGCTAGTAAAGGATCACTTTGGGATATGCTAAAATAATTAGATTAGGTTGTGAAATGTGATTGTGTTTCTATTAATTATGGTTTTTATTCTTTATAATGCATTATTTATATAATATATGGACACCATTAGTAGTGGCCTACATTGTTCATAATAAAACACCACATTTGACCTATAGATGATGTTCTAACTTTATTTTATTTGGTATGGGTAAATTAAATGTCATAAAATTAAGAATATAGTAGGTGTGAGAGTGTGGATGGTGAATGGGTAGATTATATTGATTTTATAGATGTGGTGTGTGGTTTTATGATGTCAAGCTGGTAGTTATTTAATATTATTTTGTATGAATAGATATTCTATTGGAAATTAATGATACTATCAAATCTTTTATGAATTAAAAAGTAAGGTAAATATTATTATTACTAGAAAAATGTGTATATTGGTTGGTTGTTAGTGTTATTATAAATTAATTCCATTGATTTTTTTATTTATCTTTTTTTATAGGATATAATCATTACACCATCATCCCATAGATTATCACATCTATTATATAGCCTCTCATGTACTGGTATTCTTGAATATGTTATAGTGGAACACTAGTCTAGTTATTATAGAGTGTTCTAGGTCCACCTACACAAGGTGGTATCAGAGTATGTTGGGATAAAATGATACCAAGTGAGTATTTTTTCATCCCAACTTAGGTATATTGGTTACTCATGAAATGTGTTCTAATAAAATTAAAAATGGGATAATGGTTGGATTATGTAATCTATGTCATTCAATTATAATTATCGGTATATGTCTAAGTTACAAATGGTAAAATGGAGTTTTTTATAATATTGTTACATTTGGGTAATTTAATTTAGATTAAATTGGTATTTGATGTAATCATTTTTTTTCAGACTCTTGGCCCCAAAAGTTATGGGGGAATACCCATGCCTCACATGAAATATGTGTATTTTTTATTATTGATTTTTGGAACTAAAATTAAAAATAATGTATCCTTATTTTAATGTTTTGATATCAAGATAAATAATATTTTCTTACTAGTCTATTTTTTGGAATTCTACTCATCTAACCCAAGAAACCTAGTGAGTTTGGAAATGAATATTTTAGCAGCTATTTAGCGTGGTAGAAAAAAACTATATAAGGGGTTATCATATAAATTATTGGTTAAATTCTACTCATTCATCCCTAGTATTTGAATATTTGTGTGATAAATATGTAGTTTCTATAAGGGTATGATGGAATTGGTGCCTCATTATAAAATGGGTATGTGTTGTCATGGGGCATTATGATTTGAGAAATTTATGTGTTCTAGAATTGAATGGATTAATGTTTCACAAATCTTTTAATATAATTACCTATTTGAAATATTTTTACTACAATAAGTTTACAAGATAGAAATTTAAATCTTGGAGAGGATCCACAAAGATTGAAACCATTGGAGTGTTAGGAAGACATAGATCTTTAACCACTAAGGCATGTATGGGATAAGGTCCCTAATTTATTTGGTGAGAATGATCCATAGATAGAGGCTCTAGTGTAGGTGTTATGACCACAATGAGTAGAGTATTTAGGGAAGTAGTAATATGATTATCCTAGGGGTAGTATAGTGTGGGTCCTCAAGAGTAATTATAGAGGATCATTGGCAGTTGATTAATCTAAAGCATACCTGACATGGGAGATCTAGTCATAGAATCCCCATTGGTTCATGTTAGATATTGGAAAAACTGGTGGAATATAGGATTGATTCTATGTAGATGTTATTTGATTAGATTTAGATAACCCAGTGGGGGAGGGTGATGTTGTCCACGTATATGTTTTGAGGAATAGTAAAATGATGGTATAATATATTCGTGCAGGAATGCATGCTTGAGGGGTTAGTAAGGAAGGATTTTAAGGGAATGTTTTTTGATTACATATTCACCAATACATTAAGAGCATACTAAGTCCATAATTTTATACACCTATACGAAATAGAGAATTTATTTTTCTATTATTCAATGAGTTTCATTTATTTGAAGTAGTTTTCATTGATGATTTCAAGAGTCAAATTAACTTTTTTCTGATGGTTTGACAATGGTTTACTACATGTTATTAGGGTGAAAGTAAATATTTTTAGATTGAATTCATTCTTAATTTAAGTGAACCATATATAGATTATATAGATAAACACAGTTTATGGGACTATAAAAATATAGTATGTTGGGTCTAGTGAGATAGGTAGTGAATCTATGATTTGATATAATCAGGGAGGCAAGGATACCTAGATAGGTTCACATAGAATAGTTTTGAGGATGCAATCATATAGTGGTTAATTGATGACATGCTATCTGTGTGGGAAGATGGGGATCACTTGGGCTCAATGTGGTTGGACATTGAAAGGGTAATGTCCAAGAAACCCAATGGGATTAGTTGGATATGATTCATGGATGACCTCACACAAAGATGGAGGAAAAGGGAAAAGATGGACCTTGTAATATGATTAAGGATCATGAGTGGAACAGAGAGAATGTAACTAGAATATGACAAGACATACAAGATGTTGTAGTGGTCCATATACCAAATATTTGGGGTAGTAGAAAAAATGGTTGAAACTCTTCAAAGAGGATAAGAATTAGGTATTTAGGCTCCATTAAATTTTTATATGATAGAGATAACATATTTTAAGTAGGTTATGGAGTAATCGTAGTAATAGGTACACTATGGGGGTGATTATTATTGTTTTAATATGTTAAATATTGCTTCATGATGTTAATGTTTGATGTGTTGAATTATCAGAAGATGGTTATGGTATGGACAATATAGGTGGTGTGTGTGATGGATGTGGGATACATTGACATTAGGATTATTGGTTATGATATCATTATTGAATACTTCCAAACAAGTATTAACAATTATTGTATTTAGTAAATAAACAATTAATGTGTGTTATTTACTCTAACATAAAAAGGATAGAGCATCATTGTTACGTGGAGACCAAGATGAAAGGTCACATAGATTGTATGAATAGTATGGATACAGAAAATTTAATGACCCTGAGTAGGTAATTTGAATGGTTCATGTGAACGGAATGATCTATGGATTATCATGTGAAGACCCTCTAATAATCCCTCATGTTATTTCAAAGGTGACGTGACAAGAATTAAAGATAATGTGATGGATGCCTAATGAACTCCTATGATCATATGATGTACTGTGTGACAAACACTTGAAAATCCCCCAAAGATCCCTTTAATATATGGAAATATACTTGAAAAAGGTGGACACTTCATGTGGTTGAAGTTACACTATTTTTAATGTAAATGTTTAATTAATATATTTTGATCACCATTGATCATAGGAAATCCCTATGATATGACATATTGTTCCAATAAAGGCTCCCTGACAATAATAATTGACCTAGTAGAGGCCCCTAAAAATTATCCTTGATCCTATGGGATCTTTTTCAATAGGAAAACAGTTCTCAGAAAGACTCTTGAACATGTCATCATGGTCCTGGAAAATCCCCCTTTTAGGTCCATTTGATCATGTATTGCATCAAAAATAGTTATAGATAACATACGTGAAAATTATTTTATGTCTTCGTGAGATCCATTACTGATCATGTAGCTCCTTAATGGGAAAATAATGAGAATATGCTAAAATCCTTTTAAAATGATGAATAAATTATTGAAAAGATGGAAGACACATGCGAAGTGGGATATACATTGATTTTCATATGAAATATTTCATGAACATCATGTAATAACCATTGATCACTTGAAGTACCTTTGATATGTCATTCTGATATCATGGATTCCCCTATGAAATGTAATCTAGATATTTTTAATGCTCTATTACTAGACAACTTGATCTCACAACGGACCCCAAACATGTCGTCCTTAATCATGTGAAAATATCTTCAATAGGAAACCTGATATTGAAAAGGACCTAAAATTAAACTTCTTCAATCATGTGAAATCCTTATTGTAGGTGTCTTGATACTTCAAATATTCCTAATAATGTAGTCTTGATGTTGAAAAGGTCATATTAAATTTCAACATGATTATGTGAAATCCATTTGACAAACTGGGGTTTAATAAATATTATGATCATGGAGTGTTATAATGGATGATATTTATCATGAGACACCTTGTATGACCCTTGTAAGGATCTTTTTATATGTGTGAATAAAATATACCATCACCAACTCAATCCCATATCTATGATTTACAAATCATGGAAGGTGGTGTATAATTAGAGAGAAAATTCTTCAACCCCCCCCCCCGGCATAAAAAATAGACATGGGGAATATGAAATGAGTTCTCATGGGATAAAAGAAGAGTGTAATTATCATATTGTAAATCCATGCAATCCGAAGAGTCTTCCACAATGTAAACTTTGAGAAAAACCTAAACGGTTTACACTATATGAATGCGTTCTTCATGTGATCAATATATTTGTCACATAAATAACTTATATTATGTCATCCATACAATGAGATGGAATTTACACATGTAAACTTGGTTATGAAAAACATCAATAATATAAAACTTAAAAAAACATTGAGGCATATATGAAATATTGTACAAAAATACAGAATACTTACACAAACCTGGATATGCTTATTTTTTGGAAAAGAAATCATGAACTTAACATGAACTATTATAATCATGAAACAACACCCAAACATGTGTTATATTTATTTCAAATTCCTATAAACATAAATCCTCATTCATCTGAAATCCTCTACATATATCTATCTAGTATTGAGTGAACTCTCTAGACATTCTAATCTGATCATGCGACAACCTTCTGACATGTCATCACTGATCACATAATACCCATGTATATATTAGTATTAATAATGTTAAGACCATCAATCATATTCAATAAGTCTTCATACATTCTCCCAAAATTTCTTCCCATCCTTTCAATGTTCTCCATAGATATCAAACAATTCATGCGTTAACCCTCGAAACAATCTATCTAGATTAGGTGACAACCTTCCAACATGTTATCCTTGATCATGTGACACATCTGAATAATTTTATATTAATCTCTTAAAGACCCTTGGAATTTTCATCATAGTCTTTTATAATCCTTAAGACATTTTAGACAAGTCTTGTGAATTCCTATAGACATATTGGCTAATTATGTGATAGTCCCCCCAAAATTCCAAACGTATTAGATGATTTCCTTATGACATGTCGGCCTTGATCAAAAGACACCCTTTTGTGTGTTTTTGTATATCATGTGAAGACCCTAGGACAATTTAGCCGAGTCCTGCGATAATCATCCAGACAAGTCAGCTAGATCATACAATATAATCCTGACATGTTTGATTCGTCCATGAAAATAACCATGGGATATATGGTTCATATTATAGAGAAACTTAGGAAATGTTAGATAGAGAGCCAACACATGTGAAACAGACACGAAAGACATACCAGGAATAGACCCTTAGACATGTGAATCATGTCTGAAAGATCCCCTCGGAGATGATAAGCATGTCTACTATACAGATTATAACATTCTCCAAACAATACTATGTGGAATCTTATTAATTATATAAATAGTATACGTAGGATTTCATCCTAAGGACTGAGATCTAAAAGGGAATCCACCTCAGTATAATTCTGTCCATATTTCAGGCACTCTAACCTGTGGGGCCTAAAATTTACTTATTATTCTTTATTCAATATTGGATTTAGAATGTAATTGACCTATGAGGGAATTGATTCCTATTATTTATAGTATATAAAAGAGTCCTTCACAAGGCCAAATATCCCAATAAAACAACTCATAAGGAAATCCATAGTGCATAAGTCCTGATTCCACGTGTGATGAGTCTTACAACTTATTATCCCTTGTTTCTCACACTGAGAATTGATCACATGAGAATATGGATTTTCAATTTTCATATTACTTTTGGTATAAATATCCCATATCCGAAGCAACCTTAGTGTGTGATCCCTATTCAGTGAAGTGATATGATTTCCCTCATGCAATGGACTTTACCTCGATACATGGTCTGATGTTTTTACTATATTGGTAAACCTTGGATAAATAACCCTAATGGTCCTTAATTATCTATCACCCCCCATTAGCAGTTTAAGGGTGGGTCAAACTCAAATGAATCTTATTCCTGTCCAAGTAGGATATGTAGGACACCTTCCTAAGGTTTCAGTTATATACATAGTGCCTAAGTTCCCTCATATATGTCCTTTCTGCATGATTTGAAACTTAATTTATTATGAAAACTATGTTGGTTTGGTTTCTTATAATAAACAGGATAACTAGAATGACTTATACCGGTTAAATCCCATTATGTAAAAACTAATTTAATTCTTGGAAGGCTATAAAATCCATATTTCCTCATTATATATAATAAAAACAAAATCAACTTCCCATTTCTATGTAGTAATGATAAATTGATGAAGAACCTTGGATATATAAATATAGTTTCATTAATAGAAGTCCCCTTTACACATAGAAGTATTAATCACCTAATATTTTTTTATAGTAACCATTCTTATATTAGGGTTTGGGAGAGATTAAAAACATATCATAAATATATAAGAGAGTCCCATAATTGAAAATAACCTCCACCCAAATGGGTGTGATGATACCGACCTCCCATCCTCTTGAACAATGTGAATTCCTAAGTGTCAGTGGATCTAAAACCCCGAATGACCACCTACCATTGGAAAGAAGGGTGATGACCAATAATGGATGTTGTAGTTTTTTAGATTTTCTATGAAATATGAAAATTGTAATCATAAAGTGAATGAATTTTCAACCAACAAACCCCTACAATGAATCATGAGATAGGGAACAAAGATAATGAACATAGTTTGAATTGATGTAAATAAAAAATAACTTAATAATTATAGGCATCAATAATCTTGTTTCTGGAACCTCAGGAAACCATTCTCTCATAATATTTCACGGGAAATAATTTATTTGAAATTTTGATGAATATCTCAAATGATAATATTGATAGGCTAACCCAACATTGGTCCATTTTTTGTGACTCCTACAAAAAAATTACACCTGATGTGAAATATTTCATAAATGGGGTTTCAGTAAAATAATTCCATTCTCACTGTGACAATTAAACGTGAGTAAAATGGATTAAAAATAAATAATAGGTGGAATTAGTGTTACCTGTGCATATATAATTGAGCATATTTCACACATTTGATGATGAAATGACCTATCACCTTATTCCTTGTTGTCTTTGTAACTACTGATACAGATCTCACAAAAAAAACCTTGATGCATGATCATGTCTTTTGCGAGTGAATGTTATGGACCCTCAAATACTGCTACAACCTCTACAAGTCACAAAACAATATCATTACTAAACACCTTTAGGTTCAGGTGTTGAATGTGATTTTTCAAATAATATAACCTAAATGGTTCAATTTTGACCCTTGAGGCTACACACAAAGGTCTCCAGATACAGAATAATGAAGGACCTCAACCTTAATGGAATGTTACTGCAAAACTAGTGGAACATGTCACCAATACTAATTTCTTCAGAATCATATACCCAGATCATGGAAATTAGGTCCTTCTATATATAAGGATAGTGGATTGAAGAGTCGACTATTATTTCATCTTAGTTTAGAAACTTCATTTGAGGACTACTGTCAATATCTATCATGAGAATCATCCATCTGGTTTCCCTTATTTCCCTACAAAGGACACCTCCTAATACATTTCCACCCATGAAACTCATATATGGGTACCAATGAAGTCAGGTAAGGTGTGGTAATCACCAGATAAATGGGAGTGGGATCAAATCATTTATTTAGTTGATGAAGCGCATCGACATATTATTGTAGTATTCAGTGAGCAGGCTCATATCACTACCCACTTGGATAATGTCTGCATGCATATTATTAGACTAATCATGAGAGAGGGACATATCATCGCCCATATGGACAAGGCCCATTGAAGGATTCTGATGAAAAAAGGAGGAAATTAGTGTGATTAAATCCCCATTTTAATTAAAGATACCTAACAGTATATTTTGGAGACTAAAAATGTGAAGGTATATATTCCTACACACATGGTGGTAATGTTTCACTACATTCTAGAAATAATGAAATACCTCCAATAGTATAATCTTACACTATAAATATTTATCCCAATTACCAGTGTAGCACATCACCATGATCAGTATGAATAGGTGGATACTCCAAAGAAAGAGCACATTCTTACTCCCTCCCCAAAGGATTATTGAAATTTTCTGGTAATGAGTGATGCACATGAATAAGATCATATTACCATTCCCATCAGATTTCACTAAATGAGTTTGGAACACTCCATGGGATAAGTTTATAAACCTATTGAAAAATACCAGTTTCATACTCTATAGGCATAGGACAAATCTCATATCGTCATTATATCATGGGCTCACCAAGTGAGTATGAAACATGACTTGGTGAAAAAGCACATTCTAGTTGAAAAATATCAGAGGCATACTCCAATGGTACAGGATCAAGGTTATATCCTCATTCCAACCAAGCCTCACTATGTGCGTATGGATCATGCCATGGGATGGGATCATATTCATGTCAAAAAAGATAAGTTCCATATTCCAATGTCATGGGACCAGGCTCATATCTTCTCTCTTAATGTGTTTGGTTGAGTTTTTTTTGTAAATTACTCTTAGATCAAAATTATATCACTTCCAATGAAGATAATTTTAATATTCTAGAGTCTAACTAATTTCAAATTCATATTCTCACTTTGTTTGATGAACGACTGCTCCAGTATCCTTTAGTGGAATTACAAGAGGTGGATCTTATCAATTATCCAATTATGATGTTTTTTCTGTATATTCTAAATGGGAATGAATATTTCAACTTGGTTCATAACCTAGCTTCATCCTATATTGACTATCATATTCCAGAAACCACCCATAGGTAGGATCATAGTCCTTCCCATAATGTTGAACCTCACTAGTTCACTCTAGTAGCTTCTTATCCATGGGCTCCTATCCCTAATGAACAATACAGTTATCAATATTCTCGATTAGCCTTCATGCAGTAGGCTAATATTCCAAATTATCCCCAAATGTAGGTTAGTATGTTCCAACCATGAAGATGAATGATGCTCATATCCATAATATAATCAATTTTAGTGTCCTTGTGGTAGTTTGAAAACTTTATACAATACCTCAAGGGTCCATAGACTCTTCAACTAATGTTGAAGGTGATCATTACCTCGATAATTCTCTTTGTGGTAGTGCATAAATTATTCATGAGAACTGTAATGTTTATATTCTCCATGATCAAACTCCCTATAGTGATATCTCTCTTGGATAAATAACTCATCCCATTTCATAAACACCCCCATAAAGAGAGGATCACAAAACTTGGATACCTTTATATAGAGAGGTTCTAAAAACACTGAGGTAAACCATATATATTTCCCCGTAAACCATCGACATCTCCTTGTGATAGTCAATAAGTGATCTAGAGAAGAAACCTCTATGTTCTGACCATATTGATTCATATTTATCTAATAAATAAAAGGCCAACATGGATATATGGATATATTTTGCTAGAAAGAAACTATAAACCATATTTTGGACCATCACTACTTATGACTCTGAGATCCCAGATGATCTAAAGAAGGAGTGCATTCTATAACTATTATAAAATATATGGGAAACTCATTATTTGTTGAAGGAAATAAAAATACCATATTGAGGTTATAAATATCTACTTTAGACCATAAATACACTCTGTTGTCAACTAGACATGGCCCCATTATCCTTTAACCAAAACCAGGGTATTGAGGATCATGACAAACACCATCATAGTGTTTTTATCCATATCCTAAGAAATATTTGTCAGCATATTTTCAGAGCCTCATCAGATGTACATATCTAAATATGGGGAAAATAGAGATAATTTAAGTTCACTATGTATAATAATTCGAATAATTATCCAGATTCAATATCATGTAGTGTCAAAGCCTTTAGTGAAATCTAGGGAATAGGTAGTGCATGAGGCAGTAAGTCAATAAAATGAAATTACCCTACGTAAATAATGAAAAATATGTCATGAATATAGGGAGATGGCTACCAAAATATTCTTACATTAGGACCCTCAAAACAATTGGAAAGCATTACGGACCTGGATGTTGAAGTTGTGGCGTACTAGACAACTTTCCATAGAAACTGACTCCCATCATGGGGTTCCATTACACCAAGCTCATACATGATCACAATTGTTCCAAATTAAACAAATCTCATTGGTATTTATCATAGAAACTTTCTTTAAGATAACACAGACCACCAAGTGGGAGGCCTTTTTACCACCACCACTTCCACTCAGGTCATCAAACCTTAAGATGATTTTGGAAATATCAGTGGTAGCATGTGTAATGCACCAAATCTAGAATCCCAGAGTTGGTTCATTATTTTTTATTACATTGGAATAGATACAAGCTTCAAATCCCATGAGACCAAACAATTTATCAGCTTTGGAAAACTAGATACATACACGAGTCTTGAATTCCCAATGAATACACAAATTACAACATAATTGTTTTTTATAATAAATTTATTACATTAGGTGTATCCTTCAAAATCATTTTTATCACACTTTAGGATATCCTGTGAGAAGGAAAAATAATAACGGTGAACTCAAATTCTTAGTAAGGGTTTGTACATTTGAATACAAATTCTATAAATGAGAATAAGTGTATATGAAAAGGTAAATAAATGAGAACACATTCCATTTAAATAATTGGATAAGGAATAATCAATGTGGAAAGTTTAATTACGGAAAACACATGACATTTAATCAATAAACTCAAGATTAAATGCATCCATTGATTTTATCAAATGAAAACCTCATGAATAATAACAATGATAACTAAAATATCAAGAAAATTATTATTTATTGGACATCATCTCTAAGGAACATAAAAAAATATACCATCATGACCTTTCACAAGATGGTTTAAAACTATATTTATAAAAACATTTAATTTTTCCAACTTATTTGTCTCATGAGAACATATTGATGCATCTAGGGACTATATAATACTTTTTCCCAAACTATCACAACCATGCCAAATCATTACTCATATTGAGTAATCGATTTAATTAATAAATAATATGCATTATAAAATAAACATACTATATAAATAATATATATTTCCAAATAATTTCACAATGGAGGATAAGTAACAAAAATGGTTTTGATGTTTAGGAATATAAATTTCACTATGATATCATTAAAAGCATTCTTAAGGAAAATAAAATTCAAACATTTTGAAGTATCCCATACTACATTGAAACATTCCAATCATAACTCCCATGAAGTAATATTGTTAAATGAAACTTATAATATCAATAAAATAATTACATTAATGATATAAAAAGTGAATAGGTAGTATATATAGAATATAAAATATAATAGGTGTATAGAATTTCAATATGACTCAATGAAATGAAATTCAGACAGAATCCATTACCATATTATAATAATTTATTAAAATTTTACTTATTTATAAATGAAAATATTTTGTTTGAAAATAATATTGGAAATTTGTAAAGTAAGCCTCAAAATATTTGGGCACCATAATTGTGGAAAATTCAATTCTTTCCATATAAGTTAAAAAAACATTCATTCTTTATTTATTCTAAAAATTCATAAAGTACATCATTTGGAAAATGGAATAAAGGTTCCTTTCAAACAATTTTATTAAAATTATGAGATAGGTAAAAATATTTGAAACACTTGTATGACAATATTAAAAACCATTTTGGAAGACTTTTTTAGAAAACATGGACATGGAAAAAAATGATCTATGGGGGAGGCTTAATCATAAACAATCTCGAATAATACTTAGATTATGAAATAACCATTATCACATTATAATCAGTTGAATCTTATCACATTAAAATAAATAACATTATATGGATTTAAAAATACTGTAATATTAAAAATAATATTCATCAAATACATTAATGAGTGGTTTATACAACACAAAAAATAATCAATTTGTGTATACGGAATGTGTCCCGTAGAAATAAATGGGAGACATAATACCTTACTTTAATATTTCTTTAGTCAAATGTGTTTTAACATATTTTATAATGGGTTTAATAATGTTATTAAATTATATCAGAATAATAGTAATATTTATTATATAATATATTATTTTCTTATATTATTTTCTCACACATTTTTTGATAAATTTTGGTTATTGACCATGTTTTCTGTGTAAACTGCTTCATTTTCATATGTAAGTTTTTCATGAATGATTCAGTTGTTTTTTATAGGATATAGATAATATATATAAAAAATAAAAATAATGTCATAAAAATAATATTTAATCATTAAATAAATTTTAATAATCATTCTTTAATGTTTAACTGGGAAAATGAATCACATCGCATTGTGGAGAATGTAGGTCGTATGTATGCACGAGTGATGATATCAGTCCCTTAATAGTGAATGATTAAAGAAGTGGATGGTATATTAATTTTACTAGATTTAATATAATGTCATAATTATTCTATATATCCAATATTCTCATAATTATACTCATCCAAGAAATGTGTTGATTAAAAATAGATTACACCATGACCTGAAGATAGTAAGTCTTATATACGCTTGCGCAATATTTTCATTTTTCATATGATGTATATATCGTGGAATACAGTTATTCCATAATGATAATAAAATATAATAATATATTGGATATTTTATTAGCTACTTTATTATGGAAAAAATACATGATGGCAAGCTTGATGAAGAAATTAACATGAATGAGTTAGTAAAAATGATTACCTCTTCTTCGGTGGAATTACTTTATATCTATTTTTAAGAGATCTATGGTTGGTATTTTTGGGGAACTGAAAACTATAAAACATGTATAAAGATTTTTTGAAGGGAAATGGTTAGGTTTTGGTCTAGGTATAAGGAAAAATGTGATGTGAGGAATTGAAGGAGGAGGTTACCTTATATAATTGAGGTGAGGGTCACTTTGGGAAACTCTCAAAATATGATATTAAAGTATATCAACTTACAATAAAAAATGAAAAATTGAGTGGTATTTGGAATATAATATAAATATGTGTCTAAATAATGTAAACCAATAATTTTTATATAGGTTTAGGTCACATTATTACCCTTATATTTTGGTTGTATCCCTTAGTTAACACTTTTTACTCTTACCGTGACATCATGTAATTTACACTTTGGGGTTAATATAATTACTATAAGATTCCAAACGCCCAATAAATGAGTAATTTATGATTTTTTAAGACTTATACCAATAGTATTTATAAAATTTAGTTTCTTATAAATTTTAAATCATTAAATTAAATATTTTGTATTCTGAAATATCAATCAAGTAAATTTCTGTCACTATTCATTACATGACTTTTTAAAAATATCATAACAAAAAGTTAACATCAAAAAAATTATTTTAAAATGCTCGTAACATATAAAAGTAGTCTAAAAAATTATTCTATGAAATTAATAATATCAAATTATCTTTATTTTAGTATTTTAATTATAATTTCTTTGATATTTCCTTTAATTAAACAATTATTTAATCATCATTTTGCAGGCCATTAATTTAATTATTTCTTCACAAAAATCAAATATAAATTATAATGATGAATATGAAAATTTAATATTTATAAATAATAATTATAATCTTACCTAAACCCTACATAACCATATATTAAAAATAATTTACATGTCAAAACAAGTGTGACAAAATTGACTTTTCATTGAATATAATATTAAAAATGCAATACTCTCATCCAAGTGGATGAAAAATGTAATATTTTTGTAATTTTTATGATTTATTTTAAAAAATATATCCAATCAATGTAGGTCAACTATTAAGGTATTTTTAATGTATTTATAATATTAATTTTACCCCTAATTGCCTAATTTACAATGAACCATGATTATTGAATTATTACTAAATTTACTATTCATATGACTAAAAATCAAATAAAACTATTTAATTAATTTGTAACCACTGATTCAAAATATTTAATCAATTTTTTAAAATTTATTACACATAAGTTTTAATGTTTAATTTAAAATTTATCTTGTTCACTAAACAAGAAAACCGTGTTTTAAAGTAAAATCGAACAAAAGATTGTAATGATGATATATTAGTATTCAATTTAAACATGATTCAAATGACCTAAATTGTATTAAATTATATAAATATAATATAATTATACATAAAAAATTTAAAATATAATTTGACACTATAAATTATTTAGGTGAAAATATGATTTTTAATTAAAATTTAATATTTTATAAATATTAATCAAAGTATGTAACTTAATAAAAAATTCCAAAATTTTAAAAAAAATTAACTTTTTATATTATTCCTAAAAATAAATAGATTATTTTTTCAAATAGAATATATAATAGTTTCAAAAATAGGATTTAAAATAAGTTTTCCATCAAATGGTGGTAAAAGTAATTTTATAAAAATATGGGGTTTATTCTTATCTTATGCCTATTAAATCTATTTGAAGAATGTAAAAATAGTTTATTTAATATATATTACATCAATATAATTCAATAATTATAATTAATTTAATTTATTAGAATAAAATGACTTTGGGATCAGAAAAATAATTCTTTATAAAAACGTTTCTTATATATTTATTTGTTTACTATATTCATTACTAATTAGTTTTTAAAAGTTGAATTCAATCATATATTATGAAAATCTAGTTTATAATATTCATAACCTCCAAATTAATGGCTAGGTTATATCTTATTTTACTGAAAAGTAAAATATAAATAATATATTATTGTTTGGTAAAACTCCACTTTGCATGTAGGGTAAGGCAACTCAATGTTATGTGTTGCGTAAGATTATCCCAGTGTTGCGTACAAATAAATATATCAAAATAATTAAATTTAATCAAAAATAAAAATATTTTTATGAAATTGGGTGTTAAATTCTCACCAAAATAATTAAATTGCATCCTCACACTTTAAGTATAATCTCGATTATCTAGGGTTTGATATTTGAAAAAAAATTGTTGAAAACCCTTACATCATAAATAGGGTTAATAACACATATTCTTAATAATATGGTAAAAGAAATGAGGTAGTTAACAAAAAAAAATAGGTTTTCTATTAAGGAAATGTTAGTAAGAACATGGATCTGGAAAAAAAATATAATCATCATGTTCTGATAGAGAGTGATAAAGAACATGTTCCTAAAAATGTGGTTTACCACAAAACTAAAATCCATGGGTGTGAATAAAAGTATTTTATATCATAAAAAATAATGATGATAGGATAAAGTATTTATTTTAAGACCCTTTTCATAGAGTTGAAAAATTATTTCACTCGCTAAGAATATGAATAAATTAACATATTTTATGCATTTCTATAAGCTCAATATTTTCCTTATGCATTAAACTATTTATAATTATTTTCTTACCTCATGTTTCATAACATAGTTATGTTTCAAAATAATATCTAGAACATATACCAAAGTAAAATTTAAATCATTTTATAAATGGTTAAACTTATAAAACTTCCATGTATTATGATCTAAAACATTAGAATCAGGTCCTAGGGAGTTAGTAGTCTCCGATTTACTTTATCCATACCATTCATATCTTCATAAAACATTATTATTTGAAAACATGCAACATATAATGGATAACCTTTCCCTCATACATGTTTTTTCCTAAAAGTTCAACTTGTTATTGAATAACTTTTATTGGTTATCAACACCAATCAACACATGCTTTTAAATCCATGAGGAAAAATTACTATTGTACAATCCTAATATATTCCACAATTCTTATAAGAAATATATCATTGATAAAGTACTCAAATGATATAATTATTGAATCCCAACATAAGAACATTAGTCAATCATCTTTATATGTGGAAGTATCATAATATTTCCCATGATCCATTATCCCTTTCTGTGGTATATTGCTTTGACGCATGAATAATTGATTTTCACAGTGTCCCATATCCTTACATTGGAAGCATTGAACATTGTAATTTTATTTAATTCCCTTGAAATGATGAACATTGTGGCCTTTTCCTCCACACTTATAAAAAACTCCAATTACATTCCAGCATGTACTGAGGTGTTTCTTTCTACAATTATAAAAGTGGGAAAATAAATCTTTCCATTCTCTTGATTCATCTTTTGACCTTTCATCAACTTATTTTATTACTTTCTATATAATCCATTGAACATGTAAGATTCTTTAACTATCTTTTTATGATATGATATTATTCCCTCATATGTTGAGAATTATTGGGAGACTATTTACCTTCAAAATATTATGAAAAGGCCCTAAAATATATGAAACTTCTTACTATTTGGATCATGTAAACTGGTGAGGTTCATATTCCTTCTGCTAGGAGCCAATTATAAATGACATCATAAAATAAATTAGTTCATATCATTGTAAAACATAATGTATAATCCTAAAACTAGTAAAATACTTAATATAAATGAAAAAATTATTCATAGCTAATATAATAATCATAAACATTGTTTCTTTGGGGATATAATTACATGTATATCATTCCTAAAAGTTTGTAAAGAAAATATGAATGATCCTAAGAATATCCCCCAGAAGTGTCAACCTAGCTGTGCACTAAGTCAAGTTGTTGTGTACCAGGTTATGCCTAGTTAGGCCAGGCACACCTTGTAAGAGTTCTTACCTATATGTACATCTATTGCATAACTACATCCACTTATATTATCCAGATTGGGTTATATTTCTAGGAAGACCCATATAATCTACACCTTACCAAGATTATAGTATTTCTAATATACTTATCCTCAAAGTCTACATTAGGGTTACATTCCCCTATATATGTTTTCTAAATCCTGTTTCTAAGGTTTCTGGAATACATTCTATGATACCAACTGTAACACCATGATCATAGAAGCCTAGAGCCGGTGAATTGTTTTATTAAATGTATAATTATATAATCTTCAAATACCATGGTACTGAAGAATTTATCCACTTTTTTATACTAGATAAAACACAAGTCTTGTATTTGAAATGAATAAAAAATTAATAGAATTGTTTTTATGATAATTAATTTATTCCATTTACGGTATCCTTGTATATGTTTCCTAAGATAACTACGGGAATCATGAGGAAATAAAACATATTAAAGGTGAGCTTAAAAATTAAGTATAGGCAAGTATAATGGATGAAAAAATTTATTAATGTGAATAAATCTATATGGAAATATAAATAACTAATGACACATGCCATTTAAATAACTTTATAAGACATAATCAATATGGAATCATGAATAACTGAAAAAACATGACATTTAATCAATAAAATAATAAATAAATACATCTATAGAATTTATCATATGAAAAACTCATGGATAATAACAAATACAACTGAAATAACTAAAATGGAAATTCTTAAATATTGGAAAAAATATCTAAAGAATATGAAAACCTATACTTTCAAGACCTTTCACAATATGGTTTATACCCACAAGTATAAATCTGTTTAATTTTTCAAACATATTTGTCTCATGAAAACATGTTTATTCATCTAAGGGATATATAAATTCAAGGTCCCACCCTCCACAAATATTACAAATCAGTCATCATGTCGATTAATCGATTTAATTATTAATTATTTTTTTTATCAAATATATGTATTGAATAAAGAATAATAATTTATAAAAAATTATCCAATGGAGGAGAAGTAACACCCAAATTTTATAATGTTAATGACTGTAAATTTTACAAAAATATCATTAAAAACTTATTAATAAAATTATATTTAAACATTCCAAAGTCCCCTATACCACTTTGAAACATTTGAATGATAATTTCCATGATGTAATAACACTAAATGAAACATATAATATCATTAAAATAAAAAGATTAATTGTATAAAATGTTATAATGATGTATATAAACCATATAAAATAAAATAGCAACATTACATTATAATAATCCATAATGAAATGAAATTGAGAAAAAATCACCTTCCACTGTGTAATCATTAATTAAAATCTCATTAATTTATAAAATTTATTATTTTCATTGAAAGGAAACATTAAAAAATTTAAATGAATCTTCGAAACATTCAAGAAATATTAAGTTGGAAAATTCTATTCATTTTTTATATGTGAAAAAAAAATCCTTCCATATTTTTTTTGAAAAAATTATAATGTTCCTCATTTAGAAAATGAAGAAAATATACCTTTAAAATGAAATGTAGACCATGGGTAAAAATGTATTAATCATTTTTAGTATAATAGTAAGAAACATTCTTATAATATTTTTTAGAAAACATGGGAATCGAATAAAAATGTTCCCAAGTGGTGACTTAAAATTAAACAATCCCAAATAATAATGATATTGTGAAATAAACCATATCGCATTATAATCAATAGAATTACATTCCACATGAAAGGAAGAAAATTATATGGATATAAATAATCATAATATTCATAATAACACTCATAAATGACATTTATTTTTAGTTTACACACTACATAAAATAATCTAGTAGTTTATATGGCATGTGTCCCATAGAAATAAAATGAGGCAGAAATTACTTACCTTATTCATCCTTTAGATGAATTATTTTGAACTCATATATAATGGTTTTAACCATTTTGTTAAATCATATCATAAAATTATTCAAATTTATGATATCATATATGATCTTATTATATTATTTCATTACCCATTTTTTGATAATATTTTTTTTACCCTTGTTTTTGGTGTTAGCTGCATCTTTTTCCTAAGCATGTTTTTTCCAAAATATTTTGGTTAATTTGAATAGGATATATATTAAACATATCCAAAAAAATATTATTTTTATAAATATCATATTTAATAATTAAATAAATTTTATCAATCATTCTTGAATGGTTAACATGGAAAATGAATCCCATTACCTCATGGAGATTGTAGACCATACGTATGCATGAGCGATAATATAATTCATTCAATAGTGAAAGAGTAAGGTATTGGATGGTATATTAATTTTTAGAAAAATTAATATAATGTTATAATTATCATATATATCAATTATTTATATCATTATACCCAACCAAGTAAAATGTTGATGAAAAGTAGATTACACCATGATGTGGAGATGGTAAGATGTACGTACGCATAGACGATGTTTTAATTTTTTATAAAATAGATAAATCATAGAATATGGTTGTCCTATGATAATAATAAAATTTCAAAATATATATTATATCATATTTATTACTTTATTATGGAAAAAACACATGAATACGATGTAGAATAAGAAATGTACATGGTTGAGTTAGTAAAAATGATTACATCTTCTTCAGTGGAATTCCTTTAGATCTCTTCTTAAGGGATATATGGTAGGGAATTTGTGAGAAAACAACCTTCATAACATAGGTAAGAATTTTGAGAAGAGAAATTTTTTATTTTTTAAAGAATTATGCAGAAAAATGTTTTTTGATTAATTGAGGAATGAGGTTTCTTTTTATAATTTAGTTGGGGTCACTTTCGGAAACACTAAATATAATAAATTAATAAATATAAATTTAGAAATAAAAAATGGAGAAAATTGAGTTATTTATAATCTAATATGATTATATGTAAAAATAATATGAACCAATAATTTTTAGACAACTTCTGTTCAAATTCATACCATTATCATTTCCATTTAACACTTAGTTAACCATTTTAACTCTTATCCAGATATTATGTAATTTACACATCGAGGGAGAATATAATTAGTATAAAGTGCCAAAATACCATTAAAAGAGTCATTTATGATTTTTTTGGAAATTATACCAATTATTTTTCAGAAATTTATATTCTCATAAATTTTATATCATTTTATAAAATATTATTTATTCTAAAATATCAATAATTTGAATTTTGACACTATTAAATAATTTACTTTTCCAAAAATATCATCAAGTCTAGATAAATTCTAATAAATTATTATAAAACACCAATAAAATGTTTAATGAAATCTAAAATTCATTTTATGACCATAATAATCTCAAATTATGTTTATTTTATTATTTTTAATATCATTTATTTATATTTCCTTTAATTGTAAAATTACAGCATCATCAATGTGCAAGCCGTTAATTTTATTATTTCTCTTCTAAAAATTACATATAAATTATGATGATAAATAAAAACATTTTATCTTTATAAATAATATTCATATTTTTAAATTACCCCAATATAAGACCATATTAAAAATATTTTACTTGCTAAAAACAAAAGTGTGATAAATTTGACATTTATTTGAATATATTATTATAAATCTCATAATATCATCCAAGTGTCTTAGAATGGTTATAATTTTTTCACAAAGATTTTTTGTCGAGAAAATCCTATAAAATAAAACGACGATAAGTTTTAAGGTAATCTTACAGCCTTTATAATATTATTTTTATCCATAATTAGATGATTTAACTTATAGCATCCTAATTAAAATATTATTAAATTTACTATTCTTATGCTAAAATATAAAATAAACCTATTTAAATATTTTAGACCCATTTATTCCAAATATGGAATACATTTTTCAAAATTTTGTATATAAAAGTTGTGGTATTTAATTTAAAATTAATCTCATTAATAGAACAAGAAAATATTTTTTTTAATGTGAAACATACAAAATATTTTAATGTTTTAATATTCATATTAAATGTAAAATTTATTAAAATAAAATAAATTGTATTAAATAATTTAAAAATATTCTAATTATAGTTTAAATATAATTAAAAATATAATTTAACACTACAAATTAGTTAGATAAAAAATATATTTTCAATTAAAATGGAATATTTTGTCAGTATTCATCAAGACATGATACTTAACAGAAAATTACCAAAAATAAAACCAAATTAAAATTTTATATTCCTTTATAAAATATGAATTTAATATTTTCAAATAGAATATATAAAAGTCTCAAAAATTGGATTCCAAATAGGTTCTATGTTAAAAGGCGGTCAAACTACTATTATAAAAATAAATTTTTATGTATAATATTAGGTTTGTTCATATATTATTCCTAGTAAATATATTTCAGTGATTGTAAAAAAATATTTGATTTAAAATATATTACATTAATATCATACAATTATTGTAATTAATTTAATTAATTATGATAAAATGAATTTGTGAGCATAAAAATAGTTTCTTATAATGATATTTCTTATATATTAAGATGGTCCATATATTAATTTCTAATTAACTTGTACACTATGAATTCAACCATATATTTTAATATGTTTATTAATAATATTAATAACATCTATATTAACCACTTGGTTATATCTTAATATACTGAATAATAAAATTTTTAAAATACATTGTTGTTCTGTAAAACATGACCTTGCATGTAATGAAAGCCAAATCATTATTGAATGTAGAAAAACAATATCTGGGTTTTGACTATAATTAAAGATAGGAAAAAATTAAATTAATTCAAAAAAAATTATTTAAAAGTTTTTGCGTGTTATAGGTGGATATCACCAGTTTTATCACACATCAATATGATTGTGAATAAATCTATGAAAATTCTATATCAACCCCATCCCATAGAGATAAGGCATTTATATCACATTTTTTCTCTCTAAGAGATAAAAAATCCTCAAATAGAATAATTAAATCCTAAAAAACATGATCAAAAAGTGCTAACATCGGCTTCAGATAGGCCCATCCCATAGGGATGGGAGAATTTTCATCATTATCATCACCCTAAATGGAATCAGTCTTCTCTTAGTTTAGAGGTAAATATCAATGTTACCCATCATATCCATTCCTCTAGTTGTAAGAAAATTCATTTCAATTTGGGATACATTTGAAAAATATGACCGGAAACATCCTTAAGGTAACTATTCAAAGGTCAATATAGGAGGGATGTATGGTGAATGTAATAAATTCCTAAAAGGTTAAAAAGGAAATAGTGGTCCAATATAGAAAAGGGTTAGAAAACTGACCCTGACACAACCATAAAATTAAGAGTTAGTTGTTTAGAATAACCCTATTACACAGGTATTAATGGGATAACTACCTTTTCTAAATAGACCTCTATGAATGTCATCACCCTCAACACAATAGATAATGTAGATAAATATTAAAATTTAGAGGGATAAAATACGCAAAACATACCTCAAGTGAAGCATGATATAGATCCAAAAATTGAGGTTGTACACATGTGGAATCAAAGACAGAACCAGAACGAGGATCCTTCAAATAATGAAATAGAACCTATACTATGGAAAACATCCAAGGATAAAGGTAAAGGTCTAGATAAATCCCACCCACTTCCAATAGGTATTGAAATCTAATTCAAGAAGGATCGACTCACCTAATATAAGAATAAGACACAAAATATTAGACAAATTATAAGAGGATCTATTCATGGGGAATATTACAATTGTGTATCATATTAAAAAAAAGTGAATATCCATCCTCCAACATATCAGGAATAATTCAATCTTCCAGAAAAATGTAGCATATGAGTTCCATGATGGCTCTAGATCTGGGAAACTCATCTATATAAATAAAGAGCTTACGAATGATCATTACCATCCTCTATTACAATTTCACTCTTTCTCCCACTAGGGAAATCCTTTAGTCACACCATGGATCTAAAATCATCTGGATATAAAAATAGGGCCTCCTCATTAAGCCTTACCTACTCCCTATAGAATGGAGGTGACCCAAACAATGGTACCCTTGGAACAACTCAATTATATTGAATCCATGGATGCTTGAATGGAAACCATGGAAGGGATTCATACACCCGTGCATCTCGAGATGAATATATATTTGAAATGGATGCATGCAACTTTTCCCACACCCAATTTAGATAACCCTTCCATTTCAACCATCGATGGAACGAGATACTTAGAATAACATCTCACACACCTCATATCCTAATGAGGCCTAGTTATGGGCCCTCAAGAATAGTATAAAGTGACCAATATGAGAAATTTTATACAAAATATGGGTGGGATAACATTCATTTTCCACATTATTCATCTATTAAGATCCATTATGGGATGGGAAGACATTAATCATCCATTCCTTTATCATTTTGACTCCATATTGAGTAAAACTACAATTTTAAACCTCAAAAACATTAAACAATATGACAATTAGTGAGTTTCTAACTTCATCACATAATGGAATGTATATACCTATTCAATTAGTATCACTCTCTCACAAGATAAATTTTAATAACTCTATGCTAGAAATATTCATGATGAGCTATAAGATCCTTTCATCCCAATAAAATATCCAGGTGGATTTCATGGGTTTTTAGAAATGGAACAACGCATAGAATATACCATTCATTAGACATGATCTATATGTCTTCTCATGACTTTTACATAGGGAAAAAATATTAGAAATTTAAAAACGTCTATATTCACCCACAAACTAATATTAGTGCCCAATAATGAACTCAGGTGGGCCCTGAATTGTCCAAAAACTATCATCAAGCAGTAGTAGAAACAAAATATCCCTTTTATAAAAGAAAAAAAATGACCAGGGTAACCCACAATATTAGGAATGAATTAATAATGTGTAATAATTTTGAAATTAGTAGGTCCTAGATTATTTCCTTTTATCCATGGAAAATAACCTAAAGAAGTTATAAGTGCAGAGGGATCCCAATGATGTCACCCTCTCTAATCTTCCTTACAACATCCCTTTTCCATAAGAGGCTGGGTCACACTATCTTGGATTTTTTCTTTTTCAAATACATTCTCAAAATCATGGTTGAATTTTGATAGGTAATGCTAGATAATTCAATAGTATATGTAATGTATGTAACTATTTCCCAACTAGAGGAATATGGTGAATAGAAAGAAGTTTCATCCATACATGGATAAATGTTTGATATTTATATTAATTGAAATATAGTTGACGGAGCTAATTCCACACAGAGGGAAAAACATCCCAAACCAATAATGATATCATATCATAGGGAGGTGACATTGAATACACCTACTAGACATGGATGTTATCATTGGAAACATTAATGGACATAAGAGGGTGATTTATATGAATCCCTTATATAATCCTTGAATCTTATAGCCTTCTTTCCTTCAACATTAGGGGAGAAGACGCCACCACAAAAAATAGAATCCCCACAAGATGAAGACATAGTTTTTTTATACACCTAATATTGTTCACATGGCAGACCCCGTATTTGTCATTGAATATGCCTCTGAATATGAGTTCCTCATACATGATTGAGGAGTCAGATGCTGAGGATGTAGAAGCCTAGGATCCAAGGGTGGTGCAGACAGGGTCAAACCAAATATTTATGAAATACTGCACTTAATATATATATGAAGCTAAGACCCATGGTTTAGAACTCCAAAAATCCCAAAAGAAACATGGATATTCTTTAGATCACTCCTATAGTTTTAGAATCCTGCAAATATTACACCACCATCTAGAAGGTGTGTCATTGTCCGATATTCCCAAACAAAGGGGAAGGATGGTGTGACCTATGTGACTTATATAAGCTACACCTTCAACCTCTTCTAAACACTATGATAATTAAACTCAATCACCCAAACCACTAATTCTTATAATATAGACCATCTCATCCAAGGAATCATAGTTGTATACTAAAAATTTACACTATTCTGGAATAGTTAGTAGTTATTCCATTGAAACTTCTAATGATGGATATTATTCAACATTCAAAAGAACTAAGATATGAACAAATCATGGCCCTCCATAACCCCCTAAGTTTGAGATAAAATTCACTACAGCCAAGGACTATCAAGGAGATACTATTCCTTACATATTACATGTTTCCAACTTTTTCATAGAATATAATCAGTAATAAGTTATCTAGGGAGATATCATACCCTAATATGTTAAAAATAATAGTTTCAACATCCGAAGGTCTGTGATTGACAATAGTTTATGATCATCCTCAGATAGATTTATACCATCCAATGTTTTGTATATAGCGAGGGGGACTAATCTCTAACAAAACCAACCATTCAATGGTATGATAATAGGAAGTAAAGGCCTCTCAGGAAGATCATGCTTAATCTCAGTTTGGGGATCTCACATTTAATGCTGTGTTCAGGATAATCTAATAAGACATAGCATAAAATTAAAAGTTTCTAAGATCATGGATTCCCAAACAAATGGTGTTACCTTCAACATTTCATCAGTTCTTTAAGTACTCCATTTATGTGATGTTCATTATACTAAATGGTGAAAACACCAACATAGATTCAGTTGATATCATATATGTTGGGGTATGATTCTATAAAAGGGATTGAAAACAACAGCTGCAGGATGATGATATGTAGGTTGCATTCCCAAATGGATTATGTACCTCACATATGAATCTATGGAGTATGCTCGATAGTGATTATGTTCTACCTCTAATCCTAATTGAGGAAACAAACTGAATCACATATTTCCTAGCTTCCCCAATCCCTAGTGACAACAAGAAAAGAAAAAACTCATCTTTAGAATCTCTTTGTGATTTCCCTGAAGGTACATGATGATAATGTCTCTTCCCATGATATCTCTTACCTTGACAATGACAGTTATTCCCTAAAATTATCCACTTGGTCTAAAAATTTCTCTATAAACTCGTATATGGAAGAAGAAGGGGACAACCTAACAAATACCCCTCTCTCATTTGAGGAAGGTGTATCCTCCACCATCAATGATATAAGATTGATGAATCTAGGGAAAGAAGAAGAAAATCTATTTAAATTTATTAGTATCTCCATGATTATTGAGTAGAAAGAGATGTATATTTCATTTCTAAAGAATAAATGATACACGACTGATATGAATTATACATAAATGCTTGGGATGAACCCTAATGTGGATATACACCACCTATGCTTACCTGATGAACATAGAGGTTTCATATAGGCATCCATGATGAAGAAACCCTCTCATGCTACTAATTTAGAGTCTAAATCTAACAAATCGAACAAATAAAACGTTTTCTAGGAAGTTAATTTTCCAAAACATGTCACCAACATTGTTTATTTTAAGGAAAAGAATGGGAAGATTAGGGCCTGCATCGATTTAAGGGACCCAAATCAATATTCCTGACGGAAGAATTCACATTTCTGATCATAGGAAATCATATTGATGAAATTTTTTTCCTTCAATCAATTTCATTCATGGATGGATATTCAGGGAAAATTTATATAAATATGTCCCCAAAAGATGACAAATCCACCACATTCAATGAACCTTAGGGTATTTGTTTCTATCAGGTCATGCCACTGGGATTAAAGAACACTAGTGATACTTACCACCATGATATGAATCATATATTAAATTTATTCTTTGGTAAAATAGAATAATGTTATGTTTGTAAACTCAATAAAATCTCGATAGCAATTCATCAAATTATTTTTTTTCAAAAAATATTCATCATGTGCTGGAAACATAGTTATAAGATGAATATACTAAATATAACCATTAGGGAAATGTATGGAAAATTCCTTGGCACTGTGTCTCTCCATCATTACATCTAGGTATACCCAGAAAATACTAATGCAATTATAGCAGTGCCACCTCATCGTAATCTATAATAATTGATGGGGATCCAAGAGAACCTCACTTATACTCAAAGTTTCATAGAAATCCAAGGAGAAAAATCACTCACCATAAAAAAGTTAATGAAAAATAGAGTTATCTATCAATGGGATGAAATATTCCATGAATCCGTTGAGAATCTTAAAAAGTACTTCCAACACCCACTATTCTTGATATCCTTAGTGGAGGAAATAGGCTAATCTTATACAGAGCTTCCCTGGAGTGATCACTTTCTATTCTCCTCACTTAGATAAATGACATTTGGAGTAAATATTGTATCTATTAACATAGTAAAATGATTGTAGGTACCAGGACATGATATTATGATGATGAAAATAACTTCCTCATACTCATCCTTTTAGGGAAAATGCTGAGTCCTTACATGCATCATCATGAAGTCCACATGGTATCTCATATTAACCTGCTTAGGTACATTTTTTATTACTCTATGTTGAATGTGATTTGGACCTAATGGTTGGTTCTTATGTAACAACATGACGTCCAGTTCATGCCACATAATTTAGTTATAGGTAATTCCCTAGAAAAGTTTCTAGTGGGACATCATACCAAAGAAAGAACACCGATGAACACCAAACTACTAGAAAAAGAGGATTCATATTCTCATGGTAGTCCTAAAACATGGGAGATATATTTTGATGGTGCCTCCTAATGTTTTATTAGAAAAAGGATGGGAAACAGAAAACAAAATCTGGTTGGTCTAGGGAATGTATTTTTTTCCGAAAGAATTTTTTTATATACACCTTCTCACTGTCTTAAAGATATAGTAATTATGAGGTAGAATATCACGACCCCAATTACAAGCCTAGAACTAGACCTATAGTTATATATAGACTACCAAAACATAAAATGGGATTTATAGGAAGTCATAAAAAATATGTAGTGAATATTTCTTCATGAAGGAGGAGTTAGACCCTATCATCAGTTACATTAGAGGACTAATGGAAGAGATCCATTTTGAACCAATGGTGAATTATAAATCTCATTCCCAAAAAACATGTGTCAAGGAAATAGCTAATGTTGCTATGGACATGGTCACCCCTAGTTAGGATGAGGTGGTCTTCTATATCACGCCCCAAAGGATTATATCAACTACCATCATCTGTGATAGATATGATTTTAATCAAATCAAAACTACCCCAAATAATGATGAACCGATATCCATCCCTAGATGTATGGAGCGTATAGTTGATTACATAAAAAATGGGAGCCTCTAATTTGATCAACCCAAAAGGGAACAATCCTGATGATGATAAGTGAAAATTACCCTACATCATGCATGAAATGAGTAAAATCCCTCTATAAATGAGGCTTTAATGTAATCCTCCTTATATGAATTTAAGATGGAGAGATACTAAATATCATAGAAGAACTCCATGAAATCTCCAACAATTCACATCAATCCTAGACCAGACTCTCTCATCAAATTAGGAGGCTTGGTTACTACTAGAAAAACCACGATACATGATTGTGTGCAACTCACCAAGAAATTTCATTCATTCCATATTCAGGAAAACATCATCCACAAAACCCCACAATTTTTACACTTCTAAATCTTCCTAGCCGTTTATGATATAGGGATTGGATATTGTTGGGTCATGTCCCCCAACAACATCTAATAAGTTTCGGTACATCCTTAATAACACCAAATTATTTTAAAAATGGGTTTATGAAATTCTTCTTAAGGATTTATGAAAAAATAATATCATTACCTTAAAAAATCTAATATCATCCCATGATTCAGTGTACCAAACACAATATTGACAGAAAATGTCTCCAAATTCTATTTTACTAACATATTGAAATTTTACTAGTAGTAAAACATTGAGTCTGAACATTTATCCCACTATTATATAGTGTAAAATGAAAAAACAATGTCTTTCTATACGACTGTATTGAATATAAACCAAAATATAGTGATAAAGGGAAAGACATCCAGTCCAAACAAGCTTCCTCATGATTTATGGGAATATAGTAAAACCACACACACTACTACACAAGAAACATGATATTCCATAAATAACATTGTGTTTCTTGATTCCTTCTATCACATGATACATAGTTACACCTAGATCTCCAATCTTGGTTTCGTTTATAATAATAAATGGAAAAAATTACCCATTTTGTTATGGGTAAGACTCGAGGGGAGTGATTCCATTTCAAGAACAACATGTGGCTCGGTTACAACCATCACATGATACATGGTGACAACTAGATCTCCAATCCTAGGTCTATCTATAGTAATCAATGAGAAAATTCCCCCTCTACTTATCATCTAGACCTGTGTGGAGATCATTCTATTCAAGAACTACATGTTTCTAAAATCTAACCATCCCAAGAGATATAATGATGCATGAATATCCAATCATGGATCCATAAACAATAATTAGTGGAAAAAATTCCTTCCCTTGTGTATTGGTCAAACCTATAAGGAGAGGTTCCCATTCAAGAACTACTTGTGTCATGATTCCTGACATCACTAAAAATATATTGATGGCCATATCTCCAATATTAGGTCCATCAACATTAATAAATTTAACGCCCCACCCCGCCCTCTATGTTTGTGACATACTTAAGAGGTGTGATTCATCTTCATTGACTACGTGTGTCTTGATCCCTTCTATCACAGGATAAAAAGTGACACAAGGATCACCAATCATACGTCTATCTACAATATAAATAGAAAGCATTCTCCATATGCATTCGGGTTAATCCTTCATAGAGTGTTTCATGTTCAAGAACTACCACTGACTTGATTCCTTCCATAACATGATACATACTAATTCCCAAACATTCAATCTCATGTCCAGTCACAATATAAAAATGTTCATCCTCCATACACATGGGCCAGACATGTCCAAAAAACCTTCATATAAGAACTATATGTGGCTTGATTCTTTTTACTATAGGATATAAATTAACTCATAGATATTCAATCCTAGATCTATATTCCACATATAGAATGATAAAAATTCACCCCTTGTATATGGGCTAGACCTATAATGGGAACTATATGAGAACTATTCATCGCTTGATCTCTTTTCTTATAATATGCATAGGGAATCCCATGAAATCCCAGCTGTAAAAGTATTATATACATATATTTAATGAGGGTCGATTAATATAGACCTACTATGTCTACATATGAGTTAGATATAAGTATTAATTTATCAACATTTGATAAAACTATACAAGAAGTTTCCAGAACATGGTGACCCATAAATATTCATACAATATGATAAAATGTTATACCTACATATAAATTATCCTTACTATTGAATTTTTTCCCCAAGGATACCTGACATAATTTCATGTTGACTCCTATGTCTATACTATATGATGTTAAAATTCAAGGAAAAAACACTTTCCACATTACGTTAAATTGAATGGAAAACTCTCATGTCACATGAAGTTAAACTGCACAATAGATACATCCATACTTCATGAAATTAAATTGAGTTGACCACCACCCATAATCATTCCTTATAAATGAACCATAATATATTGACCCTAATTGACCAGAATAAGTGTTTCTTCCATCATATTTTATGCACATAATCCCATAAATGGCACATCGAGACATGAGCACCTTGAGATTCCACAAACCTTCCATAGCCCTTTGAAAAGAACACCTGACTTTAGGGATGCTTTTTTAACTATGAATTTCTACCCCTAGTTCCGGTATATGATCTCTCAACTATGAAAAAAAAGCATTAACATGAAAAAATGGATTTCAGATCCCTGTGTGACCTAATGTAACCATAGTGGAACTCATCCCCTTAAGATGTTTTATGTAAACCATGGAAGGATTGTCCCAGATCATTACTCATGACTCGATAAACTTGTTCCATGAATTACAACCTTTTCATCTACCACACAAAAGGATTATTGAGTAATATTGAACCTTGGTGTCCAAATTACTATATTTTTTAGAATATCCTTCATACCAGTTCCATGCATATCAAGACCTTTATAAAAAATAAATTTAGTAAAAAAAGTACAATCATGAAAATTTTCTGCCAATGAACCCAATTTTATGTCCCTAAACAACTAGATAAATATAAATTAATCCTTTGATGTTCAAAACCTATAAAGGGATCCCAAAAAAAGTTGAATATTTGATTGCTAAACTCTTTATCTCTAGAGTTAAGGATATTTAAAAAGAAAAAAGAAATAAGGTATACATCTCATATGATCTAGTTTGTATCCCAAGTAAAATCCAAGATATGTTCGTTGTGTACCCCTTGGTCCAAGAAAAAGATAGAGTAAGGATTTTTCATATTTCCTCACTGAAAAAACATTTTCTCTAGAAGAAAACAATTATTTTAGGGTTCTTGAACTATTTTTGAATATTAAAATTTTCATAAATCACCTTAATGTATTTGATGTCTGATTGGATGCAAATATTAATGTGAGTTGATATCCTACTCTAGGAACCCCATTGATGTTGGGATCCCTTTCTCTTGGTTGTTACCTATAGTATACTGGTAAAATTGACTGGTTGATCCAAAAGGACTCTGTTAGGATTATCTTTGGAATTGAAACCTAACAAAAATATTTTTATTTGCGGGTTATTGGTCATAGGGGAGGGGCCAACCTAAATTCTAGGAGTAATTATCCTGAGGGAATGGAATACATCTTTATGACATTACTAATTTCTGACATGTATGAACTAGTTTCCAACTACATTTTAACTTGGATATTCCTTGACTATGATTTAGAATCCCCTTATCCAGACTATTGATGTGGATTCAACATTTTCGACATTAATCCACTATGTATTATACCATTTATCTTATTAGAAATATGACTCTACATTATTGATCATTTTGATGGCCCACACTACATTAATATATACCAAATGGAATATTTCCTAAGACTCCTAACCCAGAGATAAACTGCTCTAGGGATCCAAAACCCTTCTTGAATATCTCTTTTCTACATACCCCACTTCATCATCTAAACTTTTGACTCTTAATAAATATTTTGTGTCCCTTGGAAGAGAGTGAGGATACCTTTAATTGAACATGAATATAATCCTTATGGTATCATTCATAATTTATTCTTACCTAGCATCAAAACGAATCTCCTCCTTTCCAGAAAGTAACACTAATTTGCATGAGCCCTGGGAAAATAGTAGAATAACTCAACACCATAGGGTTTTTGGGTCATCCACAACATGTATGTTTCATTCCACATTCATCGATTCAAGCTCGTAGAAATGCAAATTAAATCATCCAATTTCCAACTATCCATATGTGTTTGTAATTACTGATATTTTACGACACATAAAAAATAATATCAGTCAGGATATAGGTTACTATAACCCATTATAGATATTCATCATACATGTTTTATATAAAATAATAGTATGAAATATCCCTTTAAGAAAATTAATTATTTAAAATATAAATTAATAATGTTGGGTTTTATATCCCTTCATGAACAGTCATTATTTAGTTTGTTGGGTTTTTTATTCCTTTATGAAAATTTATTCCTCACATATAAAAATACATTGTCCAAACTATAAGACCCTAAATTATAACAACAGATGTTCTTATCTAGAAGAACCTAAAATAAATCAATATGAGGTAGACAATAGAACACCAATACAAAAATAGAAGGTATGAGATCAAATACCGTAAACTACAACACAACAAAAACCTAATTTCTAATCAATTATGAAAATTTTTAAAGAGACAAATTTCTTTCTAGGTTGAAACCCTACAAAGGGAACCCCTGTAGAAAGTTGAGTCTCTACTTGCTAGACATGTACTTGGTGTGATATAGGCTTATTGATCCCATAAAAGATAAAAAATTCATAAAAATTGTTAGGTCAAAACACCATAAAATGGATACTTGAGAAAAATCAATGTCCATTACTGCCAATTATTCTTCCATATGAATCAAAGGAAAAAGATTGGGTAATAAATAAAACAAAAATATTCATATCTTGTTGGTAACAATATTTATCAATATAAAAAATCATGTTATACTCCCTAATTCCAATGACATGGGAATATATTATAGTTCTCTCCAACTGGGACATATCATACCCAAATTATCCTTTTAATCTAGGTGATATTTGGAAAAATGGAGTAGGTACCTCAATGTGGAATCTATTGTTTATGGTAATTCATGAGGAATTGTCAAGAGAAATATGTTTTGATTCAGGAACTCAATACCAGTTGTTTGGGATTACATGGTATTATACAATATATTTATATCAATGATGACCCATACGATATCAGATAAAATAAATTTCATAAATATCAAAATTAAAATAAAGAAGGAAAATGAAATGTAATGTTTAGATGATTAATTCATTGATAAATTTAGAAGGAGGAATCTCCAATTACTGAAGTCTCTCTATGGAATTCAAAAATAAATGTGGATGTACAAAACTACAATACCATCATAACATGTGTTAGGATGAGCCTTGATGATTATGTACTTGTTCTCTAGGTTGGTATTGCATTACTGAAATTGATCAACATTTTCAGTTTACACATTCGTAATTTACTGCAATTCTTAGTCCCTTGAAATAAAATTATGTCAATAATTATCCACCATGTTGAAGTGCCCCTGTATCTTTAGTAATGTTTTCTCTTATGTTTGTAGTACATGTTTCAATCAAGATATCTCTTCCTGGAGATGTTTGGTTTCATACTATAATTAAAAAAATTCACCCATCCTAGCACTGATCATATTTTTTCTGAGTTTTCAACTTCACTGAGTGTCTAGAAGCCTCAGTCAAGGCATCATCCCAACTTCATCTGACCTCATATGAAGACTCTTTAACTACTACCCTTAGTTTAAGAGTCCACCTTTTCTACCTCAGGGAAATATCCTCCTTCACCCGAGTATAAAGGTATGTATGATCTAAAAAATCATAGGTAAGAGTGTAAAATATAATACTAAGATAAAATAGTTAGTCCTTCATCTCTTACAAAGGGTAATAAAGAATTTGGGTCCAAATATCCATCATCACAAGATGATGCATCAGTTGATAGTGTGAAGTGGACGTTAAGCCTTGACTGAATCCCAATATGTGAACATGAATGTACTCCATGACTAGTTCACTAAGTGAAGTGATCATTCTCATTGAATTTTTATAATGTGGGTATGGATCTTACCCCAGCATTGGTTCACTCGGTCAGTGGGATTCCCATGGAAGAAGGGAGAATAACTTATGAGATATGAGGTGAAGGTACTGTAACAATATGCATATAGGATTATTAGTTGAAACATATATGATATAATGCTATCAAGTAATAAATGGATCAGATAAATTTTCGAAAAATAACTTTCATTGTTGAATTAAGGGCAAGGCCTATCACCCCAACCCCATCTACATGTGAAGATGATACACCCACTTACAATGAGTGGCTAGGTGGTACCACTAACATGTTCTATGTTGTTATACTATGATCACCACCTATAGGGATTGAAAAATAAAAATAAATGTTATATTACATGACAAAACATAGATAATGAATTTATTTTCTATATAAGTTATCACCTTTTCCAAAACCCACATCCATCAAGCATAAGTTAGAAGTAGAGTAGCTACCAAAATCAGCCTCCTCAAAATTTGTTTTTTCCAATTCCTTGTCAAATGGAACCACCACAGGGATGCCAATAATAGGTTATAGGCCTAACTATAGTGTCACATCAACCATATACAATTATTGAAGGGTAGTGACTAGTTGTGAAGGTTCTCCTACATAAAATAAATTCTCAGCCAAATCATCAGAAGAATATGTTTATTACTCTAACAGGAACAGAAAAAGAGCTATACATTTTTTAAAAACCAGAATGAGTTTTGAAAATGTTCTAGAAAATGAAAAGGAAAAATTTATGAGAATTAATGGAGGATTCTATGTTATAAGTCTCTAATAGTTCAGATCAAATCCATTTCCTATTACTCTCTGAAGAAGGCCCCCATAAGGTGCAGACATTGAAGGTGTGGAGGATTACACTAATGAGAGAGTAGATTATAAAGCCTTAGGGATGATAATTTACACCCTCATCAAATCTATTTTCTCACGTAACCATTGACATAAATCCATTAATTACATCCCAATTAATCTATGAAAATAGTACATCCATGAGAATATACTAGGGATGGTGGGACTGACTTTCTTTCTACAACATCCTTATATACCCAAAAAGTTTCAAAAGAAATCAATATGGCCATAACATCACTATATCCATTTAAGAAATGTAATGAGGATAGTTTTACAACATCCATAATTATGGTATTGTCCTTTTTATCCAGTAAAACCTCCACCATGCTAGGAACTACCATACATTTCCCTAAAGGTGATTAGTGGATTTGACCCTTCACGCTTTCCATTATATCATCGAGGTCTCAAAGGAATACATTGACCTCAGTGGGATGGTCTTTGATAGAGACACATGCCAGACCAGTAAGAAATTTAAGTCATTATATGTGTACCTCCTCCTAGCACAATATTTCTCAAAGATCATATTCTTATTTTTCTTCCATCTAGATCAATCACCACTAAAATTTAGCATTAAATAACAATTTAGGTGTGTCTCACCTCAATGGTTCCACACTCACTGTAGCCGCGCTAGTAGAATCATGTATTAGTAAATAAAATTATGGTAAATGAATCACTTTATTGAGAGAAACTGTCTAGGTTGTTAGTTTGCTCGAAGAAATTTGATTTCCAAGCCTCATATGGGCTTCAATGATTATTTGGAACTATACAACCTCAGGTACTGATGTGGATAATTTCCCATTTAGATATGAGTAGATCCAAATATCATAATAATATTTACAAAAAATGACCTCATAATATTTTGGAGGAATATCTATCTATAACTGATTATCATATCTAGTGAACATTAACCAAAACGGGATATCCATCATTGGATGATTCTTTTATCTTACGTGATGAGGGATAATTGCTTTTTAATGAATGCATCAAAACTAACGAATGAAATTACAAGGTTCATACCATTCATAGAAAACAGCCCTATAAATTCATGGAGAAAGGGATATATCATGGATTTATGTCATATAATATTTATCATTAGGGATTCCCCCAATAATTTTAATTATTATACCTATGGGAATCTCATATGGTTTGAAAAAGAAGTGGTCATTATAACTCATTAAGTCTATGATTTCCCTTTCAATTAATTTGAAAAGACCCACCCCACTAATAAAATATAGTAATGGATTTAATTTAATTAAAGGAATATTTTCAATTATTAGGTATTCATATCCCCCTATGTTATCTTCCATTGTGCCCCATAGTAATTGGAAAAGACCGAAAATTATATATGTGGACCTTCCCATATCAATGTGGTTCAGGAGGCAGTATAGTTTGGAAAACATAGGGATATCCAATCCAACCTGACTCCTACCTTCCATAGATTCCAACTATATAAATTTGAAAACTCTAAGTCCACCCCTTTCTTTTTTGAGATTTTTTACTTTCATAGGTACATGCCAATAAAACTAGCCAACGGAATGGTGTAGCCAATGTTGGTAATAACCACCCAACCATAGTTGGTAAATTATGACTCTTATACTATCGTATAGTAGGTACCCATAGATCTATGGGAATCATTTTTATGAATACATTTCTAACAGTTGGATTTGGTTTCAGAATGGAATTTCCTGAAAAAATATCCAATCTATTGGTTAAATAGGATATCTACCCCACGAAGCAAGGAATTTCAAGGGTCTTCTCATAGAACATGATCAGCTCTCTAGAAAGGTTAGGAGTACACTCAGAATCATCCTATATGAATTATGTTGGGGGGGGGGCTATATCATAATTGTCACTTAAAATTGTTGGAACAAAATTTTTCTCGATGTCCCAAAGACCTATGCTCGCTTTATCATGCGTTATATGAAATATATTTGTAGTAGGTCTCCATAAACTGACTAAGTCTTCCACCAAGTCCTTTTTACAGTATAAGGGGGATTTATAAATCTAGATAGTTTAATACATACCGATCTATTTTAGGTATGTGGAATTTTATAAAGAGATATTTTTCACCCAGAATGGCTAACCACAATCCATCCCAAAGCTATTTCTTGATCAAATGTCCTAGTTGGGCTACCATCTAAACCTTTGGTCTGTGTAATATTTCCCCATAATCTAGTAGACCATGTGGGTTACTGAATCAAATTTATAATAATTATTTCCATATTATATTGTAATAAATTTTATCATATACCCATATATGTATTTCTCATCATCAATAAGACAACCCATATTTGAGATATTTTATCTAAAGGTATTGGGTGTCCTTAGGACCCAATAAAGAGGTACAATCGGTGAATATAGTAGAATGATAATAACATCATTTGTAAGACAAAACATGTAAATAGGTAGGAATTTTGAGATAGGATATTATATAGACTTATCACCCATCATGTCTATTAGGATTTTTAGTGATGAATCGATAATGGAATGATGGCTTTCATCGACACTCGTAATAATGGAATTCTGATGATCCAGCACTACTGCAATTTCTTTTCATGATGTCTTACATGAACTGGAATAAATATATAAAAAATAAATATCACATGTTAAATTATCAATGTAACATACCAGAAGAGGTTCATAACACATACACCAATATTATAAAACCCAAAATATTTTTTGAATTTAATCTCTTAGATATCTTACGTAAAATAGAACATCGATCTTAAACAAAGAATTAAATATTATTATTCAATTATGATAGTTATCACCAATCCATTATCATAGAATTAAATAATTAGATTATAGAAATTTAAAAAATATAGTTTAATCTTCTTTATTGAATTAATTTATTAGTTACAAATTAATTATAATTGAAAATGAAAACCAATTGAATATGAAGGATGTATTCTTATTAAAAAGCTATATTTATGCACACAATTACATTTATCTTAAAAATATAAATTAATAACTATTATTGAAATATATTAATAAAATATATATGTTTTATAACCAATAAAATGTTTTTAAATTTATCCAATGATTTTTGTAGGCTTAAGATAACTTATAAATCCAATAAAGCATAAATGTTATATTTTTCTAAAATATAATCTTCTCCCCTTTTAATTGTGAACTGGTTGTAAAATTAAAATTTGAAACATTTATAAATTTAATTTTAAAAAATAAAATTAATCTTATAAATTTTATTATCAAAATTAACATAGGGTGATTTTTTTTCAAAACAGTTTCATTTTTTGATGAATATTGAAAATATAGAATTATAATTGAAAACTAACTTTTTTTATAAATAAATTCCATGGATAAATTGTAATTTTAATTGATTTATAATTAAATTTTGATCATTTATACTTATATTAATCCAATTATGGTCAGTAGAATCATTTTTATATTGAATTAGGATCAAAAACTCATTAACATTTTCAACATTTTCATTTTAAAAACCTAAATTATCATCCTATCTATGGGATTAATTTCAAATGTGATTTTTAAAAATAAGTGAATTGAATTTGGTAAAATGAATTCCACATTTGGAATTAGAAGTTCAAAATGACGTTTTATGGTTATCTTATTTTTATTTATATATAAGTTAGTGTGGTAAAAATAACAATTTATCACGGTATAGGTAAAATAATGTGACAGGTTAATGTTAAAAGGTAAAGGATTAAAATAACTCAAAAATAAAATATTTAATGGGTTTTGGAGTGTTAATTGACCATAAAACACATTTACAACATTTATCATCATCCAAATTCATGTAATTAAATGCCTGCTCAATGTTGTTTGCTTTAATTATAAAATAATCACTATTTTATTACTAAAATCTACCCCTCCTCAAGTATAAATACCATCCCATTTCTTTTAAAAATAATTGAATCCCCTAAAATATATTAAAAAATATCTCTTCCCCTCTCTCCCCATATCAATGTGATTCTTTTCACAGCCAAATACCAATTCCCACATCTTTAAAGAATCCTTCAAAGATGTGATATTAAAGTGGTAATCTTCTCAATGCACCTCTATTAATTTCTTTTATTCTTCTAATTTATCGTCACATACTTCAACCATCATGGTATAAAAATTACAGAATCATCTAAATAATAGAATTTATTCTATAATGGAATACATTATATTCAATCCTTTTATTACATCTTATTATTCAACGAAATGAAACAATTGTCTAAATTATAGTAATCATCTATCACAGTGATTAATGAATTTGTTTTTTTTCACTTCTGCATTCATATCAAGTCATAAAAGTATTTTTCGGGTTAAGTAATATTTTAATAGGTATATTATAACCTATTTAATGTTATTGATGTAACATATAGAATAAAATGAAACTAGTTCGCGATATTCATAAAAACTGCCAAAATAAACTAAACATTTATCATTAAAATTTTTTCAAAAGAATAATCCTCATGTAAAAAATTAAAATGATAAATGCGAATATTTAAAAATAAATAAAATAATTAATACCATTTATTTTTAATTTTGGTTTTTTATTTGGATTTTAAATTAAATCCATAAATATACACAAATGAACTAATCATGTAAACATGAATGAATTCACCCAAAACAATGAAGATAATGAATTATTATTAATGAATGGGTGGTAAGATGATATAAATGTATAAAATAATGTATAAAAAATTATTATTGTTATTAAATGAATTAATAACATTATTTAAACAAGTATAGATGTGTTTAAAGTACACATAACTAAAGTAAAGAAAGATGTAATGGTTTTCTCGCCATAGTTTTAATTTTTTTGATATATATGTCTTATTAAAAAGTTCTTCTTTTTTTGGGTTTTTATACTACCATTTGATATATAATATCATGAATAGCATTATCTGAATGATATTAAATGATTCATTTGAGAAGTATTACATGTATGGGGTGCATTATTTGACTGATTACAAAGTGTTAAGTGATTTCCTAACTCAATTTCGATTCTTTGTGTTTAACATATACTTATTGATTATGTCGTGCTATGATTATGTGAGAAATAGATGTTGGTTATCTAATTTCGTATTCAAACTTTTTATGTGGATTTTTAGTGATTACACATAATTGATTCGTTTTTTTAATTATCACTTCAATGATATGAAACTTGTGAGAGACTTTCTTTTAAAAATCCTCCTTTAAAGTTTCTTTTTCAAAAAGAATGATTATTTTACATATTTGGAATGAAAAATTATCTTTATTTCATGTCAAATTAATGTTTTGAAGATTCATTTACAATTTACATTGTTAATTATCAACAAATATTTTTCTTTTATAATTATGTATCATTTTAAAATTTATTATTTCTAAATTGAAAAAGTGTATTTTAGTAAAGCTTTTTTAAGTGGTCTTTGTAACATATTTTCATCTATGTAGATATCCTTTTTTAAATCTTGTGTTTCATTAATATTCATCTATTATGATACCATCTTCCATATTTTATTAAAATTTTATTTATTAGTTTTTACTATTTTGATATCTTTCACCATATTAATTGGGATTGTTTTATTATTATTAAGTAATGATGAATGATATTAATATTTTTTATTCTAGTTTCAATAAAAATGTATATGTTAATTATATTTCACCCCTTTCTTTAAGTGGAATGTATTAGACATAATATGGAAGCTTATGGCCTTCTATATCCCCTCAATACATTGTTATGTCTCATTAAAAAAACTAGATTGTGTTTTCACCAAGGCCTTACCCATTAATAATATTATTAGCATGAAGCCTTTATGATGTTAGATTCTTGTAACAAAACCTTGATAGTATGTTTCAGATATTAGGTATTATGAAATCCATCAATATGATATTAGTTATTTTTTCCCTGTTGTTGTTCTATTAGTATAATTTACATGGTAAATTTTACTAGATCATCAAATTATTAATATATAATTATATGATCATATTTTATTCTAGCCATATCCTTCTCATGTTATTGATTAAATGGAGAAAATTTTAGATATTTACTTATCAATAATAAATATTTATTTTCTAAGATAGCTTAAAATTTATACATACCCTTACTTAGAATTTGAGCTCACCCCTTTTTTATGTGTTTCATAGGTTTCCGACAAGATTGTTACAATTGATATATATGGATATGTTATTGGATTATTGGTCTATTGAAATTAATTGATATGTTGTGTTTTATGTTTTCAAATTTAATGTAATATTTTAGTATGTATTTATTTTTCCATGGATAAAAAATATTAGGCCCTTTTGGATACGATTATTTGTATCTTATTCCAATTTAATAATGTAAGACACTAGCTTTGGGATATCAATGTTGGGGTCATTATAAACATGTGAATTGGAAGAACTATTCTTGGGTTTTCAATCACATGAAATGACATAGGTATCTCAAATTTCATGACCCATAGATTAAATCACGACCACATAACCCTAGGAGCATCTCATGACCCCATGATTTGTTATAATACATGCGATCACATGACCCTAGGTGGGTCACATTAATATTGTAATGATCAAGTGATCAAGAAATCAATCTAGTGGATCATGCAATGACTACAAGATAGCCATGCACCTAAGAACATTGTCGAAGTTTCAATAAAAATATAATAAATTGATTTTTAGGTGGTCTAAGACAGTTGTTGAAATAAGGGAAGTCACATGGTGAGTTCACATTGATCGAACCTAATGAAACCAACTTGATAAGTAGTATTTTGATCAGATCATATGAAGAGGTCTGGTGAAGTTGTTCATGTGGTGAGGTCTCAAAAAGAAATAATGCATATGGGGAAAAAGTAAGTGCTCTAGAGTCTGATCACTTGATAGAATGATAGGATACCTTACTCCCCTTTTTATTATATTCCCTCTGGAATACCAAAGGTCACCTAGAAGACAAAAGTTTTATTAGGAAACCAATCAATAGAAGCCCTATGGACTTAGGTAGTAATTTACTCTCTATATCCTTTACCTGGTGGAACTCACTCTTGAGGGTAGGGGAAATTATTGAAAACCACCTAATTATAATTAGAGATTATAAATCTAAAGAAATAATTGAATCATTAGTGTTTCCTTCTCCTCAAGATAATGTAAGATGGTTTATGGTTACACTGATACCATGTGGCTATGTCATGTGGATCGTGTGACCACCAATGAGACGTGGAATCGTATGACCCTGGGAAGGTCATGTGAATGATTCATGTACCTCACATAATCTATAGATGATCACTCAAAGACCCAATAATAATCCCTCATTATTTTATAAAGGCATATAGACAAGTTTTGATAGTCATGCAAAGGCTTACTAACAAACTCCTTTGATAATGTGACCTAACAGGCGACAAATACCTACCAATTCCCTGAATGCCTTTATAAAATATGGATAAATAATAAAAAATGTAGAGTCTTCATGTGGTCGATGGTAAAATATTTTTCATGTTAAGGGTTTATTCACTTCATGTGATCACAATTTATTACTAAAAGGCACTTTGACATTCCATATTGATCTAAACAAGTCTCTTTTAAAGGAAAACTTGATCTCAAAAAAGGCCCTAGACAAGTATCATTGATCATACAAAAGCAATTTCAATAGGTTAATAGATCTGAAAATGACTCTTGAACATGTAATATTGGTAATGTAGAATCCCATTTTCATGTCAATTAAATCATGTGGAAAATCACATAAAATAAGAGAAACTTTACCAGAAAATGCTCACATGATATCATAAAATCCACTAATATTTTCATGAAACATTGATAGAAAACTAATTGGAAAAGGAGGAAAGTATTGTAAAATAAGGAATAAAGGATATAAAAGTTATAATACTTTTGTGAAGGGTATGATATGATGATATCCATGAAGAAAGGATTATGGGATTCTTGTGATCACCATTGATCATGTGAAGGCCCTTTGACATGTCATACTGATCTTGTGAAGGCCCCCTTGACATGCCAACTTGAACTGCACAGGGACTCATAGAAGTCCTCTTTAATCATGTGAATGTCTCTTTGATAGGTGACCTGATCTTATGAAAGAACCTAGAACAGTCCTTTGTGATCACACTAAATCTTTTTCATAGGGATCTTGATATCATGAAGATTCTCATACATCTTGGCTTGATGTTTTAAAGTTTTTCTAACATGTAAACATGGTTATGTAAAACCCCATTGATGACTTAGATTTCAATAAATATGTAATTGACGACGTGTTCTTGTGATCATTGTTTATAATGAAACACCATCGAAAAACCGTGATTGGAACATGTGAAGTTCATGATGCAATACTCCCTAAAATGACTCAAGGTTATATATGTGATATACATGTTGTGAAATATGGAATATAACAGGGGTGGTGAGGTCTATAATTTCCTCCCCTTGAGAAAAAAACATACACATGTGAGATGAAAGTTACACCCACAAGAGCGCACAAGGGAGTACTTCTCAAAATAAATGTTCTTGCAATCTAAAGAGTCTTCCACCATGTAAAACCTTGTGAATGACTTAAGCGATTATTAGGTATGAATATTCACATCATTTGATCACCCAATTAATCATTCTAGGGACTTATGGTGTTCTATATATATTATGAAAGAAAATTTATAAGTGACGAATTGGTCATAAAGAACCTCAATAATCTAATTCTTAAAAAATAAATTAGGCATATATTCAGCAAATAATGAAAAAGAAGAAAGACTTACATGAAAACCGATATATTGATTGTCATGTGAATGAATCATATGATTCTCATGAACTATTTTTAGCATCTGATATAACTCAAACACATAATTCATGTATTTTGAAGTCTGATGGACATGTTGATATAGTCTCGTGAACTCCTATAGATATATTATCCCAATCATGTGACTACCAACCAGACATTCTATATGAATCACATGATAGACATCTGACATATTAACCTTTATCTAAAAATACAGTTGTATGTGTCTATATTGATCACACAAAGACCCTTGAACATGTCACTATTGTATTGAGAAGCCCTCTTTAAATGTCAAACTAGACTTATGATGTAATCTATACAAATCAGCTAAGTTGTGTGATAATAACCTATAATTTCTAACCGGATCATGTGAAATAATTCCATCATGTCAGCCTTGATCACATGACATCCTTGTTTGAGCCTATTTGTATCATACAAAGACACTTGAACATGTTGTAAAATTTATATGAATTCATATGGACATGTCATCCCAGTCTGGCGTTGTAATCTAGATATATCATCCATGTCATGCAACAGTCCCCTAGACCGGCCATCCAGATCATGTGATATCCTTTAGACATGTCATCTTTGATCACATGACAACCTTGGTTGTTTTTTTAGTTCATGTGAGGTCCCTCCAAAAATGAATCCTAGTCATGTAACAATATTAAATAAATTTCATCCATATCATGAAAAAGAAACCTAGAATTTCTAATTCATCCATGAGAAGCACCTCAATATATACCAACCTTATCAGGTACACACTCAAGACATGTTTTACATAGAATAAGAAAATTCGAGACTGACACCCAATACATGTTAGACATAGGCAATCCGACATGTCAATAATGTAAAGAAAAAACCCCAATACATGATAAAATTTCCAATTAGATATATTTTGACTTTCCCAGAACTGAACTATGAGGTATCTGATTCCTTATATAAACAGGATACATAGGAATAATTCCCAAAGCACAAGCTATAATTGGGAATCCACCTATGTGTGAGTGTCTCATTTTTTATACACTTAACCCATGGATCCCAAAATATCATGTGGGATCATCATTAGTTTACTTCCACTAGAAGATTGAGAACTAATAGAACTATGAGGAATATAATTCATGGTATAAATAGGATATACATTATTCTTTTATAATACCCAAACTCCAAATCAAACACAACTAAAGGACCTCCTCAGTTCAAAATTCCTGAATCCGGAGTTGATGTGTCTAATCACTTGATATCCCTTATTTCTCACATTGTTCATAGATCTCATAGGATCATGAATTTTCAAAAATCGTATCACTCAGAGTATTAATTTCCCCCTGCTAGGGAAACCTTAGTGTGTTAGTCCCATTAAGTGATATTATGGGATTTCCACCATTAAAGGGACTCCACCTTAGTACAAGTCCCAAAGGTATACCAATTCTTGTAAGCCATATAGTAATAACCCTAATAAGACTTATTTTTCCACCACCACCCCTCTTCAAGTTAATGATGGATTGAACAATGAAGTATTTGATTCTTGTCTAAGTAGGATACATAATAAAACATCATTTGGTTTGAGATCCATAATTGGTGCCTAAGTTACCTTATATATTTTCATTTCTGTATGATGTTAAAATGCATGAATTAAATGAACTTTGGGTGTTTTTATTGTTTTTATAAACAAGATATGTAGGATGACTCATAATGTTTCATTACAATCCTCAAAACAACAATCACCATTTGGATGGTTCTTAGCTCCAGAGTTCTTGATTATATGAAATAAAAAATTAAACACCTACCTATTTCTAATAAATAATGGGAAACATAAGAAGAACATTAGATACATACAAATAATATCATTAATATAATTTACCAATAAACATAGAAGGATTCAACACTTGATCATTTTGTTAGGGTCAACAATCTCATTTCATGATTTGGATGAGATTCATGAAGATATCTTAAATATATAAGAGAGAATCAGAATATGAAATAACACCACTCCTAAGGGTGAAATGATCCGAAACTCAAATACTCTTGGGTAATGTGAGTTATTATGTTCCATTGCATTAGAAACCCCAAATGACGACCTACGTTTTGAAATAAGGTATTTACCCAGTTATGGATCAAGCAACCATTGGGAGTTTTTGTGAAATATGAAAATTCTAAAACCGATGTAAATTATTTTCAAACAGTGCCCCCCACCAATAAATCCTCAAGTAGGGATCAAATACTATAAACCCAGTGTCAAATCATGTAATTAAAGAATTTCAAAATAGTTATAGGCTTCATGTATCATATCTCTAGAACCCTTAAGAAACCCTTCTTATGTCATTATTCAATGGAAACAACAACTAGTATATTAATTAGATCATTCAAGATGTTGTCAGATATAATATTCCTATCGTAGGAAGTTAATGAGAGGAAACTACTAATTTAATTTGGATATTATTGTGGACATGGGAAGAGGTAGATGAATTTGGTTTCATCTCTGAATTGTTGGATTGAGGTGAGTGTGATGCATAGGGTTTGGTATGGTTTGATTAATAAGTGTATGAGATAAGTTTGGGAGGATATATCATATGGTGGGGAGATCAGACAGCCCCATTAATTTTGAATAGTTATTCCAGACTGACCTAGAATTTCATCCGGAATTTTGAACCAAAATAGGCATTGGCATGTCATATAGGTTTCAGAACAAGACTCGAGGTTTTTCAAGATCATGGGGATGGAATTATACTATAGGATTAATTCATTCCATGACATAGAGAGTCATGACATGGTTATGTATTACCTCAATGGCCAAATGGAATATATATTATTTCATATAAAAAAGAATTTATTCATTCAGAAAATGAGTTTTAGACCATGATTGTTATTTTCATGTGGTCACCATGCCATGAATGTCAGGTTTGTACCATGATGTAAACCCTGGTAGTGAAGTTGTGCACTCAATGGAGGTATGTCATACAGTAAAGATGGTGATAACACCACAATGGTTTTTTGGGAAGGGGGATTTATTCCAACATTCCAAGGGTCCCTCCATGAACATCCCCATATAGTTATAAAATAGGGGTAATTAGATTAAATTATCATTGGTTAGTAAATGATATTTTCATGGAGAATAGGATTTTTCATCCAAACTGAACATAAATATCCTAAACTCCTAGTCATATTATTCCATCACCAATTTTTAGATCTCCCTAGTTTCTTGTCAGATCTTTGTTTTTTTGATGCAAGGAGAAGTTATGAAACCTTATTAATAATCCAATTCAGTATGTTTTCTATATATCTCAATGTTTGAAATATTTTTTTACTATGGTTCTCTAAAATGGGATGATTTTTAGATTATAATAAATCAACTTATTGGAGGTAGATCAAAAATAGGTTTTTAGTTTGTGTATTCATGTCCACCTTGTGTAGGTCGATCATATATGTTTCCTATGTCATCCATGTATTATGTAATGTTTTATAAATAAGCATGGTGTGGGTTGTCAATGTGCGATTGAGAATGAAACCATGTAGGGTGTATATTATTTCTAAGAGATTATGAGGGTTTTTTAAGGTGAGAAATAATGTGTTTAGACCTAGAATAACATAGAATATCTGATATGTTATATTATCTTTGATATCAGATAAAGTCATCATATGTTAATGATTTTATGAAATGTGATTATTTATGTTATTAAGTGGGCATGTTTAATGAATAACATATTTAACAATGGATGATATTGGTCACTTGATTTAGGGTGAAGAGGTCATTAGGATAGAGTAGATAGTTACAATTTATGGTTTTGAAGATAGAGGTTCGCCAATGGTTTTTCTTAGGTTTCTAGTAATACCACTAACCAATGGGGATTTTCTTTTTGGTTTCGTGTGCATACAATATATAACACATTAATTACTTTGATCTAATCATGTTATTGGTGTCTTCTATAGATTATGTAGCTTATTGAGTTTTTTTAACTATTTATATAAAATATGTTTACACCATAGAAGGCCATGATTAGAAGTAGTTCAGATAAACATATTGGGGTTACCATATCTCTAGTTATGTTGGGTATGATGGGAAAGAAATGTAATGAATAATATCATCATGTAGTATATTGATATGGATATTTATTCGGCAATCGTAAAGAGTGTATTAGTCATTAAGACATGTAAAATAAAATTTTAATGTGTCGTTGTAGGGAATAAGTGTTTTAGAATAGTGATTTCATGAGGAATTGGATTAATTAGAAGGCTGATGGAATTTCCTATATAAAAAATCAGAGATATATCAAACCACTAATTCTCTAGTTTATAGTTGTAAAAGATCACTTAAAGACAGAATATCATAAGTTGAGTATATGATAGATCATGGATACATCAAACCATTGTTTCACTAGCAGATGGAGGTAAAGGATCACTTACTGATATATTATCATAAGTTGAGTAGGAAGTGAATTGGGACCAGGTGGCTTTTATTATAATTTTAATTCACCATAATAAAATATCTATATAGTATAAGGACACAATTAGTGGTGGCCTATAGAGTTCACTCTCACACCCTAAACAAGCCCTCCAGGATACATGTATGATTTAGGGTACTTTTAATATTAATGGGATCATTTAAATATCTAGAACTTAGTAAAGCTGAAACTTTTGGTCGTGTTAGCACTAGTTGGTATGATTTTATTGATAGACCATGTATTTACTTAGTTTTAGGTTAGTAGATTACTATAATTATTTTTCACATCTAGTTATGTGATTGACTATGGGATATCCAATATAATCTTGTATTAATATAATGATTTCAGAAATATTATTTTGGTTTATTATACATGTATATTAGTTATTTATATTTTTCTAAAATTATTCCATAGTTATTATTATTATTATTATTATTTCACTATAGCATATATTCCCACCCTTATCACCCTATTAACACTCAATATATGTTGGGAAATTTTAGAGTATAGGGAGGTGTGCATGTGTTCCAGTGGAATTCTAACCTGACAACTATGAGGTGAGAAATATCAGGGCATCAACCATAGGTTTTCAATGAAATCATTAGAGTATTATTCCAAATTTATCTTAAATTTTGGATTCTATGAAATATTTAAATATTAAGTATTGTTCATTTTTTTGGGTACATCAGTTTCAGGCTTTATTTGATCACCTAAATTTTACTTGTTGTTTATTTACTAAAGGAGGGATTCATGTTTGAGGAAATTTTGTAATGATTCTCATATTGGTTTGGGAAATTTTTTGTGAAGTATAAGGAAGTCATATTTTATGGGTATAAATGGCTATTACCCGATGAATGTATTATTTTATCCATGTCCATGAACTTGATGTATTTATCCTTGAGTTGAATTTTTTTTCTTCTATCTTATCAGAGATAATATTTTAGTCTTTATAGATCACAAGATAATTTAATTTACCATATCTCATCCTGATTTGAATCAATATCAATACAAATGAATGGAGATATTATAATATTAATAAATTGACATCCAATTTAAAATGGAAAATAGAAATGTTATATTAGATTCTATAAGAAGTATGCCACATGTGGATGTCTCTTGAGAGACTATAAATATGATGAGTGTAATGGAATATAACTCATGTTTTTATTTTAACAAGTAATAATTTTATGGAAATAGTTTCTTATATAAGATAAATATGTGTTCATCGATGATATTGTAGCAAAGGGAATATTAATTGTGATATACTAAGGAAGATTTTTATTGGGGTAATGTTTTATATAGTGATTCTTAAAAGGGAATTTCATAGGATTATCATTTTTGTGTGATGTTTTCGAAGAGAGTCTTTATTAAAATGGTGGTGCACCTATGATTTTTATGCATTTCATAGTCATCATCTGTAATGAATAATTATATTACTAAAATTTATCATTCTTTAAGGATATTTTATTACTATAGGGATGATGAGGTTCGCATTAGAGTTTGTGTCATTGTGTTTATTTTTCTAATAGGTGGAGGCTGGAATTTATCCTCCTTTTAGTTTTCAGATCCCTTTAGATGTACCTCAATGGATATAGGAGAATATATCATTCAATTGTTGTACAATTTTCTTCATGATATTGGTGTATTTCTGGTAATATGGGTGAATATAGATTTTTTAATGAATTAAAATAATTGCATGGTGATAAGAGTTTAAATAACCATTGATTATTTTTTAAGGATGTATGTGTAAGATATTGTTACACTTCATAAATTTTTGATGATGATCATGTATGGTTGAGATCCTCACTTTGCATCATGAAGGTGGAAGGATATTTAGAATTATTTTTTCTCTTAGGTTTTACATAACACTACATTATAACCATAACTAGATTCTTATATAAAGAAAAGTACCCAAACCATCGATTCCAAATTATGCACATGCCTTCATAATTTTGACAGTTCATGGGTGAAATGAATACCGTTTTTTATTATTCCTTTAACAATATATATAACTAATAAATTTTTATGGAACCATTCAAGATGTTGTGTGGTAATCCTTGTAGATATCTATTATGTTAAAGATGGATTGTTGAGTTAGTGATTCTTGGACTTTTTTGGTTTAGAGAACACCTAGTAACTTTCAAGAGATTCATGATAGGGTGAAGTCCACTCATTATCATTACAAGTTTTATGTTAATCTAAATATGTGGCCAGTGGAGTTTATGTTAAATAAATGATGTTATTTATGGTTTCTCCTAATGATGGGTAGTAGTGATTAATTCATGGAAGTAATCATCTACTTGATTTATAAATACTTTTGAAGGGTAATTATTTATTGGTGACGTTGTGTATCTGTCTTATCTTCATCCTTGGATAGATAAAATCTACGATGTTTCTAGGTGTTATAAATTAAATTTTATCATGATGATGACTCTTATTTCATTGATTTGGGATATGTTTATTTAATGGAAGATGTGATGTTTTAAATATCATAATTGTAATATACATTATAATCAGGATGATTTATTTTCTAATTGTGTTATTCCTTTTGTTAATTTATGATAAATACATGGTAGATTTGATGAGTGTTTATGGGAATGTGAGTAGCGTTTGCATGCTCAATCTCCTCAATTGTTTTTTATGTTGGATTTTTTTTTCAAAATTCATGATCTTATAATAATATAATTCATATGTTAATATTTATTATGGTAACTCATATTAATATTGTTTCCTCCTTGTTCCTCAGCTCAAATTTTAATAATGGAGAGATTCTTATTCGATAAGTATCCCATTGGATACTAGTGTTATGGTTGATATATTCATTTTCCTATGATTCATTTTAACTATCCAAGATTATAATTATTATAAATGAATCTAATATTGAGTCTCAAGCATTCATTACTCATATACTTTTTCATGTAATGTTGTTATGTGTTTTGGAGGTGTTAGAGTTGGTCATGGAAGGATTTTTAGGGGTTAATTGATGAGTATTGGCATTTTCTTTGATGAAAAAAACATTTTTAGTAGGATTATGTACTATTAGTTATCTATGGAATGGAATTATACAATTATGTTAACATAGTATCTAGTGATTATTGGTGGAAATTATATTATAAAAAGGGAAGTTCACAATGCTCATTTTCATCATCATTATTTAAAAAAAACATTTTTCTAAAGTATTTATTTCATGCAGGATTGGGGGTTTCAAGGATGAATTGATGAAGATGACCATCCAATTTCATAGTTTATTTACCAGTGTTGGGTTCTATAGAACAAAGAGACATTTATGAAGATGTTATATCATGGTGAAAGTAAACATCATTTACTATAGAATAATTGTAGAGACCCAAATCATGACATACATAGACATTACAGTAATTTTGCGGAATACCTAATACATAACAAAAACAAAAACCAAAGGACCGTAATAGTTTAGTGCCTTTGGAAACTCAGAACATAATATTCTAATCTTGGTGAATGATCTTCAACATATCCTATAAAGATCTTGCACCTTTTTTTCTTACCTAAAACCTTTCTTTATATCCTGGGGAAAAGAAAAAATAAAAAGGGTGAGCTCAAATGCTCAGTAAGGGTAAACATATAGAACATAAAACAATTCATAAACATTTGACTGCAAAAAAACTTGAACATAAAATCTAAACATCAAAATCTTGAGAAAAGACATAAATATTGGAAGTATGTAAGGCATATATCATAAAGGAACATAAATCATGATAAAATAGAATGGGAATAAAACATGTAATTTTGGAAAAACATTAAGCATCTGATATTATTTCCATAGTATCCAAGGCTTTGCTTCCAAGACCATCTTAGTGGACAGATTCCCTTTCTGAATCGAGTTCACTCTTCGTTCCAGTCCTGTATCACTGAACCGGATTAACTTACCATTCCAGCCATGTTTATCTCATGAGATATAAATCTTTACCCAATGCATTGAAGGGAGATATATGTCTTACCCATCTAATAATGAAATCATTCTTACTTGTTCCACAACATAAACATAAATAATTCATCATAAACCAAAGAATAAAAATGGGTTTCATAAACATCATATCATCATAACATAATCCATATAAAACAAATGGATATCGTTTCATCATAAGAAAAGTGAAACCATGTAAATAATATAGATATTATAATTGAAAGAAACACATATGAAATAATTTCATCTTCGATGGAAAATGGTTTTGATAAAACACTTGAAAATAATTCATGAGGAAAATATCCTTTCTTCTTAAAAATCATTTTCTTCTCACAAAATGCAACAAAATTTTTAAAGATAGGGATTTTATTGAAAATTACCCTGAAATCTTTTAGAGTAAATTTTTTGAAAATAAGGCATTATGAAACCGTAAAAATCCGTTCATGTCGTATAAGTTAAAAAAACATTCTCCATGTACTTTTAACTAAAAATTCAAAAAGTACCACATATGGTAAACAAAAGAAAGATTCATTACATAACACAAAGTAAAAGTCAAATAGGGGTAAACATGACATTAAACATACATGGAAGAATATTTAACACATTATGAAAAACATTTTTTATGGACATGGATGAAAAATATAATCCCAGTAAATACTTACAAATAAACAATCTACAATAAGAACAATATTGGAATAGTTGTCCCTTACATTAGGTCTGATATGCTTCGTACGTATCAAAAACACTTGTATAATGATTTAAATAATGTCATTGACTTATTACAGAATCATATTCATTGTTATGATATCATATATGGTTCACTTATGACTTTATATTACCCATTATTTTGTAAATTCCATGTTAAAGAAGCGTTTTGGGTAAAATCATTTTATTTATCATACGTGTTTGGACTTGTTGTTCTTGATAAAATTATTACATATATCATGATTTAATTACTTCCATAATTTTAATCATGATTTATATATCATATATATTCAGTATATATATATAATAGATATATAAATGAAGTGAAATACACCACTCATGGAGACGGTAGGTCGTATGTACGCACGAACACTATTTTGCTTCCTTATTGAATTGAATGGAAGTAAGTAGATGAAATATATATATACATAAATACAGTATCTTTATGATGTCATATATTTCATTTTTATTTATTATATATACTTTATAATCATTCTTGAATGGTTATCATGGATAATGAATCTCATCGCGTCGTGGATACAGTAATCTGTATGTACGCACGAGCGATGATATCATTCCAATAATTATTGAATTGAATTGGAGTGGATGATATAATATTCCAGAATTAGTATGATATTATAATTACCATATATAGTTATTCTTTACACCATTATACCCATCCAAAAAAGGTGGTGGTGTAAAAACATATTACACCACGACGTAGAGATGGTATTTCGTACGTACGTCCGCGCGGTGATTTTGTTTTCCGTAGGATGGATAGAAGGTGAATTGGGGTTGATTCATATTTATAATAAAATATAGATATATTATTGATAATTATGTTACTACATTATAATGAAAAATGTAAAGAAGAAGAATTTGAAGAAGAATGAAAACTTGAAAGAATCAGTAGAAGAGATTACCTCTTATTCGACGCACCTCTTTTAAGCTTCCTCTTAAGGCACTAGAGTTGTTCTTTTGAGGAGACCAGAACCTCGATAATGTTTCTAGAGAAGTTTAGAAAGTAAATGGGCAACAGATTCCCGAGATTTAAGGCTCAAAATTGTGTGAATAGAAGTGGAAGGGGGTTCCGTTTTATAAGGGAGGAGAGGGGAGATTTAGGAAAAACTTATAATATAATTTTATAATAAAGTCATATTTGGTTTATAATGGCTCCAAAGTGACTTATTTCGAAGATAAAGTGGGGATGGGTATAAATACTCTCATTAAATATGTTTTATATATCTTTAGGATACTATTGTAACCTTATCATTTAGATTTAACTCTAAGTTAAATTATTTAACTTTTACCGTGTCTTCTTGATTCCTTAAACTATATGGTTAATAAACTTACTATAACAATAAAAAAGAATCTCAAGTGGTTCATTATTATTATATATAACCTTATATAAGTCATTTTTCTGAACCTTATATTTTTATGAATAAAATAACAACTAATAATATAATATTTGTTTTAAAAACTTTTTTATGTCAATTTTGGCACTATTCGGTAATTGATTTTTGTGAAAATCATAACAGCATGATTATTTCAAAAACAGTTAATTTAATCACTACTAACATGTCATATTAACGTAAAAAATTATCTTAATTCATAAAAAGTCAAAAATTACGTTTATTTGGGTATTTATAATTTCAATTAAGTAAATATTTAATTAATAAGGTAATTACTGCATCATCATTGTGTCATAAATAAATTAAATTATTTAATGTATAAATATTATAAATAAAAAACTATTATGTTGGAAATCTTTTTAGCTTTCTAATGAATATTTATAGTCGAATTTATCTTCTGTATAACCCTATATTAGAAACGTTTTAGTTATTAAACATTGATTTTAACTCGTTAAACTCTTCTTTAAATAAAATAATAATAAGTGTCCCAATCTAATCAAAGTGGACCTAAAGGGAAATATTTTATTCCTACGGTTTTTTTGGTCGAATTAAAATTAACAAATAGAATTAAAACATGTGTTAGGGTAATAATAATATCATTTTTTCCCTTAATTACCCTATTTACTTTTAATCGTGGTAATTAAAAGTAAAAAGTTACTATTCACCAAAAATATTATCTTATTGAACCACATTTTACTCCTTGATATTAACCATGTCTCTAGAATTTTAGAAATTCGACTCACAAAAGAGGTAAAATTAAGTTTTATGTACAATTGAAAATGCTCCTAGGAGGTGGGTAAATGACGGTGAAAAATTCAATAAAATTTTTATATATCTAAAATTATTATAAAATGACTCCCATGAATTACATTGAGCAAAATTAAGTTATATGTATCTATTTTGACATAAAATAAATTTAAATAAAATAAATTATTATTTAAATAATAATCTGTTTTTAACCAATAACTCAGTGTTTTCACTATTCATAAAAAATTGAAATTTTTCAGAAAAATACCAAAATTTCACCCTAGGAAAATTTTGATATTCCGATTCCAAAAATGAATTCCATTTTGAAAGATAAAATTTATAAAATTTCAAAAAGTGGGTATTACTATTCATTATGGCTATTTTATATAATATTTTAATAACATATTGTTGTTTAGTGAAACTCGGTATTGTGTACAACACACGCTATCATGGAAGGTCGTGATTACGTGTAAAGCAAGCAAAGACAGGGTTGCGTATAGTAAAAGATTCTTTTGTTGTTGTGTATAATAGAATCCAACCATATTTCATTTATACATTGAATATATATATATATACACACACTCAATGTTGCACAGAATAACTTCTATCAAACGATCATGAAATTTTGTGTAACATGATCCAAGAATAGTGTTGCATATACTGCAAGCTAATACGGTGTTGCGTATAGTGCAAGATAATCTTGGTGTAGCATACAACAAAAGACATCAAATAAATTAAAAATAATACTTCCCATAAAATCTCAGGGTGTTACATTCTACCCCCCTTAAAGGAATTTCGCCCTCGAAATTCTTCGGGGTGATAAATGGTTTACTACTTGAATTTTTTTTAATAGAAACCCACATCATAAAAAGGACTACCAAAACCTAACATTGAAAACTAAATTATGTATCATAACGGTTACCTAAATTAACTAATCACTGGGTTTCCACATAAGAGAACATATATGAAAATATGGATATGGAAGAGAAATCTAACCATCATGTTCTGATGGAGAGTGGTAGAGAACATGTCTATTAAAAATGCATCAATCACAAAGCCATAAATTTGTGATGATTTAAGGTACCATCTAATTCATCGAGTATAAGGGTAGTAGGACATTGTTTTCTTTAGTTCTGAAGATCATTTCCTTAATGTTGAAGAATTGTTGAATTAAAATAAATACATACTTGATTTTGGTAAAATCTCACAGTTGTTTATGCCTTGAACAATCTCCACTTCATCTCTTAAAGAAATGAAGCTGGATTTGTCATTTGTGAAGTTTTAGAAGATCATGTGATAGAATGATAGGTCATTCCATCTATTTCTATCACAAAAATTTAGCACAATTTATTAAATATACATAAGTCCATCTATGATGATATTAATCATATATGGTTGCAATAATGGACTTATACTTCATCTATCATAGCGCTTAATAAAATAAAACTAGTTTATACTAACCAGGGAATTCCTGTAGGCCAGTGGTAGGCGATAAAGGCTTGTCGCACTTTGGTTGTGGGTTTTATTCTCACATCCTTGTCTGACGCGACTCGTTGTCGCTCATCCTACGGGTTTTCCTTTTTCTAAAACTATACTATTATAACAAAACAACAAGTTCTACCCTTAAACAATATTATCTGATGTCTAACTTAATCTATTCAAATCATGAGGTTTATCCTAAATACTTCTGTCCAATCTCATTTTGAGTCAATAAGGTTTTCCTAATGACTTTTCCATTCCTTCTTTTTTTGAAAATCACAAACACCTTATCTTTAAGGAAAATTGCTTTTATAAGGAAAATCGCTTTTATAAGGAAAATCGCTTTTATAAGGAAATTCACTTTTATAAGGAAAATCACTTTTATAAGGAAAATTTCTTTTATAAGGAAAGTCGCTTTTATAAGGAAACTCGCTTTTATAAGGAAAATTTCTTTTATAAGGAAAGTTGCTTTTATAAGGAAAATCGCTTTTATAAGGAAAATTATTCTTATCATATTTTCATTATCTATATCCATATTTTTCTTAGGTATAGGAATCAAATTTATTTCTATATTCTCGGAATCGTTTAAAACTTTGATATGAAGCATTCTGTTTTAGGCTCTGAATTCTGGATGAGAACTATAATGAAGTTCCACTCTGAATTCTGGATACGAACTCTAATAGAGTTATACTCCGAATTCTGGATACGAACTCTCATGAAGTTCGACACCGAAATCTAAGGAAAAATCTTGATTATGAGTTCTCATTACGAATTCTAATAATAAATTATCATTCCGAATTCACCTATTAAACAGAATCTGATCATCTTTTTTTTATACACTATGAATTTATTTAGACTCCGAATATTATTTTTGGTTAAACTCAGCTCTTTCCTTTGTTTAAGGAAATTTTTTAAGTGTACAATTCACACCCCCCCTCTTGTATATTGAGCATCTACATCATTATTTCTATCCTACAATTGGTATCAGAGGTGGTCTCTAAAATACTTATACTCACGTTTATGTTTTTCTTGTTCATTTTCTTTTATTCTTCATACTTTCATAGAAAGTTCTTTGTCATTCCAAACTTTGTCATTCCGAACTTTTTCATTCCGAATATTGTTATTACGAACTTTTTCTACTAATTGGTTTGTGTTCTGAATGTTATTTTAAGTATGGTACGAGTTAATGTTGGTTCCATTGATAATCTAAATCCTACAAGACCACCAATCTTTGATGGAAATTACTATGAGTACTGGAGAGATCGAATGAAGACTTTTGTTATCAATATTGGAGTGGATAACTTTGTTATGCTTACTGGAGATTATAAAATTCATGATAAGGAAGTTAGAACTTTCACTAACCAGGAAACAAAGGAGTATCAACTCAATTATAAGGTACGCAATACCTTACTTTGTTCAATGACTAGAAATATATATAGCCAAATTTCTTCTTGTGAAGAAGCTAATTGTATCTGGAAGAAGTTAGAGGTTACCCACTTTGGAACTTCTAAAGTGATTGAGACTAGGAGAGCTATTCATTGATCTGACTACCATGGCTTCAATTTTTATTATGGTGAACCAATTTGTAAAGTTCAAAAGAGATTTATGACTGTAGGTAACAGTTTACAGTCTATGGGAGAGAAAGGGATAGATGATGAAGCACTTGTGGAAAAGATAATTGATATTATGACCAATGAGTGGGAATTAAAGAGAACTGCTATAGATGAGAACAGGAAGGTCACTCAAATTTCTCTTGATGAGTTATTCGATACTCTTCTCCAACATGAAACCAGAATGAAGAGAGATGCAGACAATATCAAGAAGAAAAATGGAAATGGTACTGTTGCTTTTACAACAACATCAAATCAAATAAAAGCTAAGACTCCGGAGAGGGTAACCAGATCCAAGTATAAGAAAGTTATTTTCCAATCTGAATCTAGTGAGAGTGAAGTCTCTAAAATGAGTTAGCAAATATTGCTCGAAGGATGAACAAGATAGCTGGACAAAGAAATTTCCAATCCAAGTATAAGAAAAAGGAAAGGAATGATAGGAAAGATGGATAAGTCACGTGTTATGAATGCAAGAGAGATGTACATATTAGACTAGATTGCCCTTTTCTAAAAAAGAAAGAAAGGAAAGAAAGAGATTCAGACAGGAACTGAAAGAAGTATTATAAAGCCAAAGCTAAGAAAGTATTGAAAGCAAATGACACCTGGAGTGCCAGTGGTGGTGACTCTTCAGATAAATCATCTGATTATGAATCTTTAGGGCAGAAGAATCCCGGTCTTGTAGCCAGACTACCTATTAACAATCATTGTTTTATGGCTATGGAATGAAATGATGAATCATTGACCAATGTTTCATTAAATTCTAATGATAGTAAGTATTATAACTCTTTAGATGAAGAAACCTCTTCTGATGAAGAAAATACTTTACCTACTTATGAAGAAGTTTCTAGGATTGCTGAACTTCTTGAAATTGAGAATTCCAAACTCAATAAAAAACTTGATAAGGAAAACTCTAGGAATCATATTCCTATGAAAGAAATATTATATCTTTCTAAAGATCTTGATAGAAAATATGATGATTTTGAAAGTATTTCAAAAAATCTTGAGGAAGTAAGTTTTGAGAAGAACAAACTTTCTAAAGAGTTAGAAAAGGAAATTTTTAAGAAAAATGTTTTCGAGCCTAGATCTAGTTCTAAAACTAATTATTTTGAGGATAAAAACTTGGTTATAAAACCCAAGTCCAAAATTTTTTCATTAAAGAAGTGTTGATCAAACATTACCCATAGTAAGGAAAATTTTGATAAAATGTATTCCCAAATATGACCTTTAAGAAATAAATCCGGATTTGGTTATACTCATGAAAAACCAATTTTTAGTAAAACTTATTTTATTCCTCAAAGTGCCCCATTTTGTATCAAGTGTCAATGTGGTGGTCACTAGGCAAAGAATTATTCCTTAAACAAAACTCAATCTCTAGGATTTCACAAAGCATATTTCTCTAAGAAGATGTGGGAACCTAAAATTTTGTTATCCGGAAATCTCGGATCCAAACAAGATTGGATTCTAAAAGTCTAATTCCCTTCTTGATTTCAGGAAAATAAAGATAGTACCAGCAGCAACACATGGTACATGGATAGTGGATGTTCCTGGTACATGACTGGTAACAAAATCTATTTTGAAAATATTATCAAAACGGAAGGAGGAAAGGTAACTTTCAGAGATAATGCTAAGGAAGAGATTGTTGGTATTGGTAATAATGTTCTTCTAGGTAAAACTTTGGTTTCAAATGTTCTTTTTGTTAAGGTTCTTAATCACAACCTCATTAGCATAATTCAGTTATGTGATGAAGGATGCCTTATGAATTTTTGGAATGATAACCATAAGGTAATCTTTCTTAAATAACTTTCTGTTGAAAAAGTCTTCTTACAGTAATAAACTCCTTTTCATAGGGGGAGTACATTTGATTGATAAAGTAACTAAATTTTTCAAAGTTAGTTTTTCAAAATTTTCGGAACTAAATTCCCGGAATTGGAATTCCCGGAACTGAAATTTTCCAGAATGGATATTTTCATATAGAAAACTTCTGGAATGGAAATTTTCGTATTGAAAACATCCGGAATAGAAAATTTCGTACTGGTGTTTCCCTAATGAGATTTTTAAACTGAGACTTTCATAATGAGATTTTGATATTCAAAATTCTGTAATGAAATTTTCATGATGAAAATCTTGTAATGATTTTTCGTTTTCTTTGTTGAGTTTTTCGTAGTGATTTTTGCGAACTATGTCTTTTCGTTGTAAATATTTTTCGTAGTCAATTTGTTCTTCAAGAAAAATATTACCCATTACGAATAATCTTCCTAAGACAATCCAAAAGGTATGATTTCCTTACTCATGTTTTCATAATCATACTTTACTTGCTGGTATTTTCTTATATTTTGTTTTCTAATTTTAGTTTTTCTTAAATCCTTGTTTTAATAAAAACCTCAAAAGATCAGATTCAATTTTTCTTGAGAATTGGTTTTCAACCGTCAGATCTGATCTCAGTTTTTTTTACAACCATTCGATCAACCGAGGAAGATGAACCGTTATATCGTTGCCTATTTAAAGGGGACCCCAAATGGTCATCCCACATCAGTTTTTCATGCTCCATCATCCCGAAGCTCTGTCTCTTCATTTTAAGGTCGTTCCAATCTTCAGCAATCTCCGTTCCGAACTTCTGAGAAGTCATCAGATCCGAATGTCTATGGAAGTAGCTTCTCAAGACATGTCAACCTCTAAGCCGATTTCCAAGTTGTTAGTATATAGAGAAAGGTTGGTTTATCCTGATTTCTTCAACAAGTATGATTCCCTTATATCCAAGAACATAAAGCTTAACGGATGGGAAGATGTTGTTGTGTCTAAGCTCAGGAATCAAGATGAAGTATATTCGGAGTTTCTTTTAGAGTTCTATGAGACAATTTCCTTCTTTATGGAAGATGGTAGGGAGAGATTGTCATTTAAGTCTTTCGAAAAGACTTATAAAATTTCTTATGCCAAGGCATCCACCTTGGTAGGGCTGACCAATGACGGAGAAGCTGAGTTCATCTCTCATGTTTTACTAGATTCACATGGAAGTTTCAACAAGGAAAAGGATTTGGTGACTCTCGGACTGTTATATGACAAGGCTTCGATGATTGCTATTCATTCTATGAATTTTCGGATTCTAGAATTATGGGTACAAGGCTTTATCGTACCGAGAAAAGGTGATAAAGACAGTTTGAAGAAGAGTGAGATCTTTATCTTATACTTTTTGATAAATCTAAGGAAGTTTAATATGATGACACACATTTTATTACCATTGAGAATGTTAAGAAATGGAATTTGAGAGCTCAGATCATAATGTATCCAGCAATCATCTCGAAGTTAATAGTTCAGTGCCTTGAGTATTTAATGGAGGATTGCAATTATAATCCAAGAGTTTGCAAAATTATGTTGGTGAGTGATGGTACCCTCAAAAGGATGAATGTTTCTTTCAAAAAGAAGACTGGTGAGTTCTTTGATTTACCAGTTCAAGAAGAAGCGGTTCCGAAAGATGGTAAACCTGAATCTTCTAAGCCAGTGAAGAAGAGAAAGTTGAAAGAAGTTGATGTTGAATCAGGGAATCCGAATCCAAGGAAGTTCATTCTGCACCTCTAAAACCGAAGAAGAAGAAAGCTTATCCTGATGAGGTAGTTTCTATGTGGAGGGAAATCAAAGATAAGAGAGTGTAAAGGGAGCCTCAGTTTGGCTTGGATCCTACGGAGGTTAAGGCCTTGAAGGAAAAAACAGCGGATGAATTAGAAAAACAAGTGAAACAAAAGAAGCTTAAGAATAAGATGTCTGAAGTTGAGGTAGCTCATACATTTTTTAAGTTTAATGAGATGGTATCCACAAACATTCCCATTTCAAGATCTTTTTCTTTGGAATCTCTACCTGAGACTCTAGGAAGAAACTATGTTACTCCGGAGAAGGTGGTTTCTAAGCATGTTGAAGAAGTTGAGCAGATTGATCAAGTGGAAGAGGAAGAAGTAGTTGCTGAAGGTAGTGGTGAGACCAGAGATCTATTTAAGCAAGTATATGATTATAAGGGGACACCTTCAGAACATTTGTCGCTTCGAACTTCAGAAGTTGAGTCATTAAGTTAGTTACTCTAGGAAAGGATGGGGAGAAAGGAGAATAAGAAGTAGCTTATCATGCAGAGGAAGAACAACATCTACATGATATTGCTCAAATGCAGAATGTAGAGGATGGGGATCAAAAATTTATTGACGATGAAGACAATATTTTTGAAGTGTGTGGTAGTGATCAGAAAACCCCGGAACAGGAATCCATTCCGAAAAAGGACAAGGGAAAGCAACTTATTGTCGATACCCCGAGCTCAGTGGTTGTAAAGAGATGGGAAGTTGGTGATTCTTCTAAGAAGAAGGATGAGAAATTTGAAGAAAAAAAATTCTCCAATCAAAGTCTCGGATTTGGAGTCATCTTCGTTGGGGAATGAATTTGTTGTTCAGTAATTAAAGATGTTGGTGGGTTCTATTCCGCCCTTCTCAAGTATTGATTCAAGATGCCAGATGCTCCAACATTCTTTGAATCAGAAAACAGACTCTGTATCCATGTTTATGGAAAAATGTGTTGAGATAGAGGCTCAGCTCAAAACTTTTTTGTTGGATATGAAGCCCACAAAAGGTCTTGTAAGAGAATGACTAGTTGGTCGAGGAAAACTCTAGAAGAGATGAGGCTCTTGGATGATTTCCAAGATAATGTTAAAGATGCTTTTGAGACAGAAGGAAAGAAGCTAAATGATCTTACTCCTTCCTTTGAAGAAAAGTTGACAGTTGAGAAGAATTACCGGATTCAAGAAGACAGAGATCTGAATGGGAAGGTGAATTCTGCTGCTCAAAACTGGAGGAATGAAAGGGAGAGTTCTATTGAGATTGAAGAGAAGTTGTTAAATCAAGATCAAGTTTTGAAAGCTCAGGAAGAAAATCTTGAAGCCCAGCAAAAAATGATTGATGCTCAATGTGCAAGAATAGTTGTGTTAGAGAAGCAAGCTGAGGAAGACCATAAAGACTTGAAGAAGATAAAGACTATTCTCAAGGGACCTTTATCCAAGTTTGTTGGATACCCTTCTCTTTGGGTTAAAAGAGTTATTGTTTGTTATTTTTAGTTTTTCTACCTGTTTTTTTCCGATGAATATTGTATTGTAAGAAAAGTATAACTTTCTTATACTTCCCTACTTGTACTCTGTTTCATTTATATTCTATACGCTTTAAGGTAGAATCTCATATTGTAATCTTTAGTTAAGTTTCAATTTCTGGATCCATAGTTCCGGAACCTACATTCAGAATCTCTTTCTAGTATTTAAGCATGTACATAGAACTTGAAGTTTATAACTTCATTCCTTATTCCGATTTTTCAATTGGTGTTAGAGGTGTTGTGAATTTTCTTAGTTTAACTTTTTTAAAGTTAGAAGTTTCCTTATCTAAGGAAAACATAGTTATTCTTAATCAACATTAAAGGTTCCAAAAGAATGTTTTTAAAGTGTACAATTCACCCCCCTCTTGTATATTGAGCATCTACATCATTATTTCGATCCTACATCTCATAGTATAAATAAAATGATTACTATAAAGGTCATCTACCATGCATTGAATACAAAAATTTATCGCCCGTATATCATAAGATAAATATATCTTGTTGGTCACATTCCAATATGTGAATTCTTTAATCATGTATTTTCTTGAAACATGAATTACCATAGAACCTTAGTGATAACATGAATGCTGTCAAAAGTTAACTCTTTCCACATACCAAAATCCCAAAATTTATATATACTCAAACAATGATATCACTTTGTCCTTATATCACTCATGAGCTCATGATTACTATAAAAAATTTCATTTTCTCCTTATCTCTTCATTATGCGCATATCATCCACTTTCCAAAAATATCTGAATGAAATTTTATGGTTACCGGCACAATTCAACATATAATTTCAAATAATTTAGGAATAATAATAGGGTAACAATCCTTAGATGTTTCATTATTCCATAGTGCCATACATTATTCTTGATAAACATTCAATCATTCCACTACCTTCATAAACCATTAACCTAGTTTCAAAAGGTCTTTCATATCATATATCATTTGTAGTCTCTTCATCATCATCCACATAAATACTTTCCATATGACCATGCTAATTCTCTTCATGAGATTTTCACTTAGGGAATTGGTTTGAATAATTACCGTACATTACACATTTAAAACATTTAACCATTGTTGATGTCTTAGAAATATCATTATCCTTGTCCATTGTTTTAACTGAACCTTTTCCTTTACAATTACTGGATTTGTGTCCTTATTTTACACACCCAAAGCATCTTCCAGTTCCTTTGAAACATTCTCTCTGATTCCTCTTCCCACATGATTTACATGAGGGGAATTGAACTTTATTTCCTCCATGATCATCTTGAAACTCCATCATTCTCTTATTAGCTAAGTCTTGATACTTACCAAAGTTGAGATTATTGATCATATTATGAGATTGATGATTAGGCATAATAATGATATGTGGAATTCCAGATCAAATTTCATTTGGTTTCTCAAGAAGAATTTCATTCCATTGTCCATCATATCCTCCATTATCGTGAATCTTCATGTTTCTAGCCATTTTCTAAAACCCAAGAAGAATAGTGTGGGAGGAAAAAATCATAATCAAGGGGGATTACCTTCAATATCTAACATATTAAGTTAAATTATAACATTGTTACTGTAGTTATAAGACTATAAACTATACATATACTTAACCATAAATACATCCCTTGACAAACCTTAGAAATATCTCTAGGGATTTCACTAAAGCTTTCACATCCTAGTTTCAAAAGGTTAACTAAACCTTTCCTTTGATACCAACTTTAGAGACCCAAACTTGATGTACATAGACATTACATTACTTTTGCAGAATACCTAATACATAACAAAAATAAACACCAAAGGACCGTAATAGTTTAGTGCCTTTGGAAACTCAAAACATAATCTTCTAATCTTAGTGAAAGATCTTCAACATCTCCCATAAAGGTCTTCCCCTTTTTTTCTTACCTAAAACCTTTCTTTATATCATGGGGAAAATAAAACATAAAAAGGTTGAGCTCAAATGCTCAGTAACGTTAAACATAGAGAACATAAAACAATCCATAAACATTTGAATGCAAAAAAAAACATGAACATAAAATCTAAACATCAAAATCTTTGGCAAAGACAAAAATCTTGGAAGTATGTAAGGAATATATCAAAAAAAACATAAATCATGATAAAATAGAATGGGAATAAAACATGTAATTGTGTAAAACCATTAAGCACCTGATATTATTTCCATAGTACCCAAGGCATTTCTTCCAAGACTATCTTAGAGGACAAAGTTCATTTCGGAATCGAGTTCACTCCTCATTCCAGTCCTGTATCACTGAACTATATTAACTTACCATTCCATCCATGTCTATCTCATGAGATTTAAATCTTTACCCAATGAATTGGAGGGAGATATAGGCCCCAACCATCTCATAATTAAATCATTCTTACTTGTGCCATAACATAAACATAAATCATTCATCATAACCCAAAGAATAAAAATGGGTTTCATAAACATCATCCCATCATAACATAATCTATATAAAAAAATGGATATAATTTAATCATAATAAAAGTGAAACCCAGTAAATCATAGAGATATTATACTTGAAACATACATGTATTAAATAATGTCATCTTCCATGGAAAATGGTTTTGATAAAACACCTGAAAATAATTCTTGAGGAAAATATCCTTTCTTCTTAAAAGTCATTTTCTTTTCACAAAATGACATGGAATTTTAAAAGAAAAGGATTTTTTTGAAAATTACAATGAAATATTGTAGAGTAAAATTCATTAAAATAAGGCATTAAGAAACCGTCAAAATCTGTTCATGCTGTATAAGTTAAAAAAACATTCTCCTCGTACTTTTAACGGAAAAGTCAAAAAGTAACATATATGGTAAACAAAAGAATGATTCCTTCCATAACACAAATTAAAAGTCAAAGAGGGGAAAAAATGACTTTAAAAATACATAGGAGAATATTAACCACGATATGAAAAACATTTTTTATGGACATGGATGAAAAATATAATCCCCGTAAATACCTACGAATAAACAATCTCGGATAAGAATGAGATTGGAATGCTTATCCCTTACATTAGGTCTATTATGCTTCGTACATATCCAGAACTCCTGTGTAATGATTTAAATAAATTCATTGACTTATTACAGAATTATATTTATTGTTATGATATCTTATATGGTTCACTTATGACTTTATATTACCCGTTCTTTTGTAAATTCAATGTTGAAGCAGTATTTTGGGTAAAATCATTTTATTTATCATACGTGTTTGGAATTATTGTTCTTGATATTATTATTACTTATATCATGATTTAATTACTTCCAGAATTGAAATCATGATTTATATATCATATATATTCTGTATATATATATAATAGATATATAAATGAAGTGAAATACACCGTTCATGGAGATGGTAAGCCGTACGTACGCATGAACGCTGTTTTCCTTTATTTATTGACTTGAATGGAAGTAATTTGATGACATATATATATATACATACATAAATAAAGTAGTTTTATAATGTCATATATTTCATTTATATTCATTATATATACTTTATAATCATTCTTGAATAGTTAACATGGAGAATGAATCTCATCGTGTCGTGGAGTCGGTAATCCCTACGTACGCACGAGCGATGATATCATTCCCATAATTATTGAATTGAATTGAAGTGGATGATATAATATGTCAGAATTAGTATGATTATATAATAACCATATATAGTTATTCTTTACACCATTATACCCATCCATGTAAGGTGGTGGTGGTAAAACAGATTACACCACGGCTTGGAGACGGTATTCCTTACTTACGCACGCGCAGTGATTTTATTTTTCGTAGGATGGATAGAAGTTGAATTGGGGTTGTTTCATATTTATAATAAAATATCAGTATATTAGTGATACTTATTTTATTACTTTGTAATGAAACAACAAAAAAAATAAGAAGTTCAAGAGGAAAGAAAACATGAAAGAATCAGTAGAAGAGATTACCTCTTCTTCGACGCACCTCTTTTAATCTTCCCCTTAAGGCACTAGAGTTGGTCCTTGTAGGAGACCATAACCTATATAATGTTTCTAGAGGAGTTGAGAAGGAAAATGGGTAGGTTTTTTCCGAGATTTAAGGCACTAATTTGTGTGAAGAGAAGGGGGAGGAGGTGCCCTTTTATATTGGAGGAGAAAGAAACATTAGAAAAAACATAAAATATTATTTTATAATAAAGTCATATTCGGTTTATAATGGCTCCAAAGTGACTTATTTTGAGACTAAAGTGGGTATGGGTTGAAATAATCTCAACCAATAGGTTTTATACAAGTTTAGGTTACTATTTTAACCTTATAATTTAGATTTAACTCTAAGCTTAATAATTTATCTTTTACCGTGTCTTCTTGTTTTCTTAAACTATATGGTTAATAAAATTACTATAACAATAAAAACGAATCCCAAGTGGTTCATTATTGATATATATAACATTATCGATGTAATTTGGCCTAAAATTATATTTTTATGAATAAAATAACAATTAATAATATAATATTGGGTTTAAAAACTATTTTATGTCAATTTTATAACTATTTGGTAATTGATTTTTCTGAAAATAATAACAGCATGATTAGTTCAAAAGAAGTTACCTTAATAAATACTAACATGTCATATTAACCTATAAAATTAGTAGAATTTATAAAAAGTCTCAAATTACATTTATTTGGGTATTTATAACATCAATTATTTTAATATTTCATTAATAAGCTAATTAATTTATAATCATTGTGTCTTAAATAAATTAAATTATTTAATGTCTAAAAATTATAAATAAACTACCATTATTTAGGAAATATTTTTATCTTTCTAATGAAAATTTATAGTTGAATTTATCTTATGAATAACCCTATATTAATAATGTTTTCTTTATTAAACTTTGATTTTAACTCTTTTAACTCTTTTTTAAAAAATAATAATAATAACTGTCCTAATCAAATACAACTGGACATAAAGGGTAATATTTTATTCCTAAGGTTGTTTTTGGTCGAATTACACTTATCCGATAGAATTTGGACATGTTTTAGGGTAATAATAATATCATTTTTACCCTTAATTACCCTATTTACTTTTAACCGTGGTAAATAAAAGTAAAACATTACTATTCATCAAAAAATATTTTTATCTTATTGAACCACATTTTAGTAAATGATATTAACTGTGTCTCTCAGATTTTCAAAATTCAACTCACAGAAGTGGTAAAATTATGTTTTGTGTACAATTGTAAATTCTCCTAGGAGGTGAGTAAAAGACGATGAAAAATTCAATAAAATTTTTATATATATAAAATTATTATAAAATGACTCCAATGAATTAAATTGAACATATATAAGTATTATGTATCTATTTTGGCCAAAAATAAATTCAAATATAATAAATTATTATTTAAATAAAAAATCAGTTTTAACTAATAACTCAGTGTTTTCACTATTCATCAAAAATTGAAATTGTTCAGAAAAATACCAAAATTTCACCCTAGGATAATTTCGATATTCCGAATCCAAAAATGAATTCCATTTTGAAATATAAAATTTATAGAATTTCAAAAAGTATGTATTACTATTCACAACGGCTAGTTTATATAATATTTTAATAACATATCACTATTTAGTGAAACTCGGTATTGCATTCAACACACACTATCATGGAAGGTTGCCATTGTGTGTAAATAAAGCCAACTAAGGGTTGTGTGTAGTGCAAGATTCCTTTGTTTTTATGTATAATAGAATGCAACCATATTTCATTTATACATTGAATATATATTTATACACACTCAATGTAGTGTATAATAACTTCTATCAAACAAACTTGAAATTTTGTGTAACACGATCCAAGAATAGTGTTGCGTATACTGTAAGCTAATATGGTGTTGCGTATAGCGCAAGATAATCTTGGTGTAGCATACAACACAAGACATCATAAAAATTAAAAATAATACTTCTCATAAAATCTCGGGGTGTTACAAGAATGGTAGAGTTATTTAATGGGGTGTTATACTATTTTGAATAGCCAAGAACATTAGATCTCATTAGGTTGAAAACATATATTCCATATCGAATATCTTATAAAAATGGATTATTCCCTTGAGTTTTATTATAAATTTTAGATTCTATCACCTCAGTTTAGTTCTTTTGGCCATTCTCGAACCATATTTGATGATTTTATTTCCATGGGATCTCTATTTAATTATTTGAGGTTCTAAGGATGTTTCTTCATGTAGTAAATCCCTTTATATCCAAGGTGTTTTTTTCATCACATTCAATTATTATCATCCATTTTCACTTATTCCATCTCTATTATTTTTCTCTCATAATACAGTGTAAGGGGTAGTGTCTCTTGTTTAATGGTTCATTATTAAGGTAATGTTAATGAGATAATGTCTATAAATTTTTAACTCTTACTAGGATTAATAATTATTGTGATAATAATTATTACTCTATTTCTTTAAATTCCATCAGTTATTCATTATTTTGGGTACATATTTCAAAATAATTTTTTTTATAGTATATGAATTGGGAATAATCATGTTATTTTCAACACTCAGTAAATTGGAATAAATTAACTAATAATATAATGAAAATAAATTAATCCTTTAAAAAGGGATATATATAGATATTTTCATTATATGTCATTTGTGTTATTGAATATATGATATTATTGAGGTTTTTCATAATGATTATTCATTAGAATTCATGGTTTCTGTTAATCATGTTTATAATTGGATAGTAATATAATGATTGAAATGGAAAAAATGAGGATATTAAATCTGAAATAAATAGTTATTACTATTATTGTATGTAATTGTTAATATGAGTGTATAATAATTGGGTAGTATATATTTCATTTGTTTTTTCTGTTAATTGTAATTTATTACTAGATAATATTATATTTTTTAAAATTATTGTAAGTATGATAGTTCACATCCTTGAATTTAATTATAGTATTTCCATTATGATTGGTTTGTTACATTGGGGTTTGTTTAATGATGTCTGGGGTTATAGAAGTAGATTAGTGGTGTTTATGATGGTATAAATTAGTTGATATTGATATATAGTAGAATTATTTTTGGGGAATTTAGAATGATTTGGTGCAAATGGGATTATGGTGTTTTTTTGATGTGGGGTTTTTATAGGTATTACGGTCATCTATATGCTGCTGAATTTTTTTTAATTCTAATTAATTAAAGGAATGATTAATAGGAATGGTATTTTTTAACAATAAATAGTGTTATTGAAGTAAAAAAAATAAGATTTAATATAATGAAATATGTATTGATGAAATACTTATATAATTATTTGAATTGGTTGTTTTTAGAAATTGTTTTTGAGGTGATGGTTCTATAAGTCATCATTATTAAAAATTAAAAATTTAATTGATTTCATAATGAATGTAAAGAATATGTTAAATGTTCACGTGGTTAAGGAATTTAATTTTATCAATTAATGTGTCTTTAATTATTTATATAAGGTTAATTAGAAATAAGGTTGTTGGAAATTATATAAAATGAATGTAATTATAAGATATTATTTGTGATGAATATTCTTTGATGTGATGATATAGTGTTGTGGTTGAGTGTCTTACTGATGGGTTTATAGCCATAAGTGATGCTTTTGTATATTATTATTAGTTAAAGGTTTTATATTTTATTTTGGTATTTTATCCTTATGTTGGGATCATGTGTTATTCTATTTATTCATTATAGTTTTTATATTTTTTTATACACCATTTCTTTAGTTTAGTAATGTGATAAACACCCATATTAGGTCTTTGGTTCCATGTCCCACCCAATATCGATGTTAAAAAAGATATGGAAGGTTTACTACTCCCCCTTCCCACACCCCTTTTCTAAACATAGACCGAGGTATAAGAGCTTTAGTTCATTCCATGTATATATTTATTGGATTTAATTCCTTTGAGTATATCATATATACATATATAGGTATTGATGTATTTGTGGTTGTATTGGTTAATATGTGGCTACATGTTGGGAGAATACATGGAAGAATGGGGGAGTGTGGTTTATTTACTTAATTATTACGTGCCTTATATTAGGGTGATATGTGAATGAGGTACTGATGTTATTGTGGATATGCGGTTGTGAAAGTGATTTGAGATGTGGTTCTGTTTTTAATAGGATATCAGTGTGAGGGGATGTTTAGGATGAAATCCATTTGGGAGATAGGGTGAATGTTTTAGTGGGGAAGTGGGTTTGGGATATGTTCTTATAGATTTATTATTATATTATTATACCTGAGTGATTTGTGATATATGGTGAGTGGTCCAGGGTGAGTATTGGTAACTTAGTTAACCTTTTTATGTAGCATGTTGGTTTTTCCGATTATTCAATGAGGCACTAGTATGCTTGATCCAAATTAATTGAATGATTTTAAGAGGATAATACTAATTATACTTATATTATGACCTCTATATATATAACTATTTTCTGTGATTCTAGGAATAGTTTAGTGAATGGCCTGAGAATTACTTGCTTATGGTGGTTGACTGTGTCTGTAGGTTCTCATGGATTCAGAATCATACGATAATATTTTTGTTATTTGTCTGGGAGTTTTTTTTATGTATGAAATTATTGGAATTGTGTGATTTTTCAATATTTATTCATAAATTTTTTATCATATATTAATGATATTCATTAGGGTAATTCCATTAATTTTTATTATCTTATAGCCTTAGTACTAGTCACTAAACATTGTTCTTTTGGAGGAAAACTTTTTGACCAACACTCATATTCAATTCCATCCCGGGATGAGTTCTAGTGGTGGAAAGTCACAAAAATTGAAATCTTTGAAATAGCTTACTCAATGTATAAAATAAAATATATTATTTATTTAAATATATTATAGTACATTTTTTAATATTTATTTATAAGATTATAAATTTAATTCCGTACTTTTTAATGTACTATTTTACTTATTATATTCATTTTAATTCTTGAGTAATGTTTTTAAAATTATAAAATCATTTATAAATTATACTGAATGTAGAAAATATATTGTATACTATAACCTTTTTTAATATTCACCTAAAAATTAAAATTTCTATGAAAATAGTAAAACCCATGAAGATAAATCTAAAATACTAATTCCGAATGAGATATCCATTTTATAAAATTACTGTTTTAATTTATAGAGAATCATATTTTAAAAAAATAATTTTCAAAATATTTTTGGTGTGATGGAGTTTATTCATTATTATTACAATCTTATGTCAATTACAAAATTAATATTCTAATAAGTTCATCATCCAAATTTAATGTCTATTTTTTATAATTATACAATATATATATATGATAAAATAAAATTTCAAATGAAAAAAATAAGTACTTCATTATATACATTTAGTATAAAACATGCTACACAATTCCATAAATATAAATTTTGAATTTATCAAAATAGAAATAGTGAATATGCTAATAATAAAATAAAAATTAAATAAATTATTAAATATAATATAAAATCCATTATATTATTATTTTATAGTTAAACTATTATTTAACCTCTTATATTTCTCATATTATTCTCATAACATGTCTTATTAATTGAAATAATTTTTTTGTTACATTCTATGTTTATAAGCTAAATTAGATAAGTTTTAAAACATTTAAAATAATATTATAATAATTAAATTTCTTTTATCAATTTATAACTAGAATGAAAATTTTAATATATAACATTTAATAATATTAAAATACTTTTCATGAAAAATTATGTGTTTCAAAATAATCATGAATTTAGAAAACCCCATTTTATAAAACCGTATTAATTATTATTGATGGAATTATGTTTTGAAACAATAATTATGAATTTTGAACAATATTAGTTTTAATAATTTCATGAACCAACCCATGGAGTCCATCCTGTATTGTGATTAGTTGAGGGTGGAAACCCCAAGCCTGCCTGCAATAGGCCAGGGGATGGAGTCTAGTTCCAAGTTGTAATATCTCACACTAAGGAGTGAATAAACTATGTATCTATACACATTAACACTTATCGAAGATTATGTCTTGTTAAAAGTAATGAAAGTGATTCCAATTCGTTCGTACATATATAATACCATAACTAGAGTATGGAGAAGTATTGAAAGTGATAAAAAAGGTGCCATATAGAAGCCCACCAAAAAAGAAATAGATTTCAACATACTCAAAAGGAGGGGACTACTATCAAATACAACTTTAGTAAGAACATCAATATTTCTATCAAAATGAAAAGATCAGGTCCATTGGCGGTGAAAACAACCCAACTTTGTCAATCATATATAAAGGGTATCAATAACCAATTCATGGTGGTCGCACTGATACCATGAACCCCACCTCGGAAAGATATGATAGTGGATCTGAACCCTAGACTCATGAAGTTATACCATAAACTATATATGAAATATAACCCTTATAGGGTATCACAATATTATGTCAAATACAAAATGCCACTCTGTACCTTCATAGGGATGGACAAAGGAATATCACTCAACTGAACCTGGTCTATACCGATGATAGATGGTCTCTAAGACACCTCTAAGGATGTTCATGGAATGTGTAGAGGGTACATGATGTTCACCTATAATCCCAAAAATACTAGTGTTTATTCCAAAATTCATCTTCTTGTGATCATGTACACATATTCATGATCATGGGCTTCTTCATGTGCTCATGTACACATGGCCCTACCCATGTACTATGGTTGTGCCCATGTACTTTTTCATGTCTGAGTATCGATTCATATCCATGTACACTACCCCTACCATTTTGCATGTCAATATCTATGCCCATGTATTACATGGGATACAAACCAAATATCCATCACAAAGTAAAATATAGTGTGACACATGTCATTTGGTGCGTGATATTTTATTTCAGGTGAAACCATGCAACCACATCCAGAGTACCAATGTGTTATGTATTCTTAAAAGTACCTATAGTGTAACATTGGAATTTTATGAATTATGTGGGTCACTAAAACCCAAAATAAAACTAGAATATTGTTTATATTGGGTTTATTGACCCTTTCATCACTACTTATAGAATTTTTTTCATTTACTTCCTTTGGAAATTGATAACTGACGCATCATGTAATTGCCACGTCTAACAAACTGGCAAAGAATAGGAATAATTTCTTTGATCTGATTCACATCTAATAATCCTTCTTAATATCACATAAATTGCAACTATAATCATGAATGGAACCCATGGTATCAATATTTTTCACTAAATAATGTTCTTTCAATGATATAATATTGGGTATTCATCAATCCTCTTTTTAATGAAAATGATGGAGATGAATATGTAATGAAACAAAGGATAAATGAAAAATTTATAAATGAGGAACAAAACTCAATTGTGTTCAGGTTGGACTCAATTTGTTTCTTTTAGGATGAATAGTGGAGGGTAATAACAATAAAAAAACCCAAAATCTCAAGAAGAAATAATCCTAACCCTATAATAATTATTTTCTTCTGAATAAAACTATTTAATGAATTTATCCAATTGCATATTGGGATAAAGAAATGGGAAATAATCAATGGAAAAACTTCCCTACCCTGGGTTGGATCGATCCATGGTGAAGAATGAATCTTGTTAATCATCAGTGTTGTGGTCATCGAATTAGTTTGGTGAGAACGATCCTTGATACATCATCATTGTTCACCAATCATTCATTCAATTCCCTCAAAAACATTCTCAGGGTTATTATACTAAACTTATGAATTTTCTATGACATAAAATTTATTAAATATATCTAAGTTACCCTTTTAAATTTAAATTATTAAATACATATTCCATTTTATTTATTATTTTCCCTGAAATATGCGCATACCCAACACAAAAAATGACCATGTTTATATCTCACCTATGGTAAATATCCACGTTCCAGCCCGAATGGTGGTATTATATTACCTATATGATTCCTTGTCTTTTATTTTTTCTTATATTTAAATAAACTACCCTCATGGGATATTAATTTATTTAATTCTTTTATTATATCCTTTTTGTGCTTATAAGGGCTCATAATCTTGTTCCATCTTAGTACATGTCTTCAAAAATATTATTCCATAAAAACTAAATCATTACATGAAAAAAATATGTTACATTCTCCCCATCATAAGTATTTTTATCCAAAAAATAAATAAATATTTCATAAAATGTTGTGGTAATTGAGCTCGCATATGGGTCTCCCTCTCCCATGTTTTATCTAGAAGATTCTCATATTCCACTAGACATGTACTAAGCTAATGGATCCACCATAAAGGATATTATATATTGGATCCTCGATATCCAATGGGTACTCTACAAATGTACATTCATCATTAATGTCTATCTCTCCCTAGTCGATAACATATGATTGTTCATGCGTGTACCTCCCTAGCTATAAAGCTTGGAATACAACATATAATCGGTTTACCCGAGATGGAAGGGACATGCGGTAGGCCACTTATCCCACCCTACAAAGTATCTAGAATGTGATAATGAATATTAGAGATAACATACTACCTCCTCCAAATATTTACAATCCACATCAATATGAGAACCACCGGAACAAATGCGATCACTCTCCAAATCTCCACTGTCTATATCTTCACATATATGAGTAGACATCATCTCCAATTGGATGATCTTCACAAAGAGTAGGAATATTTTCCAACTATGACTAAATTCTAACATGTTTCCCCAAACCAGTCCTGTAGATCCTCAATAGTCTTCACAATCTGACCATCAGTCATGGGGTAAAACATCATGTTCCTATAGAACTGAGTCCGGAAGTCCTCTTAAAATCCTCTCGATAGTCCGAAAATGAACCATGATTCATGATATAAAATGATTTTTGAGGGAATTACATGTATTTAAACAAATACTAAATGTAATTTTATCCTAATCTCTCAATTTAATTCTTCTCTCATATAACTGGGAAGTGTCCAATTTGTTGAGTTGGTCTATAATTACTGAGATGGAATCACGTCGTCTAAATTTAAATGAGATTAACATCGTAAAATTCAATGATATATCATCCCACATCCACTTTGTAACCTCATGGGGTTGAGAAAAGACCATTGGAACCTGGTGCTCAGCGATCACCTGCTGAAATGTGATGAATCGAGAGACAAAATCTTCCACTGAACTCTTTATAATTGGCCACCAAAACTAACATCCAAGGTGTTGGTACATCTTTTCCACACCAGAATGTACTTCCAATGTGGATGTACAAAATTCCCTCAACATATCCTTATGAAAAATCACTTTTATTGTCTTTAATCCTCTAAAAATTATATGCTCCCCACCTTATGAACAATATACTAATATGAAATCTAGTTAATATCTGAGTATACAGGGTCTCACAATCATTATCTATAAGATAATACTCCCTAAAACACTATATAATTGGTGGGATAAAAGAAATCAATTTTATATATGTTTCATCAACCATGTTCATGATAAACAACTACAATGAAGGCAACTTCTCAGAAGATTTGTCCAATAACTGTGAGCAAGTTCTCCTATCAATAGCATCTTCCCCTATGTTCCCCTTACCTAGAGTATACACTATCACAATGTTATAGTCCTAGATGAACTATATCAATCACATAAATCTCAATTTAAAAACCTTGTCATAGAATATATACTTAAGGCTTTTATGGTTATAATAGACAATAAACTACTCACCCATGATGTAGTGTCACTATTTAATCAAGGTAAAGACTACTGCATCCAACTCTAGATCATGGGACATGTATTTATTATCATGGGGTCTCAAATACATAGAACCATATGAAATAACATCCTTCCTCTACATCAAAATACAACCAAATTTGGTCACAGAGTCATCGTAGAACACTACATACCTAACAACCTCCTCTAGAAATCATAATTTGGGATCTCTCATCCACCTTTGACTCAATTTTTTAAAAATATTGTTAGAAACATTCCATCATAATGAAGGTCTTCTCCTTTTGAGTCAAATTTGTCAAATGTTATGATATAAAAGAGAAAAGTTTCATGAATCTCCTATAATATCTCTCTAAACTAGGGAATCTCTACATATGCATCACACTCTTGGGTTGCTCTTAAGCTGACACTTCATTAATAATCTCCAGGACCACTACAACACTGTCAACTGAGATGACATATCCAAGAAAGTACACATACTAAATATAGAATTGACACTTTGATATATTCCCATAAATCTTGTTCTCTAATAGTATATCTAAGACCATCCTCAATTTTTTCACATTCACCTTTATAGACTCTTATTAAACTAGCATATAGTATATGAGGAACACTATAAACCATTCTATGAAAAGATGAAATATCTTGTTCACGAGTCCCCTAAAAACTACTAGGGGTTTTTTTCATTCTGAAAGGCATTACCATGTACTCATAGTGACCATAGAAAAATATAAATGTCATATTAGATATATCCTTGTCCCATACCTGATGAATGTGATAGCCTGATCTGAGATTGATCTTCAAGAATATTTCACTCCACTCAACTAATCAAAAAAGATGTCAATCCTTAGTAATTGATACATATTCTTCACGGTCTTATATTTAAGGATCTAACAACCCACACATAACCTCAACCTATCATATTATTTTTTAGAGAACAACATCAGAGCTACCTAGGGGTAATAACTGGTTATGAAAAATCCCTTCCACTACAAGTCCCCAAACTACACCCTTAACACTCAAGGCTCTACGAGAGCCATTTGATATGATGGTAAAAATAGCATGGTAGTACCAAGTTGAATTTAAATGAATAATTATATCACTATGTTGTTATGTAAGACAACCATATACATAAAAAATATGTTCACATACTATAACACTAATGTAGGAATATAAAATCCAATAATATCCACTGCTCTACAGGTAACATAAGCCAACATGTCATTAATCGGCTGTATCCTCCTACGTATGTCCCCATCCTTCAACGAATGTATTTTGTTCTAAAACAAGAAGGAATAACTCATCCCACACTGATAGATACACTGTATCCTCTTCATGAAATAGTTAATATAGTTAATAATTTTTTATAGACAATCCATACCTATGATGAAATTATAATCCCTCACTAATGATATAATGATACCCCGTAAAAATATATTTCTTGCAAGAGTTAGATCACACTATTATAAGTAGTGTGTGATATCTAATTCACCTTCAGTTGGAGTCACCAAGCGCAACAGTTGATCAAAGGTATCAATCGAGATCTCTATGTCTTGAACCATTGATGTGGAAATAAATGTGTGGATCACACCCATATATATTAGTACTATAGATAAATATATATGGAACATATCCCATCTAATCATCCTAATAAAATTGAGGTTATATGCATCCACTACATATTGTTTTCCTATCATATGACCATCAACACCATGAGTCCGATGCAGTCCCCCTAGGTGTGGTGGTGGAAATAAGTTAAACTGCCTTCCACCTCTTACTACTCTACCTACCCCTAGTCCCTGTATAATCCCCTATGAACCTCTTTTCCCTTGATATTGTCTACTACAGGGTAGTTTATTGAACATCTCTCTAATAGATGTGTGTGTGGGGGGGGGGGGTGGGGGGTGGGGGGTTAGAAAATCTCAAGTGAGATGTCAATTTCCCTCTCAAGTGAAGAACTACCTCCCTCTATAGCGACCCAAGCCATCCTAAGATCATTAAACCTATAATCCTATATCTTGGGGGTTTATCCTATAATTTATATCACACACTAAACCCTGTGAATACCATTGAATTCCAGCTATTGAGGGCCCATTCTTATGCACATATTACTAGCACATGTTGTTGTCATTTTTTCTTTTATCTCTCAAATAATATAGCCCACTCAAGCACTCCAACATAGGTGGTAATGAAATATACATATTACATTATCCCTAATATATCATTATAAAAACATTTCAAAGTTTCTTTCTATGATGAATGGATCATGAACCATATAAAGAGTATATAATTTATGGTCAGTGAACCTAGCTAAATGCTTCACCATGATCATTCTACTCGACTACAAATTTTAGAATCTCTTTGATGTGAACTGATCATAACATTGATGGGCAAAAAAAATTATCAAATAATTTTTCCAAATTGGACCATTAAAGAGAATCCTCATTATGTTACTGAGTCATCAGAATCCTCCATTTTATAGAAGATCCATGAAGAAGATGCCCCACAAGAACTACCACTTGACTTTTAGGTGTCCCCGCAAGGTGAAAAACCTGGGTCACCTCCTTAGTGAAATCCTAACCTACATAGGGGTCTTGATCTACCTGAAGCCTGAGAGGATTCTACCTTATATACTAATTGTATGTGCTTAGTATGTACAACACCTTGGCTTGTACTGTTGGCATAATCTATTGGTCAATAGGTGGTGGAATAACATGAAAACCATATGGTGGTACCACCGTCGGTATAGTCACATGTACTAAAGCCTCTTCACTCAATGGATACCCCTCAAGATCATGAAGCAGACTCCTTTTTGGCTATCTCCATCGAGGAATATAGATATAAACAAGATTCTCCATGGCCATTGAGTATATTAATAAAGTTTACTCAAGAATGAAATTGAAACCATATCCCATTCCTGTATGATATATGTACAAATATTTTTCCTTGTAACTTGTGTCTATATGTACCAATGAAAATGTAGGATATTAGGGTCCCAGTTGATAGAAATGTCCGTCATTTCACCAACACTAGAGTCCCTTCCCATGAAGATCTAATCTAAACACCTTAACAATATTTCCATAAATCCCAAACCAAACTCATATATAGAAAATCACCAAAATCAGATTATATGGTAGAATCATGATCTGATACCACTATATCATGACTGAAAACACTAGGGATTAACTAGATGGAAGCAATATAAGTCTAAAAACACCAAGAATACATCCAATCTTGAAGTGGTTGGATAGTTGAAATGAGTTGAAATATCCCACGTTTGGGAGGTATTATCCTAGGTACCAATATTCACACACACATCTAAAAGATCATATAATGATGAAAGTAAATAAAACGTGATACCAATGCATAAAAAACATTTATTATCCAAAACCCATAGTAAATTAAAATTATATAAGTTAATAACAAAGGTGTTAAATACATTCCCACTCAGAATAGAAAATAACGCACACCATTTTAAGAAGAAGAGGAATACTATAAAGGTAAGAACCTAACCCTTTATTACCTATTATGAAGATCTTTTTCTCTAGGTCCTCATAAAACTCCATCAAATAGAATTTCATCTTCATAAGACACATAATGTGTGGTAAGATGATACACAAGTCTTAGTAAAACAAGAACTAGTAGGGCATCTAAAAATTACCAATCATAAATCATCAAGAGTGGTAACCTCAAAAATACTGGGGTATGTGAATCTAGATATGAGACATAATGATAAAAATTGAACAAGGCATATATTCTCATAATAGTCAACCATTATCAAAAGGACTCAACCACTACCGACTGTTATAGGATTATACAAAAAGATCCATGATAACACTCTTCTAGTAGAGATCTCTCCATAAGACATGATGTCACTTGGGACATTCTTCGAAGTTTTTGTGAGTGTCTGACCACTCCAAGATTAACTGTTTACATCTATGAATATCATAATTCCTAGATAGGGGATCACACCCAAGTCTTATAGAGGATTCCACCAACCCTAATATATCAATATATAAGATAGGGGATTGATTCCCAGTGCATGGTGTCAATATCGATACTATTAAACCCACCTAGGAATGATATGATAGAGGATACCAACCTAGATATCATGGAGGGATACCATAAACTCCATCCAAAACTGACCCAATTGATGGGATGAAAATCTTATGTTGAAGACATTGTACCCCTAATCGCATTGTGGAATGCATCTAATTATATGATTAGTTTTAATATAATTTCTACAGAATAACAGAAACCCTATGTTGTCTCTCGATGGAGCCTTAAATAATTTTCAAAAGAAAAATTTTTTGATTATGAAAATAAAAGAGGGATGATATTTTAAAAAACATGGAGATGAAAATTTAATATGTCAACAGAAAAATGAAAGTGATAAAATGATGAGGATATTAACAGAATTGTTTAAGTGTGATCAGCCCATAGAAATATCATGATGCACATAATTTATTTCTTCAAGAGATATGAATGTTATATTTTAATCTCTGGTTTTTTACACCAAGAACCATAATTTTACTATTTTTATACTAGGATAACTCCTAGGGTAATGTCATAACACACTACGATTCACCGAATACCACCGATGATTTGGTGTTTTGTGTTTGACTTCATAACCGAAACTCACCATGGAAACAACTGAAGAACTCGATGTGATGTCCAAGTTTGTATGTTAATTCATCGTTTTACCATGTTAGAAATTTACCTAGACATCGAAGTTTTTATGTAAGTTTAGTTTACCAATATTAACCACAAAAACACCACAATTGAAAGAGGGAGAAGATGTGGTGAATGTTGTGTGAAACATCTCATAAAGGGTACCCCCAAACATGATCATATGAGTTTGAGCATGATATTCCAGTACATAAATCAATTAAATAAGAAAATATTATGAAGAAAAAACATAAAATTGGGAATTTTAAAAAACAATTCAAAATAATACAAACATGAATATTTGGATTACATCACGTTCCTCCCTAGGTGATCACAAGGAGTGTAGAAACCCATAAAAATGGAGGAAGCCATAGATGTTGAAGTAGAAGTTATCATACCCTCTATAACATATAGTAATTATTATATGACTTTTTTTACTCAAAAAAGGAATTAAATTTCCTCATGGTCAAACTTCCAAAATGGGATTCCAAAGTTACTCTTTTATATGCAAAGTGGATGGTGGTTTTAGGTGCCTAGATTTCATAAAACCACATGGAACATGGTTTTTGGACACTATATAATCTTATATCAATTTTTTAAATATTACAAACATGTTGATAAACATATTTTATTTTTCCATTTAAAATATATCATAATTCAGAGTACCACATCTTTAGAGAAATTTGAAATATAGAACACAAATTTTGGAACTTTGGAATATTTTATTTTAAGGAAATATTAGTTCAGATGGGCCTTTTAGTGGGTGAATTGGGATTCAATTCCTTCATAAGAGTTTTATACCACTAAATTTTTTGTCATCCAAAAAATTTATAGCCCTATTGGATACACAAATTAGTAGAGGTGTGTAGTTGATTCCAATGGTGTTCATGGATCCAGCGTAGTTTGGCCCATTCCTTTTGAACATCATCAATTTCCCTCTAAATCATCTCTACTTAAAATGTAATTATAAAAAAAGAAACATTTTGATTTTTAATAGTGATAAATAAAATATAATTGAATCAAACATGAATTTAAAATGATAATTAATTTTATAATTATCAATAAAAAACTTGTTTAGCACAATGGCGGGAGGGTGAAATAAAATAATGAATCACGCTGCGATCACACCCCCACACCTAAACATTTAAACTCTAGTGAAAAGTCACATTTAAAAAATGAATCATGCATATATTACCATATTCAAGAATATTTACCCTTAAATTTAAATTTGATTCATAAAAGCAATGTGATCAATAAAAAAATCACACAAAGGACTTATTCTCAATGATCAAGGAAAAAGGTGTGTCATAAATTATATCAAACTGAAATTAAAATAGATGTGTGATAAAAATATGTGAAAGGAATTAATAGTTAAATCATTATACAAACTCTCCAAATGTGTGCATGTGAAAACCATTCCATTATATTCTTTCTACTTTTTATCTAGTAAATATAGGTTATTTTATAATTCTTCTACTTAAATGATTTTTTCCAATAAACCTACCTTACATCCTTTACTATCAAATTTCAAAAACAACATACATATCATTCCTGAAAGAAAAAACTTAAGCTCCTGACCTAGATATCCCCATATTTTGTACATTTCAAAACTACCCTAATTTCATAGTTTTTTTTCAAATCCTGATCTAGGAATAAATCTCTCACTCATCACTAAACCCTTGTTTGATCTCCTCATGACACATATTGTAATACTTATAATATTATAAAATGATGAGGAATAGGGTATTTTGGTCTGTCCAAGACAAAAACTGTATTCTTTTGTTGTTATTTTTTCATATTTTTTTTTATTTTTTTGGTTATACTTTTATTGATGGCATGTGACAGTCGAATAATATTTACACACACATAGGTCAATTTAGTATAGTAATGAAATAGATCGAATAATAAACAAATCCATGGAAAAATCATTTTAGAAAGATGATAAATATTAACCTAACTTATACTTACCTTGTCATGAATGAACATGACACTATGGAATTCTGTAAGAATTTTTTTATTCTTATTTTATAATTTTATTTGGGTTTAAAATGTATTGTTGTGGTTCGGGTTGGGCCCAATTTAAAATTTTCAACTCCTACTAATAAATGGTCATTTTTGGCTTGATAATGATTGGTGCACAAGCAGTGAATGGTCGAAGTTGTGTGGCTTCTGTAGATCACTGTGTGGCTTACCCGGGGTACAGTGAATTAATTAGTTAACCGAATGATCATTAAAGCGAATGAAAAAAATTAAATTATTATAAAACTATTTTAACAATAATACTAATAAGATTATGATTATTATTATATTCATTAATAATTTACTTAGGTTATCATTTTTATTAATTTTATTTTTTTTATAATTTCTAATTTTTATTACTACTTTTTTAAAAAATAATTTGTTAAAATTGAATAATTATAAAATTATTATTATTATTATTGAATTTAGGTTTTTTAGGATTTATACTATTTTCTTTATCTTTTTCTTTTTTTACTCCATTTTTTCTCTCATCTTCCTTCTCTCTCTTTTTACATCGTTCTACAACCCTCCCCCTGGTTCATGCCACATAGTTCCCCCTTACCCTAGAAACACCTTGGTGCCTCCCTTTCCTCTCACTAGTGACGTTGTTGACCAGAGCCCCTCCCATCGTCCGGAGAAACTCCCACATGCCTCACCTATGACCCACACACACCCCCTCATCAACACAACCATCAACTCGTGCCAAACCTACAGTCTCAGTCATACCTTCCATTGATCCACCTTGCATTTGGATTCACTCTTGTAACACTCTCTTCATGTGGCCAACTTCCTATAACCCTTAACATAGGTGTGACATACATTGATTGTTCATTCTTCCAATTGGAAGTTTTTCATTTAGGGTTTTTATTATGTTTGGTTATTTTTTGGAGTAATTGGTTTTATGCTTTGATTTAGGGTATAATTATGTCGTTTACGGTTTGATAAAAGTGATTCAAAAGTTTTTCAACAAAATTTTGAGGTTTTCTACACCGAGGTACTTTATTCCACATATAATTACTATTTGTTGAATTAAGTTGTGTCTTTAATTAATTTGGTAAATTTATTAATTTTTTTGCATGTGGATAATTTGGTATCATGGTGATTTTTGGTACACTTGATTATCTTGTAGAATGTTTATGTGATACGAGTGATATTTTATATGGAAATCTATTTTAAGATGTTTATTATTTTTTTTATAAATGCTGCAGTTTGTTTATGAATTGGTGTAAATGGTACAGATTGTGTTCTTGATGTTTAATTTTTTGCATTTGGTCAAGAAAGTGGGTTTGGTTAATTTTGTGTGTAAAATGTGTAATTTTTTTAAAAAAATTTGTTTATGAAAATGTGAGATGTTTTATTAAATAATTATTAATGATGAAAAGTTGTTTTCATTGAATTGTGTAATGGTTTTTGGTGTGCTTACTATTTAAAAATGGAATTTGTGTGTGAATGTGGTGGTATTAGATGAAGGTAGTGGATTTATTGTTTTTTTTACTTCAATATGACCTGTGATATGAATTTGGAACTTTTTGAGCACAAATGGGAAGCCAAGGAACAAGGTGGGTGGACTAGGACTAGAGTTTTAGTGATATAGAAGTGGTATTGGATCGGTTTCACATAGTTGGATTGATTAATACAACACTAACTAATCCTTTGGAATATTATTTGAGACCTCTAGGTTATGGGTGTGTTCCTTACAAGTGTCTCATGCATGAGAAATCATTTTTTGTGGTTCTTATACCACTTTTCACCAAGACACAATGTTTGAGAGTTAGACATTTCGCTAGTACCTATAGGGCCTCTTCCATATTTGATGCTCCTTATTTACTTTATACTCATTGTCGGAATATGGTGAAACATTGGGGTTATCTTAAAATTTAGCATGTGTGTGTTTTAATTTAAGTTGTTTTCTTTAAATTTGTTGTTGTTAAAGATTTTTTTGATAAAAATTGATTACGAAATTATTTTATTTCATATTCTAGACATGTAATTATAATTTTCACATAATATTTATGTGTGGAATTTCTTCTCGGTGGCATACCATTGGGAGTTATTTCACACACTACATATATCATTTGGTGTAAGTATATTTGGTTATGTTTGATTTGGGTAAGGGTAAATATTTTGGGAGTGGTAGTTCTGGTTTCTAGCTAACTTCATGGTGTGGTGTTATAGGAATGGCTAGAGTGAGGTGTCCTTTTTCAAGGTGGTGGGTTTTTAGTTGTTTTTTGGTCACACTAACTAGTGGTAGTTGTTGTTTCGGTTTTTAGTTTACTTATGTGACTCACTTTATTATTTGGTTAAACCTCAGTTTGTTTGTGAACTCCAGTTCTGGTTCAGTAGATATTATTGGTTTTTTATGTTTATTTATTCAGGTAAATAATTCCCAATCTTTACATTTTGATACTTGGGAACTTGTACCAACCCGTGTGGGCCGAGAATTCCCTTCGGCCCTTACTGCACACTAGTTTGGGAATCCGTTAGATGTTGACACAAGTTTGTTCATGAAAAAATGGTAACATAGGAGGTTCATCTCTTTGGGTTATTTTATTTCTAATGAGTTTTGTTAGATAGGAGAAAGGACCATCAGGAATTAGAGTTCTGGTTATGAGTAGGGCTCCATATCAGGACACCTCATAATAGACATCGAGTCACCATGGTACTTCATGATACTTGTTTGAATTTTTATCCATGTGAGATATGCATGTTATAGATTGCACAAGGGCATCAGTCATGGGAGAGATGGTTTGGTCATTGTGTTTCTTCTGCATGTTTGGTTGAATAATGATTATAGTTCTTACTATTTTTTTAAATCTAGAAGTATTAAGGATGTTCCTTTTGTGAATGTTGCTTCTTGAAGCATCATGCCTCCCCATAGAGATCCCTCATACCCATGAGAGGAAGATTGAGAGAGTTATCCCTCACTACATGATCAGAGGTTGGTGGAAGATGTTGTCCTGGATATTCAGACTCTAGGACAAGGAGAGACTCATTCTCTTCATCCTTCTCCAGTTAGAGAAGAGGAATATTTTCTTATAAACGAAAGATAACTAAAATTTATTAAGAACAAACCCCCTTCATTATGAGATAGCACAGATCTTCAAGAATCAAGTAATCTAGTATGAATATAGAGTGCAAGTTTGAGTTCTTGGACACTCCTGAAGAGATCAGAGTGAAATCAATCGAAGGTGGAGGGACTCAGTGGACCCCGATATGAAGCATGAGAAAATTATCTTTAAGTACATTAAGGGAGTCTACAACAACCAATACTACAAAAAATTATTGGATTATGCTAGATATTAAGAATTATTGGATATGGTTTAGGGGTACTAGTCAGTGATAGAGTATGCCAACTACATCGCTGAGCTAGACAGATATGCACCTGAAACAATCTCCAATGAATATATGAAATATCAAGGGTTTGAAAAGGGTTTGTGACTGGAGATTTATTCTTTGGTATTCTTCTTCAAGATGAAGACTTATAATGAGGTGGTCCACCGAGATTGTAATGTGGAGATCGAAAAAAAGGGCATGTTTGGTTCTTTTAGGGAAATGTCAGTGTTTTTTTTGGCAGTTCATCTACAAAGAAGACTAAGTGTGATGAGAAAGGGAAGAAGGGTGGTTTTATATCAGGCCACCCTCCTAGGAATACTTCATCTTTTTATTCTAGTGTAGGGTCTATTGTGTGCCATCAGTGTGGGAGGTAGGTCACATCGAACCTGGTTTTCCCTCCCTCCCATTCCTTGTTAATTATGTGGAATTATGGGACACATGAAAATATTTTGTAGGGTGACCTGACATTATCAATCTGGTGTAGGATTTGTGTCTTCTAGGGTGTATCAGTTCAGTCGAAGCTGACCAATATGATGAGATTTGGTTTAGTGGTCATGGTGGTAAGAAAAAATCATCTTCTAAGTAGAGGGAGATCATATAAGAGCCATAGGTGTGTAGATAGTCTCAGACAGGGACCATGCATCTGCATGTTGTGGATTCATCACTAGTGGGATCTCATATAAGACCATCTTTTGATTGAGGTAGAATTCAGATTTCATATTCCATAACTTCATTTTTATTTGATTATGGTGCTTTAGATTCCTTTATATCAGCCCATCTTGTTAATCTAATGAACCTACCAATTTATTTGTTATCATTTTCAATGGAGATGGTAACACCGTTGGGTAAGATGAAAGAGTAAGCCCATATGTCACTATCATGTGCTCTTTCTATGTCATGTGTTGTGATGGAATGGGATCTCTTGGTCCACGATATGGATATATTTGATGTGATCCTCGACATGAACTAGATGGGGCACTTTTAAGTGTATATTGATTGCTATCTACAACAAGCTATATTTATGACACCGGATGGGAATCCTCAAGTATTTATTAGGGAATGGGATCTCAGTTGGGTCGCATGGGACATCCACTTCTAGATTTGGGAAATCATTCTTATCAGTTACCAATTTTCATGTTGGAGGATGATGGTGGCCCTCCTTAGGGTGGATTACCTCCAATAGTGGGTCAGTTTCCAGAGGTATTTTCAAAAGATTTTTTGGCATTAACCCTAGAGTATAATGTGGAGTTCCTGATTGAATTGGATTTGAGAACACAACCTATACCTCTTCTCTCATATTTCATGGCCCCCACTTAAATGAGGTGATTAATGATACAATTTGACAATTTGGAATCCAAAGGATTCATTTTCCCGATCATCTTTCCTTGAGCCACCCCAGTCTTATTCTTGAAGAAGGTTGATGGATCTCCCAAATTTTGCATCAATTAGTGGAAGTTGAAAAAGGTAACTATGAAAAAAATAACATTTCCCCATATTGAAAATTTGTTTTTCCAGATGAATGGGGGAAATTGTTTCTCTAAAACTGACTTGCGTTCAGCTTACCCCCCAAAATAGGGTTAGAGTAGCAGACATCCTGAAGGCAACTTTATGAAGAAGGTATAGCCCCATTGAGTATTTGTTCATGCCATTAAGATTGACCAATTCTCTAGTAGTCTTTATGGAGATCATTACTAGCATGTTCAACCAGTGTCTCAACTCCTTTTTCGTGCTATTTTTGGATGATATCCTGGTTTACTTTGGATCTGAAGTATATCATGAGGATCATATGTGGATTTCATTGAGAACTCTGTGCAATCATCACCTCTAAGTGAATCTTTCAAAGTGCACCTTATGGATTAGAGAAGTGATGTTTCTGGGCCACTTCATTTCATAGAAAGGGGTTTTAGTTGGCCCTTATAACATCAGTGCATTCATGACAAGGAATGTGTTTGAGATCAAGATTTTTTATGGCATGGAATATTATTTCATGCATTTTGTTCATAAGTTAACATAGTGTTCTTCCTCTAGGACCATACTCACCCAGAAAGGGGTGATGTTCAGATAGTTTTGAGAGTGAATGGAATCCTTTGATTAAAAGAATTAATGGTTGATTGTGCACCGGTGTTGGTTTTTCTAGAGTCTGGTAAGGGATACATAGTTTATTGCGATGCTTCAGGTTCATGCCTCGAGTGTGTGCTCATGTAAGATAATCGTTTAGTGGCTTATGCTTATTTCCATATTTGAACACATGAGAATAATTATCCAATTCCTAACATGAAGTTGTAAGTGGTGATACATTCCCTAAAGGCTTGGAATCATTACCTCCTTGTAATGAAATTTTTGGTCTATTCTGAACATTAGATATTAACCTACATATTCTCACAAAAGGATATTAATCTGACACAGAACCACAGGATCAAGTATATACATGAGTTTGATTTTAAAATCATATATATCATGGGAATGGATATTGTGGTGGCTGACACCTTTATAAAGAATATTCAAGTGAAAGCCTTGAGGAAGTCTAGAGATGAGTGGGCTTTGATGGGGGTCTTTTCCCATATTCCCTTGGAGACCAAGGAGAATTGCAGAGGTATATTCTTGGAAAGTATCAAGTTGACTCCAGCTCTTCTGGAGTTGAATCAGTGGGAGATTCCCGGTGAATCTCTATGTCAGTGTTCTATTTTGTTTTCTTGGTGGTGGGGATACTTATTCTAACTGTTATTTGTCTCTTGAGGGGATGTTCTATTTCAAAGGTCGTGCAGTGGTGTCATGGTCTCTGTAGATGGTGGTGATACAAGATAGCCTCCAATCTTAGTAGGTCGTCTATTCTGGTACTACCAAAATGTAGGAAGATGTTTCTCGCCAGTTTTGGTGGGACTGTATGAGATGACACATATATGACATCATATCAAGATGCTATACTTGTTAGAAGGTGAAAGTAGAGCATCATAGAGAATCTGTTTTGCTTCGGCCATTACCCATTCCTTCTGGGTAGTGGGATGAGGCTTCAATGGACTTTTTATTGTATTGTCTCGTACACCTCATGGAATTAACATTATTTGGGTAGTAATTTACCCTTTTAATAAATCAAATTACATTATTCTGATCATAGATACCACTAAGGTGGATGAACTAGGCTGACTGTATATTTAGTAGGTGGTTAGACTTCATGGTGTGCCATTGGAAATTGTTTTTAATAGAGACCCCCGCTTTAAATCCTAATTTTGAGAAGGTATTCAAATGGATATGGGAACACAGATCAATAATAGCACGAAATACAATCCCCAATTGTATGTCCATAAAGAGAGGGAAAATTTTATTATAGAGGATATGCTTCGCACATGTGTGTTGAATTTTGGAGGATCATGGGTTATCAATTTGGGATCAGTCGAGTTCACTTATAATAAAAATTACCAATCCTTTATTTGAATGGAACCCTTTGTGGTTCTCCAGGGTCTTTCATTTTTGTCTTATTTAGGTTTGAAATTGGTAGGAGAGACCTCCCTTTTGGGACCAAGCCTTGTGAAAGAGATGTTTAAGAAAATCCAGTTGATCAAAAAATGGTTATTGACAGCTCAGAGTCACAAAAAATCTTTTTTTGATCAGAGGCTTTGGAATCATGAGTTTTCTCTAGGTGATCATGTGTTCTTGACGGTGGACCCTCACTTGGTTCACCGTCGTTTGGGAAAGTACGGAAAGCTGACATCAAGGTATGTTAGGCCTTTCGAGATCACTAAGTGGATTAGCAAGGTGGAATACAAGATAACATTATCTTCTTAGTTGGAATCAATTCATGAATTATTTCATGTCTCCCAATTGAAAAATTATTATCTGTACCTGTCTCATGTGTTTAATTAGGAAGAGTTGGATATAGGGCCCGATTTATTGGTGTTCGAGTGGCTAGTGTCGATAGTGGATTCCCAAGAGAAGGTGCTTCATGGGATGTCCATTATATTGGTCTTTATTCTTTGGTATCATGGGAATGATGAGCATGAGAATTGGGAGCAGAAGTCGTGGGTTGAGATAGAGTATCCGTTTTTATTCTATGAGTAGGCTTCAAGATGACTTTCTGAGCGATGAATGTTTTAATGGAGGGGGAGAATTGTTACACTCATAATTCAATCATTTGTAATATTTTTTATTTTTTATTTTTATTTTATAATTTTATTTTTCTATCAAATGTTTTGTTTTGGTGAAGGTCAGTCTTAATTTAAATTTTGTGTTTTTATAATAAATGAGAATTTTGTTCTAGGTAATGTTCGACGCATGAGTAGGGAACAATCAAACCTGTGTGGATTTCCTAGATCCCCATGTAGCCTACCTAGTGCATGATTAAATATTTAAGTAACTGAATGAACATTAAAGTGATTTTTAAAAATAAAATAATTGTAAAACTATTTTAATAATAATAAAAAAAGATTATTATTATTATTATTGTTATTTTCATCACTAATAATTCAATTAGGTTATCATTTTTATTAATGTTATTGATTTTATTATAATTTATTATTATTATTATTACTATTATTATTGGAGATATATTGTTATATTTTCATAATTATTAATTATTTTTTTATTATTTAATTTATGTTTTTTTAGGTTTTATTATATTTTATTGTTATTTTTCTTCTTTTTCATTCTTTTTTTCTCTCCTTCCTCCCTATACCTCTTCCCGTCAAACTACACCCCCTCCCCACGGTTCACGCTGCGCTATTCCCCTTTACCCTAGCAACACCTCAGCACCTCCCTTGCCTCCTTCTAGTGACTCCACTAATTTTCATGCCTCCCCTCATTTGGGGAACCTCCCGTGTGCCTCCCTTATGACCCATGAACACCCCTTTGTCCGCACAAACCTTCCCTCACACCAAACCTACCTTTATGGTCATACATTTTATCGATTCATCTTACTTACAGCTCCCCTCTGGTTACACTCTCCTCACATGACCAACATCATAGACCTCATTCCATAAGTGTGATATAATACAATTTCTCATTCATAAAATTGGTAGTTTTGTGGTTAGTGTTTCATATTTGATTTTGTTTGTTTTTGCATATTTGGCTTGCTTTTTTTTGATTTTAGGGTTTAATTATGTCATTTGTGGAGTGATTGACGTGTGGAGGATGTTTGATGCCAAAATTTAGTGGTTTCCTACACAAGGTAAGTGATTTTGTGTCTAATTATTATTTGACAAATTAAGTTGTGTGTTTATAAATTTAGTAAATTTATTAATTTTTTTCTTGCTGTGGGTTTGGTTTTATTGAGATTTAATATACAATTCATTTTCTAGTATCATGTTTATGTGATATGTGTTCCATTTTCTGTGGAAACCCATGTTGATCTGTTTATTAGTGTTTTATAAACTGTGCAGTTATTTTATTAATTGGTTTATGTGGTGAAAATTATGTTCATGATGTGGAATTGTGTGTATTTGGTCATGAAATAGATTTGGGTAGGTTTTGTGTGTAAATATGTTTAATGATCGTTAAATTTTTTATTATGAAAATTATTAATTATTTTTAAATTAATTGTTAAGGATAAAAAATTATTATAATTGAATTGTGTAACAGTTTTTGGTGTGTCTAGTATTTTGAAAGGAAATTTGTGTGTGAAATTGGTGGTATTGGGTAAATGTAGTGACTTTATTAGTTTTTTTTCTGGAATATAAATCGTTCTATGAACTTGGAACCCATTGACCACAAATGGGAACCCTGGGTAAAAGGTGTACATGCTTGGACTAGTGTGATTGGGATAGAAATGTGACATTGGATCATTTTCTCTTAGCTGGATTGACAAATATAACACTAACTAAACATTTGGATGATGATCAGTGACTAATAGGTTATGGGATTGTTCCCTACTAGTGTATCATGCATGATAATGCATATTTTCATGGTTCTTATACCACTTTTCACTAAGATTATATGTTATAGGGTTCAACTTTTCCCTATCACTTATAGGGCTTCTCCCATAATTGGTGCTCCTTGTTTAGTTTATGCTCACCGTCAATATAAAAAGTAACATTGGGGTTATCTTAAATGTGATTTTTTGTGTGTTTTAATTTATGCTTTTTTCTTAAATGGTCTCATTCATTAAAACTGCTATCATTAAAAATTGTTTAATCATTTATTTATTTTTTTATTTGACTTGCAATGGTATTTGTCACATAATTTTTATGTGTGAAATTTTTTTTTCAGTGGAATACTATTGGGTGTTAGCTCACACTCTACTTACACCATTGGGTGTTAGTATATTTGGTTATGGATGATGTAGGTAAGGTTAAGGATTTGGTATTGGATATTTGGGTTGCTAGCTGACTTCTAGGAGCAGCATTGGGCAAATGGCTTGAGGGTGGTCTCCTCTTTCCATGTGGTAGTTTTTGAGTTGGTTTTTGGTCACCCTAGCTAGTAGTAGTTGGTGTATTTGTTTTTAGTTTACATAAGTAAATCAATTTATGGTTTGGTTAATGACTTGTTTGGTTGTGACTTCCAGTTCAATTTTAGTTTATATTTTTGGTTGTTTTGAATTTATTTATTCTGGTAAATCATTACCAGACTATAAATTTTGATATCCAGACAATTGTGCCAGCCTGTGGTGATTGAAAATTCCCTTCGGGCCTTACCATAGACCGGGTCAGGTGTTGGTTGGATGGTTATCTGGTTTGGTTCCTGACATACCTTCAATTAAGTAAGAAATATTCACACATAATGGCTTGGTAGAAAATATGTATATAGATATTAAGTGATACAATTTCTTATAAACTACTCACACAAAGGGAACCACTCTAATAAAAGGTTTCTAAGAGATAGAACCATTTATATCATCAATAAACAACCAATTTAGTAAAAATCACACCCAATGTTAACTTCATTCTAAAACACAAATTTCCTCATTGAAAAAAATTTAAATTTTATAACAACATGAAATAGTCAAAATTCTCATCCCTTTTCAATAACTCCCATGATTAAGCAGGCCCCACATTCCATGATAAAGTGGACTTAAAAATTTGAAATTATTTTACATAATTGAGTGGGTTATAGGTGGGAAATTGAAAATTAAATATAGTAATCCAAATATATAAAACGAAGAAATATGATTGAAATGTATAACAAACACATGAATATAACAATCCCCCACAACTAGAAAACTTAGTGTGCTCGCTGTAATATAAAAGAATGTGGGAGGTAAGGATAAGACTATGTGGTCTTTACTGGTATCTTTCGTCTTGAAGGTGGATTTCCAAAACTATATGCTCTGGAAAATCCTCACAATAGTGTTTAGATCTGTACTCATTGGCTGTAATACCATAGCCACTCTACTCACGAAAAACATGTATTTCACTAAAAGTGTTAACATTAGTAATGATATATGGACTGAACTATCAGAAACAATGCATAACTGGGTGGAACATTTGATGGGAATTTTACATGATGACCTTCTCAAAAATTTGTAACTTCCACCAATGAATCATGCTATCATGGATAGCTTTTATTCTATTTATATATCCAAGAGTTATCATATGAATCAAATCGAATGTCTTCCAACTATTTAATATATATATTTATATTCTCTCCTATATCTAAACGATTCATATTAGATTGTTTAAAAACCCAATATGCATTGTGTTCTACATCCAATGAGAGGTAAAAATACTTTCAATACTCTATCCTGTATTGTGACATTCCGATCAGGGTTTTAAAAGTTGTACATTATGCCAAATTGCATCATCCAATCACAAACTCAAATATTTCGTATTGGGTTGTACTGTTTTTATAATATTTGGTTTATATCCCAATTTGAGAATTTTTATTGTCCATTACTTTAGGGGTGATATGAAGTGGAGACATTATAAAGAACCCCATACCTAGAAAGAAAATATGTCATATTGCGATTAGAAATATTTGAACCTGTATCACTAATGATGAATCTCGAAAAACCGAACCTACAAAAAATCATGGATCTCACAAAATTGACAAAAAATCAAGAGTCATCAATCATAGTATCCTTTTATTCCATAAATATAGACATGTATTCAATAGATAAAAATATATATACAAATAAAAATATATTTGGAAAAGGATCCATGATGTCAATTTTGCATGCATTGAAGATATCACAAAATAACATGGGTTGTTAGGGAGTTTCATTCCTTATGGGGATATTACCTTTGAATTTAAATCATGTATATTGCTTAAAAAACTGATGGGAATTTCTATAAAATGTTTTCCAATAACGTCCAAAGTAAAGGAATTTTTGAGAAGTATGTTAGGAACCAAAGTAGACCCCAAACACCAATGTGTGGATGATGTTCAAAACAGAGGTGAACTCGTGGTCAGTGACACACTTGCAAACAACTTGGTCACTAAATTTTTTTCAAAAATACTTGTCGTACCAAATATACCATAAATAACCATTCTTAATTCTATGTGATTGTGATGTGTTTAAATTACTAGAGACCCTATATGATGCTATAATATTCACAATATCTATATACTAGGGGTTAAGGTTAGAAACATCACAAAGGATCTCATTAGGGAAGAATTCTCCAATGGGGTTGGATGGGTCAACATGATGGTCCAATGGTGGGAAAATCTTAATAATGTTGCCAGATACCACATTTTCCATTCTTACCTTATCTCTATTATCATGTTCAAAATCCTAGAGGTGTAGCCACCAATGGATGTGGTGGGGAATACTTCAGGTTTCCTTATGAAAAAATGAAGGGCATCATGATCAAGAAAGACAAGAATGTTTTCCCGATAAGATATGAATCGAATTTTTGCAATGAAAACACAATATAAATATGTTCTTTTTTAGTGTTGGTTTTGTTTTCATAGGATGGTTCAAGGGTTTGGGAGGCATACACAATAACATGAATAGACTCTCAAACCTTTGAGATAAATCTACCCCAACTGCAATATTAGAGTCATCACACATATGTTTTAAGGGAATATCCCTCCATAATGGTGGGATCACGAGAGGTGATGTGAGAATCCTTTTTAGTGAATTGAAAATATCCGCAAAATTTTTATCATATACAAATTCATAATATTTTAGCAATATTCAAGAGAGGAGAAGTTCGATCTTATTAAAACCTTTAAGGAATCGGTGGTAAAAACCATCATGACCCAAGAAAGATCACACCTCACAGAACCATTTTTTATATGGAAGTGATAAAATTATTTCATTTTTTGATTTATCTAATTGAATTCCCTCCTTATAAATAACATGTCAAAAAACCATCCACCACTCAACCATAAAATCACATTTCTCGTAAATTAATTTGAAATATTTTTCAATGTAGTAGGGGAGGAAAAAACATTGGTGTACAATACAGACATCAAAATAAGTTCCATAAACTGTGAAATCATCCAAAAATGCTTCGATACAATTATCATGGTACTCGGAAAAAATACCCAACATATATCGCTTAAATGAACCAAGATCATTACATAGAACAAAAGGCATCTTTATGTATCAAAATTTTCCTAATAGACTAGTAAATGGTATCATTAATTGATCATCATGGTCTATATGGATTTTAAAAAAACCTGAATAACCATCAAGGAAACAATAATGGGACATAAAACCAATATTTTTGACATTTGGTAAATTAATGTTAGAGGAAAGTGTTCAGTCCACATGGATTGATTCATTCTACAGTAGTCAATATTTACTTGACAACTATTTTTTAAATGTGTGGAAACCAATTCATTACCTTCATTTGACACAACCATTATCCCAGGTTTTAGGCATAATATGCACTGGATAACCCAATTACTACCAGTTATAAGAGAAATGGTCCCAACAACAAGTAATTTACTAACTTATAATTTTACCAATTCAAGGAGAGTGTGATTCAATTGATGTTGATATTTATTTACGGTCTTAGTATCATCATCTAAAAGTATATGGTGTATATAAATAGATAGGATAATCCTGATAATATCTACAAATGCCCATCCAATTTCCATTATTTATACTCTCTCAAAATGTTGAAAAGTTTTTGTTCCAACTATGGAGAGTGTTAATTAGCAATAATTATGGAAAATTGGTCAATACCTTCCATATACACATGTTTAAAATTAAAAGGACGTGGTTTTAATTCTAACATCGATGGTTTTTGAATTGATGGAGGGGATTTAGGGGGTGTGATGTCCATAAACACTCTATATACTAATGATTATTATCTAAGGAAATAGAATATATGGAAATGGTATTTTTAGAATCATTGATATTCAAGGACATCATAATTAATACAATCAACAATTAATGGAAAAAATTTCACTTTTCTGAAACCACACAATACTTAAAACATGAATCAATACTGAAATTATCCAATGGTGAAGAATAAAAAAATGAATCATAGTATGGTTTGAGGAGATAATTTTGTGTGTGTGTGGTGTTAAAGATAACTTCCATAGAATATAATGGAATAATGGAGTGTTATTAAATTGGGGTATTTCATGGAATCAATATTTCCAAAACATACCTTTTCTACAACAATTCCAAGGAAAGTGTTCTATTGTAGAAATTTATTGTCACGTTTACAGTTTTCAAGAATGGCCTTCCATGTATGAGATGGGAATATACTTAGGTAAATATGACCTCAATCTCATGAATATAGAATTCAGCTAAGAAGGTGAGATTCTTCACTTTTATAAAGACAACCTTTACCAATCCTAATTATTATTTTGTCCTCATTTTGGAAAGTTTCACTATGATGCCAGTTAGTTTAATATGTCCACACATTGAAGAAGTGTACATATATTAAATAATTATATTAATTAAATCACCTAAATCATGAATATCATCTAAAAATAATATCTCCCCTATAGTTCAAGGAATCATGAATGTTCCCAAATCCATGATTTTGGTTGGAATTTCTAGCTGAATCAAACCTGATATATTCTTTCTAACATTTAATCTTTCATTCCCAATTAGTTTCCATGTATGAGAGAAAATATCATTAAAAAAATTTGGTGTAGCATGTGATTTTTTTAACTGAATACAATAAATGAATTTTAACTTGAACAATTTTAAATGTATCCATTATTTCATTATCAATCTCATTAGCAATATTTTTATAAGATTTATATAGTCTTTGTGGGAAATAATGGTGAATAAATTCTTTAGGGGAATCTTAAATGATAATTTGTTTACCCTTTTTGTATTTTTTTCTTTAAATGACTATTTTGAGGGTTGGGAAATAAGTTTTTCATGTGAGGGACTTACCTATTGTGTAGAATAAATAGAAGGAGAAACTTCTTTACCACTAAAAAGTGTAATTGAAAAAAATTTACCTTTTTTATTTCAGATTATAAATGGGTTGAGGTGGTTGTTTTCATGAACTATACATCTTAGTCTCTCTGATTGTGTTTTCCAATTTTCCCACTTCAGCTCAGTGGACATGAATAAATAATTATATGGTCTGTTAGAAATGGTGGTTATAGGTTTATATTTTATTCACTATGTCTTCAAGCATTGGTTCATATTTGGGAGGAAAATGAGGGGATTTTCCAAGATTTTGAAGGATAATAAGGTTTAATACCTTGTCCTTGTTGATACTAGTTTTTTTAGGGAAGTAAGTTTCCTCTTTATTGGTATTATCATTTTCCGTTCCACCCATGGTTTGGTTTGGGCCTGAATGTTTCTTTATTGATGGGAGGTGCTTGTTGGAATTGATGACCAAAGAATTTTGCTACACAAGACTCTGATGAATCTAGAAGTTGCAGTAACTGGTCATAAAAATAAGTGTTATTAAAAGAAATACCAAAATTCTATAGCATGGAATAAGAGTGTAATTTACCATGTGCTTGAGCTAATTGTATTAGAAGGGTATCCATATCATCAAGATTAGTATCTAACTTTTTTAATAGGGTTAAATGACATATCTAATGAACTTCTCAAGTTGGTTAAATTTATCATGTACAAAATTGTTATTCTTCATGGGAAATGTTGGATATGAAGTCAAAAATAGAAGGAGTTTTATCAAATAGGGAATCACTAGATGCAATATTGTTCATAACATGAACCATGTGAAAACTTCCATCATAGAAGTATTTAATTATTAGTTTTTCACTAATTTTGTAGTGGGGGAATCTTGAGAAATGTCTTTTGAATCTCTCCCAATATTCATGAATGGTATCTCCTTGTGATTTTCTTAATTGCACATATTTTTTCTCTAATAGATAAAGTTATGGATTTTGGAAGAAACATATTTTTAAAATGTCTTTTCATGTTATTCCAGCCCCCCAATTATGGTAGGTAGATAGTATATACATCTTTTGAAACACCATCAAAGAAGAAATGGAAGACCCTATACTTAATGATGTCCGCGGACACATTTTGGGATTTCATGGTGAAGCACACTATGTGAAACTCTTTATGATGTTTTTGAGGATCCCCACCAGGATTTACATTGAATTTAGGAAGATGGTGGATAAAAAATGATTTCATCTCAATGTCTGCTACTTCTTAAGGATATTTGATGTATGCATGTTGGTACACCACAAATAGGGTTGTCAGTTCTTTTAATTTTCATTTATTTGCATCTATGTTTTCATGGGTTTTATTTGGTTCAATTTTTTATTAGTTTAGAACCACTTGAGGTTCAAGAATGGGTTACACAATGTTACTTGAATTTCCTCCTCAAGATTACATAAATTTTAAGTGATGTTACTTTTCAATTTTATGGTCAAATTAAAATAGTTTGACTTTACCAGATCTTATTATGCAACAATTATGTCCAATATAAGTTTTTGTTTGTTTGATTGTCGTTTAATTTTTTATTGAAAATTACTAAAATGAAAATACATAAGAATAATGAAAGGATATCTGAACAGATAATTTTATACTATATAATTATATATAATGAGATATAAGAATAGAGAGAGAGATAAAGATAGAAACACACAAAAAAACAAAAATGAAAATTAAAAAAACAAAATGGATGTAGGATATTGAGAAGAATAATAATTAATAGTTAAAATAACTAAATAACATAAAGGAAATAAAAAATTATCTTGGATCCCTGGCATCAGTGCCAAAATTTTATCACTTTGTTAAGAGCGTCCAATTTTATGTTTAGTTTTACTATAATTTTTTCAGTATATAAGGAACCCTAGGTTGTATCTTGATATAGACATAGATCATTTTTAAAATAGAAAGGTTTAATTATTAAAATAAAAGTGGAATTATATTTTACAAAAACTGGGCTGGAAAATTTATGAAGTTAATAAAAAATGAAATTCATAAAATGAAGAAGAAATTAATAGAATTGATTAATTGTGATCAACATAGGAAAATATCATGATGCTCATCATTAATCTCTTTAAGGGATACGACTATGATATTTTAATACTTGTTTTGTAACACCTAAATCTATAATGTTACTTTGTTTATATTGGGATAACTCATAGGGTCTAATTGGAACACGCAAGGATTCACTGGATACCACTGATGATAGGGTGATTTGTGTTTGACTTCATAACAGAAACTAACCAAGGCAACACATGAAGTACTAGATGCACTGCCAAAGTGTGTATATTATTTAATTGTGTTATTATTTCATGATATTACAGGGATATGGATGTGCTTGTGCGAGTTCAATTGACCATTATTAACCAAACAAACAGCATAATTGAATGGTGGGAGAAGATGTGGTGAACAGTGTGTGAGACATCACATGAAAAGGTACCCCCAGACATGATCATATGAGTTTTTTCATGATATAAAAGAATATAACTCATTTAAATAATAAGATAATATAAATAAAAATAACATAAAACAAATATAAAAAAATATAATTCAAAAAATAAAAACATGAAGCACTAGATTACATCATGTTCCTCCCCAGACAATCAGAAAGAGTTTTGAACCCCATAGAATGGGAGGAAGCCAATGATTTTGATGTATCAATTCCCAAAGCCTCCAGAACTAATAGGATTTATTAAAATTTTCCCTGGATACTCCAAAATGTAATAACATTTAACCCTTTCCAAGCATCAAAAATGTGTTTCCCAAGGTACTCTTTTATAGGCAAAGTGGATGGTGGTTGTGGGAACCCAGATTTTATATAACCAGTTGGAACATGGTTCTCGGCCATAAGAAACTCTTATATCTCTTTTATCAAAAATAAATTCATTTTTATCCACCTATTTTATATCTGCACTAAAAATATTGATTAATTCAGAGTCCCCCCGCTCTAGATAAATTTGAAATAAAAACAAAACATTTGATATTATAAAAATTTTATTCCATAGATAGATCTGTTTGGATGGGCCTCTCACTAGATGAATTGAGATTTAGTTTATTTGGAAGAGTTTTATCCCCCAAATAAAATTTGAGACAAAAAAATATATGTTATAATTGATGCAATTATTAGTATCAATGTGTAGTTGAGTCTACATATGTTCTTAGATATTTCATAGTTTTTCCGATTCCTTTTTAAAGTCACAATGGGACCTCTAATTCATCTCCACAAACAATGTAATTATCAAAAAAAGTTACATTTATTTATTAGATAGTGATAAATAAAACATTAGTGAATCAAAAATGAAGTGAACTTTGTTATTTATTTTATAATTTTAAATACATAACATGTTTAATACAATGGTGTAAGGGTGAAATAAAATAGTGAATTGATGTAAGATCAACCCTCATAAAGATGTACCAAGGAATATGAATCAACTGAACCAATTATATATTGAATAGATGAAGGGGTATAAGTACTCTCAAAAGAAGTACATGAAATCTTTAGGGGGTTCGTAGTGTGTACCTCTAATGCTGGACCTACCCATGTCTAGGCATATCTTCCTCTTCCTATTCAAATGTACACCTAGTTGTGTATGTGTACCTTTGTCCATGCCCATTTGCACCTAGTGGTTCCAATGTATTATTGTTGTTGATGTGTACCTAGCCATGTGTGACTAATAGGTCATTCCCATCTACTCTACCTATACCTATGTGTCTAGCCGTGATTGTTCCAGTTTATTCTCTAGTATACACACCAAGCCACCATTAAATGGTCACATGACTTGTGAGACATGTCACATGGCATGTGACATTTAATTTCTCATGAAATACTAGAATAAAAGACATGGATGTGAAAAAATGTGTTTTCATTATATCATAGGCCATGTAACATGGTTTTTTCTAAATTCCATGAGTTCTTTATGTGTTCCTCAAATCACATCGCCGCCACTACAAATATCACTCATATAATGCAGATCATGGTTTAATTAACCTTGTCTCCACTACTCTATATATTATATCATGAGATTTATTCTAAAATTGATCACCACCTAATTGAAATATCCCCACATTTTTCAAACATGGAATAAATGAAGTCAAAATGCCAATCTAATCCACCTCTGATCATTCTCTATCATCACACCTTGATCACACACTCAGCCGCAAACCACACCATTGGTATTGTTCCATTTTGCTGTAGAATAGTCATGCAATGATCGAATACCAGGTGTTCATTGACTCACCACACAAAGAAAATGATAGTGATAAGCATGTAATGACATTTTTGTCTGTGTGTGGGGGGGGGGGTGCACAAACAAAATAAAAAACACACCCCATCTTTGTTTAGGATTACATTTATTAATTTCCATTAAAACAATGAATGAATAGAAATCACAAAGAACAATGAAACTAACCAAAATCGTGAAAAGAAATAATCCCAAACCCACAAGTATGATGGAATACTGAATGGAACTATTAATAGAGTTGATTTTAATTTTATACGCAATATTTAATTGGGAAATAAACCATGGAAAATGATACCCCCATTGGTTGGATCGATTGATGATAAATAAATGATTTGAATCATCCTGATTTGTGATATCCTCATGTTTCATTGGAAATAAATATACTCAACCGGTCATCATCGATATCCCATCCTTCCTTCAATTATCTACTCTCAATTATTAATCTTTTTTATATTAATATAATTAAATTTTTATTTTGATTTATATATTTATTTATTCCCTGATGGCACCTAAGCCTATCACTTGTCAACGACCATGTTTATATATTGCCTTGGGTAAAACCGCTATTCAAGTCTCAACAATAGTCTCAAAATTTCAATCTGTTTCTTCATTTGTGAGTTATTCCACTATTTCTAAAAAATTGTGAATTCATGATATTAATATATTTAGTATTTTGGTTAATCAATTTATAGGATCACCCGGCTTCATAATCTCACATCATGTTATTTCTTTTTCTCAGAAAAATATTATTAGATATATTCCCAATCATTACATTGAAAAATAAGTGATATTACAAAAAAATTTAATAATAGAAAGACATGAATACATTATTAATTATTAAAAAATATTTGAGATAAAACTAATAATATTAAGCTTTCTTGATAATATATAAATAATTTATCATTATTGCAAGAAATATCATTATAAATTCCGGTTTAAAAATTATAAACAGAAATTTCCTTATTATAAAAAAATAAAAATATATTTATTGAATTTTTTAATATATAATTTATGGAAGATATTTTATATAAATATTTTGCTAAAATAAAGAATTTTAAATTCATCCACCAAATAAAATTATATCATTAAAATTTTTACATATTTTTAACCACTTACTACTACTTTCTCCTATTTTGATATACTACATTTAAAAACCCTAATGTTATCATACACATTAACAATGAAAAGGATATATTATGACTTATCAAAAATGGATTCAAATATTTAATTCCATTTCATTATAATAATTTTAAATAACCTTGTATTTATGGTCTAAAAAATATATATCTACCACTTTATATCCAAATTTTTCTCATTCTAAATACCACAAATATTGAAAAATTGTTTTGTTACTAAAGAAAGAAACCTAAAACCCACATGTTTAGATTTGGTTAAAAAGATAAACACAATATCCATATAAATTTAAACACACCCAACCCACTAAAATGAAATTTTTATGTATTTGGGAAAAATATACACAATAAATCATCAATGTAAACTAATTATGTAAAATTTTACCAAATCCATTATAAGAGACAAAATAACACATTTACACATTTGATTTCCTAGGTAAATGGGTATACATAAGCAAGTATTAAGATCAAATTCTCAATAAGTGATAAAATATTAAAAATAAGACATAAAAAAGTTATTAATATATCATAAACCTTTGATATACCTGATCATTAGAAAAATTTCATTATTTTTGGACTAATATCATGAAATCAATATAAGTGATCATTATTCCTAAAAGCATAATCATTGTTCATGGAATAAAATTAAAAAATTATTGATCTTTATTGAATAATATATTACATGGAAGAGTATGTGAAATAATAAGAAAATAATTAAGGAATATGGTGATAGAAAATATGAATGTTTACCAAGAATAAATATTTAAAATAACAATAATTTTCAAGGATATCTACCAACACCAATAACATTATAGACACAGTTATCCTCATATTCCCAACTCCTAAAATATTGGAAATTAATCACCAAATCATCCATATATAAAACATTGTGAATTAATCTTATTTCATCTAGATAGCATATAACCTAATTAAACATTAAAGGTGTTTCATGTCCATGCAGAACATCATTATATCATGTGGTATAAATTATTACCCATTACATTGTAGGGAAATATAATTCTATGCCCATTAGAAAAATAGTGATACATACATACATAAGTGTAGAACATGAATTTGATTAAAATATTAATTTTATAAAAATAATATCATGATTAAGATATAGATATAAAATGGGAGTCTATATAAATAAATTGGATATCGAGGTAAATACCCTTAAATTAGAATAATTAACAATAAGGTATTAATTTTATATAAAATAAATGGTTTTATGATCATGTAAATTGACATACCCTTTCAATTAAATGGTAATTCAATATTTTTGAACACCATTCAATCAAAATAATGCGGTATAGGGTATTAATAATGAAATTATATTGAATTAAATATTTTATTATGAATGATTCCTAATACAGAAAGTAGTGATTGATCAATTCTATCATTAATATTTCATTTCCTCCACACCAATCATATATAGAAAATTCAATAATGAATCATTGAATTCATTTTAAATACTATTCATTTATTAATATAACATAATTAAATGAAATAAAACATAATAAATGGTCTAATAGTGGAATATAACTGAGTGTTGAAATATGTGAGATTTTTTATCATTGGATGTTAATATTTTTAATAAGTTTTATATAATAATTTAATTCATTTTTATGACGTTTTGAAATAAATTTTGAAATTTTCATTTTCATGAAATTTAATAAATATTTGATGATTTTAAAAGAAATGTGAATTAAAAATAAATAATTATTATAATTAATTTTATAAATAATGAATTTTAAAAATAATATTGATAATAATATTGAGGAGTATAAAAGATAAATAATAAAACAAGTTTTCATATATATTTTATAAAAACAGTGAAAAAAACATTTTTAATAGTCATTTTGAAATGGTGATAAAAAATGATTCTAAATTGGTATTTCAATTATAAACGTTTCATATAGTGGGAACTATAAAATAAATAGACTTAATGTATAATAATCATGGATTATAAGATAGATATCAAAAAACAATATTTTATTAGATTAATAGTGATTGGATTAACATAATAATAAGGAAACCATAAATAAATGAACACATATACAAATTAAATGATAATGATTCATAATTTTTAAAAAATAACATATTATAGATAAGTAATTAGGTTCATCAGTACATAGATAGTGATAGAGAATATAAGTAGAATAATGAAAAAGAGTGGGAGATACCCCTTATATGAAATTTTAAAATATGAACATACAATCAATATAGGGAAAAATTGAACGATTAATACATCAATAATAGAAGGAAAATCATAATATATACATTCAAAAGCTTTTATTAGTGGTATAGAAGAAAATATATATAATAGAGAAATGTTACTTGAATATAATGAACATTTATAAATCCAAACCCTTACCTCAAATCCTAGCTCACTTTTTATGTCATATAACATATTGAATAATGAAATTATTGTTATTGTTATTATTATTTATTATTATATATTTATAATTATTTTAATAGTTTCCTACTATTTATGTCTTTCATTTACATATGTTTATTCCATAAATAAGAAATTACTTCGGTATTTTGGTAATAGTAAATGTTAATTTTCTAGTGTTTTAATAATATCTTTAAGTTTCATGGTATATGGATGATGTCATTCCAAAAGACAAATATTTAAATAGATAAATATGTTTTAATAGAATACTATATATAGATATTTCTTCTTATATGAGTTTAAAATTTTCACAATTACTCAGACAGTTAAATTTTAATATGAATTTTATCATACCTATTTAATCATCAATAAATCATAAAAATGATATTAATATATTATTAATGTTATATTTAAAAAAGATATACATTTTTAAAAATTCCCCTAAAGAACATAAGTAAAAATAAAACAGAATTATTTACTAACGTAGAATAAAACAATAGTGTTTTGATGTTGATTTAAAAAGGGTTTAAAATAAGTTACAACTAAAAAATATTTGAATTTTGTAAAACTATTTGAGAATTATCTCAGTAGTGTTTTATAGTAACTTGAAAAATTATTTAGGTTATATGTTGGGTAAGTGAATAATTAAAATGATAATACATAGGGTTGGAAGACCTTATTTTTGCATAGAAACAATTATGAAAATGGTTTGATGGGTGGGAATTGTTAATCTCCCATTGATAATGGATCCATGGATTATAAATAACATTAAGATATATTCTTGTTAAAAAAATAATGGATATTAAAATATTTGATGAAAAATAATCCAACTTAATATATGAATGAAGGGAATCTAGAACCCATACATATTTATTTGAGTCGTGACCTTTGGATTTCCTTTAATGTCTTTAAAGGATGTTATTTCGATTAAAAGGGGACACAAAGACATGTATAGAATTCGTTAGAGAGAAATCAATATAATTATTGGTAAAATAAATATAATATATATTTATGGTGAAAGGGGTGGAAAATTGGTGCTTATATAACAAAGAAGGAGATCTAAATTTAAATAAAATATTGATTATATTATTATTTAGGAATAATATTATGAATGACACCGATTAGTATGGGTTTATTAATATTTAATTAAAAATATAGGTTTATTTGAAATTTAATCCTATGCAAAATAAAATGGAATGTTTTATTTACTTTATTGAATATAAATGATCATAAAATTATTTTTATTCAAATAAAATGTAACGTTGGATTTCAAAATTAAAATAAAGGTTTGGAAACAAATTTTACTATTTTTAAACTAATTATTTTACTCATAAAATAAATTTTATATCTCGAAGTTTTTTTCGAAATTATTCAATTTCATTTTCATCATAATGATTCCATTAAAATTATAATATACACAGTAAGTGTATTTTTCAATATTAGTCAAAAAATAAAATTTTTCAGAGAATGGCCAAAAATTATTCTAAGATAATTTCAACATGATAATTCTGAAAAAATATAACCATTTTATATAACTCATCTTATAATTTAGAGAAATTTGTCATTTAGAAAATGGTTACGAAATTGTATTTTGTGTAATGACAATTTTTAATTAAGGATACAATACTTTATCAAGGAATGTATTATATAACTAACTTCATTATAAAAATTAATTTTCGATTTTGATAATAATAAACTATATATGAGGTGTTAAATTTTTAATTGAGAATAATAAATATTACATAGTATTATTTCTGCACAAAACATTTCACTTTATGATTTAAATGTACATTCTGAGAGTATCTAACCATGAACAAAAAATATGATAATCATCATTCAATCATTAAAACAATTGTCTTTCAAATAAAAAATTTCTATAAAAATATTATATTTTTGAATAATATTATTTAACAATTTAATAATTGAAATAATTCATATAAAATTTATTATAATTTTAAAAAATACACCATTAAATTTCTTTATTATATGTTGCAATTATATCACTATTAAAACCAGAAAAGTACAATGTTAAAAATTATGTCACAATAAATAAATTTTAATTATGGTAAAATATAAAAAAAAATATTACTAAGTGTAATATATTTATCATATAAAAATATGTTTGTAATAAGACTCATAAATTAATGTATATAGATATATAAAAATATAAAAATATTATTCATAAAATTCTATCATAAAACATTAATTAATTATTTTAATAATCAGTAAAATATTAATAATGAATATATATATATATATATACATATATACATTATAAATTTTATGAATCAAATATATAAATATAATAAATAGAAGACATAATATCATGCTTTATTGATAAAAGGTAAATAATTTATTAGTATTTAATAAAATATCGTTACTACTTATAATTTAATAATGACATATATATTATCATTTTCTATAAATAACTATATAAAATAAATAATTTTAGTATTTACATATATATGTTAAGATAAAAGTTTTATAATAAATCATTGAAATTTTATGATGTTATATTTTACCTCCTTCGACAGATTTCTTCCTCAATAATTTTACTCACTAGTAATCATGTTTCACTATTTCTTTCCTGTTTTCTCAAACTGGATTACTAAACCATCATGTTATCTTAACTATTTTCTATGATAATGTTATAATATGACACGACAAAAATGAATTAAAAATTTTAATCCTATCTAATCACATTAATAAAATATAACCTAGTACTTTAGGTATAATGGTTAGCTATCAAAACATTTATACCCATTTTTTTAATCCAAATTCCAAAAATTATGAGATCTCTTCTCAGATACCAAAAAATTACCATAAACCCACAATTTTATATCTAATTCAAAACAAACATATATGTATTTATTATAAAATTAACTACAACAAACTCCTAGAATAAAAAATTTAGTATCTTACAGAAATTAGTATATAGTACAACATCAAGAAATACATAAACCATATAATTTAATCGAATCCTTCAGCAAAGATTAAAAATAACATTAATGCCTATGATCTCCTGGGTAAATGGGAAAAAATAAGATTATAGTGATCATAAATTCTCTAAGAAATAAATATTATCAATAATATATAAAAGAGTTTTGAATATATCATAAAAAATTGAGACACATGATCTTGATAAAAATTGAACGATTATTGAAATAAGATCATGGAATATAAGAGGTGATTAATATTAATTATATCATGATCATATATCATGGAATAAAATTCATAAAAGGATGGTATTGAATGAATAACATATTCCACGAATAAGGATGTGATATTACAAGATAATAATCATAAACAATGGTTATAGTAAAATTGAAAGTGAAACATGCTAACCATATGAAATCCTAATATGTATCAAGACTCTCTACAAAGACCATTATAACATTATGGAAAAATAAAATTGCACCATATGCATCCAAAATAAAATAAAAAAATCTAACAAAATCATGTCATTACATAAAATTGTAAACAAAGTTAAAATTATTATTCTTATGCATAACATAGTTAAAAAATCTAAAAAAAATCATTTCCATGAATAAAATCTTGATATGTTGTGATTTAATGAAATAAAAATTTTATTTTACGTCTATATAATCCTGGGGACACCCATCATATAGTGATATATCCATATTTAAGTGTTCCATATGTAATTTAAGGCAATTGTAATTCCATTAAAATCAATGCAGGATTAACCGATGAATTGAAATTTTATTCTAGAGAACGAAAATGGCTATATTGGTAAATATTATGAAATTAAATTAATAATGTATAAGTTATTCATAATTTTTAGAAAACTATTATATGGTCAATACAAAAAATATACCCTTACAATCATATGGTAAGGATATCTAAGTGAACATCCTTCAGTCATAAAAAGGAATTACATGATATTCAATATGGAATGGTATTATATAAAATATCATACTTATTCATGATTGATGGAAATTAATGAAAGAGGAAATTGTGTAACATTTCTCTCATAGAGATATCATTTCCAGGACACTACACATACATCATAATATGAATAAAGAATCAAATTATTATTTTTACAAGGTATCCACTTATGAAAATTAATACATTAAAGGAAATAAAGTGTTAAGATTAAAAAATAGTTGAATATAATCATCTATTAACACGGATGGAAATTCCTTTCATTTCAAGATATGGAGTCATTGATGTTTTAAGAAAACAACTATCTAGTTTTTACCTAATTCTTAAATAAATATGTAAAATATAATTTTCAAGGAATCAAATAAATTTATGATTATTTAAATACATTATTTTTTATAAATTGATGTTTTGAAAATAAATAAATTTTTGAATGGTTACTATAAATAAATTCATTGTGAATAAATCTTATTAACAATAGAGATAATATATAAGAGAAATAATGAAATTAGTTTTCAAAACATTATAAAAAAATAGTAAAATAAATCACATTTTAATATCATGTTCAAAATGTAATAAAAAACATATTAAAACATATTTTAATAATGAATCTCTAAATAATAATTTTTAAAAGAAAGATTTAAAGTAATTTTTATTGAAGGGGATGATATAAATTGAAAAATATTAATTTATAAACATTTTATAGTTCAAATATAATAAATAATATGATGGGATCCCCAAATAAACGAAAACACAAAGAAAATTGTTGAAATTTAATTATATTGTCAAAAATATAGAATTATATAAGGACGGAAAAAATATTATAATGAGATATAGAGTGATAATGAAGATACTTATAAGAACAAAAAAGTATGGGAGAGACCAATTATAAAGAATCCTAATATATGAATTATAAATCAATATTAGTTGAAAAGAGACTATAAAAACATTAATAATAGAGGGGAAATTAGTATGGTTTAAATTAAATTTGTTTGAGATGATACAAGGAATAGATGATGGGGAACCGAGAAAAATACTTGAATCGAATTGAATTTAGAGGAGAGACCATTACCTTGAGTCTTGGATAACTTATTATATCATATAACATCATAGATAATAAAAAATTAATAACGATTTGCATGAATTAAAAATTACATTTTTATTTAATTTTTATCATTCCTTTTTGTTAATTTTCTTATTTTATTTCTTTTATGTGATTTATATTGGACGTTTAGAGTGGTAAATTCCATAACTCAAAAATGGTTTTGTTATAATTTTAATGGTTGAATTTCCTAATTCAATGGTTCCATGAGAATCATAATTATTAAGGTATATAGTTTATGTCATTAAATAATCCTAGAATTTCAGTAAAGAAATATATTTTATAAATTAGTAACAAACCACAAGTGCTTCTTTTAACATGATTGTTATCATAGATATTTTATAATCCCAAAATTCATAAGAATGATTTCAATTTATTTAAAATTATATATTAATAAGTGATATAATTTTTTTAAACATAAATGAAATACATAATTTGAAATAAAACATCATTATAAAGTCTGGTTGTATAAAAAATATAATGTAAAAAGGTGATTTTAAAATAATCTAAAAGAGGTTGAAAACTAATAAATATGTGAGTTCAATAAAAAACTATTTAATATTACAATATTTTTTAATGTTTTTTAAATAAATTTATTATATAAGAGGTAAGAAGGTAATTGGAATGATAATACTGGTTTTTTTAAAATCCATACATTAACGTAGTAATGGCTTGTGAAAAGGATTTAATTATACAGAAAAAGAATTATATCTTCATAATTGCTAATAGACTTTTACTAACCTTAAAATATAATCTCAAAAGAAAATAAAGATGGTGTTTAAATGATTTTATAAAAACAAAATCTCAAATAATATATGGATGGAGTGACTTGGGAACCCTACCTTAGTGTTTGAATAGCCTGCTGTGTATTGCATCAAAAGCCTTCTTAAGAGGGTTATTTGGATAGAACATTTCATGAAAATGTGTTTATGCATGTTTTTCAAAATATTTATTTTAATTATTGGGTAATTATATATTTTTAATGTTTGTATTAATGGGTGGATGGGGGGTGTATATATAGCTAATGAAGATGGAATCATTAAATGAAATATTTGTTATTTTATTATTTTCACTCAATACTCTGAATAGTATTAATTTGAAGAAATTATAGGTGTATAAATAAAAGATATCATTTAATCTTTTATTTAATCACAACTAGTTCTTAATGGTATCTTGTAAATATTATGTTAAATGATAAGATCAGAAATAGATTTTAATTCAAAAAATACCTTATTTTTTAAAAATTAACTTATATGTTAATAAAGTAATGATATTAAATATGTATTTATTATTTTACACCATAAATAAATTTTTATCCATGATTTTTGTTTATTTTATTAATTTTTTTCAACATAATATTGTCATAAATAATACATTATATTTGAAAGTAGTATTTTCATGGTTCATCTAAATATCAAAATTTTCAAAACTTTACTAAAATATTACACAAAGAAAACTTCAACATTAGGATTCAAAAATTTATATATATTTTATAGTATTCATAATCTAATTAGAATAATTTTTATTTTAATAAAATATTTTTGTAAAATCAATTTAGTGTGGTGAACTTTATACATTGTGGTTACAATACTACATTAATGATCATACTACCTTTATAATAACTAACTTTTAATAATTCAATGCCCATTTTATATAATATTACACAATATATTTGTGAAAATAATTTTTCAAATTAGAATAATGACTCCATGTTGGTATTAATTTATTGTAAAACATGTTTCATAACTTTTAAACGAAAATTTTGAGATAATAAAAACATGAATATAGATTTTGATAAAGGTAATTTAAACACTAAATTAATTTTCATTTAAATTATATGTTCCCAATATAATATTATTTTAGAAAAAAAATTATTTTCCCATTTACATTTTTTGTCGTTTAATTAAAATATCTTACAAAATTAAAATTTTTAACATTTATTTTTGAAGTTTTATTTAAAATTTAAATCCCTATTTAAGAATGTAGTATAATATGATAACAATTATATTATATGATTTAAATTAAAATTAAAATGATAACATATAAATAATATTATTAACAAGAGTAATATAACTATTAAAAAATATGTTTGTGAAACAAACCATGAATTTTGAAAATTAGTTTTGTAAAACTATTTTCATTTTTTAATAAAACTATGTTATGATCTTTAAATTAATAAATATTTTTATAAATTCAATAAAATACTAATGAAAGGTAATTATTTATACATTATGAATTTTATGAGTGAAATATATAAATATGATAAATAAAAAGTATAATATCATTTTTTAGTGATAAGTTAAAAATTATTGATGATTAATTCATAGAATATAAGTAATTATTATTTGTTTATAAATTTGGATACACATTCATGGTTAAAAATAATTTAAATATTAAAATTCATTTAATATTTATATTTAAAATTAAATAGATAAATTTTACAAAAATATTCATTTAATATATGGTATGTTACATTTTGACTCCCTTACACTACATCACCATATTGAACCCATCTATGAAGTTACATGTTTGTTTTGCATCTAGACCTTCCAGAAAATAAAAAGATAAACCTATACTATTGTTTATTATTACTTGAATGATTTTTCTTCATATAAACTAAATTAAAACCTATTTTCATATGAAATAACTTTTAAAAATATGATGATATATTATTTTACTTTTAGTGTGAAACTATTATTTTACTTACTATAATAAATATACCATCTATTTTTTCTTTATTATAATTAATAACAATCCAATTTCACCAAAATTCTAGTTATTGTTTGAAAATAAATATTTCATGTGGTCGTAAGAGAGCTAATAATACGTTTGATAGACTTTTTCCTTCCTCTTTATAGTAATCCAAAATTCATCTTCTCCAAGTGAATGCCACTTTTCTTCTTCATGATCATTATTTTATAAAGGATATGTTTGTACCAAATTCATTACTTTAATCAAATAAAATGTTATAAATTCAATTTTACCACTAATATTAACCGATAACCAAATCAACATGCCAAAAAATTCTCATCACTTCCTATGGTTAGAGAAAAATATTCTGTAGATTTTTTGGCATAATTAAGAATATAGATATTCCTTTTCTTCAAATCAATATAATCTTATTATATATACATCTGTAATATCCATAAGAAGTGATATTGAAAAAACTTAAGTAATGATATAATAAATTATTTTCCTATATTATTAATATTCAATAGAAATATTTTATAGATTTATATTCCTTACAGCAATATTATATAATTTTTTAATCAATAGGGAAAAACAAATTGTTTCTAAGAAAATTGTATTTTCATGCAATATATGGTTTTTGAAAATATTAATTAACATATTATAGAATATTAATTTTACAAATTTATCTTAATTTTTGAATAATTAATTTAAATGTTTTCAAAGGATTATATTTTTATAATTCTTTAAAAATATATATTTTTCTGTAAATTGTAAAAAATTGTTTTTTAGTGAAAATTGTATTTTCAATTCAAATATTTACAAATTGAAATTAAATTTTTTATAAATTTTAATATTTAAATTGTAAATTTTTTTTTAAAAAAACTATCAAAATATGTTTTATGAATTTAATTTTTTTATGAAATTAGTATAAAAACATGTTATACTTAAAAGGCAATTTTTCTATAAAAAAATTTTCATCACATTTTTTCAATTATATTTTTAATTATATTATTCACATTCTCTGTTATAAATATTGAAAAAATTATTCCATAATTATATTAAGGGGGAACAAGCTTTTTAAAATGGCCCAATTTTTTTTTTGATAGAATGAATAATAACTTTCATATTTTTTGTTACGACAGAAAAAGGGTATCTTAGTTAATTAATGTTAAAAATAATATTATAAGGACCAAAAAATGACCTAAAAATATACCTATATTGTATTAGATGAGTATAATACATCCATAATCCTCATAAATTATAATATATGTCATATTTTCCATTTTTCAATGATATTTACCTTTATAATATTTTATATAATGAAAAAAAATGTTATTATCTATATTTAACTATCTCTAAATTGTTTACATAGGGATGAAAAGTGGAAATTTATAGTTATAAATAGTAATTTAAAATAATAATTAGTTTTATATCATGTTAAGTTATTTATAATTTTTAATGATGAGATAATTACCTTAAAACCATATGCATAATTGATGTTTTAAAAATTCGTTTAATAGAAAAATAAAAAAAAATTATTTTATAAAAATATATAAAGTGGAATAATTATTCATCTACATGATTTATTTAGATAAAAACATATTAATGATTTATTAGGGGACCATATTTTAATTATGACTTTTTCAAAGATTCTTTGATGTGAAATTAAATGAATAGTTCCAAAATTGACATTAATGACATTTTAAAATAAATATTTTTTATTAAAAAAATAAAATTAAAAAAATAATATATTAAACAAATTCATATGAATAAGGTTTAAAATATAAAACATGTCGCATTTATGGCCACTTTTTCTTTTATAGTAACTATATTGACCAATAAAGTGTAAGGAAATGTGTAAGGATAAAATAATAATGTCAACTTAGATAAATTTTACTACATGTGGTTATTTCAACTCATCCTAATATTACCATTGAATTTATCAAATGTTTAAAAAATGAAGATTAATTTATATTTTTTTAATATTTTAAAAAAATCTCAAAGGGCCCCTCCCCTCTCTCATGAAATGGAACCTCATATCCTATTTTCATCATGCATAAAAAGATTATTACTTTATACAATTCCTAGATAATATCTTCTTTAAATCCATCCTTATGTAATTAAGTCATTTTTATAGTCAAAAAACTAATCTAGGAAAGCTATTGGTGTAAACATTCAAAGAGTGTCAAAAGAAGAGGTTTAGTTCTTAACCGAGCATTTTATTTATTTCTTCTTCCACCTCATTGAAGTGTTAAAAAATAAAAATATAATAACACAAGTATATACCATATGAAGATGTATTATTATATTAATTTATTAACTAATACTCATCTCATCTTCCATCAAATGGGAAATAAAATCATTATTCATGTGTATGCCGAACTACAACCTCACGAACCACTATATTTTTTTCATTCATCACCTCTCGCTAATTCATATAATATTTGACTTAATTTATATATATTACATTAGTGAAATATTTAAAATTATTTAGATTTATTATTTCATTTATTTTATTAATATTTTATTCACTATAAAATGATAACGCCATTCGTTATTACATATGGACTACCACCTCCATGAAGCGATGTGAATCGTTTCTCATCAAATTATCACTTGGTTTAGATATATACAAATATTTAATGAAATAATTTTATATTTTTGATATAATTATCATTATGGGAAAATAATAAAATACTTACCATCTTTCTATATTGAACATTTAAAAATGGAAATGTTACTCATTTATACATACGACTTACCATCTTCATGTTTGTAAGGTAGATTATTTTCATAACCATATTTCAGGATATTTTTAAAAACTATAATTTATCAAAAAAAATTATAATTATTTAATTATTATTCAGAATATGACTAAATATTTCTCTAATTTACCATATTCAACCAATTGATGTCAATTTGGGCTTATAAATTGAATTTTAGAAAAACGACTGACATGAATTTAATTGAGTACATAATTAAATATAGAATGAAAGAGATAAAATAAAAGTGAATAATAAAAATGAATATTAGTCTTCATAAATTAAATAATTAATATAATTTTATTATTATAAAATATTAGGAATACATGGGATAAGTCGAGATCTAAGTAAGGGATTTCCTTTTAAAATTTATTTAATGTTTCCCATAAAACTTATTTTCTATCATGTCTATATTTTAGTATTTTTTTTATTTTTTATAAGAGTATAAAATAATTAAAAATTATATTTTTATGTCTCTATTAATTTAATTCAATGGTTTTTGAAAAGGAATCTTTTTATATAATTTTATTATTTTCTTGACCAGAATACAAAAATAGAATACTCTATTGTCAACATATAGAACGATAAAGAAATTTCAGGTCACCAGAAATTTTACTTGATTTTTTTCTTCCTTTACAATATTTTATTTTTTCTCTTAATAAACCTATTTACCTATATTCTGGTTATTTTCAAATAGTTTTTATAAAATTTAATGGATATATTAATATCCAAATTTTTTATGGGTGAAATGAATATTTTAAATAGTGTAATGATGAAAATGAAAGAATTCATGTCTTATGATGATGTTAATGTTCATGGGAATTTTTTACGATGAAAGGTAGTTCCATTAGAAACCTGGGATAGGTTATTCTGTTATAAACCATGGATGGGTGGTTACATTAGTTACTAAGGATAGGTGACTCTGTAATAATCCAATGATTGGTTAGTCAAATATATCCCTCCAATGCAATGGGTAGGAAAGTCGATCATATTAGTCATCCTATTTGTAAGATTCCCCCCCCCCCCGAACAGCCTGAAGGCCTTTATATTTTTTATTTATTAATGGATAATCCCCCTTTAACTAGGTTGAGATTGAACCATTACATTCCTCATAGGTTTAGAGGTATAAGGCCCAATATATTAATAGAAGACCCAAGATAATTGACATAACAATACAGACTATCCCATCATATATATATATATATATATATATATATAACTCAAAACTATTCAATGATTCACAGTTAGAATTTATCCATGATTTCATAGTGTCTAGTCCCGATGGAAGATTTCATTCCCTCTCAAACAACTAATTATATAGTCCTAGAATAGTTGGGAGTTGTTTCCATAACCCCATATGGATCTACTACTTGTGAAGGAAATGAATCCTTTTTTACATTCGGTCGTCCATCCAGTGCACCTATGTCATAACTTCCACACTGTCCATCTTCTTCTCCCTGATGAATGCCCAGCCCAAAGCCGACAACTAAACCCATCTGCCAGAGCTCTCTAGAAAACTGTTGAAATCTTTATGAGGTAGCTATATCCCATGGCTTTAGTTGTTAAGTCTGACCACCCCCATCCAATGCTGGAGGAAACTGATCTCTCCCCTATGTTGTCCACCTATCACCACTATATCCTCAACAACACATAGCCTCTACTAACCGCTTCAACCCCCTTCGGTGGTGTTTGGCGTCCGTCTCAACCCTCTCAGTCTCCTACCTCCACCTGCGCCCCTACGAAATTCCCACCTGGACGCCACATTGGAAACCCACATCCCCCTACCCACCACATTCCAATAAATCTATAAATATGGGGCTACCAGGTTTTGAAACCAATTTTGATGTAGGTTTATTGGGTTTTTATTACCACTAGTCTAGGACCCCAACAGCATTCTTTTTGTACGAGTGATATGGAAAATTATTTACCAAGATCCATACATGTTTTATCTATGTTTTCTATGGGTTTTTATGTAAATATTAATATTTATCACTATAACATAATTATCTTATGTTAAAATAATTTATATAATCATTTTAATTGTATAAATAACAACTTTGTGAAAAAGATTTTATGAGTTTTTTAGGACACCAATGAATCTTTTTTTTATTATTACATTAATAATTATTATAAAATTATTCTTCAAAATATATGAGAAATAAATTTTATTTCTTGTGTAAGGAGTGTTTTATTTTTTAACTGCAAAATTTTATTTTGATAATGAATTTTTTATACTCATAGACTAACATGTTTCTTTATTTTTTTATGTCCCTTTTTGACATTTTCATGGCAATTACATATTTTAAAATATTGTTGATGGGTTTTATGGATGGTAAAGGGAAAATAAGAAGTCAAGTTTAATATAGAGAATATTTTCAATTATATGAAAACCCATTTTGTTTTTCGAAAAAATTATATTATAGAAAAATTAGATACTGAATATATTGTCCATATTAAAATATATGAGTTTTATATGGAAGATTAGTGACATAATCCTCTAAAACTATAATCCTAAAATGATACTTGGGATATAAAAAAGTTAAGAAGTATTTAAATACACTATATTATGTAATGTTTAAAGCTAGATCCTTATAAAATTATAAAGAATATATCCTAGAATGAATCATATTACTTCCTCTTGATTCGACTTTCCAAAAATAAGAAATCTAACTAATATAGAATTGGTTCCTCATTATAAAAAATTGTTTATTCACATTTCCCCTCTAATGTAACAATATTCAAAAAAACATATTTTTCCCCAATATCTAATATGATTCTCCAATAGTATCATATTAACTCTATAGGAATGGTTTTTATTATGTTAAAAAATTATCAATTCATATCAAAATCATCTTTTACTTCCTATTATGGCCTCTATTCCATATTTTAAATTATATTAAGTTGTTTTTCATTGATATTATTGTTTAATAAGGTAACATGATCACCTAACAGTGGAAAAATATTAGGTTCTGCTATAATATAACAACTATTGAAATTATCCTTGAGAATACCCTTCTCTTGAGGCACACCCAATCACATTGAACATTTTATAATTCTATAAAAATCAACACATTATTTAGTAACCAGTCTATAAATTTTATGAAAATAAGCACACTATAAATATATTTCTACACATAATGACAAACCAATGAGTCAATTAAGTAAAATAGCAATATATCATCAACATTAATTCATATATTTTCATTAATTAAACTTTTACAAAAAAACATATTATTGAAAAATACATAATTTTTTATTAATAATGAAATTATTAATGGATGTTAAATCATTAATCATTCAAAAAAACACAAGAATTTATATTTTAATTATCTTTATATTCTAGAATTATTCCTGAGTAAATAGATACTCAATTTTAATTATAGTGAATATAATACACCTATATTTATTTAATAAAAAAATGACTACGTCCCGCCAATACCTTGGAGATTGAGTAACTATATCATATATGATGCTAATCATTGATGAAATTTCATTCTCAAACAACACTGAACAATAAATATTTTAATAATAATTAATTATCATATTTTCCTATCTTCTAATATCATTTATTATATGTGGGGTTTTTAGAAAATGATATTTGAGATCAAATAATATACATTAATTTTTTACAGGTTATATTTTTTTTACAATCATATAACATCAATTTAATCAGGTAATATCTATATATCATTATATATTCCAAGATAATGATTAGAATAATTATTTAGTGTCATTTTTTTGTGATATCATGAAGAAGTTGAATAATATAATTTATATGTTGGGATTGATTTGGATTCCAAATCAAAGGTCATAATTTTCTTGAATTCACATTTTTAGTTAATAAATATTTGATTACCATATTATAGAGTATATTTGTTGGATTAACCATCCATATATTTTTGCTGAATACTATTTTATGATTCCACGAACTCTCATCACTCTTATGATATGGATGCATCAATAGAGAATCTCATGTTTTTCCAAGATGAGAGAGTCAAGAAGGTCAAGAGGGGGAAAATTAATCATTTTAAAATTCTAATCAAAATTTAAATAAAATTTAATATACAAATAGAATTTAAGAGAAATGGAAATCAAATAAATATAATAAGCATTTTTATAGTAGTTTAGATCAATAATAAACCTATATATACAATTCACTTATCTCCATGTAGTGAGGGAAATGGAATTCAAGAAAACCGAACTTTTTTATTAGATTCGAAAACTCCAATTAAAACATAAATTTTCTAGTTGAGGTATAAATAGATTAGAGTTATTATTTATTGGAGTCACAACCTATTAAAAAATTCTATTTATATGTTGAATAAAAACCACTCATACATGTTCCTTTTATGTTCGAGGTATAACCATGATAGAAATGTACCTTCTATAAATTAGATATACACAACTCGAAAAATGTGCTACAACCACATAACTATAGCCACAGTTTTAAAAAAGTTACTACACGACCCGCCTCCCCGGGCCATGAACCTTGTCATCGGACCCCATGGGTCTATTGTAATACCTTGGTTTCCTTTCTAGCACGACATAGGCTATTACTCACTAGGGTCACTTATCAAACTAATGACTGTACCCACAGGACAACACATGTTCTTTCAGTGTGTTTTGTCCTCACTCACACACACCCTGGAAAAATTCCCAGAAGGTCACCCATCCTGATTACTACTCCAGGCCAAACATGTTTAACTGTGGAGTTCAAATCAGGTAGGCTCCGAAAAAGAAAGGTGCACCTTGTTGACATGAGTCATTTCATTTAGTCATTTAACCCTTCATCATTTTGGGGTGTTACTATCACCCCCCCCCTTTAGAGCACAACATCCTCGTTGTGGGCCCTGCATCTCAACCCAGTCAGTGCAACACAATTAAGGTTGTGTACTAGCTCTAATACCAAATGTGACAACTAGGTCCCGGTGACAACACAGCCACCCCACCTCAATATGGTCGTCGGGTCCTGGCCCAGCAGGTACCACCAGTTGCCCCGTAGACACATGGGGCCCAGCCTAGGGTCCACCCATGTTCCCGAACGGTTCATCTGAAAAATGACAGTCCCCACGGGCCAACACTTGTCCTTTCCAGTGTGCTTTGTCCTCAATCACACACACCTGAGAAAATTCCCAGAAGGTCACCCATCATGATCACTACTCCAGGAAAAGCACTCTTAACTATAGAGTTCCAATCGGGTAGGCTCCTGAAAAGGAAGGTGCACCATGTTGACATGAGTCATATCAATTAGACATTTACCCCTTTATCATTTGGGAGTGTTACATTCCACACCCCTTTAGAGCAAAACAACCTCTTTGTGGGCCCTACATCTTAACCCAGGTAGTGCATCGCACTTAAGGTTGGGTACCACCTCTGATACCAGATGTAACAACTGGGTCTCGGTGATAGCCCAGCCACCCCACCTCAACATGGTCGTCGGTTTTTGGACCACCAAGAACCACCAGTTGCCCCGCAGACACGTGGGGCCCACCCCGGGGTCCACCCACGTGCCCGAACGTGTCATATGAGTAATGACAGTCCCCACAGGACAAATGTGACAATTGGGCCCCGCCCACTAGTTGTCCTGCAGACACGTGGGCCCCACCCGAGGTCCCACCCACGTGCCTGAATGGGTTATATGACTAATGACATCCCCCACAAGCCAACACATGTCCTTTCCAGTGGGTTTTGTTCTATCTCACACACACCCTAAGAATTTACCCCAGAGGTCACCCATCCTGATAACTACTCTAGGCCAAACACGTTTAACTCTAGAGTTCTAACCAGGTAGGATCCTAAAAAGGATGGTGCACCTTGTTGAAATGAGTCATATCATTTATTCATTTAACCCTTCATCATTTTGGGGTGTTACTATCACCACCCCATTAGAGCACAACGTCCTCGTTGTGGGCCCTACATCTCAACCCAGGCAGTGCACCGCACTTAAGGGTGGGTACCAGCTCAGATACCATTTGTCAAGACCCGCATCCCCGGGCCATGAACCCTGTCATCAGACCTCATGGGTCTCCTGTAATAGCTTGGTTTCTTTACCAGCACACCACATGCTATTACTCACTAGGGTCTCTTATCAGACTAATGATTGTCCCCAAAGGCCAACACATGTTCATTCAGTGTGTTTTGTCCTCACTCACACAAACCCTGGGAAACTTCCTAGAAGGTCACCCGGTGGGCCTGTCGCGACACTGAGGCTCCACTTACTAACCTTGGACTACTGAGGTACTCCTCCTGTCAAGTACCGTGGGACTACCGCCAAACCGGGTGCTCCCCCTATAACGGTCATAGGTACTCACTAGTAGAAAAAAGGTCTTTAACGTCGGTTTTTTTTTATTTTTCACGTTGGTTTTTTACCGACGTTGAAGTCGCCGACGTAAAAAATATGACTTTTTACGTCGGTTTTTGTAAACCGACGCCAAAAACCAATTTCAATTGCTTTTTTTGCATCGGTTTTGTAAAAACATGATGCCAAATAAACTCATCCGTGTCATTTTTGGCGTCGGTTTCCCTAAAAACCGACACCAAAAAGATTAAAAAATAGTTTCGGCGTCGGTTTTTTTCAAGAACCGACACTGTAAATGGAAATAACTTATTTTTGGCGTCGGTTTTTATAAGAACTGACGCCAAAAAGCAATTTTTATTCTTCGATGTTTTAGAGCATTTCCTAATCTTCGATTTGACTGGTCGTGGAGCTAAAACGGAGTTACGGATCAAAAGTTATGGCCGTCAGAAGTTGAACATGTTAAAGTATCGATTGATACAATATGTTTTAAAGAAAACAAGATAAACACAAGTTAAAATCACGTACACGAAATGATATAAAATATACATAATACTTCAAACACATTTCGATTATTTTTCGATCTTCCATTGAAATGATATGTTGTTTATCATCATATCTCTTATATTTAGCGTAGATCTCATGTGATAATAAAAACGACGATCGATAATTAAACTTACACCAAGCTTGGTAAATGTCATCCGAACGTTTTATATTTTTAACACAATAAAAAAGAAAATCATCATTATTTGAAATCTAATCGAGTTGTTTATAAATGAAGGACATTAATAATAATGAAAATGAATGAATATAATACGTACCGTAATCAAATTAATGATTGATGCCGCATTGAAAACTTGATTGAATCGAAGAGGATGAAAATGATAAATGAAGGAAAAACAGATTTATATATAGTAAATGAAAATATTTTCGATTGAGTTGTATGAAAATATAGGCGGGATTTTAAAAAGTTAAATGCGTGTTGTGAAAAAAAATTGAAATTTTGATCCCGCGTATTAGTGAATACTATTTGGCATCGGTTTTGAAATAAACCGATGCTAAAAAGATAAAAAAAAATACGATTCGCGTTGGTTTTTTTTATAAACCGACGCGAAAAGTAAAAATAAATTGTTTTTCGCGTCGGTTTTTAAAGAAACCGACGCGAAAAACAAAAAACAGTTTTGGCGTCGGTTTTTATGAAAATCGATGTCAAAAAAAATTTACCATGTGTTATAAAATTTCTTAAGCATCGATTTGACTGGTCGTGGAGCTTGAACGGAGTTACGGATTAAAAGTTATGGCCTTTGAAAGTTGGACTTAATTAACACTTCTTTTAGAGAAGATCAACTTCCAACATCCATAACTTTTAATCCGTAACTCCGTTTTTGCTCCATGACCAGTCAAATCAAAGCTTAGGGAATTATCTATAGGATTTTAAATTTTTTTTATATTTTTGGCATCGGTTTTCATAATAACCGAAGTCATAACTTTTTTTTTATTTTTTCACGTCGGTTTTTAAAAAAACCGACGCCAAATCAGTTTTTCATTATTTTTTCGCGTCGGTTTTTTTAAAAGTAGACGCCAAAACTAATTTTTTTTTATTTTTTGGCGTAGGTTTTTAAAAAACCGACGTCATAAATTTTTTTTTTATTTTTTCACGTCGGTTTTTAAAAAAACCGACGCCAAATCATTTTTTTCATTATTTTTTCGCGTCAGTTTTTTTAAAAACCGACGCCAAACCTTATCCGCAAAAATATTTTACGTCGGTTTATATGAAGCCGACGTCAAATTGACGACGTTAAAAATGGTTTTTCTACTAGTGACTCCTCTTGTCGAGTATCATGGATTTTCTGCCAAACCAGTCGCTCAGTCCACTGTGGGTCTGAGGCCAAACCGGGCACTCTGTCCACTGGGCTAATCGAATCACTCCGAGTTGAATCGGTCAAACGGTCATTAGGTTTACAGCTACTAGGTCTCTGCACTCTGTTTGCTCGTCTCCGGGAGGATCTGCTCCTCGAGATACTGGTCGACAGTCCATGTGTCACGAGGTCTCACGTGGAAGTATCTCAAAGGACCGCCACAACATAGGGGTCTCAACGCAACAGACGACACATCAATCAGACTCCCGGTGTATGAGTTATCTGCCTTTTAGTCCATGGGCCCCTCTTGGATTCGTGTATGAACCAACCTGGCCATATCTCAATTATACCACGAACTCCCATGGGTAATTCTCAAAGGGATGGCTATGCTCCATGAAAACCAGCGCCGCATATGGTTTGTCTAATGGATATCCTGGGTTTGAGGCTTTGGGTCCACAATGAGGGCATTGTGCTTTAAAGGGGAGGATAATGTAACACCCCAAGAAATGTGAGACTTATATTCCTAAATGTTACTACCCATGTCAACAAGGTGCACCTTTCTTTTCCAGAACCCTTTGGATTTGAACTCCACAGTTAAACAGTCTTGTATTGGAGTAGTAATCGGGATGGGTGACTTTCTGGGAAGTTTCCTAGGTTGTGTGTGAGTGAGGAAAAAACAAACTGAAAGGACATGTGTTGGCCTATGGGGACAGTCGTTGTTCTGATAAGCGACCCTAGTGAGTAATAGCATATGGTGTGTTGGGAAGGCAACCAAGGTATTATAGGAGACCCATGGGGTCAGATGACAAGGTTCATAGCCTGGGGAGGAAGGTCGTGACATTTTGTATCAGAGGTGGTACCCAACCTTAAGTGTGATGCACTGCCTGGGTTGAGATGTAGGGCAAACAAAGAGGACGTTGTGCTCTAAAGGGGGGGGGGGTTGTTACACCCTCGAATAATACATAGTTAAATGACTATATGATATGACTCATGTCAACAAGGTACACCTTCTTTTTCGAGAGCCTGTCTGATCAGAACTACACAGTTAAGTGTGCTTGGCCTAGAGTAGTGATCAGGATGGGTGACCTTCTGGGAATTATCCCAGGGTGTGTGTAAGTGAGGAAAAATCACACTGGAAAAGACTTGTGTTGGGGGGAATCATTAGTCAGATGACCCGTCCAGGCATGTTGGTGGGGACCATGTGTCTGCGGGGAAACATGTGGTACTTGGTGGGACAAGATCCAATGACCATGCTAAGGCGGGGTGGTTGTGCTGTCACCAAGACCCAATTGTTATATTAATGTAACACCTCTGGAAAAGTGAGACTTAAAAGGAAAATGTTACTACCCATGTCAACAATGTGAGAATTTCTTTTAGGGAGCCTATCTGATTAGAACTCTATAGTTAAACATGCACGGACTAGAGTAGTAATCAGGATGGGAGACCTTCTGGGAAGTTTCTCAGGGTGTGTGTGAGTGGGGACGAAACACACTGAAAGAACATGTGTTGGCCTCTGGGGACAGTCATTAGTCCGATAAGAGACCTCATTGAGTAATAACCTATTATGTGCTGGGAAGGCAACCAAGGTATTACAAGAGACCCATGTGGTCAGATGACAAAGTTCATGGTGTGGGGAGGCGGGTCGTGACATTTGGTATTAGAGGTGGTATACAGTCTTATGTGTGGTGCACTGCCTGGGTTGAGATGTAGGGCCCACAATGACGACGTTGTGCTTTAGGGGGGGGGGGTGATTGTATCACCCCCGAATGATAAAGGGTTAAACATTCTTGGCCTGGAGTAGTAATCATGATTGGAGACCTTCTGGGAAGTTTCTCAAGGTGTGTGTGAGTGGGGACGAAACACACGGAAAGAACATGTGTTGGCCTATGGTGATAGTCATTAGTATGATAAGCGACCCTTGTGAGTAATAGCCTATGGTGTTATGGGAAGGCAACCAAGGTTTTACAAGAGACCCATGTGGTCAGATGACAAAGTTCATGGCATGCAGAGGTGGGTCGTGACATTTGGTATCAGAGGTGGTACACAGCCTTAAGTGTGGTGCACTGCCTGGGTTGAGATGTCGGGCCCACAACGTCGACGTTGTGCTCTAGGGGGGGGAGAGGGGTGGTTGTAACAACCCCGAATGATAAAGGGTTAAACATTCTTGGCCTGGAGTAGTAATCATGATGGGTGACCTTCTGGGAAGTTTTACAGGGTTTGTGTGAGTGAGGAAAAAACACACTGAAAGAACATGTGTTGGCCTCTGGGGAAGGAAACCAAGGTATTACAGGAGACCGATGGGGTCAGATGACAAAGTTTATGGCGTGGTGTGGCGGGTCGTGACATTTGGTATCAGAGGTGGCACCCAGCCTTAAGTGGGGTGCACTGCCTAGGTTGAGATGTAGGGCCCACAATGACGACGTTGTTCTCTAAGGGGGGAGGGTGATTGTAACACCCTCGAATGATAAAGGGTTAATCATGCTTGACCTGGAGTAGTAATCAGGATGGGTGACCTTCTCAGAAGTTTCCCAGGGTGTGTGTGAGTGAAGAAAAAACACACTGAAAGAACATGCATTGGCATGTGGGGAAGGCAACCATGGTATTACAGGAGACCCATGGGGTCAGATGACAATGTTCATGGGGTGGCGAGGTGGGTCGTGACATTTGGTATCAGAGGTGGTACCCAGCCTTTAGTGTGGTGCACTGCCTGGGTTGAGATGTAGGTCCCACAATGACGACTTTGTGCTTTAAAGGTGGGGGGTGATTGTAACACCCTCGAATGATAAAGGGTTAAACATGCTTCGCCTGGAGTAGTAATCAGGATGGGTGTCCTTCTGGGAAGTTTCCCATGGTGTGTGTGAGTGAGGAAAAAACACACTGAAAGAACATGTGTTGTCATGTGGAGACAGTCATTAGTCTGATAAGAGACCCTAGTGAGTAATAGCCTATGGTGTACTGGGAAGGCAACCAAGGTATTACAAAAGACCCATTGGGTCAAATGACAAAGTTCATGGCATGGGGAGGCGGGTCAAGGCATTTGGTATCAAAGGTGGTACCCAGCCTTAAGTGCGGTGCACTCCCTGGGTTGAGATGTAGGACCCACAATAACGACGTTTTGCACTAAGGGGGGGGGGTGATTGTAATACCCCCGAATGATAAAGGGTTAAACATGCTTGGCCTGGAGTAGTAATCAGGATGGGTGACCTTCTGGGAAGTTTCCCATGGTGTGTGTGAGTGAGGAAAAAACTCACAGAAATAACATGTGTTGGCCTGTGGGGACAGTCAATAGTCTAATAAGCGATCCTAGTGAGTAATAGCCTATGGTGTGTTGGGAAGGCAACCAAGGTATTATAGGAGACCCATGGGGTCAGATGAAAAAGTTCATGGCATGGGGAGGTGGGTCGTGACATTTGGTATCAGAGGTGGTACCCAGCCTTAAATACGGTGCACTGCCTGGGTTAAGATGTATGGCCCATAAATCGGACGTTGCACTCTAAAGGGGGGGGGGGGTGACTGTAACACCCCTGAATGATAAAGGGTTAAACACGCTTGGCCTGGAGTAGAAATAAGGATGGTTTCCTTTTGAAAAGTTTCCTAGGGTGTGTGTGAGTGAGGAAAAAACACACTAAAAGAACATGTGTTGGCCTGTGGGGACAGTCATTAGTCTGATAAGCAACCCTAGTGCGTAATAGCGTATGGTGTGATGGGAAGGCAACCAAGGTATTATAGGAGACCCATGGGGTCAGATGACAATGTTCATGGCATGGGGAGGTGGGTCGTGAGATTTGGTATTAGAGGTAGTAGCCAACCTTAAGTGTGGTGCAATGCCAGGGTTGAGATGTAGGGCCCACAATGACGACATTGTGCTCTAAAGGGGGGGGGGTGATTGTAACACCCCTGAATGATAAAGGTTTAAACGTTCGAGCGTCATTTTATATCTTTTGAACTGGTGATCGGAATTGAAATCTGAGGGCACCGTTGAACTCTTAACATTAGTAATTTCTTAGTGAGACCTTCACTACAATTCTGTTTTATCATGAGTAGAAGTTAGTTTTGGGGGGTTTTTAATTAAATTTAATAAAGTTGAAGATTTATATTTTTTTATGGTTGTGGTTGAAACCTCCAAGGGGTGGATTGATGTGGGGGCCACCAAACCCTAGCCTCCCTTGGGAGGATGTTATGGTGGTGGGGCCACCCGCACATAACCTCCCTTGGGAGGATTATTAGGTGGGACCCACCTGACCTCTTTAACTCGGGTCGTGACATGCTATAGGTGGATATGTCCACAGTTATGTGGCATATAACTCTGGTTTCAAAACGTTGGTGATACATCCTTTTTTCATGGGCCATAGCCATGGTTTTCAAAATGGTGGCTATAGCCCACACCTATGGAAAAAGTTTTGAAAACCGTAATTATTGGCCATTTTTTGTAGGGATATTTCCATAGTTTTGAAAACCATGGATATAGGTCTCCTTCCCTTCCACAGGAGAAAAACTTTTCCCCCAAAAAATGGAGGGAAGAACTATTGGCACAGTTTTCAGGATAGTTCCATAGTTTTTTAATAATATATATAACATAATATATATATATATATATATACAAAGGCCTTGGTGGTGTAGTGGAAGGGCCTGGAAATTTGTAGTTAAGGTTCATTGATTCAATACAGCTATTAAAAAATTATTTTTAGGCAATTTCCATAGTTTTCTATAGCTATAGTCACAATTAAAACCACGAAAATAAGCCCCCTATTTTCACGGTAAAAAATGTGGACATTGGTCAACAACCACGACTAACAGCAAAGACACTTATTACCACAGTTTTCAAAACCATGGAAATAGGCCACCTACTGCCACAGTTAAAAACATATCCATAGGTTAGACCCTACTTCCATGGAGATAGTGCCTATAGTTGTAAAAAACCAAGGTTGTAGCCTACGAACATGGTTTTGGGCCTTATTTCCACGGTTTTCAACTGTGGAAATATCCCATTTTTGTAGTATTGATAAAGATATATTGATTTTTTAAGAAGAAATCATGAAATGGTTAAATTTCTAATGTATAGAAAATATATAAAAATTCAATTTGATAAATAAAAAAAAATGAAAATAGATGAAAATTGATCATTCATTGCTTTTTGATAATTTCAAGATATAATTTCTAACATGATGTAACACTCACAAAAATTTACTGTAGTATTATAGTTGTGACCATAATTCTCAAAAAGATACGGTAATGTATTTTTTACTAAGTTCCCACAATATTTAATCATAGTGTATTTCCTTAATGTTCTATAAAATATGTTTCTTTATTCATGTTCAATGGTTTGACTAGTCGTGGTTTCTAAAAGTTGAGTTTTCTATTGGCACTCAAAAATAGTTTCCTTAAATCATAGTGGGAGTCTTCATTTAATTATGTGTGAAATAAAACTAAAATACAATGAAAAGGCTGGAAATATAAATTGATAAAATGCATAAAAAAGAATATATTTTAAAAATATATGATAAAATCTTATGTTGTCCTTCACCTAAAAATAACTTTTTTAAATTAATGGAAAATATAATAGCGGTGTCTTTGTAAGGATTGGGAACTAAAAATTTAAGAGTAAACATCATTTCAAAAGTGAAAATAAATATTCATATAAGTTATATAGATTTTTGGTAATGGTCATCTAGATTTCTATGTGGATTATTTGGATTTACACAATGTTGATTTGAAAAACATAAGATTGATTTTCTTTGTCCAAAACAAATACATAATAAAAAAATGAAAAATTTCATTGTTGATGGGAAAATATAAAAGTCGTACTATAATTCCATATGAATTTATTTATTTCGTAAGAAATTTCTGTATTTTAAAAAATATAAAATCATAAAATAATATGATATTTAAATATAAAATAAGATTCATCTGATGTGAATAAAATTAAAAACTCAAAAAAGGAATAATATAAATTTCAACAGAGATCTTCATATGTGATATATTTAGAAATTATGAAAAATTTATTTTAAAAATACCACAAAGATGAATATGTTTTTATCCTTCAATAACATTTAAATCATTAGAAATATATTCAATACATTTGTTTTTAATTCTCACGTATTATAAATAATATAATACTCTTAGAATAATTCTATAACACATATAATAAACAACTCAAAAAATCAAAACACTGAAATCATGACACAAAAAATATATTTTATAAATTATCAAAAATAAAAATTAAAGAGGTCAAGGATACACTCAAATAATATATCCCTTTTGGTTATTATAAAACCAACAGTATAAAAACATAATAAAATATCCCACATTTTTAAAAAACAAAAAGTTAAAATAATCTAAAATAAATTTATTTTGAAAAAAATATTCTAAAGCATTTAAACTAACTATAAAAAATATTAGTGGAAACTAAACATACATAATAATAGTAAAATGTATCACAACATTTTCAAAATAAATAAAAAAATAAAAGATGATAACTCATACTAAATTAATGAATAGAATAAAATAAAAACCTAGTAATATATATTACAATAGTGATAACTTCAAAAAAATATCTTACATTAATAAGTAGATATATCACTAAATTAATAATCTTTCTAAATACACTTGTATATGTAGAAATTGATAATACAATGAATCCAATAAAATAGTTAGTAATAATAAATATTAATAAAAAATTGACACTCTCCTATAAAAATTCTAGGATAAAAATTAAAATCAATATTTGTAATGACATAATATTTTATGAATTATTTGTCTTTAAATAATCATGATTTCTTTGATAGCCTTATTTACATGAAACACGATGTTTGAATAAATTGTGATAAACTATAAAAATATTATTATTTAACGTGTTATATATCAAATAAATATTGGATTAGTGGGTATGAATATGATTAATGGAACTATGAAAAATTATAGTTTGCACATGTATAAAATTAATTCATTAGTTATCAAATGATAGTAAAAAAAATAAAATAATGTAAGTTAAATGAAATATTTTTTTTTCAAAAATAACGTTATTATGCACACAATGTATTTCTACCTTAATATATTTAATCATGTGATATTGATGAATTATTTTAATGAAATATATATATTATATATCTAATATAAAATTTACTTTTCATATAATGGAGTTTACTAGGAATGAGATAAGAATAAATCTAGTTCTATTCTTAAAATACTTGTTTTTCAAAATCAGATACAATTCATTTTGCACACATTTTTTATATTTTACTTTTACTACATATATAAATTTAATCATCACCAAATGTATTCAATATTTTAATTATGAGGTTCAATTTTGTTAAATATTTCAACTCTATTTTTGTCACCATGAATAGTAATTGTGGTATATTTGTCACCTAGCTGAGGGTAAAACAAGCAGATATCAGTTAAAATGAAAGGGATTTTTTTTAAATCCCTACATGACTACAATTTATACTATTTTACTTTTTTGGAAAAAATATATTTTTATGTATTTAAATAATTTAATTTTAAATATTATTTTGATTTTGGAACCCAAACATTCCATTTTTAATGATATGTTACATTTTATTAAAATTAAATTCTTATTTTGTGTCTTTATAATTAGTGGTATAAATAAAAAGGTTCAATTTGGTTTTGTATTATTTAAAAATATTAAAAGAATTATTTTTTATTAGGTAATAAAAAAATTATATACTAAATTTTTACGTGATATCAAAGTAAAATTATTTTTTAGCTTTAAATCAAATATTCTACAAAAAAATTATTGTTTCTTTGTTTTGTGCTCTTATGTTAATGATAATTTGTTAAAAAAATATAAATTGAATCTAATAAAATAGAATCAGAATTTTTAATAAGAATTTCCTAATTTTGTATGAATTTGCATTTTATTTTTTGTCATATAAATACGTAATTATGGTAGAATGTTATGCTATCACAGTTAAGGATAAAATTATTTTAATGTTTTTTAAATGAGATATAAGTATTAAAATGAATCCAAAACATGTCCCAATGAGATTCGTTTAGTTTATTTATACAATTCAAAATAATATATTCATTTTTTGGTTCCTTAGTTCCATTATAAATTATTATGATTTATATATTATATAATGTTTTATGTAATTCCAAATGCGTCTTTTCCCCAACTTATAAATGGGAAAATAACCTTATTATTTATTCATAAATTTTAGTCATTCTATATTAGATGATACCAACCCTAATATCATCCTATAATCCTCGCTTAATTAAAAAATATTTTTTCCTTTCCACAATATCATCCTTTCAAGGCTTAAGGTCATCCCCGAAAGAGGTTTCTCAATAAAGACATATAACTCTTAATTATGTAATCTCAATTTTATTTCTTATTACCCCTCATATAAGTCTATGGTATACCTTATAAAATAATTAATAAATATTTTACATATATCTAATTGTTTCAATCAGGATTTAATGACCATTATCTACCTACTTTCCACCCAATGGAAAAAAAATTTAGTATGTGCATATGTGTGGACAACCACATACATGACGAGATGTGCTTCATTTTCAATCATCACCACATGTTATAATTATAGATTTAATATATATATTTATATATGATACTTATTATATTATTAAATTTATATGAAGTTTATTTTATATTTAATTTTCTATCTTTCCGTCCATTATAAATTGGAAGTACCGCTTGTGGGTATGTATAGACTATTGTGTCCACAAAGTGGTGTGATTTATTTTTTGTCACTGATTTACATTAAAAGTTATGAAATCTTTTATAATGATTATATATGGTAATAATTAAATTATTAATAATATATATATTATGGAATTGTAATCAATGTACATAGACAAAGAATTCTGAATAGAAACATGCAAGTAAACAAGCAGATACCACCTGTAATAATGATTTTAATAAACAATTTCTAATTAATGGGAGATAAAATTTTATAAATAAATCATATATTTTATGATATATATTATTATATTTCATTAATATATGTATTATAAATATATATGTTTTACAAAGGAAGTTTCAATTCATACTAAACAATATGAGACTTGAGGAAAGGGTTTTTCTCACTTTTGTTTATGTCATAAACATGTTGAACCCACTGCATTTTTATTTCATGAGGTGTATATATTTCATATTTTATATGTTTTATAATTTAAAATTTTATATTCATGATATTTGAAGTGTCATTTGAAATAATATATTTCAAGAGGTTTATAATTCATAAGTTAGTAAATCGGTAAGAGTTTATGTTGGAGTGTCATTTATTTTCTGGATTGTGAATTATACATTTTAATTGAGGTAAATTATATGGTTATTATCATTTGAACCACAGTTTTTGGTTTTATTCGGGTTATTACTAATATTTTCATATATAATTTTAATTTTTTCCACTATTTTACATGAAATTACTGATAAACTATTTTTAATGAAAATACATGCTTATTTACTCATTGTTTGATGAACATTTTATTCCATATACATACTCATAAAAAAATTATGAAAGGTTTTTCACATAAATGAAATTTTATAAACGGTTCATTTTCAACACCCTGAACTTAATTTAAAAAGGATCAATAATAAATATTTCTAAAAAAATTATGAAAATATTGTTTTTTAACTTTTTTTCAAATGTGTGAAATTATTTTTCTATTTTAATATATACCACATGTATATAATTTACTATTATCATTATTTTTCTTTTCATTGAACTTTACATTACATGTTTACATGGTTAATTTCAAAAAATACATTTTCCTCAATATTCATTGAATTTTTTGTTTCAATTTTATCAAATGAGAAGTATACTTTTTACATTTTCAAATAATTGAATAAATAGTATTTTCAAGGTATTTTAATCTATTTCATCATACAAAAAGGTTTTTTATTCTTCAATGTGGATACGATCTTATGAAATCATCCAATTTTATTTTATTTATAAATTATTATGTTGAGAATTTATGGTTTATTCTATGAAACATGTTTATAAACCATGGTTTATTAGGTTGTGATGTAATATATATGAAACATATTTCATTTACATGGGTCAAGCATTGATAAATTGATATAATTTATATGAAACATATTTCATATGAATAGGTTATTAAATGTTGAAAGGATGAATGTTTTATTATCTAGTGGCATAAAAATTGATGTTTTTCATTATGTTATAGGAGGGATAAGAGTTATATAATACTCTAATTAATTAGGTAAATTCTTATATATCATGAGATAATTATTGGAAGTGAGTTAATGTGATCTATCCCCTATGATAAATAAATAAAAATTATTTATCCACTATGATATGGGAAACATGTGGTCATGCATAATCTGTTGTGATAAAGATAATAGGTTGTGAATCGTGGTTTGTTGTGGTATAATGGTCTTTGAATTTAATCGTGACATATGATATGGTTTCTATTCATATTATGGTTCCACACATTAATGACATTGTATTATGATTATGATTAAAAATCATGGATCATGATTTATTTATGTCGATTCCATAATCTCATGACATGCTAACATTTTATTCCATGAATTATGATTTTGATAAATGATATTATTGTACATGATTATCTATTAATGTTCACATGTTTTTATAATTTTATGATTATGATATGAATTCATATAAACATTGATTGATAACTCCCACGTATATTGTTACTAAGAATATAACCTCACCCCTTCCTCTGTTTTAATTTTCAGCTAGGTTGTCATGAAGGGTATTAAGTATGATAAGTCATGAAAGATACCTTATGAAATGCATTATGTTAGAGATGATGAATATTTTACATAAATAAATTTTTATATATATATTGTATAAATACACTAAACCGTTATAGTTATTGGGTGTGTGAAGTTATTATATATACATAAAATTCATCTAAAAGGATGTATTATTTATGTATCAATGATTAGGTCACCTCAGTTGATAATAGAAAATAGTTTTATTATTTTTTGATTATTTAGATTACATAAATTTGGTAAAAATTATAGGGATAATCCTGTGCATAGGATAACATCTTAATTTTTTGGTAAGGTATAGATTATGTGGTTTACCTAGTCATATATTTCTATCATGATACTACAAGTGGATGTGTTTTTAGTGTAGATTAATCTAAGGTTAATAACCCCAAAAAGAGTTGGTCAAGTATATATTTACCATTAATCTAACACATGGGAAATTTACCCTCACTATATATCTAGTTTGAAACTCCCAATAATATTAATAGTTTAATTCATATTTTATTTATTAACCATTATGAAGGATTTTAATTAATATTTAATTTTGGTGACATATGATAAAAATAAATTATCAAAGACTTAAAATAATGTTTCATAATTTATACATCCTATGAATGATTTTTCATTATTATAGGATTGAAGACTCTAATTATTGTAGCATGATTCTTATAAATTTATTTTTGGTTTTAGTTAATGTTTACATCATAAATGATTTGTTTTAATAATTAATGTGATGAACAATGAAATGATTGTCCACATATGAAACCAAATGTTATAGGAGTAAAAAATAAAAATTATTGTAGATAATATAATGAATCTTTCTCACACCTTGAATCATGATGATATTTTGAATGATCAAAGGAGGTAACAATGTACTGTTGAGTCTTCTATGAGGCAACATACACTTTTTTTCATGGTTCTTTTAATCTTTTAGTGGATGATAGATGGATCGGTACCACTGGGAAAATATTTTCTATTATATAATACTTGATACAAAATAATGTGTCATAATTATTTATCATTTAAAAAGTGACGAAAATCAATAGTTGAATCTAAATAAGAATATGGGGAAAGAAGAATTAATTCATACCAGGGAGTGGAATGAGTGTAAGTGGAAATTTTTCAGTAACTACTTCTATAAAATTATATATTAACAAAAGAGAATAATTTTCACTTAGTGTAATAATATGGATGATGAATCCAATGGAATTTATGTGGATAATTTCATAGGAGATACAAGGTATGATTCTAGTTTAATCATCAACCATGATTGACAAATTGATCAATTTTTTAGTAGCTTGATACCATGTTCCTAAAATGTGTAACATATAATATAATTTAGAAGCTATGAATGAATATTTCTATGCTCTCTCAATGTAGAATTAGAAATTTGATATTATAATCAATCCCTTTCCATTTATTATGAAATGATGTTGGAGGCTCATGAAGAAACCCACAGGGAGAAAATAAATCCTAGTCAAACACATTTGATAAATGTTTGAAACAACAACAAGGTAATTACTAGAATGGAACTGTGAGATACATTAAATTTGGAAGGGATATTCCTAAATCCCATTAATGATAATTTATGATATATATTTTTATTGATATGATGTGGGAAGGGAAGACAAAAACAAATGCACCACACACACTCTAATGCTCCTAATGTAATGATTAGAAGTTTTATGGAATCCAATGCATGAATCTAGTGTTTAAGGATGATGATTGGAATCAGAAACATTTTATTAACAAATAAATAGGTAAATATCACATGTTCATGATTACATAATTGGGTTCTTAGAATAACATGGTGAAATATGTCAATATCATTCACTCTAGAACAAATAATTTCTTATTTGATTCAGGATAAAAAAATCTTATATATTAAATGATTTTATAATAGTGTCACATTACTACCTTGGTTATTATATTTTGAGTTAATGGTGAAAATATATAATGTTATGATGATCACATATTCAGATTATAGTTCCTCTATGATTGATGTTTATAGGAATGTTGTTCGTAAAAATATTATTATTCTCTACCTATTTTAATTTTACTTGATTCTAGGAATGCATTAGAATTATTTATATAGATACCACATCAAATTATGAGGAAGGGAATCCAAAATTTAAATTCTTAATAAACCTACGATTATTTATTGGTAATAGGATTAATAAAAATTTTCAATGAGAATTACATCTATCATGTGGGTCTTAATTCCTCTTTACAAAGGATGTTACTCTTATATGGTTAGGGGAGAAACTGAACAATATGGAAATGCCTATTGTAGGGGAGTTTTATGATGTAATTTTAGTATATTTTTTTGTCTTCTTTTGAATCATTGAGTTTTATTTTTAATAGAACCAATATCATGTTCTATACATTTTTTGAAAATTCTATATTGAATGGCCCTTATTGAGTTGTCGGAATTTAGGATGAAACTCTATGAATATATTCTTTATGTATTCATACACCCTTGTGAATTACCATTAGGTGAAACTTTTATTTATGTTAATATGAATGATGGGTCAATGCATCTTCTCATTTATTATAAGAAACATAACTAGATCAATATCAAGAACAAGTATCCTCTATGCCAAATTAAAAATTTGTTTGAACAATTATGAGGAGTATAATACTTTTCCAATATTGAACTTCACTCTTCATACCATCAATTGAGGATAAATAATAGGGATATACCTAAGATAACCTTTCAAATGAGGTATGGGATATATTAATTTATTATGATTCCATTTATACATACTTATTATTTTGTTATCTTCATGGATTTAATGAATATAATCATTATATATTACTTTAATCAATTTTTGGTAGTCATTATAGTAGATATTATTATATATTCCAAGAGTAATGAATAGAATGAAGATCCATTAATAATTATTTTAAATACCTTCATAAAAGATATTTTTTTTATAAATATAAATTGTATAAATTTTAGCATTAAAAAGTTGGATTCTTGGGATATATAATCTCAAGTGAAAATATATCACATGATCCTTCAAAGACAAAATTTACAATGAAATGACCTATAAAAAAACATGGTAACTAGGATCTATGGTTTTCTTAGGATATTAAAATACTAATAACTCTTGGTGAGATATTTCACATGACAAAACAATTACTCACTACTTTAACTTGGAAGGGGGATATGTTATTATGGGTAGATGAATGCGAAAATATTTTCAAGAAGTTGAAGAGAAGGTTTGTCAGTGCACCTATGATTACATTTCCTTGTAGTAAAGAAGAGTTTTTGACCTATAGTGATTTATTAATGAAGGAGTTGGAATTTTACATAATTGTAATGATATAGTGATAGCATATTCATCGTTGTAATTGAAAATAAATGGAAAAATTATTGGACTCAAGATTTGGAGCATTGAACAGAAAAAAATTCATTGAATATTTATTGAAATAAGTATTATTGTGAATGATTTGAAATATATATGGATTATAAAATATTTAAGTATATATTCACATAGAATGAGTTGAACATGCACCAAAGAATATTGTTTGAGCTGATTAATGTTTTTTACTGCTCAATACATTACCACCATGGTTAGGTAAACTAGGTTGATAATGCTCTAATTTGGAAGCTCTATGCTAGTTTTGACTTGATAAAGGTCAACATAGATCAAATAATTAATTATTATTAAAATATGAATCTTGAAATCCTTTGGAAAGGGGAATGTCTTATCTTTTAAGGATGAATGTTCACAAATCCATCCATGTAAGGATTAAAGAGAAATAGAACTCATATGAAGAACAATAGAAGAAAGTGTGGAATTTTCAAGAGTTAAACCATGATTTTTATAGAATAATATGGTTTAGTAATATATTATGTTTCCCATATATACCAGAATTTAAGAATAAACTATTAGATAAAAATCATAATTCATAAATCTTTATAACTCATGGAATGTATGAAGATGTATAGTTATCTAAAAGATGATTTCTATCAGGTTAACATGAAGAGGAATATTACTGAGTATGTATCTAGATACACAGTATATCTATAATTTATGGTTGGTAGATAGAAGTATTATGGGATGTTACAACCATTACCTACACCATAATGTAAATGGTAAAACACTACAATGGATTTCATCATGGGACTTCCCAAAACATCTTAAGGGAATAATGTAATTGTTCATGTAGATAATGGAATTATGAAGATAGAACATTTTGTTTATATTATATATGATTTATATCTTGATTAAAATAAACTATTATACATTAATGAAGTTGTGATATTTCATGGAATGACAATTTCAACCATTACTTATTGGGATATGAGGTTTACATCGATGTTATAGAGATGTATTCATTAGGATCTTGATAAAATATTGACTTTTATGGAAATATACTATCCTTAGATAGACAATAAATCTAATAGTAACATTATAAATATATAATAGATTTCAAGTAATTTCTTTAAAAATTTAAAATGTTGTTGGTATCAACACCTACCTTTGGTTAACATTTTTATTCAGGAATCACTGTCACTCAATTTTCATAAGTCTCATTACAAATCCATATTTGGAAGGACGTGAAGAACTCCATTTTTCTAGGATGATGTTGGAGAAAGAAATTTATGGGGTCTTGATAAAGTTATATAAATGTAGAATAATGTTTGATTAATTAAAGAAAAAATAATGGTTGGTAAGAGTCTATAAATATGTTATGCTAAAAATTTTCGGTGAGATATAGAGTTAAAAGTTTGTGATAATGTATTCTTCTGAATATCACTTTTGAATAAGGCTATGATATTTGGTAAAAAATTAATTCTGAACCCATGTTATATCAATACCTTCAAAAATCTTGATCATATTAGTAAGATATCATATCTTATGGTGTTTCCACCAAATCCCTCTCGAATTGAAGACATATTCCATGTATCTCTCTTGAGGATGTACATTTGTGATCTTTAATAAGTATTGAACTCAATGGAATACCACTGAGAAAGATCCTTATTATGAGTAATAGCTTTTAGAGGATTTTTATTATAGATATAATGTTCTATTTAATAAGAAAACAAACCACGTCAATGTTTTGTGGTGAAATCATCGATTTGTGGATGTTGTGTAGGAACCACGAAATATGATTGGTTAGAAGAATCCTCAGTTTTTTAAATCACTCCGATATAATATTAAAGTTAAAATACTTATATGGGGATATAATTTGACACATTAATATTTTATGATATATTTCTCTTTAAACAAATCAATTTTCTTTGATATTTATCTTTTCAAACAACACCATGTTTTGAAAAATCGTGATGTACTATTAAAGTATTACTATTTATGGATTAAGTTATTTACTAACTATTTGATTAGTTTTTATTAAAAGGACTAAATAAATTATAAAAAACGTTCTTTATGTGTTTATAAAATGTATTCATTGGATATTAGTTTATTGAAAATGAAATAATAGTATTTTAAAGTAATATATATATATTTATTTCTAAGAAACTATTTTTATGTGTTAAATGTGATTTTATCATAATAAATTTAAATAAAAACTATTTCTGAATTAATTAAATAATATTTTTATATTATATAAATATATATTAAAAAATTTAATGTTCATCTATTGGTGTTTATTAGGCATCAGATAATAGTAAATTTAGTATTATTCTTTAAACACATTTTTAAATAATTTGTTTCTACTTTACGTTTGAACATTTAATTTAAAATGAATTGATATAAATTTTAAAATTTTAACCATTAAATATGTATTAAATATTTGGAATTGGTAGTTTTAAATATGGTAAATAAATAAAATTTATTTCAGTTTCTAAAGAAGATTATTTTTATTAAATATTCATCACTTCAATAATGGTAATTCATGGAAAAACTACAGGTAAAAGCTTTAAAATCTCTCATACGCTTTCATTTATCCTATTTTATGAGTCTTTATGACCAAATATCTATTTAGGGGGTTAAATAAATTATTTTAATTCATTTATTTAATTTTTTTACATAATCCTTACTTTTTTGAAGATAAGTTATATTTTAATCAAATTAAACACTATTTATCGAGTCTTTGCATTTAATGGAAAGGTTGGAAGGTGAATTTTTGTTTTTTATTGTTCAAAAATATTATAAAACCTCTTAAATTAATTAAATATAACAAAAAATCATGTGAAAAACTTTTTACTTGATTTCAATTTAAAATTATTTTTATGCTTCAATCAGGTATTTTTCTAAAACAATTATGAATTTTGGAATCTTATATTAATATTAATTTCTGAAACCTATATAAATGCAATCAAATAAAATGGATTATAATTTAGGAATCATTATATATATGTTTTTCTAGAATTACCCTTTTATTTTTTGTCATATAATTAACTTATCATAGTAAAAGGTTATGTTATCATGATTAAAGTTAAAATGGGTTTAAGGTGGTTTAACTATGATATAATGAAAAAAATGTATCCATAACTTGTAAAAATATGATTTATTGAGTTTATTTATACCCTATAACATCTTATACTCTAATTTGGTGTACCTTTGTTCAATATTATAGAATTCTGATATATATATATATATATTAACCTTTTAAGGACTTCTAAATGTGGTCATTCCCTCGCTTATAAAAAGAACATTTTATTCATCTTTATAAATAGTGTTTCATACTTATAGATAATACAAGACCATATTTAATACCATCCTACATTCCTCCTATACATCTTATATATTCATTTATTTAATAACATCATCCTTTCATGGATTATTTTGTAATGAAAAAGAGGTTTCTGATGAAATTACCATAACTTTTAATTGAGTAATCTCAATTTTATTTCTTCTTCTACCTCTAAAAAATATATGGTATATATTGTAGAATAAAAAATTCATTATCACCAATAAAAAATGTTTATATTAGGATGATGTAAGTGTAGAGACCCTAGTTTTCATTAATTAATATTATATTATTAATAGACAAATAACATAATAGAGATACAAATCTATAAACAAAAGGTTTAGTCTCTCGGAAAAAATTGTCTAAGGCATAATGTGTATCTAAACAGGAATTCATTATTATTTATCTGTATAAAATATCACATTATCCATTGCAAATTTAATCACATATGTTTATATATCAAATAATGTGGTGAGCAAAAGCCTAGTGAGAGGATGAATAAGGGACATGAATCAATATAAGATTGGTGAGAATAATCACCATCATTATATCATAATCATATGATTAATAGTCAAACAAATGAGTGAAACATTTGATAAAGTCATGGAATATGGAAATTCATAGAATAAAACATCATGACTTAGTTTCCAAATACCACACACAGTTTTGAACAGATCTAGAATCTTGTCCATGCATAACAGATGTACATGAAACATAATAACATGAACGTGAACAAATATACCATATCAGTTAAATGGATTGAAATTAATATCATGAGATAAATCACATTACTCAATGAATTTGAATTATATATATTTCCAGAAATACCCATCACATTATAATATTTTCATAATCATGCAAGTAACATAAAACATATAATAATCCTTGTCATTATATAACCCATATAAAAGAATGGGTTTCATAAGGATTTCATCATAAATAATTTCTTGAATAAACATGGGGTTACTAAATGAATAAGGGAAAACATAATTAAATAATCATCATAAATCTAGATTGGTGGAGAAATAAATCAAGAGGATTATGATATGTGTTTTGGAATGGGATATTTTTTGGGAAATCAACATATTGGGATTTCATAACAAGTTGGACGCATTTTTAACCACGAAATGAAAATATAAGAATAGTGAATTCATATTTAAAGAAAAATATTGGATTATTCATTCAATAGATGTTACGAATGTGGGATAACCGATTGAAAATGAGCTGGTTCAAGAATCCCTAAACCTTAATTCCTTATTTATTACGTCACTTGTGAACCTCCTAAATAATAAAAAATAGATTTATTAAAAAATTGATCCAAAAGATAATTATTTTAATTTATACTACTATTTAAAAGTTATATTCATTTGATTAAATTTTATAATTTCCTTGGTTATAGGTTTGTCATTTTGATATCATGTTTTATTTACAAATTTCATCTTTTACTTCGATGCCAGAATTCTGTTTATTATAATTCAGGAATTAGAAGAATTAATTCTTTTAGATTAAAATAAGAAAAATTTAATTTTTATATTTTATATATGATTCATAATATCCATCCACGAGGATGGTTATACTTGTTGACAAAACAATGTATCTGTAGCTGGTTAACTGACCATTGATGACACATTGTCTGAATAACAGGAAAGGGAGGTTTGAAATTTATATATATTATAAATATGATACTTATTATAGGATAAAATAATTAATATAGTTTTAACTTATAGACTAATTAAATCTTACAGGTATTGTTTTTGAAAGGTGTGGAGAAAAAATAGAATAATAAGACAATGAAAAATATAAGAGTTGATCGAAACTTACATAATCCTCGATGTATCTTCTATTGTACAACACTGACACCCACTTAATGAATGGAGTTGTATTACTACATAAAAACCATATGGATTATAAGGGGATTGAGAAAAGGGATTGTTTTTAGATAGTAGGCTTTATAAATTATGGGATAAGTGGTTTTTCCAGTGGTTGGAGTGAGGTTATTTATACTTGAAAAAGGGGTATTTTTTGAATAAAACATTGAATAAAATAATATATCAAAGGTAATCCTTATAATAATTATTTTTTTTAAAAAAATCATATATAAATATAACATAATTTTTTAACACATTATACCCATTTATTATTCGAATTAATAAATTAATTAAAAAGGAAATTGAAAAGAAAGAGAAAATCTTATTTTGAGGGATCACATTTGACTTTAGGTTCTGGAAGTTGATTTCTAGGTTTTGAAGTTATGTTTATTGCACTTTAATGACTCATTTATGAAATTAAATATATCATTGCTGATCCTGAAGTTCTATAATATATTATTTCATTATTACATTATGAATGGTCTAATTTAAAATACACTGTTTATCTGAAAAACGATATTTTTACTATTCACCTTAATATTTAAGTATTCTAGAAAATTTACAAAAAATCACAATTAAAAAATTTCCCTATTTTTATTCTAAAAATTATATTCATTTTATCAAAATAAATTTCTAGCATACTTAATTTAAAATTTTAATATAAAAATTATGATAATTATGAAATACATTAAAATAATGGTTATTAAAAATGTCCTTAAATTTTATTTGAGTTTGATAATAATGATATTTATGTTATTGGTATTATAATATTTATATCTAATTAAATTAATTATAATATAGATTAGTTATACCACAATTTATTATTTTTAGGTAAAATGACATTCCAAGGGTTAGGTTAATATTTCAATATTGACATTATTATTCCAATGATCATATTTCCTCCCATAAATACTTATATATTCCTTCATCCATTATTCAAATCAATTCATCTGAGGGTTATATATTTTCATTTTATATAATTTTTCTTGGTTTATAATTATTAGTTTTACTTTTTATAGTGCTGGTAGTGGGGGCGATGATTCGAGTAAATTGGAGTGATCCATATTTTCTAATTTTAGATTTTTTAATTTTTATTTACTGTCCAATTGTATTTTTTTGTAATTTTAATTAGTTCTATTTCGGGTTAATGTAATTTATTCGTTAATGAAATAAATTCTTATCAGTCTCTTTATATTTATAATACTATATATTATATTATAACACACATTTTTTTAAGAGAAAAATATCATTTATGAATTATATGTTGTTACATTATTTCCCCAATTAAAATTTCATACCATAAATTTTAACACATATTCATGGTTGAGAATAGGTGATTTTACTTCGACTTCATTATTTCCCCCGGTTCCCATGTCAGCTCTTCATACTCCTGGTTTTTTTAAAACAGTTTGACAAGGTGGGTTTTCTTTTTTCATAAAAATTATTCATTATGGATAAATATCATCACTATATTCTCCTAATAATAGTGGTAATTTTCTAGTTATACCACCTATAGATTCAGTATATGTGAAGGATCAGGTATGTGAATTCTCATGATAGATATGTAGAATAATTCGTGAAATTGAGAAATATTTAGTGGGTGTTCTATCTGATAGGCCACTGATCCTATGAGATATAAGATCTAAAAGGGTCCAATGTTCCTTATGCTTAGGTTTCCCTTATTTCCAAATTCAGTGACTCCCTTTCATAGTAGTATTTAAAGGAAACTTTTTCTCCCACATCAAACTTCATGTCCCTTCAACTATTCTAAACATAGGATTTTTTTGACATCGAAAATATTATATATATTTTTGGATGGTTTGAACCTTCCCTTTTATCTCTTACACAAGATCAAATCCAAGTAAACTTTATTATCTAACTTCATACCAATATATTGGAGTTTGAAATTAATTCCCTTTGAATAGATTTATATGAATCCATTTAAATAATTGAGTGGAAACTATTTTTGTTTGATAACTCAACTAATGTGATATATTCATCCTATCCTCCTTTAAATTATATTGATAAATATCATAGAATATACTAAATCATTTTAATATTCCTTTCATATTGACCATAATTTTGGGGGTGATGTGGAATACTAAAATTCAATTCCATACTCATATCATGTTGAAGTCTTCTCTAATGTTTTGATTTGAACATTTGATCATGATAAGAGATGATCAATAGTGGAACCACATGCATCCTTGGTACATCCACTACATATATCATAGAAAGTATTTAAAGTGAGAAATATTCACTAAAAGAGATAAAGTGGTCCATCTTGGTTATTCTATCCACCATAACACATATAATTTCTTCCCTTTTGATGTATTGGGGATACTTGTGAAAAAATTAATAGTGATGTACTCTCATATTGATGTGGGTATGGGAATTGGAAACATAATCCTTTTAGAATTCTGTCACTCTGCATGAACATGCTAACATACCAAATATCTTGAGATATACTCTACAATATCATTATTCGTGTTTCCCCCCACAGGGTTCTCATAAAGATCAAAGTATGTACTGGTACTTCAAGGATGTAAAGATAAGTTGTGTAATGTTATTTTTCCAATAGTTATTTATTTATATGATGTGATTAAGGAACACATATCCTTGTTAAAAAATGAATCAGACCATCATCATCGATGTGGAACTCATGTATCTTCCCTTACTTTACTTATTTCACATTATTTTGCACCTCTATGCCAACCCTTTATTTATACTTGGTCTTGTCTTAGATGGATAGTTGGGGAATAATATTTTAAAAGTTGTTTTTATTCTATTTCATTGTGATTTCATTATCCATTCTTTGCATATCCTAGAAGATTGGGTCTATCTCAATCCAAATCGGGGGGTAGAGTAGTAGGTTATTTTTATCTACGGTCAGTAGATACCTTGTTCACAATTCTTGGATGGTATTGAATAGATAAATCCTAGTCCTTGATTATCTCTAAACATATTCTTTGATGAATTTTTCTCTCATTAATTAGGAATATATACTTTAGACTCTTGTAATTATTATATATTTCACAATTCTCACCATAGGGATAATGTCTCAAAATATTTAGGCTGAAGATCAACATTTCTAACTCTAGAACATGTGTAAAATATTTTTTTCCCATAGATGTTTAACTTTCATGGGGCATAGGTCATCTCTTTATCACTCTGCTTGTGTTCACAATCCAAGACTTTCCTTAAATCGTAATTGTATATCACAAAACCTTACCTAAGTGTTAGTAGTGTTGATACATGTGAAGTGATTAACCTATTATTGATATCTTTAAATATCTCATCACATTCTATTGTCTAGACATGATTTAAGTCTTTTTATGTTAACTTAGTTAGCGGTTTAGAAAATTAAAGCATTATTTTTGTAGGGAATGGAAAAGGTGTATTAATATGTTTCCAAGTGTAGCCCAGTGGCTGACTAGGGTTGTCTCACTTGAGATGAATTCTTAATTTGTTTACCAACTTAATATAATTCCCCTAAGAACTAATTATTTTTGTTTATTATGTAACAAATTTAATTTATGAAATTAATTTAAATAAAATATTAAATTCTAAATAATATAAAATGCTTCAAGATAATGGAAATAGTGATGAATGGAAATTCTCCTAAGAAAACTTTTAAGGATCACCTTCACTGACCAGCTTCAAATCTTCTTAGTGAACACATTCCATCATATGTGTGTACACCTCAATATACCCAAGTAATGAATGAAAAGTCAATATAGAGATCATCAAGAACACACTCCATCCACATCCTCAATTTCAGAAAAATCGTTGTAGATTTAGAAGTTAAACATTATAAAACCACTGTGAGGATTACCCCCAGAATAAATAGTCCTTATAATTTAATCAAATAATATCAAAAACATAGTCTTAGTTTTTTGAACATGATTAGTCCCTCAGGATTTTCCGTGGGTCAGTTAATCATGTTTACAAGTATTACATTTCGTGGTTGTAATATGAGAAAATGAAAATGATAAGATATGGATAAAAGTTGTGGAACAAATGAGGGTGGATGTGTGGACAAAAAAATAAAAACAATGTTGGAATTTTTTTAGAAATCTAAATTTCAATTGAAACTAAAAAAAATAAATAAAATGAATAAATGAAAAATAAGTATATGGAATAATTGCAGTTGACCTCCCTAAGATTATGTCTCCTCCTTGGTTGATTGGATTTAATGGAATATAATGTAATGGGATGAAATGAGATGCTTTGAGAGGGAGGATCTCTCCTCCTTTTGTTGAAAGAATTTTTCCTTTGAAAGATGATGCATTGTAGCCCATTTAAATAAATGATTCTTGTATTTAGTCCATCATAATTTTTTTAAACATTTTCCTCTCTCAACCTTATAAGTTCATCATAAATTTCCATCAAATGAATGAGTTATGGTTGTTTTAGTCGTAGAATTTATTCTAACCATTCAAAAACTCCAAATTTCTAAACTTCATAGTATTCTGTAATAATGACAATGAAAAATATAGATTAATGCATATTATTATTCATAAATGTTTTCCCCCAACTTATGGTTTATCCCCCTTATAAATTTCAGATTACTTGGGCCCCCATTCATGAGATATGGGCCCATGAAAAAAATTGACATATTTTTAAATGGTATTCATGGCCCAATATGTGAGATTATTTTGTGCTTCCATATAGTCAATTCAACTTTTGACATATAAGGATGAAATTAATACTAGTATGTTTGGAATCCTAAAATGAAATAATTTCATGATTTGGATCCATATAGAAAATGTGATATTATAAATACAAAAATTATTTAAAACTATAAAAATCCAAAATGGGCCATTTTTACAATTAATCTCAAAATACCACTAAAATCATTATGTTCGCAATTTCACTTCAAATAAAGATTTGGTTATATTCAAAACATTTAAATTTAATGTAAAATTATTGAAAATATTTTCTCTATCAATTACCTTGCAGTTTTCACTTGGACTCTAAGACAAATAAGCATCAAAATAAAATCAAAAAAAATTCAAAACACATAACCATGATATCTACCAAATCCACACCATGATGAAAAAGACATCAACACTCATAAAAAAATAATTTTACATTCTCCATTTAGATCATTAAAAATATTTCCTCTTCATTTACCATCCCATGCACACAAGACACCTACCTCACATGAATTTTCACTCATCTAACAAATGGTAATTTTCAACAGGGCTTTTCTTATCCAAAACCAGGAAAGTGTCACTATAGGATTGATAAATTCATACTTCTCCATCAGATGTGATTCAATTACTTTTTTATATCCTGATGCTTTTTCTGGGTTGTTCTATGGATTTTGGTAGGTATGATTTATATGTTAAAAATTATAAGGTTGATAAAGGAGTGCTCGGCTCTTTTTGAATCAAAATTGCATGATTCCAATTTTCACTGAAGTATTGAATAATTTTCATACCCTTTATATAAAATCATCTTCATCGTCATGAGAATAATGGATAGTTCATTCCATTATGATTTTTCCCAGAAAAAATTTCAATCTTATCAAACATAGTTTTTCTTGAAATCTGTAGACATGCATAACATTTCTTCTCCTTTGGAAGCTCTAGAATGACAAAAAATATATTATAAAGAATGCTCTAAAAAGGAAAAAATTTAAATATAATAGATTATTTAATAGATATATAAGATCTTAAATATTGAATTTTTCACTTAATGAATAACCAAATAAGCTTTCAAAAAACAAGAAAGCCTCCCCGCACTAAAGTTCACCTAGATCATGCAATTTCACATGAAGAACAGGTTGGATAAGGAATATTGGATTGTAATTTAGCCGATCTAACTAGATATTCATGGATTCGAATGTCTACCATGATTAAATGAATAGTTTAATCCAAAATTAAAATAATTTTAATCAAAATAGGGCTTTGAAAAAAAATAAATTCTTCAATCATTTAAAACACATCTACATCAAACCCTAAAGTTTTGATAGGAATAAATCAAATTCTAGTTAATGTAAACATCATCTAGTTCTCTCAAGAATTGAGGTGAATCTAAATAATATGAAAAAAAATTAGAAGCCTCTCCAAAAAGGGATTTAAAAAATAAAGATAATGAGAAATTTCATGTGATTAAAAAATCATGGTACTTTCTATGAATTTTCAAAATATTTTAACATGAAACAAATTCATTTTCATATTAATTTATGATCAGATTCATTGAATAGATTGGTTCACTCGTTAAAATGGGTTTAAAAAATTTCAATGATAATTATTTTATATCAATTCTTCAAAAACTAAAAAAATCAGAAATAAAAACATTGAAAAATTTGAAAAACGCATTTTTAAGCATAAAAAACAAACATCAATTCAAAATCCTAAACTAAAAAGGATCCCTCCCCCACAGTTAAATGATGTAGTGTCCTCAATTAATCAAAATGGATTTAACATGTAAGAATAATTGAAAATTAATCATAGAAACCATTAAAATTTAATGGATAGATACACACTAATGGCCTTTATTGATTAACAGGTTGGAGGAGTGTGATTTCCTCTATTGGATCTAATGACAGGGTCCTAAAGAATTTCTTAAATATATGCCCTTTAAGAGTGAATAGATCCTTCTCTCCATAATTCATAACATTCATAGCTTCAAAAGTATATACATGAGTAACTATAAATGGTTCTTCCCTGGTAGAATTAGGATTACATTGCATCACCTGAGTCTTGAGTTAAATAAAAGTGATTGTCTATAGGGTAGAAGTCTTTCGTTTAGATCAGTTTTTCATGGGCCACTCATGTTCCCTCTTTGTAAATCCTGGAATATTCAAATACCTCCATTATTTTTTCTTCTAGCTTCGTAAACTTAAATATTTTTTCTTCACAACACTTTCAAGATCTAAAATCATCTTCTACATAGCCCAATACGCATTATGCTCTAATTATAGGGGTAGGTGTTAGCTTTTCTAATAAACTATCCTATATGGACTCATTCTAATCGGAGTTATGTATGATATCCTGTAAGACCATAATTTATGTTCTAATATTTGGATTCAATCCTTCCTTTTTTTATTAACAATCTTTTCCAAAATTCCATTGATTTCTCTATTGGGAACATAAATTTCCAATTTTTTTGTGGATGATAGGGTGTTGATTGTTTATGATGCACCCAATACCTCAATAATAAAAACATTATTTTCCAATTGAAAATGTGATTCCTTTGATCAATAATTATTTATCTAGGCACTCCAAACTAACAAAATATGTTATCCTTGAAAAAATAATAGAAAACTTTAACATAATATGTCCTGGTGGCATTTTTTTCCACCAATTTGGAAACAAAATCAATTGTAATAAATATATAAGAATTTATGAATGAAATCGAGAAAGTTCCAATAAATTCTATCCCCCATAAATCAATAATATCACATAAATTATGTGGTATTTGGGTCATTATATAACTTTTTGAAATATTTCAAGAAAACTAAATTTTTTTACAGATTGTACAAAATTCATTAGTATGCTTAAAAAGGGTGATCTAATAATGTGTAGATTCAAAAACCTTCCTTGATGTCCTTTGAGGTCAAAACTAGAATCCACAAGATAAAGGGTTACAAAATACAAATACAATACCTATTTTACTCTCTGGAAAACACCATCTTTTCAGTTGGTCATTGCAAATCTTCCAACGAAATGGATCTTCATAAATGTAATATCTAGATTCAGCTTCAGTTTTTGAATATAGTGAGAATTAAAATGAGATGGGACCTGAGATGTTACCATATCGTTGACCATATCAGCATACTAAGTCACTTTTCCTTTAATTATTTATAACTACTCTCCTGGAATTTAATCATTCAGAGGGTCTTTGTCCAGAATTTTAGATTTAGTCGTGTTAGGAAATCTACTTAAGTGATCTGCTACTTGGTTCCCATATCCATTGTTGTCATGAATTTATTTATTGAACTCCTAAAATATCATCCATCTCACTAGACTTAGTTTAGCATCATATTTATTAATCAAGTACCTAAGAGCCTCAATTCAATGTGAAATGACTCCTCCAACTACTTTTTAGGAAGCATAAAAAATTATCTCAAATGGTTTTTCCCAAATTAGAAACTACATCATGGGTGGTGAAATCAATATCTTCTTTTACTCATTAAAGGATTCCCTTCATGAACCATTTAAATCAAAATAAGTATCTTTCAAAATTAATCTAAAGAGACGAAGAAAATTTTACTAAAATTGTCATAAACCACCTGTAGAATCTTACATGTCCTAACAATGATCTATCATGTTTCACATAAGTTGAGAAAAGAAATGAATTTTTTAACATTAATTTATGATTTATCCACTTCAATTAATTTTTGGGAAATAAAATTCCCAAGTAAATTTCCTCTCTCAACCTTGAAATGATACTTTTCAAAATATAATTTTTTTTTTCAATGTAGGTTTTCAAAACGCTCGCTATATATTTCAAACAATAGTCAAAATAATCTTAACAAACTGTAAAATCATTTAAAAAACATCAAAGAATAATCAATTTGATCTGAAAATATACTTACCATACACTTATAAATTTTTTTGGGAGTATTACATTATCGAAATAGTATGATCTTATTTGAAAAAGTACTAAATAGATATGTAATAGTAGTGTTCTCTTGACCCTCATGAGCAATGGGTACGTTGAAAAAACCTGAAAATTAATCCAAAAAATAATTAATGAGTTATCCCTAATAATATCTCTAAAATATGTCTAATTAATGGGAAGGGGAAGTGATCTTTCTATGTTACCTGATTAAAGCACTTAAATTCAATGCACACTCTCCATCAATTTTGAATTATCATAGAGATTTACTCATTTTTTTTATTCCTCACATTTTCCAGAAATGGTTTTTTTGGGAACTACGTGAATGGGGATAACCCACTGTGAATATGAAATGGGATAGACTATCTCATCTTCTGTGATATTATCAATAATATTATTTAAAACCTCCATAAAGGTTGGATTCATCCTCTTTTGGTGATCCTTAATAGGTTTGGGATCTCCCTTAAGAAAAAAATCTATGTGAGTATATTTTGGGGTTTATTCTTTGGATATAACCTAGGATCCACCCTTTTTCTTGGTCATTCTCTCTTAAAATATAAATCAAATATTTTTCACAGGTTTTAGATAGATTACTTGTAATTATCACTTGAAATTTGTCTCCCTCCCCAGGTTACACATATTTCAAATCATTGGGGAGTGGTTTCAGATCCAATTTAATGGGATGCTCAAGGTATGAAATTAAAAAAAAATTCCCCACTTCCAATGGTTGGACCTCCTACAAAAAAGAAACCACACCATCTTCATCATAACTCAACAAATCATCAAAGAATATTTTACCTCTTCTTCCCACATTAAATTAAAATCTTTAGAGTTTTGGGAATTCAAATTTTCATTAATGGAATTATTCTTATGTAAGTCTAAGAATTAATCACACAAACTTGATTATTTAATTAGTTCAGGTCCAATATCAAGGGAGAGTGAAACGGGGGGGTGATCATCTAATTGGTGCCTCATTGATTCAAAAATGTTTAAGTGGATAATGTTATCTCCAAATTCCATGTGGAGTGTACCTTCAAGGACATTAATGATGGTTTTGGCCATCTTTAAGAAAGGTCTCCCCAAAATTATGGGTGTGTGTGTAAGATCCTATCATTTTCTATATTTAGTATGTAGAAGTCAGCTCGGTGTAAGAGATCCTTGAATTTCCCAAAGATATCCTTCATAACTCCTTCTAAAACAAATGTAGATCTATTTGAAAGATATACCACCACTTTTATGGGTTTTAAGTCTCCCATATATAAAGATGTGTATACCGAGTGTGGAACTATATTAATTGAGGCACCTAAATCATAAAAATCCATAGATAAATTCAAATAACGAATGATGCATGGAATAAGAAATGTCCCTGGATCATGAAATTTGGTTAGAAACTGTGGTTTGATAAGGGATGAGACACTTTTTTCCCAAGTTGATACTTTCATTCCATTGAAGTGTTCTCTTCTTAGTGTAATTATTCTTTAAAATTTTAGAATAATTTGAAATTTTATTTAGTGATTAAAATAGGGGGATATTGTTCTACACTTTCTTAAAGGTGTCAATAATTGATTTTTGATGTGACTCTTCCTGATACTTATTTGATTTGATCATAATGTATGGAAATGATGAGGGTATGCCTTTCTTCTCCGTTTTTTCCCTTGAAATGGTGTTTCTTTTCTCTTCATACTTTTTTTATTATTCTACTCCCCATGTTTTTTTCTTATCTTTATGGTGAATTTCCACAAAATTTTCAGAATTTTCAACTTCACTCTCCTTCAGGTTAGGTGATCTTATTTTAGATTCATGGGCTTCTTGTTTTGAGAGTTATTTTACACTTCATTTTTTGTCATGATGAAATTATATTTTGGTTTTCTGATTTTCTAGGAAGGAAGTTATCTTGTGTTTTTGTACATGATTTCAACAGGAATTCCCAACATGTCTACTAGCTTATCAACAATATTTGTTATTCACTCATTCTTGGAATATAGATGTTCCAAAAAAGGTTGTGTTATGGTGGATGGATGAATATATGTATTTCATTAGAATAAAGGCGGATGAATGTATCGTTGTTGTTGAAAGGAATATTTATAATATTTTTTGGAAGGTATGGGGGTTTAGGAATTGCTACTTATGGTATGGAGGTTGATTGAATGATGTTGTATGGTTTTGTTGGTTTCCATATCCTTGTTGGGCTTGGGGTTAATGCAGTGGATTCTACTAGAATTGTCCTTGTTGAAAGGATACAATACTATATTATATCCTATATATCTCATGACATTGGCCATTATAATGAGTGGATGATTAACATAAACCACAAACCCGAGTTGAATATTGTTTCCTATTTTCTTACATTATGGCTATTTGATGGACTAACGTTGTAAGGTCATAAATTATGGATTCAATCAATGCAGAAGAATGAGATTTTTATACCTCATGTATCCCCTAGTTCCCATACCACTTGTTCCAAATTGATGTGGTTTTTTTTCACAATATTTTCAATCAGACCTTGAACATCAGTATATGAATTATTGATCAGATCTCCTACCGATGAGTAATCTAGGATATTTCAATCATTATTAATAATCACATGGTATAAGAACACATGTAATTAGTTTCCCACCGTTTCTTGATGTAGGAACCTGACAAAAATATTTTTTAAGCCCTCCCAATACTCATAGAGGGTCTCTCTTATTGATTGTTATATGACATAAATCTTCTTTTGACGGAAGTTATTCTTGATGTGGGAAAGTATCTCAAAATGAATCATATTTTTAAATAATCCCAATCACTGATCTAATTGAGTTGTAGATTTTAAAACCATTCTTTAGATTCTCTTTCATGTGATAAAGGGAATTCCCTCCATTGAAATTGGTCTTCAGGTGATCCTCTTGGCCTGAATATTGAAAAAGTGAAGCTAAATTTATTTATGTGCTTATTTGTGTCTTCTATAGGATGACCATGATATTTTGGGTGCATGAGAATCATATTTAAATTCAATTAAAAATAATACAGGGAAGTAGGTGCAGTGGTTTGGTTATTTTGAAGAGCAAATTGACATGCGTACAGATCACACAAGGTTTAGGTGTGATCACCAGCCATGATTTTAGGTTCATAGTGAACATGCATAGTGTCACTTGAATTAGATAGTTTTATTTCGTCAAAATCAGATTGAATTTTTTTCCCATTTAGGTTAGTATTCTTTCAATATCAAGATAAAATTTATTTAAATGGTCAGTTAAACTACATGTCAATCAATTTTTAAAAATCTTTTTTTGTTATGTAGCACGGCCTCCCTAGAAACATTGTTAGTTTTGACACATTCCTGTCATAAGGAATTCAAAAAAATCATATTTCAATGTTTTCATAGTGCATCAAAATAGTTTACCAAAGTCATCTCACTTGAGGATCTTTCCCATTTTGTTTACCTACTTAATCTAATTCACCTAAAAACTAATTATTTTTCTGTCTTTGGTTTTATGAAATAAATGGAATTTAATAAAGTAAATTACATTAAAAATTCAATTTTAATAATATACAATGATTAATCAGAAAAGAATTAGTAAATAAATGAATTTATCTTAAGAAATGTTTTAGGGAGTAACTTCATTAACCAACTTCAAATTTTCTTATTTCACAAACTCTATCTCATATGTACAAACCTCAATATACCTTATTTATAATTGAAAAGTATTCTGAGAGATATTCAAGAACACACTCCATCCCCTTTCTTAGTGAAGTTAAATGGTTCAAGAAAAAGAAGTTAAACTTTAGACAACCACATTGAGGATTATACCCACTTTGAATTACCCATATAAGTATCTTAAAGAAGATCAAAATCTATGTCTCAAGTTCAAGAACCTGATTACTCCCCCACAATTTTCATCGAGTCAGTTACACATCATTATGAGTATTAGAGTTCATCAAGGTAAGATGAGAAAAAGATTAGAAGAAAATGAGGAGAAAAGTTTTCGAATAAAATAGGAAGTATGGGTGGAAATAAAGATAAAAACAACACATGAATTTATTTGAAATAAAAATTACAATTGAAATATAAAATGAAAATAAAGAAAACAGGTAAAGGAAGAAGAAGAAAAGGGATAGATTTGCAGTTGGCCTCCCTCAGTGGAGATATCATCCATGGTGCATCATATGTATTTAAATGGATTGGACTGTTATGGAATGAGATTCTTTGAGAGGGAGGAACTCCCATCCTTTTATAATAAAAATTTTTCCTTCAAATGTTCACATGTTTTAGCCCAATTAAATGATCGATTCATGTGTTTCATCCTTCAAAAATGTTGTGAATAAACATATTCCATGTTCATCCTCAAAATTGAAGCATTATTTTTCATTGTATGAAGGAGTTATGGTTGTTTTAGTCCGAGAATTTATTTTACCTAGACAGACACTCCAAATTTCAAACGTCTAGATTTATCATGAATTAATGTCCATGAAAATGATATATTAATGCGTATGAATCTTCATAAAAGTTTTTACCCAATTTCTAGCACACCCCCTTCTAAATTTCATATTTTTTGGGCCCACCATGCCTGATATATGGGCCACACACCACTTATATATAGATCTATAAACAGTTTTCAAAGACTAACTTGTGATCTTGTTTTCAGCTTCAATATTGTTGATTCAGCTTTTGGACCAGATGGATGAAATGAATCTAAGGATGTATAGAATCCAAACAAGAATGAATTTAATGATTTGGAATAGTATATAAAATGTTATATCCAAAATAAAATATATAATTCAAAACTGTAAAAATCCAAAATGGTCCCTTTTTACGATTATTCTAAAAATACCAGAAAAATTGTAAAATGTGGTAATTTATATTAAAATAAATCTTAAATGGGATTTAAGTCATTGAAATTTAGTTTAAAATTATTTAAAATATTTTCTCTATCATTAACAATGAAAGATTTATCAAAAAACATCAGTGCTACCATTCTAGGACATTAAAACTACGTATTTTTATAACACTAGTTGTTCTATCCAATTTGTAAATTTATTTTGTCTTCGATGGGCCCAAATAAATTCCCTCACTTGTGATCACTTTCCCCAAAATGAGATTTTATCTTGAAAAAGTCATATTTTCTAAACATAGCATACAATTTATAATTCCTTAATGTCTCCAGCACAATCCTTAGATGATCATAATGTTCCTCATTTCTATAGGATTAAATGAGAATATCATAGATAAACCTAACAACATATTCGTCATGGTTATCTATGATGACTCTATTCATAAAATACATGAAGAATAATGGGGTACTAGTAAATCTGAAGGTCATCACTATGATATCAATGTGAACATACCCTATATGAAAATATGACTTCAGAAAATCATCATAATTCAGCTTCAGTTGATGATATCCAAAATGAAGATCCACCATTTAGAAGTACCAATCTCATCATTATTGATAAAAAAAGTCAGGAATCCATGGAAAGGGATTTTTTTTCTACTGATCATGTTGAGATCCTGGTAATCATTATATAGAAACATATATCCATAATTTCTCAATAAAAAGTACACTAGGACACCATAAGGTGATGCACTAAGGTGTATTACCCCCTTTTCCAAATTATCTTAAAAAAAATTCTTTAACTATTACAGTTCGATCATGGATGTTCTGTAGGGGGTTTTGAGATAGGAGAGGCTTTGGGTATGATCTCTATTAGGAACTAAACCTAACGATGAAGAGGAAATCCAATTAACTATTTTGGAAATACATTAATGTATTCCCTAGAAATGGGAATATCCTTTAGGTTTATACATTACTTTGACTCAACCACATGTCAAATGTATTTATCTTCATAGGGTATCAAAACCCACACCATTGATGTATTTTCCATCAAAGATTCATGATATTCGTTGCATTTGTATAGGTTTATTGGATGGTTCATAATATAAAAAGAGATTTTATTTTCCTGATAGTTGATGTGTTCTCTATATAATGTAATCCAATCCATGCCCAGTATAAAGTCAATTTCCACTATGGGAATTGTTATGATATTTACTAGAAGATTCATCCCACATACACTTATAGAAAAAGTTTCTATCACTTGGGTTTCAATGGTTGCACCTCTATGTGTTTTTATAGATATCACTATTTCAATGTATTGAGGCTTCGATTTAGTAGTTCTAGAAAATGTGTAGGTAGAAAAATAATTTATAGAACCATAATAAAATAAATCAAATCCATTATAGAGTGAATATGATATTTACCTTTTACTAATTTTTTTAATGATCCATATAAGCAGTAGTGATGACATAATTTTTCACTTTCCCCATTGGATTTGGTGTTATTGATGTTAATTACCCTCATATACCCTTAGTTTTGTGCCCTAGCTTGTATAGATCATTTTATACTTAAAATTAATGTATTAAACCATGGGTGGTGCATTAAGAGGTGTGTTCCTTTCCTCTATCTTGTTGGTTGACTTCTTCATGTATATTAAAAATTCATGTTATTGGTGTCCGTTTCTCCCATACATAAATCATTACCCCATGCCTTTGAGATAATTCATATGATGTTTCTTCCCACATTTTGAAATTTGTGTAGTCAGATCCTCTTTCTTCATTTTTCATTTGACTTAGAAACATGAATTTACATTCTTATCCCCTTAGATCTATAACTATTGGACTATTATCTAAAATCTATGTATAATTTTCTATAACATTGAAGAAATTCATTATAACACCCGAATTTTTAGAAATCTAGAAAATTTAAAAGGTGCGGTTTTAAACCACTAAAACATTTACCAATTTTTATATCATTTTTAATAACTATACTCGAGGTGTATTTGGAAAACCTTGTGTTGTTTTCCTTGAAATCAGTGATAGATTCACCATCCTTTTTATTTAGATCTATGTTTTTAAACTTAATCTATGTTTAAAGATTTATAGGTAAGTACTTATTAAGAAATATTTTTATAAATTCTTTCTACTCCATATCTTCTATTTTAGAATATGGAATTGTGTTCTTAAATAATTCTAAACATTTATCATTCTCTATATCTAAATGACAGAAACAAAAAATTCACCTTCTCCTTCATAGAATATTGATACACAGATATGAATTTTTTTATTAAGTCAACCAACAATTCTATGGAAAGTGGATTGGAAGATCCACAAAATGTCAATGGTCATAGATGAATAAAGGAATCAATGGATAGTTGATCCTTTTTGGATGAAGGAAGATATTCCATATGCCTTGGGTTATTATTCATAGAATGAGAAAATTGGGTAAGAATCCCCATTATGTTTTGAACTCCACCTCCCATGGAATTGGGGATGTCATATAGGGAATCATTGCATAGTCCCTCACACGTGTTGTTGGAATTGTTTCCCCATGTTCCCACAAATTTATAAAATATAAAAGTTTTAAACAAAATCTATTTCAAAAAATCATTAATAAATAATTTATTGTTTTTATAAATTAAATCTAAAGTTATATCTCATGGGATACCTATATTTATCCTTTTTCTAAAACAATGTTTCATAGAAGTATACTTATACTTATTCTTATACAACATGTTTTCATTAATTTTCTTAATCCTAATTCGCAAATTAAATAAATCATATCTATCATACTGACTATGGAGACCCCACTATTTCACTCATGACTATTATAACAGTTTAAAATAAATAACATAATATAGATATAAATCCAGGATAAAAATGATTAGTGTCTTGGAAAATTAGGCTCATACATAACATGTGCATAATAAAACATAATTTTTTCAAATAATTATTATTTATCTTTCAAAAAAATTTATGTTCTATTTAGTACATTTAATAACCTATGGATATAAATATATGAAAGGGGTGAGAAAAATCCTAGTAAAATAATGAATAAGGTACATGAATCAGTGTAACATGGGAAAGTATAATCATCATCATCATTATATACTAACAATAGGATTCGTCATCAACATCATGATGAGAAAATGTGATAATGTCATGGAATGTGCTAATGAATTCAAGGAATCATCATGAATTGTTTTTAAAATACCACACATAGTTATGAATATTGCCTGAATCATTTTCACATATAATATATATTGATAAATAATACAATCATCATTGTGAACATATATAGCGACATGTTCAATCATATTTCACCTAATATAACGAGATAAATAACTTTACCAAATGATTTAGAGGTATAAATAATTTAAGTCCCATATATCATGTTATAATATTTACATAATCGTGCATGCTACATAGAATATATAATTATCATATTCTTGAAATAACTCATGTAAAGGAATGGATTTCATAAGGATTTCATTAAAAATAATTTCATGTATAAACTTGGGGTTCCCAAATTTATAACTAAAATAATATTTTTCACAATCATACTTCTACTTGAGTGATGAGTAAAAAACTCAAGAGGAGTAAAATATGTATTTTAGAAAGGAATCATTTTGGGAAATAAATTTATTGGGATTATAAGCTAAGGATGTAGCATGTATATCCTAAAAAAGAAAATATAGGAATAGTGAATTTATATTTGAGTAAAGAAATAAGAATATACATAAAAAATATTTTTATAATGTGGGACAACCTAATGTAATAGAGTTTGGTTTGAGATTCCCATTACCTTAATTCCTAATTTATTTCACTACTTTTTCACCTACAAAATAATATACAGAAATTTATTAATACATTGATCCAGAAGTGAATAATTATACTATTTACCACTATTTATCAATTTTAATCATTTTATTATATTTTTTAATTTCCTTGGTGATAGTTTAGTAATTTTGATATAATGGTTTACTATAAAAATTTCAATTTTTCTTCAATTTCATTATTTTGTTCAATGTAATTTATACATGAGTAGAATTAATTATATAATCTTGTAATAAATATATTTAAATTTTTATATATTATATATATTAATATTATCTATCCTTTATGATGGTTATAATTGTTGAAATGAACATTTCTTCATATATGGATAACCAACCATTAATTGGACATTATCGAGAGAGCAAGAGAGGTATGTTTGAAATTTGTATATATTATAAATATTATACATAAAGTTGGTTAAAATAAGAATTATAATGCTAAATTATAGACTAATTTAATCTTAAATGTTATTTTGAAAGTGTTGGAAAAGAAATAAATATAAGAAGAATAAAAAATGAAAAAGGGGAGAGTTGATCGAAAAATACATAATCCTAAGTGTAGCTTCTCTTGTATGACACTAAAACTACCTTGACATTTGGAGTTATATTACTACAGAACGTCCCTAAAGATTCTAAGGGAATATTTAAGAACTATTTTGGTAAATTTTAGGCTTTGTAAAGTGGGGGTATGAGTGGTTTTCCAAATGGAGTAAGTGGGTTTTATTTATACTTGGGGAGAGGTGTATTTTTAGAATAAAATATTAAATAAAATACTTTTTCCAAGGTTAACCTTGTAATAGTTAATTATTAGAATATAAATATTATATCAAAATAATATAATGGTTTTATTAACATAAATCCCTTCAATATTAAAATCCATTAGATTATTAAAAATTAAATTGGAATGAAATAAAAACTATTATTTTAAGGGATTTCTTTTGACTATAGGTTTTGGAATGTGATCTTTTGTTTTGGAAATTAAATTTATTTTATTTTAATGAAACAATAACGTAATTAAATATATCGTGGATTAAACTCAATTTTTATAAATTATTAGGTCATTATTACACTTTGAATGATGCAATTTCAAATACAAATATTATTTGAAAATATATATTTTTACTATTCACCTAAATAATGAAGTATTTCAAACAATTACAAAAAAATAACCTGTGGAAAATTTATACATGCATATTTTAAATATAATATTCATTTTATGAAAATAAAGTTTTAACGTAGTTAATTTTAATTTTTAATATAAAAATTAGGGTTTTTGAAAAATACTTTAAAATATAGTTTATAAAAAATGTGCTTATATTTTCTTTAAAAATTATATTGTGATATTTACTTTTTCTCATTTTATAATATTTATAATTTGTTAAATTAAACATGATAAATATTATTTATATCAAAATTTATTATTTTGAGGTAAAATTATTTTTTCAATGGCCATGTTACTATTTCTTATAGTATGGTTACGAATCCAATAGTCACAATACTGTTCTAATGGTCACAATACCTCCTAAAAATACCTCTACATTCCATCATTAACTAATCAACAAAATTCATCTCAAGGTTCAATATTTTCATTTTCTAGAATGTTTCATAGTTGAATATTATATTTTTTATTTTCTATAGTGTTGGAAATGGTGGAGATTATTTTAGTAAATTGGGGTGATCCATATTTTCCTTTTTTTATATTTTTTGTTTATTGTAATGTTTAGAATTTTAATTTGTCGCAATGTAAATTATAGTAAAAATATTTATCAATGAAATATTTTTTCCAATCTATTTACGTATATAATATTATATAGTATATTATAACAAAAATTTAATTCAAGAGTCAAATATCATATATAAATTCATAATTGTTAGAGGAACTAAAATTATCTAACTCATTTTAATCATATGGGAAAATAATGCATTATTCTCTTGTATTTGTTGACTACCACCTCTATGAATCAATGCATTCAATTTTCACACTCTCTTTACTTTTATTGTAATAATTATAAATTTAATGAAAATATATTATATTTATTATATTATTATACTTCTATAAATGGGAATTATTATTTAATTTTCCTTCGTAATGTTGATCAAAAAGTGTAAACATCACACATGTGTACATACAGACTACCATCTCCACGAAGTAAGGCAATTAATTTTCATAAGAATTTTATATTAATATATAATAAATATTTTATATTGATTAAATATGGTACTCATAAAATGATTAAAATTTTGGATATGATGGGACCATGATAAATGTATACGAACTGAGACTGCAAATTAAAAAATTTAAGAAAAATGATGTAGTTATCACCTAAAATAATGATTTTAATAAATAAGTGATAATATGTTATAATTAATGATATATGATATTATATATATTAATATGTGTGTGGAATATATTTATGATAAATATATATTTATTATACATGAGGTTCAATCACATATTGAGAAACACATGACTTATGGAAAGGGCTTCTCGTCTCAGTTTTACTTTTGTGATACATAATCCATATTCCCCACTTATTTATTTAATATTTTATAAATATAAAACCCTATTATGTGTTATATCATGAATCTAATTATATTATTGGATATTAAAGTCTCATTTTAATTTATATCTTTATTGGGTGATCTAATTCAAATGTTACCTAAGTAGTAAGGTTTTTTCTTACAATATAATTTTGTTTTTGAGATTGTATAAGATAAATATCCATTTAGAAATGTTATATGGTTCATATTATTAAATAAAATTATATTTTTTCAATTATGATTATTCATAAAATATTTAATGATTTTCTTTTAATTTTTCTCTCTCTCGTTCTTATAATTTTTGACAAAATGTTTTTAAAAAAATTGATCTTATTTCAAATTTGGTCAATGAACTCTTTATGATATGTATATAATCATAAAAATTGTATTTTAAGAGTTATTTTCTATATTGCAAATACTTTAAAATTTAATTTTCACCCTCCTTGAGTTTCATTAAAATAAATAATAAGGAATCTTTATAATAGTTTCATGATCAAGTTATTTTTTAAATTTTATAAAAGTGTGAAATGAGTTTTTACTTTTAACGTATATGGATTGAATAGATTTTCCCACCATCATGAACACTATATTCATTGAACCATAATTTTCATGTTTTGATTTTTATTTTTATGGAATTTGTTATTATTTTTTTCTTGGAATTTTTTGTTAAAAGTTTATCAGATTAAAGAATATTTTCAGATGTTTTCAAAGAAAGATTAAAATGATATTTTAAAAGTATTTTCATCTATTTCAATATCCTTTAAGGTTTTTAAACATTCACAAGGGATATGATCTTATGATATCACACACTTTATTTCTCTCGGTGGATTATAATGATAATGATTTAAGGTTTATTCTATGAAACTCATTTATATACCATGGGTTAATTATCTTATGATGATATATTTATAAAACTCATTTTTTTCTACAGGTTATGACATGAAAAAAAGATAAAATGTTTATGAAACTTGTTTCATTTAATGTTTGATGATAAAATTAATTTATTAGTGTCTTATGATTTTATATTAAACAAAATTATTGTGTTTTACTATATGATGGCTGGGATCAAAATTATATTTTCCTCTAATAAATTGGATAAAGACTTATATCTCATGAGATAATTATGAGAAATGAGTCTATTTTATTGATCCAATATGGAAAGTGGGGAGGAATTCATGGCCCATTATTATATGGGGAACATTTTGTGATCCTGATCTGCAATAAAGTGAGAATCAAGTGGTGATACCTGATTCACAATGATATGATTGTCTCGATAGTTAACCTTGACATATGATATGTGTTATATGCCTATGATGCTAACTTAATCTTATGATATATTATTATACTTATGATTTGTTGTTTTTTCCCACGATTTTTTTTATGATTCCCCAATTTTGTGTCATGCTAATTTTTTTTCCATGACTCATGATTATGAATAACAAAATAATTTTTTATGACTATATATTGATAATCACTAGTTTGAATATATTTATTCTCATGATATTATTTAATTTAATCATTTATTGATATCAATCATGTTTAACATTACTAAACATATGTACTCACCCCTTACCATGTTTAAATTTTTTCCATGGTTATGAAGATTTCTACTATGTATGATGAGTATAAAAGGGTACCTTACATAAGAAAGGATGTCAGAGATGAAGAATATTGTTCTTAAAGTTTATTTTATATGTGTCTAGTCTCTAAGCACACTAATCCTTTATTTTTTTGGTCCGTTTATTTTTATTGGATCTATAGAATATTAATCTAAAAGGATTTTATTTTTATGTATAAAATTCATGGGTCACCTCAATATTCTATCCACATGAGATCATAAGTAATCTTATAAAACATTATTTCATCCAAATGTTTAGTAAAAATAACTTCTTACTATTGATATATATAAATATATTCCAATATTATAACATCTTCGATAGAATGATATTTTTTTAATTATATCTCTCTTCAATATTCTTGATTCTAGATTATGGTAATGGATTCCTTATAATAGTTGAAGAAAAATATTTTTCATGAATAATTGGTATTCCTCCAAAATGAATATCAATGTCTGATAAAGTATATTTAATTGATTATGATTAAGTACAAGTACTTGAAAAAATAATATATTTTATTTAGATATATAAAAATAAATTGATAAATGTTTCTTTGAACTCTATGAAATTAAATTTATTCTATTAAAATTATAAACACCACGAGTACTTTTTTTTCAATTCTACATCATCTAAAAGAAAAATAAAAATAAAATTTTAAAATAGAAGAGGTGTTTCTAGGATAAAAATCATAATTAAAACTATCTTCAATAAATATAAATTACATTTAATATATTTCATGTGAATCTATATTGGTTCAGTTGAAAATCTAGAAAATATCAAGACACTAAATATAATATAGGATATACTATTTATTAAATTAAGAAAACTACAAATCATTCCTATGAAAACATTAATATTAGTTGATTTATCAACAACATTATCATATTCTCTAAAATAATTACTCAAAATGGTATAAAACATTTATGTAAAATAAATTTAAAAAATATTATCTAATTATTTAGAATGCATACACTAATTAATATAAATGACATAATCTCATTATAAAATTACATGTATTAAAAATAATTTTAATTCTTACATAAGATTCATATAAAATTCAATAATCACTATGTATGAAAATTATTTATACAATAATTCACTTGAAGGGCCTAAAATAATATCATCTATATAAATTTGAATAATAAAAATATCCTTAGAATGATACTTAATAAAAAGAGTAGGATCAAATTTTCTATTCATAATACATTTTTTCAAAATAACTTGAGATAATCTATCATATAATGTATAATGGGATTCCATAATTTTATATAAATTTTTTAAAATTTTCAAAATATGATTAGGTGACTTCTCATGTTTTAAATTGATTTTTTATTTATATAATCATATTTATAAACTAGTCCATTCATGAATCCACTTTTAAAATCATGTTAAAAAATCCTAAATCCTTTATAAGTAGTATAATTTATTTAAATTAAAACTAATTATTTTATATAAAAAGTTTTAAAAACTTATCAATATCGATAAATTTTTCATAAAAAAAATTCTTGAGAAACCAATCTAGTTTAATTACATATAACATGACTAGAACCATCAAGTTTATTACCTGAAAATCACTTGGTTATAATAATTTTTTTATCATTAGTTTGTTTAGGAAATTTTTAAAAATAATTTATAAAAATATGATTATGTTAATATTCCATATCAAAAATTAAATTGAGATATTTAAAATCTTTTGAAAAATTATTCAAGAAAAAAATTGAAATAAAATATAAGTGATTAAAAAATTCTTAATATACTTGGGTCTAAATTTTAAAATCCACATTTATAATGTATCTATAATATGTATTATCATTAATTGTTTTCTAGAAACATTTATGAGAGAATTTATCATCTTAAACTTGTGAACTTTCATAAGGAATATCATCTTCTTGAAAATTGAATTCTCTAAAATATTTTTCAATATATTCTATATCACAATTCTTCTACCATAAAGCATTATCATCAAACAATACATGAAAAAATTATTTAACAACCAAGGTTCTTTTATTATAAAATAAAAAATATTTACTAGAATTAAGATAACCCAAAATTGTTCCTCTATCAAATTTTATATCAGGATTATCCAAAAAAATTAATCTTTATAAAGAAAATTTAGGAAAAATAATTTAAAATATAAAAATTATGGATTATTAAATTTCCATAGTATACTATGAATTTAATTAAACATTGGACTAAAAATTAATCTGTTTTAAAATAACATGTATAATTTAAAGTTTCCACCTAGAAATACTTTTTTAGACTGAATGTATTCAACATTTTGTAACATATTGTTACTGTTTTCGAGAACTCCTCAACTGTCCTTTTTGTTCATGTATTGGTTGGGGTTTGTCTCTTATTGTTTCAGGAATAGATTTTAAAATTATGGAATTTTTTCGGAAATTCATAGTCATCGCTTGGTTTTCCAAATTCATGCACCCTTTCAGCATAAATAGTTCCAAACAAAACATTTAGGGTTATCACAGATGAAACCTGGTTTGGAAAAATTTTCTCCTACATTTTGATAATTTTAAACTCCATTAGAGGCTCCCATAGTCGATTTTAATGGTTTGATAAACCATGAAACCCTTCATATCTAATAATATAAGGCAAATTTTTTATTTTGGAAAATTATTTTTAAAATTCTTAAATCAGTGTATAACCTCTCACTTGACCCTAACATAGAATTACATGATTTCCTAGGCTTTTTGATCTCTCAAGAATCCTTTTAGCTCCTCCAAACCTATCACTCTAAAGATAGATGTGTGGAAAACCTCCTTTTATTCCCGCCATAAGAGATATTCTCCCATTCCTTCTCTACAACTCTCTCTATCATTCATCCATGATATTTCTTAGATCATTGTGGTGTTTTAGATCTAAAATTTATTTTTTGAGTATTGTATCTTGATTCATTTCTAAGATATTGTTTTCATCATTCTTTATTGGAATATTTAATTGGCGTTCTTGTGATATTTGTTCTCCATGTTTAAAGGTATATTTTTCCATTGAGATTTTACAATTATTAGACCCATAATTTTTTTGATTGTCTTAGATTTATCTTAATTAAATTAAGAAAACCCAATTCAGTGTGAATTAAAATTTGAAATTAGATTGGAATTAATTTCTAGTAAAACACTCCAATTTTAATGGAATTTTAGATTAGTGTGTGATTTGAATTATATGAAAATTTTGAATGTTATGTGTGGAATTAACTTTTGGAAAAAAATTATAAATTTGATTTTATAAGACCCCATTATTACATTTATCATTAAAAGTAATTAATTGATTTAGAGCCAATGTTTTGGTTTTTTAATAATATATTGGAGTATTAAAACTAGATATTGGGTGATTTTATTTTAATCTATTTTGAAATAATATTCATAATATTAATTAATTGACTGAGCACGTGCGAGTTTGGATAATAAGTTTGTTATTTGGGGAAAACATTCTAGGATGGAAATACAGTAGAAACAGATTGACACATTACAACTCTAATATAAAAATAGTTTGTCAGGTCATATCCCCAGTGAGATATTGATGTGTTATTTTAATCCTTATCCCAAGGGACGTGTGTTCACATTATTGTGATCATAGATATGAGATGTGTGAGGATCCCATAACATGGAACTATCATACCTCATGGAAGATAACCATGGTGATTGATGTGACCACATTGATATATATTCCAATAATATTGAAAATATTTTAATCTTTTTTAGTGTTTTATATAATATATATTATATAAAATTTTTATTGAGTCATTGTCAGAAATGTTTCTATCATTTGAAATGATTTTTTTTTAAATATGAAATTATACTACCATGACTAATTATTAATTGAAAGAAATATTTTGTTTTTCTATTATGGAACACATGGTGATACCCATATAGGATATTGTCTCATAGACTACCTTTAACTTTATGTGTTTATAGGTTTCCTTTACATAGTTTCAATCTAGGGGAAATATCCAGATGGAGGTGGTGGTTATTTTTTATCATATGGACCCACAGTGATGTGTTTGTTGGGAATTGAGATTTTTATATTTTTAGATTATGAAAAAATTAAGGAAGTTATGTTTTGGTTTTTTAATTTCCTATTTTAATCCAGGTATTGTTTTCTTATTATAGTTTTCATTTGAACATAATAATAAGTATCTAGTTCATCTGTTGTTTTGAGGAAAGATTGTCCAATATTTTATCTTCAATGATTCCATATGAATTTATTAAATCCATGGATATCATGAAACATCATCACGCTATATTGATGTTGGACTGGGTATCAGGGTACCAGGTTATACAAGATGTTTCAAGAAAAAATCGTATCAAATGGGTTGGTTATTCAATATTCCCTTGGTGTAGTATTAATTTTTGGAATATTTTTGGGACATAGAATGTATTTTAGATAAATTATCTAGTGATCTCTCTTCATAATGGGCCTTAAGTCACCATGGATTGTTTAGGAAAAGAGTCATGAGAATTAGTTCTAGTCTTTTTCATACCTTTTTTTGGATAGTTTGAAATCTAATTTATTTTTTATTATCTTATAGGATTAATTTCCCCATATTATCTTTCTTGAGTGTTGATCTAAGTAATATTATAACATCTAAAATGTGTTTTATTAATGTATTATGGGATCTTTCATCTGATAATTTGTTTTAATATGATCCAGGTGGAAGATGCTGATGATCCTTAGAGAGAAAATCTTCATGTGGACTAGAATATGGTGGAGGTTTTTGTGCATTCTATCCAAACTCTAGAACATGAAACATTACCCATTCCCATTCAGCCTCAAGTCATGGAACCTCATCGAGATGTTTTCTAGAATCATTATCAGTATTTATTTTCCAAAATTTGTTAGTGTTCAATGGATCTAATAATCCTCAAGAGGTAGAGGATTGGTTTAGAAAGAATGATCTTCTATTTTCGTTCAGAGAGACTCTTCATGAGATCAATATTAATTGTGTCAACATTACTTTGGAAGGACCTATAAATATATAATAGGATATGATGGTGACAGAAAATAAGAAATTAGGCCTAGAGTGGAAGGAATTCAACGCTATTTTCACTGACCAGTTCTATCTAGATTCTATGGTGTTGGGTAATGATATAGAGTTTTTCAAACTCATGCTGGCTAAAAAAACCTCAACAGAATATTCTAAAAAATTTACTAGGATTTTTTTGTTTTCACCTAATATTGTATCAAATCAAAAGTGGAATACTTAATGTTTCTAGAATATTATTCAATGTGACTTTTATTCTTAGGTTTTATTGATTAATTCCACTTCTTATACTGATGTTACAGATAGTTCGTTGATTGTTGAGCATAACCTGGCAGGTATGATTGGGTTTAAGGGAGTTCCTTTTACTCCCAATGGTTTTTTAGTGAGTTAACAAAAATGGAAGACAATGTGTAATGAGACTAATAGTAGATATTGAGAGTAGTGTTCTTCTAGACCTATTTTAGTTCTGAGTAGAGGCCCATTTATTTTCTACCAATGTGGAAATCCTAGGAACTAAAAATAGGTTTTCACTGTGGTACCCAATATATAGGGTTATTACAGATGCTTAAGTGACTTACAAATGTTCTTCCATGTCTATTATGCTCCACATACTGTAATGGGATAATTAATTCATAAATGTATTATGGTGAAATCTAATGCTTCGTGAATAAATGTGTTCCAACAACATGTATCAAGAATAAATATTATTCACATATTATAAGTGTCTCCAAAGGAATTAGATGATGGTCCAATGACTATTAGAGGTACCATCACAATAGGGACATGTTTAGTGAGTAATTTATTTGATACTATTGCATCTCTTTTGATCATTTTGACTCATATTTGAATATGCTATATCTTCTTATGGATATTTTATCTTATGTGATGGTTATTACTACACCCCTCAGAATGAAGATAGAGTAGGGTTTTCATTTTCTTGATTGTAATTTATCATTATTATATATTGATATTACTTGGTATTTTCAGGTTCTTCACATGAAATCTATTGATTTGATATTTGTGATAAGTAGATTCATTGTTATTAAAGCATAAATTTATTTTTCTCATTAACGGGTCTCCTATATTGTGCCTGATATGGGGTGTCATGTCATTCAGGGATAATAATACATGAGGTTGAGAAAAGTTGAACATTATAATGTTGAATTGGGTAAATTAGTATCAGTGTTTTATTGTGACCTTGAGTTGGAATATTTCAGCGATGATCTCCCTCCAGTTGTCATTGAGATTCCCAAAAAGTTTCCTTCCAAATTCTTTGGTTTTCCACCGGTAAGGGTGGTAAAGTTTTCTATTGATTTATTTCCTAGTACTCAACCGGTATTTATCCCACCTTAAAACATGTAACTACATGAAATGAAAATTTTTAAGACTCATTTTGATGATATTTATTAGAATGGATTTCTATGCACGAGCATGCTACCTTCGGTGACGCCGTTTCTATTTGATTTGAAATCTGAATGATATATTTTCCTTTATGTTGATTATCAACAACTCATTGAAGTTATGGTATAGAACAAGTATACATTTCAATGTATTTACTGTCTATTTGACTAGTTGAAATGGGATAACTAGTTTTCAAATATTTATCTTCGATCTAGTTTTCACCAGTTGAGAATAGAAGAATCTGACATTCAGAACACCACCATCCAGAGTAGGTATGACTATTATGAGTACCTTGTCATTCCATTTGGTCTAACCAAATATCATGTAGTCTTTATTTATTTTATTAACATGGACATACATGATTATATTGATACTTTTTTGGTGGTCTTTATGAATGAAATCCTGGTTTACTCTATATCCTATGGATATCATGTTCCTTATATCAGAGGTGTTTTAAATTTTTGAGGAATAACCAACTTTATAAAAAGATATAAAAATGTGATTTATGGATTTGGTATGTCAAGTTATTAGGATATATGGTGTCAGAATATGGTATCTCAATTTATCCTTCGAAAGTGAATGTTGTTATGGAATGGGAATAAGTATAGAATTTTTTGGGATATTTAGAACTTCTAGGGTTTAGAAAGATATTATCATCAGTTTGTAAAGTATTTCGAGAAAATGGGTTCTATGATTACCACTCTAATTGATAAGAGATTTATATTTTTTGGATGAGAGATGTCAAAGTTATTTTGTTGTGATTAAACATATTTTATTTTTGCACCGATGGTGACTCTTCAAGAGTATGATCAGGGATATGTCTTCGTTAGTGATGCATTAGGTTAGGCATTGGATGGTGTTCTTTTTTGGGGGTGATCATGTAGTTACTTATGGCTTTGGAAAGGTATAACACACAAGAAGAATTATCTTACCCATGACCATGAACATTCAACCGTGAATCATGAACTTAAGAGTTGGAGGCATTACATTTTTTTAGAAAGGTTTACCATCTATTATGACCACAACAGCTTGAGTTACAACTTCTCTAAAAAATATTTGAATCTATACCATAAGATTTTTGGTGGAACACATTCTATATTTTGATTTTTATATTCCTTATACTCTGGGGAAATATAATGTTCTCATAAATTCTCTGCATAGGAAATTTCTTAAACAGGCCCTAAAAGATTCATCAGAATAGTGGAATTTGGTAGATTGTTTTTGAACAGTTTAATATAGGATTTCAAGAGACCTTTAAAAAGGTTGTCTTGGTTAGTGATCAGTTGAACTCTTTTCATCTTGATATTATTCATTAGGACCACCCATTTGAAAATTAAATCCATAGAATTTGGACTTTCTATATGGTGGGGAGACCATTGATGAGTGGTCATTCTCCATAGATAATAATCTATTTTTTTGAACCAATTTTTTATGTTGTTAAATGAAAAGAAGTCTATAATAGAGGATATAAAAAATTCATTATGGTAAGTGAACCCAAAAACCAAAATTATGTTTTATGACATGTATTGATGATTCTGGTAGTGAGGTATAAGATGAGGAAAATCTGATTTTATCTCATTTTTATAATTTATAATATGTTAAATTCAAGCACCAAAGACCTTAGGGTTTTCTTCAGCCACCACCAGTGAAAACTTAGATGTCGGTTGATATTTCCACGAAATTTGTGATGAGGATCCAATATTCATATATAATGAATAATTCCATATGTTTTACGATCAATAGGATGACCAAATTGGCTCAATATATTCAAATATGTGATATAACCAAATGTTAAGGAACTGGAAAATATTTTTGTGGGAGAGATTGTTAATTTTAATGAAGTATAATATTATATAGCCTCAAATTAAGATATCACATTTACTAATATCATTTGGAGAGGACATCAAGAGGATCTGGGATCTCATGTTCTTTTGGGTAAGCAGGACCCTCTGTAGACAAATGGCTAGACATAGTGGGCTATATAGATTATTGAGGATATGATTTGTGTACGTGTCTTAAATTATTTTGGATCTTGGGACAACCATTTTTGACTTGTAAGGTTTTATTATAATAATAGTTACCAGTACATGATCAGAATGGATTCTTTTGAGGCTGATTACAACTGGTCTTGTAGATATCAATTGTGTTGGATGAAGATCACAGAATGTTATTTGGATGAATTGAGAATATTCCAAGTGATGAGAGAAAAGACTCAGTTCATTCATATGAAAATGTTGATGGAAAAGATTTTTAAAAATCCTTATTTTGATTTTCATCATAGATCGTTGAATTTTTTTTGGGTGGCCAGGTGTTCCTAAAAGTGTCACCTCATTTTGGTCATAAAAAGATTGGGAGGAAAGGGGATATTTATCTTCAATTTGTGTGAACATTTTAGGTTATTAATAAGGTGGTTAAATTTTATTACCACTTAGAACTTCCACCATAGTTTATTTCAATACATAATATATTTTATGTATCATAGTTTTGAATATATATTTCTAATATTTCTTATGTTTTAAACTGGACTGATCTTGAGATTGATCCTAGTTTATCTATGGTTAATCTTCTATTCAGTATAGTTCATTATAAAACCAAGGTACTTCATGGGATGAAAATACCTTTAGTTAGGTTTTTATGGTAGCATGATTCTGATATGCATGATATGTGAGAGATATATGAACATATGAGAGAGCAGTGGTCTCATTTTTTTGTTTTGGAGGATTCTTAAACAGAGTTCTAGGGTCAGGAAGTTTCTATGGTAGGGAGGATGTATTGTATTATTACATTTTTCAAGTACTCATAAACCATGGTTTTATTTAATGTTGGGTTATAGGTTTGTTTCTTGTGATTTCAGGAAAAAACATAAAAATTTTGGAATTTTATGTATTCTACAAGGTTTGTGCAGAGTTTTCCCAAACCATTATCCCACATAGTGTAAACCAAAAAACCCAAATTGTTTAACTTCTCATGTTTTGTGGATGGTTTGAAAAATCGTACACCCACATAAAAATAACTATCCACCCCACTAGAGGGAATGGATATTAGGGTGCATGGTTTGTCAAACTGTGTGACCCTGCCCAACTAACCATGCACATGGGAATTTTTATTTCTGAAAATTAATTTTAAAATTTTTAAACCCATTTATAACCTCCCACTCATAACTAACTCTACATTACTCAATATAATAGGTATCTAGATCTCTCAAGAACCCCTTTTATCTCCTCTAAACGTTTTATTAGTAATGCCGATGTGTGGAGAACAAATTTTGATTCCACTCTAGTAAGAGATCTTCTCTTGTTCCTTCTCTCCATCCCTACCTATCATTCCACCACATGGTCTTTTAGATAATATTTCAATTTATGGATCTAATCTCTTTTTTTGGAATATTTGTTCATGATTTATTTTTAGATATATTTTTTAATTATTCTTCATTGGAAAATCCTCTTTTGGGCATTGTGATTTGTTTTCTATGTGTATAAGGTATGTAGTTCCATTGATATTATTCTTTCATTAAACCCTTGAAATCATTAATATATTTATATTTAATTCAATTAAATTATATAAACCCAATTAAATGGGAATTTAAATTTGAAAATGGATTAGGATGAATTTCTGGTAAAATCCCCAATTCCACTGGAGTTGGAAAATGGGGTTGGATTTTAATTTGATGGTAATTATGAAATTTAATTATAGAATTGAGTTTCAAAAAAACATGAATTTATTTTAGAAGAACTTTTTATTTTTTTATCTTGATAAATTGAAGAATTTTCTAATAATCCATTTTTTTATTTTTAAATTTAAATTGGAACATTGAAACTGGAAATAGGGAGATTGTGTTTTAAATTGTGTTGAAATAATTTTCCTATCACCAAATGTTGGATAGTCCATATGTGATCATTGGTAGTTGGATTGTTATTTAGAAAAAAACATGCATTGATGGTAATTCCCTTGACATTGATTGTTTCCTTAAAAGTATATTAGAAACTGAGATCAGCTGATCCTATCCCTAATTGGATATTGATGGTTTATTTTCAGCCTAATCCCGAGGGGCGTGGTTGGACATTATCCTGATCGTTGATATGGTATATATGAGGATCCCATATCTTGGAACTATCAAACCACAAATGGTATTACAATGGTTCTCGTTGCACCTTCATTGATATATCCCAATAATTGTAAACCATTTTTAGTTAGGCCTGGTATTTTATATAAAATGTATTATCTAAAATGATTATTAATTTATTGTTTTAAATGCTTCCATATATTAACATGAAAATAATGAATAGTTTAAAATATGATATGTCCCCACCATGTATTTTTTGTTTATATTTGAATCCATGGTTAGGATAATCTATAGTGGAATATTACTTTGTCATACAAGGTAAAGCACTATTGAGATATTATCTCACTACCTACCTTTCCCTTAAAGATTTTTTATATTTCCTTATATAAGGATTGAGTAAGGGAAAAAACACATGGAGGTGGATGTTGTTTTTGATCCTCTAGACCTAGAGTTTATGTCCATTGAGACGTGTGTTTATAATCTTGAAATATTCTCAGTTCATTGAAGATGTTCATTTTGGGTTTTTGATTTACATATTTTATTCCTGGTACTATTCTCTCTTTAGAGTTTTATTTTGAGTATACTAATATGTATCTGGTTACTACAACGTTTCTAGGGGAAAAAGGTTCCCTATTTTCTCCTTTATGATGTAAGTGCTAGTTCCCAACCCATGGGGATTAGGAACACCCTTCAGGCTATGTCAGTGATGGCTATAATATTTGGGAACTGGGGTATCCAATCTAGTGCATGACAATAGTTCAACCCATTTCATGAAAATTTATACTCCCTTTTTTAACTATACCATTCTACAAGGGTGATCTGGGGGATTTGAAATTATTAGAATACCTATTATATTTATAAAACATTTAAATTTATATGTTCTGAAGTTTCCCACCTCTCTTACTTTTGAAAAAAAATAATCTTTATCATTCTATACTAATCCCTAATAAGAAAAAAAATTTGATGTAGTTTCACTTTTATGAGATAGAAAACAAACCCATGTAAATATATTAATATCTTCTACAATAATAAAAAAATTTCTTTCTATTGAGACTACCAGTTTGAACATTTATGAATAAATATAAATTAAAAATTTCAAGATGTCTTATTCTTTTCACAACAATGATTGATATGAGATGTTCCTTCTGATTTTTCCTTCCAAATATTAATTAGACACATGATGTTTTTCAATTAGGGTTCAAAAAACTATATAGGTTTTCTATGATTTGACATCATAAACAATAAAAGAAATTTAAAATTACTAAGCTACTGATTGTATATAACATAATCTAATTTTATTGTATTATGAAACTTCACATTTCAATTTTAGTGCTCCGAAAAATTAACATAACAAATATTATACACTTTCATAGAATAAAACAATATATATTATTTAAAAAAAATAATTAATGTATCAATTTAAAAATTTAAAAGAAATCTATAATTACATAATTATGAAATAAAAATAATATTATTAATTAATCCTTCAATAAAAAGAATTTCAAAAATAAAAGTATTTTTAGAAATACTAACTTTTATAAAACCATTAACTATTTATTTTGAGTTGTCTCGAAATGTCATTGTGCCTCCATCACATCTATTATGTGATAATAAATTTGACAGATCTCTTGTAATGTATCTATAATAGTTGTTATCCATGATTATATGTCCTTTTGGAATTTAAGGAAATTTTATAATAAAATAAATGCAAAAATAATTTTAACACCTATACAATAAGAGGTCCAATGGGATTAGTAAAAGAATTTTTTGGTCCCCTAAGAGTGTTTAAACATTCTCTGGTAATATTAAGGAAAAATACTTCACAATAGAAGTTCTAGTGTATCCTAAGGATTTTTTGAACTATTAAGATAGTTCACTAGCAAAGTTCTCTTTCATTGTATATTTAAAACATATAATAGTTGGAAAATTCATTTTAAAAATTTCAAATATAATTTTTCATACATTTTTTATCATTTTATATCATATCCAACACCACAATTATTTATATTCACGTTATTTGTAGTCATAATTTATATATATTTATATATATTTTCATTAAACATAGGTAGCAATGATTTTGTTTATACACATTAGCTTTTATTTTCATTAGCTCAAATATTCTACTCAAAATTTACATTCTTATTATCTTTTCTAATCAGTATATAAAACTCATCAATTCATAACATATCCCTTTATAGTTTCTCAATATTATAATTAAATCAATTAATTAAAGTTCTATAAAAATTGAAATAATACATGAATCATTATACAAGTTTAGATTTTCCAAACATGTTACATGCTAATATTTATTTTATAGATGCTCTTGTAGGATGTATGAGGTGAATATAGTGCAGATGGATTTAAAATCTCAGTTGGAGAGGGTAATTTAGTGTAGATATGTAATTTAAAACATAGTGATATTCCTTCTAATTTAAATGAGGTATTACATAATAGAAGCTTATGATGATGGGTTTCTTTGGATCAACTGATTTTGGAATGTCTACTGTACATAGGTAAGTTACAGTGTAGAGGCACATGGGGTTCGGTATCTCTGGTCACTGTCTCATAAGAGGTTTTTGTGACTTGGAGTAGGGACATGATGTAGAGGCCTTGACCAGATAGTAATATGTATTACCATTTTTGGTTATCTCTTCTGTGTTGTTATAGTTTCACTATGGCCTTAACTCAGGAATATAGGATCTCGTAATGTGATGTAGTTCATATCTTTTAGTCTAGTTGGGTTGAGGGTGGATGTAGTGTTGTGCCAAGAATTACATTATGGTTTTGGGTGAAATAATTTTTGATATGGAATACTCAAGGGTTCTATGTCATGTTATTTAAATTAATTATTAGGTATAAATTATTATGACCCTTTAAAATCATTATTTTTATAAATTACCTCTTGACGCGTAGGAATCCAATGTTTGTTTTCTGGATCTTGTTCACTACCTTTCTAGTTGATTTGATTATAATCTTTCAAAGATTGATTTTTGAAAAATATAAGGTCATTTTACCTTTATTATGCTATTTTCCCCTTCAACTGCCCTAGCGAAAGGTTTTTTAGTTATGGTAATGATTTGTTCATCTGATGTAATGGTACTTCATTGATAGTGGATAATTTTTATATGTTTCTAAATCTACATTGGTATGGTTTTAATCTTGTGGGGGTGTTTCTTATTCACATTGTCTATGCATATAAAATTAGAAAATTTCATCGAGGTAGGGGATCCTCATTCCCCCCTAGTTCAAAGATATTATATTATTCTAGAACTACATTGTTTTCAATTTGGAGTATTTTATAAGATAACCCAATAATAATGTGAAATGTTTTTTCTAAAATTGAAGTATAAGGGATGAATAAGAATTTGTTTACTTTGTTTCTTAATTTTTATTCTAAAAATATTATTTATGAAAAAGACATTTTTATTGAAAATTCATTTGTGTTATTTAAGTGTTGAGAATTATGAACAACTTCTACATTTTCATTATTGAACACACATCACATTGAAGTTTAAACAATAAAATATTATTATTGAACTTGTTATTTGTGAATTAATAAAATTGATATGATAATTTTTATGATAGAATAGATGAGATGATATGTAAGACCTATTTTAAGGTGGAAACTCAATTATAACGGTTTGGAAAGCTAAAGAATATTAAAGTGTGTTTTTATGTGCAAGATAAATTTTATTGTGGGTATAGGAAACTCATGGGTATTGTATGGTGATGTTGGGGACTGGTCTAGTTGCAGAATAGTTCGAGGTAGTGTGGTTGTAGTTATTTGGTACAGGATGTGTTGTGGGATGAGTTTTGGTGGTTAGATGATGGATTTTTATGTGATATAGTTGGGTTGTCGTGGTGTAGTTTATTTTGTAGTTTCTCTAAAGCTATTGTATTTATCTAGAAATGAAGAAATGGAAATGAAATGGTTTGGATTTGAATTTTTAGAAATGAGATAATGAACTAAATAATAATAAGTGGGATGGAATGAATAGGTTTTGGATAGAAAAAAAATGAGTTTTCTTATGGTGGGTTCTCATTAAACGTGGGGGTTTAATGGAATAAAAAATGAAACATGGTTGGAAAACTAGTAAATTTAGAAATGAGTTGAATCTATAAATTGTATGGACCTAAACCTCAGTAGTTCGGAGCTGATAGTTACTTCATTACATTGGAATAATATTTAAGGAATTACATCCTTAAGGATTGAATAGTTTATTATTATTGGCAAACTAGATATATTCTCAAGATTCTAATTACCATTGAAAAAATAAGAAAATGTGATTTTATTGATAACTCCATTATTCTTACAAGTGTATCCATTCATTTCATTTAATACACTTCTTGGTTTCATAGGGGGAATAAATCATATTAAAGAGGTGAGTTCAAATGCTCAATAAGGGTAAGAATGTAGAAAAATATATCATTAATATATAAATATAATCAATATTTCATGGTAAATTTCTAACACACATTCCAATTAATCAATAAACTGTGAATAATTTACAATAAATAAATTATGATCAAATAAATAAATATAAATAATAATGTGATATTGAAACTTATCCATGAATATTATAACAAAAAAAATAATCAAATGGAAATAAATAACTAATCTCATAATGAGGTAAATAATAATTATCTATATCACAAACATACTATCAAGGACTCATGCTAAGACTTCTTACTATCAGGACCTCCTGCCAAGACATCTTACATAAATGGGAAAGGCATCATCGAAGTAACCAATCTAATTCATCTCATGAGACCTACCGATCTACCAGGTGGATATGTAATTTTGGGGACCACCCATAACATACTAAATAAAATTATTTCCTCTTATTAATGTGGTGAAACATAGTAAACATAAACATTAATATTGAAAAAATTGCATACTAAATGTTAATATTTACCCTAAATATTAAAAATAATCATAAACCATCTAGAGTAATATATTGGATGGTAATAAAAGTGTACATCTAGAGTCAAACAAATCATAAACCAACAACATAAATAATAATTATGGTAAAAATAAAAAATATATCCCATAGAACAAATATAATAAAATGGGTGTATATTGTCGATGTATAAAAATACATAAAATGACAAAAAACAATTTTAAGGTAAAATACATTTTCACATTAAAAATATTTTTTAAAACTAATAGTTCACAAAATAATATTAATATAATTATCTTGGAAAATAAAATTTTAAAACATTTAATATAATATTTAAAACATTTAATAGTCATGATGGTGGAAAATTTCATTGATGTTATACACGTTAAAAAAAATTCATTTCATAATTGGGGTAAGATTCAAACATGCCATGTTTTGAAAACAACCTAAAGATTTATTTCAAAAAATATTAAATTGTAAAAGAGGATAAAAAATTATTTAATAAATCATTTTTAGATGGATAAAACTTTTTTTTGAAAAGCTTTTAAGAAAACATGTATTTTTATGAAATAGGATTTTCGACCGAAGATATAAATGAAGTCAAATTTTCATATAAACATTTTATTAATAATTTTAAGTACCATGTAGTGGAAAAATGGTACCATTACATGAAATATATCATTAATAACCATAATATAAGAAAATAAATTTATTTTAATATATAAATATCAAATAATTCCCCCAATTGACACTTAAGTAACAATAACCTCGAATATTGGTGTGGTTGTGAAATAAACTATTACGACCTTGGTAACTTTTAAATCATAATCTCCATGAAGGAAATAACATCAAATGAATCTTTAAATACCGTGAATAGAAATACATTCAAGATATAATGTTTTAAAATCGATATTATATACACCACACAAAGGAATAAGTGGGGATTAAGGCGTATGTCTCCTCGTAGTAAAAGTGAGCAGAGATACCCTTGGAATTTTTTAAACATCCTTCAAATGTATTCAAAAATCCCATATAATAAATATATGTTAATTAAAAACCAATTAGAGAAACATAATAATATATTTAATACCATATATGATTAACTTATAGTCTTTTATCTCTCATTTATAAAAAATTCATTGGTAAAATCACAGTTTCTGATGAGACTTTATTTGTTTTTCATATATATTTTGTTTCAATAATTTTGGTCCCTTAAATTTTATCAGGGTTAAATAATATATAGACTTTTAATGATGAAATAAATATTATATATATTTAGTATGTTTTTTAGATTATTCTATAAAATTTATGGATAGAAAAGGGATTACACCGTTTCTGGAGATAGTAGGCCATATGTATGCATGAATGTTGTTTATATTTTCATTAATGGATAGAAAGAAACGAAAATAAATGTTAATTAAACTTTATATAATAACTATTATATTATAAATATCATTTAAATTAATAAAATCCATCCTTATTACCATCTATTTAATATAAAATCGAAAAACATTTCACATCGCTGCATGGAGGAAGTAGTGCACATGTACCCTTACGAGACATTATTGTTTTCTAGTGGATTGGAAGTTAAATGGTTATATGTTAAATGATATTTCAATAAGTATGATTATATATTAAATATCACATATATCAAATTAATTGTATCCTTACTACCTTCTATGTTAATAACAATTCAAAAATGAATAACATCGCTTCCCAAGATAGTAGTCCACCATACGCAAGAGTGGCGTTATAGTATCCCTAAAAAAATGGAATCTAATATGGTATAAATGATATTTTAATTCTATAATTATAATACTATACAATATTTCATATCCATTTATTAAGTACATTATTAAATCCATCCTTTAAATTATGGTATGATAAACAAACTGCATCAGTTCATGAGTCAGTTGTTTTCTACACACATGATCAACAGTTTTATTTTCCATTTGATAGATGTAGAGATAAATATAGGTTATTAAATTAACATAATAACATCTTACTATATATAATATTATTTTATTATTATTATTTTATAGTTTTAGAATATTATAATGAATTATGATAGCAAGTTAAATGAAAATTTATAGTAAAAAACAATACCTATTATTTAAGAAACCTCTTCAGTTTTAACATAAATCCTTTATAAGATTGATTTATTATCTAACCAATGTATCTAAGATGTGGTGAGAGATTAATGAAATATATTTTGGTGGGTATGTTCTGAAACATATGGATTTGGATGTGCGAATTGGGCAGGATAGGGGATGACCTTTTATAAGTGGGGGAGGGAACACATTTGGTATTTCTGAAAAAATAATGAATTGAAAACATGTTTTTATCATGAAAAAGCCTCCGAAATGGGTAATTATAGACCAAAAGAGATTATGGGGTAAAAATATTTCCATAAAATGTGTTTTAGACAAGTTTTGTTGGTAATTTTATCCCATATAATTTTACTTGAACCCCCGGTAAACCCATTTTTACGTAAATAGTAGTATTAAATTTTTTCTATTTTTAAAATTTATAATTATAAAAAATTAATTTAAACATATTAAATTACATAAATTATGATTATTACTTATAGGTAATCCATTTACGGAAATTAAATTCATATAAGTGGTAGAATCAAATTCAAAATGATACTCGTTAATGCGACGAAAACAAAATTTATAAATAGATAATTCTCAAAAATATAGATCATTTTAATAAAAAAAATTAGATTTGAAATTCAGGAAAATTAAATATATTAGATAAATTTGAATGTATGTGAAATAACTTTAAATTAAATAAATTTCAAATATAATTTATCTTTATGATTAATTTAAAATAAAAGTTATTTTTCAATGAAAATTCAATATTTTTCACTATTTATCAAAAAATTAATCTTTTTAGAAAATTATCAAAATATAATAAAAATATAATTTTATATGTATATTTCAAAAATTATTATTTTTAAAATAAATTCATAACAGTTGAATTTTTTTTAAAATTATGTGCACAAAGTGTTGATAATCTTCCATTCAAAAAAATACTGTTTATAAGAAAACATTTCATTCCCTTTTAAATCAGTCTTGTTTAATTTGTAATCAATAGATAACCATTGAATTTATTTAATAAATTTTTATACCATGTAGTTTTAATAATTTATTTATTCATATCTATACCCACAATCTTAATGGCTAGTTTATAATTGCCATGTTTGAAGAATAACATTTTAAGAGTTTCTTATTTTGTTTAAATAGTTGGTTCTATGCATCATAATATATGAAAGATATTGAATTGTTTAAAAATAAATATATCAAAAGTCCATATGGTGTAATAATTTTTTATAATAATATTTTTCAGTGTCATGTGTGATATCAAATGTTATGTTTTTAATTTTAAATCTTGATGTGTAACATTCTACCCCGTAAAAAAATTGTGTCCTCGAAATTTAATTTTGATCTCAACAATCATGGGTTTGACTATTGAAATTGTTATTCTTAAAATAATTTTTTTTATAAGTGTTAAAATATAATCCCCTTGATAATATATAATGGGAACTATGAGGGTAATTCAGAATAATAAGATAACTATGTTTTCAAGTATGAGAACATAGGTGGGAAGTGATGACATAGACATGGATGAACAGAATAATGACCAAATAATGATAGATTGTGGTAGAGGTAAATGATCAAAATAAGTTCAATGTTCAATATAAAGTAAAAACCCAAAAAACCATAAATCTATTTTTTGTTAAGGGGGCATTTTATTCACAAAAAATTAATGTGCTAGGATAACATTTTTGATTCAAGACACTTTTCCTTGCGTTAATGAATTCTATTACTATCTACAGTGATAACACATGTAAATTTACACACATTATATCATTCTATTTCATTGTCACAATTTCATCATTGGGTTTCACTTCGATAAATTCCCACATAATTTTATACTCCATGAAATGAATATCCAATATGAATTTATATACCCTAAGCACATTTAACATATCTCTTCAATTCATTGGGAATTATCTTATCTCTATACATTTCAAAAATTCAAAATGATTAAAAAACGATATCCAACAATAAAAAACGTTAAACTTAATCCCTTACATATAAATTTTACATTGTGACGTGTAAAAAATAAAAAAATCCAAATTCGAAGACCATTTTTTTTGGGAATGTCACTAAATCAACATTGTATTCCACATGCAAAATATTGTGGTTCTTACTTTCACATTGAAAATATGTTAATACATTAATCCCCATAAAACCTTACTGAAAACATGAATTATTCCAAAAATAAAATATCAGGTTGTCAAATATGTTAAAATGATACAAAAATGTGGTAAACTCCAACAAAGATAACGAAACCCATCAAATCACCATCCAATTTGATGGTCACATATATTATCCCATTAACATATCATTGAAATTATTTTCACAAAATAAATCACAAACTAAGGGTTATCATAAATTAATCATGTTTTTTATTAGAAGATCAATTTCCCAATGAATCAGTTTTCTTTTTTACCATTAAACAAATTCTTTAAAGTCACTAAATAAATACTACAGCTGGACAATTCATATAAATTACATGATTTTTATACCGATAATATAATACATAAAATAAATTTACAATATATTCAATGGATATAAATAAATTGGAATAATTGTCATTCCAGTTTGTTTATATCCATAACATAAGCTTCACCTTGACCCCTTATCTTATTCTGAGGTGTATTCCATTGATTCTTAGTAAATTTCTTGGAATAGTGCCTCATCTTCATATATTTAAAGTACATTACTTTTATTCCTTCTCCCTTATCCTTTTATTCATGATCATTATGGAATTTTTCTCATGTAGTAAATAAAACTCCATTTCTATTTAGGAATATACCAAAGTTCTTATTTTCACAAGTATCATATTTGGGAAAATACTTGTTTCCCATCTGCCATTTTATCCATTATTTTGGGTTTCATCCCCTTATTACTTATCCTCCATTAAAATATATATGACCTGAAAATTTTATAAATATTTTAATATCACAAGACACTATGTCCTCATATGATGAAAAATTTGGGAAACTACTTCCCTTAAATTGATAGGCTTAATCTAATTAAAAACATGTCAATCATGGTATTTGGATTGAATATGTAGTCTAAAACATGATTTCTAACCATGTAAAGTAGGTTTCATGTTTAGATATAATTTTCTCCTCTTTATATATTAGACTCAATAACTGTATTTCCATATCCACTAATTTCTCACGTGTAAAATATTTTTCTATGACGAATACCTTTAAATCCTTACATTCCTTGTTTTCTATGTCTTGTTAATCATTAGAGTTTTTAATAAATAACCACCATGGACCCAATTCTCTAGAGAGATGATAGATTACCATGATAATTTCTCCCTTTCACTACTTCCTAGAACAAGATATATCTTATATAAAGAACTTACCCATTTATCAGCTAAAAATAGATTTTCAGTCTCATTGAATGATGAAGTTTTTTGACACATGAATTGGTCTAACATCATGTACTTTCATTGTGGATTAATAGTTTTATACATATAGAAATGGCTATTAATCGTAACCTGAGGAACAATCCCCAATATAGTTATAATTTGATCATTTCTCTCTCTAGCTCTAGTATATCTTCATTACCTATCTTAGTAAGAAAATACCCCATAAATTATTTTCATTGATATGGTTCCCATTCTTATATTTAGAGCCAATTTTGAAACAATTTCATACACTAGATTATATCATACAACTATGAAACATTATTCATAATCCCAAAACTAGTCAATCAATTAAAAGAATAACAAAAGTATTCACAGCTAATCTCATAATTATAAAAATGGTTTCATTGGGGATATATTAATTTTCCAATCATTCATAATGGTTTTTAAATAAAATGTGAATTTTCTTAATTATATCCCTAGGGAGTTTCAAAAATGGTGCACTATAAATCCTGTTTTAATGCACGAGGTGCCCATCGGGTCTAGTATAATATGTCATTTTCAGTATTATTACCCCAAGAAATAAATGTTCTATAACCATGTCCACTTTTACTATACATAAAACTATGTATTTATAGAAAAAACCACATAATCTCTTCCTCACCCAATCATTTAGATTTTCTTATATACTTATCCTCAAATTATATCACTAGGTTATTTGTCATAATATATATATTTTTAAAATATATTTCTCATTTCTTCTAGTAAAATTACCTTGATACAAACTGTAGCGACCCTGAACGTAGTAGCCTAGATCTGGTATTTTCATTACTATATTATCATAAGATTCCTGGAATCACATATAGAATGACCAAATAGTTTACTAGTCTTTGTAAACTAGATACATACATTAAATGATCCTAATAATTGAAAACATAAAATATATACATTGTTTTCATTGAGAATTTTGTTCTTCCTTATAGATTATCCCTATATATCAATCACAAAACAAATCATTATATCTTGGGGGGAATAAAAAATTAGAAAGTGATAGGCTTAGATGATTATAAAGGATAAGAATATATATGAATATATCATTAATAAATATGAATAATCAATATGGTAAGGTAAATAACTGAAATTATTTCTATTTGATTAATAATAATAGAATAATATGGTATAATGAAATTATGATCAAATAAATCATGATAAATAATCACTATATCATGAACATTTTCTATAGATATTCTTAATAATTGAATAACCACATGGAAATCAATATCTAATATAACAATGGGGAAATTTATAATGACAGACATCATAATCATACCTTCAAGGCCACATTCCAAGACTTATTACTGTGAATGCCTCATTTTAAGACATATTGCATAAATGGGTAAGACCCCATCCAAATACATGACCTAATTTGTCTTGTGAGACCTACTGATGCATGTAGGGACTATGTAATTATGTGACCCCATCCATCACAATGTAATGAAAATTAATTCCTCATATGAAATGGGTTAAACATATTCAACATAAACATTCCTATTGAGAAACTAAAATACAAAATGTTAATACTTTCCCCAATGAATAATCATAATCATAAACCATTGAGAGTAATATGGGGAATGGTAATAAAATTTTGCATTCCCAGTAAAAATTATTATAAACCATCTACATAAGAATAATTATTATATCAATATGACATATACCCTGTTAAACATAAGTAAAATTAATGGTTGATGTCATTGATAAATTGAAATATAAAATAATATCATTAAAACATTTTTTTATAAAATAATATTTTTAATTTAAAGATATTTTTTAAAACTAAATTTTAAACAAATATATTTTAATTTTTTTTCTATGAAAATTTCATTTTAAAAATTGTAAAATAATATTGCAATCATTGAGTGGTCATGACATTTAAAGGTTATATTCATATTGTACATGTTAAAATAAATATTCCCTTCACATTTGCGATAAAATCCTAATGGATCATATTTTGAAAATGACTTATAGATTACATTCAAACATTTTTTAATAACAAAACATTGTGAAAATTTCTTTAATAAGTCATTTAGAAAGGGATAAAAAATTAAAATAATATCTAGAAAACAAGGATTTTGATGAAAAAGGACTTCCTAATAAAGAGTGAAATAAAGTGTAGTTTTCTTTAAAGCTTTATCTGAATAATTTTAATTACTAAAGATTGGGAAATAGTTTTAATTCTTTAAAATATTCATCAATAACTATAAGGGAAAAAAATATTTTTATTTCAATATAGAAATATGAAGTAATTTTTCCAAATTTCACATAAACAAACCAATCCTAAATAATGGTGAGATTGTGAAATAAACTCTTACCACTTTGGTAAATTTTGAATCAAAAGTCCAATGAAATAAATAACCTAATATTAAACTTTATGTACCATTAATATAAATAGATTCATTGTATAACATATCAAAATGGAAATTATATACACCACAAAAAGGAATAAGTGGTGATTATGGTACATGTCTCACAAAAGTAAAAGTGAGATGATAAACCCCTGCTACTTGTCTGAAATCCATTTTATTTGTCTAAAACTCTAGGAAAATAAATTTATTCTTATTTCACATCTATTACATAACTATAATCATATATCTAATATCATATATTATTTACATTTGGTATCCCTCCTATATTTTTTGAAATATTTTTCCAATACAGTTTTATATTTTAATATTTTTCATTACATGAAACACTAATTTAAGTTTCCATTAAAAGATATAATTAGTATATATTTTCATACCTAAAACATTGATTAAATATTGTGTTACACACAATAATGATATCATGCATTATATACAACACCATGCTTTTGCAAACCACAAAATATTATTTTTTTAAATATGACCAATATAAAATATTTATTAAATGGGTGTGTATGAATAATATAAAATAATTTATTAAATACACATATTAATTTCCTACTCTATATTAATTTATTTAGAAATATTCAAATAAATATTCAAATAATTTCTCCTTAAATAACAATATTTTTAAAATTATTTTTTCCTCAAAAATGATTTTCAATTATTTTTTTTACAAAATATTAAAATAAATTATAAGGTATTTATAGAATTTATTTTATAAACTGAAATTAATTTTTTAAATCATCTTATATAAACTAACATAGAGAGAAATGTGGGGATTTTTCGGGAAATGATGATTTTTTAGTGAATACTGAAAAATAGAGATTTTGTTATAGCTATAACATATTTTTTAAAAAAATTATGTAATTTATATTCCCTAATATTTTTAAAAGTTACCTAATAAATAATTATTTATATTCAGTACACTTAATTAAATTTTAGTCAAATTTATATTGTATTTTTTTAAGTTTATTTTTGGGTTTTAAAAGAGCATTTTTATGAAAACTGTTATAATGTGCACAATGTTTCATCATTTTAATTAAATTAAATAATATCTAATAGAGAATTAATTTAATTAAATTGAGATATTATATATAAATAAATAAATTTTTATATTTATATAATGAATATTATTATACATAGTGTTAATATAAATCATCGTATGCTTGCAAAAAATACACTTAAAAAACTCGTTTTTCCGTCACGTCTACGAGTTTTGTTTTTTGATTTAATATTTACAAATTTTAAAAATATTATTTCAAAAAATAAACATTATTTTTTAATTAATACATTCATAATTATATTAGTGTATTTTTTTCATTTTTTATGAAAATATTCGTTTTTAGGAATATTGACAAATAATGATGTTTAATTGAAAATAATATCTTACTTTAATTTATTTATAAATTTAAATTATATTTTTAATTGTTTTTAAGGTCAAATAATAAATAATAAAGGTTTATTAATCAAATTTAGTTTTTCTTAATTATATTTATATTTAATCATTATATAAAATCTTTGTAAACTTTTGAGTATTTTATCATCATGAACTCACTTTCCCATCGCCTCAATGGGATTAGTTTTAAATTAAATTTTTTTAAATACTATGAATGGAATGTATAATAATATATTTATTCATTAGAATCAGAATAAATTATCTTATATAATAAGTTCAATTTAATTTTTTATGTAACATAATAGTAAGAATTTTAAAAATTCTTTACTACGGTTAAGGTAAAAATGGTTTTACATGGGGTTAAACTAAAATGATAACGGTAAAAAATGACTAATAAATTATAAGGCACCCATTTTATAGAAATATTTCCGACCTATACCTTCTATTATATATAATTTCATATTATTTTCTCCAATGGAAATGAAAATAACATGGTTGAAATTCATTCTTTCAAAAAAATTACAAGTGTTCCAGTCACCTAACTTATAAATAGCCACACATTATCTTATCCAATCTACACATTCAAAAATATTTAGTTAGAAAACTACCAAAAAAATAACATCCCACCTTCACTCATCTCATCCTAGAAGACATATTTTGGACATAAATCCTTCCAAATAATATTTTTGTTGAAAACTTAATGAGGATGCCCAATGAAGAGGCAATTTTCATAAACGATAATTTTTTTATTTCTTCCTCCCAATCCATAAATTATAATTATAAAATTATGATATAATAATATCATTATCATACATATACTGATATTTGGTTAAGTTAATTTTAATAACTTATAATCATTTACACATTGAAAAAATGGGTTACAGAATCATCCTTGTGTGTATGATAAACAACCACCTCGTGATTCAATGTCATTAATTTTTTCCATTACCACTTATCACTGTTGGAAATAATAGTAGATTTATTTTTTATATAAGTTATTTATAATACTATCATTCCTATTTAACATTTATATCACACATAACATCTTGATTTCAACTTTCTAAAAATATGATAACATCTCTCGCATGTACAGTAGGCTATCATCTCACGAAGCGATGTGATTCGTTCACACTTTACATGAAAATTAATAAGGATGGGTTTAATTTTAACCCCCCAAACTTCCACGGTACGTTTTCTTTTGAATAATACAATAGCGTGTGTTGTACGCAACTTCGAGTTCTAACACACACCACAACCAATCAAACTAACCATTATGTATAGTAATACCCAAGGTTTGAAATTTTATAAATTTTATCCTTCAAAATGGAATTCATTTTTGGATTCAGAACATCGAAATTATCTTAGGGTGAATTTTTGGTATTTTTATGAAAACATTCAATTATTGATGAATAGTGAAAACACTAAGTTATAGTTTAAAACCAAATTTTTATTTAAATAATTATTTATTTTATTTAAATTTATTTTAGGTAAAAATAGATATATAATACCAATATATGTTCAATGTAATTCATTGGAGTTAGTTTATAATAATTATATATATATATATAAATTTTATTGAACGTTTCACCGTCTTTTACCCATCTCCAAGGAGAATTTGGAAAATCAGATAAAAAATTGTTTTTTCCACTTCTGTGAGTGGAATTTTAAAAATCTTGTATACAGGGTTAATATAAAAGAGTAATGTGGATCAATAAGATAAAAATAATTTTGGGTGAATAGAAACTTTTTACTTTTTTTTAGCACGGTTAAAAGTAAATACAGTAATTAAGGGTAAAAATGATATTATTATTACACTAACACATATTCTCATTCTATTGGATAAGTATAATTCGACCAAAACCAAACTTAGGAATAAAATATGATCCTCTTTGGTCCACTTGGATTAGATTAGGACATTTATTATTATTTAATTCATAGAAGAGTTAAAAGAGTTAAAATCAATTTTTAATAACTAAAACATTTTTAATATGGGGATATACAAAAGATAAATTCTATTATAAATACTCATTATAAACATAAAAATATTTCATACATAATGGTATTTTATTTATAATTTTTATACATTAAATAATTTAATTAATTTATGACACAATAGTGATGTAGTAATTACCTAATTAATGAAATATTAAAATTATTGATATTATAAATATCCAAATAAATGTAATTTGAGACTTTTTAAGAATTAAAAAAAAATTATAGGTTAATATGAAATATTAAAGTTGGTTAGAAGAATTTTTTTTGAAGTAATAATGCTGTTATAAATTTATAAAAAACAAAATACCAAATAGTGTCAAAATTGACATAAGAGTGTTTTTAAGACAAATATTATATTATTAATTGATATTCGATTCCTAAAAATCTAAGGTTCTGCAAAAGGACTTATATAATGATAGGTGTATCATTAATTAACCACTTGGGGTTCTATTGGAAGTATATAGTTAGTTTATTAACCATATAATATTAAAATACAAACAGACATGGTAAATGTCAAACTATTTAACTAAGAGTTAAATATAAAAGATAAAGTTAATATAGAGACTCAAACCTGTCTAAAACCTATTGTTCGAGTTGATTTCAACCCATCCCCACATTAGCCTTTAAATATTCCATTTTTTAGCCATTATAAACCGAAAATAATTTTATTATAAAATAATATTTTTAGATTTTCCTAAGGTGCCCCTCACCCCTCTTATAAATGGGTACTCCCCCTTATCTCTAATTCACACCTTCAAAGCCTTTTGGATCAGCCAAACTCTACCCAAATACCATAAAAACAGTCCTAAATTCATCCTATAGGCATTCCTTTAGCCATGAATCCATCTTAAGGAGCCCTTTTGATCAAATCAAAAGGAAGAACCCGAAGAAGAGATAATAATTTCACCACCCTCTTTCAAGTTCATTTCTTCTTCCACTTCTTCATTCTTTTTTATTTACATTCTAAAATAATAAATCTAGTACATTATATATACTATGATGTTATTATAAATATAGTACATCCATATTAATTATTCTATCAATCCTTTGAATGACATGTCACCATACGTGTGTACGTATAGATTACCGTCTCCACGTCGTGGTGTAATTTTTATTCAATACATGATTATTTGGATGGTTATAATAATGATGGGTAATTCATGTAAATAATAAATATAACATGATAATTATTCTGTATATATGATATAGCATCCAATTATATTTTATTTTAATATCAAAATAAAGATATTGTCGCTCGTGCGTACGTACATATTACTGTCTGCATGAACGCAATGAGATTCATTCCCCATCGTATCCATTCAAGACTAATTTTTATTAGATGATTAAAAACAATTTTTAAAGACATGATATAATTTTGTATATGAATAATATACATCCCATCCATAAATCATATAACTCAGATGAGAAATAATATTAAGGAAAAAGAATATGTTAACACCCGAAATGGATGTAATACAAAGATATTATTAATAAAACAATGTTAAAAGATCATATATGATATCATATTAAGGTATATGATTCTTGTATAATATAATAACAATTATTTAACCATTATACAAGAGGTTAACCTACCCTCGATCAAGGAAAATTACAAGGTAAGGGTTCATTTCACAATATCTTTATTATCTGAGGTTCTTTTTACGTAAGTATCTACTGGGACCTCTTTATTATCCACATCCATGGTTCTTAAAAATGTAGTTTAAAACATTTTTACTATTTTTTATAATATGGGTTAAATTCATTTATACCCTTATTTTAATTTTTATATGATTTTTATAAAGGAATCTTTCCATCATTTGCCAAGCAATGTCCCTTTTAACCTGTTTGACAAAATTAAGGTAAGAATCTCTTTTTTAACTTATACAGTGGGTGCGGCTATTTTCTGCCATTATAAAATAGTCGAAGCTTCCCATACAAGATTATAAGAATATTTTCAAATTAAATGTTTTCTTTTATAATAATGTGAATTTTAAATGATTTCAAAAAATATATATTTCTCTCAAATAGTTTTGATTTCATCTATGTCAACATATTTGAAGGGATTTTAATATTATTTGAAGTTTATTTATTATGATACAAAACATACAAATTATGTTGAAGGTTTTGTGATATGTTTTATAGTGGATGTTTTATTTTTACACCATTCATGGTTTATGGATAACGTATTGACATTTCCTATGCTAGTTTTAATAAGAATGTTTATGTTATGTTTAAACCTTTTCATATGATGAATACATTGGACTTATTAAGTGACAGGTGGAGCCCGGTATAGCTCCTTGATGAATCGGTAGGTTTCATGAGGAAAACTAGTATCTTTTAACAAGACCTTGACATAATCTTATTTATATTATTGGCATAATTCCTTGACTATGTTGTTATGATAGTCCGACATTATGCATTCCATCATTATGAAAGTGGTTATTAATATTGCATGCGATTATTTGACTAGTATAATATCCATGTGAATAAGTAAATGGAATTATTTCATTTCATTTTTTCCATATTATTCTTATGTTCATGTTTAAAAGGATTTTGTTTTAGTTATACATTGCCTTAAATGTTTATTCTTATTTATGAATGTTTCTGCTATATTTTTATCCTTACTTATTATCTAAGCTCACCCCTTTCTATATTTTATTTTTCCCAAGATGTGAAAAATTATTTTATGACTGAAATCTTGAGACCGTTTGAGGGGATATGAGTGTGGACTATGGACACTATGTTGTATTTTTTTCACTTTATCATGTAATGTAAGACTTATGAATGTATCTAGTGTTTCCAAGGCTACTAAACTAATCGATCGTTTGAGACATGGTCTTTTGTGATCTTGCCAATGTTATGTAATAATGCACTAACTTTGGGTAACTGGGGTCAGGGAATTACAGTTTGTATCAGAGGAAGTTTAGTAAAAACCTTGGAATCAAGATTTATATAAACTATGATTAGAGCACATATACCTTAGATGGACTTTGACGATTAGTATAGAAAAACTTCCTAGAATTTTGGTATTATAGAGATTTTGTAAGTTTTCAGAGCAATACATCCCTGACTGGATACGAGCAGGTAGAGGTGGCTCTGTCACAGATATACTTAGGGGTAAAACCCAAAAACACCGTTTTGATCTAGACTTGAACGAGAAATGTTGCACGACAATGGGCCTTGCTGCACTCTTGGTTATGACACTCCAGGGAGATATGCTTAGGATATTTCTCATTTTCTTTACAAACCAATATAAAGGGTTTATGAGTATATAATTCCTCAAAAAATTTTTTTTATGATTATAGATTATATCCATAAATTGTTCAATTTTTATTAAGTGTTTTATAAGTTTGAATTTATGTATTGTGATTCATAAAATAATCTAGTGTATGCCATTGTTTAGAAATGGAACCTAGTGGAAATATTGGAAAATTTATAAATGTAAACACTCCATGTAGGGATTTACCTCCTGCTCTAGATAATTATAGTGGAGCTGGTGATGCAACTGGTGCTGATCATCTAATCACCATACTAGGACAACTCACTTAGGTTATGAATAAAAACTTTACCAGTATGGAGCACCCTGATTCGCAGCGTGGAGGATCAATGTTAGATCACATAATGAGGAAACAAACACCAACATTAAATGGGGGTAAAAATCAACTAGTAGCTGAGGAATGGATAAATTCTTTAGAGAAAATATTCCATGCCTTGGGGAGTAGCGAAAGGGAAAATGTTTTCATAGCAGCTTACCGCCTCACTGGAGATGCTGATCAATGGTGGTAATTGATTCAAAACTAGAAAGAAGATGATGAAGTATTAAATATGGAATGGCGGTTGTTTAAAGAGATTTTCATTGAAAAATACTTTCCTCATGACCATCGGGCGGATATGGAAAGACAATTTCTGAGTCTGAGGAAAAAGGAGGAAGGTAATGTTGCAAAGTATGAGTCTAACATTACAAGGTTAGCAAGGAATGCTGCCGATTATATACGTACCATAAGAAGAAATATTGATCATTTCTTTAATGGGTTAAAACCATTTCTCCATTGATCATTAGTCTCACAATCCTTCTCGTCTTATGAAGATACTGTCTCATGTGCTATCAAGATATAAAAGGTATTATCTAAGTCATACAACTTTAATGAAAAGCAAGAGAAGAAGAGATCTGCTGATCACTCTAGAAATGGAAATAAGGGGAAGAAGGGAAAATTTGAATATATATCTTATAGTAAATATGGGATGAAACACCCTAGTACATTCTTGAAGGGAATGAGAGTCTGTTAGAAGTGTGGTGAAAAGGGCCACCAAACTCGTGATTGCAAGGGGAAGAAAGAAGCAACCGATGTTCAATGCTACCATTGAAGGGAGATGGGAAATTATGAAAATTAATGTCCTAAGAGTTAGGGAAACAAACCTCAGAAAAGGCCAATGGATCAAGTCCAAGATTATGCTATCACTTCTACAGAGGTTGAAGCTCAAAAAGACGTGGTTGTAGGTTATTTACTGGTTTCCTCAAGTTTAGCCAATGCTTTATTTGATTCTAGATCATTGTATTGTTTCATATCTTCCTAGTTTTCTATGAAAATTAGATATTGCCAATATGATTTAACAATGGAGTTGTCTGTAACGCCCCGACCCCAGTTACCCAGAGTCGGTGCATTACTACATAACATTGGCATGATCACAAGAAAGATCAAATATCGAAAGACCGATTGGTTTAGTAGCCTTGGAAACACTAGATATATTCATAAGTTTTACATTATATCATAAAATGAAAAACTACTACAACAACATAATGTTTCAACAGTCCACACTATAATCCCCTCATAATATCCCTACAGGTCATTCATAACTCACATCTTCACATCCTGGGAAAAATAAAACATAGAAAAGGGGTGAGCTCAAATGCCCAGTAAGGATAACAATATAGCGGAACATTCAAAAATAAGCATAAACATTTAAGGCAATGAATTACTAAAACAAAAGCCTTTTAAACATGAACTTCAACATAGTATGGCAAAAGTAAAATGAAATAATGTCATTTACTTGTTCACATGGATATTCTACTAATTGAATAATCACATGCAAAATCAATAACCACTTTCATAATGTTGGAATGCATAATGCTAAACTTTAATTACTTTTCAAGGCCTCGTCCCAAGACCTTGGGGCTAACTGTAACCGGAACCCAACCCGGAGTGCCTCTAATAACCGGACACCAACCCGGAGTGCCTCTAATAACCAGACACCAACCCGGAGGGCTTACTTTTACCAGTCCCTAACCTGGAGGGATTACTTTTACCAGTCCCCAACCTGGAGGGCTTACTTTTACCAGTCCCCAACCTGGAGGGCTTACTTTAACCCGTCCCCAACCTGGAACATACTTGTCCAACACATTCATATGAAGTAAAGATTGAAATATAACATAAACATTCTTATTGGAACTAGCATACGAAATGTCAATACTTTCACCATAAACTATGAATGGTATAAAAATAGCACATCCACAGTCAAACATATCACAAAACCTTCAAAACAATATAGAAGTTTTGTATCATAATAAATCAACTTCAAATAATCTTAAAACCCATCAAAGGATGTTGACATAGATGAAATCAAAATTCTTTTTAAAGAAATATCTCCTTTTATTTTGAAATCATTTAAGATCCATATAAAATCAAACATTTTCATTGAAAATAATCTTATAACCTTTTAAGGGAAGCTTTGACGATTTTATAACGGCAGAAAATAACCGCACCCGTCGTATAAGTTAAAAAAAAACATTCCTATCTTAATTCTGTCGAAAAGGTTAAAAAGCACCTTGTTTGGAAAACGACGGAAAGATTCCCTTATAAACCTCTTATAAAAAGTCAAACAAGGGTATAAATGACTTTAACCCATATTCTTTTAAATATTAAAAATGTTTTGAAATACATTTTGAAGAAACATGGATGTGGATGATAACGAGATCCCAGTAGATTATTACGTATAAACAACCTCGGATAATGAAGAGATTGTGAAATAACCCTTACCAGTTTGGTAACTTATGAAACATACAACCCATGAAAGAGGTATCATACAATGAATATGTAAGTACACATAAATTAGAGTGTATTACACAAAGAATATAATTATGGGCAGTACATACACCACACAAAAGGTAATGGTGGCAATATGGCATGAATCTCATGAGAATAAGGAGTGAGATGAAAACCCCTTACCACGTTAATCAACTGAGTCGTATGGCCAAAAGTTAATAACCACCAAATGATTTACAGAATAACATTAATATAAATAGAATCATGATAATATATATCAAATGGCAGTACACAATACACCACTTTCAATAATTTAGTGGCGAACAATGGAAATCTCACGGAATTGAAAGTGAGATAAGAAAATCCCTTACCTTGTACTTTTCCTTGGTTGGGGTAGGTTAACCTCCTGTATAATGGTGAAATAATTGTTATTAAATTATACAAGAATCATATATATTAATATGATATCATATATGATCTTTTAATATTGATTTGATAATAATAACTTAGTATTATCGTTGTTTCGGGTGTTAACTTACTTGTTTTCTTTTGTATGTTTTGTTACGTAAGACATGTTTGTAAAGGATAGGTTGTATATTATTCAAATCCAGAATGGTATCAAGTCCTTAAACATCATTTTTAAATCATCAAATGATAATTATACTTGAATGGATACGATGGATGATGAATCTCATCGCGTTCGTGGAGACGGTAGTCCGTACGTACGCACGAACGCAACTTCCATTTAATTTTTATTTTAAAAGAATTGAATCCAAATGATACTTAGGTATATTACTATTACAGTATAATATAATATTTTATATATGTTACTTAAGTTCATTAACACCATCCTTTATACGTTCCATGTGTGGTATGAACGAGTCATATCATTTTAAGGGGGCGGTAGTCCGCACTTCCTCAAATGAAATTATCGTATGTATATACAACATGAAACGAATAATGGTATGAAATAAAAAGGAATTACAGAAGCTTATATATAAAATATATATCATTAATGTCATATTTAATTACAGTGCCATCATAATGGCCACCATGAGAGGCGGTAAGATGTATTTGAACAATCATCGTTTCGTGAGGCGTTAGTTTTCCATCCACAGAAACATTATGTTCATCATCCATTAGATGGAGTTGTGTGTATGTGTAGTTTGAATCCTTCTTATAACAACATCCTAGTATATTGTGGATACTGGTGTTGTTACAAAAGAAAGGAAATAAAAAGAGTTTGGGGGTTGGAGAAGCAAAATAAATGAAAATAATTTAAGAGTAATCGTTACCTTTAATTTAGGTAACTCACTTTGGTTGGAACCAAAGGACTTCTTGAAATGCTTTCTGCCTAAGGGGAAGCTTCAAGGAGGAGTAGAGGGATGTGGGGAGCTTAGTTGGGCAGAGTTTGGACGAGCCAAGTGGCTTGAGAGGTGTGAGGAATGAGTAGAAGTGGTCTCCTTTTATAAGGGAGAGGAGGGGCTCTTTAGGAAAGAGTGAAAGTATTACTTTATAATATAATTATATTCGGTTTATAATGGTCCAAAAATCATTGAGGTCAAAGATACGATGACTCATATTATAAATAACATCAACCAATGAGAATTGGACAGGTTTTAGATAATATTTTAATCATTATAATCTTATTTATTTAAATGATTTATTAATGAGGTAAACATTGCATCACTATTGTGTCATTAATAATTTAACTTATTTGATGTCTAAAAATTATAAATAAAATATCATTATCTAGGAAATCTTTTTATCTTTCTAATTAATATTTATAATCGAAAATCCAACATGTATAACCCTATGTAAAAATTGTTCTTCTAAAAGATGTAAGCTTATGCCATTTTTATTTTTATTTTAACTTTATTAATATAAAGTGTCCCTACCACATACAGGTGGCTCCAAGGGGTCTCCAAATTGACCCAAGGATGCTCATGGTCGGGTATGTGTCCACCAATAAGGTTAGGACACGTTTTAGGGTAATTTTGTATTATTATAATATTATTTTTTATCCCTTATTTACCGGATTTACCCTTAACCATGGTAAATAAAATATTTACCACAGTAATTATTCAAAATGTCTAAAAATAAAAGTTACCTGTTTACACAATTTGGAAATCCTGATTCCAAATATGGAATCCATTTTTCTAAATTCAAAACACAGAAGTGGGAGAAATTAATTTAAAATTAATTCCCGCTGTCAAAACAAAAAGCGTGTTTTTAAGAGATAATAACTATCAAAAGATTGACACTTGTTTATGTTCGGTTTAATTGTAAAATTATGTCCAATGACCAACATTATATTAAATGGTAAAAATATATTCTAAATATACTTTTAAACTACTAAAATTCATAATTTATCACTATTAATTATTTTGATTAAAAAAGTTGTTTTTAATTAAAATTTAGTAATTTTCACTATTCATCAAAATATGAAAGTTATCCGAAAAGTACCAAAATTTCACCTTAGGCTAAATTCGATATTCCGAATCCAAAAATGAAGTCCATTTTAAAATATAAAATATATATAATTTCAAAATTTAGGTATTACTATTCATAACGGCTAGTTTGATTGGTTGTGGCGTGTGTTAAAACTCAAGGTTGCGTACAACACACGCTACTATTTTATTCAAAGGAAAGCGTACCGTGGAAGCTTGGGATGTTTCATTTTAAATTTTTTTTGATGTCCCAATTTATTCAGATAGTTTAAAATATTTTATTTAAAAAGGTTTCACTATTAAAGTTGATAAAAGTGCAATACTGAAAATGAATCTGTTCTTGCATTATGACTAAGAAACTCATAATAGGGATTCTAAAATTATAAGGATTATATAAAGTTCAAAATGTAGTTAATACTATTCATGACCTCTTTTAATGGCTTTTTTTTGTACGTCATGGTGTGATTGAACTCGGTGTTGCGTGTAGTGCAAGTTATTGAATTATTTTTAAGAAATAACACACTATGGAATCCTGGGGTGTTACATTCTCCCCTCCTTCAATAAATTGCGTCCTCGCAATTTGAAATTGTTCTTTGAAAAAAAAAAGGTTGAAAATAGAAAATATCTTTGTGGGAAAATCCACATCGGAAATTAGGTTACTAAAATTTAGTCTTAATATGATGAAAAGAGAAATGAAAGAGTCACCACCAAATTATGATCTCGATTAGGAGAACATTGGTGGAAATTAGAGACATATAATTGGAGGAAAAACGTAAATATTTATAGGTAGTGATTGAGATCATCAATCACAAACAAGTGTATAATTTAGGTCCTTAAATTCATCAATCTATGATGATTTGAAATACCATCGGTTCAACAAAACATAGGGTATTAGGATAACACATTTTTGACGTTTCAAAATATCATAGTTGAAATCCCACATCGAAAAATGAATTAACAAGGCCTCTATTTAAAATAACGAGTGGAAAGTATGAAGATTACCGAAAATAACACATACTAGGGTTCCATGTAGGAAAATATGGATATGGAAGAGAAATCTGACCATCAATTATCTGATGGAGAGTGGTAGAGAACATGGCTATGAAAAGGCCAACAATCCCAAAGCCATGAATTAGTGATGATTTAAGGTACCATCTAGGACAACATTTTTGTTCTAAGTTCCTTTTATTAATGTTGAGGAATATATTTATGAGATTGGCTAAGATCATAAGGAGATATACTTACTTTATAATTAGAGTTTTATCCATTAATAAATTGCTACCACAAACTCATCTTTCACTCTAAAAGATAATAGAATGTAATTCGTACAGGGTTCCAAAATAAATGAATTAATAATTCATCTACCAGATCTTTAAAAAAACAACATTATTTAATCCAGGACATCTCGTGGGCCAGTGGTAGGTGATACACCCTTGTCGCCCTTCGGTTGCGGGTTCAAGTCTCGCAGCCTTGCCGGACGCGACGGGTTGCCGCCCGACCTCTGAGTTGTCCTTTTATGGTAATCCAAAATAATCCAAACTAGAACTATCCAAAATACTTCTGTCCAAACTCACAGTCCAACATTTATAAGGAAGGTAAATATAATATAGATCCTTTTTACCCCGTAATAGCATATGAATACCTTTATCTTGTATTCTTTTAATAAACTGAATCATCTTGAATTACCACATTCCTTATTGATTACATTCATGCTCCCCTATTCCATATAGAATGCTGGATATACTTCATCAATCCAAAAATGTTTTAAACCCCAAAAAAATAATGGAATATACAAATCATTAATCAGTTTCAAGGTAGTCAAGAATATCCAACATAATTTATCCAAATCAATCATGTATTATTCTAAAATCACTAACTCAGTATCAGAACCATATTATGGTTTATCTTTCTCTCAACCATATATTTTCCAAAAATTTATCCTGCTATTGAGTCACTTTTCTTTGTTCCACACAATCTCAAGTCCTTAATGAAATAGTACTGCAGTACAATCCTTATATACTCCATAATTATTATAACAAGTACATTGTTGATACAACACTCAATTGACATAATCAACATAAGAACTCTAATCATTCCTCTTCATCTGTGGTAGTATCATAACTTGATTATTATCCAATAACATCATTTGCGGCATAGTCTGATGACTGGGGCATAGGTTCGCGTAGTGTCCAAACTCCTTGCAAATGAAGCATTGTACATTTGAAACCATTTTCTCACCCTTGCAGTCACGTACTTTGTGCCCTTTTCCTCCACACTTATAACAAACTCCCATTCCTTTCAGGCAAGTTCCAGGGTGTTTCTTCCCACAGTTACCACATATGGGAAAATTCTTCTTTTCCCTCTTCCCTTTATCCATTTTTCTCTCTTCCATCCTTTTCACTATTCATCAAAATATGAAAGTTATCCGACAAGTACCAAAATTTCACCTTAGGCTAAATTCGATATTCCGAATCCAAAAATGAAGTCCATTTTAAAATATAAAATATATATAATTTCAAAATTTAGGTATTACTATTCATAACGGCTAGTTTGATTGGTTGTGGCGTGTGTTAAAACTCAAGGTTGCGTACAACACACGCTACTATTTTATTCAAAGGAAAGCGTAACGTGGAAGCTTGGGATGTTTCATTTTAAATTTTTTTTGATGTCCCAATTTATTCAGATAGTTTAAAATATTTTATTTAAAAATGTTTCACTATTAAAGTTGATAAAAGTGCAATACTGAAAATGAATCTGTTCTTGCATTATGACTAAGAAACTCATAATAGGGATTCTAAAATTATAAGGATTATATAAAGTTCAAAATGTTGTTAATACTATTCATGACCTCTTTTAATGGCTTTTTTTTGTACGTCATGGTGTGATTGAACTTGGTGTTGCGTGTAGTGCAAGTTATTGAATTATTTTTAAGAAATAACACACTATGAAATCCTGGGGTGTTACATTGTCAGTCAAAAATCCTAAGTGAAGTATCATTGCTTCAAAGTTCTATGAATCTGTTCCCATTAGGGCATATAAATGGTGTTTATCTGCTAATCTCATCATCATACCCATGATTGAATTTGATATAATCCTCATTATGGATTGTCTTTCAGAAAATGATGCAAATATTTATTGTAAGAAGAAGGAGGCTACTATTTTTGATGACGATGATAAATAACACCTTATCTTTAGAGCAGAATCACCACCACCTAATTTTTATCTAGATCCACCCCCAATAGCTCAACTAAATTCAATTATTGGGGAGGAAGAGAATTAAATGACTGTGGGTGAGTAAAGGAATGTTCAACTGGAGGATGTACCTATTGTGAGTGAATTGTTGATGTGTTTCCGAAAGATTTACCTAGACATCATCCAGAACGAGAAATTGAGTTTTCCATTGATTTAATTCCTGGTTCAAGGCCCATATCGAAAACCCCTTATTGAATGACCACTATAGAATTAGTCGAACTAAAGAAACAACTATAGGAATTTAGTAATAAGATATTTATTCACCCTGGTATTTCTCCATGGGGAGCCCCTATTATTTTTGTTAAGAAGATAGATGGATTTATTAGTCTGTGCATTGACTACAAGTAGATCAATGCTATAACAATAAAGAACAAGTATCCCCTACCTCGCATTGATGATTTATTTGACCAACTTCATAGAGCTCAATATTTTTCAAAGATTGACCTTTCATCTGGATATCATCAGTTGTGTGAGAAGAAGGAAGACATTCCGAAAACAGAATTTCGAACCAAGTATGGGCATTACAAGTTTAAAGTAATGCTTTTTGGGTTGACTAATGCACCCTATGTTTTCATGGATCTAATGAAAATATTTTTCATGGAATATCTTGATGACTTTGTAGTGGTATGTATTGATGATATCTTGGTATACTCCGAAAGTTATGAAGATCTTGAAAGTCACTTGTGTATTATCCTAAAGACTCTAAGAAGACATGAATTATATGGTAAGTTTAGCAAGTGTGAATTCTGGTTTCAAAAGATTTCTTTTCATGGACATATTGTCTCTAAGGATGGAATCTATGTTGATCCTTCTAAGACAAGAGAAATCCAAGAATGGCCAACACCAATGAGTATAACCGAGGTACGCGATTTTATTGGTTTAGGAGGTTATTGTTGAGATTTTGTCTAGAATTTTTCCTGATTGGCTAACCCCATTAATGAAGCTCACACGTAAAGGGGTTAAATTTGTTTGGAAAAAATATTGTGAAGAGTGTTTCTATGAATTGAAGAGAAGATTATTCAATGCTATTTTATTGAATCTACCATCGGGGAATGATGGGTTTTTTATTTATAGTGATGCTTCAAAGAAAGGACTTGGTTGTGTCCTTATACAGAAAGATAGGGTTATTGCCTATGCATCACAATAGCAAAAAATTCATGGGAAAAACTATCCTATTAATGATCTTGAGTTATATGTTGTATTCTTTTCTTTTAAGATATGGAGACATTATCTCTATGCTGAAAAATGTGAGATATATATTGACCAAAAGAGTTTAAAGTGTATTTTATCATAGAAAGAACTCGACCTGAGGCAAAGGAGATGGCTTGAACTACTCAATTATTATGATTACACGAAACACTACCACTAGGGGAAGGAAAATAAGGTGGTAGATGCTCTTAGAAGAAAGGATCATGGAGATTTGAACAAGATGAGAGTTGAAAGAGATCCTATTTTCATGGATCTAGTAAAGATAGATATGGGAATAACTATGGAAGGGGAAACATTAATACCTTTTCAAATGGTTGCCAAACCATCTTTACTAAAAATAATAAAGTGTTCTATGACTGATAATTAAGTGTTTCAAAAGAAGATTAAAGCTGTGAATGATGGAATATTTATTGACATCATGTGTGAAGATGGAATTTTGAAATTTGGGAAGAGGATTTGTGTTCTCGATATACATGATCTAAAAAAGGAATTTTTGGGTGATGCTCATAGTTCCAATTTCTCTATACACCATGGGAGCACCAAGATGTATAGAGAATTGAATTAACATTTTTGGTTGGAAAAAATGAAGAGGGAGATTTCTGGTTTTGTGTCATGATGTATGGTTTTTCAACAAGTGAAAGCTGGAAGGAAACAGCCTGGAGGAGTCATGGAACCTCTTCCAATACCAGAGTGGAAATGGGATACTATTACGATGGACATTTTCATGGGACTAACAAATAATCCTAGAAGGAATGATGCAATATGGGTCATTGTTGATCGTCTTACCAAGTCAGCATATTTTCTTGCTATAAGGGAGGATTTACCACTTGACAGTCTAGAAAGACTATATATTAATGATGTTGTGAGACTTCGTGGAGTACCCCTATCAAATGTTCTTAATTGTGATCCACGTTTTACAACATAATTCTGGAAAAGTCTTCAAAAAGCCCCGGATTCTAAGATTCGTTTGACCACTTCTTACCACCCCCCCAAACTGATGGACAATCATAACAGACTATTCAAACCTTAGAAGTCATGTTGAGGTCATGCTCACTTGACTTTCAAGGTATGTGGGATGAATATTACCTCTGGTATAATTTTCTTATAAAAATAGCTTCCATTAAAGTATTCGGATGGAACAATATGTAGCATTATGCATAAAGAGATGTCACACACCAACCTGTTGAGAAGATGTTGGTGAAAGAAAACTCATAGTCCCAAAATTGGTTGAGGAAACGATGGAAAAGGTGAAGGTAATACAAAACCACATCAAAGAAGCTCAAAGTAGGCAGAAGATCTATGCTAATAAAAAAAGAATGATTTTGAATTTCATGTAGGAGATCATGTTTTCTTGAATGTATCTCCATGGAAGGGTGTTATATGTTTCGATAAGAAGGGATGACTAAGTCCTAGGTATATCGGACCATTCGAAATTCTAGAAAAAGTTGGGCTTGTAGCATATCCATAAGGCCCCGGCCTTAAACCTTACTTAATATTGAATTAAATGAATAATTCACTTTGAATATCTTTTCAGGTTTAGAGTTTTATAGAATTAGATCATTAATCATGAATTACATTCCACATTTAAACAAAGTGGTTACATAAAAGATAATATTCATTTTTTTCCCATCAACGAAAACATATTTAAAATAAAACATGGATTCTTTCTTGACACATCCTTGACAATATCATCATATCATGCACCTTTCCCTTGACCTGTTAAAAACATTTCAAAAACATGGGATGAGCATAAAAATCTCAGTAAGGGATATAAAAGTATGAAAATAAAACATTAGTCCATGTATGAATTCATACTTTACTCATAAAACATAATCATTTTAACATACCTCATCAAATCATGAATAAATCATATAAATTATAATGCATAAAGGTAAATTTAGGAATTTATAACATTATTACGTAGGGAGTAACCCTCTTGGTTACATTTGGAATACCCATCACAATATATTCCCTAAATCTCTCTGGATAAACCTTAACATTTAACTCCTTTGTGTTACCCAATTCATTGGAGAGCTATATCGGGCTCACCCACCCTTAGATTATCACGGAACTACCCGTCTTCATAATAATTCCCAAGAACCATAACATAATCGTATCACATAAAACATGTATAAATGAAACACAACATTTCCACTTTTCAATCACAAGATATTAATAAAACACATTGATATAAAAACATTATGAAAACCATTTTCAATACCAAAATAAAATAAGTGTAAAACATGGTATTTATTTTTCGTTCAAAAAACATTATGTCTTGTAGAGGAAGTTGAAACTCAAATAACGGTCATGGCGGCGGAGAAGTCGTTGTCGCCACATACGTACGACAAGAAAAACATTCCTTTTATAGTTTAGTAAAACGGTTCGTATAATATGATTCCTTTTGAATAAATGAAAAGTCAAAGGGGTTTATACACCTTATAAAAGAAATTTGTATATAAAACAAAATATGCCTCAATGAATGGAGACTGAGACGATGTCCCTTACAAAGATTGTATCCTTGGATTAAGGATAAATCAATTACATAATTATGTGTGACAAATGAATACACCAAATATAAGTGGATACTAAGTGTAAAAAATCAGAGAACATTCACAAATATTCATAGAATGACATATTCAAGGAGTACAAGTTTATCCCAAAGAATCAAAATTGGGTTAAGAAGTTCCCTTGCAAAAATTCGACAGCCTAACGACATCACTTCAAAATTCAGAAAAATAGTTGATGAGAGATAAAAAGTGTATCTCATCAATTGGACATAAAATTTACATAAATAAGGATATATAATAACATATCCCAACATAATAGTATGTGAATTAAAAGACATAACAAAATAAGTCTTTTAAAAAGAAGAGGGTGAAAGGTTCCCTTACCAACTTGAGTAACTTTCGAAATGTACATCCCATTGAAGAGGGGTCATAAAATGAATATATAAATACCCATAAATGAAATTATATTACACAAAGAGTATAATAATGGGATGTACATACACCACTCAAGTGAAATGGTGGCAAATGTAGCATAAATCTCCTGGGACTAAAAGTGAGATGAAAAATCCCTTACGAAAACTCGGCAGCCTAACAACACCACTTAAAACTTCCAAAAATGGATTGATGAGATAAAATAGGGTCTCTATTCATATTAAAATAAAATTTAAAGCAAGATGAATATTAAATAACTTCTCCCATCATAACAAAGATGATATTAAAAGAACTGACATAAAGGAGAGTACTTAAAAAGAAAGAGAAAGGTTAGATCTCTTACGAAAATTCGGCAGCCTAACGGTGCCACTCAAAACATCCAAAAAGGATTGATGAGAGAAAATACGGTCTATCATCATATGAACATAAAAATTACAGTAGGATTAATATAAAATAACATCCCAATCATAAGAAATATGATATTAAAAGGAATGATATAAAAGAGTGTACTTAAAAAGAAAGAGAGGGGTGGGATCCCTTACCTCGTGTCCGACATGACTCGATCGTTCTTTAATCTCCTGAATAATAAAATTTGGTCAATTTATAATTTATTAAGGACCTACTTTAAATATTATTATTCATTTAATATCACATATTATAATGTTATAATAATTGGTTAATAAAGTGAGTTCATATCAGGCGTTTTTGTCGATGTTCGGTACATGAGTAAAAATCGAACTTGTTGGAAAAGAATTTTCCATGTAGTTATAGGTACATCATATCCAAAATAGTATTGATGTTTTAAATATCATATATATCCAGTATATATTCATTCTATACTATTCCATAGCATTTGGAGATAAAAAAATTAAAATCACCGTTCATGGAGATGGTAGGCCGTACGTACGCATGAACGCTACATTCATTTTTTGTCATATTAATGGAATTAAAACAAAATGAGAGATATATATACTATAATTATAGAATGATATCCATAATTTATATTTAATATATTACATATATATCCATTATATATATGTACTTATAATAGTACATAACATTTGGAGATAAGAAATGCAATGTACCGTTCATGGAGACGGTAAGTCGTACGTATGCATGAACGCTACTTTCATTTCTTTTTTTTTTGTATTCAATGGAATTAAATAATAATTATATAAAGGTATATTATAATTCCAGTATGATATCATATGTAATACCATTAATTCCATCCTTTATACGTCCCACATATGGCATTAACGAATCAAATCACTTTGAGGGGGCGGTAGTCCGCATTTCCTAAAATGAAGATATCGTGTTTACCCATAATGGAAACCATAAAGGTATGTCATAAATGAAAAATACAGAATCTTAAGAAAAACAAAAAAATATTATATATCATATATAAATATAGTGACATCTTAATTTCCACCTTTGAAGGTGTTAAAATAATATTTAACAATCATCGTTTCGTGAGGCAGTAATTCGCCATCCACAGAAACAGTATGTTCTTTAACCATTAGATAGAGGTGTGTGAAAGTGTATCTCTAATACTTCTTATAAAAACATCCTATTATATGGAATATACTTTTTTTGTTACAGAAAAATGTAATAAAAAGAGTTTAGGGGTTTGGAGAAGAAAAATAAAAAAAAGAACACAAGGGAAGACATTACCTTTAAATCGGGTAACTCTCTTTGATTTGAGATCAAAGGCTTCCTTGGAAAGGATTATGCCGAAAGTAATGCTTCAATTATTAAGATAGGCATGTGGAGAGATGAAATGGGCAGGGTTTTTCCGATCCAATGGCCTGAGAGGTGTGTGTAAGGTGGTATAGGTGGGGGCCTTTTATAAGAGGAGAGGAGGGGAACTCTTGGAAAGTTATAAAATATTATTTTATTATAAAATTATTTTCGGATTTAAAAGGTCCCGAAAGGATATATTTCAAGGATAAGGTGATAAGGTTTCTAAATCCACCCATCCAATAGGTTTGTGACAAGTGTAAGACTTATATTTCACCCTATCTTCACATTTTATTTAAATCGTTCATTTTTGAGGTAATCACTGCATCATCACGGTGTCATAAATAAATTAATTTATTTAATATCTAAAAATTATAAAAAACATATCATGATGTATGAAATATTTTTGTCTTTCTTATGAATATTTATAGTAAAAAAATATGACTTGTATAACCCCATCTAAAAATTGTTTTAGTAAAACAACAAATGTTTGTGACATTTTAATTTTATCTTTAAATAAAAAGGTATTAATGTCATTTTCCAACCAAAGTGGCTCCATGGGGTCCCCAAGTTGACCCATGGATTTTATTGGTTGTACATGACTCATCCAATGAGGGTAGGACATGTGTCTAGGTCATTTCATATTATTAAAACATTATTTTTACCTTGAACTACACTAATTACCTCTAATCACGATTAAAACTTAAAAGTTACTATTCTCCAAAAAAAAATTTTAATCCCATTGAACCACATTTTTCTTCATAATGAAAACCACGTATGTTGGATTTTTTAAATTAAAAACACATAGGTGGTAAAATTTAATTTAAACGAAAAATCAGTTTTTTAAGTACCACTTAGTGGTTTCACTATTCATCAAAAATTGAAGGTTTCCAGAAAAATACAAAAAATTCACCCTAAGATATATTTGATATTCCGAATTCCAAAATGATGTCTATTTTAAAAAATTCAAAACATATAAGTTACATTAATTAATTTAATAATTAATTCCCGTTGTCAGAGCAAATAGCGTGTTTTTATGAAATAATAATTATCATAAGATTGACACTAGTTTAAGTCCAATTTCAAGAAGAAATTAATTCCAATGACCACTATTGGATTAAATGGTTAAAATATATTATAATTTCACTTTAAAACCAATTCAAAAGATAATATAATCATATAAATAAATTAGATTAAAAAGAGGTTTTGAATTAAAATACAACATTTTTCACTATTCATTAAAAAATGAACTTTATCCAAAAAACACAAAAAATTTACACAAAGTAAATTTTGATGTCCCGATTCTAAAGAAGAATTTTATTTTGTCAAATATAACACATAAAATAGTCAAAAAGTGGATTTAAAAGAGGTTCTTCATCAAAAGGCGGTTAATCTACTTTTTAAAGAATATTAGAATGTTTACGCTTAAAATTGGATTCATTCGCATTTTTAATCCTCTAACATTTATTGTAAAAAAGTAAAAATATTTGACAAACATATATAATAATTTTGTAGTTAGTTCTATTCATTCCCGCAATTACAACGGCTAGGCGTTAACTACTATTTAAAATAATATTATTTTATTATTAGAGTGCAACGTAAGATTCCCAAGAAACTCGTTGTTGCGTATTGGGTACGCCATCGAGAATAGTGTCCCTTTTAAAGTTTTATTAATATTTTATTCACAAATATGGATCAATGTGAAAATTTCATATTCTTTATCTACCTGGGGTGTTACATCCTTCCCCCCTTTTGGGAATTGCGTCCTCGCAATTTTAAAATTGGGCTTGGAAACTTCATTGAAAATCCCACATCGGAACAAGAGTCAGTAAAACAATCACATTAAAATAAAGAAAGAGAAGTACAATGGTCACCTGAGTTAACCCATATTAGTATTCCATGTTGGAAAACATGGATATGGAGGAAAAAACAAGGGGTCATGTTCTGAGGGAGATTGATAGTAAACATGTCTAGGAGAAAGTTAACCATAAGAAGATCACAAACTTGTGATGGGATAAACTGTATTCGATTCCCCAGTAGGAAACATTATCAGACAACATTTTTGTTTTATGTTATTATTCATTGAGGAATTTATTTTTGAGCTTAACTAAATCATAATGAAACATAGTTACTTGTCATGTAGACTTTCAAATTTTACAAATTCCTTAATCAAACTAATATTTTCTCCAAAAGACGAGTATTTAAGAAGACTTGTTCGCATTAAGAGTACTATAATCAACTTCTAGAGAATCGCCTAATCTACAAAACAGAACTATATATTTTCCATGTCTTTAGAAAAAATCCAAAACCACAATTGTTAGTATGAGATCATATAATCCACAAAAGTATAATCCTTTATAAAAAGAAAATATATTCTTAATCTCAAAAATTTGTCCAAAAAAACCCAAAGTTCAATGAAGACCATTCGATAAAGAATTGTCCATAAAATTCTTCAATGTAAACCAAACTGATATTGAAACCCAAATATTTTAAGGATTGAATCACATAGTCTTCCAAGGTAAATATTAACTTTTATCTCCAAATAACACCAGTTTCTCTTAAATTCTCATATTGAAAAGTTATTAACCTAATCACATATCCTCGATGATAAGTTAATCATCTCCATAGATAACCCAAAATAAACATACTCTTGATTCCTAAAATCATCTAACTAAAAAAATAATTAGTCAAACTAACCAGGGACTTCACGTAGTCCAGTGGTAGGTGATAAATACCAATCACACTTTGGTTGTGGGTTCGATTCCCGCAGTTTTGTCCGATGCGAAGGGTTGTCACACGGTCTGCGTGTTGTCCTTTTTCCAAAACTATATAATTCTTAAAACATTCCCCAAAACCAGATAAAGTCTTCAAAAATAATCATAACATATTTTAACATCAAGTTTATCTCATTCCTTTAATTTTCCATCATAATATATAATAACCCATAATTACCTTAAAAGTAAGGATCATATAAACCCTAATGGTTACCTTTATAATTATTACATGAACTACCACATCGATTGGTCATCTCGTACATGATACATTATAGAACATACCAAGGTACAAGTGGTTGATCATGACTCCTTGATAGTTGGTTTAGAACAACCATGAGTTTCCTCATTGAATCCCCCATTTCATCCAGTCTCTTAATCAGAGAACCACCACAGTTTCCTTCAAACTATTGTCACTTTGGTGCCTGCTAGATCCATCCATTCACTAAAAACAGAAATTTCAGTGTGGGTATATCAACAAAACCATCATGTACTAATGAGGAAGATAAAAACTAAGATATACTTACTCATTCACTTTTTCTAAAACTAGGACTCTTTCTGAAATCCTAAACATTATGGTAATGTCACTTATGCCTAGAGAATACCCTAACCTCTAAAGTTATCTAAACCAACCTTTGATACCAACTATAAGGCCCCAGCCTTAAACCTTACATAATATTGAATTAAATGAATAATTTACATTGAGTATCCTTTCAGGTTTAGTGTTTTAGAGAATTATATAATTAATAATGAATTACATTCCACATTTAAACAAAGTGGTTACATAAAAGATTTTATTCTTTTTTTCCCTTCAACAGAAACATATTTAAAATAAAACATGGATTCTTTCTTGACACTTCCTTGACACTATCATCATATCATGCAACTTTCCTCTGACCTATGAAAAACATTTCAAAAACATGGGATGAGCATAAAAAGCTTAGTAAGGGATATAAAAGTATGAAAAGAAAACATTAGTCCATGTATGAAATCATACATTACTCATAAAACATAAGAATTTTAACATACCTCATCAAATCATCAATAAATCATAGAAATCATAATGCATAAAGGTAACTTGAGGCATTCATAAGATTCTTACGTAGGGATTAACCATCTTGGTTACGTTTGGAATACCCGTCACAGTATATTCCTTAAATCTCTTCGGAGAAACCTTAACGTTTAACTCCTTCACGTTACCCAATGCATTGGAGAGCTATATTGGGCTCACCCTCCCTTAGTTTATCACCAAACCACCCATCTTCATAATAATTCCCAAGAACCATAACATAATCGTATCACATAAAACATGTATAAAGGAAACATAACATTTCCACATTTCAATCACAAGATATCAATAAAAAACATTGATATAAAAAAATTATGAAAACCATTTTCAATAAAAAAATAAAAGAATAGTAAAACATGGTATTTATTTTTCATTCAAAAAAAATTATGGCTTGTAGAGGAATCCGAAACTCAAATAATGGTCATGGCGGCGGAGAAGTCGTTGTCGCCGCATACGTACGACAAGAAAAACATTCCTTTTTGTAGTTTTGTAAAACGATTCATATAAAAAGATTCCTTTTGAATAAAATAAAAGTCAAAGAGGTTTATACACCGTATAAAATAAAATTTGTGTATAAAACAAAATATGACTCAATGAAAGGAGATTGAGACGATGTCCTTTACAAAGACGGTATCCTTGGATTAAGGATAAATCAATTACATAATTATGTGTGATAAACGAATACACCAAATATAAGTGGATATTAAGTGTAAAAAAATCAGAGTAAATTCACACATATTCATATAATGACATATTCAAGGAGTACAAGTTTATCCCAAAGAATCAAAATTGGGTTAAGAAGTTCCCTTTCACAAATTCGACAGCCTAACGGTGTCACTTCAAAATTCAGAAAAAGAGTTGATGAGAGATAAAAAGGGTATCTCATCACTTGGACATAAAATTTACATCAATAAGGATATAGAAGAACATATCCCAACATAATAGTATGTGAATAAAAATACATAACAAAATAAGCCTTTTAAAAAGAGGAGGGTGAAAGGTTCCCTCACCGACTTGGGTAACTTTCGAAACATACACCCCATTAAAGAAGGGTCATACAATGAATATGTAAATACCAATTAATGAAATTATATTACACAAAGAGTATAATAATGGGAATTACATACAGCACTCAATGGAAATTGTGGCAAATGTAGCATAAATCTCACGGAACTAAAAGTGAGATGAAAAATCCATTATGAAAACTCGGCAGCCTATCGACGCCACTTAAAACTTCCAAAAATGGATTTATGAGATCAAATAGGGTCTCTCATAATATTACAATAAAATTAACAGAAAGAGGAATATAAAATAATATACCCCATCATAACAAATAGGAGCTTAAAAGAAGAGACAGAAAGGAGACTACTTAAAAAGAAAGAGAGAGGTTAGATCTCTTACGAAAATTCAGCAACCTAACGGCGCCACTCAAAACATCCAAAATGGATTGATGAGAGAAAATAGGGTCTCTCATCATATGAACATAAAAATTACAGTAGGAGTAATATAAAATAACATCCCAATCATAAGAAATATGATCTTAAAAGGAATGACATAAAAGAGTGTACTTAAAAAAGAAAGAGAGGGGTAGGATCCCTTACCTCATGTCCGACATGACTCGATCATTCTTTAATCTCATGAATAATAAAATTTGGTCAATTTATAATTTCTTAAGGACCTAATTTAAAGATTATTATTCAGTTAATATCACATATTATAATGTTATAATAATTGGTTAATAAAGTGAGTTCATATCAGATGTTTTTGTCGATGTTCGGTACATGAGTAAGAATCGAACTTGTTGGAAAAGAATTTTCCATGTAGTTATAGGTACATCATATCCAGAATAGTATTTATGTTTTAAATATCATATATATCCAGTATATAATCATTTTATACTATTCCATATCATTTGGAGATAAAAAATTAAAAGCATCGTTCATGGAGACGGTGGGCCGTACGTATGCATGAACGCTACTTTGATTTTTTGTCATATTAATGGAATTAAAACAAAATGAGAGATATATATATTCTAATTCCAGAATGATATCCATCATTTAGATGTAATATATTACATCTATATCCATTATATATATGTACTTATAATAGTACGTAACATTTGGAGATAAGAAATGAAATGTACCGTTCATGGAGACAGTAGGCCGTACGTACGCATGAACGCTACTTTCATTTTTTTTTTTATTCAATGGAATTAAATATTAATTAGATAAAGTTATATTATTATTCCAGTAGGATATTATATTTAATACCATTAACTCCATCCTTTATACGTCCCACATATGGCATGAACGAATCAAATCACGTTGAGGGGGCGGTAGTCCGCACTTCCTAAAATGAAGATATCGCGTTTACCCATAATGGAAACCATAAAGGAATTCCATAAATGAAAAATACAGAAGCTTAAGAGAAACATAAAAATATTATATATCATATATAAATATAGTGACATATTAATGGCCACCTTTGAATGTGTTAAAATAATATTGAACAATCATCATTTTGTGAGGTAGTAATTCGCCATCCACAGAAATAGTATGTTCTTTAACCATTAGATGGAGGTTTGTGAAAGTGTAGCTAGAATAATTCTTATAAAAACATCCTAATATATTGAATATACTGGTTTTGTTACAAAAAAAAGTAATAAAAAGAGATTAGGGGTTTGGAGAAGAAAAATAAAACAAAAGAACACATGAGAAGACATTACCTTTAAATCGGGTAACTCTTTTTGATTTGAGCTCAAAGGCTTCCTTGGAAAGTATTCTGCCCAATGTGAGGCTTCAATGATTAATAGAAGTATGTGGAGAGATGAAATGGGCAGTTTTTGTCTAAGCCAAATTCTTGAGAGGTGAGTGTAAGGTGGTAGAGGTGGGTGCCTTTTATAAGAGGAGAGGAGGGGCACTCTTGGAAAGTTTTAAAATATTACATTATTATAAAATGATTTTAGGATTTCAAATGTCCCAAAAGGATATATTTCTAGGATAAGGTGATATAGTTTCGAAATAAACCCATTAAATAGGTTTGTGACAAGTTTATGACTTAGATGTCAACCTATCTTCTCATTTTTTTTAAATCGTTCATTTATGAGATAATCCATGCATCATCGCGATGTCATAAATAAATTAATTGATTTAATATCTAAAAATTATAAAAAAATATAATGATGTATTAAATCTATTTATCTTTCTAATGAATATTTATAGTCAAAAATATGACTTGTATAACCTCATCTAAAAATTGTTTTAGTAAAACAACACATGTTTGTGACATTTTAATTTTAACTTTAAATAAAAATGTATTAATTTCATTTTCCAACCAAAGTGGATCCATGGGGTCCCCATGTTGACCCATGTATTGTCATGGTCGGCCCTGACTCATCCAATGAGGGTATGACCTGTGGCTAGGTCATTTAATATTATTAAAACATTATTTTTACCTTAAACAACACTAATTACCTCTAATCGTGATTAAAACTTAAAAGTTACTATTCACCAAAAAAAATTATTTTAATCTCATTGAAACACATTTTAATTCTTAATGACAACCATGTATGTCGGAATTTTGAAATTCAAAACACAGAGGTGGTAAAATTTAATTTATTCGAAAATTCATTTTTTTAAGTACCACTTAGTGGTTTCACTATTCATCAAAAATTGAAGTTTTCCAGAAAAGTACCAAAAATTCACCCTAATCTATATTTGATATTCCAAATTCAAAAATGATGTATATTTTAAAAAATTCAAAACATATAAGTTACATTAATTAATTTAATAATTAATTCCCGCTGTTAGTGCAAATAGCGTGTTTTTATGAAACAATAAGTATCAAAAGATTGACACTAGTTTAAGTCCAATTTAAAGATTAAATTAATTCCAATGACCACTATTGGATTAAATGGTAAAAATATATTATAATTTGACTTTAAAACAAATTCAAAAGATAATCTAATCATATAAATAAATTATATTAAAAATAGGTTTTGAATTAAAATACCACAATTTTCACTATTCATTAAAAAACGAACTTTATCTGAAAAATACCAAAAAATTACACAAATTAAATTTTGATGTCCCGATTCTAAAGAATAATTTTATTTTGTCAAATATAACACATAAAATTGTCAAAAAGTGGATTTAAAAGCGGTTCGTCATCATAAGGCAGTTAATCGGCCTTTTAAAGAATATTAGAATGTTTACGCTTAAAATTGGATTCATTCGCATTTTTAATCCTCTAACATTTGTTGTAAAAAGTAAAAATATTTTACAAACATATATAATCATTTCGTAGTTAGTTATATTCATTCCCACCATTACAATGGCTAGGCGTTAACTACAATTTAAAATAATATTATTTTATTATTAGAGTGCAACGTAAGATTCCCAACAAACTCGTTGTTGCGTATTGGGTATGCCATCGAGCATAGCATCCCCTTTAAAGTTTTATTAATATTTTTTTCACAAATATGGATAAATGTGAAAATTTCATATTCTTTATTTACCTGGGGTGTTACATTATCGTTTGACAATGCTGCCAAATCTCTCTAAAGTTCATGATGTGTTCCACGTATCACTGCTGAGAAAATACATGCCTGACCCAACACATGTAATCAACTATGAGGAATTAGAACTGGAACCCGATCTATCTTATAGCAAAGAGCCCATCTGGATTTTTGATACCAGAGAAAAAGTGTTGAGAAACCCTATGACTCATCTTTAAAAGTTCTATGGAGAAACCATAAGATGGAAGAGGCAATGTGGGAACCCGAGGAACTTATGATGAAGAACCACCCAAGTCTTTTCATGTGGTGGTGTTATAGAAATTTTTATGATGGAATTATTTGAAGGAGGGGAGAATGTAACACCCCAAGATTTCACGACACGTTTTCCTTTGAATAAAACATTAGGGTGTTTTGTACGCAACTTCGAGTTCTAACACACACTACAACCAATCAAACTAGCTGTTATGAATAGTAATACCCAATTTTTGAAATTTTATAAATTTTATATTTCAAAATGGACTTCATTTTTGGATTCAAAATATTAAAATTAGCTTCGGGTGAATTATTATTATTTTTCTGAAAACATTCAATTTTTGAGGAATAGGCATAAACACTGAGTTATAGTTTCAAAATGAATTTTTATTTAAATAATTATTTATTTTATTTAAATTTAATTTAGGTCAAAATAGATACATAATACCTATATAATTTCAATTTAATTCATTGGAGTCAGTTTATAATAAATTTATATATATATAAATTTTATTGAACTTTTCAGTGTATTTTTCCCATCTCCTAGGAGAATTTTCAAATTCACAAAAAACGTAATTTTACTGCTTTTGTGAGTGGAATTTCGAAAATCAGGGAGACATGGTTAATATTGAGGAGTAAAATGTGGTTCAATAAGATAAAAATAATTTTTGATGAATAGAAACTTTTTACTTTTATTTACCACGATTAAAAGTAAATATGGTAATTAATGGTGAAAATGTTAATATTATTACCCTAACACATGTCCTAATACTATTGGATAAGTATAATTCGACCAAAAACAACCTTAGGAATAAAATATGAACCTCTTTGGTCCACATGGATTAGATTAAGACATTTATTATTATTTAAATCAAAGAAGAGTTAAAAGAGTTAAAATCAAATTTTAATAACTAAAACATTTTTAATATAAGATTATACATAAGATAAATTCGATTTTAAATATTAATTTGAAATATAAAAAGATTTACTACATAATGGTGTTTTATTTATAATTTTTAGACATTAAATAATTTAATTTATTTATGACACAATGGTGATGTAGTAATTACCTAATAAATGAAATATTAAAATAATTGATATTATAAATATACAAATAAATTTAATTTGAGACTTTTTATAAATTAAACTAATTTACTAGGTTAATATGAAATATTAGGGTTGTTTAGATGAATTTTCTTCTAAGTAATAATTCTGTTATGAATTTAGAAAAAAAATACCAAATAGTGTCAAAATTGACATAAAAGCGTTTTTAAGACAAATATTATATTATTAATTGATATTATTTTCCTAAAAATATAAGGTTCGGCCAAAGGACATATATAATGATAGGTGTATCATTAGTTAACCACTTGGGGTTTTCTTGGAAGTATATAGCATGTTTATTAACAATATAATATAAAAATAAAAAGAGACATGGTAATGTCAAACTATTTAACTAAGAGTTAGATCTAAAAGGTAAAGTTAATATAGTGACCCAAACCAATATAAAATCTATTGGTTGATTGGTTTTCAAGAAATACCCAGCATAGCCTTTAAATAATCTATTTTAGATTAATTAGAAACTGAAAACAATTTAATTATAAAATAATATTTCTTGATTTTCCTAAGGTGCCCCTCACCCCTCTTATAAAAGGGAACCCCCCTTCTCTTTAATTAACACCTTCAAAGCATTTTGGGTTGGCCAAAATTTTCCCAAATACCCTCTCAGCTTTCCTCCCTTCATCCCAAAGGCCTTCCTTTAGTTAAAAAACCAACTTAAGGAGCCATTTTGATCAAATCAAAAGGAAGAACCTGAAGAAGAGGTAATAATTTCACCACACTCTTTCAAGTTATTTTCTTTTTCAACTTCTTCTTTCTTTGTTATTTCCATTAAAAAATAATAAATATAGTATCTTCTATATATTGTGATGTTATTATAAACATTTTATAGACATTTTCATTATTCTATCCATCCTTTTAATGACATTTCACCATAAGTGCGTACGTACGGATTACCGTCTCCACACCATGGTTTAATTGTTATTAAATACATTATTATTTGGAAAACGAATCTGTTAACACCTGAAACGACGGTAATACTAATATATTATTAACAAAACAATGTTAAAAGATCATATATGATATCATATTAAGGTATATGATTCTTTTATAATTTAATAACAATTATTTCACCATTATACAAGAGGTTAACCTACCCTCGATCAAGGAAAAGTACAAGGCAAGGGTTAATTTCACAATCTCTTTATTATTCGAGGTTGTTTTTACGTAAGTATCTACTGGGACCACTTTATCATCCACATCCATGTTTCATAAAAATTTATTTTAAAACAATCTTACTATTTTATAGAATATGGGTTAAATTAATTTATACCCTTGTTTGAATTTTTATAAGATGTTTATAAATTAATATTTCTGTCATTTTCCATGAAAGGTCCTTTTTAACATTTTCGGCAGAATTAAGGTAATAATGTCTTTTTTAACTTATACGGCAGGTGTGGCTATTTTCCACCATTATAAAATCATATAAGCTTCCATTAAAAGATTATAAGAATATTTTCAAAGTAAATGTTTTTTTTATCATTATGTTTCTTTTAAATGATTTCAAAAAAGCATGTTTTCTCTCAAATAGTTTTGATTTCATCTATGTCAACATCCTTTGATGGATTTTAAGCTTACTTGAAGTTGATTGATTATGATACAAAAATTCCATATTGTATTGAAGGTTTTTTGATATGTTTGATTGTGGATGTGTTATTTTTACACCATTCATGGTTTATAGAAAAATTATTGACATTTCGTATGCTAGTTTTAATACAAATGTTTATGTTTTGTTAAAACATTTTCATATGAGAAATGCATTGGACATAGTAAGTGATGGGTGGAGCCCGCTATAGCTCCCTGATACATTGTTAGGTCTCATGAGGAAAACTAGGGTCTTGGCACAAGGCCGTGTCAAAATCATATTTATAGTCCTGGAATAAGGCCTTGACTATGTGGTTATGATATTCTGGCATTATGCATTCAATCATTATGAAAGTGGTTATTGATATTTCATGTGATTATTCGACTAGTAGAATATCTATGTAAATAAGTAAATGAAATTATTTCATTTTATTTTTTCCATATTATGCTAATGTTAATGTTTAAAAGGCTTTTTTTATTTATACATTGCATTAAATGTTTATGCTTATTTATGAAATTTTCCGCTATATTGTTATCCTTACTGAGCATCTGAGCTCACCCCTTTCTATATTTTATTTTTCCTAGGATGTGAAGAAGTATTTTATGACTGACCTATAGGGATAGTCTTAGGAGATATGAGTGTGGAATATGGAGACTATATTGTTGTAGTTTTTCACTTTATCATGTAATTTAAGACTTATGAATGTATCTAGTGTTTCTAAGGCTACTAAACTAATCGGTCTTTTGAGACATGATCTTTTGTGATCATGCCAATGTTATGGAATAATGCACCGACTCTAAGTAACTGGGGTCAGGGCGTTTCATTAATAAAGATATGTGATATATCTGAAATAAAAATTATTATATACTGATAATATATCACATTATTTTCTTTCTTTAAATGTGTTTTCAAAAATAAAATATCATTCATTTGTATGTACGATATACTATCTCCATGAATGGTGTATTTCATTTTATATCAATAAATTTTACCAATTAATTTGAAAATGTATAAACATAATATATATTGTATTTATATCATTTTTAAAATTATTTATATGATTAAATCATGATAATTTTAATAGAACCAAAAATAAAAATAAAAGATTATATGAAAAACAAAGCGGTTATTACTCAAAACACATCTTTAACATGGAATTTTTAATAAATGGGTAATAAATGGTCATAGGAAAATAGTATATGCTATAATATATTTATAAATATTTTCCTATAATATATGTATAAAAATTTTATATTTATTTTAAATTAGATTTTGACATGTACAATGAAAGTCAAGACTAAAGGCAAGGTGATTTCTAGTCTCACTATTATTTCTGAGAGACTTATTTCATATTCCCCACTCATTGTTTTATTATGGTGTATATGATTCCTTGTGCAATGATATATAATTACCGTCCAATATTGTTTTTTGAATTTTCTAAAATTATAGTTAAAGGAAAGTGGGTAGCTCACAAACAAAAAACAGAAACCACATGCCAACCACATACCACCATGTTCCAGAATTCAAGAATCCACAGAACTACCAAAAAGATCAAAAATCAAAATGGAAAACCAAAAACCATGAAATTTAAAAATTCAAAAACCACCTCAGTCAAGAATCAAAAGCTGCCACCAGATTAGATATAACCAAATAATCTATCTATCCTCCATACCCATTGAGTCTCTATCATCATCAACCATGTCAATCAAGTCCCATCTCTATCAAACATCATCACAAGACCCACTATCAGCCACGACATCCTTATTTCCATCGTTTTTGTCATCCAAACACCATACTATTCACCAGGGACCACCTAAGCTGTCAAAAAACCCCAGGACCATGTTATCACGAGCCCAAAACATCTGAACCACCACTACAGAAAACAAAAAATCCTCAAAATGGAACCACCATAAATAGCACCGCCGACCACCATGAAAACTACACCAAAACCAAGGGTTATAAAACTGAAGAAACAGAAACCTCTCTATTAAGATTTCATTGGCAGAAGAGAATCCGAAAAATCCTCAATGATACCAACTGACTCATACCACGCTAGGAGCACCATCATCAGCAGCATCCCACCTTCCAAAAACTCTATAGAACTGCCAGTCTCATTAAAAAACAGAGATTATAGGAGGAATTTGAGGTCAGGTAAGAGATTTGAACGACATAGGGATCCTCGTAGTGGAATCATGGAATGGATGAAACCATCATGTCTGATTAGGATTTAAAATTTACTCCAGTAGTAATGGATTTCTGTCTCACTTTTTACTTATGTGGGACATATGTCATATTCACCACCCATTTCATTCATGTGGTGTATATAATACCCATGAATGTATTTTATGATTCTTATAATTAAAATTAATTTTATTTACATATCCACTTTATGATATCACTTTTATTTGGTTTTCTGTTCAAATGTTAACAAAGTGAAATGTGATTTTTGTCTTAATATTTATTCTTTGAGATGTGTGTTGTGTTATGGATTTATATTCTTTAATGAGGTGTATATAAAGACCATTTGAAAGGTAATATAGTGAATATATTTATACTAATGATATTTTATGTTCCAATTAATTTTATTCTTTCATTAGTATTACAATTTTCAGTTACCAAAGTTGTAAGAGTCTTACATTACAATCTCGTCAGTTATAAGGATTGTTTATGATTAAGCTTCCAATGACGGAATATTATGTCCCACAATTCAAAAAACTAAATAATTTTATTATAATTTGGTATTTCAAGATATGTTAAATTACTATATCCATTTTCCCATGCCTTATTACATTAAATATTTTGTAAATTGTTTTTTTAATAAAATTTGATTTAATTTATCTCTTCGATCAAAAATCTGTTTTCGTTTAAAACCATTTTTTCTAAAAATATGATATGAAAAATGTATTAATTACTTTAATATAAATTTTTAAAGACTTTTATACCCATTTATTACTTTGAATTTTTTTTAAATTAATAATAATTTTGTTTTCCATAAAATTCCCATTTGTATTTTTCTGAAATTGTAATATGAAACATTATTTAATCATGTTTGACAAGAATGAAGCTTTCCATCATGATGAACATTATTTTATCTGAATATTCCTTTATAAATTTTCATGGTTATTTTCCAAAAAAATATATATTTTCAATTTTTTATTTTTTAAATTTTTCTAAAAGAGAACAATATATATTCTTTCAGAAATGTTTTCACTGCTCGATCAGAATCATTCTCCATCTAAGATTAAATAAGTTGACATTTCCTATTACTTAATAGGGATATGGTGCAATGATAACATTATTATTATTACTCGGAAGTTTTTATTTTTGTGCTGGAATGTGGTTTATGAAACTAATTTCTCTTCCAAGGGTTATACAATGATAAAATTCATAGGAAAACAACTTCCTTTTCCACATATTATGATATTATTACATGATGAAATGAATATAAAAAAAATTTATTTTAACGAGGTTAGTGTATGAAGAAAATATTATGAAAGACATTTATTTTCATGGTATAAGATATGATGAATGTTTTTTGATATTTTGGAACATTTGATATGATTTTCATTATATGCCCAGTGGGACCTATAACTCCCTCCAATGCATTGCGTAATTATGGGTAACTCTTGATTAGAAATATTTTTCATGAACATGATTAAATTTTCAATATGTTTGGAATTAACATAATTAAATATTCACAATGTTATGATTTTACATGATTATATGTTAAATATGTTATGCATGAATCCAATTACATGTTCTCAATGTTATGCATGAACCTGATTACATGATCACAATCTTATGCATGTACTTGTGTTCATTTTCATATAGTTATGTATAGACATTTTTTCATGTCCATAAATTAATGAGAGGGAATTATTTATTTACCTCAACTTAAATGGTGAACCTATATCTGTTAATACATGTTCATAGTTTTATAAGCTTATGTGCATGACACAAATCTATGTATTATCCAATGTTAAGATATCGTGGATCTTGTTTTTTATTCTCTTATGATTTTTATATTATGAACTTCTAATATTTATTCCATGAATCAAAATTATTATCTTTGATATGTAGGGTATGGTTTTTAAAATTTTATTCTTATATTATCATACCCTTATGATCATGTTATGCTTACATATCTCACTTATTTACTGTTATTGAGAATATGAGCCCAACTTTTCATTGGATTCCTTTCCTCAGGTAATGAATAAATTTATTAAGTAAGAGTAATAAAGAGGAATATATTTAGTAGATACATTTAATATATTTCATGAATTAATAATATTTTATTATATGTTTCTACGGGCACTAAACTATTATTGTATTTAGGCATGTGTTTTTGTAATGTATTGAATATTCAACTAAAAATGATATAATAACTATATATGACAATCCATGGTATTCATAGTTGGTACCAGAAGAAAGGTTTAGTTATACATTGTGAAATAGGACGAGAAATGTCTAGTGGGAAACCTAGGGGTATTTATAAGGACATGTCTAGAGATTTGTCTAATTATAAGTCTTTGTATGAGTCAAAGTATAGGGAAATTTCCAAGAATTTCAGTAATGGATAAAGAGAGTTGTTTCTAAGAAATTACATTAATGTTTTGATACTAAAACAATATGTGGCTATAGAACACAAGTAATAAGTGGTAATAAATTCTAAAAGGGTGTATTGATCTTTAATCGATCACCACCCAGTGCACAATAACGAGACTTGTTAGACACTAATTTTGACACTCCCAGGTGGTATTCTTTAGAAATTCACAAACTCTTTGAAAAAAATAAAATAGAATTTAAAAATATGATTATTATTAATGAAATGGGGTAAACCTATGGTTTAGTATATTGGATATGAGGATTCATGATTTATACATCCCAAAAGTCATTTTCATGATTATTTGGTTTTCCTCTATGATTAGTTCTCATGACACAATGTTTTTTATTTTGTTAATTGTGGGAACTCGACGAAATTTGTTTAACATTAAATGTGAAGGAAAATTTTATTTTGAAAATCCAAATGTAGATATAAATAGAGTGAAGTATTCTGGTATTATACCTAATCACTTATCATGGAACATGATTAATACTGTACACCTTAACCAACTCTCGGACTCACCAAACTAGAGAATGATGGAGTTCAATGAGATTTAGGGTAGTTGATACCATGGAGTAAAAAGTATAAAATTTCATATATATCAATAATTTTGGAAGAATTAATCAGGGAAATGTATCATAGGGGAAATAATATATTTTTGGTGGTGAATATAATGACACAAGGCAAGTAACTATGATGGAAAAAATTAAAAAAATTGGTTAACATAATGGATGAGAATAATAATATTCCATAGTTATCATTTATTATTGAAAGATGTAAATGAGAAATGTATGGAAATTAGGAAAATTGATACTCTAAGGGTAAATCTATTGAAGAGATTCATCAATGTTGTATGAGTACGATTTTTTCTTTTGATGATGAAGATAACACGATTAAAATTTGAATTGAAGGAGGTTCTAAGAATAAGATGATGAAGACCAGTTATTGGCCTACAGATGCGGTATAATAATTTCATTGTTTATGTATCTTAATTACAAAATAATTATATATGAATCATAATTTATCTATGGTGTTTTGATGTATTTGGTTATTTATTTTCATGAATATGTTATCTTGTACTAATAAAATAAAAAATTGATTTAATTTCTAGGTAATGTTTTATGGAAAACATATTATTAATAAAAGATAACCCATAATGTATTCCTAAGGATGAAAAAATAGTGTTTATTTTAGATAAATATGTGAAAGATATAGATAAAGTAAAATGGGTTGTTTTGATGACATTAGAATTGATAAAAGGCTTCATGATTTTTTTGTGTTATCTTTGATGTCTTTTAAAACCTGAATCTATAGAATATGTTCAATAATATATGGTTTTATTCAAGGAATGAGGAATCATTCATGGTTTCATTAAGGTTTTATGGAATCTAGGGATATTACCATGATTTAGAAGAATATATGACAAATGGATTTATATATATATGAAATTATACCAATAGGATCTTCTTAATGATGTTTTAATGATTAATGTTAAGATTAGTTTTAGTGTTTTAGTGTCTTTGTTTTTATATTTTTAATTTTTGAAGGTTCATAAGGTTAATAGTTTATGGAGTTGTTTAATTTTATCATTGGATTTTGTTTTATAGATCAATGTATTATTTCACTATGTACATATTTTTTCATATTGGATAACCTATGTTTACCTTTTCTAACTAGAGATACACAAAATTCATTATCATTCTATTTATGGTTCTTCTGATATTTTAGTACCTCGGTAAAGAAATGTCTCATTCATTACATGGTGTATGAGATAAAGTTGAAATTGGTCAAGGCATGACCAAATTTTGAAATCTTTTGTATGAAATGGAATGAAATCAAGTAATTATATCATCTCATTAAAATTATTCAATTTATGAAAAAGGATATTGAAATAAAATTTTACCATGTTATCATTATTTTTGATGATATTGATAACATTATTTAATTACTCTTTAGCTTATGGTTTTTTATTTTTATGCTTATATGGATCACCCATTTTTTTTGATTAAAGATCTATATCACTCTACCTTTATATTTGAGTTTTATCCTTAACTTTTATGTCCTTTTTTCAATTATAACTTATGTTATCCAATTTATAAACCTATTATGTGTTATTCAAGATGACCTTTCCACATACCCTTACATTTTCAAGAGGATATTTATGAAACCTTCTTTATATGTGGGTTTCTATAATATAATTTTCAATTGTTAAACCTTTTCTGATGAAGGATAATTTCTTGGGTGAAATTCATTTAAGGGTTGTAGAATGCAACACCATAAGATTTTTTAAAATATTTTTTTAAATGATAATAAATATTTTACATATAATTCGTTACATGAAACACTGATTTTAGCTTTATTTACAAACAATAATGATTATATCAGGCATTATATGAATCACCGAGTTTATCTTGTGCTACACATTACAACAATAACATGTGTCCCAGGTGACCCCAAGAATCAGCAAACCATGAAATAATATAATTTTAAATATGACCATTATAAAATATTTGTTAAATAAGATCATATGAATAGTATGAAATAATTTATGAAATATAAATATAAATTCCATTCTCAATATATATTTATTTATAAGTTATTAGTAAATAATCAATCAATTATTAGTAGAGTAATTATAATGTTCAAAAATATATTCCCTTAAAAATTTACTTTTATTGAATTTTTTTGAGAAAATATTATATGTAATTTAATGTTATTTTTAAAAAACCTTCTTAAAATAACTTCATTTTTCAAATCGTCATAACAAAATTAACTAATGGTTAAATTTTTTTAGTTTTCAAGAAAATTTGAATTTGTAATGAATATTGCAAAAATACCATTTTTTTTAAAATAATCCCATTATAAATTAAGTAATTTAAATGCCCCATTATTTTTAAAATGAACATAATTATTTTATATTTTATTTAATTAAAACTTTTAATTTTGAATCAACATTATATTGGATTTTAGTATAAGTATATATTTGTGTATGAAAAGGTTTTTTTGATAGTTTTTTTAAAGTACCTAATGTTTATCAATTATAGTTTACTAAAATAATACCTAATGAATAATTTATTAAATTAAATTTTATATTATATATCAATAAATTATATTATATATCTATAAAATGGTAATTATAATACATAGAGTTAAAATAATTCATCTTATGCTTGAACTAAATACACTTATCAAAAACCTTCATTCCATCTCTTCTTTTTGTTTTGTTTTCATTTTCAATTTTTCTAATTTTTAAAATTTATTTTAAAAAATGTAATTAATTTTTCAAATCAAAATTTCACAATTATATTAGGGTTTATTTTTTGGGTTCTTTCTGAAAATATTAATTTTTTAGGAATAGTGATAAATAAATAAGGTTAATTAATAACTATATTTTCATTTAATTTATTTATAAAGTTAAATTATATTTTAAAATTTATAATGTATATTTATATATTTTATAAATAAATTAATTCAATTTAGGTTATTGGACTGATTTTTATATTGAATTTTAATATAGAACCTTTTAATCTTTTGAATATTTTTTCATAAAAAATCGTCATCAAGTTGCTTCTATGGGATAATTTTTAAATAAGATTTTTTACACATCATTGAATGGAATTTCAAAAAATTATTCAATATTTTGAACCAGAATAATTTATATTATCTAACATGTTCCGAATACCTTTTTTTAAATATTAATTGTTAAAATAGTAAAAATTACTTTATGTGGTTAATATAGAATTTTTTTTACTAAGGGTTAAAAAAATTGATATGATTAAAATATGTCAATAAACATTTCCAAAACCCACGTTATTAAATTATTTAAACCTTATAATTTATATTGTCTTTAATGGTTAATTATTGGGTCCTTTTAACATGAATGAAATGTGTTTGGAATTCTTTTTTTTCAATAAATTACAAGTGTTCCATTCACCTCACATAAAGAAGGCCACCACTTCTCCTATCCTATAAACTCCATCAAACATATTTGGATCAGCCCATACATTCCCAAGTAACTTCCAAAATTACCAAATATCTTCATATAATCCGTATTTTGGATATAAATATAACCAAGGAATTCTTTTGGTGAAAACATAAGGATGGTACCCAAAGAATGGGTAATGTTCATCAATGAGCATTTTTATTTTATTTCTATAAAAGAATACTTCAACTATTATTATAACATGATGATATAATAAACATAGTATCCTCCATATATTAAGATGTTTTTATGTTAATTAAATTACATACATCCATATCCAATTCCATCAACTTGGTTACAAAATCATTTTTCGTCATCAATGAGCGTTTTTATTTTATTTCTCGCACCAATGTCATTTGTTTTTCCATTTTCAATTCTCATAGATGGACATAATGATGGATATATTATTTATATATTATATTTATGATATTATTCTGATCCTGTAATTATTATATCACATATATATTCAAGGGTTCCATTTTGTGGCAATACAATAGTGTCGCTCATGTGTATACTGGACTACCACCTTGCGAAGTTATTACATTTGTTTACCCTTTACATTGATGGTTATAAGGATGGTTTTAATGAATATATTTGATATATGTGACATATAAATTCTACAATGATAATGTATCATTTTATTTTACTTTTTCAATATGTCATCAAAAATGGAAACAATGTTCATCTGTATGTACGACCTACCATCACCATGAACGTTGAATTTAATTTTTATCACTATCTTTTATAGATAACTATAAAAAAATATACATAATATATAAGATATTTATATCATAAGTAAAATTATATATATGATGAAATAATTATAATATAATGATTTCTAAAAATAAAATATCCAACCATATATGAAAAATATTGTAGTTATTATTTGAAACACAACATTAACATGGAATTGTTAATAAAAGTGTAATAAAAGGTCATAAAGAAATAATATATGGTATGATATATATAAATATTATTATTTTTTTATATTAAACTTATATTTATTATAAATTTTATTTTAACATACATGATGTAATTCAAGGCTTATAGTAATGGTATTTATATTCTTTTATTTATTTATAAGAGTCTTATGTCGTATTCACCACATATTTCATTTGTGCTGTGAATATACTATACAATGAAATTATATATCTTGAATCTACCTCATTTCATGTTAATTAAATTTCCAATTTATTTAATTAATTAATAGGGATTATGTTTCAAAAAAAATTACTCAATAAATAAGGTATTTCCATATCACATTTTTACTTTTGGCAGACAAAATCCATATTCACCATAAATTTAATTTTTGTGGTGTATATAAATCTCATGAATGTATTTTAGTTTTACTATCCATAAAATTATGGATATTTTCATATCATCTTGATTATAACCCTTTAATGGGTTTTATAGTTCAAAATTAACCTAAGCAGTAAGGGATTTCTACCTTAATTTGTCTTCTTTCAGAGAAAAGTGGTGTTATGAACATATATTATATAAAAATGTGTATATACAGACCATTTCACAAAAAATATCATGAATTTATTTATCTTAATTATATTATTCAACTTAATGGTATTATTTCATATGGATTTCAATTTAAAGTTACCAAAGTGGTAAGAGTCTTATATTACAACCTCATTGCTTATAAGGACTTGTTTACGATTATGCTTCTATTAATGAAATATTATGGTCCATCTCTCAATGAAATCATAAATTTTATTCTAATATTTTCATTCGTGATATTTTCAAGTAATAATACCATTTTCCACTCTTTGGTATTTAAAATAAATGATTAATATGTTTTCATGAAAATATCATTATATTCCTCTCTTTGATTAGAAATATGATTTCTTCCAAAAACAATTTTCAAAAGAAATTATTAAAAAAAATTATTATTAACCTATTACTTATCATTTTAATTATTACCCATGTTATAATTCTTATAAGTTTTTAGTGTAATCTTCAAGTAATTTTACAATAAAATCACGTTTGGATTTTTTCAAAAAAATGTGATAGGAATCATTATTTTAAGGTGTAAAACCAAAATTAAATTTAATATTTTCATAAAATTTATTTCATTAGAAGATTACATTATAAATTTTTAATCATATTTTCAATGAAAAATATTTTCAAACAAATTAGGTTCTAAAAATAGTTTTTCAATGTAAACATGATATTTTCATCAATAATTGTTTTAAATAGTCGATCAAAATAATTTTCTTAAAATATGACATCCATTGATGCTAAATATATCTTACTAGGGATATTATACAATGATACCATTTATATTCATTATATTAATGGGTTATTTTTATAATATCATGATTTTTATGAATCATGTTTCTCTTCTAAGGGTTAAACCTTGATACAACTCTTATAAAACCCACTTTTTTTATATTGGTTGTGTTATAATGATATGGTAAAATGATTATGAAACCGTTTTCTTTTATAGAGCTCATGAAATGAGTAAAATTTTATGAAAACTATTTCTTTTAATGGGTTGTGATATGATAAATTTTATATCATATTTCGGAACACATATTTTTTATTTTCATTATGTGATGGGTGGGAATTATATATTATATTAATACATTGGGTAAATATAGATAAATCATTCGTAAATATGTTATGTATTAACTTGATAACATGTTAACAATGTTATGTGTGATCCTGATTATATGTCATCAATAATGTTTGTGAACCGGATTACATGTCTTCAATGTTATTCCTGAACCTCATTGCATGTTCTCAAAGTTATTCGTGAAGTTAATTACAAATTCATTGTTTTATGAATGGACTTATCTTTCATGTAAATATTGTTATGTGTGGACCTATTTTATTTTAAATACGTATATGTGAGGGCCAGATTTCATGTTCTTATCAAAAAGAGTTAACCTGTTTCTATTTTCACATGTTCATAATGTTATAAGCTGATATGAATTCTATAAATCTATGTCTTATGAAAATGTTATGTTATCATGGATCATGTTCTCTGAATCCCTTCTGATTTATTTCATATTAAATAATAGGTTTTATTACATGACTCAATATTACCATATTTCATATGTTGGGTATGGTTTTTGAAAAATTATACTCATGTTCTCAGACACTTATGTTTTTATTATGCTTAAGTATCTCCCTTTTTTACCCTTAATGAGAATATAAACTCACCCTTTTTTATTTTTCCTTTTCACAAGTTATAAAGAAATTTTTTAACTACGATTTCTAGAGGGTAATATCTTAATGATAAATTTTGAAGATATTTCATGAATTGAGAAAATTATTTTCCTAGTTTCCAAAGGCACTAAAAAATTATTGTCTTTAGTAATGTGTTCATTTAATGTATTGAATATTAATATAAAAATATTTAATATGATGGTATCAAAATCCTACTTCTATATTATTATTGTCTTTATTGTTCATTTATTTTCAATTTTTTGTTAAAATCACAATTTTATATGATATTTTCTTCGTTATTCATGTATTCTGTGGTTTTGTAATTTTGGTTCTCTTAATTGAATCATAGTTACATTATCGCTAATATAATAAACATGTTATAAATATAATATATTTTTATATTATTTTTATTTATATTAATAATTAAATTTTATATATTGAAAATGTCTTTCACCATTCATGGAGATGATAGGCCATATGTATGCAAGAATGTTGTTTCCATTTTTCTCAATAGATAGAATGAAGGGAAAACAAATATTAATTGACATTGAAAGAGTCATTATAATTTATATATATAATTTATATTTATAAAATCAATCCTCATTACTATCCATGTAAAAATAAAATGAGAAACATTTTACATCATCATGTGGTGTTAATAATCTACACATATGCATGAGGGGTGTTATTGTTCTCTAATAGATATGAAGGTATGAAGTTAGATGTGATATTATATTTCTAGAAAGGTAGTTAGATCATAAATATCATATATATTAATTAAATATTATCCTTACTAGCTTCTATATAATTTGTTATAAAAAATGAATTACATCTCTCCACGAGGTGGTCATCTTCCATACAATCGAGCGATGTTATCATATCCCTCATGTAATGAAAAGTAAGAAAGTATTTTTGATATGATAATTACAAAATTATAACAATGTAAAAAATATTATTTCAATATTCTAAATCCATCATTACACATATACTTGAAAAGTGGTTATGAAAGAGAACTATATTAGTTCACAAAGCCGTTGTTCACTATATACACAACCAACGATTTCGTTTTTAATTTAATGGAAGAAGATAAGGATATACGCGATTACATTAACATAATAAAATATCAGTATATAGTAGATATTGGTGTTTTTATTTTGGAATATTAGGAAAATATAATAAATAGTAATACTAATAAGTAAAATAAAAACTCATATTTAAAAACATTACATCTTATTCAAGAAAACTAATTAGGTTTAACTTAAGGCTTCCTAGATTAGCTTTCTGGTCTATCCCAGACCTCTATGATGTGGGAACTAATGTAAGGATGTTATTTGGGATGTTATTTCTTTATCCAAAATTTATTTTTCAGTCTGAATATGGGAGGATTGGGTATCCTTTTAAATGTTATTAGGCCATTTCAACCATTATTTTTTTAGTTTGACCCCCAGATAAACCAAATTTTACCTTAATCTCAAAAATTAATTTTTTGTTTTTTAGTTTACATAATTTTAAAAAATTAAGTTGAAGATAATATATAATAAAAAAATTGGACTAAAAATATTATATTCATTTCCTAAAATTTAACTCAAATAATTAGAAAAATTCATTTATAAATTATACCCATATATGTGATAAAGAAATGGGTTTCCATAGAGAAATTTTGCATAAGTATACAATGTTAAAATATCAAATTTCAATATGAAATTGATTCAAATGACCTAAATTAGGTCTATTGTAATATAATCGAACTATTTTTACTTCAAAATAAATATAGAATATAATTTGACCTAGTAAATAATTTGAATGAAAATGAATTTTTTAATAAAAATTCAGTATTTTTCACTATTTATAAGAAAATTATTCTTTTTCAAAAAAATATCTAAAATTCAGAATTAATATTTTTTATATAAATAATTCAAAAAGTAATTTTATTTTTTAAATTTTTCTTCAAAAATTGGTAAAAATTAATTTTCAATTTTTTGCAGAATGCGTGTCTAATCTGACTTTTATAAAAATTAAATTTTTAAGAAAATATTTAATTCTCATTCAAATAGTTCTTATTTCATTTTTCATCAATATATAACCATTGAATTTATTTTATATAATTTTTAAACATATAATTTATTTAATTTATATATCATTATTCATGCCCACCAACATAACATTTAGTTTATAATGGTCATGTTTAAGGAAAAATATTTTATGTGAGTGGTGAATTTCATTAAAACCCAATGTTTTGTGTGTAGAATTTTATCTAAGAGATTGAATTAATTTTAAAATAAATATATCATAATGTATCAGGTGTTATATTTTCTTCTATTCTTGGTTTTTCATGTAATACATTATATCTAACATGATGGTCCTATATAGAAATATTTGGGTGTTATGTAAATAAAAAAGGGAATGATGGAATTTGTTATGATTATCCGATGTTGTGATTTTTCATGTAGTGGTGGAATTAGTTTGTGGGGAACATTGTGTAGTGACATTGATTTTTTGTACGATAATTTAGTTTCATTTTAAGTAAACTCTTAGGATGGGTTTTTTATCTATTATTCTTCTACATTCATGTTATATTGTTACACTCCCCACCGAGATCAAGTACAACATTCTGAGACCTAAATTTTTTGGGGTATTACCCTGAATAATAAATATGGTGATAAAATTAATGAAGGATTATCAACCTCTCCCACACCCTCCCTTCAATCATAGTATATAGATATGGTTCCAATCTTTTGGGGGTACTAATAGAATATCTCATGGTTGGTGGGAGTGTTTGGTGTTGAGATGATATGACATATTTTGGTGATTATGTGTGGTTGGAAGTGGGAACAAGGTTGATTTAATTTATATTTTGGATACAATATTATAATGTATATGAGGTTCTAATGGGATATGATATGAGATGATGATGATATACCTAGTGAATGTGACATGTGGATATAGAATAGTGTCAGGGCATGATTTTAGTACTTTTGGAAGGCTATGATAGGAATGGTTTTGATCCAACCCACATTAAATATGGATTGATACACAATAAAGGATATATACTTTGTAGGGATGTGAGGATGAGATATTTGACATTGTGGTGTGAGAGTGGAAACATAGTGGGTAATTTGATGCAGGGTTATTTTTTTCTATTCTCTTATTATATTTTTAATACATTTTTTGTTTATTTGATGATAGAGACTTGGTGAGTTGGGGTATGTTGTTTTGGTTCATGTGTTTTCTACTATTTATTAATTGGTTTAGTAGTATTATCCTATATAATTTTCATGAGTTTCCTTGAGTATTATCCTAATTAATAAACTTTTTATTCTCAAACTATGTATATATGAACTATTTTTTATGTTTCCATGAGGGTTTAAAATACTCAGTTGAGAATTTCTAGCATAGAGGTTTGTGTTGTTGTGGGGTTACTACATTAATATTTACCTTGGATCTACATTGTTTTGGAGCATATATTTTATGCTTGAATTGAATGTTGGGAGGGTTTTGATTTCATTATGTTTTTTGGTGGAGTCATTTTTTCTTATTTGAAATATCTCATGTTCCATCTTATTATATTTAAGGTAATTCATCCAATTTGTGTGTTTCATATACCATTGGTGTTAGTCACCAACCCATGATATATTATATGTGGTATTTAGGGTTCATTGTCTACCATTCTTCACTACCTTCCCAGTATGGTTTCTATTATAGAGAGGGGTCATTACAGATTGGTATCAATGGTTTTTGTTGAAATATGATATGAGGTTTATGGTTTTAGACATATAAGGATTTAATTATTTGGTAGGGAAACCATTTCAGTTTAGATTATCACATGACTAAAAAAGGAAATTAAATAGGGAATGGGATTCTCAGAACCCTTATAATCCCACAAGAGGACCTTCAGATTTCTAAACATGCAATGTGAGGTGATGCTACTTGTAGAGTAGTTTCCTCGAACATGTACATGAATCATGTTTGACTGCTATTGTGATTGATGATGTGTTTTTAGATAAATAAAATGAGCTTAAAATGTATTAATATAAAAAATTCTATAATACTAGTATTTTGGTTTTTTGTGACTTATTTTTAAAAATATATCCAAATCATCACCCATGTGTAGATCAAGGATGATATATTAAGATAGAAAACATAGTAAATCATCAAAGAATCGATCTAACTGATGAGGGTGATGTTTTATAAAGTAATTACGTGATTTTAAGTATTATAACCTAGAGAATTATTATATGAGTGTTTTCAAACTAGAGAAAAAGAACTGGCTAATGGATCTTGAGTTCTTCATTACTCTGATTTGGGGTTGAGTTGGGTAATTGGTTACATTTTTTATTAGCCAAATGAAAGGTGCAGTATGTATGAGATAGGTGTTGTATCTCATTGAGAGGGAGGATTATATTATCTTTTAAATCAAAATCTAGAGGGTGTTCCATTTGAAAAAAAATTTGTTTATTACTTTGGTGACAAATCAGCAGGATATCCTCTCCCTTCAGCAATGGAGCCTTACAATCTAGACTACATTGTGGTCATGAATGCTTTCAATTTCAAGGTGGAGGAACAATGTGATGAAAAATGAATTATAATGGGGAACTAGTGATAGAGGGTCTGGTGGTTGTTCGAGGCATGACTATTTTATCGTTTACCTTAGGGTTTTATTTATTTTATTTCAGATCATTCCAATCCTTTATCGAACATATTTAGGTCAAGGTGTTTGAACTAGAGGTGGAGATACATCTAAAGGGTTTGGTGTTTTCCACTTTAGTTTAAGTTTTGTATATGACATTTTTTTTGTGTTGGGTGGAGTATACAAAGGATATGGAATCATAATCTAGTGGGTGACTTATTATTATTATTGATACAACCATTAATTCATATTATATGCTGTGGAGGGATAATAACTGGTATTTGATGGTGAGGAGAGTTTTTTATGGATAGTAGGAGTGTGTAGAGTCTTTTATCATTATGGTCATAGTTATAAAAAGATAACCTAGTGTTATAGGTTATAAAATTCATTAAATAGTTTCTAGATGCATTTTTTGATGAGGTTTTCACTCTACCCCCTCATTTTGTTGTAATGTTTGGGATAGAGTTACTATAGAAAATTTCTCAAGTTCTGATAGATCATTACCATATAGAACACATATATCTATGGGATATAAGAGTGTCAATTTATGACATTTTTCATATGGGGATTATCTGGTATAGTGTTTCACCTTATGTTCTTGCATCATTATTCTCTAAGAAAGAATATAATAGTTTGAGGTTGTGTGTGGACTCTAGATGGGTGAACCAGGTGACGACCAATAAACATTATGAACTTTTAAGGATAGATGATCTGTTTGATCAGATAAATGGATCAAGTTGGTTTTTGAAGATTAAAATGTGGTCAAAATATCACCAGATGATCATAAAAGAGGTGGATATCCATCAGACTATCTTTTTTATGCTGATATAAACACTTCATGTTTTTAATCATATCATTATGTGTCACAAATTCACCATATGTGTTAATTAATCTCATGAACTCTATATTCCATGAGTTCCTAGACAAGTTCATCATCATGTCCCTTAATGAAATCCTTATTTACCAAATATATGAGGAGGATCATGTTGATCAATATAGATCCATCCTACAGGATCTTAAACAAAATTAAATCTTTGGTTTAATTTCCATGATTAGTTTTTATATGTTAGTGTTTGATATTCTTGGATATGTGGTGTCTCAAAAATTGGTGTTTGTAGATTATTCGATGATTAAAGATGATTTTTCATAGGAAACACCCATTAATTTAGAAGAGGTTCTTATGTTAGTTGGCATCATGGAATATTTTTTGAATGCTCTTTCAGAAATCTCACAAATTACATCACTATTAATTTCATTGAATAAGATGTACTAGGGTTTAATCCAGATGAAATTTAACCAGGTGAAGTTTGACTACCAAAAATATAGGATTATCAGTGATCCAATAATTTGGTATAATGGAGATGTAGTTATGTTCATATTATCATTCAATACTCATCATAATGGGTTGGGAAGAATATTGATATAGAAATGGATAGTGATCATTTGTGGGTGAAATTAGTTACATCCCCATGAAGTAAACTATGCCACCCATTATCTTGAACTATAAGAAAATTTTTCATCCTTAAAAATGTGGGGGGAATACCTATTTTTGGAGTACTAAATGGTCTTCAAGGACCGTAATTGTAGGATTCATTTTTTTTGGTCAATTGGATATGAATAAATTTCATTCAATGTTGATAGAGTTTCTTATGGTTTTTAAATTTTAAATATCTTATAACCAAGGAAGGTGGAATGTTGTGAAAGATGCACTTTGTTGGAAGTCACAAAGACATGTCATTTGAGATTCTAAGGATGGTTAGAGGGAGAGAAATGACTTAAAATCCTCACATATTTCTTAATAAAAGACTGATGGTATAGGATGATTGATCTTCATGATGGGGAAAGTTGCTTCGATGTAGTGGGGAGACTCAAAGGTGGAAGTGATAAGACAATATGTGAAATAAGGTTATTATCCAGTGGGGTGGTTATAGGATGTTCATAATTATATAAAATTTCAGGGGAGGCTATTTCTTCTATTATCTATGAGTTTGAGAGTTATCTATAATTTTTATAGCATATACTTAACAATATATTCAGGTGGTTCAATGATGTATCATGGCTTCAGGAGATTTATTTGTTTTCCTGGGATAAAGTAATTCATAGTGGATTTTATGGAATTATTTTTGGTATTCTAGATGGTTAAATGAAAAAACAATGTTTTTTGGTGGTTTATTATAGTATTCATTTTTTCTTGAGTGAAAATGGTGGGATATCTCATTATATTTCATCACTAGGTTACCCCAGGACCTGGAATGATGTGATTTTATAAGGGAGAACGTAAAACATATTATGTTATCCTATTTTCATGTGATTCAGGAGTTGAGAATCATATATGTTATATTGTGGTAGTATATTTATGAGGTGGTTAGACTATATGGGGTACCAATGATGATCATATGTAATTAGTATCCTTAGTGTACCTCATGATTTTGGAGAGTATTACAATATGCATTTTGATCCAATCTATACATTAGAAATTATTCTCATCCTTGGATGGATTTAATAATGGATAAAACCATCAAAACCATTGAGGATATGTTAAGAATATTCAATGGGTACATTGGCGGATCATCAGAGAAAACACTTAACATTGGTACAATTTTCTTACAATAACAGTTACTACTCATCCATCTGTATGGATCAGTTAATGTCATTGTATAAAAAATCATGTTGATATCCATTATTATAGGTCAAGATCAATGAGTTATAATTCCTTGGTCTATATGTGGTGTCGATAAATATGAAAAAAATAAAATTTATATTTTTGAGAAAGTAATGTTAGAAAAGGCCTGCTAGAAGGCCTATGATGCTCATAAGTTAAGAACCCTAGTGTTTTAGGTTGGAGACCATGAGTTCGTTAAGGGCTCCCCTACATGTGGGAAGTGGATGTTTGGTTGAACAAATAATATATCTCCTTAGTTTTTTGGATTTTTTGAGACGTTAGAGATCATTGGTGAGTGGGTGTGTTGTTTTTCACTTCCGTGGTAGCTAGATAAGATCTAGAACATTTCATGTGTGTCCCATATTCAATGGAAAATTTAGTATGACTCATTTTTAATAAACTATGGGGTTGATATTGAGGTTTATGTGGAATTCATGTTGAGTCGACTAGAGATCTAGTAACGTCATAAGAAGGTGTTTTGTGAGTTAACTATTTCCTTAGTTCATGTGATGTGGACGATGGGTGGTCTAGTACAGTATATTTGGGGTCCTAAGAGCTAGATGCGGGATGATGCCTCTATTATTTTAAAATATTTTTCATTGTATTTTATGAGGATTTATTGAGTGTTTGGTGAACTGAACTATGATTTTACAAAACAAATTAGGAATATTTAATAAATTGTTTAGATATTAAAGTTTATGAAATATTTTTAAATTAAATGTATGGTTTGGGTGCTTTAATTATAAAATTTCTTAGTGTGATTTTAATATCATTTAAGAACAATTATTTTCGTTACTTTCAATTGATTTTATGTGAATATATAATGTAAATTGTATTTGAGTGTTTAAATGTTAATATTAATTTCTATAGTTTCTCATTTACATATAGAACACCTTTTTTTATAAAAAATCATTGAATTCTATTAAATTTTATGTTTAGTGAGTTTTGTATTTTTAATATTAATTCATTTCATTTCAATATTATTACATCTATTGATTTTTGTGGAATTAAATTTTAATTATCCCTTACAAAATAAATTGATTATTTTATATTAAAATAAATTTTTGTTTTGAATTGATTATTCTAAATAAATTGAAATCTATTATTTTTTAGGAACTACAGTAATGTTTTTCAAGGGAAATCAATTTCGTAAAGGCATCCACATTCAGTTAAAATATCCTGAGAAACCTACAACAAAGAGTAATATTTAGTCAATTGGACATAAGAAAAAAATAAACTAACTATAAGGCACTCTCATGGTTGGTATGATGAACATAAGGGAAAATAGAACTGACCCTATATTAATTTTTTAAACATTCCATGTAAATACATGAATGAAATTTCAACATACCATTCCTAGTTAATTAATTGACCACATAGGGAAGTTAAAAGTGACCATTACAATTATATAAAATCAACTAAATAATAAAACCATGGGGGAAGTAGAACTTACCATGAGAATGACATGTAGGAAAAGTCACAGTAGTGTAATCTCAACCTACTATTCCTTTATTGAATATCCTGAAAGAGTGATGGATTCAAGTAACTATGAATAAAATATCAACATTCCATGTATATAATAGTAAGTAACCACATCATCCTAATCGACACACCATAAAAATGATGCATGAGTACAATGGATTAATAATTTATTTGAGGTCAAAACAAGAAGCGAAATGAATGAAAAAATGGATCCAGGGCCCCAAGTATTCCTTTTCGCTAACCTAATCTTGATATGTACCCATACAATTATGATATATTTAATGATCAAATTTTCTTGCTTGAACTAAAATTTTTCCATAGATAAGTGTTGAATTTTTTTGATACATGGTGAGGAATTATGTATTTGATAATTGTCTTTGTGATTCCCAAGTTCGAATGAAGGAAGAAGAACAAGTTCTTTGATGTGATAAGGAAGAGGACACTCAATTTGTGATGAATTAAAAACAATGAGATGCATAGCGGTTGATCCTATTTGAGATGAGAATTATTTGATCCATGGTGATTATTTTCGAGAACACTAAGATCAAATAGATGTGAACCAATATTAAAAAACAATTGTAGAGAGGCTAAATCATTATATAAATCATTAACGAACCAGTTGATTAATTGTTAAAAGATATTGACGATTATTGAAAAATGGAAGCTTGATATTGAGTTGGGAATCTGGCTTTATTGCTACTAATTATGTTCCCTATGTTGATTTGAAGACAGATTGTACCTTTATTCTTCTCATCGCATTAGCTAAATGTTCCACAGTATATTCACTATATCTAATTGAAATTATTCCTAAATGAATTCATATGTAAAAAGTTTATTGATGTTATAATTTTACCAGTGATGCACCACCTAGCACCACCTCAACTTGAACGTTCTTAATTAGAATTCCTCCCTGAAAATCCAAGGATTCTCACCATGAGAGTTAACTGGTCATGCCACTGGGTCCCCACTAATACCAAAGAAATAAACACATGAAAAACATCAATAATGTGTTTTGACAAAAATTAGTGAAATTTAGGACCAAGTGAAGGACTGGGAAAAATATGACACCAAGTCCAAACAAATGAATTAAAAAGTTTCTTGTTCCAGAATTTCATAAATGAAAAAGATGATGAAAATATAAAACCTATTAATAATTGGTCAATTTATTGAATCATTTTGAGTATTTTAAATAATAATGGAAATGATTTAGAAATTTTGGGTAGATGGAGATTTTCTAAAAGAAGTTCACATTTTTCCTCACATGTAGTTATAAAAGTGCCGCTACAAGAATAAATACTTCACTCGTAGCTCATAACGAGTAACTTAAATCACACCAGGTGGATGGTAATTATTGTTAATGTCAGTTTGGTTTTCACTACTTTTTATATTTAATTTTAAAATATGTATAAGAATTAACATTAGTGTGCCCCATCTCTAGATATAGGAATAAAATCAATATTCTTGGAGATAGGATCTAATTCTATTTTTCCATCACCCATTTCTCACACATTAAAATATTTGTCCTCCATTATATAAATATATCAATTTTATTTCATTCTCCTCATTCATTGTGTCCTAAAACTATTATAGATGAAGGTATAACCTATGAGACTAGACCTAGGGACTGAATATCGAATTATTCATATATATTTGAACTTATTATCTATCATCATCATCATCCATGATATTAGAATATATCGATAGTGTATTTGTAAATGTAATTGAACAACCACCCAATGTATGTTTTCATTACTCATTTAAAATTCATATTTATCCCCATATTTGTTTAATTTACTCCACCATGTTTTTAAAATAGGATGTGTTATTGATGATTCCTTGAGGGTCACTTTAGCCAGAATAGATTCTTGACTAGGGTGGTCTGAAAGGGTGATTCCTTCATTTTTTGACGGACTCACATGTACTAGAAGTCGTTTTTTGTTTCATTGTTCCACATTTTTTGTGAGATAGGGGTTTCAGAAAACATATTTACAATAAACTATGTCAATATGGAAAATAATATAATATTTTGATATATATTTTATAGGTGGATAAATATTGGATTGATTTGGATCATGGAATTTTCTCTAAAGTTCTTTTCACTTTTTGTCTTGTTTTCTATGTTTTTTGTTCTTATTCATGATTTATATTCCACCCACTACCTTATGGATTTTTATCACTTCACTTGTATGTTTTTATTTAATACATCAAATATTAAAAAATATATTTTTTAGGCTAATTGTGAGGGTGATAAACAATACTTCCTTGAGAGCTCTACATGGGTTATCCAATGTGTTATATCCATGAAGATTATAAATGTATATCTGACCACCCAATATAGTGGGGTAATAATTCTATTTTTGAACCATTTTTGGTGAAACAATTCTTTTTCATGTGATTTTTATTTTTTTTCTTTAATTATTTTACTATTTTTAACAGGATAACACTTTTAAATTATTGAATATGCATCATAGTTACAAATATTTGAGCTACCACAAGAGAAAAAATATATAGAAAACATCTATAGTTTCATTGATCATACATTGAGTAGAGCTCATAAAATGAATGATGAAATGTCTATAGAATAACTATTAAATCATCATCAAAATATCTACATGGATCAAGGATCCAAAAATAATAAAATGAATAAGGGAATACTATAATTACCTTTTTAAAATATTTTTGGTAAGTAACTAAGAATAATAGAGAAAAGACTAAAAAAGGGAAATGCAAAGATGGATATGCTACTATCTGAGTTTGAAATACACTCCAATACACCAAAGGATATACAAGATTCACATTATGAGGACTATTTTAAGAGATGGTTAGGGATAGTTTAAGAATAACCAATGTATTTTTTATAATAATTTGGGTGTTATTTTTTAGTAATTTTTTTGTTGATTTTTTTTCGAGATTGTCTAATGATTTATGAATAAATCATCATAATAAACCATTCTATAAAATCCTACCCATTTCGATGGAAGACAAAAGAAATGATGTGGTCTATTTTTAAGAGTGGATGGAGGAGGCTTACTTCCTCATTTCTTATAGAGAATCATTATGTAACCCCAAAAAAGAATAATCTCTCCATATTTAGGGAGTTTTTCACTTTATTGAAGAATCTTTACTTTTATTTTATTGGAATTGTATTAAAACGGATTTTCCAAATTCTTATCTTTTTATTGGCTCTATTAAGTTGCTTTAACTATCCAAATTCCCAGAGGGTCCAAAGAAAGGTTCCCCTACTAAGGAAATTATAGAACCCCTAGTTATGGTTGAAAATTTTGGTTTGAGAGATACTTAACTAGAAGAGGATTATATTGGATTTGTGATTGGGATAAAAAGGGTGTTGATAAATTTTTTATTTACCAATAGTAAATAATAGTTTGGAAAGAACCAGAATTACAGTCACATACATGAGCTAAATTTCTACCACCTTTTCTCTCAAAACCTGAAGATGAAGGAGAATGGAAGTAATTATTTATTATAAATTCACCTCCATTACAAGAAAATTGGTATACTACCATGGAGTCGGATTGATATAAAGTTCTCAAAGGGGTACTTTACAAGTTTCAGATCACTAAAGCTATAAATAAGAAAATATGATGGTTCCTGGACATTAATCCACAATCCCATTTATTTTGGGGTTGAAATAAATATTTTATATCTATACAAAGTCTAAATAAAACACCGCTTGGAGGGTTTCTCTCGATTATCTTGTGTTTTATTTTTTCACATGGTTTGATTATCTTTTCATTTCTTAAGTACGTGATGTATTCTTATAGGCCACAACCAGGTAGTTCAGCCATCATGTCTTTGACTATTTAAAGGCACACAATTGAAAAAGAAAGAATCATGGAATAATAATTCTATATTTCCAAAAGAATCTTCAAAACATGGGAAAATATTAATCAAAATACCATAACTCAAACCTTGGATTCTAATTCATTGATAATTACATATATTATATCATCTTAATTTTTTTCAAATTATAATAAGTCAATTTTAGTGGTCCTAGATCATTCCCAAAGCTAATAATGGGAGTGTGTTTCATGATCTCCAATGATAAAATCATTTCTAAAATTCGAGTGAAGCTTTCAATTCTGAAAATTTTAATTCTTCCCATTCATACTAAATGGTGTGGGGAATTAAGGGTTAGGGAATTCCCCTTGATGTTTTGAAATTAAAATTTTGAATCCATTTTCATAGTTATAGGTGAGTCTTACAAATATCTAATTTTTTGAAAAGCAATTTTAACTGCATTTTTGAACTTCAGTAAAATCTTTAAAATTCAACAAGATTCAACATTCATATCACCAAGATATCATTGTTAACCATGATACCTTTGGAGGCTTAATGAGATTTATTATTTCTATAGAGAAATCATTGGAATGATATTTTTACATGATATATAATTTTTTAACTGCTTGTGTTGTGCAGCAAGGTGATTTTTTATCCTCATTGTAAATAATTTAATCATTATTTGAACTTCTGAAATGTTATAAAAAAATTCGACAAAATACAATAAAATTTCTCTCAATTTAATTTCTATTTTAGGGGATAATGGTTGTAAATTTGACTTCACTGTGATTAAATGTTGAACACATCAATAAAACCCAATATTTTCCAAAAAAATGTCTCCCCTTTAGGATAAATATCTTCTCTTTATTGGTAAAAAACATCACTATTTTTGTGTTTTTGGGTTATGAAAAATTAAATTCAATATTTCTTCTCTTATAATTATTTCAAGTTAATTTTATTGATTTTATTGATTATAAATCTTCTAAAATTTCATGATTGTTAATTGAGTCCATGGTATTCATAGAAATTCTTTTAGAGTAGGAGGAAAGGGAGTGTGATAGGTAATATATTTGTGGGATTGATATTGTAAATTTTTTAAAACCTGATATTTGATCATAATCCTAGGGAACATAACCATTTTGAAAAAATAAATATTGGTTAAAAAATAAAATATAATAAAATAATTTATTTGAAACTATAATAAAAAGGGGAAATAAGTATCCCATAGTGAATATCAGAGGCATTACGTACTTAAAAAATCCACATGTACATTAAATAAATTGTTTTTAAAATTCTTGGATAGAAAAAAAATTAAACACAAATAATGTGACTAATTATAAATCAAGAGTTCACTAAAGTGAGAGGATTATTGATCACAAATAAAGAAAGAGTCAATTGACTTATAATATAAGCATTTGAGTTATATCAATGGAGTGAAAAATGGATCCTTGATTTTTGGTACTAAGGGGAAAGTGATTAATTTAGGTGCCTCTTATTATATATTCGATTAAACATTAATATAACTTATCTAAACTAGTACAACTAGGACATGAGTTTTAATTTAATTTAGGTAGTGAGAGATAATCTTTTAGGAGGCAAGAATTTTTTTTAGTAATGGGTGGTTTTTTTATTGTTAATACTTCTAGATTTGTTTTGACCTGAGTAGGATAATCATTTAATTAGTATTTGTACATAAATAAAATAAATTGAATATATAATTATTATAATTTATTATGTTTTCGGTAATTTGATATGGATATTATTTTAACTAATTTGATCACTTATATTCTATGGATTTATTGAGTTTTTAGTGACTGAAACCATGATTTTAAGGATAAATTATTTAATATTTCACAAAAAAATTGAACACACAATTCATTAAATATTTTAATAATGAATTTTTTTTATTTCTTAACTGATATAATTTATTATTTTAATTTTTATATAATTTATGAAATATTTATTTTCTTTCAATTTAGTAGATTTTAAGTGAAAAATGTGTAAATGATTCTTGAGTGCTTAAACATTCAAAATTTCTTATAATTATTTTTCATTTATTTGAGAAACATAATTTTATATTAATATTGTTTGAATACTCATTTTTTAATCATGTTTTAATATTCACAAATCCTATACCTCTTGTTTAATCTGTTTCCAAACATGTGTAAAGATAGTAGGTTTCTTTATGTTGTTAAATAAATTTTCTCAATATCTTAACAGCTATAAATCATTTTTTATTATTGTAAACTATATTTAAATTTGGTATATAATGATTTATTTCATCATTGATTAAGTCTAATTTATTTTGTTAATGTTACTACTTAATTCTATATATAGATATCTGGCTAAGTCATAGAAACTGTGTGTGTGCCACTGGTTCTGGTTTTCTTACAAAGGACCAGACACCATGACCCAGACACTGTGACCCAGACACCATGACCAAGTCACACTGAACCAGACAACATGACCCAGACACCGTGACCCAGACACCGTGACCCAGACACCATGACCAAACACCATTCGATGTTTGGAAAAGGACCATACACCGTGATCCTAACACTACATTCATGCTTACAGTTCCTGATCATTATACAACTGTGCCATCATAACTATATCTCAGATCAAAGACAAAAAAGAAGACGCCATTTTGTGGTGACACCATTTCCAAGTGACAACGTTTCTAGACAGACTGTGACACCATTCTAAAATCTATTTTTTCATTATCAATTAAATTTTTAACGGTCATATTTAAGCCTTTTAAATGCACTGACATAATTAATATTCCTTTATAGACATGTCAATTAATAGTACGAGGTGCAGAATACATGCATCTTGTGGGATCCAACACATGCAATCCAAGAATAAGAAGAAAAGTGTGTCCCAAAAACATTCATGTTGTTGAGTAGTAGAAGTGTGAGCAGTGCTGTGAAAAGAATTGACACATGAAACAAGATACATCTGAAGAACACATGAAGGATTCATAAATCCAAATTTTTGGAAACCATAGATCAGAGTCAAGAACATCATCACAATAAAAACTCAACAAAGAACATGATCCAGATCTAACTGCAAACAAGAGAAATATACTTGTGATACTCTGTTTCTCATATGATGACTCAATTCTTGGATCTGCTTCATCCGAGAACACCAAAGCTATATATAATAACACTCAGAGAACTTCTAAAATTATCTCATCATCCATGCTATGTTGTGTACTATTTTTAGCTTTTGAGTAGTGTGAGTGTGTCAATATTAAAACATACACTGTCTCCTGCACTAAACTTAAGGATATAAGATATGATTCATCTCATATCTTTTTATACTTGTTTACTCCCACAGATAATTGTGGAAGAGTTTCTTGTGTGACATGCTAGTTTATGCCAATAAAAAAACTATGTAAGATGTCGTGTGACCTGGATAGTCCTGTGAACTATTATTTACCTTGATCACGGATGTGAATCAAGTTTATTAATATAATCTTCTTGTTGGAAGGTGATCACCAAGTGGAGTGGATTATGTCTCAACTTGAGACTGAAGTACTTGTTTTATATCCGCTGTGTTGTTTAATTTAGTTTTTTGTGTTTTACTCTATAATTTTTAAATCACTTGATTTCCTTTGAAAGTTAATCTTATACATAAGTTATAATTGTTTTCTCGTATTAGAATAGCTTCAAAAGTAATATAAATAACTGATATTGAGATTAAGGAGAATTAATCAATCTTTTAAGAATTTATTTGAACAATCAAACTTCCATAACTGCAGTACTTCGATTAACCAGACAGTATTTATTTTAATTGGGGAACCTTTTAAGAAAAATTTTCAAACAAATTTTTTTATAGATACAAAATTCACCCCCCTCTTGAGTACTCTACTCTGACCAATATTTGTTATCAAAGGTGTTTGTTATTTTTATTAAGAATCTATTTTTGAAACTATTCAAATTTGACTGTAGTTTTACCTTAAAGATCTGTAAATTTATGTTTATTCTAAAATTCAAGCCCTTTCAATGTATTTCTTTATTATGGATAATATATTGGAATATTTTGCAACAAATAGTCCACCATTCCTTAATTAAACCAATTATTCCCAATGGAAATTTAAAATGAAAATTCATTTAGAAAGTATGGGTTTTGAAATTTGGCCTTCAATCATAGATGAGTATATGATTTCTACTACTGATAAAATCACCTGGGATGACCAAACAATGAATTCCTATAATATCAATTGTAAATCCATGAATGATCTATATTTCTATTTAGAAGATAATGAATTCAAAATAATTTTTGCATTTAAAACTTCCGATGAAATTTGGGATACTTTGTCCATTTCACATGAAGGAACTTCTAGTGTGAAATAAATAATACTTAATACCTACACTATTAAATATGATAACTTTAAAATGAAACCTTATGAGGATATTTTTGTCATATATCTTGGGTTCAAAGAAATTTTCAACAACATGATTTCTCTTGGATGATATGTCACTGCTAAAGAACAAATCATGATGATTATTAGATGGGTACCTCATAGATAGAGAGGAACCTCAGTCTCTATTAGAGAGTCATGAGACATCATCAAGTTTCCTATAAAAGAGATCATTGGGAAACTAATGGTATATTAAGAGGATATAAAATTCAACAAAGAATATGAGGATAAAACCAAAAGAAAACCTATGGCATTTAAGACCACTACCTCTAAACACAATGAAAAGAAAAATTGGAGGTATCTGTATAATGTTCTAGCAGTGAAAAATCATCACCTGACTGTGATGAGGAGATGGCTCAATTATCTAGAATTATTAAGAGATTTTACAAGAAGAATTAATTTTTCAAAAATCCTATATTCAAAATAATATGTGACCAAAAGGGTAGTTGGAAGAAATATTGGAAAATAAGTGACAAGTCTGATGAGATAGTATTTTCTAAATGTAAGAAAAAGGTACATATAAAGGTTAATTGTCCCAAGTTCAAGATAAAAAGGAAATATGATGATAAATATAGAAAGTATAGAAATGAAATGAATGCAACATGGAGTGCTTTTGAGGACAGTTCAAGTGACTTAGAATCATCACATGATGAATTGGATAACAAATCCAATATGTGTGTTATGAAAAACACATCTGAGGTAACAGTAGAATCTCCTATAAAAAATTCTTATTATTATGGGGATGAATGTGATTTTAAAAATATGTCTAAAGAAGAAATTTTTGAGTACTATAATATTCTTGAAGATACGTGTAATGAAATAAAAGTTAAATACAAGTCTTTAGAGAAATAGTATTCTCTTACCTCAACTATAAAATCTGGAATCACTATAGAAAGGGAGAAAAATGTTAAATTACTCGATGAAAACAATGCACTAAAGCTACGTAAGGAGTAATTGAAAAAGGACATTGAAAGGTTTACCAATGGAAAATATACATTGGTACAAATTATAGGTAAACTGATTTCTCCTAAATATACTACTGGTATTATCTATCCACATGGTAAAATAAATTTTGGAAGAACCAATTTTGTTTCTAAATATATGATATATAGCTTTACTCCTAGTTCTATAAAACATTCAGATAGTTCAAATTATGATACATTCTATATTTTCTCCAGCTTTTCTAGACCAAATAGAGTTTATTTTTCAAGCACTATACATAATTATTATAGGAAACCTATCAGACAGATGTGGGTTCCTAAGGAACTAGTCACTAATATTAGTAGACCCAAACAAATATGGGTACCAAAGTCTGTTTTTATCTGAATATGTTGTAGGAAAATTGATTAAAGATTTTATTAAAATAATATGGTACTTGGAAAGTGGGTGTTCAAGACACATGATAAGAGACTATTCATTCTTCACGAACTGAATAAAAATTGATGGTGGACATGTCACCTTTGGTGACAATGCCAAAGGAAAAATCATTGGCCTTTTCCAAATTAGTAACGCTAACTCAGATTAAATTTCCAAAGTACTTTTTTTTAATGGATTGAAATATAATCTACTTAGTATATCACAACTATGTGATGATTGATTTCATGTTGAATTTGAAAATGATGCATGTAATGGATTTAATTCTAAATATGACTTTGTGTTTTCTACATTAAGAAATTAAAATATAAATTTTTTTAACTTAGATTCTTTAGTTTCCCACAATGCTTCATATTTAAGTGTATTTCACAAAGAGTCCTGGATTCTGTATGGGATACTTGGACACTATAATATTTACTCTCTTAAAAATATCACTAGAAAAATATTATTCAAAGATCTTCCAAAACATGATTTTCCAAATGATAAATTATGTAATACTTATCAAAAGGGAAAGCAACACAAAATTTCCTTCAATCCAAAGAATGAAGTGTCAAAATCTCATCCTCTTGAATTGGTTTACATGGATTAGTTTGGACCATCAAGAGTTTATAGTTTAAATTGGAAGCACTATGTTTATTTTCTCATAGAAGACCTTTCTAGATATACTTGGATTTTCTCCTTTTCCAATAAAAGTGAAGGCAACTATCATTTCATAAAATATGCTAAAAATGTAGAAAATCTTAGTGGACTAAGAATTAAATCTTTAATATGTGATCACGGCCGTGAGTTTGAAAATCAAGAGTTTGAATACTTTTTCTCATAAAATGTAAGTAGTCATAATTTCTCTTCCCCTAGAACACCCCAACCAAATGGAGATGTAGAAACAATAAATAGAACCTTGTAAAAGATTTCTAGAACCATGCTTAGTGAATATTACTTACCTATTTATTTTTGGGATGAAGTTGTAAATACAACATGCTAGATTATTAATAAATTACTGATTATAACAGTTCTTAAAATAACTCCATATGAGTTATAAAACAACAGAAAACTCAAAGTAAGATACTTCAGAGTTTTTGGTTTCAAAGTATATATCCTTAATACTAAAGAAAAATATTGGCAAATTTTCATCCAAGAGTGTTGAAGGAATCTTTCTTGGATATTCAATTTCTATTAAATCCTATAGATTGTTTAACAAAAGAACTAAATTTGTGGAAGACTCTATCCATGTAAAATTTTATTAAATAGATCCACATGACCCTAAGACCACTCTAGTGAACCTGGACGATGATGTGTCAAATCTGGACATTAATTCAAAATCATCTAACCATCCTGTAAATGAATCTATGAAAACCTCATGTTTTATAAATTCATCATATTAAATCCATAATGAACCTAAACCTATTGGATAACCAAAAGTCACTAGTCCTTCTTTGTTTAGTTCTGTTAAAACTCTTAAGAACCATCCTTTAGATGCAGTTGTAGGAGACTTAATTAAAGAAACTCAAATAAGATATTCTATTAGAAATTAGGTTGAACATCAAGTATTCGTTTCAAAACTTGAACCTAAAATCATTAATGATGCTATAAATGTTGAATTTTTGGTGATGGATATACAAGAAGAACATAATTATTTTGAAAGGAACAATGTTTTAAAACTTGTTCACAAACATAAATACACATTTACCATAGGCACTAAGTGGGTGTTTTTAAATAAGACAGATAAAGTTGGTAACATAGTTAGAAACATGGATAGATTGGTTGCACAAGGATATAGTCAAGAAGAGGTAATTGACTATGAGGAAACCATTACACAAGTATCTAGACATGAAGCCAGTATAATCCTGCTTTCTTATGCTTAACATTATAATTTCAAATTATATCAATTGGATATTAAGAGTGCATTCCTAAATCGGTACATCGTTGAGGATGTATTTGTTGAGAAACCCCCTAGTTTTAAAAATCCTCATTTTGGAAATCATATTTTTAAATTTTCAAAAGCATTATATGTCTTAACACAAGATCCAAGAGCTTTTCGTGATAGATTAAGTACTTTTCTTATTTCTAAAGGTTTTATGAAAGGAATATTTGATCCTACCCATTTTATAAAACTATTTTCACTGATGTTTTAGTATTTCAAATTTATGTAGATGATATTATATTTGGATCTTAACGAAATTATTTATGTATTGAATTTTATTAAATAATGAAAAAATAAATTGAAATGAGTTTATTGACTGAACTAAATTTTTTTCTTGGATTTCAAATCCATCAAAATAAAGATGGTATTATTTTAAATCAAATAAAATATGCTAGGAATATTATAAAACATTTTGTCTAGTATTGCACTAAAATTAGTGACACTCAAATGAGTACTACTTGTAAGTTGGGTCTTAATGAAGATGGGAAATCTGTTGATCAATCCACTTATAAGGGAATTATTGGAATCTTACTCTACTTAACTGCAAGTTGGCCTAATATTATGTTTAGTTTATGTATGTTTTCTTATTTTCATGAAAACCCAAAGGAATCTAATTTAAAAGTTGGTAAGAGAATTTTTAATACCTCAACCATACACCCAATCTAGGACTATTCCATCCTAGAAGAAAATAATTTGAGTTGGTTAGTTATTCTGATGCAGACTTTGGTTATTGTAAGTTAGATAAAAAACCCACCTCTATAACATGTCACTTTTTAGGCAAGTCACTAGTATCATGGTGTAGTAAGAAACAAAACTTTGTTTCATTATCTGCTGTCAAAGTTTAGTACATAGCTGCTGCAACTTGTTGTGCATGAATTTGGTGAATGAAACACACATTACTAGATTATGGATATCAATTATGGAATTTACATATAAATTGTGATAATATAATTGATATTAACATCTCAATAATTCATGTTTCATACTCTAGGAAAAAACATATTGATGTAAGACATAACTTTTTGAGATACCATTATCAAAAAAGTGACATCACTTGAGAATTAATTAGAACTAAATATCATATCACAGATATATTGAACAAACCATTAAATTATAAATGAATATATTACATCATACATGAATTGGGAATGATAAATCTTAAGTAGTATGTGTACTGTTTCACAGTTTACAGTTTCACAAGTCATTGTATTAAGATTACCATCTATCTCATATAGGTATATAGTTTAATGACTTAATGGATGTTGTTTCATGTTTATGGTCTCGCATTTACTATCTCTTGTTTATTTTCTGGAATGTACTATTTCAAGCATACTGTCACGTAGTTTTGAAGTCACACAGTAGAGTTGACACTGTGAAAACATCTTAACTGTCTCATTGTGAAAACCTCTTACGGTTTAACCATGAAAATCTGTTACAGTTTCACTGTGAAAGTTGGTTTTGGTCTCACTGTAAAGACACATTATCACTTTATCTATATACTATAACCTGTATCAATATAATTGATTATTTTATTCTTTTACTATCCCACGATTTTAAATTTTTGATGTTGGAAATCCATAAATGATTGAAATGAATGAATTTTCACTCTTTTCTTCACCTCATCTCTCTTCTCTCAAACAGTAATCCCTCCTTAAACCCTTTGGTTATCTATCTATCTCTCGAACAATAGTTGAATTCCATAAATGAACCACCCATCCTCAACAAATTTTGAGAAGCATAGATCCAAGAATAAGATAGAAATAATGCCAAAAATAGTCCCCGAAGGTTATTTGAAGTTGAACCTTTTTGGCAGAATAGTGGTGCTAGAAAACAAAATCTACCCCATGTGGCTACTTTCAAGTAAGTCTGTAGTATTAAAGTACTAAAAGAGCATGGATGGCTGGATTGGTTCACAAATGATACTGTGCTGATATATCCAAAGCTAGTTTCTCAGTTTTATCAGTTTTTTCAATTCTCATTTGATACAAAAGATGGATTTGTTGTGAGAAGCCTGATCAATGGTCAACTACGTACTTTATCTTTGAGGTTATTGGATTCTTGCCAAAGGATAACTCATGAGGGAATTGTTTAGGACTACCAGAGTGTTCCTCCTCCACCCAGTGATATCTTTGTTTTAGAAGAATTCTTGGGAAGCTTCATTGTCAATAAAAAAAGAGAAGAGCTATTTCTGCTGAGCTATATGGTGAATTAAAACTATTGTTTAAGTTTGATGAGAATTTGATCAGTCGAAGAAAATGATATTTTCCTACACTCAAGTACCAATATGTATTTTTGATACATCTTATGAATAATGGACACAAGATTATCCTATGTAATAAGGTTATACTTTATATGTGTGAGTTGATAAAGGAAACCTCAAAGTCAACCCCCTTGTTCTGCTCAAGGTTAGTCTATGCTTTTCTTCATGCTAAAGGGTTGGTTAGACCAAATGAAGAAGTCATTAAGGACTATGAATTTGGTATCTTAAAGGCTATAATCAAAAGAATGAAAATATTCTAGAATCCATGGAGAAAAACATGGGTGAAGGATAATGAAAGTGTTTATGAAAATTTCAACCTGGTGGAGCATCCTTTATGACCTAAGGAAATTTTTTAATATTTTTATGGAACTAGATGTTATTGTTGCCTACCCTATTGATGAAGAAGAGAAGATTTTGTTGCACCTATAGGAAAAAATACCAAGGATATGAAAGATATTGGAAATATTCCTCAAGTCATAATTGAGATGTAAGTACTTGTTCCTAAAACAATTGTTGATTTGAAATAAAAATGTGCTTCTAAAGAAGAATGTGTTGTTAATGTTAGAGAAAAGGTTGTTCTGGAAGAGATTTTGGAAGAAGAACTTTCTCTTTAGAAAAAATATACTATTGAAGAACACTTAGAGGAATAATCTGCTCCTGAGATTATCATATCTACTAAGGAAATAATGAATCAAGAATCTCAGTTGGATAAAAAAGAAATGGGTGAGGCTATTTGGAATGAAATTTTGGAATTAAATTGAATAACTAAATATTATAGTCTTGTGAGAGATGAACTTGTTGAGGGGGAGCATCACCCTAATCTGAAAAGTGTAGATATTCCTAATCCAGTTGATCAAAGCACTGTGGATACTTGGTATAAATTCTATAGCTATTTTGATGTGAATGATTTCAAAGAAGCCTCTGTTAAAGGGACAGATATGTCTTCTGTGTTTTAATTGAAACTGGTCTCTACTCTAAATGTTATCTCTATAAACGAACCTAAGACTATCTCAGCTCCTGTTTCTGAACCTTCACAAGAACCGTCTACCTTAGTTACTAAGGATGATTTGAAAGACTTTGGATCTACCTTATTGGATGGAATTGAAAATCTCATGAACACTCAACATTCTCCTATGACAAACATGAGTGAAAGAGATGCTTCCCTATTTTTAGAAAAGATCATATGGAGGATTCAGCCAAAAATTCTTTAAGAAATTCATGTGTTCATAATTGAGAGGAAAAAACTGACTGGTGAAGTGGAGTCTCTCAGATATATGATCGAAGATATGTAGAGAGTGTTTAAATCAAGACTAGATCATGTTTCCAATCCTATTGATTATGTTAGAGGTTTGATTACATAGGAATGTTTCCCTCTAATTCAACCAAACCTAAATTCTTTAGCTGAAAATGTGGCTAAAAGAGACAAAAAAATAGTTCACAAAAAGCGTGAGCTTGTTTTTCATCTCCACAAATTGATTAAGGAATACACGGGTTGTCTCTAGAATGTTCTGAATCAACTAAAGTCCCTTACATTAGCTGTTATTTCTTCTAGTACCACAAGACATTCATCTCAACCCTCCTTGGATAGTGATCTTCTCAGAATAGTTGTTAAAGAAGAACATCAATCAATACTTAGTGGATTTGAAAACGAGTCTCTATATTTGTTTTAAAAGAATAGTGACAGTGTTCTGGATTTGGTAAGAATTCATTTCAAGATTGCAAATGATGCACACGAAGAAATTACTAAAAATGTGGATTTCTACTTCAATTGAATTTTCTCTAAACAGGATATGAAAAACCATTTCATGTACCTTGTATAGAATCTCAATATCCCTCCTATCACTCAAGCTTTCAAAAATCAAGTTCAAAAGGTGAAATATTTCACTCCTTCATTGGGAAAATTCATGGAGAACAATAATGACATTGAAAAATCAATGTAGTATGGTGGTGAGAAAATTGTGACTTCATCAAGTTATTGAGGCCTTATCTTCCTGATAAGAGCACTTCTATTATGGCTCCTGCAGCTGCACCCTTGCGGCCTGGTTTTCCTCCTTCCTCATTCACTACCTTTGGCTCTACCTATATGTCTATCTCTTTAGGATCTAAATCAGTTCAGACCTATTATCCTTGACCAACAATTGCCTTGGTCTTAAACTAATCCAACCTTAGTCCCCTCTATTTTTGATGGCCTTCATCTTCCGTCTCTTTCATTTGGTTATCTTCCTTCTCCAACTTCGACCTCTGCTTTTATGGCTTATCCTAATGCTGCTTCCAAGGGAAAAGAGAAGACAACCAGTGCTGATGAATAGTGAACACTATCTTTTAATAGGGATAATTTGGTATTTTTGTTACCTACTTTTTGTAATTACACATCTTTCTCCATCTAATGCACTATGAACTCTTATTAACTACTCTCTTATTTACATTTGTACTCTTTTTGATAATCCCAAAAGGGGGAGAGACCCTTACATTAATAGATACATAGAACACTAAGAACATATATCTCACTCATATAATTTGTGATCATCAAAATGGGGGATATTTTTGGACTTTATATGTTCTAATCATGTTATAAGGTTCCCAATTCTTATACATCCTATTTACTATGTTTCCATCCATGTGTAAAGATGGTTGGTTTCTTTATGCTCTTAAATAAATTTTCTCATGATTACAATTTCTATAAATAATTTTTGATTATTGTGAACTATATTTAAATTTGTTATATAGTGATTTCTTTAATTAATGAGAATGTCTAATTCATTTTGTGAATATTACTGCTTAAGTCTATAAACAGATATTTCGATAAGTTAGAGAAACCATGAGTCTTCCACTAGTTCTAGTTTTCTGAAAAAGGACAAGACACCATGACCAAGACACCATGACCCAGAAATCGTGACCCAGACACTGTTACCCAGATACTATGACCCAGACACCGTGAACCAGACACCATGACCAGACACTGTGACCAGACACCACGACCAGACACCGTTTGAAGTTTGGAAAAGGACCAGATATCATGATCGAAACACCACATATGTGATATCGGTTCATGATCTCTATACATTCATTCCATCATAAATGTATCATCCCTAAAATTAAAAGAATAAGACACCATTTTGTGGCGACACTGTTTCCAAGTGAATCTGTTTTCAAATAGACTATGACACCGTTCTTTAATCTGTTTTTTTTTTTCATTTTCAATTTTATTTTTAACTGTCATATTTGAGTCTTTTAAATTCACTAACATGATTAATATTTATTTCTATACTTGTAACCTGACAGTATGAGGTATGAGGTGAAGAATAAATGCATCATGTTGGATCCAACACATGCACCCCAAGAATAAGAAGAAAATCGTGGCCCAAAAACCTACATGTTGTAGAGCAGAAGTGTGAGAATTATTGAGAAAAGAACCGAAACATTAAACAAGATAAATATGAAGATCACATGAAGAATTCAAGAATAAAAAAGTTGGGATACCATAGATCAGAGTCAAGAAAATCTTCATAATAAACACTTCATAAAGAACACGAGCCAGATCTAACTAAAAACTAGAGCACCAGACTAGCGATACTCTGTTTCTCACACGAGGACTCGATTATTGCATATACTTCATCCTAGAATACCAGATAAGTATAGAATAAAACATAGAGAAATTGTAACTTTATCAAATCATCCTTGCTATGTTGTTTACTATTTTTAGCTTTCAAGCAGTATGTGTGTGTATCTATATGAAAACACGCATTGTCTCCTGCAAAAAAACTGAAGGATAAAGGATATCCTTCACCTCATTTTTTTCACCTGTTTACTCCCAATGATAATTATGGAAGAGGTCCTTGTGTGACCTGGTTTTTTATACCCATGAAAAACATTGGAAGAAGTCATGTGAACTGGACAATCCTGTGCACTGTTGTTTACCCCGATCCAGGGTCTGGATCAAGTTTATATAATAAACTTCTTGGTGGAAGGTGGTCACTATATGGAGTGTGTTAAGTCTTATATTGTGACTAAACCACTTGTTTTGTATCTACTATGTTGTTTAATTTAGTTTTTTCTATTTTACTATATAATTCAGAAATCACTAGATTTACTTTTATAGTTAATCGTGGAAAATATTATAATTGTCTTTCCTTATTAAAATAGCTTAAAAAGTAATATCAATAACTTATATTGAAATTACTAGGAGTTAATCAATCTTCTAATAAGTTATTTGAATATTCAAACTTTCATAACCAAATAACTTTGATTAACTGGGTTGTATTTATTATTAATGGGGAACCTTTGAGGAAAACGTTTCAAACAAAAAAATATTCTAGATACTCAATCTACCCCTCCCCCCTCTTTCTTGATTAATCTATTCTGACCAAAAAATATTAATTGAAAATATTTTTTATTTGATTTTGAATGTGTTTTTTATTTTAATATTTAATTCATTCCATATTGATGTTTTAAATTATGACATTTTTTGGAATTCAATTTTAATTCCCCCTTTAAAAATTCATTAATTATTTTATCTTGGAATCATTTTTTATTCCAAATTGATTATTCTCATAGTATTTTAATTTCAATTTTCTAATGAACTCTGAAGAAATTTATTCAATGGAAAACTACTACATAAATTCCATCACACTCATTCAATCGAACATGATAACACTACAAAAAAGGGGAACAATCACTCAACTGACTAAAAGATAATTTCTTAAACTTACCATAAAGAACTTTCATAGTTGTTATGCTAACAACATGTGAAAAATGGGACCATCCATGTGTGAATTTTTGTAATGTACCATTTTACCACATGAATTAAATTTCAATATACCATTCATTAGAAATGAAGTGACTACTTGAGGAAGTAACAAGTGAATATTCTTGTAATCTGAAACTGACTGAATGATCAAACCATGGGATTAGTGAAACCTATTTGGAGATCAACCTATTTTTGATGTGACCACAATAAAATCTCAACCAACCATACATATGATGAATATCCATCAAGATTAATATCTCCTATAAACCATGAATGAAATATTTGGATACTATGTATAGAATGGTCAAGTGACATGTAGGACCCCGGGACACCCTGAGAGGGGAGGGGTGAATCAGGGTGGAAAATTTTTGTTCTTAAAGTTGTGGATCTTGTTCCCACGTTGTTAGGAACTACATAAACCTGTATGATGGATATGATCAGCAATTAAACATTCACATGCAGAGATAAATGACACATCTATTTTTACATGGTTCACCACTAAGGGCTACGTCCAAGTAGCATACACCGATAAGTAATCGGTCGTACCTAAATCCAATATTCTTCACTAGATGCATATACAAATTTTCGGGTATAGACACTCTGTCCCAGGCTCACTGCCTTTACAATTGTACAGGGATAGCTCACTGTGTCCCTTGGGTCACTCCCGTTGACTCCCCCTGGCTCACTGCTGTTGGCAAAGTCTCACTCAGTTTATAGACTTGAGGGTCTCTTCAATAGATGTGCATTGAAGTTCTTTGTCTCCTGTTCAGCATGAGACTTTGCTTGCATCAGGGTTCAGAGTTGATGCACTTTTTAGTTCAATCCTTCTTCTTTAGTGCAATGACTGAATGCACTAGATCCCCTTGTCTTCGTTTGCCTGAATCAAAATCACTGATGTGATTGCTTACTAAATGAAGCTCATCTTACTCGGTGTTGTCAGAATCAGTTCTCCATGTATGCATGAGATCATGCATGTATCATTTATATTTCTCCTTCAATCTCACTTTGCACCGAAAGTATCAGGCAATCTTTCAACTCTTGTGCAGCTCCAGAAAGGCGGGCATATTTCAACAATATCTGGCTCTCCTTTTCAAGCCCGGTGTGCAAGTCTTAGGTGCGCATGTATAAACTGGCGCGCAAGTGTCACCAAAGCACATGCGCGACTCTGCCTTCCTGAACTTCAAACATGCGCAACTCACTTCCTTTCTCGCCCAAATCACCTAGGGCGCGCAACCATCAATCAGCACACAACCTCTACTTGCGTGGCTCAATCACCTACGTGATGAGAGCTCGGAAAATCTCTATGTCTTGAGATCTGTCCCAAATGAGGAGGGGTGGTACAGTATTTATAGGCAAACTGGACCCCCTGCGCGGCGGTGCGCAAGTCATCCATCGGCACGCAAGTCTCGGCCCCTGCTAGTCACTTGCGCGATCAACATCCAAACTTGCGTGAACCTCTTTCCTTTGCCAAATTTTGATCTTCTGATCTTGAAAACCCATAGGGGCACATGTTATCAAGCTTCCAAGGCATTGGTGCACAAGTCTCTTCCTGGCACATAATTCACCTGCACGACCTCACCAAAACATGCGCGACCCTTATCCCTTTTCCATATTTTGATGCTCTGATCTTCAAAAACATATGGCACACAAGTTTCCTATCCTCCAAGGGTATGGCACGCAAGTCCCTTTTCCAAAATCAATTCTTCTTCATTTGTTGATTTTGAGGCCCTGAAATTTGGAAAACACTGGAAAACGGCGCCACCTTGTATCTGCTCTTTTTGTACCGCCTCCAGATCATCCATTCCTCTGTCGACGTTCGTGAATTAAACATAGATCGTTGCCCACAACTCTTGAACTCGACAGGTCACCATTGAATCTCCCTTGTCAACAAGCACAATCACCTCAACAGCACTTCTTCGTGGTGATATGTATCCTTCAGTAAAACTTATGCTTTTATCACAAACTCGACTATTGTGATATGTATTCTTTGAAGGCATAGCTTTAGCATCATTATCTTCTATGACAATGTGATGTGCATGGCTATCTCAGAATTCCAATCCTTGCACAGCCATCATAGAATTCCAATCATTGGAACATTTTCTTCTTCATCAACCTTCATGATCTACTTCAAAAAATTTGTATGTGATTCAATTCATCAAGAAGTATCTTGCATGGTTTTCATGCGATCATGAGTAATTGCATGGTCTTCATCAAAACCCTTGGTTTTCATGCAATAATGAGGAATTGTATGGACTTCATCCAAACCCATGGTTCTCATGCAATAAGGAGGAATTGCATAGACTTCATCCAAAAACCCCATTCTTCTTTAATCATCCTCAGATGGATCCTCAGATGGATTACACCTCACATTCTTCATTGTTGTAAACAACGTATCACCTTTGACACATGTTCTTTGAACTTACGATCAGTACAACAATTATCTGAATCACTATTCCTCTACTTCATCGGAGTACTTCATGATCTCCTTCATTTTGATCTTCCATTCATCCTTTTAATTGGAGTACTTCTTGATCTCCTTCATTTTGATCATCATTGAAAACTATTGACAACAAATACAAACATATACACAAAGTGGATCCAACATGACTGCACCATCATAGCCAACCCAGAACAAGAATGGGGCTTCAGTACTGAGTATCAAGATGATTTTTTAAATTGATACAAGAATATGAATGGATATTAAATAAAAAACAAGACCCTAGAAGTTTTTTTCACGAACATGATCATAAGGAAATCCACCAAAATTATGAATTTCGATCAAATAATCACATTTTCCAAATGAAATCTCAACTATTCCTCGATGAAGTGTGATATCTATTTCAATGTTTTTGTGGAATAGGGTTTTTTATGATGATATGTGTGACACACATTCTTTATAGAAGTGATACGAACTTTTTCATCGATGAATAAGGAAGAGATCACCAGAGCATGAGAACAAACCCATATCGAATCTTCAGTTGCAACTAATAGAATAGGATGAGATGTATAGGGGATGCTCTTGATTGAGAAGAACATGGGTTGATCCTAGGTGATGATTTTCAAGAACACTATGATTATTAGATGAGAACAAATCCAAAAATCCCTTTATAGAGAGGATGGATCCTGATCTTAATCATTGAAGAATAGATTGATGATGTTTCATTAAAGAATAAATCTTACTAATCAATTAAAACCCAATATTGAATTGAGAAATCATGTTTTATACTGTCAAGTTTGTTCCCTATGAAATACTTAAGATGTATTAGATAAAATTTCATCATAATACATCGACTTATTTTTCCATGGTGGATGCATTGTATCCTTTCATTGTTTTTCCTCTATGAAACTGAAAGGAATGAGACTCTCAAGGACATGATCTGATTATTTATTTACTTCTGTGTACCATATTTAATTTAACATTATTTCAAATAATTCTTCTATGAAATTTTGAGTATTCACACCAAGGGAGTTAACTAATAATTCCACTGTGAGGCCTACTAAAATTAAATATGAAATGATAGTACCAAACAAACAAAAAAATCATATTTCAATTAAAAGTGTTAATGATCAAAACTAAATGTAGTACAAGACACAAACTAATATTAATGAACATAAAAATACTTAAAAATAGAGAGGAACCTATAATTCATAAATAATCCTGATATAAGATATCCAAAAATTGTAAACCTATTAGGAGTTTCTGAAAAATTACAGAATCCTATGAGTGATTATGGATGGAAATTTTATGTATTTTTTAAAAGATCATTATTTTTAAATGGTTTATATAAGCCTATATCATGAGGCTATAAAAGGATTCTTTCACTCACTATGACATCACTAGATGCTAATGAAGAGATATTAAAATCATTCCATGTGTATGTTCACTGCATTACATGTTATCAGAGTTTTTCCAACATTTTTATTTCATTTTTAAATTAGTATGGGTATTTAACACAGTGTTCCCAGTCCTACGATAATTAAATAAACTATTTATTCCTAAATATAAAATATAATTACATTTTATCATCACCTATTTCACAAACATTTTAATTATAATACTCTATTGTATATAGATGTTTAATATTTATTAATTATCCTCTAAATGAGTGACCAAATCCATTTATTTTTAAGGGATAAATCATGAGTATAAGTCCAACGTGTAAACTTATAGTATATCTTGGATATCTTAACATCATGTTGATATATATTTTCTTCCTTTATTTTGGTAGCCACTGAAAATTTATGTGATGATGATAGATAACATCCACCTAAGTTATGTGTTCATTAATCATTTCCCCTTTATCTATATCTCCTACTTTTCTTAACGTACTCCAATAAGTTTTATGGAGAGGAATTTTTATTGATGATATCATTAGGATCAATTTAGTCAGAGGATATTATTGACTAGAGTGGTCTAAATGGGTGTTCTAATGTATTTGGGAGAACACCCTTGAACATGAAGAGGTTCTATGTTTGAGTGTTCATTTTTTTTGTATATGAGTGTCATTTTACCTGATTTATCCATCACATATATAGTGATGTTGGAAAATGATCTATTTTTTCAGTAGATCTATGATATGTAGTTGAATAATTTATTAATGTGGATCTGGGGCTATTCTTTCTAACATTCATTCCCTATTTTTCTAGTTTTCTTTATTTACAATTCATGTTCACTATTTTAATTACACTGATTTCCTCAGTGATTTTTTAACTGTGCCTACATTTTTTTACTACCTACATTTATTTATTAAAAAATAGGTTAGGAGAATCACTAGGATGAATGAAACTAATTCCATGATAGTGACCCATGGGTTAAATACAATCCAAAATCTTTGGAGATTATAAATATAACATTGACCACCCCTTATAAAAGGGGTTCCATCATGTTACAAGTATCCTGAGTTTTTTGAAACATTATTACTTGTTTTGTTCAAAAATTTTGATCTTATTATTTATTTTATTTTTTTATGAAAATGTGTTTTTTCTTTTATCAAATGTGTTTGGTATGTTGTTTTTGGGGTTTAAATGAGATTCTTGGTTTGTATCTTATGACATAGTTATTCAAAATTTTCTATTTCTCATACCATTCTTGGTTTTGTTTTGATTTTCTCGGATGAGAATAACTTTATAGGTACATAATGTAACACTTTTTATTTTAATGATCCATTACTTGATAATCTTTGGGTTTTTTGAGTTGTTAGGAATAGGTATGGGGGAATATTGTAGTTTTGGAACTTAAATCTTAGTTAGAGTGGATATTGTGGAATGGATATATTATAAATGTTTTAGTGAAGTTTCATGTGTTTTAAAGGATTTCTTATAGAATAGTGGTTAGGGATGATGGTATTTCATGGATCTATAAATTCAGATATGGGTACTATGTAAATATGAGTTTTTTAATAGATTATAGTGGGATCTTGTTTTATTGGTGACTACATCCCGAGAGGTGTTTGTAGAGTGAAGTAGAGATGCTATGTGGAGTCCTAGAGAGGTTGGTCTTTTGTATTTGTCATTTTCAGGGTATCTAGGGTGTGGTGGTTTGGTAGGGTAATATAATGACCTCAAGAAGATAAGATCATGGTGTGACCTATAATGTGGATATTGGAGGCCACATGGGCTGAGGGTGGATGTGGCATAACACCTAGAACTGTTTCATGATTTGGGGTGAAACCTTGTTCTCTACGTTTTGGTTAGGGATTTTTCACCATAGTATTTTAATTAATTTTTGAGTTTAAATTATTGATCTACTTAAAAAATATCCATTCCCCAAAATATTCAGTCGAGTGTTATATGATCTATGTGTAGTTTTTAAAAGTATCACCCCTTTAAAATATATTAGATTTACTACTTTCATATATTAGCATTTGTTACATCAAAGGTGAGTACATCTTCATTCTTATATTGTTTCTCCACCAATTCATCATATGAGTGGTGTTTTGTCATGTAAGTATTTGTTTTATATAATTTTATGGTGGGAAGATGATAGGAGATATTTTTTCATGGTTTTTTGACACAAAATTTGTTTAGTAATAATCTTATAGCAATCTCTTATTCTTCTTTTTCCTTACGCAGAAAAATGATATTCTTTGTTTGAGGTAGGGTATCCTCATTATTTCATAATTATTAGTGCATATATGATTATATAATTATTTATTCATTTTCTTGGTTGGTTTGGGATAAAAAAATGTATTGAATCAATTTTAGAAACATTTATGGTGGGGAAAAACATTCATGTGTTTACATGGTTTTGTGTTTTTTATTTTTAAATTAAATATTTTTTTCATGTTTGTAAATCATATTTACTAATAAGTCCTATGTGTATTTTAACTCCTAAAAATTATAAACCCTGATTTTTTTTACTCTATTCAATCCACCTCTTATAAATTGTTAAGTCATTTTATATAGTTGAAGAATCTGTTTTTTTTGTGAATATAGAAAAATAATGTGGAAATTTACATGAAAGATTTGATGACATGTTGTGTGTTCCCTATTTAATGTTTAAACTAAATTAATATAGTTTTTGAAGATGAAATATATTATTTTACTTATTGATGTGATTTAGGAATTATTTTGTTTGCGTGGAAACCTTTTGGGTCTTTTACCGAGATAGTGGTGACCAGTTGAGGTTTTGAATTTATTACAACAATGGTGATATGGGGGTTTCTCAAGGGTTAGAGTATGTTCTGAGTTGGGTTGGACAGGGTGATAGTTCTTTTTTTAAGATATTTGGGATATTTTTTTGTGTTGATTTACTTATTACCATAGACCTTTTTTTATTTTTCAAATAAGTCAGTTTTTAGTTAGTGAGAACCCAACAAGCAATGAAAACAATATGTAGGTTGGGTTTGGAACCATTTCCAAGTCTAGACCCATCCGAAAGAGAAACCCAAAAACCAAAACCAAAATCAATTAAGGCAAAGTGAGAACCATTACGCCAATACAAGCCATTGATTGGTTGAAAAAAGAACCTTGTCTAAGACTAGGTCCACCCAAAAAAAGAGCACTGGAAAGTTCAATCATCTCAATGACCACCTGCACAATCCAAAGAATCATAAAATCCATCGATCTCAACCATATTGGGGTCATTCATGATGGATCATAATGCAATAGCAGAGGGAACCAAGGAAATGCCGAACCATTTAGGTGAAAAACTCATATACATCTGGAGTAGCTGTAAACTGCTCCCTGGTTGAACTACCGACATCCGTGAAAGCCCATGCGTGCATCCTGCACCACGACAACCGACATAAACCCTAGGAGATGATCCTTGACGCACGCCTGTCGTAGGGCGTGGAAAAACAATTTTTTCCTAAGTTAAAATGTAGTAATGTGTTTGACCTAGGATGTCTCCCGAAGAGGAGTGCACACAAAATGGGTTGTCACTTTAAAACGGTGGTAAAAATGTTGTGAACGGAAATTTGAAATTCAAATGATTGAAAAACTATGAAATTAAATGGGTGATTAGGTCGGGGTCGGTTTCCTAATTATAATTCTATCCTTGTTCAATTTAATTCAAACCTCTTCTTCTTAGTTGATTAAAATGAGTTTCCACAATCGTTTCCTCTCACTTCCTTGGTGAAATTATTATTGTGAGAGAAAACCTTACCAAGATCTCGGTTTGGTCAACTCTCCTTCCATGTGTAAAATAGTTGTATTGAATATACTTAATTGAAATGGGCAATACCCGATCGGGTTTTGTTTGTCCCAAACAATCAAGAACATTCACTACACCTTTTACACGTACTGACGATCGTCGAGTACTTCACCACTAATTCCTGGTTTATTCCATCGTATATAAACCAGAAATTAGTGGAGGGAGATATTGATTATTTTACCAAGGCAAAAATAAATAACGGAATTAATATTCATGAATGATCGCACTTGATTATAAAATCCGCTATAATAAATTGAAAACAACTTTGAAGAAGAAAGATATTTATTCAATTGCGTCTAAGAACTCAAGCATTATAATGTAGAAAACCAACCCTTCCCGAATCACTCCAAAAGTTTACCCCACCATTGTAAGGGTAATCGAGTTGAATGGGGAAGAAGAAGGCATTACGAAACAATGGAAAAGAAAATAAATAAAATATAAAGCTGAAAATTTCTCCTTCTTGGTGTCCCAGTAGGAATGGGGTGGAGAATGGATGCCTTGAGAGGGTGGAGCTCTCCTCCTTTTATAGCTAGAATGCTTCCCCAGAATGTCGACGCGTTGTAGCCCCAATAAATGACTTCTTCACATGTTGAGCCCTTCATGAATGTTGTTCATAATTCCCTTTTCCGTGTCTCCTCAAAATTCCATCGTATTTGGACATGTATTCCGAGTGTTATGGCCGTTTTACCTTGAGCATTTATTCTGTCCAGTCAGACTCTCCAAAACGAAATCCTCCGGATTAGGGTGTTTTAATGACCCGATAAAAGGCCAATTCAGTCGGTTCTTCATTCATAAAAGATGCTCTAAATCTCCGTTCGCGTCCACCCACCGAATCTCACTATCTTTGGGCCCACAGTGGATGAGTTATGGATCCCACATCAAAACTAGGGAGAACTGAAAACACTTTTCTTGAGCCAACTTGTGAGCTTCGTTGGGGCTTCCATATAGCCGATTCAGATTTTGGTCCAAATATATTAAATGAAGCCCTGGATTTGTAGAATCTGTAAAAGAAATAATTTTTTAATTTGGATCAGTGTAGATAATGTTATGGCCAACCTACCGAAATAATTTAAAACTGTTAAAAATCCAAAATGACCAATTTTTACTATTCAGCACAAAATAACACCATTATCATAAAAATGAAACAATTCATCTTAGAAGAACAATTTTGTGGGTTTAAAACAATGATATTAAATATAAATTAATTGAAAATATTTGCACTATAAATTCCCCCACACTTAGCACTTGGACTCCTGGACAAATAAAAATCAAATCAAATCAAAATCAAAACAGATATCAATGAGATCAATCAAATCAATTTCAAGAAACAAAAAGATATCATGCCTCAACAAAAACTGTTATTTAAAGTTCTCCATTTAATATTTTAATATATTTCCACTTCATTTCTTATCCCATGCACACAAAACACCTACCTCACATGAATTTTCTCTCACCTCACAAATGTAAAGGCTGAACAAGGCTTTTCTCATCCAAACTCACACAAGAGTCACCATAGGTTTGATAAATTCATACTTCTCCACCCGATGTGAGTCAAGGACATGTGTTTCTCATGAGGACTTTTCAGGGTTGTTCTGTGGCTTCCGGTTGGTAGGATTTAGATGTTAAAAGTTCTGAGGCCGAAAAAGGAAGGCTTGGCTCTTATTGAAGCATAATTGCAAGATTCTAGTTTTCACTCAAATATGGTCTCCTTCACTTCCCCATTGTTGAAAATAGGATTCATCATCATTCAATCAGCTCAGCAGAAAACATTTCAATCTTTTCAAACATAATTTTTTTTAAAGCTCCAGATAGGCACAGCTTTCTTTTGGAAGTTCCAGAACGGCACAACTTCTCTTGTCATAAAAGCTCCAGAAAAGGCACAGCTTTCAACAGAATAATTTTTCAGCATCACACACATCACTTCCACAATTTATTTTCCACCCAAAGTATAACCAAATGAGGTAATACACCACAAGACATCTTCCCCCATACTTAAGTTCAACTAGATCATGAAATTTTACTTCAAGAGAAGGTATGATAGGGAAAATTGGCTTGTAATGTGGCTAACCTAACATGAAATTCCTGGATACTAGGGGCTACAATAAAGGATAAATGTAAAGGTGGGCCATAATGAAAAGGATTATTTTGAAAAGGGGGCTTCAAACAAAATAAATGCCTCAGTCATTTAAAACACACGTACCCCAACCCTCAAGTTTTGAAAGGAATAAATCAAATTCTGGTTAAAGCAAGCATGGTCTGGTTCTCTCAAGAAATGAGGTGAATGAAAAGAATATGAAAAAAATGGTTCAGAAGCCTCACAGGAAATTTATTTCAAAGATATAGACAGTGAAATATGGCATGAGATTCAAAAATCAGTGTACTTTTCATGAATTTCCAAAATATTTGAACTTGAAAAAAAGTTATTTCAGCATTCATTTAAGATCAGTTTCATGAAATAGACTGGTTCACTCATTGACATGGGTTTTAAAAATGGTATTGATAATCATTTCAGCTCAAAAGTTTCAAAAACACACCAAAAATACAAAAAAATATGAAAACACTCATTTTTTTATTTTTTTTTATTTTTGAAAACAAACATCAAATAAAAATCCTATACTACAAAAGTTCCCTCCCCCACACATAAATGATGCAGTGTCCTCGATGCATTTAAGTTGATTTAACATGTAATACGATTTTAAAATGAATAACAACATCAAGAAAGTGTGAAGGAGAGATACAACCTGGCTTATTGGCAATGCAACATTGATTTTGACGCCTAAGTGTTGCTCTTTGAAAACCTAAAAAAAAGTAAAAAACATAACATAAGAAATTTTTAAAAAGAAATGAAAACAGAAATTGAATAAGAAAAAAAAAAGGATAAATCTTGGTTTAATCCCCCAAGTGGGCCCTGGGTTTTGACTGCCTCCAGAGGGGCAGTTCTAATAAGTTATCCCCAATCTGATGGTGGGTGAGTTTTCTTGCTCATGAACCAACAAAAACGTTTCTTTCCAAGATGAACGTCTTCCTTTTTCTTGAGGACTCCATCGATAATGTTCAACATGTCCACCCTCTTTGTAATGAGATACAACATGAATGGTGGGGTTAGGACAATGAATGAGTCCTCCTCTTTCTTGGGTTCTCCATGAACAACATCTTCTTTATTCTCTAGTGGTTGCTGAAGGTATGATACATCTGGGGAAAAATCAAATGTAATGTCAGAGTTTAATTCTATTTGAAAAAAATTAAAGCATGAAGAATCAATATTAATTCTTCCCTTTCAAAGCAAGTAGATTGTGTCTCATTTTCTCCAGAAACACCACTTTTATCTTCTCATGTACTCCCTCCATTAAATGTTCAATAGGTTTTGGGAGCTCCAGATGTTCCTCTTCAGATGCATATTCTCCCTCCAAGGAAATACAAGTGTTGGATGAATCTGAAAAATTAAAACAAGTGGAGGTAATACTAAATTTAGATTCAAAAAAATCAAAATATAATGAGTTTATAAAAATATTGACTCCCTGATCTTGTTTGGATTCAATTGGTTCTTCAATGGGAGGTGCTTCTTGAAGTTAAATTTCCCTAGATAGAGGTAGGTAGTCAGACTCCTCTATCTTCTCTTCAAATTTCACTGATTTGTTGGTTTCTTCCTTCAATGTTGTTGAATCATCTAAATTATGAGGAATATTTGGCTCAAGAAGTTCCTCACACTCATTCCAGAAGTTATCCAGATCTTTTTGATCTCCCATATATATTTCAATTGCTAAATCTTCTTCATCAATCTCATCCAACATTGATTGAGATGGGTTCAATGGATCTTCTTTTAATTTCATCAATGCTTCCATGGGTTCTTCAACTTGAAGGATTTGTGGGGATACTTCTTCCATCAATTTTTCTAGTTCCAGTTCTTGTTCTGGATCCATTTGTGGATCCTGGGATGCATGTACTTGTTCCGCTATCCACTGTATTGTGGTCTCTAGGTTTTGAACTGTTTGACTAATTCTTTCAAATTGGGATTCAATATCCTTGTGAACTTCTTCTTCTTGGTGTTGTACTTTGATTATGTCATGATAAAATTCCGGAAAATACTCCGGAAGTTCAATTAATTCTCTGGCCAATCCCTCCAACACTGGGTATTCGAGGTTCTCTTTAAGGTTTTCAATGAGATCCTTGAATTCATCCTCGGTTACGATTTGGATTCGAGCTCCCCGAATTTTTTTAGCCAAGAAAGAAACTTTATACTCTATAGACCAAGGTGATTCAATAACTGTTTCTCATACTTGTGGGTAATTGTTCCATGAATTAAAAAAATAATCATTTGAAAACAACATTGTAAAAGATTTTTTTAAAAAAATAAATAAATTTGAAAAAGTGCAATCTTTACAAATAAATTGTGGCACTACCTCCCCGGCAACGGCGCCAAGTTTGACGCACGCCTGTCGTAGGGCGTGGCAAAACAATTTTTTCCTAAGTTAAAATGTAGTAATGTGGTTGACCTAGGATGTCTCCCAAAGAGGAGTGCACACAAAATGAGTTGTCACTTTAAAACGGGGGTAAAAATGTTGTGAACGGAAATTTGAAATTCAAATGATTGAAAAACTATGAAATTAAATGGGTGATTAGGTCAGGGTCGGTTTCCTAATTATAATTCTATCCTTGTTAAATTTAATTCAAACCTCTTCTTCTTAGTTGATAAAAGTGAGTTTCCACAATCGTTTCCTCTCACTTCCTTGGTGAAATTATTATTGTGAGAGAAAACCTTACCAAGATCTCAGTTTGGTCAACTCTCCTTCCATGCGTAAAATAGTTGTATTGAATATCCTTAATTGAAATGGGCAATACCCGATCGGGTTTTGTTTGTCCCAAACAATCAAGAACATTCACTACACCTTTTACACGTACTGACGATCGTCGAGTACTTCACCACTAATTCCTGGTTTATTCCATCGTATATAAACCAGAAATTAGTGGAGGGAGATATTGATTATTTTACCAAGGCAAAAATAAATAATGGAATTAATATTCAAGAATGATCGCACTTGATTATAAAATCCTCTATAATAAATTGAAAACAACTTTGAAGAAGAAAGATATGTATTCAATTGCATCCAAGAACTCAAGCATTACAATGTAGAAAACCAACCCTTCCTGAATCACTCCAAAAGTTTACCCCACCATGGTAAGGAGAATCGAGTTGAATGGGGAAGAAGAAGGCATTACAAAACAATGGAAAAGAAAATAAATAAATGATAAAGCTGAAAATTTCTCCTTCTTGGTGTCCCAGAAGGAATGGGGTGGAGAATGGATGCCTTGAGAGGGTGGAGCTCTCCTCCTTTTATAGCCAGAATGCTTCCCCCAAATATCGACACGTTGTATCCCCATTAAATGACATCTTCACGCGTTGAGCCCTTCATGAATTTTGTTCATAATTCCCTTTTCCGTGTCTCCTCAAAATTACAGCGTATTTGGACATGTATTCCGAGAGTTATGGCCGTTTTACCTTGAGCATTTATTCTGTCCAGTCAGACTCTTCAAAACGAAATCCTCCGGATTAGGGTGCTTTAATGACCCAATAAATGGCCCATTCACTCGGTTCTTCCTTCATAAAAGATGCTCCAAAACTCCTTGCGCGTCCACCCACCGAAGTTCACTATCTTTGGGCCCACATTGGATGAGTTATGGATCCCACATAAAAACTAGGCAGAACTGAAAATAGTTTGTTTGAGCCAACTTGTGAGCTTCGTTGGAGCTTCCATATGGCCGATTCAGATTTTGGTACAAATATATTAAATGACGCCCCGGATGTGTAGAATCTGTAAAAGAAAGAATTTTGCAATTTGGATCAGTGTAGATAATGTTATGGCCAACCTACCGAAATAATTTAAAACTGTTAAAAATTCAAAAATGGCCAATTTTTACTATTCAGCACAAAATAACACCATTATCATAAAAATGAAAAAATTCATCTTAGAGGAACAATTTTGTGGGTTTAAAACAATTATATTCAATATAAATTAATTTAAAATATTTGCTCTAACAATCCTACACATCATAAAAGCCAACCAGGCATCGAAGTAGAAGAGAACGAACACACCATATCTGAACATATCTAAAAAAGGGGGACCTGCAGCATGAATCACAACCGTGACCGAAACTAGATGGATCTGAATTCTGAACAAGGAAAGGAGGTCTCAACATCGCTTCCATGAGAGATATCACACACACACAGATGGTGCACAACGACATCGGCCTCACGGTGGAGGGATCAAGGAGAGGAGTGGTCAGTGGCAAGAATCCATCTCGGGGAAGAGTATCGAGGATTTGCGTCGGGATTCAAACTATCAGGAATGAATGGGGATGACGTCACCAGTGGGATCTATGATAGATCATAAACACCGGACGTCAGAGTTCACATGCAAGGTTGAAGCCAAACGAAGCATGGAGCAGCCACCGCCGGCTTGTCCTCCTAACAAAGAGAGCGGACCAGTGCGTCGCGAGAGGGAGTTGGGAAGAAAAGCTGGAGGTGGTAGTGCTGGAGAAGTTGGACGGCACAATCCCTAGCCCAGTGGGAGCGCTCCGAGCAGCTACATCGCACGAATCTTGTTAATTTACTTATCGATATGATTTCAGGGTAGAAATCATGAAATAGTAATTATAATGGTTGGAGTTGAATATATAAAACTAAGTTAATGAACTGGATGATATTAGGTGGGTTGAAATGAAATGGGTACTGGATGAAAATAATCAGGAGGTGTGATTAATGGTGGTTTCTAATTAAATATTGGGTAAAACATCTAAATAAATGTAAGTTGGTTTCTATACTGATAAATAATGAATTGGGATGATCTTGTAAATAATAAAGGGAATAGTGGAGTGTGTTTTTTATTTTCATGTGTGATGATTTTTTTATTATAGTACTAATAATTAGTGGATGATATCGTTAAGTAATGTGGTTGGTTTTTAGGATATGATAATATTTTTTATGTGGAACCGTAGGATTATTATTTTTATATATATAATATATTATTATTTTCATGTTATTTCTATATCCTCTCCACCTAAATCACATACTACATTTTTTCACCAAAATGTTTTGTGGGTATGTTGCACTATATCCAGGATAGAGTGGGAATCCATGAATAATTACCAAGTATTCTTTTCCCTCCATATGGAAGTATTATATAGGGATATTAATATGTTTTTAGTGAGTATTGATAAATGATGGAATAGTTGGTCACTGTTCTTAGTGATAAGATGATATTATATGTTGTGGGGGTAATGTTTGGTTAGAAGAGGGAACATGGTTGATACTCTTCACATTCTTGTTACCCTATTTCGCTAGTTATGATTTTATAATCGAATATGTGACGGGATGGTTGATGATATATTAGCATCATGTGGAATGATATGGACAACTGTCAACACAAGATGTTGGGCCCTATAGAAGGATATGGTACATAGGAATTTGACCCAACCCACATCTGAGATAGCTTCATACATTATGATGGATGTATACATGTGATGGATGGGAGAACATGGTATTTTATATTGGGGTGTGAGAGAGGAAACTCATTGCGGAATTTGATTTGGTGTGATTTTTTCTATGTTCCCTTATTATTTTACTACGTTGGAAACATTATTTGGTGTGAGATCGCTGATAATGTGAGAACGGATAGTTGGCATATTTAGGTTCATGTCTATTATATTGTTTATTTATTGGTTTATTAGTATTCTATTCTCTTAGTTAGATTTAATGTGGGGTCAGTAATTTAGGATTTCCCTTAGTAATATTTTTATTTGGGGTTCAGTTTTTATTTATTGACATTAATTTTGGGATGGTTTTTCATTCTTTAGGTTATGTGATGTAGTTTCATGGTGTTTTTTTATCTTATATATTGATCATTTTTATTATATTTAGGGCAATTCCTCCTATTTTATTATTTTATATACCTTATATTCTAGTCTTCAACCCATCACCTATTAGACGAAGTCTTCAAGGGTCATCATCTCTCTTTCTTTATGTACATACCGGGTGGGGTAACATTAGAGGAAGAGAATTATGAAAATAATAATATTAATCAAAACCATAATAAGAATAAATAACTTTTTCAACATTCATTAACCACAAGATAGTGTACTCTTTTCCTGTAGTGGATGTTGTCTAAGATTACTATTGTAGGAAAATTAAAAGAGGTTGGTTGAATTATACTATAAAATATGACTTAATTATTTATCCACACCATGTATTAGAACTACCTGGTACATGATATTTTGTCAATCCCCTAATTTAAAAACCCATAAAAATCAAAGAAAGACAACTATATATAGAAAAAATTATGTGTTTTGACATTTATATGTACAATTAATGAAACAAATGAAAAGGGGAATTAAAAACTACTAATAAATATAGTGATCACATCATAAATATGATAAATAAGAATTAGTAATTTAAAAATCTCATACCTCTTTATAATGATTATACAAAACATTCATTTAACCAAATTATATGAGGAATATCAAACTTGGTTCATGGAATCTTCATGTTTATCTAATCAATTTCCAATCTTTATATACCCTAAAAACCCTCAACTAAACCTATCAGATGGTATTAATCCAATTCTAGAAATTAGAAGCTCAATTTGGTGTACCTCATTGATAGACATTGGTCAATTAGTATAACATAAACTTCCCTTCCATACATTGAAATCTCAGAATCCTGAAAGAATAAATATACCATGTATTCTTCTTAGGAATCCCTCAATATTAATGGATTGGAAACTTGGGGAGTATAAAAATAATAATATGAAATTTATTATGGAATCCCCACAATATAATCCTTAGAAAAAATATGTGTAATAATAGTTATAATGATCGGGAGGAAACACAAAAACAAGAGGTTTCTTGACTTCAACTAATCAATATATTATTTTTCTCAAGTGTGTGATTCATTCTGTTCTCAAATATATTATTCAATTTTTTGGAAACCCATCAATATTCATATTCTTTAATCATTAGGATAAGTTCTTGAAACATAAAAAATAGCTTCTTCATCCTATAATAAACTAAAAATCAGTCCACATATTGCATTTAAGTAATATATACAACACTATAATGTAGGTGAAACTTGTGAAAATATAAAAATATAATATTTTGTGTTTTAAATTTTCATAATAAATCCTTCAAAAATAATTTTATCAGTTTTTCAATCTATACAAAAAAAAACATAAAATGAAACATTCAATTTCATATGGATTAAATATTTTAGAGTTATGAGATTTGACAAACTATGATTAATATGACTTTATGAATCAACACTAGATTCAACCCTTGAATTTGATTCTCTGATGTAATTGTAACTAGAAAAAAAGATACGTTTTATCTTTCTCCATGTTTTACTCTATCGCCACATCAATTTTGGTCCTTATTTTTGTTAATTTCTATTATCTTTTACCCTCATGAAAAACCCACATACAAACTTTATACCCACCTTTTTCACATTTTACCCATTTCTAATTTCCCTTTCACTCTTTACCATTTAGTTTCCTCTTAACACTCAAAAAGGGGGTGTTAAACAATCCTCCAAAAATAATTATGTGGGAAGGATTGGTGGAACATGATCACCCTGTAAAGGGTATTACATTTCATAATATCATGGGAGTTGAATTAACTCTTGAGAGTGGAGAAAAATTACAAAATATATCCTTGTGTGTATGTGTGTATCTTATATGTGTGAGTGTGTATATCTTGTGCTAGTGATTCTGTATCCTTGTGTGTGTGAGTGTGTATATCTTGTGTGTGTGAGTATGTATATAAATATTGTGTGTGTGTGTCTGTATTTATTTGTTTGTGTGTGTGTTTGTGCATGTATCACTGTCTGTGTTTCACACTATGTGTAGAGACCCAAATCTTGACGTACATGGACATTGCATTACTTTTGTAGAATACTTAATACATAACAAAAACAAACACACAGGGAACATAATATTTTAGTGTCTTTGGAAACTGAGAAAATAATCTTCTAATCGTGGTGAAATATCTTCAACATATCCCATAAAGATCTTCCCCTTTTGTTTTCATACCTAAAACCTTTCTTTAAATCCTGGGTAAAAGAAAAAATATAAAGGGGGAGCTCAAATTCTCAGTAAGGGTAACCATAGAGAACATAAAACATTCCATAAAAATTTTAATGCAAAAACTTAAACATAAAATCTAAACATCAAAATCATGAGCAACGACATAAATCTTGGAAGTACACAAGGCATAGATCATAAAGGAACATTAGTCATGATAAACTAGAATGGTAATAAAACATGTTGTTGTGGCATCCGTTAAGCACACATTACGATTTCTATAGTAGCCAAGGCATTGCTTCCAAGACCATCTTAGTGGAAAAAGTCCCATTTTGAATTGTGTTCACTCCTCGTTCCAGTCCTGTAAGACTGAACAGGATTAACTTACCATTCCATCTATGTCTATCTCATGGGATATGAATCTTTACCCAATTCATTGGAGGGAGATATAGGTCCCACCCATCTCATAATGAAATCATTCTTACTTGGGCCACAAAATACTCTTAAAACATTCATCATTACCCAAAAAATAAAATGGGTTTCATAAACATCGTCCCATCATCACATAATCCATATAAAACAAATGGATATTTCATCATAATAAAAGTGAAACCATTTATATCATAGAGACATTATACTTGAAACATACACATATGAAATAATGTCATCTTAGATGGAAAATTGTTTTGATAAAACACTTGAAATTAATTCATGAGGAAAATATACTTTCTTCTTCAAAATAATTTTCTTTTCAAAAAAATTCCATGCAATTTTAAAAGAAAAGTATTTTGTTGAAAATAGTCATAAAATATTTTAGAGTAAGCTTCATGAAGATAAGGCGTTATAAAACTGTAAAATTTCTTTCACACCGTATAAGATTTAAATAACAATCTTCTCGTACTTTTGTTGGAAAAGTCAAAAAGTACCTCGTATGGTAAAAAAAAAGAAAGATTCCTTCCATACGATGTGGTAAAAGTAAAAAATGGGTAAGAATGAATTTAAACATACATGGAAGAAAACTAAACATTTTATGAAAACATTTTGAGAATATATGAACATGGATAATAAACATAACCCCAGTAAATACTTTTGAATAAACAATCTTGGATAAGAATGAGATTGGAATAATTATCCCTTACCTTAGGTCCAACATGCTTCGTACGTATCTAAAGCTCCTGTATAATGATTTAAATAATTTCATTGACTTATTACAGAATCATATTCATGGTTATGATATCATATATGGTTCTCTAATGAATTTATATTACCCGTTCTTTTGTGAATTCCACGTTAAAGGGCGTTTTGGGTAAAATCACTTCATTTGTCATCCGTGTTTTGACATGTAATTATTAATATGATTACATTGATCATGAATAATTAATTCCATAATATAAAACATGATTTATATATAATATATATTTAGAATATACATATATATATAATATATCAATAAATGGAAAGAAATACATCATTCATGGAGATGGTAGGTCGTATATACGCATGAAAGATGTTTTTGTTTCCTTATTGAATTGAATGGAATTAATTAAATGAAATACATATATATATATATATATACATAAATCCAGTAGAATTATTATTTAATATATTTCATGATTACTTATTATATATACTTTATAATAATTCTTTAATTTTTAAAATGGAAAATGAATCTCATCCCGTCATGGAGGCGGTAATCCGTACGTACGCACGAGCGATGATATCGTTCCCGTATTTATTGAATGGAATTGGAGTGAATGATATAATATATTAGAATTATTATGATGTTATAATAATCATATGTAGTTATTCTTTACACCATTATACCGATCCAAGTAAGGTGGTGGTGGAAAAACATATTACACCACGGCATGGAGATGATATTCCGTACGTATGCACGCGTGATGATTTCGTTTTCTTTAGGATAGATAGAAGGTAAAATGGGGTCGTTTAATATTTATAATAACATATAAGTATAGTAGTGATATTTATGTTATTACAATATAATGAAGAAACTAAAGAATAGGAGATAGAAGAAGAAATAAATTTTAAAGAATTAGTAACAGATATTACCTCTTTTCGACACGCCTCTTTGAAACCTGCTCTCATGGCACTAAAATTGGTCTTTGAAGAATACTAGGACCTCTAGTATGTTTCTAAGTAGGTTTAGAATGGAAATGGGTAGGGGTTTGAAAATATTCAAGGCTCAAAAGGGTGTGGGGAGGAGAGGGAGGAGGTGCCCTTTTATAAGGGAGGAGAGGGGAACCTTTGGAATTATAAGAAATATTAATTTATAATAAATTACAACCCCACACAAAAACCTCCAAAATGACTCAAATACAAATCTTAGAGGAGATAGGGTTCTAATCTCATCACGAAATATAATTTATACAAGTTGGGAATTTGTTTTAAACATTATCAACTTGATTTATCCTTATATAATCTATTTAATTTTATTTGTGGTAATAATATTCAAAATTTTAAATCATTATAAATAATTACTTATATGTTGTGAATTTTCCATAATTGTATGATTTATTACATTTTCGACCATATATATTTTAATGTAAATTTTTTAAATATATTTGTGATTTATAAACAATTTTATAATATGTAATTTCTATAAATTAACAATAGTGTCAATTTTGACACTATTCATTTATTTGAGTTTAAATAAAATATATACAGAAGATATGTTTGATGTAAAATATTTAATAGATTCATATCATGTAATTTTTATCTATAAAATTAGTGGATCAAATTATATAGTTTATATAATATTTATTTTAATAATTTTAAAATCATTTATTTGATATTTCAATTAATAAAATAAATTCAACATCACTATTGTGTCATAATTAATGATAATTATTTAATCCCTAAAAATTATAAATAAATTCATATTATGTAGATAATTTTATTAGATTTCTGGATACTATTCATGTTTGATGTTTCATGAAGTTTACCACTAAATAAAAATTATTATACTTATAAGATTTAAGAGAGTGACATGTTGTCACTTTCTTTGGTTTTAATAATAATTATATTATTTCATGGTCAAAAGTACATGAAATGAATCTAGTCAGACCTTTAGGTGATATGGGTTGACTTTTATTCATCCAATAGGATTTTGTCAAGTGTTAAGATAATCTTAAAATCTTATGTTTACCCTTAATTACCCGATTAACCTTTAACTACAGTAAATAAAAATTACCGTAGTTACTATTCATAATCTCAAAAAATAAAAGTAACCTATTAACATAATTTGGACCCACTGAATCCAAATATGGAATCCATTTTTCAAAATTTAAAACACAGAAGTTGCAGTAATTAATTTAAAATTAATCTCGTTGTTAAGAAAATGGGTTTTAAAAGTTAAAACATTGAAATAGATTGAAATGATTTTACCTATGAATTCAATGTAAAATCAATGATAATGACATAAATTATATTAAATGGTAAAAATATATTCTATTTATACTTTAAAATCATTCAATATTATAATTTAACCATATAAATTATTACGCTGAAAAAAGTTGTTTTTAATTAAAATATAGCGTGTTTTTACTATTCATTAAAATATGAAAGTTATCAGAATAATATGAAAATTTTATCCAAAGTAAATTTTTATATCCCGATTTCAAAGAAGAATTTTATTTTGTCTAATTGAACTTATAAAAATGTCAAAAACTAGATTTAATGTTGGTGCGCCATCAAAAGGCGGCAAATCTGCATTTTTTTAAAAATAATCATTTTACCCGAAAAATTTGTTTTGTTCACATACCATGTTCTAGAAAATGTGTAAGATGAAATGATAATGTTATAAAATTCAAAATGTAGTTAATACTATTCATAACGGCTAGTTCATAATAATATTGTAACCATATATCGTTGTTTAGTGAAACCCGATATTGCGTATAACACACACTATCAAGGAAGGTTGTGAATGTGTGTAATGCAATCCAAGATAGGGTTGCGTGTAGTGAAAGACTACATTTTTGTTGCATATAAAAAAATCTCTTCATACATTATTTATACATTGAATATATATATATATATATATACACTCAATGTTGTGTAGAATGACTACTATCAAACAAACTTGAAATTGTGTGTAACTCGTTCCAAGATTAGTGTTGCGTATACTGCAAGCTAATACGGTGTTGCATATAGCACAAGATAATCATGGTGTAGCGTACAACAGAAGATATGAAATAAATTAAAAATAATATATCTTATAAAATCTCGTTTTGTTACATTTAACCCCCTTAAAATGAATTTCGCCCTCAAAATTCCTCGGGGTTATTAATCAATTACTATTCAGAGAAACTCACATCGTAAAAAGGAATACTAAAACTTAATTTTAAAAAATAAATTATGAAACGCAATGATTACCCAATGTAACTCATTATTGGGTTTCCATATAAGATAACATAGGTGAAAATATGGATAGGGAAGAAAAATCTAACCATCATGTTCTGATGGAGAGTGGTAGAGAACATGTCTATGAAAAATCCAACAATCACTAAGCCATAAATTTGTGATGTTCTAAGGTACCATATAATTCATCTGATATTAGGGTACTAGGACAACATTTTTGGTTTTCAAGATCATTTCCCTAATGTTGAATAATTTTCGAATAAAAAGAAATACTTACTTGATTTTGGTACAATCTCACCATTGTTTGTGCCTTGAACAATATCCACTTCATCTCTTAATGGAAAAAAGTTGAATTTGTCATTCGTGAAGTGTTAGCAGATCATGTGATAAATTGATTGGTCATTCCTTTTGTATCAAACATAAGGTTAGCAATAGGTATATACATAAGTATATCTATCGTATATCATTCCAAAAATGGATTTATACTTCATCTATAATAATAGTTAATAAAATAAAACTAGTTTCTACTAACCAGGGACATCCTATAGGTCAGTGGTAGGCGATAAAGGACTATCGCACTTCGGTTGTGGATTCAATTCCTGCAACCTTTTCCAACGCGATGGGTCATTGCCCATCCTTCAGGTTGTCCTTTTTCTAAAACTACATTATTATAACATTCTATAAATAATATCGAAAAAAAATTCTAGCCTTAAACAATTCTCTTTGATGTCCAACATAATCCATTACAACCTATAAGATTATCGAAAATACTTCTGTCCAATCTCATAGTGTAAAGTAAATGATTACTTGAGAGGTCACATAACAAGTACTTGAATACCATCATGTATCCCCCATATATCATACGATATATCTTGTTGGTCACATTCCAAACATTCGAATGCCTTAGTCATGTGTTCTCTTGAAAAATAAATACCATTGAACCTTAGTGAAAACATGAATGCAGTTAAATGTTAACACGTTCCACATACAAAAATCCCCAAAATTATATATACTCTGACCATGATATCACTTAGTCCTTATATCAATCATGAGCTCATTAATACTATAAAAAAATTAATTTTCTCCTTATCCCTTCATTATGCACATATCATCTGCTTTCCAAAATATTTGAATCACTTTTCAGGGTTACTGGTACCTTATTCTTATAGAAAACCACAATGGACCATTGCACATATATTTCAAAATTCCACGATACTATAAATGAGATTCCATGATACTATTTCGAAATCCCAATACATAAACACTTAATAATTACACAAAATCATTTTCATACTCAACATCATAAATAGTGATGGAATGTGACTTCCCATTATCCTTTACCGTAAGAGGTTGCTCGTGTTGATCATCATTAACCCTTGGATTAGGGAATTGATTAGAATAATGCCCCATTTACTTTCACTTGAAGCATTGAAGTGTTGGTGGTGCGTTCTCTGTAGTCTTTTCTTTATTCACATCATTAGAAAACCTTCCATTACTTCGACATTCAGGTTCTCGATGACCTTTTGTTCCACACTTAAAAAATTTTCTAGTCCCTTTAAGACGATCTCCACCATGCATCTTTCCACACTTTGAGCATAAAGAAACATTCATCTTCTTTTCACCATTATTCTGTGATTTATCCTTAAACTTCATCTTTCATTTCTTGTCAAAACCATGAGATGAATATGTTACACCAACTTCCAGTTCTACCTTGATAGCACAACGCACAATTTCTTGATAGCTACTGATGCCTCTTATAGCTAATGACCTTCTAAGACTAGGTTTTAATCCACTGAAAAATCAATCTACTTTACTTTCAGGTTGGATGATAAATCTAGATTTATACCTTGCAAGTCTTTTAAAATCTGCTTCTTATATACCAACAGATTCAACATTCTTCTACTTAAGCTCAAGAAACTCTTTTTCCATCATTGTTTGAAGAATATGAGGGAAGTACTTACTCAAAAATATGTTCTTGAACTCGTCTCATTCCATCGATTCAATTTCATCTTAGGGCCTTGTATTCTTAATTAGAGTCAACCACTGGTCTTCTTCATCTTCTAGACGACAAACAACTAAAATGACTTTTTCATGTCCTGAATATCAAAGTATGGAAAATATCTTTTCAATGGTACTGATCCATTGTTCAGAAACAAGTGCATTAGAAGACACAATGAAATACGGTGGATGTTGTCTCCTGAAGGACTCAATAGAATATTGTTCCCTTCTCTGATCATTTGGAAATCCAAAATGATTTATAGCTTGTGTAAGTATATCAACAAGATTTTTCACTCCATATCCCATAACATTTGGTTGTTCTGGAGGACAATCATTGTATTTTCCATTACATTGATCAACACGGTTCTTTAGGGTTCCATCCATCGTCTAAAACCCAAAAAGAACAGTGTGAGAGGCAAAAATCATGCTAGGAAAACAACATAATAAAGGGGGAGTACCTTAAATATCTATCATCTTAGGTTTAATTCTAATATATTTACCACAATTCTAGGACTATAACCTATACTTATAATTATCATTAGGGACATCCCTAGGCATACATTAGAAATATCTCTAGGGATCTCACTAATGTTTTCGCATCCTAGTTTCAAAAGGTTAACTAAACATTTACTCCGATACCAACTGTAGTGGTCTGGAATTACTTCCAATGGACTATAATTAATAACTATTAGGTCACTCCATGGGCAGCTACACCCCCTGTGTGGGACACACGACCATCCCCAGTGGCAGCCATTTCCTCATGAAGCCCTTGGGCAGAGAGCCATGCTTTGTCCAATGCTCACATGTGAGAGTTCCCAAGGATCAGATTCATTCCTACCTCTTTTTCCTCTGATACCAACTGTAGAGACCCAAAGCATGACGTACATGGACATTACATTACTTTTTTGGAATTCTTAATACATAACGTAAACAGACACACAAGGAATGTAATAGTTTAGTGTCTTTGGAAACCCAGAAAATAATCTTCTAATCGTGGTGAAAGATCTTCAACATCTCCCATAAAGATATTCCCCTTTTGTTTTCATACCTAAAAACTTTATTTAAATATTGGGGAAAAGAAAAAATATAAAGGGTGAGATCAAATTCATATTAAGGGTAAGAAAAGAGAACATAAAACAATCCATAAACATTTGAATGCAAAAACATGAACATAAAATCTAAACATCAAAATCATTAGCAACTACATAAATCTTGGTAGTACACAAGGCATAAATTATAAAGGAACATTAGTCATGATAAACTAAAATGGTAAAAAAAAATTGTAATTATAGCATCCATTAAGCACATATTATGATTTCCATAGTATCCAAGGCATTGCTGCCAAGACCATCTTAGTGGACAAAGTCCCATTCTGAATTGAGTTCACTCCTCGTTCCAGTCCTGTAACACTGAACCAGATTAACTTACCATTCCAGTCATGTCTATCTCTTGAGATATAAATATTTACCCAAATTCATTATAGGGAGATATAGGTCCCACCCAAATTATAATTAAATCATTCTTACTTGTTCCACAAAATATACTTAAAACATTCATCATAACCCACAAAATAAAATGGGTTTCATAAACATCATCCCATTATCACATAATCCATATAAAACAAATGGATTTTCATCATAAGAAAAGTGAAACTATGTAAATCATAGAGACGTTATACTTGAAAAATACACATATGAAATAATGACATCTTATATGGAAAATTCTTTTGATAAAACACTTGAAATGAATTCTTGAGGAAAATATCCTTTCATCTTCAAAATCATTTTCTTTTCATAAAATTCCATGCAATTTTAAAAGAAAAGTATTTTGTTGAAAATTTTAATAAAATATTTTAGTGTAAGATTCATGAAAATGAGGCATTATGAAACCGTAAAAATCCGTTCACGCCGTATAAGTTAAAAATAACAATCTTCTCGTACTTTTTTCGGAAAAGTCAAAAAGTACCTCCTATGGTAAACAAAAGAAATATTCCTTCCAAACGATGTGGTAAAAGTAAAAAAAGGGTATGAATTACTTTAAACATACATGGAATAAAATTAAACATTTTATGAAAACATTTTGAGAACATATGGACATGGATAATAAATGTAACCATAGTAAATACTTACGAATAAACAATCTCAGATAAGAATGAGATTGGAATAATTATCCCTTACCTTAGGTCCGATATTATTCGTACGTATCTGAACCACCTGTATAATGATTTAAATAATGTCATTGACTTATTACAGAATCATATTCATTGTTATGATATCATATATGGGTCACTAATGACTTTATATTACCCGTTCTTTTGTAAATTCTCCACTAAAGAGCGTTTTGGGTAAAATTGTTTCATTTGTCGTCCGTGTTTGGACATGTAATTATTCATATGATTACATAGATCATGATTAATTAATTCCAGAATATAAAAAATGATTTATATATAATATATATTCAGAATATACATATATATAATATATCGATAAATGGAAAGAAATACATCATTCATGGAGACGATAGGTCGTACGTATGCATAAACGTTGTTTTCGTTTACTTATTGAATTGAAAGGAATTAAGTAGATGGAATAAATATATATTTACATAAATCCAGTAGAATTATTATTTCATATATTTCATGATTACTTATTATATATACTTTATAATCATTATTGAATTTTTAACATGGAAAATGAATCTCATCGCGTCGTGGAGACGGTAATTAGTACGTACACATGAGCAATGATATCATTCATTAATATATCGAATGGAATTGGAGTGAATGATATAATATCGTAGAATTATGATGATGTTATAATAATAATATGTAGTTATTCTTTACACCATTATACCCATCCATGTAAGGTGGTGGTGGAAAAACATATTACACCACGACGTGGAGACGGTATTCCGTACGTACGCAAGCATGGTGATTTAGTTTTCCATAGGATGGATATAAGGTGAAATGGGGTTGTTTAATATTTATAATAACATATCAGTATATTAGTGATACTGATTTTATTACAATATAATGAAACTACTAAATAAGAGGAGGTAGAAGAAGAATTAAATTTGAAATAATTGGTAACAGATATAACCTATTCTTCAACACGCCTATTTGAAACCTCCTCTTAGGGAACTAAAATTGGTCTTTGAAGAAGACTAGGACCTCTAGTATGTTGATAAAGAGGTTGATAAGGGAAATGGGCATGGGTTCGCTGAGCATGAAAGCTAAAATGGTGTGAGGAGGAGAGGGAGGAGGTGGCCTTTTATAAGGGAGGATAGGGGAACCTTTGGAATTATAAGAAATATTAATTTATAATAAATTCAAAACCCACATAAAAATCTCCAAAATGACTCAAATCCTAATTTTATATTATATAGGGTTTTAATATCATCATCCAATAAAATTTATACATGTTGAGAATTTATTTTAAACATTATCAACTTGATTTATCCTTATATAATTTATTTAATTTTATTTGTGGTAATAATATTCTAAATTTTAAATCATTATAAATAATTAATTATGTGTTTTTTATTGTACATAATTGTATGATTTATTAGATTTTCGACCATATATATTTTAATTTACAATTTTTTAAATATTTTTGTCATTTTTATACAATTTTATATTATGTAGTTTCTATAAATTAACAACAGTGTCAATTTTGACACTATTCATTTATTTGATTTTAAATAAAATATATACAGAAGATATGTTATAAGTAAAATATTTAATAGATTCATAAAATTACATTTTTTTCTAGAAAACTAGTCGTGCACGTTAAATAGTTCATATAATATTTATTTTAATAATTTTAAAATCATTTATTTGATATTTCAATCAATAAAATAATTTCAACATCACTATTGTGTCATAATTAAAGATAACTATTTAATTACTAAAAATTATAAATAAATTCATATTATATAGATAAATTTATTATATTTCTGTAGACTATTCATGTTCGAAGTTTCATGAAGTTTATCACTAAATTAAAATTATTATACTTATAAGATTTAAGAGAGTGACATGTTGTCACTTTCTTTGGTTTTAATAATAATTATATTATTTCGTGGTCAAAAGTCCATGAAATGAATATAGTCCGACCCTTAGGTGATCTGGGTTGACCTTTATTCATCCAATAGGATTTTGAAAAGTGTTAGGGTAATTTTATAATCTTATATTTACCCTTAATTACCCGATTTACCTTTAACTGGAGTAAATAAAAATTATCGTAGTTACTATTCATAATCTCAAAAAAATAAAAGTAACCTATTAATAGAATTTGGACCCACTGAATCCAAATAAGGAATCCATTTTTCAAAATTCAGAACACAGAAGTTGCAGTAATTAATTTAAAATTAATCCCGTTTTTAAGAAAACGGGTTTTAAAAGTTAAAACATTGCAAAAGATTGAAATGATTTTACCTATGAATTCAATGTAAAATTAATGCTAATGACATACATTATATTAAATTGTAAAAACATATTCTATTTATACTTTAAAATCATTCAATGTTATAATTTAACCATATAAATTATTACAATGAAAAAATTTGTTTTTAATTAAAATATAGCGTGTTTTTACTATTCATTAAAATATGAAAGTTATCACAATAATATGAAAAATTTATCCAAAGTAACTTTTTATATCCTGATTATAAAGAATAATTTTATTTTGTCAAATTGAACTTATAAACATGTCAAAAACTATATTTAAAGTGGGTGCGCCATCAAAATATGGCAAAACTGTATTTTTTGAAAAATACTCATTTTACCCGAAAAATTTATTTTGTTCACATACCATGTTCTAGAAAATGTGTAAGATGAAATAATAATGTTATAACATTAAAAATGTAGTTAATACTTTTCATAATGGCTAGTTCATAAAAATATTATAACCATATATCGTTGTTTAGTGAAACCCGGTATTGCGTACAACACACACTATCAAAGAAGGTTGTGATTGTGTGTAATGCAATCCAAGTCAGGGTTTCTTATAGTGCAAGACTCAATTGTTATTGCGTATAAAAAAATCCAACCATACTTCATTTATACATTGAATATATATACACACACACACACACACTCAATGTTGTGTAGAATAAGTACTAGCAAACAAACTTGAAATTGTGTGTAACACGTTCCAAGATTAGTGTTGCGTATACTACAATCTAATACGATGTTGCGTATAGCCAAAGATAATCTTGGTGTAGTGTACAACAAGAGATATGAAAGAAATTAAAATGAATATATCTTATAAAATCTCATGTTTTCACACAGTGTGTGTTTGTGTTTGTAAAACATATCATAAAAGAATATCATTGGAAGAGAATTGTTCATTCTAGTGATGAAGGATGTCGAAGTAGATCTCCTCCACCTGAAGTTACACGAATCCAAATGAAATATTTGGTGAGACATTTTGAGAATATTCTTGGTAGGAATATGTATGTTCTATATGAGGGGATTGAAAATATGCAGAATCAATAAAGACTGATGACTATCCATGATAACTGACAAAACACTCCGACACCATGCCCCCCCCACATCATAATGAAGGGGATGGAAAACCATGATGGTTATTTTGGGGATGTTCCCCAATGGAGGCGTTTGTAACAACAACCTAGAGGAGGAAATAGGAGACCACATGATGATGGCCTGCTTGGTGGGATCAAGGTGATGGAAGATTCATTTCAAGGGAAAAGTGATCAGGTTGTATACTTATAGTGGGAGATGCAAATCGATCAGGTTTTTCATGTCATACCTATTTTGAGGAGAACAAAGTAGAACCTACAAACCTTCAATTGATTTATTATGAATTAATATGGAAATATCTTGTTCAAAACGAGAGATCCAATTATGGAGGATGTATTATGCATACCAAGGAAGACATGAAGTTCAAAATGAGGAAGTGATTTGTTACCTCACACTACCATAGAGATAACCAAATCAAACATCATTTCCTCATGAAAGGGAGTAATATTTTTGAAAATTAAAACAAGGATATTAAAATTAACAATATTTAATAAAACATTAAGGAGGATCTTGAGGAAACCATGGAATGCATCTTATAGTGGATAAATCAATAGATTTATGACGAAGAGGAGTTGTACAACCAGGTGTAAATAAAATATATGATCCACCAAGCTACCAAGATAGAGAAACAAATAAGAAGGAGGAGAAAAATGAGGAAACCCACTACCATATTCACTCAATGGATAAATTCAAGGAATCAGATTGTAGAACCATCAAATGAAAGAATAGGTGATTGATCAAAAAAGCGACAAGGTAATTATTTCACAAAAGAACCCTACTTTTGAGGCTAACCAAAAAAAGATTCAGGATATTTGATGTTTCAAATGTCCTAGAAGGATCCAAATCACAAGATAATTCAAAAATCGGTGCAGCATGACCATAAATAAATATGGTGAATTGGAGATCGATGGAGAGATCTTGGAGGATGATGAAGTGGAATCCCAAAAAAATGATAATGGATAATTTTCCAAACATGGTTTGATTTTTATTACTATGAGATTTTTAATCTCACAAATGACCATTGGATAGAAGAATAAGTGAGAGAACATTTTCTATACATGATTCATGATCAATGGGATGGTATGTAATGTAACATTCTGTGTTTTGAACCGGATGAAAAAAACGCAGAAAATGTAATTTTTACCATTAACTAGGCATTGCGGTTATTAAAACTGATCATGAGAACATTTTTTACGATATCTGACTCTGCGGTGTTGATTGAATAAAAATATTATGTTTATTTTATTAATACGAGTGTTTGTTTCTTTTCAAAAAAAATTAAATAACTCACAAATGGTGTGTCGTATGAGAAATCTGAGACCACCATTAGGTCTGGATCGTCAGGTTTACCCTAGGTATGGTATAACCATGATTTGCATCGAGTTCTTGGAACCCCCGCACATAATAATTCCATATTTATTTTTAATTAATTAATTATTCCATTTTTTATATAATAAATAATTATTTTCTCACAAATGGTCCTTTGAATGAGAAATTCAAGACCAAAAATAGTTTTGGGACGTGGGGTTTACCCTAGACATGGTATAACCTTTGCAAGCATCATACATTTGGTCATATCGCACCCAAAGATAATTTAATTGGGTTAAATATTTTTGTTGGCTGTTAGAACTAATAATAATAATTTTATTATTAATATTATTATTTTTGTTGATGTTAACGAATGGAAATGCACTACCACAATTAATAAATTGTGTTGCGGTGTAAATAATAATCAGGTAATGTAATAAATATGATATTATTAATTGCTCCAATTAAATACAAATGCACAATCAATATTTATTTTAAAACTGTTATCCTTTTTATTAATGTTTTTTGTCATTAAAATATTAATGGTGTCATTTATGGGTTGAATTAAATATTAATTATTATATTAATTATTGTTATTATTATTAAATTGGGAAAAACATTGATGTTTATATATATGAGATATATCTATATATAAGGGATTATATATATATATATATATAGTTATATATACATCGGTGGGTGTATATACATGAATATACATATGTGTATATATATATATATAAATTGTATATACATGGGTGGATATTTATTGGTAGGTTAGATAAAATATTATTAATTACCTACATAAATGCATTTAATATGTCGGCTTAAATCAAGTTCTGTACTTCAAAGTTATTAATCCAAATCTTTAAGGCAACCAAAGGCGCGTGCCTGCACACCCTATTGTGGGTCCTGGATAGATATTAAAATTATTTAAATAATTGTTCAGGCTTTATGTAAAATACTACGTTGCGCCATAGCTAAACATTCAGGTTAAAAATAATTAAAAACAATTAAAGGAAATTAATGAAATTTATAGAGGGATAAAAGTAAATAATAAAATAGATACAGTCAGAGAGAAATTAAAAATAATTAAAATGATCTAAACCTATTTTAATTATTTATTTCATTTCTTCCACCAATTTTTTATTATTATTTTATTTCTTTATCTCCTTTTTATTTTTATTTTTTTTATTTTCTTTCCTTTATTTTTTTTCTTTTTTCCCTCTCCTCCTCTCCTCCTCTTCTCATGTGGGTGGAACACCTCTCCTCCATATCTGGTGCGCTCCACCTTCCCCTCCCTTCAGAAGATCACTGCGCCTCCATTCGTCGTCTGTTTTCTTCGTTTTTAGGTGTGCTATGAATCTATGAGTAAGGCTTAACCCACACACCAAGAATCGGGCGATATCATTCAAAATCATTTGCATAGTTCGTCGCGGAAAAATTTTACCATATTTTGGGGTTTTTCTAAAATCATTTATTTTCTTCTATTTTAGGTCAATCAAAGCCTACCGTGGATCATAGGATCATCTATGACCATAAGGTAGGGTGTCTACTCTCTTTCCCTCTATTTCATTGTGATTTATAAAAACGCACCGTTGTGTCGTTAGTTGGTGCCTACCTGTTTTCTGAAAATTCATCCAAATTCATTAATTCAATTTGTTTCACCTAGTTGTTGCAGCCCCATTGATCATGAATTAAATTGTTTAAATTTTTTCAACATTGTAAGACACCCCTTTGGGTGTGTCAACGTGGTCGATATAAATTTCATTAGCCCATATATTTAACTCATTTAACTGCATGTGTTTCCCAAACTATTTTGTGTGTGTTTAATTTAATTAATTATTTTAGAATAATTATGAAAATTGAAATTATTAGATATTTGATTGTTGTTTGTGCTGAATTATTTATTTATTTATTTAAATGTGCATTCTCAAGCTTTTAATTTAGTTAACTGCATTTTTTGAACAACCTATTTTTGTTGAGTTAAACTTAAATAAATAATTTAGATTAATTATGAACTTGGAATTATTGGATATTGCTAGTTGGTTGGTATAATTTATTTATTTATTTAAAAGTGGATTTATCTACTTATGTTGATGCTATACTTTTCCTTGTTGATATTTCTATGATGAAAAATTTAATTTTCACTGTGTGATGCACGAGTGTACTTGTTGGTTTCAAGATGCAATTACTTATGTTGATATCATATTCGCTGCTATGAAAACATTAATTAAATTCAGGGTAGGGAAAGGAGGTGGGTCCCATATTAAGGGTCACACTTAGACCCTTTATTCCTGATGGTTACCTCTGTGCTGGGGGCGGTGTTCTTGGCTTTTCCAAACCCAGACTTCCCCTGGATTTATAATACTTATGAGTGATACTGGTTCCAAAAGGGACCATTAGAATAGATCCATTGGAAATTTTGCTAAGCCAGCCTCGGATGACACTTGAGCCTTTTTTGTGAGATTAGGATGAACTCAGCGTAAATTCATGCCACGAGTGATACTTGGTCTTTCAAAAGATTTCCTTGGACGGGCTCAGTGGTATTGGATAATTGAAGGATGTTTCGTAGTGAGTTCAAAGTCATATTGCTTCTGTATCATCTTCGGGTAGTATGCGTTCATGCACGCGGTGCCATCAGGTGCTCAATGTTGTGATGAATTGGTTGAGTTCAGTGTAATCATCATGTCTTGCACTGTTAAATACGTTTCAGGTCATATCTTTAGTACAATGACTTTTACATTAATAGAATCACATTTTTCCAATGCTCAGGGGGACTTCCAGATACTCGAGTATTTTGACACGCCGACCAGTTGGGATGGGTTTTCATGCCTTATTTTAATGTTTTCCTTATGGTAATCCTCTAATCCTCTTAGTGTAATATTCATTAAGTGAAGAGCATGTCCCCTATCTTGCCTTCGTCATTGATGCACTAAGAGAACATCTGCCTTACACCATGCTAATTCTTTAAAATTTGTTGGGCTTGTTTAGGGTGTTTTTCTAAGTGTTGCACACTAATGCATCGTTCTTATCGAGGGTTTGTTTATTTTTGAGTGACCCTAGGATTTCCCTGTAGGAATTCCTTTAACGAACTCTTATACACAAACAGTTTCATCTAACTTGACTTCCAGGCTAATGTCGCTCTGGCTTCAGTCAATGTTTTGATACGGGCATCGTTCCATTGTACCAATGTCCCACTCGTAAACATGGAGTTTGGACTACCTTAAGTTAGTTCCTTTCATTGATGTTGTGACAATCTGAGTTTACCCTAGAGTTTTTGTCGGGCTCGATGATACCTAAATCCAGTTATGTAACTGGAGGTCAGGTATGAACTGTAGTGGACGTGTTCACGGTAAATGTGAGATACATTTGAAGAAGACATCACAATTAAGTTCATAAAAGAACAAAAGTTTAAGTCGGGTGCCATCATAAATGGTCGGCCGGAGTGGCTTGACTAGTTCTCTCTCTTTCACAATGAAGTTGTCAGTAAAGGACCTTTTCTTATTATGACTTTATATTACCCTCTTGTTTACAATTCGATATTAAGGTTTCACTACAAGAAATATCTGCTTTATTCTCCCCATGTGTCCTACTTTTTAATGTATTTGGTTCTTATACTAATTCCATGTTTAATATAATGTAAAACGTGATATAGATATCAATTATATTCAGTATAATTTTTTTATAATAATCTATAGAATATAAAAGTATAAAATAGAATACTTTGTTCATTGAGATAGTAGGTCGCACGTACACATGAACAGTGTTTTAGTTTTATTGTCATATTGAAACAAGGAATGTAAAATATATATATGTGTATATGTGTATAATATCATTAATATATCATTATTATTTCATATATATCATATTAGTTTACTGAACACATCCTTAATACATTTTTTTAGTGTGTAATCGAATCACATCACATTGAGGGGACTTAATTCTCAACTTCCTCAAAAGAAATTATATTATTTAAACAAAAATGGAAATTTAAAAGAAATGTATTATAAAATAATTAAATAAGAATAAATACATAATAAATATAACATATATCTGTTGACACTCCTTTTCATCACATTGTCTAAAAGAATGGAAAGGGAAATGACTTAGCACAAAGTGATTCATCCTTTGAAGAAAACATCAAAAATCGATAAAGGAAGGAAAAAGGAGTCAAAGCACCTAGGGTCGTGCAAGTTCCCATACTATCGCGCAAGTATACTTGCGCGCCACCTAATGGTCGCGCAAGTGACTTGCACACCCTAAGTGATAACCGCCCGAGGGTCTTCTCTAGCCTATAAATACCCCCGATGGGCCCCCCATTTGAAGAGAGTAATTTTTCTAGAATTCAGGTACAGTGCTCTGAACGCCCAAGTCATAATTTCCCTTAAATATGGGCATCCTAATTAGGTGTAATCCCCAAGTCCTCATTAATCTGGGCCTCCTTTTCAAGAGTAATCCTCAGTCTTAAAATTATCAAATATGGGAATCCTCTTCAAGAGTAATCCCCAACCATGGTTCTCTTAACTTGGGATTCCTTTTCAGGAATAAACTCCAGTTTCAAATCTACAAATATGAGAATCCTCTTTAGGAGTAATCCCTAAGTCCCTTAATTTTTCAAGTCCCTTAACCTAGGCCTTCTTCTCAGGAGTAAGCCCCAGCCTTAATCTCTCTTAACCAGTCTTAATCTCCATTTGATTTGGGCTTCCTTCTCAGGAGTAAAACCCAATCATAAGTCCCCTCCTAACTTGGGCATCTTCTTTATGAGTAATCCCCAAGATTAGAGTATCCAGATCTCTATGAAGCACATATAACTTTATGTACCTTGTTCCTAGATTTTTTCTCTGAAGTAAATCATAATCCTCATTTATTTAGGAAGTCTTACACATAGAAGCCCCGCATCATTGCATCTTTCGTGGCACAATTGTCTGGTTTCACCAATACCTCTTGTTTCTCACACTGAGAATGACTCACATGAGCTTAGAGTGTAAAAGTAATCATGGAATCTTTTCTTTGAGCCATCAATAATGCATAAACATCATACTCCCTTACTTGAACTACGTGGGTTCTGATTCCTTTTCTAAAATAAAGGATACGTAGGAAGCCCATTTGTGGGTACGATCCCAACTTTGATATAATCCATGTCCTTCTAAATGAAAATAAAATTCAAGTGCCCCACTGAGTGGCTTTAAAACAAGTATGGTCATCATAATGACCAAGGGACTTTTATGTATCAAAGGATACCATTGACTAAGAATCTCTAACAAATAAAGATGATTCTCTATCAATGAAGAACCACGAATACATATAAATGATTCTCTAAATTTCCTACAGATCAATCATTAATTGTCAGATCTAAAGGAAATCTTATTTTATACTTGGTAATGTAATAAGGAATCACAAACATAACTTAAATCTATAATGAGATTCTCGGAGTAGACAATAATTCCCCTCAAAAAGGTGTGATGAGTCCGACCTCCCATCCTCTCGACCAATGAAAATTCCTAAGCCTCATCATTCCACAACTAATGAGTGCCTACCTTTGGAAAGTAGGTTCAAATGGATATGGAATCATTGGATGTTTCCGGTTCTACAAACAAACCCGTTAAAAACTGCTTGTAATGTTTGAATCATAAATCAATGAGATCATCCCCCATTCCAAGGGGAAACAAAAAATGGTGAACCTGGCGTGAATCCTTAACCAAGTTAAAATGATGTTTTCCTTATTTGTTAGGCCCCTATTTAAAACCCAATGAGAGGGCCAACAAAACAATAATTTCCATATGAGCTCATCCAAAAGATGTAGTGGATGAATTTATCTTGATTACATTTGTTATATCAAACAGGAACTCTTTTCCATGATTTTCTACATTCTAAGAAATGGCTACTCTCAAGTTCACACCTATGAATACCGCATCTGCGAATGCCACTGTTGCTACTCCTGTTGAATTGTCGTCCGCTCTAAGGATGACATCACCTACTCAGCTTGTAACTCCCTGAACCCAGTTACCCAGGGTCGGTGCATTATTGCATAACATTGGCATGATCACAAAAGATCAAGTCTCGAAAGACCGATTAGTTTAGTAGCCTTGGAAACACTAGATACATTCATAAATGTTACGTTACATCATAAAGTGAAAAAATAAAATAACATATTCTCCATAGTCCACACCCATATCCCCTTTAGACTATCCCTGTAGGCCAGTCATAAAATATTTCTTCACATCCTGAGAAAAATAAAACATTTAAATGGGTGAGCTCAGATGCTCAGTAAGGATAAAAATTTAGCAGAATATTTTATAAATAAACATAAATATTTAAGGAAATGTATAACTAAAACAAAAGCCTTTTAAACATGAACATCAACATAATATGGCAAATGTAAAATGAGATAATTCCATTTACTTCTTCACATGGATATTATACTGGTCGAATAATCACATGCAATATCAATAACCACTATCATAATGATGGAATGCATAATTCCGAACTATCATAACCATGTAGCCAAGGCCTCTTTCCAATAATACAAATAATATTTTTTCAAGGCCTCGTTCCAAGAAACTAGTTTGTCTCATGAGACCTGCCGATGCATCGAGGAGCTATAGCCGGCTCCACCCATCACTTATTAAGTCCAATTCATTCCTCATATGAATAGGTTTAAACATATCATAAACCATAACATAATCGTATCACATAAAACATACATAAAGGAAACATAAAACTTCCATATTTCAATCAAAAGATATCAATACAAGACATTGATATAATAAAAACACTTTCAAAAACATTTTCAATACCAAAATAAAAGAAAATTAAAACTTTGTATTTATTTTTCATTTAAAAAAATGTTATGTCTTGTAGAGGAAGCGGAAAATCAAATAATGGTCACGGCGGCAGAGAAGTCGTTGTCACCACATACGTACGGAAAATAAACATTCCCTTTTGTCTTTTAGTAAAACAATTAGTATAAAAAAGATTCCTTTTGAATAAACTTAAATGTCAAAGGGGTTTATAAATCGTATAAAAAAGTTGTGAATAAAATAAAATATGCCTCAATGAAAGGAGATTGAGATGAAGTCCTTACCAAGATCATTTATTTTAAATAAAATAGATCTATTATTTGTATTCAATATAATTACACAAAAATAAAGTAAAAATACAAGATAGAACATAATAATATCAAAACATAATTTGAAAGTAGGAGATTAACCCAAAGAATAGAAATTGGGTTAAGAAGTTCCCTTACCTCGTGTCCGACTTGACATGAAAGTTCTTTAACCTCCTAAATAATAAAATAGACTTAATTTATATTTTCATAATAACCTTTTTCATATTCATTTTTCCTTTTATATCACTTATTACCATGTTATGAACATTATGTAATTATTTAAGTTAATAACGGTCATTTTGTCGATCTTTGGCACTTGAGTCAAAAATTAACTTCTTATAATTACAAGTTGTTCATGTGGTGAAATATCCATTATATCCAGAATTATATTAATGATGTAGATATCATATATATCATACATATCCATTATATACATGCATTTATAATATTACATAACATTTAGAGGTAAGAAATGAAATGCACTGTTCATGGAGACGGTAAGCCATACGTACGCATGAACGCTACTTTCATTTCTATTTCGGACTAAATGGAATAAAATTATAATTATATAAAGGTATAGTATAATTCCAGTATAATATAATGTATAATACCATTTACTCCATCCTTTATACATCCCACATATTCCATTAATGATTCAAATCACTTTGAGGGAGTGGTAGTCCGCACTTCCTAAAATGAAATTATCGCGTTTACCCAAAATGAAAATCATAAAGGTATGCCATAAATGCAAAATACATAATAATAAGTAAAAAACATAATATATATCATATATAAAAAAAAGTGTCATCATAATGGCCACCATGAGAGGTGTTAAAAGAAGATTGAACAATCATCGTTTCGGGAGGCAGTAATTACCCACCCACAGAAACAGTATGTTCTTTAGCCATTAGACGAAGGTGTGTGTAAGTGTAAATAAACTCCTCATAAAAACATCCAAGTATATTTATTATACTAGTGTTGTTACAAAATAAAGTAATAATAAGATTTTCGGGGGTTGGAGAAGAAAAATAATACTAAAGAACACAAGAGAAGACATTACTTTAAAATCGGGTAACTCTTTTTGATTTGAGCCAAAGACATTCTTGGGAAAACTTCTACCCAATGTGAGGCTTCTAGGAGTAAGAGAGGGATGTTGGGAGAGTATTTGGGAAGAGGTTGTCTGATCCAAATGGCTTGAAGGTGTGAATAAGGTGGTAGATGTGGGGGCCTTTTATAAGAGGAGAGGAGGGGCACTCTTGGAAAGATTGAAATGTAACATTATTATGAAATTATATTCGGATTTTAAAGGTCCCACAATGATATATTTAGAGTATAAGGTGCTAAGGGTTCGAAATATACTAATCAAATAGGTTTTCAACAAGTTTAAGCCTTAGATTTTACATTATCTTTTCATTTTTCTAAAATCGTTAATCAATGAGGTAATCACTGCATCATCATTGTGTCATAATAAAGTTCATTTATTTAAGGTATAAAAATTATAAAAAATTTACCATGATGTAGGGAATAGTTTTATATTTCCAATTAATATTTATAGTAAAAAATTTAACTAATATAACCTCGTGTAAAAATTGTTTTAGTAAAACAACACGTGTTTGTGACAATTTTATTTTTACTTTAAATAAAAAGTTATTAATGTAATTTTCTTACCCAAGTGGCTCCATTGGGTCCCAAAGTTGACCCATGGATTTTAATGGTCGTCCATGACTCATAAAATAAGGTTAGGTCAAGTGTAACGGTATTTTCATATTTTTATAATAGCATTTTTACCTTTAATTTCACTACTAACCTTTAATCACGATTAATTAAACTTAAAAGTTACTATTCACCAACAAATTATTTTTATCCCATTGAACCACATTTTAATTCCTAATGACAAACATGTATGTCAGATTTTTGAAAATCAAATCACAAATGTGGTAATGTTTCATTTAAACGAAAAATCAGTTTTTTACTACCACTTAGTGGTTTCACTATTTATCAAAAATTGAAGTTTTTGAGAACAATGTCAAAATTTCACCCTAAGATATAATTGATATTACAAATTCAAAAATGATTTCTACTTTAAAAAATTAGTAAAATATAAGTTGAATTAATTAATTTTATAATTAATTCCCATTGTCACAACAAATAGAGTGTTTTTAAGAAACAATATATAACAAAAGATTGACAGTTGTTTGCGTCCAATTTCAAAGTGAAATTAATTCAAATGACCACCATAAGATAAAATGGTAAAAATATTTTTTAATTATAATTTAAAACCAATAAATAGTATAATTTATCACTATAAATTATTTGGTTAAAAAAGTTGTTTTTAAGTATTTTTCACTATTCATAAAAAATTGGAAGTTCTCAGAAAAATACCAAAAATTCAACATTGGCTAATTTAGATATTAAAAATCCATAAATGAAGTCCATTTTGAAATATAAAATATATATAATTTCAAAAAGTTGGTATTACTATTCATAATGGCTATTTTGATTGGTCACGGTGTGTTAGAATCTCGAACATGCATACAACACACCCTACTCTATTATTCAAAGAGAAGCATACCATGGAAGCATGGGGTATTACATTCTCATATCCTTCAATAAATTACATCCTATCAATTTGAAATTTTTCTTTGAAAATAAATGGTTGAAAATAGAAAATACCTTTGTGGAAAACCCACATCGGAAATAAGGTTAATAAAATTTAGCCTTAATAAGAGGGAAAGGGAAATGAAAAAGTCACCACCAAATTATGTTCTTGATAAGGATAAAATTGGTGGCAATTAGAGACATATAATTGAAGGGAAAACATAAATATTTGTAGGGAGTGATTGAGGTCATCAATCAAAAACAAGGGTAAAATTGAGGGCCTCAAATCCTTCAATTTATGTTGATTTAAAATATTATCAGTTCAAAAAGACATAAGGTATTAGGATAACACATTTTTTGTTTTAATATACCTTTACTAATGTTTAAAAATTAATTTATTCATAGAATAAGAGATAGGTATATATATATTTATGCTTGACAAGTAGAGTTTCAACCTTCAACTAATTTCTACCACAAACTAATCTTTCACTCAAAAAGATAATAGAACTCAAAAATATTATATTTATCCCAATCGTACAAGGTTCAAAATATTAACACAAACCATTTAGATTAGGAAAAATATTTTTTAATAACCAAGGACCTCCTGTAGGCTAGTGGTAGGTAATAAAGGCATGTCACACTATGGTTGTGGGTTCGATTCTTGCAGCTTTGTCCTATGTGATGGGTTATCCCCTAACCTGCAGGTTTTCCTTTTCCTAAAACTATAGTATTATAATATTCCAAAAATAATCTTCAGAAATGTTTTAACATTAAACAATACGATCCAAAGTTCAACTTAATCCATTCCATCCTTTATAGTTATCCAAAATACCTATGTCCAGACTTTCTCTAAAAGGTCTCTAAATTCCAAAATCAATTGAATCATCAGATTCCTCAAACAAAGTAAAGTTTCTATTATTTTCACATAAAAAAATATGATTACCTTCATCATATTAAAACCTTAATGAAAACAACAAGTACTGCAGTACAATCCTTATATATATCACATTATTCTTATAACCAGAATATAATCCTTGAGTCCAAAAGCACCAATATATTAATTATTCCACTTCAACTATAGTAAAATAATAATATTGGCCTTGATCCCTTGGCCTTTATTGAGTTACGTTTCCCTAATGCTTAGGACATTTATTTGCATAATTCCCCATTTCCCAACAATTGTAGAATTCAACATTGATAACCTCTTTCTTTCCCTTGCAATCACAAGCCTGGTGACCTTTTTCTCCACATTTATAATAAACTCCCATTCCTTTTAGGCAAGTACTGAGGTGATTCTTCCCACAATTATTGCATAATGGAAAATCCTCCTTTCCCTTTTTCCCTTTATTTGTCTCTTGTTCCACCGTTCTCTTCTTATCTTGATTGACCTTATTGTCATAAGATTTAGAGAATTACTTTTCTGTCTTGATAGCACATGAGACAATATCTTCGTATGACGAGAAGGTTTTTTGAGACTAATGCTCGATGGAGAAATTGTTTTAACCCATCAAGGAAATTATCGATCTTACTTCTTGGGTTATGTATATAATCTGCAGCATGCCTCACTAACTGTGTATAGTTAGACTCATAATTTGTGACATTTTCATCCTCCTTTTTCCTCAGACTCAGAAATTTCCTTTCCATGTATGCTCGATGGTCACGAGGAAAGTATTTTTATAATAAAAGCTCTTTGAACTCTCTCAATTCCATATTTAATACTTCATCATCTTCCTTTGTGTTTTGAATCAGTGACCACCATTGATCGGCATCTCCAGTGAGCTGGTAAACTGCCATGACAACCGTCTCCCTTTCGCTACTCCCCAAGGCGTGGAATATTTTCTCTAAGGAGTTTATCCATTTCTTAGCTACTAATGTGTTTGTATCCCCATTAAATTTTGGAGGTTGTTGCCTCATGAAGTGGTCTAACATTGATCCTCCACGTTGCAGATCTGGGTGCTCCATACAAGTAAGGTTATTATTCATAACCTGAGTGAGTTGTCCCAGTATGGTGATAAGTTGATCAGCACTAGTTGTATCACCAGCTCCATTATAATTATCTTGAGTATGAGGGAAATACCTACATGGAGTGTGTACATTGATATAGTTTCCATTTCTTCCACTAGGTGCCATTTCTAAACAATGGCATAAACTAGATTAGTTTATGAATCTAAATACATAATAACAAACATGAAAAAAAGTTAACATAAATTGAACTATTTATGGATATAATACATAATAATAAAAATGTTTTTTTGAGGAAGTATATACTCATAAACACTTCATAATGGTTTTAAAAAAAGTTGTGAATTATCCTAAGCATATCCCCCGGGAGTGTCGTAACCAATAGTGCAGCAACGCCCGTTGTCGTGCACCAGTTCCCGTTCGAGTCTAGCTCAAAGTGTTGTTTTCAAGTTTTACCCCTAGGTACATTTGTACCAGATCCGCCTCTACCGGCTCATATCCAGAAAGGGATGTATTGCTCGGAAAACTCACAAAATCTTTATAATACCAAAATTCTAGGAAGTTATTCTATACTAATCCTCAAAGTCTATCTTTGGGCTATGTGCTCTAATCAAAGTTTATCTAAATCTAGCTTCCAAGGTTAGTACTAAACTGCCTATGATACCAAATGTAATGCCCTGACCCCAGTTACCCAGAGTCGGTGCATTATTGCGTAACATTTTCATGATCACAAAAGATCAAGTCTCGAAAGACCGATTAGTTTAGTATCCTTGGAAACACTAGAAAAATTTATAAATGTTAAATTACATCATAAAGTAAAAAACTACAATAACACAGTCTCCATAGTCCACACCCATATCCCATTCAGACTATCCCTGTAGGTCAGTCATAAAATATTTCTTCACATCCTGAGAAAAATAAAACATTGAAAGGGGTGAGCTCAGATGCTCAGTAAGGATAACAATTTAGCGGCAGATTTTATAAATAAACATAAACATTTAAGGCAATGTATAACTAAAAAAAGCCTTTTAAGCATGATATTCAACATAATATGGCAAATGTAAAATGAGATAATAACATTTACTTCTTCACATGGATATTCTACTGGTCGAATAATCACATGTAATATCAATAACCACTATCATAATGATGGAATGCATAATTCCAGAATATCATAACCACGTAGCCAAGGCCTCATGCCAAGACTATAAATAATATTTTGTCAAGGCCTCATGCCAAGACACTAGTTTGTCTCATGAGACCTACTGATTCATTGAGGAGCTATAACGGGCTCCACCCGCCACTTATTAAGTCCAATGCATTCCCCATATGAATATTTCTAAACATATCATAAACCATAACATAATTGTAACACATAAAACATGCATAAAGGAAACATAACAGTTCCATATTTAAATCACAAGATATCAATACAACACATTGATATAATAAAAACACCTTCAAAACCATTTTCAATACCAAAATAAAAGAAAATAAAAAATTTGTATTTATTTATTTATTAAATAAAAGTTATGGCTTGTAGAGGAAGCCGAAACTCAAATAATGGTCATGGTGGGGGAGAAGTCATTGTCGCCGCATACATACGAAAAAAAACATTCCCTTTTGTTGTTTAGTAAAATTATTCATATAAAAAGGATTCCTTTTGAATAAACATAAAAGTCAAAGGGGTTTATACACCATATAAAAAAAGTTGTGTATAAAATAAAATATGCCTCAATGAAAGGAGATTGAGACGAAGTCCTTACCAAGATCATTTTTTGAAATAAAATAGATATATTATGTGTATTCAATATAAGTACACAAAAATAAAGTACAAATACAAGATAAGACATAATAATATCATAACATAATTTGAAAGTAGGAGATTAACCCAAAGAATGGAAACTGGGTTAATAAGTTCCCTTACCTCGTGTCGGACTTGACTCGAACATTCTTTAACCCCATGAATAAAAAACTAGAGTTAATTTATATTTTCTTAAGAAAATTTTTCATGTTCATTATTCCTTTTATATCACTTATTACCATGTTATCAACTCTATGTAATTATTTAAGTTAATAATGGTCATTTTATCGACCTTTGGTACTTGAGTCAAAAATAAACATCTTATAATTACAAGTTTATCATGTGGTAAAATATCAATTATATACAGAATTATATTCATGATTTAGATATCATATATATCATATATATCCAATATATACATGCATTTATAATATTACATTACATTTAGAGGTAAGAAATGAAATGCACCGTTCATGGAGACAGTAAGTCGTACGTACGCATGAACGCTACTTTCATTTCTATTTCCTATTTAATGGAATGAAATTATAATTATATAAAGGTATAATATAATTAAATTATAATATAATGTATAATACCATTTAATCCACCCTTTATATATCCCACATATGGCATTAACGATTCAAATCACTTTGAGGGGGCGGTAGTCCGCACTTCCTAAAATGAAATTATCGCGTTTACACATAATTCAAATCATAAAGGTATGCCATAAATGAAAAATAAATAATCATAAGGAAAAAAAAAACATAATATATATCATATATAAAAATAGTTTCATCATAATGGCCACCATGGGAGGTGTTAAAAGAAGATTGAACAATCATCGTTTCGTGAGGCAGTAATTCTCCACCCACAGAAACAATATGTTCTTTAACCATTAGATGAAGGTGTGTGTAAGTGTAAATAAAATCATTCTCATAAAAACATCCAAGTATATTGAGGATACTGGTGTTGTTACAAAATAAATTAATAAAAATATTTTAGGGGGTTGGGGAAGCAAAATAAAACAAAAGAACACAAGAGAAGACATTACCTTAAAATCAGGTAACTCTTTTTGATTTGAGCCAAAGGCTTACTTGGGAAGACTTCTTCCCAAAGTGAGGATTCTAGGAGTAAGAGAGGGAATTTGGGAGAGTATTTGGGCAGAGGTTGGCTGAGCCAAATGGCTTGATGGTGTGAATAAGGTGGTATAGGTGGGGGCCTTTTATAAGAGGAGAGGAGGGGCACTCTTGGAAAGATTGAAATGATACATTATTATGAAATGCTTTCGGATTATAATGGTCACAAAGTGGTATATTTAGAGGCTAAGGTGATAAGGGATTGAAATATTCTCATCCAATAGGTTTTTTACAAGTGTACGCATTAGATTTTACATTATCGTTTCATTTTATTTAAATCGTTAATTAATGAGGTAATCGATGCATCATCATTGTGTCATAAAAAATGTAATTTATTTAGTGTCTAAAAATTATAAAAAAATACCATGATGTAGGAAATATTTTTATATTTCCAAATAATATTTATAGTAAAAATGTTAAATTATATAACCCCATGTAATAATTGTTTTAGTAAAACAACACATGTTTGTGACAATTTTATTTTTACTTTAAATAAAAAGTTATTAATGTCATTTTCTTACCCAAGTGGCTCCATGGGGTCCCCAAGTTGACCCATGGATTTTTTTGGTCAGCCATGACTCATCCAATAAAGGTAGGACAAGTTTTAAGGTATTTTCATATTTTTATAATATCATTTTTACCTTAAATTTAACTAATTACCTTTAATCGCGATTAATTAAACTTAAAAGTTACTATTCAGCAAAAAAATTATTTTATTCCCATTGAACCAAATTTTACTTCTTAATGACAACCATGTATGTCAAATTTTTGAAAATAAAATCACAGAAGTGGTAATGTTTCATTTAAATGACAAATCTGTTTTTTAACTACCACTTAGTGGTTTCACTATTCATCAAAAATTGAAGTTTTTCCGAACAATGCCAAATATTCACCCTAAGATATAATTGATATTCCGAATTAAAAAATGATGTATATTTTACAAAATTCCTATCATAAAATTTGCATTAATTAATTTTATAATTAATTCCCACTACCACAACAAATAGCGTGTTTTTAGTAAACAATATATATCAAAAGATTGACAATTGTTTATGTTCAATTTCAAAGTGAAAATAATTATAATTACCACCATTGGATAAAATGGTAAAAGTATATTCTAATTATAATTTAAAACAACTCAATATTATAATTTATCACAAAAAATTATTTTGATTAAAAAAGTTGTTTTTAAGTATTTTTCACTATTCATAAAAAATTGGAAGTTCTCAGAAAAATACCAAAAATTCAACATAGGATAATTTCGATATTCTGAATCCTAAAATAAAGTCCATTTTGAAATAAAAATATGTATAATTTCAAAAAGTGGGTATTAATATTCATAATGGCTATTTTGATTGGTCGCGGTGTGTTAGAATCTCGAACTTGCGTACAACACACGCTGCTCTATTATTCAAAGAGAAGCATACCATGGAATCTTGGGGTGTCACACATCATCTTCAATGCTGGGTATCAAATGCGATGGTTAAGGTGTACCATCAAAATGGTACTATTCCAACTCTGGAGGCTGCTCGACGAGCCCTCCAAGTGAACAATTCACCCCGGTCGTCCGGATAGCGATGAACAGTGATTAAGAAGCAGGAAGTGGTGACCACCGTCTCCAACCATTTCGGGTCGTTATCCCCGGAACGAAATCACCATTCACTCACATATTCTGAGGAGGTGAATGAGCAGGTCCCTTAGGGCCTTAATTCATGGAGACATAAGTCCTTCCCGAGGGCTCCCATTAACAATCACCGCCAGACTCGTGCTGTAGTGCGCCCTCAATATGATGAGGGTACCGACTCGAGGAGTTCGGATCAGGTTCCTCAAACCCGAGCACGCAAGACGAATCGCCAGAGGAAAAATCTGGTTAACAGTGATCAGGTTCCCATCTCTGCCATATCTGGATAAGTCCACCAACCGAACTTTGTGGCAAGCAATGAGCGGGCACATACACCCATCCGTTTAAATTCTGCTATCCAGCAGACTCGTCTGGCAGCATCACGCCAATCCCGCCAAGAAATTCGGTGGGAGTACTATAAGTATGAACATACACCTGTTTATACATCACCAGCTAGTCAGCAGGCTCGTTTGACTACATATGATGGATCTCGTCAACCACGTTCGGCGAAGTGCAATCAGCAGGCACATACACCTACTAGTACTGATCAAGCCTACCAACAGTCTCACATGGTAGAATTCGGAGAAGTAAGTCAGAAATCTCCAGTGAAAAACAAGAGGCAAACTCAACTCTATGCCCCCACACTTGAGTACTATCAGTATTCCCTGATAGGAAATGGAGGATAGGAGCAGGAACACACACCTACTCCAAGGACGGAATGGATATATATCCCGGTTTCGACAGCTGAAGTCACCAAGCACATTCTGTCAATGGTGAAAGAGTAAAAGAAAATACCTTCTCATATTCTAGATGCCTACCGGGATATTATAACAGTTTCAACAGCATCTCAGGGAAAGACACATAAATCTACCCCTACTAGTGGAGTGGCACATCAAAAGTTCACTCCGGAACAGACACACACATCTATTCTAGTCCAAGAGGGTAGTGGGGCGTACTCCCCCATATGATACAGACAACCAAGTTAGGCACATACACCTAATTTGAGTGGATATCATCAGCCTAACCTGGCCATCTCTCCTGATCATGCACAAACACCTGCTCAGAGCAGCCACTTTTGTCAATAAGTGGTTTCTAGGGCGAGTAAGAAGGCATATAAGAAGAAGACCTGCCCATCACAGTTAAGAGATCAAGAGACAATCTATAACAAGGCCTTGCTTGATGATGGAGTTCTTGAATCCATCAGATAGTTATATGTTGGAATCCAAGATTCTACTCCCTCATTTCCCAATAGTGGGAACATTAATTCTGAAGGTCTTCAATAGACACTTCCTCATGAAGGCTTTCTTCATGACAGTTCGGTCGATCTTAATGTTTCATCTTCTGATGAGAGCCACAGGAACCCACTGTGTGGTCAGAAGACCAAGGAGTAAGTGATATCATCTTTTGTTTTATCCCACCATGGTGGTCCTCCCCATGATGACAAATTTCGCTGTGAAAGTCCTCTCCACAGTAGTGATGCACATTTCCCGGAAAATGCTCAAGTGGACAATGTAGTGTCGAGAAAGCCCTCTTATCTTGAGGCACTTGAAAATGTGAAACCATTCATATTTTATGCTTCATCGCTAACAGGTGAAATACTTTCTTAATCAGAAGATAGCCCTGGGTGTAGGTCATTCTCCGAACCACCCCTAAGTCATGAATCTTCTAGTTTGATCAGTGATTTCTCTACCAATCTTGTTGAATCCAATGAAGCCACAAGGAAGCACCAACTTTGGTCAAATTAAGTAGAATAATCTTCATTTAATGATAAAGAGGAAATGATGAACATGAGAAAACAACTGGCGAAAGGTGAAGTGACAGTCATGTTTTAGCATATGGCTGACTCTCAATATGACATTCTAGAGATGCTGACGGAAGATGGAATTTATAATATTCATCTCAATATATAGAAAACTCTTTGTCAGTTGAAAAAGAAAGTATTATCTTATGATGAATATGAAAATCATGTTAAAATAATTGAAGGGTTACAAAGTTAGATTGATTTGGAATCTCTATCAGTCTCTCGATATCCGAAGGCTGAAAAGCAGCAGAGAGCCCTTCAGCATTCATGCCTTGGCGCACTAAGAAGATTGCGCCAGTTAATTTCCAATTCCCCCATATAGTATTCATGTCAGACGATGGGGTGTTCACGGAGCACTACATTTCACTGTGCTCTCTAGTCAACAAAGACTACCGAAAATGGTCTCATGCAATGTTATTGCCCATAGCCGGCCACAGTCAATGGGTTTTGCTTGTAATCAAAAGCATGCCCAAGAACAGACCTCAACTAGTTCTTCTCAAAATCAAGAATAAAGAGAACAATTTGTTTAATTACTCCTGTATCAAGAAAAAGAGAATATTGAACATGCCTCTCGTATGAACAAAGCACATAATCAAGTGACAGAAGTCTCAGAAATCATCCAATGGTCTTTCGAGCTGGGTGATAAAAGTGGATGTCGATTGATGCATCCAGCTAATTTTCAGACCATGGTCCCCAAGATCTGGAGAGATTTTAAAAAAGCCTCATACATAGCTTGTCAAGATCCACCCCATCTTTCCAGACTGGGGGCTCTTTTAAACCAACCCTTGGAATCAACAAATAGGATTTGAGGAGTTGAGCTGGAATAGAAGGAACAGCCCAAGTCCACCAGACTGGGGACTTTTTCAAATCCCCAATCCCTCCCTCAATCAAATTCGGTCTTCTCTAGATTAGGGAAGAATCCCCAAGAGGAACGAAGAGCCAAATTATCAGGAGACTCTCTCCAAATTATTGTTCGGCAAGAAGTTCCTGAGGGATCAAACCAACAAAAGGCAATGTCTCATCAGGGGCATGGAAGAAGAAAATATCACAGAAAATATGATAGAAGGGATGCAATGCATTATGAATTAATTAATGTCATCAATGTCGTTGTTGCTGATCCACCAGATGAGGCTCACTCAGCGGGATCAGATGAAGAGGTTCTTGTTCATGAAGTTATACACAAAGACACAAATAAAGAAGGTGTGCGTACACGAAATCAATGGTTTACCCAAAATCTGGGTGTTCCTTCAATTAACCCACTTCCCCCTCTCCGAAAGGGATCAAAAAAGGGGAAGGGAAAGAATCAGGTTACATATCCTTCCTCTGGAGAAGGCCAATCGCTCTCACTAGAGAAAATATTTGCTCAACAAGAGGAAGAAATAAAGGAATTGAGGAGGTTTAATGCAGAACTAATTCAAGGTAGTCTTCCCCCTAAGAATGCTGGAGTCAGCCAGCCAATGGAATTTGTTGCAGCTACTGAGATGGATCAAGAATATCCTCCTCTATCAGTACAACCTCAAAGTTATAATCCTATTGGTCATGTGCAACAACAATTGGCAGTGCTGCCATCAGTTGCAGTACCAGCTGCCATACCTGTCCAAGCTCCAGTCAGTGCACCTGTTCAAGTCCAAGTTCAACCGGATGTTTCTCAAAATTTAATAACTACCATTGAGTCATTAACATCTCGGTTATAGAATATGGAAGTAAAGTGTGCATAGGTTCAACCATAAAATAGAGCTTTCCCTGAATGGGTAGATTCAATCTCTCCCCCATCAAGTTTTAGAAACCCTGTATTACATTTTTCCAATGGATTAGGTGATCCTGAATAGCATTTGACACATTATGTGTCTTGTTGCGATCCTATGATGGGAACTATGGAGCAGCAAGTAGCAGTGAAACTCAGATGCTTCATGCGAAGCATGCAAGGACCAGCCTTTGTTTGTTATACAAGCTTGCAATCCCGGTCAATTACTGGATGGGAGGATCTTCGCCAAAGATTCCTTCTCCAATTCAGCTCAACGTTGCTAAAGACAATAGTTTTTTATCTTTCAAACTATAATTAAAGGGATAATGAAAGGGTCTTAGATTTCATTGCTCGCTGGAAGGGATTAACATATTCCATAAGCTTAGCACTCTCTCAAGAGGAACTATTTCCAATCGGTGTGGAAAATATACGTGGAAAATTGCGCACACTGATGATCCCTGTGAAATACACAGGAGGGGTTAGAGACCTTACTTCAATCTCTCAATAGATTGAAGATTCTCTTATACAGACTAAGGCTAAATCTCATGTAATTCCATCAGCTCCAGGAAGGAGAATGGGAAAATCAGAAACTGCTACAATTATGCTTAAACAAGAACATGTACCTCCTTCTACTTCAAAAACATCATCTTCTCAAAGGGCTCCACCTCTTGCGCGCCAACAATAGAAACTATTTTGTCAAGAAAATCAAAGAGATCAATGACGAAAACAATTTGAGGATTTGAAAAACAAATTTTACTCTTTCTGAAATTAACAAGTTCTTGGATATTTCATTTCAGCTCTGGAAAATAATTTGGTTTAATTTCTAATGCCCGAGAGGCCAAAAAAGTAAGTAGATGAAGACAGTCCCAACTATTTCCCGTTTCATCAAGTGTTAGGGCATTCCATTCAGAAGTGTTTTGTTTTCAAGGACCTCCTTCCAAAAATGGTCCAATTGGGTCAAGTTAAACTGAAAGGTTCTTCATCTCAAGTAGCATGTGTTACTGCTACAGTTCCAGAGGAGGAAGGAAAGTGGCATGAAGTTAAAAGAAAAAATGCACAAAAATATGATGATTGGATGGTCAGAAAGATGATCAACCGAACTCATGCAATTTTGTGAACGAAATTAAAGAAACCAATTGTGCCTTCTTCCATGAATGTCGTAGAAAAACCATTTTCATCAGATGGAAAATCCTCAAAGAAACAACATAATTCCAAGAAAGAGGAACAATCAGAAAAAGATGAGTATGTATCAAAGTCGAAGCTGTCTTTGAATCTGGAAGATTTCATGCCATCTCTTTCGAAGAAACAGGCACCGCCCCACCAAACGGTATAGCCTAAATTGGCTAGTCAAGAAGAGTCCTCATCAGATGAAGAGTTAATCTTTGGTTCTGTTAATATGATTCAATTAATAGATCCATATGCCAAACGCAGTTTCGATTTTGATGAGCCTGAATTCCCTATATCAAATAAAATATTCAGAGGAAGTTACAGAGGCTTGGGATATAAGGGAAGACATGGATCTTTCAGAAGACACTATTCAAATTCTACCCCTGCTAGAACTGTGTACGCAGCAGAAACTCGTTATAGATCCCTTCAGCGAGCTCAGCAAGAACAAGAAATTTCTTCCACCAATAGAAAATTCAGTCCTGGCACATTTATTCTGGAAGATTGGTTGATGTTTCCATCTTCTTCCTCTTAGAAATTAAATGGATCTAATCAGTTTAATCTTCCAAATCCTGGAATATTTCCAATTCCTATCTCGATACAAGATACATCAACTTCCAAAGCATTTGATTCCAAGGCACCTGCTAAACCACATGTTCTTGTTGGAAAACACACAACTATGGATCAGATGTATGATGTATTGAAACACTTGACCCAAGTACCAGCCATGTTATCAATTCTATATGCATTGAATCTGTCAAAAGATCTTCAGGAGGCACTCATCGAGGCTTTGTCAAGTCCTCATGAGTTTGAAACTGAAATTGGTGCAGGTGAAGTCTATCACATATAGAATAATCCTGAAGAATGCCATGTAGTAATATCTTTTGCTGATGAAGATGAATATGATGTTGTGAATGGGCATATTAGACCTTTGTACTTATCTGGAAAGTTCAATGGTGGAGAAATCTGAAGTGCTTTCATTGACAATGGTTCAAGAGTCAACCTCATGCCCATTCGTACACTTCGTCGATTGGGCCTCACAGAATCTGATTTATCTCCTTCGACTATGATGACACAAGGATATGATAAAAATGAACAAGAACCACTGGGAAAAGTTACACTCAGAACTCAGTTTGGAGATCTTGTATCCAATTTAGATTTCATGGTTGGTGATCAAGACTCTTCCTTCAACATCTTTCTTGGAAGACACTGGCTACATCAACATGTGGTTATCCCTTCATCATACCATCAATGTCTCAAATATTGTTTCGATGGACAAGTCAAAACATTGTACGGTGATAAGTCCCTATTCAAGACTTGTGAATCACAATACATTGAGGCGGAATTCTATCACATGAAGGGAAGGGAGGAATCCACAACAAAGGAGATTACCAAAGTTAATTATCTATATGGTTTGGAAAAGATTTCAGTAAATCCATTTACGCATGTGAGTACAGATTATGTGTTGCCTATCAGTCTAATTGAAATGATAGAGACAAATCCAAATACTCTTATGGAAAGATCCATAATTTCAATTACGACAATTGAGCCCGACAACATGGGAGAAATTAATGATCCACCAGGAAATAATGAAAGCTCAAATGGAGATTTCTTCATTTCATCTGCTGAAATCCAACAAGTCTATACATCGCCAATCAGGCCAGAGGAAGTTATAGCAACTTCAAAGGTGAACAATGATGTCGATTCTCAATCCATCATCTCCTCTTTATTACCCAAGGAAGACCCTCCATCATCAATCGGGTCAGAAATGGAAGCCTCTTCTTCAAGATGTTCAAATTTCAACATCTCTTCTGATTATGAAATTTTTTCTTCATCATCTACTATGAAAGTAGAAATGGAAGAAATAACACATGTTGAAGAAAATTAGGAAGATCTCAGAGATTCTCCTCCAACATTTGAAGAGGGTATCTCTACCACAGTGGACGAACTCAGAGAAATAAATCTGTGTACAAATGAAGGTCCACGCCCCACTTTAATCAGTGCGGCCATGACTCTTGAAGAACAAGAGATGTATATTTCCTTTTTAACGAAAAATCGAGACATATTTTCTTGGAATTATACATAAATTCCCGGGCTTGATCCTGATGTTGCTACTCATCATTTGGGTTTACCAGAAGAACATCGAGGATTTAAGAAAGCCATGAGAAGAACACACCCAACTTAGGCTTCCAAAATTGAAGCTGAAGTGGATAAGACTATCAAAGATAACTTCGTCAGAGAAGTTCAATATCCCAAGTGGTTGGCTAATATTTTCCCGGTTAAGAAAAATAATGTACAAATTAGAGTTTGCATCGATTTTAGAGATCTTAATCGTCATTGTCCTAAGGATGACTTTCTAGTTCCGATTACAGAACTCCTGATTGATGCAACAGCTGGCTATGAAGCACTTTCCTTCATGGATGGATGTTAAGGATATAATCAAATCCGAATGGCTCTATAAGATGAGGAATATACAGCTTTCAAAGCCCCTCAGAGTGTGTTTTGCTATCGGTTAATGCCCTTTGGCTTAAATAATGTAGGCACAACATATCAGCGTGCCATGCATCGTATCATTAAACCCTTTTAGGGAAGTTTGTCGAATGTTATGTGGATGATTTGGTGGTTAAATCCAAACAACGTTCTAATCACTTGGCTGATTTGGAAGTCATATTCTTCAAGCTTTGACAACATAATTTGAAGATGAACCCATTAAAATGTGATTTTGGGGTAACCAGAGGAAAATTTCTCAGCATTGTTGTACACCATCCTGGTATCGAAGTCGATCCTGAGAAGACCAAGTCAATCCTTGGTATGTTACCTCCTCAAAATTTGAAATAATTGAGAGGGCATCAAGGACACTTAGCCTATATTTGGCGTTTCATCACAAATTTGGCAGGCAAAAGTTTACCATTCACCAAATGGATGAAGAAGGGAGTCACTAACCAGTGGATTGAAGAATGTCAAAAAGCATTCGATATTCTCAAGAAATACCTCTTGAGTCCACCGGTACTCATGCCACCTATTGAAGGAAGACCACTTATCCTCTACGCGACAACTTTAGAGCGATCATTGGGTGCCTTTATTTCTCAGAAGAATGATGCTGGGAATGAAAACAACTTCTACTACCTCAGTCGGACTATGCTCGAAGAAGAAACCTGGTATTCACGAATTGAGAAGTGCTGAATGGAATTAATCATTTCAGTTCATAAGTTGAGACACTACCTACAACATAACAAGGTCTAGTTGGTATCTCACAATATCCCACTCAAATTCATCCTTAGTTGTCCAATTCTTATAGGACGTCTGGAAAGGTGGGAAGTTATTTTACAGCAATTCTTCATTCAGTATGTGTCTCAAAAGGAAATAAAGGGCCATGCTCTGGCTGATTTTATGGCTGAAAACCCTTCAGTAGAAGACATATCTTTAGATATTGAACTCCCTGATGAAGAAGTATTCTTTATTCAAGAAGGTCCTCAAGCCTGGGAAATGTATTTTGATGGTGCTTCCAGAAGTCCAACAGGTAGGAAAATGGAAAATCCTAAAATCAAAAAAGTTGGCTTAGGAATTTTGCTCATTTATCCAGAAAAGGCAGTGTTACCTTATTCCTTCTTATTGTGGGAAGGTGGTACCAATAATGAAGCAGAATTCCAAGCTCTCATTGCAGTATTGGAGTTGGAACTTCAAGCACAAGTGAATCACTTAATTGTGAAAGGTGATTCAGATCTGGTAATCAAACAAGTCAATGGGGATTATGCCATTAGAAAACGAGAACTAATCCCTTTGTATGATTATGTTAGAGAGTTAATGTAGGAATTTCCTACAGAACCGAAATTTTCTTATGTCACGCGATCACAAAATGCTCAACCTGATGCACTGGCTAATATAGCCACAACTCTGGCAGATCCAAATCGGGATGAGACAACCACCAATATTGCCCACCATCGTGCAATTTCAACTTATGTTCGAACTAGAACAGATGAAATTAATGAAATTGGTCCCATTCCTGAATCGTATGGTCATACTATAGGATGGATGACACCAATTAGGGAATACCATAAAAATGGAACACTTCCACCTAATAGAGCCAGAAAAGAACAAATCTGGCGACATGTGGTCAATTTTACTCTTTATGATAGCCCAGATCACCTAGAGAAAATTCTCTACAAATGAGGTTTTGATGGAGTTCTCTTCAGATGCATTGATGGTGAAGAGACAATGGCTATCATGAAAGAAGTGCATTCAGGAGTCTGTGGTGCCCACTAGTCTGGAGATAGACTGTCTGATCAGATTAGAAGGCTTGGATACTTTTGGCCTTCAATGATACAAGATTATGTTGATTTCACAAAGAAGTTTCATTCATGCCAAGTACATTCCAACTTCATTCATCAACCTACAGAGTTGATTCATACAGCTAAATACTTGTGGCCATTTTTCACATGGGGAATGGATGTGGTGGGACCTTACCCTTCAGCTACGACCAAGCAGTTTAAGTATATTCTTACTACTACTGATTTCTTTTCCAAATGGGAAGAGGTAATACCTCTCAAGGAAGTCAGTCATAAATGAATTTTTAGCTTCATAGAGACTGTCATTATTACCAGATTTGGTGTCCATCATACTGTATTGATGGACAATGGCACCAACTTATGTTCATCCAAGGTGAAGAAGTTGTATCAAGAATACAACATCAAATCCAATCATTCATCTCGGAATCCTGTAGCGGCCAATGGCCAGATAGAAGCCTTCAAAAAGACTCCTTAAAATATACTGCAAAATATTGTGGATAAAGATAAGAAGTCATGGCCTGATAAACTCTTTCATGCTTTATGGGATTATTGGACCACCACCCCCACTGCAATGCGGTCAACTCCACACTCATTGGCATATGGAACAGAAGCAGTCTTTCCAATTGAGGTTCAATTACCCTCTCTCAGAGTATCCATTTGTGATCAATCATCTATATATGAGAAATATCAAAAATTGATTTCATGAATTAGAAAGGTTAGATGAGAAACGATTGTGCACATTTCACCACTTTGAAGTCTATCAGAATCGAATAGCACGAGCTTTCAACAAAAAAGTTCGTCTTCGTTCATTTGTTTAGGGAGAATTGGTATTAGTTCTCAGAACTCCAATGATACTAGGAAAGAAACCTCCCAAGCTTGAACCAAAAAGGTAAGGACCTTATTCAATACATACGGTCTACTCCAATGGAGCATATTCATTAATCTCGATGGATGGAGAACTCATCACTACTCCAACCAATGCCAGATTTATGAAGAATTATTTTGTATAAACATAAAATATATCATTTTTCATACAACATGACGTTAAACTGTGTCCCCTTAATCGTCCTCGCTATATGACATTAAACTATACAGAAATGGTCCATGCATATGACCTTAAACTATTTTCATGTCCCTTACGTCCAACACAATGTTAAACTGAACCATCCAGAGTCCATGTGTATGACTTTAAACTAGTTTAATTTCTTTCTTCCTACACGTCATTAAACTGTGACGTCCTAACTACATGATGATAAACTGTAAAGAATTCCCTTACGTCTAGCAAGACATTAAACTGCATAACCAACGATCCATGCATATAACCTTAAACTATTAACACTTTCGTCCAACATGACGTTAAACTATGAAAAAGTTCCCTTATTTTGTCCTTACTGCATGGAATTAAAATTAACAGTCCTCTTTTTGTCCAACATGACAGTAAATTGTATTGTCCCCATAGTCCTAACTACATGACGCTAAACTGTACAGAAAGTCCTTTAATACATCCTACATGACATTAAACTGTAATTTGTACCTGCTACATGACATTAAATTGTGTAGCACCAATAGTCCTAACTGCAAGACTTTAAACTGCATAGTCCGTTAATATGTCCTACATGACATTAAACTATGCATTGTTAAAGTTTTTGTTACCTCTTGTTGCTCACACTGAGTATGACTCATGTGAGCTTATAGAAAACTTCAACCATAACACTCTCTCTGGGCTACTAACCATGTGTAAGTCCAAACACTATTTTTATGTCGTTTTCCCCAAGAAAAACATGATTACTAATTCCTTCATTAATTGAACTACGCAGACATTGATCCTTGCCTTATAGGCTGGGTATGTAGGCAACCTTCCGAGGTTCAAGCCCAAAACCAATCTCTTCACATCGGTTAACCTCTATCTCTTATGATTTTGATTCATGAAATCATCACCAGAATAAATATCTTTACATTTGTTCACTTTCGTCTTTTCTATACGACGTTAAACTATACAACACTTTTTTGTCGAGAATGACAATAAACTATAACATTATTTGATACCCTCACCTGAGATGGAATCATTATTTACATTGATTTTCAATCATGTTTCATTTAAAAGACTACGTGCATATATGAAAATGCCCGAACCTTTTATCTTGGGTTAAACAATTATTGCACTAGAGTTCGTTTTCACCCTTCACATGTATAAACCTAATTTGTAGAGAGGGTATTTATAGAACTACATGGTCTTGATTCCCTTACTTATGGGATACGTAGGAACATTAGAGTGTCCCTCGAATCCAGCCCCAAGTCTTTTGGGCCTAACCCCAAATTCCACTTTCAGTCCCTTGGTTGAAAAGTCCCCATGAAAGCACACACTGTGTATTTCTTATAATGGTCCGAGCTCTATGACCCTAAAATAAGATCTCCAATCCTTTTGTCCCACATGACGTTAAACTGTAGTTTAAGAACTACGTATGGCTTGATTCCCATCCTTATGGGATACGTAGTGAAGTCCAATATTTCAATTCAGGACCCATCCACAACATGATTATGGTTAGCATTGATATGTGTATCTCTGCATACATTGGAAAATACCCATCTTTATGTGTCATAATCCTAACCTTAAATATTTTCAGATCTTCATAACCCTTTTCTTAACTTCTAATCACAAATGTCCTTAAATTCTGAGAGTTCTTTTGCCTGACCATGCAGCACGTTCCCTTAGGCGGCCTTGCATAAACAGTCTACATAACGGACCTGTCAGCCAAATGATGCAATTATTTTACTATGCAGTCAATTATCATAGGTGTCCTTGCATAATTCAACCACCTAATGGGTTAATTAAATATTGGTAACTTCATTATTGGGAGGAAAACCTATTTTTTCTTTATTTGTCTTGATAATGTGTAGGGATCCGCAAAACAAATATCCATCCTTAACATATTTTCCCCATATCCTTTTTAATGATCTAAAAGTATTCATGTCTATGGTTATATTCTCCTTCCCTATATTTGGGTGATACCTTCGTAGGAGTGATATCCATCCATTTCTTCGATAATCTTGTTTGGAAATATCATCTCCATATTCAAGTACCTCTTTCCATACAGCAAACTCTATACTTTGGAAAATTTGAATCTCCATAAACATTCACTGCATTTTTTGCACTAGAAAAGTAAATTTCTGAGAGATCTTTTGCCTGACTATACAGCACGTGCCCTGTAGAGACCCGTATCTTGATGTACATGGACATTACATTAATTTTGCGGAATACTTAATACCTAACAAAAACAGACACACAAGGACCGTAATAGTTTAGTGTATTTGGAAACTTGAAACAAAATCTTCTAATCATGGTGAAAGATCTTCAACATCTCCCATAAGATCTTCCCCTTTTTGTTTTCTTACCTAAAACATTTCTTTAAATCCTGGGGAAAAGAAAACATATAAAGGGTGAGCTCAAATGGTCAGTAACGGTAAACAAAGGAAATATCAATCACATCATATACATAAGAACATAACTTTTGGAAATCTTAACCTGCAAAAGAGATCATAATATCTTAACATGGGATAAATCATAGTAGTGAAATGTAATCCCAATAATCATAACATAAAACATGAAACTTTGGGGCATACACACATAATCATATTGAATCACTTCTTATTAGTCAAGACTCATGGCCAAGACTGTCTTAGTGGACAAAGTCCATTTCTGAACCGAGTTCACTCCTCGTTTCAGTCCTGTTTCACTGAACTGGTTTAACCTGCCGTTCCAGCCATGTCTAGCTCATGAGATATAAAATCTTTACCCAATGCATTGGAGGGAGATATAGGTCCCACCCATTTCATAATGATACCGTTCTTATGTGTTCCACAAAATCATAAATCATACATCATTGCAGAACCCATGTAATAAAAATGGGATTCTTAAACAACATGACATCATAAAACAATTCATATATGATAAAGGAATAAAAATAATTCCATCACAACGTAATCAAATAAATGTAATAATAGGGATAGAAACAGAACTCTTTATTACCATAGATGGAAAATAATTTTGATAAAACACTTGAACTCCATTCCTGAGGAAAATATCCTTTCTACTTCAAAAACATTTTCCTTTCTTAACATGTCATACAATTTTAAACTAAAATAAGTTGATTAAAAATAAAATTTAAACCTTTTAAAGGTAACTACTTGGAAATAATGTTTTAAAAATACATTCATTCCGTATAAGTTAAAAAAACATTCTTCGTACTTTTTCAGAAATGTCAAAAAGTACCTCGTACGAAAAACGACAAAAGATTCCTTTCATATCTTTTACTAAAAACTCACCTAAGGGTAAAATTGGATTTAAAAAATTGTAGGTGGATGGGAAATAATATTACATATTGAGGAAACATGGAAGTGGATGATAAAATACACCCCAGTAAATACCAAAGTATAAACAATCTCAGATAAAATGAGATTGTGATATTTCCCTTACCTTAGGTCCGATTTTCTTCGTAAGTGTCAGAACCTCCTGTATAATGATTTAAATAATGTTATTGACTTATTCCATAATCATAATTATTTTTATGATATCATATATGGTCATATTATTAGCTTCTTATTAGTAATATTTTATTACTACTTGTTATTCGGGTGTTTATTACTTTTTGTTCTTATGCGTGTTTTGTCGAATAAATTCTTATTTTTCTTTTTAGGTTATAGATACCTCATTTCCAGAATGGTATTAGTGTAATATATATCATATTCATTCATTCAATTCATTTGTATAATAATTATGCAATGAAGATCATGTAGAACGAGTCGCATCACATCGTGGAGACGGTATTCCGTACGTACACACGAGCGATGATATCATTCCCATGATTGCGGAATTGTATTGGAGTGTATATATAGTATTTAAAAATCAATATAACTTTAAAATAATCATATATAGTCATTATTTACACCATTATACCCATCCAAGTAAGGTGGTGGTGGAAAATAGATTACACCAAGGCGTAGAGACGGTATTCCGTACGTACGCACGCGCAGTGATTTCGTTTTCCGTAGGATGGATAGATAGTGAAATAGGGTTGTTTCAAAATTATAATAACATATCAGTATATGAGTGATACTTATGTTATTACTTCATAATGAAAAAACTAAAGAAGAATAAGTGTAAGAAGAAATAAAGATGAAAGAATCGGTAACAGACATTACCTCTTCTTTGAAGCGCTTCTTTGAGACCTTCTTTTAGAGCACTAAAATTGGTCTTTGAAGAAGACCAGGACCTCTAGGATGTCTCTATGGAAGTGTAGAGAAGAAATTGGTAGGGGATGGACGAGCATGAAGGCTCAAAGTGGTGTGAGGAATAGAGGGAGGAGGTGCCCTTTTATAAGGGAGGAGAGGGGCACCTTTGGAATAACAAAATATATTAGTTTATTATAAAGTCAAATTCGGTTTTTAATAGCTCCAAATTGATATATTTCGAAGCTAAGGTGGGTATGGGTCGAACTACTCTCATACAATCGAATTTATACAAGTTTAGGTATCAATTTTAAACCTTATCATTTATATTTAACTTTAAGTTAGATAATTTAACTTTTACCGTGACTTCTTGTTTGCTTACACTATAAGGTTAATAAACATACTATATCAAGACAAACGAACCCCAAGTTGTTTATTATTAATATATATAACCTTATCTAAGTCATTTTTCCGAACCTTGGATTTTTAGGAATAAAATAACAATTAATAATAAAATATTTGTTTTAAAAACTATTTTATGTCAATTTTGACACTATTTAGTAATTGATTTTTGTGAAACTCATAAAAGAATTATTAGTTCTAAACAAGTTAATTAAATCAATAATAACATGTCATATTAACCTATAAAATTAGTGTAATTCATAAAAAGTCTCAAATTACATTTATTTGTGTATTTATAACATCAATTATGTCAATATTTCATTAATAAGATAATTACTGCATCATCTTTGTGTCATAAATAAATTAAATTTATTAATGTCTAAAAATTAAAATTAAAATACCATTATGTAGGAAATATTTTTATCTTTCTAATGAATATTTATAGTAGAATTTATCTTATGTATAACCCTATATTAAAAATTATATACTTTTTAAACATTGATTTTAACTATTTTAACCCTTCTTTAAATAAATTAATAATAAATGTCCTAATCTTATCCAAGTGGGCCTAAATGGTCATATTTTATTCCTAATGTTGTTTTTGGTCGAATTATACTTATCCAATATTATTAGGACATGTTTTAGGGTAATAATAATAACACTTTTACCTTTAATTACCCTATTTACTTTTAACTGTGGAAAAAATAGTAAAAAGTTACTATTCACCAAAAATTATTTTCATCTCATTGAACCACATTTTAGTCCTTGATATTAACTGTGTGTCTCAGATTTTCGAAATTCCACTTATAGAAGCGGTAAAAATTATGTTTTATGAAAAATTCAGTTTTTTTAAATACCACTTAGTGGTTTCACTATTCATCAAAAATTGAAAGTTTTCAGAAAAATACCAAAATTTCACCCTAGGCTAATTTCGATATTACGAATCCAAAAATGAGTCCATTTTGAAAAATAAAATTTATAAAATTTCAAAAAGTGGTTATTACTATTCATAACGGCTAGTTTTAATAATATTTTAATAGCATATCGTTGTTTAGTGAAACTCGGGATTGCGTACGACGCACGCTATTGAGGAAGGTTGCGATTGTGTGTAATGTAAGGGAAGTTAGGGATGCGTGTTGTGCAAGATCCTTTTGGTGTAGCGTAAAACAAAAGACATTAATTAAAAAGAATACATTTCATAAAATCTCGGGGTGTTATATTCTACCCCCCTTAAAATGAATTTCGCCCTCAAAATTAATCGGGGTTATAAATGGTTTACTACTCGAAAGTTTCTTTAATAGAAACCCACATCATAAAAATTAATACCAATACTTGGCTTTATAAACTAAAGTCTGAAATGTAACGGTTACCCGAATTAACTCATCACGGGGTTTCCACATTGGAGAACACAGGTGAAAATATGGATATGGAAGAAAAATCTAACCATCATGTTCTGATGGAGAGTGGTAGAGAACATGGCTATGAAAAAGCCATCAATCACAAAGCCATAAATTTGTGATGATTTAAGGTACCATCTGATTCAATGGATATAAGGGCACTAGGACAACATTTTTGGTTTTCATGATCATTTCCCTAAAGTTGAATAATTTGAATTAGAATAAATACTTACTTTATTTTGGTACAATCTCACTATTGTTTGTGCCTTGAACAATTTCCACTTCATCTGATAAAGAAATGATGTTGAATTTGTTATTCGTGAAGTGTTAGCAGATCATGTGATAGAATGAAGGGTCATTCCATCTGACTCAAACAAAAGGTTAGGAGAAGTTATTAAATATACATAAGTTGATCTATAGTGAGATTAATCATATATGGTTCCTAAAATGGACTTATACTTCATATATCATACTGGTTAATATAATAAAACTAGTTTCTACTAAACAGGGACTTCCTGTAGGCCAATGGTAGGCGATAAAGGCCAGTCACACTTCGGTTGTGGGTTCAATTCCCACAGCCCTGTCCGATGCGATGGGCTGTCGCTCATCCTGCAGGTTGTCCTTTTTATAAAACTACATTACTATAACATCCCATAAATAATATCAAAAAAACTTCTATCCTTAAACAATACGAACTTATGTCCATCATAATCATTTCCAATCTTTAGGCTAATCGAAAATACTACTGTCCAATCTCATATTATAGTGAAAACGATTACCAAAGAGTTCATATAACAAACATGTTAATACCATCGTTGATCCCCATATATCATGAGATATGTCTTGTTGGTCACATTCCAAACATTCGAAGGCCTTAATCATGTATTCTCTTGAAAAATGAATACCCATTGAATCTTAGTGAAAACATGAGTGTTGTCAAAAGTTAACTCTTTTCACATACCAAAACCTCAAACCATGATATAACTATTTCCTTATATCAGTCATGAGCTCATGAGTACTGTCAAACATTTCATTTTCTCCTTATCCCTTCATTATGCGCATATCATCTTTTATCCAAAAATATCTCAATAACTTTCCATGGTTACCGGTACCATAAAATTATTGAAACCCACAATAGACCAATACATAAATATTCTAATATTCCACGATACTATATAGAACATTATTTTGGAATCCCATTACATAAACAATTAATCATTCCACCACATCGTTTTCATATTCAACATCACCTGTAGTGATCGCATGTGACTTCCCTTTGTACTTTTCCTTATGTGGTTGCTCATGTCGATCATCACTAACCTTTGGATTAGGGAATTTATTAGAATAATGCCCCATTTCCTTACACTTGAAGCATTGAAGTGTTGGTGGTGTGTTCTCTACAGTATTTTCTTTATTCACATCATTAGAAACCCTTTTACCATTACATCGACACTCAGCTGCTCGATGACCTTCTTTTCCACACTTAAAAGCATTTTCTAGTCCCTTTAAGACAATCTCCACCATGCTTCTTTCCACACTTTGAGCATAAGGAAACATTCATCTTCTTTTCACCATTATTCTGTAATTTCTCCTTGAACTCCATCTTTCGTTTCTTGTCAAAACCATTTGATGGAAAAGTAACACCAACTTCCATTTATACCTTGATAGCACAACCCACAATTTCTTCATAGCTACGGAATTCTCTTATAGCTAATGCCCTTCGAAGATTTGGTTTTAAGCCACTGAAGAATTGATCAACTTTACTTTCAGGTTGGATGATAAAGCCAGATGCATACCTTGAAATCCTTGTAAAATTCGTTTCGTATACACCAACAGATTCACCATCCTTTTTCTTTAGTTTAAGAAACTCCTTCTCTATCTTTGATTGAATAATACGAGGGAAGTATTTTTTGAAAAGTAAGTTCTTGAACTCGTCCCATTCCATGGACTCAATTTCATATATTGGCCTCGTATTCTTTATAAGATTCCACCATTGATCAGCTTCACCTTCAAAATGATATACTGCTAAGATGAATTTATCATGTTCTGAACATTGAACAACTGAAAATATCTTTTAAGTGGTACTGATCCATTGTTCAGCAACAAGTGGATCAGAAGGCCAACTGAAAGAAGGTAGACGTTACCTCATGAAGGACTCAATATAATATTGTTCCCTTCTCTTCTCATTTGGAAGTCCAGAATGATTCATATCTTGTGTAAGTATAGAAATAAGATTTTTCACTCCATCTCCAATGACATTTGTTTGTTCAGGAGTACAATCATTGCATTGCCCATTGCATTGATCAACACAGTTCCTTCGGGTTCCAGCCATCGTCTAAAACCCAAAAAGAATAGTGTGAGAGGCAGAAATCATGCTAGGGAAAACAACATAATAAATGGGGAGTACCTTAAATATCTAACATCTTAGGTTTAATTCTAAGATCGTTACCGTAATTATAGGACTATAACCTATACTTATACTTACCCTTAGGGACATCCCTAGACATACCTTAGAAATATCTCTAGGGATCTCACTAAAGTTCTCGCATCCTAGTTTCCAAATGTTTACTAAACCTTTCCTCTGATACCAACTGTAGATACCTATAGCTTGACGTACATGGAAATTACATTACTTTTGCGGAATACTTAATACATAACAAAAACAGACACAGAAGGACCGTAATAGTTTAGTGTCTTTGGAAACTTGGAACGTAATCTTCTAATCATGGTGAAAGATCTTCAACATCTCCCATAAGATCTTCCCCTTTTTGTTTTCTTACCTAAAACCATTCTTTAAATCCTGGGGAAAAGAAAATATATAAAGTGTGAGCTCAAATTCTCAGTAAGGGTAAAAAAAGAAATATCAATCACATCATATACATAAGAACATAACTTTGGGAAATCTTAACCTGCAAAAGAGATCATAATTTCATAACATGGGATAAATCATAATAGTGAAATTTAATCCCAATAATCATAACATAAAACATGAAACTTTGTGGCATACACACATAATCATATAGAATCATTTCTTATTAGTCAAGACTCATGTCCAAGACTATCTTAGTGGACAAAGCCCATTTCTGAACCGAGTTCACTACTCGTTTTAGTCCTGTTTCACTGAACCGGTTTAACCTGCCGTTCCAGCCATGTCTATCTCATGAGATATAAAATCATTACCCAATGAATTGGAGGGAGATATAGGTCCCACCCATATCATAATGATACCATTCTTATGTGTGCCACAAAATCATAAATCATACATCATTGCATAACCCATGTAATAAAAATGGGATTCTTAAACAACATGACATCATAAAACAATTCACATAAGATAAAGGAATAAAAATAATTCCATCACAACATAATAAAATTAATGTAATAATAGGGATAGAAACAGAACCCTTTATTACCTTATATGGAAAATAATGTTGATAAAACACTTGAACTCCATTCTTGAGGAAAATATACTTTCTACTTCAAAAACATTTTCCTTTCTTAACATGTCATAAAATTTTAAACTAAAAGAAGTTGGTTAAAAATAAACATGAAAACTTGTAAATGAAACTTCTTGGAAATAATGTTTTAAAAATCCATTCATTCCATATAAGTTAAAAAAACATTCTTCGTACTTTTGTCGAAAAATTTAAAAAGTACCTCGTACGAAAAATGAAAAAAGATTCCTTTCATATCTTTTACTAAAAACTCAACTAAGGGTAAAATTGGATTTAAACAATTTTAGGTGGATGGAAATAATATTACATATTTAGGAAACATGGATGTGGATGATAAAATACACCCCAGTAAATACCAATGTATAAAAAATCTCGGATAAAATGAGATTGTGATATTTCCCTTACCTTAGGTCTGATTTGCTTCGTAAGTGTCCGAACCTCATTTATAATGATTTATATAATGTTATTGACTTATTATAGAATCATACTTATTTTTATTATATCATATATGGTCATATTCTTAGCTTCTTATTAGTAATATTTTATTACTACTTGTTATTCGGGTGTTTATTACTTTTTGTTCTTATGCGTGTTTTGTCGAATAAATTCTTATTTTTCATTTTTGGTTATAGATACCTAATTTCAAGAATGGTATTAGTGTAATATATATCATATTAATTAATTCAATGCATTTATATAATCATTATGCAATGAAGAATATGTAGAACGAGTCGCATCACATTGTGGAGACGGTATTCCTTACGTACGCACGAGCGTTGATATCGTAACCATGATTATGGAATTGTATTGGAGTGTGTATATACAATTTCAGAATCAATATCAATTTACAATAATCATATATAGTCATTATTTACACCATTATACCCATCCAAGTAAGGTGGTGGTGGAAAATAGATTACACCACGGTGTGGAGACGGTATTCCGTACGTACGCACGCACGGTGATTTCGTTTTCTGTGGGATGGATAGATGGTAAAATATGGTTGTTTAATACTTATAATAACATATCAGTATATGAGTGATACTGATTTTGTTACTTCATAATGAAAAAACTAAAGAAAAATAAGTGGAAGAAGAAATAAAGATGAAAGAATCGGTAACAGACATTACCTCTTCTTTGAAGCGCTTCTTTGAGACCTCCTTTTAGAGCACTAAAATTGGACTTTGAAGAAGACCAGGACCTCTAGGATGTCTCTAGGGAAGTGGAGAGAATAAATTGTCAGGGATTTCCCTAGCTTGATGGCTCAAAGTGGTGTGAGGATGAGAGGGAGGAGGTGCCCTTTTATAAGGAAGGGGAGGGGCACCTTTGGAATAACTAAATATATTATTTTATTATAAAGTCAAATTCGGTTTTTAATAGCTCCAAATTGATATATTTCGAAGCTAAGGTGGGTATGGGTAGAAATATCCTCATCCAACAGAATTTAGACAAGTTTAGGTATCAATTTTAAACCTTATCATTTAGATTTAACTTTAAGTTAGATAATTTACCTTTTACCGTGTCTTCTTGTTTTCTTACACTATAAGGTTAATAAACATACTATATCAAGACAAAAGAACCCCAATTTGTTTCTTATTAATATATATAACCTTATCTATGTCTTTTTCTGATCCTTATATTTTTAGGAATAAAATAACAATTAATAATATAATATTTGTTTTAAAAACTATTTTATGTCAATTTTGACACTATTTAGTAATTGATTTTTGTGAAACTCATAACAGAATGATTAATTCGAACCAAGTTAATTAAATCAATTCTAACATGTCATATTAACCTAGAAAATTACTATAATTCATAAATATTCTCAAATTACATTTATTTGGGTATTTATAACATCAATTATGTCAATATTTCATTAATAAGATACTTACTGCATCATCTTTGTGTCATAAATAAATTAAATTATTTAATGTCTAAAAACTAAAAATATAATACCATTTTGTAGGAAATATTTTTATCTTTCTAATGAATATTTATTGTGGAATTTATCTTATGTATAACCCTATATTAAAAATGATATACCTTTTAAACATCGATTTTACCTATTTTAACCCTTCTTTAAATAAATTAATAATAAATGTCCTAATCTAATCCAAGTGGGCCTAAATGGTCATATTTTATTCCTACGATTTTTTTCGGTCGAATTACACTTATACAATAGAATTAGGGCATGTGTTTGGGTAATAATAGTAACAATTTTACCCTTAATTACCATAATTACTTTTAACCGTGTTAAAAAAAAGTAACAAGTTACTATTCACCAAAAATTATTTTCATCTCATTGAACCACATTTTTGTCCTTGTTATTAACCATGTTTCTCGGATTTTCTAAATTCCACTCACAGAAGTGGTAAAATTAATTTTTATGAAAAATTCAGTTTTTTTAACTACCACTTAGTGGTTTCACTATTCATCAAAAATTGAAAGTTTTCAGAAAATACCAAAATTTCACCCTAGGCTAATTTCGATATTATGAATCCAAAAATGAAGTCCATTTTGAAAAATAAAATTTATAAAATTTCAAAAAGTGGTTATTACTATTCATAACGGCTAGTTTTAGTAATATTTTAATAGCTTATCGTTGTTTAGTGAAACTCGGTATTGCGTACGACACAAGCTTTTGAGAAAGGTCACGATTGCGTGTAATGTAAGGCATGTCAGGAATGCATGTTGTGAAAGATCCTTTTGGTGAAGCATACAACATAAGAAATTAATTAAAAAGAATACTTTTCATAAAATCTCAGGGTGTTACATGCCCTTGGGTGGCCTTGCATAAGTAGTCTACATAACAGACCTGTCAGCCAATAGATGCTATTTATTTTACTATACAGCCAATGCCCTTAGGTGGACCTGCATAATTAAACCACCTAACAGGTTTGTTATATACTGGTAACTTCATTCTTGGGAACTACTTCTTCTAATTCCTTTTAGCTCTTTTTCATATCATTCCTCAGATTCAAATTTTCTTAAGTCATATTTTACATTTTTTCCATCATACTTAAGTATGGTAATATGATTTTAGATAAATTTTCAATGAATTGAGTCAATTCTAATTCATTCAGTCAAATATTTTTCGACCTTAAACATTATCCTCTTTATGTCCTACGTGCATGACTTTAAACTGCCCACAAAAGACAAGGGAAATATGAATAAAAGTCATGTTTCAGCTCACTAAACATACATTTTGTATGATTTAGGTAATATTGAGCAATTAAGAGATTCAAAGTTTCTAGGGTTACTTATATTAATCCTAGTAAAAATCAAACTATGCTCACTAGGCCCATTGGATTAGGTAAGGTAGCAGGAAAATATGTGCACATGTGATTGAAGATGAAAACATTCTTTCGATTTGATGCACAAGAATTAGAGGGACATCTACAGAATGGAGCCTCTTATCCTTTTCAGGAAATTACAAAAGGCTGTCGACAAAAGTCTTCACTTGATGAACTGCATCTCGAGCTTCATCGACAGCTACATGAAGCTCATGCACTCGAATAACTTCACTCTTTTCAGCCTGATGGAGTGCTTTCTTGGCATCCACAATGGTCTTCATACCATTCGTTTGAGATCCCTCCATTGAATTATTGAGTTGGTCAAGTTCCCTAGTAACAGTATTTAACTGTTGCTGAAGGTGAATCTTCTGAACGACTTTATCTTTGATCTTATGCTTCAGCTCCTTCATCTTTGCAGCATAGTCATCTTTAGCTCGGGATACGGTATCCTTAAATTCACTGATATTGACTGACAGCTTCACCCTGGTAAGATCTTCACGGAACTTTTTCTCCTGCTCCCTTCTTAAGATGACTTATTTCACCGCGGTATGGATCTCTTGGTATCCAAAACCGCCAAGTCATAGCATGACGAACTGGGATGAAAATCGGGATATATTTGATGACGGATCGTCAAGAGGCACTTCATATATTATTTTCCATATGTTGTTCCATGCCTTGTGTCGTGAAAAGCTAAGTGCCTTAAGCACCTCCGGGTCTGATTCGACATCATCATCACAGGGGGCATGTAATATGAGATTAATGCACTTAAGGAAGTTCCCTGTAATGCTCCTTCCCCCCTGACCCTGGTTGCTTCACCTTCTACTACTGTTTGGGAGGAGGTTGAGACTTCACCTCCAGTTCTGTCCATTGAATTTGATAGCCCTGTTTGATCAATTAAACGTATGGTTAGTTTCATAGAATAATGGAAGTTGGTTGTCTATCTTTAAAACTCAGTACAATCATTACCTAACAGTAGATCAACAACTTGAGAAGACTTCTCCCCATCTTTCCCAGTTTCAAAAAGATCATAAAGATGGGTCTTAGGAGGGCTTACTGGTTTTATCTCCACTTGAGCTAATGTTTCTGCAATGTTAGGGTTGACATCAATGTCCACACCCTCTTCACGCATTGGCAGTTCAGCAGCTTCTATGGATGAAACTGCATATTATTTTCAGTCATGATTAGAAGTGTAAATTATAAGACAATTTACTGGACGAAGGAAAACACTCACACCAAAGGTCCTTTAAATCACATGATAACTTATCATGATCATAAAATTCTTCGAAAGACATGCCATGATTCATTATTTCATCCAATGATATTTTAGAATCATGGTTAGTCTCAGCAGTGGGAGAATTTGATGTGTCCTCTTGGTGACCGTCAATCTACAGCCCCTGACCCTAGAAAGTTTCTTCATGAAGGATGGTGGATTCAGTTTCCACGGACGCCAATGATTCTAGTGCATGTTCTTCTCTACTTGTAGCAGCAGCAGGAGAAGTACTAGGAATAGATGTTGGCTCATTTTTAGAAGCATCCATGTCAGCCTAAATTTGCATTTGTTCCACAGAACCCTCTGTGGTCCTCAATGGAAGATCTGTCCTTTCCCTTAGAGGGGAAATTGAAGAATCCCCTACAATGCCAAAAAAATGAGAAATATTTTTCATGGTTTAAAACTCATTATTATTTGAAGGAATTACCACTACTGATAAAGAGTTTAGCAGTGGAATTCCTACTTTGTCGCATTTGTCCTTTTGGCTTTTTAGGAGTGTCGGTAGTCTCCCTTATTGGCACGTGAATTGGTGAATGGAAAGCCATGTCCAACTCCTCATTCATGGCCTGCTGGCCTGGAGATATCTCGCCCAGTTCATGAAGAGATTCAGCAGCAGCCCCAATGGTAGTACCACCAAGGATATTCTATGGCGAAAGAACCTAAGTAGTTCCTTTCATTGCAAGATGCAATATGAAGAAAATAACTTCCTTAAGTAAAAAAGCTTCAACTGGAATTAGGTTGCAATGAAAATAAGGAAAGAAAACTTACATCTTCAGGAGCCACATAATCATGCCACTCCTCATCTCTAGAACCACCATCCCCCTTAGTGGCGCCACGATCAATCATTTCCTTCACCCACCTAGTGAAAGGAATGGAGTCATCAGTGGCATATATGAGCATTTCCAGCTCTCTTATGTAAGCCCGCACTTTATTGGGGTTGTCCTCGTATTGGATATTTGTAGAAGCCAGAAGATTCCCTATTCCAGGGAGTTGTAGACCATCACACAAATCCATCATGATGGTCCCAGTACCACAGTATAAACTCTGCCATGTATGGACAACCTCTGGTCTTAGATATGAAGGCTGCGAGGTAGGTCCTACGATATTTGATTTCAGTTTCGTCCCAGCTCCTGCAACTACAGATAGAGAATAAGAAAATAAGACTTATTGCTTTATAATGTAGAATTGATTAAATTACCACAATGAAGTAACTCACCAGGAGTTGATGGAGTAGGTCTTTTGATTCTAACCGGAGGATTATATCGGGCACGAGGCCGCTTTTCCACTTGTTGCGCCTCATCATCCCCATCATGGGAATCTGGTGAATCAGTCCTAGAGGAGGAATCTGGAGAATCATCTTCAGGTGGGGAAGCATCAACTTCATGAGGTAGGGTTTCTTTCTCTACTATCCCCTTCCTTTTCCCCACCTCATAAACTGGGTGAATCAGCACCCCTTTAGGGTATGATTCTATCCAGTGCTCGACATACCATGTAGTCACATTATGTGCCGCTTTTTGAACTGGAAGATCAAATACCACCCCAGTCCTCTCCTTTGACGTCAGCAACCACAGTTGCTAAGAAACCATCAGATGTTGCTATAACCTAACATGTACTGGGAGAGATACAACAATATGTTGCAAACACTTTATTTGGCGTGAAAATCTATATGGAGCATAGGCCTATCATATAATTTCTCCGTCAATCCTGGAAACTAGCACGCTATCTCTGCAAGCTAGCATGTATTCCCTCAAATCCAAGTGGGTTGTTCCACTATCAACAAACTGCCCAGTTGGAGGATTTCCATAGGGAAAGAAGTTGAATTCCTTAAACTTGCTCAAACTCACTTTCATGTCATAGGCATTAAGATCTAATGGAGTAACTCCAGAGAATGCTTGTACTGACGGCCTGAAAGAACTTCTCGGAATTTGTAATCCATTCTGTACATTGTAAGTCCTGAAGTGAGTGGCGATCCATCCCCATAAAACTTGGAATGGTCCCACTATTCTTAAAAGAGATTTACCCATTATGACATGAAGTAAACTCCTGTGAATATTTTCTAAAATGGGGGTTGCCAACCCAACAATTTTTCCCTCATCCATCTTTTCCGCAAAGATAAAGGTCCCTGGCCTGACGCCTCCCTTCGAATCCCTGACTGGCAAGTGATAAACGCTGAGCCACAAAGCCAAGAATCCCTACAGACGAGTCTTCTTCGGGATCCTTTGATTCACCTCATATCCCCATTTCTCAAACTCTCCTGCTTCAAGAGTTGGACAAAATGTGCCAGGAGCACCCCTCTTCTCAGGTTTTGGGCAGGTGGTAGGATGGGTGGGCCTCTTATCCTTGGATTTATTTTTCTTGGAACCTTTCTACTTTGGAACCTTCTCCTTTGGATCCTTTTCTTTCATTTACATAAGAAATATATTCATCCACTCCTCCAGATGAATATCCTTTCTAGAATGAGTTAAGGAGGTCTCTGAACTCTTGATCTTCTGGAAGATTTTAATTAATTCCCGAGCTAAAGTAGGAGTCTTCTATGAATCATTCCAAGTCACCTTGGGAGGAATGAATTAATCATACATGTCACCCAAATTGGAGCCCATGAGATCATATGGACATCCCATAGACTGGTTCCTACTTCTCCATGAGTCGGATGGAAATAATTGGTTTCTGGACTCCAGTGGCTGAGTATCTCCAGCACGAAGTTGTCATGTCTGTAAACATATGTTTGCCCAACCCAAACAGCTTCGTCTATCGCCACTCCTTTCTGATCCTTGACAAACTCTGCACAGGTTTATCGCACCCAGTATGCCCACATCCATGTTGTATTCAGACATCCCCAAGGACGAAAGTCCCAACTTTTCATCCATCCTTTGGATTGATCCACTTGATCATTTCAGAAGATTTAAAGAAGACAATGTGGTTCCAACTCAAGCTTATGAGGTTTTAGATCTGGCATACAAGGTCTATGATGCATCATGTGGTCCTTCTCCAATGTTCCAGCATTTATAAATCCTCCTCTGCATGAGATATTTCCTGAAGAAAAGTTGGTATAATTATGAAACCAAAAAATTGGGGGATAGTTCTTTGCTTCTAGAATAGTGACTTCTCGCAGATGACCATAACTGTACAAAGGAAGATAAGTGGTTTGTGGGAAATCAAAGTGATATTTCTTCAGATACATAGCCAAATCTTGAAGAGTGCTATCACAGACGGTATAATAATCGTGGCCAATGATATCCAACAAATCATCAAGACATTTTCTTGCCAGTTCATCATCCGTTCTTATTATCTTGGGAGCCATTGAATCTGCACAAAGGTTGAATAAATTAACTCTTAAATGGGTTTAATTTTCATAAAATTTGTGAAGGAATTCAGAAAAAATGGAAAAGGCATTAGGCACGCAAGTCTAAACTTGGTGTGAAGGTGTGGATGTGTCGTGCAAGTATAATGTGTCACACAAGTATTTGGAGTGGAAGTATCACCGAGCAGGTCCAGATACTTTTACAATAGCACGAAAACAAAGAAAAAATAGAAAAGAGGGAAACTTTCACGGCGGATATGACCTGCGCGGAGAGAGATCAAAAATAAAAATTTTGATGCAATGCGCGACAAATAAGTGCATATATAGATAGTCCAGGCCGACCACCTGCTCACCAACAACCAGTGCACTCCAGCCCTGCGTGAATCACACCTTCACGATGATAGTTGCGTGGTGAACACCTGCGCGCCTCTTTCCCTTTGGTGTCCTTCTTTTCCTCAGAGTCACATCTTTATTCTTTTGAATCCAACTCTGAGGGGGGACTTTTTTTGACGCTCCTTTTCATCACATTTTCTAAAAGAAGGGAAAGGGAAATGACTTAGCACAAGGTGATTCATCCTTTGAAGAAAACATCAAAAATAGACAAAGGAACGAAAAAGGAGTCAAAGGACCTAGGGTCGCACAAGTTCCCTTACTATCGCGCAAGTATACTTGTGTGCCACCTAATGGTTGCGCAAGTTACCTGCGCGCCCTATGTGATAACCGCCCGGGGTCTTCTCCAGCCTATAAATACCCCCGGTGGGCCCCCCATTTGAAGAGATAGATTTTTCTAGAATTCACATAATGTGCTTTGAACACCAAAGTATCTTCTTCAAGTCTCACAAACATTTATAAGGTAATTCTTTACCTAGAATGGAAGGTCTAAACAATAGGAATAAGGTCTAAGTGTTAGAATTCACTAACACTTGTGTGCCTATGTTTTTTACCCTTACATGGAATGAACACACTTGCGTGCCTCCTTACCTACTCATTGAAACTTGCGCCATGCTCTTCTGGATGTACCTCGGGATAATTCTAAAGGCTTGGGTCAAAGATCGCCCAATTATTACCCTACTTCTTAACAATCGTGCAAGTACCCATGTTCCACGCAGGTATACCTATGCGAACAGGACTTGCGCGACCACGCAGTACCTACGTACTAGCCAGGACTTGTGTGCCCCTATCTTTTTGGGTGCCCATCCTGCCCATTTCTCCTCTCTCATGACATTCCACCTCTCCTATTCAAGATTCAGTCTTCAAGACACTCTTCAAAGCCATTTACGACATGTTTTCTAGATTGAATTTCTTATCTAAAAGGAATTCCGTGGAACATCTATCAAAACCTAGTGATTTACACATCTTTACATTGCTAAGGTTATAGAGTTCATTCATTCAACCTCATTCTTTATAGATGATAGAATCTTTAACTTGGGCCTCCTTCTAATGAGTAAGACCCAGTCATAATTTCCCTCAAATATGGGAATCCTCCTTAGGAGTAATCCCCAAATCCTCATTAATCTGGGTATACTTTTCAGGAGTAATCCCCAGTCTTAAAACTATCAAATATTGTCATCCTCTTCAGGAGTAAGCCCCAACCATGGTTCTCTTATCACATGATTACTTTTCAGGAATAAACTCCAGTTTCAAATCTACAAATATGGGCATCGTTCTTAGAAGTAAGCCCCAAGTCCCTTAATTTTTCATGTCCCTTATCCTGGGACTTCTTCTCAGGAGTAAGCCCCAGCCTTAATCTCTCTTAACTAGTCTTAATCTCCTTTTGACCTGGGATTCCTTATCAGGAGTAAACCCCAATCATAAGTCCCATCCTAACTTGGGCATCTTCCTTAGGAGTAAGCCCCAAGATTAGAGTATCCAAATCTACATGAAGCACATATACCTTTATGGTCCTTGTTCCTAGACTTATTCTCTGAAGTAAATCTTAATCCTCATTTATTTGGGCTGTCATACACACATAAGCCCCACATCATTGCATATTTCATGGTACAATTGTCTGTATTCACCAATACCTCTGGTTTCTCACACCGAGCATTACTCACGTGAGCTTAGAGTGTACAAGTAATCATGAAATCATTTCATTGAGCCATGAATAATGCATAAAAATCATACTCCCTTACCTGAAATACGTGGGTTCTGATTCCTTTTCCAAAAAAAAGGATACATAGGCAGCCCATCTGCGGGTACGATCCCATATTTGAAATAATCCATGTCCTTCTGAATGACAATAAACTTTAAGTGCCCCACGGAGTGGATTTAAAACTAGTATGCTCATCATAATGTCCAAGAGACTTTTATGTATCAAAGGATACCATTGACTAAGAATATCTAAAAAATACAAATTATTCTCTATCAATGAAGTACCTCGAATACATATAAAAGATTCTCTAAATTTCCTACATATCAATCAATGATTGTCAGATCTAAAGAAAATATAATTTTGTACTTGGTAATGTAATAAGGATTCATGAACATAACTTAAATCTATAAAGAGAGTCCCAGAGTAGACAATAATTCCACAAAAAAAGGTGTGATGATTCTGACCTCCCATCCTCTCGACCAATGAAAATTACTAAGCCTCATTATCCACAACTAATGAGTGCCTACCTTTGGAATGTAGGTTCAAATTGATATGGAATCATTGGATGTTTCCAGTTCAACGAAAAAAACCCGTCAGAAGCCGCTTAGAATGTTTGAATCTTAAATCAATGAGATTATCCCCCATTCTAGGGGGAAACAATATCCTATATAAATAGTCTTTTAATTATAATTACCATCCAAGATAGCAGTAATGGAAACTTTAACAATCATGGTTTTTTGAGGTAGTAGTTCACCATACATGTAAAGAGTATATTTGTTACCCATTAAATAGAAGTTTTTGTAAGTATTGGTAAAAAATTAGAATAATAAAATAAAATTATATTTAGGAAAACATTTTAATTATATAAGAAAGTAATTTGGATGTTGAGGGGGTGGAGAAATAAAATAAAACAATGGAGCTTGAGGAAGGGTGTTACCTCTTCTTTGGGTAACATCTTTTGGTTTACACCAAAGGGATTCCTTGGACTGATTTATAGTAGTGTGATGATTTAGTATGAGAGGGGTTATTTTGAAGATACATTTTGGCATATATTGGTTGATCCAATTTGGATTTATATATTTGAGGGAGTGGGAGGAGAGGTGGCCTTTTATAGTGGAGGAGAGGTGAAACTCATTTATATTTTGGGAAAAAGAATTCCACCAACAATTCATCCAAGTAAAATGGATCCAATAATGGACCAAAATTGACCCATGGGCGGATAGGGTTGAAATATTTCCATTCAATGGCACTTTAGAAAATTTCTAGGTCGTTTTAGGCCTTAAATTTAAGTTTTAATACTTCGTTAACATAATTTTTCTCTTAAACATTAAAATTAATTTTATTCACTTTGAATAATATTTTTGGAAAAAAATAATTCGACCGTAAAGAAATTTTAAATTGTTATGATTCCTGATATGGAACCATTTTTCGAAACTACAGTCACATAAGTGGTAGAAATTAATTAAATTTAATCTCACATATGAGATGACATTAGAGGTTTTTAAAGTAAAATATCAAAAAAATTTCTTTGTTTTTATACCCAATTGCAAAGTGAAATTTATTATAGTGACCTAAATTGGATTAATTTTTTAAAAATGATCTTTAAAACCAATTTAACCAGTAATTTGGCCTTATAAATAAATTACAAGAAAATGAATTTTATTTAAAATCTGATATTTTTCACTACTAATCAAAAAACGAATTTTCTCAGAAAAATCTAAAAAATTTACCCGAAGATAATTTCAAGAACATAAATTCAAATAATTAATTTATTTTAACTAATTATATTTCTAAATGTTTTGAATACTAATTTTATTGTTTTTTATAAAATCTCCTGAAAAGCAGTTTATTTGAGGGAAAAGTATTTTTAAACATATAACAGCTTTACCAAAAAAATTATGTCATTCATTATAAATAAGTTTTTTTATATAAAACCATCATAAAAATTATTTAAAATGTATTAATTACTATTATTGTTATTATGTATTACATCTAGGTTATAATTATCTTATTGAAATAATTATAACAAAAAAATATGTTTTATAGAAACATATTGTTGCGTCTAACATATGCCAAGTCAGTGTTGCCTATAACATATTTCATGTCAATGTCATGTAAGGGGAATGTTTGACTTTTTATATGATAGATATCAATGAAAATTTGATTTATTCAATAAAAATGTCTATAAGAAAGATCTTCAAAACAATGATTAGGTGAGTGGTTTTGTTTCGTAGACATTTCATTTTATGATCTATAATTGCAACTGGTTGTTCCTTGAATGAAAGATATTACTCATGTGGTATGAAATATGAGTTTAGTACATCTAAAGGGTCATATATATACATACTATATATATATATAACCCATCATGGAATAGAGAGATATTTATAGGAAGTTCCAAGATATAGGATATTATCCCGATACAATCAAGAATATCAAATGGACCCGTATACCTAGAAATTAGATTCCCTTTATTTCATAGCCTCAAATACTTCTTTAGGGAGAGAGATATAGAAATAAATTATTACTAATGTCAAATTCTTGATCACTCCATCGGTTATCAGCATGACTTTTCAAATGATTTTGATCTTCCATGATATGCACTAAATGGCTATAAACTTCACTTCCATTATTTCAGCGATCTCATGTCCCAATATAATTATTTCCCCAACCACATCCTAGAATATTTGAGCTTTACGTTCCATCCCATATAGGGATTTATAATGTTCCATCTGAATTATTTAGTGGAATCTATTATTGTATGAAAACTCAAATAGATGATGGTGTCAATCCCAACTACCGTTCAAATCCAGAGAATAATATATCAACATAACCTCTAGAGTTTGAATTTTTCGTTCAGATTGACTATCTTTCTAAGGATTATAATATATTTTAAAAATCAATTATTTATCAAGTGATTGCTTATGAATTATCCATAAAACAGAGTTAAACATAAAATCTTGATCTAATACGATTGAATATGGTACTCCAGGAAAACTCACCACTTCATTAATGTATATTCTGGAAAGATGATCCAGATAGAAGTAATATTTGATAGTGTTTAAGTGTGCAGAATTTTTATTGTGATTGACTAAAACCCCTATAAATTTAATCCCTTTAGATATTTTGGGTTTTCCATTGAAAAAACACATCGTAATGTTCTATTATTTCCATTTTGGTATGGGTAATGGATGCATAATTCCCTTTGATGTTGTCTTTAGGCCATAACATATTTGAATACCAAGAGATGAGTAAAAAACTCTATGATATCTCTCCGCAATCAATCCCACCAAAATTATTATTTCATGTACATAAACTTCTTTTTACTTCAAGGATTAATAAAGAATGAATAACTATGATCTTCCTCTAACAAATCCTTCTTCAAATATGGTATGGAAGGAACACATACATAGTTCCTAAACCTTATCATTTTTTCTGAATCATGTTTGAAATAAATAAAATCTATAACAAAATTTTTCCGATCAAAATCGTCCTTCTTCTCCTCCTGAATCATCACATGGATAGATTTTTGGACATTCATTATATAAAGATATGATATTAACCTTCCTTTAGTATTTCTAGCTCCATATTTTTCAAATACTAAAATGTTGAATCTTTTGTGATCCTCATCATGGATAAGTTAGCATATTCATTTTGACTTGAAGTATTGACCACATTGTTTTCTTTCCCATGGTGGTATTGTATTGAGAAGTCATAATCTTTTATTAGATCTAATCATTATCTCTCCCGTATGTTCAACTCCTTTTTTGTGGATACATATTTCCAAATATTATGATTAGTATATATATCACACTTTTCTCCATAAAGATAATTTTTCCATATATTTAATTCAAAAATTACTTCTAAAAACACCAAATATTGATTTGGGATGTTTTTCTCCTAAATCTTCAACTGTCATGAGGCATAAGAGATAACCATTTTATTATTAATAATGACACATCCAAATATCTTCTTGGATTCATCACTATATAATAAAAACTCTTATCCAATAAACGGTAATGTAAAAATAGGTACAATGGATATCCTATTTTTTAGATTGATATTCATGCCCTTCTTTTCACTTTAAATAGATAAGAATATAATCTATAATGACAAAAGAAATATGGTTGAGGTGATATCTAAATAATCTATTCATGAAATTGATGAAGATAACATGGGAATTTGTAAGAAAAAAAGGAATCACTATATATCAATTGTGTTCTTACCTTGTATAGAATGTCATCTAGGGTATATCCTCCATATTGACCCTCAGTTGATGATATCCATAAATAAGGTCAATCTTGTAATAGTATTCAGTTCCACGTAGTTGATCAAACAATTCATCAACATTGATGAGATGATACTTTTTCATGATTGTGATCTTTTTCAACTACCGTTAATCAGTGTAGAGTCACATTAATCTTTATTTATTTATCATAAAAAGAATAGGTGCAACCCAAGGTGATAGACATGGTCAAATGAATTCCTTATCAAGGATTTCTTGGAGGTGTTTCTTTAATTCCTAAAAATAAATCTAGGCCATTCTATAGGGAGTCTTTGAAATTGGTGTGGATCTGGGTATGAGTCCCATTGAGAACTAAACATCTCATTTGGTAGGAATGTCAGAAATATATTCTAGAAATACATCTAAAAACTATCTAAAAATAGTAAAATCATCGATGTGACTTTTCTCCCCAACAATTTTAGGTAAAAACCCCATTGTGATGGGAATTAGGACCCCTACACCTGATATAATTTCAATAAAAAGTTAATTATTGTTAACACGTTGACAGATGATCATAGGGGGGTGTAAAATATGAAAAATAACTTCCCTTCCTTGACAATTTATGTATGATTTATTTAGATAAATCCAATTAATGCCTAAGATGACATCAAATTTAACTAAAGGAACAATGAAAGTATTTGAAGGAAGCATATCGCCACAAACTTCAACTAGAGAAAAATCATATACATGGGATAAAATCATCTAACAATTTGGGTATTTTCACTACTAATTTCATGTCTATTAATTTTTGTGGAATATTAACACCCATAGAAAATTATATAGAAATATAGAAGTGGGTAGATCCATAATTAAATAAGAAACTATTAATTCTAAAGTGGATGGTAAGTGTTCCTTTCACCACATCATTATCACACCCCTTTTCCAAATTAGCGATTCCATGAGATTTCCCCTTATCCCTCAACATAAGAGGTTGTGGACATAATTCATCATCACCCGCCTCTAGGTTTGGGTAGTGATTAGAATAATTCACAATCTCTTTACACGTGTTGCACTGAAAATATAGAGGTGCATCTTATTCCACTTTTTCTCCATTCTCACTATTAGCTAAATTATTTCAATATCTTTGGAAATCACATTATTGATGGCCTTCCCTTACACATATAAAAAGAGTCATTATACCCCTTAAAGAAATTTACCCCATGGTTCTTCACATACTTATGTCATAAAGTAAATTTCATATTTTCCCTTCAAGATTTTTAGATTTTTTATACTCCATATTCAATATGTTTTCAAAACCATGAAATTGATACATAAATCTAGCCTCCATTTCGGCCATGATTTCACAATTCACAATATCTTCCTAACTAATAAATTATCATAGGGCCAAATACCATTAGAGTCTTGGATTTAGTCAACTAAATATCAAATCAACATTACGTTCAGGTTGGATTCTAATTTGTAAAGCATACCTCACAAGTCATATGAAATTATCCTCATAGGTACCAACAAATTCATCATTCCTTTACTTCAACTCAAGGATCTCTTTCTCCATATTGTTATGAACAATCTAAGGAAATAACTTAATGAAAAATATGTTACTGATCTTTTCCTTATACATGGATTCAATCTCTTATTGTTTCATCATATTCTTTATTAGCATCCATTATTGGTCTACTTCCCATTATAACCAATAAAAATACAGAATGAATTTATCATGCTCCGAATATTATAGAATAAAGAATATCCTTTCAATAGTATTGATTTATTATTTAGAAACAAGTGGGTTTGAAGACTTATTGAAAGAAGGCAGATGTTGCATCAGGAAAGACACTACAAAATGTTTTCCCCTCATTTTTTCATTTATAATTCCTTCATGATTCATAGATTGAGAGATATTGGTTAGAATATAAATGATATTTTTCATCACTTGTCCAACAATATTTGGTTTATTAGGAGGAAAATCATTTCATTATTCATTGCAGTCACCATTACACGTTTCCTTTTGGTTCCATCCATTGACTAAAACCAAAATCATAGAGTAAGGAAAATTTATCATAATTATGAGTCACATAATCATGAAAAGTAACTTATAGGATTTATAAATCATGAACCTTTCTTAATCTATTACACATTAGGTTTATCCTAGGTTATTCATAGCACACTAACATTTAAATAATTCATTATGTTTCTTGATTGGTTGAGGAATTCACCAATAAAATCCCCTAATAGTATCAATCCAGGTGTGCATTATGGACCATTGTTGTGTACTAAGTTACGTTGAGTCAGGCATAAAACACCATGTTGAATTTTATACTCTTATGTATATCTATTATATACCCACATCCATTTTTTGTGACTAGATTTGTATGAATTTATAGAAAACCACTAAATATATCCTTTACCAAAATTCCAAGACATCATCCTATACATTTTTTTATCCATGTAATTGTCTTTAGATCTATCATTACGATTATCACTAAAGTTTTCTCATCATAGATTGCAATTGATAACTAAAATATTTCTCTGATTCTAACTGTATATACCCTTTATTTTAATACATTATTGCTACATAACGTTTTTGGAATACTTAAACCATTATACGAATAGATTCCCAAAGACCGTATTAGTATAGTGCCTTTGAAAAAATGGAACCATAAAAACTGGTACATAATTGAACTACATTATATCCCACTAGGTTATTAATGACTATAAACCCTCCTAGACACATCATAATTAATTAATATATTCATAACATAGGAATGGAAACCGAAATGGAGTGAGATTAGATTATCATTACGGGTAAAAAGGGAGACATGTAAACATAAACATGAGAATTGGTGTATGAGGGCATGATCGTAACATTAGAATATCCTACCATGTGTATCATAATATTATATACATAAATCATGTAATAAATAAAGGTAGTTCATAATACATGAATCATAAAGAAATAAAAAATAGAGTCCAGGAAATAATAACAAAGGAATAAGACATAGAATTCTGGTAGCCATGTAATCGTGTAAAAATGATTTCCATATTAGTCAAGGCATCGATTCCAAGGTCATCTCACTAATATGAGTTCACTCCCCATACAATCTTGATAGTCATGGTTCACTATCATCTCCATATTAGTAGTATGAGTTCACTCACCATACCATAGTGGTCATCTTGGATCACTCCCCTCGCCATCTTAGTAGTCAAGGATAACTCTCAAGAATAACTTAGTCTATCTCATGAGATATAATTCTTTAACCAATGCAATGGAGGGAGATATAGGGCCCACCCATATCATAAGGAAATAACTCATACATGTTCCAAAAAATTATAAATAATAATATAATAACCCATGAAATATAATGGGTATCATACGCATGCAATCGAATCATAATCTGTGGAAAATGATATAGGATTTATAGTCATTTCAAAATTATAACTTGTGAAATGAAACGGGTTACAGAAGTAGATAACACGTGAATAGGAAATACGTTTCATTAAAATTTTTCTATAAAAAAATAATATATTCTGAGAAATAATATTAACAGTAACACTAAATCATTTACATAAAATGGAACTAGTAACACCAATGGATCTCATCTTAGATGGTAAATAATTTTGAATGATCTTTTTAAAAAAATATTGAGTAAAACATCTTTTCTTCATTGGAAAACACTTTATAAAACAATACACTTTAAATTTATTTTCTTGGAAAACATTTTTTCAAACATATAAAGGATTTTTAAAAAATTATACACCATTTTTTAAATCCTTTATTCTTGGAAATAAATTTAGACTATTTTTTTGAAAACTCGGTTTTTTAAATAAAACAGATTTCTAACTAAAGATAGAAATATAGTCATATTTTTTTTAAAACTCTTTATTGACCATATTACATACCAAAGTGTTGAAAAATGGTACTAATACATGGATATATCTTGAAAAAGTATTAGATGAGAAAATTCAGGAGTGTTCTTCATATATGGATTATAATATTTAATCAATGGCAGCATAATCTATATCAATCCTCATAAATAATGAGATTATTTCAAAAAACATAAACCACAGGGTAACTTTGAATCATACACTCTATGTAAGAAAATCAAATTACATGAATATTTTAATATCTTGAGTATAAGGATATTCATTAAAAACATGTCACATTATATTATATATACCTAGAAAAAGAATGTAAGTGCATAACAAAACATGTCTCTCAAAGAAGGCAAATTGAGACAAAATTGTCTTACTAATTTGGTAATGATTGAAACATAAAACCCATTGAATAATGATAATATAATGGATATTTAATCACCCATAAATTTAATAATAAGAATAATATAATAAATTTATGGGTATTATATACCCCACATAAAATAAATGATTGTTGAACATGGAATGTATCTCACAGATATAAAAAGTGAGATGAAATTCTGTTACATTGTGTCATGACTCTCGTCGTACTCGTAAAAATATATTTTATCATAAATATAATGTTATTTTATATTTATCAAATAAAAATATTAGAATATCAAATACCGTATATGGTTTGATATAGAATTTATATCACCTTATTGTTTACAATTTTATGTTAAGGTTTCACTTTAGATAATATCCACTTTGCTCTTCATGTGTGTATTAATTTGTTATATCATTGGTCCTTATACAAATAACATGATTTCTAGAATTAAATTTTTATATAAATACAAGATATATTCAGTATATTTTTATTTTAATAATCTATATAATTAAGAATTATAAATTGAAATACACTATTCATGGAGTTGATAGGCAGAATATACACATGAACATTGTTTCTTTTTTACTGGCGTATTGAAAGAATGAATGAAAATGAAATAAATGTATATACGTATATAATATAATTATATTATAATTATTATTCCATATATATCATATAATTTCCATAAACAAATCCATAATTAATTTCATTCAGTTTGTGAACGAATCACATCGCTTTGAGGGGGCAATATTCCATATTTCCTCAAACAAAATTATCATATTTACAAAACAATAGGAATTATAAAGTTATGTGTTATAAAAGTATTAAATAATGATAAATATATAATATATATAAAATATATAATATATAAAAATAAAATGGATCATAATTCCAAGCCGTGAAAGGGGTAAATGAAAATATAATAATCATCATTTTGTGAGACGGCAGTTCATCGTACATGTAAAAAATCTGATTGTTACCCATTCAATGGAAGTGTTTGAAAGTGTTGGTAAAAACCATAATATAATTACATATAATTAAATTTCTGATATTTTTTTATTATGTAATCATGTTATAATGATATTTGAGGGTGTGGAGAAAGAAAATAAAAGAAAGGATCTTGAGGAAGGATGTTACCTCTTCTTTGGGTAACTCCTTCTGGTTTGACCAAAGGGCTTCCTTGGATTGATTTATGCCAAAGGTGAGATTTATAGGTTTAGGGGAGGGATATTAATGAGCTATTTTCTAATATATTGGTCGAACCAAAATTAATTTAGTGGTGTGAGGAAGTGGTAGGAGAGGAGGCCTTTTGTAGTGGAGGAGGAGTGACACTCTATTAAATTTTTAAAAAAGGTATTCCAGACACATTTTTCCCAAGTAAAGTTGATCCAATAATAGAAATAATTATTTAAAGGTTAGTATAGGGTCTAGATATGGCCATGAAATTTCTCTTGGACATGTTTATATGTCATTTGGGTCTTATATTTAAGGATTAACACTTTGTTAAACTAGTTTTTATCTTAATCATTTTAATTAATTTTAATCACTTTTCATAATATTTTTGTCAAAACCTATTTTGAAATTAATAAAAATTATAAATTTTGATAAATAAAAATATGTAATACATTATTCTAAATTAAAATCACATAATTGGTTGAAATTAATTTAAATGTAATCTCGCAAATGGGTTGACAATATGGGTTTTAAAGTAAAAATATCCAAATGTTTTCTCTGTGTTTATTCCCATTTTCAAATTGAAATTGATTCAAATATCCTAAATTTTATTAAATGATTAAAAAATTATATAATTAAAATTTTATAAAAATTTAATGTATAATTTATCCATACAGATAAATTAAAAAAAATACAGTTTTGAATTAAAATTTTGTATTGTTCACTATTCATCCAAAAATGAAGTTTCAGAGAAATATACCAAACATTAGCACTAATATAATTTTAACATTATAAGTTAAAGAACAATTTTTATTTTATAAAATTACATTTATAAATGTTTCCAAAATTAATTTAATTTTTTTCGTAGAAGGACATGAAAAGGTGTTCATTTGAAAAAAACTATTATTTTAAAACATATGAAGAATTTTCCAAAAAATATATCATTCATTATAAATATGGTTTTTATATAAAGAAATTATAAAAAATATTTTAGAATTAGTTATTACAATTCATTTTTATATGTTTAATTTAAAGGTTATAATTGTCTCATTTAAACAATTATGACAAAAATATACGTTTCGTAGAAACTAATTGTTGTGTGTAACGTAAGACAAGTCAATGTCATGTGTAATATAAACCAAGTCAGTGTTGCATGACAAGTATGCCAATTAGGTTCCATGTGAAATTAGTTTTTGACATATTTTAATTCAAGATGTCAATTAAAAATTAATTTATTCGAGAAAAAAAGTTCCATAAATCATAGTGTCTTACAATGATATAAGATCCAACACCTTTTTTTCTGAGGGACTCATCATTTACAAAAGTCATTGTAACTTATTTGTAATATTTTATATTCATAAAAAACATCAAATATATTATTTTATATGAAGAACTGATACTATAAAATATACATGTTCTTTCTCCTTTTATATAATTTTGAGTAGTTTCCACAACTAAGTCTATCTTCCTTTTATTTTTCTTACTTCTCATATATCTTTTGTGATTTTTCTTATAAACATTTTTCTGTCAATAACATGAAAACATATCCTTTTTTATGATTTATAGGATGATAAAATCTTTCAAAAATAGTTTAAGAGGGTTAGAATCTATTTTTAATCTTTAAACTAACTTTCTAAAGTTCTATAATTTTAGTGGCATGACTCTCCCAATAAACGATAACTCCTGTTTACCCTTGATTCACTATTGAATTGATGATAGAACCAAAACTACTCTGTATTATTATAAAATCATCCACTATATTTTCATTAACCATATAAGTAATATTTATATTTCTATATTTGATATTGTAAAAATTTTTATACCTACATTCAATAAACTTTTTTACATTCCATTTTTGAATTTTTTTTGGGTAAAAATGTTTTGGTTGCCTCATGAAATTTTATTCTTTATCTTAGATTTCTTCTCAACTTGAATAAAATCTCAAGTACAATATTATTTGTGTTTAGAATTTAAAATCTTATAAACAATAGTTTTTTCAATTACATTTTCTTTTCTATATACCTGGTATTCCTAATTTTATTTTTCTAATTCATATATTAATCATTCTTATAAACTTTTGAGGATAATTTTTAATGATCTCTTTGAAGTATAAGTTTTATAGAATTTTCACCAAATTTTTTAACTAATTTTTTGAAATTTGTAATTCATTTATCTTCTTAAAAAAATATTGAACGAGATAAAATTATTCCTCCATCAAGATAATATTTTAATCAATATTTATTTTTCAATTCTTTATTTTATCAAGAAACTTCTTCAGAACATTAATATTGTTTAGAAAATTATTTTGTTATTTTATATAATATTATTTATTGTTTTTTGAAAGATTTTATTTCTTAGACTTTTTTACCTCTTTAGGAAGTCTATAATATTTTTTAAGTCATTCCTTCAATGATATATTATGAATAAACATGAATTTGTTTTATTTCATCTTCTTTACAACAACTAATTTTTTCACTAGTGATCTTTTCATCATTTCCATTTTTAGTAACTAAAATTTTAGCAATACCATCACAAGATATTTCAATTTACACTTTAGTTTCACCATCATCATTTTACCCTGGAAATTCTTGGATCCAAGAAAGCCCATTCCTAAAAAAATATTTATTTAAGGAAAAGAGTACATGAAACCTAATATTAGCAAGTAAAATGGCGTTTTCAAAACTAGGTGTGGATTACTTCACACATGTAATCATTCAATAAAGTTGTACAAATATCAGGTGCTCTAAATTCTCACATTGAGCTTTCTTTAAGAACCAACATCTTTTAAAAATAATCATCCACCGTATAGGCTTCTCTATACTCATGCGAGACATTCAGGTTAATCTGATTTACCTAGTTTATACAGTCAATATACCAGGGTAAGAGATTTCATGGGACACTCCTCATTCTTGACTTCAGAGCTACTACATCTCTTTCAGAGTCCTATTCAATACATAGTTCATGCCACTTATGATGGAAAACATATTTAATGTAACACATCTGTACCCATATATTGGCTTCATATGCAGTTCCTATCCCAATATAATGATGAAAACACGCTTTGAAAAATCCATAGTATGTTTGAAAATGACCACTATAGCCTGATGGTCATAGAACACCTGAGGTCATACCATCAACATTATTTTTTTATGGGACATGAATTTATCTTTCTTATTTTCCAGATATCTTATCATATTTCTATCTTATATATTACTATCATCATATTCCATAATTTTTAGAAAAATTGTAGCCAAATTTCAAATATCTCCATAACCAAATCACATTAAAGGTGACATTTTTGAGTAAATTCCTATTCCTCCTTGTATAATTTTATAAAACAAATACTTAGATTCATTAAATGTTTTATTAAATGTTTATTCACAATCATATTCGATGGATTCTTCCTTATGATATTTATTATATTTTTCTTGTTTTTGAACATTGAAATGAATTTCTCAATCATCTATTTCATTGTTTTTCATAACCCTTTCTATTTTAATTAATTAATTTAAGAGAGTGCTATAATGGTTATCCAGAGATAGTATTTTAGGAAATATATCTTCCAATGATGATAACATGGAATAAAATTAAATAAGATGAATTAGTTAGATCATTTAAATGATGGTTGAATCTTTCAACTTCTCACAAAGACATATTATGGTTTATATAATGTCATTCAAGAGTATAAATAAGTTAACCGTGGATTCATCATTTCCCATATTTGGATCTTCATACATAAATATATATATTTTTAAATACTCTTTATATATATTATTATTTTCTTCGTATATGCTCTTCATATTTTCCCTGATGCTTTCATCCCTAAGAATTCCTTTAACTCTTATAATCTCAATTTTAGAGGCTGAGGACTGTATAGAATTTCTAGTAATCCCATGATTCAATATATTTTTATTTGCAGTAGCTATCAATTGAAAAAATTAGTATAAGGAGGTAAACCTTCTATAATATCATTGTGAACATTATAATCAATAAATATATGATAAAAAATCATTTAATATTTCCAAATATGTTATTTTATCCAATATTATAGAAGAATCCTCTTACTATACATTTTGAAAGAAAATTATCTTTTCTTGAATGTTTTGAAATGATTTTATCAAAGTAACCTACCATTGATACCAATTAAAAAGAAAAATCATAATCTATCTGATAATTGAGAGTGGGAGGTGTGAGTTAATAATATTCTATATTTATGTTTTATTTGGTAATAAATAACTATTACCGCCTATTAGTATGATAAGACTCTACTGAAAAAAACAACCAAAACCAAAGGAACACAAGAATTTACATGTTTTTATACTCAATATGTGTAAAAATTTCATATCATGGATTCACTGTAATTTATAACCCCACAAACTACTAGAAAATAATATTTTAATGTGGTTACAACAAGTAGGAGTATCACTATGTTTTCATATCACTATCATTAATTCGTAGTGCATGTGATCCTCACATAGATAAATGATATAAATTTTTTTCATAACTACTATAAGAGCCTTAAAAAATAGGCTTTAATATATTATATTTGTTCTTATAGATATTTTTCTCACTTTACCTTCATGAAAGTAATTATTCAAAATCATCACATTCATTCTTATCAGTAAGAAATAAAACCTCTAGGGACTTATATATAATTAAATCTTCATAATATCATTTCTATATGGAATTCTATTTCCAGTAATCTATTTGATAAAATTTATATGGTTCTATATAAAGATATATTCCTCTTCTTATATGTTTTCTATTCAATCGCCTCAGAATACATTACATCCTATACCACTTGGTGTGAAATTACTTATGGAATCTTTCCAATGGTTTCTTTTTCAACATTATTTCTAATCGCTGATATACACCATCCATATAATGCCATCTATTTAGAAAAATTCATTGGGTATTCATAAGACCTATTATGGTGAACCTGAGTTGGATACCCTCTCAAACTAGTAACAATCCTGAATTTACATATACCTGAAGGGAGTTCCTGATCCTCATGAGATAGAGACAAGCCACCGAGCACCCAAAAATAAATATACAACATGTTTTTTCTCCAAAAATGAAGTAATAACATGGAATATATATATATATATATAATAGAGTGAACCATTTCAAGAGATAAATATATGTTATAGCTGAAAGAATACATCAGAATTGATATAACACAAAAATAGCATAAAATCCCAAAGTACAACACCAATCATCAAAGTAAATATACAAAAAGAAACCAAGTACTCCTTGTGATTTTGTGGAAAGACTCCCACCATATCACCACATACTAAATCGAATTATTTGATAGAAACCTTGATTCTTCACTATGTTTCCTTTCCCTGTATTGAAAATACATAAAAATGTTTATGAGCTGCTGAAGGGTTTGCTTCAAGTGGGATTAATGTATTAGTAGGATCCCACCTAGGTGTTCTATATCAAGTATCTATATAATAAACGAAAAATTCTAAACATTATTGAAATAAATTAATGACAAATAGATTACAATTTTTATATCAAAATCATGGAAAACGTTTTAATTTTCCATTTTTACATGTTTTAAAAATAATCTAGGTAAAAAAAATTCACAACACTTCACATATATCAAATCATATAAAATCTTGTATCACATATCATATCAAATCCAAGGTAGTTGAATATAAATATGTACTATCCAAATAATGGGTAACATCATACCAAGGATCATTATAGATCTGGATTATAGACTACTTGTACAACAATCAACATCTAGTAAACAATCAAATCCCTAGAACCCAGGACTAAGGATTAGAGAAACACCCCATGATGAATCTCCATAAAATGTAAATATCATTTTCCTAGGAAATATTCCTATGAAATAGAGGATCACCCAATGTTTTAACCCCATGCTAATACATGGATGTTGGCTCTAATATAACCCTTCAACCTAAGCACCCAAGACATCCCATGTGGTATATTCTCCAAACCATTTCATTAATACCATGATTTAAAAACCATTTTAAAAATAAATTTCTCAATGATTTGATAATAAAAATTTCTTTTACCAAGACTAGGGGAAATACATATTGTATAAACAACCTATTTCCACACACCCAAATCAAGAATTCTTCCATTTTATTTAAGAAACAATTTATAAAACCAGAGTAATGAAGTTCATCCAACATAGGCTAGGCACATAACCATCTACCACAACTCAGGTCGAACATGACCATAACAGAATCCGAAAACAAGAAATAACACAACTATGAAAATAGAGGCCCTAGAATTCATCCAAAAATCTGATAATTGATTCCACCAGAAGAAGGGTCGGTGGAGAAAAATAAACAACCTATACCTTAAGAAAATATCTTACTACACTACAACCAATATAAGGGTTTGGCTTCAATGGAAGATAAAATAATGGTTCTAAAAGTAAATAAGAAGAATAAAAAATGCTTATCAAAGGATCCATAATCATAGAACAATGATACTATGATGGTAAATGAGAAATTAGAAAGAGGAGATATACATAGCTAGAGAAACAAACCACAACTACAACTACGACCAAACACTAAAAGAAGTGATCCAGTAGGAGCAGTGGTCTCCAAAATTTCATGTTATATCTCCTAGGTCATGGGGAGAGAGGCTAAAAATGAATTAAATTGATATCATCCATAAATATCCCTAAAATTACATCTTGTGAGATTTATATGATGTGTAACTAATTTTCACATCATGTAATCCATAAAACTCAAGTACACTGAAACATCTCTCACTATTTTATTAAAAATACAATTTTACCATTACATTATGTGTAATTATAATTCACATCTTATAAATTTATTATTCCCTACACCAATTCACAACTTATTCCTGGTGACCAATACACTATGTGTCATCACATTACACATCATGTATTTATCATACATCCCACAGAAAGAAATGTTTAGCTATAAACCCAAAACAAAACCTACTATTCTCTAAAATTTAAATAAATCACACAAACGAATAAAAACTCTTATTCCTAGACCCCATAATTTTAAAAAACATATATCCATATAAATTAGGTCATTTTACCAAGAAAATCATCTCTATCCTTGGGAGTCTTAACATGAACCCAAAAAAAGAAGGAAATGAAAATTTAGAAGAGAAATAAATGAAAGTGTGTAAAGGGATGTTAAAATCACCCCACTATAATAATTTCCATACATGAGAAGTAGTTTAGAATAATGAAGTCTAGAAATTTTATGAGTTAGTTTCTCCCTCATCAATGAATTATGCTCCCAAGTCTAATGAAAATTTGATCTGTGTATCCGCAGCACAATAACCAAATAAATATAATTCTCATGAAAGAATTTGAATTGAGTGTCAAAAATATATATCAGCTACTCCACAATAGATATGAATGGATGTAAATCAATATATTCACAACTCAAATCATTAAAGGGATATGGATGGTATTTCTACTGCAATGATATGTGGAAAACATATTTAATTCTTATAAACTAAAAAATAAATTTCAACTAATATGAAACCTAACAAATATGTTTTATAACCCAAAATTTTATAGCAATATTGGTGCCAACATTACCTATTTTAGAATATGATAGTGACCAAAAAGAGGATAAACATTTAAGAAAACTCAATCACCTATGGAAAACTCCCTCAAATAATACCAGTAATCCAAATAATATTTCTACTGAATCTTAGTTGTATCTCGATGATAATATTTTTCTTGAATTCTTTTTTATGTATCTTGAACAAGTATCCGTCCCACATAATAATATTTTCCTAACTTTATCCAACAAAGAGTCTACACACACAGGCGACCCTACGATGCTTCAAAAGGATCAATTCTGATAGAATACTAATAACTATTGTTAGAAGAAAAATAAACCAGTCAAATATAGAAATATGAAAATCCAAAAATCCAAGACACAAGAATAGGGAATATATTCTAATGTATGAATATCATGATCTATCTGGACATCTATTAGTTGATGATATGTTGTAATCAACCGGAGCTGAGTCACCACCACCTCTTGGAGACTCCGCTAGATTTTCGAATTAAACCTATGATCTCTATCTGAAACTATAGTATAAGGAACCCCATTAACCTCAAAATATCTTGCATATACACCTTATCCAGATATTCAACATTAATAGTACTCATTATTAGAATGTATTTTGCTAACTTGGTCAACCAATCAATCACCACTCAAATAGAATTCATCCCTTAGGGAGACTATTGTAATCCCACAAGAAAAATACATGAAAACATCATCCTATTTTTGAACTGGAACCATAATAGGTTAATCAAAACTAAGGTTTCGAATTCACTTTATATATATTTTTGTAGGTATAATAGCCAGACACATAAATAGCAATCTCATGATTCATATCTATCCACCAGAATCTCTTTCTCACTCCATTATACAAATTTATAGTCCCTATATTAATAGATCATGATGTGCAATGACATTAAAAAAAACTGAGCTTCTCATAGATTATCGGATGAAAAAAATCCCAAAAACAAATAGCAATTTGTGACCAACTAGAAATGGTCTCCCCATTATATAGGGATTCTCTAATTCCATTGAATTATCCATCCTTTTACTAAATATATAGAAAAAACTCAAGGTGAGATAGTAATAAATGATAAATTTTTAAAACTACAAATGAAACATTTTCCTAATCATCTAGGATAAACTGAGAAAATACCTATAAGGTCCCATTATTCATTTGGTTCCAAAACAGCATGCGATGGCACATTCCTGTTGATATATTCTCTAATGAAAATCCCATTAATTGGGTGTAGGAGATGTCAAATTCAAACATCTAAAAGTAATCCACCCACCAAATCTTTCTATGATTCAAGTATATTTGGGAAAATATATAGCTCAGAATCTTATGGTAATAAATTACTATGAAACTCTCACAAAAAATATAGTGCTTCCAACACTAATGCACATGCATAACAATAGTAATCTCTAAATCATTATTGTGTTAATTATTCTCATCTGGTCGAATGTGAAGAGAACCATGAGCCACAACATGATCATCCTTCATAAGTATGAAAACAAAACCATCACATGAAGGATCAATGAAATCCACAAACCACTTACTGAGTTTTGGCGAGATCGTGATATGAGATGATGTCAGAAATGAATTCATCTCATCAAAATAGGATTGACACTTTTCATCCCATGATAATTTCACACATTTCCTAGAATATGAATTCATATGTGACACCAACTTTGATAGATCCTTAGAGGACCACTGATAATATCTAGAGAGATCAAGGATGCTCTATATCTCAAAATAATTTCATCGATATTCCAAAAAAAGACTTAAAATTATTTGGATAAAATCATAAGACATATATAGTAATCATGTTCCCAAGAAGTTAACTTCTTGGATCTAGAAATATCATTTCCAAATCATTCCATACAAATGGTGTCTCCATAATATTTCCAAAACCAAACTCAAATAGTGATCATGATCATTCTTAGATCTCAAGTAAACCAAAATATCACCCATGAACACTTCCACAAAGTTGTCTAGATAATCATGGAATATCAAATTCAAAAAATACATAAAAACTATAGGTCTATTACTTATACCAAACAACATTAAAAGATATTAATAATGGTTATACATAGTTTTTAATGTCATATTCATTATATCATACTATCAAATTATGAGCTAATGATAATGTAACCAAATTTCATTCTTCGAAAACCAATTTTCCCCCGTTTATTAGTCAAAATATTATCCAAAAGAAGAAAAGTATAGTTATTCTAAACCACTAATTGGATTAACATTCAATAATCCACACACAAACTGAGTGAACCATCTACCATCATGAATAATATTACATAAGATTCCCATGGTGAAATACTATATAGAGAAAAACGTTACTCAATCAAGTAATACAACTTAATCTTCATATCTTTTCGCTCTGATGCCCCTATATGATAAGAAGGAATCTAAATTGGATAAAAATATCATACAAGATAAATAATAAAATATACCTCCATCTATGGATAAATAATAAATAAATAATAATTTAAAACATTAGAAAACTTTTGAAAAATAGAACTATGGTCAATAATAGAAGATTCGTTTCTGAGATCAACGTTTATAATCGACAATATACTCCAGAGCTCTGTGGGGAAGGTCCTGAATGACAAGACCTCAGATCTAACTCTCCTTAAAACTCCTATGATATCCCATAAACAACAATAACTAAAACATTTTGATGGTAGCAATCAACCATAGCAGGATGAGTCATAAGAAAAATCCATCTTGATAATGATGTTAAAAAGATCCAGATTGAGAATAAGGAAATATCAAATTACCATTGCATCAAATACTGATAGTGAATAAGAGGGAAACTGAAACCCCATCTATTTCCACTTCCCACGATTTGTTACTGACTCCATAAAAATGGAATTATTTCTATTGGATTTTTACGCGTCTCCCCAAAAGGATAGATATAAATGACTTGGAATCACTAGTATCCAATAAAGCAATCACTACTGATGATGAAATAATAATGGTACCTAAAATTGTTGTTGGACCCAAATCTACCTATACTATAAATAAATTTACCACATAAAGGTGATTTATTCCTAAGGACTATGGATCTATCCATATATTCTTTTAACAATCTGAAAACAACAAAGTAGCCTTTGGAGCCGATGATCTTTGACCATATTGAGGTATAGACCTACCCTAAAAGAAATGTTATAGATGACCATAGCTTCAAAAAATATTGCACATATTTTTAGGTGGAGGAAAATAATTTTACATGCGTTCCACCAATCTACACTGATTAAAATTTAAGGTCACACTTCTACATGTAACTAAGGGAGAAGATGAAGTTTTCTAATAAGAACCAACTCTACCACAAGTGTTATGATATTACCACTATCTATTTTACCATTTCACACTACATTAGATACCACTTGGTGGAAGATAAGGGGAATAATATCAAACCATTCATGTCATGTTCATCTTTTCCATAATTTCACTTTCTACCATCTTTACAATTGTTTAAATCTAAATCATAAATACTTATGATCTGATATGTGGCTTCAAAACATGTAGGTACTATTGAGTCTTCAGTTGTCCATTCATTCATATAACTATAGAAAAAAACACAGTAAATTGATTGATTAAAACTGAACCTGAATGATATCCATTCTAAATAGTGTGGAACTCTCAGTATTTCACCATCATCAGTCAGTTCAGATAAAACATTTGAAGGAATAAGTCATTGAAACCCTTCCAATCCAAGCCTAAATTCATATCCATATTTACCATGGAATCCCACCATTGCTTGTTGGGACACACAATTCTAAACTCTGTAAACTTTACCTTGATAATTTAAATAATATCCATGAAATTCTAGGATATTATAGATCTTGTCCAGCTAGTCCTCAACCTCTTATGGTCCATTTATACCCATAATTAAAGTGAATTTTTATGAATTAACTCCTACGATTAATCAATTCTCAAATATATACACTAGATTTACCTCAAAAATAGTGTTTTAGACATTTGATACATTCTATTCGACCCCATGAACTTACCACATAATAACCTCTAAAAGATTTTGATTGTAGGGGGATTCTTTTAAGGAACATTTGATTCACCCTCCTGATGTACCCGTGGAACTTGTCATAGAGGCATACTTCATCACACCAAAACATAATAAATTATTATAAATAAGGAAAATAAAATTTCAAACTAGAAAAAATATGATGAAACTATGATTAAGATCAAGAAATCTAAACAGGAGACACACATCCCTACTTCCCAAGGTAACATGAGTCTTTCCACAATATTTATTTCTTGGGTATTCACTGCGACCAACCTTTCACGACTTGAAAATACAATATTTAATCTTCCAATTTACCAAGACAAGGTTTAATGATGGAATACCTCCTCTGATAATAGATTTCGGTGAACCCAACTCAAATACAAACTCAAACTGGTAGTCATCAGTAATTTCCATATACTCAAAGGGAGTTCTAATTCACTACAGGCTAGTGACTAGAACCCTAATATAAAACAACAATTAGAGATATAAATTTCATCCATCCTAAATAAAGAACATTGAATATATATATATATATATAATAGTGTGAAACATTGGAATATATAAATATATTCCATAACTAAAAGAAGAAAACAAAAATGGTACAAATACAATGAATCATGAACATCCCAAATTTCATGTCCAATCTTAAATAAAAGGCTAAAATAAGAAACCAAGCAATCCGTGTGATAGTGTGGTAGACTCCCACTATCTCAACACCATCTACCTAGACACTTTTGATAAAAACCTCACTACCTCACTGAATCTTCTTGCCTTTTTGTGCATCAAAATACATACAATGGTATACTCACTATTGAAGGGGTGTTCGGGGTGTGGGATAACATTCATAGTAGGATCCCACCCATGTGTTCCATATTAATTCATTTTACAACAATAAAAACAATATAAACATTAAATAAAACAATACATGATAAACATATTATATTTTTTATATCAACATAATGGGAAAACATTCAATTTTCTCTTTTCCCACATTTCCAAAATAAACTACGTAAAAATATTTCAAATAATTTCATATATATTAAATCATAGAAAATAATGTATCTCATATAATATCATATCCATTGAAGTAAAATAAATAATCATACAATCAAAATCATAGGTAGCATCACACAAAGGATCACTATAGTCCATGTCAACATACTAATAATACCACATTCAATGAATAGTGAAAAATACAGTGCTTAGTATATATGCCTATAGAGTAGGGAAACACCCAATGAATGAATCAATTAATGATTTCAATATAAATTCCCTAGAAAAATGGGCTCAGGTAATAAAGAAACAACCAATTATTGAACCCCCAATACTACATTAATGATGGACTTAAGCTAACTTCCACCTAAATACTAACAACCTCTCGTGTGCTCGATTTTTCAAACTATTTAATCAAAACCATTCATTAAAACTCATTTTAATAATCCCTTAAACAATTATTTAAAAGTATCAATATTTTTTTACCAAAATGAGGGTGAACCATTTTTTATAAAAACCTTTTTTCAACACACACAAATAAATCAATAAATCAATCCATCTCATGTATAAAACAATTTAGAAAATAAGAACAATGAAGTTCATCCAAAATAGTCTAGATACGGAACTGTCTACATCTACTTGGGATGCACACACCAACAATGGAATTCACAAACAAGTAAGAAAAAAATGATGAAAAAAGAGTCACTATAATCAATCAAAAAATATCCTAATTTATTGATCAATAGAAATGGTCATTGGAGAAGAAGAAATAACTAATACCTCAAGAAGTTCAAATGCCTCACCACAATAAACAAAAGGGTTGGCCTCAGAAGGTGGATCAAAAAATCAATCTAGTAGGAAACAATAATAATCAACACCACATATTAATGGATCCAGAATCATAGAACAATGAGGATAACATGGTAAATGTAGAAGAATAAAATGTAGTAATACTCCTCCATAGAAATACACCACAACTACAATAATGATAAATCGCTGAATGAAATGATTCAGAAGGAGAAGAGGTCAATAAAATCACATGGGGAGATCCTAGGATTTCAGGGAAGATTTTTTAGTCAAATAAAATAGAGATCAATCATACAACACCTTCAAATCTTGAATTATGTGATTTACCAGACATGAAACCCCTTTTCAAATAATGAAATCCATGAAACTCACATATTATGAAAAATAATAATATTTTTTACTAAAATCCCAGTTTTACCATTATGCAGTGTGTTATGTAAATTCATAATGTGTAACCATATCATGCCCTACAGTAGTCTCCATCTTCTTCATGGTGACCAATACACAGGGTGTAATCACTTTACATGGTTTCTATTTCTCTTACATACCAAAAAGAGACCATTTCTGGATGAAAACACCAAACTAAATCTGATATTCTCTAAAATTGGGGATAATACCTAAAATAATATAAAATATTTATATTTGGACTCCACTAATTCATAAAACATATATATCTACACTTTAGTTCATTTTACCTAGAAACTCCTCTCTGTTGATCATGTGGTGATTCAATAATTTTGTTAATTTATTTTTGGTTTTAATGCTCACAAACACCAACATTCATGTTACTAATAATGTTAGTTTAATTGAACTTAGAGAATATAATATTTTTTATAATATTTATTCTTTAATAATAAGGGTATTTAATTCATTAATCCATAATGAAGTATTTTATTAATTAATCTGAATGTGTTTGAATTCTTTTTAGGAACACTATTCATTCCCTATATTTATAAGTGTGGTGTATGTTTTGGGAACCTCACATTTGGAATAAAACATATAGATCATATACCATATTTTGTTATAAATTTATGGATAAAAAACTATATTTTTATATGAAACCCTATGTTTAAAGAACTAAACCTATAGTTTGTCATCCCTATGTTAGTGAAAAACTGTTCATTTTCAACCATACATTTGGAGTTTTTTCATCATTTGAAGGCACCATATTATTGAATATTCAATGATGGAGTTTTTTATTTAAAGATATTTCCAATGATTTCTAAAATGTTTTTAGTAGACATATATATCTCTTCAAATTTGTTTTGCAACAAATTCAAAGGCTCATACTCAATGGATTGAATAATTCTTATTAGTAAGGGATGTTACGACAATCTTAAATGATTTTTAATTCAAATATTCTTGATTTATTATGTGGTATTTATGGAATGGTTTTACCTAAATATATTTGATCTAGAGTATAAATATTTATATGATCTTCTTCTTTAGACACACACAAAGATATAGATATAAACACATATATTTATATTTTCAAATTTGTGTGCTTTTTAAAAATTGTGTATCATCGCATTTAGATATACAATTAGAATGAATACTTTTTTAGATCTGTCTGATCAACTCACTAGTATTTTTGTTTCTACTGTTACATATTATTATCACATCATCTTATACTTGTTCGACAAATCATTTTTCACAGTTACACTTTGAATAAATACATATTTTTTCATCTTTCTAGTGTTTTCTCTATTACTATTTGATGAAATATTATGTAACAATGAATATTATTTTGTTGCTATTGTATATTATTGAATATAAAATATATATGTCAGTTGTATTCTACAATAGTATGAAAAATCTGTGTTCTAAATCAAATCAATCTCTATTTATTTATTAGATTATCGGCTGCTCGGACTCTATTATGGTGATAAAGGAGTATCAGCTTCTCAAAGTAAGCTGTGTATTTATAGTTCTTTAAAATGTACCATATGGCCTTTTAAAATTCTTATTGTAATGGTATTAACTACCAATAATCAGTTTGGTAAGTCCCCATTAAGAGGATATAGTAGTAAAATCTTCAAACTCGCTGATAGAGTATTGGTGGAGTGGACTAAGGGATATTTATTCCATGAACCACTAAAAATCATGGTTTTCTTATATTTATTTATTTTAACTTCTCACTCTACTATAAGAGTTAAAAATAAATTATCACTTCATTTGTTGATGGATTCTTTGAATTTCATCAATATTGTTGAAGGATCATAATTTACCCCCTATATCTTCATCATATTCATATCTAACACAACATGTGGTATGACAGGGAAGGTCCCTAATGGTTGGAATAAATGGAAGATATTTATACATATTGAAATATATTGAAATATATTTTTAATAACATGGGAAGTTCTCTATTTCTATATTTAGATATATTAAATCATTGAATACTCTGTTTCAAACAAGTAATATTAGAGGAGTTGGTTTGATCATTATATCCCATACTAATGAAAATTTTAGAGGATATTAAAAGGAGAAGAAAAAGTGATATAATGGTTTGTGGCTCCTTTCCAATCTTTAATATTTCTTTTTTACTCTATCAAGATTTGTTTTAAGATTCAGATGAATCATAATCCTAGAATTAACGATCTTGGAGAATGTATGTCAATGATCCATGATCTTTATTTTAATGGTGATAATTTTGGATATTGTAAAGATTGAAGGATTATACATTTAAAAAATATTAGAATACAAATTTATATATTTTTTTTCAAGCCTTATGAAGTTACTATAGAGGATTTCGAAAAATGGGATAGTTAAAAATAAAAATAATGGGATCTCAATTCAAAAGAATTGATTGTTATTGTTTGTGGATTCTAAAGAGATGAGTTTAATAGTGTATCTCAACGTTCTACTACCAATGATATGTGTAAAATTAATTATGTTTCCTATAAATGAATTGATAATATTATAAAATAGTGGTATACTACTGAAAATATAAAATTTGATACTTTTAGAATAAATTATGGTGAAATCATCACTCAAATGAATGGGAGAATGAATGAGATAGTTAATAATATATATTCCATGGGAGTTTAAATTTCACAATCAGATCATGCATTAAAAGTACAATATGTTTTACGTGTAAAATAAAATGGTATATCTGTCATTATATTACTATTGACAATGGTCACAAAATTTGTAATGAAATAACTGATTGGTACATTTATGATGTTTGAAGCTGAGATGAAATATAAATCTAAAAATAACATTTCTATAAAAATGATGAATCTTATCTGAGAATTTCTATGGATTAATCAATTAATTAAATCTATAAATAATAAATAAATTATTTATTAGTTATCACTAAAATATTTGAAAAAAATTTATATAAGAACAATGAAAAGAGATAAGAAAGATAAATTTTATGATTTTAACAAAAAAAAGGAAACACAAAGTCTAAATTTTATATGATCAATTTACAGAGGATATATAATTATGGAATAAAATAAAATAAAGTTATGCAGAAAAGTTGCAACAGAAATGCTGGTTCTAATACTGAATCTTATATGAACTCAAATCTAGAGTATTAAAATCAAATGCTGAATCTATGTCTAATGGATGATACTGGAGAGATTCTATATTCTTTCTATAAAATTTTAATTTTTTAAAAAAATTCTGATGTTGAAATTAATAAATATAGTTTTCTGAATCATGATAATTATGAATATATAAAAACATACGATAACAATATTAGAAAATATTATCATACAATTTCAATAGAAAAAGATAATTTGTCCAAACAATTTGATAGTTTAAAATCTAATACTTCCAATGTTTTATGTGATCTAAAATAATTTAAAATTAATTAATTTTCAAGATAATTAAATACTTTAAAACAATATTCAATTGTGATAATCAAATGAGAAAATTATCTAAATAAAATTCATGGTAAAAATAAAATTCATAAAGGAAAACATTAAATTTCAATTAATAGTGAAATAAATGAAACTATATTTGAATGGATTTGTTCCCAGTTAAAATGGAAAAAACATGTCTACTATTAATATTTTTTTAATTTTTTATTAATGGGTAATATTCGATGATTACTACTTTAGAAAAAACCAGTTTTTTGTGTTCATAATCTTTGTTTTTTGAAATAATTATTTAACTTGAATATTAGAATCTCTACACAGAATAAATAGATTTTTTTTACCCAAAAAACAAGTTGATAATACTTCCAGACCCATGATTATATGGGTTCCAAAGTGCCCTTTTTTTATATTTTTATAGAAATACACCACTCAATTACATTGCTAAATTATTAAATTGTCCATCTCAAGTGGTATGATAATATCTACTAAAGGGGTGATGAAGTCTAAAGTTGTTCGTTATGAGAAAATCCTTAGAACTAGAATCTATGATCTAAGAAGTATTTTATTACTATTTATATATATCATTCTAGTACATTACTTATTTTATATGTGTGGAGAGATATATTTTATGTTTACTTGGAAAATCCTTGCACACTCCTTCAATCGAGTCTTAGTATATCAAATTGCATAATTTATTTTTTAAATCTTCAAATATATATAAACATTTTTTTAATAATTAAATAATATAGTACTTATTTAATTATAAAATCGTTTATATTTTATATTTAATTTGTTAATCCTATTTCAACCATTATATTTCATTTTCTTAAAAATATAATTTTTATGTAATTTTTTCAATAATAAAAGGTTTATTAGATAAAAATTCCTACTCAAAAAATAAAATTCATTTGATTATTCACTATTTTTCAACTCAAGATTGGGAAGAGTCATCTTTTATGTGTCAAAAACATATCATTTTATATTCAAAACTCAAAAATAATATTATTGAATTTTTTAATTATTTATTTTTATTCTTCAAAATATCTAGTTCAAAAACATATGAAATAACATAGATAAAGATAAAGAGCTCAAGGACATCAATTTTCGAGGAACGTCTTTCACAAAAAACACATTTAATCCTTGTTCTGATCTGTTAAGAGAACATTCAATTTCATATCTTAAGGATTAATTTTAAAAATATTCTTAAAAAGATATGCTAGCTCATGATTTTTAATAACCATAAGATTCATAATTTTTTTAGTGAAAGACCCAAAGTAATTTAAAGAACTTTTCTTTAAGGTTAGTTCATTGAATTAAGAAAATGTAAATCTACATAATGATATAAATGCACCCAGATATTCATATGAATAAATACAAAAGAATTATCAAAATGTGAAAGAACATTCAACTTCAAAATAATATTTTCAAGTGTTTACTGTATAATTGGAAAGTCAACTAGAGTTACTAATATGAGATGTTGTTACTATGTTGGAACTCGATAGACTGAAATTTTTCTTGAATGAATAGTTTTCTTCTTCATTGTTCTATCAAAGATCAATAGATTTCCATAGAGGAATATAAAAAAATTCAAGAGGTTTAGTAGATTTTATTAACAAATGTCGAAGTTTGGAATGTTTTTATAATCAATATAATCCTTCTTAACAATCCAAATTATTAGGTGTAGTTTACTATCAATATTTTATCTTTTTTTTGCATAACATTTTGTTCAGTGTAAACATGTTTGTAATTTCATTTTAAAAATATATTTATAATACTCTTAAAAATTTTATGTAACCATTGATCATACATTTATAACATCTGCTTAATGTTTAGTTATCTCATTACATGTGGTAAATTATTCTATTACCAAGAGTAATAAATAAGATTTTACAATTATGACATCTATAAAATTTAGTTGAATGACTTTTATTCTATGAAAATATTTTAATTTAGAGGATATATTTTTCAAATATACTATATATTATGAGAATTTATTTTCATAACAAATAGAAGTTGGAAATTTTAGTGAAAACCCTTATTATTCATTGATAAATTGTTTATATGCTCCTTGATTTCATATTAATATATTGTTTTAAAGATGAATTAATTTTAGAGGATTTTTAATTTTCATCATTTTAATATCATAAAAAGGGGGATAAATTTTCAAAGGGGAAATTTGTATAGGATAAATTTAAATTTTATATACGTGAAATATGAAAGGGGCGAAATTTTTTATAATTTCTTTATTTATAATTCCGAAAATTTATTCTTATTATTTTTTTATCATTTTAATACTTATATATCATTTTTGTAATGGTTTTTTCGCTTGTAAAAAAATTGGTAGATTATTGATAATATGATGATTCAAAAACATAGTTAATTTATTATTGGTTTTTATGCTCACAAATACCCAAATTTATGTTACTGATAAATATTTTTAAGTGAATATTAGGAAGATAATATTTGATTGAATATTTATTCAGGAATCTTAAGTGTATTCAAGTCATTGACCAATGGGGAAATATTTGTTTATGTATTTTGAATGTATTTTGGAAATTCGGTTCATACCCTATATTTGAAAGTATAATGTATTGTTTTGAAACCCTAGGTCTGAAATAAAATGTTTGGATCATATACCCAGAACTATTTTAAAAGTATGGATTAACAACCATATGTTATAAATAAATCCTATGTTTAAAGGTTGATATTTTTTTTTCATTAACCCTATTTTTTTTAACAAATGTACATTTTAAATCCTACTTTTAGAGTTTTTTCTCATGTGGAGGAACCCAAAAATTAACAATTCAATAAATTAATTCCTAATTCAATGATATTTTCCATTATTTATGAAACAATAAAAATGGTTATAAATATCTATTAAAATGTATTTTGTGACCGATTTAAAGGCTCATAGTCAACAGATGGAATCACTGTTATTCCAAAGGTAATTTATGACTCTCTTAAATGATTTTGAATTATATTATTCAAGATTTATTATGTAGTATTTTTGGAATTTTTTTTACTGAGGTTGTTCAACCTAGAATATAAATATTGAGATGAACATCTACTGGAGATGAACTTATAGATAGAGATATACACACATAAAAAGAAATTTGGAATGCTATGTTCTTGTAAATAATCATGTATAGTAGCCTTCAGATATGGAATTATGATCTACATGTTTAGATATATTTGATCGACTCACTACTTTTTTTCCACTACTACTAAATATTAACATTACATCTGGTTATGCATGTTATAAAAATAATTTTTCTATGTTACAATTTAAATAAATACATTTTTATTGATAGGTATGGTGTTTTTTTATTATTTTTGAAATAAATCATGTGAAATGTTGAATATTATTTTTCTTTTATTGTATGTTATTGAGGATCAAATACATCATTCATTTTTATAATGCAACTATGATCAAAATCTATGTTCTTAATCAAATCAATATCTATTGAGTTATTAGATTATCATGTAATCAAACTCATCCATGGAGGTGAAGGAGTATAATATTCTTACGATAATATTTATATTTATGATTCATTATAAACGAACCATATGTCCATGTAAAATCTTTACTTTAAATGTATAAAATTATTGTACTCAGCTGTGGAATTCCTTCGTAAAAGGAATTACAAGAAAAATCACAAAACACATTGAGAGAGAGTTTGTGGAGTGTAATAAAGGATATTTTTTCATTGATTAAATCTACAATGATATTTTAATTACTTTATTTATTTCTACTACTCACTAAAATTGAAGACCGAAATGAAATAATTGTGGTATGTTATAAGGGATGCTTTTAATTTCCTCAATGTTTTTAAAGGATAAAATTCACAAATTATTTAATCTTCATCATATTTATATATAACACAACACATTACACCATTTATAGACCCAACAAAAAACCAAATAATGGGGGAAATGAGAAGTGAGAAGATAAATACTTGAAAGTGGGTAATGAGATGTTACAACATTGCAACAATTCAATTTTTATCAGATCAACATTCCAATTCTAAAGTGTTTCAGCACACTTCAAAAAAATCAATAAGTATTATGAAACACAATCTCCTTTATATATAAATAAAATCTCTATCTATTTAGGGAGATGTTAAAACCACACTTCAAACATCCCGCCCAATATTTCTAGTGACTTGCACATAATCTTCCTCCCTTTGACCATATTCAATTCTCATAGAATCATGGTGTTTTCATTATGACTAGTTATAATTGAGATTCATCTATATTCACTATATCTAGATGAGAATCCCTATTATTTACACTGATAGTTTTTATTTTGAACAAAAAGAATATCATAATAACTTTTTATATGTTTTTGAAAGCTTTATAAATTTCTTTGAATTGATATAACATTATACCACACATTTTTCTAAGAAAACATAATAGAAAAAATTACAACCAATAAAACTCAATATTGTGTTATTTAAGATACTTATAGGAATTTATAAAATGTATTGTCAAAAACTTCCACTATATTATTAATTTAATCAAACCAATTTTATTTATTCCTCTGTACAAAAACTCTAATCGATGTACATCATAGAGAAACAAATTTATGATTAATTATACCAAATCCATCTTTACAATGACTCGGAGACTTCCATATAAAACTCTTATAATAATTCAACTTTATAACATCATACTTGTTAATATAATCGAAACTATATAAAAGTAATTTTCCTTTAAAAATACAAGTGGTTTGACTAATGGACTAAGACTGATATCATTTTTAGAGATTTCTCAATGATATCAATTTGATGAAATTCACAATGAAATTCCTTTGTACATTGAAAATTTGAACCAAATTAAAAATATTCTAAAATTATTAATAGATTATACTTCAAACCATGTCAACTTCAAAAAATCACAAAATTCAAACACAAACATCATATAGCCATGCTAACATATCTTTATAAACCTCAAATCAACACTCTTCATTTATACATACACTTGAATCATGAAAATTTTATATGTTTATAATGTTAGGAACATTAAAATAAATTACCACTCTATTGATTCATCAAACAACCTGTCTTATTTAAATTGTATATATTATTGGTTAAGTATTAAGTCCAGCACATAGTATTATCACCTCAGACTAGTAAGGTCTATCTAACGGTCTTGATATGGTAAATTCAACATGATCATATCCATTTCATTACCATTTTTGTTAATATTATTAAATTAAGGTGATTTATTTTAGATGAAAAAAGTTAAGAATTTTTGAGTAAAGCATATTTATTTATAGAAAACCCAAGACACATATTCTTATCAAATTGTCACCCTAAAATGTCCCCAAAATTATTTTTCCCAATAAGTTTCCCAATATGATGTAAACATAGGTATTATTTCAAAATGATGTTAAATATTATTCACACAAACAAGATATACTATTATGACTACGATTAAATAATTTTCAATAATCAGGTTCTTGGGTCTGTTATTCATTGAGACTAATTTCCAAGAATTTTTCAAATAGTGACTTCCAATAATTTTTTAAGGAATTGGCCATCATTGGAATTAATAATATCATTAGAAGCATTACTAATGGGGTCCTAGAGCATTACACACTAACTGGATCTAAAATCTCATTCATCATAGAAGAATCAAATCATTAGAATTGAATACGTCAATGTTTGGGAATTATATGTCTACATGTTAGGTTGACCATAATTAAATTCCATTTTATTTTTTATTGGGATGAGGGTATTGAATTATATTTACTAAATATGATAATGTTATTAGGGTTAATGAATAAAAAATATTTTGTTATGGAATAAGTTTTATTAAAGTAATGGTATGATTCCATGATATTATTTTGTGGTATAATTATTTCATAATAATGAGCTTTTCTTAATAAATTCCCTAAATAAATTATTTTTTTAGGATGAAAAATATTAAATGATAAAATGATTCCTAGGGGTGGTTTATTTTTTAATTAATTATATGATGAATGGTATGTGGGGTTACATTAATTAATGGGAAAATGTAAAGGAATATTTTTACAGTTTATATTTCTTAAACAGTATAATTAAGTCCATAATTAAGTTAGGGATTATGGTCAGAACCCTAGATCTCTCTAATGCAACAATAAGAGGTGGTTTTTCAAAGAAATTTTTTTATAATAATTTAATTAATATATATACGATAAAAACAATAAATTTAATGTATGAGATCAATATTGTGATGGTCGGATGATATATATCTATAAAACTAGAATTTGAATAAAAGATACCAAATTTGTAAACATTATGGATTCAAATGGGAATACATCTAAATGGATTCATGTTTTAAACATGAAACAATGAAAAGAAGTGAAAATAAGTCCAATATATATAATTTTTTGGTAATAATATTTATTTTAACAATGATTGGAAGATATAATTCTATGATATTATCCAAAATAAATAATCTGTAACTATTTTATTTAAGAACCGTATAAAAATTATAATGTTGGTATAATTACACCAAACACCACCATGATAAGATCCTATAAAATGAAGAAAGTTTTAGAGTTATGTTACCATGAGTACTTACTCACTTAAGATGAAACCCTAACCTTTTAAATTGTTAAACTACATTAATTATTCATATTTTTATAAACATATTATTCTTTATTTTAATTTTAATAAATTATTTATTATAAGATATATTATTCATCTTATAGAATCAGTTAGTTGATGTTGACGGTGGGATTTTTTTGGTCCACAGTTCCCAAAAGGCCTTTTGTATAACAGTGATGGTCAATTATATTTTACCCATGTTTCAATAAATTCTATACATACTGAGGTGGAGAGTAATTTCATTTCAAAATTATATAATTTAGAAAATTTAATAAGTACTATAAAATGGTTCTATGATAAAATTAATTTATTAATAATATAGTTTTTAAGTTATTCATAATTACTATTATTGTTTTTAATGGTACTAAGATGAAAACTATTGTATCCTTGTTATAAATAAAATTAAATGAATAAATTTTTAGTTTTATATATTTATGTTAATTTTTTTAGAATGGTTATTTTAGTTAAAGTGTAAGTAAAACTTCATCATCCTCTAGGGTAGTATAAATCTTCCATGTGTGAATGTTGTTTTTAAAAGTGTAAATGAAGATAAAAACTAATCAATATTTCATTTCATATAAAATTATATAAAATTATATAATTCTCTATTTTATTTGAATTCAATCATAGATATAATTAAATAATTAGAGAAATATGACAATGGAAACATCAGAATTTGGATGGCATAGCCTAGTCATCATAAAACCACCAATAATATTCAATTTAAGGCTTATAAGAATGATTATTTGATTATATGATAACTTCTAAAACAAGGTATGGAGTGTTCAAACACTTATATTTATATATCATATGTGATGAAAAAATATTTGAGTTGAAGTGAAATTGGTGGAGGGGGTGTATATATTAGAAATCAAGTAGGGGTGAATAAAATATTGAATTATTTATTATTTTTAATCATGTCTATAATTAGTTATTATTCATGTCTCAAATAATAATTTTTTGATTTGGAAATATATATATGTTCATCAATTTCATCCACAATAAAAAATGTAATCAAATCAATTATATATTTAATATAAATGAAAAAACAATTATAGAATAAAATAAAATTTATACTTTAAATATTATTTTATTGGATTTTAAATTCATTTTTTTGATTTTTTTTTATAAAAAATTAACTAATATTTTAAAAAAATCATGAAAAGAAATTATTATTTTATATAATAATTATTTTTTACAACACACTATATAAGTGAAAAAAATCAATTTATTTTCAATTAAAATTTATATTTATTAAGAAACTACTAAAAATCTCACTAAAAGAATTTTTTATGTGGTAATTTTAAAAACATACATCCATTTTGTTAATAGAAATTTTTATATTGGGTAACATTTATATTTAAATTTTAATGTAATTTTTTTATTAATAAAATATGTTAAATCCCATAGAAGTAGATATTTAAACATATACATAATTAGAGACATCATTTTATAGCATTCTTATATTTATATTTACTTATTCTATACATATTTAATATTTATTATTAGAAATTGTAATATTCTCAATCTCTATGTTACTATTTCAATGATCAGTTACTATTATCCATGGTAAGTTATTATTCAAACATTCATATAATACATGTACATCTTATAAAGAAAACTTCTTTATTTCATCTATTATTTACTAAATTTTATACCTGTGATATCAATCCATAATCTATAATATTCCTATTATATTTGTATTGTTTTTGTTTATTTTAAATTATTTTTCATAGTTGTGATATTCATAGAAGAGCATGAACTTATATATTTTTAAATTTCTATCATGTTATTGATTTTTTTATTACCCCACTACATAATATTAAATTTTTTAAGTATATTTATACTTAATATGTAATAATTTGTATAGATTAATCCAGTTATTTTTTATTATTTCCATTAATAAATTTAATCTATATATTATTCTTAATATTGATAGACATATATATTAAGAAGTAACATTTTCCTTTTGAAAAATATTTTCCATAACATTCATACCACTATTAGAAATTTCACCTTTGGAATTTGAATTAATATCATTATTTGAGAATATATTGGGGTAAATTAATTTAAATAAATCATCATATTTCTATGAATCCACTCCATATTTATGTTTTGTAAAAAGTACATAGAGAATGTGAGTTATACTATTGTATATAACTTTTTCTATAAAAACTAATATGTTCTATAACTTATCCTCATAAGAGATATCATTTTCTAACTACACCACAAATATATTTTGTATATATGAGGGATCATATATATACGCCATAATTAGGGATACATAGAATGAATTATTTACATCATAGATTTTTTGTGATGTTTCAGTCAATAAGTCATTACACCAACACATTCATCAATTTTGAAGGTAATAATGTGCCTTGGAAGTGGCTTTCCCTTCACCCCAAAACTCATAATGCAATTCAATTCAAGTATCCAAATTAATAAATTGCCCCTATCCTCAAACATCAAGTCTATTAAATTATTTAATGTGTATATTATATATCAACTATATGATACATTGATTTATTGATGACTATATTGAATCTTATCAATCATCTATTCCTCCTTTTATGGTCCCATTAGACTCATTTCTTCATAATTATCTTAGCTTGTAATGATTAGTATCTATTAGCATAGTGGTATTCATATGGATACATATTAATTATTGTGTAGATACTACTTTTTTGTGAGAATTTCATAAAAGGAACATTTTGATACCAAAAAACATTGAGGTCCAAAATATTTGTTCTATGAATGTCTTTTAGTGTTTTAATGTACCTTTTTAATTTAAAATGAATCACCAAAAGTTATATTGTATATATTTTCAATTATTTTTTCAATTCCTTTTAAAAACATCAACAGTAATTTGAAGCAACTTGTGGATCTCAGTCATATACAATGGATTATGGTCTTGTGTACTAACATAACACATTTATGATCTGTAACATTACAAGTTAATCTAGTGACATGAAATCATGTATGGTTTTTAATTATTTATTATGTGAATGATTATCCACTAATACATTATGTAATTATTTCCTATTAAAATTATGTAAGAACTATGAAAAAAATAAATTATCATACTCTCACATTCTCAGGATGGTATGGGTAATGTTTTCTTAATCCCATAAGATTATTTCCATTCTATAATATTTTAAAACCAAGAATTTTTATGTGTATTCATGTAATATAATTTATCATATTTTCAAATGATATTTTCACATTGATATCATTATATTTCATCAATATTCTTAGGTGGGTATACAATTTTGTTCTGTAAGTATGATCTAATATCTTCTTCTTTATCTCTTGTTTTGATGGTACACGTAATGATATCCAGAAAATTTATAATCTGTGTTGGGAATCATTTAAATTTTATACATTCCCAATGTTAATTTCATCCACATTATTCTATATATTTACATCATCTCATTAATCTTCCTTATTCATCTAAAATATAGTTACCTCATATATAAATTGTGCATGGTTTCATATGTTTCCACCATTTATGATTCCTCTATCTATCCATTGCATGTACTAAAATTTTAGGGAATCCAGTGGGTAGATTCATGAGCTTCGATATTATTTCCAAGGAATGATTTCATTTGATATTTCTCTGAATATCTATTGAGGATAATGTATGAAAATAATTCATTTAATTAGTGAAGATTAAATTCCAAGGGTATTTTTAAGGTATTAAGTTGGGGCAATTCAAATCCAGGTGTGACTCATATTCTTCATCAAATTGATCGGATCATCTCACATAGGTGTCTCATATAGGTTCTTCTTAGAAAGATACATTTTTTTATTTTTTTAGGTGATAAAAATTTTAAAGACCCCCAACATTCCAATACATAGAATATTAGTCCCTTATAAACATCTGGTATTGATGGAAGGAGATATAGTAATGATCATTATAGTTTTTCATTGAATTTTAATTAAAGAATACATTATATTGCATTGAGTTAACCTATAACCGTATTTTACTATTCTCAAGCAATAAGAATCTCCCCACTAATGACTGAAAAATATCCTAAGGAAAAAAGTCCCAGCAAGTCACTTAGGGATACCAAGTAAATCAAATTTCAAGGACCTAGAATTTATTAGAGTGGAGGTTCGAGTATCTATCCAGTGTAGGGTGTAACCTCAAATTCAACCACTTATGATCAAATAGTTCTTATAGTTTCTCTTGGAAATGATTTAGTTTGAGTTATTTCATCAAACACCAGTGTATATGGTTCTATGTAGTAGTTAAACACAAAAGTTATTACCCAAAAAAGATTTTTTGATTCTTGGAGATAATTTTATTATATGAGATGATAATGATGTATGTGAAACACCAAAGCTTAAAAGGAAACGGAATCTTGTTATAATTGATGTAGCATAAGTTGAACTCATATAATAGTTAAAATAAAATCTATATAACCATGAGGGCTTCATTAAATGATAGGAGGATCAGTAAGGGGCTGGATATTCACAATAGGTATAAGATCTTGAGATTTTTGATGGTATGTCCTTGTTTAAAAATTATTTTTTATCAATTTTATGTTTGGGAAAGGTAAATGTTTCCCGAGAGTGTTAGGGACCTCAGGGGTATTCTAAGGGTTCAGTACATAGGAAGGGGTAAAACTGGGACAATATATGCAATGTGCACGGTTGAAACATGATAAAGAAAAAACATTTTGGATTCCTAGGTAACCCTGAATCCTTGGATAAACGCTTAACACATGGTTGGTGCATGGTTGGAAAATTATGTGGAGCTTTCAAGGTAACCATGTAACCCAGCATCCCTGGGACAATTTCTCCCACACGATTTTCACACGGTTTGAAAAACTATGTGGGTAAATTATACATCCCTATGAAATATGAAAAAATTACATAATTTACACCTTCAATTTTTTAATTAAAACACTGTATTTTCCACTTATCCTCTTCTTTCAACTCTAGATGCGATCTTGGATGACCATAACTTCTCATGGGTGATTGAAAATTAATAATAAGCCATTTAGAGCACTGTTGGTTGCAGATCAAAGCCTCATGCGAGTCAAATATTCTCATCTCTTCCGTTTCATGGTTAAGGTTTCTTTGTTTATCTCCTCTCCTTCTAAAACTATCAAACACTTTTTTCAATGAGATCTAGGTTGAAGCTTCAAGAGGTTCATTGAATCAGTATCTTGGGATTTGATTTAGGGTGAATTCGATAAACGAATAGAGTTAGGTGGTCTTCAAGTTATATCCCTTAACTCTATTGTAGATTTTTTATTGTTCGATTCTATTCATGGACACTTCATGAGGTGCTTTTGATTTTATGGTGATGTTTGGTGGAACAAGTGTTTAAATGATTAATACAAAACAAAATGGTCCCCATGGGACACATCGAGGATACATTGAACTATTTAGTTATACCCATGAGGTGTGCTGATATTCCTTGACTTAGGGGTTGTTAGGTGTGGCATGGGAAATGATTTTAACGGGATTAATGGGAATGTTCTGAATGAATTATATGTTTTCCATGAAATGTATAAGTTAATACATGGGAAATTATTGAATCTTTTAAATTGTTTGATGGATGGGGATTTTTGGATTATCTTAATTATTTTATTCATAAAAATTTGGAATTTGGTTAAATGTTAATGTGAATAATGATATGGTGTTAATGGGTTATGTAATAATATTTATTTCCATGTTGATTGGTGTGGGTTCTGATCATTAATTTTATTGTTTGTTCTTGATTATGATATGGAATGTTTAGTGAGTGGGTATACATATATAAGAATGTTCACATGGATTGATGGTGGGATAAAGGATTGAGGCTCCTCCGACAGGCCATGTTGGACGAATGTTGTAACCCCACCCGGGGATGCATGAGTTGGGGAATCAGACTGAAGCTTTATTCCCTCAATGGCTACATTTGATGGATCTACATGGTCTAATGATCCGAGGATAATTTTATAATTTATTTCGATATGATCATCCATAGTAAGTTAGGGAATTGGATTAATCCTATTATCTTTAGTGTTGACAATTTTCAACACATTCCTATAAAATGAATTCTTTGTCCCATAGAAAATGTGTTGATAATAAATTATGCACTAGAGAAAATAAAAATGATGAATTTGGTTCCAAGGATAGGAAAGGAAGAAGTAGATATATTTAACTAGTAACCCATTAATTTTCTTCCATTTACTTGGCATTTACTTCTTACTTTCATGAACTACATTTTTATAGACATTTTATAGACACTTTTGGTGGTGGCCTATTGAGTTGTACTCACACCCTGCTCAGGCCTCCGTTGGTTACCTGAGTAGACTTCATGCCAGAAGGTCAGAACAAGGGCAGTGTCCATATGATAAGGAGTTGATTTGGGCATGGGACATGCATGGAAGAGGTTCCAGACATGGAGTCAGGGCTGTCTTTTGGATTCTTCTGTTTCTTTATTTTGGGTTTTCTTCAATTTAGGATTGTTTATCCTGGAATTCCATGTTTATATATGATTTTGGTTTGTAACCTATTTTGGGAAATGTTTTTTATTCATTTTTGTAGGTTATTTCACTTTTTCAATATTTATACTTCTTATCTTCTACGGATTACTCTGGTACGAGGTTATAGTCTACCCACATTTCTAATCTAGACCCTCCCTAGTATTTTGAAACCTCTAGAATATGGGAAGGCATGCTTGATTTTTTGTGAGGACACAACTCGAGGAACCATTTTGTGGCTTTTAGGATGGGGACATTGCAAAGTTATATTAGATGAGTTCTTTTCTATGACTTATTATTTGGGGAAGGTAGGCAGGAGGTTAGGAAGGTTTAAATTTTTGGCAATGAGCTCCTGTGTGGGAGTATATAACCCAAATGTGGGGTAAAAACCAAGTCACATGTGGTGGGAATTGTCGTACTTGTTGTGTTCTGTTACATTTGATAATATTTCACCATTGGGTGATTTACATTTTGTTTGATGTGATAGTTTTATTATATTTTTTTCATTGACGGAATGGATTGAGGTTGTGCATTCATGCACCATTCATGGAACCTAAGCATATAAGTCACATGAATCATGTTAGGCACACACACACACATGGGATGAGTGTGTGAGGAAAAAAGTCTAGGATGCATTTGATTGCCACACAAATGATGAAAAACATGTCTAATGTAGTGATAAAATGTAAAATAATAATTAATGAATTGTTCTTTTCAAGGGGTAGTAAATGAATTAATGTGTTTTGGAAGTAAGTGGTGATATGGGAATAGTATTGGTACGATGTAGAATGTTAGGATTATAACCATTTGATCTTGTTATTATTTGTTAACCATAGTCCATGTTATATATAGATGAGGGTATTGTGCTCGATACGAAAAATTATTTCTTAGGTAATGTATGAGAAATATTTTGTTTACGGTTAGTGACAAGCCTTCCTATATTTTTTCTAAAATCTTTACGGTTGTGTTATGAATCTCATGTTTGGAATTTTAGAGAAATTACACAATGAATACTTGTTTCATAAGAGAGTTAAGATGATGTTTCCAAGAAGATACCACCAGTAGTGTAGAAAGGAGATCCAGTTGTTCAAGATAATTGGGAAGATTAGTTCTGTGAAAACATTTCTCATTTTATGCAGATGATGTAATGAGACCCAGGGTGGGTTGTATCGAGTATGTTAAGGCTGTCCGGGGAGTTTCAACTGTATCACCCTCCAACCTCTATAAGAGAGGTTGGTCTAGAGGAAAATGAGTTATGGATAGAGTCTATACAGACAATTCTTGATCTTCTAGAGACTCCGTACATGATGCGACTCAAGTTTGTGGCCTATGTGTTACGAGGTGAGGCAAAGTGTTGGTGCAATATCCTTGTTCAGACTGAATAGGTTAAGGGAATACTGTGGAATGGTTTTCAAGAATAGTTTATGGAAAATTACTATCTGAAAAAACTCAGGAAAGACAAGTTTGTAGTGTTTGTGAGATTGACTCACGGTACGATGTCAGTGATGGGGTATATAGGTCGATTCATAGACTTGAAATTTTTTTCCCCCCATTTAATTAGAGATGACACAACTATGGAAAGGTACTTTCAGGATGGAATTTTACATATTATCAAATCCCAAGTGAAAATATTTTGGTTTAATGTTCTTTTTGAGGTTTTGGATCATGACATCATCTCAAAAGGAATCCTTAAGGAGGCATCTAGAAGAAAACATGTAGTTCTAGTGGGGTGAATCAGTGGTGCATCATCTGATAGTAAGAAGCACGACTTTAGGAGATTCCACCTTGGAAGTGGTGGAGAAAATATACAAAAAAAGAATTATTTCCTCATGTTTGGGATCAAGTTTGATGTTATCAATGTGGCACATTAGAACATGTATAAATTCAATGTTCTAGACCACACAAAGAGTGTCGAGCATATGGAATATTAGTCCACGTGTAGATGTTCTATAGAAACCCATAGAATATAGAAAATTATAGAGCATAGATATCAATGAAGATAGTGGGAAAGGTGTCGGTTACACCCAATAGGAAGGAAATTGGAGCTCCATGGTCTATACCAGTAATTTTGGTAGATCTTGTACCTTAGGATGATATTTTCCACCCTATTAGGGTAGTGCGTTGATGGGTGCTTAGGTCAGAGCCTAGGAAAAAGGGACATGCCTCCTTCTTGCAGTAAATTCTATACCTAGAGGTGGTGAGGCTATACTCTCTACCATTTGAGGTAAGATTCTTATATATTCCATGATCTCTAGTGCTCTGTTTGACACATGTTCCTCATAATATTTTATCTCTACCGAGTTTATAGTTGTGTTGGGCCTAGTCATTGAACGTGTGTGTGGGGTTTTATAAATTGATACATAATTGGGGGGATACAAGTTGAGGATATTAGATAGTAAAAAGGTGGTTCCTTATAGGACGGTGGGTATCATTTCCTGTGAAACCTATTTATCCTTGCGATGTGAGGTTTTGACCTGATTGTGGGAATGGAATGGCTTGTGTTGTACCGTGTAGTCATCAATTGATACCATTGTAGGGTAACGTTCATATCTCTCAATGGAGATACTTATGTGTTTTTTGGTGAGTGGTATGTTTGGACTATACATATTGGTCCAGTTTTCTAGAAAATGGGGGAACTCACAATCCAAGTGGCATGCCTTATTCTAGATGATAGAGGAGTGGAAATGAACATTTTTCTCTTATGGTGGACCGGTTTCAAGATTTTTTTCAAGATTATTTCTCATGATTTCCTATAATAAGGAATATGGAATTCATGATTGAGTTGCTTTTAGGGGAAGAACCATTTTTCATCCAACCATATCGAATGGTGGAACCAAAACTCACAAAACAGAAGGTACAACTGGAAGAATTTTAGAGAAAGTGGTTTATCCATCATAGTACGTTGTCATGTGGATCTCCTATGATATTTTCCAAGAATAAAGATGGATCATTGAGATTATATTTTTATTATAGAAGGTTAAATCAGATGATATTTTATAATTGATACCCTCTTCTCACAATTGATAGAATTTTTGATCAACTAAGGGTTACCATGGTGTTTTCCAACATTGATATGATATCAGGATACAATTAGTTGAGGGTTATGCCTTATGACATAATGCATACATATTTTTGGAGCATATACGAGTATTATGAGTTTGTGGTGATATCATTTGGATTGACTAATGCACCGGATGTGTTCATGGATTTAATGAACTAAATATTTCACCCATATATGGATCAATTCTTAGTCGTAATTGTTAATGACATCTGGGTGTACTCAAGAACTCTTGATGATCAGGCCAAACATCATGACATCATGTTGAGTATAATATAAGATCATAGACTTTATTAAAAGCTATAAAAATTTCTATTCTAGATTGATAAAGTCAATTTCTTAAGACACATCATTTTTTAGTTAGGTGTGTCGGTGGATCCGAAGAAGGTGAATGTTGTAGTGTCTTGGGTGCAGCCCAACATGTTTATAATGTTCAGTCATTTTTGGGATTTTGAAGTTATTACTAAATATTAATTAATAATTTCTCTCATTTGGAAACACCACTCTCAGTATTAACCATGAAGGTGATAATTTTTGAGTGGTCAAAGGTGTGTGAGAATTCTTTTCAAGAGTTGAAGTGGTTGACTACCGTACCGATTTTGATATTACCCGAACTAAGAAATAGGAATACCTTGTACTCCAATACATTCGATGTTAGAATCAAGGTAGTATTATTGCAGGATGACCGAGTTTTAGGATATGGGTCAAGATATTTAAATATAAATGAAATAAATTACCCTAATCATTATTTCGATCTAGTTGTTGTGGTTTATGCCTTAAATTATATGAGGTATTACCTATTGTGAGATCAATTCAAGGTGTCTACTGATCATAAAAGAATAAAGTACATCTTCTCTTAATGATTTTTGAATCTTTGGTAGTATAGGTGGGTTGAGTACCTACTATACTTTAATATTGAGATGGTTTTTGAACTAGTAAAAGGTAATAGTGTTGTAGATGCTCTAATCTAGAAGACTCCAAATTAGGTGGTTTGGAAATCCAACTCTGAATGGATAATGATAGACTTTTTTGATGAGATACACCTAGAAATACATGATGTGTATGGGAAGATGAACCTTGCATCTCTAGAAGTTGTGTTCTTTGCTTTTGAATCGGGTTAGGGAGAGTCATCTGTTGGATCTGAAGTGTTTGGTTATGATGAAAGTTATTAAAGGTAGGGATTAAAATTCTAGTTGGGTTGTTGGTGCTGATGTAATTGTTTGTGTTCAGGGCTGTATTTTAGTGTGAAAAGGCATGTGAAAGGAGTTTATTTGAGAGTTTACTGCCTCAAAGTGTGAAATAAATCATGGTTTGAAAAAGATGTATCATAATCTTCATTGGTAGTACTGGTGGCCAGTAATAAATAAAGACATTTCTGATTTTGTGGGAAAATACATTACCTTTCAATAGGGGAAGGTCATGCACCAGAAAATAGGGGGTTGTTACAGTCATTTATCATTCCATAGTGGAATTCGAAAGATGTAAAGATGGACATTATAGTGGGTCTTAAAAGAAACCAGGGAAGAATGATGTAGTTTAGGTAGTTATGGACCAATTGAATAATATGGCACATTATTTCCAATCTATAAAACATAAAAAGTTGAAAAATTTGGTTTGTAATATGTTTGATAGATAGTGTGGTTTTAGAGTGTGCCAAGAACTATATTTTTAGATCATGACCCAAATATCCCATCGTTATTCTGTAAGGGTTTACAGAACATACTTGGTACCCGATAGTTTTTTATTACAGCTTATCACCTGAAACCAGATGGGCAGTCAGAGAGTACAACAAAATATTTTGAGGATATATTGAGATCATGTGTTTTGGATTTTGGTGTTCCACGGAAAAATCACATTTCACTCATCGATTTTGAATACAAAAATATTTTTTAGGATAAAATTCAGTTCAATCCTTTTGTGCCACTCAATGAGAGACCATATGGATACTTGTTGTATTGATTTCAAGCTGGAGAGTCTAATATGTAAGGGCCGAGTCTCATGCATGATTTGTCAAAAAAGGTTCAGTTGATTGAGAGATACATGTTAATGGATCAGAGTTTGAATATGACATATTAAGATCAAAATCATATATCTCTTTAGTTTATAGTGGGTGATAGTTGGTTCCTTCAAGTGTCTCCAAGGTTGGGTCACCGTCAAATTCATAAACAGGGAAAATTTTCCCCTACGTATGTGGGGCCTTTTGAAATGGTGGATAGGATTGGACCTATGGCTTATCGAATGGATCTTCCAAAACATTATAGTGGGATGAAATATTTCTTTCATTTTTCCCAATTCTAACACTATCACCCTGATCCATCTCACGTGAAAAATGCTGAAGATGTTGATCTTGAGACTAATAAATCATTTTAGGAGCACATTTTTTTTATTGTGAACTGTAGTGATAAAATCTTATAGGCCAAGATTGTTTCAGTAGATAAAGTTTTATGGTTTCATGGGATGTTTAAGGAAGAGACTTGGGAGTGAGAGTCATATATACAGTCCAAATAGCTTGATCACTTTTATTTCGAAACTCAATAATGATCATCATAAGTGGATCAAGGGAAATTCGTTATAAGGTGGGGTAGTTGTATGATCTTGGGCTTCGTGTAGGTATGTGCCTGTTTAAATTTTCTCTCAATATCTTATATGGGTTAAAGAAATGTATCTTAGGAGTATGAATAACCTAAAGGAATTCCAAGGGACTATGACCTGGGAAGGGGGAAATCTGGGCCCATCTGTGCAGGGTGTGCAGTTGAAGCATGATTAAGAAAACCTTATGGAATTCCCAGGTAAACGTGCATCCCTGGAAAAACTCTAAACACACTGTTTGTGCATGGTTGGAATAACATGCAGAAAATTCAAGGAAAAAATGTGACCCAACTTCCTTGGGATAGTTTCATGCACATGGTTTGCAAAAATATTGACATCCCTTGTTGGTGAACCATGTGTCCCATTGATTTTGGAAAAAATTAAAAAATTTCCATGTCGTGATTGCTAAGTCGAACTCGGTATTTTCCCCATATCCACTTCCAAAAACCCTAGTTGCGAGCTTGGACGAAACAGACTTCCTATGGGTGATTTTTTTACGATATTAGTCCATTTGGAGTCCCATTGGTTGTGGATTGAAACCTCAGGTGATTCTAATCATCCTCTTCCTTCATTTTCACAATTTGTGTTTATATCTTTCCCTACTCTCTTTATGAAACCCTCAAACCATTTTTTCATGAAATATAGGTTAAAGAATATGGGGTTATTGAATCAGTTTCTAGGGATTCGACTGAGGGAATGTTCAACAATATAATAATGGTTTGTGGTCTACATGTTATATCCCATATTTTTTTAGAGGATTTGTACACTTTCTATTTCATTCTTGGGAACTTCTTGTAGTACTTTTGATTAATTTGGTTAATATTGCTAGAATGGGTGTTTAAATAATGAATATAAACCACCATGGTCCCCATTAGAATCACCTCGGATTCTTTGACATATTTTGGTCCAACCCTGAGGTGTTCTAATATTTACGGACCTAGTGATCGTTAGGCATGGCATGGAAAATGGGTTGAATGGTATTAATGGGAAGGTTACAAGTGAATTATGTTTTTCATTTAAATTTATAAGTTGTTTAATATATGGGGAATTATTGAATATGATAAATGGTTTGATGCATGGGGATTGGTGGATTTTCTTGTTGAGTTTATGCATAAGAAATGTGAATTTCGTAAAATGGTGATGTGATAAACAATAAAATTATAATGGATTATGGAATAATATTTATTTACATGTTGATTGTTGTGAAGTATGATCATTAATTTTATTGTGTGCACCTAGTTGTGATATACTTGGTGTGGTGAATGGATATACATTTATAAGAATGTTCACATGGATTGGAGGTGGGATAAAGGGTTGAGACACCTCCCACGGGTCAGGTTTGACTAATTCTCTAACCCCACATAGGTAAGCACAGATTGTGGAGGTAGACTAATTTTATTGGCACTAAATGGTTTCATTTGATGGAACTACTTGTACTGAGGCTATAAGTTAAATGTGATCATTAATTTTTATAATCTCATTACTAGTGAATTAGGTACTGGACTTAATCCCCTTATGTGTAATGTTGACTGTTTTTAGCTTTTTCCTGGAAAATGATTTTTTTGGCCCATAGAACACATGTTGACAATAAATTATATACCAGATAAGATTCAAATGATGAATTTGAAACCACGTCTAAGATGGGTAAAAGTATATATAGTTAACTAGTGTCCCTTGAATTGTCTTTTATTAACTTGTCATTTCCTTTATACTTTCATGCACTACTTTTTTATGGATATTTTGTAGACACTATTGGTGGTGGACTTATGAGTTATACTCATACCTTGTTTCGGCCGCCATTGGTTAACCGAGAAGACTTCATGATTGAAGGTCATGAAAAGGGAAAATTACATATGATAGAGAGTTGAGTTTGACATGAGACAAGCATGGAGGAGGTTCCATACATGGAGTCAGGTCCATTTTGGGGATTCTTCTGTGTGTCTTTATTTTGGGTTCTGTTCACTTTATCACTCTTTTTCATGAAATACCATGTTTATCCTTGATTTTGGTTTTTACCCAGTTCTGGGAGAAGTTGTTTATACATGTTTATTTTTTTTTATTTCACTTGTTTCTACTATTTATTATTTTTATTTTCTGTGGTTTAATATATAAGGGGGTGGGGTGTGTAGTATTTTCACTTAAATAATCTTCACCATTTCTGCTAATTGGAAACCTCTAGCATACAAGGAGGAGCAGTTGAGGTTATGTGGTGACTCAGCCCATGGCACTATTTATTGTCTTCTGGGATGGGGATGTTAAATGTATTATTTTATTGTGAAGTGAATAAAAAAATTGAAAAAATAATTCACACATGTGCTAAAAATATAATAAGGGAAGAAGTGATATAGTGTGATAAATGATCAATAGTGGAAAAAAATACAGGATGTAGAAAGGTTTATTCCTTAGTAACCCAACCAATACTAACCAAACTGGTTAGTAAAGATAAATTTACAAATCTATATGGTGAATTCCCCAGTAATGTGATATTGAATAAGGTTTGTGTATTTTTTTTGCAAACCTTGAACCCTCTATAAATATTCACATACATTACAATGTGGCTTCAAAAGAAAATTAATTTCATGTTAAATTCAACTCACATGAGATCTATAATAGGTTTAATTCTAGTAGTCATAAAATTTTTATCAATCAAGAGCAATCAAAATGGATTAATTCTTAAGATCTAATTTTTCATTTGGGATTTAATAATGTGAATATTATCATAGTGGAGTACATCAGGATATGGAATAAGATTGATTTTTTGTTCAATGATATCATTCAAAATTATTTAGAGTACTATAAATTTTATATTATTTGAATCCTTCAATGCAGGCATGACTCCAATCATTCAATGTTTTATTAGAATGGTTTAGAATTTATAATTGAAGTATAATTTCATGCATGTTCCTGTTACCGTTCACCCCCTAGAATGGATGTTTAAAAATGAATAAAAAAATAATTTGGAAGGTAAAAAAGAAGTTTTCTTAAAGAACTCAAGACTCCATGCTCCACAAGATCCAAGCTCCAAAATCACTGAAAATCCCAAAAATTATGAGGTAGTTCAAAACAAGTGAAAAACATCACCTTTTCCCTTTTCCTGGAAGATAGAATCTACAAAATTACCAAATTCCAAAGCATGGGTGAGTATAAAACTCATTAGGTTTTCCCCAATGACTTCCCTACTCATACCACTAGAATAGAAGAGTTAGAAACAATTATATAAAATAGTTTATATAAAACACTCTCTAAAATAGTTTATAACAAAATATAAAAAAGTTTCCAAAACCATTCATTACCAAAAGCATACACATGCAATTGGAACCAATTCTCCCAGCAAGATATTTTTCTAGAAAAATAACTAAACAATCATTACAACCATTTCACAATTTTCATTTTTATCATACCCAACTATTCCTCAATCCCATGAAACCAATGATGCATGCTATGTTATGATAGTTCCATACTCATGAGTGGTTTCTCATCAATCGACCACATTGTCACAAGGTAATTGTTTCTCATGTGCCATTAACTCTTTGGCACCGAGAACAAGTTCATATTTCAACCAAACACCATGTTTGAAATTCCCATGTGCTATTAAACCTTTGGCCCCATGAAAAAGGTCATATTTCACCAAATAATCATATATGAAACATGAACTCACACCAAATATTCTCAATGTTCATTCCAAAACAACCTTTTTAATAAAAACACATTTTTATTGAAAAAGGTTTTCTTCAAAACAATTTCAATGAAAAACCATTTCAATTTAAAACCATATCAATAAAATCCCATTTTTATTGATAAACATTTAAATTGAAAATATCTTATTCATTATCCATTTAGAAATTCTAGAAAATCCAAAATTTAAAATCATCATTTTAAATTCATGAAACTAAACCCCCTTTTTCACAATTATTCACCAAGATCACGCAATTTTAGAAAAACCACAAATCCTCAATAATGAAGATTTTTCCATGATTTCCACAATAAATAAACCAAGTTGAGACTATGATAATAAATTATAGCAATAGTATATGAGAGTGAATCCACCTACCTTGAAGGTTTTGAGAAAACATTGACAACAGACAAAGAACACACAAGAAAGAGAGTTGATTCTCCAAGAACGACCTTAGTTATCTTATCCTAGCCATATAATGACTCAAAATTGAATTTTTTATAATCTAAAAAAATATATCTACAAACTACAGGTTCAGATATGAGAAATAATAGTGATCAGAGAAATATATTTACGATGATCTAAGAATACATGACAAATCTGGAAAGAATGGTGACATACCTCAAGAATCGGACTCGAAATCGGCAAGGGAAGGCTCTGGGTTGGATCCTACTCATGTGGGGAGGGTTCTCTAGCCTTTTATGGAGGTTGATCAAGAAATATGGTCATTTTGAATCCAAAACTAAGTACATAGAGAAAAAATGAGTAAGCTCCTAGAAAATAGGATCATGATTTAACCTATGCGCAAGGATTGACCACATGGTTCGGGCCAACCATGTATGGATCTTGCGACCTTCCTTTTGGTCCCAAAAATCCTTATAAAACCCCAAAAATCTCCCATTATTCACCTTTACCCTTTTTATGGAAACACATTTTTTATGGAAACATCCCACTTTATGGAAATAACCAATATTATAGAAACTCTCTATTTTATGGAAACTCTCTATTTTATGGATACCCTCTATTAAAGACACACAAATTATAAAAAAGTGAGGAAAGGGGTTATGTACCCGAAACCGGGGGTACTAAATTCTTCCCACCATTTGTATTTCCATCTTCAGAAAGTTGAAATCCTTCGTTGAAAAAAAGTTATGTCCACTGTTCTTTCACTTCATTCTCAAGTTCCCGAGTCTCTTCCTGAATCTGACCATCTTTCCATAAAACCTGAAATAGGCCAATGATTTTCTTTTTAAAGGAGTTTTATTACCTATACATGATTTTCACTAGGATATGTACCAATTATGATTCTGGTTCTAGCTCAATGTGATCCTATTTGATCACAAGGTCAGAATCCGGGTGATAATTTATCAACTTGGATACATGGAACACATTATGCACTGAACTAAACCTTGGTGGTAATGACAACTGATATGCCACCTCTACAACCCATTCAAGTATCTCAAAAGGGCCAATGTATCTAGGAGATAACTTTCCTTACTTCACAAAGAGATGATGTCTATGCCTTGGAGATATCCTCAAGAAGACATGATCTGCCACAGAAAATGACAATGGTCATTGACAGTGATCTTTATAAGATTTCGGATGACTCTGAGCCATCTATATCCTCTTTCTTATCAACTGGATCTTCTACATTGTTTCATGGATAAGGTTTCACCTGACTAGTGACGTTTCTCCCATTTCCACCCATCATATTGGATATCGACAAGGACGCCCTTACAATAGTTCAAATAGATCCACATGTATCAAGGCTTGACTAATGTTATTGTATGAGAACTCCACTAAGTGTATATGATCCTACAATGGGCCACCAAAATCCATTACACAAGCCTTCAACATGACTTACAACATTTGTATCATCCAATCAGATTTCCCATCCGTCTGAGGGTGATACGTCGTGCTCATAGTCAATTGGGTCCTAATGGATTGCTGTAAGAATTTCCAAAAATGAGACTTGAACCTTAGATCTCAATCTGAGACTATTGACACTAGTACCCCATGACTCTTTACAACTTTTTGGATATAGATTTTTGAAATATCCTCTATCATATGAGTTTCACAAATAGTTATGAAATGGGCCGACTTGGTTAGACGATCCACTATCACCCAAATGGCATCGTGTTTTTGGACCATTCATGGAAGACCTATAAAAAAATCCATTGCAATATGATCCCATTTCCACACTGGGATGGGAAAAGAATTTAACATACCAGCTGGTCTTTGATTCTATTCTTTAACATGCTGACATGTTAAGCACTGTGAGACAAAATTTTCCAACATCCTTTTTACGCCACTCCACCAAAACTGCACCTTCAACGCCTTATACATCTTCTGTGTACCTGGATGTATAGCCCAACTAGAATAGTGGTATGAATGAATATGTTCTTCCTGAAAAACCATAGGTACAACCATCTGATCTCATCAACACAAAACCAAACCCCCATCAAGTTTTCAGCCCTCAATGGTCTCCCCACCATTGAGTTTTGAACTTACAACTAGACATTTTGTGTCTGAAGTTTGTGCCTCTTTGATGATTTTTACTAAATCAGGAACAAGCATAGATGAAATAAAAAACCAAAACATCACCTCAGTCTTCACATTATACATGCATGTCAGCTAAGACCGACATCAACTATCATTCATCTGAATCTTTTTTCTCCAACTGAGCATATGAATTTATACTCAATGCATCCGCCACCGAATTTTTTTTCCCTGGTCTCTACATCAAGTCAAAGTCAATCATTTGGAGATACACCATCCATATCCTTTCCCTCATCTTCAAATATCACTCTAAGAAAATGTGTTTTAAGATTTTGTGATCTATAAACACAGTAAATTTCTAACGAAAGAGATATTGTCTCTATGTTTTCAAAGCATGGACGACTATAGCTAACTCCAAATCATGTGTTGGGTAATTCATCACATGCGCCCTCAACTACCTTGATCCATAAGAAACCACAAGATATCTTTGTATGAGAACACAACCCAACCCTAATCCTGAAGCATCACAATACCCCACATACCCCAGTATTAATTCTAGAAAGAACATGATAGGTTCCGATGTAATCTGAACATTCAGTTCCTAGAAAGACTTCTGACATTCCTCCATCCATTGGAATGAAGCATTTTTTTATCAGAGCTGTCATTGGTGAATATAGTCATGATAAATCACACACAAAGTGTCAATAGTAACCAGATAGACCAAGAAAACTTCGTATCTCAAAAAAATTCTGTAGTGGTTTCCAGAGATAATGGCTTCTATCTTTTCAGGATCAACATAAATCCCATTCTTAGAAATGAATTGGCCAATAAAAAGTACTTCTTGTATCCAAAAAATACACTTTGATAATTTGGCATACAAACTTTGATTTCTTAGGATTTGTAACTCTAATTCCAGGTGCACCTCATGATCAACCATTGTCTTTGAATAGACCAGAATTTCATCCAAAAACACCACAACAAGATAATCTAGATATTGTTGAAATATCCAATTCATCAATGCCATGAGGACCACTGGTTCATTCATTAGACAGAATGGAATGACTATATATTTATAGTGGCCATATCTACTTCTGAATGCTGTCTTTGTAATATCATCTTTCCGAACTCTAATTTGGTGATATCCTGATCGCAATTCAATCATGGAGAACCAATAATCTCCCTTTAATTGATCGAATAGATCATCAATTCATTGAAGTGGATATATGTTCATTATCATAACATGGTTAAGCATACGATAATCATCACACAGTGGAAGAGTTCCATCTACCATCTTCAAGAACAAAACTTGTGCTTCCCATAGATATGTACTTGGTCAAATGAAACCCTTTCATTCCCTTTACTCTAACTAAAATTTCAATTCTTGTAACTCTATCGGTGTTATTCTATACGATGGAAGGGAAATAGGACTATTCTTTGGAAGAAGATCAATCGTAAAATACACTTTCCATAGTGGTGGTAACCCTGAGAAGTTCTTGGGAAAGACATTTGGAAATTGATCCACAATAGAAGGAATACTAATTTCCTAGATCTCTTTCATTGATTCTAAAGTCAACATTACCAATTGGTAAAATATTGTTCCCACCATTGGTTCCAACAAGCTCTTTGAACCCTTATTTACATTCCTCCCTTCTCTAAAGAGATGCTCGATGTAATCCTCAATCATGAAACTAATTATTCTCCTATAACAATTTATTTGAGCCTTGAATGTTGTCAGCCAATCCATACAAAGGATTACATCATAGACATCCATATCCCACATTGACAAGTCCCATTTTATCTCACCTCTATCAATAGTTAAAACAAAAGCTCTACACACAAAGTCTTGACATTCTCTTTCACCAATAAGAGTTTGCAGTTTCAAAACAAAAGGAATCATTTCTAGTTTTAAACCTAGAATGTCAACAAAAAGAGAATAAATGAAGGAATGGGATGCACTATTATCAAACAACACTTTCACAAGGGTAGAATTCAAAATAATTGTACCTCTCACTATAGATGGTCTGTCCTGATCATTCACAATTATATTCTAAACTCCATACAATTGTTTCTTCACTACAATGTTGTCCTTATTTCCTTTCTGATGTTTCCCTATCTGAGGATTCATGGTATTTATAGAATCACCATGTATAGCTCATATCTTTTGATGAGACTAATTTTGTTGTCCTCATCCAGTCGAATCATACGATGCTTGCGACAACTGAGAAGCGTCTCGAGCACCTGACATTAAAGTGCTGCAACAATAACACCGAAGATGTCTAATTTTGTTGCAATTATGACATGCTCTATGTCATTTCATACAATCTCGCTTTATGTGGTCAAGGGAATCACATTGAAAATAATATTCTTTTCTCTGGGGTTGTGGAGTAAGGTTTACTAATTCTGCTCTCTGGTTCTGATTTCCACTGGAACATTTGAAATAGGTGTCCCTTTTCTACTTGTTCTGAGTGGTTTAGTTCCCATCATTTCCTGTAGATATCATCATGCCTCCTCTAATAGATCCTAAAATATCACGTTCTACCATAGTAACTCTGTTCACCATATATATAATCTATAAGAAAAATTTCTACAATCTCTATTTGAATCTCTTGTTGTAGCCCTGAATTGAAGATGCATGCCTTCAAAGAGGGACTTGCCATTACTTTTGGTGAAAATTGTATGAAGTTCATGAACATAGAAGCATAATCAGTGACATAGAGACTCTATTATTTTAGGCTGAAGAAGTCCGCCATTTTCAATATCTTGAACATGTGAGGATAGAATTGTTTTTTAACAATTCCTTAAATTCCCCACATGTAAGTCCTTCATCCAATTTAGCATGCACCGCTAAATCCCAACACTGACGTGCAAGATCCTCGAGCAAAAACATCGACAATTTTATTTTTAGCTCTACTAGTGTGCCGATGAAGCCAAAAATATGATTCATCCTATATAGACACACCTCCGTCTTCTCTAGTTCAGAATCACCCTAGAAATTAGGTGGATTATGCTTCATGAACTGGATGGTATGATCTACATTTCGTCTCTCATTCCTATAGATCCATGTGTCCACATCTTGAAATCCTTGAACAATAATATGAACCCGCACTTGGTTCACACGTGGTTCAGGTGAAACCACATTATCTACAGCTTCTTCAGGTTGGTTTCGATGATGCCTACCGGGTTCCATTTTCTAAACTAGTTACAAACTCTGTTAATATCACTCTCTATAATATTTGGGCTTATCATTTCAAATTCTATCACATCAACTATAACTACATTGTTTTCCAAATCAATAATTTTACCATGTTCAACCTTTTTTGAAAACACTTCACACACTTGTGAAAATTAATCCAATCTCAAAATATAATAAGAATTCACTTTTTCAAAATATTTCATTTGAAACCCAATTCCATTCTTTTTCAAAAATTAACACTTCTTTTTTCCACAACAATAATCATTTCTCCAAATGGTGTATGCACTCTTAGTGGTAATTCATTCTTCTACAATGCATGTCATTCTCATATCATTGGCTAAACCCATGACAGTGAGATTTCAAAATTCTAGAAGTGTCTCCAATCACTTATTTACCCAAATCCCTAGTAACACGAAGTTTAAAATAAAAGGGTTAGTCACATCCTATTATGCTATACATTTCATGTTACGACAATCTTACTTTTTTATAATATTCTCACACAAGGAATATACAAGAAGGGATTTCATCACCAAAACTATGAACATTGATGACTAATTGTTAGGAAAGGACCAAACAAGATGATACCATTTGTAAGGACCCGCCAATTCTCATTGGCTTGAGAGTCCAACGAGTAATTACTAGGCTCTAAGCAACATCCTCAAGATGCCAAAGTTTGGAAATAAATGATGAAGGGTTTCAAATACAACTGGGGGATGATTTACCCTTTCATAAATAAACCAATACACCTACTAAACATAAGAAATCATTCACTATATGCTGCATGAACAAATGGAAGACAACACAAAAACTTCATTTATCTCAAAAACACATCTATGTAAGCAATTGAAAAACAATAACCATGTATCAAAGTAAAAAGTGTATAGACTACAAAAGACTCTCCAAATACCTCAAGACTCCATACTCCATAAGATCCAAGCTCCAAAATCTCTAAACAGCCTAGCAATTATGAGGTAGTACTAAAAACATGTGAAACATTACCCTGGACCTTGTCCTGAAAGATAGAATCTACAAAATCACCAATGTTCCAAAGCAGAGGTGAGTATAAAACTTAGTAGGTTTTCCCCAATGACTTCTATACTCACACCACTAGGATAGAAGAGTTATAAAAAATTATATAAAACAGTTTATATATTTTTTTATATCAAAAACAGTTTATAACTAAATATAAAAATGTTTCCAAAACCATTCATTACCAAAATCATACAAGTGGAATTGAATCCAATTTTCCCAGAAAGATATTTTTCCTGAAAAATAAAGAAACAATATTTAAAACCATTTCACAATATAACTTTATCAACATACCCAACCATTACTCAAACACATGAAACCAACCATGAATGCTATGTTATGACATTTCCATACTCATGAGTAGTTTCTTGTCAATCTACCAAGTCATCACAAGGTAATTATTTCCCATGTGCCAATAACCCTTTAGCACTGAGCACAAGGTTATATTTCAACAATGCCCCGTGTTTGAAATTATCATGTGCCATTAAACCATTGGCACTGAGCACAATGTCATATTTCATCCAAGACCCATATATGAAACATGAACACAAACCACATATTCCAAACGATCATGCCAAAATAACCCTTTCAATAAAAACAACTTTTATTGAAAACCATTTCAGTCAAAACCATTTAATTCAAAACCATTTCCATTCCAAATCATTTCAATAAAACTAAATTTTTATTGAAAACTATTTCTATTGAAAATATATTTTTCATCTTCTATTTAGAAATTCCAGAATATCTATAATTTAAAATATTCAATTTAAATTCAGGAAACTAAACACCCTTTTGCACAACTATTCACCAAGATCACGCAATTTAAAAAAACCATAAATCCTCACAAATAAATATTTTTCCATGATTTTCACAATCAATAAACCAATTTGAATCTAATATAATAAATTATTGAAAGATTATATGAGAGTGAATCCACCTACCTTGAAGGTTTTGATGAAACTTTGACAATAGATGAAGAACGCACAAGAAAGCGGGCCGATTCTCCAAGAACGACCTTAGTTCTCTTATCCCAGCATGACCATGACTAAAAATTGAATTATGTGGAATCAAAAAATGTAGATAAACCCACTATAGGTTCATATCTGAGAAATAATGGAGATCAGAGAAGTAGATCTAAGAAGATCTAAGAAAACATGACAAATCCAGAAAGAATGGTGACATACCTCAAGAATCAGACTCAAAATCACCAAGAGAAGCCTATGGGTTGGCACCAACTCATGTGGGGAGGGTTATACATTCTTCTAGGGAGATTAATCTACAAATTGGGTCGTTTTGAAGCCAAAAAAATATACATATAGAATAAAATAGTAACCTCCTAGAAAATAGGATCTAGATTTGACATGTGTGCAGGATTTGACCACAAGGTTTGGGAAAACAGTGTATGGATCATTTGACCTTAATTTTGGTCCTAACACTCCTTATAAAACCCCCAAACTCTTCTATAATTTACCTTTACCATTTTTATGGAATTTGTTTTATGGAAGCATCCCACTTTATTGAAACACCCCACTTTATGGAAACAACCCCCTTAATGGAAACACACCACTTTAGGGAAACCACCAACTTTTTGTAAACTCTATATTTTATGGAAACACTCTATTTTATTGAAAATCTCTATTAATGACACTCCAATAAAAATAAATGAGGAAAGGGGTTATGTACCTGGAACGGTGGGTACTACAACATAAGTTTTTACATATATATCAACAAACATGCCCAAAAATATAGAGGTATGTTATCTTTGAGAGATTTTCGTTTTAATACAACTTCTTAATAGTAAAAAAAATTATCATATATTTCCATATTTATAATATAATCCTAGATATCATCATATTAATATCAATACATGGGATATTAATGGGACTTACAAAAATGAAAAGGGCGAGATTGTTATGTCAATAAGTGGATAATAAAAAAAATAATGATATATATGTTCATGTAATCATAATAGAGGATCATAAGTAGTTGATCATGGATAATAATATATGAAACTATAATGGGATTAATAAAATTATAAAAACATAAAAATCATATGAATCATGAGAGTTTAGAAAAAAAAGATATTTTTCATGATCATAAGCCGAGGATCCCTTTAGAAACAACATGACATAGTGTGGTAGGATCACAACCCATTAACCAAATTATATCTAACTTGATATAATAATTGACTCATTTATTGGGTGAATTTGTTATTATAGGAACACTTTTCACATCAAAGTATGTGATCCATATAAATTCCAAAACAAATAAAAATAAATCAATCATAAACCTAAAGGAAACTCATGATAGTGAAATGAGTAACATTATGATTTCAAGATGTATATTCAAATGGTAAATCATGTTGATTTTAAAAAAATTAGAAAGGGATATTATATTATTTAAATTTCAATTTTATTCAAAAAATTTAAATAATATATTATGGTAAATTAATATATTATGAAAGGTAAAGTAAATTTCCTAAGAATAATTGAGAAAAAAGAAGAATAAATATAAATTCTTCCATAATATACTTTATTGTTTATGAATCTAAGATAAAACAAGATAGAAACCCCAAAGACTATCATATACCAACAATAAAGTATATAAAAGGACTTTTAAATAAATTAATAATATATACGATAAATAGGATGATAAAGACGTGGATATAGAGAGAGAAAGAACTATCCAGTTGAGTAAGGAATATTTGATAGTCCCCTTAACTCAAGTCACATCCCTCTATTCATGGTAATCTATCCTCCAAAATAGTTTAATTATTGAAATTATTTTTATATAGAAAAAAATATTAAGGATCATTTTAATTTTTTCAGTCTTTTTATATGTTATAGTAATCTTCTGTTGGAATCAATTCATCTACTTTTATGGGTTGAGGTTGTTTGATCAAGAATTCCAATATAACTTCGATATAATGGTGATGGTCAGTAGTATTTATATAATGCTTCTATAAGATAATGAAATTAATATAAAGATATTAATATCATTCTTGTAGTATACAATTTCCATGAATCGAGAGATACATTAAATTTTTTTTTTGAAAAGAGAGATACTCTAAAATGTTTCAATTTAATAGATGTTTCTCAGTAATCTAGTTTTTATTCTATTTAAATTGACCATTATATTTTTTTTAATGTTATTAATATAAAAATATTTTTTAATTACAATCATAAAAATTACATTAATTTTTTATAAATGTTATCAGAATTTACGAATCTAAGTTTATGTATATTCATGGAAGGTAAATGTGAAAGAAAAACATAATATTTCACTAAATTTATATAAACCTTCCATGAGTGAACAATTTTAGTTTTATAAGAGTTTAAATGAAGATAAAATCTAATATATATTTAATTTTACAATTAAATGACATCATAATTAACCTACTGTTTTAATTTTTAAGATGATATCATAGATATATTTTATAGAGAATAGACGGATATAAATGGATGTTTCATGATTTAAAAGGCATGTGTTACTATTTCCTTTGCATTAGTTGGTATTCAACCTAATGATTCTACTAATGAAAATAAAATTACTCCAAGGCTTTAAAAATATTGTGAAGAGGGTTTTATAGGAATTATTGTATTTCGTGGATTGAGGAAGAAATATTTACATTATGATAAATGGGGGGATGATGGGTGTATTTATTGGTGAATGAGAGAGGTTCTTAAATTAAAATGTTGATTAATTTTTTATTTTTTCTTTATACTATGAATCATTTTCATTAATGATAATAAATATTATTTATATTATAAAATATATATATTCATGAAATATAATCTCTAACAATGTTAAAGATAATTTTTTAAATTTTATTTAAGGAAAGAAAAAATATATCTTTATTAAAATAAAATATAATTCAGAAATAAGAAAAAAATACCATAGTTTTGAAAATTCAATAGATCATTTTTAAATTAGGTATTTTAATATTTATTAGTTTTTTTGTAATAAAAAAATTATTACTTTTTAAGACATTTTTATATCATAATGATGTCATAAAAAATAACATATACACGAAAATTGATATTTCATTATTCAATTAAAATAAAAAATTAGAGAAACCCCATAAATTAACCCTAAGATAATATTTACATTCTAATTTAAAAAATTATATCCATTTTATCAATATAATTTTTCAATATATATAATTAAAATACTTAAATTATAGTAAAAAAAGATATTTTTACTAATTAGGTTAAATAATACCTTATTAAAAAAAGACACTAATAAATATAAATCATTTAACAATTTTCATAAACTTAAATTTAATTATTTTATTGATATTATATGTTGACTGTTAGAATTTATAATCATCTGAATGTTCGGTTTATATTATAATGTCTATTTATTGTCTTCAAGGATTAATTAAAATTCAAATAGACATATAATATGTGTACATCTTTTAAATGCCTCATATTTCAGTTACTCATTTTCCATAAATTTAATAAAGAGGGTCAATATTAATAATAAATAAAATTAGAATAATTTTTATAATGATTTTAGTTATTTTAAAAATTTTATTAGTTTCTATGATATATCTTAAAGAATATAAACCTATGGATATAATATTCTAAACATGTTATTTTCCAATTTTCTATATCCATTTTTACACCCTACCACTTTAGACCACTCAAATGTTCATCTTCCTACAGTCATTATGTGACCTCAAGTGCACCTACCCATATTTCAAATGCTACCAACTAATAGTTAGGTTTTATGGTGTTACTATGGAGAGACTATAAATGTAAACCTCAGATATTTTAAATGTACTTTCTCAAAGAAATAATAGTTGAAGTATTTGATAGTTTTGTTGACATGCAAACTCGAGTCTAAAAGAATCCTGATATAGTATAAATTTATTACATAGTCATTGGATTGGAAGGTATGAATATGTTTAAAAAATCATATGAAATATTTATAATGGCCCTACTCAAAAAATATTTATTGATTAATGGATCATATTTAAGAATTAAATTTTTAGTGAAGACATTTCATAATCCAAAAATTCTTTTCTTTAGAAATGGTGTTTTTTCATTTAATGATAATATATTATAAACAATTTATAAATATTTTATAAATTTTATAATATAAAATGTATATCATTTTTCGAACTATATTATTGAAATTATCTTAAAGTGAAATTTTGGAAATTTTCTATATATGTTAATTTCTATTGAGTAATAAAACACATTCCAATTTTATAGAATGTTTTATCATCCATTAAAATATTTAAAAAGTATAATTTTTTATTTAATTGATTTTAATTATTAAATAATTATAATTTTATCATATTTAATATTATTAATGACTTTTTAACTGAAATTATGCATAATTTTTGTATAAATGCCTTTTTGAACTTAAAAATTTATTTTTAAGGAAAATTGTTTTTTATCATGTTTTGAGGGTTGATTATAAAATGAACTAATTACACTTATAGAGATTTTCATTTTTAAAATTTATTAAATATTTTTAAAAATTATAATGAATATTTTATAATATGTTCATCCATATTTTTTCTGTTTATGAATAGTACTAGAGGTAAAAATTTCATACAATGTTTAAGGCTAAAAGAGAATAACATGGGGTTAAACTGTATCGATATGCTTATACCTAAAAACATATCAAACTACTAATGTAAGAATATATATCGGTTATATATCATTTTTTAATTTAGATTTATCAAATTTGGATCCATATATCTTCAGTAATACATTATTGTATTTTAATCTTTTTGAATATTTCTATGAGTGTCCTATCCCTCCATTATAATAGACAACACCACTCCTCTCTTCCTTACTCTTAATTATCCTCTTATATAAGATCATACCATAACTAATAAATTCATAATATATATCCCCACATCCTACTAGTTTGGGTTTGATCATAATTCCATCCTTTCAAAGCATAATGTGTAAGTTAAATGATGTTTCTTAATGAAGAGGAATAACACATAATTGAGTACATTTGATATTATTTATTCCTCAAACTACTCCAAATATGTTGTATAAATTCTTAAATAATTAAATAATTATATTAAATATAATTCATTTTTATTATTATGTTGTATCAATGAGTTCACTCCTCCTTTAAATCAAATGGGAAATGAAAGTATGGTGCATGCATATATATGGACGACCATCTTCACAAAGACATACGGTTAGTTTTATATAACCATATTTCATGGTCGGTAATTATAATGGATTTAATGCTTAAATAATATATTTATTACATAATTATTCATATATAATTACATGATCATATCTTCATTTTTACCTTTCAATTTTTAGGAAAATGATCTCATCGCTTGTGGATACGTAGGGACTACCACCTCTATAAAGTGATGATATTATTTTTTAAATTCCATTTTACGTAAATGGTAGAGAAAAATAAATTTGTTGTATATATATTATATTTATGGTATAATAATTATTATGCAAAGGTGATTTATTATTTACTTTTCTTTTGTTACCTTCAAAAAATGAAAGATCACTCATGTGTACATATGAACTACTGTCTCCACAAAGGGATGTAATTAATATTTCACTACAACTTATTATGAATGGTTATAAAATGGTAATATAATGAATAAATAATAAATTATATCAAGAATAATATTCATTAAATAATGAATCAACTACCAAGTGGAAATTACTACATCCATCTAACTAAAACATGCATGGAAAATTGACCAGATTTCACATGAATGTTCATTTTTAAGGAAGAATTGTTAATAAAAGGATAATTTGAAATTATAGAGGAATGATAAATAGTCAGTTATATATGAATTTTTTTTATAATTAATATATAATAAATATATATTTTTCACATAGGATATTTGAACTTTTACGGAAAAAAGAGACTTGAGTTAAGGGTTTATGTTACAATCTCATTTATTTTCCGGATTGCCTCTATAAAATTTACATTGAGTAAAATTATATGGATATTATCATTAAAAGATCACATATTTTCTTACCCACTATTTATTTCTATAATTTCATATATTAGTACCATTTTACTCTCTTTTTTACTTCAAATTATTGTGAATTTATTTTTTATAAAAAGCTTTCCTTATTTCCTCTTTGGTCAATAAACTTTTTATTATATATTAAATTATACAATATTGTTTTATGAAAGTTATTAACTATAAATTAGATGTTAAAAAATTTTAATTTTAACTTTATATTACATTAGTTGAAATTTTTTTAAAAATGATTATTTGTTAAGAAATTTTTTTCCAGACCATTCATTTTTTAACTTTTTATAAATGCATACAACTAAAGTTTTATTTTAATATATAAGGTATGAATGTATTTTACTAACATATTGATTATTATTTTCATTGATTATTACTTCACAATTTTAGATATTTATTTTCAATAAAATGTATTTCCTCAATATTCGGGGATTTTTTTTGGTAAAAAGTATTTCAAAAAAATTGATATGTTCTTATTTTTTTTAAATGTTTCGAATGATATTTTATGGTATTTTTCAACTACATAAATATAATTTATAGTTATTTATGCATAACTAGGGATATTATCTAATAATACCCTCATCATTACTTATATGGATGGATTTTGATGATGTTTATTGAAGGATAATTCTATGAAACTCGATTCTTTCCCAGATGTTAATTACGTGATGATGTAATATTTATGAAACTTGTTTTCTTTCATTTGTTACGGTATGATGATATTATGGAATAGATCAATTACACTTATTATGATATGATAAAATGTTGAACGTTTTTATGATCATGTGGAACATGTATGGTTTAGAGTTATGTGAAGGAAAAGTCTATTATTTCCCTCCAATTCTTAGGGTAATGATGGAAAAATCAAGAGATAACTTTGTAATGGATGAATCTAATTTCATGTTCATAAAATTATGTGAGGATCTAGATACTTGTCCATTATTGTATGAATGGACTAGTTCTAGTTTCCATATATTTATTCATAAAATTTAGTTTGTTTCCATAAGTTTATGTGAAGACCTAATTTCATGTTCTTATTATAATGAGTGAACTTGTTACTATTTATACATGGAAAAAATGTTATGTTCCTTTTCATGTTCTAAATTACAAGGATTATGGTATTCCATTATTGATCATGATTTATTATTTTTTATTTCACACTCTTATGAATTATTTACTTTTTTTTGAAAAATTATTATTCTACGACTCATGATTAATGACATTTAATTGAATTGTTATGACTTTTTTATGTTATGATTATATTCTCTTACCCTTATTCCCATTTATTATCGTTGATTGATATCTCATTTGATTACCCTTATTGATTATCTGAGATAAAATTTTATGAGTTTTTCCATCCCCATTTTTTGATATAATGTTATAAGTATGATATGTCAAGAAATGTATTAATATGAAGAAAATTGTGGGAGATATTGAAGATCCTTTATGAAATAAGATATTTATGTGTCAATTATCCAATGAAACTAAACCATTATAGTTTTAGAGAATTCATAATTTTCTTATATATTGAATATTATATATATATATATATATTATGATTAAGTTATCTTATATGGTATCATATTAGGGTTTTGTTGTTTTTAGAGATTTGGATTATAAAACTTTTGCTAAAACACAAGAGATATCTCTATGTATAGTATAACATCCTAATATTTTGGTAAATTAAAATATATATTTTTTCCTTGAAAAATAATACCTAAATAAATAATAACAATTGGATGTGACTACGGAATAGATAAACTAAGGTATTATAACTTTGAATGCGGAGACTGGGTATTTACATGATCATCATCGGTGCATGATGATTTGGTCTAAGACATCAAACCTAGATAGATACTCTTAGGGATATGATTTTGGTTAATTCTTATTTAATTTTTGAAACATTATAAAACATTTTAATATAGGATTACTATTAATGTTATAGGTTAAACCAATCATTTCATAAATTTTTAATAATGAGTAAAAATTTAGGACATTTTAGGAATGGTTTTAAAGAAAATATGATTAGCCAACATATTTATTATAGAATTATATTAAATATAGATTTCATTGTGTTATTAAATGGATTGAACTATAAGGAATCATGTGAACAACTAATCTGAAAACTAATACAACAAATTTAATCATGATAAACTACATTTCTTATGAGATTGGATTCAATATATTACGACTCTTCTCACACAACTGTCTCACACTATGAGAAGTAATTTGGATCGTATTGAATATATAAATTCTCCATAGAGATAGAAAAATCCCCCAAATTGTTTTTATGCAAACACCGACCCTCCATCTATGGGTCTCTTGATGAACTAGTTTTCAAAAAATATATTGATTCAATGGAAAAGATATTTTTTATTATTTAGTTTTCGAACCATAAGAAATTAATCTTATATCTCTATCAAATGGAAGGAAATATAATCAATGGTGTAGTATTATCAAAAATTTGTGTCATTAAGAAGTAATAAACTCCATGAAATAGTGGGATTTTATGATTTCATTCCTCAATAATTATTTTCCCCAAATTCTTCATACTGAATTGGAGAGTTACTTTATAGAGTTGAATTAAATAGACGTTGAATCCATTGGTAACCATGAATAAAATATTATAAGTATTAATATGCACACTTATAGTTTTATCATCAACCTCTAAAGAATGATTTATTTATTATAGAGTATTTTTAAACCAAATCAGTTTTTTCTTAGTCATAAGGGACTATGTAATCTAAAACTAAACCATTATATGTGTACTCAAAGTGGAAATGGAAGATAGAAACCCTCATTTTTTGTGTGATAAAAAATGGAAGACGGTTTTTCATGGAATATTTAGTGGTATGTAACATGTAGGGATGAATACGTTTCAAACACATATATGCCAATATCTTCAGAATGAGAAATTATGTAATTTCCTTAAATGAATGGTATCATGTCTCAAGTGTGGGAGGTTCTTCCATCACGAAAATTAATGTTGAAGTGATGTGAAGAGTCTAGTCAATGAAATTAATGGAGAAAAATATCAATTGAATACACCGACCACACTTTAATTCATTAGATAATAATATTTTTGGAATCATACAATTCCCTTGGCTGATCCAATGGATAATGAGGATAATAAGCCTCAATATCCTCTACATTCAAAAGAAAAATGGGATTATTTAGCGATCATGACTATAGAAGTGGGCTATTAAAAATCAATGGTGAAATTTACAGTTATCATCTACTATAGAAAAAGTACTTTTCTATTATATTATAAAACATTAAAATATTTTTTATCAAATTAATATTATAAGGTTATCACATTAACACCTCAATGATTAGTTGTTGAGATAGTGGTAAAAACATATAGTGGTATGATGATCACATATCAAGTCTATATATCCTCTATGATGGAATATTTTAAGAATGTGATTCATGCAAATTTTATGATTATCCCCATATTTTAATTTTTTTTTTTTCAAAGATTAGATCTATTTATTTTAGCCACATATCAACTATAGAGAAATAGATGTCACATTTTATATTATGAATCAATATATGATCATCCTTTAGTGATACGGTGAATATGAACATCCAATGAATGTTTTGTCTGTTATATGTGTATCACTAACTATAATGGAGAATATTTATCTCAAATGGTTAAATAGATACTCCAAATTGTGTATATTCGTATTTTTTATGATTATGATCATTTATTTCCAAATGAAATTTCTAAACATCCTCTGAATCACGAATTTAGGTTTTAAATAGAACTTATACCTGGTGCAACCCTTATTTCAAGGACTATATATACAATATACCCAATTAAGATGTAGTAAAAGAAGAATAAACTCCAATATAATATATATAAATGATTAATATTTCACAATTAATCACCGTGGGGTTTACCATTTTTTATATAAAGAATTATAGACCAGTTAATCATTCCATTGATTGCCAACAAATTAGAAAGATCACTAGAAAGGCCAAGTATCCTATAATCTATCTTGATAACATATATGATCAACTATGTGGATTTCAATATTTTTCCAAGAATGAATATTGTTTTGGATATCATCAATTTAGGTTTAAAAGGGGGATTTACCGAAGATAGACTTCTGTATGAGTTATGGTTATTACAAATTTATAGTAATGTCATTTAGACTTACCAGTGCTATATATATCATTATGGTCATAATTAATAGAGTATTTAGAGTTTTCCTATATTGATTTTTGGTAAATGTTATATATAATATTATTATATATTTCATGAGAAATTATTATCATAAATAATATTTGAGAATCATGGTAAAGACTTAGAAGAAGGAGAATCTATATTCCAAATTTACCAACTGTGAATTTTTTCTATAGAATGTTTCATTTATAATTCATAAAATTTAATGTGAGGGTATATCAGTAAATCCATTAATTATAGTAGTTATTGGAAAATGGATCAGACCAATCATGGGAACCAAGATCAGTTGATTTCAAAGGTTTTTCTGATACTACTGATTCCTTGTGGGACATTTCTCATGTCTACCAAATCCATTAACCATGTTGACATGGAAATGTTTTATTTTCTAGTAGATAGAATAATTTTTGGGGAATTCAAATGAAATAAAGGGAATTTTTTTTAGTAAACATATAATCACACTCCCCTAAAGTGGAGAATTGTTTGTGATCTATAGTGTTAAATCAAAGAAGGAACTAGTATACATCCTTAGGCAGAATGATATGGTGATAAATTTTACCTCATGAAAATTTCAAATTCATGATCAAAATTACCAACCTCATGATATTGAGTTAGATGAATTAATTTTTATTTAAAATATGGAAGAATTATTTATATGGTGAAAGGTGTGATATATATACTGATCGTAAAATATTAAGTATATATCCACATAGAAATAGTTGAATATGTTCAAGATAAGTTGGATGGAATTGATAAAATATTATTATTCCTCAATACATTACCACATTATAAAGGTAAATGAGGTTCCTAATAATCTATGACCAAAGAAAATTATAATATTTACATGATGTGGATTAAAAGACATCCAATATCTATAGATTTGGAGAAGATGTATCTCGGAATCATGGGGAAAGGGGAAATATCTTGTCTTTATCAGATGAATTTTCAACACAATATACATGTGATGATTAAGAAGGAATATAAATATGATGTAGAACTATAGAAGACTTTGAGAAATTTTCCTAACCTTAACCATGATTTTGATGGAATTTAATGGTTCAGAAACTGATTTTGTGTCTTGTAAATATGAAACATAAAGGAGTTGTTGGATGAATCTTGTTGTTCATTATTTATTCTTAAAGTATGAAGATATATTGAGTTATAAGTGGTTTTTTAGTGGTATAATATGAGAAGGGATATTTAAATATATGTACATTGTTTTCTGGTTTTTCAGAAAGTTAAGGTTGAGAGACAAAATCATAAGAGGATTCAATAACCATTACCCATACCTCAATAATAATGGAAAAACGTCACAATTTATTTTGTTTTTGGTCTCCCAAATGAATCTAAAAGGAATAATGTTTTTTTGGTTGTAGTCAATTGGATTTGTAATGAATCACATTTCATTACTATTATAGAATATTTTTCTCTTGATCAACATACTTATATATAAATTAATGAAGTTGTAATAATATATGGAGTACCACTCTCTATTGAATTCGATTAGGACCCGAGTTTTTCCTAATTGTTATGGAGAATTATGTAGTGGACTCCAGAGACATTTTTGAGTTTTAGTACAACATATCATCCTAAGATAGATATTTATTATGATAGGACGATTAAAAATCTATGAGGACTGTGAAGATATGTTTATATGGGTTTTGAAGGTCGTTTGGGTCTACTACTTCATTTGTTGGAATTTTCATACAAAAATAGCTTTCGCTCGAGGATTCAAAGGGGTCCTTATAATTCACACTGTAGTGGGATGTTAATGAATCCATCATTCTAGGATGATGTTTTATAAATAAACCTATCGGAAAATTAGATCGTTGATGAAATTTCTAAGAAGGGTGGATCAATTTAGAATCCCACCAAGGCATCTGAGAGTCAATCTAATAGTTTCGCTGATGATCATTAATTATATGTCATATTCAATTATTCTGATATGGGATTAATATGAATTTATATAGGTAATATTTTTATTAGATTAAAAAAATGGAATGTTGATCTTAAGATATATCATCCTTTTTATGATTTTTAATCAGGTCGGGACATTTTCTTATTTCATGGAATATCTGCTGAACCTCTCTTAGGTTCATGATCTCTTTCATGTATATATCATGATGAAATAAATACCTTATTTTCTACATTTAGTTAACTAAAAGGTTTTAAAACACAATAATCATAATTAGAATAATTAAAAACTACTATAAATATTGTATTATATAGATAATATTCTTCAAAACAAGACTACTCATTTAGTAAATGTTCTCTAAGGAATCATAAATCTGAGGAATCTGTTTGAGAAATCATGGATTTGATAAAGTAGTGATATCCTCACTTTTTTTTATCAAAGTAATATAATTCAATGTGATAAATGCATCTTAAAGTGGTTAGAAAATAGAACTTTTAGTTTTTATTTGTATTTTTTCTATTTAAATAAACTGTAAGTATTAAATTACATTCTTTAATCACAACCACGCATCTAAAAGAAATGTGATAAATTATACCTTTATAACCTAACCATTGGATTAATAGGTATAAATAGGATTAACCACATTATGAAATATAATATCTGTGATAAAAATATGTAAAAATTTATTGATTAATTCTTAGTAATTAAAAAATCAATTTTTAGAGATGCCATTTTTTTCTATTAAAAAATAATATTTTTCAAAAATAGGTTTTATTTATTTTTTTGATAAAAAATTATAATTAGTTTATGAAAAATTCATTTGTTATATTTTATAAAAAATATATCATTTATTGAATCAAAATTTCAAATTTAGCATAAGGGTAATTTTTTCTTTTTTTTTTAGAAAATATTAATTTTTCAGTGAATAGTATAACAAATGGGGATTTCATTGAAAAATGCTTCATCCATTCTAGTATTTTCAAAGTCCCATTTTGTTTAAAATTTATTTAAAATTATATAGTTAATTTTCATTAAAAAAATAATTAATTTCATTGGTATTGATATTATGCTTAAATTTGACACAAAATCATTTTAATACTAAAAAACACTTTTTGGGAAAAATGTTTTTCGTCACGTTTTTGGGTTTTTTAAAAAAGTTAAATTCTACTACTTATAGAAATTGAATTAGGTAAAATTTATTTTATACTTTTAATCACCAAAATTTATATTATATAATAATTCTAGAAAAATATTTGGTCATTATGAATATTAATTGAGGTAAAAATTCATTCCAATGCTAAAGTTTAAAACTGATTAATATGGGATTAAACATTTGATATAGGGGTTAAAATGAAATTAAAATTTTATAAATTCTATTTAATTAATATATTTCTATTATATATCACCCAACATTCTAAATTTATCCAATTTGGATACATTTTTCAATATTAATACATTATTATATTTTAATCATTTGAAAAATTACATGTTTTTCTTCTCCATTACTTATATGAAGGATACTACATATCTCTAATAACTCACAATTATTGGGTCTTCGATATTGGAAAACACCATATCTAATACCTTCCTAAAATCTCCCCAAAAATTTTAGAGGTCCTAGTTTGAGTATAAATTCATCATTTTGATGCTTATGGTGTATGAAAAAGGAGGTTTCTCGAAAGAGAGGTATACCTCTTAACCTTACACTTTCAAATTTATTTCTTAATACACATTATAAAAATATATGGTAAAAATTATAAAATAATTACTTCATTATATTAAATAAAAAAATTATTATGGATTAAAAAATTTTCACCCCATTTTTATGAAATGGGAATTGAATATTTCACACATTTGAACATGTGGATTGTCGTCTCTACATGTACATATGATTCATTTTCCATCACCTTATTTAATGTTTGGTTATTATTATGGATTTAATATTTATATATTATATTTAATATTTAATTATACTTCTATAAATATAATATCTTATCTACCTCTTGACCATTCAATCTATTCCAAAATGTTAATGTCACTCATGCATATGTGTGGACAACCACCACTACGGTCCGATGAGATTAGTTTTTCCTTTACATTTTACTAGTTTAGTAATAAGGTCATATTTAATAAATATATATTATATACATTATATAAGAAATTTTATTCAAATTTAATCATTATTTATAATCCATTTTTTCCAACCATTGAAAATTTGAAACATCACTTGTGCGTACTTACAACATACCATTTCGACAAAGTGACGTAATTAATTTTACTCCACCAATTATTATGAATGGTTATAAAAATTTTTATAATGAATAAATATATCACCAATATCATGATTAATATTATACATATTATGAAACTATGATGAATGTGAAAGTACCAAAACCATCGACCTAAAACATGCATGGAAAAGAGACTACTTATCACCTGAATGCCAATCTTAAGGAAGATTAGTTAATAAAAGAATAATTAGAAACTATAAATAATGATACATAATAAGTTAGTTATGAATACTATTCAATAACTAATATATATTAAATATATATTTATTATATATGATATTCGAATATATATGATACAAGGCGATGCTTGAGGTAGGGGTTTATTTTACAATATCATTTCTTTTTGTGAGGGTCTGATAAATTAATTTTAATGGAAATTATATAGATATTATCCATTAAAACACATATATTTTAATAAATTATGTTTATTGATTTACTTTTAATGTAATATATTCATTTTACACTCTTTTTACACAAAATTATTTCGATAATGTTTTTAAAGAAAATGTGGCCCTATTTCGTATTTGGTTGATGTAATTTTTCATCCATATCTATAATCATAAAAAAAATATTAAATTTATTTAATTTTCCTGAAATGTTTTGAAATTTTAATTTTCAATACCTTTGACTTTATTAATAATATTAAATAAGTAATATTTTTAAAATAATAATTTCCAATAACGATGTTTTTTACTTTTTACAAAGGTGTGAATGGAATATTTTCTTTTAAGATATATGGGATTAACAAATTTTCATATTGCCATTACCATTAATTTAATTGAATATTATATTTTAATTTTTTTGGTTATTTTCAAATAAAATTATTTTCTATATAATTTTGATATTTTTATTTCAAATTTTATAAAAATAAAAGAGTATATTTGCTCATTTTTTTAAAAGAATGTTTTTAATGATCATTTAAAGGTATATTTCACCTATGATAACATCCATTAAGATTTTTTTTTCTCTAATCGATATATGATCTTATTATAACAATCAATTTTTTTCTCTATATTAATTATTATGGTGATGAATTAATGAATATTACTTTAAATCTAATTCTTTCCAATGATTTAATTATGTTATGTTGAAATCATTATGAAATTTTTATATTTATTATGGGGTTTTCTATGATGAAATAATGTAATAAAACTCATTTACTTTCCATGGGTCACGATATGATTAATTGATTAATTTTTTATGATCTTGTGGCACAAGAATGATTCATGTTTATGTAACATGTAGTTTTATTATATCCATCCAATACATTTGGTAAATATGGATAAATCGGGAGATAAAATATGTTATAATTGAAACTTATATCATGTTCCAAAAATTATGAGTGGAAATAATTTAATTTATATAAGTTTATTAATGACCTATTTTCATGTTTATATATTTATATGGGGATCAATTTTAATGGGAATATGTTTATGTGAGGACCATATTTCATTATCATAGAATAATATGTGTGGATATTAAAAGTTATACATGTTAAAAATTATTGATCCCAGATGGATCATGTGGGACACTGACGGGGATTAATCAATGTTCCCATTATTTTACTAAGACTGAATTTATTTCAAATAACCCCTCTACTCTTGAACCACTTCCACAATTAAGATTAATGGTTATGTTGTGTGATATTAAAAATTACATATACATACTATGTAGATAATAAATAAAACAGTAGAACACATTTATTTTTACAAGGATCGATATAAATACCTACTCTTTTTCGTGATAAACATGTGGTTCATTCATGGATTCTATTATCACTATAATTTTTTTTGATTAAAACATCCATCAATTGGAAGACAATGTTATGGTAGTGATTAACCAACATTCATGAGTTAGTGGTGCTCTATAAATATGTGCTACCAGTCTAAAATTGAAATATTTTTAATGGAACCATCGGTTCTTCTAATATATTCAATAAACACACTAAAAAAGACTCTCTCTTGTTTGGTTTTAATGTATATGTAGATGGAACAATAAAAAATAGAGGTAAATGTATTTTTAAAATCTTTCATTTTTAGTCCTTTACGATTTAGTTTAAAATAATTTAAACTAATTAAATTCCCAAAACCTCTAAATATATTTAAAATAATTAATCAGATTATCCCTAGATCCAATAATAAAATATTAGTAATCTGGTTGATTAGGATTATGTATTCCAAAGGTTAATCATAATCATGATAAAAATAGAGCAAGAATTTAAAATATTAAAATCACAATGGTTATTATAGGTATTGTAACAAAATAAAAATTATATCGAAAATATTATAAAATTGTAAAGAGTAATTGAAATGAACATAATAAAAAAATATTGTAATCACAGTATTACCAAATTATTGTAGTAAAATTTGTTACAATAAACAAAATATAGAATATAATGATGAATAGAAAAAAAATTATATTTATTTTAAAACACTATGGAAATGTAAAATAATACAATTTGTTTAACCTAGAGAGAAGCGTATCTAATAACCTTGGACAGAGGACTCTTAATATATTCATTCATGAAGGTATGTCTTACCCACATTAGGTTAAGCCCTTGATACAATGATCATCTTCTGTCTGGATATCCCTACAAGCCCTCAATTAAGAAGGTAATCAATACCTATGTCTTCCTAGCCTTAGAAGACCACGATCAACAATTGATTGGAACATCTTTCTTCCAATCCCAGAAGCTATCAATGGTAATCACCATCGATCAGTGTCACACTAGGAAAAACAAAAACTCTTGAAAGTCACATGTATGTAGAATGACTATTTCATAACTTGACGTCAGATCCTTTCTCAAAAACCAAATATTTGACAGTGCTCTCATAGGTTGTCTCAAATTCATCAAAATTTTTGAGCTCATCCAAATGACATGGTATTTATAGGCCTCATCCCAATGGTCATATTTTGGATCCAATGGTTAGATTTCTTCCTAAAATCTCATAGGGACATGGACACCTATCACACCAATGGTAATCTTGTAACCAAAATAGAGACATCATTTTATCATGCATATCAAAACAAAATACATGACATCATTCTTATTAAAAGATTTTCTTCTCAATAAACAATATATTTAGGTTATGTTAAAGTGGTTTTGAAAAGAATATTTATCATTAAATAAAATAAAGAAGTGATAATTAAATGAGTACAATGATTTATGTTAAGATAGTGGGCATGATTTATGTATTTAAAACAATGTTTCTCTATGATTATGATAGAAATCATAATTGATGTCACTAACATAAATAGTGATTGGTGAGTACGATATGAATCATATTCACCCTCAATAAGATAAATATATAAATAGTGAAAACTGTATTTATTAGTGTGTATTATATTTAACATACTCTGTTTGAAAAATGTAATGACAAATGTGTGAAATAAAATCCATAAATAAAAATATAGTAAAACAATATATTAAGTCATTTGAAAAGTAAGTTTGGGATTTCCAAATCAAAAAAATAAAGAATATAAATGATGACTATTAACTCAACAGTCTTACCGTTTTAGAAATCAGAAGACACAATTTAAAAAATAAGTATAAGATATTTTTTTTAAGATTTCATATTCAGAAGTAACATAATTATATTAATATTATTTTAAATTTTAAAACTCATCTGAATATAATTTTAATATTAACATCCCCCCTTAGGGTATGAGAATCTATAAGGATCATATTTATAAAAATAATCCCACCTTACTACAAGTATTCTCCTTTTGATAATTTCTCTTCTTGTCAATATCTTTATCCTCTAATCTCCCCAATTATTAAATATTCTCAACTTTTTAATTTAAAAAAAAGGTATATGAGAGTTCCTCTATGATCTGTAAAAAGGTTAGAGAAATAAAGAATGAAAAAAAGATAAAGTATTTCATCATCCAAAACAAGTGAAGGAAAATTCCTCAAAAAAATGTAAAACATCCAAAAAAATAAATATAGATGTCAAACACTTTCATTAAAGTTTAAAAAAATACAAGAAGTGTTAAAATAATTCATTTCCTTTCCTATTCATTATCCTTATTCATAAACTCTAAAACAATTTTTTTTATCTTCTTGAACTCTTTTTTCTCCACCATGGGAATGTGAAGAGATTATTTTTGAGACCATATATATTTCTCTTGATCTTCAAACAACTAGTCCTCGGTATGATTTAAATATTTTTGAGATTCTAGTTTCTTTTCTTGAGACTGAATTATTTCTTTTTGAGCCTGATGTTTTTCATATTACTCCTAATACTTTTATTCCTGAATCTGGTTACCTTTTCTAGGATTTCAACTCTATTTCACATCAAAGTATTTTGAATCTTCTGGTTAATGATCTCATCCAAAAAAAAGAAATATCTTTGATTGAATGGAATCCATCCTTTTTTCAATTACATTGAAATCTCCAGAATGAATTTCATATGGGCCTCAAACGATTTTCAATTATTGAGAAGTATTACTTTGTAAATTCTATAAATCATATGAGAGTTCATTCACAAGATTTCTAAGATATTCTATTTTTTCTTCAAAATTTTTGATATTATCATCATTCTTTTTTGACCACTTCACCACTTTATTACCTTATTTCATGTGATCCTTTGAGATTTTATCAAACACCGTAATGTTTTCCTTGAGATTCACCATTCTTTATCTCTAGATATTGATTGAGTTTGATCAATTATTGTGACTCTCAGCCACAAAATAAATTATTTATTCCATTATTGGAAATAAAGGAATATATTATGAAATTATTATAATAGCTTGAAAATGATATTGATCTATTTTTAAAGAGATAGTTTGATCTAAATTAGTGACTTCTTAAGAACAAGGATGACTAGTATTGTGGCTTCCAATAACTTCATCATCTGAATTCTGATTCTGATTAATATTGGATCTGTTTTTATTGTCCTTATCATAAATTTTAATAAATTTCGGATCTTTTAATCCTTGAAGAACATACTTTAAAGGTTGATTTCCTAGGGATATGAATTTTCTAGAGGATTCTTTAGAGAATATGACTTGAATTTTATTCGGGTCATACTTTTGATCCTAACTATTTTTTTTCACATTCATCATTTTTTATTCCCTTTTCTCTTCACTTTTCTCTTCTTCATCAATGTATTCATATATCGGATGAAACTCAGTAACATCTCTAAAGACATCATCTAGTTCCAATTATTCTCCAAATTTCTATTTCTTCTTTACCTTGCCTTGAAAAGAGGGAGAGATGGTGATTTTGGAACTTTCTTTCCCTTCTCCTTCTATCAGATTATCAATGTCAAAGGTATCATCCTTTGTCTTCATCAGTTTCATTATATTCTTACTTTCTTTTAGAATATCAGCAGCCTAAATCTTTTCAGCAAGGGATTCAGGAGGATTGACAATGAATTTTGGTTATTCTTTTTTTCCTTTCATGTAGTTCCATTCTCCACTTGGCCACTTGTTTTACAGTATAACCACTTTTCTACTTAGAATTTATAACAGAATCAAAATAATATTTCTTTTCTTTTTCTAAAACAATTAGTATAGATTTTTGTTGTATTCCGACGATTCCTCCAACTAACTCTTTTATAAGTTTATCTTCTAAATATATAATGAATTTATTTTTGTTCCAACTCAAAATGAATTTTCATTCTTCTTACAGAACCATTGCTAATACATATAACTCTTAAATTTCTCAAAACTGAATGAACAGAAATTATGAAATATTTCAAACATTAAAAAATGAGATTACTGAGGATAGATGGAAACACAGTGAGTTAGGATTTTATTTCACCATACATGAGATTATTAATGTTACTGAAAATATAACCCATCATGTTAATCTTCTTTATGTTGACAAGATAGTCAAGAGTAAAAAAACCAGAATAATTTATAGTTTCTCTATCACCACTTATGGGAATTAAAATTCCATCTATAAAAAGTGAAATAAGTCTATTATCGGCTGACAAAAGGGTTTTCTACCTTTTTTCCTCTTCAATATCAAATAGCTATTGTTCTTCCCTTTCGTTATCAAATGAACTCTTTTACTTTCAAAATTTATGCGTTGGAAAAAATATATCTCCCTCTATTAGAACATTTATGTATTGTGATGCTTTCTTAGATGGCATACTTATCTCGCTATCATAGATATTAAAGGATATATTTAAATTCTCTTCATCGACCATCAATGATTTTTAAATCTAAATGACTTCTTTGACAGTGATCATATCTTTTTTATTCAGTTTTTCAACACAAACTAGTTCCCATCCTTAGAACTGAATGATTCTCTTCAGAGAAGAATTATACATGTCATAGAATCTTCTTAAAAAATATTTCATGGAATATTTTCATCTTGGATAAATCATTTGGGTCCGTTTATTATGGATACATTGCTGATGACTCAGAGATGAGTAATATTGTAATATATGGGTATAGAATGCTTCAAACTTAGATATTTTAATTGGATCAATTCTTTGCCGTAGAATGGAGGATAATTGATGTGGGGTGAGGAGGGGTCCCTTTATATAATAGAGGAAAAGTGACTGTTTAGATTCTATGGTCCAGATTCAATCAAATAGATTTAATGGATAAAAAAATTGAATTCCTGAGGGTTTTTAAAAAAAATTATCGTATTCAGAAAAAATCCATTAAATGTTTAAAAAAACATAAATAAACCCAAATGTATTTAACAAATGAAAAGGTAATTGTACCATTTAGTGTTTCAAGATAGATGTATTGGTTTCAGTATATTGTCCTTAGAAAAATTTTGAGTACACGGTAATAGGATACATATGTACTAAAATATTAAAAAGAATATAGGATTGATAATTTTTAAAACATAATACTGATAAATTTAAAAATATGATATCGATAAAAATAAAATATGATACCAAAAAATTTAGAAAATGATACTGAAAAATTTAAAACATGATTACAATACATTTTAAAAATATGATACCAAAATATATAAAACATGATACCAAAAAATATAGAACATGATTAAACAAAAACATTGACCCCATATTTGAAAAGTAATAAAATATTATAAGGATATAGATTAAATGAGAAGTATAAAGGAATGAATAATTTCAGTGATCATTCTTAACTTTTGTTTCATCATAATTTATACGAATATAGAACAATACAATAAGGGGTGAATTGTATTTTTAAATGTTTTTGTTTTTATTCCATTAAAAGGATTTAGTTTAAAATAATTTAAATTAATTCAATTCAAAAAACCTCTTAATGTATTTAAAAAAAATAATCAGACAAGTCCAAGATATTGTTATATAAGAATTGTAATTAGTTTGATTCTGATTATGTATTCAATAGGTTAATCTTAATCCCGATAAAATTAGAGTAAGTGTTTAAAATCTAGTAATCATAATTGATACGATAGGTATAGTAAAACAAAGCAATGATTATATCACAAAGCGTATAGAATCATAAATATTAATTGTAATGATCTAAATAAAAAATATAGTAATCAAAGTATTACTAAAGTATTGTGATTAGATTGGTTATGATAAATAATGCATATAATATAAATATGAATCACTAATACAATTCTCATTCTATTTCATCACTATAGAAATATAAAAGAATACCATTATTTTAACCCAAATAGAATGGTATCCAATAACCTTAGATAGAATTCCCTTGATTTATACTTTCATGAAATAATGTCTTACCCAAACCAGGGTAATCCCTCGATATGATTATCAGATTCTTCTTTGATATCTCTACAATACCTCAATTAAGAAGGTAATTGTCACCAATGTCTTCATATCCTAGGAATCCCTTGATCTAAAAATGATTATCATGTTTTTCTTTCTTTCCACAAAATCCCTCAATCGTAGTCAACAATGATCGGCGTCACACTAGTCAAAACAAAATATCTTTAAAGTGAAAAGTTTGTAGAACAAGAAGTTAACAACTTGACTTAAGGGTAATTTTAAAAAAGTAGATATTTGAAAGAGCTCTCTCAATATGTATTGAATTCTCCAAAATTTCTAAGATCATCCAAATGACATTGTATTTATAGGCCTCATCCCAAAAACCATATTTTTTTCCAATGGTCATCCTGTAACATAAACAATTACATTATTATATGATGCATATTAAAATAGAATCCATGACATCGTATTGATTAAAAAGTTTTATTTCCAATAAAACACTATTTTCTGGTTACGATAAAGTGGTTTAGAAAACAATATGTATCTTATGATAAAATAGAAAAGTGAACTGTAAATGAGAATAATGATTTATGTTAAGACATTGAGTGAAATTTATCTAGTTAGTACAACACTTCTGGATTTGTAAGATAAAAATCATAATCGATGTGACTAATATAAATTGTGTTTGGTAACTACAATATAAATTGTATTCAGCATCATTATGGTAAACATAAAAATAGTCAAAACTATATTTCATCGTCTGTATGATATTTAACATACACAGTATGAAAAGCTTAATGATGGAATTGTAAAATAAAATCCTTAGTTTTAAATAAAATAAAACAATATATGAATTTCTTTTAAAAGAATGTATGTGATTTCCAAAAAAATATAAAAGCCAAAATAAAACTTTTTACCCCACAATATCCCTATTTTTGGAAATCGAAAACCACAAATTAGAAAAACAAGTATAATATTTAAAAAGTAGATAGATTTCATATTCAAGAGGTAAATAATTATACTTATCTCCCATTGAGTTTTAAAACTCTTCTAAATATAATTTGAATACAACTAAACTCCCCCTTAGGTTTTCAAAATCCCTAAGGATTTCATTTTAAAAAATACCCCCACTTTACTAAAATTATTCTTATTTGGTGAGTTAATCTTCTTGTCAAAAACATTATTCCCTATTCTACCCTTCATAAAATATATTGCACATTTCTGATTTACACAAAGAAATAGAAAATCCAAAACCATTACGTTCTGATAGATTTGAATACTTTAAACAGATGCTCGAAATGATCACTATAAAGTAATCATTTATAAGTACATAAAATTTAAATTATAACCATACAACAAGTTATAACTTCTTAAAGGGGGTGTACATATGTCAGTTGAATCATGTTTTAATTTTTTTGGAATCATGATTTAAATGTTTCAGTATCATGTTTTTAAATATTTTCATTATCACCATTTTAAAATTTACCAATATCATGTTTTAAAGTTTTCAGTATCATATTTATAATTTTTTTGGTATCATATTTTATATTTATATATATCATTTTTTTTAAATTTATCGGTCATATGATTTAAAAATTTCCAGTCCCATTTTATTTTTATCCTTTTAGTACATATGAGTCATTTTTTCCATACTCAAAATTTTCATAAGGACAATATACTGAAACCAATACATCAATCTTGAGACCCTGAAAGGTACCACTACCAATTAAATTTTTTAATACATTATTGTTTGTTGGATTTTGTTTTTAAAACAATTAGTATATTCATTCTGAATACAATTTTTTTTAAAACCCCTAGGACTTCAAATATTATATACCATTAAATATCCTTGATATAATCTTGACCACAGAATCCCAAATGTCACTTTTCCTCACCTATATAAAGAGACCCTCTGCTCATCTCACATTGATTATCCTAAAATCTACATAGAATAACTACTCCTCTTAAAATATTAGAGCCATATGATTTCTATAACCACATATTACAGTCATACTTATGTATCAGTCATCAGTAACATCTCTAAAATAAATGGATCAAAAATTTCTCTAAGATGAAATTATTCCTTGAAAAAATAAATTACTATAGAATTCTATGACAAGTATGATTCATCACTGAAGAGAATCATTCCATTCCAATTATGGGAATAAATTTGTGTTGAAAACACCAACACTAAAGATCTGATCATTTCGGAAGACGTCTTTTAGTTTTAAAAATCTATGATGGATGATGAAGGGAATTTAAATGTGTCCATTTATTTCAATGATACTGAGATAAGTACGCTAGCCAAAGAAGTATCACATTTCTAAAATGTTCCATATAAGGGAGATGTGTTTTTTCTATCTCATAAATTTCCAATTTAAAATAGATCATTTTTTGAAGAAGGGGATAGATAATTTATATTTTAGATTCATGAGGAAAAAAGGAAGAATACTCATTTTTTAGTTGATAATACACTTATTTCACATCATATGAAAGGATTTTTGATTCCCATAAATGGTTATAGAGAAACTATAAAAGTCTCAGATTTTTTACTCTTGAATATCTTTTCAACATGAGGAATATTAAATTGATGGGTTATATTTCCAATATTATCAATAATATCAAGTTCGATGTAATCAAATCCTATATAATTATGTTTTCTGCCATCCTCTGTAGGTTCATTTTTGATTATTTGAAATTTTTTAGAATTCCTCTTCAGTCAGTTCCATGAAATTTATGTGTTATTTAGATTAGTGGAAATACTTTAAAAAGAATGGAAATTCATTTTGAGATAGAATTAAAAAATCATTAAATATAGAGAAGTTAAAACTCCAAAATAGATAGTTAGAGGAAGAAAATGATTACCAAAACAATCTATAATAATTGTTTTAGAAAAATAAAATAAATCCATGTCTGATTATTTTATAAATACAAAGAAGAAAAATTTTTATAGTGTAGATATATAGTGAAAAAGGATTAGGTAACAGGCATAAAGGAATATGGGAGACCAGAAATTTTGTATCAATCTTGGTGAATCACTTACTGAAAAAGTTATGGATGATGAAATTATTAAATAATGTAAAAAAAGAATGAAACTGATGAATAAAATGGTCAATAACTTTTACATTGATAAGATGATGAATGCATTAGAGAAATCAAGTTCTACAATCACCATCACTCCCACAACACAAGAAAAGGGAAAGAAGAAACAGAAAGTTAGAGAAGAATCGAACCACTTGATGTCTTGAGAGATGATGTTGAGTTGCGTCAGATAGATGAATTTTTCCATGAAGAATATAAAAGTGAATAGAAGTTTAAAGATGACTAAAAAAATGTGTGAAGGTGAAAATCAATATAGTCAGGATTAAAAGTCTTACTCAGATAAAATTCATATATTATCCTCTCACAAAACACCTAGTTAATTTCCATCTCCAGGAATTCAGCCTTAAAAGAAATATTTTAATGGGTCTAATACTTAGAAATTTATTCAATCTTATGATAGGGATGATAAAAACAGATATTATATCAATCAAAATCAAAATATAGATGGTTAAAATGTTGGATACCAGAATGATGGACTTCCCGTTTAAAAAGAAGACACAGATTCAGACAAAACTATATCATTAAAAAGATATCAATATCCTGTTCAATATTTTAGAAGAATTAAAAAATATCTTACTTTATTACCAAAAATTGAATGTATAATTGATTTTGTGCCTGAGAATCAAAACAAGATATCAGGCTCAGTCAATCCCAAAAAAATGGTGAATATTGTTAACGACTATAAAGAGTTTGATTATATCTCTAAGAAATCATTTAATAAAGTGGAAAAGTTGTCACACATGATTGATGAAATTATAAAACATCATGAAGACAAAATAGAATATCAAAGAAAGCTTTTTAATTAACTCTTTGATGCTTTCAACAATTTATAATGTAATACTTCCCAAAAAAGTGAAAATGGTTAGTGGCCCGGATGAAAGTTAGTCTAGTGATCTTAAAGTAATTAAAAAGAGGCTCGATGTCATTCAATCAAATATATGGATTTATTAAAGTGATATCATTAACTGAAAGAATCAAAGTACTTTTATTTTAAATAGAGTTGATATCCTAGAAAAGGAAACATAGTTCAGGAAGAAAATTATAAATCTCCTAAAGAAAAACATTAGGATCAAGAAGAAAGAATTTAGTCTTTAGAAGAGAAACTAAAATATCATGAATATTTGAATCATTCATAGGTCCAGTAGTTTACAGATCATGAGAAATAGATATGGTCTCAAAACTAATCTCTTAAAAATATCATGGAGGATAGAAAAGAGTTCAAGAAGATGAAAACAATCATTTTTTATCTTATGAAAAAAGAGAAACAAAAGGGAAAAATGAATTATTTGAAATCTTGTTGTAGTTTTTTAAACATTAATGAAATTTTTTACATCTATATTTCATTTGATTGAATTTTTTTCTATTATTTGAATGAATGTTATTTCACTCATTTTATATGATCAAATACTATATATTTTTTGCATTATTTATTTCTCTATTCATTTTAGTGGTCATATATGAAATCTCCAATTCCTTTTTGTAAATTAAAAAGGTGAGGAATATTTTATAACGGGGGAAAATAGGGGAGAATTTTTTTACAAGGAGAGTGATTCTCAAATAGAGAAAACTTTTAGTAATGGATGGATTATTTAATACAATCCTTAGATATTTTCATATCCTAATGGGGAGGTTAGTTGTATTAAAATAATATTCCAATGATTTTTAAAACTCAAAGGGATATAAGTATATGTGTTTCACTTATGAATAAGAAATCTGTCTAATTTTGTAATAATATACATGTTTGTTAACATGTTTTTTTGATTTTCAATAAGGGGGATACTGTTGAGTCAAAAGTCCTCTTTTGAATTTTCAATTATTTTTTTTGGAAATCACAAACATACTTTTCAAATGAATTAATGTATTGTTTTATTTTATTTACTTTAAGGATTTAATTTTAAAATTTTGTCATTAAATTTTTATACAGAATATGTTAAATATCATACACACTAAGAAATAAAATTTTGATTATTTACATGTTTATCTTAATGAGGCTTAATACTATATATATCACACTCACTGAACAGAATTTATATTAGTCATGATTATTATGATTTCCTTCATACAAATCGAGAAGTATTTTAATAACTTAATAAATCATAATCAATGTCTTAACATAAATCATTATACTCATTTACTATTCACATTTTCATTTTATCAGAAGATACATTTTATTTTCATACCCACTTTATTGTAACTAGAAAAAACTGATGTATTGAAAAGAAATTTTTTTAGTCAAAATGATGTCATTTATTCTGTTTTGATATGGATGATAAAAATATGTTTTTTATTTCAGTTACAAGAATAATTTTAGAGTACTAGGTATCCAAGTCCCTTAGATATTTCCGGAAAAAATCAAGTGATGAAAATTAATTATAGTATAGAAACAATGGCCATATGTATAAAGGAAGATAAAAATCATCATTGGATAACTCTTCCTTAACATTATAATATCGTTCCTTTACTAAAGAAATTATAATTCGATTGAATTAACAATATTTTAGGCATGTTTATCATATGTTCTTCAATAAGTGTTATATTCTACTTCCTCTTCAACTCATTGACTTTTTAGAATGAAAAACTACTAAATTTATTAATATACATTAAGTTGACTTCTTCCTCACATTATCAAATTCTCATATAGATACTCCTTCTATAATGAAGTTCTCAGCCTTAATTATCAATTAAGTGGTACACACACTTTTCATTAATATTATATGAAATAATAGTACTTTCACACCTTCACAACAATTCCACTACCTGTATGTTTTCATGGAATCGCAAAACCTAGAAAATATAATTTTTCATTATTTATTTTATGTTAATTTACTTTCAGGTATATTAATATTTCATTATTTTTTATTTATCCTCACACACTCAATATGAACACATATTATCCACTATTTTTTTGGTTCAATGTATTTTTACTCTATACTTGGTCATGTACATACAGAGTGGAAGCATGCATGGATTCCTCAGAGCCATATCCACGTACCTTTGTACATGGCTCTTTCAAATACCACCACTATGAACCCAGAATTAGTATGGTTTCTTTTTTATTAGGTGAAATAGTGATGTCACAATTCTATTATAGAGAGAGGAATAATATAGTTATACACTATTTAATGGTGTTTCATAATTATTATCAATTTTTAGAGTATAATTTTTATTATTATCATGAAATATCAAGGTGATTAATGGAATAAGTTCTTCACGAATAACTATGACTGTTCTATAAATATTTTGAGAGCTCACATGATCCTCATCTCCATTATGAAATGTAAATCTTCATAAAAATCTCTTCCCTTTACGAATGGTTTGGTTTTTTCTATGTTTTTCAAGAGCTCTCTTAAAATAATTATTTGAATAAGTTTCTCATCTCGTACCCTCTTTCTATATAGTCGATAATCATAGAGCCTCTCACCTCTAAGATCTGGTTTATATACTGTGTCTATGACTTATTAAAAGATACTATATTTTTACTAAATATCAGCTTAACTTATCTCACCTGGGTCATTCATGTATTATAAAAAGTATTCTTCTTTTTTTCCTTTATCTTCTGGGAGCCTCCTAGCGTGAATATGATGATATCTCATGCCCTTGACTAGTTAAGGACTAACTAATATACTTCTCCAATGTCATCTACAACTCACGTTTGTATTAAGCAGAAATATGTTTTTTTGAATTTTCTGCATGAATGAAATACGTAGACAACATGCATATAGAATCTCATTGTAATCATCTCTTTCATTTTTATTAGATAATATTCATAGAGACCTCAGTTTGATCATTGGATAACTATCCTATATTTCATCATAAACATTTGATAGCTGCGTTATCATCGATGGATGGGAGGATGAGGGTGATCAAGAGGTGGTGATTGGATTATAGAGATCTAAATAATTTTATAGAGCATGTTATATGTCTCATATTAATTATTCTAGAAGATTACTCACTTTTCCCACATCCCAAATATTAACCTCCATATGTTGGGGGAATAGTTTGTTATTCAACTTCTATCTGAAGTGTCCAGAAATTACTATCACCCTCCTATGCCTCCCCTTACTATCCTATCATTGTCTCCCCCATCAAGGGGGTTCCTCCACTAATCCCCAACCATGTTGGAATTCTATATACAGTCATATACTTGTTCTCACCCTTTTCGCCTACATGATGGTACTTGATGGCCTCCCTTGGGCATGGTAGACAAAGTGTCCCACATTATCCCTTGGATGAGCTTTGCTTTTAATTCATGTGGGTTTCCATATTTTCTAGTTTACTCTTAAAAGAGTTATCAAACTTCATAATAATTTATCATGAAAATAATATGAATCCTTCATTGAAAATTATTTTATATTTCTGGAAATAAAATATTTTCCTCACCTATCAATATTTTTTCATTGCATTATTCATAAAAATACTTACTCTTCATTCCATGTAAATTAACTTTTTTCATAGACTTCAAACATTTTTTTCTATTATGGTAAACATATGGAAACCATCATAATGTTTGTATTTAACATTTTGGTCTGACACAATAAATGTTCAAATTAAAAGGATAATATTCCATTTGTGATATCTGATAATTTTACTTGAATACATGAAAAATATGAATGAATCATCACCAATCATAGAGAATTGTCTTACCAAGTGTCGCCCAGTGATTCCATAACAATTATGGAAGAATCATCATGCCAATCATGGAGAATTATATAAATGTATGAGATCCAAGTAATCTATTAAAATCCCCAATTCATCATCACCATCCTTCTGGAATATTTCTCAAACTAATTCCAACTTTTGCATTCCATGATTAATCAATAATCATAGAGGAATGTATCATAAATTGACTTCTAATCATCTTATTTCATCGACATCAAATAAAACCAAACTCATCAACCATCAACATGGCCTTTTTTATATCCACCTTTGGATTTTTTTCCAATACAATTTCTTTAAACTCATTTTACCTTCTCCCCCTTATTAATAATAAATAAATATCATTAATTCAGATGTTTTATTCTTCCTTTAAATGAATTTGTAAATTACTTCTCCTTTTTATGAAATAAGGATGTTACCACAAGGTTCACTCAAAAAATAGACATTATTTGGTCTACTATAAGTCTACATAGGATAACCTAGGGTAGAAAACAAGAGAGATAAAACCAATGTTTTTTATGTTATACATTAACAACTATTAGTTTTATATCATTCAAAAAAATCATTTTTATTCCTCAAATAAGATGCTCTATCAAATGTATTTATCATGTATTATATTCTCCTTCACACTTCGCCAAAAAAATAAAAACATCCAATTGAAATAATATTTTACTCCCCAATTATATTGGAATACTCCTAAACCAACAATTCCCATTATTGAAATTTTTTGATACAATCATGTCAATGGAAATAAGTGTGATTGGGTTACTGCATTTTTTAGATTCTATAAAGAAGATTTTATCTTCCATATATTCATGACACAATTATGGAGAACATCTCCTTTAAATTTTCTTCCCTGCATAAGGTGCATACCCTTCCATTTTACCTATTGTTAAATTTCATCATATATTCATCAACATATTAATGTTGATAATACACCATTTTGTAACAATTCAAATTTTATATCAAATCATTAATAATCATTCCAACTTGTTGTCAACTACTTTTCTTCCCATGATCACTGTTTGGGAGTGATCATTACCTTAAATCCCATCTAATATAAGCATAAAAATTCTACAAATGAAGTGATGGAATAATGTAGAACACTTATGGGATTCTTAATAAGTATCATAGGTTGAGAATTTATTCTCAACCCAAGATTCCTTTCCATGTAGCTATATAGGGTCTGGTTCTCTTAAATCTTGTATCACTTTTACATTTTACATTTTTATATTTATTTGACAGCATGGATACATTACTTCCATTCACTATTATCTTTTGTAGGTTATTTATCCTCACTTCTTATCGTAGTGAAGTACCTCATGATAGTTCTAGTCATTCAATATTTAAAATTAATAATTGATCTGGTTGAATAGTTTTACAATTTTTTTTCATTATGTATTGCATGGGTTCACTTTCCACACAATTTTTTGAGGCACTAGTGTTTTCATGTTTTGAAAACCTCCCATGAAATTCAATTTTTTATTCATGTGAAACAATGTGGTTTAATTTTTCATTTTCTCTAGGTAGTTCTTAATAATTGTTTTTTTGGTTTCTTTAGAAACAACAAATTGATAGGAGAAGATTATTATGCACTCATTCTAAACACATCCTATCTTGTATTTTTCACATTTATTATTCAATGATTTTGATTTATATTTCTTAGGTAACTTGTAAAAATATTCTTCAATAATGTCTTCAATAAATTCTATATTGTAGTTTCTTTGGTACATTGATTCTCACCTTAATTTAATCTTGCATACATTCATTTCCATATATTTTTTATAATAGTCCTCGATATGACCCCACATCCAATATTAGAGTCATATTTTATTGGTTGGCATGAAATTATTGGATTCCAACTTACCATTCTTCTGGGGAGTATCATTCTTCATAGTTTTATTAACATCCTTCTTCTTCTTATTCACCAAGAATGAATTTTCAACTTTTGTTTCCTACTTCAATATTTGTTATTCTATTTTCATCTCATAAACACATAAATTTTTCATGGTATGAATATACCATCACTCAGAATAATTGTTACAACTTATGTTGTAATAATCACATAATTCTTCAAGATAACAAAATATTTTCTTGATAACATGATTATTATTTATCTGTGTATTTAGAATTAATTTTGTAGTTTTATTCATTTCATTAAATTAAGATTCTTAAAATGTATGAATTCATTTTTTTTGAAATTATGACACCTTATACCAAAAAACAAAGGCCTTATGCCTAAATTTATATAAATACCAAAATCATCCAACAAATCTTCTTCTTTTACATATCTTACCAATCTGAATAGATTCAGTGCCTTTTTGTTATTGTATTTTCCTTTACATATTTGTATAATAATTATGAGCATAATTTTTTTATCATAAAAATATCCACCCTTGACTTGTTTGCGATTTTATTGGAATTTATATAAATGCACATTTCCTATGATTTTAGATTCGAAACATCACTATAAGAGGAGAATTCATTAGTGGAAACTGAATTAACTGGGATATGAGTTTACTTCTCCCATGAGAGTATAGAAGGTTGACCAGGAGTTCATTTTCAGTTCTTCTTGAACCATTATGAGTCTCTTCAAATAAATTCATCTCGATAATGATTTTTTAGCAACATCTCTTCTTGGATCTTGACTCTCGTAATTTTTTTTGGGTGGATGAATTCATCTTCTAAATAATTTGTAATATTCCAACACACTTCTCATTTAAATTTTTTAATCATGATATAGATCATGACACTAAATTTTGATGGAAAAAATATCATTTTAAACTTACTTCAGCCTTCCTCCCCATTCCCTTTTCATTCTATTTATTTTTTCTTCATGTTGTCTAATACCTTCATTTAGTGAGTGGTTAAGGTATTTCATTATTTTAGAGTAAACTAAAAGCTGGTCTTCCTTGAAAATAATAGTAGCTCTATGAAATTAATCCAAATAATGAAGATTCCATATATAATCATTATTCTATTTGGTCTTTTCTTCCAATAAAATTCCTTGATCTTAGACCTTACATGTTTTATATTTAAGTTTAAAAAATCTAACATTCATGGACACATTGAATAATGTTTCAAGTTCAACGATTAATTATCTAAAATAATTTTTGATCAAAGTGTTATCATAATCATTTCATTTAAATTATAATTCAATTATTGTAATATATTTATTTTCAAGAGTAAAATATTCCTCTTTTTCATCAACATGATTTTTGAGAACATTTCACCTTTTCAATTTTATTTCTAGTAAATCCTCATGTTCCTTGATTTCTTCTCCATTCTATGCTCTTTCATCAAAATGATCCATTAATTATGTATATATGAAATTACTTGTTCTAGAACATTATTAATTTATTATCAAAATTGAGGGTAAAATTCTTCAAAAAAAATTGATAGATTCAACTTCTTGAAACTCTCCAAATCATAAAGTAGTTTCATCGTTAGAATCATTTTAACTTATTTTCTAATTAGGAATTAATCCTTTTATTCTTTAATTGAGATATTTCACAATATATTTGATTCAATATTCATATATTTTTAATTTATTTTTAGAAACCTTCTTATTTTCTTTGACAAGAATATAGATTAACTTTTATACCTAAGGTGATTCAGAATCGGCTTCAAATCTGTAATTCATATAAGACATTTAAAAAGAAAATGGGGATAAAACTCTAATTCAAACAGAGGTAGAGATACACTTAGATACAAATTTTATATCACAGATGGATTGTGTAAGGAAAATGAGAGGGGTTTGAATCAGTGTACCAAAATTTTTACTAGATTTTACTTTCATTCAACGAAACCCTATACAATTGAACCACTGCTCGGTTAAGAGGAATGGATCTGTTTTAGGATAGTAACAATCACACACACATGAAATAAAAAAAATAAAGAAATAAAAAACACATAATTTTTTTTACAATGTTTGGTAAAAATACCTACTCCTTATTGTGATAAACTTGTGGTTGATTCACGGATTCTCTTATTATGAATAATTTTCAGTTTTTACAAACACTATTAGTTGGAATACAATGTTTAAGAAGGAAATAAAAAATCTTTCAAATTAGTGGAAATATTTATAATTGTACCACCTATATTTAGCGGCATTTTTAATACTAGGAGCCCCAGTTCTACAAAGATATTCAATAAACACACTAAATAACATCTCTTTACTGCACTAGTTGAATCTGCAAAAATTGTATTATCTTGTTCCTTTTCATAAGGGCATCGACCACCAATGAATTAACCATATTTCATGAATGTTATACTTATTACATTCAATGATTGTAATATGATACATAAACATTAAATCGATTATTTTACATAACAAAAAGGGGATAAAATTATCAATATACTATAGTTTGAGTGCTTCCTCACTTTATCAAATTCCATAGTAGAAAATCCTTATGTGATAAAGATATCAGACTCAATTATTCATGAATCGGTGCACACATGTTTCTTTGATATTATATCTAAGAACAACACTTGAACACCTAAACATTAATTCCACTTCATGAAAGCTTTCATTTCATCAAAAAATCAAGAAAATATATATTTTACTTCATTTTCATGAATTTTTTGGTATCAAAATATTTATTTCTTATTTATTTAATTACACACACATATTATGACAACATACAAAATACCTTCTTAGTTTAGGTTCAATGCATGTGTGTTTCATACATGATCATGTATGTAAATAGTGGAGGAATACACAGATTCCTCATGGACTTTTCCACACAATTTTGTACATGGATCTTTCAAATAACACCTTCATGAAAACTAAATTGTTATGGATTCTTCTTTCTTGCAGAAGATAGTGTTTTCATGATTCTTCTTCTTCTTCACGAGACATAGTGTAGGTATACACCGGTTCACAATGTTAGATAATTATTCATGAAATAAAGGAAGAAAACACATATGAGTATCACACAATCTGAAGGTTCTTCATGGAACTTGTTTTTCACAATGTAATATGATTGTTCTATGAATATGTAGAGTGATCATATGATCCTATTCTCCCTCATTAAAGTCAAATATTTGTGGAACACTCTTCCCTTGATGAATGGGTTTGGGGTTGATATTTTTTATCGAGATCTCTGTCAAAATAAAAATTGGATGAAGCTTCTTGAATTATCCTCTCTTTTTATATAGACAACGATCATAAATCTTCACTCTCCCTAGATCTACTCTGTATTCCACATCCACGACTTATTTTAAGCTCCAATATTTATGTTAAATATCATATTAAATTATCTCACCTTATTCAATCAGTTATTGTCTAAATTACACCAATTTTTTATGGAATTCATCTTCCATGTGTCTCCTCATGTGCATGTTAATAGATCACATTCCCTTCACCTATTATGATAAAACTCCTCCACATCCCCAATTTCATCTCCAACTCACATTTTTATCCTACTTTGATATTTTCTTTTAATTATCCACATAAATGAATGATGTAAATTTCATTCATGTATATTCTCATTGTAATAATATCCTCATTTCAATCATAGAATGACTGTGGACAGCACAGTTCGATCATAGGATTATTGGCCTGTGTTTTGAGATGAACTCCAATTAACTGGCATGCGGTTGATAGATGGGTGGATGAAGATGGTCACATGATGGTGATCATATGGTATAGATAGACTAAATTATAAAATGACTATTATATAAATCATTTTAATGATATGGGAATAATACATTCTTTTCCCGTGTCCCTCAACCAAACCCCTTTATGTCAGGGGTGTGGTCTATTATTTAACCTCTACCAAAAGCCTATAGAAATCACTCTCCTCCTATAGTACATCCTTGTACTGTCTTGTCATTGTTCTTCCACATATGGTTGTTCCACCTCTTATCCCATTATCATTTTTCCTTATACATGAACCTATGTGCGTTTTCTCCTATTCCACCCCATGCTACCCGCTTTCTGGACCTTTGTGGCCTCCCTTGGGCATAGTAGAACCAGTGTTCGACATGATCCCTTGGTTGAGGTTTCCTTGTACTAATTGTTGGTTGTATTTTTTTATAATTAACTATAAATTTTTTATTCAACTTCTCAAAAATACATAGTGAAAAGAATAATAATAAATATTTAAAAACTTATTTTCCACTTTAGGCAATAAAATGCTGTATCACGTTTCATTATTTTTGTGTTGAATACTTATTCAAAACACTTCTTCTTCCTTCCATGAAAATGATCTTTCTCATAGACTTCAACCACTCTTCATTTTTATTCTAGACATTTTAAATCCTTCAAAACAATTGTATTTATTATTTTTTTACCAGAATAAGCAATCATAAGATTACATGTATAATTTTCCATCTGTGGCATCCAATGCCATTAGATGAAACCCTAAAAATTTTCTAGCAATCATGGCCCATCATAGGGAATTGTATTACCAGGTGAAATCCACGGATTCCAAAACAATTATCTGGCCATCATCCCATCAAGCATAAAAAAATTTCTTAGTGAATGAGATCCAAGGAATCGATATAAATTCAGCAATTATCATCACTAGATTTGTTGAATATTTCACAAACTATTTTCAACCTTTTCATTCCATGATTGATTACTAATCATAAAGTATTTCATCATACATTTAATTTTTATTCCTTCTTATATATTGAAAATAACACAACCAAACTCATGAACCATCCATGTGATCTATTCAAGAATGTTACAATCGTATTCTTGTGCCACATTACTATAGTAATGATATTACCCCATGATCATAATTTATTATTGATGAATAAAAATTATTATAGAATTTTTATTTTTTTTATGAAAAGCCTTACACCGTGGATTGTGATTAATTATATTTTATTTATTGGATATTACTTGCTTATATTATGATTATAATTTCATACTTCTATTCACACATATGATCATTGATTGATAACTTCTATGTTTATCCTTAATTGTCATCTATGATCACTCTTTCTTATACTTTACTTCCATGTGTTTTAGTATAATGTTCTATGTATGATATTTCTTGCAGGATTATAATATAAATACCACTTTTAGAGATGTTGATGATCCTTTATGAAAAAAAATATTTTTTGGTCATATCTCAAATTTCACTAAAACATTATGCATATTGGGAATGTATAAATATGTTATGTATTGAATATTTATCTAAAATAATGTAAGATCTATGTATTTTATACTTGGCTCACCTTAATACTCTCATATTAGAATAAATAATATTAAAAAATAGTCACACATCATCCATAATAATAATCAATTTTATCATAAACAATCTAATAAATAAGAATCATGTTAAAATTGATTAAAATATGGAAGCATAAAGTTACACATCACAACTAGTTTCCAACTATGATAATTAATTATAAAAATAAATAAAATTGATAAAAAATAAAAATTGTATCCACTAGAATCCCTGAGTTATACCTCATCCCAATCTCTATCCAAGTTATTCAGATTCCTAATAGAACATCAGGCCTCTAGAAAACCTAAAACTGAAAATAGTGAAGTCTTCGCAAGTACACAAGTTTCATGGTCACATGAGCTGGGTTGGGTACAACTCAATATGGGTATACCAATGTGGTTCCCAATATAACTATTGAACATAGTTCAAGAATATGAGATATGATCAAAATAAATAAATAAGTAATGTTTTTAAGAACATATATATATATATATATAATCATGGTTAATCCTCATGTTTTAAGGGTAAATGCATGATCAAAATACATACTTTAACTAGTGTTGGAATGTCTCTAATGTAATGAACATAAAATTTCATTGTATGAATTTGGAATATTTATAATAATATTTTTGATGTTTTTTGAAGATTCATTTCATAATTCAAGGGATATTAGAGCACAAATTAAAAAAATATTAAATATATTAGATCACACAAATGAAAATTTCCAAAAATAATATATTATATACCAAATCTTGTGCTTGATGGAAAATATGAGACTACCATAAAATATATAATTCATGTTTTACTATAGGCTTCATAATACCATTGGACATGTCAGGTGTTCTTCTTATGTGAAATCATTAGAGGATTAATAAATAAATAAATTTATTTATTTATTTAATCACCATAACCTAATGTTACCCTATTTAAATCATGTTTTGGTAAAATCCTGTGGTCATCCACATAACTCTTGTGATTTAGAGAGATATCTTAGTGGATATATTTTCTAAATGATGGCCATATCATGGAATAATTAATGGTACCAATTAGAAAATATTCACCAATGTAGTTTACGGATCTTGACAATGAAAGATATGTGTAATCATTCTTCATCATAAATTGATGAAAAATTGATGTAGGGAATTTGTTTATGTTTGTTTAATCCCATATTTATTTATAATACGTCGAACATGACTCAATCCTCCAAATAATTGATTCATTGGTTTAATTTTGATTTATGGTTGATATTTTTTATACATATATTGTGATTTTTGTGCTAATTGTTTATTTATATTAATTATTTATTCCCACCTAAAAATATTAAGTCCAATCTGAACAATGGGTAATTTATTTTCTTTATATTATTGTTTGGTGCATCTCTCTCATCATTTATTGTAGATTCATCATCAACATTTCCTTTGGTCAGTGTTTTACAAAATACATAGTACGCGATCATTGAGAGACCATTGTTTTTCATAATAGATCAATATTGTTGGTATGGGTTCATGAATTTTGGCATGATCAAGGTGCGGAAATTTTCCCAAATGGTCGAAGATGTATTAGGATCAGATCAGTGTTCTTCGTATGAGGATGGGAGTTGCGGTGGAGGCGTCATATGATGAGGCTAATTCTTAAGAAGATTGGATTACTGGAATCCAACCACCAATAAAGGAATGTTTCAGTAAATGCATGATTTGAAGTTTATATTAAATAGTAGGGTTGTAATGTAGATAGAAAAGGTATATGGTGATTTATGTGAATTATCTATAATTATACAGAATCCATATATACAAGACGTTTAGTTTAGGAACACATGTTTTGTAGTCTCTTCTGTGTGGACGATAAGGTTTTTATTTGGAGTAAAATATCATACGTTTTGTGGTGGGTCCACATACTGTGTAACCCTTATCCAACTAGCTTGATATGTTCATCAAGTACACTCCTAGTAGTCCATGTGGATATACATATCATTTGTATCATATAACATGATGTTTATATATTTTTGGATGGATTATTGTGTATAGGGAGTACATGTACGGGTGTCCATGTGACCCAATACACCATGTGTGGGGTGGAACACACCGCCTAATTTGGGAAGTACGTGGGCTTGGGAAGATGGAACATGATGAGAGTTTTTATAGACCCTACATGTTGTGTGAAGTCAAGTACACTCAATGTAATTAAAAAATTACTTGGACACATCTAGTGTACACAGAAATTCCCTGAGTACAATGGCATGGTTAATAGTACACATGAAAGATCAGATGGTGCATTGAGTGCAAGAATGGACTCTATACACTATATACCCCAAGTTGGAAATTTGTGTGTTTCAAGAAAACATGTCATTTGAGACTATGAGTCATAGATAGTGTTATGATTAGTGATACACATCATGTACCTACTATTACACATTTTGTACTCTTTAAAAAGAATCGTAGACCCCTTATTCTTGTCGAACTATCTTTTGTGTGAGTTTGGGCGAGTTCCCTCTAATAGTTTACTTATGGACCTATTTCTATGGGGTTTGTCACCTTGGTACATCCCCATGAGAGTACTATGAGGAATCATGTACTATAAATAGGATGTGATCCCTTCTACTGGGTTATTCTCTCATATAGTTAAGGAATCCCTTTGTGTGATCTGGAGTGCTCTCCTAAATCATTTTATTCTTATTTATGTGTGGTTTTTGGAATCATTATGTCCAATATAAAATTTTTATGATACCCTATATAGTAGGTTATTCTAAGTAGGGTCAAGAATACACCATTTCTCCTAGGTGTAATCCCGTATCTAGGTGTGGACATCTGTTATCTTCCAATGAGGTATAGTGCGATTTACTGTGTAACTTGGATGACACCAATAAACAACATTGTTGTTTCCCAATGGTGGGATAGAATAAAAATTATCACTTAGATGAGTTTCATTAGTATATTATGTTTTATTGGCTGAGACAAATTGGATGAGTTACATCATGGATGGAAAGGAATGTGGAGTGAGTTCCTGTAGATTAGTGTTACCATTGATCCTCAAGTATAATCTCAGGAAATCAGTGAGGTTGTGACCTCACCTTGATAAATTGATTCTATCATGACCATATCTTTTTTATTGTTTTATATTTTTATTTTACAAATCTTTATTCACATACATTCATGGTGATGTTTCGACTACTCTATTGATGCTTTATTTTTAGTGATTTTGGGTTGTCATGCAGGCTATGTTTATAATCATCCCTTCATAGACTCTACCCATACATGGAATGTCTTATGAAGATAATAGGCCTTTAATTGGAGAACAATGTTTACTAGGAGAATGTGGATATTAGTTAGAGTAAAATTACTCTAAATAGACCTCTTATGGATCCAATAGTTGAATTTGGGTAGTTTTCCCCCATTTTCTCATTAGGTTGGGATATTTTCTATTTTTGGTAGGATTTTAGTTCTCTCATTTTTTTATGGATTATTATACTCTTATGTGGGATATTTTTTAGAATCTGTATACTATATGATATTTTTATCATTCTAAATTATACTGGTGTGTGGAGATGTGTGTGTTCGAAGGTACTTTAGGGTAAGGCCTCACTTGTGTTTGATATTGCTACTTGATTCTAGTCGCCAACCCATAGCCTATAGAAGGTGAATTTGGGATTTAGTCATTTATTATAGTCAACTATGAGGTCCCCAGTGGGTTGGTTTTTCAAATATTGGTATCATAAGAGAACATCTTAAGTCAATAGATTGGGGATTTTATAGTAGTTATATTTGGTTTGAGAACTAGGTAAATAGTGTTAATGTGTCTTGAGTTTAGATTTCAATCCATGGACCCTAGTTTTATTATGATGGAAAATTTATTAATTAACCATGACTCTAATAAACTGATTTTTAAATAGACATATATAGGCACTCATTTCAATGGACACATTGGTTTATGCATCATATATTAATGGGGTGTGGTTTCCATTTCCTTCTAGATTCATCTCCCTAGATATGTTATTTTGATAGTAGTGTATTTATACTATTGGTGGATTCCTCCAAGATGAAATCCAACTAGTTTTATGAGGGTATATTTTTTTATTGTCCTCTAGGAGATGAGGAATCTATTTTTGAACACGTTTTGGAGGAAGCTCATCTAGGTGGATAGTGAGTGATATAGCCACCCATTCAGTATCATGCTTACGCACCTACTATGGTTTATGTGGATTATAAAATATAGGTTGAGACTTTTTTTGTGCTAATTTTAATGACCCAAAAATATATTAATGAAAATTCCTCTTGATTTAATTAAATGTATTATTATGTAAAATGGTTATAAAAACTAAATGCACTTCCTTGGTTTTATGTTTTTGGATTTTAAAATACTATTAAGAATTTTTACTTTTTCTAATATATTCATTGCATATTGATCACATGATTTGTATAAATATAGGGCTTTAACAAATCCAATTTATTTAGACAAAGGAAGAGATGGCCTCAACCAGTAGAGTTCCTCCATAAAATCCCTTTTTCAGAGAGTATATTGAAGGTAACATCAATGGGAATCTCTCCTAACCGACACCAATACATGCTTTAAAATTTTAAGCTTGAACGGTAAATCTTATGGGAAAAGTGGAAGTTTATAGTGATTACCACCTGAGAGATGTTATCTGAGTCACCCTTCGGGTCTATCACCATCACACACCTTACCCTTGGGACTTATGTAGGTGTTATAAGGGGTTATGTTACAAGAACCTAGCGCAATGATTATGTTAAATATTTTTTTTATAAATAATATACATTTATTTTCTTATTGTTACTTTGTAAATGGTTTTTAAAGCAAAAATAGTATATTTAGTAAAAATTTAAATACAATTAAGAAATCGATTTTGATTAATTAATAGATTTTTAAATTAATCCATATTTTAATAACATATTATTACTAAATTAATTTTTCTAAAATATAAATGATCTTATAGTTTTTATGTATTAAATTGTAATTTGTATTAAGGATTGAAAGATGAATTTGTCAAAACCCATGAATTTTAGATAAATAACAATTTTTATATTAAAAGTAAAAATTCAAATATTTGGAAAAATATTTATATAAAACTAATATTATTATTTTCATTCAGGATGTTAAAATTATCTATCAGTTAATTTTTCATAATTTTCTGAGACAATTGAATTTATGTGTGAAAATTAGATATCGTTTAAATATATAATGTGTTTTATGAAAATATAATGACCCAATAGTGATGTAATAAAATACTATAAAAGGGATATTAGGAAAATATATATTTTACATTTACAATAATTTTATTATAGATTTTTTTGATTGATTTTATTATGCCTTAGTTGACTCTCGAAGACTTATAAAATATTTTAACATTTTAAAATGATTTCCAAAAGTGTGGGAATCACCTTCACATAATCAAGCCTAATATTTTAATAATTTTGTCCATTTGACTTATAAATTAATTTTTTTCCACTCCTATTTTTGAAAAACCATCAGAAAAAAATATTGGATAGTTTTTGGTTTTGAATATTTATTTATATAGATTTCAAAACCCATGTTTGTGAAATATTAAAGAATTATCCTCTCTTTTTCTATATAAACTCACCCAATATCCCAACTCTATTCACTGAAAACCTTTGGATAATGTTACTAATCTTCACTACTCTCTCCAGAATTCTTCTTTGGGTCCCCAAGCTCTTAATAAGCCCCTCCTCAAGCTCTTGATGTCACACACTCATGTAAAGGATCCTCACTTCTATTTCTTAATTATTTATTTCCAAGTTTCCTTATATTGTTTTGCCCTTTACATTTCAACTAAAAATGTTGGGGTTTGATTATTCACCTCCCCTATACTTTCCTCATTATTTTTGAATAATTACAGATCCCATTCTATCTCATTAATTCCACCCATGTACACCCTTTACCATGCCGAAATTCTGTAAGGGGGTTTTCTTTCCTCGTTTATATTCAAGAAATTCTTTTATATTATAAATATAAACTCAATTTCATATGTCGTAATTTACTTTAAATTAACCCTTACTATCCATTTTCATGTATATATTATGAGAATTTCATTTCTCTCTCATCAACACATTTTATGATTTCTATTTGATGTTGTTATGCTACCGAAGTTACACAAAAATTTCCCATGCCAAAACCATTGTGTAAATAAATACCATACACATTTAACTATCAAGGGTATTCACCATTATGCACATGTACTTATTGATTTAGGACTTAAATTTATGTATTCCACATATCTTATTCTTGGAATAAATTATGATGTTTAATGAATCCATGTTGTAAGATTTATGTTGCACACTTATGAATGTAATGAAATGATTAAGAAGGGAGCCCCCTAATAGCACTCCAATGCATTCTGTAAATATTAGTATCATAATACATCATGTGAAATGAGGGTTTAATCATGCTAACTCAAGTGAAATGATGGTTTACACATTCACCTTGTGAAATTAGCATTGTATCATTCTAATATCATGTTAAATGTTGTTGACACATCTCCATGTTATGAAAATCCTGATATATCATACCTTTAAGTCCATGTTTCTCTTATGCTAAATTGATATGCCAATTCCCTAAAATTTATTTTATTATTCATGTTATGCATTGTTTACTCCCTTACTGGGCTTTATATCTCATCCTTTATTCATGTATGTCCTCATGTTATCCCATGCAATCCAAAGTATGAAAGAATGTTGTGGTCATGTAAAAGATGTTTCCAGTAAAGATGGTGTATTTTATGTCTTAAGTTGTCTTGTAATGTTCCTAATTTACCAAGAAATTAGACCTATAGATCCTCATATTTATCTACAGTTCAACTTTATGTAATAAATCATTTTAAAGTGTATAATAAAGAGAAGAGTCATTATTGATGGTATCATAGGATTGGTTTAGTTATTATTGGTATTAGTATTAGAAAACCCTTTTGAAATCCGTAGGGATAAGAATAATTATAAAAAAATATCCCCTGAATTTTGGTGAGTATCGATTTAGTGGTTTATCAAGAAAATACATCCCTCTCTGGATACGAACATAAAGAGGTGGCTCCGGCACAGATGTATCTTGGGGTAAAACCTAAAAACACTACATCGAGCTAGACAAGAATGGGAACTAGTACATGAAAACAGCCTTGTTGCACTCTTTTTTCGACACTCATGGGGGATTTTTTTTAAATTCATTATATTTGTATAAACCATTATAAAGGGAATAAAAAAATTCCCCTAAGATTTTATATTTAGAAGTATATCATGGATAACATAGATTGAATCCAATAAATTTATATTTTAAGGAAATAAATGTAATTTATAAGCTATCCCTTTTTTCATTGGATTTCCCTTATGTGTTACCCCTAAATTTCATTTTATTCTAGCTAAAGGCCTGTAAAATGAGGAACCGGTATAACAACTGATGTGAAGATCAATGTGATGATTGTTCTAATGAGAATCTAGGTCTGATGGGAGTAGGAATCAAAAAAATTATCATAATAATCTCTCAGTTTACTAATGTTTTGAATAGAGTCATGGGACATGAGGAACATCCTACCCCACCCCCCCCCACCAAGAAATAACAATCCTTAATCATGTTATTTATAAGACTAAGGCCTCCTACATTAATGGATCATATGATCCCTCAATCACCAAACTATGGATAAAATCTTTTGAGAAGATCTTCTCCATCCTTAAATCTCCTGAATAAGAGAATGTTCTCCTTGTTTATTATCATATGGAGGGTGAAGATGATAAATGGTGGACATTAATCTAAAAAATGAAGCCTAAATAAGAGATCTAAGCATTGTAATGGAAGGAATTTCTGAAAATGTTTTTTCATAAATATTTTTATTGCATCCTATGACTTAATACGGAAAGGAAATTCTTTTCCCTACAGAAAAAAGACAATGAATCCATCAGAGTATACAAGGAAAACAGCCCAAGGATTAAATAATATGCCTCTATATTTTTTTTACCTCCTAATGTAGGTTTACCACTTCTATAGTGGGATAAAAACTTGCCTACGAAAATCCCTACAGATCTGGGACTTTGACAGCTAGGAGGGAATTGTCTGATGTTCCCTCAAAGTTAAAATAGGGATCAGAGAATCTTAGGGGTATCATGGGGATAAGAAGAGGAAATTGGACATTATTTATGGAAGTCCTATTGAAAAAACCAATTGTGGAAAGAAATTATAACACCCCATTTTTTAAAGGTGAGGAAAGATGCACCCCAAAAATTGCATGAAGGGAATGCGAAAATGATTTAGGTGTTGATGAGACGGAAACCAAGACATTAACTTCCGACAAGAAAACACACAAAAACGATATAGGAGAGGGACACTCTGTTCAACCCTAAACGTATTTTTCATTACATCAATGGAAACAAACTAGTGAACTTTTCAAACCATTTCCCTAATCCAAGGGTTTTCAGAGGCCACCAATAACCTCCAGGGTAGCAAGGGTGAGCTTTTTCAATCACTACCACCAAAGCAAACCCTGACAATGAAGCGGTGAAAGGTACGCTAGTTATTAATTTAATAATAGAGAAAACAATATTTTATTCTATTTCTATGCATTATTTTATATCCCAATAGTTTATAAGAATAATCCAAACAACACCACAAATCATGGAAGTAGAGATGTCAGTGAGAATGGAAAATGGGGAAATTGTTGCATCCCATGAATATAATTTCTCCCCTATCTCAATTTTTGGATTAAATATCCTGAAGAAACTTTTCATACTCAACCTTGTGTAATTTTATGGAATTATTGGCATGGATTGCCTTTCCCTCTATAAAGCCAACATAAATTTTCATGAGAGGGAAATCAATCTACATGTGGGGAATCGACCCCTGATTCTGTTCAAGTGAAAAGAGTAGGATGAATCTTCTTTACCATCATCATCTGAAGTGAGGATATTACTGCCATATGAGAATGTGTATATTTCTCAGATGCTGGACTATAAGGAAAAGACCATCCTAGAAGACATTCTTATTGTGATGGAATTCATGGATTTTTTTCTTGAGGAATTGGTAGTTCTTCCTCCAAAAAAAATATGTTGAATTCTTGATTGATCTTATACTCAAGGATTTTCTAATATACAAGACTCCATATAGAATGGATGTTGTGGAGCTTGAGAGGCCAAAGAAAAAACTACAAAAGAATATAGATAAAGGGTTTATATTCGCAAATGATACACCATGGGGTTCACCAATACTATTTGTCAAGAATAAGGATGGTCCAATGCGCCTTTGCATTGATTATTATGAGCTTAACAAAATCACAATAAATAACAAGTATCCTCTTCCATGAATTGATGACTTGTTCGATCATCTACATAGAGAACAATATTTATCCAAAGTGGATCAGTGGTTGGAATATTACCAAGTAATGGTAAAGAAGGAGGATATACCCAAGACTGCTTTTCATATAAGATATGAGCACTATGAATTCGTAGTAATTCCTCTAGGACTCACTAATGATCCATTAATCTTCATGGTCATGACGAATAGAGTCTTTAGATATTTCATTGAAAAATTTGTGGTAGTATTTATAGATGATATTCTAATATAGTCCATGACCAAGGAGGAGCATGAGAAGAATCTATGCACCATACTAGAGACCTTACGAAAGGAGAATATCTATGAAAAGTACAGAAAGTGTGAGTTATGTTTGAAGGAAGTCTCATTCTTAGGTCATATCATCACAAGCAATGGGATATCTATGGTTCCCTCTAGAACAAATGTAATTAAGGTATCTTTGAGGCATACATCTTTGATAGATATTTGTAGCTTCCTTGGGTTATCTAGATTTTATCCTCGATTAGTGAGAAATTTATCATGATTTTCAAACCCTCTTACCATGTTAACTCAGATGGGAGTAACGTTTTATTTGAGTGATGAATGCATAGAGAGCTTCATGGAGTTGAAAAATAAGCTTATCACTACACTTGTGCTCACACTACCCCAGAAGTGGATAACTATTTATGGTATTAAGTGATTTTTTGAAGAAGGTACTGGACTGTGTGTTGATGAAAAATGTCAAATTCGTTACCTATGCTTCAAGTAAATTGAAAGATCATGAGAAAAAATATCCAACACATGATCTAGAGTTGGTTGTAGTAATCTTCGCATTAAAATTTTGGTGACATTGCCTCTTTGGGGTGAAGTGGGAAAATATATATAGATCACAAAGACCTAAAGTATATAATCACATTGAAAGAGTTGAACATGCTACAACAAAGATTATTAGAGCTGATCAAATACTATGATTTCTAAATCAATTACCAACCTGTGAAAGTGAACAAGGTGGCATATTCTGTAATCAAAAATCACCCAATGATTATATCATTGATGGGAATTGAAAAGGATCAAACATTCTTAGCTTTGATGAAGATGGACATGGAAATCATAAGGAATGGAACATCATAAATCCTTTCATAAATGATTTCTCAACCATATCTTTTGGAACGGTTAAAGGATTCTCAAAAGGATGATGTGAGAATTCAAAACAATGTGGAAACTATCAGAAAAGATAAATCCTTAGAGATCAATTTTAATGAAGAAGGAATTGTGAGATTTGGGTCAATACTATATGTTCCATAAAATCTATAGTTGATGAATGAAATTTTAGATGATTTATATAATTCAAATTTCTACATTCACCCAAGAAACACAAAGATGTATCGAGATATCTCATATCATTATTGGTGGGATAACTCAAAGATGGAGATCGTTGAGTAGACATCAAAGTGCTTGGTGTGTTATCAAGTGAAGGATAAGAGGAGGAAGTCTAAGGGGAAGATGCAACCATTACCTATACCAATATGTAAATGGAAGAAGATCGCCATGGAATTTTTCAACAGATATTCGAAGACATTTGAAGGAAACAATGCTATCTTGGTTTTTGTGGATCATCTTACAAAGACTACACGCTTCATTTCAAGTCTATAGGATTTATCATTGAATCACCTATCTCGAATATTCATCAGATAAATGGTTAGGATTCATGTAGTACCACTATCTGTTGTATCCAATTGAGATTCAAGATTCCCCCTATGTTCTGGAAGAGTCTCCAATAGGCTCTGAATGCTATGTTGAACTTTAATATGACTTATCATCCTAAAAATGAAGGGAAATATGATCAGACTATCTATAAACTCGAGTACATGTTGAGAGCATGCTTAGTGTACTTCAAAGGATGATGGGATCAATATCTTTTTCTAGTTGAGTTCTCTAAAAATAACAGTTTCCACTCAAGAATCGAAATGTCCTCTTATTAAGCCCTTAAATGGAAGAGGTGTAGAACATAGACATGTTAGAATGACGTTGGGGATCAAAAACTCCTAGGTCCAGAAATGGTCGAAGAAATGGTGGAGAAGTTTAAGACCATCCAACATAACATTAAATATTCTAAGAGTTGACAATAGATCAATGATGAAAATCTTTGACGATACCTAGAGTTTGATGTTGAAGATATGGTATTCCTCCGCATATCACCATGGAATAGAGTTATGAGATTTATGAATAAAGGAAAGCTTAGTCCAAGGTACATCGGCCCTTTTGAGATCCTTGATCACATTGGAGTAGTGGCCTATCAAATATCACTACCATCGAACCTATCTCAAGTACATGATGTATTCCATGGATCACTCTTGATGAAGTACATACCTGACCCATCACATGTACTCAATCTAGAGGTGGTACCATTGTAGAATGACCTCTCCTATGATGATATAACAGTGAAGATCTTAGTTCTTAGGGAAAATATTCTATGAAATAAGATAATTCCCATCATCTAGGTGTTGTGGTGAAACCACAAGTTTTAAGAAGCAACATAGGAATTAGAGTAAGTGATGACAAAAAGTTACCCTCACTTGTTTTAGTATGGGAAAATGAAATTTCAAGGGTGGAATTTCTTATGGGGGAAAGATTTTAATGACCCAAACTTTTATTTATAAAAATTACTCTTGATCTAATTAAATTAATTATTATGTAAAATGGATATATAAAACATATACACTTCCTTGGTTTTATGTTTTTAGATTTTAAAATACTGTTATGAATTGTTATTATTGCTAATATAGCCATTGAACAGTGGTCACTTGATTAGTATAAATATAGGGCTTTAACAAATCCAATTTACTGAGACAAAGGAAGTGATGGACTCATCCAGAAGAATTGATCTATATAAAGCCCATTTGATGGAGCTCGTGAAAGAGGTAGCATCACTAGGAATCACTCTTGACCAAACCCAGGCTGAGCATCAATATGTTAATCTTGAATGGTATCGCCTACGGGAGAAGTGGAAGTTAATAACGATTATACCCGGACGATGTTATCCGAACCACCCCAAGATTCTATCTCCATCGCACACCATACACTTAGGTGTTATGCGTGTGTTATTATGAGTTATGTAAAATTAACCTATCACTATTCTTATGTGAATTATTTATTTATAAATAATACAAATTCATTTTATTATTGTTGACATGTAAAAGGTTTTTAAAGAAAAAAATTATTTTTAGTTAATATTTAAATTCAATTAAGAAATGTATTTTGATGAATTAATAGATTTTTGTATTAAATAATATTTAAATAAAATATTATTACTAAATAACTTTTTATTAAATATAAATTATCATATAATTTTTGTGAATACAATTGTAATTTTTATTATGGTTTGAAAGCAGTGTTTGTCAAAACCAAATGAATTTTTTTTTAAATGTCATTTTTTATTTTAAAATTAAAAACTAAAAAATTATAAAATTATTTAGATAAAATAAATATTATTTTTGGATTTAAGACGTCGAAATTATCTAACAGTGAATTAGTCATTATTTTCTGAGACAATCGAATTGTTGGGTAAACATTTAATACTTTTTAAATATATAAAATGCTTTATGACATCATAATGACCCAATAGTGAATTACTAAAATAATATAAGAGGAATATTTGCCCAATATATGTTTTACCATTAAAATATTGAGATTTTATGTTTTTTTCTATTAATTTTATGGTGCCTTAGTGGATCGTCCAAGACTTATAAAATATTTTATCATTTTAAAATGATTCCCTTTTGAGTGTGACTCACCTTCACGTAAGAAAGAATAATATATTAATAACTTCGGCCATTAACCTTATAATATATTTATTTCCACTCCCCTTTTCCAAAAAACATGGGCAAAAGACATGGTATGGTTTGTGTTTCTAAAAAATTAATTATATTGATTACAAAACCTATGTTGGTGAAATATTAATGAATTCCCCCATATTTCCATATATAATCCCACCAAAGATCCCAATTAACTAAAAAAATACTTTTAGAACATCCATACTCATCCCTCCTTTATCTACAATCCTCAAAAGGTTCCTAAAACTCTTAATAATCCACTCCTCAAGCTCTTGAAGTCACACACTCAAGTAAGGGATCCTCAATTTCTTTCCTTATTTATATCCGAATTTCCTTATATTGCTATTCCCTTTTATATTCAATAAATAATGTTTGGATATGATTAAAAAACACCCATATACTTCCCTCCTTATGTTTTAATGATTAGATACCCTGTTTCTCAAATTAATGCATCCCATGTACACATGATACCATGCTGAAATTCCATAAGTGTTTTTTTCTCCTCATTTACATTCATGAAATTATTTTATATATTGCATCTAAATTCCATTAAATATGTTGGGATATTATGATACATGACCCTTTTACTTTCAATTTCTTGTATAAATGAAAATATACCCATTTACCTCTCGTAAACCCATATTAAAATTTCTATTTGACGTCGTTATGTTGTCTAAGTTGCACCAAAATTTCTCATGCCTAGATAATCATGTAAGTGAATACCATACCCATTTCTTTATCAATGGTATTAACCTTTATTAACATGTACTTGTTGATTTAAGACTTACATATATGTATTTAATATCTATTATTCATGGAATAAATTATGATGTTTAATGAATCAATGTTGAAGGATCTTTGTGTCCCACTTATGCATGAAATGAAATTATTAAGGAGGGTTCACTTGGATAGCGCTGTAATGCATTGGGTAAAGATAAGTATCATGATACGTCATGTGAAATGAGGGTTTACTCAAGATAATTCAAGTACAATGAGGGTTTTCTCATTCTCTATGTGAAATGATTATTTTCTAACACTATTATCATATTAAATATTGTTGCCACATCTCCATGTTATGAAAATCATGTTATATCATGCCTTTCTATTCATATTTCTATTATGCTCCATTGATATGCGTACTTCTTAAAATGTATTTTATTATTCATCTTTTTCCCTTTTAACTCCCTTACTATGATTTATAGCTCACCCTTTCCTCATTAATGTCCTCAGGTTATCCAATGCAATGCTATGTATGAAGGAATATTATGGTCATGTAAAAGAAGTTTTAAATGAAGTTGTTGTATTTTATATCTTATGTTGTCAAGTAATGTTTTTAATTTCCCAAGACACTAGACCTATCAATACTCATAGTTGTCTTAATATCATGTTTATGTAATTAATCATGTTAACATGTGTAATAAATAGCAGGGTTGCTATACCAATGGAACTGGGAGATGACACATATATGTATAATATGCTTTATAAGTTTCAAAGATAGATAGCTCTCAAGTTTGATTATGATCAAATCCGCCTTATTATGATATATAGAACATGAATGATACTATGGTGAAAATTTCCTTCCTAGGTTGGACCCCTCTTGATGGTAGTCATGGAAGAGAGACTTAAATAGGATGATTTGGGGGTGTCAATAGAGCCTTATGTTGCTAATGTTTGACATGACTTCAAACATAGTGAAGATGGACACATCTCTTAACAAGATTAATTCTTGTGACATGATATAAAACTATGTTAAATATTCCTTGTCACCCAAATATGATAGTGTTGAGTATTGGTGGATGAGTTTTTTGGAATTGAATGTTTGAGGTCATTCTGATGTGCTATGTAGTTGAAGCAGTCCCTGGTTGTGGATAAAAAGGTGATGAGGGAATGATATCTTTTAGTGGTAGGAGCTTTTGACCAAGATGAATCGTGTATTTTTTGAGGTATGACATGTTTCTTCCCTACTCTATCTCTAGTTTTATTATATATTATCAATCTACATTTAACTAAACATATTCCCTATTCCAAAACTATTAATACCATTGGAGAATTTGTTCTTGACCATTATGTTGGAAGTTTATTACATAGATTGTTTTATGATCAAACACTTATTTTAATAGTGTGTCCAGAAACTAGGAGGATGGAGTGTCTTATTTTAAATCATTCTATAATAGATGTGAGGCTCTATGATGTTTCCCTTTGTATGAAATAGTTTCCTACTATCCTTGTCCATCTTGACAATTACCATTGATTATTTTAGTGTATCCAAGAAATTGGAATAGAATCATCCATAATTTTTCAAAAGATATCCTTGGAAGAGTATGATTAACTCATGTGTAGGGGGGTATATATGATTTACTATCATTTGTATAATATAAATATTTGAACAATGGATGCAATGATCTTATAGTTTATAATGGTCTTAGAGAGGTATTAGGATGTCTTCTCAGATAATGTATCGGGATCAGCTCACCATCAAAAGTTTGTTTTATGTAGAGACATGCACCCATGGATAGCCAAATATCAATGATTTCATATTAAATTACCCCATGTAGCTCTTATAGTTTAAGGTGTTTATATATAAATGTGTATAGCAATTTAGACCTTGTGTTTTCTCTTATGAATACCAATTGTTTTCACCTATAAGTCTAGTGTGATACATAGGTTGTGCATGTATTAAGTTTTTTCAAACTAGGGGACTCAAGAAGGAGTATCCACCAAGGAGAATCGATCACTCCTTCTTCTATTTGTTTATGGTGAGGTAGTTTGGAAATTTTTACATCAATAAATGTTATCAAAAGATCCAAGATAGAGAGGAGGATGTTCTATGGCTGTTTAACTACTATAGTTGATTTGAGTTTCTGGTGGCACCCTTCATCATGTTTGACACCACAATTGTGTTTTGGTTACTTATGGAATAGATCGTATACACCTTATTTGATATTTTTTTGGTTGGATTCATCGGTGACATGTTTTTATACTTGGAAATAAAGGTGAAGTACAAGAGACACATAAGGATGGTCCGGACATGCTGTTAGAGTACTAGATTTATGTGAATCTCTTGATGTGTCATTTCTAAATTTTAGAGGAAAAAATCATATGATATGTATTCTTAAACAACATATTGATAATGGACCCAATAAAGGTTAAGGCAGTGTAAGCTTGGGAGCCACCCAAGATTGTGGTAGTTGTATTAGGTGCTCAAGAAAAGGTTTCTATTTCCTATTTTTGTGATAGATTATATATCAGTTTACATCATTGTATTTAACACTTAAGGATGAGTATGATGTAGAATACATACAGTTGATGTTTTTTACCCCTATTATTATTCAATGAGTTAGGGATTAATAGCTTAGGAATATCAATTATGAGATTTCCTAGGACCATATATCCACTAGACTTGTTTGTAATGGATAATATGAAGGTGGGGAGCACATCATCATTTTTTGGGGATTTTTTATGACGCTGTTATTTCTAATAGAGGATGTGATGAGTAGGTATCATGATATACCACAGTATTACATCCAATAGAGGTGAGGAATTAAAAATAAACATCGACATCATTTCATAAAACCAAATATTTAGTAGCATGTATCTGAATTTATATATTGATGTATCAACAACTATTAAATGGTGGTTCGGGTGCCCGGATGGAATTTGAAATGGGATGGTATGTTTTTTATTTTCATAATGGGGATCTCATGTTCATCGATGGGTAACAAAGATATATTAGTGATCGTATATTGACTCATAAAATCATCCAACATCCTTATCATAATAGATAAGATCTTTGTTGGGTGGCTCGGATGCCTGTACATGTGGAAGGTACTATGGATTCATGGTATTCCTTACATTATCATTTTAAAACCTGATGCGCTATTCACTTTTGGATTATAGAGAAGATACAAGATGACTGTTGGACTCAGTTATGGTTGAGAACTGCTTTTCTAACCACATAATGTATTCCTGGTAAAGTGAACCACTCGGGTTCTAGAGAACATGCATGGTATTTACAGGTTATTTTTTCATATCTTAGAGGTTCATAAACAATTGGTAGAGTTTAATTATAATGACTGTTATCACTCCACCATTTGTATAACACCATTCATGTCTATGTATGAAGGACATTGCAGGTCACCACAATACTTTTCATAGCTAGGGTAGTAGATTTTATGGTCCATAGTTGGTGTGAGTGGTGGTTCTAAATATGAATATCATCAAAGTGGTGATGATGAATGACTAAATATGTTAGGATTAATTTTATGACCAAAGATAGAGTCCTTGAATTTTTGACTATGAGTTAATGAGTTTTGAAATTTCACAACTTGATTGGGATTATAGAGATTTGGTTTGGGTGATAGGATTTCTCCTTATTTCATAAGGAATTTTTCTAGTTGTTGTTCTGGGTTAGCATAGTGGAGTACCACTTTGACCTAACACTGAAGACAGAATTGGTTCAAGGTTTTTTCCACATTTCAATGTTGAGGAGATATGTCCACAAATTTTTATGTTATACCATCCAAGATGAGATGTACTTTGATAGTGTATTAATATTTTTAATGATCCTGGTAGTGTATTAAAGATATTAGGGGGAGATACATAATGGAAATTTTTGTCTCTTCTGTACGTGTTTTTTGGTATAATGGAAACCTCCACGACAGCTCATTTGAGCCAGGGATCCAGATGTGAGATCATAACCATCCTATCTGAGATGATTTTCAATTTTATGGATGAAAATACTATATGGTGGGTAAAATATTAATTCTCAATTATTTATAAAAAACACCTTTTAATATTAATAGGAATGTTTTAGGGGAAGGATGTAGATTCATCATCATATTTTAGGGCCTAGAGGGCATCAGGGTGGATATATAGAAAATATTAAAATGATAATATCCCACACACAATGTTTTATAAATAATAGAATATCTTCTATATGGTGTTCTTGAAGAAAAATACAAGACAAACATTAAATATGGAATGTGTGTTTTACCCTAGGTGTGAAATAACCATTGTAAACATCAAGTGAGTTGATTGAGTTAAATCATGGGAGGATTAATAAGTAAATAATTAATTTATTTAATTAATCTCCATGATCTAATCCTCTACTATTTAAACCCAGTTGTGGAAAAAACATAGGGTTAGACACGTATCTTTATGGATTTGGAGGAAGATATTGGAGGTGATATTTGGAAAATAATGATAGGATAAGGGATCAATGATCAGTAACAAGGATTTCATCTTCAGCAATAGAGATCATGGATCTTTCCAATGTTCGAGACATGGAATCATTCTTCATCAGTGATTAATAAAATCTTTTGGTAGGTAATTTTTTATGTTGTTTCCATCCCATATATTTTTATTTCATGTATAACATGAATCAATCCCCAAATAAATTGATAAAAATGTTGAATTTTTATTTACTGCTGATAAAATTTTATCCTTGGATTGTGAGTTGGATGATCATTGTTTATTTCTAGTCATTCTCCATTATCACGACAATAGATTGAGTCCAACCTTAAAATATTTAAGGTTTATTCCTTATTTTCTTCTGTTGTGAATTTCTCCCATTTTTCACATGTTCATCATTAGAGTTTCCATTGTTTGGTAGTTTGAAAGATACACATTATATGATCATTATACAACCATTCATTGGTGGAATAGTTAATTACCAAAGGTTTGGGTTTGGGATTTTTGGCCCAATCGAGGTGAGAAAATGTACATGGATGATTTGATATGGGTCAAGATCAGATTGGTGTCTTTTATACGTGTTTTGGAATTGTGATAGTGGTTTTATATGATGAAACCAACTCCTGGTTGGATTGTATGGATGGAATCTAGCCAATGATTATGGAAATGCTCGATCAATGTGACTTCCAGGTTCTACGGGGATGATTATTCTTGGAATGAAGGCAGTATAAGTGTAGGATGAAGGCATGGTATGGTTCTAGGATTCAGTAAAATTACGATATACATGGTGTTTAGATTAATAACACAAACCTTGTAGTCCCTTATATGCAGCTGCTTGGGTTTCTGTGTAGAGTTATATATCACAAAACAAGTGGTGACTCCACGTTTCCTGTGACACATAGTCATCCGGCTCATCATGTATAGGGATTAAACTACCAGGAATCCATGTTGAGATAAATTCCATGTGTATCATATCGCACATCATGCATATATTTATTGATGGATCAGTGTATATAAGGATTACATGTAACATCCCAGGTAAATAAAGAGTAATAAATTTTCATATTTATTAATATTTAGAAATTAAATATTAATTTTACTTTAAAGGGGTTTCTATATTCGATAGCGTACCCGATACGCAACAAAGAGTTTATTTGAAATCTTACGTTGCACACCAGTAATAAAATAATATTATTTTGAATAGTAGTTAACACGTAGTCGTTGTATTAGTGGGAATGAATAGAAACAACTAAAATATGATTATATATGTTTGTTAAATGGTTTTACATTTATCCAATAAAAGATAAATGCTTAAAATACAAAAAGAATTCAATTTAAGGCATATATTCTCTAACATTCACAAAAGGTCGACTTATCGCCTTTTGATGGAGAACCGTCTATAAATATAGTTTTGGTCACTGTTATAAATTATATTGGACCAAATAAAATTATTCTTTAGAATCGGGACATCAAAATTTACTTTTTGTAAATTTTTGGTATTTTTCCGATAAAGTTATGTTTTTAATGAATAGATAAAAAAGGTTATATTTTAATTCAAAACCAATTTTTAATCTAATTTGTTTATATGATTATATTATTTTTTGAATTGGTTTTAAAGTTAAATTAGAATATATTTTTACAACTTAATCCAATATTGGCCGTTGGAATTAATTTCACTTTGAAATTAGACTTAAATTAGTGTCATTCTTTTGATACTTATTGTTTCATAAAAACACGCTATTTACTCTGACAGCGGGAATTAATTATTGAATTAATTAATTAAACTTATATGTTTTGAATTTTGTAAAATAGACATCATTTTTGAATTCAAAATATCAAATATAGCTTAGGGTGAATTTTTGGTATTTTTCTGAAAAACTTCATTTTTTGATGAATAGTGAAACCACTAAGTGGTACTTAAAAAAACTGATTTTTCATTTAAATGAAATTTTACCACCTCTGTGTTTTGAATTTCAAAAATCCAACATACATGGTTTTCATTAAGAAGTAAAATGTGGTTCAATGGGTTTAAAATATTTTTTTGGTGAATAGTAATTTTTATGTTTATTAATCGCGATTAGAGGTAATTAGTGTAGTTCAAGGTAAAAATAATGTTTTAATAAAATGAAATGAACATGAAACATATCCTACCCTTTTGGGATGTGTCATGGCCGACCAATACAATCCATTGGTCAACTTGGGGACCCCATGGAGCCACTTTGGTAGGAAAATGACATTAATAACTTTTTATTTAATGTTAAAATAAAAATCTCACAAACATGAGTTGTTTTACTAAAAAAAAATTTACATGGGGTTATACAAGTCTGATTTTTGACTATAAATACTCATTAGAAAGATAAAATAATTTCCAACATCATGATATTTTTTTATAATTTTTATACATTAAATAAATTAAATTATTTATAGAACCATGATGATGCATCGATTACCTCATTATTTAACAATTTTAACAAAATGAAAAGATAATGTAAAATATAAGACCTACACATGTAAAAAACCTATTGGGTGGATTTTTAATTCTTATTACCTTATCCTCTAAATTTATAATTTTGGGACCTTTTATCCAAAAATCATTTTATAATAATGTAACCTTTTGTAACATTCCAAGAGTGCCCCTCCTCTCCTATTATAAAAGGCCCCCACCTCTATCTCCTCACCCACACCTCTCAAGCCTTTTGATCGGCCAATCTCTTCCAATTTTGGCTCTCCACGTCCCTCTATTACTCCTAGAAGCATCACTTAGGGCATAATTCTTCCCAAGGAATCCATTGAGCTCAAATCAAAAAGAGTTACCCGTTTTAAAGGTAGTGTTTTCTCTTGTGTTCTTATGTTTTATTTTGCTTCTCCAACCCAGTAAACTCTTTTTATTCATTTATTTTGGAAGAAATACAGTATCTTCAATATGCTAGGATGTTTTTATAAGAAGAATTCGAGCTACACTTACACACACCTTCATCTAACGGTTAAAGAACATACTGTTTCCGTGGATGGTGAATTTCTACCTCACGAAACGATGATTGTTCAATATTCTTCTAACACCTACAAAGGTGGCCATTAAGATGTCACTGTATTTATATATGATATATAATATGTTTATGTTTTCCTTAATCTTCTATATTTTATAATTTATGGCACACCTTTATGGTTTCCATTATGGGTAAACACGATAATTTCATTTTAGGAAGTGCGGACTACCGCCCCCTGAAAGTGATTTGATTCGTTAATGCCATATGTGGGACGTATAAAGGATGGATTTAAGAATATTATATATGATATTATACTGGAATTATAATATACCTTTTTATCATTATGATTTCACTCCATTAATGTATGAGAGAGAAATGAATGTAGCGTTCATGCGTACGTACGACTTACCATCTCAATGAACGGGGCATTTCATTTCCTATCCCCAAATGTAATGTACTATTATAAGTACATATATATAATGGATATATATGATATATGTTACATCTAAATGATGAATATAATTCTGGATTTAAAATATACATACCTCTCATTTAGTTTGAATTCTATTAGTATGACTTAGAAATCAAAGTAGCGTTCATGCGTACGTACGACCTACCGTCTCCGTGAATGGTGGATTTCATTTCTTACCTCTAAATGATTATGTAATATTATAAATACAATTATATTATGGATATATATGATATATATGATATCCAAATCAGGAATATCATTATGGATATAATGAACCTTTGACCACACGAACAACATGTAATAGTAAGAAGTCCACTTTCGACTTAAGAACCAAGTATCGAAAAAACAAACATTATTTACTTAAATGATTACATAATGTTTATACCATGGTAATAAGTGATATAAAAGTAATAATGAACATGAAAAAGGTTATTAAGCAAGTAGAAATTAACTCAAGTTTATTATTCCGGATGTTAAAGAACGATCGAGTCATGTTGGACCAAGGTAAGGGACTTCATCTCAATCTCCTTTCATTGAGGAATATTTTGTTTTATACACAACTTTCTTTTATACAGTGTATAAACCCCTTTGAATTTTACTTTTATACAAAATTAATCTTTTTCTACGAATCGTTTTACTAAACGACAAAAAAGAATGATTCTTTTAACGTACGCGGTGACAACGACCCTTTTCCACCGCCGCAAGTATTATATAGTCATCGCCTTTCTCAACAAGCCGTAATGTTTTTTTAAAATTAAATATATACCATATACTGTTTTATGTATTTTGTTATCAAAAAGGATTTTTTATAATGGATTTTTTATGTCAATATATTTAAGTGAAATATTGTGATCAAAGTGTGGAAATGTTTTCTTTCTATTATATTTGTTTTATGTATTATGATTTTATAATGGTACTTGAACATTTGACGGGTGGTTATGTGATAAACCATATGACGGGTGGTGCCCTGAATACCAGAACGGGTAGTTACGTTATAACCTCCAATGCATTGGGTATGGAAGTCGGCCATATGGCTATTCCATTAAGTGATATGTGTGGAAGTCGACCGTATGGTTATTCCATTTAAGTATGTTTATGTCCCAAGTTACCTATATATGTTATGTGATCTTTATATGGGATTTATGGTAATATTTTGGTTACAAAATGGTAAGTAATTATCTTTTATTTTATTTAAGGGTTTTTACTACTTCATAAAGGTGAAAAGTATTACTTTGATAAATTATACATGGTTTACTTGTTGTTTTGAAAAATTAACAGTTTTCATTTATTGTGTATCCCTTACTGAGATTTTTATGCCCACCCCAAGATCTCTTTTGAAATTTTTTTCACAGGACTCAATGTGGAATAGGGTCAAGGATGGGATCAAGGGAAATTCATGCTATCTGAAACATGGAACTAGACATGTTTCCTTTTAAGAGTTTTTATTTTATGGAAACTTATTAGAAGTTTCTACTTTGTAATCTTTTGAGATGTAATAGTTATGTCCTAATTCTCTAAAAATCTAAACCGTGAAAAGATAATAAATTTGAATTATTAATTTAATTCAATATTAAGTAAGGTTTAAGGCTGGGGCCTTATAGTTGGTATCATAGGTCGGTTTAGACAACTTTAGTAGTTAGAAAATTGTTAAATTATAAATAAATTTATGGTATGATTGAAATGATATAGCATTTACAGATTACCTTGTTGCTTAACCTAAGGTATTTCGGTGTTAAGAATGGTTTTTCGTAGAGGAAACATAGAAGAATTTTTGGGAAGGCATATTGAGGGAAATGACATTCCAAATCATCATACTGAGATGGTCAGAATCAGAATTGAGCAGTTTGCTACAGTGATGGTTCAGTTGAATCAGGTGATAAGTGGTGGTTGTGTTATTGATGATATTTTGGTGTTTTCTAAAAGTAAATAGGAGCATGAAAGTCATTTAAGGGTTATCTTGCAAACCTCAAAAGAAAATAAAATGTATTGAAAATTCAGAAAGTGTGAGTTTTGGATGAATCAAATTTCATTCCTTGGTCACATTGTTTCTAAAGATGGGATAACTATTGATCCTGAAAAAAAAAGGTTGTTGAAGAATGGACAAGACCCACAAATGTAACAGAGATCCATAGTTTTCTTGGTTTGGCAGGTTACTACTGAAGGTTTGTAGAAACTTTTTCATGATTATCTAGTCCAATTACTCAGATAACTCGGAAGGGTGTTAAGTTTATCTGGACAAAAGAATGTGATGATTATTTTCAGGAGTTGAAAAGAAGATTGGTGAATGCTCCAGTTTTGGCACTTCCTTCCAGGAATGGTGAGTTTGTTATCTACAATGATGATTCATTGAAAGGACTTGGTTGTGTCCTTATAAAGAATGATCAGGTAATTTCTTATGCTTTACGTCAGTTGAAAACTCATGAGGTAAATTACCCTACACATGACTTGGAATTAGCTGCTGTTGTTTTTGCCTTAAAAATTTGGAGGCATCATTTGTATGGAGTAAAGTGTGAAATATATACAGATCACAAAAGTTTAAAGGATATATTCACTCTAAAATAATTGAACATGAGACAGAGGATATTTCTAGAATTAATCAAAGATTATGATTGTACAATTCATTACCATCCAGGAAAAGCAAATAAAGTGGATGATGCTTTGAGTCGAAAAAGTAATGCTTCATTAACAATGTTGCATTTGGAACGTGATCCTTTGGTTAAGGATTTGATGAAATTTGGCATGAAAGTTGTTTATGCAGGATGTCCTTCTCTTTGGTTTCAGGTATCAGTGTAATCTTCTCTATCAGACGGAATTAAGCAAGCACAGAAGTAAGACAGCGTGTTGCAAAAAATGGTAGAGCTAGTTCAGAAGGGTAAGTTGCCTGAATTTAACATTGATAATGATTGTGTTTTGAGGTTTGGGAAGAGATTATGTGTGCCTAGTTATTCACAATTGAAAAATGAGTAGTTATGTGAGGCTAACAGTTCCCCGTTTTCAGTTCATCCTGGCAGTACTAAGATGTACAGAGATCAGTGGGAGTATTACTGGTGGGATGGAATGAAAATAGATATTGTTGATTTTACTGTGAAGTGTTTGACTTGTCAGCAGGTTAAAGCAGAGTGGAAGTTACTCAAAGGGATGCATCATCCATTACCAGTGCCAGAGTGGAAATGGGAAAATATATCCAAGGACTTCGTTGTGGGATTACCGAAGACATCTTGAGGTAATAATGCAATCTGGGTTATTGTTGATCGCTTGACTAAATCTGCTCATTTTCGTTCCATACGAGATACTTTTTCCCTAGATCAACATTCCCATTTGTATCTTAAAGAGATAGTTAGGTTACATGGAGTTCCTCTATCCATTGTATCTGATCGTGATCCCAGGATTACTTCTAACTTTTAGAAGGGCCTTCAGAAGTCGTTGGGTACTGAATTAAATTTTAGTATAACTTTTCATCCGCAATCATATGGGTAGTCAGAACGAACAATTCATACCTTGGAGGATATGATACTAGTTTCTCTATGGATTATCAGGGAAGTTGGGACCAACATCATTCTTTGGATGAGTTTTCTTATAATAACAGTTTTCATTTCAGTATATAAATGGCACCATTTGAGGCATTAAATGGGAAGTGGTGTCAAACTCTTGATTTTTGGGATGAAGTAGGGGAAAGGAAGTTGGTGGGACCAGAATTGGTAGAAGAGATGGAAGAAAAAGTTCAGTTGATTCAGAAACACATGAAAACAGCTCAGAGCAGGCAGAAGAGTTATGTGGATAACCAGAGGAAAGATCTATCTTTCGAGGTAGGTGATCATGTTTTTCTCAAAGTTTCACCGTGGAAAAGTGTGATGCGATTTGGTAAGAAAGGAAAGATGAGTCTAAGGATCATTGGACCATATGAAATTATGGAGAAAGTTGGATCAGTTGCTTACCGAGAGGTTTTACATCCGATTTTATCTCACGTACACAATGTTTTTCATGTTTCGATGTTGAGAAAGTATATTCCAGATCTATCTCATGTTTTGAGCCTAGAGGTAGTTCAGTTGGAAGAGAATCTCTCTTATGAAGAACAACCAGTCCCGATTTTTGACCGAAGAGAGAAAGTGTTGCAAAATAAGGTAATTCACCAGGCAAAGGTTTTGTGGAAAAACCAAATGGTTGAAGAGGCAACATGGGAATCTGAAAATGCTATGAGGGATAAATACCCCCACTTATTTTGATAAGTAAATAAAATTGCGAGGATGTAATTACCAAAAGGGTGGAAGGATGTAACATCCCATGTAAATTAAGAATAATAATTTTTCATATTTATTAATATTTATTAATTAAATATTAATTTTACATTAAAGGGGTCTCTATGTTTGATAGTGTACCCGATACGCAACAAAGAGTTTCTTTGAAATCTTACGTTGCACACTAGTAATAAAATAATATTATTATGAATGGTAGTTAACATATAGCCGTTGTATTGGCATAAATGGATAGAAACAACTAAAATATAATTATATATGTTTCTTAAATGGTTTTACATTTATCCAATAAAAGATAAAGGCTTAAAATATGAAAATAATTCAATTTTAAGCATATATACTCTAACATTCACAAAAGGTCGACTTATCGCCTTTTGATGGAGAACCATATATAAATATAGTTTTGGTCACTCTTATACATTATATTGGACAAAATAAAATTCTTCTTTAGAATCGGGACATCAAAATTTACTTTGTGTGAGTTTTTGGTATTTTTCCGATAAAGTTCATTTTTTAATGAATACTGAAAAACGTTGTATTTGAATTCAAAACCTCTTTTTAATCTAATTTGTTTATATGATTATATTACTTTTTTAATTGGTTTTAAAGTGAAATTAGAATATATTTTTACCATTTAATCCAACAGTGTCCATTGGAATTAACTTCACTTTGAAAGTGGACTTAAACTAGTGTCAATCTTTTGATACTTATTGTTTCATAAAAACACGCTATTTTCTCTGACAGCGGGAATTAATTATTGAATTAATTAATGAAACTTATATTTTTTTAATTTTTTAGAATAGAAATCATTTTTGAATTTGGAATATCAAATATAGCTTAGGGTGAATTTTTGGTATTTTTCTGAAAAACTTCAATTTTTGATAAATAATGAAACCACTAAGTGGTACTTAAAAAAACTGATTTTTCATTTAAATGAAATTTTACCACCTCTGTGTTTTGAATTTTAAAAATCCAACATAAATTGTTGTCATTAATAAGTAAAATGTGGTTCAATGGGATTAAAATAATTTTTTGGTGAATAGTAACTTTTATGTTTATTAATCGCGATTAGAGGTAATTAGTGTAGTTTAAGGTAAAAATAATGTTTTAATAATATGAAATGAACTTGACACATGTCCTACCCTTATTGGATGTGTCATGGCCAACTGAAAAAATCCATGGGTCAACATGGGGACCCCATGGAGCCACTTTGGTAGGAAAATGACATTAATAACTTTTTATTTAATGTTAAAATAAAAATGTCACAAACAAGAGTTGCTTTACTAAAAAAATTATTAAATGAAGTTATACAAGTCAGAGATTTAACTATAAATATTCATTATAAATCAAAAAATATTTCCTACATCATGATAGTTTTTTATAATTTTTAGACATTAAATATATTAAATGATTTATGCCACCATGATGATGCAGCGATTACCTCATTATTTAACGATTTAAATAAAATGAAAAGATAATGTAAAATCTAATACCTACACATGTAAAAACCTATTGGATGGGTGTATTTCGAATCCATATCACCTTAGCCTCTAAATTTATAATTGTGGGACATTTATTATCTGAAAATCATTTTATAATAAAGTAACCTTTTATAACTTTCCAAGAGTGCCCCTCCTCTCCTCTTATAAAAGGCCCCGACCTCTACCTCCTTACCCACACATCTCAAGCCTTTGGTTCGGCCAAGATCTATCAATTCTGTCTCTCCACATCCCTCTCTTACTCCTAGAAGCCTCACTTTGGGCATAAGTCTTCCCAAGGATGACTTTGAGCTCAAATCAAAAAGAGTTATCCGTTTTAAAGGTTGTGTTTTCTCTTGTGTTCTTATGTTTTATATTGCTTCTCCAACCCCCTAAACTCTATTTATTCATTTATTTTGTAACAACTCCAGTATCTTCAATATACTAGGATGTTTTTATAAGAATAATTCTAGCTACACTTACACACAACTTCATTTAATGGTTAAAGAGCATACTGCTTCGGGGATGGCGAATTTTTGCCTCACGAAACGATGATTGTTCAATATTCTTCTAACACATTCAAAGGTGGCCATTAAGATGTCACTATTTTTATATATGATATATAATATGTTTAATTTTTCCTTAATCTTCTGAATTTTTTCATTTATGGCACACCTTTATGGTTTCCATTGTGGGTAAACAAGATGATTTCTATTTAAAAAGTGCGGACTACCGCCCCCTCAAAGTGATTTGATTCGTTAATGCCATACTTGGGATGTATAAAGGATGGATTTAATAATATTATATATGATATTATACTGGAATTATATTATACCTTTTTATCATTATGATTTCACTACATTAAAGTATGAGATAGAAATGAAAGTAGCATTCATGCGTACGTACGACTTACCATCTCCATGAACGGTTCATTTCATTTCTTATCCCAAAATGTAATTTACTATTATAAGTACAAATATTTAATGGATATATATGATTTATGTTATATATAAATAATGAATATAATTATGGAATTAAAATATACATACCTCTCATTTAGTTTTAATTCCATTAATATGACATAGAAATGAAAGTAGCGTTCATGCGTACGTACGGCTTACCGTCTCCATGAACGGTGCATTTAATTTTCTTACCTATAAATGATTATGTAATATTATAAATACTTGTATATGCTGGATATATATGATATATATGATATCCAAATCATGAATATCATTCTGGATATAATGAACCTTTGACCACACGAACAACATGTAATTTTATGAAGTCCACTTTCGACTTAAGAACCAAGTATCGACAAAACAAACATTATTAACTTAAATGATAACATAATGTTTATAACATGGTAATAAGTGATATAAAAGTAATAATTAACTTGAAAAAGGTTCTTAATCATGTAGAAATTAACTCAAGTTTATTATTCATGACGTTAAATAACGATCAAGTCAAGTCAGACCCGAGGTAAGGGACATCGTCTCAATCTCCTTTCATTGAGGCATATTTCATTTTATACACAACTTCATTTTATACGGTGTATAAACCCCTTTGAATTTTACTTTTATACAAAAGGAATATTTTTCTACGAATCATTTTACTAAATGACAAAAATGAATGTTTCTTTTAACGTACGCGGTGACAACGACCCTTTTCTGCCGCCGTGAGTATTATTTGGTCTTTGGATTCCTCAAAAAGCCGTAATGTTTTTTTAAAATTAAATAAATACCATATACTGTTTTATGTATTTTTTATTGAAAAGGGTTTTTTATAATGGATTATTTATGTCAATATATTTATGTGATATATTGTGATAAAAGTGTGGAAATGTTTTCTTTCCATTACATTTGTTTTATGTATTATGATTTTATAATGGTACTTGGACATTTGATGGGTGGTTATGTGATAAACCATATGAAGGGTGCTGCCGTGAATATCAGGACTGGTGGTTACGTTATAACCTCCAATGCATTGGGTATGGAAGTCGGTCGTATGGCAATTCCATTAAGTGATATTTGTGGAAGTCGACCGTATGGTTATTCCATTTAAGTATGTTTATGTCCCAAGTAACCTATATATGTTATGTGGTCTTTATATGGGTTTTATGGTAATCTTTTGGTTACAAAACGGAAACTAAGGATCTTTTATTTCAGTGAAGAGTTTTTACTACTTTATAAAGGTGAAAAGTATTACTTTGATAAAGTATACATGGTTTACTTGTTGTTTTGAAAAATTTACAGTTTTCATTCATTGTGTATCCCTTACTGAGCTTTTTATGCTCACCCCAAGTTCTCTTTTGAAATGTTTTTCACATGACTTAATGTGGAATTGGGTCAAGGATGGGATCAATGGAAAGTCATGCTATCTAAAACATGGAACTAGACATGTTTCCTTTTAAGAGTTTTTATTTTATGGAAACTTAGTAGAAGTTTCTACTTTGTAATATTTTGAGATGTAATAGTTATGTCATAATTTTCTAAAACTCTAATCCATGAAAAGATCCTCAATGTGAATTATTCATTTAATTCAATAATAAGTAAGGTTTAAGGATAGGGCCTTATAGTCGGTAAATTGGTCGATTTAGACAACTTTAGTAGTTAAAAAATTGTAAAATTATAAATTAATGTATGGTATAATTGAAATGATATAGAATTTTCAGATTACCATGTTGCTTCATTTAAGGTATTTTAGTGTTAATAATGGTTTTTTGTAGAGGAAACAGAGAAGCATTCTGGGAAGGCATAATGAGGGAAATGACCTTCCAAATCAGCATACTGAGATGGTCAGAATCAGAATTGAGTAGTTTGCTATAGTGATGGTTTAGTTGAATCAGGTGATAAATGGTGGTTGTGTTATTTATGATATTTTGGGGTTTTCTAAAAGTAAATAGGAGAATGAAAGTAATTTAAGGGTTATCTTGAAAACCTTGAAAGAAAAGAAACTATATGGAAAATTCAGCAAGTGTGAGTTTTGGTTGAAACAAATTTCATTCCTTCGTCACATTGTTTCTAAAGATGGGATAACTATTGATCCTGCAAAAACAATGGTTGTTGAAGAATGGCCAAGACCCACAAATGTAACAGAGATCCATAGTTTTCTTGGTTTTGCAGGTTACTACCAAAGGTTTGTTGAACTTTTTTCATGATTATCTAGTCCAATGACTAAGCTAACTTGGAAGGGTGTTAAGTTTATCTGGACAAAAGAATGTGATGATCGTTTTAATGAGTTGAAAAGAAGATTGGTGAATGCTCCAGTTTTGGCACTTCCTTCTAGTAATGGCGAGTTTGTTATCTACAGTGACGCTTCATTGAATGGACTTGGTTGTGTTCTTATGCACAATGATCAGGTAATTGCTTATGCTTCACTTCAGTTGAAAACTCATGAGGTAAATTACCCTACACATGACTTGGAATTAGCTGCTATTATGTTTGCCTTAAAAATTTGGAGGCATCATTTGTATGGAGTAAAGTGTGAAATATATACCGATCACAAAATTTTATAGTATATATTCACTCAGAAATAATTGAACATGAGACATAGGAGATGGCTAGAATCAATCAATGATTATGATTGTATAATTCATTACCATCTAGGAAAAGAAATTAAAGTGGCTGATTCTTTAAGTCGAAAAAGTAATGATTCATTAACAATTTTGCGTTTGGAATGTGATCCTTTGGTTAAGGATTTGATGAACTTTGGCATGGAAGTTTTTTGTGCAGGATGTACTTCTGTTTTGTTTCAGGTATCAGTGAAATCTTCTCTATCAGACAGAATTAAGAAAGCACAAGAACAAGACAACGAGTTGCAGAAAAAGGTAGAGCTGGTTCAGAAGGGTAATTTAACTAAATTTAACATTGATAATGATTGTGTTTTGAGGTTTGGGAAGAGATTATGTGTGCCTAGTTATTCACAATTGAAGAATGAGTTGTTATGTGAGGCTCATTGTTCCCCGTTTTTAGTTCATCCTGACAGTACTAAGATGTACAGAGATCTGCAGGAGTATTACTGGTGGGATGGAATGAAAAGAGGTATTGATTATTTTACTGTGAAGTGTTTCACTTGTCAGCAGGTTAAAGCAGAGCGGCAGTTTCTGAAAGGGATGCTTCATCCATTACCAGTGCCAGAGTGGAAATGGGAAAATATATCCATGGACCTCATTGTGGGATTTATGAAGACAAATCGAGGTAATAATGCAATCTGGGTTATTGTTGATCGCTTGACTAAATCTTCTCATTTCCTTTCCAAACGAGATACTTTTTCCCCAGATTAACTTTACCATTTGTATCTTAAAGAGATAGTTAGGTTACATAGAGTTCCTCTATCCATTGTATCTGATCGTGATCACAGGTTTACTTCTAACTTTTGGAAGGGCCTTAAGAATTCATTGGGTACTGAATCAAATTTTAGTACAAATTTTCATCCGCAATCAGATGGGCAGTCAGAATGAACAATTCAGACCTTGGAGGATATACTACGAGCTTGCTCTATGGATTATCAGGGATGTTGGGACCAACATCTTTCTTTGGATGAGTTTTCTTATAATAACAGTTTTCATTCCAGTATAGAGATGGCACCATTTGAGTCATTAAATGGGAAGCGGTGTCAAACTCCAGCTTTTTGGGATGAAGTAGGGGAAAGGAAGCTGATAGGACCAGAATTGGTAGAAGAGATGGCAGAAAAAGATCAGTTGATTCAGAAACACATGAGAACAGCTCAGAGTAGGAAGAAGAGTTATGCAGATAACCGGAGGAAGGATCTATCTTTCGAGGTAGGTGATCATGTTTTTCTCAAAGTTTCATCTTGGAAAAGTTTGATGCAATTTGGTAAGAAAGGAAAGCTGAGTCCAAGGATCATTGGACCATATGAAATTCTAGAGAAAGTTGGATCAGTTTCTTACTGAGTGGCTTTACCTCCGAGTTTATCTCAAGTACAAATTTTTTTTCATGTTTCGATGTTGAGAAAGTATATGCCAGATCTATCTCATGTTTTGAGACAAGAGGTATTTCAGTTGGAAGAGAATCTCTCTTATGAAGAACAACAAGTCCAGATACTTGACTGAAGAGAGAAAGTGTTGCAAAATAAGGTAATTCACCAGGTAAAGGTTTTGTGGAAAAACCATATGGTAGAAGAGGAAACATGGGAATCTGAAAATGCTATGAGGGATAAATACCCCCACTTATTTTGATAAGTGAATAAATTTGCGAGGACGCAATTAACAAAAGGGGGGAAGGATGTAACATCCCAGTTAAATAAAGGATAATACATTTTCATATTTATTAATATTTACGAATTAAATATTAATTTTACTTTAAAGGGGTTTCTATGTTCGATTGCATACCCGATATGCAACAAAGAGTTTCTTTGAAATATTACGTTGCACACTAGTAATAAAATAATATTATTTTGAATGGTTGTTAACACATAGCCATTGTATTGGAGGGAATGAATAGAAAAAACTAAAATATTATTATATATGTTTCCTAGATGGTTTTACATTTATCCAATAAAAGACAAAGGCTTAAAATATGAGAAGAATTCAATTTTAGGCATATATACTCTAACATTCACAAAAGGTCATCTTATCACCTTTTGATGGCGAACCTTCTATAAATATAGTTTTGGTCACTCTTATACATTCTATGAAACCAAATAAAAATCTTCTTTAGAATCGGGACATCAAAATTTACTTTGTGTAAATTTTTGGTATTTTTCCGATAAAGTTCATTTTTTTAAGGAATAGTGAAAAATGTTGTATTTTAATTCAAAACCTATTTTTAATATAATTTGATTATATGATTATATTATTTTTTGAATTTGTTTTAAAGTGAAACTATAATATATTTTTACCATTTAATCAAATAGTGGCCTTTGGAATTAATTTCACCTTGAAATTGGACTTAAACTAGTGTCAATCTTTTGATACTTATTGTTTCATAAAAACACGCTATTTGCTCTGACAGTTGGAATTAATTATTGAATTAATTAATGCAACTTATAAGTTTTTAATTTTTTAAAATAGAAATCATTTTTGAATTCAGAATATCAAATATAGCTTAGTGTGAATTTTTGGTATTTTTTTGAAAAACATCAATTTTTGATGAATAGTGAAACCACTAAGTGGTACTTAAAAAACTGATTTTTCATTTAAATGAAATTTTACCACCTCTGGGTTTTGAATTTCAAAAATCTGACATACATGGTTTTCATTAAGAAGTAAAATGTGGTTCAATGGGATTAAAATAATTTTTTGGTGAATAGTAACTTTTATGTTTCTTAATCGCGATTAGAGGTAATTATTGTAGTTTAGGGTATAAATAATGTTTTCATAATATGAAATGAACTTGACACATGTCCTACCCTTATTGGATGTGTCATGGCCGACCAATAAAATCCATGGGTTAACATGGGGACCCCATGGAGCCACATTGGTAGGAAAATGACATTAATAACTTTTTATTTAATGTTAAAATAAAAATGTCACAAACATGAGTTGTTTTACTAAAACAATTATTAAATGGGGTTATACAAGTCATATTTTTGACTATAAATGTTGATTAGAAAGATAAAACATTTTACTACATCATGATATTTGTTTTATAATTTTTATACGTTAAATAAATTAAATTATTTATGGCACCATGATGATACAATGATTACCTCATTATTTAATGATTTAAATAAAATGAAAAGATAATGTAAAATCTAAGACCTACACATGTAAAAAACCTATTGGATGGGTGGTTTTAGAATCCTAATCACCATATACTATAAATTTATAATTTTAGGACCTTTTTTATCCGAAAATAATTTTATAATAAAGTATCCTTTTATAACATTCCAAGAGTGCCCCTCCTATCCTCTTATAAAAGGCCCCCACCTATACCTCCTTACCCACACCTCTCAAGCCTTTGGTTCGGCCAATCTCTGACTATTTTGTCTGTCCACATCCCTCTATTACTCCTAGAAGCCTCACTTTGGGAAGAAGTCTTCCCAAGGAATCCATTGAGCTCAAATCAAAAAGAGTTACCAGTTTTAAAGGTAGTGTTTTCTCTTGTGTTCTTATGTTTTATTTTGCTTCTCCAACCCCATAAACTCTTTTTATTCATTTCTTTTGTAACAACTACAGTATCTTCAATATACTAGGATGTTGTTATAAGACTAATTCAACCTACACTTACACACACCTTCATCTAATGGTTAAAGAGCATACTGTTACCGTGGATGGAAAATTTCTACCTCAGGAAGCGATGATTGTTCAATATTCTTCTAAAACCTTCAAAGTTGGCCATTAAGATGTCACTATAATTATATATGACATATAATATGTTTATGGTTTCCTTATTCTTCTGTATTTTTTCATTTATGGCACACCTTTATGGTTTCCATTGTGGGTAAACACGATAATTTCATTGTAGGAAGAGCGGACTACCGCCCCCTCAAAGTGATTTGATTCGTTAATGCCATACGTGGGACGTATAAAGGATGGATTTAATAATATTATATATGATTTTCTACTGGAATTATAATATACCTTTTTGTCATTATGATTTAACTCAATTAAAGTATGAGATAGAAATGAAAGTAGCATTCATGCGTACGTACGACTTACCGTCTCCATGAACGGTGCATTTCATTTCTTATCCCCAAATGTAATGTACTATTATAAGTACATATATATAATGGATATATATAATTTATGTTACATCTAAATGATGAATATAATTCTGGAATTAAAAAATACATACCTCTCATTTAGTTTGAATTCCATTAATATGACATAGAAATGAAAGTAGCGTTCATGCATACGTACGGCTTACCGTCTCCATGAACGGTGCATTTAATTTCTTACCTATAAATGATTATGTAATATTATAAATACATGTATATTCTGGATATATATGATATATATGATATCAAAATCATGAATATCATTCTGGATATAATGAACCTTTGACCACACCAACAACATGTAATTGTAAGAAGTCCACTTTCGACTTAAGAACCATGTATCGACAAAACAAACATAATTAACTTAAATGATTAAATAATGTTTATAACATGGTAATAAGTGATATAAATGTAATAATTAACTTTAAAATGTTCTTAAGCAAGTAGAAATTAAATAAAGTTTATTATTCAGGATGTTAAAGAACAATCGAGTCAAGTCGGACCCGAGTAAGGGACTTCGTCTCAATCTCCTTTCATTGAGACATATTTCATTTTATACACAACTATCTTTTATACGGTGTATAAAACCCTTTTACTTTTACCTTTATACAAAAGGAGTCTTTTTCTACGATCCGTTTTACTAAACGGAAAAAAGGAATGTTTCTTTTAACTTACGTGGTGACAACGACCTTTTTCCACCGCCATGAGTATTATTTGGTCTTTGGCTTCCTCAAAAAACCGTAATGTTTTTTTAAAATTAAATAAATACCATATAATGTTTTATGTATTTCGGTATTGAAAAGGGTTTTTTATAATGTATTTGTTATGTCAAAATATTTAAGTGATTTATTGTGATTAAAGTGTGGAAATGTTTTCTTTCCATTATATTTGTTTTATGTCTTATGATTTTATAATGGTACTTGGACATTTGAAGGGTGGGTATGTGATAACCCATATGACGGGTGGTGCCATGAATTCATGGACGGGTGGTTATGTTATAACCTCCAATGCATTGGGTATGAATGTCTGCCGTATGGAAATTCAATTAAGTGATATGTGTGGAAGTCGATCGTATGGTTATTCCATTTAAGTATGTTTATGTCCCAAGTTACATATATATGTTATGTGATCTTTATATGGGTTTTATGGTAATATTTTGGTTACAAAAGGGTATGTAATGATCTTTTATTTCAGTGAAGAGTTTTTACTACTTCATAAAGGTGAAAAGTATTACTTTGATAATGTATACATGGTTTACTTGTTGTTTTGAAAAACTAACAGTTTTCCTTCATTATGTATCCCTTACTGAGATTTTTATGCTCAACCCAAGTTGTTTTTTGAAATTTTTTTCACAGGAATTAATGTGGAATAGGGTCGAGGATGGGATCACGGGAAATTCATGTAATATAAAACATGGAACTAGACATGTTTCCTTTTAAGAGTTTTTATTTTATGGAAACTTAGCAGAAGTTTCTACTTTGTAATCTTTTGAGATGTAATAGTTATGTCCTAATTATCTAAAACAATAAATCGTGAAAAGATCCTCAGTGTGAATTATTCATTTAATTCAGTATTAAGTAAGGTTTAAGGCTGGGGCCTTATATTACACACCTATGTGTCCATGTTACCCCACACACCATGTGTGTTGGGGAACATTCTATATATTTCATAAGTACACGGTGTTGGGAAGATGAAAAATGCCTAGTGTCAAACTTCCCCTACACATCTATAAATTGAAGTACACTTTTTTTACTTTGGAAAGTACTAATACACGTCTAGTATACTTGCTAATGCCTAGATTATCGATGAATGTGTCATAGTACATGGGCTTGACCAGACAAAACATTGTGTACCAGACTGACATATACAAGCTATATAACCCTAATAGTCATGTCATGTATTTGATGGAAACATTACATCTATGATCATGATTCATATGTAGTGTCACACTCATTGTGACACATTAATTTCCCAAAGGGACATGTCATGCACTAATTAATGGGTATGTTGGATCCCTTCCTATTGTCAGTTCATCTGTAGTACGAGCTTAGGAGAGTGACCCTGAACCATTTTAGTATTTACATGTTTCTATAGGTTATATCCCCTTAGTAAATCCCCATGAAGGTACAATTAAGTGTCACATCATATAAAAATTATATTACCTATTCTACATCATTAGTCTTGGATAAAGTTACAGAATCCCTCTTCAAGGCCCGTAGTGCAATCCTCTATCATTAAATTCTTCCCTAGGAGGGGTTTTAAGAATTATTGTGACCAAAATATATGGGAATATTATCCATTACATAGTGGTTTATTCTAGTTAGGTTCATTTATACCACATTGGTCCTTTGTATAACCCCTATCTATTTATTAACATATGTTGTTTTCTGACAAGGTGTAGTTCATTTGAGTTTTTATCTTAGATGAAACCTCTCATGTTACTTGTTTCTTCTTTATGGTTATTCTCACAATCATGTTATCTTTGATGATTCCCATCATTATAATAAGACTATATGAATGATACCTATCGAATGAGTGTCATCAAGGATAGTACAACTTGTGGAGTGAGTTCTCCTGGATGAGTGGTAACATTGAGACTCTAGTAGAATCTCAATCTAGGAATGAGTTCAGGACCAAAACCGAAGACCTATTGTCTATATTGACAGTATACGGGTTATTGTTATATATTATTAACTCTCATATCCTAGTTTAGATACCATATTGGTGATGATCTTTCCACACTCTTGCTTATTTTTTTCCTATTTCAAGGTGTGTTGTTAGGTATGTTTATAATTAACCATACATAGGCTCTACTCACACATGAAAACTATTTTATAGATGCTATAAATTTAATTGGATCCTTATGTCGACTAGGGAAATGTGGAGGTTAGTTGGAGCTTAGTTATTATAGATGGATCTCATAATGATCATTGAGTTTCTTTTTGGTAACTGCACCCATCTTGTCATCATGTTGGGATCTTTTAAAATTTTATGGTCTTGTATTTATCCACTTCAAATCTTTCATAGTAATTATTATGATCTAATGTGTCATAGATTTCATTATTTCATTTATTTAATGAATTTTTTACCTTTTTCATTATACTAGTTTATGGAGATGCCTGTGGGCGTACATGTACTTTACGATAACACCTATCATGTTTGTGACATGACTAATCGATGTTATTCATCATACCATGGCATATTAGAAGAATGATTTTTGTGTTAAAATTATCTTATAACCAACTAGGTGGGTCCCACTGGGTTAGTTTGAGCATATTGAAAAATCATTCCAAGGTTCGGGTAAGCAAACACCCCTAATTTCATCAATGTATCAGCTACATTCACTGGATCCTAGGATGTATCTTAGGCATCACATATAGAAATAGGCTCATCATCGGATCCTAGGTAGTATCTCAAGTATATATATAGTTGAATTTTTATACATAGGATCTTAGTATGTATCATTGGAATCCCATGAAATAGTAGTCTCAATGACCTAGTCCAAAGTATTATCCTTGGAATCCAAAGTATCATGCTCAACAGTCGGATCCGATGGTGTATCCTAGGAATCTATACAGTATTGAGGTTATCACCAGATCCTAGAATGTATCCTATGAATATATTTAACAAACAATGAGGGAAGTGCACCCATCCAATCCTATCTCATGAAAAATAATCTTAATAATAATAATAATGTGGGGTTGTCATCTAAAAAACCCATCACACATAAAAAAATTTAGCCTCTCAGGTCAATGATCCATCCTTATTCACATAAAATATTTTCAATTTTTATATTTCATCCAAAATAAAAAAATAACCACATCCATATTCCATCCCACTATATGTTCAACCCAATAGTGGGGAATCTATTGAGGTTTACTAGGTATCATCACAACCAATACTCCCTACATTCACTCCTCTAGCTCATTATATTTTCATAGGCCTATCTCATCACTCATAAAAAAATAGAATCCCTTTTAATTTCACTATTTGTATCTCATCCTCATAAACGTACCTAGGAAGAAGAAATTTTCATTACTTTAAAGGGATGGTTTATGGACTATCACACATCCCAAACTATGGTAGGATGGTACACTCTCCCAACCTACCAAAAATATCCAAAGGGAATAACCACATATGAAATCACATGTTAGTGGGAGAGGATAACTTGTTCAACTATAAAATACACTATCCTAATAGATATGAGGTATGAAAAGGTCCTCACTATGGCCTTTTATGTCTAATCATCTTAATCTAAAACTCCCATATACAAGGATGTTTTAATGGAAACTACACCATGGTCTCTACATTATGTCTTTTTAATTTAAATTGTATCCCAAAGATAACATCTATCTAAAGGTGTTAATTTTATTACTAGTCATATGTTCATCAATGGGCAAGGAATCAAGATAGTTCTCAACAGTTTATAACATCCCTTAGAACATTCATTGTATCCATACTAATTTATAACAAATTTATAAAATTATTATTCAATTCCCTATACCTGGAGAGACTGTATATCAAATGCCACATAAAACATGAATATACCATAGGTCAATTTTCAAGGACAACATACTTCATGCAGATCTATTCCTTTAGACAAAATCATGATTCCTCCATTTTTCTCAACCAAGCGTTGATTGTGCCCATATCATCTCTCAAAATACTATTTCATTCTATAACATTAAATTCAATTAATTATTATAACTTCTGTTTAATTAATAAAAATTAAATTAAAAATACATAATAACTAAAATTAAAATGAGCAGTATATTCCAATTATAACAGTAATAAACCAAATATTGTACATTCCTCACATATACCCAAACCTAATCCACATAAAATTCCCAATTTATTCACCTGAATTAATGTAAAATTAAATTTAATTTCCTGAACACCCATATAAAAATCCATTTAGGGACATTCATATAATGAAATTGTGTGAAATAACATCAATTAATTATATTATGACATCCTCTAGCCATTCCATAAAAAATACCCATCAAACTCATAAGATATCATAATTATCTTGAGGAATTTGAACTGATACCCTAGTTGAGACAACATAAAATTGGTGGATGAAAATGGGAAACAAGAATGGAATATAGAGGGGAAGATTATACGCAGGGTTTCCACAAAACCACATCATAAATCATCCCCACAATATGGGATATAATAAGGGAGGAAGGGTGAGAATTTGGAAAAATTAACCTCCTCAAATCACATATATCCCTTAAAATCAAGGTGGTTTTGACTCTAAAATTATAGGTCCTCCCCTTTTAAGAAAATTGGGATGGAACGGCCTATAACATGGCTATAGGGTCCATAGAGAAAGATACCTTACCATCATCTGGTAGTGCAATGGTGAATAGACCCGTAACGCATCCCATCATTAGGTGACAGAACAACCCTGCCTCCTAAGGACCATCTATTCTGTGGATACACTATGTTTCACTATAATAAAATTTAACTTGGTTTATAGTACATCATGGCCATAATGATGAAGTTAAAACCACCTCTAGGGGTAGTATAAGCCTACTACCACCATATCTCCCACCACAGTGTAGTAGTGGTATTTCAGTGTGTTCTATCCTGAACCCCACCACCATAGTGAATCCCTCTAGGCCATGGTGTGGTATCTTCCTACAATTGAATTCTCAGCGAAGGGTTTCATCGACCATCCTCTAACACTCACCTAAGCACTAGACCCACCAATATGTCCTCATTCCACATCAAATAATATCTCCTCACTACCACAAAACTGGGTTTCTACAGCACTGACCTTTATCAGCGCGAAAAAAAGAACTAGTAAAGGCACACCATTTTTCAGTGCTAAAAAAAGAGATGATAATGGGAACTTTTAACTGGGCTAAAAAAGAGCTGTTGAAAGCCCCCCTTTATCTACGCTTTTTTTAGTGCTCATAAAGGCCCCCCTATATCAGCGCTTTTTAGTACGCCTGATAAAGGGGGACTTTATCACAGATTTTTCCCAGCACTGATAAAGTTTATATTTCAAAAAAATCATAAAAAATTAAATATTGTTGTCAAGTATATTTATATTGATATAAATATAATATATATTTTTTCAATATGTTTTAAAAAAGAATAAACTAACTATTACATTTATTATATAATAAATTTAGTGAAATTTTATTTAAAATATTATAGAAATATTATTAGTTAACAATTACCTAATTATCTTCTATTGATAATCATTTAATAACAATTTTAAGACACAAAAAATCAAAAAAAGGACCTTAAATAATTTGAAATTTTAACTCATACTTCGAACAGAGTAAACATATGATCTGAGTGTCCATTATAGCTATACATGACATCAAATCAAATATTGTGACGAAATCTACGTGCTAATGATTGAAGTGAACCTTCTGTCACATTTTTCGATGCCCAAAAAGGCCTAGAATCCCTCTAAAATAGTGTTTTTAGTTGGGATACCCCAATTTTTTTAACATTTAAATAGGTATAACTTCTTATACGGATGTCTTCTAGGCCAGTACCACATATCATATCGAATATTGTTTCATTTTCTTAAATATTACTATTTTTGGAGTTGAAAAGGACTTCAGTGTTAGAAGTTATGGTCGTTTTAACATTTTATGGATTTTCCAATACACAGATATAGACACACACACACATTTATTTATTCTTATATTTATATATCTCTGTGTGTGTGTGTTTATGTGTTTTATATATATATGTATGTATGTATGTATGTACGTATTTATTTATTTATAAATCCACATAAAAACCTATTTAATAAATTTATTTAAAACTAATCTTATAAATATATAATATTATACAAATAAATATACTGATAATAAATTATAACTATATATATAAATATAAATATAAATAAAAATTAATAGAGGAATAAATATATATATACTAATATATGAATATATATATATATATGTATTAGTATAACTAAAAATATTTATATTAATATTAATATATATTAATATACGAATAAATATTACTATATATATAAAACTATATTAATATATGAATAAATATATATATTAATATGTGAATAAATATATATATATATATTAATATATGAATAAATATATATGTATTAATATAACTATGTATATTTATATTAATATGAATATATATTAATATATGAATAAATATAACAATATATATTTAAATAAATAGAAATATCATTACACAGAGAAAAAAACTAAATATCTTAGTGGTAAAGGTGCAGGCATGTAAGGGGGAGGTCTTGGGATTGAGTTCAGGTGGAAGTTGGGAAGGGCGCGTGGGCAAGTGTGGGATGTGTGGGCATGTGTAGCATGTTGGAGAGTGGGAGTGGGTCTGCCAAGAGATGATAAATGGGGGGGGGGGGGGGTTCAAGCACTGTTAAAAGATCCACAAACATTTTTTTGACTTTTATCAGTGCTAAAAAAAGCCCTGATAAAAGGGAACCCCCTTATCTTCACCTCAATTAACATCCCATTTCTAGCATTGTTAATTCCATTTTCTAGCGCTAATAAAGGCCTTATTTACAGTAGTGCCTTGATATTCCCCAACTCATGGATTTCTAATAAAAATTACAATTCTAAAAGAGAAACCCACATTAGAATAAAAATTCAATTTCCCACTAAAATTCCATCCTATAAAAATATAGATTTTTTAAACCTTCCCAATCAATGAAATTGTTTCCCATAATAATCAAAAGATGTCATTTTTCCAATAATCCTAACATACCACAATAATCAATTGATTAATAATTCATCACGTTTAATCATCAATCATTGAACAAATTTTCCCTATAAAACTCAAAATATGAGGTACACTATTAAAAAATGACCTACCACTAACCACTATAACTAATTCATTAAGATGATGGTTAATGAGACCCATCATTTAATAGAAACTAAGGTTTCACCTACCAATTAATCATCATTATTATAGTTCTACCCACAAGAAGTTTCAATTCATAATGACCCATTATAATCCATAGTTCCCCAAACATTCAAAATTACCTATTGGAATGTATTTACAGTAGTCTACTAACCTATTGGGTATAGATTCCATCTCACCCACCCAATTAAATTTAAAAACACAATTATGTACTCCTTGGTGGGAACTTTTTTGGAAATTCTCATTCTCAATCAAGGATGCACTATAAAATAACCTAATCATGGTTCATTAACTCTTAAAGGAAACATTATATCATCAACACACTAATAATAAATGTAAAACCTAACATTGGGTGAAATTCAATACTTAGTTTTTCAACCATGAACTTGCACACCTCCAATCCAACTCAGTCCCAAATAATATCCAAAACCTTCATGAGCACAATGAAAACCCACTACCTCTATACAAAATTATATCCACATCCCTTTCATTTAAGGATTTTACCTCTTCGACCTATATGCGAAATCCCACAATACGGTGGTTCTTATTATCACTCCACTAAACCAAAACACTGATCTCCACACCCTACACTATATAAATTACCATATAAAATGATTGTACATGGTTCTACATCTCATACATGAGTTAAATTGAGAAACATTAATACCCATCGATTCCCAACTCACTAGTGAGATAATCATAAGCCTCTACAAACAACTTCCATCTATAAAGACCATCACACCATCTCTCGGCATAAGGTTCATTCTCCACCATAAATATTTCTATATGCTGATCTGGAAGTGAACTTTCTATAGGTTTTATCTTCATACATCTATCTCTCCTCCCAGGAAACACTCAACCCATTCTAGGAAACACATTTATAGGGTCAATATTTTATATCTTGTACCACAATACACTGATCTATTTTTAATTTCACCTCTCATAAAATAGTTACATTTCTAATTTCATCCGAAAACCTTAGGTAAAATTACAATTAAGTGTCTCACAAAATTTATTAATCCTTAGCTCACACATATTCCTTCACCAATTCAAAACCCAAATTCACTATTTTCAACTACCACATTACACCTCAACCTCATCTTAAACCTACAAGTATATACTCTTGTACCACATGATCATATAAAACTACTTATTATACAATGGGTATAACATCATGAAACCTAAGATCATGTGACTAAATCATTGACCATTACCCACATGCATATCAATATCATGTATCCAAAATCACCTTAGTTTATTATTACCAATAATAATACCATCTCACCTATTCCAAGTCATACCAAATGATAACTCAACACTCAGGAATCATTTAAAAGTTCATAATAATCAATATACAGTCTACCAGTCCACAAAAACTGCATCCAAAATAAATAGGTTCAAGCACTTATCGGTCTTTTCCTTCAAAACAGTACCTCAAAACGAAAATTACATCAAGAGTTTTACCTCATGAATATAAATTAATCTCAATGTCTGCATCATATATGAAATATCACCACCCATGCATTGATCTAAAATCCCAAATCACATACCCATGGTTCCTTTATGTAATGGAACTCACAATCTTGAGCTAAATTACCTTTCATGTTTTCATCACAAATATCATGCCCATCTCTAATAGTTATAAGAAAAAAGTATTTTTATTTGTTATAACACCTAGTCCATTAATATCATAAGTCACATTTCAATGGAACTATGATCTCCCACATTGATGATATAACTTTATCTACATAGGTCACTACTCACTAGGAAATATAATATTCTCCCATATCTGATATCTCATGGAAACCCATATATAATTACACCCCCTCCATGGAACTAATCCGCACTGACCAGAAATATTCTAGAATAACACCTCATATATAACAATCATATCCATAGATTTATAACTATATCTCCTTGATAAGATCTATGTTAATTAAATCCATAAATACATTGGTTTTTAGGTATAGTACCTCCATAAATCTATAGGGAAATGTTAAATAGTTTGTTGCTGGTAATTTAAATAAATAAACTCATTTTCTTAAGGGAACCACTAGGGGTCACATTACATCCCTTATATAGACGTACTACTTAGTCATCATTAAAGAACCTATTGAATATGGGATTCAAAGGTCACATCTAATATCAATTCTTATTGGAGGGAATAGAATATGGGTATGGGTTATTGAATGAAAGTATCAGAGGTAGTGTTTATTTTTAGAAGGGTGTCAGATTTAAAAATTGTCTATATTGGATTATTTTTATTGAATAACAATATAACTTTACCTTTGTAAGTGATTGGGATTATGAGACTGACTATGTTATTGTTAGGACCTCATTATCATATAAAAGGACCATATTTATCATAAATCATTATTCATGTGTTTACTAATTTCATGGTAAAGTTAAATTTTATTATTATTAATAATTATTTATTTCTTGTGTTCTTGATTTTTTAATATTTTTGTGGATATTTAAAATTAATTTTATAATTTTACAATATTTTAATAATATATCCTATGGATTTTTATTTTTATATATATTGGGTGGTAGTTGATGAATATATGTATTTCATATGGGAAACATGGAATAATATACTTAGGGTTTTCATTGGTATATTAATAATAAAGAGGATGAATCATAGAGGCTGAGTCAACAGGATTTTAAAATTTATGTTTGTTGAATAACGAGGGACTTAATTCTGGTCACTGGATTGAGGGATTGGTCAATAATGTTTTTATTTCATTTAGATTAATAAATTTTGGAATTTAGATTGTTATTAAAAGGTTTCTCAATAAGTTACAATATGTGTCTCTCCTATAGTAGATTGTATTTCATGGTGATATAAACAATATAATGGTTAAAATGGAGAAGATTATGATTCATTTTTTATCATTAATTCTTGTGATAGAGTGGGGGTAGTAACATCTCACCATATATGCTATAGCTTTGAATGATTTTCATAGACCACCAATAATATTATCCTAACCTCATACTTGAGGAGGATGAAATGGAAAGATATTTCCATGGAGATCTATATTCAAATATATATCATCAATTAATCCCCTTTACTAGGACAACATATAGTATGGTGATTACAAAATAATTTTATATTTAGAATAATGATTTACAAATAGATTCTTTCAAACGAGAGATATATTTTAATTTTTTTGGACTAGGGATATAAAAAGAATTATTTTTATATAAAATTTCTAGGTTATGACCAATGTTATGCTCCCCTCATCCTTAAATTTATCAGATATAAAGATTTGGTAAGTCATAGATTTCTATTAGGAATAAAATAATCATGTTCTACACTTTAGTGGATAATTAAATTGTCAATATATTCATCCTATGTATATTATTGGTCATCTTGGATCCAAATAAATAATGGTTAATTTCCCCTACTAGTTCATTCATTCCTTCTAAACCAAATCAATTTATTATATTTCATCTGCAATTTAGATCACTAATGTGATATAGCGCTATGATAATATTTTCACAAGATACTACTTACCATGATGAATGAATAGCCATGTATATATTATATAGTATTTACATCATGGGAAACTTGGTAAAGATGTAGGGCATGGAAAATGGAATGTGATAGAGTTGTTAATTCCTGACAGACTTAAGGATGATCAATGTACTATATGATTTTTTATACCTTGCCTCATTCTTAATCAACATGGGTTCTTCAATAATAGTTATTTCTAATAGGATAATTTAGTTTAATAAAATTTAATTTTTGAAAAAATTCATAACCCTATCTGTTTTTTATACTTTTTTTGTATTTGGTCAAGATTGATAAAGGTGGGTATCTAATGCAATACAGAGATTTAGTGTTATAAACTCATTGTTATGTTCATCTTATTATGAATATAACTATATGATGTAATCCTTGGAATGGAAAAAATATACACTATATAAGTCATAATTAATATTTACTAAATATAGGATATCATTAATCTTATTAAATGGAATTTCTAATAGTTATTAGTGAAGGTGTTCAACTTATAGATTATAAGTTCACTTATCCTATAACATTATAGTTAAATGTGTTTATATAGAATTTTATATAATAGAATATGATGTTTACTCAATGCATTTTATGAGAGTTCTTGTATATTTTTCCAAAATATATTTTGATACTAGTCCCTTTATGTGATATTTATCATAGAGAAAAGTTATGTCAAAATTTATAGCGACCCTACTTTTTTAAAATGACTATCACATCAATTTAATGATAAACAACTTAAAATAGTTAAAAAAACCTGGATCCAAAGGTTTGTTATCATGGGAAAATTAGGACCATACAAAACAAATAAATAAAAAAACAAAAAAATTATTTGAATTAATTATTCTCTAACTTCTTATTGTCCTTCATTCACTCATTTTTATAAGTAGTCACATATGGATATACATTAATGAAAAGGGTGAGCAAAAAGACCAGTAAGTGGATAAACTAAAACATCAATCAATATAACATGGGTAAGTATAATATTTATCATCATACTATAAATATGGGATCATAATAATTATAATGAGAGGGATAAATGTAAATGAATGGAATGTGGAAATGTATAAAAATGAAACATCATGTCTTAGTGGTCAAACACCACACATAGTTGTGAATAAAACAAAACTTAATCATCACACATATTGTATCTGAATAATCATAAAATAATCATAATTTTGTACAAATATAGCATCATTTTAATACATATTTTACATTATATAATGACATAAATCACATTACCCAATTAATTGGAGCACTATGTAATTTTGGGTGCACCTTTCACATTATAAAATTTACATAATCATGCATTCCACATAGAACGTATAATAATATTTTCCATAAAATAAACCAGTGAAATGAAATGGTTATTGGAATTTCATAAAGAATAATTCCATGAATAAACATTAGAGTTACCAAAATAAATAGGTAATAACATACCTGGTATAATAATCATCAATCTTCGGGGAAGGGGAAACAATCTCAGGAGAGGTAAAAGATTTGTTTTTAGAAAGAATAGTTCTTTTAGGAAAATATTTTCATTTTTTTAAAAATGAGATTGAAACATGTATATCTAAGAAAATATATGATAATAAGATATTAATTATATTTGAGTAATATTAAAATAACATCCACACTAAAATTTGGATTTAAAGGGGATTAACTGAGAGGAAGGAAACTAGGTTTTAGAATCACCTTACCAAATATCTGAAAGTTATATTCAATTTAATATCCAAGATAATAACATTATTTTCATTAATTACTAAATGAAGAACATATTTTACATTTATTTTATTCATTATAATTTCATTTTTTTTCTATGGCCATTATGATGAGTTATAGAGTTCAATTTCACGGTTAAGGAGTGTTTTTTCATTGTGGTCATGATTGGTACCTTTGTATATATGTGTGGAAGATCATGTAAAATGTTACTTAATATATAGAAATGAAAGTATATGTTATTAATGAACTTATATAATCTTAAATGGTCTTATTTATAATTATTTTTTCCAATGTAAATATGGTTCATTAGATTAATCATTATTGATAATCATTTTGATTAATTTTCCAGTTTTTTGATCCTCACAAACTAGTTTTATTTTATTATTTTTATATGTATATATATTAGTTACAGAACATAAACAAAATTATAACATACATTTTAAAATCTATTTCAACCATGATAGTGTTTTTATGACTGGGCATGATGTTGGTAAAGGAAAACGAAATATTTTCTTCCTCAAATGCGATAAATTAACACCTCTCGTACAATTTTATCATTTTCAAAATAAATGGGAGTGGAGAAGTGTTTTGATGATAGATTATTAAATTAAAATAATAAAATTATTGTATAAATATTCTCATAGTGTTATAAATCCACTTGTATAAGGGTATTTCATGATAGAATAAGAAAATAAAAGAAATTAAAATAAAAAGAAAGTAGATTTTACCTCTTTAATTTTTCTTTTTCAGAACATACATCTACATATAATATAAGGTATTTTGTTGAGAAAAACGTATCTTGAAAGTGGGGGGAATTTTTGGAATATTATTGGGTATAATTTTTAAAAGTTTCATGTATTTGGAGGTGTGAGGGGAAGAGGGGGTGAGGGGTGGTATTTATAGTGGAGGAGTGGGGTGTTTTCTATTATTTTATTCATTAGTTTATTATTCTAGATAAAGACAGTGAATAGTTTTATAATTTTCACTAAATATATTAAATAAAGAAGGAGAGTTTGAGATTATATTTCTTAGATAATTTGTGACTCAATAAATAGTTAATTTAAAATATAAATTTATATACTGTAAATTACTGTATTTCACTCTTTACCAAAAATTGATCTATATTAGAAAATTCCAAAAAAACATCCTAAATTTTTTTCAATGTTTAGAGTTAAAAATTGAAGTCCATTTTATGAAAATTATTTTTTGAATATGATAAATTTAAATTTTTAATTAAAATCATGATTAATTTGACCAATACTGATTTTAAAATTTTAACCGATTTTACAAAGCATTGAAAAATTAATTAAGGTCTCTTAAAATTATCTTATAATAATAAGACACGAAATTTTAATTTAGGAATCTATTTTATGAAACTAAATTCTATTTTAATTATTTATATTAATTAAATAATTTTAACTAAACATTTGTGTTTTACAAAAAAACCAACACATAATGTATCAATTTTAAAACTTGTATTTAATAATACTATGATATAATTATATCATATTATAATTTATAGGATAACAAGATTTTTTACATTCATTGGTGAGGTTACTATTATATTGGCCAAATTACAATTATTAATTTTCATATTACTATTACAAAGGTCAAGTTACTATTACATTGTATAGGCTCCTTAATTTCTATTAATATCACATATTTAATTATTAATTATGAAAATAATGCTTTTATTGTGATATATATGATAGGTATGTTCCTTAAACCAGATAACATAATTAAAAGAACGAAAAAATTCTATTAATAAAAGTTTGGGTTATTACATTTTTCCCATATTTTGAAAATGTTCCCTCAAAATTTCATTTTATACCCTATATGAGAATAGGCTAGGGTACTTAAACTTAATTGAATCCTTTGGTTCCCATGTTTCCGCTTCTTACTTATGGTTCTACCATAGTATGTTGACAAGGTGGGCATTCTCATTTCGTAGAACTTTACCTCTATGGTCCAAGATCATCACTGATTTCTCCTCATAAGATATATCATATTTCAACTATACCAACTCTGAGTTATATACATGTGAGGGATAGAGGATTTTATTCAAGGGGGTATGTGGAAAACATTATGTACTTGAGACATGGTTGGTGGATGTTCTAGTTGATAGGCCACATCTCTAATAGGATCGAGAATCTCAAAGGGATCATGTATTAGGGACATATCGTTACTTTCTTCTCAAATCCCATGATCCACTTTGATTGATATATACAGATGAATACCTTTTCTTTAAACATAAACTCCAGGTATCGTCGAGATTTGTTTATATAGCTTTATTCTCATCTTTGTATTACCTTGATGTGGTACTGAATGTTTTTCACATTTTATACCATTTCATTGACCATTTTATTTCAAAATATCTTATGTTCACAAACTTTATCCTTGAATGTTGGTGTTATACATCTTTTCCCATAAAGGGCTTTATATGGATCCATTTGGATGATCATGTGGAAACTATTATTGTAAGAGAACTCAACCAGAGGTAGAGTTGGTCCTATTCTCCATTAAAGTCTATAGAAAATTCTCTCAACATGTTATATAGTGGTTGAATATACTACTTAAATTTTCCATCAGTTTGAGGTTTTTAAGACATACTGATGTTCATATCAATGTTTAGAGAAAGTGTGATACTTTTCTAAATCGTGGAGGTGAATATCAGATCCTGATTCGATAAAATCAATAGTGGCACTCCATGCAACATTTACACATCTCTAATGTATATTTTTGAAAGTTTATCGAGTCATAATTCTTATCTAATTATGATAAGGTGATTTTTATTTGTAATATTTTCTACAAGAATATATATATAATTTTTTCATTCGATGTATTTGGATGTATGGTGAGAAATTCCATGGTGATATTTTGCAATTTCCATGTTCGTTTGAGTAATTGTGGTATCATCCCCTTATACTTTTTTCTTTTATCCTTCACTCAAGGATATAAAAGGAACTTTGATGTATATTATGTGATATCATTCTTTATATCACCCACCAATAGTGCTCTTGGAAATCTCAATACATATTTGTGAATCTTGGGTGAATATTGAATGTTATTGTATGTGAGTCATTCAGATGATCTTACTTTATCTCTAGATCTGTTATTACACATAGTATTGACTGAAATCTTATGAATCGTTTCTCATCAATTCTGAACTCTGAGGATTTCACTTTTATGATATTTTCCACCTTCTTATGAACTTCTACATCATTTATTTTATTATTCTTTATTTTCTCCATATGGGATCGTTGCTAAATTTTTTAGAAATTGTTGTTGGTGTTTCTTAATGATTTCTAATTTCTATACTTATGAAATCCATCAATATTTGGTCCTAATCATTTCTCATTGTTGATAATTTTGTAGGATAATTTCTTCTATGGGAATATTCCACATTATTTTCCTTACCATGATGGTAGTGGACTGAGTAGTTTTAATCCTTAATAAGATGTAACCCTATTTTTTGGAACATATTAAGCTCCATTTGTGTGAATATATATTTTAGGCTCTTATGATCAGTATATATGTCACACTTCTCCCTATAGAGATTATCCCACTATATTTTCAATGTGACAGTCATAGCTGCCAACTCCAGATCATGTGTGGGAATGTTTTTCTCACGACTTTTCTAATTCCTTCAATAATAGGCTATCACATTATCAATTTAAATTAGTATATATCCTAATACGTTATTTTGTGAATATTTTAATACCACGAATATTTTCCCACTTATTTGAAGTGTGGGTACTGGTGTAGTGATAAGCTTATTTTTCACCTCCTTAAATCATTATTGACATTAACTGGTCAATAAAAACATTACTCCCTTTTGAGTCATCTTGGTTAGTGGGTCTGAATATCATGATCAACTTTTCAAAAAATTTCGATAATACATAGCTAGACAAAGGAAACTGTGTATATCTTTTAAAGATATTAGCATGGGACACTCTTTGATTTCCTTTGTCTTATAAAGGGTGACAAATATGTCTTTTTTGGTGATATCATGCCTCAAAATTAATAGTTCCTCCATCCAAAACTATAGATATACTGTAATTTTAATATAGATTCTCTCTTCACAATGTCTTTATCATAGTATTCAAATACTCCTCATGATCATATGTTATTTTAGAGTATAACATAATATCAATGATAAATACTACAACAATTTCCCATAGGTGATATCTAAAGAAATATTTCATTATATCCATAAATATTTCTGGAGCAATAGTGAGTCTAAAATAAATCACTATGAACTGATAGTTGAAATACAATGTCCTAAAGGTAGTCTTGGGAATATCTCCCTTACTCAACGTTAATTGGTGATATCTCTGCTAAAAGTACACCTTAGAGAAATAATTGGCCCCACTCACTTGGACAAACAACTCATTTATCCATGTAAGGGGACACTTTTTCTTTATATTGGGTTTTTTGAGATCAATATAATCAATATAGAGGTGCATTGATTCATCCTTATTCTAAACAATGAGGATTCAATAATCCCATGGTGATGCACTCAGGAATATAAAACCCACGTACAGATTCAATTGTATAACTTCTTTAATTCCTCCAACTCAATGGTGGACATTTTATAAGGTTTCTTTGATATTGGAAGAGTTCATGGAATTAGTTTAATTGACAACTCAACCTCTCAGTTAGAAGGCATACCCTAAAATTCTTCCAGGGACACATCATTTTAGTCCCTCGTTATGTTAATGTCCATGAGAATGATTCTATCCTTTCTTCAATCGTTTAAACTAGATATTATTTCCCCTAATTTAATAATATCCACACATGAGATGGTGAATTTTATAGAGATTCCTCCTCCTCCTTACACTTTTACAGAATTAGAGGATACATCAGGATGTGAAGAGTGATCTCCCTTTCATGAAAGTTGATGTTATATTCATATAAATATATTTAATACATTCCAAATATAACATGAAAATACAACAAATGAAGTAAGTCAATATTTTATTAGAGGGCCAATTCAAAAACATTATTGGAGAAGGAGTTATATAGTTTTGATGAAATAATTTCTACATTAGATATTCTAAAATATAGCTAATCCACCATATTTTTAAGTGGTGTTTGAAGAGTTCTACTAAACATTAAATATATGAAGGAATGATAAGAACTAGAATCAAATATAACTCTCTATATTCTTGAATGAATGACCAGAATTCCTACCACTACATCATTTTGAGGCACCACATTAGAATCTACGATGGAATTATATTTCCCTTGACCTTTTTTATTTGGTGGTTGATTATTATTATTACTCTTGAGGACATGATACTTACTGAATTAGATTGCATAGTTCCATTGTTTCCTATAATTGACACATTGGACCATAGGTAGTTCTGTCATTTCCTCCACCACATTGGTTGTATTCTTCATGACTCTCAATTTTTTAGGATCTTGGTAGCCTTCTCTCTCACATATGAATAATTTCTTCATCTGTTGAGGCAATTACCAGGATGCTTCTTCCCACATTTTTAACATGCGAGTGGTTGAGTTTTCTTTCCACCTTTTCCATCAGATCCCCCATCTTTAAACTCCATTTTCCATTCTTATCACCATATCCATGTGACCATTATTTAAACATCATCTCTAATTTGATATAACATCAAACAACTTCTTTATAACTCTAAAAGTCTCAAATTTCTTGATATTTTAGAAGGTGTGGTTTTAAACAACTAAAGAATATATATATATTTTTAGTAATTATATATATCAATAACTTAGTCATACATTGATAGAATTTTAAAATTTTATTCGTAATCCATAAAATATTCAACTACTTTTTTCTTTAGCTATATAAATTCTCTCCGGATCATTGTATGAACATTTTGAGAGAGATACTTATTAATAAATATTTTATAAAAGTATTCCAACTCCATCTCTTTAATTTTATCTTTTGGATTACTGTTCTTATTTAACACCCACAACAGATTTCCCTCCCCATCTATCAAATAAATGGATACAGTAATCTTCTCCATATCAGAATAGTGAATCAAATAATATATCTTCTCCATTGAGTTGAACCACTATTTTTTGATAAGTGGATTAGTATATCCACTAGATGTTAATATTCATTGCCACATAAAAGGCTTGATATCTAGTTTCACCCTATTAGGTGAAAGAAGATGTTCCACATTATTCAAGTTATTGTTCATATCATGAGACAACTAGGTAAGAATATCCATTATTTTTTTAACTCCACTACCCATGGAATGGGACATGTTCTTCAAGAAATTGCTGCATTTTCTATCACATATGTTGTTTTCCTACTTTCTCCTAGATAACAATATTTTCTAAAATATAAATGGTTTGATCAAAACATATTCCAATAAGACATGGATAAATAATTTATTCTTTTATGAAATTAACTCTAATGGAATATCTTATGGGATCCCAAAGCTTCTGGTGTGCTTAAATATTCATAGTCTCATACTAATGGTTTTAACTAATATTATTTTATCTAAATTCCAAAATTAAATAAACTATTCTCTAATAGAAACTATAGAGAGCATAAATTTTTACAAGACTATTGCATCAATTTCAGGATAAACAACATAAAAGTGTTACAAAAAAGGATACAAAGGTTAAGTGTATTGGGAAAAATAGGACGATACAAAAAATTTACCAAATAAAACATAAAAATTATTTCAATTCCTTCTCAAAAATATTATTAGTGTCCCTAAATTTCTTCTTATAATAATTAGTCACCTGAGGATATACATCAATAAAAGGGCTGAGATAAAAAATAGTAAGGGGTAGATAAAAAATGAATAAATATAACATGGGTGATCCTAATCATTATAATCATAACATAAATATGGGATCATCATAATAATATTGAGAGTAATCATTAGATATTCTCATGGAATATTGAAATGAAAAAAAATGAAACATCATGTCTTAGTGGACAAATTGAAAACATAATTTTGAACAAATCCAGAATCATGGTCACACATAACATATGTGTATAATCATAACATCATCATAATTGTGAAAAATGATAGAATCATGTTTACACATATTTCACATTATCTTAAGAGATATATCAAACTACCCAATGTGTGGGAGTGCTATATAATTTTGGTCACACCCACCACATCATAACATTTACATAATCATGAATGAGACAGGGAAAGTCTTACAATATTTTCCATAAAATAACCCGTCAAATGAAAATGAGTTTCATTAAAATCTCATAAAGTGCACATTTAGGAATAAACATTGGGGTTCCCATGTAAAAATGGAATAACATAATTGGTATATGAATTATAAATATTACTGAAATGGGAAAAAATCACAAGAGAAGTATAAGATTTGTTTTCTTAAAGAGTTATCTTTCTGAAAAATAATAGGACTATTCACAAAATCGTATTTGAAACATTTATATTCCCGAAAAGAAAATTAAAAAAATTTGAAGAATTTTAAAATAGCATCCACATTGAAATTTTCCATGAAATAGAAATAACTGAAACAAATAAAAATATATCTGAGGATCCCCTTACCTTATATACCAATTCTATATTTACATTAATATCTTGAATAAGAAAACGAGACTGATTAATTACTACATAAAGAACCCATTATTCATTATAATTTTATTATGTTTCTATGGCGTTTATGATGATTTATGGAGTTCAATTTCCTTGTTTGGGAGTTAGTTTTCTTTTCTTCCATGATTATTTCACCTATATATATGAATTTTCTTTAGATATGATGATGATTCATTGGATAAATCATTAATGATAATCATTTAGATTAATTTTTTGGTTTTTCAATCTTCATGAATTATTTTGGCTTTATTATTTATTATTATGAATATATGTTAGTTCCGGAAAATAAAAAATGATTTAACATATATTTTTTTAAAAGCAAACATTATAATGGTTTTATGACCATCGTTGAAGCAAGTGAATTAAATTGAGAAGCTTTCTTCCTTGAAGATAATAAATTAAGAACTCATAGATGATATTTTCATTTTTAGAGAAAATGGGATTAGAGAAGAGGTTTTATTTTAGATTACTCTATTAACATAATAACATTCCAGTATATATAAGATAATTGATTTATCATTCCACTTGGATAAGGGGAGGTGTTGAGAGAATAAAAAATAAATGAAATTGAAAAGGAATTTAAACAAAAAGATGTAGGATTTAACCTCATGAATTATTCTGCTTGAGAACCTTAATAAGGAAATTTGATTTTGTCTTTTATTGAAAAAAAGGACCCCGAATGTGGGGGAGAGGCTTGGGAATGAGATTGGGCATAATTTGGATAAGATTTAATGATTTTGAGGTTTGAGGGGAAAAGGTTGTGGGGTGGTATTTATAGGGGAGGGGTAATGTTTTATTATTTTTTTCATTAGTTTATTATTTTGGGTCAAGACTATAAATATTTTGATCCTTTTTACTAAATATATTAAATAATTAAGGGGGGTTAGAGATTTTGGTTCGTATATCATCCATTACTCAATAAATAGTGAATTTAACCTACAATGTTATATATCATATATTATCGTATTTCACTATTCACCAAAAATTAAACTATTTTTAAAAAATCCAATAAATAACCCCAACTATTTTCTAATTTGAATAATTCAAAAAATGAACTGTATTTGATGAAAATAATTTTTAAAATATGATAACATTATTTTTTAATTATAGTTACCATTTTTTCGGAAAATACTTATTTTAAAATTATAACTTATTTTATAACACTTTAAAAAGTAATTAATGACACATTAAATTGTATTATATTCATAGGAAACAAATTTATTAATTTATGAAAATAATTTTAGGAAAATAATTTTTCTTTTAAATCCTTATATTAATTATTAAATTTTAAATAAACATTAATGTTTTATAAAAACATAAACAATTAATATATCAAATTCAAAACATTAATTTACTCATACTATGATATTATTATCTAATATTATCATTTATATGATTCCTAAATTTTTATTTATACTTTCATTGGTGATGTTACTATTTTATTGGCTGGATTACTATTCTTAATTGTCAAATTACTATTAAAAAGTTAATGTTACCATTCATTCAGTGTAGGTTCCTTAATTAATATGAATATCACTTATTTAATTCATAATTGATGAAAATGAATTTTTTATTGGGATATCTATTATATGTATATGTTTTATAAAAAATAACTTAATTGTAATGTGGTAAAATTCCATTGATAGAATTTTGTGTTTTTACAAAATGCATCCACTATTTTTATACAAAAATTTAGCTTGAAATCTTCGCGGATTTGAGAGTTATGAATTTATATTGATGATTGATTAAATAAATGATTCATCAAATATATTGTGTCTCATTGATTGGATCCAATATTTTTGTGTGAATATAGATAGTGAAGTATTTAATTTTGAATAATTTAATATGTTAAACATAGTGTAAATGAAGATATTATATCCAAAATGATGGATTGATCACATGTCCAGTTAGTTAAAATGAGATAAATGGTATTGAAAGACTTATGTAACATAACTTATCCCATTGACACACCTCATGGTCTATTACAAAGCCAATTGTTCGACCTCAAACATACCTTTAATAGGACAAGGTCAGTGACTAACACCCAGAAGGAATAAACACATATAATATACCTTATCCTATACCCACCTATAATATACATACATATCTAACAAGAAAAATTTGTAGCAACCCTATCAGTATATATATATATATATAGCTAAAATATATGAAATTCATTTATGAGGCATCACATGATAAATTCAGTGGAACATAGGTAAAAACAATAGGAAATCAATGTCTATTAGAGAATTTTAACATGATTATTATGATTCAATTAAAATTTCATCTCTACAACAAGTACTGTTGGACCTATCTTAAACCTTTTCATTCACCCCTACCAACAAGAATCACCCCGATTTCCCAAGAACCTCCAAACATCATCTCCAAAAAAGCTTCACCAACTCCACACCCACCCAGACCATTTTCAATAAATGCATCATATAATCATACAAAATATTATTTCCCATGCATCTCATGAAGTTATGATTGTAAAATTAATTAATGGGATTACCCAAAACCATAGTGTAATGAAAATTTTACATGTCATCCCAAACCAGGGATTAAGATAGTAACATGAATGAATTCTAAAAACAACAAATATTATATAAAATTAGAAGTCATATAAATATAGATAAGCATGAATCATATCATATGTATTCAACTAAGGATTATAACTCATGGAAACTATCGATTCACAGAGATCCAAAAGTCTTGAACAGTCTAAATTCAGGAGAACATCTACAAGACATGACAAAAAGGGTACCGATGGGTACCTAAAATTTAATAATACATGAAATATCTGTGATTTTCATCCTTCTCAGGTTGTTATTTAAAACCATGGTGGGAACCTACACCTTTCTTAGGTATACACATCTATTGATGGTGTAGAATACCTTACTACATGAAACTACCACATCCCACATAAATTGACATATTATAGATAAAAAATTCTAATAATAGGTCTTCGTCTAGGGAGTACTGACCCTTACATTCCATAACTATCCATTCATGTAAAACTTGTGTTATACCTAGAATTAAAAGTGTGTATCCCATTCCAAATAGATGATAAATTCTAGTTAAGGGGTTAAATCCCCTGTATGGGGGACCCATTCCACATTGAGTAAATCACATCAGATGAAAAAGTACCAAAATCCATAGATATAAGACTAGTTCCTAGGTGTATGTGAGGGAGTCTCTAACTCTATTATATTTATAGGTGACCCATTATCTAATAGTCTATTGGGAGCTCCAAACTTACTTCTAAATTAAGAGGGCTCATTCCCTACATATATGAGGGTCTATAGAACTCCTATGATGAATGTGGGGGCCTAATATTTTTAATCAATACTTATCTCAGAAATTTCCCTACCCCTATTAACTCTAATAATAATTATTAAACATAATAATCAAATATTCATATATTAAATAAATATGCATCCAATTACAACAAATAAATATTCTATGAAGGCCCTGAGGATCATTACATAATTATCTACATTAGAAAATGTCCATGATGGATTATTCATGTGAACAAGTCAAATTCCCATGAGATAAATCAGGAAATACACCAATGGTTATATTGTACATAGTATGTATGGTGGATAAAATGTTGTATAACATCATAGTTGTTTCCAGGTAATGCAAAACCAGACATCCAATCATATTGGGGTTGAAATACAAGTTGTTTTTTAGATGGTACATAGTATGTGTGCCTAACAACCAACATTTTTTCTATATATTATACTTAAATAAATATAACATTAAATAGCATGTTTTATATAAAATAATGAACTAAAACTAAAATATTATATATTTAATTTATATAATAATATAACTATTGAAATATAGTAGTTTAATTATCTGGTTTGAATTAGAGACACTAAAATTTAAAATATATTTTAATTTAATTAAATATAATGGTATTTTTATAAAAAAATCTTCATTCATTTTGAGCTCAAAAATATATTTTACTAAATGTAGTCTTTATATGTGTTATACATTTTATTATGTAAAACTATGTGAATTATTGTTAAATTTGTATGTTAGTAAAAAATATTATTTATGTATTAATTCGATTTCTATAAGTGTTTTCTAGATATTATGAATAAAAGATTATAGTATTTTTGAATGTTATATTCCAATAAAAAAAATTTTACATTATATTTTATGATTTTATTTAATGATTAAATTTCTAAATATTAGAGCTTCATTTGAAAAAATTATTTAAATATTCTTCATGAATAAATTAACATAACATATAATTTTTGTGAGTTATTTAATGATATTTCTTTCTAGTTGAAAAATTAAAAATATTGTTTTTATAAATACAATAATCTTTATTAAATTATTAGGATATATTTATCACTCGAAAATTTATAAAATAATTTCATCGAAAAAAATATGTATTTCAAAATATAAAATATAAATTTAAAAAACGAATATTATTTTAAAATCCTATATTTTATATTTTATAACTTATGTTACAATGTTATATAAATTGGGTTAATAAATTATAAAATTGTTTTTTTCAAATTAAATTTTATTAGTTTTTTAAAGAGAAAATAAGAAATTAGTTTTAAAATTTTGAATTATATGGTCCATATTTTCTATTAAAATCTATTTTATTTTTTTCTATACAAAATAATTACATGGGTAAAAACTAGTTACCATGATAAAAGCTAAAAAGGGTAAAAAGGGTTAACGAAAGGGGAATGTGAAAAAAAATGTTTTTAATTGAATTTTTGTGGTGAGGATCCTGAAAAAGTTATATCCACTCAATTATTATTCATTATGGATTCTTCTTGACATGTGGAACATGTTATCTCTTTATATTAAGATGAACTATTTAAAAAACACCCATTATCAACACTTTTATAAGGGGCCTCACACGACCCCTTCAAGACCACTTTGAAATTTTAGTTTCCTCATGAAAATAGGTCTTACTAAATTTCTGTAAATCCTATTTCCCTTCATAAATCATTTGGTAACATGATTTTGGCCTAATGAAACCCATTCTACAGAATCCTATAAAGGAATTTCATTGTTCTCAACATAAGTACAAACTTTTACCAAATTATATTTCTTTTTTATCATTCCATTTCATATATATAGATTAAAATCATATATGATTATTTTAGTATTTATATAATACTAACTGTTTTTATATTTTCGTAATAACCATTAACCATCATTCCCATTTTCCCATATGGATAATGAAAATAATATAGGTGGGTATATGCAGACTACCACCACAATGAAGTGTAATGTTTCATTTTCCATCCCCACATTACATGGATGATACTAATTTGGAATCTACTAAATAATTTTGATATTTATAAAATATTTTAGATTAGGAAATAATTAATAAGGTAATAAATTTATCCTATTATATGGAAAATGAAACCATCACCCATTTATATGTGCAAACTAGTGCCTCCACGAAACGGTGTATTCTATTTTTAATCATCGAATTTATGGATAATCATGAATTTTTTATTTGAAAAATATGATTTTTAATTTATTATTAATTTATTTAACAATAAAAGTACAATATATTAATTATGTGTGTAATAAATAATTAATGCAATTTAAACTATCTAAAATAAGAAAACTAATAAGAAAAACAATTTATTCATAATACATAATAGTTTTCTATCCATTTCCTACTCTCCCAATCCTATTTAATTATAATATATCACATTAATAAATACTAAATAATAAAATTATGACACTATAATAATAATATTACAAACAAATCACTTCATTTTGATATGTTAATTATGGTATGTTCATGTTTAGGTAGGTCTAACCACCTACATAAATAATTCTGTTAAATTAGGTCATAGATTAATATGAGAACAAAACTATTGATGATATATGATATAAATATATTTTAAAAAATAAATTCTTTCTAGAATGGTAACATTAATATTTATCTCATTTATTAAGATATCACCATTTTTTTGTTCAAAATCACTGAAACATATGCATCATTGATTTCATCTATAATAACCATAACTAAAACTTCCGAATAATGAAATTATAAAATTTTAAATAATTATAATGAATAATATCTAGTATCTTGTATGACCTTTTAATGATCATCCTTGGTGGAAGAATAAATATAAACCTAGCTATTATAAAACTAGTTGTAAATAAACAATCGATACATCAAACACTACATGTTGAAAATAAATAATAAATGATAATTCCAATGTTAAAAATTATTATAAATTAAGAGAAAAAATGTTAATTATATTAATAATCGTCTAAAATAAACTATTAATATATCTATTTTTTTATATAGGAGGTTAAATTGTGTCTATAGAAGATGGATATTGTGATAAGGTGGGTCTCCATATCGAATTTAAATTCTTCATAATATTATTAATTGTGCCCCATGATATCTTTAATATGGTATGATTATTTCCTAATTAATTTCTTTTAAAATATTAATTTAATTCATTTATTTTATGATCCATATCATTTTAACTATTTAAATGTATTTCAATTCAAAAAATAAAAAAGTGGCAAGATTTATTTAATTCAACTTACTTCATTGGGTTATAATGATTCTTATTTAACTTATTTCATCAAATAATGGTTTCTTACACCCAATGGTTTAATTTCTTGTTACATTATCTTCATATCTATTATAAAATTACCATTTAAATCAATTTTTTTTACATTGAAAAAATTTACTTCTTAAAAACAATTTCATTATTGAGAATAATTCACATCGTCATTAGTGATGGTTTCCCCTATATATCGATATTATCTTTCCTTATAATGATGTATTATATAATTGGAGACCCAATTACATGTTATCGAATTTTACCTTCATATTTTCATTCTCTTATTTTCAATATAATGTTTTATAACTCATTTTAAGATGTGGGATTTCCAGAAGATTATTTTATAATATCAAAACAAATTCTATGAATGATCATTTATTTTATATTTTACTCCATGGTTCCTTAATATATATAATATTTATTTTGGATTTGTACTTTACTAGAATTTAGTTTTTATAAAAAGTAAAAATATCATGAGATTTAATATCTTTTTTTTGGAAATAATTTTTCAATTTGGCTTATAACATTTTCATTTTGGATAATTTTAAAAAAATATAAAATATATTTTATGAGTTTTTCAAGGTGAACACATTTTTTACTATTATGACCATTAATTTAAATAAAGATTCCAAACTATATTTTAAAATGGTATCCTAAGTACACCTTATTAAAAATTATTGAAAATTTAAAATAGACATTTCCTCTTATTTTATAAAGAAATATACTAAGTGATATTTAAGATAGATTTAAAATCTATGTCAATATGCTCTTTTCATTCATGTGATATTATTTAATGATATCACAAACATTTTTTCTTTTAATTTCATATTATTATGTTGTTGATTATCATGAAAATCATTTCCTTCTAGGATTGATTATTCTTTTATGTAATTATATATGATTTTCATATGTGGAACACATATAAATTTACATTTTATGAATATTAAAGGTATTCCATGATAATTGGTTAAAAAAATAATATCTAGAGATCTTTGTTCCAGATACCTTATATCCATTCCTTACTTATGTTTTATGACACAATTATTAACAGCCTCGATAATAATTTTTCAGACTTCTTAGTGATAAATTTTCATGATATTCCTATAAATCATCCATGTTTGTGGTGTTTACCCACTTTATTGTTATGCCTCTTTTTATTATTTTCATAATATATATTATATTATTTTTTAGATATATATGTTATGACCCTTGTTTTACCTTTGATTCCTTGATCCTTTGATATAAATTTCCACATTCTAAAATCCTAATTCGATGAATCATGGTCAAGTAATCCATGTTTTATTTTGTAAGAATATTTTGTTATGTGTTCATGTATATTGATTATATTGTTATACCCATATATTCATATTATTATAACTTATAGTCTTTTATTATTATAGATTATATTAACAATACTAAGTATATGATCTTACCATGTTATTATACTTGATATTCCCTAGGTTTTGAATAAAAGTAATATTTATGATGTGTCTAGAAGAGTATATTTTGTGGAGAATTTGTTTGTGATGTTAAAGAAGTATTATGGATTGAGTTGTTCTTAATGTACATGTAAATGTATCCATTATTTGATGAAGATAATAGTTTTTTTAGTCATATGTTTTCTTAATGTGGTAAAACTCCAAACCTAAAAGATAATTTGATAGTATTTTAATAAAATATTTTCATTAATTCATGTAATTATGGGAATGTCATATCCATGTCTAATCATAGTTGGTATCAGAGTCGTGTTTGGATAGCTTTATAGGTTAGGATATTAGTTGAGGATGATTTTAGAGTTGATAAGTTATTGTTGAAAAAAATCAAAGGTTTAAAAAACACATTATGTTATTTGAGTTAATAGTGAATATTTTAGGGATTGGGATAGGTTAACATTAGTGAAAACCCATGGGAAAAGCCTAAGAGATAAATATCTGATAAGATAATATCGAAATGTTTTGGTAAAGTGGATATTTTGTGGTTCTCCTAGAAATTACATCCATTTATGGATACTGGAATGTCAATATACCTATAGATAATATACACCAAGGCATAATCATCCTAGAAAGGCTAGTTTAGTATCAAATCAATCAATACTCTAGTACATGATGAGTGGGGTTAATACTGCACACCTAGATAGACACTCGTAGGGGTTATGATCTGGTTAATAAAATTATATTTAAAATTAAATATTAAAGATTTATTATGTTAAAGATTTATGTTAGGAAATATGAGAGAACCCAACATAAAGATACCCATATTTAACTAAGAGTTATTTAAGTTAAACTAAAATTCCGTGTAATAATTTTTAAGAGTAAGAAAATTTGATGTCAAATTTTTCAGGTACTTATCTTACAATAATACCGGTATGGTGGTATTTTTTCATCCCTATATTGACCAATAATTTTATCAATGGAATTTCCCTTATTATATAAATGTGACGTATTTAGTAATGTAGAATTTTATAGAGCACATGAACCAAATTATAAAACCAACAATATTTTAATATATTATTTTTATCATTACATTTTGAGACGTAATATTGAAATAATAATTGAAAATATTAACAAGGGATAAATAAATATATAAAATGCCTCTAAAATATGAAATTTTGGATCTGCTCGATCACCCAGAATAATCACACTCATGAACAACGTTGTAGAAATAAATGAAAATATTAGTAATGAAATATTCATTTTGAAATTTAAATTATAAATAACATTGAGAGAAAATATAAGTGAATGAATATTGAATGAAATATGAGGTATTTATGGAAAATAAGGAAACAAATATGACCATAATAAATATGAACATTGTAATACTAATCAGACCATTGGAATGATAATCTATCCATTTATAGTAGTAACATAACTATTAAAATAGTATCATCACATATGGATGTGTAAAATAATATTTTGGTATCTTTAAAAATAAAAATATAAAATATTTCTATCATAATATACAAAAATAAATGTACAGAAATTGATAAATAAAGGGATTTATTTTTGTAACAAATGGTGTGTTTTATGAATTTAATAAAATATATAATGGTTTCTATAAAATTTATTTTCAAAAAAGATTTTATAAAATAATAATACATTTTATTATAATGATAATATAAATTTATGAGACAATATGTTATTTTTCAAAGGGTCATAAAAAATCATAATATTTAAACTGGTATTTTTCAAATAAATGAGAATATTATTTAAAAATTAAAATTCTCATATTTATAAATTTATTTTCATAAAATGGAATTCATTTTTGGAATCTGCACATTAAAACATTTTATGGGTGACTTCTTTTATTTTTCTATAATTGATAAAAAAATAATAGTAAAATACATCAAATTATAGTAGTTATTAAAATAAGAATAATACAAGTAGAAATGAGTCATAGATGATGTAATTGATTTTTCTTTCCACCTAAAAAAATAATTAATTTATATAGTAGATATAATAAACACCATTGGTTTCTTATAATGAAATTAATATAGTCAATATTTTATTCAAAAACACACCTCTCCTCCCCTAATAAATGCGACCCCTTTCCATTACACTTTCTACGGCTTGTATTTTTTCCAAACTATGACCAAAATTTTCTTCATCTCTCTCCTCAAATCCATGTAATCATTCTTCTTATAAAAAAATTACAAATGTTATTAAGGTTTTTCAAAAGTGATGACATTCAAGTGGTAATATTCTCAAACTATCTCATATAAATTCTTTTCTTATTCTACCTTCCCCTCACATCCCCCTAGAAACATGAAATAATGATTAAATTCTCTTAAATATACTAAAATGTTATTGTGTAGATGGAATATTCATTATCCATCATACTCTCTTCTAAAAACAAAGAAATCATTAATATTTTGGTGGGTCCACCACTATTATGAACAACGTACATTGTTTTTCTCCACCTCTATCATGGCATGTTTAAATTCACTTAATATGTTTGAAAATAATATAAATATATACATATTATTTTATTTAAATTTTTATAATATATATATATATATATAATATTATAATTTTATAAAATATGTTAATAATACTACAACATGGGTTGAATTGAAGATTAAAAGAAACTGAAACCTTTTTCCACCTCAAGAGATTCGAATATCATAATTATGAAAATATGATTAGAATAAAATAAATGTATTGTAATTATAAATATATAATAAACATATGAAATAAAATCAGAGTGAAATGGGTAAATTATCAGTATTTTAGTTCTCTGGCCAACATAACATGTATAAATGAAATAGAAAAATTACAATATTTCACAAACTGAAGTAAAAACATACATTTTATATTCAAAAAACTAAAAAATCATATTATAAACCGAATATTAATAATGATGTAAAAGATAGATATATTGTCCTGATCTGATGTATCCTTTACTATAAACATTTTAAATAGTTTCTGCTTCTCCAAATTAAGAATCTTAAATCTATCTTCCTTTCTCTAGAATCCCTAAATTAGCCTAATCAAAATTTTTCCCACTATTACAAATGGTAGCTCAGTTTACCTTGTTACTTAACCAGTAGCATGATTTAACATTCATATATAAATTTTATATTGGTTGTTCTAGTTCTAAATCTAATATCTACGTGATTGTTCTATTTAACTAGTATATCAATAATATAGGTACAACAAGAAATGAAAGATTATTTTACAATGAAACAAAAGCCCAAGATCTAGAAGAAAACATAAAAATAAAAAACAAATAAATACACATTTACAAAAAAATCAGGTGAATACTTCAATATATTTTTTATCTTATGGATTTAATAATAATTAGTAAATTTTGATACTTGAGGTGCATCTCTATTTTTATGTGTTCCTCCAATAGTTAAATTTCACAAAACTCAGGGTAAAGTGTGACGATTTCGACTGTAGCTCATTGTTTATCTTCCAATGGGCATGGATTCTTCCCATATCTAATAATAAGTTTTTCTAAAACCACTAAATTTCTAATTATGTACAAATTGGAAGTTTCAGTACTATGAATTTCTTAATATTAATAGAATTTCATAAATCAGTTTCATCATTATTTCGTTGAACCTAATGTGATTTGTATTTCCATTAATGGTTTTATATAAATGAAAAACATAAAAGATAAAATCACAATAATTAGTTATATTAATTAAATAAATTAATAGTTTATTGGTTTAAAAAATAAATTATTTTTATTCAAATACTCAAAAATATATCCTTAATATTAAAGAAAACATAATGTATGCATCATAGATTGGAAACATGCATAAATGAACTAATCGTGTAACTATAAAGCCTATAGTCTCAAAATAATGACTATTTTTAATACAATTGTGTGTTAAAAATATTTTTAACTTATAGAAACATATTAAATTTAATAAATCATACATATAGAGTTATGGAACTATTCCATAATAACATACATAATAATTCATAAGTTTTCTAACCATGGAACTATAAAATGAACATCCTATGAATAGTGAAATTAAACATGAAATCTCATTAAAATAGTTTTAAATGATGTTAATATAATTATAATAAATTAATTTTGGATTAAAAATTATCAGAATTAAGTAATTATATATTCTATGTTTAATATTTGGAACATTAAGAGAAATTTCATAATGATTCAACAACCAAGATAATGTGTCTCTCTGAACCACCCAATTATCAATGGGTTATTATTTATCTCTAATTTTCCCACTTTATACCTATATTTTTGTTATTTAATTATTCTATATAATTTATATATGTACTAAAAATATTTACCATGTTTAATTCAATTTTTTTCATAAATATATACATATTTTAAATATTCCCTTCTTAATTTATTTGGATAAGAAAACCCAATTAATGAAATATTCTACGTTTCTTACTTTATGTCATGTGCCCCTCTATATAAATTTTTAAACCACATGTGGTATAGGAAATATCTCATTATATTATCTAAAACATATTTTATTTTGTTTTTTGTTTTTTGTAAACTAATATTCTCTTCTCTCATTTAAAAACTATTTACCCTTTTCCCTAAAACCCCAATTATGTGATACATTTTTAAAGTTATGTATCCACTCTTTTTTAAATAGTCACTCTAATTAGGTATCATTTTTTAGGATATATTCTTATTTTTAAAATATTTATTTCTATTAAACTTTTAATAAATTATTTCCTAGAAATCATTATGAAACACCGTCTGGTTATGTTATAAGACTTGATTGTGCAACAAATTAATTTCCATGGGTAATTCTTATGTTTATGTCTTATGTTTGATTTCGATTTATAGAACATATAAGAATGAACATGTTATGATCGTTTTGACCAGATTTAACTCTAATTAATTTATTAATGTTTAGGTCTCATTATATGATATGTAGGGGTTAGGAACAAAACCCAATCTATGATTGGACAGTTTCCACCATATTATTTTCTCATAGTGGTTAACTTATGTTAATTTCAAGTTCTATTTTTCTTCCACATTCCAATGATACATTGATATTATGTTTACTAAATAATTATTTCATTAAACCATGTTATAATTCATGTACCTTTCCTCTTATGATATCATGATATGTCATTTAATTCGTATTTCATTCTTTTTTATAATGTTTATTCCCTTATTGGTATTTATAGATCACCATCGGTTTATGTATTCCCTCGGTTATCCTATGAGGTTTCAGGAGAAACAAATATTTAAGATATCACTATAGAGAAAAAAATAATGATACATAGTTTTACATTCATTTTTATTTATTATGAACCTAGTAACCCAAATACACTAGGCCTCTCAATACATTGGTTTAATTTTTTTATATTTATTTCAAAACTCATGTAATAAATTTTGTAAAAGACATGGGTCACTATAGTTGGTTTCAGAGCAATGTTATATAAATAATTTCTTTTATTGGGACTAGAATAATTTAATAAAACCCCTATAGATAAGTATATATATATTAAACAATCTTTAAATTTTGGTTCAGTTTAGATCAGGAGGTTTCCAATAAATGAAATTTATATTGGGATACTAAAAGTGGATGTGGTTCATACATAGACGTTCCTAGGGGGAATAACTCTGAATGGGGTCATTTGGTATTAACTCAACCTATACATGTTTCATAATAAAGGGACATTGTTTCAAACCATGTTTTAAAATCCTCATTGATATTCATTGGAATATTCACAAAATCTGTATGAACCATTGTGAAGGACTTGAGTAGATTGTTTGGATAGAAAACCTAATAGGAAAATTACAATTTAAAAACTAGATTATAACCTAGATACTCATAATATATGATATACATTCCATTTATAATTTAAAAAATATATATTAATATTTTATATTTTATATGTATATTTTTTTTATTATTTTTAATCCAAATTTTAATTCCATTATTTATTTAATTGCGGGAAATATGTGGAACTGTGTCAAAAAAATTGATAAGAAATTTGATGATTTCGCTAATGATATTCCTAACCTAATGGGACGATAATCTAATAACTTCATGGTGAAAATAGATAAATTAATTCAATTTATGAATGATGACATGACTTTTTGAGAATGACCACCTTCTCCTAAAAAATTTTAGATTTTGGTCGAGCCATTTATATTATGAAGGCCTCTAACCTTTAGTGGATATTCTAATCCAGTCATTTTAGTATAATGTATTAATTCCATTTAGAATATATTGTCTTTTTACCAAATTCATTAAATAAGATAAATTTATACCAGTAGTCTATTATGTTGAGGGGAAAGTCGATGAGTAGTGGGAACTGATCAAGATCACTAATCCTAAAAAAAATTAATTCCATTGAATGGGAAGGATTCAAGAAACAATTTTTCCAAAAATGATTTCCCAAAACTCTCTATATTAAAATGGATATGGAGTTCATTTGTATGAATAAAGGAGAATATTATTATGTTGGGGTGTATGCATAAAACATCGCAAGGCTTCCATGGTACACCATTGGCTTTTTCATGGATACATAAAGTAAGGCGGGCTAATTATTTAGTGGATTAATGTAGAGTCCATGAGAATTTTTGGAGATTATGGAAATTAATTCTTACAAATATATTTTATTATGTTCACTTAATGTCATGATGTATGTTAGTGATTCTTAGTGGATTCAAGGGACTGGAGATAAAACTACTAAAATAGTGTTTAATTCAAGAGTATCAAGGGATAAATATTCTTGATGAATTAGAACTCAACTACCAACATGTAAAAAGTGTGTGAAATGGTATCACATTAAATATATCAATGGAATTTAGAGATACTTAAGTATATAAAAGTTTGTAATTAGGATAATAAATGATGAACATAGTTGAAGAAGACCACTAATTTGATGGATGAAAAGAATGTTTGGATCAATAATTAATATGTAGTACTGTGTTTCAACTACAAGGAACATGGTAGTTAGGTAAGAATATTACCTTAGCTAAGGTTTTTTTGGAGGAAATCAATTGATACAACCTATAAGGATCAAAGAGTAAGGAATGGTATATGTTATCACTATTATTGAGGTGGATAATGAAAATGTTTTTATGATAGGTATGATGTTTGTTATTCATGAATAGTGAACATACAATTTTTTTATGTCTATATTCATGGATTTTTCTATTTTATGTTTAGTATATCTATTCAACCACATCCCCAAAACAATAAGGTTTATTTATATGTGAGAACATAAAATGATAAAATTATTACATCGTAATTATATAACACCTCTCCAATTAATTTTTATGGACTAAATATCTTATAAAGTATGTTCATTTTTACTTTAGTGGAATTTAATGCTATATCTGAAATGGATTGGTTATCCTTATATAAATCCAACAGTAACAACTAGGATAGGGATATAAATCTTCATATCTCAAGTCATCCTCCAATTTTTTTGAAGCGTACTGATGGGAAGGAATCACCTTTATAATATCATTCTAAACCATGTATATTATTATCTTGTAAGAATGAATATCATGATCAAATTATTGAGAAAAAGGATACAATCAAACTCGAAGACAAGTCCATAGTGAGGGACTATATGGATGTCTTCACAGAATAGTTTCTTAGTCTTCCTCCTAACTATGAGGTTAACTTCATAATTGATATTATACATGGATTTCTTCCCATATACAAAAATTTTTACAAAATGGAAACCATTGAATTGTAATAACAAATGAAAAGGACACAAGAGAATAAGGAAAGGTGTTTTATATGTTTGACTACTTCACCATGAGGTGTGTTGGTCCCCTTTATCAAGAGGATGGATTGTTCAATGAACCTCTATAATGATTATCATGAACCCAATAAGATCATGGTAATGAAAAACTATCACCTATCACAGATTGGTGACTTGTTTGATGATCTTCATGGGGCCTAGTACTTCTCACTAGTAGACCATTGGTCAAAATGTCAACAAATAATGGTATGGAAGGAGGATATTCCCAAAACTTCCTTTAGAAAAAGTTACATAAATTATGAGTTAATAATGGTTCCCTCGTAGCTCACTAATGATCTAGAAATCTTCATGTACTTAATGAATAGAGTATTTTGTAATTTTCTTGAAATATTAATGGAATATTTGATATGAAATATTCAGATATACTCCAAATGATAGAAACATTATGAAGAGTATTTGAGTATGATTCTAAATATATCGATAAATGATAATTTATATGTAATGTAAATATATCACTAGTGAACAATAGGGATTCCCACACAATTTTTTAATGTTTTTAAAATTGGTTACCCAATAATGTTATTGAAAGCGAAATTGTAAGAAAAAATGAAGTTGATTGTTGTTAATCAACAAGAATAACTGTATTTGGCTTTGGTTTTGAAATTTTTATCATAAAAATCAATCTAAAACAGCATAATTGGATGGGTTTTTTACTTTCAATATATAATAACTGACATATAAACCCATTTATCAATTTTTCTACATAACTTACATAATAAACTATATTTTTATTTAGTTATAATATAACTACAAATATATAGGTATTTTTTCAATTCTTTACATCATATATTTAGTAACCGATGTGAAAAATAATTATATTTATATATTAAATTAAAATAAAAGATTACATTAGTAGAAAAATTAAAACAATAGCATAAAAAGAACCATAAACTAGCATCACAAATTTAAATAATTTTAACTTCATAACATAAAATTTAAACAATAAAATATATATTAAAAATATACTAAATCCCAATAAAACCTTTAAAATAATCCATTCATTCTCATTATAATTGATTTATCTCTTTTCAGTATAAGGGTGAGGGCTATAAAAAAGATAGCAATTAAAAATAAATAAATTAACATGTATTATCAATATAATTGAAAGATTAATTAATGGAATGGTTATAACAAAATCTAATATTCTTGAGTTTTTTAACAATCCCAATTGAAATTATTTAAAACATGAATATTACAACCTAATATCCACATTCCTTTACTTCTCGTTAATGATAAAGATTCTTTTTCAAACAAATATTTCATTTCAAAATAACATTTTAAGTAATTTCATCCAAAGTATAGTAATTATAAATGATAATTCAACTTTTCAAACAAATATTTGGTCTTTTCATTCCTCATTCCCAATTCCTCCCTAGATTAATCACATTCCTTTTTGGAAAATAATATATATGAAATAATATTTAATGATTTTATATTTTACTAGTATTCTATTAATAAAACATTCAAATATAACAATTTTCTACAATTTTGTCATATTATCAACTGTTCATGGTATAACTAGTAAGTTTTATTCTTGTTTGGATAGAAACATAAACCATTAAATGGATACTAACATAAAAAATATAAAGGGAGTTGTTATTAAGTTAGTAGAACTAACATTTTATGAAATATATGTCCCAAAACATTCAAGATAAGAAACCATAAAAAATGAAATTCATTATTCTGAAATCCTTCGATAATATATATATATTTATTTCTATATTAATAATTTTCATTGATATTGGTGGAATAAATTGTGGTTCGAAAAATAAATATACTAATGTTGTATCATACTAAATACAATGTTTATAAAGATATAGTATTTTAAAAAACATAAGAAATATGTTTTTTTAAATTAAAATAACTAAAATAAATTTGATAATCAAATTACTTGGAAAATAATCACATCACGTTGATGCCCAAGAAATATCTATTTATAATCTCCATGATATCATTCTTTACAATAAACATAGTAATATCATGCCAAAAAATGTTAGCATCATGTAGAAGCTCATAAAATATCTATAAGAAATAATAATATTTTGATAATCTATCATGTCTAGAAGAAGTATTATCTAAATTCATAATGGCATATTTATATTGTTTTCCATACAGTAAGTATTTTATTTAAAAAAAATTTTATAAAAAATATTGAAATATATATATTCTTAAATGTTAATACAAATGTAACTCAAATATTAAATAAATCATATAATATATACATAATGTTTTTTAATTATTTTTGAAAATTATATATATTGAAACTAAAAAAATGGTAAATAAATTGTCGAACTCTGGCTACTTTATCTATAGGAAGTGGTAATCTTGTTGATTTATCTATAATATCATGCACGATGACCCTAAGATACCACATATCTATCAGTTTATGATGAATGAAATCCTAAATATAGTACATAATTCCATATATTACAATATTATTCCGAGTATACTAAATATATACCTAAAAATAAAAGGGAATTTGTTAAGTAGAAAGTGGAGGAGTGTGATCTACAAGTGGATGTGGAAGAGTGGTATCTGTAGCCTGAAATGATATTTTCATATCTATAAACCTTAATTGTACCAATTATTTTATTATATCTTCTATCATCTCATCCATATCTATAAATTTTGTATCAAAATATTGTTTTTATATGTGTCTTACATTGCAGAATCTGCATAAAAACCAAACATGTTTTTACTAATACTCATACCGTACATCCTTGTACTTGACCTAGGTATTCAATATTTCCCAATATAGTAGATAAAATATCCTTCCTACCAAGATTTATGATGTTCCCACATTTTTTATAATCAATATATTATCCTTTTATACAATAATTGATAACTTCATTAGTAAAACATAATATATAAAAAAGATAAAATGACATAAATAACACAAATAACCTAAATAACTCCTTGAAATGCTCTCAGAAATAACCCTTTAATATTTAATATGGTATCATTCCATTTTTCTCATTTGGGTCCTTTAATTTTTCATGTCTAAATAGTGAAAAGGAGGGTGAAACTCTACAATACACGAATAATGGGCCCTCTTTTTTTAAAATATTTTTGCCATTATTTTGTATTCTAATAACATGTACCATCCGTGAGAAAAATTATAAGGGTGCACATTTTTTATTTTAATTTTATTATGATGTACTCTTAGTTTTTTTAAATTAATCTTTAAAAAATTTATAATATAATTAATAAATAAAAACAAATAAAATTTAACATTAGATTTAAAATTTAAATATTTTTATTTTAAGTAACACTTTTAATGGAATGCGGGAAATGAAAAAAAAGTCATGAAACAAAAATAAATTCAATCCTCATACGAGATAACTATAACATTACAAAAAAATAAAAAAAAATTGAAATTTTTCCCAGGATAAAAATCATTCGATGGAGGAGGTCATTATGTTTGGATTCTCTTTGTTGAGGTCCTTGAAGTTGTTGGTTATATTTTACAAGGTTTGTAGATTTTACTCCAAAATTATTTTATCCTCATTAAAGTCACTTATCAAAATATGATTCTATTTATCAATCCAAGTATCTTGTTATTAATTCATTTCCCCAAAAATGGAATATTATATGAGGGTTGACTTATAATCCATCATTCTCTAAGAAACCAAAGCTAAAAATTTCTAAATGTATTCAATATTATGATATATATTTTATGTCATATGATATGAAATGAAAACCTATATTAATAAAATATCATGAGAAGTAAAATAATATAAAATGAACATACCAAAATTATATCCCATTATTGAGATATTGTCACTTTTACTACACTCTTAAAATAAAAAATACAAATAATAACATTTTAATGAGATTTCAGTACAACAGAAGTATTAAATTGTTTTGAAGTTGAACCCTAAAGAATATCATTAGAAAAAAAACTCAATATATATACTATAGTCCTAGATATATGAAATTGAAAATTTTGGTAGATGAGTGTTTCTAGGTTTGGAAATCATGGAAGCCTTATTTGTGCATGTGGATGTATATGGACCATATACAGAATAATGGGGAAGCTCCTCAGCCTTTGTATGTGTATGTTCCTTCACAGAAGCTTGGGGTGACATGGATCTTTGATCTGACATTATCTTAAAAATAAAATTAACAGACGATTAATAATAAAATATTCAAATCCAACTATAACATATAAAATTTATTCCAAACTAAAAAATAATCCAAGGAAAGTATACAAAACTAAACAAGTTTTTATTATTTTTTCAAAAAGTATTTATCTAAAATTTTAATAACTCTAATGAGATATTAATTGGGTTAAAAAATTAAACCAGTATATCAATAAAATAATATACAAATCCAACAATTATATAAAATCGTGAATAACAATTATAAAGTGATAAAAACAATACCAAAAAACCAATATTTTTCATATTTTTTATAGTAATTAACACCACTGTAAAAATAATAATAACAATATTATTTATATTATAAATTAATAGTTAAAATTGTTAAAATAATACTAAAAAATTATTTATCATAAAATTATATAGAAAAAATATATAAATATATAAGTAAAAATATATACATATATAATAGTTTCAAAATGAATTTGAATTATATAAAAGTTATACAAACTAAAATCGACTAATGTAAACAAAAAAATTATCATAATTTTTTCAAAAATGTGTTTTATTTAATAATATTAATACTAAATTTTTTAACATTTCATAAAATTTATAAATCAAAAGAAAAAAAGAAATATTTGTTAACTAAAATATTAGTAAATTACAAAAAAAAATTCCCATATTCTTTCCTCATGGACATTCTATATGGAACAAACTAGGACTATAATGTGGTCATCAACATTTTCTGATAATATTTCCATGGATGAATGGATATCATATAAATCTACATCGACATACAGTTTTTCATCACTATGATATAATTTTTATCATAAAATGATAGAACACTATACATTTTATGGATAAAAAACCGAAATTTTTTTCTTGAGTTTCCATGATAAAAGAATCAATTTTGTATTCCAATCAATTTTTATTAACAAGTGTTAAAAGAAATTCATAATGTTTAATATTATCTTCACTAATAAAAATATTATAGTTAACACTGTAAAAATATTTAATGTAGTCAACATCACATATTTATTCAATAACTCCAGAATATGAAATTGGTATGGATATTAGAATTTTTTTGAATAAATAAAATGCATTACTTCTATGATCACCAATACACACTATATGGAACTATAATATATTTTCTTTTGATCTTTGGTAGGAAATTTATATCCATTAATTGCATAATCGGATCTTGTTGTCAAATTTAAACATGGACCACAGGCTGACCATGTCAATGTTTTTTATACATCTGTTATACCATATATTGTCACTATAAACCATGGAAAAACGTTTTTTATGATCATTAGAAAACTTAATATTAATATTAATTTGATAAAAAAATTAAAAAAATTAATAAGAACTTATATATATATATATAAATGATAATCATCTATATTATTCAAGATGAATAAATGAAACATCATTTTGTTTTCGTTCATTATTGATTTTAGTTTCAATATATGGATCCACTTTCCCAAAAAACTAACTTTTTTATGGAGAGATATAGGAAAATAGATGTGATCTACTAAAGATATGTAGTTTCTAAAAAAACATTTCAACTTAATTTTAAATATACCTACCAATAAGAAAGGATTTCGGTTTATATGGATTCCTAAAATTTCCCTTCATTATACATGTTTAGAAAACATTATTTCTCACACCAAATTAGTAAGGACCAGAAATTCTTATACATAGATATTACATCTTTTTAGAGGAATATTCATTAAATTAGACAAACAAATTACTAAGGATAATAATAGTCTAGTTACTTTGGTAACTTGAACATATAAACAACTTGTCCATAAGTGAGCTACATTATATCGCACTATGTTCTCCACGACTAGATCCATTCATATATATATCACATATAATTTCATTAATCATAACCTTGTTAAAGGAAATTAAATATATTGTGAGATTCTTAGTAAGGGAAAATATGGGAGATATAAATATATCTGAGCACAAAGTTATGAAAACATGAGACTAAAATTTAAAAACTATTCCCTACATATCTGAGATCATAAACTTGGGTCAGGGAATAAATCTTCTTATTTCATAAGAGTTGACTCATAATGTAATCAAAGAACACAAACCATCGAAGAATAATATTGTCATAATACACTGATTTGTGTCTTATATAGAATAATAGAAAATCATTTCTTTAGTATTTCATGGATCAATTCTAAGACTATAATAGTAGGATGGGTTCCCTCCCCAAACCGTCATATTTGTAGAGGTTAACTTCCAAGAGTATCATAGTGGATAGAGGGCTTTTTTGAACTGTGTTCACTCCAAAATATAGTCTTGTTTTTCTCATGAGATATCAATATTTACCTACTTAATTATAGATTTATGTTTGTCTAACTTATCTCATAATGAAAATCACACACATGTGATCCAAAAAAACATAAAACATTCATCGTATCATGTCCAATGAAATTACATGGGTTCCATTAACATTTCATCCTTATATAACATAGGTAAAGTAAATAGTTTTCTAAATCATTTAATTATTTCATCAAAGCATAAACTATCTAAAAAGAATCTGGTTTCATAAGTATATTAACATGGTATAAGTCATACAAGAGGAATGGGTTTCATAGATATCTGATCCTCATAAACATAAACCATTTTGAAAATTAATAATAATGGAATCCTTGAATCATATCCCTAGTAAATAATAAGTAACATCAATGTATTTCACCTTTCATGTAAAGTGATTTTAAAATAAAAATCACTTGGAACATTTCTTGAAGAAAAATATACTTACAATAAAAATCAATTTCTAAATTGAAAATTCACTAAATATTGTTGAAATTATTTTCATGAAAAATAATAATGAAAAATTTAAGAAGGAAATTTCAAATAAAATAGTGGTCATGATATGGGTGAATTTCCATTCATTTTGTGCATCTTAAAGCATAGATTCATTTTAAATTTTCATTAAAATCCAAACAGTCCATGTTTGGAAAAAACATGAATATTCATTCAAAAAAATTTCTAAAAAATAAAACATGGGTAAAAAATTTAATAACTCATTTAAATAATTTTAAATACTTTTTTTGAATTTTTTTAGAAATGATGGTTTTGGAAGAAAAATGGTCTTCCACTAAAGAGATAAATAAAGATTATTTTTTGGAAAAAAATATTTTCAACCCTTGAGTACATAAAGAGAGTAGAATAAATTGAAAATTTTATTCTCCAAAAGTAACAATGAGATAAGAAAATAAATGGGTTTCTTTATATATAGTTTATTACATTTAATTATCAGATGAATAATCATGAGCAATCAAGTTAAACGATGAGGTTGTAACATAAAACACTAACCACCTTTGTAACATTGAATTATAATCCCCATGAAATTATAAATTCATATTTAACATATTATATAATTAAAATAAATATATTCATTATATTACATGTAAAATGGGTTGTGTATAAACCTGATAATAGAATATAAGTGCATACCATAACATATGTCTCAAAAAGGATAATTGAAAAGACAATCCTTTACCTTACATATTGAATTACTTCATACACATTAAAACCTATAGTATAATTAATATAATTTAATTATACTTCTATTTAAAATCCATAAATATATATAAATAATAACATATATTATTTTTCAGGGCCTTTTGTTATATTTTTATTAATAATTCCAAGTTAAATTCATGTTTCGGGAAATAACTACTTTTTTTTTCGAGTATGTTTTGATTCATTATTTATTTTTCCTATTACATTGATCATGAACCAATAATATTTATAATTTTATCCATAATTAAAATATAATATATATTTATTATATTTTTATTTATAGATATCCATAAAATTTATGGATAGAAAATGAAATACAATGTTCATGGAGATAGTAGGTCGTACATACTCATTAAACTCATTTCCATTTTATCTATAGATTAAAATAAATAAAGGTAAATAATATAATAACATTATAAAATATATATTTTTGTTATATGTCACATATTTACATTAAAACCATCATTAATACCTTCCATGTTATGTGTGAATATGTCTCATCGCTTCACGAGGCGGTAGTCCACCACACACACGTGTGACGTTATGGTACTCCCACAGAATGGAAATTAAGGATTTGTATGTGAAACAATAATACTATAAGTATAATAATATCCTATTTATAACTTTAATACATCATTATATATATCTATGAGATGTGGTGATGGAAATGAATAACATCACTTCGGGAGGCTGTAGTCCGCCCTATACACGAATAAAGATTTCATATCTCATTTGATGGAAGTGGAGACTGTTGTGGGAAATTAATATAAAATATAAAACATTTAAGTATATTTAATATAGCAAAATTATTATATCATAATAGTTTAATATAAATATAAGGATGTGGATGAAAAAATAAAATAAAAATGATTGTTGAAGAACTTTACCAATTCTTTGTGTAACCTTCTTTGTTTTGTGCGAAAATCCATACTGGGTTTTCCCTTTGACCAATCTAAGAATTATAGGATGGTAGGAGATAAGTAAGGAAGATATTTAAGTAGTTATTTTCTAAACCAAATGGTTTAGGAGGTGTAAATATGTGAGGAGAACTGGTGGCCTTTTATAAGTGAGGTGAGTGGCACACATTTAAGTTTTGGAAATAAAAACGTATACCCACATTTTTAACTTTTTAGAAGGATAAAAAATGGACATTTATCAATTATTATAAATTATAAATTCTTTATATGTCTATAAAATGGGTCTATTATAAGATTTGGGTAATTTTTAACCCATATTATTTCATAATAACACCATGTGAAACCCATTTTAACATTAACCACTGTAATTAATTTTTACTGATTTGACTCTTTATTATGATAAAAATATAATTTTACCATACTAGATAATATAAATTATTGTGAATACAAATATTTAATAAATTTTTCCATATTCTATTCACAAAATTGATTAATTTTAATTTAAAATTAAATCCCCTTACATCCCAAGAAATCTATTTTCCAAAAAGAAAAATGACTAAAAGTTTAAAACATTTTTATATATCAATTGAATATTAAAATTATTATAATAAAACAAATCAGTTTAATTGATATACAATTAAAATAATTTTACATTTAAACCCACTTAATGTAATTAATTGACCACATAAATTTCAAAAATTAAATCGATGCTTTTAATAAAAATCAGTATTCTTCACTATTCATTGAAAAAGTAATCCGTTCAAAAAAATACAAAAAAATCACCCTAAGATAATTTTGACGTGTTTATTTCAAAAATTAAATTTATTTTATGCAACTAATTTTGTAAAAATTTTAAAATTTAGTTTTATTATTTTCCCCAAAATTAAATAAATATGGTTTTTAGAAAATTCTATTTTCAAAATATATAATGAATTTATCGAAAATTAATTATTTTTTATCAATATGTTTTATTAATATAAAATAATTATATATAATATTAATATTTTTTTATTACACATAATCCTTCCATGTTTAATGGCATGGTAATAATAGTCTTGTTTAAATAATGATATTAATAGTTTGTCCTAGTTTGGTAAAACTCAATGTTATGTGTAACTCATGCTACCTAAGAAGTTAAATTTATTCAAAAAAATCCTAAATAATTGGGTGGTACATGATACCCCCTTAAAATGAATGATACCCTCAAGTTTCCATCACTCAGATTCAAATATATGAGGATACTTCTTCCTCATTATATATTTAAGTTCCCACGTAGCCACCTCAAACCGATTGTTTTCCCAAAAATCTTCGACCGGATGAGTGGTCGTGTTTTGTATAACATACTATTTAATATCCATAATCTCTATCATATTTCATCATAGGAAATATATTGCATTGGTGGTATTAATTATAAGTGTAGTACATTTAAAAGTTTATTTATGTATTTTATCAGGTGAGATACTTGGAACACATCATGACCCTGAGAGATATTTGGTGAAAGAAGAAAATGATAAACTATTTTCATAATATGGTGAATAATTTCAATGTGACTAATATGAAAAAGCATTAGTTATACCTTCTTTCCAAATCTCATTACCTTCTTCCAGGGATAAATTAAAAGAAACACTTTATCTACAATGTTAAATTTTAGATCACATCAATGATTGTTTGCATAAATTTTCTACCAACTCTAAGCTAACTTGATTTGTTGTTATGTGGTTCTAAAATTGTCTACATTTTATTTATCTATATCGGGTCTTAATGGATTTATTTATCCAACTTCATTACCACACATTGGACATCTACACTTGTTTACATATAATTGTTCAAAAGGATCCATCTGAATACTCATGTGAAATGTATTTTTTTTATGAAAACTCAACTAGAGGAATTTGTTGATCCCAACCACCATTAATATGAAAAAAAATCTAAAACATTATATAGGGTTTTAATTTCTCCCTAAGACCAGCCATCTAATTGAGGATGATACACAATGTTGAAACTCAACTATATATCAATATCTTACTGAAGACTTTTTCAAAATATTGATGTAAACCATAGATCACAATCAGACACTATTGAATGTGATACTCCATGAAACCTTAATACTTCCTTAATATATGTCATAGAAATTTAATCTAGAGAAAAATATTATCTGATATCAATGAAGTGTGATAATTTTTAAAGGTGATGGACTATAACCCACATAACATTATTCCTTTTATAAATTTTGGGGAGTCCAAGAAAAAACACATGGTGATGTTTTCCCACTTTAATTTGGGTGTGGGAAATGAATGTAACATCCCCATATAAATTTTTATCTCAAACTTAACATGATGGAATATCATGCCGTGAGAAACAAACTATGTTATATCTCTCTTTATGACATCCCACTATAGGTGCTCTAAAAATATATAAACATCATCATACTACAAGGATAAATAGATAAGGACTGATGTTCCAAGGATTTAATAACAACTGAGAAAAGGGGGGGGGTGAAATAGTTGTTTAACTTTTTATAATTTTCAAAACTTTAAGAAACATAACCCTTGCAACCTGTTAAGATTTATTTCCTTATCAACCTTTAGCAAGAAACTCAAGCATGAAAGAAAGAAAAATCAAGAATGGAACATAAGACTTACAAGGTTCAACCTCAATAAGAGAAACTACATTCTTGCCATAGCCACTCCCATGGGTCAATGAAAATCCACTATAATGAAGAAGTGAATACAACTTCTGCCAACTCCCATTTGATACCTTATATCTTCCGATAGGAAATATTATACTAACTCCCATCAGTTTACAATGTTCCCTTATTGAAAAAATGAGTCAAACACAAGAATAAGAACTTTGTTAAGCTGCTCCACAAATGCTCACTCTGAATCTTCAATCTGATTTCTTGATTCTGATTTTCTAAAACCGGTCTTCGCAGAAAGATAAGACGATTTTGATTCTCTTCTTCTCAAACACTCAAGAAAAATTCTTTAAGATGGTAGGAAATTTTCACTTATAATTCTCCAGCACTCTGCCTTTTCCGCATATGTAAAAATTGAAAATGATAAAATTATTTGAGCACATATTTATTGGAAACTCAAAAAACAAAGGCGGGAATCTTGAAAATCTTTTCTGCTTCCTCAAATCTCAAAAACTCTGCAAATCTCTCACATTTAATCATCAATTTTGACTTCTTAAAATCTATTTAAATTTATTCGAGATTTATGAAATGTTGAAATTCTTTTTTTCATGACCTCTTCATTTCTTCCTCAGAAGGATAAGGGTTGATGATGGATCTAATTTTAGGATCAGGAAACAGGATCATGAAAACTAGTTCCGGAAAACTAGTTTAGGAAAACGGTTTAAGAAAACTGGTTCAGGAAAACTAGTTCAGGAAACAGGTTAAGGAAATAGACACAGAATTTCTTGATCTGGACGTAGACTCCGAATTTATGGCTCAAGAAGTAGAATCTGAATTTCTAACTCAAGAAGTAGACTCAAATTTTTTAGATCAGGAAGTAGACTCAGAATTTCTGGCTCATGAAATAGACTGTGAATTTACGGCTCAGGAAGTAGACTCTAAATTTCTTACTGAGGAAGTAGACTCTGAATTTCTGGATCAGGAAGTAGACTTAGAATTTTTGGCTCAAGAAGTAGACTATGAATTTCTGTCTGAGGATGTAGACACCAAATTTCATGCTCAGGAAGTAGCCTATGAATTTCTGGCTCAGGAAGTAGACTCCGAATTTATGGCTCAGGATGTAGACTTCGAATTTCTAAATCAGGAAGTAGACTCCAAATTTCTTAATCAGGAAGTAGACTCTGAATTTATGGCTCAAGAAGTAGACACTGAATTTCTAGATAAGGATGTAGACTCCGAATTTATAGCTTAGGAAGTAGACTCTTAATTTAGGGCTCAGGAAGTAGACACTGAATTTATGGCTCAGGAAGTAGACTCCGAATATCTGGCTCAAGAAGTAGACTCCGAATTTCTTTCTCATGAAGTTAACTATGAATTTATTACTGAGGAAGTAGACTCTAAATTTCTTGCTCAGGTAGTACACTCTGAATATATGGCTTAGGAAGTAGACTCCGAATTTATGGCTCAGGAAGTAGACTCCAAATTTCTGGCTTAGAAAGTAGACTCCGAATTTCAGGCTGAGGAAGTAGACTTCAAATTTATGGATAATGATGTAGACTCTGAATTTCTGGATCAGGAAGTAGACTCTGAATTTTTGGCTGAGGAAGGAGACTATGAATTTCTGGCTCAGGAAGAAGACTCTAAATTTCTTGCTCAGGAAGTAGACTCCGAATTTCTAGCTCAGGAAGTAGACTCCAAATTTTTGACTCAGGATGTAGACTCTGAATTTCTGGATCAGGAACTAGACATCAAATTTCATGCTCAGAAAGTAGACTCTGAATTATAGGTTCAGGAAATAGATTTAGGAAATTGGTTTATGAAACAAGTTTAGGAAATAGACTCTGGAAAACTAGTTCAAGAAAACTGGTTCATGAAAACTAGTTCAGGAAAAACTAGTTCCGAATTTTATCAGAATTTTTCTTAGTGAAAAACAACAATCCTCTTCACCATTTCTTCAACAGCTTTTATCAGGAAAATTTTCATGATTTGTGAGAACTTTAATATTAGAAAAGCATCGTCTGATTATGTTTAGAAAGTTTGAGACACTTCCCTAACCTCTAACTTCTTTCCTTCAACATAAACTTTTTAAGGAAATCTTTAGCAACAATCAACTTCAACATTCTGTAACTCAAAAAAAATTCTTCAATAAAATGAATAGTTATCAAAAAATAAAAAACATTGTTAAACAAAACACCACAAGGGTTATTCCATCTCCCCATTTGGATTTGTTGGAAACCCTTGTTAACAAATTCTCTCCTCTCAAAAAATTTACAACTCAAGTTCTTTAATTTTACCAAAACATAGCCTTTCTCAAAAAGAGTGTCCTAACACCACACTACTGGATAAAGTAATGTTTTTGAAGGATTTCCATCCCTCAGTGACAAGAAATATTTGCAGCCATGTAAAGATAAACATCACCTTACTCAAACTCCCCCTGAACTATTATCTTTCGCTTTCTCACTTTTCTCTTCCTCCCTCATTTTTAATTCTCTCTCCCCCATTATATGATAACCACAGATTTAGATTCAAAAAAGAAAGATTAATCTCCCCCTTTTTCAACATAATCCAAATAATGGTGTGGTAAACATCCTTATGAGTTTTAGGAAGTCTTAGGAGGAGGATGAACATGGAGTTGTATCCTCAGTTCAACAAACCTTTCCTTTGACATTGCTTTTGTGAAAATATCAGCAATCTGATACTTTGTTGAAATATATTCCATCAAGACTTCTCCAGAGGCAACATTATATTTTAAAAAGTGATAATTTATATCAATATGATTTGAACATGAATGTTGAACAGGATTCTTGGAAAGATCAATGGCACTCTGATTATCACAGAGTATTTTCAAAGGTTTAGAAACTTTCACTTTCAAATCTTCCAGCTGAACTTTCATCCACTTCATTTGAGTACAAGCTTGAGTAGCTGCATCATATTTGGATTCAGATGTAGTTATAGTTACTGAACATTGTTTTTTACTATACCAACTCACACAACATTCCCATAAGAAAAATGTTCCTCATGATGTTGATTTTTTGTCATTACAATCACCAACCCAATCAGCATCAGTATAACCACGAAACTTCATCACATTGTTTCTCTTGTATAACAACCCATGTGAAGTTGTTCCTTTAACATATCTCAAAATCCCCTTAACTACCAACATATGTGATTCTTTTGGATTACTTTGTTATCGGTAAAAGAGAGTCACAACCTAAGAAATATCAGGCCTTGAGGCTATAAGATAAAGAAGACTTCCTATTAACTTTTGAAAGACTTTCTTATTCACACTATTACCTGGCTCAACTTTGCTCAACTTTATGCACAATGGGATAGGGGTTGAATCTTCTTTTGATTATTCCATCCCAAACTTCTTTAAAAATTCCTTGGAATACTTTTCTTGGGATATGAATGTTTAGTTTTCTTTTTGTTGAACTTGGTATACAAGGAAGAAAGTTAATTCTCTTAACATTGGAATTTCAAAAAATTTATTCATCTCTTCAGAAAACTTTTCACAGACCTTTTCTGCATCTTTAGAAAAAATTATATCATCCAAATAAATGATTAAAATTAATGTTCTAGAGTCAAAATCTTTAACATACACGTTTCTATCAACCTTTCCTTTTGAAAAGTTCAACATTCTCAATGAATTGTCAAGCTTCTAATACCATGCTCATGGAGCTTGTTTCATCCCATAAAATACTTTCTTCAATTTTAAAACTTTATTTTCATCCTCATCAATTAAAAACCCACAAGTTTGTTCTATGTAAACTTCTTCCTCGATTACACCATTTATGAAAGATGACTTTACATCCATCTGATAAACCTTGTAATTTCGATGAGCAGCTACTGCAAGAAACATTAGAATAGTTTCCAACCGTGCAACATGGGAAAAGCTTTCATCAATATCCACACATTCCACCTACGCATATCCTTTGCACACAAGCCTTGATTTGTTTCTTGTAACTTCTACATGATCATTCAATTTATTTCTGTAAACCCACTTGGTTCTGATAACATTCTAATTTTATGGTCTTGGAAAAAGTTCCCATGTTTCATTCTTCTCAATCTAATCTAGTTCTTCATTCATAGGATCCACCCATTCTTTATGTAGAATATATTCTGAAACTAATTGTAGTTAAACTTTTGAGATAAGTGATGTCTTATTTTGTAATCATAAATTCCTTCTTGTTTGAACAAGAGCCTTCTTACCCCCAATAATATTTTCAAATTCAACATGTTTATGTAATGTAGGAAAACTCACATTTCCATTCCTAGCATCACTTTCTTCCCCACGTGACTCATCTGAGTCACATTCACTATTGTGGGAATTCTTTGATTTATCATCCTCAATATTCTTAATAGATGTTGTGAAGGAACTTGGATTTTCAATTACCTTTACATCATATGAGTCCACAAACATCTGTAACCATTTTTCCAGCATTTGTAACTTCTTCCATTTGTTGAATAACATATAAATATTCCTTCTTCAGCTTTCCCTTCAAACTTTCCTTAGTCCGGATTTTTTATTTTGAGCAATAATGGACTTACAAAAACATTTAAGTAATTAACGAAGGTTTTTTGTTATAACAGATATCATAAGGAGTCATGTTGGTTTCTGGTCTCAACAAGCATCTATATTGAACATCTACAGCAGTGCTAAAAGCTTCTCTCCAATAGAATTTGAAAGTTTTTATTTTGATAACATACTTCTTCCCATTTCTACCAAGCTTCTATTTTTTCTTTCTACTACTCCATTTTTTTGTGGAGTATAGGGATCCCTATACTGATGTTTGATGACATTATTCCTTAAATATATTTCAAAAGCATTTCTTGTGAATTCGGTACCAATGTATGTTCTCAACTTGTTTATGGAATCCTCCAATTCTTTCTCGACATCTCTTTTGAAGAATTTAAATGTTTCAATAGCCTCTGACTTCTGCTTCATAAACATGATGTTTTTCATCTTAGTGAAGTCATCAATAAAAGTGATAAATTATAAATCTCCTTTTGTTGATTGATGTCTCATCGGACCACATAGATCAGAATGAATAAGCTCAAGTGGTTTTTCAGATTGAATCTCACCACTTTTATGACTTTTTTTAGTCATTTTTCCTTTCTGGCAAGTAATACAATATCTTCATCTCTTCTTTTCAGTTTGGGAAAATTCCAAATAGCATCAGATTTAGAAAGCTTATTCATGTTCTTCTGCCCAATGTGGAAAAGTCTTCGGTGCCACAACTTGTTTTAGTATTTAGCACTCAAATAACAAGTGTTATTTGATTCTCCAATTTGAAAGAGATTCCCACTGGTTCTTTCTCCTTTTATAATCACTTTTCCATTTTTCACACATTTGATGATATAAGAATCCTTTCTGAAGATAACTTCTTTTCCATCATCACAATGTTGACTTAAACTAAGTAAGTTATGTTTTATCCCATCAACAAGTACGACTTCCTTGGACTTCAATTTCTGTAATTCAATCTCTACCATTTTGATTTTCTTTAATTTTTAAGGAACTATCATTGCCAAAAGTAACTGCTCCTCCATCATGACTTTCAACATGTTCCAAGATTTTTATATCACATGTCATGTGTGAAGAATAACCACTATCAAGAATCCATGGTTTTTTCCACTTAGTTTATTTCAAACCTATCTCAATAAAAAAATCTCTCCCATCAACCTTCTTATTTTCAGCTCTCTTTTCTTTCTTATCATAAGAAACTAGTTCTAAAAGGAGTGTCATACATCTTTCGACATGTTGACCAGACTGATCACATCTTCCTCAAACATCTTCTAAATATTCAAATTGATTATTTTTTGGAAGGTTTCTAACATCTTGAGAATTCACTTTTTCAACTTTCTATGAGTATGGAAAGTTACTCATTCTTCTTTCACTATTTCTTCCACTTTCCTCAAACCTTCTTCCGGGTAGAGATAAATTGTGCCAACTATTATAAGATCTATTCCCATATATTCCGCAACACCAGCAATAGCCCTAAAATCTTGATTTTCTATTAAATAATGATCTTTATTTATAGGAATTTTTTTGAGGTTGATAAATTCTTTTAACTCTAGAAATCTCAGGATGTAGGTCATATCTTCTTTTGAGTGAGTTTTTACTTTTGTAGGATTAATAGGTTTTTAACATCCTCTCCACCCAAGCTTTAAAAATACTTTTTACATATCCTGAAATGTTAGAAGAATCAGATTAAACATTAATTTTTATTGGAGAAGATGTCACCTGATTCTCATAGTTAGACTTTCTAGTAATCTTGGAAGTCACAGATTTTACTTCAGTGGCTTTGTGGAAGTTTTCATTCATCTTCCTTAGGGAATTTTCGGACTCAATGAATTTTGATTGGAAATTGTTCAACACTTCTTCTTTAGTTTCCAGCTTCTTTCTAAGATCTTCAATCATATTTCCTTGTTCAACAATTTTATGTTTGTAACATTAAATTTATTGAATGTATTTATCTTCCTTCTTGGTGACATCTTTACTTCCATCATGAACTTCTTCATGATTTTTCTTCATCACGCGAATTTATTTCTTGAGATATTTGTTTTTCTAAAGACATGCCACAATTTCAGATCTTAGTTGATATTATTTATAAGATTCTTCACCACCTTCTTCACTTTCTGTGGAAACATTTTTTTTCACAACTTTTTTAATGAAGGTTGTGAATCTTTCTTTATTTTCTTCTTCTGAGGAATCATTATCAGATGATTCGGATTCATCCTTCTTGCTCAACATACCTCTTTTTTTCCCATAAAACTTCTTCGTGAGTTCTTTAGAAGTCTTATCTTCTTTTTCATTCTTGTTATACTTCTTCCATCAAGGATTCTCCTTAGAAACATCTTGATATTCTCCAACTTTCATCTTCGGAAAATTCATAGAAAATGTCCGATTCCACCACACTCAAAATATTTGAGAGGAAGTTTCCCTTCATATTTTCATATTCCTCTTAGATAGTTCTTGGATATGAGAGACATGATTTTTTCATTCAACTATTCATCTTCATTATCAACAGACTCACAAGGTTTATCTTCATCATCATCGTGGATTTTCAACTTTCTCATATCTTCAAAATCCATTTCATCTTTTATCTTTGTCTTAAAGATTAGATCTTTCTTCATTTAATAAGCAACAAGAAAGTTATGCAATTTATCAATAGATAAATAATCCTTATCTTCTAAAGCTAATTTTGTTGAATCAAACCTATCTAGAATGTTTCTCATAAGTTTCTTCACAATTGAAAAATCTTCCAAGTCTTCTCTGAATCCTCTGATGTTGCATACAATTTCATTAACTCTGGAGAATTATTCATTAATTGTTTCATCATCTCTCATCCTAATGTCTTCAAATATACTACGCCAAATTTCTATATTGGCCTCCTTGACTTTTTTGTTTCCTTCAAAAACACTTTTTAGCTTGTCCCACATGCTTTTTGATGTTGTGAGACCCATTACCTTCTGATAAACTTTTTTTGATAAGGACATGAGAATAGAATTTCTAGCCTTTCCATTAATTTCTATGTTTCTATTATCATCAAAGGTTATAAGATAATTTTTCTCAATCGGTGGAAAGCCAATAGTATTAGAATCAACAACTTCAAGGCGAAGAGATAGGAGATAATTAATCATTCTATTTTTCCATCCATAATAATTCTTGCCATTGAACGTAGGAATTCTGATACTATTGACAGAATTGATATTCTCCATGATATGGATTAAACAAGGGAGCCTTCCCCTGATACCACATGAAGTTACAAGGATCAAATAACAACTAAGAGGGGGGGGGGACTAAATCAATTGATTAAATTTTTATAATTTCAAATCTTTAAGAATCTTAACCCTTGAAACCTATTAAGATTTATTTCCTTATTAACCTTTAACAAGAAAGTCAAGCATGCAAGAAAGGTAAATCAAGAAAGGCACACATGATTTACAAGGTTTAAACTCAATAGGAGAACCTATGTCCTTCCCATAGCCACTCTCGTGGGTCTATGGAAATACACTATAATGAAGAAGTGAATACAACTTGTGCCAAATCCCATTGGACATCTTCTATCTCCTGGTAGGAAATATTATACAGACTCCCGTCAGTTTAAAATGTTTCCTTAAAGAAAAAATGAGGAAAATACAAGAATAAGAACTTTGTTAAGCTGCTCCTCAAATGCTCACTCTGAATCTTCAATCCGATATCTTGAATTTTATTTTCTGAAACCGGTATTCTCAGCAAGATAAGATGATTTTGATTCTCTTATTCTCAAACACTCAGGGAATCTTCTTCAAGATGGTAGGAAATTTTCAATTAGAATTCTACAGTGCTATTCCTTTTCCGTATATTTAAATGTTGCAGATGAGTGAATGATCTGAGCAAATATTTATAGGAAACTCAGAAAACAAAGGTGGGAATCATGAAAATATTTCCTACTTCCTCAAATCTCAAAAACTCGGTAAATCACTTTTATTTAATCTTTAATCATTGTCTTCTTCAAATCTCCTTAAATTTCTCCAAGATTTAGGCAAATTTGGAATTCGGGTTTTCTTAAACTCTTTATATCTTTCTCAAAACGATAAGGCTTGTTCTTGGATCTAATTTTAGGTTCAGGAAACATGTTCAGGAAAACTGGTTCAGGAAAACTTGTTTAGGGAAACTGGTTCATAAAAACTGGTTTAGGAAATAGGGTCAAGAAACAGACTCTGAATTTCTAGCTCAGGAAGTATACTCTAAATTTTTGGATTAGGAAGTAGACTCTGAATTTCTGGCTCAGGATGTAGATTCTGAATTTCTATATCTGGATGTAGACTCCGAATTACTGGATCATGAAGTAGACCTTGAATTTATGGCTCAGGAAGTAGACTCTGAATTTCTTGCTCAAGAAGTAGACTGCGAATTTCTGGCTCAAAAAGTAGACTCCGAATTTCTGGCTTAGGAAGTAGACTCCAAATTTCAGGTTGACGAAGTAGACTCCAAATTTTTGCCTTAGGAAGTAGACTCTGAATTTATGGCTTAGGTAGTAGACTCCTAATTTCTGGATAAATAAGTAGACTCCGAATTTCTGGATGAGGAAGAGACTTTGAATTTCTGACTCATGAGGTAGACTCTGAATTTCTAGCCCAGGATGTAGACATCAAATTTCTGGATCAGGAAGTAGACTCTGAATTTATGGCTCAGGAAGTAGACTCTGAATTTATGGCTCATGAAGTAGACTCTGAATTCCTGGCTCATGATGTAGACTCTGAATTTCTAGCATTGGAAGTAGACTCTGAATTTATGGATCACGAAGTATACTCCGAATTTCTGGCTAAGGAAGTAGACTCCGAATTTCTGGCTCAGGATGTAGACTCTGAATTTCTGGCTCACGAAGTAGAATCTGAATTTTGGGATGAGGAAGTAGACTCTAAATTTCTGGATCAGGATATAGACTCCAAAGTTTTGGCTCTGGAAGTAGACTTCAAATTTTTGGCTCCAGAAGTATACTCCGAACATCTGGATTAGGAAGTAGACTCTGAATTTATGGATCAGGAAGTAGTCTCTGAATTTCTGGCTCAAGAAGTAGACTCCAAATTTATGGCTCAGGATGTAGACTCTGAACTTCTAGCTCAGGAAATAGACTCTGAATTTCTGGCTCTGGAAGTAGACTCCATATTTCTGGCTCAGGAAGTACACACCAAATTTCTAGCTCAGGAATCTGACTCTGAATTTCTTGCTCAGGAAGTAGACTCCGAATTTTATGTTCAGAAAATTGTTTCAAGAAATTGGTTCAGAAAATATGATTATGAAATAGGTTTATGAAAATTATTTCATGAAAACTAGTTTAGGAAAACTGGTTCAGGAAAAACTGGTTCTGAATTTTCTCATAATTTTTCTTATTGAAAAACATCAATCCTCTTCACCATTTCTTCAATAGATTTTATCTTGAAACTTTTCATGATTTGTGAGAAAATTAATATCAGTAAAGCATCATATGATTATGTTTATAAAGTTTGAGACACTTTTTTAACTTCTAACTTCTTATTTCTCAACATAATCTTCTTTAAGAAAATATTCAGCAACCAGCACCTTTAACTTTTTGTAACTCAAAAACATTCATCAATAAAAACATTAGTTTTCAACAAATAAAAAACTTTTTTAAAAAAACCACAAAGGTTCTTCAAGGAAGAACTACAATCTTCCTTTAAAAACACTTTATTCAAACCTAGTATAGACGAAGCACATACATGGTTCCTAAACTTTATCATTCTATTATGATTAAGGTCAAATACTAGAACATATATATCCTTTTATTACAGATTTACATATTCCTTTGTAAACCCTTTAATAATCACTTAGATTTATGGTTGAACATTTAATTTTAATAGATAAGATTCCCCCTTCATTCAGGATTTCTATATCCTTCCTTTGAAAATCTATGAATATTTGATCTTTTTTATCCTCATCATAGATAAGGTAGAAAGATCCTATTAAGTTAAAGCATCGAACACCTTGTTTATTTTACCCGGTTAGTAATGTATTAAATAGTTATAATCTTTAAAAAACTCTAATCATGATCCCATGTTCAGTCACTCAAATTTACTTTTTTATTAAGAAGGAAGAACGATACACCAAATAGCAGAAAAAATGATGCCTACAGAGGTCTAAAATGATGTAAGCTGAGGGAATCCTCTCTAATCAAATTGACCCCTTTGGGCTGCAAAGTGGAAATGTCATGCACACACACTGGCTCATTCCTATGAACCTCCATTGAAGAAAGGTGATCCTCCACTTGATTTCCCTCCCGCCATGTGTGACTGATTTTGGTACCGTTGGAGAGAATACCTTTTCAATTTCTGATAATGTAGATAATGGACCATGGAGTAGAGAAAATATCCTTCATAGCATCATGAATGATTTTTGAATCTACTTCAACTTTAAATAATGAAAATACCTTCTGGTGACAGAGATTGATACCTATGATCATGGCCTTCACTTCGGCCTGAAGAGAATATTTATATCCTAACTGGGAGGAGAAAGAAAGGAGGACCGATACCTACGGGTCCTGAAGAACCCCACCCCCATGAAGAACTCTCGTGGAGCAGGATCCATTGGTATTAAGTTTCAGACTATAGGTAGGGGGACTCTATCTAACCCATCGACCTCTGTCCATACTAGTTATTGGATGGACATAACGAGAACTAGAAAGCATCCAACTGAAGGAAGGTGCATCCCGCCAGTTGCTGAGGAGACAACCAAGATCAATAAAAATGATTTTTGACCTATTGATGATAGACCTGCCCGTAGGCCGTATCCCCTCATATTTGGGCTTGTTAATTGCTTTCCATATGGACTAACAACTAGCATAAAGAATTAAATAGCGTGCTGACTTCTCCGACCCTTTATCTCCCAACCCATAAAACCATTTGTCCAAGAACGAAATATCCCCCAGGCTAGGATCACAAAACCCTCTAAAGTCATCGTAAAAACTCCACACTGTACTCACCCACTCACCAGAGAAAAAGAGTTGATAATACTTTTCTTCTTTGTAAACTGCACAACAGTCACACCATGAAGCAAGTGTGATACCACTGTGTTTGATATTTTCATCCATAGGAATAGCGCAGTTCCTGATTCTCCAAAGCATGAATATATATTTCGAGGGATCCATATTGTTCTATAACGCCTCATTCCAAGCATCCTACACCTCTAAAGTTCCCCTCATGCAGAGAAAATCCCGAGCAGAAAATACCCCTGAAGAGGATGGATTGAAAACACAGCGATCTAGATCCTGTGATAGAAAAATGAGGTTCAGAAGGGCCTGCCTCTCCTCTTCCAACACTATTTTAATGAGCTCCATGTGTAAACTCGCTTCTCTGAACGTGCTGGTATGAGCAGGGCACCTCGGGAAGCCCCACACCATCCCAGCCCAATTTTTGTACCAGAAGGGAAACTCTCCCCTCTCTATAATCAATTGCGAGTGACTAGAAAGTTCAGAAATGAGGTGAGTAATATTGTGCCAAATCGAAGAGCTTATTTACACCGCTGAGGACTACTGGAAAACCAGTGGGTGCATTGTTTTCCCCCATAACATTCTCTAATCCACAACTTCTCAATCCAACTTATCATGTTTACTACAGAGGGTGTCCTCAATGCTATGAACATTAATACAACTGTCCCTAGTAGTCCTGGCCACTCTTCTCAAAGAAGCCCAATTTCTTTTCCTTTCTGGCAAAGGATCCCATATGAAACTATCCATAAGTTTGACAATGTTGTCGATGACACCTTTCAGAGGCATAACAGCAGATAGAGAATAAACTGGAGTAGCCAACAACAATATATTAATGAGAGCAATACGACCACCAAAAGACATGTACCTATTTTTCTTGTTGTGGATGCGGTCCATGATCTTGTTGATAAGGAAATCGAAGTCCCGAATCCAAAGTCTACTAGGGGAAATAGGAGCATCAAGATATTTCATGGGAAAACATCCTCTTTGTATGGAAATATTGATTTGAATTTTAGCAATTCGACTAGGAGAGCATTTGTTGGATTTGAAAAAGAAAATTTTCTATTTATTGATAAGTTGTCCACTCCAGTAGCAGTAATCCTCTAAAATCATGTTCAAACCACATATAGACTTTTTTTCCATCATTCATAAATACTAGAGTATCATCAGGGAACATAAGCTGAGAAATGGCTTCAGCTAACTTCAAATAAAATTTTTACAAAAGATAACTTCAAATCATGAGTTGGGTAATTTTTCTCCCTAACCTTCAACATTCATATGTCATATTCTATATCATTTTAATTATTTATAAGAACGCATACCAATCCATTCATGCATTCATCACTATAGATTAAAAATCTCTCTTCACCACAAGGTAAATTAATCATAGTAGCAATGAATAATCTTATCTTAAATTGCATGAAAATCTCCTCACATTATATGTCAAGAGGAACTTGGCTCCCTTCCAAGTTTTCTTGGTGAGTGGAATATATATTTGTGGGAAATTTCCACAGAACATCGATAATATCCATCTAAAAAAAGGAAACTATGGATCTCAGTCATATGGTTGGTCTGGTAAAACTTTCAATAGCCTTTATTTTTTTGGATCAATTGATATTCCCTCTCTAGAGGTTATGTGACCCTAAAACTGAAACCTTTTTTCTACCAAATTTTAAATTTTAATATATTTTTCATATATATTCTCTATGTTTAGGGTCATTAGTAAAATTCTCAATTGATATTCAAGTTATTACTTTATCCTTGAGTAGATAAGAATAAAATATATAAATACATCCATGAATTGATAATTGTAATATCTAATGACTCTGTTCATTAAATCCATGAATATATAAGTGATATTATTGAGAATTAATGGTTTTATTATATATTCATAGTATCTATACCATGTATATAATGTTTTTTTTGTGTATATCATCCTTTTTAACCCACCGTTGATTATATCCAAATCGAAGATCAATTATGGATAAGTATTGATCTCAACGTAGTTTTTCAAATAGACCATTAATATTGGGTAGAGTTTTAGTTTTTATTAGTGGTGATCTTTTCCAACGCTCAATAATCAACGATGCGTTTCATCATTCTATATTTATTTTTTATCAAAAATAACATGTATACCTAAAGGTGACCCACTTCTCCTAATGGATCCCTTATTAATGTTCTTCTTACTTCGACAATTCCTGCAACTCATTTGGGTCCATTCTATAGGGAGTCTTTAAAATTGGTAAGGAACTAGGTATGAGTTCTATTGAGAACCCATGTTTAATATTTTATAGAAGACTAAGAAACTATTATATAAGGACATTATTAAATTCTTGAAAAATATGAATATCATTGATGTTGATTCTATCCCCAACTATATTAGATAAACACCACTACTAAATAAGAATGAAGACTCATACAATGGACACGATCTTAATTGGAAGTTCTTACTTATTTTCATGTTGATAGATGATAATAGGTTGGCTTATAATATAAAAAATTATTTAATTTCCATGAAACTTTATGTGGGATTAATATAAATAAAATCAATCTATGCCTAAGATAAAATAAAATTCAACTATATTTTGAATTTCATGATTTTTAGGAAGCACGTTCCTATAAACATTAACTATAGCAGAATCATATATTTGATATTTCTTCATTAAACCAGTAAGGGTGTTCGTAGATTAATTCTACATCAAATAATTTTTTTGGAATATTTATACCCTTATAAAATTATTCAGATATGATATAATTGGTTGATCCAATGTCAAAAAAGACATTATATATTATAGAGTGGACGGTAAGTGTGATTTTCACTCATCATTACTACACACTTCATCAAAAACAGTGATCACATGATGTTTCCCCATATTCCATAGCATAAGTGGTTTCTGAATTTGATCATCATCATTAACCTTTAAATTTGGGATCCAGTTATAATAGTTATTATACTACTTTAATTTGATATAGTAGAGTGTGGTTGGTGAATTCTATACATCTTTCTCTCTATTGACATCACTGGATAAATTCTTCCCATTACATAGGCAATCAATTGTTTATTGACCTTATTAACCACACACAAAAATTTACTCATCATATTAAGTCAATTTCCTTTATGTTTCCTTCCACATATTGAGCATGAGGGAAATATTAACTTCTTCCCTCCATGATTTTTAGAGTTTCACTTGAAATACATCTTCATTTTCTTATCAAAAGCATGAGATTGTTGGGTAACTTTGATCTTAATTTACAAATTAATAAAAAAGTTAATGACTTCATCATAGATACTAAAATACCATATGGATAATGCCATTATCATACCTAGTTTTAATCCACCGATGAATTTTTCAATTTTACTTTTAGGTTGAATGATAATTCCATAAGCTTACCTTGAAATTATTGAACAATTTTCCTCATAGGTACCAACAGATTCATCATCCCTCTTCTTTATCTCATGGAATTCCTTCACAATTTATGTATAAAGTATACAAGAGATATAATTATTGAAAAATAATATCTTAAACTCATTCCACTCGATAGTGTCAATCTAATCATGATACCTAGTCTTCTTGATAAGAGTAAAATATTGATCTGCTTTGGAGTCTATATGATAGATATCCAAAATTAATTTTCCATGTTATAAATACTGAATATTGAAAAATATAATTCCCATGGTAACAATAATTTTTTTAGAAACTAGTGTATCATTAGAACAACTGATATATTGTTTAAATTTCAACATAAAGGACATAGTAGAACATTGTTCCCTCTATTTATCATTTTGAAATTCATCATTATTTATAGCTTGAGAAAGTATTATGATCCTAGAAATAATATTTTTCATTCAAACTCCCATAATGTTTTTATGCACATAAGGGAAGTAATTTCATTACCTATCACACTCAATATTAACATGGTTCCTTTATGTTTAATCCATCGACTAAAACTAGAAATGTATAGTGTATGAAAAATTATTTATATTGTGGAACCACATAATCCTAAAAATTTACATATAGGATGTCTAAATCAAAGATCCTTATTTTTAATCCATAACACCTTATGTCTATCAGGGATTATTTATAGAAATAATCTAATCCAATCCATCATGATGATTCATAATTTTTTTTTGTGAATTTCCAATGTATATTCGTTGGGATTTTCAAACCAGGTGTGCAGTAAGGCCCATTATTGTGAACCAAGTGATGATCAAGTCCAAATCAATGTTCCCCATTTATATTTATTACCCCTAGGTACCAATGTACCATGTATACAGACACATGTAGTATCCAAACATGTATGTAATTTATTTAAAACCAGAATCTCTATCCATTACAAAAAATCTAGGTCATATTCTTATACTTTGACTCATCCTAAAACTTATCCTCAGTAATATCCTTATAGTTATATCTAAATTTTTTATATCCAAATGTCTAAATGTTAACTAATCCTATCATATGATGCCAATAATAAAGAACCAAAAGTAGCATACATATATATTACATCATTTTATATTAATATTCTATACATTACACAAACACACAACTATGGATCTTGAAGGTAAAATGAATTTGGAAAGTTTGACAGATAAAAAACATTTACATCAGTGATCTATGTCATATACCCCTATTTTCATCATAATATGAACCATTATTAGAAATATAATACCTAATGATCTTCATCATAACCTGGTGAAGGGAAAAAATAAAGGGGGAGATTAAATGCTCATTAATGGTATATAAGATTGATATCAAGATATAATGAGCATAAGGTTGTGAGAAAATGATAATGACATTTGAAAACCATAACATGAATATCATAGATTATAAAAGTGTTTAATTTAAAAAATCTTGTAATTTGGATCGACATTAATTATAATGGAATAAAATGACTGAAATCATGAGATCGTAAAATTATCATAGCACATATATTTTTGGAATACACCTAATAATAAAAAATAATTTCATTAGTAGTTCATGTATTATTTCCAAGAATATCACAATGGAATAATTTCACTCCCAAAACCAATCTAGTAGTTAATGTTTCCTCCCACAACTATCATAGTTTAATGATTCCCTTAATCGACTGGGTTCAATCCCTATTCGATACCTTGTGATCTCATGATATATAAATCATTACCCAATTCATTTGAGTGATATATAGGTCCCAACCTTCACATAAATAAAATCATAAATATGTGTTCCATAAGATCATATTGAATTAATTATATCAAAACAGAAGAAATTAAATTGGTTTCAGAAATTTTTCATCATAAAATAAACTATAGAATGGAAAAAGGATTCCAAATCATTTCATAATTTCATCTAAGAATAACACATGTAAAATGAAATGGTTTTCATAATAATTTTATGATAGTATAACCCATAGAAAGGAAATGTGTTTTATAAACCTCATATCATAATAAATATAAAACATTCATATAATGAATAAGTATGGTAAAATTGGATCATATCCCTAGTAAATAATATGTATCATAAATTGGAGTCATATTAAATAGAAAATTATTTTCAAAGAAAATTTACACTGAACATTTATTATGAAAAATATATTTTCATTTAAAATTATTTTTCTTAAAATTTAATATTCATAAAATATTGTGGAACCCATTTTATTTTAGAATAAAATCTAAAAATTATAAATTTTAATCCAAATAAAATAATGTTTATTACATCCTAAATTTTTTGTTCTCGTAGTACTCATTAAAAGAAATATTCCTTTTATATTTTTAGTAAAATCCAAATGGGGCTTGTTTGGAAAATGCCATGAAGGTTTATTTTAACATAATTGTATAAATTAATACAAGGGCGAAATTTTCATTGATATATCATTTTGAAAATGTTGAAAATATGTTTTTAAATCATTTTTGAATTTATTGTTTTGGAATAAAAATGGTTTTTGACCAAAGATTGAAATTAAGATGATTTTTCTATGAAAAATATTTTGAGCACTTCAGTACATAAAGTTGTAAAATTGAAAGGAAAATATGAATTCATATAAAATAAAAATATTATTATAAAATTAATTAGTTTACTGAGATATATATCACATGATTTCATGATTTGAAGAAAAATCATGAGAAATCCTAATAAATGACGAGATTGTAACATAAACATCCTACCACTTTTGTGACATTGAATCGTAAGCCCCATGAGATAATAATGTTAAATAATACTTATAATAGCCTATAAATAAATAAATTCAATATATTTCAATCAAAATGGTTTGTATATACACCTTATAAAATTATATTGGTTCATAACACACCATATGTCTCAAAGAATGAAGTTTGAGACCAAAATTCTGTACCTTAATTATTAACTTCATTCATACACATTCAAGACTACAATATAATAAATTTAATTTGATTAAAAATATATTGCATAACCCTAAATATATATATATATATATTACCATATATGATTTAATAATGACCTTTTATTGAATGTTTATTAAGAATTCTATGTTAAAGTCATGTTTCAGGATTAAATACATTTTCATATATGTTTTGATTCGTTATTTTTTTGGTCCTATAACATTGATCAGGGATTCATAATCTCATGAACGTTAACCATGATATAAATATCATATATATTCATTGTATATGTATTTATAGTAATATAAAAAATTTAGAGATAGAAAATTAAATACAGTTTTCATGGATATGGTAGGTCATACGTACTCATGAATGTTATTTATATTTTATAAAAGGATTGAAAAAAATAAAGTCATATAATATTAAAACATTAAATAATAATTTTAATTTCATTTATATCACATATTTTCATCAAACACATCCTTATTACCTTCAATGTAAATCATGAATGAATCACATCTCTTCAAGAGGAAGTAGTCTTCTGTACACACAAGCGATACTAAAGTATTCTCCCAGAATATAATGTAAGGAGTTATATATAATATAATAATTAAATATGTAAAATAATATAATATATATAATATATAAACATTAATCCATAATTATATCTAGCTTTTATAGTTGTTAATGGAAAAGGAATAACACCGCCTCATGAGGTGGTCGTCCTCTTTACCAGTGAATGAGGATTTTTTATCCCATTTAAAGTAATTTGATATGGTTTTAGGTTATGAATTTAAAGATAAAAAATAATATTATATAAAATATAATTATTTTATTATATCAGAATTTTTAATAATAATTTAAGTGGGTGGAGTAATAAATAATATAAAATCGCACATTGAAGAACGTTATTTATTCTTCAGGTAACATCCTTAAGTTTGCACAAAAATACTTCATAGGATATATCTATGACCACAATAGGGATTCATGGACTTTATTAGGGAAGTAAGTAATAATTTTAGGTATTCAATTTCATAAACAAATGGTATTTTTGTTTCAGGAGAGGATAAGGGGTTCCCTTTTTTATGTGAGGTGAGTTCTACACTTGCAATTTTTTGAAATAAATTTGTGTACCCACATTTCCCACATGCCAAAATGATCCAAACATGACAATTATCGATAAATAAACATAATACTGTAGAAAAATGGCTATCCAATAGTTTTTCAACAAGTGTTTAGTCATTGTTAATGCATATTGTTTTAGTTTAACCCTCGGTAAACCCATTTTTACCTTAACACTATTAAATACTTTTTAATGTTTTTACTATTAATTATTCCCAAATATTATGTTGAATATATGATATAATATAAATTATTTGAATATAGATATTTAATCCATTTTTAGAAATTTCATTCACATAAATATAAATTTTTAATTTAAAATTAAACCCACAGTTGCGATGAGAAAGATATTTCCTAACGAGAAAAATGTTCACAAGTTTAAATAAAATTATAAAACAATTCCAAATAAAAATTATTATAATTATCTAAATAAAAATAATTTATTTATAATTTTAGTAATTTTAATTTTAAACTCATTTTAAAACAAAAAGTAAAACTTATAAATTCACTAAATGAAAAGAAAGCTCTCAATAAAAACCTGTATTTTTCACTATTAAGTAATAAATTATTCTTTTCAAAAAAATCAAAACAAAATAACCATAAGAAGAAAATTACACTATAATATCAAAAATGAGTTTTATTTAATCAAGTTAATTTTTTAAAAGTACCAAATTTAATTTTATTCTTGCTCACAAAAAAATAGAAAATATTTTTTAAAGAACATGGTATTTTTGAAACATATAAGGACTACCAAAAATTAAGTATTTCTTTTAAATAAGTTTTCATTATATAAAATAACTATAATTAATATTTAAAATTTGGTTATTCCAATTCAATCCACCATGTTTAACGTCTAGGTAATAATGTTATTGTTTAAATAGTAATATTAATAGTTCGTCGTTGTTAATTAAAACATAGTATGGGCTGTAACACAAGCTATCAATGAAATTTAATTTTTTTTCAAAAAAAATCTTAAAAACATATGTTGTTAAAAAATTAACCATTACATTGACCATAATATAAAAAAATAGTGGAATATACATTTCAATTTGAATACTATATAAACTGCAACGTTGTCCAAATTATTCAATGGATTCATATCAATTAATTCATAACAAAATGAATTGAGAAAATGACACAAATTCTTAATAGTAATTATGAAATGGATTGTAATTATTCCATAAAATAAAACTAGTAGGAGATATTTCATCATTAGGTTTAAATCATAAGATTTCATGATTATTAACTTCAAATATTTTAGTGACACAAAAAAATTACATTTGAAGAATATGCCTTTGGCACAATCATACCATAGAGTCATTGAAAACAAACTATTTTTCTCCCACTTGGATAATATATGAAAATAAGGAGGAAGGTATATTAATATTCCAATATGAATTGGAGCTAAGTCAAAGCATATTCACATTCAGAGTATGTACAATATTTCATTCAACCCACCCTTATTATTTAATTTAATATCTAACATTGTTCCAATTAAACTATCACATATATTCTTCTCTAAATCCATAAAATAAATATTATGTTGGACTTCATGATATCTCCAATTTGTAATCTAAAAAAATATTGATTATTTCTTATAAATAATTCTATCTTTACTAGATTTTTATGCCTTTATAAATGCGACATTATGGTTTTTCAACCTCTCAAAAATTTGATCAGTTGACAAAGGTTTTCAATAAATAACAAATTACTATAATCTGTTTAATTCCTTTTAATATTTTATAAGATTAATCCACTGAATAAACATTAAATTAACCATATATATTGTTTTCCCCTATATTATTTCTGAGAAAATGAAGTCTGTTCTTTACCAATTGAACATTATTTATACCCCATAACACTGTATCCAAAAAAAATCCATATGCTAGGAATTAATTTAAAATGGGAATTATAATTTAATATTGCTTAAAATGTTAAATTTTATATAAATCATACAATATTATAACTTCCTCTCATAAAATATTCAAATTATCAATTAATAGTGATAGGAAAACATCCATATCATTTTCATGTAGTTTTTTTCTAGAAAACATTAAACTCAATATGATATATTTCCACTTCATACACAATTTGGAAGATAATTTGTTAATTACAAATACAATAGTCCATGAATTAGGTTTTATACTATTCCTTTTAAATTTATTAATTACAACTATGAAAATACTAATTATTATATTTCAATATTCATTTTAGAAAATGTTAAACTATTAATCAATTTTCTTGATCTATGGAAAATCATCTTGATGATTTAATTTTTCATCATATATTCACTCATATTCATGTCATATTTTCATTTTTGAATCATTTTAATTTTCATATAAATGTTTTAAATGATTAATTTAATAAAGATACCAAATTTCTATGGCAGGGGTCTTTGTAATTGCTAAATAAGCTTACGATTTTTCATTCAACTTATATTTTGATGTCCCATATTTAGGACACTTTGACAGACCTTTTTAATCATTACTATATATCAGACATTTATATTGGTATGCATGTGTCTTCTTGTATAGAAAACCCATGATGAATTATATATTTTTTACATTATAATGTGAATTTGGAAGAACATTATATTCAAGAATTATTTCTATTAGTATTTTTAGAAACTATGTAAATCTCTTGTCACTCCATCCATTTTTTCGTTCATGTTAATCAATCTAAAAATTATTGATAAAACATTAAATTTCATACAACTTAGGTAGAATGGTTTCTCAAAACTATAGGCAATCAATTATCAATTCTTTCATAATTTTCTCTACTTTAACATAAAAATTCATTTATTTAATTCCATTAGACTTGTCTTCATGAAAATCATCATCCGCGATAGATCTCAAAATCTTCCAAGTTTCACAACACTAAATCAATTGACAGAAACTAAGATTAAAACCATGAAAAATTCAATTATTTTAGATTATACAACTTTTAATTTTTTCACATTTAAAAAATTCAAACATGGACAAAAAAATTTTTGTTCTCTTGATCATTTCATTTAGAAAATTCAAAAAAATCAACACCATCTTCATATTCATCACTTGATCATTATGAATTAATCTAACTTTTACTAATTATTATCTACAAAAAAATATAAATAATTAAAAATAAGTTATTATATAATGAAATTTAAGTTCAATATTAAATTTAAAAATAAAAATAAAAAATAAATATAGAATATTTTATTAATAAAATAAAGAAAACAAATTTCATAAAAAAAGTGTCACTTTGAACATATAGAATTATCATCATTTTAGTAAAAATTTAAAACAATAATGGTATAGAAACATTCACAATTAATTTAAAATATTGACCCCAAATGAAGCACAAGTATTCCTAATTTATTAAGAAATTACATAATTAGATATTTTTTATTTTCAAATTCAATAAATATATATCATAATATAAAAGGTATAAATTTTATAAATAGATATAAAATGAGATTAAAAAATATGATATGTAATATTATGACATTCCCATAAATATTACAAAATAGAAATGTAAGGGTGAATATAAAAACATACTCATTTGGATCACTGAAAACAGATTCCATACAAATTAAATTTAAACCACAATCTAAAAATTATAATTTGATATTATTAGAATAATTAAAATATTTTCAAATATTCCATATTATATAATTATAAAAATTGTTATTATTAAATATATAAATTCATAGGTATTGATGAAACATACCATCCTATATTCATGGCTTTAGAAGATATGGAGTGGCACTAAGATTGGGTGACAAACATAATACACCAAAGACCGAAAACCTATTAAAAGGTCTTAAAACAACTATGAGAATATTTTACATAAAATAACATGAAACCCAAATAATAAAGGATTCAAATATCCAGAACCATGAAATTATTCATGATTATAATAATATAACTTAGAAATAATCCAACCACACCATAATATTAGAGTGTCAACAAAACATGGACTCTTAAATTAAAAAAACCCAAAGACACACATGACTTAATAAAATCATGTAACGTGCTCCCATGTACCAATCAGACCATTTCAAAGCTCTAACCCCACCTTACATTCCCTTGGTATCATGATTCATCATTACAGAAATAAGAAATCATCATCTTTTCAGTATCACAGTATATGGAATTTGAAAATGCTCCAAAGTGACCAAGAAGGTGAGAGTATAATCTTAATATAAATTTTTGAAATACTTCTCAATTCATGACACAGGTATAAGAACCAGTTCTCAAATTTTATATAAAATAGGTCGAAAATATCTAAATAAGTTATTTAGAGATAATAAAGAAAACCAAGTGAGAAAAACATAAACCATATTGTTTCAATCCATTCATGTTTGGTAAATCCTTTACCATGTACACACACACACTCATCCATATACACACAACTATTCACACAATTTTAGTGTTAACATATATGTAGGTACTCCTTGACATAATCTATAATACTTTTATGTTGGTACTTCTAACTAAACTCATTCACTATAGACAAACACCAACCTAATCATGCGAAATTCCATTGCAAATCACTTTCCAAATGGTAAACTTCCTTTGAAATATTTTATCAAACATGTTTCATATATGAAAACCTTTCCATAATATTAATATCATCGTTTTAAAATTATAATAATAGAGGTGTTTTACAAAATCTATGCAATTTCCCATAATCTCTAAAATAGTTTCCTTTATGAAATAACCCAATGAGACAATATAATATTAAAAAAAAAATATTTGTGAATACTAAGACGTCTTTTTATAGAATAGTGGGTATGAATGTAAATATTCCTAACTAGAATCAGGATATTTAAAAAAAAAGATCTATGTAAATTACCACAATCTCAATTCTTCCTTTCATCCCTCTTTTATTTCTATAATCTAAAACAATATTATCTTTTATAATTTTAGTCCAGATTTGGAAGATTTCTTGAAATTGACTGTGGTATCCATGTAAGATTAGATTATGATTCATTGATAATAATTAAAAGGGATTTATTAAAACAATATGGGATTTTATACCTTTATTGGAAACAAAAGTCCACGGTTCATCCAAGGGACCATGGAACTAAATTAGTATAAACTACAATGAACAATAAAATAGCCAAATCCTATATCTGGAAGTGATCCTAGTGAAATCCCATCAAGATATTTATAAAATTCCATGTCATAGATTTTGGAAAATTGGAGATGGAAAAAGGGAGAACTATGGCCAATGCACCGTAGGACCCTGGATGAGGAAGGGGCTACATATTAGACTAAAAATGTGGTGAAGGCTACCCAAAATCATAGTTGAAACCCAATACTCCCTATAAGACTCCATTCTGTAGTCGGATTTCAACATTGTAGTTTTGCTGTAATTGGTAGTAGATCTATATTCCTCCCATGGTCACCCTATATTATACCCACCACATCCACGCCATATCATCTTCTATTATAGTTCAATGTGATCCTCCATGTCGCATCCCATGAAAAGCCTCTTCCTAACAGCTTTAAATACCCTTAAAACCCTATATGAAATGCTCAACAGTAAACACGAAATTATATAAGCATAGAACACAAAATAAAATTACAAGGTACCCAAAACATGGGGTACTACATTATCAAAAGAACACAGTCCATAGATCCATCAATTTATTTTCATGCACACATATCTCTTCATGAATATGACCATGTTTCCATAAAACCCACAGTATACCGATGATTTTCCCAAACAATCCCTTCTCCTTCTTATCCAAATTATTACCATCACATGAAAAAACATAGAATATTTTTCAATATCAACATGGTCTCATCATGTCATATAGTCAGGGTTAATTTGGTAATTATATAACTAAGATAAAATAAACATGTTTTGTTCATAAATGAATAACTTGGTATCATAAATTGATAACTCACATCACCCACCCATTAAAGTTTCTCAAAATGTCCAATTTTCCATGGCTTCAACATTCCTTTCTTTGAAAAATAATGATTCTATATTATTGGAGATATTATTAAGAAAATATGATCACCCAATTCAATGCGTAAAGGTCGATGATGTTGATTCACATATGATTTATAAAAACTCTTAGTCATCACCATTATATTTATGATTATATAAATATTATTTGTTTTCTCATCCACAAATCTAGGTTCAATAAGTGAATTCTCGGCTATTTAAACCCATCAATGTGGATAATGATAATAATTCCCATTTAATGTTGTTAAAGGATCTATATGTATAAAGGAATGATAGTTGTTATTGTATAGTAACAACACTAATGATATAGGCTCGACCAATGAGCCTAAAAAATCCATCAAACATTTTCTATGAATTTATGCCAATTATTTTATTTTCATATCTAATTTCCCCTCAATTTGAACAAGATAATCTATACTCCTAGGTAATTGGGTACCAAGGGATTTTAGGAAGGATTTAAAAAAATAGAGAGGTAACCCTAAGGTCCCGGTAAGACATGATTAGAATAGGGATTCCATGCATATTTTAAAAATCTAAAATGTAGAGTTTGGACAAATCATCCACTATATTGGATTCATAAATATGGATAAAGTGAGAAAAAATTTCAATCTAATCCCCAATCCCCAATATCACATTGTGTTTCAAAACCATTCTTCGTAGAAAATTAATAAAAACTTTAGCTATTTTCTACCATTTAAAATTAGATTTGGTAAATAGTTCAACATACCAGCTGATTATAGGTGATCTACCCTGACCTGTTGATAGGTGAGGAATCTCAAGAAAACAATTTACACTTTCCTCTTCCTTCCAACCCACCAAAAATATGTTCTTAATTATTTATAAATCTTATATATTCCATGAAAAACATTCTATTTTGAGTTTTTTTAGGAAAATATATATTTTTTCTAATACGTTAGGAGAACCACAATATGATCTCAAAACCATATCATAGATATTTTATCTACCTATCATCCCTCAATGGTCCCCCAAAATTCGTTTTTAAACACATGGTTAAAAATTCAGGGCCATGGGTTTTTGAATCTCTAACCCACTCAAAAAATTATAAATTAATATAAAATATAATTAAAACTACAACATTAACATGATCCACACAATTGAGATGCATGTCAGCTTAGACCGACACTAGATTCTATTGATGTGAAGCCTCTTTATCAAATAGATTGTTTGAATTCCTACTCAATGAATCTTCCACTGAATTTCCTTTATCCGATGTATACATCAAGTTGATATCAACCATCTATAGATATTTCATCAACCTATGTTGTCTTAAAGTAAAATTAATTTATAATAAAATTTGTTTCATGTCCTTATTATCTATTCACATAGTAAATTTATCACAAAGAAGATATTGAAACCAAGTAACTAACTACTAAAATAAAATGGATAATTCAAAATAATATTTTGGGTAGTTTTTCATATAAACCTATAACTATCATGATCCATAATAAATAATATGGTCACCTTGTAGGAGAAGAAAACTCATACTATAAATTTATACATCATAATAGACCACATACCCGTGTCCAAACTCTAAAAACATAAGAATATGTGATTAAATAACATAAAAATTATGTTCTTGGAAATATTTCTAACAATATTTTCTCTAATGGAATAAAACACCTTTCATTTTCTTCTTTTTATTTGGCGAGGAATGATATGAAAAATCAAGAATGAAGCATATGTAATATACTTCTAAGGAAAGGAAAATGTGTATCTCAAACACATTATTCAGTGACTTCATTATTATGATATCTTGTATATTTTTGGGATCCACTAAAACAGCTTTCAAAAAAATGGCATGATCAACAAAATATAAATCCAGTATATATAAATTGTACTTTTTAATAGTAGTGTAATGATGATGTTGTCACAAGGTACTCAATATTATATCCATGATTTCCTCAAGATCTGCTTTAGTCCTATAATACACCAAAATATCATAAAACCCCCACTTATAAGTAATAAAGACACATATGAATGATTCGATTTATTAATTCTATGAACACCACTGGTGAATTCGTAAGGCCAAGTGGTATTACTACATAGCCAGTATGGGCATAAAAACTCTAGAAATCTATTTTCAAAATATCCTCTTTCAAAAATCAAACTTTTTGATACCCATATCATATATCAATTATAGATAACCTCTATGTTCTTTTTAATTCACTAAACTATTCATCAATATATTCAAGAGGATGTAAATTATTTTTCTTTACATTGTTAAGCTTACGGTAATCTACACAAAGATTGCAAGTTTAATCTAACTTCTTTATAAAAATGATCAGTGCTTCCCATGGGGACCTATATGAAAAATAAAATCATTTATTCCCATCCCTTCTAGTTGGATATTAAGTTCAAAAAAATAAACTAGTTATATCCTATAATATGCAAGGGAAATATGACTAGTCCCTTTTATGAGATCAATATTAAACTCCAGTTCTCCTTTGGGTGGAAACACAGAGAAAGTTTTAAAGAAAATATATAGAAACTGATCAACTATGGTTGGAAAATATCTATTTTCAATATCATCAATATATTTAAAAGTAACCACTTCCAACTAATAATTGATAGTCCCAACCACTGATACAAGAGTTCATTCATTACTTTCCTTTAACAACTGTTCTCCTTTAAAAAAAATTTTTAATTCCATCAATATATGTAAAACATACTTTGTGTTCATTAAAAATGATATGGGACTTAAAATACATTAACTAACCCATTAAAAATTTCATTTCATGTATATATATATATATCTTGAACATATAAAACCCAAAAAAAACTCAATCCCATTGATTTTTATTGGGCATGCTTCACACATAAAGACTTGACACACCCATTGTCCCAGAGGAGTTTGATTTTTTCAAATAAGAGTAATCGTTTCAATGTGAAATAAAATTTGATACAAAACATGATAAGAGATAAAATAGTGGGATGGAATCATATAAAACAATTATTTAATAATGTTTGAATTCAAAATAATCATAACATACATCATCGAATGCACTAATTGATCATCCTCGATCACCAGCTCAGCCTAATAATACTACTTATTAGACCCTCCCATATCCTTTATTCCTTGATGAGGTTGTATAACCTGAGGTGTCATGATGTTCCTATATTCACCTTCACTCACTCAATTATAATGAAGTGAATAAATCTTATGATATCTCATCGTCGATGAGTAGCGTATCTGGGAGACATGGGATTCATCTCCCACAAAAGATATTAAAGCACTACAACAATAATTATGAAGTTGTCCCATTAGTTTGCAGTTGAGGAATGTTGTTCAGGGTTCCATAAAGTTTCTATTATTATAATAATTATAAACACATTCGATACAATAAGGCATTATATTAGTCTGTGGAATGAAATTAATTGATCTTGTGGTCTAATTCTAAGATGCCCCACCACCATATAAGTCAGTGTCCCTCTTCAGCTCATTCCTAATGTTTGAATTCCCATCTACTCCAGTTGTGATAATCATGCTCCTCCCAATAGGAATTATTTCAATACACTTTCCCTCCCCTATCAATTTTTTTACAATCTCTGTAGAATCCATAATATATAGGACATATATTTTAGGATGATTCTTTGGTCACAAATTAGACTCAAAGATATGTGCATTCAAGGATGCACTAGAATCAATATCCAAAGAAAAATAAATCAAAATTCATAAACATATAATAATACAATATGACAGATTGGTCCTCTTGTTCCAAGATGAAGAAATTATATTTTCTTTAAATTATAAACACGTTAGTATAAAATTATTTTTGAACAATTCATCAAATTTAACCAATGTAATGTCTATTTCTAAATTAGCTTGAATAGATTGTTCCACCATTTCTATGATGGGTCTTGTTGAATATATGTTTTAAATATCAATTTCAACATGCATTGTGTACCCAAGAATTGAATGATTTTATTTATTTGATTCATCCACACCTCTAATTTTTAAAGCTTAGTGTTGCCCTAAAATATGGGTGGATACTATTTTTAAACTAAAGAGGTGGGTCCACATATTGATGTTCATCATTCCCATTTCATTTATCATTATAATGAAGTCATGAAATATTATTTTGACATGTTTTTAGTTAACCTATAAAATAGGTGAAACAAAATTTTTAGAAGCTTCCTCTTGACGATTTTTATGACATCTACAGAGTGAAATTTTATATAACTAGAAAAAAACTCTATATAGTCATCACACAAATAGAACCTAAAGGATTAGAAATAGTTTAAAAATTACACTAAATAACAAAATATGTCCATTATTTTAAAAAATAGTAACTATTTTTATCATTTTCATGAATCCATAAGCAAAAGATTTACTATAACACACTGATATTTGTAAAAAATAAAAAATGTTTGATATTATATATGACACACAACACCGAAACAAAATAACCATGATTATATAAATATGATCTAAATAACCTGGTAGTTAAATAAGTGATTATGAACATGATTTATAGATTTAGGGAAGATATTTAAATATCATAAACAATGTAAATTTATTAATAAATACATAGTAAATAATAATTCAATTTTTATTAAGAAACATTATTTTTTAAAAAAATATTTTTTCTTTAAAATATTAGTTATTTCTATGAGAAAATATTAAAATTATTTTTTGGAACATTTAGAAAATTTATTATATAAAATTAACATTGTTTTTGGAATCATCATATCAAAATCAACTTAAAAATAAATTTGGTTATTTTTCTAAAATGATTGATTTTTCAATGAAAAGTGAACATTTTGAGTTTTGTAAAATTGTCATTTTTTCAATAAATTAGGTAATTAAAAATTCTCACAGTACATTAAATTTGATTTAAAATTAATATAAGTATTTTTTTAGTTATATATATTTTAATTATTTACATTTGAATCATCTTTTTAGTGGATTTTGGTATAATTTATTTCGTAGGAATTAAAATGTATTTTCCAAAAAGCCAATTTTTAATCGCATCATGCAAGTATAATTTTATATTAATTTACGAAACTTTTGTGAATAAAATTTGATAAAATAGATTATAAATTTTGATTTATCATAATTAATATTTTTAATATTATAAAAAAGAGGTTGTATGTGTTAAATGTGATTTTGTTTAAATTAATTTTCCACACACATATAAATTTTATTTGATAACTTTTATTTCATATTTTTATTCAGTGGGTCTAAGTTATCAAATAATTATCATTTTATTTTTAATCTTAAAAGATAAATTACCTGGGAAACAAAAACTAGTTATCGTGGTGAAAACTAAAATGGTAAATGTGAGTAACCTTAGAGGTATATGAAATAACATGCATAAAACATGATTAATTTTAATATTGTTAGATTTGTTTTGATTTTATCTTCCTTATAATCTATTCTTTATTAATTTTGGAAGCACATGGTTTTAAAGTTACTTCTGATTATTGAATAGTTTTTGTTATTTACAAAAATGACACTTTTCACTTATTAAAGGGATCCTCCTCTTATATTTTCTTCACACTTAATAAGAATTTGGGTTATTACTGTCCTAGAAAAATATCTTAATTAATAATATTATCATATCCTAGAGTCCTTATTTTGATAATAAAACCCTCATAGGTAGGTATTTGGTGTAAATCTAGAAAGGTTTCCCAAATAATAGATATCATTCTTAATCAATACTTTTTATTTTATTTCTTATTCCATCTCATTCAAATATTATTATACCATGTTGATATTATAACATAAAAATTTGTCACATTCTAATATTAAATTATGTAAATTTCATAACCAACATCCATCTCATCTTCCTTAAAAATGGTAAATGGAACCATCATTCATGGGTAAAATAGACTACTACCTTAATAACTCATGTAATTTGTTTTACATTATCACCTATCATGACTTTTTATGATGACATATTCAATGAAAATATGTTATATTCAAAAAATAATTATAATTCAAAAAATTAATATATATATATATATATATATTATATTTTCTTATAATTCAATTTGATGAAATATGATCTTTTCATTACTGAAACACATATATGGTATATAAAAGTGTGTTTAAAGGAAAAAATATTATATTTATAATAGAATTATCATTATATAAAGTTAAAATAATAATTACCTTCTTCCCATATTGATCATTTAAAATGAGAATGTTACTCATGTGTATGTACATTCTATCATGTTAATTATTTCATGGTTGTTATTCTATATGTGATTTAATAATGACCCTTTTTCCATAGTTGAACCATGGAATTCATTTGGGATATATGGGTTGAATAACATCAAAATGTTCGATGTGAAATTAATTGATTAGGTAATTGAATATGGAATAGTAAAAAATAAAATAAAATGAATAATAATAATTAAAACAAATCATAATAAATTATAAAATTAACATGGGTTTATGATTTTATATGATACGAAATACATATGACAAGTCAGGTTTGAGGTATGGGATCTATGTGAACCATCATTTTTTTTTGAGTTTGAACTTTCTCTCTCTTGATAGATTAATATCTCTATTTAATGTCATTGAATGATACTAAATACAATATATATTTTAATAAAATATATGCATAGTTGATTCACCCTTACTTTTATGGGTTAATAAATTCCTTTGGATTATTTATCAAATACCTTCTTTAATAAATACATTTTGATTATCATATATGGAAAAATTATGTAACAAATTCTCATTCCATGGGTAATTAATATGATTATTACCTATGATTGATTTCCTTCTTGTGTAATAGATAATCATGTTCATGTTATGATTGGTGCACCCAGATTTCACTCGAATGCATTAGGTAATTTTTTTTATCCAGTGAGACATTATGTACAGGGCTAGGGAGTGAACCTAATACATGAGGGGACTATATTTTCCATGTGAGGATTTTTTGGTAGTTAGCATTGACTTACTATTATGTCATGTTTTGTGTTACTACCAAATTTCCTATATTTAAATGGTATCATGATACTATTTTTATTATGTTATTGTCCCTTGTGATTACTCATGAGCATTCTCTTTTTTCATATCATGTTATACATTTGAGTCCCATATTATATTTCTTTTTCATATTTATTTCCTTACTCAGATTTTAGATCACCCTGTTTTTCTATGTCGTCCCTATGTAATTAGATATTGTTTTATGATATAAAACTGATTTAGGATCTCATTAAAGAGATTAAAAAATATATATTTTACATTTTTATATTTTATGTAACTCATATTCTGAAGACACCAGACCTTTATATCATTTTGTTGTATTAAATACATATTTATGTTATAAATAATGCTGGATAGTCTAATTATTTATTAGTATTAGGAAGACAATACTTTAGTGATAACTCAAGTTATAAGTCAAAGTATATGAAAATATCTGAGAATATTGGTGGGAATAGAGTGGGTATTTTCCATAAAATTAAAACCATGTATAGATAATACATGTGGATGTAACAGTGGAAAAATTATACATAGGGGTAATAACCACAAAAGGGATCATTTGTATTGACTTAATCGTCACATGTTTCATGAAAAATGGCCTTACTAAACACCTGGTTTGACACTCCAAGGGAATTTTATTTGGAAAAATAAAAAACTCTTTATAAACTATTATGATGTACTTGAAAACTCTGATAGGTTAGAAAACCAAAAAGAAAAATTTACCATGGATAACCTTTATTGAAACCTACAAACTCATTGGTTGTGATATAATTTTAATTTATAAGTTAATGCTTCTATGTTTATGAATTTTCTTTTTATACTTTAATGTATCATCATCTTATTTTATTAGTTAATAGCATAAAATAAGAGAAACAGTATTAACAACCAACGTTATATGAAATTTTATGATTTCCCCAATCATATACCTAACCTTATGAGAGTGGGAAATGAGAAAATAATTGTCGAACTAGATCATCTAGATCAAGATATTAACAATAACTCTAATCTTTCTTAACTCCCACTTTCTCACAAGAAAGAGAAAGTTAAATTCAAGACTTTTATGTGAAAAAGGCCTGCTTCCTTTAGTGGATTTTATGATCCCCTTATCTCAGAATAATGAATTGAATCTATTGAGATGATATTATATATAATCCATTTTTTAGAAAAGTATACAGTTTTTCTATCTAATTATTTCAAGGATAGGGAAGCTGATCAATGGTGAATGGTGATCAAGAACAAAAATTCCAAAGAGAATATTTATTCCATATAATGGGAAGATTTCAAGAATAAATATTTTCAATAAATATTTTCCAATAATTGAATATCATAAAATGGGGATGGAGTTCCTCATTGTGAATATATAAGTGGATGAGCCTATTTGGTTTTAGGAGGAAAACATCACAAGGCCTGTATAGTACACCTTCATCTTTTTTTATCAACACTCAAAGTAAGGTGGACCATTTCTTTTCTGTAAGAAAGATAATACTACTAAAATATTCATTGATTCAAAAAATATATAGCTATAAAAAAATTCATTGTTACCTCAAGGTTGATTTAGATATTTGACACTCTCAGTATTTTCATGGTAACGATGATAAGAAACAAAAATAGAGTTTCATTCTGATGGATCAGTGAATACATTACATGGATAAAAGAAAACCCTAATATCCCACTTGTTAAAAGTGTTTGATGAGGCATTGTGGAAACGTTTTAAGGGAACTGATATATGTTTCAAATGGGAAAAACATGATATCAAGTTAATCAATGTCGACGAGAAATGAAGAAATTGACTAATAGAGAAGAATAAAAAAAGGTTCATATCAATACTCAGTATGTAGTGATGTGTTTCAACTATAAGGAAGAAATACATTATATTATTATTACCCGATCCAAGGGTTGTTGTAGACAATCAACAAAAAAATTCCATGTTATACAGAGAAATTAATGGAATATGATATTAATAATTCTGATTTGGATTATATTAATGATGTGGTCATTGTTACAGTAGTTATTTATTCAGTAATAGTAAGTGTACTTTTTTATTTGGTTTATATTCATCCTTTTATAGCATGAAACATTAGAATAACTATTCAAAACCAAATTCAAAACATGTATATAGATCTATATATGGAAATATAGAACGGAAAAATTGTTTTAACCCAAGTATATAACTCTTCCCCAATCAATTTTTGTGCACCGAATCTTCGAGAAAAAATAATATTACTTCATTTATTTGAGTTCGATTCTATATTGGGCATGGATTGGATATCATTATATAAATACAACATTAAAAGATATGAGAGGGATATTACTATTCACATCCCAATCCAGCCATTGGTTTTGGAAAAATTTATGGAGGAGGATGAATCTCCCTTGGAATCTTATACTCAAGTGTGGATAGTATTTCCTTATAAGAAAGAATATCTAGCTCCCATGATTGAGAAAAATAAAAGAATAAATCTTAAATACATTCCCATTGGGGGGATTATACTGATATATTCTCTAAAGAATTTCATGGTCTTCCTCAAGAAGAATAGGTTATGTTATCAATAGAAAATATACTTGGATCTTTTCACATATCCCAGACTCCTTAATGAAATAAAACCATTGATTTGGAAGAAGAAAAAAGTTTGTTATAAGATAACTAGAAATTTTTTTCATACACACGTGTTCTTCACTATGAGGTGACACAGTCCACTTAGTGAAGAAGACGGATGTTTCAATGAACCTCTGTACAGATTATTATGATCTTAACAAAAATCCTGATAAAGAAAATGTATCCCCAACAATAGAAATATGACTTATTTGATCAACTACATGGGGACTTGTATTTTTCTCATGTTTAACTTCATATGGGATGTCACTTAATATTGTTGAATAAGGATGATAAACCCAAAACTACATTTCAAACAAAGTTTGGATATTATGAGTTCATATTGATGGCCTCTTAACTAAATAATTTTCAAAAAATATTTATGGACATAATGAGTAGAGTCTTTAGATATTACCTTGACATATTTTTGGTAGTATTTATAGATGATATTCTGATGTAAACCAAAAATATTGAGAATCATGATGTTTAATTGAATATTGTTCTAGATACATTTCAAAAAATATATGTTTTATGAAATGTATAGTAAATTTTAGTACTATATGAAAGAATTATCACTCATGGGGAAAGTTATCAATAGTAAAGGGATATATGTAGACCCTTATAGAATAATTTAAATGAAGTAGTGGCCTAGAAAAAGTATCTATAATAGATACCTATTGTTTCTTTGGACCAGATGGATATTAAAAGTGATTTTTGAGAAACTTCAAATGATTTTAAATCATTATAACACATATAAATTAGAAGGGTGTAATGTTATTAGGAGTTATAATGGAGTCTTATCCATACCCCATTCCTTGTGCTACTATCATGCGGGGAACTTTTCATGGTATATTGTTATTCTTAAAATAAGGGTTTGGGTTTTGTACTAATGTAAAACTGTAGAGTGATAAACTATACCACAATAAAGAAGAATTTTGTAGAGTAAAACTGTCTAACACATTATATGGAGTTGGTTATAGTTATATTTGAATTTAAAATTTTAGTACATTATATATATTATGAGAATTGATAAATATATATTGATCATATGATCTAAAAATATATCTTCACATAGAAATATCTTAATATGTCTTAGAAAATATGGTTAGAGCTGATCAAGAACTATGAATTTTCAGTACATTAACACACTATTATTGGAAATTAAATGATATAATCTATATGTATAAATGATCTAGAAATTTTATCAGTGATAAGAATTGAAAACGATCCATTCTCCTTATACATGAAAAGTATAGAAATGGGAAATATCAATGAATGAACATCATCATTCCTCTCTCAGATTATTTCTTAACTATCCCTTTTAGATAAGATAATTGATTCTAAGAGTGATGATGGGGAAGTTGACAATAAGGTGGAATCAATAATAAAAGGGAAATACATTGAGTTCAAAATTGGTGGTGAATGAGTTCTAATATTTGGCCCATGGTTATGTGTACCATCAAATCCTGAAATAAAGAAATATATATTGAATGATGAACATAAATCAACATTCTCCGTCCACCTAAAGAGCATGTAGATGTATTAAGATCTCCAATATCATTATTGGTGGGACAATATGAAAACGATATCGTGGAATATACATCAAAGTTTCTAGTATATCAGAAAGTGAAAGATGGAATGAAAAATTCTAAGAAGATGATGTAACTATTACCCATACCTACATGGACTTGGGGAAACTTCAACATAGACAATCTCACTAGTATTCCAAATACATCAAAAGAAAATAATATCATATGGTTCATAGTGGATCATCTTTCAAATACTACTCGCATCATTTCAATTCTAGAGGACTTCTCACTCAATCAACTTTTAACATTATGCATCAGATATTTGGTGAGGATACTTGAAAAAACACTATCAATTGTATGTGGACAAGATTTTTGATTTACCTCCTTGTTCAGAAAGTGTATCTAACATGATCTAAAGATGTAGTTGAACTTGAATGCATCTTATCTCCAAACAAATTATGGACAATCTGAGGCGAATATCTAAAACATTGAAGAAATATTTATAGAATTATCAATGGAAATCAATGTAGGATTAGATCAATGTATTCTTTATGTTGAGTTCTCATAAAATAATAGTTTTCAATCAACCGTCTAAAAGGATATTTATAAATCCCATTATGGGAAGTAATTTCAAACACCAATGTGTTGGGATGAAGTTGTTGAATATAGTCTATTGGTATATGAAATTATTGATTAAATTGTAAACATGATTGAATCCATTAATCAACACATCAAGACTTATAAGATTTAATAGAAGATTAATTATTACAATCATCGTGGAGACCTATATTTTGATTTCAGGGATAAAGACTTTCTCAAATTATATCTATGAAATACTTTAATAAAATTTTGACATACGGAAAAGATAAGACTTAGGTATATCATCCCCTTTTAGATTCTCAATTTCATCGGAGCTTTAGCTTATCGACTAGAACACCAACCAACCCTTTCTCAAGTACACAATGTATTATTTTTATCCCTCTAAAGGAAGTGAATAACATACAACACGTGTATTGAATTCAATGGTGGTATATATTTAAAATTACTTTTTCTATAATGAGTATTCGATGCGGATATTGGGCCATAAGAGATAAATTTCTAGGTAAAAAGACAACTCACATAGTCAAATTACCACAGAGAAACCCATAATGAGAAGAAGAAACCTAAAAACTAGATGAATATATGAAGCATAAGTACCCTCACATATTTTAAACATTGAATATAATATGAAATTTCAATGGTGAATTTTTTTATGTGAGGAATAATGTTACACCACAATTGTTTCTTAAAAAACAATGTTGTATATCATACAAGAAACATAACACTAACCTTGAATGAACCATGATTATTTAAATATCATCATTATAACCGTATATTTAAATTAGAGGGTCTAAAAATTAATAAATATATTATTAATAATATATATATTTAGTACTAAATATATACTTTTTGATATGTTTTTATGAAATAAGAACTATATTTTTAGTAAATACATTTTGATTTTATTTAATATATGTTTTCTTCCAAAATGTTTTTTATTGAATATTGGGGAAAATATAATAATTAATTATAGAAAACTTTATAAATTTTGTTATATAAAAATAAAATCAATTTTTTAATTAGAATAAGAAAATTTACATAGGCTAAAATTTTGGACTTTTTCTAAAAAGATTTATTTTTTTAATGAATAGTTAAAAAATACATTTTTTGTAAAAATGTCATTTATTTTCAATAAATTATTTAAATTAGAATTCTCATTGTGGTTTTAATTTTATTTAAAATTAAAATAATTAATAATTATTTTTATTTAATATAATAAATTACATTTTAATAATATGTATATATAATTATGGTGTAAATTCTTTTTTGGACATAAAAATTTAATTTTCTAAAAACTATTTTTCATTGCGTTTGGTGGGTATAAATTTAAATTAAATTCTAACATATATATATATATATATTGTATTAGATAAAATGGATTGTGTATTTTAAATATTTATAATTAAAACTAGGTAAAAATTTTAACATATTTTTTTGTCATAATGAATAGTAAAAATATTAAAAATTAATTACCAATGTTACGGTTAAAATAGGGTTCTCTGTGTTAGATATGCATGTTTTAGAATGAATTTTATAAACACATAGTAATTTATATCGATAAATTGGGATTTACATTTAGAATCAGTGGTTACAACTTATCTACCAAGCCTCATTTTTTTATGATTAAATGATACATTACTTATGTAAAAAACTAGTTATTGTGTTGAAAATTAAAATCATAAAAATGAATAAACTTGTAGTTAAAAAAATTAAAAAATTTAAAACAAGTCTAACTATAATTTTGGGGGTGTTTATATGCCTTTTATTCCATTATATATTTTATTTTTTTTAATTTTAGAGGCACTTGGTTTGATAATGACTTATCATTATTGAATTGTTTTGGGTATTGACAAAATTCCACTCATTACTTATAAAATGGAACTACATATAATATTTTATTCAGCCTTAAAAACAAATTTTCCTTAGCCAAATTTATTCCCATACCAAAAAAAATGAAACCTTGTTATGATTATAAAACCCTTTCATGAGGGATATTGGTGTAAAACTAAAGAGGTTGTCAAAACAAGAAGTATCATTATTAATCATCCATTTTTTTTAGTTACTCTTACAACTCCATAAAATATCATTCAAAAATGATGATATAATAATTTAATAATCTCACATATAATTTGTTATTATTATTTTAATTTTGTAACCAACATCAGTATCCTCTTCCATTAAATGAGAAATGAAATTTCCATTCATGTTCACGATAGTCTACCACCACACAAACCACAGAAATTCGTTTCCATCCTCACCTATAATGGACATGTATAATTATTGATTTAATTTATATTATTTATATTCAGGAAATATTTATCATTATTTAAATTTTTATATCACATATTTCCATACATTTCTATTCATTGAATGATCATAACATCATTTGTGCATACGTGTGGATAACCACCTTCTCGAACATTGTCATTCATTTTTTATTAACTCATTTAATGGATGATATATATAGGTTTATTTAAATAAATAATATAATATTTATCATATAATTACCATTATAAAAATATAAAATAATACTTACCTTCATTCTGTCATGATCATTGAAAAATAGAAACTTTACTCATGTGTATGTATTTCTTAGTGTCGTCTTGATCATAACATAGTTCTTTTATTATAACCAACATTAATGATTGTTTAAAAAAGTGTAATTAATGTATAAATAGTATAATTATTTCATTATTATTATTCTATAGATTCTGGAATAATTATTTATTTTGTCACATTCATCCTATTAATTCTTTTTTTGACATATGAAATTCATATCATCAAAACGTCCGTTGTGAAAGTAATTGAGTATGAAATTGAATGTGGCATGGAAAAAAATAAATGGAGTGATATACATGAAAATGGTTATTAATAAATTGAATAGTAAACATGATTTTAATAATAAATAAGATAAAGAAAACATGTGATGAGTCATGCTCGATGTAACTGAACTCTATAAACCACTCTTTTCTTCTAATTATGACCTTTCTCTCTCTATCTATCTTTATTTATCACTATAATGTTATTGAATGCTTCAAAATTCCTTATATATTTCTCTCACATATATACCTAGCTAATTATTCCTTACTTTTATGGGTTTATACATTTTTTATGATCATTTCCCAAATTACCTCTTTAAGAAAACCATTTTGAATATGATATATGTAACACCCTGATATTTTATAGTGTGTTATCCCATTATTGTAATTAAATAGCTTGCGCTACACTCAACACTGAGTTCGAGCGCACCACAACTTACCAAACTAGCCAATCAAAAAGTGGTTATGAATATTACTAACGTAATTTTTAATCTTATATACTCTATATAATTTTAACACCCATATTATGTGTTTCTTTGGCATAATATATGAACAAATCATTTTTTCAGATAGAGGAAGTATTTTTTTAAAAATGAAATTTTACCTCCTACTAAGGTTGATTTTATTTAAATGAAATATATGATACTTTTATATTAATTTGACAAAATAAACTTATTATTTATAAGCGGGATATAAAAATTTAGTTTGGAAAACAATTTGGTACCTTTTTGATAACTTTCATATTTTGGTGAATAGTGAATAATACTATGTTTTAATTGAAAACAACTTTTGTAATCAAAATAATTTACAGTGTTAAATTTTTCATTTTAATGGTTTTGAGGCATAATTATATTATATTTTTATAATTTAATATAATTTAGATCATTATAGGTAATTTCACATTTAAATTTGGCATAAACACATGTCAATCTTTTGATAGTTTGTACTTTTTAAAAACCCGCTTTTTTTGTTTTGACAAAAGGAATTAATTTTAAATTAATAAATGAAACTTCAATGTTTTTAATCTGTTAAAATGGACTTAATTTTTGAATTTTTAATATCAGCATTAGATTAGGGTAAATTTTTTGTATTTTCTTAAAAACAGTCAATTTTTGATGAATGTGGAAAAACACTTCATTATTATTTAAAACCGAAATTTTATTTAAATAATTAGTTATTTTATTTAAATTTATTTTAAGTAAAAATAGATATATAATACCTATATGAGTTTAATTTAATTCATTGGAGTAATTTTATACTAAAATTAGATGTATAAAAATTTATTGAATTTTTTAACGTTTTTACTCACCCTCTAGGAGCATTTGAAGATTTGCATAAAACATAATTTTACTGCTTCTGTGAGTTGAATTTAAAAACTCTGAGAGACACAGTTGACATCATTAAGTAAAATTTTGTTCAAAAAGATGAAAATAATTTTTGGGGAATAGTAACTTTTGACTTTTTTACCACGGTAAAAAGTAAATAGGGTAATTAAGGGTAAAAATGATATTATAATTTTCATAAAACATGTCCTAATTCTATTGGATAAATGTAATTCAACTAAAAAATCCTTAGGAATAAAATATAATCCTCTTTGGTCTACCTGTATTGGATTATTACATTTATTATTATTTTATTTAAAGAAGAGTTTAAAGTGTTAAATTCAATGTTGAATAACTGAACCATTTTTTATATAGGGATACACCCAATATAAATTATTCTATAAATATTAATTAGAAATATAAGAAAATTTCCTACATAATGGTATTTTATTTATAATTTTTATACATTAAATTATTTAATTTATTTATGACAAAATGAGGATGCAATAATTACCATATTAATGAAATATTAAAAAGTTGATATTATTAATATCCAAATAAATGTAAATTGAGACGTATGGTTAACTATACTAATTTTATAGGTAAATATGACATTTTTGGGTTGATTATATTTTTTTTCAAAGTGATATTATTGATATTACTTTCAAAAAAACAAAATACCAAATAGTGTAAAAATTGACATAAATTTGTTTTTAAAACAAATACTATATTATTGGTTGATATAAAATTCCTAAAAATCTAATATTCAGTCAATTGTATTAAATAATATTATATATGTCATTAATTAATTACTTAAGGTTCTCTTGTAAGTTTAGATTAAGTTTATTAACCATATAGTGTAAGAATACCAGAGGACACTGTAAAAGTTAAACTACTTAACAAATAGTCAAATCTAATAGATAAGGATAAAATGGTAACCTAAACCTGTCTAAAACCTATGTTTTGAGATTATTTCGAGCCATAACCACCTAAGACTATAAATAAATTCATTTTGATTCATTATAAACTGAATATTTTTGTATAAAAAATTAATATTTTAATCTTTTCCTAAAGTGTCCCTCACCCCTCTTATAAAAGGGAACATCCCCTTCTCTCAAAATAACACCTCCAAAGCCATTTCTCTTAGACAAACCATGCACAAATATCCATGAAAATTCCCTCATATAAACCTATAGTCATTAATTTGATCATAAATCCAACCTAAGGATTCAATTTTATCAACTGAAAAGGAAACACCCGAAGAAGAGGTAAGAGTTTCACCACCCACTTTCAAGTTCTTTTCATCTTCCACTTCATCGTTATTTGTTGTTTCCATAGAAAAATAATAAATCCAGTACCTCATAAATATTGTGAAGTTATTATAAATATGGTACAACCATATTTGTTATTCTATGTATCCTATAAATTATAAGTCACCATACGTGCATACATACAGCTTATTGTTTCCACGTAGTGGTGTAGTTTGTTATTCAAACACTTCATTATTTTGATGGGTATAATAATGATTATAAATGATGTAAAAAATAAATATATCATGTTAATTATTTTTTATATACAATATAACATCCCATTACATATGATTTCACCATCAATATAATGATATTTTCGCTCGTACGTACGTATGGATTACTGTCTCCACGACGCGATGAGATTCATTCCAACATTCACCATTCCTCGATGATTATAAAAATATATATTATTAATAATTATGTAATACATGACATAATAATGCTGCTGGAGATTTATATATATATATTTAATTATTTATTTATGTATGTATGTACTTATATATATCTTATTCGCATTCTTCCGTTCAATACAATTTGAAAACGGAAACAACCTTTATGCGTACGTACGAACTACCATCTCCATAAATGGTACCTTCCACTTCATATATAGATCTATTATAAATATGTATATTCTAAATTTATTTGATATATAAATCATGTTTTATATTCAAGAAGTATTTAAATCATGATCTAAATGATACAATCAAGAATAACAGGTTAAAACATGTACGATAAAGAACGTGAATATTACCCAAAATGTTAATCTAATAGAGAAATGTTTTTTAAATGGGTTGTATAAAGTCATAAATAAATCATGGATGATATAATAAATATGAATATGGTTCTGGTATAATTTAATAACATACTATTTTTATTATATAAAAGGTTAAATGTACCCTAGGCCAAATGAAAGTGCAAGGTAATGGTTAATTTCTCAATCTTATTATTATTCTAGATTGTTTATGGGTATGTTTTCAATGGGAAATATTTATTACCCATGTCCATGTTTCATAAAATCATTTTCAAAGGGATTATTTTATCAAAACATCATTTTAAATGTTATAATAAGTTATTCTTCTAAACCATTCTCATCAATGTCCACGTATTCAAAAAAAATTTAAGGATTTATTTATATGGACATGAATTTTTTTAAAATGATAATTCCATTAAAAAGTTTCAAAGTGGTATGGGACACTTTGATTAAAAAATATTTTAATATGTATTCCTTTCTAAATTTTGTGACTTTTAAATGTTTTCTTGAAAAGGGTATATTTCTCTCAAAGAGTTTTACAAATCATTTTCATCTATGTAAATATACTTTGATGGATTTTAAACTTGTTTGAAGTTGAATTCTTATGATACAAATCTTCCATATTATATTTATAGTTTTGTTATATGTTTGACTGTGGATGTGTTATTTTTATATAATTCATGGTTTATGGATAATGTATTGACATGTAATATTCTTGTTTTAATAAGAATGTTTATGTTATGTTTAACCCTTTTCATATGATGAATTCATTGGAGTTAATAAGTGACAGGTGGAGCCAGCTATATCTCCTCGATGAGTTGGTAGGTCTCTTTACACAAACTAGAGCCTTGAAACAAGTCCTTGAAAAAATCTTATTTGTAGTCTTGGCACAAGGCCTTGACTATGTGGTTATGAAGCCTGGCATTATGCATTCCATCATTTTGAAATTGTCTATTGATATAACATGATATTATTCAATAGTATAATATAAATGTGACTTAGTAAATGAAATTATTTGATTTATCTTTTCCAAATTATTCTGAATTTTATGTTTAAAAAGTTTTTTTAGTTTTATATACTGCCTAAAATGTTTATGATTATTTACTAAAGTTTTCGCTATATTGTTATCCATTATAATCATCTGAGCTCACCCCTTTCCATGTTTTATTTTTTCCAATATTTAAATAAGTATATAATGACTAACCTTCCAAGGTAATATAAAGGATATGATTGTGGTCAATGGAGAATTGATTTTTGTTGTTCTTTATTTTATAATGTAATGTAACGTTCATGTATGTAATCTATTTTCCAAGACTACTAAACCGATTAGTCCTTCGGGACTGGATTCATTGTATCATGTCAATGTTATGTAATAATGCACCAACTCTGGGTAACTCTGGTCAGGGTGTTACAGTTGGTGTCAAAGGAAGTTTAGCAATAACCTTGAAAACTAGATTTAAAAACACTGATTAGAGAACATTACCCTATGATAGACCTCGATGATTAGTAGAGAAAAACTTCATAGAATTTGGGTTATGTAGAGATTTTTTGTATTTTCCATGGAATACATCCCTGTCTAGATACAAAATGGTATAGGCGGCTCTGGAACATATGTATCTAGGAGTGAAAACTCTGACAAGTAGTTTCGGGCTTGACTCGAGGTATCTTGGTACACGACAATGGGCCTTACGGTACTCTTGGTTATGACAAGGAGTTTTGGCCTTGACTCGAGGTATCCTGATACCCAACAAAGGGCCTTGATGCACTATTGGTTATGAAACTCCTTGGGGATATGCTTAGGATAATTCAAATTTTCATTCCAAGCCATTATGAAGGATTTAGGAGTAAATACTTCCACAAAGAAAACATTTTATTATTGTAGATTATATGCATCATCTTTTCAATTTACGTTAGGTATTTTAAAATTTTAGAATTATTCATTGAGATTCATAAACTAACTTAGTGTATGCCATTGTTCAGAAATGGTTCCTAGTTGAAGGAATGGGAATTCCAGCAATACGCATGATCTAAAGATTAAGAAGGATCGTATCTTTCATGGTATTAAGCCAACATTTAGAAGGGAAATAGTTTCCCATGTATTATCATCATATGAAGAAATAGTATCATGTGTTAATAAGATAAGTAAATAATTCTTTGAGTCTTATGGCTTTAAATAGAAGAAAGAGACGAAAAGGATGGAAGAGAGAAAATGGATAAAGGGAAGAGGGGAAAGAAGTATTTTCACTTATGTGATAACTGTGGAAAGAATCACCTTGGTAAATGTTTGGTGGGAATATGAATTTTCTATAAATATGGAGAAAAAGGACACCATGTATGTGATTTCAAGGGTAAAAATGGTTTCAAATGTACAATGATTCATCTGCAAGGAGTTGGGACACTACACGAATCAATGTCCAAATCATAAGAGTATACCTCAAATGCTGCAATTGGATAATAATCATGTTATGATACTACCGGAGATGAAGAGGAACGATTAGAGTTATTATGTTGTTATTAAAGTATTGTGTCATTTTAGTATTTTATTAATGATGTGCATGTTATAAGAATTATAGAGTATATAAGGATTGTAATGCATTACTTTTTCATTAAGGAATTGAGATTGTGTAGAACCAAGAAAAGTGACTCAATATCAAGTTAAATTTTTTGGAAAATAAATGGTTGAGAGAAAGATAAACCATAATATTGTTCTGATACTGAGGTAGTGATTTTGGAATAAGATATTATTGATTTTGATAAATTATATTGGATATTCTTGACTACCTTGTACTAGATTAATGATTTGTATATTCCACCATTGTTTGAGTTTACAACATTTTTGGATAGAAGGAGTATATCCAGTATTCTATAAGGAATAAGGGAGTATAAATATAATCAATAATGTTTTAAGGTAATTCAGGGTGTTACCTTTTTTTTAAATCATACATGATGAAGGTATTCACATGTTATTACATGGAAAAAAAGATCTTCATCGTGTTTACCTTTCTTATAAAATTTTGGACAGTGAGTCCGGGCAGAAGTATTTTTGATAAGTCTAAATGGTGGAATCAATTATGTTTGAAATTGGATACTATTGTTAAAGTTAATGAGTTTCTTAATATTGTTTTTGTATTGTTATAAAAATAACAACCCGGAGGTCGGGTAATAACACGTCACATCCAGCAGGGCCGCAAGACCTGAACCCGTAATTGAAGGGCGAGAAGGGTGTATCACCTACCACTGGAATACTTGATGTCCTGGTTTGTATACTGTTTTTTTTAAATATTCTGACAAATAAATCATAAATTAATTATTTTTGGAACACTATGCTATTAGGATAAATTGAATATTTTTGAATTCAATTATATTTTGGAGTGAAAGATGAGTTTATGGTAGGAATTTTTTGAATGATAAAACTCTACTTGTCAAGTATATGTATATTTTTTTCTATTATTCTATGAATAAATTAATTCTTAAAATTTAGGTAAGGTATCTTAAAAAATGTGTTACCATAATACCATATGTTTTGTTGAACCGATGATATTTTACATCATCTTCCATTGATGGCTTTGAGGCCCTCAATTTTACACTTGTTTGTTATTGATGACATCAATCACTCCATATAAATATTTAATTTTTCCCTCCAATTATGTGTCTCTAATTGCCACCAATGATCTCCTAATGATGTTCATAATTTTGGGGTGAATTTTTCATTTCCATTTCCCTTAAATTAATACTAAATTTTATTAACCCAATGTCCGATGTGGGTTTTCCACAAAGGTATTTTTCTATTTTTAACCTTTTATTTTCGAAGAACAATTTTAAATTGTGAGGATGCAATTTATTTAAGGAGAGGAGAATGTAACATCCCAAAATTTTATAGTACATTATCTCATTATAGTAATTCAATAGCTTGTGATACACACAACACCGAGTTCGAACGCACTAGAACTTACCAAACTAGCCATTCAGAAAGAAGTTATGAATAGTATTGACAAAATTTTGAAATTTATATACTCTATATAATTTTTACACCCATATTATGTGTTTCTTATACATAACGTAGAAACAAATTCATGTTTTCAAATAAAAGAAGTATTTTTCAAAAATGCAATTTTACCGCCTACAAATGGTGAATTTTTTTTAAATGAAATATATGAAACTTTTATATTTAATTTGGAAAAATAAACTTTTTATTTATAAGGGGGCATAAAAATTTAGTTTGGTCAAATTTTTGGTAATTTTTTGATAACTTTTGTAATTTTATAAATAGTGAAAAATAATATGTTTTAATTGAAAGCAACATTTTTAATCGAAATAATTTATAGAGTTAAATTATGAAATTTAATGGTTTTAAAGTATGTATAGATTATATTTTTATCATTTAATAGAATTTAGGTCATTATAAGTAATTTAACAATTAAATTTGACATAAACACATGTTAATCATTTGATCGTTTTTACTTTTTAAAAACCCGGTTTTTATTTTTGACAACGGGGATTAATTTTAATTTAATAATTTAAACTTCTATGTTTTTAATTCTGTAAAATGGAATTAATTTTTGAATTAAAAATATCAAAATAATATTATGGTAAATTTTTGGTATTTTTTGGAAAACTTTCAGTTTTAAATGAATAGTGAAAAACACTACGTTATTATTTAAAATCGAATTTTTATTTAAATAATTATTTTTTTACGTAAATTTATTTTAAGTAAAAATAGATATATAATACCTATATAATCTCAAATTAATTCATTGGAGTAATTTTATTGTAAAATTTTATTTGTAAAATTTTATTTAACTTTTTATCATTTTTTACCCACCTTCTAGGAGCATTTGCAAATTTGCATAAAACATAATTTTACCACTTCTGTGAGTTGAATTTCAAATATCCGAGTGACACAATTGAAATCATTAAGTAGAATTTGGTTCAATAAGATGAAAATAATTTTTGGTGAATAGTAACTTTTGTCTCTTTTACCACCGTTAAAAGTAAATAGGTTAATTATGGGTAAAAATGATATTATAATTACCCTAATACATTTTTTAATTCTATTAGATAAATTAATTATACTAAAAACAACCTTAGTAATAAAATATTATCATCTTTGTTCCACTTGAATTTTATTAAGGACTTTTTTATTATTTTATTTAAAGAAGAGTTAAAAGTGTTAAATTCAAAGTTTAATAACTAAACCATTTTTTATATAGGGATAAAAACAAAAAAAAAATTGATGATAAATATTCATTATAAATATAAAAATATTTACTATATAATGGTATTTTATTTATAATTTTTAGACATTAAATTATTTAATCTATTTATGACACAATGATGATGCAGTAATTACCTTATTAATGATATATTAAAATAATAAATATTATAAATACCCAAATAAATGTTAATTGAGACTTTTGATGAATTATACTAATTTTCTAGGTCAATATGACATGTTAGGGTTGATTATATAAATTTAGTTCGAAGTGATAAGGTTTTTATGACTTTCACAAAAACAAAATACTAAATAGTGTCTAAATTGACATAAATTACTTTTTAAAACAAATACTATATTATTGGTCGATATAATATTCCTAAAAATTTAAGGTTTAGAAAAAGGGATTAAATAATATTATATATTTCATTAATGAACCACTTGAGGTTCTCTTGTAATTTTATAGTATTTTTATTAACCATATAGTGTAAGAATACAAGAAGACACTGTAAAAGTCTAACTACTTAACTAAGTGTTAAATCTAAATGGTATGGTTAAAATGGTAACCTAAACTTGTCTAAAACCTATTGGTTTAGAGTATATCGACCCATAACCAATTAATTATTTAAATAAATTCATTTTTACCTATCATAATCAGAGTATTATTGTATAATAAGTTACTATTTTAATCTTTTCTTAAAGTGACCCTCACACCTCTTATAAAAGGGAACTTCCCCTTCTGTCAAAATCACACCCCCAAAGCAATTTGGGTCAGCCAATCCCTACCCAAATATCCTCCCAACTTATCTCAAATAAACCTAGAGTCCTTAATTTCATCATAAATCCAACATAATGATCCATTTTGATCAACTCAAAAGAAAACACCTGAATAAGAGTTAATAATTTTGCCACCCTCTTTCAAGTTCTTTTGATCTTCCACTTCCTATTTCTTTGTATTTTCCATACCAAAATACTAAATCTAGTACCTCCTACATAATTTGATGTTATTATAAATATGGTACAACCATATTCTTTATTCTATCTATCCTATAAATGAAAAGTCAACATACGTGCGTACGTACGGCTTACCGTCTCCACGTCGTGGTGTAATTTGTTATTCAAATACATCATTATTTGGATGGGTATAATAATGAGTATAACTGATGTAAATAAAAAATATAACATGTTAATTATTCAGTATATATGATATACAATCCAATTACATAAGATTTCACCATCAATATAATTATATTGTCACTCGTGCATTCGTACATATTACTGTCTCCACGACGCGATGAGATTCATTCCCACGTTCACCATTCAATGATGATTATAAAACTATATATTATTAATAATTATGTAATATATGACATAATAATTCTATAGGAGATATATATTTATGTATTTATGTACTTACATATATCTTATTCACTTACTTCCATTCAATACGATATGAAAATGGAAACAACGTTTATGCGTACATACGACCTATTGTCTCCATAAATGGTGCCTTCCATTTAATTTCTCTATATATTGTAAATATTTATATTCTAAATATATTTTATATATAAATAATTTTTTATATTCTGGATGTATTTAAATCATGATCAAAATGATACGATCAATAATAACAAGTAAAATCACATATGATAAAGAAAGCGATTATTACCCAATATGTTAATTTAACATGGAAATCATTATTAAATGGGTAGTATAAAGTCATAAATGAATCATGTATGATATAATAAATATGAATATGGTGTTTTTATAATTAAATAACATACTATGGTCATTATACAGGAGGTTAAACTTACCCTTGACCAAAGCAAAGTGGAAGCTAAGGGTAAATTCCACAATCTCATTATTATTCGAGATCGTTTATGGGTATGTTTTTACTGGGACATAATTATTATCCATTTCCATGTTTCATAAAATAATTTTCAAAGGGATTATTTTTAAGGGAATCTTTTATTAAGATATCATTTTAAATGATTTAAATTTTTATTCTTCTAAATCATTATCAGTAATGTCCATGTTATCAAAAAAACGAAGGATTTATTTATATGGACATGAATGATTTTAAATTGATAATTCCAATAAAATGTTTCAAGTTGGTTTCGGAAACATTTATTAAAAAATGTATTTAAATTTTTTCTCTCTAAATTTTGTGACTTTTAAATGTTTTCAGGAAAAAGGTAAATTTCTCTCAATGATATTGACAAATAATTATCATCTATGTCAACATCCTTTGATGTATTTTAAACATGTTTGAAGTTGATTTATTATGATAAAAATATTCCATATTGTATTGAAGGTTATGTGATATGTCTGACTATGGATGTGTTATTTTTATACCATTCATGGTTTACGGATAAAGTATTGACATTTCATATGCTAGTTTTAATAAGAATGTTTATGTTATATTTAAACCTTTTCATATGAGGAATGCATTGAACTTAGTAAGTGACAGGTATGAGAAAAAATAGTGTCTTAGTAGAAGGCCTTGACAAAATCGTATTTTTAGTCTTTGAACAAGGCCTTGACTATGTGGATTTGAAGTCTAGAATTTTTTATTCCATCACTATGAAATTGGATATTGATATTACATTTGATTATTCGACTAGTAGAATATCCATGTGAATAAGTAAATTGAATTATTTGATTTACCATTTCAATGTTATTCTAAAGTTTATGTTTAAAAGGATTTTTTTAGTTTTATACACTACCTTAAATGTTTATTCTTATTTATGAAAGTTTTTGAAATATTATTATCCTTACTGAGTGTCTGAGCTCACCCCTTTCTATGTTTTAGTTTTCCTAGGATGAAAAGAGGTATATTATGGCTGACCTGCCTGGATAATCTAATGGATATGATTGTGGTCAAAGGAGAATTTTTTTTTCATTTTATAATGTAATGCAACAATCATGTATTTAATCTATTTTCCAAGACTTCTAAACAGATCAGTCCTTCGAGACATGATTATTTGTATCATTCCAATGTTATGTAATAATTCACCGACTTTGTGTAACTGGTTCAGGGTGTTAAAATGTAAGGAAATAATATGAAACCCTTTTTCTTTCCATAGTTAATTATTATATTTATTCTTTATGATTGATTTTTTCCCCTCATAATCATGATCGTGTCATTATGGTTACTCCTAGATTGAACTCCAATGTCGTGGTTGATGATTTTGTCTAATAATATGTTAGGTTTGAGGTTATGGAGTTAACTTAATCCACTATGGGACTATATAAACCATGGGATATTGTCTTGGATGTTAGAATTATCTTATGTGTATCTAATTTTTTGTGTTTCTTCAACATTTATTAAGTTTCAGTGGTTTCTATATAACATTTTCTTCATGTTATTCTCCCATGAGATTACTCATGAGCCTTATCTTATATGTTGTTATGTTATACCATTGATTCACACATTATGTTTCAATAACATGTGCATTCCATTAATTTTATTTTAACACACCAATTTTATATATAAATTCCATTATATATCCAATGTAGTTTTACAAGTTCAAAGGTATTTAGAAGAAAATTATAGAGATTAATGTAAAGGCTCTTTTCATGATGATGTTTTATATACCTTGTCTTCCAAAGACATTAATCATTTTCATCCTTTGGTTGTATTTATTAGATATTTATGTTAAAAGTCATATAATAAACTTTATAATAAATTTTGGTCATAATCTGAACATTGAATTACTATTGGTAAGTATCACTAAAAATTCATGATATACAATACACATTGGTTAAACCCACTACAATGAGATGACAATGCCTAAAATTTTCTTAGAACACTTTTATAATAAAACAACCTGAATGACTTGTAGTTTAGAATAAAAAATTTACTTATATATTATTAAGGTATAAATATGTGTTCTTATATTCCTATATTCCGGCATTTGTCCCAAGATATAGAAGGAATTCCCAAGACTGATACCATTTGTAACTTCCAGCCACAACTTATTGGCTTCAGAAGATATTGAGTGCCACTAACCTTACTTGAAACCTCCATGACACCAAAGGATGGAAAGAAATTCTAAAGGATTAATAAATATTTGAGGGATTATTTTACATATAAAAACATTAAAACCAAACAATAGATGATATAATCATACAAAACCACCATACGATGAAAGCATATAATAATAAGACTCAAATGTAATCCAACATAACCATAATATCAGAGTTTCAATAGAATAATGAATTTCAAATAAAAACCCCCCAAATTGACACATAATTGAAGGAAATCATTTAACATTATCCTAAGAACCAACTTAACAATCTCTAATCTCCAAAACCACATTCAAATCCCATTTTATCATAATGCATCACTATATAAATATGAAATCCTCCCCTTTCTTATAACTCAGTATATGAAATCCAAAAATGGAAAGGACCTCCCAAAAAGGGGGTAAGTATAAAATTAAAAGGAATCCTCTAAATATTTTCCAGTAGATACCACTCGGATTGAACTGGTTACACAATTTTTAATAAAATTTTTACAAGACAATTAAAAATTAATATAAAATGAATAATGAAAACCATGTTGGAAACCATAAAAATATTATTTCAATCCATTCATGTTGGAATAATATTTACCGTGTTTAAATATACACCCATACATAAATACACTACAATACATGCAATATTGGCATCACTATTTATAATGGTACTCCGTAAACATAATCTATCATACCTTGATGGCGGCACTTCTGACCAAACCCCTCCAGTTTGAATGAAAACCAACCCAATCATGACAAGTCATATTCGAAAACATAAACTTCCTTTGAATACATTTTATCAAGCACAATTCATGCATTAAATCCATTTTATAATTTTAAAACTATAATTTTATAATTATAATCAAATATGGGTTTTATAAATTCCATTCTATTTCCAAAAAACTCAAATGTAGTTTCCTTCACAAAATCACCCAATAAAATGATGGAATATCCAAGAAAGACTATTTTGAATATATAAGAATTCAATTCATATAAACTTATATATTAGAAAGAAGACACCCACATTGAATATAACTATTTTTTACAATGGATATAAGGATATTCTGCCTATCTCAATTCATTCATTCATTCTTTGTTGATTTCCAAAATCAAATGATCAATGATCCATTAGAATCAAATTCCATCCACTGATGATCCCATTTACCTAGGTTAGCCTTGAAATTAAAGAGTAAAATATCCATCATGAAAAATGGAAATGTATTTACATCCTCAATATGGTATTTTATATCCATACTAGAAGTATAATACCATAGAATAACCAAGGAACCATATCACAGAATCTCAAAACACTACACCATACCATGGTGCAGCCTACTCCTCTACACTATAGTTGTTCTGGTCAAAGAACATTAAGATTGACCCAGAACTCCACAAAATATATATAGAAAACTAATAAATTATCACGATGCCCTCATATAAATTTCATTATAATAACTGAGGATGGGTAATGAGAGGTACCTCATTGCCTAGCTCCATGGATCTGGCTTCCCGAAAACGAATGTAGCACAATAAAACTCCCCAAGAACTCCATGTCGATGTCGGGTCTCGACATCACATATATGATGAAAATTTATGTACATATAAATTCTTCCTATAATCCACCATCACCATAGCCACCACCTCCATGCTATAGAAACTTCACATGCAGTGCAGTGCGATCCACCACATCATGGCCCATGTATATCCCTTTCCCAACCTATTTCAAAACCCTTTAAAACCCAATTGGAAACTTCCAAACATAAACTAAACAATCTATAAGATCAAAATACATAAAAAAATTGACAAATATATGAAATTGGGGGTGTTAAAAATCATTAAATAATATATATATATTAATAAAATATTAAAATCAATAAAATATTCAACCTGAGTTAAGCCATGATCAGTAATAGGAGTTTTAAAAATAATAAACAAAAATTATTATCCCCATATTAATGATACAATCAAAAAATATTTCTTGTATTAATGACAAGATTTATTAGATTTTATAAAATTTTCATGATCAAAATATTATCATAAAATCTACATGGCCATCTAAGAATATATTATCAATACTCTATATTCAAACTCTATAATCCAATATACATTAAAAACCCATTCAAAATTAAAGAAAAAAACATAATTTTGACTCCCATTATTTATTTAATTAACTTTATTTATAACACTAATTCATTAAATAATCTTTTAATCAAACCTTAATCTCAAAATGTTCTTTAATTAATTTTAAAAAACCTGGATTTGTATATAATCAGAAAACTGAATACAACCCCGGAAGAGATATAAATGACCAGTATTAGAGGAGATCATTAAAAAAATAAGCCTAAACCCATAATAATCAAATTAAAAATACCTCAATTAATGATAAATTGGAAAAATAAATACAAATCACGAAGAGATATCTAAGAGAAGTAGAGGAAAGGGACAAAAATGAATGAGAGGGTGATGGTGATGACAATGGCTACAATTATAAACTATTTTAACTTAAGGAATATATCTATTAACCAATGAACATGTAACATTCAATCATATAATGAACATTACACAACCTATAATAATAATATATATATATATAACCATAAAACTTCTATAGAATATACATGATATGGTAGAGGATAATGAAAATTATAAATGTAAGATGCTATAGAGAGCCTAAAAGTAGTAGTTTTTGATGGATGAGAGTGAATTATGGTATTTATGTTTATCTAAATAAGGTTAAAGGCCACCATATAAAATAATAAAGGGTTAGGGTTCACCATGTTAATGAAAATTGATTATTTTTACAAGAATTACTGAAAACAAATTGACTTCTTTAGATATATCCTAAACAATTTAAAGGGTTTTTACATCGGTTATTTAATGACCATTTTGAAAAACTAGTTTCCCACATTTTCAACTTAATAATTTATTTAAAAAAATCTTCATCTCCAATTTCATATATATTATTTTATAATAGAGGTTAAACATGCACCATTATAAATTTATTTTACACTAGTTAAATGTGAGTTTATGATAGAGGATTATCATTCTTGTGGAATGTTATCACCGATAAATGGAAATATATGGATCATTATAAGATAAAGGAAATTGAGGAGTGGAAAAGAAAAAAAATAAATTTTATAGATCCATATTTTCAATAGAATAATTGGGTATTATAGGAAATTTGTGAAAACCTTTCATGATTCTCAATTCCACTAAATAAGATGACTCGAAAGGGAGTGATGTTTTTCTAGACTGACAAATATCGAGATAACTTTAAGAAATCAAAAAAGGCTATTATCACTAAACTTATACTCACACTACCCTTAATTGGTGAACTTATCATGTTATATAGTGTTGATTCAAAGAATGGATTGTGTTGTGTACTAATTAAAAATAATAAAGTGGTAGAATATTCATCAATTTTGTTAAAAGATCATGAAAAAATAATATCTAATAAATGATATGGGGGTAGGTGTAATAATATTCACATTGAAGGTTTGGAAAAATTATATATATTAAAAGAAAAGTGAAATATAAAAAAATTATAAGAGCCTAAAAAATATATTCCACAGAATGGGTATCATATGTACTAGTGAATATGGTTATATATAATCAAGTAATATGACTATTCAATCACCTACCATCTGGGTAAAGTGAATAAAGTGGAAGATTCTCTAGGTATAAATAATCATGACACCTTATCCAAGATGAAATTGAGAATAATCCAATATTTTAATACTTTTAATGTTTGGCTATAGAATTCAGAATAAAAGGAACAACATCATTCCCTTCTCAAATAATTTCATATCCATCCCTTCTAGAGATGATAAAGGATGGTAGAATAGAATATGTAGAAATATAGAATACTTTTGAAGTTATAAGAAAACAAAAATCCTTGGAGTTTAAAATTAATGAAGGTGTTGAATGATTTAGGTCACAATTATGTCTATCATGAAATATTGAGATAAAGAAGGATCTATTTAATGATGTACATAACTCAACCTTCTACATAAAATAAGGGGGGACAATGAGGTATCAAAATATCCGAGAGCTCAATTGGTGGGAAAATATGAAGCAGGAAATCATGGAATATATGTAAACATTCCTGGAATTCCAACAAGTCGTTGTAGAAAGTAAATGCATTTAAGGGAATGATGCAACCATTAGCCATGACTACATAGAAATTGAAAATCATCATTATTTCAATTATTATAGGTCTTCCAAAGACATTCAAGGGAAATAATAGTATATCTGTTGTATAGATCATCATACAAATATTTCTCAATTCATTTAAATCTGAGAGTACTTCCAATGAAAACATGTTGAAATGATATAACTCATAGAATTATTTATGGTGTATGGAACCCATATTGCAATTAAAAATATGAATATTCGAATTGTGATATTATATTTATAATAGTAATATGACCATTCAAAAAAGTAATATGATCGTTAAAATATTATCCTTACCCATGTAAGTGTAAAATTATATTTATATATCTTATAAAATGGAAACTGTATATATTTACATCATTATAGAAGTAAATAGATTATTTAAAAATAATAAATTATGTTTTTGATTTTTATAAAACATATATGATTCATTTTAATTTTTATAACAAATATAAATATTTCAAATAAAAAATATTTTAATAAAATAGTTTTATAAAACAATTCAAATTTTTATTATATTTATAATATAATTTTATGAGACCATAAGTAGATTTTCAAAAAGATAGAAAAAAGATCATAATATTAAAATTTTATTTTACAAATAAGTAAGGATTTAAATTAATTAATAAAATTATATTATTTATAAAATTATTTTCATAAAATGGATTTTATTTTAATAATTTTCACATCTAAAAATGTTTATGCTGAATTTTTCAAAATTTCATAAAATTATTGAATTCTTTTTGAATAGTGAAATATGAAACAAAAAATATGGTAATTGAAAAATTAAGAAAGATACATGATGAAATGATTAATGGATAACATAATTGACCATTATCTTAGCCTAGAATGCACTAATTTCTATATATATTAACAATAATCTATAATATTGGACCTCTTGATCCAAAATAATAAGTGGTTTAATATTATATTAAATAACCTTCCTCTTCTCCCGTTTATATATACCACACCTTCTCCTCAGACATTTTAAGCCTTAGATATTTCCCAAAATCTTCCAAAATATATCCTAATATTTCAAATAATATCTATAAAAGTCTTTTTCTCCTAAAATTACCAATCCAAAAAAAAATTATTGTTTATTTAAAGAGACTATATTCAAGAGGTAATATACTCAAACTACCTATTTTGAATTATTGTCTTCTTCTAAATTCTTCTCACCTCCACTATAAAATTTTAAAAAATGACTCAACTATCTTAAATATACCAAAAATTTATTGTATTAATTGAATATCCATTATTTATCATCCTCTCTTCTAACAATGAAAATTTTGTTCATATTCTGTTGGGTTTACCACTTCCAAGAATAGCATAGTTCGCATTTCTATTCCGCCTTCATGAAAGGTTTAAATTAAATTAATATGGTAAAAAATGATATAAATATGTATTTAAATTTTATTTAAAATTAAGGAATGGTTATATATCTATAATATTAAAGGAAACTCAATAAGTTCATAATGGATGGAAACCCCGCCTAAATGAACTAATTGTAGACCTGAATCATGTCTAATTCGGAATACTATTATATATTAAGAATTTTGTGAAATTATAGAAACATATTATATCTTTGATATCACATTTATAGAGTTATTTAACCATTCAATAAGAAATAACCTAATTATCAACAATTGATATAGCCATAGAACGATGAAATGAACACCCTCAGAATAATGAAATTAAACTTGATATCTGATTGAAATAGTTTCTAATCAACAAAATATAACAATAAATAATTAAATATTGATTGAAAATTTTCATAATTATGTAGTTAATGAATATAATTTTATTTTTCGTGATTTTATGTGAAATTGAAGAATTATTATGGACCTAAGGTAAGGGATCTCTTTAAACCACCATGTTTTTTATGATATTATTTCTTTCTATTTCACCAAATTCTCTCTATATTATTATTATTTAATTCTTATATATCATGAATATATTTTGTACAAATATTTATATTTTAATTAACTTTTCATTGATTGTATATACATGTTGTAATTGTTCCCATCTCAATTTCATTTGATAAGTAAACTCGGTTAAGTGTAACTTCTTTTTTTCTTACCTAATTTGAAGTTCCACATTAAAAAAATATTAAAAAATATATGGTTTAAAAAATTTAACATTATATTGTGGAAATATTTTTTTAATTATTTTTTTAGATTTTTGGATTTTAATATGGTATTTCCCCTCTTTAAATATTCTTTACCATTTACCTTAAACTCCACCTATGTGATACATTTCAAAAGTTACATATCCACTGTTTTTCATATATTCATTTCACATGGACATAATTTTTTTACCTTTGATTATTTTTCACCTATTTATAGATAATATTGTAATAATACCTTATTTTATGGATACTGTTATGTTACTCCATCTATAATATGTTATTATGCAACCCATTTATTTCTCTGTGTATTTATTATGTTTATTCCATATTTTTTATTTCCATTTGTGGAACACCTAAGCATATACATGTTATTATGGGTGAAACAAAATATCACTCTAATGACTTTTGTTATGTTAATGTATCATGAGATTATATGTATAGGACTGAGGAGTAAACCTAATCCACGAAGGGACTCTGTCCACTATGTGATGTTGTCTTAGTGGTAAGTCTTGACATATGATTAGATCAAGATCTACCTGTCTTCCATATTACTATGATTCATTAATATTATGTTTCCTATATTCTTATGTCATTAAACAATGTTATTGGTGTGTGGTGTCATGGACTAATTACTTTTCAAAATATTCACATACCGACTATAACACACCATGATGTTAAACAGTTAAAAGGTTAAATGTTACTATTGTTGTCAACAAGGTTCGTCTTTATTTTCAAGGGCCTTCTCCATTATAAATAAATGGTTAAATATGTTTTTTCAGGAGTATTTATCATGATGGGTTACCTCGAGGGAAGTATCTCATGAAGTATTTTAGTGTGGAAAAACACAATTAAAGACAAAATGTTGGGATGTTGAATAATTATTAGCCTGATGACTCATTCAAGAAGATGGGTGGGCCCCATATTAGGGAAAATATGTGTCTATATTGAAACTAGGGTACCCGTTGGGGGTAGGTAAAACATTGGTACCAATGTAGGACCCCATCTAAATGTGCAATGGTACTGCATGGTTGGAGATATAGGGTCCATAATGAGTATTTTTAGCTCTAAATGCGGTGATTTTGACACCCCATGATGTTAATGGGTTAAAAGGATAAATGTTATTACCCATACAAATAATGTAAACCTTTCTTTTTGGGAGCCTACTTAATTAAAACTACCATGTTAATAAGGTTTTTCCTGGGGCAGTGATCAAGATGGGTGACTTCCTTGGAAGTATCTTAAGGTGTGCATGTGAGAGAGAGAGAGAGAGCCCAAAACACACCAAAAGAACATGTGTTGACCAGTGGGGACAATCCTTATTTTTCTTACCAATTTAGGCATCTGGGTATGCCCCATGTAGGGAATAACATGTGACTATATGGAATCTGAGGTTTCTATATGGTCCAGTTACTAAACTTTCTACTACATAAGTGGGAAATAGAGTCAAAAATAGAGTATATCTTTAGTTCACTGAACAAAATATTTTTGGACAATGTTTAGGGAAGATGGCTAAGAGGGAATTTGTTTTTTTTTGTGGTTTTTATTAACAAAAATGATAAAAGAAGGAAGCACAGAAAAATGAAATTAATAAAATGATAATTAACAATGAATAAACAATGATTTTTCGGGTAATAACAACACAAGGAAATAACTACACATTCGAGGAATATATTTTTTCTAGTATTAAATATTTACTCTAACTAATTATCACTAGTTCCATAATTTAAAAATATTTACGTTTAGAATTATTTTTGTATCCTAATTAATTTAAGGTCATATTATCTGTGGTTATAAATATATTAGGATACACATTTGAGTTTCTAGCCAATCTTGAAAATGATACAATGTGTTTCCAATTAAGTTGCATCATCAATTTTCACTACAATCGGTCAAAATGGTTAACCTTCTTGGTATCACCAAATCAACAAAGAATTAAAATGGAGAGTTATAATAATAGAAATTATTTTAGTGAAAATATATTTTAATTAGGTAAAAATACAATTAAAAATCATTTCAATAGATGAATTTATGAAAAATTATAATTTCAACGTCGAATGTGTATCAATTATCCTACTCAATCAATATCCCAATATAGCATCAGTGTCCTGACATTATGCCCAAAAAAATATATGTTGTAATTTAATGATTGTGCATGATTTTTATATATGAAATATCAAAATAATGAAAGTATCTGTGTGACATCTCATCATATGAATAACCTCAGAGCTCATTGATATTTGAAGGAAAAGAGAACCCTCCACACACACTAATGATATGGAAATTCTCGCTGAAAAATATGAGACACTAATAACTATGTGATGTGGATTTTCTATCTTGAAATTCCAAGTGTAAGGGATGGGATCATGGTTCATTTTTGTTGTCCATAACAGATGACTGATGCATATGGGGTGGCTTCATTCTTCCTATTGCAAAAGAGGAGAATGATGTGTGGTTGGTTAGGTTGGCTTGAGGGAGAGAACATCAACTTGGGTTGTGGATTCATCTGAAAATAAGTGGATAGGGTTGGATTCTAATCTATTGGATGATATGAATTTGTAGAGGTTGTGATGAGGGTGTGTTGGGTCGACAACTTGGTTTGGTCTATGAGTATATACAGGTTGATGGAGGGGTTCTATTAGTTGATGTGGTGGATGATTTGGAAAAGTGGTGGGCCTGGTGAAGGCTAGAAAACATGGCATGCATAGTTGGGTGTAGGGTTTTCAACAAAGGTGGTTGTTCTGTTTAATACGATAATGACCTAAATCCCTCACACCATATGTGAATCCCTATATGAAAAATATAAGTAAAACAAAATCAAAATTTCATATTTTTAAATATTCAAAAATCTAATTATCTTACCTATTAAATGTTAAAATAGTGATAATAATAATAGGTAAGATAATAATAGTTATATATATAAATCTAAACATATTATATATTTAAAAATATTTAAAAAAATTAAATACTCAGGTTAATACAAAGATTTAAGAAAACTCATTTAAAAATTATTTATAATACTAATATAATTATAATAATATTATGATAAAAATATTGCTACTTATACATGTTATTATGAAAAGAAAATTTTAAAATTATAAAAAAATTATTAATAGAATATATTTTTAAATGAAATAATATATTAATATATATAAATATATATATACGAAAAATAATATTTATAACTAATATTAAAATTTAACTTATAAAAAATAACAATAAAACATTAAAACAATAAAAAGATCATTAAAATACTACATATTCTTAAAAAACTAATTAAAAATGTAAGAAATTTATTAAAATGATAGAAAATTCCATGTGCATAAAATTCACCAAACTTATTCATTTGGAATCATGAGAAAAAAACAAAAAATAAATAAACAATAGGGCCCATAGTAAAACAAAAACATCCAAATAAAAAATTTAATATTATCGAGTCCATTTTACCTAAACAACATTATTCATCATTTAAAATTACAATTCCAAATATAGTTTCCCTTCCACTCACATTCTATGTGAAACAAGTAAATGTATTCATGCATTATTATGTCCTACCACTCCATTACTATAATTTCACAAAACAATTTATGATCAATGTAATGATCAATTCTCATACATATGATTCCATACCACATGGTTTCCATGAATTTCACATCTCCACTAGTGTAAATTGAAAGTGTTCACCAATATTGAGGACTCCACACTAGGTTCAAGAGTCTCTAAGGATACGGGGTGATGAGTTATAAGAAAATTTGAAATTTTGGATAAAAATAGGAGTTGAATCTTCCAATAATTATATGATAATTTTCAATCAAAATTTATCGCTCAAATCCTCACTACCCCACACTTACAAAATTTCTTATCCCAAAAAATATAAAAATACTTTCATCTCCCAAATATTTTATATTCATTATCTCTCAAATTTTTTCTTCTCATTTATTTATGGAAACAATAAGTATAATTTTTCCACACTTAGATTATTGTTGATAACACATTTTGGGAAAACATTATAATGTTCTCCCATGGTCATTTCAGTGAATCTTCCAAAATTCAGATCACTTTGATTGGAAACATATAATGTTTTAGAAGTCATAACATTTTCAAGATTACATAAATAAAAATATCATTATAAAATGAAAACATGGGGAATAATCCTCATGGGTATAGAAATATAATGTTGGGAAAATCATATGAGAATTAGTGATACTAAGTGTCTCAAATATAAGCATGTTTTCATAAATCATTTTCGAATAATATAGTGATATCAACAATCATATAAATTGGGGTATAAAAAATATAATCATCTCAATAATTAAAATGTGTCCACACTTCTCAATTATACAATTGTTATGTCTCTGAATGTGTTACTATATAAATTCAGTGTTATTCAAGTGGGTTCAACAATGAAAGGAATGTTAGTTTTTTCCATTTCTCATGTTTCCAAATTTATTTCCATTTTTAGTTAGTTATTTGACATGGTGTTTTAGGAAACATAAAATATAACACTTCCCTATGAAATTTTAGATATACGTATAAATGATTCATGTATTTGATGAAGCTTCAAAAATAATGCACCTATAAAATCTATGCATGGAGACAACATACTATTATCATATCATAATGATAACACCAAAAATCAAATAGATGAAAGAATATAAACTTTAGAATAAAAAGTGTTCTATATTTTGGGAGTAGATGAAAAAAATTCTCACATTCCATATTTATTTTCTAAAAAAAACTAGACAAATAAATGGAAAGGAACTTGAGATGGTTTTTTTCTAATAAAGAACTATGTTTTACATATTTAACATCAAAAAAGGACATGTAGAAATCTAGTTGGTCCATCACCTTAGAATCCCTCTTCCTATTATCTTTAATTTATTTAGTGTCCTCAAAATCCAAATATATATTTTTTAGGTTAAATATCTCCATCCCTTCAATAAAAAGCTTCTCACCAAAAAATTTCATTATCATATCAACTCCCGCAGCTCTTTTGAACATCTCATTCGGAATATGTAGTTGATTATCTATCATTCAACATATTTCTTGATGTATTTTTCCAAAAAAAATTGAAGTGTAAATTCCCCTAAAATCTCTAATTAATTTAATTAGGGAATTTCAAGGGGAAATAACAATCATTTTAGATTCATTAGAGTGATGTATTTTTTCTTTCCACCACATCGATAAAGTCAAAGTCAGTAGACATAAAATAAGAAATGTTGAAGAATAAAGGCTATATCCAAAATATATCTTTGTTTAATATCATCAGTTATAAGAGAACCCTTTAATTTTAAAGTAATTTCTTTAATGATTCATATTGTATCTGTATTGTAAAAAATGAATATCTTCATCGTGGATGGAAAACCCACATAAATGAAAAAATTGTTTAACTACAAAACATACACTCTAAAAATAATAAATATTAGTTAATACCATTACATATTAATTTTTTGAACTTATATCAATATATTAACACCTTGATATATAACTTATAGAGTTATTTAATCATTCCATAACTAATTCCATAATAATCCATAAGTGATCTAAGCATAGAACGGTGAAATGACCACCCTTGAAACTGTGAAATTAAACTTTATATCTGATTTAAATAGTTTTAAATGAAAAAAAATATTAATATTAATAATAAAATATCGATGTAAAAGTTTCTCAATTTGGTAATTAATTTATTTTTTTATTCGGGATGTTAAAAGAAAGCGTGGAATGATTCTTGACATGGGTTAAGGGAACTCTCTAAACAACTTTATTTTTTTTGATATCTTTTCTCTATATTTTCCTAACATTTTATATCTATTTTTAAAATTTAATTATTATATATACAACTTATATGTTATACACATATATATCTAGTTTAATTATATTTTTATTGATGGGTATATACATGATTTAAGGGGTCCATTCTCAATTTTAATTCAATAAGTAACATCGGTTAAATGGAACATATCTTTTTCTTAACCAATTTCATGTTCCAGTAAAAAAATTAAATCATAAACAGTTTCTAAAATTTCTCATTATATTATAGAAAAAACATTTTATTTTATTTTTTGGTTTTAAGAAAATCAATATGTTATTTACCCTCTTTAAATATTATTATCCTTTTCCCTAAAACACAACTTAAGTGACACATTTAAAATTTTACTTATCAACTCTTTTTCACATATTTATTTCATATGGACATAGTTCTTCATGATATATGATTATTTTTCACCACATGACAGCCAATAATATTATTATACCTTCATTCATGGAAACTGCCAGGATATGTCATTTATAATACATGATTATGAAATCTATTTATTTTTTTATAATTATTATTCTTAGGCATTACGTTTTGTTTATATTTTTGGTGAAAATAATCATATACATATTATTATGGGTTCACCCAAATAGCACTCTAATTCATTGGGTAATGTTTCTATCTCATGGGATTATATGTATAGGATTCAGGAGTAAACCTAACCAATGATGGGACTATGTCCACATTGTGATGGTATCTTAGGGGTTATTATATACATACTCTCAGGTCATGTTATATGTATATTACATATTCCTTTTATTCAATGATATTAAATTTCCCATATACATATTTGATACCACCATGTGATTGGTGTACAGTGTCACGACATGTCAAATTTTCGAATTTTTCACCTACCAACTGTAACACATAGTTGTTAAAGGGGGTAAAAGGATAAATGTGATAAATATTGTCAAAATGGATCATCTTTATGTTCATGAGACTTCAGGAATATAACTTCTTGGTTAAATCAGTTTCCCACGAGTATTGATCACAACAGATAAATTCTTGGGAAGTATCTCAGGATGTGTGTGAGTGGGGAAAAATTACGCTCAAAGAATATATTTTGGTATGTGGGGATAATAATTAGTCTTATGAACCATTCATTAATGTTTGTGGGCCCCATTTATGTGAAAATATGATTGTATGGCTCAACTACGGTGCTTTTGGTGTCCAGTTGTTACATTGGTATCAAAGAAGGACCCCAACTGGCTGTAAAGTGGTACTACCAGGGTGGAAATATATGGTCCACACTGAGTATATTGTGCTATAAATTCTATGTGATTTTAACACACTATTATGTTAATGGGTTAAAAGGATAAATTTCATTACTCATGTCAACAAGGTGTAGCTTTATTTTCGGGTGCCTAGAAACATAAAATCTAGTAGTTAAATAGGTTTGACTAGAAATAGTGATCATGATGGGTAACCTCTTAGGAACTGTCTCATTGTGTGTGTATGTGTGCGTCAGAGAGAGTAAAACAAACACTAAAAACAATTTTTAACATATGGATACAATAGTTATTTTGATGACCCATTCGGGCATGTGGGTGGGCCCCATAGAGGACATCATCTTTTTGTGGGGAAACCAGGTTCCTGTTGGGGATAATTATTACACATGATACTATAGAGGTGGAAGATTTGGTTAAATCATAGGAATCATGGGTCTAGTTCACTAAACTAAATCAATTTGGGCATTGTTTAGGAAGGCTGGATATGAGGGAATTTCTTTTAAAATTTTTTTATTAACAGAGATTGATAAAATAAAGAAACACTAAAATTGGGAAAATGAAAAAAAATGGTGATGAACATTGAATCACCAATTGTGTTTGTGATACAAACATCACAGGGTAACTACTATGCACAACAAGGATATATTTCAACTTGGATTAAATATTTACTTTTCTTGATTATTGCCTGTTCTATAATTTATAATTATTTTTATGATGATATTTTTGTCTCCTAATTTAATTAAGTTGATTTTCATTTGGATTAAAAATATATTATAACACACATTTGATTATCGAATCAATCATCAAAATGATACAACCTTGTTCTCAAAAAGTTTCACCACTTATTTGTACTAAAATCAGTCAAAATAGTTAACCTTCTTGGTATCACCAAATCATCTAAAAATTAAAATGGAATGTTATAACATTAGAAATAATTTTATAAAAATATAGTTTCTGTAGGTAAATATTCTTCTAATAATAAAATAAATTGAAATATTAATTAGAAAATAAAATTTCAACATAAAATTAATAACGAAAATCTTTCTCAGTCAACAAATTGATGCAGAAACATCGTCTCGAAATTATGAATAGAAAAATATACATGGTAATTTAATGATAACCCCAGATAATTATATCTGGGTTATCAAAATAATTATGGTCTCACTGTGAAATATCAATAAGTGATGAAACGTAGAACTCAGAGATATTTTAATAAAAAGAGAAACCTCTGCACAAATTATTGTTCTGATCATTATCACCACAAACTAGAAGCCACCAATAACTATGGTATGTGTATCTGAAGTCTCTACATGAAATGTGGAAGGGAAGGAAGGAATTTTGGTGCTTGTTGTCCATCATGGATGCCTAATGAATAGGGTATAGATTTAGGCATTTGTTGTGAGATATAAGAATGATATGTGGCTAGCCATATCAGCTAGAGGGAGGACGACATCAGTTGGGGTTTTGGATGCTTCTACGAACAATGGGATGGAGATGACTACTAAACTAGAGGATGATATGAGTAGGTAGGGGTCAAGATGCTCGCGTGTAGGGTCATTGTCTTAGTCCAGTCTACAATTAGAGGTGGGAAGGTGGAGGGGTTTAATTAGTTGATGTGGTGGAAGATTACATGAAGAGGCAGGCCTAGTGAAGGTAGAGATGATGTTATTCCAAGTGGCATCTAGGATTTTTAGCATAGGTTTTTATTATATTTAAGAAGATAATGATATCTTTTCCTCACCACATATTCAAATCCCAGAATGAAAAACTGAAGCAAAAAAATCTATATTTTATATTTTTAAAATTTAAAAAATTTAATTATCTTATTTATTAAATGTTGAAGTAATTATAATAATATTAATTAAGATAATACTAGTTATAGATACATATATAATTATATGATTTAATTATATATATTTTAATAAAATTTTAAATACTCAAGTTAATCACTAGAATTAAAAACTCAATTAAAAAATATTTGTAATATTAATATATTAATAATAGAATTATAAGAATAATATTTGGTCTTATACATGTTAATATAAAATTAAAATTATAACATTATAAAAATAAATTATTAATAAAATATAATTTCAAATAATATATGATATTAACAAATAAATCTAATATTTAAGAAAAATAATTTTTATAACTAATATTAATATATAATTCAACTAAAAGTAATAAAAAAATTAAATACTATTAAAATTCTAGAAAAACTATAGTACTACATGTGGTTAATAAAATTAATTTAAATAAATGTTATTAATTTATTATAATTTTATTAAATTTTTAGTGCATAAAATCCCCCACACTTAAATGACTGGACTCATGGAAAAAACAATAAAAGGACTACACAATTGGAAAAGTAGTAAATTCAAAACATCACAATTACAAATTCAATATTTTCCAATCCCGTATACCAAAAAGAATCCCTCTTCAATTAAAATTCCAAATTTAAAATATTGTTTCCCTTCCACTCACATTATATTTCAAACATGTACCTACATTCATGAATCATTATAACGTACCTCACTATTAATCTAGTTTCTCAAAATTATTTTTAAAAAATTTTATGTTAAATTATCACACAAATGAATGCATACCATATGTTTTCCATGAATTTTACATATCCACTAGTGTAAATATAAACGTTCACCAATATTGGGACCTCCATACTAGGTTTAATTGTGTCTAAAGCAGCTGTAAGATGAGTCATAATAAATTTAGAAATCTTAGACCAAATGGGAGTTGAGTCTTCAAATAAATTCATGGTAACTATCAATCCAAATGGATCCCTCAAATCCCCACTACCCCATACATAAGACATTTCATGTACCCAAAAATATAATAATCCAATTCCTCTATCGATGGGTTGATATTATTTCTGTCTCAATTATTTCTTCTCTCTATTTTTTTAGGGATACAATATACTGTAATAATATGGTAGATAAATCTGTGAGTATCATCTCTAGAACCCACTGAAATATATGTTAGAAAATATCCCAAAGAAAATTAAATAAATTGCTCATAGTCTATAAAATCTTAGTGAATATAGGTCCAATTAAAACACTCTATCTCTTAGAGTAATGTGTCATTACTTTTTATGGTACCCCTAACGTGAGTTTTATCACACAATAACCACATATGAACTTATTATTGTAACTAAAAAAATATTTATCCCCATATCAAAATACATATAATGTTTTTGGTTATTATAAAATGGAAAAAATATAATCCGTATGATATAATATCAATCCATGTGCATAAAATATCCCCTAAAACAACACTCTTTGTGAATAATTCTCCCCCCAAACCTATAATTAAAATACTCATCTAAAAATTGATGAAATTGAATAGGATGTCTATTAGAGATGGGATCAGACTAGAATGGTTTATTTATACATCATAAGGGAGACAAAATAGATAATTTTCTAGCGTTGAGAAGTGGGTATAAAAGGATAAATAAATTAAAAAATACCTTTTTTATTTTAGTGAAACATCCAAAATTATGATCACTTTTATGGAAAAACAAAAAAAGTTATAGAAGGAATAAAAGGGTCAATATTACCTTAAAATAGTTAGTATGTGATAATGAAAAAAGTTTCATGATCCTAATGGGTAGGAAAATATAATATCAGGAAACATAGATGAGCATGTGTGAAGCAAATAGTCTAAAAAACAAACATGTTTTAGGAAAATATTTTAAAGCATGGATTTATATAAAAAATCATCTAAATTAGGGTATCAAGAATCAAATAATCTCAATAAGAATCATGTTTTCATAATTTCCAAGGATACATTTGGTATCCCCATGTATTTTTAACTCAATATATGTAATAGTTTCCATGTTGGTTTGACAGTGACCGGAATGTTAGTTATTTTTTCATTTTTTCGGTTTTCGAATTTTTTTTCATTTTTATTTATCCTACATGATGTTTTTGTAATAATAAAATATGAAAAAAATATAACACATCCTTAAGTAATTGTTGATATATGTGAAAATTAATACATGTATTTGATGATTATCTAGAAATAACGTACTTGAAAAATATACACATGGATAGAACATAACCACATCATGTCACAAATATAATACCCAATATTACCTAGATGAATGAAAATACACTGGAATATAAAAAATTCACTAAATTATGGGATTAATAGAAAAAAACTCCTCATATTCAAGATTTATTTTTTAAAAAACTATAAAAATAAATAGAAATGAACTTAAGATGGGTCGCTAACAATAAATCACTATGTTTTAAATCTTTAATAAAATGAAAGGATAAAGATCATTAAATTTCATCCATCAGATTTAATTCCTTAGCCTCTTAACTATTCTTGAAGTAGTTTCCTTAAAATTTATATATCCCTTTTTAGGATAAATATATCCATCTTTATGTCAAGGAACCACTCAAGGATAAATTTATTCATCGTATAAGCACTAATAGCTCTTCAGAACATCTCTTGAGGTATATTTCCTTGATTTTACACCATTAGAAATATTTCATGAGGTCTTTTCCCCTAATTTAAAGAGGCGATTCGACCAACATAACTGAGTCATTTAAGTAGGTATTTTTAATGGGGAATCACCAATCATGTCAGATTCATTAAAGTGAGTAATTTTTTATTTCCACTTAACCCATAATGTTATAGTCAGTAAACATAAACCATGAAATAAAGAAGTATCCAGGATGCATCCAGATTAGATGTATATTAAATATCTTCAGAAAATGAGAACCCTCCCATTTGATTCTAATATCATCAATGACACTTATTGTATCTTTAGTGTGACAAATTTTTTAGAAGTGATCATTAACATTAAATTGAGGAATCATTCCATTATATATTTATATGAAACCATAGTGATCCAAAATTGTGATAATATATGGCTCTGAACATGATGACATAATATTTCATTCCATAACTCCAAGACTTGAGTTGAAGAGTAAGACTTCATCTCCAGGTGAAACAAAATCCATTTATGGGTCCTCTTATCATTCTAGACCTAGGTATTCATCTTATAGATCAATGTATTGTTATATGATTCCCTTTTCAGCTCATATAATTCATTCATCTTGAGAAAGTGATTTTCTTGTGAAATTTTGAAATATAAATTCATATTCTTCATGGAATAGAGAAATTTGTATTCAAGTTATATAGGGAGGTTGTAGGGTTTTCAAAAGACAAAGTGATATGGGGATATTCCTATTGGTGTTTTGTAAAAGTGCTTGTAAGCTCAAATTTCTTCATGAAATTCCGTAGACAAATATTTTTAAAATAATTCACAATTTTCTCCATAGTAATCTTAATATATCAATTTGAAACTATAGATTAGTCATTTTTTATGGATGATACTAGGATATCATGTATTGTAAACATCCATGTTTATTCATTATCCTTTAAAATCTATAATTGTTTAAGTGATTAATATGGTCACTTTTGATCCATCTTGGAATTATAGAATGGGTTAAAATGTGTTTCTTCCAAAATTTAATGACAATTTGAGAATTATTTTCCAAGAATGATTAATGTTCCAAAAAATTAGACACATTTGTAACACATACATGTGTGTATTATTTCTTAAATGATTTTAAAATATAACACATGATGTCAATTACATTTTTTTAATAAATTTCAACACCCATAATTAGATGTTGTCGCATCTGATTCATCTATCAAATTCCCCTAGTTAATTTTTATTTATCAATGTTTTAGATAAACTCTTGAATATCATTGTTCATGGTGGTCTAATATATCTTCCTTTCAACACTTTTCTAATTATATGATAATCTTTTTGATTTCCTCCCTTTTCTCTAGAGTGGAACAGTTTGAAAACACTATCAACATCTTCTTTTGGGATACCTCATTTAATCATTCCTTATGTACAATCCTTTAAAATTAATGAATCATCCCTTTAGTAATGGAATTATTCATTCAAAAAATATTTTTCTCTACTCCATTTATAAATCTAGAGGTAGGACACCTAAATAAAATTAGTTCATAATATTGACATAAAATGGTGTGATATCCTCATTGTAATAGAGGTTTTCATTAGGAAATGTTTCATTGATTAATTCCACATCGATATCACTTGCTTCATGTTCTAAGTGTGATAAATTTTCACTATTGACTTTCCTAGATCCCTTTTTGTCATTAATTTCAATTTAAAATTCATGATGTTCTAATATCCAACAAATGAGTCTACGATTCAAAAACATTTTATTTTCAATATACTGTAATGTGGAGTGATCCACATTCACAATAAATTTGGAAAGTTGTGGGTAATACAATAATTTATCGAATATGAAGAAAAATATGAAAATATCTTTTTTTGTTGTTATGTAATTATGTGAAGTAACATTCAATGTGTGACTAACATAATAAATCAGTCTAAATATACTTTATTTTCATTATATGAACGAATCACCAACATCCCTGTCACTAAAATCAGACCTTTACTCAAATGGTTTCTCCATGTCTAATGATATCATTATCAGGGCCTTCACCACATGTCATCTTAACAATTGAAATGCTTCCAAACATTCAAGACCAAAATGGGATGTGCTATATTTTCCTAACAACGTGGTCAAGGGGTAGTAAATTATAGATAAATCATTAACGAAATTGTAGTAAAATAAAATATTCCCAACAAAACCTCTTATTAAAAAAACTAATGTAAGCATGGGTATCTCATAAATTGTACTAATCTTGGCTGGTTTAAGTTCAATGAATTTATTTAAAATTCATTAACCTAAATCTATGCCAAATTATAATATAATGTGCGATTTTTACCAATTGATCACTATATTATTTTATTAATTTCTCACCAAGACATTATCCAAATTATCAGTACATTCGTAAAAATAATTCCCATAAATAGAGAAGTCATCCATGAATACTTCTAGAAAACATTTAATCATTTTATTAAATATTTCCTTAATGAATCATTAAACTGTGGATGGTTCATTGTATATTCCAAGAGTAATTCTTTGATAATATAATTTACTATATATACATGTGAATTCTCTATTCTGTTGATATTTTGGCATGTCTAGTATTTGATTATAACCTGAGTATCCATAATAAAATCAATTGTACTCTCTTCCTACCAATCATTCAATTATTAGATTAATAAAGGTTAATGGGAATTGTTCATTTATGGTATCATTATTCAATTAGAGATAATCGATGCAAACTCTCTATCCATTCAATGTTCTAGTGGGTATCAATTCTCCTTTATAATTCTCAACCACTGTGATATGACCCATTTTAGGTAAAACTTGTATTGTGATAACCCATCTAATATTAGAGATAGGAAATATTAAACCATCATAATGATGTTTAATTACTTATTTTTTTCTAATAAAATTATTGTATATGTTAATAATATTTCTGGTTTCCTACAAATAATTTAATTAGTATAAAAACTTTTTCTATGGGTACATAAGGTATGACTTATACCTTTGAGATTAGATACCATGAATTTTATAATTGACTTCCTTTATGATATGACATTGAATTGATTAATTTTTTATTCACTCTAAATATCACAATTTATGGTGACTGGATTTTTTTAATCTCATAAATATTTATATTTTAGGTTTAGTGGAATATGATTAAACTCTTATTTTAGAGGATTTTAAAGTGATGTATTTAATGAGGTGAATTATTCTCTATGTAAGGGTGAAAATGTGTTTCAGAATAATTACACCTCTTATAGTGGTTTAGTTAGCTTCCAATTATACATTTGTAAATTATTGAAATTCAACACATCTTTATCTCACTCATCCCCTTTTTCAATCATATCCAAGAAATTATAGTAATTTTCATAGGGTATTTTCATAGCTTTCAGGACATCAAATGATAAGTTTTCTTCCCCAACACTAAAAAATTATTTTCTCCCACGGACATAATAAAGTGATATGCATGTCTCTAAAAAAAGTATCCAAATAATTATGGTGATGTCATTATATTGTTTTATATCAAGGATGTTGAAATCATTAGGGAAGTAGATTCTGTCAGATTTGACAGGAAAGACCTCTAGAATTCCTCAAGGATTCATCACTGATCGAACCACAATTTACAAGGTGACTCTAGTCAGAATTAATTTTATGATTCTATTTATTCAATAACACAAGATGGTATGGGGTTTATTATAGCTCTAAGGTCACATAAAGATCCCCCAAATTGAAATCCTCCAAAAACATAGGATATAATGAAACATCTAGGGGCACTCAATTTTGGAGTTATGTATATGGGTATTACTATTGAAAATTACTCGTGCATTAGGATTGTTATCATGTCATTATGTTTCATTGTGTTGGATAAAATTAATTTGATAAATTTCTCATATTGGTTCATTTTTTATGGATTTTGCAAAAGGAATATTTATGTAAATATTTTTGAACAACTCTTTAAATTTTAAAAAATTGAGCTCCCAACATCCATTGCTTCTATATTTGTAGTATTATAGGAGGAGGTGTGTGAAATATTACTATTTCATTATGTGCTTTATTCTCAATTTATTTTCTTCACTTTTCAAATTTCACTTGATTTTTTTGATCTTAATCCTCTTTATCATCGTCTTGAAATTATTTTCCAATTGAATCATCGCCCTTAGTAGCAGTTATAAGAGCTTATTTTACTAGTTTATCAGTAGTAATTTGGTGATTTTTTAATTTTGTACCACTGCACAATTTGATAAGTTTTTCTTTAACTCTTGGGATGACTCTTATGATACATGATAGAGTTACCAGTAATCGATCTTACATTAATACAACCAGCTGGAAAAATTGGTTTTCAATGGTACACATGGATTATTGAATGTTTTTATTTGATGATTATAAATTATTGGTCCTAGATTCATGTGAATCAAACCATTATTGATTGGAAATCATTAATTTTTCTATAGTTACTCCCAAATCTAGTTTTCTTTGTTTTTCATAAGGAGAATAGTCTATTGTTTTATTTTTCTCCATGTATTGTTTTTATTAATTTAATAGAGGTAAATATTTATATAAATATCCTTGATCTTTTTATTTCATGATATTTTTGAAATCATAATGACTAGAGAACTCTTGTGGACCCATGTTCTGAATCATTGGTTGAGTGGTTAATGGTTCCTCCCAACATTGATTTTGGTTATTTCTTTATCCATTTTTCTTATACTATTTTTTTTAATTTCCTATGTTTTAAATAAAAAAGTTAGTATCATACATGTTTTTATTATAAGTTTTATATTGACACATGGAATTGTCATATGGAATTCAATGGTGTTGGAAATGTTCAACATGGAATACATTTACTAGAAGAGGTTGGATTATTGAAAATTTATATATACTTTTATTGAAGGCTTCAAATCTTTCAGCTATGAATGTCTGAGAATCAAAATTATGCACTCATTATATTCTTGAAAATTATTATGAATACTAAAGAATGTGATCCATTATATTTTTAATTAATGTGTATATAAGTTTGGTATCCATTTCCATAAACACATTTCTAGTAGTTGTGTTGATAGTTTGATTTCTCTCAAGTTGAAACCCATAGTATAAGGATTGAAATTTTTTTAATAACATAATCCCATGATGAGGATTGTTTTGTAATAATTATCTAGAAATTATCTTTTCAGCACTTCCAATGTTAAGATAGTGTAGTGGTATCAACATTATAACCAATCATTTTATTTACCTTATATTATTATGGGGGAGGTCTAAAGATCAAGGTTTCATTGGTCACCCCATTATAATTCAATTTTTCACAAACATTAAGATATTTATTTACATATATATACAGTTCTTCACAGCATAATCTATATAATTGTGCATGTTATTGGGGAAAGTAGATCATTAAAAACATAAATTATAAATATATCACTTATATCCTAGTACTCACGATGCTTGAGCTAACTCAAACTATATTGGGTCTCATTTCCAATCTCATAGTTTTTTTATTCTATGATCATTAATATGATTTTAGAAGAGTTGGTGGACTTTTCCACTAGGGAGTGTTTGAACCTGACTCCAAATGCTCTCATATTATGGATATTGTTTAATTATAGAATATCTTCCAACTCGATAAATATATTTTATTATATATTTAAACTATTTTTATATTGGTGACTCATTCTATGAGGGATCCAAATTATGATTTTTCACCATTTAGAAAAATCATGCCTAAATAAAGGTCTAATTTAGATTTTTTTATTAATTGATTAGCGTGTGATCCTTAGAAATAGTGCTAGACATTGGGTGTGTTAACTAACAACACATTTAATTTTAAAATTTTCCACATACAAGATTCTTCAAAATTGTAAAGGTTGAATCATAGGGATCACACGTCTAGTTCACTAATCTAAATATTTATGGATAATTTCTAAGCAGGCTGACTATGAAGAACATTCTTTTTTTATTTTTTTATAAAATAAAAACGAATAAGTAAGGAAACATAAAAAAATTAAAATAAAAACAATGGTGACACACTTTGAATCTGAAAATAAGTCTAGGATAATGATATTGTAAGGAACATACTACGCATACCAGGAATATATTTTTTGTGATTAAATATTATTATTTCTAATAATCTTCATTCCAAAAATTTATAAATCTATTTATTGAATTTTTTATCATAATTTATTTAAGGTGTCATTATATATTGTTATTAATAAATTAAGGGATTCTCTTGAGTACTAAACCCACAAAAAATTCAACAAAACCACTTTCTAACCAATTTGTTCCACTAATTTACATTATGATTTGTCAAAATGATTAAACTTATCAGTATTAACGAATCAAATAATAATTAAAATGGTATTTATTAATTTTATATAAAATTTTAGTGATAATATAATTTAAGATGATAAAAATCAAATCAAAAGAAATTCAATTGAAGAATTAGTTCTGAAATAAATTGTCAACATGGAATGTTCATCAATTATCCAACTCTATAAATATCCCAACATAAAAACAATTACCTCAAAGTTATGATTGAATAAATTCATAGGGTAATAGAATGATAAGGAATGATAATTATAACCATATTACCAAACTAATGACGGTATAAGTGTCAAATCTAACCCCATAAATAAACTTGACACTCAATGATCTCTTAAGGAAAAGAGAACACTCTACACACATTGATGTTAGGCCATTGATTACCGTTAACCATAAGTCACCAATTGTTATGGGGTTATTCTCAATATTACATACATGAAAAGAATCAGATTTAATGAAATGGTTCAATCAAATTGGACTTCATGAATTTCTAGTGAATAAGAGATGATTGAGGCATGGTTCTATGGGAGAGGAGGATTATTCAGGGCTCATTGGGTCTACTGAAGGGAGGAAGTCACTTATAGGGATTTTGGATGCTATTATGAACCAGGGGGTAGGGTCAGCTACTACACTATTGGATGAATTTTAACATGGATATTTTGGGATTCTAGTGTATATGGTTAGTATCTTGTTCTGTTGTCTAAGTGTAAGCGGTGATATAGAGGGTGTTAGCTAGTTGACGAGGTAGAATATGAGTTGAAGAGGTGTCCATGGTGAAGGCTGGAGAATATGGTGTCCATAGTGGTGTTAAGGGCTTTCAGCAGAGTTGGATTCTATGTATAAGAAGATGAATATCTCCCACCCTATGCAAATGGAAGGTAAAATGAATTTGAATGTCCAGGTTTTTAAAATTAAAAAAATCTAATTATCTTATTTATTAAATGTTAAAATAATAACAATAATAATAATAAGTAATATAATAAAAATTATAGAAATCGATAAAATTATATGATATAATTACATAGATATATATATTTATAAAGCCTATGATAAATACCAAGAGTTCAAAGAATATAAATTAAATTGTAATACAACTATAATTGTAATAATGTTATAATAATAATAATAATATCTCAAATAATACATATTAATAAGAAATTAAAATTAAAAAATAAAATTAACAGTATATTATATTAAATAATGTATAGTAAAAATTTATATAACTAAAATATATTTAAAATAATATTAATAATTAATAATCATGTTTCATTTTACTAAATTTTATAAAAATAAATCAAATTCTATAAAACATAAAAATCATAAAAATACTAAATGCAGTTATGAAAATTAATTAAACTATGTTAGAAATTTGTTAAAATGTTAGAAGATCCCATGTTTATCAGTTATCATTCATGTACCTTTCCTCTTATGATATCATGATATGCCATATGATTTATATGATATTCTTATTTAGGATATTTATTCCCTTAGTGGGATTTTTAGCTCACCCCTTTATTTCATGTATTAACCAACTTATCCTATATAGTTTTAGGATATCAAAAGTATTTAGGAGCCCAATGTGGTGAATAAAATAAACATATCATGTTTTAGTTTCACTTTGATGTATTATGAACCAACTCCCTCAAATACAATAGAAATCTCAATCCTTTAGTTGTATTTATTGGATATTTATGATAAAAATTATATAATAATATGTCTTAAATAATTGTTCCATTATAATAACACGTGATTAGCTTATTTTGCTTTTAGTAACAGTTGATTCCCAGTCAATTCAAGTTAAAAAATGGAATTCATAGACAAGCATAGATTTTCCTAATGAGAAACCCAATGGTTTAACATGAGGAGTGAGGAATCTGGTGATTTTGTCGAACCAACTACCATAAATCACGATTAAAAATGTGAACATAGTTTAATTCCCAAATATAACAAAGATGATAATTTTGGAGTATCATTGGGATTTTTGTGAAAATTATGATATATGAAACAATGTTCCATTTACTACATGTCAAAATATTTGAAACATCACTAAAAAATGTCTTAAATAAACTTGGATATTTTTATTTGTGGAAAAGGAGGATATATAGAAACTAATTGTGGAGAGAAATTGAAGGGATCAATGGTAATAGTGAAATAAAATATTATTCTTTATAAGGTTCTACTAATAGATCAATGTATTAAATGTGAGGAACATGGTAATTATCTAAGTCAATTCCCTAATACAAGGGCTAACAAGGATGATAAGCGGCAATAATTTCCAAGACAAGGGAAAGCCTTTATATCCACAATTATAAAAGTGGGATCTAAAAATGATATAGAATGAGGGAAACTAATTTCCCACTTAAGAAATATGATATTTGTATTTGTATATTTTAAATCCTAATCTCATATTCTTATAATGGTTAATAAAAACATAAAATCTACACCTTGATGATTAGATGTTAAAATATTAATAAAAACTTATAGTTGTTTGATTATTTTATCCTACTATATAACTCGCCTCAAATATATTTTTATAGTAATTTTCTTCCTATAAAATTTTATTATCTTTCCTTCAATAAAATTTGATTTGATATTAAGCATAGATTGGATTTCTTCACAAAGTGGCCATGATAATTTCTATGCTTGGAAACTGGCCTCTAAAAATTAACTCATTACTACCTATTAATACATGTATAACTATAAAATCCCTATGAAATGATAATCCCATTATATTGGGTTTTTCATCGCAAATGGATAAAGAAAAACTCAACATTAGATATAATCATATTATTAGTGGAAAAGATGAGTTCACTAGTCATGACAATGATATGGATGATAAAACCTCATTTGAAATGAAATATATAGTCATGTTTATCATATATGAAAAAATTAACAATTTTACATGTTTGGAATAATTAAAATTTTGAGTATTGAATTTATTTAATATAGATAATGGAAGGACCAATTATTTTAATGTATCCTCAACCTAAATAAATAAAATATTTAATACCATGTTTTAAACCTAACAAAAAAATAAAATCAAACCATGATATATATTATTTTGATAAAAATATAACTATTAAAACATATACATCAAATTAGTGGGTATGAATAGGAGTAACTGAATTTTAAAATATATAGAAAAAAAATTATTTTATAAAAATATACATACTTTATTTTGTTCTTGAAAATATATTTTACAAAAAGCTTTCATATTAATCAGATTAATTTTAATTAATTAAAAATAATTATATTATTTTTAAATTAGTATCTTATTGTAATATAATATTTATTGACTAGTTATAGTTTTTTCAATTTTTATACAAATTAATATTAACAACAACTAGTATTTTAAAATATTATTTTCCAATAAAAATAGTATATAATTATGTATTAAAATTATATTTTAAGGTTAAATTCATAAATTTTAGAACATTAATTTAACATAATGGAATTAATTTTAATATTTTTTGGGTTATTATCTTAAGATATATTTTTGGGACATTTCTAAAGATATTTATCTTTAGTCTAATGTTGAAAAATGATGTTTTAATAAAACCATGACTTTTATTATATTGTTAGTATATAATATTGATTTGGAAATTTAATACACCCTTATATAGGAAAAAATGTATTTTATAAGTGAAATTATAAATTTCAATAAATTTATTTTATTTTTTAGTCTTATGTTTGATATTTTAGAACTTATGTTACACTATTTCCTAAAAACATTTAGGACATTATATATTTATTAATTTAATATTTATTATTATCACTTCTTAAAATTAACCCTAATAAAATTTATTTTAAAATTTTTAATTAGAATATGCATATTATTTAATATGATATGGTTTAATATTATGTATTATATATGAATTATATAGTTAAAAACTAGCTTTCGCGGTAAAAACTCAAAAACATAAAAACAGTTAACCAATGGCATACAAGGTCTATCATTTTAAAAATAGTTTTATAATTTATTATTTTTTGTTAAAATATTCGAAAAATTATCTATAATCCATTATTTTTGAATTTGGGGTCTTTTGGATATGTGAAACATGTGCTCTCTTTATATTAAGATGAAATATTTAAAAAATTCATTCTCACTAAAAGGGGCCTCTCAACACCCATTCAAGATCACTCCAAAAAATTTGTTTCCTATATAAATTATACTTTATATCCTTCACTTATAATAATTTTAAATTACTTAATCTTTTGGGTACATTATTTGGGCTAAAGACCTCCTATTATGAGGAATCCACTAAGGGATGCTTAGAGTTCTTAACGTAAGTACTAACTTTACCTTAACACTATCTCATTTATATATTTTCATTTCACATCTATTCAAACAAATATTATATGATGAATTAATTATTTATGGTATAATTAATTTTTTTATATTTTGGGAATAACCATTATCCACCTTCCCCCTTTTTCCCTTATGGAAAACGAAAATGACATTCGTGTGTATGTGTAGACTGTTAGCTCCATAAACATTCATGTTTAATTTTCATTAATAATATTACATGGATGGTCCTAAATTTGAATTTAATAAATAAGTTTTATATTCACATTTTTCGTCATATTATTAAATATTAATCTTTATTATAGATTTCTTATATTCTATAGAAAATAAAATCATCATCTATGTGTACGTGTGTACTAGAGGATCAGTGGAATAGTGTATTTTTTTCATCACAGTATTTCATGGTAGGTTATGAGAATGATTTTATTTGAAAAATGTTATTTTAGTAATATTATTAACGTTATGGTAGAAAATTTTTATATTTTACTAATAATATTATAAAAAAGTTCATTGTAAATTCAACCATCTAAAAAAAGAAAACTGAGAAGATAAATAACTTATTCATACTATATAGTAGTTTTTTATACATTAATTATTCTTATAATACAATTAAATTTTGATATATTTAATAAATAAAAACTAAATAATATCATTATACCTCTGGAATAATTATATTAATGCTAAATAATTTCACAATGTTCTGATAATTATTTTATGTTCATGTTTTAGTCGATCCTACTGCCTACTTAAACATTGATATAACATTATATCATAGATGAATATTATAAATTAAATACCAATAATATTTTAAATAAATAGGTAAATATTGACTTTATTTTGGGTCTTTAATCATATAATATCTTTAAAACACATTAATCTAAATACCAGAATCTATTAGTTAAAAAACATCAAAACATCCTCATTGCTGATTTAATCTACACGAACTGTTACTAAAACTACCTTATAATGAAATTATAAAATTATAAATAATTATAAATAATAAATTAAAATAACTTTTATTATATGTAAATGATAAACAATAAATGTCAAATGAATATAAACCGCACTATTTCAGAACTTGTAGTATACAAATGATCAAAACAACAGACACCCGATGTTGATATTAGATAATAACTCAGTAGTAAAACTATAGAAAAATATAAAAATTTAATATTATATATGTTTATGTATATGTATATGTATTAAAAATAAATTAGTATTACTGGTAAAAAATCCATCAAGGTGTCTTCTTTGTGTTTTTTTGTGATTGTTTTTGTTTAAAATGTTAGATGACCGCAAATCAATATAGCTTACGTTGCTGATCAAAATGATTAAGTTGGAAAACGTTCACAGTTTTTGAAAAAATTGGACCTCAAAATTATTATTTTTTTATGGAAAGGGGTGTTTTTTCCACAAAGAAGATCACAGAATGTAGTTCACAGACCACAAATCATAGTTTGAAGAACTCAGTTTGCAGAATCCAGTGCACAGAATAGAGTTCGTTGAACACAGTTTATAGCCCATGAAGTATAGATCATAGACTGTTGAGCATGGAGTTTTAAGTCTACAGTTCATAGACCATGAATAATATATTTTAGACCATTAAAAGTAGTTTTTGGACCATGTATCATAGTTCAAAGATTGTGAAGCATGGATTTTATAGACCATAGTTCACGGACAACAAAGCACAGTTCGTAGACTGATCATCATTTTCATAGGAGGATCTCTGTCTTTTGAATTTAGGTGGTTATATTTTGAGATTAATGGTTTTCTTTGTATTAAATCATCCACCCAAAGGATTAAGGTGTTATGCAAACCTCATTGTAGTTCACAGTGAAGGATTTCCCACATCAGATTTTTGGGTATTTGTGATTAGGGAGTTTTGTGTGATATATTTTTCAATATAAATGACTCTAATGAACTCATTAATGTGAGTTAATTTCATTACATAATAATCACTAGAAGAATTTGGTAAATTATGATATAGTTTACGATGAAGGATTCTGTGAAAAGTTCATTGTAACACCCTGAGATTTTATGAGAAGTATTGTTTTTAATTTATTTGATGTCTTGCGTTGTATGCTACACCAAGAATATCTTGCGCTATACGCAACCCCGTATTAGCTTCCAGTATACGCAACATTATTCTTGGATTGTGTTACACTAAATTTCAAGTTCGTTTGATAGAAGTTATTCTATGCAAAATTGAGTATGTATATATATATATATATATATTCAATGTATAAATGAAATATGGTTGGATTCTATTATACAAAACAACAAAAGAATCTTGCACTACACACAACCCTGACTTGTCTAGCTTTACACGCAATCATGACCTTCCACGATAGCGTGTGTTGTACGCAATACCGAGTATCACTATACAATGATATGTTATTAAACGATTATATAAACTAGTCATTATGAATTTTAATACCCAGTTTTTGAAATTATATAAATTTTATTTTTCAAAATGGACTTCATTTTTGAATTCGGAATATCGAAATTAGCCTAGGGTGAATTTTTGGTATTTTTCTGAAAACATTCAGTTTTTGATGAATAATGAAAATACTGGGTTATTGTTTAAAAACAGAATTTTTTATTTAAAAAATAATTTATTTTGTTTAAATTTATTTTATGTCAAAATAGATACATAATACCTATATATTTTCAATTTAATCCATTGGAGTAATTTTATAACCATATAGACACATAAAAATTTTATTGAACTTTTTATCTTCTTTTACCCACCTCCTAGGAGCAGTTTCAATTGTATATAAAACATAATTTTACCACTTCTATGAGTTAAAGTTATAAAGTCTGAGAGACCCAATTAATATCAAGGAGTAAAATGCGGATCAATAAGATAAAAATAATTTTTGGTGAAAAGAAACTTTTTACATTTATTTACCACGGCTAAAAGTAAATAGGGTAATTAAGGGTAAAAATGATATTATTATTACCCTAACACATGTGCTAATTCTAATGTATAAGTGTAATTCGACCAAAAACAACCTTAGGAATAAAATACTACCCTTTAGGTACACTTTTATTATATTAGGACACTTATAATTATTTTATTTAAAGAAGAGTTAAAAGAGTTAAAATCAACATTTAATAACTAAAACATTTTTAATATAGGTTTATACATAAGATAAATTATACAATAAATATTAATTAGAAATATAAGAATCTTTTGTACACAATGTTATTTTATTTATAATTTTCAGACATTAAATAATTTAATTTATTTATGTCACAATGATGATGTAGTAATTACCTTAATAATGAAATTTTAAAATAATTGATGTTATAAATACCAAAAAAATGTAATTTGAGACTTTTTATGAATTAAAATAATTTTTTAGGTTAATATGACATGTTATTATTGATTTAATTAATTTTTTTTTGAACTAATCAAGCTGTTATGATTTCAATAAAATCAATTACCAAATAGTTTCAAAATTGACATAAAATAGTTTTTAAAACAAATATTACATTATTAGATGTTATTCTATTCCTAAAAATATAATATTCAACCAAATGACTTATATAAGGTTATATATATTAATAATGAACCATTGCGGGTTCGTTTTTCTTGTTATAGTATGTTTATTAACCATACAGTGTAAAAAAACAAGAAGACACGGTAAAAGTTAAATTATTTAACTTAGAGTTAAATTTAAATTATAAGGTTAAAATAGTAACATAAATGTGTCTAAAACCTATTGGTTGAGAGTATTTCGACCCATCCTCACTTTAGCTTCGAAATAAATCAATTTGGATCTATTATAAATAGAATATGACTTTATTATAAAATAATATTTTATGTTTTTTCTATGGTGCCCCTCTCCTCTCTTATAAAAGGGAACCTCCTCCCTCTTCTCTTTACACAATTTTGAGCTTTCATGCTCGGCCAAACCTTGCCCATTTCCCTTATCAACTTCCCTAGAAACATTATAGTGGTTTTGGTCTCATTAAAAGACCATCTCTAGTGCCTTAAGAGGAAGCTTAGAAGAGGTGTGTCGAAGAAGATGTAATCTCTTCTATCGATTATTTCAAGTTTCTTTCTTCTTCTACTTCTTCTTCATTTGTTGTTTCATAATAAATTAATTACATAAGTATCACTAATATACTTATATGTTATTATAAATATGAATCAACCCTATTTCACCTTCTATCAATCCTACGGAAAACTAAATCACCGCGTGTGCGTACGTACGGAATACAGTCTCCACGCCATGGTGTAATCTGTTTTCCACCACCGCTTTACTTGGATGGGTATAATGGTGTATAGAATAACGATATATGGTTATTATAACATCATAAGGATTCTGAGATATTATATCATCCACTCAAATTCCATTCAATAATTATGGGAATGACATCATCGCTCGTGCATACGCACGGATTATCGTTTCCACGACGCGATGAGATTCATTCTCCATGTTAACCATTCAAGAATGATTATAAAGTATATATAATGAATAATAATTAAATATATGACATAATTAAGCTACTATATTTATTTATATATATATATATCATCTACTAACTTCCATTCAAGTAAATAAGGAACGGAAAACAGTGTTCATGCATACGTACAGCCTACCGTCTCCATGAACGGTGTATTTCATTTCATTCATCTATCTATTATATTGATATATAAATATATACTGAATATATATGATATATAAATCATGACTTATATTCTGGAAGTAATAAAATCATTATATAAGTAATAATAATATTAAGAACAACAAGTCCAAACACATACGATAAATAAAATGATTTTACCCAAAACGTTGCTTTAACATTGAATTTACAAAAGAATGGGTAATATAAAGTCATAAGTGAATCATATATGATATCATAACAATGAGTATTATTCTATTATAAGTAAATGACCTTATTTAAATCATTATACAAGAGGTTCGGATATGTACGAAGCATATCGGACCTAAGGTAAGGGATAACTTTTCCAATCTCGTTTTTATCCGAGATTGTTTTTTTGTAAGTATTTACTGGGGTTATATTTATCATCCATGTCCTTGTTTTCTAAAAACGGTTTCATATATGTTTAAAGTCCTTTTTATCCATTTTTTTGACTTTTACTACACTGTATGTAAGGAATCTTTCATTTGTTTACCATACGAGGCACTTTTTGACTTTTCCGGAAAAAGTATGAGAAGAATGTTTTTTAACTTATACGGCATGAATGGATTTTTAGGGTTTTATAAGGCCTTATTTTTATAAAGATTACTGTAAAATATTTCATGAATATTTTCAAAAAAATCATTTTCTATTAAAATTGTGTGGCATTTTGTGAAAAGAATATGATTTTTTAGAAGAAATGATATTTTCCTCAAGAATTCTTTTTAAGTGTTTTATCAAAACCATTTTCCATCTATGTTGACATTATTTCATTGGTGTATGTTTAAAGAACAATATCTCTATGATTTACATGGTTTATCTTTTTTTTGATGAAATGATATCAATTTGTTTTATATGGATTATGTTATGATGGGATGATATTTTTGAAACCCATTTTTATTCTTTGGGTTATGATGAATGATTTGTGTTTATGTTGTGGAAAAAGTATGAATGATTTAATTATGAGATTAGTGGGACCTATATCTAACTCTAATGAATTGGGTAAAGATTTATATCTCATGATATAGACATGGATGTAATGGTAAGTTAATTTGGTTCAGTGATACGGGACTAGAACGATGAGTGAACTTTATTGAGAAAGAGACTTTATCCACTAAGATGGTTTTGGAAGCAATTCCTTGGCTACTATGGAAATCATATCATGTGCTTAATTGTTTTCCACAATTAAATGTCTTATTCCCATTCCATTTTATCATTATTGATGTTACTTTATGACCCATTCCTTACGTACTGCCAAGATTTATTTCACAACTCATGATTTTGATGTGTAAACTTTATGTTCATGTTTTGAAGTTCAAATGTATATGGTTTGTTTTATTTTGTCCATTCTTAACCTTACTGAGCATTTGAGCTCATACTTTATATGTTTTCTTTTCCCCAAGATATAAATAAAGGTTTTAGGTAATAAAAAAAGGGATGATCATTATGGGATATGTTGAAGATCTTTCACCAATATTAGAAGATTATATTCCGAGTTTCCAAAGACACTACACTATTACAGTCCTTTGGTGTCTGTTTCTGTTGTGTATTAGGTATTATGAAAATGTAATATAATATATAAATATGTCATTCTTTGGGTCTCTATAATTGGTATCGGATGAAATTTTTAGTCATCCATTGGAAACAAGGATGCAAAAACTTTAGTGAAATCCATAGAGATATTTCTAAGGTATGTCTAGGTATGTATCTAAGGTTAATTATAAGTATAGGTTATAGTCATAGAATTATGGTAATGATATTATAATTAGACCTAAGATATTAGATATTTAATGTACCACCCCTTGATGATGATATTTTCCGCTCACACTATTTTTTTGGGATTTAGAATGTGGCTGGAAACATGAAGATTCGAGATAAGAGAGGATATGATAGACGATGGAATGATATTATTCATGAGAAACCAAATGAAATTGGATCTAGAGGTCCACATATCATTACTACGCCTAATAAGAAATATCATAATATGATCAAGATTCTCAACATTGGTAAGCTTCCTGACTCTGCTAATAAGAGAAAGATGGAGTTTCTTGATGATCATAGAGGAAAGAAAGTTCAATTTCCCTCATGTAAATCATGTGGGAAGAGGAACCAGGGAGAATTTTTAAAAGGAACTAGAAAATGATTTGGGTGTGGAAAAGATGGACAAAAAATCTAGTAATTGTAAAGGAAAAGTTTCATTTAACACCATGGATGAGGATAATGGTATTTCTAAGACATATAAAACGGTTAAAAGTTTTAAATGTGGAATGTATGGGCATTATGCAAACCAATGCCTTAAGGGAAAGCCTCATAAAGAGAATAAACATGGTCATATGGGTAGTATTTATGTTGATGATGATGAAGAGAATACAAATGATATGTGAGTTGAAAGAATTGGTCAAGATCGGTCAATGGTTTAAGAAGGTAGTGGAATGATTACATGTTTATCAAGAGTAATGATGTATAAGTAATCTCATGGTACTATGGAATAAAGAGACATTTAAGCATTGTTACACTATTGTTTTTCCTTATGTTTTTGAAAGTATATGTTGAATGGTACTGGTAACCATGAATGGTTATTCAGATATTTTTGGAAAGCACCTAATATGCACATAAAGAAGGGATAAAGAGATAATTAAATATTTGATAGTATTAATGAGCTAATGACTAATATAAGGAAAAAGTGATAGTGTGGTTTGAGTATATAGAATGTTTGGATTTTGGTATATGGAAATAGTTACCTTGTGAAAGAACAATGAATGGTTATTCAGATATTTTTGGAAATAACCTAATATGCACATAAAGAAGGGATAAAGAGATAATGAAATATTTGATAGTATTAATGAGCTAATGACTAATATAAGGAAAAAGTGATAGCGTGGTTTGAGTATATAGAATGATTGAGTATATAGAATGTTTGGATTTTAATCGTTTAATAAAATACATGATTAAGGTATTCAAATTTTTGGCATGTGACCAAAAAGATATATCATATGATATATGGGGGATAAATGATGGTATTCACATGCTCAGTAGATGACATTTCTAGTAATGCATTTATTCATACTATGAGATTGGACATAAGTATTTTGTATAAGCCTAAAGATTGGAATGAATTAAGTTATACATAAGATAGTATTGTTTAAGGCTGGAACTTTTTTCGATATTATTGCAGGAATGTTATTATAATGTAGTTTTAGAAAAAGGGACAATCTGTAGGACGGGTGACAACCTGGCGCGTCAGACAAGGCTGTGGGAATCGAACCCACAACTGAAGTGTGAAAGGCCTTTATCACATACCACTGGCCAACAAGAAGTCCCTGGTTAGTAGAAACTAGTTTTATTTTTTTAATCACTATGATAGATGAAGTATAAGTCCATTTTATCAACCATATATGATTAATCTCAGCATAGATGGACTTATGTATATTTAATAAATTGTGCTAAACTTTTTTGTGATGGAAATAGATGGAATGACCTAACATTATATCGCATGATCTTCTAACACTTCATGAATGACAAATTCAAATTCATTTCTGTAAGAGATGAAGTGGAAATTGTTCAAGGCATGAACAATGGTGAGATTGTACCAAAATCAAGTAAGTATTTATTTTAATTCAACAATTCTTCAACATTAGGGAAATGATCTTGAGAACTAAAAATGTTGTCCTAGTACCCTCATACCTGATGAACTAGATGATACCTTAAATCATCAAAAATTTATGTCTTTGTGATTGATGGATTCTTCATATCCATGTTCTCTACCACTCTCCATTAGAACATGATGGTTAGATTTCTCTTCCATATCCATATTTTTACCTATGTTTTCCTATGTGGAAACACAGTGCGGAGATTCTTTGGGTGACCATTATGATTCTAACATCCCATTTTAAAATGATGTTTTAGTATTCCTTTTTACAATGTGGGTTCCTATGAAAGAAAATTTCAAGTAGTAAACCATTTATAACCCCGACCAATTTCGAGGGTAAAATTCATTTTAAGGGGGGTAGAATGTTACACCTAGAGATTTTATGAGAAGTATTATTTTTAATTTATTTGATGTCTTGCATTGTATGCTACACCATGATTATCATGTGCTATACGCAACATCGTATTAGATTTCAGTATACGCTACACTATTCTTGGATCGTGTTACACAAAATTTCAAATTCATTTCATAGAAGTTATTCTATGCAACATTGAGTGTATATATATATATATTCATTGTATAAATGAAATATTGTTGGATTATATTATACACAACAAAAAATTAATCTTTTACTACACGCTACCCTAACTTGGCTTGCTTTACATGCAATCGCGACCTTCCATGATAGCGTGTGTAGTACGCAAAACCGAGTTTCACTAAACAATGATATGCCATTAAAATATTATATAAACTAGCCATTATGAATAGTAATATCCACTTTTTAAAATTTATTAAATTTTATCTTTCAAAATGGACTTTATTTTTGGATTCGGAATATCGAAATTAGCCTAGGGTGAATTGTTTGTATTTTTCTGAAAACTTTTAATTTTTGATTAATAGTGAAAACACTGGGTTACTATTTAAAAAACGACTTTCTATTTAAATAATCATTTTTATTTTTTATATTTATTTTAGGTCAAAATAGATACATAATACCAGTATAATTTCAATGTAATACATTGGGGTAATTTTATAACAATATAGATACATTAAAATTTTATTGAACTTTTTACCGTCTTTAACCCACCTCCTAGGAGCATTTTCAATTGTACATAAAACTTAATTTTACCACTTATATGTGTTGAATTTATAAAATATGAGAGACATGGTTAATATCAAGGATTAAAATTTGGTTCAATAAGATAAAAATAATTTTTGTGAATAGTAAATTTTTACTTTTATTTACCACGGTTAAAAGTAAATAGGGTAATTAAGGGTAAAATTATATTATTATTACCCTAACACATGTCTTAATTCTATTGGATAAGTGTAATTAGAACAAAAATAACCTTATGAATAAAATATTACCCTTTAGGTCCACTTAGATTAGATTAGGAGACTTATTATTATTTTATTTAAAGAAGAGTTAAAAGAGTTAAAATCAATGTTTAATAACTAAAACATTTTTAATAATGTGTTATACATAAGATAAATTCGACTATAAATATTCCTTAGAAATATAGATTGCTTTACTACATAATGGTATTTTATTTATAATTTTTAGACATTAAATAATTTAATGTATTTATGTCACAATGATGATGCAATAATTACCTTTTTAATGAAATATAAACATATTTGATGTTATACATACCCAAATAAACGTAATTTGACACTTTTTATGAATTTCAATAAGTTTATAGGTTAATATGTCATGTTATTATTGATTTAATTTTTTTTTTTTGAACTAATAATGCTTTTATGATTTTCAAAAAAATAAATTACCAAATAGTTTCAAAATTGACATAAAATAGTTTTTAAAATAAATATTATATTATTAATTGTTATTATTTTCTAAAATTCTATGGTTCTAAAAATGACTTATATAATTTTATATATATTAATAATGAATCCCTTTGGGGTTAGTTTGGCTTGTTATAGTAAGTTTATTAACCATATAGTGTAAAAAAGAAGAAGACACGGTAAAAGTTAAATTATTTAACTTAGAGTTAAATCTAAATTCTAAGGTTAAAATAGTACCCTAAACGTGTATAAAACCTATTGTTTAAGAATATTTAGAACCATACCCACTTTTTCTTAGAAATAAATCAATTTGTAGCTATTATAAATTATATATGTCTTTAATATAAAATAATATTTTAAGTTTTTTCTAAGGTGCCCCTCTCCTCTCTTATAAAAGGGCACCTCCTCCCTCTTCTTTTTACACAATTTTGAGCTTTCAAGATCACAAAAAACCTGAAAATTTCCCTTATAAACTTACCTATAAACATTATCTAGTTTCTGTTTTCCTCAAAATACCAACTCTAGTGCCTTAATAGGAATCTTAAAAGAGGCGCGTCGAAGAAGATGTAATATCTTCTACCAATTCTTTCAAGGTTCTTTCTTCTTCTAATTATTCTTAATTTATTGTTTCATAATAAAGTAATTACATCAGTATCACTTATATATTGATATGATATTATAAATATGAAACAACTCTATTTCACCTCCTATCCATCCTACGGTAAACAAAATCACTGTGCATGTGTACGTACGGAAGACCGTCTGCACACTATGGTGTAATCTGTTTTTCCACCACCACCTTACTTGGATGGGTATAATGGTGTAAAGAATAAATATATATGGTTATTATAACATCATACTTATTCTGAGATATTATATCATCCACTCAAATTCCATTTAATAATTATGGTAATGATATCATCGCTTGTGCGTATGTACGGATTACCATCTCCACGATGCGATGAGATTCATTCTCCATGTTAACCATTCAAGAATGATTATAAAGTATATATAATAAATAATGATGAAATATATGACATAATTAAGATACTTGATTTATGTATATATATATATATATGTCATCTACTTACTTCCATTCCAGTCAATAAGGAAAGGAAAACAGCGTTCATGTGTTCGTACGACCTACTATCTTCATGAACGGTGTATTTCATTTAATTCATCTATCTATTATATATATATATATATATATGCTTAATATATATGATATATAAATAATTATTTACATTCTGGGAGTAAGTAAATCATGATAAAAGTAATAATAATATCAATAAAAACAAGTGCAAACATGTAAGATAAATAAAACAATTTACCCTAAACGTTACTTTAACATGGAATTTACAAAATAACGGGTAATATAAAGTCATAAATGAATCATATATGATATCATAACAATGAATATGATTCTGTAATAATTAAATGACATTATTTAAATCATAATATAGTAGGTTTGGATACGTACAAATCATATCAGACCTAAGCTAAGGGATAACTTTTCCAATCTCGTTTTTATAAGAGATTGTTTATTTGTAAGTATTTACTGAGGTTATATTTATCATCCATGTCCCTATTTTATAAAAATGGTTTCATGTATGTTTAAAGTCATTTTTACCCATTTTTTACTTTTACTAATTAGTATGTAAGGAATCTTTCTTTTGTTTACCATACAAGGTACTTTTTTACTTTTCTGGAAAAAGTACGAGAATAATGTTTTTTAAACTTATACGGAATGAACGGGTTTTTACGGTTTTATAAAGCCTTATTTTTATGAGGATTACTCTACAATATTTCATGAATATTTTCATCAAAATCCTTTTCTTTTAAAATTAAATGGCATTTTTTGAAAAGAATAATATTTTTAAGAAGAAAGGATATTTTCCTCAAGAATTATTTTCAATTGTTTTATCGAAACCTTTTTCCATCTAAGATGACATTATTTCATATGTGTATGCTTCAAGTATAATATCTCCATGATTTACATGGTTTAACTTTTATTATGATAAAATGATATCAATTTTTTTATACGGATTATTTTATGATGGGATGATGTTTATGAAACCAATTTTTATTCTTTGGGTTATGATGAATGATTTATGTTTATGTTGTTGGAAAAGTAATAATGATTTCATTATGATATTTTTGGGACCTATATCTCCCTCCAATGCATTGGGTAAATATTTATATCTCATGATATAGACATGGCTGGAATGGTAAGTTAATCCAGTTCAGTGATATAGGACTGGAACGATGAGTGAACTCGATTCAGAAAGGGACTTCGTCTATTAAGATGGTCTTGGAAGCAATGTCTTGGCTACTATGGAAATCATATCATGTGCTTAATGGATTTTCACAATTAAATGTTTTATTCACATGATATTTTATTGTGATTTATGTTCCTTTATGACATATTCCTTACATACTACCAAGATTTATTTCAGAACTCATGATTTTGATGTGTAAACTTTATGTTCATGTTCTGAAGGTCAAATGTATATGGTCTATTTTATTTTCTCCATTATTACCATTACTGAGCATTTGAGATCACACTTTATATGGTTTCTTTTCCCTAGGATATAGAGAAAGTTTTTAGGTATGAAAAAAGGGAAGATCATTATGGGATATGTTGGAGATATTTCACCAAGATTAGAAGATTATATTCCGAGTTTCCAAAGACACTAAACTATTACGGTCCATTAGTGTCTATTTATGTTTTGTATTAGGTATTCCGCAAAAGTATTTTAATGTCTATGTATGTCAATATTTGGGTCTCTACATTCATGAAATGGTTTTTCGAGGATTAGTAGCTCACAAACGAAAATTTACCTTGAATTAGAGGCTTCATGAAATGAAAAATTCATTTTTGAAGTATGGTAATTCCATAAAAAAAAGGTGACCATAAAGCACTCAGTCCACATGGTGAAAATAATTTAGAAGAGAATTCAAGTAAATTCATGAAGGATTCAAGATAATTCATAGTGAATAAAATGATGTTCTTGAATGGACTAAAATAGTATGTGAAAGAAATATACACAAACTAACAGTACGCGAAACAATTTATTTCATCTATTGAGTTAAAGAACAACTTCAACAAAGCATCTACCAATAGTTGAGGATGCCTTAATTATTGATAATGAAGGGACCTACATGTCAATAAACTATGAGTTCATCCTTTCTAGAGTATTGAGAAAATTAATAGGAATAATGTGATCATTTCCACTGGTATCCATTGAAAGAGTGTTAGGGATTGACCCATGGGAGAGTAGTGAGCTATCTCTAAACAGTTTAATGGTAGTGAGACTGGGCATGGAAGTGTTCTATCCTAACCCTTATATTTTGGAAGTGCGACTTAGTATTTTTGGTTCATTGACACATTTCCATTGTATAATCCATGGATGTAACCCTATGACGGTGAACCAGTTAAAAAATTGTGTATCATGTATTATTTCATTTATGTTCATACATTACAACAGAAAAAGAGAGAAATGTGTCTTTTATTTAACAATAAAACAATATCATAAGAGGTAGTTATTTTTATATATCATACACTAATTCACCCCCCACCCCCCTCAGGGTATTTAACCTAGTTGGTATAATAATTGTATCATATATAATGGTTGAAAGTAATTGGTTCTCTCTATGTTGAAAAATGGAAGTTATTAATCACAAGGGTATTCTTGTCATTGATGGAAATAATTTTCAGCTTGGGAAGAATCTAATTCCACACTTCTTTTGACCACTAGGTATGGATGTATTTATAGCTACAATATATGGTATTTCTGCTAGTATAGATAGTATCATTTTATCAGAATTAGAACATATAGTATTGGATGCCAATGCCAAAGGAATCAATTCTATAGGGGGAACATTATCCAATGAAATATATATAAATGTTATGTCATGTAATTCATCACAATATATATGTGAAAAGATTCTAAATATTTTTGAGGGTGAATAAAAAAACAGCAGGTTATATGGAACAAGTATAAGGATCTGAGAATTCAACCTAATGAATATTGTAATGAAATCGTTGATAGGATTAATGTTTTTTAGGAGAAATGTTTGGTGTGATGGAAATTATTAAATATATAAGTATAGTTATGTTCATCATGAGAAAACTAAAACCTCAATTTAATCTAAATGATCATATAGAATAAGATAATTATCCAAAGGGGTGGACATTAGATTACATGCATAGTAATCTTCTAACATACGAGATGAGAAATGATGAAAATGATGTTGTTGAAAAATAGAAGCCTAAAGTAGTGTATTTCAAGGCCATGGAGAATATCACTATTTAATATAATCGGAAGGACTAAAATGTCAATTATTTCATGTCATTTCTATCCTAGAATCCATAAATGGGAAGAGGGATGTTCAAAGGAAAACATACACATGCATGCTTTTGATGTGGAAAGATTTTAAATCTTACAACAAAGTGTCCTAACAATTATCAAGATGACGATGAAGACTATAATGAAATTCTAAGGAAGAATTATTCAACTTATGTGAAAGATAGTAGGAGTACCAAGATAAATTTATTCAAAAAGAATAATCCTCTTTCAAAATAAGATGATAATTCATAATAATTAGAGGCAAACGAATTGGAGAAATAAAAGGATCATGAAGTAGATGCTATGGTGGGAATTTTCAGAAATTCCTAACAAAGGGAAGATAATGAAAAATATGAAGGATAATTCAATGAAAGATTAGAAATATAGATCGAATTAAAATATTTACATAAATATATAGATGTTCGGAGTGGAAAAATAAAGAAATACAACAGGACGGTTAATGATTCCCTACTCTCTATGTAATAGAATGAAGAATAAAAGTATGATATAGTGGCAGAAATTGAAAATCCTAAATCATAAATAATAGAAATGTCAGAAAATGATATTGAGTACAAACTCAAAATCAAATAACAAAAAATTGAGATCAATGGTTTGAGTAATTCTGGAAAATATCAAATCAAATATATCAAAGAACATTAAGATACAATTTTTAGTATGGGAAGGAATGTGAAAGATAGGATAAACACTTTATTCCAGAAAATAAGGATACAAAGTAAAAAATAATGTAAAAGTATAATTTAGAGATCTAGTGAATCATAAAAAGGTGTGTTAAGAATGGAAAACAATTTTCCAAAATGATATAGTCGGTATGGGGCTTGATCATAAATAGAAATCAGTAATGGATAAAGTTAGATAAAAATCACCCACTCTAAGGTTAAAGATTTTTATGGGTATGAATCCAAACAATATGATTCATAGAACCCAAGGAAAAACTACTGGTTCGATTATGACACATAGGAATGAACCCCACAATAGATGTTATTGTTGTGGAAAGATGAGACACTCACAAAATATCTGTTCTATATCCAAGAGGTACTGAAGGGAAGAAGACAAATAGAGGAAACCATGAAAAGGTAAATTCTATTAGACATAGTTGATGGTCACTATTTTATGTGTGGAGGATTTTAAAACATGGCAAGATATTTCCAATCATCAATGCAAAAAGATGTGCTAAAGTCGATTGAATGTGGATATAAAAAGAAACTTGGTTTATCATCAAATGAGTTGAAAACAAAAAAAATTGATTTTTATTTTTAATAGATGAAATCGGTCTATCATGCTCTGACCATCATCAAGAAGATCAATAAAATACATGGATCAAGAAGAAAATAGATAGACATGTAGTGGTTTCATTGATAACATTCAAAGCCTCAGATCACACTGGAATATGGATCATTGATAGTGGATGCACCTCTCATAGGATAGGAAATAGGTAAATAGTGATAAGAATTAGATACAATAAATAATGTATTATAGGATTATGAAATTATGATTTCCTAGGAATTATTGGTTATGTAAAATAAAATTTTTGGTGAAAACACATGAGACAAGTTGATGTCTTAGTTTTTGAAGGTATCAATCACAACCTATTAAGTGTTAGTCAACTATGTGACTCAAGACATGAAATAATATTTTCAAAGAAATTATGCATAATTAAGTAAATATATGGTGAGTTTGTTTTACAGGGAAAACATATGAAAGGTAAGCATTACCTTGTATGTGGAAAACAATATATGTGATTTTTCCCATATAAGAAGAAAACAGGTTCTCGCATAAACGCCTTAGTCATTTGAGACACACATAATTGGAAGATATAAGGAAATGTGATGATACTTGAGCCCTATCTTGGTTATCATATGATCATACACATATGTGAAATTCATACCAACAAGGAAATATAATTCGAAATACATATAATTCAAAAGATAAAAGGTCAAAAAAAGTGATTGATTTGGTTCATATTGATGTGTACTGACCTATTTCTCCAAGATATATTGATGGAAGGAGATATAATGTTATCATAATTGATGATTTTTGTAGAATGGCATGGGTTTCATTCATTACACACAAGTATGAGGTTTTTAGTAGCATAATAGCTTATCAAAGGGATGTTGAAAAGATTATAGGTCAAATAATATTGAAGATATAAATAGATAATGGAATAGAGTTCACAAATATCCAAGTATAGGATTATCTCAACAAACAAGGGACAAGGAAGAAACTTTCATTAGTTAGAACTCCACATAAAAATAGAGTAGTTGAGTGAATAAATTGAATTATTAACAAAATGGATAGAATAATTCTCATAGATAAATACCTTCCAAATAAGTTTTTAAAATAAGAAGTAATGACATTATTCTACACATCAAATTTAGAATTATTATATATAAAAGAAGATAATACTCCATATAAGCTATGGTATGGAAGTAATCCAATGTTGAATTACATTCGAGTATTTTGAAGTAATTGTTTCATTCTCAATAAGAAGAAACATGTAAATTTATAATCACATGGAGATTATGGTAAATTTATTAGCTACTGAATGAAAATAAAATCATATAAATTATTTAATAATAGGAAGATAAAGGTAGTTAAAAGAAATGATGTAACTATAGTAGATAATGAGAAGAATATTAAGAAAACACATGATCAGTATCATGGGGATTGTGATAATGAAATAAGTTGATTAGTGAATTTTCAAGTTCTATATGTTAATTTATAATAAGATTTAGATACTTAAAATAAATAGAACAAACTAGTATCTATATAAATATTGAAGAGAAGAGCCGATAATGATAGACAAAATATAATTAGTGATCATATAGCACTAGTACAGACAAGGAGGGAGAAGACTCAACAACAAGAATCATTATTATCACAAGTAGAGAATAAATGTTTTTTATTAAGTAGGTAAAGATGACAACTAGGTTTATTATATGAATAAAAATCATGAAAAAATTGATAATAATCATACATGGGAGTTTTTTTTAGACCAATAGATAAAAATATTATTAGGAAAAAATGGTTATTTAACAATAATAAAAATTAATATGGAATGGTGATTCAAAAGAATGCATGATTAGTGTGAAAAGGGTAATCCTTGATAGAGGTTATTGATGTTGATGAAACATTATCACATGTTCTGAGGCTAGAGAAAATCATATTATTCTTATCCATATAAGTGAAGGGAAGGTTCAGTGTTTTCCAAATGGACATAAAGTTAGCATTTCTAAATGGGGTTCTAGAATAGAAGTTTATATTGGGAATATCTATGGTTTTCTTATTCATGAAGATGATAAAAAATTTGGACGAGGAATGAACTATATGGAAATAAGCACCTAGAGTACGGTATTGAAGACATGATCAGTTTTTTAAGAAACTCAGTTTTCAGTGTGGTGGAGTTGATTACAATATATTTTTCAATAATAATACTAATCAAAGGATTATGGTTATGTTATATGTAAATGAAATATTATTTGGTGTATTAGATGAAGCATAATGATTACAATTTTCAAAATTTATGAAAAGTGAATTTGAAATTTCAATGGATGGTGAACTGATGTTATCCCTTGAGTTACATGTGACAAATGGTTGGAATGGCATAATAATTTCTCAATATAAATACACCAAGGATGTTTTTATATTATTTGGAATGAATAATTACAAGGAGATGAAAAATATGGAGGCTTCTGAGATGAAATATTCTTGGGATGATGAAGTAAATGTGGTTAATTTCATATAATATCATAAAATAATTGTTAGTCTATTTCACATGGCATAAAAAACATGATATTGTTTTTTACACTTTCTTATAAGAAAGATATAAAATAAATACCAAATAAACCCACTTACTTTTTGTAAAAATAAAACTTTAGTATATCATGCTCTCGGTGACTTGAAAACCCTAGATTTTGATCTCCTTGGTGATTTTCGCTTTGATCTTTAGTTATGGAAGGATTTGACCCAGCTTGGGGGGCTGAACATGTAGGACAGGAGCGGGTCCTTAAAAACGTTTCTAATTCTCTGCAACTGAATCTGGCGACTGAGGGGACATCAAAGAGAATCTCCTTTGCGGAAGTGGTTAATGAACCAGAGAAAGATCCTCGCATGCGACAATCGTTTGAGGTTGGTCATGCTAATCCTTCCTTTTCTAATTTCTGGGTTTCTCATTCGGGGATTAGGAAGAAAGGTTCGTTTGCACACGTCAAAGATGATGATGATGCGGTGGATGAGAGATTTAAATTGGGATATCATTCTATCATAGCCAGGCTGATCTTGCCGAAGGGCTCGCAACCCTGGAGGTTAGAATATCTCAAGTCACGTTTAGTTGATATCTGGGGATTTGATATCTGGATCTGTGTCTCACTCGATAAGGGTTTCTATCATTTTCTATTTCCTTCTGAGGATCATAAACTGAGAGCCTGGGGGTTTGGCTCAATTTCATTCAAGCCTAGGGCATTGCACATCCGTGAGTGGGACAAATCATTTAACCCTATGGAGATGGGTAGCTCTATGGTTCAAGTATGGATTAGAATCTTTGGTTTAAACTGGATCCTATGGCACCCTAGGATTCTATATGACATTTCTCAAGCTATAGGGGTTCCCATTAGAATGGATAAAGAAAGTAAATTGGCCAGCTATGGGCATTTTGACAGATGTCTAGTTGAGGTGGATCTTTCATCTACTTTAATTGACAAAATTTGTTTATCTACTGATGAGGAAGAAATTAGTTTGAGAATTGAGTATGAAATCTTACCTAGATTCTGTTTTGATTGCAAAGTATTAGGGCATGATTCCTCTAGCTGTAGGAGGAATCTTTATTGTTAAAACTATTCAATGAGGGGGAATGATTTTAAATCATGCCCCAAACTGAATGACATGCTTTATAATCAGAAAAGGGCTGATTCTTCTGATCTGAATATTCAAGGATGTTCCACAATGATACCTCCCAAAAAATCCTGGGCTACCATGGTAGAAGAAGGGAAATATGTGCTCACAGATTTGCAACCTCCCTGTCCTGGCAATGTAGAACAGCCACAAAAACTCAATCCTGATATAATGTATACTCTTGTTTCTGAACCAGCTTCTACAAGGAGTGTTGATCCTATTTTAAGAATCTTAGAACAGCCCATTTTGGCTGAAAAAGTCCAGGACTCTCCTTTACCTGGTGCATCTTTTACTTATGTTGTTGCTAAAAGTGCATTGGATTATTCGAACATTCCATCTGCTGTTAACCGTGCCCCTGTGGAAAGGACTGATCAGTCTCCCAAGGTGACTATTCTGGACTCAGTACAGAACAGACCCTCTTTGGTGGCTGCCCCTGTTTTGAATGTTTTCACAAAGAACTGCACTGGTGCTTCTAAATCTCTCCATGGGGAGGCTGGACAGAATGTTTTTCCATCTATGGACACTTAGCTCGTGGCACCTATCATGGATGGAACTCCAGAAACTTTGAGGAAAAACCCTGATGTGAGTAAGGAGGAAAGAGTTCCTTTTTTACAGGAAACTGTTTGTGTGCAAGAAGTTTCAGGTAATGAATATCAGAAGAAGAAAGGAATGGAAGATGAATGGCAACATGCTAAAACCCGAATTCAAAAGAAGAAAGAAAAGAAAGACCAAATGAAGAGGAAGGAAGAGGCTCAAGAGGTCAGTTCTGATGAAGATGTAGAATTGCTTCTTCAACAAGCCAATGAGATTCACGAAGCTTATAGGGGAGGAAGAGGCAGAGGCAGGACAAGAGGTCGTATTAACATCCAACTTTGGAACAAGATGAGAGAAAAAGAACGTATCATAGGGGAAAAGATGAGGAAAAAACATGGCATCCCTGATAAAGAGAGATAAGTTTTTCTATTTAAATTCCCCTTTTTGTACTTCCTTGAACTTTTTTTCTTAATAATATCCTGGGCTTTTCCCTTTAAAAAAACAATAGTTACTGGGATATACTTATGTGAATTCGTCCAGTTCAAAAATACAATAAAAAATGAATAATATTTACTGCATTCCATCTTGGAAAATTGTGTATTTATTACATGAGAAATAAATAGGATTTAATTTCTTTGAGAAACATAGAATCTGAATATATTAGGTCCACTAAAGCATGCATGAAGTTATTATTGATGAAGTAACTACTTGATGATATTGGTGATGTTGTGAAGTCTCAATTGGAATCCATTGGGACAATTTAAGTGCTATAAATCTGATAAAAAATTAATTTCATCATTCATGGACAAATCAGATTAAAATAAGGTATAATTTTATCAATGAGAAGGGAGAGAAATTGATTGTAACGTTAGAGTATGTGCCTACATAACTACAGGTTACATATATTCTGAAAAAATCCATAATAAAAGAAACATTTGAATGGGATTGACTGGCTCTAGGAATTCATGTGACTCCCTACACTTGAAAAAGAGTGAATGTGGGACCCCATCTCCCATATGTATGATTTGTTCTCTCCCATGACGTATACCACAACGATGTAACATTCAGGTTTATTGAAAATGGTGAGAAATTTTGGATAGAAAATGGAATACAATGACTTAATAAAGATAGAGGGAGAAGATTATTGTGGAAGAAGGGAAGTAGGGTGGGAGTTTTAAATTTTTCAATGTTAAAGGTGATCATTGAAAGGATTTATATCGTGATAGATGTTGTTCATGATGAAAGAAGTTGAGTTGTTTCTGAATAAAGTGATTCCTTGATGATCGTTACCTGCTACACCTGTTTATGACATTGATCCTGGATCATGTGGTCTTAGAGTATGTTTTGAGTTAATCATTTATCACTATTAGAATTAAAATAAGTGAGTTTTGGTAGAATTTTAAATAATCCTTAATTTTGTATAAATATGTATTGATTTTTCCACACACCCAAAAGAGGATATTATTGGGAAAAATCCCCCCAGATTATATCTCAATGTTTTTTGGGTGACATTGTTTTTTTACAATGATATATGACTGTGAATTAATATGAATAGTGTTTCTAAAGTAGATGTTTAATATAAAAAAATTTCCCACTGTTTTTAAAATTTTTGGGTCTTAAAATCTGATGTTTTTTATGGTAAGAGAATATTTTTCTGCAAAGAAGTTATCGCAATGTTGTTTTTGTACCAACAATCATAGTTCGTGGAACATAACTTGAAGATGGAGAAGCACAGTTCATAGACTGGGAAACATGGAGCTCTCATTATGTAGTTCGTGGACTACAAGGCATTGTTTGAAGACCACGAAGAATAGGTTGTTGATCATAAAGCACATTTCATGGATTGAAAAGCATGGAGTTCCCATACCATAGCACGCACACAACGATGCTTAGTTCAGGAATAGTGAATCGCATTTCATTGACTACAGAGCATGGTCATGGGAGGATCATTGTTTTTAGAATTGATATTGTGATTTATGGAACTGCAATGGGTTTTGTTTTTCATATCATGTCAACTTCCACTAAGGATTAAGGCACTATGAGGACCACATAGAAGTTTGAAGTGATTTTTTTTCAACATCATACTTTGGGGTATTTTTGATTAGAAGGATTTTAGGGATTTATTTTCTTATATAAAGGACCTTTTTCACATCATTAGAATGAGCTAACTACATTATATAATCATCACTGGAAGAATTTAAGGATTTATTTTCCTATATAAATGACCTTTTTCACATCTTTAGAATGAGCTTATTCCATTATATAATCATCACTGGAAGAATTTAGCGATCTCTAAAGAAGTTCAGGAGAGAGGATTCTTTGAAAAAGGTAGTACTTCATGGGGATAATTTCTATGATAGAGATAGTTTGCTAGAAAATTTTATAAAAGGGGTTTGTGGGTATCAATAGCTCCCAAAAAATCTCTCTTGAAAAAGAAATATCCAATGAATAATAGGTCTTCCGTGATGTAGTAGTTGTCTAAGAAGAAAAAGGTGACCACAAAGAACTCGCGTCACATGGTGCAAAGTAGTTCATGTAGGATTCAAGGTAGTTCACAGAGGATGCTACACAGTCCTTGGAGGAATCTAGACGGTTCATGGTGAGTGAAATGATGTTTTATAAGGGGAAAAATAGTTCAAAAAATAAATTTTAGCAAACAAATAGTATAAGAAAATGTATTTCATATACTGGGTGAAAACATGACTTCAACATACCATATACGTATAGTTTAGGATGCAATCATTATTTATAGTGATGGGACCTATATGTCCATAAACTATGTGTGTATCCTTTCCAGATCATTTAGAAAATGAATATTAAGAAGGTGATAATTTCTACTGGTAGTGAGCTATCAAAATAGACTTAGGGAGTGACCCTTGGGAAAGTAGTGAACTTAATATAAACATTGTAAAGGAAATGAGGCTGGGCATAAAATTTTTCTCAATTGAAACTTTATTTTTTATGTGAGACTTAGTGGATTTGGTACATCATCATATTGTAATTATATGCTCCTTGGATGTAGCCCAGTGAGGGTGAACCAAGTAAAATCACTTTTTCTCATGTATGATTTCATTTCTGTTCATACAATAATATGGGAAAAGATTGAGAAGATTATTTTTCTTAACAATGAAACAAGATCTGAAGGGGTAGTTGTTTTAATCTATCAAATCCTGATTCACTCTCCATCTCATTATATTTAATAATGTTTATATAATAATTACACTTTTTTTATTATACAGGAGTTTAATGAGAATTCTGGGAAGTCAAGAACAATGGTAAGGTGTTATATATTTCAAATTTAACTTCTTAAGACATATTTATTATTATACACCATGATATTCTTAATATGGTTTCATTAAAAACTAATTATTTTTGTTTAACATATTGTTTTAATTCATGGGGTTTCAAGATCCATATCATATTATCAATTCATATGGATTTTGAATAAATATTTACCATAGTTTTAATGGTTTTTTGTTAACTCAACTACCTCTATTGAGTTATAATATTTCATCCTGAACTTCCTTCTTCCAAAATTTTTTAATTAAACCTTAATATTTTATTTCAGGTACTTTAACTTCAACTATTTTGTAAATTTTCCTTTTAGTTCATATATGCTACCGTGATTAAATTTCATTCTCAAAATTTATTTCATTATTGAGAATAATTTTCATCCACATTAATGATATTTACCCCACTTGTACAAATATTATTTCCTTATAATGTTATCCTTTATATTTGGAAAACAAATTATGCTTTATCTCATCTGGATTTCATATTTTTCTTCACCTATTTTAAAAATGAATTTCTAACATACTTTTTATGATATCATATTTTGAAAAAATGGTTTTTTAGAATATTAAAACGGTCCTCCTTATAGGATTCATTTATTTTCCAATATTATATTATTAATGGTTTTATAATGTAAAAATTTTCAATATTTTTTACATCACCTTTTTTAAAATACCTTTGGAATGTTACCTGTAACATCTCCATTTTACGATAATATTAAAATTTCATTATAAAATATCATTTAATTTTTTTCTCATGTGAACACATTCATTATTTATTATAACCCTACTTTTCGACAAATCTTACTTTACTTGTATTAAAATAAATTTTCAAATAAACCTAATTTGAAATGATTTTGAGAAATGAAATGTGTCATTTCATCTTATTTTTCATAGTTATTTGCCCAATGATCTTGAAAAGGTACTTTCAATAAATATCACCATCCTCTATTCGTTCTTATGATAATCTTTGATAGTATCATCCACCTTTTATCTTTGGATGAAATATGTTCATTTTTTTTCTTATTTTGTATGCCATTTCCATACTAGGGTAATTATTCTTTGATATAATCTTTTACGATTTCTTTATATAGAACACATATTCATGTACATTTTATTAATATAAAGAGTGTTCCTAGGTAGTGATCCAAAGAATTGGGTAAATAATGAACCTCTAGAGATACAATTTTTATTATTCCATGGTGCCATTCCTTGGGAATGTCTTATGATACCTTGGGGAACAACCTTGGTAATATTTTTATGAAACTGTAGTTATAAAATTTAGTGATATGATTATGAAAGTATCATATATTTTTTTTATCCACACTAACATGTTAATAATCATGTTATTATATTAATAATAATCCTTATTTTCTTATGTTTATATATATATATATATATATATATTATAACCCATGTTTTACTTATGATTCCATTATCCTATGGTATCTAGTAGTTTTTTCTAAAAATCTCCTTTGATTATTATTTTCTTATTACTCATTGTGTTATTAGGTATGAATCATTGGTGATATGTTTTGGTTCCTTGATTATATTCTAAAACCAATTTTTTTATCTTATGATTATATATGATCATTGATTTATATCTATTGTGGGTAACCTTACTAAGAATCTAATATTAACCCTTTTTATGTTTCCATTTCCCTAGGTTACAAAGAAAAGAATAATATATGATGTGTTTAGAACAGTATCTTGTGTGGAGAATTTTTTGATGATGTTGAAGATGTATTAAATAATGATTTGGTCATAGTATAGAAGGGAAAAATTTATATTATTTGATAAATATAAGGGTTTTGTTAGTTAATGTATTACCATAATTCTCTAAAACACTAAACCTATAATATTGTGGGAATGTGTTGTAATTAAATATTTTCCTTAAGTGATATAATTATGAGATAGTCATATTTTTGTTCTATCATACATCGACTCACAAGATACTCACCACTAGTTTTCATATCCATGTATTCCAAGAATATATGAAATTTCCCAATGTCCACATGTCTGTGTATTCCATCAAGATCACTCTATGAGTGTACCGGAACCATTACATTTCTTGTACTCTATACAAGGAATTAAATCCTAATATATTCTAGGTCTTACAAATTTGTGGGTGGTTATATGATCGAATGCACCCTGTGTTATCTGACATACTAATACACATCATCTACCTCTAACATACACATTGGTTTTGGCCAATTAGGCCAACCTAGTCATGCACCCCTTTACACCTTTAGAAATGTGACCTAGAACTACAAGGTGTGTGTTCCATATTAACATGTCATAGGACATTTATAACCTCACAAAACCATTGATATATAGTCGACAACACTGTATATCATGTTATTTTCTGAACTATATATAGTGTAGTCATGTTCTTCTTGAAAATTCTTTACATAAATAATTTCATTCCATTATTCCCATAAAAAATATTTTTTTGGTATACTGTTCCATATCACCACTATGTGTCATTCCTAGCTCTTGACCCATCGTCATTTTTCCTATAGAAGGTTGTTCAATCGTTATCAATTTTCACCATGATCAGATCTCACTAGAACTGAACATGAAACTATCTACAACTCCCCCACAAACCTCTTCTACTAATGTGTTTATATTTTCCACCACCATACTAGAATATATTCATACACATCAATCATGGGAATTATAGTCATATTGGAATATCTTAGTGTCAAACCACTAGCCAATATAAAGGCTATTGGGAATATCATGATATGTGTATAAGGGAAAATAGAAACATAATTGAAAATAATCATTGATCAGTGCATTCCAAACCACCGAATAATTCAATAAAATCATGTCATTATAAAAAATGTAGGGTTTAATGATATTTGAAACAATCAAAAAGAAATAATGATGGTTCAAAAAAAATTATGACATAGATAATCTCATTAAAATATTATTTATTAAAATAAAGGAAATTGATAGAATAATCACAACCCATATTAAAGAATGAACATAGCTCAAATCCAAAATAAAAAACCATACCTTATGGATTTTTATTTCATCACTTTATAGTCCAATTGTTGATGTTTCTATGGATATCATTCATTATTTCCTCAGGATCCAATCATTTATTCTTCATAGATAAGAATATGTTCTAATATCAATCCATCATAATAAGAATATGTTTTATCTCCTGTATCATATCTTTTATCAGTCTAGGATACCTTAATTGGTATAAATGGATCACCCTTTTTAAAAAAGACAAAATATTAATTTTAAATATATTTTTAGGTTTATTGACTGTTTTAATAAATGTAATGAAATGTCTTGGTGATGGGCCTTATAATCTCCTAACTTAGATGCCACTAAATTGGTTCTTTGAGGTGGTTTTCCACAAGGCCTCAATCATGCCTATCTATATATAGTAGGATGTTGACTTGAAGTGAGGGTATAAGGTATTTAAATTAATAGATTAGTCCTTCATATCAGAGTAAGAAACCAGAATAATTATCTAGATAACATCTAAAGTAGTAATAACCTGATTGAGAAAGTAAAAAATAGATTGAAATATAATCATGCTATAATAAGAAAGTAAATTATACAAAATCGCAAAAAACAAAGTCTTATATATAACATTGGTCACCCAATGGTCTGACTATACATGCAAGAGTGTGTAAAAAAATTAAATAAACTTACAGGGATCTGTTACTAACTCTTAGATGAACTATATACATAGTCTCCATGACACTACTAATATTGTCTATCCAGTTCATAAATATTCATAGGAGAGGATCTACTGCATCATGAAGCCCTGGGAATCAGCCTTATACATCATGTAATCTGTGAACAACATGAAATAAAGACAAAAGTTTTAATCCCACCCCAAGGTGCATGCACAGGGGTGAGAAATAATTTCAATAGGCCATCCCAATGATGAAACGGTAAATATGGTTTCATAAGTGCATCTTCATTAAATATTCTATGTCTATACGTGACACAACTAGAAATGGTAAATAACATAAATAATGGGACACCTTAATAGATCCCTAGGTTTGTGACCCATATCAACTGGATATGAAATCATGTATATATGTGTATGTGTGTGTGTGTATTCCCATAAAAAAAATATACATATATATATATATATGTAAGGTGAAAAATGACATGAACCATAACACATACGATCAATAGGTCTGTAATTCCGATTGACTGGGAATCCTATTAATATGTCCTTGAGATTGATATCATTCCACTCAAGCCATGTATAATTATTCTATAATTGGGCTTGTAATCCATATCAAAAACAGATACATCAATTAACACCAAATATGTTTTGGATCAAGCTATGTCACCATAGGGGGATACATTTCCTAGCCCTATTATCACTCTTACTCACATTCAATCACTATTATGAAGGATTATTGGTAATACCATGACACGTTTTAAATATGGTACTAAGATGGATGACATACAACTCATTCTATGTAAATCTATCCCAATGTCTAAGCCATAATTATAGTTCTGTAGGTGGTCATGACAATGGATATTTGATAAAACCTATGTGGGATGACCTTTATCCAATCAATAAAAATAATTCTCTCAATATCCAAGTATATTTTCAACATCCATTCATATGAATGGCTCAACAACTCACTCACAGTCATGTTTGGCTAGTTCAGTAATGTAATGGAGCATCCACCCAAAACTAGGGATCATCCTAGGAATCACTCAGGAGAGTATAATGATCTATGAGTCAATGAATGATATGCATCACCATGTCCAAAAATATAGTTATATAATTTATTGGGGAGAGATTAATCATCCCCATCACTCAAGAAATATTAATCATCCTTGAGTGAATCAATTATATTGAGTTCCTTGTAAAACAAAATTTTTAAGTAGTCAATCAGGTAGAGTGTAGTCATCCACAACACTCAAGAGAGTGTAATCATCCTTGAGTATATCTCATAACCATGATCCATGTAATTGTGTCTGGGTATACTAATAATATAAGAAAAAATAAATATCCTCAAAATAAAAACCCTAGGAAGTTGGTCTTGGATTCCCAAGAAATGAATAGGCACATTAGAAGGATCCCAATAAGTATATATGGGAATCCCAAATCAAAAATGTCATCAAATCTATCTCTTCTATTGAGAACTAGAATGCACCTATGGATATCATAGCTCCATCATGAGTAACCCTATGAATGTATAAATAATGGAGTGAGGGTGGAAAAAATTATAGACCCACCACTACGACCAAAACCCCTTGACATACATTTTCATCATGGGTTTTTAGTTGAAACCCACTATTATATCTTACCAAACCTAACATACTATTTCATGGTCAATAAAACACTAAGCCACCCATTTCATCCCTTAGGACAAAGCATTGGAGAGTAATCCAACTTGTTATCCTCAAATCCCATACATAAGTAAATGAATACATCATGCGAACCTAAAAAATAATAATATATTGAAGGAATCCTTGATGGGATCCTCACAAGGAGTAATTAGTTAGAGGAATCCTACCTAGGATCCCCAATTTCCATACATAAATTAAAGAACATCTATTGAGAACCTCATAAATTGTAAGTCATAGGAGTTATCCTATATGGGATCCTCAGAAGGAGTAACTAAATATAGGAAACCTACAGGGGATCCAATAGGATGAAACATAATTGGATACATCCTGCATGGGATCTTTGGAACAATATATATTGGAAGTGTAATCTAACATGGGATCATCAGAAAGAGTAATGAGTTTGAGGGGTATTGAATGGTATTCCCATGGATATCATTTAAGTGAAGGAATCCCACATAGAACCCTTTAAAATAAAATATTAAAGTAGAGGCATCCTATAGGAGAATTTATAAGTCAAAAGACAATTTGTACTCTTATCCTAAAAGGAAAAGTATTTGAATAACAGTTTAGAGAGAGGATCATGGACCACCTCAGATAAACATTCTCCCTCTCAAGAGATAACTAGATTCAATTATGTGAGGAAGAACCTGTCCATTTAGTAAAAATCCTAAAATGCCTCATCAGAGTACTAAAATCACCTAAAGGGTTACACTGTTGCAATATATATGGAAAGATACTCAAAATAGCCTAATAATTTGACCAATTCTAGCTCTAGGGTGTGAATATATGAAAACCCTCATAGGGTAGCAAGTGAGGAGTACAAGGCATGTACCCTCGAAGATCCACCTAGGCATGTACTATAGATGATAATTCATTTTAAATACTATATACATGGTGTATATACCATTTTCTTGGACTATAACCAACATGGAGTGACTTCCTATGTACCTCAAATGTTCAGGTCTTGTATTATTCCAGGTTGTGTACTTATACATGGCGTGTAGTCCACTGGGGGTTTTGTCGTGTACTTCACATGACCAAGTTCCCATACATGGGTTGTCTGGATAAGTAATCAACTACATGGATAAGTACCTTTACATGTTTCTTACTCCCAAAATATCATCTTCCCTGAATGGTAAGATCACAAAACATGTTTCCATGATCTATAATATGTTTGATCATGATTTTCAAATGGGAAACCCCTCAAATCAGGCTGAAATGATTTTTTTATCCTAAAAGGCTGTAGAATGACCCTAAATGGGTTATATGAATTCATAATAGTGCCTTATATCTATAAAAAGGTAAATATATAGGTATCTATAGAATAAACTTTAAAACAGTCTATCTTTCGGAAGAATATGCTGAAGCTACACACATATTAGCATTCCACCACTATCGTACGATGATTTGTCTCTTGCTAAGATTAGCGGTGACACCAATATTTCTCTTAAACAAACACACACACACACTCTCTCTCCCCTCATCTATATCCATTTTTCACTCTTATTCATGTTAAGGTGAATCCCACATGGCATACACATATATCTAGGAAGAGGAGAAGAAAACAAAATAATAAAAAGAAAATAAATAAAGAAAAAATGTTTCTAGGTCTGTCCCTTTATGCCAGATAATAATTTATGCATTGACTAAAAAAATACCCCCATTATAGACTCAATTTTGGGGAAAAATCACAATCCAATTCTATGTTAAAATGATACAACTGAATGAACATATAAAAATAAATTAGTGTTTAATTAATTAAATATTACATATTATTTATTCTATAAAAATTTTAATTCATCATAATTCTTACAAACTTATGTCCAAGGTTAAAAACTCTATTCTAGGACCAATTGAATGGTCAAAAAATTATTTGATATCATCTACTAGGGGGAAATTACAATTTTTCTGTTATAAGATTCTTAAAAAAAAATTCAAATTTCTACTCAAATTTCCATTCCATAAAAAGAATGGGTCAATAAAATCTCCCCACCATAAACCATATCATCCAAGGGAATATTTGGTTGTCAAAAAATAGTCATTCTCTCATCCTGGTCATCTTCACATATACTTAATCTTAATCATCATTTGACTGATCTCACAGCATTGAAATTTCTACCATCAAGGATGTTATTTAACGACAATCTATTCGGTACTCCCCACTATAAGAATACCCTTATATGATAATCCAAAAACAGCTCTATGATTAAAGGTACACAATCCATCCATTGCCGAATGTGATAAATGAAATAGAAAAACTAGTCATTCCAAATCACCAACCTGAATTTATTAAAAGCTTTCATGTTCCATATTTCTGAGAACAATTTCTATAATGTTTGATTTCAAATGAAAACAATGGTCACCATCCTCAAACGACCAATGGTGCACTCCCAACCATATTTCTTACCTTATTTCACTCCTCAAGCGCAACCTCAATATGTATCTTCTTAAAACCAGGAAATATAATTAAAAAGAAAAGAATCTTTTAATATAACCAACGCTTAATTAGTATATCCAAGACAATGTTAAGATATAGAACATGATATTCACTAACTAAGTGTATACTAAGATTCCATTGATATGCTTGTATTGCTCTCTCTAATCCAAGATCACATCAAAATAAGCTATACTTTCTTTTAACCAACTACTGAAACCACATCTCATAACAAGGAGTGTATAGGTCCAACCACATATGAATCATATGAAAACACTTGATTTATAAATTATGTCTCCTCTATCATAGAGGTACATTTATCATTTTATCAAAAAACTCAGTCAATCATGCCAGTAGTATTTCTTTGAAACCATTATTCCCTTGATTTCACATGGACACTCACTAATTTAATATTTAAAAGGTACCACACATAACCAAAAAGATCCTTTTCTATCATGCACATCACTTTAGTTGGTCAAACCCAAACCACATAGTCATCATCAAAATCTTACTCACACTAGTCATCTTCCACTAGTCTCAAAATGACTATGCCACATGGTATGTTAGTTTCATTAATCACGAACCTCTATTGGAACTCCTCTTCAAAATTGAGAACCTCTCTTGTGCGGCAATTTATTTCCATGACATCATGTCTATCGATGTCATTTTTCTAAAATTTAAGCATCAAACATGCATCTACTAGTTGACTAGTCCGGTCACCTGAATAGTCCTACCCATCAAATCCAATTTCAAAACATGATAACCCTAGATGTTTTCTTAGAAACCTAAGGCATCATCATTCATATATCACAAAAAGTGAGAACCTACAGTGCATCAGTCTCAATGAGCCTATAACCCAAATCACTACTTATAAAGGGAATCTATAAACATGTGAAAATCATACTCATAGGATTACCATGGTCAAACTGAACATCAACATACTAGGTTCTCATTAAAACATAAGGTTCTCTAGGTATGTCACCTATACCTACTGATCAAGTGTCGTACGATGGTCACAATGCATAACTGTAACAGCCCAAGATTTTATAAAAAATATTCTTTTTAATTTTATTAATGTCTTGTGTTGTACGCTACACCAAAAGGAGCTTGCACAACACACATCCTTGACTTGCCTTTCATTACACGCAATCGCGACCTTCCTTGATAGCGTGTGTAATACGCAATACCGAGTTTCACTAAACAACGATATGCTATTAAAATATTATTTAAACTAGACATTATGAATAGTAATAGCCACTTTTTGAAATTCTTTAAATCTTATTTTTCAAAATGAACTTCATTTTTGGATTCGGAGTATCGAATTTAGCCTAAGGTGAAATTTTGGTACTTTTCGGATAACTTTCATATTCTGATGAATAGTGAAAATTACTAAATTATAATTAAAAACAACTTTTTCAGTCGAAATAATTAATAGTGATAAATTATTAATTTGAGTAGTTTTAAAGTATATTTAGAATATATTTTTACAATTTAATACAATTTTGGTCATTGGATGTAATTTCACATTTAAACCAGACATAATCAAGTGTCAATCTTTTGATATATATTGTTTCTTAAAAACACGCTATTTGTTAAACAGCAGGATTTAATTATAAAATTAATTAATGCAATTTCTATGTTATGAATTTGGTAAAATAGACTTCATTTTTGAATTCGGAATATGAAATATAGCTTAGGAAGAAATTTTGGCATTTTTCTGAAAAACTTCAATTTTTGATGAATAGTGAAACTACTAAGTGGTAGTTAAAAAAATTAATTTCTTCATAAATCTTAATTTTACCGCTTCTGTGAATGGAATTTCAAAAATCCTAGAGACACGGTTGATGTCAGTAAGTAAAATGTGGTTCAATGATATGAAAATAATTTTTGGTGAATAGTAACTTTTTACTTTTTTTTACCACGGTTAATAGTAAATATGGTAACTAAGGGTAAATATGATATTACTATTACCCTAACACATGTCCTAATTCTATTGGATAAGTGTAATTCGACCAAAAACAACCTTATGAATATAATATGACCATTTAGGTCCACTTGGATTAGATTATGACATTTAATATTATATTATTTAATGAATAGTTAAAATAGTTAAAATCAAAGTTTAATAACTAAATTATTTTTAATATGGGGTTATACGTAAGATAAATTCGACTATAAATATTCATTAGAAAGATAAAACGATTTCCTACATAATGATATTTTATTTATAATTTTTAGACTTTAAATAAATTAATTTATTTATGACACAACGATGATGCAGTAATTACCCTTTTAAGGAAATATTAACATAATTGATGTTATAAATGCTCAAATGAATGTAATTTGAGACTTTTTATGACATACACTAATTTTCTAGGTTAATATGATATATTAGTGTTGATTTAATCACCTTTGTTTGAACATATAATTCTGTTATGACTTTCAAAAAAATCATATATCAAATAGTGTCAAAATTGACACAAAATAGTTTTTAAATCAAATATTATATTATTAATTGTTATATTATTCCTAAAAATCAAAGAATCGGCCAAATGACTTAGATACGGATATATTTATTAATAATATACATTTTTTTGTTCGTTTGGCATGTTATAGTAAGTGTATTAACCATATAGTGAAAGAAAACAAAAAGACACGGTAAAAGTTAAATTATTTAACTTAGAGTTAAATCTAATTGATAAGGTTAAAATAATAACCTAAACTTGTCTAAATCCTATTGGTTGATAGGATTTAGACCCATCCCCACTTTAGCTTCGAAATAAGACCCTTTGGAACCATTATAAACCGATTTTGACTTTAATATAAAATAATATTTTGAGATATTCCTAAGGTGCCCCTCTCCTCCCTTATAAAAGGACACCTCCTCCCCCTCCTCCTCACACCAATTCGAGCACTCAAGCTCGGCCAACCCCTGCCAAAATCTCTTCTCCACATCCCTAGCAACATCCTCGAGGTTCTGGTCTTCCTCAAAGACCAATTTTAGTGCCCTAAGAGGAGGTCTCAAAGAGGCGCTTCAAAGAAGAGGTAATTACCGTTACCAATTCTTTCATCTTTATTTCTTCTTCCACTCCTTCTTCTTAGGTTGTTTCATTATGAAGTAATAACATCAGTATCACTCATATACTGATATGTTATTATAAGTATGAAACAACCCTATTTCACCATCTATCCATCCTACGGAAAAAGAAATCACCGCGCGTGCGTACGTACGTAATACCGTCTCCACGCCGTGGTGTAATCTATTTTCCACCACCACCTTACATGGATTGGTATAATGGTGTAAAGAATAACTATACATAGTTATTAAAACATCATATTGATTCTGATATATTGTATAATCCACTCCAATTCAATTCAATATTTATGGAAATGATATCATCGCTCGTGCGTACGTACGGACTACCGTCTCCACGACGCAATGCGACTCATTCTCCATGTTAACCATTTAAGAATGATTAAAAAGTATATATAAGAAATAATAATGAAATATATGACATTATAAAGCTACTGGAGTTATGTATATATGTATATGTATGTCATCTACTTACTTCCATTCAAGACAATAAGGAAAGGAAACAGCGTTCATGCGTACGTACGGACTACCGTCTCCATGAACGGTGTTTTTCATTTCATTTATCTATCTTATATATACATATATACTGAATATATATGATATATAAATCATATTTTATATTCTGGAAGTAAGTAAATCATGATATAAGTAATAATAATGTCAAGAACAACAAGTCAAAACACGTACGATAAATGAAACGCTTTTACCCAAAACGCTTCTTTAACATGGAATTTACAAAAGAACGGGTAATATAATGTCATAAGTGAACCATATATGATATCATAACAATGAATATGATTCTGTAATAAGTCAATGACATTATTTAAATCATTATAAAGGAGGTTCGGACACATACAAAGCAAATCGGACCTAAGGTAAGGGAAATATCACAATCTCATTTTTATCCGAGATTGTTTATTCGTAAGTATTTACTGGGGTGTATTTTATCATCCACATCCATGTTTCATCAATATGTAATATTATTTCCATCCACCTACAGTTGTTTAAATCCATTTTTACCCTTCGGTGAGTTTTTAGTAATATGTATGAAAGGAATCTTTTGTCGTTTTTCGTACGAGGTACTTTTTGACTTTTCCGACAAAAGTACGAAGAATGTTTTTTTTAACTTATACGGCATGAATGGATTTTTAAAACATTATTTCCAAGAAGCTTCCATTACAAGTTTTCAAGTTTATTTTTAATCAACTTCTTTTATTTTAAAGTTTTATGACATGTTATGAAAGGAAAAATGTTTTTGAAGTAGAAAGGATATTTTCCTCAAGAATGAAGTTCAAGTATTTTATCAAAATTATTTTCCATCTAAGATAATAAAAGGGTTATGTTTTTATCCGTATTATTACATGGATTTGATTATGTTTTGATGGAAACATTTTTATGAATTCCTTTATCTTATATGAATTGTTTTATGATGTCATGTTGTTTAAGAATCCCATTTTTATTACATGGGTTATGCGATGATGTATGATTTATGATTATGTGGCACACATAAGAAAGGATTCATTATAATATGGGTGGGACCTATATCTCCCTCCAATGCATTGGGTAAAGATTTTATATCTCATGAGATAGACATGGCTGGAATGGTAGGTTATACCGGTTCAGTGAAACCGGACTGAAACGAGGGTTACTCGATTCAGAAAGGGACTTTGTCCACTAAGATAGTCTTGGAAATGAGTTTTGACTAACAAGAAATGATTCTCTATGATTATGTGTGAATGCCACAAAGATTCATGTTTTATGTTATGATTATTGTGATTACATTTCAATGCCATGATTTATCCCATGTTATGAAATTATTCTCTCTTTTGCAGGTTAAGATTTCCAAAATTATGTGCTTATGTATATGATGTGATTGATATTTCTTTTGTTTATCCTTACTGAGCATTTGAGCTCACCATATTATGTTTTCTTTTCCCCAGGATATGAAGAAAGGTTTTAGGTAAAAAAAAAGGGAAGATCTTTATGGGAGATATTGATGATCTTTCACCAGGATTAGAAGATTATATTCTGAGTTTCCAAAGACACTAAACTATTACGATCCTTGTGTGTGTGTTTTTGTTATGTACTAAGTATTCCGCAAACGTAATGTAATGTCCATGTACGTCAGGCTACGGGTCTCTACAGTTGGTATCAGAGGAAAGGTTTAGTCAACCTTTGGAAACTAGGATGCGAGAACTTTAGTGAGATCCCTAGAGATATTTCTAAGGTATGTCTAGGGATGTCCCTAAGGTTAAGTATACGTATAGTTTATAGTACTAGAATTACGCTAACGATCATAGAATTAAACCTAAGATGTTAGATATTGAAGGTACTCCACCTTTATTATGTTGTTTTCCCTAGTATGATTTTTGCCTCTCACACTATTCTTTTTGGGTTTTAGACGATGGCTGGAACCCGAAGGAACCGTGTTGATCAATGCAATGGACAATGCAATGATTGTCCTCCTGAACAAACAAATGTTATGGGAGATGGAGTGCAAAATCTTATTTCTATACTTACACAAGCTATGAATCATTCTGGACTTTCAAATGAGCAGAGAAGGGAACAATATTCTATTGAGTCCTTCATGAGGCAACGTCCACCTTCTTTCAGTGGGTCTTCTGATCCACTTGTTGCTGAACAATGGATTAGTACTACTGAAAAGATATTTTTAGTTCTTCAATGTTCTGAACATGATAAAGTCATCTTAGCAGTATATCGTTTGGAAGGTGAAGCTGATCAATGGTGGAATCTTATCTAGGATACGAGGCCAAGTGATGAAATTGAGTCCATGGAATGGGACGAGTTCAAGAACTTGTTTTTCAGTAAGTACTTCCCTCGTATTCTTCGAACGAAGATGGAAAAGGAGTTTCTTGAGCTGAAACAGAAGGATGATGAATCTGTTGGTATATACGAAGCGAATTTTACAAGACTTGCAAGGTATGCATCTGGAATTATCATCCAACCTGAAAGTAAAGTTGATCGATTTTTCAGTGGCTTAAAACCAAGTCTTCGAAGGGCATTAGCTATAAAAGACTTCAGTAGCTATGAAGAAATTGTGCGTTGTGCTATCAAGGTAGAAATGGAAGTTGGTGTTACATATCCATCTCAGGGTTTTGACAAGAAACGAAAGATGGAGTTCAAGGAGAAATCTCAGAATAATGGTGAAAAGAAGATGAATGTTTCCTTATGCACAAAGTGTGGAAAGAAGCATGGTGGAGATTGTCTTAAAGGGACTAGAAAATGTTTTAAGTGTGGAAAAGAAGGTCATCGAGCAGCTGAGTGTCTAAGTAATGGAAAAAGGGATTCTAATGAAGTGAATAAAGCAAACACTGCAGAGAACACACAACCAACACTTCAATGTTTCAAGTGCAAGGAAATGGGGCATTATGCTAATAAATGCCCTAATCCAAGGGTTAGTGATGATCGACATGAGCATCCGCTTAAGGAAAAGGACAAAGGGAAGTCACATGAGATCACTATTGCCAATGTTGAATATGACAACGATGTGGTGGAATGATTAAGTGTTTATGTAATGGGATTCCAAAATAATGTTGTATCATGGAATATTTGAATATTTATGTATTGGTCTAATGTGGTATTCAAAGTGATTGAGATATTATGCGCATAATGAAGGGAAAATGAGAAAATGAAATGTTTAACAGTATTAATGAGCTCATGATTGATATAAGGACTAAGTGATATCATGGTGTGATTATATAGAATTTTGAGGATTTTTGTATGTGGAAAGTGTTAACTTTTAACTGCATTCATGTTTTCACTAAGGTATTCAAGAGAATAAACGATTAAGGACTTTGAATGTTTGGAATGTGACCAACAAAACATATCTTATGATATATGGGGATCGACGATGGTGTTAAATCTCTGGTAATCGTTTTCACTATATTATGAGAGTCGACTGCAGTATTATGGATAAGCCTAAAGATTGGAATGGATTATGTTGGACATAAGTTAGTATTGTTTGTTTTTTTTTTGATATTATTGATGGGATGTTATAGTAATATAGTTTTGGAAAAAGGACAACCTGCAGGACGGGAGACAGCCCATCGCTTCGGACAAGGCTGTGGGAATCGAACCCACAACTGAAGTGCGACTGGCCTTTATCGCCTACCACTGGCCTACAGGAAGTCCCTGTTTAGTAGAAACTAGTTTTATTATATTAAGCAGTATGATATATGAAGTATAAGTCCATTTTAGGAACCATATATGATTAATCTCACTATATATTGACTTATGCATATAATTTTTGCTAACCTTTTGTTTGAGACAGATGGAATGACCCGTCATTCTATCACATGATCTGCTAACACTTCAAAAATAACAAATTCAACTTCATTTATTTAAGAGATGAAGTGGAAATTGTTCAAGGCACGAACAACAGTGAGATTGTACCAAAATAAAGTAAGTATTTATTCTAATTCAAATTTTCAACTTTAGGGAAATGATCTTGAAAACCAAAAATGTTGTCCTAGTGATCTTATACCTGATGAATCAGATGGTACCTTATATCATCACAACTCTATGGATTTGTGATTACTGGCTTTTCCATAGCCATGTTCTCTACCACTCTCCATCAGAACATGATGGTTAGAATTTTCTTCCATATCCATATTTTCACCTATGTGGAAACCCAGTGATTAGTTTATTTGGGTAACCGTTACGTTTCATACTTTTGTTTTTAAATATTGGTTTTGATATTCCTTTTTACAATGTGGGTTTCTTTTAACGAAACATTCGAATAGTAAACCATTTATAACCCTGACGAATTTCGAGGGCGAAATTCATTTTAAGGGGGGTAGAATGTAACAGCCCAAGATTTTATAAAAAATATTCTTTTTAATTTTATTAATGTCTTGTGTTGTACGCTACACCAAAAGGACCTTGCACAACACGCATCCTTAACTTGCCTTGCATTACACGCAATCGCGACCTTCCTCGATAGCGTGTGTAATACGCAATACCGAGTTTCACTAAACAACGATATGCTATTAAAATATTATTTAAACTAGCCGTTATGAATAGTAATAACCACTTTTTGAAATTCTGTAAATCTTATTTTTCAAAATGAACTTCATTTTTGGATTCGGAGTATCGAATTTAGCCTAAGGTGAAATTTTGGTACTTTTCGGATAACTTTCTTATTCTGATGAATAGTGAAAATTACTAAATTATAATTAAAAACAACTTTTTTAATCGAAATAATTAATAGTGATAAATTATTAATTTTAGTAGTTTTAAAGTATATTTAGAATATATTTTTACAATTTAATACAATGTTGGTCATTGGATGTAATTTCACATTTAAACCAGACATAATCAAGTGTCAATCTTTTGATAGATATTGTTTCTTAAAAACACGCTATTTGTTTTAACAGCGGGATTTAATTATAAAATTAATTAATGCAATTTCTATGTTATGAATTTGGTAAAATAGACTTAATTTTTGAATTCAGAATATGAAATATAGCTTAGGATGAAATTTTGGCATTTTTCTGAAAAACTTCAATTTTTGATGAATAGTGAAACTACTAAGTGGAGTTAAAAAAATTAATTTCTTCATAAATCTTAATTTTACCGCTTCTGTGAATAGAATTTCAAAAATCCGAGAGACACGGTTGATGTCAGTAAGTAAAATGTGGTTCAATGAGATGAAAATAATTTTTGGTGAATAGTAACTTTTTACTTTTTTTTACCACGGTTAATAGTAAATAGGGTAACTAAGGGTAAATATGATATTACTATTACCCTAACACATGTCCTAATTCTATTGGATAAGTGTAATTCGACCAAAAACAACCTTATGAATATAATATGACCATTTAGGTCCACTTGGATTAGATTATGACATTTAATATTATATTATTTAATGAATAGTTAAAATAGTTAAAATCAAAGTTTAATAACTAAAAATTTTTTAATATGGGGTTATACAAAAGATATATTCGACTATAAATATTCATTAGAAAGATAAAAATATTTCCTGCATAATGATATTTTATTTATAATTTTTAGATTTTAATAAATTAATTTATTTATGACACAACGATGATGCAGTAATTACCCTTTTAAGGAAATATTAACATAATTGATGTTATAAATGCTCAAATGAATGTAATTTGAGACTTTTTATGACATACACTAATTTTCTAGGTTAATATGATATATTAGTGTTGATTTAATCAACTTTGTTCGAACATATAATTCTGTTATGACTTTCACAAAAATCATATATCAAATAGTGTCAAAATTGACACAAAATAGTTTTTAAATCAAATATTATATTATTAATTGTTATTTTATTCCTAAAAATCAAAGATTCGGCCAAATGACTTAGATAAGGATATATTTATTAATAATATACATTTTGGGGTTCTTTTGGCTTGTTATAGTAAGTGTATTAACCATATAGTGAAAGAAAACAAAAAGACACGGTAAAAGTTAAATTATTTAACTTAGAGTTAAATCTAATTGATAAGGTTAAAATAATAACCTAAACTTGTCTAAATCCTATTGGTTGATAGGAGTTCGACCCATCCCCACTTTTGCTTCGAAATAAGACCCTTTGTAACCATTATAAACCGATTTTGACTTTAATATAAAATAATATTTTGAGATATTCCTAAGGTGCCCCTCTCCTCCCTTATAAAAGGAAACCTCCTCCCCCTCCTCCTCACACCAATTCGAGCACTCAAGCTCGGCCAACCCCTGACAAAATCTCTTCTCCACTTCCCTAGAAACATCCTAGAGGTTCTGGTCTTCCTCAAAGACCAATTTTAGTGCCCTAAGAGGAGGTCTCAAAGAGGCGCTTCAAAGAAGAGGTAATTACTGTTACCAATTCTTTCATCTTTATTTCTTCTTCCACTCCTTCTTCTTAGGTTGTTTCATTATGAAGTAATAACATCAGTATCACTCATATACTGATATGTTATTATAAGTATGAAACAACCCTATTTCACCATCTATCCATCCTACGGAAAAAGAAATCACCGCGCGTGCGTACGTACGGAATATTGTCTCCACGCCGTGGTGTAATCTATTTTCCACCACCACCTTACTTGGATGGGTATAATGGTGTAAAGAATAACTATACATAGTTATTACAACATCATATTGATTCTGATATATTGTATAATCCACTCCACTCCAATTCAATATTTATGGAAATGATATCATCGCTCGTGCGTACGTACGGACTACCGTCTCCACGACGTGATGCGACTCATTCTCCATGTTAACCATTTAAGAATGATTAAAAAGTATATATAAGAAATAATAATGAAATATATGACATTATAAAGCTACTGTATTTATGTATATATGTATATGTATGTCATCTACTTACTTCCATTCAAGACAATAAGGAAAGGAAACAGTGTTCATGCGTACGTACGGACTACCGTCTCCATGAACGGTGTTTTTCATTTCATTTATCTATCTTATATATATATATACTGAATATATATGATATATATATCATATTTTATATTCTGGAAGTAAGTAAATCATGATATAAGTAATAATAATGTCAAGAACAACAAGTCAAAACACCTACGATAAATGAAACGATTTTACCCAACACGCTTCTTTAACATGGAATTTACAAAAGAACGGGTAATATAATGTCATAAGTGAACCATATATGATATCATAACAATGAATATGATTCTTTAATAAGTCAATGACATTATTTAAATCATTATACAGGAGGTTCGGACACATACAAAGCAAATCGGACCTAAGGTAAGGGAAATATCACAATCTCATTTTTATCCGAGATTATTTATTTGTAAGTATTTACTGGGGTGTATTTTATCATCCACATCCATGTTTCATCAATATGTAATATTATTTACATCCACCTACAGTTGTTTAAATCCATTTTTACCCTTCGGTGAGTTTTTAGTAATATTTATGAAAGGAATCTTTTGTCGTTTTTCGTATGAGGTACTTTTTGACTTTTCTGACAAAAGTACGAAGAATGTTTTTTTTAACATATACGGCATGAATGGATTTTTAAAACATTATTTCCAAGAAGCTTCCTTTACAAGTTTTCAAGTTTATTTTTAATCAACTTCTTTTATTTTAAAGTTTTATGACATGTTATGAAAGGAAAAATGTTTTTGAAGTAGAAAGGATATTTTCCTCAAGAATGAAGTTCAAGTATTTTATCAAAATTATTTTCCATCTAAGATAATAAAAGGGTTCTGTTTTTATCCCTATTATTACATGGATTTGATTATGTTTTGATGGAAACATTTTTATGAATTCCTTTATCTTATATGAAATGTTTTATGATGTCATGTTGTTTAAGAATCCCATTTTTATTACATGGGTTATGCGATGATGTATGATTTATGATTATGTGGCACACATAAGAAAGGATTCATTAGAAGATGGGTGGGATCTATATCTCCCTCCAATGCATTGGGTAAAGATTTTATATCTCATGAGATAGACATGGCTGGAATGGTAGGTTATACCGGTTCAGTGAAACAGGATTGAAACGAGGGTTACTCGATTCAGAAAGGGACTTTGTCCACTAAGATAGTCTTGGAAATGAGTCTTGACTAACAATAAATGATTCTCTATGATTATGTGTGAATGCCACAAAGTTTCATGTTTTAAGTTATGATTATTGTGATTACATTTCACTGCCATGATTTATCCCATGTTATGAAATTATGCTCTCTTTTGCAGGTTAAGATTTCCAAAATTATGTGCTTATGTATATGATGTGATTGATATTTCTTTTGTTTACCCTTACTGAGCATTTGAGCTCACCCTATTATGTTTTCTTTTCCCCAGGATACAAAGAACGGTTTTAGGTAAAAAAAAAAGGGAAGATCTTTATGGGAGATATTGATGATCTTTCACCAGGATTAGAAGATTATATTCCGAGTTTCCAAAGACACTAAACTATTACGATCCTTGTGGGTGTGTTTTTGTTATGTACTAAGTATTCCGCAAACGTAATGTAATGTCCATGTACGTCAGGCTACGGGTCTCTACAATAACCACCTAGCTCAAAGGTCAAAACTCTTAACAAATTTACATCTCATGGGTTTCATCTATAGACCCATATAGGAATAAGGGATCTAATGCACCTACCAACTCTCCCATTCTCTAAAACATTTAAAGAAAACATCAAACTACAAGGGTCATAAATTGTCAAGGATCAATCTACTAGGGCCCTATTCCTCGCTGAGCATCATCATAACGTACTTCCCCCATGATTATCAAGATATAGAGATAGTAATAATGATGAAATAACAATCACCTTGATTCTTTATAAGGTAATATCCCCTCAAGTTTGAGTTCACTATAAACATTTAGGTATCCATCAACATCGTACCCGGTGACTTAACTAGATCACCATAAATGAAGGCATCAAATACAAAGGATGGACAATAATGGACAATAGTATATAAAAATCATCACAAAAAATATCTATAACATGTCATAAGTGTGTAGTTCAGTTAAGTATAATCCCATTCCAGGCTATGTGGGATATTACTCTATAAGTTTTTAATAATAGTTTAAATAATAAAACCTATGAAACAAAACCCTACAGGGGGTCCATCACCGGTCACCACATACCATATCAACCTACTGGGGTCACTGTACCTCCCATACATGATGGGTAATTCATAATCCACACCATTAAATGTATCACTATAGATTGACATATCCTACCACTAGAAGGAAATATATATACCAGTGATCCTAATTGAGTAAAATTCCACTAAGAACCTATATGGGAAAACACCATTTACGTCGTTGTTGACAAGTTAAATAATTTTTCTCTTTTATCAGTAATAATCACACATGAGAAGGCCTATAACATTTGAATCTTATTTCAAAAATATGATGCATGAAACACCTCCTTTTTTAATAGGAAAGTGTCAAAATTAATCATTGGAATCCTTCCAATGGGTAAAGAGAACTAAATAAATGAATTGCCTCCCACTGATGGGATAATATCCATAAATATATATTAAATCATCACTTTAAAAAACATGTGTGTCTCTCAAAATGGAAATCATATAAAATTGTAACATTTCATATCAATAACATCAATCCCATAACCCAAGAAACATGGACTTATTGCCGAAACAAGTTTTCTTAATGCACCAGTCTGATAGCCATCACATATTCTCACACATTCATAATAATCATGTTTACCATATCCCACATTGTAATATAATAGGAAATCAGAACATTTGACACTAATTTGTAATTTAATGTACAATATGCCACTAAATGGGTGCTCTGATCTAGTTCTACACAAGATCGTAATTTTTCTCCCTGTACACTAGTGGTTTTTGACTAGTAGTGAGGGCCAAATGTGTATCTATATAGAATCTATGCCTTCATATTAAAGTATATAACTACAATGAATGACTATATATCATCAAATTTAGTAATAAAATGTTTGTAGAAGTATTAAATAATCTAAAATAGAATAACGTTATAATAATAAATGAAATGACATAAAATCTTGAATATTCATGTCATACATAAAACATTGGTCTCTCATTTGGTTAACCATACATGAAGGAATAAAAATATGAAACTAAAATATGATTTCATGTCTATATTAATAATTTGGTATAAACCAGATACTGTGTATCCAAGATACTATTTAGCCACTCCAACCTGATCATAATAAACTACATGAGCATCTTTGCTTAATCATGTATCCCTAGGCCTCATCTTTATCCATCAGGTCATCTATAATCAACTTGAAAAACACATATAAGGTATTTCCACAAACCTAGGAGAATGTGTAGGGGTTGGAAATAATCTCATTTTGTAATCCCAGTGATAAAACTATAAATTTCTTTTCACAATTTCAATGCTCATGAAATATGAGCAACCTATATGAGAAAGAACAAAAAATCTTAAATAAAATAAACAATTTCAAACCACAGTTGATCCCTGATCTTGGAACCCTGATCTAGTGGAAATTCCATTATATATATATATATATAGTTATATGTTTATGTATATTCCCATAAATATATATATTTATTTACATATTTATATATGAGTAAGATAAAAAATAACATGAACCATAACAAAGTTAGTCCATGGGTATGTAATCCTAGTCAACTATGAATTCTTTGAATAAGGAATTATGTTGGATGTTGTGCCACTCAGGCCATGTATAATTACTTGATCCTTGGGTATGTAATCTCAATTGACAATACCCACTTCATCCAGTGCTATAAATTTCTTTTATAAAACTACATCCCCAAATGGGGATACATGGACACTCTATAGGATCACTCGTACTCTCCTCCAATCACTATGATGATGGATTGCAAGTAATATCTAAAAATCATATAAATATGGTACTAAATTATATTTTATACCACTTCGGCCATGTTAATCTAGCCCAATGTCTGATCCTTATGTCATGATCTCTATTTTTTCATGACATTGGAACATAGATCAACGGTAAGGAGGACGAACCTTAGGTGATCTATAAAAATAATTCTCTATAAATTTGATTACATGCTTGAAATCCATTCATATAAATAGCTAAACAACCCACTATATTTCATGTCTGGTGAGTTCCTTAATGTAATGGTGTGTCTATCAAATCCTAGGTAGAATACATTGAGTTTTTCAGGAGATCATAATCATCCTAATGTTTATAAACAATGTGGGTCTCCATGTACAACACCATAGTCATGTAATTGACGAGGGAGTGCATTTTCATCCCAATAACATAGATAGAATAATAATCCTAAATTTCATCAATGATTTGCATCAACATGTCTAACATTGTGGTTAAGTAATCAATCGGAGGGAGTGTAACCAACCCCATAACTCGAGAGAGCATAATTATACACAATTATATCTCGTAATAAGTATCCCCAGACGTACATATATGTATACCAATAATAAAAAAACAATAAAAAGGCTCAAAATATAGAACCTAAAAAGTATATTAGGGCATCACAAGAAATTAATAGGCATATTAGATAGATCCTAGGAAGTACATCTTGGCATCTCAAATCAAATATTTCATCACATTAGGATATGAATCTAAAAACCAAGAAAAAACATCTACAAATAATAGACTCTTAATTAGTAACTATGTGACTATAAAAATAATATAGTGATGGTTTATAAACACTTAGACCCACCACCACAACCATTGCATCATGTATTACATGTTTGGTATTGGTTATAAGGTGACAACCACTACTATATCTACCCAATACTAACATACTAGTTCATGTGTAGTCAGACAATGGGGAACCCACTTTGTACCTTAGGTCAAAACACTATATATTCATCCTACTTGGATCATTTAAGCCCACGCATGAGATAAGGAATACCACTTGGGATCCTTGGAAATAGTATAGTGCTAGAGGAATCATATATAAGATCCTTGGACGGTGTAAGTAAACAATGGCATACTTCTTGGGATCCTCAAAGTCTATACATAATTTATGTAATCCCACATAGGATCCTTAAATATAGTAACTTAAAGGTGACATCCTACATGGAATCTTTTGAATGATTAATTACAAAGAGGCATCTTACAAGGGATCCTCCAGGTTGGAACATAAGTGGAGGAATCCTATGTGGGGTCCTCTGAATGGTATACATAAGAAGTGGGATACTACAATGGATCACCTAAAATTGTAAATTGATAAAGGGGAATACATGATATTCCATGTGTTAGTATGTGTGTCAAGGCATCCCATAGGTAACCCTCAGAAATAATTGTAAGATGGAGGAATCTTACACAGGATCCTATAGGTCAAAAGTTAAAGACCTATAGTACTAAAGGTTAAAGTAATTAAATAATAGTCTATAGATATGGATCATATCCAACCTCAAATTAGGGCTCTTAATCTCTAGAGATAACTATATTTGATTACCATAGAAAGATCCTCTTTGTATCTTAAAATTTTAAAAAATGCCACATATGAGTCTTTAATCATCTCAAGGGTTTCACCATCACATTATGCAAAGAAGGATACTCCAAATGGAATAATAATGTATCCAATTATTAATATATGGTGTGAAGATATGATAAAACCTTAAAGGTTATCAAGGGAGGATTACACAACATGTAATCTAATGTTTGCGATGTGTACCCTCGAATATCCAACTCGGTGTGTACTCATTTGATCATGGCATGTAAAACCGATGTACACAGAATTAATACAACGTAAATGGTATTTTCCCAAAATTTATCAACTACTCATTTAAATCACATGAAATTTTCATGTATTGTACTGTTTGTGTACCTCTATAAGTCATGCGGCCCAACCGAGGTCCAGTTGTGTACTTCACATGGCCAGGTTCCCATACACCAGGTTTCTAGATAGGTACTTGGCTACATAGTTGTGTACTACTAAATGGAGTGTATACCCTATAAATGGTGTGAACTACCAAAATATCATATTCTAGGAATGGAATGAACACCTGAAAGGTGCACCAAATCTACGCATTGTGTGATCATGATTTCCAAACCGGAAACCCCTCAAATTGGCATAAAACATTGTTATTCTCCCTAAAATCTATAGATAGACCCTTAATGGAAAAAAATATGTTATAATAGGGAGTTAAAACAATAAATTGGTAAAAATTAATGGATTTATGGTATAAATATAAAAACATATTACATTTGGTAGGAATTCAATGAATCATTCCGTGAATTATTGTTTCACTACTACCGCACGACGATGTAGATCCTCTCTAGATCCATGAAGGCACCTTCCTTACTCTCACTATATCTATATATATATATATATATATTTCTACCTCTATATTTTTATATTTAATTCATGTGAAGGATAATACGACATGGTATCAATGAGAAGCTAGATAGATGAGATGAAATTAAATGAAGAAGATGAAAATGAAGAAAAGGAAAAGGGGGATTTGACCCGGTCTCGATCCCTGTCAAGATTTATGCATCTCCAAAGAAAACACCCTCATTAAAAACTCAATAGTGAAGAATAAATATCATGCTAATGTTCCATTACAAAGATGAAGATGGAAAAAATATCTGTTAATAAATTAATATTTAACTAATTGAATATTAAATATGGATTATTCCATGAAAATTTGAATGGATCATAATTCTACCAAAAACAAATACTTGTGTAAACACCTTATTAAAAGACCAATAAATCATTAATAAAAAGAATTATGGGATTATATTCTATGGGTAAAGAACAATTTTACCCCCTGAAACCATCTGAATGAAAAGAAAATAAAATTTTCTTTTCAAAATTTGAGTTCATAAAAACATGGCTCATTTTAGGCCTCACACTTGAGATTGTAAATTGTGCCAACTCTAGGTTAAACTCAGAATTATAGACATTGAAAAGGATTTAGGATAACCATTTGGTCATTTTTTAACAGATATCGTTATTCTTTATCTTATTATAATTCTTGTTTTAAATAGTAAATATTAAAATTCATAAAAAATTACTAAGCTAAAAAAGACTTTAAATATTTATTGGGAAGTACACCTAAAGACCCAATATTAAGAAATAAATTCAAAAAATGTTTTGTTGTAATTTTTAGGGGAAAATATATTTCTACAATAATGAATGAATCGAGACATTTGAGCTAAAAAAAATGCTGATTTTTGATTGGAAAAAACATTATTTATCTTATCATCAATATATATAAACCCTTTCATTCCCAAAAAGAAAAATATAATATATTTAAAAAATAATAATTAAAAAATATATTTTTAAATATTATATACACCCACATGCATGTTTTCACCTATATAGGTCTGGTCTATAAGTTAAATTGGTAGACAATAATTATGGACGGGAATATTCAATTTAATGAACATATTTATTGGCTTCTGTATATTTTAATGTAGAATCATATGTTCAAATTATGATAGTTTTTTTAGTCCTTTGAATACAATACCATTTTTCACCCAAATTTCACCCAACCACATGGGATAAAGATAAAGCTTGAACCACAATCATCTATGAAGGAATATTTTACCATCATGGTTAGCTCTGATTGGAGTGTAACATTTCCCACCTTAAAAGAGCAATTGAAATGGTTTTCACAAGGGAATGTTCTATCTATTCTAAAATCCAATAAGGAGCACATAAAGATGATTATATATTGGAATTATAAAAAATAAAATATATCATAATTTTTAGGATAAAATTTATCTACTCATCAACCCCATATGAAATTGTAGACAAATTAATGAAACATACAAAAAAAATGAAACAATTGGCCTTATTTCTCAATCCTTCCCCAAACATAAGAAATAACCTCACCTCTAAACTAGGATCTTTAAACGTGGTTGCTTCACCGTTAGAAACAACCTGGTTTAATTGTCTATCACTCCTTCCTAAAATCTACTTATAAAAACATCACGGAATAACAACAACCTCTTAGTTTTTACCAAACAATACCGCTACTCATCAGTGAAAAAACAATAAAAATATGGATTAGATGATCTGGAATGTTCAATTGAACCTACAGTATTGGATCCAGACTAAATGATAACACCTTAAAAATCTCAAGTGACTAAAAATAAAAACCCATAAAGAATACATCCTCTATTTTGTATCCAAATATTTCATGATATGTGAATTCCTAAATGCCATATCATTTATAAATCATCAAGGGCCTGATAAACTATAGTCTTTACTCAAGATACCCATCCTGATATTCAATAATAGTATCAAGGTAAAAACATATTCCACATAGGTAAGTGGAAGAAATTATCATCACCTTTAGTAAAAAAATACTAATCCATTGGCTAGGAATGTTAAGTCATGAGATACCACAAAATTGATATAACCATATTTGTTCTATCACATAATGGATGGGTGTCCAACCAATAATGATAAATTAATGTTAGAAAAAAAATACACACACCCATTAATAATAATTTTCATCGAGGTAAGCTATTCAAGAACCACTTCCATCAATTGACATTGTATTATTTGTTAAAAGAATAAAAAACCATATATCCACTACACTGATATTAATTTTTCAACTACTAATCCCACAATAGTCATGAATTCCATTGAATAATCCTTCCAAAACATCATCTTGCCTCAAAGAAAAGTCTCCAATAATCCAAAACATCAATTTTTAAATACCATAAACAGTTAGAAGAAAGGTTATATTCTAGTTTTCTCATAAATACAATAAAGTTATCTATCATCCTCTATAAAAACACTTAAATGATACCTCCAAAATAAAATATACTCAATATTTAGGTCTTTTTTATAGGGATAACCACTGGATATATTTTAGATTTTTTGTGTTTTCTTTAAAAATCATCGAATTTAAATCATTAGAAACCAAGTTCCCTATAATTCATTCAATTGGTTAATCAACCCAGACCAAAGATGAACTCACTTCATTAGAAGGGGTTAGTTAAATTTGATCTCCATCAATGAAAATATCTAGCTGATAATCTATAATTCCTTTGGTTTTAGGAGCCATTTTTTCAACCATAACTACAATGAACATTTATGTATTCTTTCAAAATAATTAAAACTTGATTTTCCTTTGAGCTATAAAATTTATGAATCAGGTTGATAACACTTTTTTTAATTATAATTTAAAATTAAAATGAAGGTAAAAGTGACCACGTACTGAATAAAATAGATTATTATAAATCATAGTTGATTACAACCATTAAAAATATAAAAATTAAAAAGGGTGAAATAAATTAAAAAGAAGAATATTTTTAGAATAAAAAACTCCCTGGGACCATCGTTGCCATTAAAAAATCACAATTAATATCATAAAACATTCAATGATAATGAATACCATCAAAGGATAAATCATATTGTGAGATATAAAATGAAAAATATGGAAATGAGAAGTGTAACATAAGAATTGTGAATATGATGAATGATTTTAGTAAAATTATATATAGACATGAAATTTTATCATTGCAAATATAGTCATTAAAAATATGGTTTTTAAAAATATAGTCATTATATAAATGATCATTGGATATAGATGTATCAAAAAGGTATCCCTGAAGTATATACTGATAGTAATGAGTTTAAATAATATGTTTCATAAATATTAGTTTAAAATAAAAAACAAAATATGTCAATTAATTTTTGTTTTGTTTTTATAGGTAAAAATATTATTATTAGATTAATAATTTAATAAAATTCAAAGATAATTTTTAATAAAAATATATTAATAAAATTAAATTAGTAAGATATTAGTAATTAATTATAAATATATTTATTTTATGATCATTTTATACTATACATTTATTTAAAAATTAGATATTCATGAAAAATGCATTTTTAGTAGAATAAATATATTATGGTGAAATAATGATAAAGTTTATCATTGCTATATATTATCATTAATTTAATTAGTAATTTCTGTGAAATATGATTAAGTACATATAATGTCTAAAAACTTGGTTTTCTGTACGAGTAGTTTTTTTATGTTTTTGTATGATATTTTAGAAGATATATTTATAAATTATATGATAATAATGTAAAATATTTACTTAATTTTAATATTTATCAAAGTAATATTATCATAATATTATTTTTGGTTACTTTAATGGGAAAAATTTATTTTATAACAATAATGTATGATATTATTTTACAAATACTGTGTATTTTATGAAATTGTTTGTTTATAAGATTAATTTAGAAATTTATGTAACCATTTTCAATGAAAAATATTCATTTTAGAAATATATTATAAATTTAAATATATTTATTCTAAATTAAAATCTTATATATAATAATTTAGAACATCAGTAATATTTTACACAAGAAACTGTTTTTCATAAATAATATAATTTTTATTTTAAAATTAGTTTTGATAAGTTTCAAAAATAAAATAAAGTTAGATGGGTTTAAAATTTTCAATCAGTAAGTATATATTATATAATTAGTGCCATTTTATTTCTAAATCATAAATTATAAGTTACTTATGTAAAAACTATTTACTGTGGTAAAAGATAAAATTGTAAAAATAAAAATATAAGTGTAAATGACCTCAAACATCATTAAAATATGTGTGAGAATATTTTTTTGACGAATGTCAGGAACTTATCACTTCTCCTATCCATTATTTATAAATTTTGGATCCACTTTACATGAGTTTATTTCAATAATTAAAACATTATGGGTATTTAAAAAAATGTCATCCCTTTTCACTTATAAAAGGGGTTCTTTTATCCTCTATTATTCTAGCACCAAAAAATCTTAATTCTGGCCCATAATATACAAAACTCTATCTTAAACACTCATATACACCTTATTGATGCTCTTTTATTCTTAAAATACCTTTCCTACATGTTTTAACAACCTTTTCAAAGAAGATAATCCCTGTATTATAGAATAAATTTCTAACTAATAATTTCTCATTTCTATTTATTAATATGAACGTATTATTCATTATATTCCATTAAACCATCTTAAATTGGTTAAATAAGTATCCTTATTATACCATTATATTATTCTAATTATGTTACAAACATTAACCACATTTCCTTTTTCCTTTATGAAACATGAAAATGTGAATTTGTGGGTATGTGTGGTCTGCCACCTCCATGAATAAATGTGATTAATTTTCATTCACCTCAAAAAATAGATTATCCAAAATGGGAATTAAAAAATTAATACTTCCATATCATATTTATGTTCCTAAAATTAAACAATGTTACTTCTCCCCCTATTCAAAAAATTAAATCATTATCTATGCGTACATGCAGACAACCATCTCCATGGAACAATGCATTATTTTTTCTCTATTATTCATGAATTTTTTTGTTTTATATTTCATGAGTATATAAGATAGATATATTTAATATATTTTATTATTTTGGTCATATATGTATAAAATAAAATTTAATTAACATTAAAACATAATCGATTGAAATTAGTAAAAATCTTAAAATGAAGTCAACATTGATTTATTCTTTATGAAACATGAATAAAACTACCATGTGATGAAAATATAACATTATAGGTCATTATAAAATATAAATTATAGTAACTTTTTTGTTCTAAAAATTTTTATCTTTTGAATAAGAAGGATGATTGACATTAATTTTACAATTCATGTTCAATATGGTCAAGATTATTAACATTTGATGTTGAAAAGTGATGATAAAAATATGATACATGAAGATAATTATTATTAATGAAAAATAATAATGGTAATATACCTGAACCATTCTCTAAAATAGGTATCTTAGTGGTTTATCTTTGTGATATAGGCATTTAATGAACTTCCTTGAAAATCAAGGTAAATGTGAGGGACTTGGTAACTCAAACCCATTTCTTTGAGTTATATAATTTCTTATTTAACATCATTCATCCAAGAATTTACATTTTGAATTAATTTACCTCCTGTATTTTGGGGATAAATATTTCCTAATACAAATCCATTTACATTAATGATTTTCTTTTCTTTTTTTAAACAATAGATACTTTTTGAAATGATAATCGTAACTATGAAATTTTCAATGATGAATTAAAAATGTTTTAAAAGGGGTCCTTTTCATGATTTAGTTTTCATTATCTTTTTATGATCTATATCCAATAGATGTATGTATCATGTTTCACACTAAATTTTCTTTTATTGTGTTATTATTTCAGGTGGTCATTTCTTTAGTATCAATGAATTTAATTTATAATGTTATTTCATAAGTGTTGGATGGTTTATCAAACCTAATTTTTTTAAAATTCGGTGTTTATAAAATGAGAATGATTTTGTATTTTGATATTTTATTATAAAAATTTTATCTTTAGGGTTACTTTATTATGTGAATATAAAATGATTTTTATGTAGAACATGTGAGTATGGATTAATGATAGGTAGGAACCTATATCACCCTAAAATGAATTAATTAATAGTATATATATAATTAGATAGGTATTCATAAGTATATTTTAGTTTCTCATAAGAATGGGAACTAATGACTTGTCTCATGAAATTAACGATTACCTGTACTAATGTGTGTTCCATAATTAAAATATGTTACTCATTAGGATTTTATGAAATCATAATTGGAGGTTTATATTATAAGATTATAAATCATGTTATAGTGACTATTATTAAATATTAAATATTGTATATTTAATTTATTATTCCATATACATTGAAGATCACTTGTGTACTATGATTATTACTCATAATTTTATGATATTTCCCTTATACTAATTTTTTTCACTTGTTCTTATGAACTGATCCTTGGTGAAATATTTATTCCTTCCTTATTGATAATTTAATCCCATATGTTTATTATTTTATTCATTACCCATGTTTTGAGGATGGTTCTTAAAATTTCTTTTTCTTATAATACTATCAAGAGTAGTTCCTTTCAAGAAAATTTATCATAAGTTTTTTTTAAAATATACTTATTATATATATAGTTTCAAAAGACACTTAACCTATTAGTTTATTGGGTATTATCATTTATAAAATCTAATATTTTATATAATGAAAAGGATGTAAAAAATAAATTTTTATCTTGAGTTTCCTCAGTTGGTATCAGAGAGAAGGTTTAATTATTTATTTGGATATTAGTCTAGTTACATTTAGTATTCGGGTTAAAAAAACATACTTAAATCCCCGAAGATGATTCTTATTGAAGGATGATATCATGAAATATTTTTAAAGTATTGACTGGGTGGTTTTCCAATCAATACATCCAGTTATAATTATTATAAATTGGATGTGGTTGTCGAATAGATATACCTATGGGTAATCACCTTGAAAATTATTTGTTTATAATTAACTCGATAATCAATCTAATACCTGATGAGTAGGCCTAATACTTCACACCTAAATAGACACTCCCAGGGGGTAAGATTTCGTTGATCATACTCTCTTTACAACACACTATAAAGGATCTATTTTTACATTAATTTGAGGGATTTTGTTGATAATTATATGGTAAAAAAACATAAAATAAAAAAGGATGATTCAATAATGATATAGGTGAAACTAAGAGTGTTATAAGATGAACTAAGAGAACTTTAGGTTAGCGTGATAGTATTATAATGTAGGAAAACCTATGTTTAAAATTTTCCATCTATATTTATGACAATAATAATATAAAATTAACTATTCATCACACATGTTAACCCCTTTTTGTTTTTGTAATGGATATAACCCAAAAGAATCGATATAATAATGGGTGAGGGGGGATTGTGTGATGATTACCTTAATAAAAAAAACCCATCAGAATGGGAGATAAATTGAGACACCCTAAGATAATTCCAAAATATATGTCATAAAATTTTATATGAAATTTATAGATAATTTAAATCCAAAATAATATATATGGGAGGAATGAAGTATCAGGGAATTTTGGGTCATAATGTCGATGAAGGAGGTAATTCTTAGTTTCCTTCATGTCAAAAATTTGGGAAAAGGAACCCATGGTAATATCTCATTGAAAATGGATGATTTTTTATCTATGGTAAATGAGGTCACCCAAAAATAATATTATAATGATCAAGAATTACATTAGTTAAAAAAAATAAGGAAAAATAATGTTTTCCATAAGGATCCACTAGAAATTCAATGATTAAGATGTAAGGATTTTATGAACCATGCAAACTAGTTCACGATTCCAAGGGATTAAGATGGAAATAAACACCAAAAACCTCATATATAATTGGAAAAAAAATACAATGAATGGATTTTTATTGAAGTGGGTAGTGATAATTAAGTATATCTAGGTAAACTATTAATCAATTTATATTTGCGGATGTCTTTTGACATGTAATTTTTATTCAACTATTAGATATTTAAATAAAAATACCTACTAGAATCATTATTGCACCCAATGTATGTGAATCTTCTTCGAGGTTTGTGGGATTAGGATTCATGTGTTCTTTAACATACTTCCTTTAGAAACATTTAGTTTAATTTTAGGAATTGATTTTTTATCTATTCTTATAGAAAAATTATTTTTTTGATATAAAAATTGTATTTCATATCAACCTATGATCATCTATAGATGAATAGATGATTAATGATAAACTCTTCAATAAAATGGTGGAGAAAAACTTAATATTAGGATTAAAAACATTTTGTGAAAAAGTATATTTTCCCTAGGATTATAGGGTTCATATTTTTTATGATATTATACCTTGTGTCATGACTAATTTGTAGATACCATTATCTATTTTCATTAGTATTAGAAAATAAAAATTTTGGGGAATTAATTTTTTTAATTGGAGGAACATTACACCTCAGGTTTTAAAAGACATTAATTTTCCCCTATAATTATAAATAATGTTTCTCTATTATTTAAAAATAATTAATACCTGATTAGATATTTGGACATACTAGAAATGTACCACGCCCAAGATACATTATTCAATTACAATGGAACATTAAAATAAGTTACAAGAAACCATGTATCATATATAATAGATTATTTTACATTATCGATAATTATATATATTAAAATATTAAAAATTAAATGGGGATAATATATTAAAAATTATAATATCTTTACAAATAGAAACACACATAGACCACTATCACCATTAAGAATCACTGATCATATAAAAAACCTATAATGAGAAAGAATACCATGAAATGAGAAATAATGTAGGGAGATATAAAATGAAAACTATGGAAATGATAATTCTGAATTAATAAGTGAGAATAAAATGAGTGACTGACTAATTGGAATTTAGAATTTTTATTATTTCAAGGATAGAGAGTTACACATCAATGCGGCATAAAATAATGAACGGCTAGGGCGTCGCCCTTAATAATTGGATTATAATCCTTTGGGATATATCCCATACAACTTATTAATTTAAAATTATCATCATGACCTACCTTACTAGCTAATGCATCGATAGTAAAATTTCCTTCTATCCATGTGAGTGAAATATTTGATTCATGATCTAAAAATAAACTTCCATTCTTATTTAAATTATTCAACTCCCAAGGACCTTGTTCCCTCACATTCATCACCCTAACAAGAACATTAGAATCAGAATCCATTACTGTTAGTGAGAATTCATATAACTTGCATAATTGAATCTAGTTGATCAAATCCCTAACCTATCCTATAAGATAATTTCATGTTCTATAAAACACACTAAAGCCAAAGATAACTGATCCCCTTCCATCCCTGCCTATACCTCCCCCTCTTTATATCCTTCTATACATGACCCATCCACATTCAGTAATACTATATGTAATAATATATGTAGAAATGGAATCTGACTATTTCAAATATGGTTATTGAAAATATGTTCATTACATAAATGGTCATTTCCTATATTGTAATTAATTAAATAATCATTCCATATACATGTTTAAAATTGGTATACCATAATTATGTATTCATAGTAATGAGCTTAAATAATATATTTTAGAAATTATAATAACTATGGAAAAAAATAATATCTCATATATTTTTTTTTTAATATTCTAAAATATTATTATTAATATAATTACATAACAAAATTGAAAGAAATATTTCAATATTAACAAATTTATAAAATTAAATGACTATGATATAAATAAATAATAATAATTATTTTTTAGGTAAGATCGTTTTCTACTAAAAATGTACTTTTGTAAAAATTATCTTTTCATGTGTCATGATTTTTTTAAAGATTAAATATATAATGGTTTTTATGACCGCTCCCCCAATAGAGTTCTCTTCCTGGGTTCGAAATGAGGTTCTGAGATGGCGACCACTTGATTCTCACCTCAAGAAGGCCTAGAGTTGGAGACTATCACTGAGGGTATAATAATCATAATAATGGGAGGCATTACCCTCTAAGGGAACATGCATAAGAGACAAATAAGATAGATATACCAATAAACACCTAATAAAATAATATATTAATGAAATCCAAAGTTCATATATATAATAATATATAGAACAAAAACAATAGAAATGAAAACTATAAGTACCAAAATGGTAACATGTCAACAACTATGAAGCCCAAATAGATCCTGTAAAACCAGAAGCTATTAATAACCTAGTTGATCTTTGAATATTTCCTACTGACCTGAAAAATAGTTTATATAAATTTTGGCTGACCATATCATTATATATAGTTGGATCCTTATAGAAACTTCTCATGTAAAAGATAAATAAATAATATTAAATCCTTGGGAAAACAAGTGGATCTAACTCATCACTAAGACATGTATTTTATGGTCCAAGCCTCTCCATGGCAATCTCTCACCGATTATCTCATAAATGTGATCATATCTTATAGTAATGAAACATCCCAAGTACCCTGCTACCCCTTCCCAACTAGTTTACTGCTCGGCCCCAACGTTGCATGTCCTACACCATCTCTCTCCAAAATTAATCCATCCTAATAACACCTAGGATAAGTATTAAAATATGTACATCATAGATAACATAGTCACATTATCCCATATCAAATTTCTCAATAGTATATAAGTAGTTTCCAGGGTCCACCATATCTCATATGACATGTGTTATACATTGGAAATTATACCTCAAGCCATCATATCATATACACAAAGTAAGGTACATCAATAAATCATAGCCTTTACATGTCATACTAATAATAATACTTTGGACAATATATCTAGAGATACATGTGTGTGAAATAACCACATTTCACTACATCCATCAACACACATATATGGTAAAACTAACCAACATGCATACCAGTATATAATACCATTAAAAGAAGAGTGAGTGTCTATAGGGGTAGTCAGCCATCCATCCTCCCACTATGATATTAGGAAAAAACACAATCCAATATCCCACTAGGTGTCAGTCATTATTACCAACATGGGTGGGGAATTATATAAAATTTCATAATATAAATGAAATAATATATCTCACCAACACACTATGAGATTAACCTAGTCTTAGGCTCAACTATAGTTATCTTTTGACACACACTCGACTACTAAAACTATTAACTATATATCCTATAATCACAGAATCATTTTAGATAGATACATTAAATTACTTATTTAATTTTTTAATATTTACTTTGCTTAATTAATTTATTATCCATTAATTAACAATCAATATTATTCTAGATAAACATTTCATTAACCATCAAAATTAATTCCATTACCTTTAGGAATAAGTCAACTATGTTTATAGTTTCTCACGAGTAACATCTCATTTACATTCCACCAACATCAACACTATCGGTTAAGTAATTTAATAAACATTATTAACATCATTCCATAATCTAGGTAATCTAGGAAAACATTCTAGGCTACCATCAAGGGATGCATCCAATAACATATGTTGTATCATATAATGGGGAAATTAATGCAAATAAAAAAGTAACATGTTTGTTATCCATTAAAATGATTCATATAAAAAAGCATCCAAATTTTTCAAATCGATAGTTAAGCCTAACTACAACCCTTTCCAAAATCTTTTTTGTCATCCCTGACACCCTCATGAATATCCCCCAAGAATCTCACCATCGCATGCATCAAATCATTCCAAAAACTCGGGCCCCCTTCCTATATCTCATCATCCATCCTTGGATTATTTTACATCTCAAGTATCTCATCCAGATCACACAAAAGGTTATAAAACAAAAATAATAGTCAATTGGGAAACCAGTCCCTAAACAATGCATTTATAATTCACTTGAAAATGGGTTTTCAATACCTCCACCTTAAGGAATACCACCTTTAATAAAAATAGACACTCTTAGCCCCAAGAATTGAATTTATTAAACAAGTGGTTTTTACTCAATATTGAATTAAATTATTCATTATTCGTAGGTTCCAACTATGGGAAACCTATGAAATCTTCTATAACAAGATGTTATAATTATTAATCATTCTCTCTATAAAAATCCTCTTATGTTGACAATCTCAAGGATAAAAAAATATCATTTTGTCATAGTTTTTTATCATTATTCTCAATAAGAATTATTATGATTCATGTTATTTATCAATTTTAAAAAACACATGGAATATAACCTTAAAAACATGCATTTAAAATCAATTTGATTACCATAAAATAACAATATACACTACATTACCAACATGAATCCTCTTAAAATATTAATAAAACTAATCAATAAATTCTAAATTTATTTTATTTATGAATTTCATCAAAAACATTCTAAACTATGTTATCAAAACATGATCAACAAGAATATCATAGATAAAACACTATCTTGGAATATAAGAGGAAAACGGTTATCATAGTATCAGACATCACTATCCAAATTTCTTATTAATACAATTAATTATTTATTATGATAATTCCATTTCCATAAAAAAATATAAAAAATGTGAACTTTATGATTTCATGTAAATAAATAGTATAGGAAGTGAATCCCCTACCTCAAACTTTTGACATTACAGAAATAGAAATATAATTCCAATGCAGATCTCCAATCACCACTCCCGTGAAGATACTGTGATCCCCCAAGATGTAGTTCCACAAAAACACTAGAAAATGACATGAAAAATTTCACTAGAATAATGGAGACCAAATGAAAAATCATGTATAGATGAAAATAAGTAAAATGAGATTAAAAAGATGGAAATTGAAAAAAAATTGATATGAAACATAACTCGTATCACCACAAATTGATCATGAGAATTTGGGGATTATTACCTATTGAGATGGATTCAAAGAACCTTAAAAATCTTGGGGAACCTAGGATTCTAGAGGAATAAGTGTAATTAGAAATGTTTTGGGTGTCCCAGGTTATTTATAGTCCAACTAAAAAATTGAAGACCACAACACTACCCCTTGGATTGTGTCCCATCCTATTGAAAACCAGGGATAGTATGGTGTAGTGGAAGGAGACCATGTTGTGACCCCTAGGTCAAATACCCTCTAAGATTATCATTTATATCCTCTTAAAGTAGATATGGGGTCATGGATTAGTCTTAAAAACTATTCTAAATAACCCCCTTTACTAATAGAGTGGCTTCCCTACAGCCCAACCACCATGGCATAGCTACCTATGATTTGTAAATAGCCTCAAAACCCTGCTACATCATAGCTTCATTAATATGCCAAAAATACTTTTAAAAAGTCAGTATCCATATTTTACTCTATTATCTCCCCTGTTATATGGTCTTCTCTACTATTCCACAATATAAACACTCCACAATACATCCTCAAGTATCTATACTTCAGCCTTTCTAAAAATGGTAGTGCCACACTCTTTTTCCTATAAAAACCCTATAGACAACTCAAAAGATTATTCGGGTGCCTCCAACACCCAAAAATAAAAAAAGGAATGAATATAGAGATCCAGTCTCTTACATATGATACTTCTCAAACTATTATCACTAGTGCAGAAAACATTTTTTACGTCGGTTATTTTTTATTATTTACGTCGGTTTTTAGGCGACGTTAATAGGGACGACGTTATAAATAACGTTTTTTACGTCGGTTATTTAAAACCCGACGTAATATCACTAACATCACGGTGGTTATCACGTCGGATCATATAATAACCGACGTGATAAATATGCGCGGGGGGGCTTTATCACGTCGGTTATTCCCTAAACCGACGTGATAAAACGCCTGGGATATCGTTTATCACGTCGGTTATGACATAACCGACGTGATAAACCCTTCCCCTGGCCTATTATCATGTCGGTTTCTTAAATAACCGACGTGATAAAAAGGCCTGGGAAATGTTTTAGCACGTCGGTTATCCAATAACCGACGTGGTAAAGTGATTACCAGGCCTTTTAGCACGTCGGTTATATTAAGAACCGACGTGATAAAAGCCCCGAGAACGGTTTATCACGTCGGTTCTAGAAAAACCCGACTTGATAAACCCCTACCGATTTATTTACCACGTCGGTTATAAAATAACCGACGTGAAAGAAATTTTTTTTTTAAATAATTGCACTGCTCTCACCAAAAAGCAACCAGAAACCAAACAAAAATAACCATGCCAGCCCTCCCCCAAGCCCCAACTGAACCCCACCCTCATCTATACCCACCTAACAACCTGGCCAGCCCTCCCCCACCACATTGGATCCCCACCACAACCCTTGGACACCCCCCACCACTTGGACAGCCCCCCACCCTCATTTACACCCCCACGACCCCTAGTACAGCCTCAAACACCCATTGGACACCCCTCCCATATCCCTTGGACACCCTCCACCCCTTGGACACCCCCCACCCCTTGGACAGCCCCCCACCCTCATTTACACCCCCAAGACCCCTAGTACAGCCTCAAACACCCATTGGACACCCCCCCACACCTTGACAGCCCTCCCAGACCCCTTGGACACCCCCCCGACCCCTGGACACCCCCCCGATCCCTTGGACAGCCCCAAACACCCCTTGGACACCCCTCCCATATCCCTTGGACACCCCCCCCCCACCCCTTGGACACCCCCCACCCCTTGGACAGCCCCCCACCCTCAATTACACCCAACCGACCCCTTGGACAGAACTCCCAGACACCTTGGACACCACTCCCATATCCCTTGGACACCCCCCCCCACCCCTTGGACACCCCCCACCCCTTGGACAGCCCCCCCCACCCTCATTTACACCCAACCGGCCCCTTGGACAGAACTCCCAGACACCTTGGACACCACTCCCATATCCCTTGGTCACCCCCCCACCACTTCGATATCCCCCCACCCTCATTTACACCCCCTGAACACTAGGACAGCCCAAAACACCCCTTGGACACCCCTCCCATATCCCTTGGACACCCCCCACCCCTTGGACACCCCCACCCCTTGGACAGCCCCCCACGCCCTGGACACCCCCCCCCCCCCGACCCCTTGGAAACCCCCCTACCCCTTGGAAACCCCCCCCCCCCCATCCCCTTGGACAGCCCCAAACACCCCTTGGACACCCCTCCTATATCCCTTGGACACCCCCCACCACTTGGACACCCCCCACCCCTTGGACAGCCCCCCCCCCCCCCACCCTCATTTACACCCAACCGACTCCTTGGACAGCCCCAAACACACCTTGGACACCCCTCCCATATCCCTTGGACACCCCCCACCCTCATTTACACCCCCCCGACCCCTAGGACAGCCCCAAACACACCTTGGACACCCCTCCCATATCCCTTGGACATCCCCCAAACACCCACCCACCCCCTTGGAACCTCTCCCCCCATACCAAAATCCAGACCAGAAAAACCATCAACAGTAGACCTAAACAAGAAGTAGATAAAAATTAAACATTCACTTATATAACATTCAAAAATTACACTGTCAACTTCAAAAAAAACTAAATCCAACCTAAACGACTACAAAATACACAATTACATTGACAATATTCAAAATTACATTTTACATTACAAACAACTAAAAGTCAATCAAACCTGTAAAATAATTTGACCACTCCACTTGTAAGTGTTTGATATCTTCAGCAGTAAAGGGTTGAGGGTCATCAAAATGATACAAAGGAAAAGGATAGTAGTCAACGTGTATAATGAATAAATCAAATTGAAATATTATGAGAAAGAGGAAATCTTACCAGGTCAAAACTCAGAACTGTCCCAGTTCTTATTATTTCATACATAAATCTTAACATGTAATATCCTCATTCGATGATGACTTGTTGCTCATGACATTTCTGTTTGAATGAGTGTAAATTAAATATATTATTTTTATGTAATAAATCAAAATGTACAAATTATAAATGGATATTTACCTTCGCATGTACATATTTGATCTTGAAATTCCTTTTCATTGCGCTTTTTCAAAAGTGGACCCATGCCCTGTTAGAAAATAATACGAATGGGGTAAATTTAAAATTCATTATAATATATAAAACTATTGTGAAATTGAAACTTACGTTTCCAATATATTCTTAAAACTTTCTCGCACATCATCATGGAGAGAGCATATCCAATAAAGTGTTTTCTCCCTAGGGCAAAAAACCCCTAACATCCAATGATCCCTGATAAAAGGAAATTTAACGTTAGTGGTTTTTTATGTTAAAAGATAATTAACTCTTTGAGAGGGATGTGTTTCATACCACTCACAAAAAGGCATCATCCAACACTATGTGATTACATTCTTTTCAAAACTATCAGCAATATAAAGCATTCTTTGTTCCTCATCCAATGCACATGCTTCAGGGGAAATCAATTGTGGGTCCACGAATCCATATACATCTGTCAGCTCATTCCTCTCACAAATTTTATACAGATACCTAATACAAAGCAGACATAAGTATACATTTTTAATAAATATAACGCAAGGAAAAGGTGTTAAGACTTACATGATAAAAATTTGCACCACGTTGATGCCCAACTTATCTCTAGTGACAAACTCCATGATATCAGTTTTCATAATCCCCACACATAGTTCATGTCCACAGACATGAGCTTCCATTGTAAAGTCATAATGATCCGCCAACAAATTTGAATATCTTGACAATTTTTCAAGACTGCTAGTATCTGCATCTGATGTCATAGCTATCTGTCTTTGTTGTTGTCTATACAGTATTTCTTTACCTTTGAAGTATTCCTGTAAAAGTAAATTGAAAAATATATTAGTTTTCAAATGATAAAACATTAATAAAAATATAAAATAAAAGATATAACATCCATACCTCTATGGTAATGAGTCGAAGAAGTCTGGATGGCCAAAGTAAAAAATGGCCGATACTATGTCCAACTGTTTTCACCTCAACTGTAGGTAATGTTATCCGAGCTGATCTATCTATAATATCCTGTAGAGTGACCCTCTGATTCTCTACCTCTAACTGTTGATGATGAACTATATCTCCTATAAAATATACCATCCCATATGCAAATATATGATGTTGAGGATCATCAACATACAACTCACAATAAGTAGGTAGCTGCGGCGGAGGAGGAGGATCAAAAATGGGGTCCGCAGGCTGAGGTGGGGGAGTGGGAGCTACTGGGAGAGGTGGAGTGGGAGCTGCACCCTGAAATTGTCTTTGCAAGTCTGCAAACATTAACTGCACCGATGATCTAATCTTGTCCTCCATTGTCGCATTAATATTATGGACTTCAGCCTCCAAGGATTCTATTTTTTTTTTATAAACTCCCTCAACGTTAGAAGTTGAGGAACGTGGCAACACATTTCTTACCGATACACCTGCCGGATATCCTCTTACACGGCCAGGATGTTCGGGCTTTCCCAATGCCACAGATAAAATATCTTCCCTCCCAGATGGTGCAAATGTCCCCTGTGAACTCTGCTCCTCAAGAGAGTCCTGTAATAATTAATTGAACATTTCTATAATGATTGGAAATATATGACGAAAATAGTAAACTTAAATAAATAAAATAGATATCTTACAATCCTCTCAACTACGAGTCTTGATTCTTCCGAAAGATATTGTCCTTTTTTTCCCTTCCGAGCTCTTTTCCATTTCTCATGTCTAGATGGAGGGGATGGAGGGACCACCTCTCCAGAGCTTGAAGACTCAGCTCTTAGTTGTTGAAATTTTTCTGCCATCATTTGTTCTTCCAATAATGCATACCCTCCCCGAGATAAACTATGAGGGTATACATTTTTAGATTGGATCTCTTGATGAGCTTTCCTTGTTTGCTATAAATTAAGAATAAGTAATCATTAACAAAACAATAATAAGATCATTTATATAAGAAAGCTTATAAAAGTTTACATTGCCCTTACCAAAAATGATTCTTTTCTTCTACTTTCAAAAAATTGTCTCCATGTGTCTTCATCTATAAAAGGATATATACGACATGGATTCTCACGACTCCTATGACCATAAATGAAATCAGATGAGAGGGTTGATTTGAAATCCCTCCATATCCTAGCAGCCAACGATAAGCATTTCTTCCTGACTCCTCCAGTGTCAGGAATATCAAATGTCATCTGATAAAAAAGAGGTTAAAAATATTATATATACTAGAAACATTTAAAGAACAGTCAAACAATAGCAAAAGATCTTACCAAAATGGTCTCCCACAGCTGAGAAATTATCGCCTTATCCACACTTCTCCAATCATCATAGAGAATGCTTACTTTGCTCTTAGCCTGAGTTGCTACAAAACCCTTAAAATCTTTAGCATTTGGGCCTCCAGGAAGATCATCATCATCAAACTCCACGACTATCCTCTCCTCCTTCGTACGGGCAAGTGATAATTTTGGTAAATGTGTGCACCTACGCTTACCAACCTTTGAACTCTTTTTCGTAATAGGAGCATGTGAATGTTCCTCCCCAGATGTATGACCAATATGCTCATCTCCAGAATCATGTGGCTGATCAACTGATTGATCTGTCATTTTCCTTCAAATCAAAAAAACAAACATTAGTTCACAAATAGAAAAGTGTACTAAATTACATAATAGTAAACATTGGTAATACGGTAAGCATGTTAAACAATGATAAACATGGTAAACACAGGCAAAAGGTTACCAAGGAGTTGGCCCAAGAAAGCTGAAAAGTGGACTCACTGAGTCCACCGGTCCGCCGGTGTGAGCTCACCGGCCAGCCGGAGGACCCAGGCAGTGGACTTGCCCACTGCCTGGTGCCACCGGCCGGCCGGTGGACCAGACAGCCTTCCTCTGTCTGGACCACCGGCCGGCCGCTAGATCACCACCGGCCGGCCGGTGGACCAGACAGAGAGCCTTCCTCTCTGTCTGGACCACCGGCCGGCCGCTGGCTCATCACCGGCCGGCCGCTCCTGCTCCAGACAGAGCCTTCCTCTGTCTGCACCACCGGCCGGCCGCTGGTGATCCAGACAGAGAGGAAGGCTCTCTGTCTGGTCCACCGGCCGGCCGGTGGTGATCCAGCGGCCGGCCGGTGGACCAGACAGAGAGCCTTCCTCTCTGTCTGAACCACCGGCCGGCCGCTGGATCAACACCGGCCGGCCGCTGGCTCAACACCGGCCGGCCGCTGGTGATCCAGACAGAGAGGAAGGCTCTGTCTGGTCCACCGGCCGGCCGGTGGACCAGACAGAGCTTTGTTCTGGACCACCGGCCAACCGGTGATCCACCACCGGCCAGCCGGTGCGCCCATGACTTCTCCTCTTTACGGTTTTTATTGTTTTATCGTTTTGGTTTGATACATGTTTTAATAAGTAAAAAATTTACAGTATCTAACATTATATGAAAAAACTAAATGTAAACAAGAAATAAACTTTTGTTACCTGTAATTTTAGGAATGTACAGTTGGATTGTTTTCCCAAATTCCTTCATCGTGATCGTTCCTTATGGCACAAACCATGTCTTCAACATACTCATCATTATGTTCTGTTAATCTTTCCATGGAAGTAGGGATCTCAAATAAATCAGCATCTTAATCAAATTCATCCTCACCAACATATTGGTTTTTCCCTTGTAAAACAACAGCCCACTACATATCTGATTGATCTACTACATAGAAAATTTGTTTGGCATGTGTTGCCATTATAAAAGAATCAGCTGTGTCTTCCAATCTATTCAGATTAACAAGTGTCATTCCAAATTCATCGTGTCTGACACTGTTGTTACCGATAAACCATTTACAGTTAAAAATGGTAACATTAATTTTAAAGTAATCAGCCTCCCATATGTCTTCAATGACTCCATAATATGCACTTGATGCCGAAATTGGGTTTCTGTCCTTAGCACTCGAAAAATTCATTGCTTCTGCAAACACCAATACACCACTATTCTGAACTGCACTTATGTTGTCCTGAGCTTTCGTATGAAATGTATAGCCATTAATGTCATAAGCGGACCATGTTATCACATTTAAAGATAGACCACCCACTATCCATTTTAATGTCTCTGATACATCTGATCTACCAAGCAAGGTCTTTTTAAACCATGACAAAAAAGTTTTGTTGTGCTCATTCAAAATCCACATTTCTTTCTTCTTTGGATGACATTGTTTCAACTCATTAATATGCAATGTGATATACGGTTGAACATCAGCTATGTTATTCAAGATGTATGATTCTAACTTCTTCATATGTTCAGCTGACAGTGATTTGACTTTCAAGCCACGAATCCCCTTTCCCTCATTATTAACCCGTTCATGGCGAGATGGAGGCAAACCTATGTGTTGCGCCATAGCCAAGTAGCTCGTACAAAACAATGCTACCTCCTCAGAAATATACTTTTCAATAATGGAGGCTTCAGGTCGATATGGATTTTTAACATATCCCTTTAATATTTTCATATACCTTTCAAAAGGATACATCCAACGAAGATATACAGGTCCACAAAGCCTTATTTCTCGAACCAGATGAATCATTAAATGCACCATCATATCAAAAAAAGTTGGAGGAAAATACATTTCCAAATGACAAAGTATAAAAATTGCATCCTTTTCCAAAATGTTCAAAGCATTCACATCAATTGCCTTGTTGCAAATTGAATTGAAAAAATAACACAACCTCATTATAGTCTTTCTGACACGGATTGGCAATATTCCACGCAGTGAAACTGGTAGAATTTGTTGCATCATGACGTGGAAATCATGTGATTTCATACCTATCATCTTCAAGTCTTTCAATGAGACAAAAATTTTTACATTTGAAGAATAACCTTGAGGCACTTTGATATCATGAAGACACTGACAGAAGCTACTTTTCTCCCTCTTCGATAATGTATGACAAGCCGGGGGAAGAAATGTTCGTCTTCCTTTAGGAGTGGGAGCTAACTCCCAACGTATTCCCATTGACAGTGGGTCTAACCTTGCATTCAACCCATCTTTTGTCTTTCCTTTAATATCTAGCAATGTTCCGATCAATGAATCATAGATATTCTTCTCCACGTGCATGACATCAATATTATGTTTGACTTCATGATACCTCCAATATGGTAGCTCAAAAAATATTGACCTTTTCTTCCAAATATGTCTATCATTACCAGATTTCTGTGTCTTTCCCAATGTCACATCAAGGTTTTTCACCCTCTCAAAATAAAATTCTGGGGATAAAGGTTGAGGGGCAGTATCAAATTCTTGTGAGCCATTGAATGCCTTTTTTAGTCTTCTATAAGGGTGATCCATAGGAAAAAACTTTCGATGACCCATGTACACTGTTTTCCTCCCATGATGCAATTGACAATATGACGTCTGTTGTTCGCAAATTGGACATGCTTTATGCCCTTTAACACTGTATACAGACAAATTTCCATATGCTGGGAAGTCATTTATAGTGAATAGAAGCATTGCATGCAGTTGAAAATATTCCATTTTATAAGAATCATACACCCTAATACCATCAGCCCATAACAGTTTCAAATCATCAATCAGCGGTGACAAGTATACATCAATATCATTGTCGGGTTTCTTTGGACTAGAGATCATGATACTCAACATGACATATTTGCGCTTCATACAAACTTCAGGAGAGAGGTTGTAAATTACCAATAAAACAGGCCATGAACTATGTGTGCTACTGAGGGTTCGGTATGGATTCATTCCATCTGTGCACAAGCCTAGTCTCAGATTTCTAATTTCATTTCCAAATGCAGGGTACTGGGCATCAATTTTCTTCCATTGTGGACAATCAGCTAGATGACGTATTTTTCCATCACATACCCGCTCATCAGCATGCCATCTTAACCTTTTTGCATCATGTGAATTAGCAAATAAACGTTTGAAACGAGAAATTATAGAAAGATACCAAAATACCTTTGATGGGAGCTTTGTAATCTCTACATCAGCTTGTGATTTTTCTTTCACCTTATACCGTGATGTCCCACATTTAGGACACTCTTTCAGAAATTCATATTCCTTCCTATATATAATGCAGTCATTCGGACAGGCATGTATTTTCCTGTATCCCAATCCCATCGAGCATAATATTTTTTTGGCCTTATAATGTGAATCTGGAAGATCGTTATCTTTTGGAAGAATGTCTTTCATCAATTGTAGCAGCTCTGTAAAACTTCTGTCACTCCATCCATGTTTCGCCTTCAGGTTAATCAATCTTAACACCGCCGACAAAACCGTAAAATCTGTACAACCAGGATATAATGGTTTTTCGGCATCACCATATAGACGGTCAACTGTCGGTTCTATCTCAATTTGTTCTGCTACAATATCGCGAATCATTTCTTCAATTCCATCGGAGTTACCATCTTGCGATTCATTATCATCAGTGACATTCTGTCCAGTTTCGCCATGCCAAATCCAAGGGTCGTAACTCGGATTGAAACCATGAAAAATCAGATGATCTTTTATCTCTCTACTTTTCAACTTCTTCATATTCAGACATTTCAGGCATGGACAGAAAAAAATGTCACTACTTGGAACATTTCGTTTAGCAAATTCCAAAAAGGCATCAACACCTTCCTCATATTCATTGCTCATTCGATGTGCCGTAATCCAACTTCGACTCATTATTACCTATAACAAATAGCAAAAATATATATATTTTTTAGATAAGACAAATATATGTTTATATGAAAAAAATCATAATTTGAATGTAAACAAATTTGAAATATAAAACAAATCGATGTGTAAACCCCCCTGGACACCCCCCGACCCCTCTGGACAGCAGCCCACCCCTCCTGGACACAACCCCCACCCCCGACCTGCTTGGACACCCCCCTGGACACCCCCAACCCTCTGGACAGCCCCCCCACCCCTCCTAAACACCACCCCCACCCCTACCCCCTTGGACACCCCCCTGGACACCCCCAACGCCCACCCACACCCTTGGACAGCCCCCCACACCCACCCACCCCCTTGTAAACCCCCCTGGTCACCCCCCGACCCCTCTGGACAGCCCCCCACCCCTCCTGGACACCACCCCCACCCCCTACCCCCTTGGACACCCCCCTAGACATCCCCCAACCCTCTGGGCAGCCCCCCCCCCCCCACCCACCCGGACAACCCCAAATACCATCTGGAGAGGCCGCCACCCACTTGGACAGCCCCCCACACCCATCCACCCCCTTGGACAGCCCCCCACACCCATCCACCCCCTTGGACACCCCCCTGGACACCCCACCGACCCCTCTGGACAGGCCGCCACCCCCTTGGATAGCCCCCCACACCCACCCATCCCCTTGGACACCACCCTGGACACCCCCCCGACCCCTCTGGATAGCCCCCTACCCCTCTAGAAAGCACCCCCACCCCTTCTGGACACAAACCCCCACCCCCGACCTGCTTGGACACCCCCCTAGACACCCCCCAACCCTCTGGACAGCCCCTGACCCCTCTGGACAGCCCCCACCCCTCCTGGACACCACCCCCCACCCCCTACCCCCTTGGACACCCCCCTGGACATCCCCCAACCCTCTGGGCAGCCCCCCCCCCCCACCCACCCGGACAACCCCAAATACCCTCTAGAGAGGCCGCCACCCACTTGGACAGCCCCCCACACCCATCCACCCCCTTGGACAGCCCCCCACACCCATCCACCCCCTTGGACACCCCCCTGGACACCCCACCGACCCCTCTGGACAGGCCGCCACCCCCTTGGACAGCCCCCCACACCCACCCATCCCCTTGGACACCACCCTGGACACCCCCCGACCCCTCTGGACAGCCCCCGATCCCTCTAGAAAGCACACCACCCCTCCTGGACACAACCCCCCACCCCCGACCTTCTTGGACACCCCCCTGGACACCCCCCAACCCTCTGGACAGCCCCCGACCCCTCTGGACAGCCCCCCACCCCTCCTGGACACCACCCCCACCCCCTACCCCCTTGGACACCCCCCTGGACACCCCCTGGACATCCCCCAACCCTCTGGGCAGCCCCCCCACCCACCCAGACAACCCCAAATACCCTCTGGAGAGGCCGCCACCCACTTCGACAGCCCCCCACACCCATCCACCCCCTTGGACAGCCCCCCACACCCATCCACCCCCTTGGACACCCCCCTGGACACCCCACCGACCCCTCTGGACAGGCCGCCACCCCCATGGACAGCCCCCCACACCCACCCATCCCCTTGGACACCACCCTGGACACCCCCCGACCCCTCTGGACAGCCCCCGACCCCTCTAGAAAGCACCCCCACCCCTCCTGGACACAACCCCCCACCCCCGACCTGCTTGGACACCCCCCTGGACACCCCCCAACCCTCTGGACAGCCCCCCCACCCCTCCTAAACACCACCACCCACCCCCTACCCCCTTGGACACCCCCCTCGACACCCCCCAACACCCACCCACACCCTTGGACAGCCCACCACACCCACCCACCCCCTTGTAAACCCCCCTGGACACCCCCCGACCCCTCTGGACAGCCCCCCGCCCCTCCTGGACACCACCCCCCACCCCTACCCCCTTGGACACCCCCTGGACATCCCCCAACCCTCTGGACTGCCCCCCACCCACCCGGACAACCCCAAATACCCTCTGGAGAGGCCGCCACCCACTTGGACAGCCCCCCACACCCATCCACCCCCTTGGACACCCCCCTGGACACCCCACCGACCCCTCTGGACAGGCCGCCACCCCCTTGGATAGCCCCCCACACCCACCCATCCCCTTGGACACCACCCTGGACACCCCCCGACCCCTCTGGACAGCCCCCGACCCCTCTAGAAAGCACCCCCACCCCTCCTGGACACAACCCCCCACCCCCGACCTGCTTGGACACCCCCCTGGACACCCCCCAACCCTCTGGACAGCCCCCCCACCCCTCCTAAACACCACCCCCACCCCCTACCCCCTTGGACACCCCCCTGGACACCCCCAACACCCACCCACGCCCTTGGACAGCCCCCCACACCCACCCACCCCCTTGTAAACCCCCCTGGACACCCCCCGACCCCAAATCCATGCACCTATGCCATGGTTGTGTGTGAATAAAGTAGTAACAACTGTAAAAGGGCAACCCATCCAAATGGACACGCCCCAACCCTCTCGGGGATTTATAGAAAACGATGCAAAATTAGTGAAATCATAAAATTACTCAATATTGCAAGTCGAACAAATAGATCTAGTGATGATAAATAAGATTATGGTGCGAAAACGAGTTAAAAGGGTTCGCAATCGAAGAATCTTAGCTAGTTTCAACAAAAAAATCACAACACATATATATATACGATCCGCGAAAAAAAACGAACGAGTGGGAGGATTACCTGAGTGCTGCGAGTTTAGATGATTGATCCGAGGAGATTAAATATGAGAAACGATGATCGCAAAACGAATCTAAACCAACGAAATGGACGAGCCGATTCGGGTTTACGCGCGAGAGAGACGAGTCGCGACTGTCGAAGGTAAACTCGCGAATGACAATCCACGGGTCTGGGTAAATTTTTAAATGAGTTATCACGTCCGTTATTCAATAACCGACGTGATAATTGTTTTAAAAACATTTATAACGTCGGTTATTTCAATAACCGACGTAAACACCTTCCTCCGATTCATTTTTTACGTCGGTTATTTTATAACCGACGTTATAAAGGGCTCAAAATCCGCGTTTTTTTACGTCGGTTATGGAATAACCGACGTCAAAAACATCTGCGGATTCTTTTTTTACGTCGGTTATTTCATAACCGACGTAAAAAATCCTTCAAAAACCGCGTTTGTTACGTCGGTTATTCAATAACCGACGTAAAAAGGCCTTCGAAAACCGCGTTTTTTACGTCGGTTATTGTTATAACCGACGTAAAAAACGAAGGCGCGCGATTAATAATGTCGGTTATAAAAATAACCGACGTTAAAGGTGTACCGAACACAGGTTTTTACGTCGGTTAAGAAATAACCGACGTAAAAAACCTCGTTTTACATATTATGACGTCGGTTTTATATAACCGACGTAAAAAATGGTGACGTAAAAAACGTTTTCTGCACTAGTGTATCATCCACAATAATTCAAAACCAAACCCACTAAGAGAAAATGGGTTATCCAAACAACCACTTTTTGAGATACCTCTCAATAATCCTGACATCACATGAGCTCAACTACCACTCTCAAATGAAAAAGTAAAAAACCATGTTATAGGAACAAAAAATTAAAAATTATCTCTCAAGGTAGATCTCACTCAGACAAGAGTAAGACCACAATAAAAAACAAGAAGAAACTATCTTATAATCTAAAAAAATTTCAATAACCACAACGAGTTTTGTAATAAGGGAAGAACTAAATATCAAATAGATCAAGATACTGAGCATGTATGTGTGACTCATATTCCAAGGAACTCTACATTTTGAAAAAATTATACCACAAGACACAATCCAAAGGAATATCATTCCCACACAAAACCTTTTCTGGAGGTCATGGATCTCTACAGGCCACCTCTCAAAGGTTGCATCATCATTAACATTGATCTCATCCCAACCAATGATGTGATACTATTTGTGAAGATAATGGAGGATCTGTGACATTTTAAAAACATTTTGTATTCTGCTTATCTGTAGGGGATGTTTTATCTTATATGGCACAGTTTCAATATGATCCAACACCTCAGAAGTAAAAACAAACTAGGGAGAGAGCTTACTCCCATGACCAAACCTTCATTGCCCATGATGATGGGTCAACTTCAGGGACATTTTATATCTAACATAAAACTCCATAGGTATCCTCTTATGATCAACAAAAAATATATGATTATACTATACTTATTTCACCCTCTCACATATCACATGTATTATATCTATTGTATTCTTTACTTGTTAGAGATTGATATTTTATAACACTCTGACCCCAGTATAGCACAGAAAAGTAGATAAATATTGTTTGTAAATGTTTTTAATTTATTACTAACCAATAATATAGTGTCAACTATTTTTGTAATAAAAATCAATCAATGGAAGGTGCGTTATCCACAAACATCCAAAATCCAAAACACAGGAATGAAAATTGCCTTCAATAGTCTGGATATTATAAATTATCTAACCATGTTTATATGGATGAAAATTAGTGATAAGGAATAATTGAGATCCAAAATCATGTTGGGGATATCTCCACAACCTGGAGGTAAAATATAGTTCATGATTATATATGGTCATCCATGGGACTCTATGGAGTCTCACAATCTCCCCCATATATTTACTCAATAAAAACTCAACTATGCTCATTCCCAAATTTCTATAAAGAGGGATGATTTTTTCAAATGATCTACTATCACCCATGTTGTGTCATAGCATCCCTAAGCTCAAGGTAAAATCATAATAAATTCTATCGATATGTTCTCCCACTTCCATTATGGAACATCTAATGGCTGGAGAAACCCACCGGGAACACGGTTCTTTTCCATCACCATCTGGCTGACCAAACATCGAGACATGAACATAAAACAACACAATTAAACTCTTTCCACAAAAATTGAACTCTCAAATATTGAAACATTTTTTAAACAATGTAATTTACTGCCAAGGGATATCTATGGAATTATTGGATAATTATCTCACACAATGCTGATGGGGTGAAAATACTACCATATAACAATACATGGGGTTTTTCATCCTCCGAATAGCCATTAGGGGCATTTCAAAAAACAAATCAATCTCTCTAGACCTTGACCTTAGAATCCCCCAACTAAGACTCCTCTACCTGCTTCACTGAATAAGATTTCTCTAAATTTTGGAAAAGAAAATGGTTTCCCAATCTTCTCTCATAAATGGATGCATCACTGATAGTTCCTCTATCACTCTCTATGAATCCCCATATTCAAGCACAAAATCACTATGTGACTTCCTACTCAACACATTAGCTTAAAAATTTCCCTTCCCTTGTGAATATAAAATATTGAATCCATAATCCTAAAACAATTACATCTAATGATTCTATCTCATGTTCATGTCATGTAGAGTGACTACATTCCTTATACTCCCACAATAAGTAAAAACCAAAAAATGACCATCGATGAGGAAATTCCACCATAACTTCAGGGAAAACGCAACTACATTTAACTCAAGATCATGGTAGGAATATTTATGAACTTGGGGATGTAACTTCTAAGACCCATAAGAAAAAAATAGACCTATACTTCCTCATTATATCCCAACCCATGGTGTGACGTTTCATAGAAAACCTCAAAATGAACACCATCAGCTGGAAAACCAAGGAATGAAGTGCTGACCAACATACCCTTTAAGTTCTCAAAAGAATCTTAAAACTAGTCCATCTATATGATCACCTCATCCATTCTAGTCAAGGATATCATCGCATTCCAACCCTAAGGGAAATCAGATATGACCATGCTATAATAGAATTTAAAACCAAGGAAACATCTCAGAAATTAAATATTATTATGGGATACTCAACATACAACCACCTCTATCTTCAAAGGATCCATATATACTAATTATTGGGATATGAAATTCACAATGAAATGAACTTCATGAGATCATTACTCATACTTTAAAAACATTCTAAATAGCTTATCATGGTGATGAACTCCCAAAATGTCCTACACATGCTTTTCATGCTCCTCAAACATGGAGTACACAATGACTTCGTTGATGAAAAACAACATGAAATCAACTAATAACCTACTGAATATGGAGTTCATCAAACCTATGAACACTTCTGGAGCACTTATAACATCAAACAAATTCAAAACTAACTCATAATTACAATTATAAAAATTTAAATTGGTTTTTAGGATATCTTTATCTATCACCCACGTCTGATGATATGCATATCGAAGATCAGTTTTTTAGAAAAAAAAATTGTTCGTTTTAGTTAATCTAATAAGAAATCAATCCATGTAAGAGGATATTAGTTCCTCAATATCACATAGTTCAAGAATTATGATTGTTAAAAAGGTGTAAACTACAATAGTCCTTCTTCACGAACAAAATTAGTTTACCCCATAGAGACACACTCAACCAAAGAAGACCTTATTACAATAGATAATTGATCTATACTCACTACTCTCATAATGTAGATGGTTCCATTGTATATAAATACATTGAGATAGGAGAAACTTTTTGTTGTAGCTTGATCTTGGACTCGATTTCTCATTGAGGGGGTAAAACTAAAACATCCTATAGAAATAAATTGGGGTATTCATATAAAACCCTAGGAAAAACCTTCAAATGAACCACTGAAGAACTGAACATCAACTCATCCATCAAGGATAACAAGGATGGAACAATCCTTTAACCCATTCAAGGGTCTCTCTCATTAAAAAACAATATTATATCTTCATCAGACCCATAGAACACAAACTATCTCCTAAATCAATCAACGATATCATATAATAAATACAGATAATTAATGCCAAGAATTGTGTAATTTGGTTGTATTCATAAACATATGAAGTCTTCTTAAGAGCGGTGATTCCCCAGCACATGATCAAAGTTTCTACATAATTCATATAACTTATCTCAACCTCCAACTATCATAGTCAATTCCAAGGGCACTAGAAGCATATCTATCTCATGTCCAAACTCATGGACAAAAGAAGGTTATATGAAAGAGTGTGTAGCTACCAATCAAACAAAGAATGCACCCATGTTTAAAAAAATGGTACCTTGAATGATAGCTAGATAACCTACAACTACATATGCTACAACATGAACTTGAACATGAACACCTATATGGCCTATCTAACCCAAATGATGACCACCTCTATTGTCACGCACTACTCTCTAGGGAAGAGGATCATCTGAGGGTTTTCCTCTACCTCATCCATCTCCCCTATACTAATCCTAATCAAGAACACATTTTTTATTCTTCCTTGGGTAAAACTGCCTCATTGATAGAACCTAAAGAAGAACACATAGAATGCACTAACTGCTCAGAAAGGTTGGGAACTCCCATTGCTTATAACATTAGCCTCTATAATTAAAATAATTCATCTAATCCCATGGTATATTTTAAGAACCAAAACCCCCAAATAAATGATATGATGAGGGCTGAGACATACCCCAACTAATCAAAAACACTTTTATATATGAATATGAAAAACACAAACCATATCTCTACTTCATGATGAATTCTAATAAATTCCATCTAATTATGATATTGTCTTGACATCTTCTTCTCAACAAATTCTAATCTCTCAATAACCTAAAGATAAACTGATATCATAAATAGGGTGTCCTGATGTAAGATTTCTAGATGGAAATACTCCACAAAATTCATTTCTCTATCCTACTGATCATGAAATAAGTCTAAAGTGTAATGAATAAGGGTCCTAAATAGATCCCTAACTCCCACACACTGGAACTCCCATGTCGAAGGGTAAGTAGCTCTTAGTGAATGTCCACCTTTCTCTAAAAATTAAAAAACTCTTCTTGGAACTAGTCATTGAAATTATCCCATGAGACTGCTAAATCCTCATGATCCTCAAGTAATAAAAACCAATTATACCTCACTACTCCATGAAGCACCATCATAGCCAATGAAGCTCATTTCTCTTTATGATAATAGATCTAAATAAATGTTATCTCATCCTACTCTAACTAGTCTTCTGTGATTGAGTATGAAATAGAGCAATCATACTTATGCATACTTTGGTATAGAAACTCTCAATGTTTCCTCTATGTTTCATAGTCTTCTTCTTCTACTCTATGGTGATCTTCTAGAACATCTTGCTGAATATATCTGGCCCAAACGTAAAAAGGATGTCGACCTGGAGTGATACCTATAAGAAGATCAAATTTTTTGACTCTTAAATCTATAATATAGAATAATTAAAACTAATTAATTAATTATTTTATTATATTTTTTATGGTTTTAGACTATCATGTGTTTTTTCCATTTCAATAAAATTTGTAAATAAGAATTATTCATGACCCTTTTATAGGTATGTATCCTATAACTAATATCTCTTTATTTTGTAGGATTATTAAACATAGTGTTTCGTGAATAATATCATAGGAGGGCCTAAATACCCATGTCTCATTGGGTCTCACATGTTTACATCAGTTACTAAACTTATCGTAAATCGTTGACCTAGAAACCCATGCAGTCTCACATATACATAATGCCAAACACCATCTTATCCCACTACCTGAACCTTTTATAAAACTTTTTCAGGACCCTCTCCCTCCATATAGTACTATTCATAGGCAATAAATTTGTGACGGGATATGGTGACCACCCAAGTCTCATCTCCAATAGGCCTCAAGATGGTGACTAGGACCAAAGGTATAATAATAAAACAAATGGATGGAATTTCACACTACAAGAACATATAGAATATAGAGATAAGAAAGATATTAACATCATGAAATTTTATAATATATAAAAAATAAATCCCATGTGCATACATGTATTGACATACAGAACCCAAAAATTTAATAGGAAAACTACAAGTACCAAAAATATAACTCATCAGCAATCAAACATCCCAAAAAAGACCTGGAAAACCATGAGCTAGTAATATCCTTCTCGATCTCCAACATTCTCCTTCTGACCTGAAAAATAATATATATATATATATATATATATATATATATAAGTTTATCAAAATAGTACACATAGTAGGATCCCCCTAATATCCTCTCATGCAAAAGATAATTAAATTATACAAAATCATAATGAAGAATAAGTAAAGCTAACTCATCACTAGGATTGGTATGCTAAGTTACTAACCTCACCATGTTTATCTAAAACCATGTAATGGATAGATGAGATTATATATTGTATTAATAAAACATCAAGGGTACCCCACTAAATCTTCCCCACCGGTTTTATGCTCTTCCCTAACTTCACATGTCATGTGTCATCTCTCTCAAAAAGTAACCTACCCTGAAGAAATATATAATAAGTATCAAAACATGCACATCATTCATCACAACATCACATCATCTTATATCAAATCTCCATATCACATCTCCATATAGTAGCCAAGTATTTTTTGGGATCCCCCGTATCTTATATGATGTGTATCATACATCGGGTATTGAAACTAAATCTATCATATCCCACAAAATAATTAAGGTACTTTAAGCCTTCACACCCTATACATTCCATAGCAATAATAATATTTTTGGGTACTATATCTATAGATAAATGTGTGTGAAATAACAACTGGCCATTAAATCCCTCAATACACATATATGGGATAACTAACCACCATACATACAAGTAAATAATACCACCAAGAGAAGAGTGTGGGGTCAAAGGGGGTAATCAATCATCTGTCCTCATACCGAGATGTTGGGGAAAACACCCTCCTAGAGTCTATTATGTTTCAACATCCCAAACCAAAAATGTTGGGGTATCATATGAAATCACATAATATACAAGATATATTATAGCACACAACCACACAGTTGGCACAACCTAGTCCAAGGCTCAACTACAACTATCATCTTTCAAACACCTAGATGCCACTATAGGGAACTAAATATCCGTTAATATGGTGATTATTTTAAAGATATATATTAAATTAATAATTTACATTTTAACATTTCCTTTAATAAATGAATTTATTTTCCATTAATTAACCATTATAATTATTATCAAAACACATTTTTTAACCATAAAAGTGACGTTAATGCTATCCAAGAATAAGTCAACTAAGACCATGGATTCTAAGAAGTAAAATCTGATTAGTATTCTAACAACACAAACCACATTAGTTAATTCATTTATTAAATATTATTAATAAAATTCCATAATACATGTACTATAAGAAAAAATACTAAGATACCATCAAGAGATAAAACTAAACACATACAACTATTGTAAGAAGTGGGGAAAGGATAATAGATAAATAAAAAACATGGTAATTGACCATTAATAGATTCATATAAAACAAGCATCCAGATTTATCACATCAATGGGTAATCCCAGCTTTAACCTATTTCTTCTTCTGTGGTGTCATCCCCAACATGCACATTCTTATCCCCATGCAACTTACCATCATAGACATCAACTTTCTATACAACATAGGTCCACCCCACCCATATCTTATCATCCATCCCAAGATCATATCACATTTAATGTCTCTTATAAATAGCACACTGAAGTGTAGAAAACAATAAGTATATTCAATATGGAAATTATTCCAAAACAAGGCATTCATCCTTCTCATACAAATGGGTGATCATGACCCCAAACTCAAGGTATCCATCCTTTAATAAACAAAGAATTACTACCATCCCCACGAATTGAAATTATTAAAAAAATATTTCATCCTGATTCAATATTCACATGTTCCAACTAAGGTAAGAAAAAGGAATGAGTTATAACAAACTATTACTATTATTAAATATGCTATCTGGCATAAACATCTAGTTTAAACATACTTAAGGAAGGAAAATTATTATTTAATAATGCATTTTTATCATTATTCTCAACATGAATTATCATTCTTTGTATCCTTTGTCGATTTTAGCAACACATGGAATACAACTTTTAACAAAAAACAATTTAGCATCAATTTGATTACCGTCCGATTATAAGATACACCGGATTACAAACTTTCCTTTTCTATAATTATTCATCCAATTAATCTATTTATTTTGTCTTTATATTGTTTAATGATTTCATAAAGAACATTCTAATCCATAGAATCAAAAAAAATTCAACAAACATTTCATATAGATAACATTATCTACTAAAACAAGAGGCAAACCATTATGAAAATATCAAACATCGATGTACGATCACTATCCAAATTATTTATTAATCTAGATAAATTTTTATTAGGTTTATTCCATTATAATCCAATAATATATAACATGATTACGTTATTATTTCATATAAATAAATATGATAATAAATAAGTCCTTAACCTGAAACTTCTAATAATCATTAAATGGAAACAGAATTCTAATGTGGATCTCTAATCACCTCTCCCATTACGAAACTATGATCCCCCAAAGACATCATGAAAAAAATACACTTTTAAATGTAAAGAAAAACTCTATTAGAATAATAAATATCAAACTCCAAATAATGGAATGATTAATTGGAGAAAAAAAAGATTAAATGGACAGAAATCACTTGAAAAGGTAGATAGGATATACATAGGCTCACCATGTATTATTCATGGGAAATTGTGGATTAATCCATGTTGAAAGGGCATTGAATACCTTAAAACCCACCTAGGTAACCTATGATTAAGGAGGATACAGTGTAAGGTCGGTTGGGTTTGTGGGTATCAGGGTATTTAATAACCCAATAAAAAAAATAAAGACTATGATTCCTCCACTTGTACTATGACACAACCTATTGAAAAACAGTGAAACAATGGCGTAGTGGAAGGAAGCCTTGCCGCAACACCCCTTAGTCAAAGCCCCTCTAATATCACTTACAGGATAGTATTAAAGTGTATATAGAGGTTATTGATCAACATTAATAACTATACATTAAGAACCACCTTCACCAATAGGGGGTGGTTCTGCATCCCAACCACTATGGTGAAATTACCGTTGATTTTTCAGTAGCTTCAAAACAACACTAGGCCACATCCCCATCACTAAACCAAAGTTATCCCTAAAAATGAAGTATCCCTATTTTTTCATTAAAATATCCCCTATTACATAGATATCCCTATTATAATATATCATCCACACTCCATAGAAATCCTCAAGGCTCTGTGTGGCATCCTAGTCAAAAATTACAATAGTAACCTCCTTTTTCTCCAAACAATATCCAAATAAAATGGAACATTCTCCTATTTCCTCCATCAACCCAAACAAACAAAGGGAAGTGTTTTTTGGATATAAACACATATAATGGTGAAAAAATGATAAAAATTATTATTGATATATATTCACACTAATTTAATTAGTATTTTATATTAAAAAATATTAAGAACAAATAATGTCTAAAAATCATTCTTCTATGTAAGTAATATTATTTATTTTTTTGTATCTTAATTTATAAGATACATTTATAAATTTTAGATGGTAAATTTGACAAGATTAAATTAAAATTTTTATTTTTCATGTAAATATTTACTTTAGAATAATTTATGATATTTTTCTAAAAAATTTAAATGTTTGTTAATAGTGAAGCATGTTGTTTTTAAAAATATAGTGTCATCTATGGAATTATTAATAATTTAGTAAGATTTGAAAATTTATAAAGCCCTATTACTTTAAAATTATTAATTTTATAATTCATATTATAAATATTAAAAAAATATTCTATTTTTAATCCTACATTTAATGTCTTAGAAAATAAGTAATATTTTATCAAGGAATCTTTTTTTAATATATTATATACTTATTATTTTAAAATTATTTTCTATCACTTTTATAAGATAAATCAAATTAAATGGATATAATAAAATTAATAAATAGGTCAAAATTATATAATAATTTCTCATATTTGTTCTATAATAAATGATAAATTAGTTAAAAACTAGTTACTGTGGTAAAATCTAAAAAGGTAAAAGTAAAAAACTAAGAGTAAATGACATAAATATGATTATAAAATGTGTAGAAATGTGTTTCGAGGCATTTATATACCATATTAGTTTCATCATTCATTAGTTTACTATTTTGGATCCACTTTCCTTGAGAGTGACTCCCCATTATTAAAAACATATGTGTATTTAGGAAAAATCCATCCCTTTTCACATATAAAAGGGGATCACCTCTGCTAACTTCCCATCAAACCAAAACCCCCTAATTTAATCTTAATATATTTTAATACCTCTTATAAAAACTCTTGATCACATTAAATGGGTTTTTTCTTCTAAAAGTACCATCCCAAAATGGTTTCACCACCATCACAATGGATATATTCCAAGTAGTACGGTATAATTTTGAAATGGATCCTTTCAAAATTTTATTTATTTACATAAAATTATTCTTCCTAAAATTAAATTACACTATTTTAAAAAGATATAATCAATATAATTATTATATTGTTATTTGATTATAATTTCATTATATTCATTAACCCCCTTTCCCATTCCCATTAATAAAAACCAAAAAGTGAATTGTGCATATGTTTAAACTAGTTCTTCTATAAAGAAATGTGTTTAATTTTATTTCAGTGTATAACCTATATTATTAAAAGGGAAATTAAATAAATTTATATGATATATATATGTATTATTTAAGTTTATAAAATTATAAACATTTTTTCTTTTTTCTTTTTCAATTCAAAAAAATGAAATCATCATCCATGCATGTTTATAGACTACCACATTCATGGAGCACTACATTCCATTTTTCAATACCAACTTAATGGATGGTATTAATTGATATTTTATCATAATATATTATATATATATATATATATAATTAAAATATATTATAAATGTCCTATATCTTTTCCTAAGATTCTCAATTCCTACATCAGGAACATTATTTTGAGTAGTAGTATTCTAGACAGGAAATTGGTCATTGTTCCTTGGAGAAAGTGTTAAAACCCCCTAGGTAAGGGTGTTATAGGGATAAATAATCAAATTATTTAATTAAAATCTTAAATATTTGTTCACTTTGAATCTTTTAAATAGTTACTTGATGGATTTCATTATTGTCATAAAATATTTATTAACAAACTGAAAAGGGGAAACACTTATAATATGGACTCTTCCATTAGGCCATCCATAAAAATTTCCTTCTTCAAAATCATGTCTCACTCTAGATGTAATTATTACTGGGACTCCTCTATTAATTTTTGACTTCATAATTGGATGTTCACTCCAATTATTTCTCAGGATGATACCCTACATCTTTCTGTAGAAAATAATGTAATCATACATGATTTTATGACTCTTCCTAGTAGGGAGTTAACTAAAAACTATCTTAATCTGTTGAATAATTATGTTTTTTCTTTTCATAGGGAAAATATTATTTGTTAACATTCCAATAATTTAAATATTCATTCCATGAATATTTTTCGTTCTAACTTTGACTAATATAGTGATTTCTATTCACTTAAATGTTTTGGTAATACTTATATAAGACCTTTAATATGGACTCAAATTTGGATTCTTTCACATAAAATATTTCCTACTAAATATTTATTGAATTATTTTGGAATTAATTTATGTTCAATGTGTAGATTTATAAACAAACACAAATATAATGAAACTCATTTATTCTTATCTTGTTCCACTGTATCTACATGATGGAGGTCACTGCATAATATTTTTGAAATTACACTGCCTGAAACATCCTCTTTGATGCTATGTTTTACCATTATATCTCTATATAGGCATCTCCTCTCCAGAAGAATGTTTTCATAGAATATACATCTGAAATAATTCACCTTATCTAGATAGTCTGAAATACCATCATTCACTTGAAGGAACCTTTTTCTCCCTATTCAGATCTATTTTAGCTCATCAATACATCTAGAGAAGCCAATAGAATTTAATTAGATCAATATTACAATTCAATACAGATTATCGTGGTTCTATGAATGATAGGTGTGGCTATTAACATCATCTATCATAAATTATTCTTCGTGGTCTTCTAGAATGTTTGTCTTCAAGTATGGATAAAAAGTAATGTCAATGGGGCCTCAAAAGGTAACACGGTTCCTGCAGGTTCTGCTTCCTTTTTTAGGATAATAATGGAATATCCATTTGAAGTTTCTTTTGAACATGTGGTATTCCATCTTCTCTAGAGGATTAAATTCTCAAATTTATTCATGCGGTGAACATTTCTAAACAGAAAGTATGGAATAACATTTGTACTGAAAGTGACACAATGACTATTTTTCAAGCTATAAGAAATGGGTTGATTCCACAATTATGGAAACTCACTATGAGATGGATGGAATGTCTCTCATTTCTCATGGAAGAAAAATTCATCATCACCCATTCATACCAAAAAGTTTTCATGGTGGTGTATGGACTATCCAAAAATATAAGAAAAAATGTTATCACTTGGTTTGATGAATTACAATCTGATTTCATTCGTTTATTGAACAATATTATAATAAAATCCCTTATTTTAGACTCATGTAATATCTTTTTGTTTACAATAAATTTGTTTTTCCCATTTTTCCTAGATACCCCCTCAAAAAAAATAATTAATATTTATTAGTATTATGATTAATTATGGATAATAGAAAAATTAATGATCATTATAACATAATCCATCGATATCGATAAATAACATGAAATAGGCTCAAGATGATTAAAACCAGTTTTATAATGATATTATAAAAATTTGATATATGAACAGAAATTTTATTAATGAATAGTATAAATGAAATTTTATATTAATAATTTTATGAAATCATTAGTTAATATTTTTATATTTATTTTACATGAGGTTAAAAATACTATAAGATATCAATTGTAATGGCAAGGTATTTAGTAATTCAAACTCTTTTCATTGAGATATAAAATTTCTTATTAAACATAATTATCCTAAGGCTTTCTATTTTGAATTATTTTCTCTAAAATATTTATGGGGAAAATGATTTTTTTATCCAAATACTTTCCCATGAAAAGTTTTATTTTCAATTTTTAAAAATATAAATGATTTTTTAGGAAAGACACTTATAATAAGTACTTTTACAGTGATTAGAACAAAATGTTTTAAAAATTTCTTCTTTTAGGATTTACTTTTCATTATATTAAAATAAATTGTCTCCAGTAGTGTTATGTTTCATGTTTCATAGTATATATTCATTTTATTTTCTGATTATCTTCGGTGATCAAGGTTTTGTTATCAATAAATTAAATTCATTCTATTATTTTTTACCATTTGGAGGTTTTATGAAACCCATTTTTATTTCCATGGGTTCATTATATATAAAAAGTGAATTATTTTTAAACGGAACATGTACGTGTGGATGAATAATGGGTGGGGTCCTATATCACCCTCTAATTCTCTACCTAAGAGTTTATATCTCATGATTTAGACATTTATGGGTATATTTTAGTGACTCATAATATTAGGCATGGATGGTGAGGCTCATGAATGTAATGTTTCCCTATGATAATTTTTTCCCAGAGAAATTAATTTGTTACTAATTATGATATTATTTTGTCATGATTAATGTTTTATGTTAATTTCTTCTAATACATATTATCACTATTATGCTTCTATGTTGATATTTTATAGCTTTAAGTTCTTATTCCATGTACTTTTAATATCACTTATGTCTTATGATAATCACAAAGGGCGTTATGATATTTCACTTATGCTGATGTTTTTCACTTATGCTTATGAAGTCACCATTGATTAAATATATATGCATCCCTTGATAAACATTGGATCTCACCCTTTTCATTCCCCATTTTTTAATATGGGTCTTACTATTGAAATGTATGAAATAATGTCTAGTATATTTCCTTAAATGAAAAAATCTTATTATTTTTACAATATAAAATTATTATGTAGAGAGTCTCCAAATACATTTAACCCATCATTTCATTGGATATAATTATCTTTGAAATTTATTTTTTTCAATCATGTAAAAGAATTAAAATAAATGCATATTTAACTTTTCCCCCCTCACAATGTCTTGATGAATTATCCACTTAAATATCTAAATATCTATCAAACAGTGATGAAAAAATATCTCACACCAATATTAAACAGTGTAGTTTTTTAATGAGAGGTAATAAATATTACCTTAAAATACACTATAGGGAAACCTAATTATACTTTTACACTACATTAATTAACCCATATATCAAACTATCATCACCCCATACTTTATGGGAAATAATATAAATTGGTGATAATGGGAGTAGATTTTATAGTAGTTTATATCTAACTACTCATGAACCACTAGTTTTTCAATCAATTATTTCTCCAAGAATGTCCCTTTGCCTATAATATCTAGGTCTCTAATTTCAATGATATTTTTAATGTTATATTCCTTCCATAGAATCACTCTGATATTCCATTTGAAAAATGATAACATACTCATAACTCTAAGATCTTCCTCTTTCAGAAGTTTTCAATCTTTTAATGCTCTCTAAGAAACTTTTACAAAGGTGTTATTGCATAAAATAACAATCCTGGACCAAATTATGTAATTGGTGGATTTACATAAACTATCACTCATGGGAAATTTCATTGCAATTAATTCACAAGGAATGCCTCATGAGTTCTATAGGAATAAATTTATATTGAATCATGATTTTGTTACCCTATGGATGGACCAAGACCTATAGAACTCAAATTATCTTCAACATTAATATAAAAAACACCATCCTGAATAAGGAATCAAGATCCAACAATGGTAGATATTTCACATCATGAGTCCAAAGAAAACACCACTCACTAATTTATTACTAAACCATATAGGGAACTTGATAAATGAATTTTTATTTGGGTAGTAAGAGTCTTAGAAAAAGATGGAACACACGAGGTGCTGACTCCACCCAATACTCTACAACATGCATATTAGAGTCACCATGGAATCAAGGAGGCCTATACTACTTAAATACTCAAAACAGAATCACCCTATGGGTTGTATAATCATTAGGAATGATTATATTCTCTACAATAAGGTATTCAATTGAAATAAATGTATAGAATCTAACCTTTCTCACATGGTAAGGATATATCTCAATAGAGTCTCTAAATATACCACTTATCCATCAACTGATCAGTGGTGAGAGGATGAATCACTGACATTAGTTTTTCATGACTACCCCTTTAAATAAAAGTTATATATCATTGGGTGGGATAATTTTTTAAATTGGATTAATTCATAATGATTAGAGTTTATTTGGATGATATTACATTTGATAGACATTAAAAAACACAACTAACAAATATATGATTCTTTTTCTATCCTAGAAATTTCCAACTAATGATTTCTTGTATCTCCTGGTTGACTATTGGGTTATCAAAGTCCAATAGAGAGCATACATCAACCACAACACCTATAATGGTCTCCCTATTCTGATAAATAAACTCGAAAACCCTTGGGAATCACTACCATAAATTTCCAAAAAATTCCTCATAAGACTGCTAACTCAAAACTCCATCCCTAGGACTCAACCATTCTTTGATTCCACACTTACACAAATTGAACCCCTATTACAAATCCTAGGATATTAATAAGATGAGTGTGACTCTTCAATCACACCCTTAATAGTCCACAGGAATGTGACTAGCACCCAGAAAGAAAAATCAAACCATGTAGTACATATTTGATACACACATCCAACAAAAACAATTCCCCGATACTTAAAATAAATAGTAACACCAACATTACATTTATAAAAAACTAACCGGTATACAATCCACATTTGATACATCACAGTATAAATACACTGAAACATAGGAAAACATCATAAGAACAACACACCTATCAAAGTCTGTAAACCAACAAGATAGATACAATGGAAATTATGTCCTTGATAAAAGTAATTTGGGACTAATATCTTACCCCAGTGGCTTCCAATACTATTATGAACAACCATGTTCTAATGAGAGTGACAAATATTCACCTATGAACTAGTTTTACCAACTACAAACCAAATAATACCAACATTAAACTATGTTTCATATGCATAGATACAACATGTTTGGGGATAAAGACTATGTATGGGTTAGTATAAACATACATTTTAGGATTCCTTTAAACAAAAAAAATAAGGACACAGTGACACATCAACATAATATCTTGATCAAGAGAGTAACAAGAAATAAAAAAAGAATCTCTTTATTCTATAAATCTATAAGTATCATGTTTATAGAAAATCTTCAATCATATCATCACTATTCCATGATGGATCATATATCATGAGAAACTAAGGATTTTTTGAAGTACCTAAAATCTTACAAAGTATAATGTCAATAGCCCATCTATAAGATGAGACCTGATAGTAACCAAGTGTTACATGTGCTGTCATAATTCTTGTAATATCAATTATTTTTATCGCCTTTATTTTGTCATCTAAATCCATGGTAGGAAATCATTCCTCACAATGGTGTATACATATATCAAGGGAGTACTACACCCTATCATGTGTAACTACCTTGTCATCATTCTAGTGACATATAAGGGAACACATACTTTTTCAATGAATAGATAATGATCAAAGGATTAATAAAAGATAATTTACATAATTACCTTTCATTGAGAAATATGTGAACCACCTTTTATCCATAGTGGGGAACCCATGCCTAACTGAGGGCATGTGTTAGTTGAGGGAGTAACAAACCCTGATGATGGAATCACAAAACATTTATTAAATCACATTATTTAAGTGGGTATCTAGGTTTATATATTGAGTAATTTTTCATGAATGAGATCCAACATACTAGGAAGAATGTGGGTGACATGCGCCATGTCATCAGTACATTTTTAGTAAAGTAACAAACCCTATGATCCCTATGATAATCTTATATGTACATAATTATTTCCTCATTTTGATAAAATCATCAAATATCCCAAGATACCTTGTAAGATATCTTAAAAGGATAAGAGGATCATACTTTCATACATTATAATGAAAAAAATATCATAACATACTATTTTTGTTCCTGAATAAGATTCCTATAAATGAGATCAAGAAATAAGGAAAAGTATAAATAGTATATGGTGTGTATGGTAAGGTACATGGTATGTAGATCCATATAAATATCTTTATTTTATATTACCAATGGTATTTATATGTGAGGGCCAACATATATTATGTGTTTGGGATGGTATATAGAGTATATGTCCCCCAATATACTCTACAAGTCATTAAATTTTCTTAAGTCATGTAGTCCTATACAACAGGAATGTCCTCGATTTATATATGGTGTGTAGTAAAAAAATATCACTCTATTCATGTAATTATCCCAACATGTGTTGTGTAGTCTATACATGGAATATACTCCCACTATAAGACATGTATTTTAAAGGGGTGTTCAAGTGTGTATTTAATTCACCCCAGATTCTTTTAACTAGTATTGCATAGTTTCTACTTTGCGCCTATATTTTGTGTGTTTCTAAATAGGGTAGCCTAGTCTTATACTAATGTACACCATGAGTTGCATAACCTAGAACTATACAACTTCTATACCTATGTCACACATCATTTTATATTTATAAACTACCAAAAAGCTATATTTTTATAAAAATACTCTATGAAATGTGTGATTTCTTGAACTAAATATTGGTTAGTTATGTTCTCCATCAGTATTGGATTCACATGTCAGATCTCAATTATTTCCCATCAAAAATCGTGTGGTCATTAACGCTTGTTCCTTTCTATCACTAGGGGTAAGTTTCTTCTCTCGAACCTTCATAATTATCCCTACAAGAGGTCATTCCACCACAATATCTCACTATTATGCTTATATCCGGCATGAAATGAGCGTTTAGATGTCTGCACCACCTCATCCAATGAACACCACCCACGAAGTCTAATTCAGTGAAACCCTTCTGGACCATCTATATCCCTATTGATCAAGTAATTAATAGTCATTTAAAATGATCTTTATGTCAATACACCATCTATTGTGGAGGTTGGAGTCAATTTCTCCATGAGATAACAATAAAAAATTGGTAATGAAATAGAATAAGATCAACAACTGGTACATTCCCAAACACCCAAGTATATGATCAAATCACATTATCATACAATTAATTTGGTTGAAATAATTTTGTGATTCTCTTGGGGGCCAAATAATTGTTCAAAAATGTTCTTTATGGATAGGATAATTTCTTTATAATAGACTTCAATAAAATAAAAAAACAAGTTTAAAATAAAAAAACAATTAAATCATGATCATAACATAAATCTAAAATATGAACCCCTACCATATGACACTCAACATTATTGTTTCATAATCTAGTTTTCATTAATTCCAAAGGTATAATTCCTTATTTTTACATGATAAAATAATTTAATCATTACATATCTATCTTTGATATGTTATCAATCCAACTCCACTGTGAGAATATTTTTCCCCTCTCTCCTATCCTCTCTTAATATAGGCTTTTATCATGGGTGGATATGGAAAATCCTACATTGAAAAAAATTATAAATATATAATCCATATTTATTTATTTATATTTTTTTCATAAATCAACAAAAATGTCTTGTTCCAATTCCCAACACCTGAGTATATAAATTATATTAATCCTGTATAAAATAACCCATTGTGAACACAACAATTGAGTAGATATTTTTATCTTGGGAACTTCTTATGAAGTTTAATTATTCATTATAAAGGGAATAATATTAATTTATGTAATAAATAATAAAACTAACAAAAAATCTTTATTCTTAGAAATTCCACAAAAACAACTTGAGGGTAAACATCATGTCATGTGATAAATATAACCTTTGAAAAAAATTGTAATGTCATCTTCTAGAGTAAATTAAACATTTTATCTCAATAGAGGACCTAGGACTTCAGAACTAAAAAATAAGATAATTCCAAATAAGGAAAAACATTGGTCACTGCATAGAATTCAAATGAAATATTAACTTTATGTTTACATTTTTCTTTTATTAATTAATAGTGGATTTTATTAATGAAATCGCCATATATTCGACGTTAGAGATGGAGTTTGTTAAGTACCTATGTTCAGATTGGAGATCTTTTGGAAATGAAATATTTATGATATTTCATAAATATGATCATCCAAGACTAATTAAATACTTTTAAAATAACATTTTAGTTCTCTATGAGGAATAACAGTTGATCTATTAATGGTTTCTATGTTTACTTTCTAGGAATTCCATGATTTAATTATAATAGTGTACATATTTATTTTTCAAGAATAATAATATAGGGGTTAATGTTAAATAAATGTTATATATTTTTTTAAATTATTCAAATAATAAGGGAATTTATTTTTTATGGATGGATCAATGTTATGTAATGTTTAACTACATGAAAGAGAAGATGATTAGTTCCCCTTTAATTTTTCTTCTTAACAAATCTATTATGTTTTATTTTTTCATAATGCGTATTAACCTTATATAGGTTGTGTTTGTAATCATGAGTTATAGGTAATATATTATTAATCTATAATATTATTTATTAACCCTTTTACTTACACAACTCATAAACTTTAACTAGATGTGGTTCTTTTTTATTGATGTTTAAAAGACATTATCCCGCTAAGGAGAACATGTGAGTGTTTACATATTATAAAATATGATGTTTTATCATGTCTTTATAGTAAAGGTATTTTTATAATTATATATTAGTATAGATAATTCATTATTTTAGCTTTTGAATTTGATATACTCAAGGAAACTCTAATTGTAGATGGGTAGAATATTGAGTTGATATTTACCACTTTCATTATTTATTGAGTTTTTTGTAATTAAAATCTCTTTAAAAAAATTTTATTATCATTATTATTATTATTATTATTATTATTATTATATCATTCAATTTAAAGTCAATAAAGGCTTATGCTTAAATCTTACATTGTTTATAGAATAAAATAATGATGTTAAATTTAATTTTATTATATTCTATTATTATTCTTTAATATTATACTTTAACTATTATCTATTTTTTAAATTTTATTGATTCAATCATATTATATAAGGTGTAAATATTGAAAATAATATATTAATTAATGATATTATGTCTAATAAAATGATATTATGTAAGGATTCGGGTATCTTACCTATTTAATTTTGGTAAAAATAAATATGTTATATATCTCTATGGAGTAGGATAATATATTATTAATTTATTTATAGTGGAAATATATTAAATATATAGTAAGATATTAATATTTTCTGAAAGTCAAATATGGTACAAAACTCTATTGTGTCAAAAAATAATATTTCACATCAATTGAATTCTTATGTATAAAATATTGATAATGGAATTTATATTGTTCATTGTTTTCTCATGGAGAAAAACTTGTGTATACTACCTACGGTGATGATTTTGATATCTATCAGTGTTGATCATAAGTTTGGAATAATGTTTTGTTTTTTTTTGAAAGATTGGTATTAATTTTTATGAGGTTTAAAAGATATACATTCATTATTAAATTATCTATAAAATTTTATGATTATTATTCATGATTTATGATGTTTAAATTTTGAATCCAAACCATTTAAAATATTGATGGCCACTACTATCGAAATATTATTTTGGAATTATCCAAATCACTAAAGGATGGTTATTTTGAAAGAATTTAGTTATATTTTGAACTTTTAATGTCATGGAGAATTTATTAACAATTTTATTCTCATGAGTTTATGGTAGTGTTAATACAATGAGGATTTAACAATAATATTGTTTATATATTATTATTATTCTAATCATGTTTCATAATATATATTTATATATTTCTTTTGTTCTCATTAATATTTATCTTTATAATAAAGCTGAAAATTTTTAGTGGTTATCATTGAAAAATAGACATCGGAGATTCTATATAAATATATAGGTCAATAAATATTTCAATGATATACTTGCATGTATTGTATCTTACATTTAATAAGTACTGAGATATAATGTGTACATTATTTTTATAAATCACAAGCTAAACACCTAAGATTCATCATTTCAATTTCCATAAAAAATGAAGATCATTTTTTGACTCTAATAATTATTTATAAAACATTCTATGGGATTATTTTCTTTTTTTTAATCCACTTCCAATGGTTTTTTATTTATATTATTTTTCCCATGTTTTTTATGCACCCTACAATGGTTATATATATAGTGGATATCAATACTCGTAGATTGGATTGTAAAGTGTATATGAGTATTTTATTAATGTAAACTACTATAAAATACTTATGTTCTCGTTTTTATCTTTTCTTTCTTACTCTCATCGCAATTATTAAGAATAATATTTTTAGTTGAATTATTTTATCCTTTTATTAAACCATATTACACATTATATTTTGTGTCACTCTGATTATTTAAGATTGAATATTAACCCACTAACTTTCATTTCATCATTGTAGATGGGACCTAGCATTTGGTATTAGAGAATTAAATTTAGATATCATGATTGTTTATATTATTTTTATATTTATTAATTATTAATATTTTTAAATATAATTTTATCTATAAATTGTAAAAAATCATGCGAAGATATCTTATTTTTTATATCTATGTTTATAAAATAAATATTCCATGGAAATAATAAAAGGATATTCTTTGAACCATCTAGAATTAAGAAAAATATTTTTATTTGAATGTATATAATTTGAAAACATGAGGCCAACTATCCTAGAATGAAATTATAGAGGAGACTCACTTAAGTATGAATTCAAAATGTTCTGAATATTCTAGTTAATCTTTTAGGGGAAAAGAAAAAATGTAGTAATATGTGATTCATGGATTAATCTATTGAGGTTGGTAGTCAAAGCTCAGATTTTATATCCTATAATGATTCCTCTTATAATAATATTGATATTGAGGAATTAAATGATATATTTGATGAGTATCATTAACAATCATAAAAAATTATTTCCACACACATTTCAATAAAGAAAAAATATGACAATTTTATTGAGGAGAAAGAGAATATATCTTTTGATGTTTAAAATTTGAAGAATGATAATTTATATGTATTGAATATTAAGGTGGAGAATCAGAGGTTTATGGATTATATTTCCATGACTAAAGAAAAATAAAAAATAAAATTTATTGTTTTATTGGATGATAAATATCGGTTAAAGAAGCAATATAGAAATATTATGGAAGAAAAAATGTGTAATTTATTTTTATATTATCTTATTATATAGCTATGCATTTTTTTCATTATTTAGAAGTTATTTAAATAGTGAATAGAAAACATAAAAACATACAATATGAAATTTTAGAATAAATTGTTTGTTTCTGAAAGTAAATATCTGGTAAGATTATTTCAAAGGATAACTTTGTTCATCATATTCATTTCAGAATGTGTGATTATAAAATTAAGAGATATGTTTATTATTCTATTTTTATATATTATAAATATGGTTTACATGGGAAGTATTATTTTAATTTTCCAAAATTATTTGAAAAATCAATTGGGTAAAACAATACATTTACACCATTGATGAGTTCAAATGTTTAGAAAATATGCTTTTTTTTGGGTTCCTAAATGAAATGTGAATATTTTAGTGGGGCCTAAACCAACCTAATTACCCAAGTGAAGTATTTATTTATCTAAAAATTGTATACCCTTTATCGTTTTTATTTATGGTATAATGGCATGAACTTTACTATAATTCGTTATTATTATGTCCATTGTGAAATTTTTAATTGTTTATTTTATATTTACTATCTTGTGATAATATTTTTTTTCATTATAATTTATGTAATATAGTTTATTAATTCTATAAAAATGTTTAACCTTTTTTCATGGATTATTATTGTAGTTCTCAAATTTTAAATAGTAGTTTTTTAATCTGATTTTCACTGTTATGTATTTTTAAGAATTAAAATAATCGATTATGTGGGGTTACTTCTACTAATATGTTGTAATTATAATATATTTATAGTGTTCACGGTTACATATTTTTCTACTAATGAATGGGGAACTTTTATAGGTAACTAATTATCTCAATTAGGTGGATATTTAAACTTATAGATATTCAAATTTATTAATAATTCATATATTAGTTTTATTATAAATTATTTTGGGTAGAGTAATTCATTATGTTCAATTGATTAAATTTCTGGAATTTTAATTTTAAATATATTTTAACAACTAAAACATGTGAAGTGCTCAATATTATATTTTTAAGAATATTAGTTAAATATTATATTACAAATATGCCCAATTTTATTTTGGTATGTTTCTTTATTTCTTTATTATTTGTGGGAGAGATTTTATTCACTATTTGATCTTTTTAATTATTACAAAAGGGGTATAAAAATTAATATTTTTATATTTATGATATTTATTATATTTTAATGTTAAAAATATTTATGGTATTAAAATTTTTAATTATAAAATAGGCAGAGAATGTTTATTAGGGAAATATTTAAAGGATCATTTCCACATCAAATATTTACTGTGTTCTGATAATTATTATTTCCTCTCATTTTTTTGTCAATAATATTATTATTCTCATATATCATGTTATATCGATTAAAGAATTATATTTGAAACATGGACTAGTTTTAGAATAAAATAATGGCATTGGGCTTGTTTATTATTTCTTCTTTGTTATTCTAGTTTAATCATTATCTATGTTTTAGAATTTTCTTATGTTCAATATATTATATACCCAATGAATGTTGAGAAGAATATATTTTGTGTTGATATTTTAACAGTGGAAATGATATTATGTATAGAGGTTTATATCATATGTGTTCAATTTTCATAGAGGAAACATGTTACGTATATCTATAGAGTGACTAAATATTGTACACAATTCTACAGAGAAGAAATATATTTTGTAGGTAGAAAGACTTGAATTTTAAAATCAAATATGATGTGCATCCTTATTTTTTCTATAAATTATGTTATGAAATAGTTGTATTTTATATGTATCAAGTTTTCACAATGGAATTTTTTTAATTAATTATTTCTTTAAAGAGGAAAATTTATATACACAATATTTACAAAGGATTTTGATTAGTGAAAGTCTTTTTTAGAAATTATGAACATTATTACATATTTTTCAAAACATTTGTTTTTTCTATTATGGAATTTGTAAGATAAATGTTTTTTATTGAATTATATACCATATGATACAATTTCTGTTCACAAATTTTGATATTAAAATTTTGAATTCAATTCATTGGAATATTGATGGAATCTTTTATCTTGTGATTATATGAGGATTATACAAGTAATTAAATGATGATTATTTTGGAAAATTTTGATGGTATTTTGAATTTTAAATATAATGAATAACTTATTAAGAATATTATTATTATGATTATGTGATAGTTGTATTACAATAATAATTTAATGGTAATATTAATTTCATATTATTTATTATTATTCTTGTAAATATTTATAGGTTGTAGAGATTTATGTTAATCTCGTGAATAATATAATTTAATAATAAATAAAGAGAATCATGAATATTATTTTTAAACAAAATACATTATAGATTCTATATAAATATAGAGGATAGAAAACATATGAGATATATATATGGATGTACAACATCATTTGATTAAAAATTACTAAGATACAACATTTAAACTATTTTCCTAAAGCATTGTTGGAATTCTAAAGATTCATCATTTCAATTACATTATGGGATGAATATCATTTTTTTCAATGCTTTAATTTGGGTCTACAAATTCCAATGGGTTTCTAGTTTTGATTATTTCTTCTATATTTTTTATATAACCATAAAAATAAATTTCTATAGTGCATATTGATACTCCTAGGTTGGTAGGTGAAGTATATAGGTATAATCATTTAAATCTGAAATACTTTATTTTTTGTAAGTCCTATACTCCAGTAGCCTAGTTCCAATGCCTTGCATTATTACATTACCTTAAGATACAAGGTATCACATACCAAAGGAAAAAATATTTTATTAGTCTTCGTAAAAAATATATATACTTAAAATCAACATTAAATTTTAATGAATAAAAGAAATAAATAGTTCCCATGACTCCTACATTATTTCCCCTTTATGTAACCCTACATATTAGTAATAATATACTTCTCAGAATCGAGGGGAAATTAAACATATTAAATGGGTGGGTCCAAAAATTCAGTAACGGTAAGTTTATAGTGGAATATATGAGTAAATATGGCATAAGAAATAAAGAAGGTAAATAAATGAAACACATTCCATTTAAAAAATCACATGACCTAGGAAACATAATGATAGATATTCTACTAGTCATAATAATCAAATGGAAATATAAATAATAGAACTCTTAATGATATAATACATAATTTCAGACATCTAAAACATTTTATCGAGGCTTCGTACCAATAATATAACACTCTCATGTCTTCATTCCATAAATCTAACATTATCAAGGCTTTCTACCAAGAATCCAATAAATGGCTATGACCTTGGCCAAAACACAATCTAGTTTGTCTCATTAGACCTATCGATGTATTTAGGGGCTATAGCGGGCCCCACCTATCAGTTACTAAGCCTAATCTATTCGTTGTATGAAATTTTTGAAACATAAAAAACATAAACATTAGTATTAAAAACCTGCATAAAAATCTGAATACCTTAACCATTAACCATGAATATATTCAAAATAGCACATCCATTGTCAAACTGACCACAAACCATTTAATAAAATATAGTAGATTATATCATAATAGATTAACCAAAATTAAGAATAATATTAAACAATGTTTTTTAACATGGATCAAAATAAATAATAAAATCATCAAAAATTTATTGAGTAAAAAATCTTTTTAAACTCATTTGAAAAACACTTTCATATAAAAATACCATTTTCTTTTAAAAATAACCATTTTCAATACCAAATATCCTAAAAATAAGGGAATAAGGTTTTCATTTAAGAAAATATGAAAGCCTGTTATGGAATAAAAAAATTAAATAATATTGATGGTAGTGTAAAATTGGTTTTCTCTGTATATGTTATGAATTGAACATTAATTTTTTCATTTGTCAAAATATTCAGTATAAAATATGTAAAAAAATTCCTTTATAATACCCTTGAATGAAATTATATATAAAAATAAATTTTCATGTGTAATCCTTTTATATCCATATAAATAAATATGTAAAATAATATCAAGAATATTTACATGGATATAAAGATTTGATAATTGAAAATTTTAAAATTCAGGCTGTATCGTACCATTTTTAACATTTAAATCATAATCCCCATGAACTAATAAAAATTAACAGATCAATAAATAACATGATAATAAATAAATGAATAAAATGATAAGTAAACGGGGTTATATATACACATCATAAATGAATTTTGGTGTATAAGATAAAATTATACCTCAATGAATGGAGATTGAAACAAAGTCCCTTACCTCTCACCTTCTTTTAGATGAATGTTCTTGGACCTCTTCTTTTTTAGTGGACTTCCTTTAGATCTTTTCTTATGGGATATTTGGTTGGTCTCTTCAGAATGAAAAGGAATCTCAAAAACATGGATATGGATATTAGTAAGTGAAATATGTCGGACATGGTCGAGCTAAAAGAATCAATGTGGTGTGAATGTGTTAGGGAGGAGGTAATCTTTTATAATTGAAGTGAGGTGAACTTTTAGAAACACAAAAAATATTAAACTAATATAAATAAATTTTCCATTTAAAATTACACTATATTAAATATTTTTTAATATAATATGATGATGGGTTTAAATATTATCATTCAATAATTCCTAGTAATGTTTATGTCTCATTCTTACCCTTATCATTTGGTTTTAACACTTATGTAAACCCTTTATCTCTTACCATGACCACATGTGATTTTTCTCTTTGTTGGTTAATATTGTTACTATAAAATGCAAAAACAAATCATGATTCATGGATGAAATTTTAATCATTATCCAAATAATATGGGTGACTTATATATTTTTATGAATTTTATATCATTTAATAAAATATTATTAGTTTTGAAATATCCTTAATGTCAATTTTGACACAATTCGTCACTTGACTTTTTAAAAATATCATAAAAACAAGATATATTTGTACCAATTATTTTAACTCATAAATATAATGTCAAATCCATATATAAAATTCATGGATAGAATCAATTATATAAAATTATATTTCTTTTAGTATTTTAATAACATTTATTTGATATGTCCATTAATTAAACAATTAATGCATCATTATTTCACAAGACTATAATTTAATTATTTCTTCCCTAATAATAAAAATTAAATTGTCATGATAAACATAATAATTTTATATCTTAAATTAATATTTAAAGTTGAATATATATTTTGAATAAACAGGTATTAAAAATGTAATACTTATAAAAACATGAGTTTCATATATTTGACTTTTATTAAAATAAAATACTATAAAAGGCATAATGTCATTCACGTGGCTTCAAGATGCCATAAAATAGACTCAAGGATTATTTTTATAGACAATCTCTCATCCAATAAAATTTGGACAAGTGTTAGGGTAAATTTATAATACTTATAATATTATTTTTACCCTTAATTACCCAATTTTAATTTAAATGTGGTAATTAAAAAATTACCAAATTTTATATTTATATTTTCCAAAAATTAAATGGACCTATTTACTAAAATTTTAAATTATTATTCCAATTATTAAATTGATCTTTGAAAATTAAGAACACATAATTGGATAAAATAAATTTAAAATTTAATCTCATTGAAGGGGTGAGAAGAAGAGTTATTGTAGTGAAAACATTCAAAATATTGAAATATTGTAATACCCAAATTCAATGTGGGATTGATTAAATGAACTAAATTAGATTAAATGATATAAAATTTAATTAATTATAATTTAAATAGAATCAAAAATTTAGTTTGACATTGTAATCTTTTTTGATTAAAAAGTTGGTTTCAATTAAAATATTTTATTTTCATTATACATCAAAACATGAAATTTATCAGAAAAATACTAAAAATTAAACCAATATAAATTTTTATATGCCTATTTTAAAAATGAAATTTAATTTTTGAAATATAATTTATAAATTTTTCAAAATATTGTATTCAAACAAGTGAACCAACAAAAGGCATCAAAATTGCCTTTAGGAAAATATATATTTGCATGTGTAATAGTGTATTTATTTTTATATCATGTCTATAAATATAAAAATTATAAATTTTAAAAATTATATTGAAAATATAAAATATAAACATCGTAATGTGTTTAATATTGTTCATTATAACTAATTTAATGGATAAGTTATAATAATATTTCATTTTATGGTTAAGTTGGGTGATGGGTGTAATATAATATGTCGAAGATATTAAATTTAAAAAGAGACCTATTATAAAATCATGGGGTGTTACATTATTACCTCTTTAAATAAATTGTTTCCTTGTGATTTAAAATTTCACTTTGAAAATAAGATGTTGGTACTTAGAAATTTCTTTGAGAGAAACCACATTAGAAATTGGGTTAATAAAATATCTTCTTGCTGAGAGGGAAAAATTAATGTGTAGGTCACCCAAAAATTAGGTTTTAGAATAAGAAAGCATTAGTGGGAAGTAAAAAACTAGACATAGAAGAGAAATATACCTATCAGGTTATTGTGGATAGTGATTGATAACATGTTCATTATAAAGTAAACAATCACAAAACTGTAAATTTGTGATCAGTTCTGTAACATCCCAGTTAAATAATGAATAAAACATTTTCATATTTATTAATATTTACCAATTAAATATTAATTTTACTTTAAAAGGGTTGCTATTTTCGATAGCGTACCAGATACGCAACAAAGAGTTTCATTGAAATCATTCGTTGCACACTAGAAATAAAATAATATTTTTTAAATGGTAGTTAACACATAGTCGTTGTGTTGGCAGGAATGGATATAAATAACTAAAATTTGATTATATATTTTTTTTAAATGTTTTTACTTTTATCTAATAAAAGATAAAGGCTTAAAATACTGAAAGAATTCAATTTTAGGCGTATATGCCCTAGTTTTCACTAAAGGTTCACTTATCGCCTTTTGATGGCGAACCATCATTAAATATAGTTTTTTTCACTCTTATACATTCTATTGGACCAAATAAAACACTTCTTTAGAATCGGGACATCAAATTTTACTTTGTGTAAATTTTTTGTATTTTTCCGATAAAGTTCATTTTTTAATGAATAGTGTAAAATGTTGTATTTTAATTCAAAACCTATTTTTAATATAATTTATTTATATGATTAGATTGTCTTTTGAATTGTTTTTAAAGTGAAATTAGAAAAAAAAATTACCATTAAATCCAATAGTGGTCGTTGGAATTAATTTCACTTTGAAATCGGACTTAAACTAGTGTCAATCTTTTGATACTTATTGTTTCATAAAAACACGCTATTTGCTCTAACAACGGGAATTAATTATTAAATTAATTAATACAACTTATATGTTTTGAATTTTGTAAAATGGACTTCATTTTTGAATTTGGAATATCAAATATAGCTTAGGGTGAAGTTTTGGTATTTTTCTGAAAAATTTCAATTTTTGATGAATAGTGAAACCATTATGTGGTACTTAAAAAACTGATTATTCGTTTAAATGAAATTTTACCACCTCTGTGTTTTGAATTTAAAAAATCTGACATACATGGATGTCATTAAGAAGTAAAATGTGGTTCAATGGGATTAAAATAATTTTTGGTGAATAGTAACTTATTAAGTCTTTAATCGCGATTAGAGGTAATTAGTGTAGTTTAAGGTAAAAATAAAGTTTTAATAATATGATATGAGCTTGAAACATGTCCTACCCTCATTGTATGTTTCATGGACGACCAAGAAAATCCATGGGTCAATTTGGGGACCCCATGGAGCCACTTTGGTTTTGAAATGACATAAATAACTTTTTATTTAATGTTAAAGTAAAAAATGACACAAACATGAGATGTTTTACTAAAACAATTTTTACATGGGGTTATACAAGTCATATTTTTTACTATAAATATTAATTATAAATCTAAAAATATTTCCTACATCATGATATTTTTTATAATTTTTAGACATTAAATATATTAAATTATTTATGACATCAAGATGATGCAGCGATTACCTCATTAATAAAGGATTTAAATAAAATGAAAAGATAATGTAAAATCTATGACCTACACATGTAAAAACCCATATTGGATGGGTATATTTCGAACCCTTATCACATTACCCTCGAATTATATCAATGTGGGACCTTTTGAATCCGAAACGCATTTTAAAATAAAGTAACATTTCTTTACATTCCAAGAGTGCCCCTCCTCTCCTCTTATAAAAGGCCCCCACCTCTACCACCTTACCCACACTTCAAAAGCCTTTGGCTCGGCCAAACCCTGCCCATTTTGTCTCTCCACATCCCTATCTTACTCCTTTAAGCCTCACTTTGGGTATAATTCTTCCCAAGGATGCCTTTGAGCTCAAATCTAAGAGAGTTACCTGATTTTAAGGTGATGTCTTCACTTATGTTCTTTTGTTTTATTTTTCTTTTCCAACCCCCTAAACTATTTTTATTCATTTCTTTTGTAACAACTCCAGTATCTTCAATATAATAGGATGTTTTTATAAGATGATTTCGAGCTATACTTACACACATCTACATCTAATGGTTAAAGAACATACTGTTTCTGTGGTTGGCGAATTTCTGCCTCACGAAACGATGATTGTTCAATCTTATTTTAAAAACCTTTAATGGTGGCCATTAAGATGTCACTATATTTATATATGATATATATTATGTTTATGTTTTCCTTATACTTCTTTATTTTTCATTTGTGTTATACCTTTATGGTTTCCATTGTGGGTAAACACGATAATTTCATTTTAGAAAGTGCGGACTACCGCCCCCTCAAAGTGATGTGATTCATTAATTCCATATGTGGGACGTATAAAGGATGGATTTTAAGTTATTATATATGATTTTATACTGGAATTATAATATAACTATATATCATTATTATTTCATTCCATTAAAGTATGAGATAGAAATGAAAGTAGCGTCCATGCGTACGTACGGCTTACTGTCTCCATGAACGGTGTATTTCATTCCTTATCCCCAAATGTAATGTAATATTTTAAGTACATGTATATAATGGATATATATGATGAATGATATATCTAAATGATGAATATAATTTTGGAATTAAAATATACATACCTCTCATTTGGTTTTAAATCCATTAATATGACAAAAAATGAAAGTAGCGTTCATTCGTACATACGGCTTACCGTCTTGATGAACGGTGAATTTCATTTCTTACCTCTAAATGATTATGTAATATTATAAATACATTTATATTATGGATATATATGATATATATGATATCCAAATCAGTAATGTCATTCTGGATATAAATAACCTTTGACCACACGAACAACATGTAATTGTAAGAAGTCGACTTTCGACTTAAGAACCAAATATCGACATAACAAACATTATTAACTTAATGATTACATGATGTTTATAACATGGAAATAAGTGATATAAAAGGAATAATAAGCTTGAAAAAGGTTCTTAATCAGGTATAAATTAACTCAAGTTTATTATTCAGGACGTTAAAGAACGATCGAGTCAAGTCGGACCCGAGGTAAGGGACTTCGTCTCAATCTCCTTTCATTGAGGCATATTTCATTTTATACACAACTTTCTTTTATACGGTGTATAAAACCCTTTTACTTTTACTTTTATACAAAAGGAATCTTTTTCTATGAAGCGTTTTACAAAACGACAAAAAGGAATGTTTCTTTTAACGTACGTGGTGACAACGACCTTTTCTGCCGCTGTGAGTATTATTTGGTCTTTGCCTTCCTGAACAAGCCGTAATGTTTTTTTTAAAATGAAATAAATACCATATACTCTTTTATGTATTTTGGTATTGAAAATGGTTTTTATAATGGAATTGTTATGTCAATATATTTAAGTGATACATTGTGATCAAAATGTGGAAATGTTTTCTTTCCATTATATTTGTTTTATGTATTATGATTTTTATAATGGTACTTGGACATTTGACGGGTGGTTACGTGATAAACCAAATGAAGGGTGGTGCCATGAATACCAGGATGGGTGGTTACATTATAACCTCCAATGCATTGGGTATGGAATTCGGCCGTATGTCTATTCCATTAAGTATGTATGGAAGTTGGCGGTATGGCTATTCCATTAAGTGATATGTGTGGAAGTCGATCGTATGGTTATTCCACTTAAGTATGTTTATGTCCCAAGTTAGCTTTATATGTTATGTGTTCTTTATATTGGTTTTATGGTAATCCTTTGGTTCCAAAAGGGTAAGTAATGATATTTTATTCAGTGAAGAGTTTTTACTACTTCATGAAGGTGATGGTATTACTTTGATAAAGTATACATGGTTTACTTGATGTTTGAAAAACTAACAGTTTTCTTTCTTTGTGTATCCCTTACTGAGCTTTTTATGCTCACCCCAAGTTTTTTTGAAATGTTTTTCACAGGACATAATGTGGAATAGGGTCAAGGATGTGGTCAAGGAAAATTCATGCTATATAAAACAAGGAAGTAAACATGTTTCTTTATAAGAGTTTTGTATTCTATGGAAACTCAGAAGAAGTGTCTACTTTTTAATCTTTTGAGATGTAACCTTTTTGTCCTAATTCTCTAAAAATATAAACCTGAAAAGATCCTCAATGTGAATTATTCATTTAATTCAATATTAAGTAACGTTTAAGGCCGGGGACTTATAGTTGGTATCAGCGGTCGGTTTAGACAACCTTAGGAGTTAGAAAATTGTTAAATTATAAGTTAATTTATGGTATGACTGAAATGATATAGTATTTAAAGATTACCATGTTGCTTCACCTAAGATATTTCTATGTTCAGAATGGTTTTCTGCAGAGGAAACAAAGAAGCTATGTTGGGATGACATCAGGAGGAAGACAACCTTCCAAATCAGCAACCTGAGATTGTCATAATCGGAACTGAACTGTTTGTTGCAGTGATGGCATAGTTGACTCAGGCTATAAATGGTGGTGGTATCCATGCATGAGATTAGCCAGATCAACTGCAGAGGAAAATGTCAGCGGTGGAACATTTCATGAGGCAACATCCCCCATCATTCAGAGTATCATCTGATGTCGTGCAAGCTGAAGGGTGGATTAAAGAACTGGAGAAGATTTTTGATGTCATGGGGTGTTCAAAACATCAAAAGGTTAGTCTTGTTGTTTACCATTTTGAAGGTGAAGCTGATCAGTGGTGGTCGATGGTGAAAAATATCAGGGATAGTGATGAGATTGAGGATCTTCACTGGGACGAATTCAAAGGCATGTTTCTTGAGATATATTTTCCTAAGGTGGTTCATCTTAGGATGGAAAACTGTTCCTAGAATTGAGGCAGGAGGAGCATTCAGTGGCTACTTATGAAGAAAAGTTCACTCAATTGGCCAAGTATGCTCCAAACTTCATACGAGATCTTTATAGTAAAATAAACCGTTTTTATTCAGGGTTAAAGCCAAAGTATCGAAGGGATTTAGCTTCTCGTGAGTTCAAAAGTTATGAAAAACTTGTTTGATGTGCGGAGAAGGTGGAAATGGAGTTTGCCGATGATCAGGTGTTCTATGAAAAACAACATAATAAGAGGTCCAGTTGGCAGGCTAAGGGGAAGAATTCATTAAAGAAGAAAGGAGGTAAGAAAACTAAATATCCATCCTGTGAAAAGTGTGGTAAAATGCATCCTGGAGAATATTTATCAAAGTCTAGTAAGTGCTTTCGGTGTGGTAAGTCTGGTCATATTACTCATAACTGTAAGGAAGATGATCAAGCAGGCAATGAAAAGCCAGTGGTAAGATGTTTTAAGTGTAATGAAATGGGTCATTATGCAAATGAGTGTCCAAAGAAGAACTCAACTGGGGGAAAGTAGCCATACTACAAGCAGAAAGGCATGGTGAAATCCTTTGCAATAACTTCAGCAGATATTGGGCCATCAAATTAAGTAGTATTAGGTACACTATTTGTTTGTTCAGATTGTGCCAATGTGTTGTTTGATTTAGGGTCTACACATTCTTTCATTTCTGAGAGGTTTTCTAGTAAATTGTAAATTCCATCTCAAGATATTAACCCTGAACTTATGGTAAAAACACCCGGATGGAACGTTGAGATAAAAAGGAATTATAAGAACCTTCCTATCCTTGTGTGTTGAAAGAATCTACCAACAAACCTTATTGTTTTTCCTCTAGTAGAGTTTGATGTTATTTTGGGCATGGATTGGCTTTCTGTTTATCATGCTAAGATTGACTGCAGAGCTAAAATGGTTTCTTTTCAGGAAGATTTTCAGTTTGTGTACAAGAATGAACCCTTGATTTTGATAACATATCAGGAAGTTGAGAAACTAGTAAAATATGGAAATGAATGTTACCTTGCACATATTGTTGAAAATAAATGAACTGTTCAGATTAATGATGTGCCAGTGGTAAATGAGTATCTTGATGTTTTTCCTGATGAGTTTCTTGGTATTATTCATGATCGGGAAGTTGAATTTACTGTTGACTTAGTTCCTGAATCTAAGACAATTTCAAAACCCCCTTATCGAATGGCTCAAGTTGAACTTTTAGAGTTAAAGAAACAATTGCAGGAGTTATTAGATAAAGGTTTCATTTAACCTAGCACATCACCATGTGGTTCTCCTATCTTGTTTGTTAAAAAGAAAGATGGCTCAATGAGACATTGCATTGATTATAGGGCCCTGAATAATATTACTGTAAAGAACAAGTATCCTTTGCCTCATATCGATGATTTGTTTGATCAGCTCTAGGGAGCTCAGTATTTTTCGAAGAATGACTTGAGGTTGGGGTACCATCAGCTGAAATTAAAAGAAGCAGACGTTCCTAAGACTACATTCCATACTAGATATGGCCATAATGAATTTGTAGTTATGCCTTTTGGGTTAACCAATGCACCTGCTGTATTCATGGACCTTATGAATAGAACTTTCCTTGAGTTCTTGGATAAGTTTGTTGTTGTTTTCATCGATGATATTTTGGTGTTTTCTAAAAGTAAAGAGGAGAATGAAAGTCATTTAAGGGTTATCTTGCAAACCTTAAAAAAAAGAAACTATATGGAAAATTCATCAAGTGTGAGTTTTGGTTACAAAAAATTTCTTTCCTGGGTCACATTGTTTTAAAAGATGTCATAACTGTTGATCCTGCTAAAACAAAAGTTGTTGAAGAATGGCCAACACCCACAAATGTAACCGAGATCCGTATTTTTCTTGATTTGGCAGGTTACTACCGAAGGTTTGTTGAAAAGTTTTCACAGTTATCTAGTCCAATGACTAATCTAACTTTTAAGGGTGTTAAGTTCATCTGGACAAAAGAATGTGATGATTGTTTTCAGGAGTTGAAAAGAAGGTCGGTGAATGCTCTAGTTTTGGAACTTCCTTCCAGGAATGGTGAGTTTGTTATATACAGTGATGATTCGTTGAAGGGAAATGGATGTTTCCTTATGCAGAATGATCAGGTAATTGCTTATGCTTCACGTCAGTTGAAAACTCATGAGGTAAATTACCATACACATGATTTGGAATTAGCAGCTGTTGTTTTTGCTTTAAAAATTTGGAGGCATCATTTGTATGGAGTACAGTGTGAAATATATACTGATCACAAAAGTTTAAAGTATATATTCACTCAGAAATAATTGAACATGAGACAGAGGAGATGGCTGGAATTAATCAAGGATTATGATTGTACAATTCATTACCATCCAGGAAAAGTAAATAAAGTGGCTGATGCTTTGAGTCGAAAAAGTAATGCTTCATTAACCATGCTACGTTTGGAACGAGATCCTTTGGTTTTTGATTTGATGAACTTTAGCATAGAAGTTGTTTGTGTAGTAAGTTCTTCTATTTTGTTTCAGGTATCAGTGAGATCATCCCTATCAAACAGAATCAAGCAAGCACAGAAGCAAGACAGTGAGTTGCAGAAAAGGGTAGAGCTGGTTCAGTAGGGTAAGTTGCCTGAATTCAACATTGATAATGATTGTGTTTTGAGGTTTGGGATGAGATTATGTGTCCCTAGTGATTCAAAGTTGAATAATGAGTTGTTATGTGAGGCTCATAGTTCCCCATTTTCAGTTTATCCTAGCAGTACTAAGATGTACAGGGATCTGCGGGAGTATTACTGGTGGGATGGAATGAAAAGAGATATTGCTCATTTTACTATGAAGTGTTTGACTTCTCAGCAGGTTAAACCAGATCGGCAGTTACCGAAAGGGATGCATCAGCCTTTACCAGTTCCAGAGTGTAAATAGGAAAATATATCCATGGATTTTGTCATGGGATTACCGAATACATTTAGAGGTAATAATGCAATCTTGGTTATTGTTGATCGCTTGACTAAATCGGCTCATTTCCTTGATATACGATATACTTTTTCCCGAGATCAACTTTCCTGTTTGTATCTTAAAGAGATAGTCAGGTTACATGGAGTTCCTCTCTCCATTGTGTCTGATCGTGATCCTAGGTTTACTTCTATCTTTTGGAAAGGCCTTTAGAAGTCGTTGGGTACTGAATAGAATTTTAGTACAGCTTTTCATCCGCAATCAGATGGGCAGTCAGAATGAACAATTCAGACCTTGGAGGATATGCTATGAGCTTGTTTGATGGATTATCAGGGAATTTGGGACCAACATCTTTATTTGGTTGAGTTTTCTTATAATAACAGTTTTCATTCCAGTATACAGATTGAACCATTTGAGGCATTATATGGGAAACGGTGTCAAACTCCAGCATTTTTGGATGAAGTGGGTGAAAGGAAGTTGATGGGACCAGAATTGGTAGAAGAGTTGGTACAAAAATTTCAGTTGATTCAGAAACACATGATAACAGCTCAGAGCAGGCAGAAGAGTTATGCGGATAACCGGAGGAAGGATCTATCTTTCGAGGTAGGTGATCATGTTTTTCTCAAGGTTTCTCCATGGAAAAGTGTGATGAGATTTGGTAAGAAAGGAAAGCTGAGTCCAAGGTTTATTGGACCACATGAAATTATGTATAAAGTTGGATCAGTTTCTTTCCGAGTGGCTTTACCTCCGAGTTTATCTTATGTACACATTGTTTTTCATGTTTCGATGTTGAAGAAGTATATGCCAGATCCTTCTCATGTTTTGAGTCTAGAGGTAGTTCAGCTGGAGGAGAACCTATCTTATGAATAACAACCAGTCCATATTCTTGACCAAAGAGATAAAGTGTTGCAAAATAAGGAAATTCACCAGGTAAACGTTTTTTGGAAAAACCATATTGTTGAAGAGGCGATGTGGGAATCTGAAAATGCTATGAGGGATAAATACCCCCACTTATTTTGATAAGTGAATAAAATTGCGAGGACACAATTCCCAAAAGGGGGAAAGGATGTAACATACCAGGTAAATAATGAATAAAACATTTTCATAGTTATTAATATTTACGAATTAAATATTAATTTTACTTTAAAAGGGTTTCTATGTTCGATAGCGTACCAGATACGCAACAAAGAGTTTCATTGAAATCTTTCGTTGCACACTAGTAATAAAATAATATTATTTTAAATGGTAGTTAACACATAGCCGTTGTGTTAGCGGGAATGGATAGAAATAACTAAAATATGATTATATATGTTTTTTAAATGTTTTTACTTTTATCTAATAAAAGATAAAGGCTTAAAATAAAGAAAGAATTCAATTTTAGGCTTATATGCCCTAGTTTTCACTAAAGGTTCACTTATCGCCTTTTGATGGAGAATCGTCATTAAATATAGTTTTGTTCACTCTTATACAGTCTATTGGACCAAATAAAACTCTTCTTTAGAATAGGGACATCAAAATTTACTTTGTGTAAATTTTTTGTATTTTTCCGATAAAGTTCATGTTTTAATGAATAGTGTAAAATGTTGTATTTTAATTCAAAACCTCTTTTTAATCTAATTTGTTTATATGATTAGATTATCTTATGAATTGGTTTTAAAGTGAAATTAGAATATATTTTTACCATTAAATCCAATATTGGTCGTTGGAATTAATTTCACTTTGAAATCGGACTTAAACTAGTGTCAATCTTTTGATACTTATTATTTCATAAAAACACGGTATTTGATCTGACAGTGGGAATTAATTATTAAATTAATTAATGCAACTTATATGTTTAGAATTTTGTAAAATGGGCTTCATTTTTGAATTTGGAATATCAAATATAGCTTAGGGTTATGTTTTGGTATTTTTCTGAAAAACATCAATTTTTGATGAATAGTCAAACCATTAAGTGGTACTTAAAAAACTGATTTCTCGTTTAAATGAAATTTTACCACCTCTGTGTTTTGAATTTCAGAAATCCGACATACATGGTTGTCATTAAGAAGTAAAATTTGGTTTAATGTGATTAAAATAATTTTTTTTGTGAATAGTAACTTATTAAGTATTTAATCGCGATTAGAGGAAATTAGTGTAGTTTAAGGTAAAAGTAATGTTTTAATAATATGAGATGAGCTTGACACATGTCCTACCCTCATTTTATGTGTCATGTCCGACCAATACAATCCATGGGTCAACTTGGGGACCCCATGGAGCCACTTTGGTTGGGAAATGACATAAATAACTTTTTATTTAATGTTACAGTAAAAATGACACAAACATGAAATGTTTTACTAAAACAATTTTTACATGAGGTTATACAAGTCAGATTTTTGACTATAAATATTCATTAGAAATATAAAAATATTTCATACATCATGATATTTTTTTCATAATTTTTAGACATTATATACATTAAATTATTTATGACATCATGATGATGCAGCGATTACCTAATTAGTAATGGATTTAAATAAAATGAAAAGATAATGTAAAATCTATGACCTACAAATGGCCAAAACCTATTGTATGGGTATATTTCAAACCCTTATCACCTTAACCTCGAATTATATCAATGTGGGACCTTTTGAATCTGAAACTCATTTTAAAATAAAGTAACATTTCTTTACATTCCAAGAGTGCCCCCCTCTCCTCTTATAAAAGGCCCCCACCTCTACCAGCTTACCCACACATCAAAAGCCTTTGGCTCGGCCAACCCTGGCCCATTTTGTCCCTCCAAATCCCTCTATTACTCATTTAAGCCTAACTTTGAGAATATGTCTTCCCAAGTAATACTTTGAGCTCAAATCTAAGAGAGTTACCCAATTTTAAGGTGATGTCTTCACTTGTGTTCTTTTGTTTTATTTTGCTTCTCCAACCCCCTAAACTCTTTTTATTCATTTCTTTTGTAACAACTCCAGTATATTCAATATTCTAGTATGTTTTTATAAGAATATTTCGAGCTACACTTACACACATATACATCTAATGGTTAAAGAATATACTGTTTCTGTGGTTGGTGAATTTCTGCCTCACGAAACGATGATTGTTCAATCTTCCTTTAAACAACTTTAATGGTGGACAATAAGATGTCACTCTATTTATATATGATATATATTATGTTTATGTTTTCCTTATGCTTCTTTATTTTTCATTTGTGGTATACCCTTATGGTTTCCATTGTTGGTAAACACGATAATTTCATTTTAGGAAGTGCGGACTACCGCCCCCTCAAAGTGATGTGATTCGTTAATGCCATATGTGGGACGTATAAAGGATGTATTTAAAGTTATTATATATTATGTTATAATGGAATTATAATATTCCTCTATATCATTATTATTTCTTTCCATTAAAGTATGAGATAGAAATGAAAGTAGCGTTCATGCGTACGTACGGCTTACCGTCTCCATGAACGGTGCATTTCATTTCTTATCCCCAAATGTAATGTACTATTATAAGTACATGTATATAATGGATATATATGATGAATTATACATCTAAATGATGAATTATACATCTAAATGATGAATATAATTCTGGAATTAAAATATACATACCTATCATTTAGTTTTAATTCCATTAATATGACAAAGAAATGAATGTAGCGTTCATGTGTACGTACGGCTTACCTGTCTCCATAAACAATGCATTTCATTTATTACCTCTAAATGATTATGTAATATTATAAATACATGTATATGATGGATATATATGATATATATGATATCCAAATCAGGAATGTCATTCTGGATATAATGAACCTTTGACCACACGAATAACATGTAATTGTAAGAAGTCCACTTTCGACTTAAGAACCAAATTTCAACAAAACAAACATTATTAACTTAATGATTACATAATGTTTATATCATGGAAATAAGTGATATAAAAGGAATAATAATCTTGAAAAAGGTTCTTAAGCAAGTAAAAATTAACTCAAGTTTATTATTCAGGACGTTAAAGAACAGTCGAGTCAAGTCGGACCCGAGGTAAGGGACTTCGTCTCAATCTCCTTTCATTGAGTCATATTTCGTTTTATACACAACATTCTTTTATACGGTGTATAAACCCCTTTGACTTTTACATTTATACAAAAGGAATATTTTTCTACGTATCGTTTTACAAACCGACAAAAAGGAATGTTTCTTTTAACGTACGCAGTGACAACGACCTTTTTCGCCGCCGCGAGTATTATTTGGTCATTGGCTTCCTGAACAAGCCGTAATTTTTTTTAAAATGAAATAAATACCATATACTCTTTTATGTATTTTGGTATTGAAAATGGTTTTTATAATGGATTTTTTATGTCAATATATTTAACTGATATATTGTGATCAAAATGTGGAAATGTTTTCTTTCCATTATATTTGTTTTATTTCTTATGATTTTTATAATTGTACTTGGACATTTGACGGGTGGTTACGTGATAAGCCATATGACGGGTGGTGCCGTGAATACCAGGACGGGTGGTTACATTATAACCTCCAATGCATTGGGTATGGAAGTAGGCCGTATGGCTATTCCATTAAGTATGTATGGAAGATGGCCGTATGGCTATTCCATTAAGTGATATGTGTGGAAGTCGACCGTATGGTTATTGCACTTAAGTATGTTTATGTCCCAAGTTACCTTTATATGTTATGTATTCTTTATATGTGTTTTATTGTAATCCTTTGGTTACAAAAGGGTAAGTAATGATATTTTATTCAGTAAAGAGTTTTTACTACTTCATGAATGTGAAGGTATTACTTTGATAAAGTATACATGGTTTACTTGATGTTTGAAAAACTAACAGTTTTCATTATTTGTGTATCCCTTACTGAGCTTTTTATACTCACCCCAAGTTTTTTTGAAAAGTTTTTCACAGGACTTAATGTGGAATAGGGTCAAGGATGGGATCAAGGGAAAGTCATGCTATATAAAACATGGAACTATACATGTTTCTTTTTAAGAGTTTTTTATTCTATGGAAACTCAGTAGAAGTGTCTACTTTGTAATCTTTTGAGATGTAACAGTTATGTCCTAATTCTCTAAAACTCTAAACCTGAAAGATCCTCAATGTTAATTATTCATTTAATTCAATATTAAGTAATTTTTATGGCCGGGGCCTTATAAGTTCAATGATAATTGATCTCTTAGAATGAAAATTAAGTATATAACACTTTTATTCCAATGTATTTTCCTAGAGTTTAGGGATTATTTTACTATTCATATAATCACATAGTTGAATTATTTCCATTTAATAAGAATAATATCATCCTTTGGTTATGGTTATATCTATTTTCACATCATCGCTTTCACCTAGAAATGAATGTTCAAAATGAATTTTTCATTCCTGAAGCACATTTATAAATCATAATATCATGGATTCATTCCATTGCATTTTAAATGTTTACAAAAACCAAAAAAGGCTATCCTATTTTATCCAATATGATAAATCATACATTAACATCAAATAATAATATACAAAGTTAAAATTATTTCATTCCAACCATAAGACTCATCTAAAATACAGCTTTCCAAAAATGTCTCTAAATTTCCAAAATCAATTTTAACATTAGATTCATTAAACAATGAAATGTAGTTCTTATTGTCACATAACAAATATTTTATCACCTTAAAAACTTTAATGACAACTTTCATGCTTTCAAATTGTTAAAAAAGTACAACAATACAATACTTATATATCTTATGATTCTTATAACTATAAAAAATACTTTAATTATTCCAATTCGACCATAGTAAGAGCATAATCTTGATCTTGATTTCATTTAATTTTATGAGGTATATTTCCTTGAAACATGGAGAATTCAATTTCATATTTTCCCATATCCTTACAGTGGAATCATTTCACATTGAAAAATTCGTTATTTTTTCATGCAATCATGAGCATGGTACCCTTTTTCCCCACACTTAAAACAAACTCCTTTTCCATTTAAGATTATACCATGGTGTTTCCAACCACATTTATCACATATTGGAAATTCCTTTTCTCCCTTATTCCCGTTATCGATTTTTTCTGGTTATACTATTTTTCTCTTGATTCTATCCAAAGTCATAATACTTGAGAATTATTTCTTTGTCTCATTAAGACATGATACTATGTCCTCTTATGATGATAATTCATGGGATACTAGTTACCTTTGAAATATTGGCATGAAAACATCGAATAAATGATCATTATTAATCTTTGGATTGTGTGCAATGATGTGGTTCTCATTCCTTCTAGTGGGATATATTTCTAGACAATAAAATACACCAGATTAGATCATAACATTATGAAACATGATGTATAATCTCAAAACTAGTGAATCACATAACCTAAAGTGACAATTTAGGTATAAATAATCTCTAAATCATAATATTGTTTTACTTGTATATATTTCCAAATTCGGTTACAGTTATTCCTTATGTATTCCTAAATTTACTTCCCAATGGTTCTAATAAATTACATTTGATTCCATATATAAAGGCCCAAACTCTAGTAGCCTAGATCATATACCTTACTTTAGTAAATTTTCATAATATACATGGTATTACATCCTATAGGACCGAATATTTTTGATGTCTTGGTAAAGTAGAAAAACATGTAAGATTGACATTATATTTTAAAACATAAAATACACAAAGAATTTCCTTGGGTCTTCCATTATTTACCCTTTCTGTAAACCTACATATCATTCATAATATACTTCTTGGAATACTTGGGAAAATGAATCATATGAAAAGGGTGATCTCAAATACATAGTAAATGTAAGTCTACATTAGAAGCTATTAGTAAATATGGAATATAAAATATAGAAAGGTCAATAAATGAATCACATTCCATTTAAATAATCAAATGAGCTATGAAACTTGTCATAGATATTATAATAGTTGATATAATCACACGGAATATCAATAAATGAATTCATAATGATGGAATGGATAACGTCAAATATCTAAAAAACACTTTTTAAGATTTTTACAAAGAATATAATTCTTCCACGACTCTATGACAATAATATAACATTATCAAGGCTCCATACCAGTAATCTAATAAATGAGTAAGTACTTGGAAAAAACCCAATATAGTTTATCTCATGAGGCCTACTGATGCATCTAGGGGCTATAGTTGGCCACATCTTTGACTTTCTAAGTCCAATGCATTCCTCTTATGAAAGGGGGAAACATAAATAATATAAATATTCATATTAAAAATCACCATACAAAATGTCAATTATTAACCATAAACCACGGATGTTATAAAAATAGAATATCTATAGTCAAACTGATAAAAAACCATTAAATAAAATATGTCAGATTATATCATAAGATATCAACCTCAATTAAGAATAATATTAAACAAATAGTTTTGAAATGGATTAAAATACTATAACAAAAACATTGAAAATATAGTAAGGAAACACTCTTGTTGAACACATATGAAAAACACATTCATATAAAAAATACCTTGTTCTTTAAAAACCCATTTCCAATACAAAATATCCTTGAATGAAGGGAATAGAGTTTTATATTTTATAAATTATGTAATATTTCAAAGTAACCTATAAATAAAATAATAGATAGGGTGGTAGGAAACTCATTGTCATAATGTAAATTATGAATAGAACATTGATTTTGTCATTTTTTAAAAAGTTCTATAGAAAACAGTTCAAAATATTCCTTTTGAAAACCATTTAATGAAATTAAAAATTGACATAAAATGTCCATTATAATACTTTTATACCTATATAAATAAATATGTAAAATAATATCAATAATATTTACATAGTGTGATACTTAAAGCCTCAAACATTCAAGGTGTCTCATTCCACTTTGAAATTTTAAATCACAATCCCCCTGAATGAATAAAAATTAAAAAATTAAATAATATGATAATAAATAAATTAATTCCATGATAAGTCAAAGGATATGTATATAAAATTCAAAAAAAAAGTTGGGTTTATAACATAAAACTATTCCTCAATAAAAAGAGATTGAGATGACATCCCCTTGAACTTTCCTTTAGTTGAATGTTTTTAAACCACATCTTCTTTGGTGGACTACCTTTAAACATATTCTTAATTGGTGTAGGATTGGCCTTTTTGGAATAAAATAACTTAAAAACATGGATTTTAATTTTTCTAATATAAATGGGTGGGATATTGTTGATCTAGAGGGATACATGTGGTGTTAATAATTGAGCGAGGAGGTGCCCTTTTATAATTTAGGTGAGGGGAACTTTTGGAAACTCTTAAAATATTAAATTAATAGAATTTAGTTTTCAAATCCAAATGGATTCAAAGGGAGTGATTTAAAATATAAGATGAGTATTGGTTTAAATAATTTATTTTTATAATTTTTAGACAATTTTAGGTTTCATTATTACCATTATCATTGGGTTTTAACACTTATTTAAAACCTTTAGCTCTTACCATTTCAAAATGTGTTTTTACTTTTTAAAGGATATTACAATTACTATAAAATGATGAAAAAACCATAAATGAGTAATGGATGACATTACCAACTTTATTAAAATTATTTATACAAATTTTAGATTTTTATTAACTTTATATCATTTAGAAAAATATGATTTGTTTTAAAATATCATTAATGTCAATTTTGACACTATTTAATACTTTAATTTTTTAAAATATCATAAAAATACAATATATTCAGACCAACTCTTTTAAATCTTCACTCACATGTCAATGTATTCTATGGAATTTTTGGATGATATTAATTATGTAAAATTATATTTATTTTAATATTTTAATAACATTTATTTGATATGCTTATTAATTAAAAATTTACTTTATAATCATTGTGCAAGCCTTAAAAAGAATTAATTTTTCCCTAAAAATTAAAACTAAATTATTATAATGAGAATAACAATTTCATATTTCAAATTAATGTTTGTATTGGAATATATGTTTTCAATAACCACATGTTAAAAATGTAATACTTATTAAAAAATGAGTATGACATACTTGAATTTCAGTAAAAAAATACTATAAAAGTCTTAAGGTCATCCAAGTGGATCCAATAGTCCATAAAATTGACCCAATTATGATTTTGGTCAATAAGTGCTCATACAATAAAATTTAAGACCGGTTTTAGGGTACTTTTATAATTGTTGTAATATTATTTTTACCTTTAATTGTCTGATTTACAATTAACCGTGGTAATTAAAAAATTTACAAATGTTACTGTCCATATTTTCTCAAAATAAAATGTAAATGTTTACTAAATTTTTACATTATAATTATAAATATAGATTATATTTTTTAAAATTTAAAATTCATAATTGGGTAACATTAATTTAAAAATTAATATTGTTGACGGTGTTAGAAGATGGGTTATTAAAGTGAAAACGTTCAAAAGATTTAAATTTTTTATATCAAAATTCAATGTTAAATTGATTCCAACAAACTAGATTAGATTAAATGGTGTAAATTGATCTAATTATACTTAAAAAAGTTCAAAATTTAATTTAATAGTTAAAATTATTTAGATGAAAAATCTATTTTTTATTAAAATCCATTAGTTTTCACCCTTCATTAAAACATGAAACTTATCATAAAAATACAAAAAAATTTACCAATGATAATTTTGATATTACATATTCAAAATTGAAGTTTATTTTCTTGTATATAATTTGTAAAATGGTTAAATGTAGTTTTAAAATAAGGGCACCATCAAAAGTTGGTAGAACTGCTTTTGAAGAATATAGCTTTTATGCATAAAAGTGGATTTATTTTTATCTCATGTCTATATATAAAAGAATATTAATGTTAAACATTGTATTTAAAATATAATATATAAATTTCATAATATGGATAATACTATTTATTCCCTCCAATTTAATGGCTAGGTTTTCATAATATTTTATTCTTTGGTTAAGCTAGGTATTCAATCAACGTTGGCCTTATAAGAGATTAAATTTAAAAAGAGATATACCATAAAATCTGAGGGTGTTATTGAAAACCTTATATTTTATTTTTTATTTTTTCTACTTACACTCATTAAACTCACTAAACATAATATTTTTGGTTGAATTTTTAAATTCTTATATTCCACCACATTCAACATTATATTTTATGTTAATCTGGTTATTTATGATTAAAAATCCCCCTCCACATATATTTTCATCACCCATGGTCATACCTAAAAGAAAAAATGTATATAATGTCATATAAGGATATTATAGGTTATGTTTCTCAAAATTATTTTGTTTTACAGATGATGGAGGAATAGAATTAACCATTGTACATAGAAATGGAAGATTTTAGTATAGGATTTAAACTTTAACAAATTTTGGTATTATCTAATTAGTTTCTAGTGATATATGAATATAATTAAAGAGAACCTATAGCATATGTGTTTATATATCATATAATTCCTTAGGATTATCTTATTTTATGGATAGGTGATGGTGAACATCAAGTATTATTTCAAAGAAAATTATTTTTTTATCATCTATAAAAATGGTAATTTAGAAATATTTCTATAGTTCAATTGTTGATATGAATTTGAATATTATAAAGATGTTTTAGTGCCAGATAAATCTATATTAAGAAACCATTATGATGATAATGGTGGTAAATTTTTTATATCATTTGGAGCATCATCATCTAGAACGCCATTTTTCAGAATCATTATTTTTTGGTACTTTCGACATCGGTAAACACAACTCCATGATCTCCTTCATTGACTCTTAATTTCCTCTGATGAATATTGTTCATATTATTCGTCATCATATTCTCCCAAAATTATTAGTGATAATAGAATCCCCAATCAAAAACCATTTCTTGATCATTATTCCCCTTTTTATACGTATATATATTATATAAATTTGGTAGAATGCATAGGCTTTGATTTGAACCTCCCTCTCAATTCAAGTATTAATTCAATTACATTAATTAAATTTTAAATATTTTCATATTTTGAATTCATAAAATTCGAAATAAAACTCATCATCATCATTATTTTACCTTCCACAAAATCAAAGATTAAATGAAAATCATTATTTTGTGAATATTGAAACTATATCCATCCAACTCAATATCATTAAAATGTTTATGACTTCAAAAAATTATATAATGTCAAACAGAATAATCGTGTGAATTTAATTATGATTAAGACTTATTTTTACCTCAACACATGTAACACAAAATCTTTGATTATATTATGATTTTATTTCTAGTGAAACAATATTACAATATATATAGTTATATTCAAAAATGATATTAAAATTGAAATTCATAAATTTTATAAATTTAATTTCCTTAAATTAATTTATTTTTAAAAATCATCATATAAAAATTGAAAAAGTGTAAAATTTTGGTATTTTTAGAAATTTTTTGTTTTCCAATGAATAGTTAAAAATACTATAGTGACTCAGGTTTTGACGTGAACGATGTTAAAATACTTCTAGGAATATTTCTAAAACTAGGCACTCAGTCAGTGTAGGTTTTTGGGTCCTAGAGAGCCTCTGAATGGTGATATTAAAAATATTAAATATATTTTATCATGCATGGTCAATTTCCTTATAAAACATGGAATAAATCTCAAGACTTTTCACCAATAATAATTCTAAGACAATATTTGAGTTCAGAACATTGTGTTTACCTTTAGCGTGACATAATCTTTGACGGTGTCCTGCATCAAGTCTGAGGCATGTTGGTAGTAGGGTGTTAAGTTGTGAATATTGTTTCTAATAAAATTAAAACAATATCCTTTACCTCCATCCCCCAGGGTGATACACACTAAGGGAATCACTCCCCCTTTCCACATAGAATGATGGATAAACCAAGGTGAGGAGGTTCCTCCAAATCCTGTTTTTGACTTCAATCTTTTCCAGATTGAGAATCAGCACATTTTGGGTGTTATTCCACACACAAAGCTTCGGTATTTCTCCAAAAGGTAGGAGATTAGGAGTTTTATGTCTTTATACCCTTTTATGCATCTTTTTAAGGTTTTACAATACTTATATGCTTGGAAAGGACCCCATGAGGGTCGATCTGTGTTTTTCGGGGAAAACTGGGGAAATATAGACTGCTCATAGGGAAATACACAAAGGAATTTCTATTTACCCAGAGTGTAGCCTGGTGGAGCACAATCTATGTTCTATCTATTCAGGGAAGATGATTTTTGGGTACTACACACCGTGTACTAGAGTTACATGACATATAGTGACCCCATGTCTTATGGCCAGGGTTCATGAATAGGGAAGTCATGTGAACATACAAAAACGTGTGAGAGTACACTACTATAGTACATGGGAATGGGGTGATGAGAATAGACATGGGAAGATGTCACAACTAGGGATTCATGCAGCTAGGACATACCATATGTCGAGGGGTACACATTTTGGGTGTGAAACGACTGGTCGATCCATGTGAAGGGAAGTCACAATCAAGGACTCAAGTGAGGTGACACATGTTGTTTACCATCAGTACACACCATGTGATCCAACAAATCTAGACAATACATGCATCAGAGGGAACACCTGAGTGTTCAGGCGAGGTCACATGTCGTATAGACCCCATTACATGTTATGATGTCCTTTTGAGGAAAAGCTTCAAACTTTTGTATCTCATTTTTTGAGGATCCAATTAATGCCTATGAATATCCTATCCTAAGAAGTGTTTCATCAAGAACATGATGGTGGACCCATTTTGGTGCTCGGAGATATGAGGTGAGGAAATGTTCTTTGTCACATTGGGTTAGATGTTTTTGGACCAGTTGTGTTTTAGTTATTTTCCTTTTTTTATCCCTATGATCATATGTATGGAATTACATATTCAATAAATTATTTTCATCCCATCGATTGGATGACCGTGTATAAAGTTTTAGTATCCCACTAGGATATCAGAGTGGGATCCTCTATCATAATTTTGGATTTGTTTTAACCCTCTGGAGAAGTTTTTGTGGGATCCTCTAGCATATTATTTTCCTAGACCGGGTTCTCAAAATCTACCTAACCAATATACATTGTTGGTGATCCCATATCAAGTATTATAGCCCTATTGGGTTTGTGGGATCATCGGTGGAATGATCTCTTACATAGCAGTCAGTTTTAGTAGGGTTTGTGGATTAATTATGTCTACAATACCCTGGTCATCAGTTAGTTTTTGTAGGGTTGTGGCCTCATCAGTTATATGATCCCCTACTTCACAAGTTATACTAGATGAGGTTGTGGAATCATCATGACCAACACTACATGGATGAAATTCCTCAATCTGAGTGATACAATCTCAAGGATGTTATATTAGGTTATGTTTTCCCCAAGAGGATCCTTGGAGTGATTCGTTATCTATGTGAGATCTTTGGGATACCATATTGGGTTCGTGGAATCATCTCGATGATCCTAGGATTAATTCTCTATCTGAAAATATGTGGTTTATGGTTTTCTAGATTGGGTTTATTGTGTACCCTAGGGGATCTTGGGAGTTACCCCATTTCTGAGCGTTGAAACTTTATGTGGTTATAGTAGGGTTTGTAGCATCCCCCATCCGAGATGGGTGAGATCCCACATCTGAGTATCAAGATCCATTGGGTTCCCGCATTACATTCATAATGGAAAGATCTAATGAACATGTTCTCTCAGATGTATGGCCCTTTAGAATGACGGTGTTGTTCCATAGACTTATTAATGCCCAATTGAATGTAATATCTCCAATTTTCTATCAGGTATGGATAGGTTTTAACCTAAGGAGTGATATGTCTAGGAAGAGTTTCATTTTGGATGACAGAGATCATGGAGTGTGTTCTCCTAGATGAGTGTTGCCTTCAAGCCTCAAGTAGTAACCTATTGATGTCAATGAGTTCAGAACCTCATGAGACTTGAAGACTAGGATGAGTATATTAGGGTATTTTATATAAATAATTTTGGTGTTGTCACATCTTGGTTAGCACACCATATGGTATCAACTGACTAATCATTTATATCCAGGGATGATCGAGGTGGAGTTTCTCTCTTGTCAGGGTTCCCTATGGCTAGGTTAAGCAGAATGTTTTATTTCAATTTATCCCTTTTAATTTGGGTATTTGTTAAAGCTAGTGAGTATTGTTATACTCACCCATGAATGAACTTTTCTCTCATGTGTTGTGTATTTTTCCGACCATATCCCTTTGGACAGAGTCCCAGGAGGACCCTGAGTAGGCAGAGCTTATTGAGCTTGACTGAATACAATGTTTACTAGATCATGGTCAAGGAGATCTCTCATTGGTGAATTTTATAGTGATCCCATCAATCTGATAATGTTGTAAACTTTTATATTTTTATTTTTTTGGTCCTTTATTTTCCCTTTTTTTTACTTTTGTTGTACTCTCGTTTGGGATAGATATATGAATGCATTTCATTTTAGTTTATATATCTCTACACAATTCCATGGAGGTGTTTGTGGGTGAATGTGTACATGTACCTTAGGATAAGGCCTCTCATTTGTTTGATATTCCTAATTAACATTATATGGTATCCACTGACCTATAGAGGCGGACATGGGGAGTTACAGATCGAGCCCCATTAGGCCAGGTTGTGAAAAATACAAAATTTTCAAATAATGTTATTTATTTAAATTAGATTTGAAAGTCCCGTTATATTTTGGATTTATTCTTAAATTAAAATGAGATCCATTTTATTTTTAAAAATATAATTATTTCTACTAATTTTCAGGATTTTTTATATGAGTAAATTTTTATTCTTAAAAACACTTTTTTTCTAAATACTATTTTTAGTTTTATATTGCGAATATATATTAAAAATAATTTCTTCCACATATATAAACTAGTGATTGAAATATAGATACCAAAATTGGGATCATGAGGTTCATATTTGGTCAATATAGGCCCATTTTTTCATTATGAATAGAAACCATGGTAAATAGTTGTCACGTCGATAAGGGTAGAATATGAAAAACAAGGTTAAAAGCATGAAATAATGTCTCAAAATCAACCCAAAACATTCCATAATTTTATATTATACTAAATATTAAACCATATCCATCATAAATTTGGATATATGGAAGTTTGGATCCATTTTCCTATCATAATGACATTTATGTTATTTAATGTAAAGAAAAATCTAAAATGTCCCTCTCTTGACTCTAATATTTCTAAGAAATTTACATGATGACTAACAGTAGATATGTTTTGTTAAAAAAATATATTTTAAATATGAAATAAGTATTTTTATCATATTAATTTATTTTAAATTTTTTGTAATGAAATAATTACATTAAATTCATACACAATGTCAACACAATATTTGTGTAGGCAGTAGAAAAATCATATAAACAATTTAAAATTTTATAAAAGTAATATTTTTTGGTTATTTATAGTACCACAAGATCTTTTAGAAAAATATAAAATAATATGTATTTTTAAATTTTTTATACTAAAATTATACCATAATATTGGTTCATTTAAAGTCAAATTAAATGAATTATTTTAAAAATGACAATAAATATATTATATGAAAATAATTATTTATTAAATTATTTAAAAATACTAAAAAATTTAAAAAGGGGTGATTAGAATGATAAATTCTCATAATTTTTATTAAATGGTCATTTGTGATTCAATTTTTACCTTTTATGTAAAATTATAACCCTTTAATATTGAATACATCGCCACTATGGTTAAGGTGTAAACATGTTACTATATGGTTAATATAAAAGGATAAGGCTTCGAATTCCCTAAAAATTTTCATAAAACTCTATGTTTATTTTATTTAGACCTATAACTTATCACTTAATAATGTCATTCATTTTGGAAAATTTCTTTTAATAAATTGATTTAATAATCTTTTAAAACTTTTTAAAATTTCATGTGTGACACTCAACTCAATTATAAATGGGTGCCACATCCACTCAATTATTCACACCTCTTATGATAAATTAATCAACCAAACCCAAAAAAATCAACATAAAATACCTATAAAATTTATAAATGTTTTATTCTTTTAAAAATACTAAACCTAGGATCCTTTAAAATACGTCCAAATGATGGTTATCTAGTACAAGATAATCATTTTTACAACGCTTTTAAATTTATTTCAACTTATACATCCTATAAATATTTTGAGACCATTCATAAATAATAACTAATGTATCATGAATAAACATATTTTTTATTGTTATTGTAAATCCATTTTCCATCGCATTTCCATCCTATTAAGGGAAAAAACATCAAATGTGCATACGTACATCTTACCATCACCACATATCAGTGTAATTCATTTTTCAATACCAATTTACATGGATTGATATAATGATGTAAATAAAAAATATATGTTATATTTATAAAATAAAAATTATTTTTATTTATAATATAATATATACGTTCTTACCATTAAATCTATTAGAAAATGATAACGTCACTCGTGCGTAAGGGGGGGAGAACCACCTCCACAAGATGATGTGGTTTATTTTTCATTTATGATTTATAAAGTTTTTTATAGGGATATATTTAATGAATATATATTATTTATTTGATTTAATAATTAATATTTAAAGGTATATTATTATTTACATTTTATTTTCTCAATACATTAGAAAGAGAAAATACCATTCATGCATGTGTACGACCTATCGTCTCCATGAACGATGTAGCTCATTTTTTCTATCTCCACCATTCATGTATGATTCCAAATATGTAAATAATGAATATATATTTTATTTATATCATGATTAAAATCATTGAACTACTGAAATATAACAAGCATGAAAAATGAAACAGTTAACACTCGTAAATGATGATTTAAATCAACAACAATTAATAAATTAAAATTGAAATGGTATAAGTGGATCCAATATAATATTATAATTATTTAAATATTAATTTATAGATTTATAATTAATTTAAATTTATTATAAAGGATTATTGAAGAACTTATAATGAAATCTGTACTTGTGGTAAGGGTTTATTTCTCAGTCTCATTATTAGTCATTATTTTTTATTATTAAGTATTCATTGGGGAAATTAAATTATATTTATATATTAAACCAATTTTTTTTATTCTTAACTAGTTTTTTATTATAACTATAATTTTTATTTAATTTTACATTCCTAAGTACTTAAGATACTAGATGACTGATTTTATGGAAAACTGAATTTGTATTATTTTTTATCAGATATATTTTTCTTCCATGCACATATTTTCTTTAAAATGTTTTCAATAATATTTTTACCATTTTACATTTATTTCTTAAATTCATTTTACACTTGTTTGAAATTTTATAAAATGTTTTAAAATAAATACACTTTTCACTTTCCAAATGAGGAACCTTTTACCTAAGGTTTGAACAATATCTTTATTTGAGCATATACCATGTGAACTGTTTTTACTACCATCATACATAATATATTCTTCAGATATTCAATTACAATTTTTCAAGATTCCATTAAATAAAATTTCTCCCATAAAATTTTGGAAATATTTAAATTTTTATTAATATATTTTAAAATGAAAAATGTATTTTCCTTAAGAAATATTCTATTAGTATTTTTAAAATATTTTCATCAATAATATAATTTTTTGGTGAATATAACATTTTACTAAGGATGTACTCTTTTTTATAATATTTTAAATATTACACTAGATGGTTGTGTTATATTTATTTACCTTGTTAATTATTAACATTAGATATGCTAGTTGTTCAGTATGAGTGTTTACATTTATTATATTTTTGTCCTTTCATATGATGAATTAATTAGACATAGTATGTGATGGGAAGAGCCCAATTTAATCCCTTGATGGATTAGAAGGTCTCATGAGACAGACTAGTTTGGGTATTTGGTATATGACTTACCTATTTATGTGTGTTTTCTTTATACAAGGCCATGATGGTAATATTATGATGTAGAATATAATGTATTATATTATTATTAAACTTGTTATTTTTCTCTATGAGATTATTCATATTGTTATGGTATCCATTCATTTTTCCCCTTTTTAGTAACATTTATATATAATATTTGATTATTTTTTATCTCATCAATATTATCCAAGTTTTATTTACTTTATGACATCTTCTTTATAATATTTTTTATTTCTAAGCATCTCATCTCCCCCTTTATTATGTTTTCCTTTCCCTAGGATACCAAGAAGAAATCTATTAATGAATTATTGCATTTTCAAGAAGAAATAAGAATGTTCTCATAAAAATTATTATATTATATTTCATGTTTCCTAATTTTATTTGAGAATCATATGTGTATATGGTCCCCCAATACTAATAAAGTATGTTTTATTTCAGGATGTGATCCCTTATACTTTTTCTAATGTAGTAAAATAACCACAAGATTTAGGATAATGTAGTTAGGTGTTATAGTATGTATCATATGAATTTTAATAGAAACATTTTGAACTATATTTATGAAAACATATATTAGAAAACCTATCCTTATAAAAAAATTTAGGATATTTATGATTTTATGATAAAGTCATAATGTTTTAGTAAAGTAATTATTATGTGGTTTTCCTCAAAATTTATCCATTTCTGGATACTGCAAGTGGATGTGGTTTTGAAATAGATGTGTCTAGGGGTAATAACAGTTGTAACCAAGTTTTTACATTTCTAAAAAATGAGTGTGGTTTGTGTTTGTTAAAAATATTTACATGGATGATCAAGGAGTTCGGAAGATGAATGATCTTATTGTATAGGTAGAAGTATGTATTTATGGTGCTGCAATTTCCTAGTGTTTGCCAGATTTTTGGACTTAAAATCATGATTTTTTTTGAAATAGGTATATTTTTTATATAAGAGTATAGAGTTCAATGACCTCATAGGAGGTCCATGGATCAATGATAAAAATCGTAAAAAGAAACGAATCCATATAGAAACTCTATATGGACCATGAATCGTGGTATGCGGATCGCAAAGCGTGGTATGCGGACCGTGAAGTGCAGTATGTAGACCGTATAGGGAAAACATTTTGTGGGAGTCAAATGTTTCATTCAAGTCTTGTGGTATGCAGGATAGATCATCATTTTTGGAAATGAGGTAGTGATTTGAGGAGCTATGAAGGAAGAGAGGTGGTGTGAGGACAACGGAAGGAAAAATAGTTTATGGGAGAAGCTGCCTACGATGAACCCTATACCACATGAAATGTTAAATTAATATGGATTAGTGATTTTTTCGTATTTATCAACCTATATAAGGAATAAATATACAGTATATAATAAAATTTATTTTTATTATAAATATGGGGGTGAATTTAGTGATGTCCAAAGTTATTCACAGAAAGACGGCTCTACAAAGTAGAATAAGTTCATAAGTATGATTTCGTGAAAGGAAAAGTGGTCCATTATGACAGTTCCTGGAAGAGGTTATGTAGGACTTTTTATCCCTCAAAGAAAGAAGGCTCCATGTAGGAAGAGTTTTTCCATGTAAGAAGAAATAGTTCATGGAACAATTAGTGGTTTGTGTAAGGATAAAAGAGTTCACAGAAACAGAGGTAGTCTTGAGAGGAGAAACGGTCTGTGAAGTAGGGAATTTCAATAAAGTAAGTTAATATATGGGATAAGAATAGTTAAAAAGAAAGAGATAAGGTCCATGGATATGGAGGTAGTCCTTAGAAGAAGAGGTAGTCCATTTAGCACAAATGCTACATGGTTCAGTTCCGTTCATGGAGGAAGGAGGCCAGTTCATGGAGGAACAGTTCAAAAACTAACAGTGCATGAAATGTTTTATTAAACCTATTGGATAGAGCAACAATTCAATAAATCATATATGTACAATTAATTATTTGATATTTAATAAAAATAAATGGACCTACATGTCCATAAACTGGGTTTTCATCCCTCTTAAGGAAATGAGATAGAGAGATTCGATGGAAGTGTTCTGAGGGACGCATTGAGATATCCCTAAAATATTGTAAAGGCAGTGTGCTTGGAAGGTAGTGACTCTTTATAAAATCTTGTACTCAAAAACTATTAATGATTAGTGGATTTAGGTACAACCTAAACACTATCAATGTATTATCCTAGGAAAATTAATTAGTAGTGAACTAAGTAAAATTGATGTGTCGCATAATTTCATGTGATTTCTTATTTACTTCTCATTATCATCATATAGATTTAATAGGTTCTTACCAATGTGGGAATATGATTTATCACTTTTGATGAAATATTTGACACCCTAATTCACCCCTCCCTTCTTAGGGTGTTATGGGTCCTTCAATTCCCTCAAAAAGAGTTGGTCAAGTATATCATATCCATCATTCTGTATTATAATGAATGTTCACTTACGACGCACCTGGTTTGACACTCTTAGGGGATATCCTTGGGTCAATTCATGTTTTATTTATAAAAAATTCTGAAATAATTGAACATAATTTTATGATTTGAAAATATTCATAATGATACTCTGATTATGATCCTAATATTAGTTATGATTAAATTTTCATATTATTCCAAGTGTTTCACTAGTTTCATAATGATACATTATGATTCATAATTTTATAATCTAATCTAGTGAATGAAATTGTTTAGAAAATAAACCTTGTCGAAGTAATGTAAATTTTATCAATGAACATAATCTATTTATAAATTTTCCTCATAATCAAGAAAGTGAAACTAGATCTGGAATTAGAGGAAGAGCTAGAGCTAAACAAATAATTACAATATTGGGTAAGATTAATCATGTTATGACTAATAACCTTCTTCTTATAGATTATTCTGCTAATCCATAACACGGTATAATAATATTAGACTGCTTTATGCATGAGCCACAAAAATTGTTCAATGGTACTGCTAATATCTTTGTAGTTTATGAATGGATAAGTTACTTAGATAAAATATTTCTTGATTTTTAAGTAAATAAAGGGAAAAGTTTTCATGGTAGTTTATCATCTCACAGGTAATGCATATCAATGTTTTTTATTGATTCAAAACACTAAGTATGAAGAGGAAATAAAAAAACCTAGAGTGAAAGGATTCTAAGGTTCCTTTCATGGAAAAATATTGTCCTCACATGCAATGAGCGAATATGGAGAGAAAATTATTAAGTCTAAGTCACAAGAAAGAAGAAAACTTTTTTACATACAAATCTAACTTTAAATGGTTATAAAGGAATGTTGAAGACAATGTCTGTATTAGAATGAGTAATATTGGCCATTTATATGATGATATAAATTCAATAATTTGAAGGTTAATAGTCGCCCAACCCTAACAATCATGAAAGGATATATTAGCATGTGATATAAGGATAGATAAATAATTATCCACATCTTATGGGTTTGATGGAAAGCAAGGAAACAAGTGGTAAGGTGAGCATTCTACAAAAATAAATTCTATAAGGGGGAATAAGGGAATTATGTAATTTCAAACTTGTAATAAATGTTGAAAGAAACAATGTGGAATATTCTTTTTAGGAATGGGAGTTTGTCTCAAGTGTGGATATAAAGTCTATAAATATTGTGATTTTGAGGGAAAGAAATAATTTTTGAGTATTATATGATTTGACAATAAGAATATAGAGAACTATGTGAATGAATATCTTATTCATAAAAGTAATTTGCTATAAAAAAGTTTTGGAGAAAGGAAAAATCTGTATAGTCACTACCATTAAGGTTGAAGTTCCTAATGATATAGTAGAAGTTACTTTAATAATAGTGTCAAATTTATATAATTATTTATTTGATTGTATATCTTTACTCTTTTGTATCTTCCATGTTTTCCCTAAAAATTTGATATTTCCCAAGATGATTAAGAATGTAATTTTTAGTTAAGACACTTAGTGGAAGTATCACCACAAAAAGGATGTGTCAATCAATTTCCAATATGAAATATAAATGAGCCCTATTTATAGAATTTATTATTATACCTATGGTCAACTTTTATATAATACATGGTTTGGATTTTATTGCAAAGTAAAATTCAAAATTTTATTTCTAACTGAAAGAATTTATGATTCATGATTGAGATATAGAATTCATTTTAATTAAATAGGATACTAAATCACCTAAATCATATCTAAATCAACCATTAGTAGATCTACATAATGAAATTATTGGATAATAATAGAACGTACAACTTAGAGAAGTGAAATTTAACCATATGATAGAATATATTCTTATTGTTGAATAATATATTTATGTGTTTCTTAAATAACTACTTGTAAATAAACCTACGTATGAAGTTTCATTTTTTATTGAACTCTTACCTAAGGAAAAAAATCCATATCTAAGACTCACTGAATGATAGATACTATAGAGAAAATAGAGTTAAAAATATAATAATATGAGTTGTGTGACAAGGGATTCATACTGCAAGTGTTTTACCTTTGGATGAAACTTTTCTAGTTTAAATAAAGAAATATGGGAATATATTGTTGTGCATTTATTATTGGGAAATCAATGCCATCCTAGTGAAGAAAAAATATCATATTTCTCATATTGATGACATTTTTGATCAACTTAAAGAATAATAATTTTTTCCATGATTTTTATTCATTATGAGTATCATCAATTGTGGTTAATGAAGGAAAATTTTCAAAATATAGAATTTCATAAACGGTATGTAATTTAAAAAATTATCTGAATGCCCTTTGGATTGATTGATTGTCCTTCTGTTTCTATGGATCTAATGAATAGAGTGTTCAAATAACATCTTGATAATTTTTTATGTTATTTATTGATTATATCATGGAATTAATAATTCCACTGATATGAAGTGTATAAGATCCATTTATGAATCATTCTTGAGATCCCTATAGAAAATAATTTATATGGTACATTTACAATATGAGAATTATGGATTCTAGAAGTTCCTTTTATTGGTTATAATGTCTATAAGCATGGAATAATAGTTAATCCATAAAATACAAAGGCATTCATAGAATAACCTATGTTTAAAAATATGAATGAGGAATGCAGTTTCTCTAGACTAATAGGTTAATATCAGAGTTTTGTTGAAAATGATTCCTAATTAGAAAACGTATTGACCATGTTGATAGATAAAAGGGTTAAGTACCAATAGATATAGAAATGTAATAAACTTGATGAATTATAGAGGTGGTCTATCAATGTGGTAGGGTCGACACAACCTTTGGGAGGAGATATGTTTTTCATATATACTTACGCATAAAAAACAAACATAGATTTTTACTCATTTATAATGATAATGTTATGGATTGTGCGTCAAGGACATTAAATATACATGAAAAAAACTATCCAACACATGATCTTGAGTTGGAATCCATAACCTTTAATTTGAATATGTGGAAAATTTATCTCTAAGGTGTAAAATATGAGATATAGAAGGTTAATAAGAGTTTTAAATACATATATTCATAGTAATAGTTCAACATGAGAGAAATTTTATGGTTTGAGATACTCAATGATTATGATATCTCAATACACTGCCACCTAGAGAAGGAAAATAAGGTAGAGGATGCATTGATCTGAAAATATCTTTTACTTTTTACTGATATGAGGATAGATATGGATAATATATTCATGGAATTAATAATGATGCATAGGAGAATTATATAATAAGGGAAAAGTTCACTCTTTTTTCAAATTATTTCTAATACAATGTTTTTGAAAAATATTAAAATTTCTAAGATTGATTATGATAATTTAAAAATTAAAATTAAAGTCATGAATGATGGGATATTGGAAGACTTATTTTATGATTATTGTGTTCTTAAATTTGGAAGGAGATTATGTGTTACATCTATACTTGATCAGAAAATATTATTATTAGATAATTAATATATATTGAATTTATTTATACACCCTATTAGCACAAAGATATATAGGTATTTGAAGGATCATTTTTGCGGGATAATATGAAGTAGAAAATTCCTGATTATATATCAATAGTGTTGGTTTTTTTAAAAGTGAATACGGTTATACAACACCCTAATAGATTCATGAATCCTCTCTCGAGTCCTATATTAAAATGAGATGGAATTACTATAGACTTTGTTAATGGATTACAAAAGACTTCTAGAAGAAATTATACCTTATGGGTTATTTTTTACTTTCTTAACACAACATTAAATTTCTTCACTATAAGATGAAATGTAAATCTTGAGCATCTTCCATGAATCTATATTAATTATGCTCTAAGACATCATGATATACATATTTAAATTGTTTTTTATCATGATCCATAACAAACATCAAATTTTTGGAAATTTAATTCAAAGTATCTGGATACTAAGCTACTTTGAGCACCATCTATCATCCTCAAACTAATGGGAATTCTGAGAGAACTTTTAAAAAATTATAATATATGTTAAGGTCATTCTTATTTTTTAACACCCTAAGGATTTATAAATAAATTTATTATAGAAAATAATTCTAGAAACACTAAGTATCTACTAAACAAAACATTGTTACTTATAGAAGATAGTTATAACCTCTCCATTAAACTTAATTTTCCTAATTTTTTTTTTGAATTTCAAAAAATAGACATACACTGTTTTGATCAATAAGATATTTAGAGCCTGATATGATCAACTTGTATTTTTTGGGAATAGTAACAAAAACCTTATGAATAGTAATGTATCCTTATGAATTGTAATGTTCCCATATGAATATTAATATGACCTTTATGAATAGTACCCACACCCATGTATGTATAAATAAACTTTACGCACCTTATAAATGATATATAATGTTTTAAAAATTATTAATTAAGTGTTGGTATTTTCTGATTAATAAATATTTTATTAAAATTTTAAATCAATAAATTTATTTAAAACTAAATTAAATTTCATAAAATGTTTTACTAAATTAATATTTTGGTTTCTTATGATATTAAGATTATTTTATGTGACCTCAGTTAATTTTTGAAAGTATTATAAAATCAATTTTTAATTTAAAATCGCTATTTTTCAAGTAAATAATGATTTTATTTAAAAATTAAATTTTACATATTTATAAAATTATTATGATAAAATATATTTCATTTTTTATATCTAAAAATTTAAAAATGATTATGGTGAATGTTTTGTAATTTTTTAAAATACTTGATTTTTTAGTGAAGTGTAAAATATGATAATTAACATCAAATGGTTAATAAAAGACATACTGAATCATAGGGGATGTATTGAGGATTTAATCACCCTTGGTTAAAAATAAAATTCACTTATTACTTTTTTTGTCACAATAGTAGACACTATCGGTTTTCTGGAGGAAAATAATAAAATAATTAATAAGATATTCAAAAATCACCCCTCTCATCCACTATAATAACCACCCCTTACTCCCTCTTCTCCTCACCTCTTTAAGCCTTGATGTTTCTCAATTTTTTCCCAAATAGTCTTCCCTAGTCTATCCCTATGTACATGAGATCTTATTTCATCCAAAATACCAAAACCCCTACCATTTAGAAGTTTCTCAAGGAGGATATTTCAAGAGGAAAACCCTCTTCCTGTTTCTTTTAATTTCATTTTCTATTTATTTTATTTTCTTATCTTATACTCACCTCCTCTATCCAAATGATTATGATAACTATACTGTCATATATATAAATTAATGATATCATGTAAATATAATATCCTTTCTCAAACAACTATCTCCATCTCTCTCTTGTGTTTTAAAAATGAAATCATCGTCCGAGAGGTGCCGATTTACAACCTTCATGGACAACGAACCTTTATTCATAAATTTATCCTTCACGGATGGTCATGAAACCATTTTATGTTTTAACCAGATAATATTATATGTAATATACCCTATTCAATCTTCTATAACCTATATATATACATAATACTAGTTCGTACAACAAAACAAGTTTGTAATAATCAAAATATTGCTAAAAAAATATAAATGATTTTCAGTAATGTTATATATAATAAATCAACCTAATACAATATAAATAGATGAATTATGTCACTATTTAATATTTTGGATGGTCATTAGTATCATATAAAATAAATTCTATATAATTATACCAATTCCCCAAAAACTCCCATACTCATACACAATTATATTGATCGTGAAAAACAAGGAAACGAATGCTCCCCAGTGATAAATTTGTATCTTATAACTCATCTAAAAGTCCATAAATGAATATAATAAAATTAAAATAAATCAAATTCATATATATGATTTTATTAATGAATTAATTAATTAATGGATTTAAATATATTATTCTGGATGTTATGTTCAGGTATATAACACATTCAGACATTGGGTAAGGGTTTTCTCATCTCGCATCCATTTTTGTGACATATTCTTTATTCACCATTATTTCTTGTGTATGGTGTATGTATACAGACCATTGATGTATAATATCATTAATCTCATTTTTTTCATGGTATTAAATATATCATTTTTTTATTATTAATTTTGGGTCATGTGATTCGATTGATTACAAAGAGGTAATGGATTCTACCCGAACCCCATTCTTTCTTTCAGGTTACTCTTTCACTACCATTTCTCAAATACAATGCTTCATTATTTTTGTATATTTCATATAAATTTTGTTTATATGTTACAAAATCATATATCCATATATTATCATCTTTCCTTTATGTGGATATACATGTTTTAAATTGGTTCCATTCTCAATTCTTCCTCATAAACAAGCCATATTAAGGGGAATTTCTTGAATTGTTACCCATTTTCAAGTGAACTATATAATCTATTTTAAGAAATAATTATTTTTCTAAACTCAAAAATTTTATCATGAAAATATATCTTCATTAATTTATGGTTTTTTAAAAACAAACATGCATTTCCCTATGAAATCCCTTTTATATTTTCCTTAACCCACACTAAAATATTTTATTTTTAAAAATTATTTAAAAAAATATTTTTACATGATTTCTCTTCAGTGGGACATAATTTAGGCCTAAAATATAATTTTAATGTACTTTTATTTTATTTTCTGGTATATACATATTCCTAATCAAATTTTATGAAAAATAAAAATGATTTTTGAAAAGAACTTGTCTTTCCAAATAAAAAAAGGATTTTTCTTGTCTCACTTTTACTTATATAAGATTATTCCTTGTTCAGCACTTATTTATTTCATTTGGTGTATGTAATTCCATTTTACATATAAAATCATGATTCTTATTATTCTTATGATATTATATGGATTAATAATTAAATGTATCAAAGTGGTATGGAAAATTTTTTAATGTTTAAAGATTATGTTCCTCAATAATTTATCAATGATTTTATTAGGGTATTCTCATATATGATTATGATTCCAGTATTTAAATGTGGTATTGGATACATTTATTTAATGATATTTTTATTAGACATATTATAAATTCATTTTATTTTCAAAGCGATGGGTGGGTCCCGTTATAGACCATCGATGCATCGTTAGGTCTCATGAGATGAAACATAATTGGGATTTGGTTGAGGCCTTGACTTAGTATTTTCAAAAGCCTTAGTCAAGGCCTTGATGACACATGAATGATGTCTAGAATATGAATACCATAATTATGATATTATTAATTAATAACTTAGGTCATTATTTGATTAGTATAATATCCATGGTAAAGTTTCATTCGATCATTTATATAGAATTATTTACTCAGATTGCATTCATGTCATATTATGCTCAAGTTTATTTTTAGAGGCATCTGCATTCAGCTATTCACCATGACTAATGTTTATGTTTATGATAACATATATTTTATTACTTATCCTTACTAAGAATCTAAGATCACCCATTTCTTATGTTTTCTTTCAGCAGGTTATGAATAATAAAAACTTTGCATGAGCTTTCAAGGATTCAGATTATTTCATTTTTTATGTATCATGTTTTGTTTTGTTTTCAGAATTTTTTATGGGTATCATGAATGTAATTTGGTATTAAAATATTTCTAAATTGACCGGGATCTCGATATTTCATTCTTTTAAATTATTCAAATGTATTAAAATAATTCACTGACTCTAGGCTTCTAGGTTCGGGGTGTTACAGTTGGTATCAAAGGGAGGTTAGCAGCCACATTGAAAACTAGATTTAGAAAACATAGGTTAGGAAACATAACCCCAAAATAGACATTGTGGTTAATAATATGAGAAAACCCTATAATTTTGTTAAGGTATATATTATTTGTATATTACTAGAAAATACATTCCATTCTTGATACTACAAGTGGATGTGGTTCTGGAAGTGATATACCTAGAAGTAACAACTCTCACAATGTGTTTTGAGAATAACTCGAGGTAACTCAATACATTAAAATAGGCCTTACTATACACATAGTTTTACACTCTCATGTGATATTCATTGGTTGATTCACATTTTTTTACCAAACAATTATGAAGGATGTAAATGTAAATATATCCCCAAAGAATCTATGCTTATGATTAAGAGATTAGTCATGTATAAAATTTCAATTTATGTGAAGTGTTTTTCTAGTATACCATTATACATAACCTAATTTAGTGTATTACAATGTTTGGAAATGGTTTCTAGTGGATGCAATGATAACTCCATCAATTCAAATATTCCAAAGAGTAAAAATGATCATTTCTTTAATTGTTTTAAGCTAGTATTTTCAAGGGAAGTATTCTCAAAAATACTTTTCATCACATAAGAAAATATTATCGTGTACTAACTAGATAGAGAAATAATTATCCAAGTCATATGGATTAAAATGTAAGCAAGGGAAGAAAAGGATAACTAGGAAAAATATAGATAAATAGAATAATATTGACAAAGTAGTTTAGCACAAGTGATAATTGTGGAAGGAAACACCTCGTCATTTTCCTATGAGGAAATGGATTTTATTTCAAGTGTGGAGAAAAAAATTCCATCAAACTCTTAATTGTAACGAAAAATAATAATTTTCACATTTTCAAATATTTGCATGTAATGATTGGGTTCACTACAAAAATCAATGTCTCTGGCATCAAAGGAATATTCCATAAAAGAAGATAGTGGATCATTCTCCATATTATGCTACTACCACGGATGAAGATGAATGATTAACGTGAATATGTGTGGAATCAAGAATCATGTTAATTTATTATTTTATAAATGATGTACCATTTATAAGAATTATGAAATAGATAATTTTTGTACTCCATTACTATTTAATTATATAAGGAAAAGTGAATCTGTAGATAGTTAAAATTTTGGGAATTATATGTTTAAGGGAAAAAACCTTAATATGTTCCTAATATTGAGATATCATTTTTGAAAAAAAAAGATGATTCATTTGGATAATGTAAATTTGATTTCACCTAATATCATGGATCTAAATAATGGACCGTCGAGAAAGTGGTAGAGTCTATAATTTTTTTTACATGAGCAATATATCAAATTTTCTATTTTTTACATACAGAATATGGATGCATAAATGTATTAAATAAGGGCCTATATAACTAAAGTTATTACCATGATTCTTGATAACACAAGGAGAATTCACCCACATGTTTGTATGTGATTATTAACATCCACAACATGTTTATTAATAACTTCATTATGTAAATTCAATGACCTTATTCTAAAGGGTTAGATCAAAATATTTTGGAAAGTTTTAACCATTTATGAAATTGATTAATTGGATTATTGTATGTGGATTTAGAGGTTAATGTATTACATCACCACATAACACAACCTATGATAATATATGAAGCATAACTAGTTCAATGAGTAAATAAATTATAAGATTGTGTTTATAAAATAGAAATTTATATTTATACTCTTATAGAGTGCAGTAATTCCACAACATTAAAAAAAGAATTAAAAAATATTGTCTTATTATCATAATTTTTTTATGATATCAATGATCTTTTTCATAACTATAGTTTATGGTTTTATAATAATTAACTTTATAACAACCATGTACTCTATAATTATAAATCATAGATTTTTGTTTATATTTCTCTTTCATGTCCACGTTTTAACTTCCCGCAAAAATTCTCTTATTCAAAATCATATTTTTTGGTGGCCACCTCATTTACCATAAATTCTTTTTAAGAGGATATTTTATTAACCCTATTTATGATGTGTGTTTACCACCATAGAATTTTCAAGTATAAACTGTTAATGTTCGATGTAAAATTTCAAATTGTGAGGATGAAATTTATTTAAGGAGGGGAGAATGTAACACCCCAAGGATTTACAAAAAAATTTAATATAAAATGTAATGAAAGAAACACTAAGTCTATACAAAACGAAACCATGTTATTTATAAGAGATAGCTTTAACATAGATATTAAAAATTATTTTACCACTTCTATGTTTTTAATTTCCATAACCAGACATACACGGTTGCGATCAATGTGATATTTATAGTCTCATATGATCAACTTTAATTTTATGTGAATAATAACTTGAACTTTATGAATAGTAATATACTTTTATGAATAGTAATGTTCCATTATGAATAGTAAAATTACCTTTATTAATAGTGAACTCATCCATGTATGTATAAATAAAATTTAGGCACCTTATAAATGAGAGTCAGTATTTTAAAAATTAGTAAATAAGTGTTTGTATTTTTTGTGAGTAATAAATATTTAATTAAAATTTAAAATTAATAAATTGTTTTAAAATAAAATTCAATTTAATTAAATTTATTCCAAAATAAATATTTTTTTTATGATTTTAGGATAATTTTATGAGACCTTCGTTAAATTTTGATGTATTATAAAATCAATTTTTAATTTAAAATCTGTATAGTTCATCTAAATAGTGATTATATTTAAACACTAAATTTCACATATTTAGAAATTTATTTTCATAAAATGGAGCACATTTTTTAATTCTAAACATCAAAAAAGGGTGATGGTTAATTTTTGGGAATTTTCTAAAATACTTCAATTTTATTTGGATAGTAAAATATGATAACTAATGATAAATGCTTAATACATGATTTTTTGAGTCATAAGTGATTTGTGAATGATATAATCACCATTAGTGGAACTAACATGCACTTATTACTATTTTTGGTCATAATAATCCACACTATTGGTTGTCTTGAGAAAAATAATAAAATAATGAATAAAATATTCAAAAATCACCTCGCTCCTCTACTATAAAACCACCCCCACTCCCTCTTCTCCTCACTCTTCTAAGGATTGAATATTCTCAATGTTCTGGCCAAATTATCTTCTCCATTCTCTTCACATGTCCAGGGGATCTTGGTCCCTACAAAATACCAAAACCTCTTCCTTTAAGGAGGATCTCAAAGAGGATATTTCAAGAGGTAAACCCTATTCCTTTTTCTTTTAATTTCATTTTCAATTTATTTTATTTTATTATCTTCTCCTCAACTCCTCTTTCAAAATGATCATGATAACTAAAATATAAAATATATACTATAATTATATCATGTTAATGTAATATTCTTAATAAAACTATTATCTCTCACTTTTTTTTGAAAAAAATGAAATCATAATTCAGGAGGTGTTGATTTACAACCTTCATGGATGATGAACATTCATTCTTCAACTTATCCTTCAACAATGCACATGAAACAATTTTTATGGTTGAAAAATAACACAATATGTGTATTATAACCTATTAAATGTTCTGAAAATAGTTTATATACATAATACCAATTCATTCGACAAAACAAGTTTGTAGCAATCAAAATATCTCCAAAACAATCTAAATGATTTTCACTAATGTTCTATCTAATAAATCTCCCTCATACCATATAAAAAATGAATTATATCACCATTTAATCTTCAATATGTTCATTAGTATCATATTAATTCAATTTTGTATATTTATATCTATTCTACATGATCTTCCATACTCATATACAAGTATATCGATCGTGAAAACCAAGGAAATAAACACTACTGAGAGATAAATTTGTATCTTATAACTCATCCAAAAGGCCATAAATGAACATAATAAAATTATAATAAATAAAATAAATATATATTAGTTTCTTAATTAGTAAATTCTTTAATCTATTTAATTTTATTGTCCAAGAAGTTAGGTTCAAGTGCAGAATAACTTCAGACATAAGGTAAGGGTCTTCTCATCTCACATCCATTTTGGTAGATATTCCTTATTCACCACTATGTATTGTGTATGTTGTATGTATACTGACCATTTAGGTATCATATCATTACTATATTTATTTTCATGGTATTCAATTTTTAATTTTATGATTATTAATTTAGGGTCATATGATTCGATTGTTTACAATGTGGTAAGGTATTTTACCCGAACCACTGTTTTTCCATTGAGTTACTCTTTCTCTACCTTTAATCAAATTTAATGCTTCATTATTTTTTTATATTTCTTATAAATTTTATTTATATGTTACAAAATCAAATTTCCATATAATATAATCATTAATTTATGTGGATACACATGTTTTAAAATGGTTCCCTTCTTAATTATTCCTCATAAACGAGCCCAATTAAAGGGATCTTCTTTAATTATTATCCATTCCAAAGTGAACTGTATAATCTATTTTAATCCTTAATTATTTTAATAAAATAAAATATTTTATCATGAAAATATATCTTGATTAATTTATAGTTTTAGGAAAACAAATGTTCCTTTCCACTTTTAAATTTCTTTTATATTTTCCTTAAACTGTACTAAAATGTTATATTTCTAAAGATTCTTAAAAACCGCTTTTACATGATTTCAATTCAGTGGGACATAATTTATACCCAAAATATATTTTTAATGTCCTTAACTTTTATTTTATGGGATATACATATTTAAAAAATTATTATATGACAAATACAAATGATTTTCTAAAATAACTCTTCTTTTAAAAGTAAAAATGGTTTTCCTTGTCTCACATTTACTATTATCAGATTATTCCTTGTTTACCACTTATTTATTTCATGTGGATAAGGTATTTCTATTTGATATATCAAATAATAAGTATAATTATGCTTATGATATTATTTGTATTAATAATTAAATTTTTCAAAGTGGTATGGTAGACTTTGGAATGTTGAAATATTATTTTCCTTAAGAATTTAACAATCATTTTATTTGAGTTTTTTCATCAATGAGTATGATTAAAGTATTTAAAATTGGTATGGGACAAATTTATTTAAATAATTATTTTTATTAAACATATTAAGAGTGAAATATAATTTGAATGTTTTGGGTTGGACCTACTATATCCTCTCGATGCATTGGAAGGTATCATAAGAAAAAACATAATTGTGCTTTGACAGAGGCCTTGCCCTAGTATTTTCAAAACTTTTGGTCGTGGCCTCAACAACATGTTTATAATGTAAAAAATATGAATTCACTCATTATGATATTATTAATTAATAAATTATATGATTAGTTGACTAATATAATATTCATGGTAATGTTTCAAGTGATCAGTTATATGGATTTTTTACACAACTTTCTTTCCTCATATATTATGATTGAGTTTATTTTTAAAGTAATGTGTTTTCATATATTCACCATGACTAATGTTTATGTTTGTGATAAATTACCCTGTATTAATTACCCTTACTGGGCATTTGATCTCACCCCTTTCTTATGTTTCCTTTCCCCAGGTTATGAAGAAAAATAATTTCATAAGCTTTCAAGAATAAAATTTATTTAACTTTTTATGTATCATATTTTATTTTTATTTCCCAATTTATTATGGGTATCATGAATATAATATGGTCCTCCAATAATACTAAACTGACTGTCCTTTTGGGGTTTGATTCCTTGTAATCATGCCTATGTATTAAAATAATTCACTGATGTTGGCCATCTAGGGTCAAGGAATTACACACTTGAATTTCAATGTATGTGGGATCAATACTTACTATTCGAATAATTTTCCTATAAAAATATCATCCATTAAAGTATTCAAATGGTTGTGAATGAAGAATTTTATGTAAAGAGATTTCATATACTATCTTTTTGGAATAAATCTAATAAAAGGAATCTTGAAGGCCTTAAACTTGTAGATGTGGAAATGGAAAGGTTAAATACTATTCAAACCCATATTAAATCATCTCAAACCAAGAAAAATGAATTCTATGAAAACCAAAGAAAAATTTTTAATTTCAAGTGGGATATTATTTTTTCATGAAAATAACTCCATGGAAGGGTGGTATATGGTTCTCTAAGAAATTAAAAAATATCCATATGTATATCAAACTTTTTGAAATTATAGAAATATTTTGAGTTGTGGCTTATCATTTTGAAATTGCACGCATCACCTCTAAAGTACATGATGTGTTACAAATATCATTATTGAGGTAGTACATGCCTGATAAAATTCACATGTTTACCTTTGTAGAAATAAAATTACAACCTAATTTATGTTACTATGAAAATCATATCCATATTTTGTACACTAGATAATAATTTTTGTGGAATCGAATGACACGAATAATAAGGGTAGTTTTGAGAAATCATAAAATAGGGGAGGTGACATGAGAACGTGAATATTTTATTTTGAGGAACTACCCAAATATATTTTATTAGATACATTGTGGAAATTTTGAGGATGGAATTTTTTGATGGAGTGAAAAATGTAACCCCAAGCATCAGTTATAGTAATATTTTCAATCTATAGAAAATGTAGCACAATACACAATGATTTATTCAATAATGTGATTAAAAAAAATAATAGCATTATATAACTATAATTAAATTCAATTAATTTTATTTCTTGACTAGTAATATCAAAATTAATATAGAGTGAAATATTTTTAATTCTATTAAATAATTAGTTTTTCAGTGAATTATAAAATAACTGATTTTTAAAATACTTTCATTTATTTTAATTAGAGTTAATAATCCCATAATATTTTGTATTTTGTCCTAATATCACATATTATCTATTATATTTACAATATAACAATTAATTCAAATATTTTTCAATATTTTTTATATAAGATAATTTTTATTCTTAGGAATGAATTTATCTCAAAATTGTTTTTCATTGTGATTAATTTATTTATATTAAAATTAATTTCATCCACTTATATAAATTAAATAATGAAAATTTGATATCATTTTTTGAGTTATGAGGCTTTTTTTAATATGTCCCTTTTATTTTTTATCACTATGAATAATAATCGTGGATAATATTAGTCACCTCGGTAAGGGTGAAATATGAAAAACATAGCTAAAACAAGGAAATAATTCCACAAAATCAACCCAAAACATTCCATAATTTCATTTCACAATATAACTTTACCATGTCAATAAGAAATTAAGATATAATGAATTTGGGTTCCATTTTACTTTGATAATAAAATTTATATTATTTAAAGTATAGAATAATAAAAAATATACCTCTCTTAACATTAATATTTATCAAAATTTTATAAGATGATAAAAAAAGGATAAGTTCATTCATAATAATTTTTTTGATATATTTAAATATTCATTTTTATCTTATTCATTTATTTTTAATTTTTAATAACAAAATAATTACATTAATTCTTACACAACGCCGATAAAACTCCTGTGCAAGCAGTATAAACATGATGTAAATTATTTTAAAAATTATAAAATTAATATTTTTTGGGTAATTTATTGTGATCCAAAAAATTTATAGATGAATGTGAAATATTAGGGATGTTTGAAAGTATTATATTTTAATTCCACATATATCTTAGTGTCTTTAAAGTTAAATTAAATGAAATGTTTTCAAAATGACCTTATTGATATTTTATGAAAAAACAACATTTTATTAATTTATCACGGAAATTAAAAATAATTAATGAGTAAAACTAGGATTATAAATAGTATCAATTTTTATACATTATCCATTTATGGTCTAATTGTTATGATATAAGTAAAATTAAAACACTATAATATAGAAAGTGTTGTTACTGTGGTTTCGGTCAAAACTGGTTACTAGCGGGATAATAGAAAATGATAAGGTGTTAAATGACCTAAACACACTCATAAACCTAATTTTTCAGTTGTATTTATACCTTATCCTGTTCATATGGGAATATGAGTCATTTTGGATCCATTTTCTTAAGAAAGTGACTTGATGATATTTAAAATCATTGAAATTTTTTTTTTCTCACTCACCTCAATTATAAAAGGGAACCTCCTCTCCTCACTTAATCACACATATTAGGATATTTATATAAAACATTACCTAAAAAATCTCACCCAAAAATACTTATACACATTCTCGATGTTTTTTCTTTCAAAAATACAAACCCTAGGGTCCTTAATAAGATATTTTAAGGAGGTTTCTCTATGAGAATCTAATTATTTTTACAACAGTTTCAAATTTATTTCTTATTATACTTCACAAAAATCTATTAGAACCATAATAAAATTAGAACCCTATTATTATATATAATTTTATATATTATTATTTTTAGAATAAAACCATTTTTATGCCTATTTCATCATATGAAAATAAAAAACAAATCTTGTGTGTTTGTAGGACTAATTGTCTCCTTCTAGCAGTGTAATTTGTTTTTCATCACCAATTCATTATTATCATTAAAAGGATTTAACTAATTAATATATATTATATTTATGGATTAAGTATTCATGTTCAATTATAATATCATATCTACTTAGTTACCTTCAAATCTGTTGGAAAATGATAATGTTGCCTGTGCGTACATGTTCACTACATCCTCTAAGAAGCAATTTGATTCATTTTTTTCTACTTTACAATTATGGTAATAAGGATATATTTTTCAAATATTTATTATATATATTTTATATTAATTAATATATTAAAATTAATCATTATTTACCTTTCTTTGTTCCATCTATCAAAAAGTGAAAATAGAATTCATGCATACGTATGGCATACCATCTCCATGAACAATGTAATTCATTTTTCTATCTATTCCCTTAAAGGATAATTAAAAATATGTATATAATGAATATATTATATTTTTATATCATTATTAACATATTTCAAATGATATAATCATGACCAATATTTAGGAATAGAAACTAATAAACCACTACATACTTAAAAAATGAAATAGTTAACACATGGAAACAAAAATTTTAATGAAGAACTATTAAAAAATATTTTTAAATTTTATAAGTGGGTCATTTATGATATTATAGGTATGTATATATTATGGTGAATAATTATAATAAATTTAAATTTAATATACAAGAGGCTAAAATCTATAACAAAGTAATTCAGACTTGAGGAAAGGTTTTATTTCATAATCTCATCATTATTCAAGATTATTTATGTTTAACTATATGTGGGGGGATATATATTATCTTTCTATATTAAATCATATTAATTTTATTCTACACTTATTATTTCTAAAAATTATAATTTTTCCTTTCATTTTCTTTTCTTAATTACATATGATACTGAAATAATGTTTTTAATTAAAAATTACTTTATTTTCTATTCATTCGGGAATATTTTACTTTCTTGTCCAAATTTTCATTAAAATTATTTCAAGAATTTTTTTACTATTTTACAATGTTTTATTAATTTCATTTTTACCCATTTTATACTTTTTACAAAATGGTTTAAATGGAATCTTTTTTTGGTTTTCCAAAAATTTCATCTTTTACCAAAGGTATAACTAATATCTTTGTTTTAACATACAACACACAGACATTTTTTCCTAAATTTATAAATAATATTTTATTTGAATATTCCATTATAATTTTTCAATAATCTTTTAAAATAAAATTTTTTCATTAATAATTTATATATTTTTAGATTTTTATTAAGTGATTTGAAAATGAAAAGGATATTTTTCTTAATAAGTCTTCCAGTGATCTGTTTAAAGTATTTTAATATATGTCAACATCCATTGTGAATATAATGTATTACTTGTGATGTAATATTTTGAGAATATTAAACATATTATACTGATGTATTTTGATTATGTTATATTTTTTATTAGGGAAATTATTAAAAAAATATTCTAGTTATTAAATATCAATGTTTACAATGATTATATATCACCCTTTTTATATCATGAATGAATTAGACTTAGTATATGACCGGTTTTCCCTGCTATAGTCCCTAAATTTAATGGTATGTCTTATGAGACAAAATAAATTGGGTATTTGGCGTATTCCTTTCCATTTAATCTATGTTTTCTTGGAGCAAGACATTGATGATACGATTATGATGTATGATATTATTCATTATATCATTATGAAACTAGTTATTATTATCCTTTGATTATTTATTTTGTTATGTTATCCATGAATTTAGTCACCTTTTATAGTAATAGTCATATAAAATATTTGATTATTATTTATCTAAACCACATTATTCATGTTTTATTTATTTTATGATAGCCTAGTTTGTAGACATTACCTTACAAAGAATCTAAGCTCATCCTTTATTATGTTTTCATTTCCCTACGATACTTAGAAGGTATCTTTGAATGAAATTTAGGATTTACTAGAAAAATAATTGTGTTATAACAATAATAATTATATTATATTTCATGTTCCATATGTATTGTGAGGAAAATATATGTATTTAGTCTCCCAATAATGATAAACTATATGGTCCTTTGTGGTGTGATTTTTATACTTTATCCATTGTTGTAAAATAAGAATCAAATTTCGTCTACTAGAGTCAAGGTTTTATATCTTATTCTCATGTAATCTTTGGTGCTTCAAAAAAATCATATGCCTTTTTGTATATAGTTATGCAAATAGTTATATTAAATCTACATTTCAAATTCATCATTCAACAACCAATTTTTAAAATTTAAACATAAAATATAGTAATATCCTTCTCATTAAAACAAAATTCTTATTTTTTGGAATAAAAAATATTATTTTGGTAAAATCAAAAAACTTTTTCTGGTGCACACAAAATATTTCTTCCAAAAAACTTATAAAATATGTTTTTATTAACTTATAAAATACTTTGGGCTTACATTTCTGTGTTTTTAGACAATACATCTCAAATTAAAAAAAATCCTTAAAATTGTGTTTAAAATAAATAAAAACCCATCAAATACCAAGGGGGACTTCAACCTACCCCTTTGGATTTATTAGAAACAAAATTCCTTTAAAAACAATAACAAAATTTATTTCTATCTAATCCAAGCCTTTTCTTATAGAGAAACATCTAAAAAACATAATACTAGGAAAATCAAGGATTTTCTGATAATTTCTCCTCTTAGTGATAATAAATTTTTGGATAATTGATTGTGATGTACTCCTCCTCAATTCAACAACATTATTTTTTTTATCTCTATTATTCTGATAACTCTAACCTAAAATCAATTGAAGATGTAAATTTTTGTAAAACTTATTATGGAAAAATAGTTTTCCACTTCTCTCCCCATTTGTCATCATAAACCATGGCATTATAGGGGTCTATAAAATTTCTTCTAATTCAAAGGATAAGGTTGAAAATTATTTTCAGTCTTAGTTTTTCAATCATTTACCTCAGTATAGATTTAGTGGATATATCACCACATTTATTCTCTCTTAAAACATTCCCAATAATAACTTCTTCATTATCAGCTTTCTATTTGATCAAATAGAGGTTTATTTCAACAGTTTTTTATATGGTGTGTTTAACTAGGTTCTTTGATAGAGAAAATGTGTTTTGATTAGAAGACACAATTTTTAATGGATATTCAATATTTACTTTACTTTCCTTAATATAAACTTTCATCAACATCATTTGAATAAAATTATGGGTGTTAAGAATATAATCTAAAACAAATGTACTCAAAGTCACTAGGATTTTATTCATATTATTCTTGAAAAAAACATATTACTCTAGAAAATAATGTAACTTTGGATATTGATTTATAGTTATCAAAATCACCTTCCAAATTTGCATATATGAACCTATGTAAGATCAAATTATTACTTTTATTATCAAATTTGGCTTTTATTCATACAGGAATTCTATAAAGAAGGCCTATAGACTTATTACTTTTATTATACTTTTTGAAAATTATTAATGTTCCTTAGACAAACATAAAAAACATTAATAGCTACCTTGTGTGACTCATTCAGATCACTTTGATATCTGGAACAAAAATTGAATTCAAACCCAACTTTTTTCATGATACCATATGATAAATATAAATATTATAAACTTCTAGAAATTGGTTTTATGGACACTATCAGTAGATTTAACTTTTATCAACCTTACTTCAACAGATATATAAGTAGCAACATAATGATGATATTCCACATGAAAATTTTTCAAAATCTCTCTTGCATAGTTTTCTATTGATAGGAATATGTATATATTTTTTGTATATCATCTATATAGAGAAATAAATTCATCTTCCTAAGCATTTACATTTCATATTTTTCTTTCCTTTTCTCTAATAAATCATTAAATTAATGATTATTTCATTAATGAAAAAAATTACTATCAGAGTATTGTAACTTCCCTCTATCACATATAACTTTCTATCTACTTTTCCTTTAGATAAGTTCAATACATTTATGTTATTATCATGTTTATAATACAGTCCACATAAGGATTACTTCAACCCATATAAATCATTAATTATTTTACATACCTTATTTCTATCCTCATAAATTTTGGATCCCTCTAGTTTTTTATTTTAAAATTATTCTTCAACAATATCATTAGGTCTTAATTCAACCCATATAAATATTTATTGAGTTTACATACCATATTTTCATCCTCATCAATTATAAATCCCTTTGGTTGTTCAATGTAATATTATTCTTCAAAATCACCATTCAGGAATGATGAATTTACCTAAATCCAATAAAAAAATATATTTTTGATGAGAATAAACTAAAAAAACATTTGTATGGTATCAATTCTTACAACTATAAAAATGTTTCTACAAAAACAATACCTTATACTTATGAGTATCCCTTTTAAACTAACCTTTTATTATTTCACAAAATGTCTCCCTTTCCATTGAGATTATTCTTTAACCCCCACATAGTCGTGATTATATACTTTTCTTTCAGCCTCATAACTAGTTCCTAGGTTCCATTCTTTTTAATTATATCTAATTCCACATTCTCGTATTTTAACCATTCGTTTACTCAAAAGTTTCTAATACTGACTATGTTTCAACTTGAGAGATAAGCATTATTTAATTATCAATTATCAAATTTGTATTAACTAAACTAGATCTACACAACTTTTACTGATATTAATCGGTTCAACATTCTTTTTTAATGACTATAATTTTTGGTTTCTACTTATTAGATAATCCTCTGTATCACAAGATTAATTGAAAATATTTTTCTATATTAGACCAAGGAATTATTTCTTCTTCACTAATTCTTTTTTAAATATTTTTAGACATATTTTATTTTTTATATGATTCTCCATTATCTTATTCTATTTATATGTACTTATTCTCAATTAAATTAGCTTCAAATATTTATTTAATTTTATTTAACCCTTTTTTCCAGCACCTGTAACCCCTTTCATTAGTTTTTTAACCAAATAAAAATATCATCATTATATTTTTCATTAAAATTTCCTAAGTATAAATTTTTTATCTTCCTTAGGAATCGGATCCCAAACACTTTAAAGTATTTCATCATTGGGTTATTCATGTACCACATCTCATAAGGGGTAATCTATATTACCAATGTTAGAAGATATATCTTTTAAATATGTACAACTATACATATGGTTTCCATCCAAAATTATGTATTTTACATTATAAACAATAGTCCTTCCCATTTTAACAAAACTTTTGTTTTTCCTCACTTCATCCACATTTTTTAAGGAGTGTATTGAGTAATATTTTGATTCTACAGTCCATATTTTGACTGGTAGAAATCTAAATAATTACTTGTAAACTCCTTTATATTATCCATTTTTATCTTCCAGATTTCTACACTAATTTGTTTCCACATCACTCTAGAAAAACTTGATCAATTTTACTACATCATATTTATGTTTCAAAAACACAACATTATTCACTTTGGTTAATCAACTAATAAAAGTGATAAATTAGACAAAAACATTTAAGTACTAATTCCCAATCGATCCACATGCATTAGAATTTATAAGTTCATGTGGTTCGGTGGACTAAATTTCTAATCCTTTTTTTATCTCGTCATTTTCCCTTTCTGATTGGCATCATAAATAGTGATTCTTTCACTTTTAGTAGGGGTAAACTTTTACAATTTCATTCTATCAAATATTTCTCATGTTTTATATACTAATATTTTCCAACCAAATATTCAACAACTGATTATCATATTTCTCAAAAAAGGTTACCTAAGTTACATCAATTTCTAATATAAAATAAAATTTACTTAGTTCATAATCTTTCAAGAATAGTTATTTAATCATTAAATCAACGGATGATACAAAAGATACTCTACAATATCACATAATTTATATAATCAAAAATATGTCTTACACTTAGAATGTTATTTATTATTACATCAACAAATATAATTTTCATGTATTTTAACTTTTAATTATATATGAAATTTGTTCCACTTACTTTTATTATTAAGGAACTACCATTCCAAAATTTAATATCCCTTATGTTTTTTCTTTAAAGTTTCTCAAAATTTTAACTTCACCTATCATATGTAAAGATAATTCACTATAATCCATTGTATCTTCTTTTATTTTGATTTCAAGGTAAATTCAACTACTAAGGATTTTTCATAAATGTTTTATTTTCCCTTAAAATTTTTTAATTTTGGTTTACTAAGACTATCTACGAATAATTTTCATGAATTATTTTGTATAGTGACTAGTCTGATCACATTTTCTAAAAATTTAAAATATGAAGACAAATCAGTTTCTTATTAGGGAGTTCTAAAATTAAAATTCCACCTTATGTTAGATATCTTAACTTATTTTTTGATTGATACCTTCCATAATACATGTTATTCTCCCTAAAAACTCATACATTCTAACAAGTTTATAAATAATCTATAAGAAATTGTAAAATTTATTATTACAGTTTATATAAAAATAGGAATATCCATCACACATCCACCTTCCAAATTGATACAGGTTTTGGTTTTATAAATCCCATGGAGATTCACTAATAGATAAAAATTAATATCACCTTTCACATGGAGACTATTTCTTTCAATAATAATATTTTACTTCCATTGGTTTGATGGATTAAATCCATTTTTGTTCTAAATTAATGTTTTCTAATTTTATATTGATAAACCAATATTGTATGTACAAATTAACCTATATTCATAATTATAAGGAAAAAAATTCCAATTTTTCAGATGATATTTTCTTAATAGATTGTGATTATTCATCTTTAACTTTCATTTACTTATTCCAAAAAACATCCAACTTTATCAAAGTTCATTCTACTTCAAGAAATATAGATAGTCTCTTTCCATTTTCATCTTCTATTAAAACAGATTCTAATTTTTATACTTCATGATTTTCTACTAATCATCTACCATTATATTGAGGATGTTAATTTCCTCAAAATATTTATTATAAATTTCTAAATAATCTTCATCACTTTTAATATACTTTTATCCTTTCCTTTTCAATAATCCTTATTATATTTTGTATTTTGGTCAAGACACACTCCATGTTCTAGATCCAGTATTTGATCTAAGTAGGTTATTTCCCCCTATTATTTTAATTCACTTGAGGTTTTTTTCGCCTTTACATGATCCATGAATTTCATGAATTTCTATTAAAATTCATTTTTAGATGATATAGGTTTCAATGATTCCCATTATTCTTCATTTAAACAAAATATCCTTTTCATCTTCTGGGTAAACATACTTTTTCTTTCAATTAATTTTTTATATTCCTTTGTTTTCTTAGTGTAATTCTTCATCTGTATCTTTTAATCAATCTCATCGTATTCAATTTTATTATATTTATTCTTGGGAAATTATATATAAATGTTAAAAAATCATCTACACTCAATTAATTTTAATTTAATCTTTAATTTATTCTTCCCATTAACTTTTCTAAACATTCTATATTTAATGGTCATTGTTCTCTTAAGTTTCTTATCCTCCTTTGTGTTCTATTTTCTAAAAATATTCACCCTATGGAAAAATTTAAATGAAGTTTTCTTATGGATTCAAAATACATTTGTTCCTTATCCCTTTTCTTAAATAAGATATCTTTCCTCATTTAATTTTTTTAGATAATATTTTTAATTTCTTCAAGAGATAAATCATCACCCTTTTCCAAGGATGGTATTTTTTTATTGAATCAATATATGAAATTTATAATTATTTTTCTATAATGATTTATATGAAAATATTATCTCAAAACATCTTAATTTTATTTGCAATTTAATTGAGTATTCTAAAATAATAATCTATGGTTTCCTCATTATCTATATACAAGTCCTTAAATTGAATTCTGTGTATTTTATGTTTTCTTCTTTTACGTTGATATTACATTTAAAGATTCTTTCCATCTTAACCCATTTTTGATTGGATGATTAAATACCCATAAACATAGTGTAAACACTATATAATAAAACCATGAGATATGTGTTTTTAGACATAGCATTAACATCCATGTTCCTTTTATCTAAAAAATAAATAAGTGTATATTTTTTCTAAGTACAAATCATATTGTAATAGCATCCACCGCATAAAATACAATAGATATAAGATAGGTTATCATATTATTTTTTTCATCCATGAATGTTTCTTCCATCCAAGTTAGGAATAATATGTTTATTAATGGTTTTTAAATTTTTCATTACAAAAAAAATAGATTCTATAGAGGTAACCCGCTCTGATACCTCTAATGATAACCAAGAATGGGTTAAACCACTGAGAAGGGGTGGTTGAATCGGCTATTACCTTTTAAAAAATTATTTAACATAAATTTAACCATTTAAAAATGTTAAAGTTTTGATCAATTTAAATAAAATTTACATACTCCACTAAATATAGTTAAGTATGAAAAATTAAAAAATATTTTTTTTACAAGGTTAAGTCCCAAAGAGGTGACCAACTCCATTTTGTGCTCCAAATTTAATAGTCCAAGATTTTCCACTATCACCAATCAACAATTATAGTGTCATGATATGGTAGAAACCTTTAATTAATAGTGAATACCACATAAAAGACTCTAAAGTAAAGTATTATACTAGTTCTCATTAATTACAATGTTTATCATATAATTAAAGCCTCTAAAATATAAATTATTCTTCTGTTAAAAAACATAAAAAATTAGAACATTATCATCCAAAACATAATTATTTTGGTACTTTTTTATTCTATTAAACTCAAATCTATAAGCTCCTACTTCGACTTAAGATTTATTCATTTAAATTTTTCAGATTCTCAATGATCTTCTTCACCCAAAATTATTAGTGAAATAGTATCCATAATAAACAAATTTTCAAGTATGTTTTCCCCTCTTAAAATACCCATATTTGCATTGATAAATTTAGTATAATTAAAGGGATATAATTTTTAAATCCAACTCCATTCAAGTATTCATTCAACCACTTTTAATAACTTCTAAATATATCCTACGTTTGACTTTATATGATCTTCTAAAAAATATTTCATTAATTGTATTCAACTCTAAAATTAATCTTGGATTGAATCACAAACATTATTTCATGAATATTGAAGTTTTGAGCATCAATATTTGAATCATCATAATGTTTATGACTTTAAAAAATTTATATGAAGTCACTCATAACCTTCAATTGAATTTACTTCTAGTTAAGATTAATCTTCAGCTCAACTTATTCTCCTATAGCCTCTAATTAATTGAACTATTTTATATAATTGTGTATTTTTTGGTCACAATCCATTACTCTAACTCTATGTTCAACCATAATTTTTAAACATCCACTTTTGGTAATTTTTAACAATGTACATATTAATCGTATTCTGATAAAATTACAAAATATTTTTCCGGTGACATCACAAATCATATTATGATGAAATCATTAAACTTAATCGGGTGTACTCATAAATACTATTCTAAAGACCTTCCAAATCTTATTTTTATGATCATAATAAAATATCTAAAGTAAATTTTTCAGATTTAAAATTTTTTTAGTATAAATCAAAAAAATATATTTTAAATGGTTTTGATAACAAATGAAACTCCATCAAAGACTAAGGAGAATCTCAATATATTTAAGTACTTTTGATAGATTTTCACTTATCATTTCAAAACCAAAGTGCTATATAAGTTTTTATGAAATAATTTATGTACTTTATAATATTTATTATGATTATAAATTTCATTATATTATATGTTTTAGTGAGGTTTATGTTGATTAGGAGGTTATCCACAATGGGGTTATGAGGATAGTATTTTTAGAATGAGGTCATCGTTTCAATTCACATTTGTTTAATTAATTAAATTTATATTTTAGAACTAATTTTTATTTTATCATAACATCCAATGCCTTGAAATATGGGAAGATAAAATTATTGATCTAGATAAAAGATGATATTTTATAGGTGTGTGCTCTCAGTGTTAGAGGATCATTAATGGATCATTTTTCATTTTTTTTAGTTTTCCTATAAGAATTTTTTTCATGTTTATATTATTATGGTAGCCTTTTATCTGATGTATAGATATCCAGGTAGACTATCATTGTATAATGAAATGGTTGGTGAGAAAAAAAGTATTGGGAAATAAATAATGTTGTGTGTCATAGAGAATTAGAAGGTGATTAGAGAGTGGTAAAAATATATATTATATCACTAGAAATATTTTTTTGTTTATAAATAGAATACGATTATGGTTTAAATTAATTCATCATGTATCTTTAATATTTCCTTTATATCAAGGGAAATTATAATTTAGTAAAGGAATAATATTTCTCTATGGTTTGGTAGACCATTCAAGGAGTTAGAGAAGATTAGAAAAGTATAATACATGTTGGATCTTCCACCCTATACGGTATGAAATCATGGTGTCTTTAATTTGTTACAACATAATAGATATAATTATGATTAACCCAAGCATAATTGACTTGGGTGAGTTTTTTATAATAAGAAAATAGAATACTTATAAAGAATATTATGAGATTTCAGATTCAAAAATAAGGTCTTTCATAAAAAATAAAATCACATAAATCATGTTTTATTTTATAATAGTGGATATTAGGAATGTATGTGGGTGGAAGTAGTTAGAGATTTAGTTTTAATAGCCAAATTTTTTATTGTAAACCTTCATTCCAATAGTTAAGTTGATATTATTAATTTATATGTGGTGGTTGAAAATTTGTTCATCCTTTATTATTGAAATATGATAACTGAACTTTTTAAGTAGCTTAGGGCCAATTTGAGTGGTGTCTCACCTGGTAGATTAACTCTCTATAATTTCACAAATTTATATAATGTTCTTATTTGATTCATGGGGATTATAATAATTTTAGAGTTACTAAATTTAAGGGGTTTATTATTAAAAGTTTTCCTCTGTTTTTATTTTTTGAGTGAGTTAGTATAATATGAGAGGGATTTCGTAGTCCTCACGACACAAGGTGGGCTCTTGATGTTTTGAGGATGAATAGTTTTATTGTTTTTTGTGGTGTTGTGATCTTCAGAGTACCCTACACCTTCTTTTTGGTTTCATCTGGTGTTGGATGGTGGTGGGGCTTTCTGGCATTGTTTGAAGAATTGGATATTGATTTGGTGGAGTAGAAAGTTATAGGGTGAAGGGAGATTTTGTCTATGCAGCATTATATAGCATTCATGTTTTGAATATTCAGTATGGTTTTTGTGAGTTCGTTTTGTCGGTGAAATGTGATGGATTCACATTGGTAGACCAAGTTTATTGCATCATGGGTTTTTCTATGGAGGTTTTTGCATCATGTTGGTTGGTTTTGTGAAATCATGGAATAGTTTTGTTTTATTTGAATTTTTGAATCCATCAAATGGTAGCTATGTTTGTTTTGTGGTGCTTTAATTTTCAATCTCTGTGTCAATGAATCTGGTTTTCTTCAAGGGATGAATCTAGAAGAGGTTTAAAGTATGAGCTTTCAAAGATCATGGCTATTCAGATTTGGATTATTAATAGGGTATGGCGTTTTCCATTGGTACCGTTCTTGTTCTTTCATGCACATGACTGACATCTGAGTAGCGAGGAAAAGTGGGAAGCTCATCTTAATGATTTTAATGCTGGGGAGGGGACCTTCTTTTCATATTTGAATCAAATTGTTTTTTATCATAGGACATTTAACTGGGGGGATTGAATGGCTTTTTATGTATTTGATGTCATTTGGGTTCCCCCTTTCCCCTTAAAAGGGGGGTCTATCTTTATAAAAAATTAATTTTCATTCAATTTGAATTAAATTTATATTTAATTTTAAAATATCTCAAAAATATGTTATATTACATCTTCATTTTCTCCCATATTGGTATACCATTTATTTAAATTAGAATAGAATTATTGGGCCACTATATTCTATTTTGACATATCATTAATTCTAAAATATTATTGGTCATATTTTTACTATTTTAATTATACTGTATTGTGTCACAGAGACAATTCTAATGTCATGATTGGATATTTCATAGAATTTGGATAATACACACTTTATTATTATGTTATTATAGATGGACATAAGTTAAATATTATTATTATACATTTTGATAATAGATTTATAGTGAGTGATAATTATAAAAGAAGTTTTATAATAAAATAAAAAGTAAAATAATATACTATATTAACAAGATAAACTCATCCACATGGGGTGTTTTTTAATGATAACATACATTACATGATAATGAGTTTGATATTATCTAATTTAAAAAGGGAATTATGAATGATATAATTGACATGAAATTATTTTTAATACTATGATAATTTTTTCCCCATTTAACTAAGCCAAACTGCATCCTAAAAGATTTCATTTTTTTAGGATATTTGGTTTCATCATTTATTTGTAAATTTTGAACTGTTCACCTCATTCAAATAAATATAATTTTTCGTTATATGATTCTCAATTATATTGTCAGTTCCTTATATATATATTTTGAAATCAATTTGATATGTTTTTACTTCAACCCTTTGAAATTTCTATTTTGTACGAATTGAGATAATAGTTAAATAATTTTTTTCTTTTTTACTAATATCTGTCATCCTTGGGATTCTATGATAGTGCCTATACAATTATTTATAATTTATTTTTGGATTATTGATTTTTTTATAGTTTTTCATGCTCTTGTGAACATTTAAATATCAATCTTCATCCTAAAATGACATGAAAATTAAATTATCACATTTTAGTCTGTGATTTAGTGTCTATAATTAAATTATTTCAATTTATATGTAATTATCTATATTTAGGTTTTTTAAGTGGATATTTGAAATTTATTTAATTATAAAAAATTAATGTGACATTTTTAAGGTATATGAGTTTAAGTAGTATGTATCGTATTGTTACATTCCTGTTCTTATAAAAAAGTAACATTTTAGGGATTATAAAATGGTATTAATATGATAAGTTCTAATTTTAAAAGATACTTAGTGTGTTTAGTGTGATTATATCGAGGAGGTTACTTTTTACATCGATATAGAATGAAAAAAATGAATCCTGGAGGAACAAATAGATGGGTTTTATAACATGAAATTAAATTTTACATTGTTGAAATTAATTTTATAATGTGATAAATGGAATTCGTTTTATAAAATATTATAATAACTGATCAAAAAATTGATCCATTTAGAAAATAAGTAATATGGTTAGTTTTTGAAAATATTATATTGAGGATATATTAGCATGACTAATTTTAAAATAATATTAATATTACACATTAAAAAATAATCATTATGATTAATTGAGAAGGTGGAGTTTCAATAATAGAGAAAAGGAATGTGATCATATGGTTATGGATTCTCTTGATATGATATTGAAATTATTTGGAGGTATGAGATTTAAAAACTGATGTTGTTTTATGTTACTTTGAATTCATTTATATTGAATTTTTCATTATGGTAAAATTATATTTAATTGGATGAATAAATAGAAACTAATGATAATTTTGGTACTAGGTAAACCCTAAAAACATCTATGGTTTTTATAAAATTGATGGAAAATAACACACCTTATCTTACTCTCCCTTATGAACAAGAATGTGTTTGTGGTTGTGGATATGGTTTTTTTTTTGTGTTTTTATGTGTTTTTTGTAATCTAGTGTCTTAATTAATGTATTTTATTGTATATGGGAAATGGAACAGATGGGAACTTCAATATATATGTCGTCATGATGTTTACCCGACTAGAATGTTGGAAATGTTGTTATAGGGAACCACTCATTGTATATTTTCATGATTTATTATATCGATACTATATTTAAATTTTCATAATATTCTTATATTTATATTGGCATAATAATGAACTAAAATGATAAAAAATGTTATTTTTACTATTTTGTATTGATTTTTGGATTTCTTTTACAATATTTACATGAGTGTTCTTTCGGATGGTGTTATAGATTATGAATTGTAATCAACCATTCCTCTATATACACTCTTTTATATTTATAAGGATATTTAAAATAAAATAATAAACCATATTGGATCATTGCATTGTTGTTGGAAGACATTTGAAGTGTTTCCCCCATCATTATATGTTTTTTTGTTTTTTTTTCTCTATGCTTCGAGTTATTTTGTTATTATGACATTCTATAAATTTTAATAGTATTTTTTCAAATATTGGTAATTACTATATATTGTTTTTGGATATTTATTGTTGTATTCTTCTCATTTAATATTATTTAAAATAGTATTTCCTCTAATAATACATTTTCATTCGCTCACTACTAGTCTCTAACTGATATCATATTCTATATATTAATCCCCTTTTAACTGAAGATACCATATATGAGGAATTGGTATATTGAATAAAAACATAAAGAAAACAACCAAACTTGTTTTATAAAGATACGTAATTCTTCAAAAGATATTGATAATTTTTTTATTTTAAACAGAAATCTAATCACAGCTTGGTTGTGTGGATAATCAAATTATTCTAAGAATGATCATAAGTTTAAGTGTATATATCCATCACTAGACTACCCTCCCATAATTTTTACTTCTTCTCTATTGGAATTCAATTTATACATAATCCATTTAATAAACCTAAATCATATTCTTCATCCATAATACTAAAATGATTATTGAGACCGATTGAAGTATTAATATTTTTAACTTTAACATAAGATGAAAATAGTTTCTCATATTGATCGTGTTTTTATTAGATCATTCTTAGGATCACTAATAAAAATCCCCAAATAATGTTTGTTGTTCCCCCAAAAAATATCCAAAATGGGGGACACATAATATTTAATCCATCCCTATCTAATACCTCTATGAAAGCCTCTGGTAAACATATTCCTTTAACCTGTTCCTACTAGATATTGAACAGCTCTTATTTTTCACTATATTTGAGTCCATTCGATGTAAATCCAAAACACATTTCCCAATATATTAGAAAATGTCTAACGTTGTCTTTTTAAGGGGTCCAGAGTTTGGTCTATGAGAGAATATTTTTGGGGAAAAGAAGAATTGATGTCTCTTAAGGTTCACTTTTATGTCCAAGACACTTAATGTATTCTAAATCCTCCATGTACATTCCTCCTTCAAGAAATGATTCAATGAATTTATCCTCCTTTTCATGTACCACCATCACATGAATCAATTGGTAACTAGGATTACCACACTGTCACATACTTCTTGTAAATTCATTACATGTCAGGACTTTATTCCCAATCTTCCCTTACACAAGTCACTCATATAAAAAGAGCATAAGGGTTGGTTATCACCTATATGTTCCATTCCATGCCTTATAATTTTTCTATAAATAGATCTCATGACTCTAATTTTAGAGTGAGAAATAAAATGATATCTAGAGGACAATAACTCATAATTCAAGAAGATAAACCCTTTTTGTGCACCTAAATACACTAATTTCCCTTAGTGGACCTCTTAGTAAAAACTAAATAGAAAACTATTAAGATAATTTGGTAGTTTTGTTAATAAAAGGTTTTTGCATAAAACATTTTTGAGAGTGAACATCCCCTAAACTCATTTAGTACTTGGTTAAAGGACCACTATCTAAGGTATAATACCCGAGCGCAATTCTTCAACCCAGTCTTGTAGGGTTCCACCCAAGGGAACCAATAAAATAAGAAACCCAATGGGTTTTATAAAAGCATGATAAATTCCCTAGTTATCCAAAAAAGGACTATACGAGGGAAAAAGTTCACCTAGTCCATCTAACATGGGAAACACTTTGGCCATGCCATCAACTAGGGTTCCAATTATCTCAGGTCTCATAACTGGGTGATAATTCACTTAGGTCCCTTACTTGGGTACTAAATATCCTATACACCATATATAGGAATTATTTCACCCAGGTATATATATCTACGTTCTAATTTGAATATGTCTTATATCTAGGTTAAAGTTTACCAAAGTCTTCATACTTGGGTACAAATTTATCTAGGTCCCACACCATGGATTCCTACCTACTCAAGCCTCCTACACGTCCTATAAGGATTTATGACATGGATGTTCTTATTAGAGTTATTACCTTCAATCATGTAACCCTTTGATAATATATAATTGGAATCCCATGAGAATGACTCCCTGATTATCAATCCCTAATAAATAGGACCCAGATAGTGAAAAAATCATGTATTCCCTTAATTTTGATGGTCTATGTCATTAAAAGTGGATGAATCCTTCCCTGGAACAATATTTTTATCCAAGATTTCCTATATAGAGTATCTTGTCAACCCACTATAGTCCCGGTACACTCAATGATACTAGGATCCACATATGTGCATATAATATACTAGAATCTACAAAACCTACCTTCATCATATTTATCTTCTAGGTTTAAATCAAATAGGCATTATATTAGGTGTTAGACTCAACCATTCTTTATTGGGAAATATTATGAATGATTTAAATCATCCTTAAAAATTTAGTTACCAACTATTAGGATGGGAACATCCATATATGTGTAGTGTCTTGGCCAAAGGACCCACGAAATGGTGTCCCAAACTGATGTTCCATAAGGACACAAGCATTCCTCCTTATATACGAGGGGATAATAACAATCATATAAGGACTAAAACATTCATTGGAGACATTATATCATCAATATCATAGAAATAAATAACAATAAATAACTACTCAATATCTATATATGAGTCTAGAAAATAGATAAAATTATCTGATAAGATACATGATGCACTCAGAAATAGTATGCATTGATCACCTCATAGATAATCCCATATTCCCTAAAAAAAGAATAAAAATATTTAAACCATCCATACATCCATCCTCGTAAAACATCCCAATCTCTCGATACCCTTAAGTTATCACAGCCAGATATACTCTATATCCCCTGCTCCAACTTGAAAACAAACATATATTATACTTACATATATAGATTCACATGAGGTGTATAAGTATATAACTCCGTAGGGTCTCATTAAGAACCCCTAATATATGTTTTCATAATAGTTTTTATGCATGAGGAAAAGAAAATATAAAAATTAAACATTCTCTACAGGTCATCATCTGTCTACCATAAAACCATGCCACATAATGAATATGTATGCCTATTAGGAAACTATGTACAAAAAAGGATACTATAGTACATAACCTTACCTACTTCGGTACCATGTCAGAATCCAACCATCACTTTATACTAAAATTTCTGATACTTAGCTCATACTTGAAGACCTAAGATAGGGAATTTCTTGTACCTTAACATACTGCCTAAATAAATTGGTCATAGTCATGATTATTCATTTTGACCCACTTATCTATCACTCGTGTCATTATATATAAACCACATCATGTCACATCGTGAACCATCCCTCTCACTCAAGGAGTTGCACTATCAAAAACCAAGTCACTCAAGGAAATTACTCATGATCAACCATCAACCCAGACCTTCTCAGTCAATATGTGGTCATTCAGGTCTTCTCAATCAAGGACAAGACCCCTTCAAGAACCACAATCTTATCACTCATGGTATGGACCAACATTAATGCACGTTGGGGCCTTATCACACTCATTCCAAAAAAACCTCGCTCATTGGGAGGCAAGGCTTTAGGATCCTATCCATAATTAGAATCATCCTCTTATCCAAGAATGTAAATAACAACATATAATTATTAATAAAAAAGACCCACATCCTATCACACAACTCACAATTTGATCCTAGAGTTCTAGTCACTGAAGACCCCTCAACTCAAGGAACATCTTCCATTACCTTTCAAGGAATCCACAAGGTCCTTTAGAGCTATCATCATCTCTTCTAATCAATTCTATTGTGACCTATACCCAAAAATCCTAGAGTTGATTCCTACTACCATTACATTAGCATAAAATACATAAAAATCCTTACTGAAGGAGTGATCAGTTTATTGGTCTTGGTAAACTAGATATATACATGGTTCTTATATTATATTTGAACACACAAAACAAAAAAAAAATTGGAAAATAACTTTATTCTATCTAGAATTTCCCCACATATCATTCATAGTAAAATTAATAGAATCCTAGGGAAATAAAACATAATAAGGGTGAGATCAAATGGATATTAAGGGTTAAATGTAGAAAAAGAAATAATGAATCAATGATAATAATCAATAATATAAGGTAAAAAACTAAACACACATAACATGTAATCAATAAAATGAGAAGTAAGTTCATAAATAATATGGAAAGGTAAAAAATTCAAAACGTATGTCATTTAAATAACAATAGTATCATGGTAAGATAAGGAAGAATCAATATAGAAAGGTAAATAACAAAACACACTTGCCATGTAATCCATAAATTCATAATTAATTTCATCCACATAATATTTCATAGTGAAAATCTCGTGGATAATAATAACTGAATTCTGAATACAAATAATGTTTAATGATTGGATGTTGTTTTTCACAATATACATTAAAACATATTTATTTAGAAAAAACATAGCTGAGGCTAGTCAACTAATTCATATCATGAAGCTACTAATGCATCGAGGGGATATGTATTACTACGAAACACCCATGTTATAATAGTCTAAAGTATTCCTCATATATCAAATAACTAATTTATCAATAATGTGACCTATCATAAAGTATGTATATTGATTAAAGGAGACATTTTTATCAATATTTCCCTAGATATAAAAGAAGATTAAATTTACTAAACCATATATAGAAATTATATACAGTTTAAGAAAAAAACATATCCATTATAAGTAATATGGATATTTATGGGAAATTTAATATCCAATGATCATAGGATGAAAGAAAATTTAACTAAAATTTTATAGACTATATAAATGAATCAAGGTAGTTAATGGAAATACTTACCTTAGTAAAAATGATCATAAATCATCCATATGAATAATAAGGATGGTATGAACACAATAGAACCCTAGTGGATTACATGTTAAATAAGTTTTGTTGTCATTTATGAAAATAAATACCATAATAATATCATTAAAAATGTTCTTCAGTAAAATATCCTTTTCATTTTGAAAAAAATTGAAAATCCTTTTCTTTGAAAATCACATTCAAAAAGATTTTCATTAAAACTATCTTCATAAACATTCAATAAAAGCTTCAAAAAATGAAATTTATGTTGGTAGGTAACTTATTACAATCCATAAGGGACATTACTATTGAATGGTAAAAAGGATTAAAAATCCCTTATTAGAAATAAATAAGAAGATTCCTTTGAATTATTTTTGTAAAAATAAAAAGTGGGAAAAATGTATTTTAGTAAATCATTAAAGAAAATTTAAAAAAACATTTTTTGAAAAAAAATTAAATAAATGGTTTAGTAAGAAAATAGATTTCCTATTTAAGAATGGGAGTGTTCTTTACCCCAATAATTGATTCTAGGACTTTCAAACCTTCATTACTTATAACCAATGCCTGGATATGGGTTTTTTAGGGGGTTATCTTCACCTGGTGTAATAATAATAGGTCTAGTAGTATATTTTGGAGTCATGTTGATATATTTTTTAGAAACCTTCAAGTTATTTCTTCTTTATCAATGTCCTCTATGAATCGGTTATCCAGATCTCTCTCTGAACACTCTTATATATTTCTTCAAGTAAATTCTTATATTGATGAACAAATGGATTTTTCTATTCCAATCATTGGATGATAGTATAGTGCTTTAAGGAAATGGTTCTTTCCTCTTATTCAACACCTATTTAGGGTTTTTTATGGGTTCCTTTTCAAAATAAACATATAAGACTCTAGAGTTATAATATTTTTTGTTTATCTCTACTCCACCCCAAGGATTTCATTGTGGATATCCTTCATGAATAAATTAATCAACTTGATCTCAAAATGTAATCCCAATGGGATGATCAATCCTTCTTTATCTTGTTTGATAAAAAGGACAAGTTGTTAGAGGCCTTACTTATCCTTGAGAATTCTTATATAGAGAGATCAAAATCAAAATGCCTTAATGTTGGAGATAAAAATAAAACTCATTTTCATGCTTGTATTTGGGATAATAAATCTAATCAAATACTAAATATTACTATTCTTGATGGTTTAATCACTAGTGATGTTATTGTTGTGGGTCATATGGATGTGGACTATTTTTCTAAATCCATGAATGGTCTAAATAGTTCCCAAGGAACTTATTTTAATGATTTGGGAGAGAATGACTCCTTATTTGTCAAACTTTTTGCTTCCATTTATGACTTTGATAACAAAAGTGTGGGAGGATTTCTAAATGAAGAGTAATTTTTAAGCTATTAATTATCTTAATTATGAGAGCTATTCAGGCCATAAAGGTTTCCTTGGTTCTTTATATTTATATTCTTGAACTATTTTTAAAGAAGATTTGTTTTTTACTATTAGGAATTTTTCCAGAGGTGGTCCTTTAGCTAGAGTTACCTTAGCTTCCATGTTTCTCTTATTCCAAAAGTCAATCATCCAAAAAAATTGGGATGTTTTCACCAATTATCATGTGTATTTATCATAAATGGTGTTGGACAATATCTTTAATAAAAAACTATTTTTTATCATCCTCTCTCAATTTCCAAAGAGTACCAAGGTTTAATTTAATGGACAGGCATTCAAAGATCTATCGGGTAATCACGTGAAATGATTAGGGATCTTTATAGGAAAGTGATTGGCTCTAATTTGATAATCAATATTGATATGTAAATTTCTTGTGATTTGATGTATTGGCCTGTCATTATTAAATTTCTCATAATGTGGGGTTATTTAGAGTGGGTTTATGTTATTTTCTTCAGCTTATTTTCCTCTCTATGGTATCTATTTCTCTTATGGGAGAAATATTTGATTTTGTCAAATATTCAAGGGGGTTGAGACAAGGTGATCATATTTCTAGGAGTCTTTCTTCATGGGTCAGTATGTTCTTAGTAATAATCTCAATAAGTGTTTTGAGTAAATCTTGATCCATCCTTTCAAAGTGAGGAATATTTTTTTCATCTCTCATATCATCTTTTGTATATGAAAAGTTGTTTTTTATCAATATAAGTAAAAATTCAGTAAGAAACTTCAAGTTTACTCTTTATTAATATTTCACCAAAGTAGGCCAAAGTGTCCACGCAAATAAAAGTGGTGTTTTCATTTCAAAAAATTTCCCTTCTAAGATATCCAGGCTTATTCAATATAGCAATTACTTTTTATCTCTGATATTTCCGATGGAAAATTTGGGTGTTCCTCTTTATGATGGGAGTATAAGAATCCACTATTATGATCTCATTTTTTGTAAGAATTATGGGGAGGATCTTGAGATCAAAAAATCATTTTCTCTCATTTTGGGGAAGGATCACTCTAGTTAATAGTGTATATTCATCTATTCCCATTAATAATTTATCATTGTGTAATCTCACAAAGGCATTGATCAAAAAATTTAAAGGTCTTCTCAATAGATTTATTTGGGATTCACATTAATAGGTTAGTCACCATTAGGCTAGATGGAAATGTATTTATAATCCCTTTCAGGTGGGTGGTTATTAATCTGAAAAGAATTGAATAAAATTTGTGGATTTATAGGAAAAGATGGTTTGGGATGTCTTATCAGGGGATTCTCTTATGACTTATTTTATCAAATGGAAGTGTGGGGAGTTACCCTCTGATTGGATCAACACTATTTAAGGCTCTCTCCTCAAGTCTTCCTTAAATATATTTATTCATTCTATTATGGATAATTCTCAGTGGATTATTCGGTGTGATGCCTTCTTTTAGAAACACAACTGGGTCGACTCCACTATTTTTCACCTAGGCTATCTAGTTTTGTACATCATATTTCATAAGGATTATTCCCACTCTGAGTTCATTAATTCAATTATCAATGAGGTTTAAAAGAATGTGATGTGTTATATTTCTCTTTTTGAGGACCAAGATAAGAGATTCATCTTATCTTCTCATTTTGGGAAACTCACCTTCTTAGTTTTTTGTAGTGTGGTCCTCCCCATTTCTATCCCATTATCCTTGGGTTTGAACCCTTAGTATAAATATATTTATCCCAACTATTTCTTCCTTCTGTGGATTATTTTCAAAAATTTCATTCATGTAGATGATAACATTCAACAATTAGGTATTCCACTGGCTTCAAAGTGAAATTGTTTCTTTAAGGCTAATTTAGAATTTGTTTCCTACTTATTCATCCATAGTGACTATGTTGTTCACCTGTAGTTATAGGTTTATGGTTTTTTTCTCTTCTATAAGGTAGTTTGTTGTGGATGATTTTCTTCTAGAAATCTGGTATGAATTTTTCTTGGATCGTACGGATACCAAGGGGTGGGCGATATGCATCAATGCTATTTTATGGACCATATTGTTCTAGTGGAATGGTCTTATCCATATGTGTATTCATACTTCTCTCATATGAATCAGGAATAAATTCCCCGATATTCTTTCCTTATTTATTAATCTTTGTAGGGATGTCTCCTTGCATTTGGAACTACAACTGTTAATCCCAAACGATAGATGTACATGTGTTTATTTTTGTTGGAAGAGGAGCATCGGTGTGTGGGTCAGTCGGAAGTCTACTATTAATGGGATTAATTTTAACATTGATGGTTCCTAACTTCATTATTTTATGAATTGTGTAAGAGATCTTCAATACTCATATAGAATATCCATTCGTTCATTCTTAGCATTTTTTGGTGACATCTCTTCTATTGTGGTAGAGGCTATAGAATTATTTCAAGGGATGAACCATTGTAAGGTGAACAAAATTTTTTATCTAAAGTATAGTTATATTATTCCATAATGTTTTAAAATTTGAAATTAAAACATGAGTTCCCTTGGAATCTCATATATCATATTTGGAACTGCATTCCTTTATCCAACCTAGACTTTAGGGTAGTTCATACATAGTTAGAGAGGAATATGTTGGATGATTTTTAGCTTCTTAATGTAACAAGGAAGAAAATATTAAGTTGTTCTCTACACTTTGATCCCTTATTAGTTATTTTTCCTTATTTGTTTCTAGTATTCCCTCAAACTCTACCACTTTAGGCCACTATGACATTTTTCTTGGTCTGTTCATTTATTTTGTTTTCATTTCTTATAATAATTTTTTCAATTTTCAGTCAATGTATTGAATTTAAATCCACTTAAAACAAGTGTAAACAAAACAATATATATTCAAAATTCATTATACACATAATAATATAATATTAATGTCAACTATTAAGTAACACAACCCAATGAAACAGAATTGAGTTTTGAAATTCTTTACCTCTTGGTAACTTTTAATCAAATCCACGTAGATGAAATAATTTAGATTAAAACATGAAATATCATTATGAATTAATTATTCATGATATTAAATTTTAAGGATCAGTATATATACCATATAAAATATCTATTTTAATAACATTACAATATTCCTTAATGAACTAAAATTGAGACGAAATCCCTTACCTTGTGCTTTCTATTTAGTTGTACATACATTATCCTCCTATATAACAGTTTTAATCCTATTATTAAATTATTATATGACCATATTAATATTTATTATATCATATATTTTCATTTTATAACATATTATTACCCATTAATTAATAGTATTTTGTTATTTTCATTGTTTTGGATAATAACGGCTTTGTTTTTTGAGTATGTTTTGATTGTTATATTTTTTTCCTCATAATTAAAACATTATTTAATAATATAAATAATTTAAACCATGATATAAATATAATATATATTCATTATATATTTATTTATTGTAATAAATGAAATTTTTTGATAGTAAATTAAATACACCATTCATGGAGAGGGTAGGTCGTACATACGCATGAACGTTGTTTCCATTTTTTATTATATTGAAAGAAAGAAAATTAAATGATATATATATATTAGAATTTAAGTAACAATTTTATTTCATATATATCACATATTTTTTTAACCCATATGTAATACTTTATTTATAAATCATGAACGAATCACATCGCTTCGCGAGGTGGTAGTCCACTGTACACACGAGTGACATTATAGTATTCTCAAAAAATTGAACGCATGAGGGTATATGTTATATATTAATTAAAAAAGAATAATAATATCAAATATAAAATATATATCATAAATAAACTATAAATACATCATTATTCTCAACCTTGAAAGGTGGTAATGGAAAAATGAACAACATCAGTTCACAAGGCGATGTTCCACTGTACACACAAATGATGATTTTGTAACCCTTTTAATGGATGTGTGTGATGTTTTAGGTCATGAACGTAACATAAAAAATATTATTATATGTAATAATCATATATTATTACAAAATAAAGTTATATTAATAATTTAATGTGGTGGAGAATGAAATAAAACAAAAATACTTTTAGAGGGACATTACGTCTTTTTCGGGCATCCTCCATAGGTTTTCACTAAAACCATTGAATGATATATTTATAACCAAAATAATTCATCTAGGTTGAGTTTAGGGATTTTTGTAACTTATTTGAGTATTTATTGGACTAAAAATTAGTTTCAATGTGTGAAGAGAGGAGGAAATAGATGGCCTTTTAAAAGTGGGGTTAGCATCACTCGAGTAATTTTTTAAAAAAGAGAATACAACCCATGTTTATTCGATGTAAAGTGGATTAAATAAAATAAAAATATCAATAATATAAGTAATAAGTGAAAAATATGTCCATTAAAAGGTTTTTTGAAAATTTTCTAAGTCATTTGACCTTTTAAGTTTAAAGATTAGCCCCTTGGTAAACTCGTATTTATCTAATAATTGTAATTAATTTTTATTTACTTCAGTAATAATTTGGATACAAAATTAATTTGAATTTATTTGAAATTATAAATTATTAATATTCCAAATATAGAATCTATTTATAAAAATTCAAACCACATAACTGTAAAAAAAATTATAATTAATCCCACGGACGGGATAAGAAAGCATATTTTTAAAGTGAACACATTCAATGGTTTACAATGTTTTTATATATAATTTAAATTTAAAAATGATTTTAATGATATAAATTGTATTATTATTTGTATAATTTTTCAATGGTTACTTTAAAAAAAATATTAATATAATTTTACATTAAAATTTATATAGAAAAAATTGTATTTTTCAATTAAAATCCAGTATTTTCTTTATTCATAAAAAAATTGAAACATCTCAGAAAGATAAAAAATAATTACTCTAAGATAATTTTGAAATTATTATTATAGAAATGAATTTTATTATTTCAAATTTAATTAATAATATCATCAAAATTTAGTTTCAAAAAAACTGTTCCATTAAAGGGAAACAAAACTACCTTTAAAAATATATAGTTTTTAAGCGTAAAATTGGATTTGTACTTATCTTATGTCTATAAAATATATTTGTTGAATGTAATAACATTTTATTGAATATATAATTTATAAATTTAATTAATATATTTTTTTGATATTCATTAATTTAATTTATTAGGATAAAATTCTTTTGATGCGTAATAATATTGTTTTATAAAAACAAATTATTTATATTCAATTTTTTTATTTTCATTTATAATTAATTGGTAGAAAATTAATTTAAAAATATATTTTAATAAGTTATTTAACATTATTCATAACAATAAATTTAATATCTAGTATATAACTATCCTTATATGTAATGATATTAATAGTATTTTGTATAACTCATTCCCGTGTGTAACGTAAGCTATCAAAGAATGATGGTGTTATATGAAACGAGAGATAAACTCAATGTTGTGTGAATTTAAATCTATATAATATATTTAATTTATTTGAAATTATAATTATATCATAAATTATTATGGTGTTATATTCCTTTCTATTCTTGGGGAATCTTTCCATACATGATATTGAATATGATGTTCAAATTTTTAATTTGTGGGGTGTTACATTATCTCCTCCTTAAATAAATTCAATCCTTATAATTTAAATATGATCCTGCTAAAAAATTGATATTTTAAAATTAATTCATTTAAATCCCACATCATAAAATATTCAATAAAATATCATCTTCATAAGAGAGAATGTTAATTACAAATGTCACATGAAATAATACATAACTAGGTTTCTTATAAGGAGAAAATTGGTGGAATGTAAAGATATGGACATTAAGGAAAATAGTAAATATTTATAGAGGGTGATTGAGCTCATTGATCACTAGAAAATAAATGATCATGGAAAATATAAGGTTCTCAAAACCATAAATCTAATAAGAGTTAAAAGGTCGTTGATATAATCTGAAATAATATTAATAGGATAAAGTTTTATTTCAAAATCGTTTTTCTTAAAGTTGAGGAATTTATTTACTACCTAAGAATATAAGGAAGTATACTAAATTTATATATTTTTATTTTATAATAAAACTTTCATCCTTTTATTTTTCATTTATCTATTTCCAAATAATCTATTATTCTAAAAAATAAATATCATTTATATGACTAAAGCACTAAAATTCACTCTTAACATATCCATAAAAGAGTGAAATGTTTTTAATGTCTCTAAATATTTTTCAAAATAAATATGGTTAATGAATTTATCTCTCAACCAAAAAATTAACCGTAATGGTTCATAATTAATGTTTATTAGTCAAATTTTTTAACTAAAAATAATGACACATTAACAAGGACATCGTGTAAACTAGTGGTAGGTGAAAAACCCAAATCATCCATCGGTCATGGGTTCAAGTCCCAACACCTTGTTATAAATTATGGGTTGTCACCCAGCAGAAATTTTTTCCTTTTCATAAACTATATTAATATAATTATTATAACATTTCCAAATTAAATAAGATAAACATTCTTGAAATACAATTAATCATTAAATGACGTTTTTATTAATTATTAAATATTTTTTTATTTTTTTTTATTTTTTTAAAAAGTATAATAATCTTATTTTACAATTATTAAAATGTAATAAATGATTATATTAATCATAAAGGATATCAATTCCTATAAACTTATGTCTGTTAAATGTAATGGAATTATTCCTACAATGAATTTTCCACTAAAACATGTTCTTATCGTATATCTCTCCAAAATGACAATAGTCATGGTAGATTCCAAAGAATCAATTTGAATTAATTTGAACATCTGGTCAATTTTAAACTAATTAAACTTTATGGTATCCACAAATCATATTTTAATGAATACACAATTGATTCTAAAATTTAAATGTATTCATAAGTGTTTCTTTGTTATTGTTAACAAAATACTATTAGTAAAGCAGTTAAATAATTAATTTCTTAAATTACAATACTTAAATACATCATCCATTTTATTTACACTTAAGACCATACATAGTCTATGGGTTACCCAGTAGAAGAGGGAATTGACTCGTGTATCTCCTAGGTTCCCCACATTTAAGGAATCAAACTATAAATATATCCTTGTGGTCATATTTACTTCCATCAATCATACTCTTCATTTTTCCTCAACAGTCATTTTCTTTATTCACTTATTTTCCACACATAAATCATTTTCTGATTACATTGAGACACTCTCCTAGGTGTCTCTATCTAAATTTATTACATTATAGAAATCAAGCCTTCTTTTCTCCATGGTCTCCACCACTGATCCCTTATAACACTCCATCTATATAGTCATTGGTGAGTCCGAGAGTTGGTTATGGTATATGTTGTTAGTAATATTTTGCGAAAGATGATTAGGCATAAACATAATATCTTTCAATCTTATCAACATATCGTTTTTTTTCTCATTATCATTAACTTTTCCATCACGTTTAATGTTAACACAATTCATTCAGGTTCTATCCACTGACTAAAACCAAAAATCATAGTGTGAGAAAAAATTACCATAATGATAAGACCATATTATTATTTATAGGATATGTAAATCTTGACACGTTATTTTTAATATAAGGAACTTTCAGTTTAACATAGTTCATTCCTTATCATTGTCTATTAAACTTTTTTATATTAGTTTGTATTGAAAATGTGAATTATTTTAAGAATATTCCTAGTAGTGTCAAACCAGGTACGTAGTAAGCCTCATTATCATGTACTAGTTAATGCTCGATTCAATCCAAAGACACCCCTTTCAGAGTTATTATGCCTAGGTACATCTATTCGAAAACCATTTCCACTTTTAGTATTTAGATAGGAATGTATTGCTAGTAATACCCACATATTATCTACCTTACAAAAATATTAGGATGCCCTTATATTATTATCCTCAAATTCTATCTTAGGGTTATGTTTACAATATATTTTTTCCTAAATCTATTTCCCATGGATTCTACTAAACATCCATTAATACCAAATATAGTGACCCAGACCCAAGAATCTGGTAGATGGTTCTTTATACCATTATATTGGAATAAAATATAAATAAACACATCTTGAATAACTGATAAGTTTATCATTCTTGGAAAACTAGATATATATATATATACATGATCCTTACATTACATTTGAATACAAAAAATTACATCATAATTTCTTTTTCAAAAAAAACATTATCCCATCTAGTGTATCCCTGCATATAAGCCATAGTAAATTTCATGAAATCCTAGGGAATGAAAATAAAATAAGGGTGAGATCAAATTCTAATTAAAGGGTAAATATAGTATATGAAATAATTAATCAATGAACATTCATTCCATGTAATCAATAAACTGTCAAGGAAGTGCATAAATAATATAGAATAATAAATAATAAAAAAACACATTCCATTTAAATATCATCATTATCATGATAAGATAAAGCAGTAACAATATGTGAGGTAAATAACTAAACATATCTTCCATGTAATCAATAAACTAAGAATGAAATAAATCCATATATATTTTTCATAGTGAAGATATCATGGATAATAATAACTGAATTATGAATATAGTACATTCTTAATTATTTTATACAATGTTTCCCAAGTACATGGTACTGTTACCATCAAGACCTATCAAAATGTGATTTAAAACATACTGGATAAAAATACTATTAGCTAAGTCTAAACAGCATATTCATCTCATGATATTACTGATGCATCATGAGGCTATATATAATTGGGACCCTCTAATTTCCAACTAGTTCAAATCATTTCTTATATATAAAATAAATGATTTATCAATAATGTTACTTATTATAAGGTATATATATTAACTAAAGGATACAAATTTATAAAAATTTCCCCAGATATCAAATAAAATAGAATTTAGTACACTAAATGTATAAATTATATATTTTTTCAGAAATAAAAATATCCATGATAAATAATATTTATATTTAATGGAAATTTAAGTTCCAATGATAATAGGAAAGTTATAATTTTAATGGAATGATATTATATAAAAAATGAATCAAGGTAGTGAATTCCAATACTTACCTTAGTCAAAATGATTATATATATTCCAAAGGAAGAAAATGGATGGTATCAATACAATATAACCATAGTAGAAAACATGTAAAATAAGGGCGATTATTATTGGTGAATAGAAGTACCATAAGAAGATATTTATAACGTTCTTGAGGAAAATATATTTTTCATTTTTAAAATCATTTTTAAAAACCTTTTCATTGAATTTTTGTTTCAAAAAATTATTTAAAAATATATTCTTAAACTTATAGAGGAATCTTGAAAAATGATAGTAATTTCAGTACGTATTTCTATACATTTTATAAGGAATATTCATTTTTCAGCGTAAAAAGTTATAAAAGTTCCTTATTTGGAAATTGAAAATAATATTTCTTTGAAAAAACATAATAAGGAAGAATGGGTAAAATTTTATTTTAGTAAACCATTTTTGAAAGGTTAAAGACAGAAAATTGAAAACATTTTTAGAATTAATTATTTTATAATAAAACAAACTTCTAAATGAAGAGATAAATGATTGGTGTTTTATTGATACATTTTCTTAACTATTTTGAGTACCAAAGAGTGTAAATTGATACTATAACTTGAATAAGATCACTGATAATGATATGAGAAGAAAATTAAAGGTTTTATTTTATAATATACATATAATTTTTTTAATGTATATTCAAGAATAAACAATCATGATTGGAATGAGATTGTGAAATAAACCCTTAAAATGATCATAATGTTGAAGTGAGAAATAATTAATTATTGAATAATGTGTATCAACTATAAATACATATAAAAACCTATATACAACAATATATATTCTAAATTCATTATAAAGACAATCATATAATATAAATGGAAATGAGGAAGTAATATAATCCAATAAAAAGGAATTGAGTTATGAAATTCATTACCACTTGGTGACTTTTAGTTAAAATACCATTAGATGGAATAATTAAAATTAAAACATAAAATATCATGATGAAATAATTATTAATGTTATTATTTTTTAAGGGGAAGTATATACATCACCTAAAATTAATTAGGTTCATAACATTACAATATACATCAATGAACTAAAGTTGAGATGAAATACATTACCTATATCTTTAATTTTGGTTATACATGATTTTAAAAACATGTTATTAACTTATTATATAACCATATTAATATCTATGATATCATTTATTATAAGTTCCCAACCTCAAACATTAAATAATAATGAGTTTTAGTCATGAAATTACATTTTTCGGAATGAAGATAATTTAAGGTTTAGAGTTTTAGAGAATTATGCCATTTCTAATACATAAAAACCCATATAATAAAAAGTGTAAAATTAAAAATAGTACCAATTTTTACACCATATAAACCTTTTAAAATGATAAAGCATGGTATATTTTATTAAAACTCTTCATGACATTCAAATTGACATATTCCAATCCCTTAACCATCATTAAATCCTTTAAAAAACATTTAAAATCATCGGATGAGAATAAAAAACATGGTAAAGGATATAAAAATAAGAAAACTATTTGTCCATGCATAAACATTAATACTCATGAAAACCCCTTTCTTTAAAATATAACATTTTACCCAAAAGGGGAAATATCATTCCTTAATATATATCATTTATTTCACCTTTTGAGAAAAACATTATTTCCCTAAAAAATCATTAGAAAAATATAAGATTCATTTAGGTACCTTGTGAAATAATCATATTAAACCCTTACATAACCCTTATATATCCCTTACATATTTGAAAAACAATTCATCCAACTTGGAATATAATTCTCCAAAAAAATATAATCCTTACCTAATTCATTAGAGCACTATTTCAGCACACCCATCATTTAATCTATAACAGGCTCACCTCGTGATATCTAGGTTCACCCATCATTTATAATTTCTAATAACAAGAACATGAAATTAAACATTTCAAACTTTGAAAAACTCTTTTAAACTCTTATAAAAATACCTTCCGGATATTAAAATACCATTTTCTTTCAAAATAACATTTACAATAAGAAATAATCCATTATTTTGAAATTAAATTTCAATAAAAAAATACCAAAAAAATAATAAATAATTTTTTATATTTAATAACACACGAAATCATTCAAAGGAATCCAAAAATAAAATATTGTTCACGATGGTGGAGATGTCATTGTCACTGTGTACATTAAGAATAGAACATTCTTTTTTTGTCAAAACATTCCTTATAAAACATGTAAAATGATACCATTTTAATATAATTTTAATTAAATTCAAAATATTCATAAAATTGCTTTCATAATCCTTTCATATAAATAATATCAATAATATTAACATGGAGGAAATTATTTGAAAATTAAATCTTTAATCATTCAAATTGTCTCATTCCAATTTGAACATTTATATCATAATACACATGAAAGACTAACATTTAACAAAACATTAAATAACATGATAATAGATAAAATATGGATATATAGTTTCAATGTGACTTTATATACATATTATAAAATAATGAAGGTTTATATCACTATGAAATACCTAAATGAAATGAGAATCAGATGAAATATCATACCTTGCGTCCGACTAGTCCCATGTGTCTTTGTATTCCTAAATAATAAAATTATATTAATTATTTAATTGATACATAAACTTTTACATGATTATCATTAATTTAATTTCACTTATTACAATTTTGAAAACAACTACTTAAATAATTAAGTTTACATCGGGTGTTTTGACCATATTTGGTTTACGAGTCAAAAATGACTTTGGTAGGTCAACTATTGTCATAGGGGCCATTATATAAACATATAAATAATATTAAACATGAAATAATTAACAAAATTATAAATTAATTAAACTTTTAAAATAAATAATGAATTATGGTTATGAAAAATGAACCAACGTTACAATCATAGAGACGGTAGGTTGTACGTATGCCTGAGTAGTGTTTCCCATTTTTCAACCATCATTATGGAAAGAAGGTAAGTAAGATTTATCTTTCCACAATGATAAATATATCTTATAAATACCATTTTATTTAATAATATATTGTTATATATATAATTATTGTGAAGTAAAAGGAATCACATTGTGTTGAGGAGGTAGTAGTCCACACATCAACGAATGATGTTATCACTTTTTTCAGTGTGTAAAAGAGTAATAAAAAAATGATATATTATGTTTATTGTAAGGTAATTGGGTAATAAATATCATATAGATGTTATTTATTTCACATATGTTTAATTAAAACCATCCTTAATACATTCCAAGTAATGGGTGAACATATCACATCACTTTCAGGGGGCGATAGTTCACATGTCCATGAATGATGTTATTGTATTTACAAAAAATGTAAAGAATGATGGTATGTGTTATATGAAAATTCCATAAGTATTAATAAAACATTAATATCACATATTTCATATAGAAATTATTTTTTCTATAATAATTCCTAACTATATGAGGACGTAATGAAAAAACTAACGACATCATTCAGCGAGGCAGTAGTTCACCATACATGAATGGAAATTTTGTAACCCATATAATGGAATTCTATGTAGGTGTAGGCCAAAACATTAACATAATAACATAAATGTATATTAAGGATAATTATTTTATTATATAATCATTTCATAATAATAAATAATGTGGTGGAGAAATAAATAATAAATATATTCACATTGGAGAAGGGTTCCTCTTTTTTTCTGTAACTCCTTTTAGTCGGCACCAAACAGATTCCTTGGTTGCAATTATTCCAAAATTAAGGAACCTAGGATGAATGGACTGATTTTAAGAGAATATTTTCACAGTTTTTTGATGATAATATGTTCTTTAGAGATGTTAAAAGTTGGAGAGGGGGAATGAATTTTTATAGTGGAGGGGTAGTGGAATTCTTGAAAATATAAAAAGAAAAACACTGTTGAGAGGTCTTCCTCACATCATGTGCCTCTAATAATGATCCAGATTGGATAAAACATGTTATATGATATAATAATTTCAATTAAATGGGTTTTTTAAAAGTTTATATATCATTTTGACTCTTATTATTATAGTTTAACCACTAAGTAACAACCTTTTTACATTAATTACAGTAAATGATTTTAATTATATTCATTAATAATTTTGGTCAAAAACTAAGTTGAAAATTTTAAACATTATAAATTATTATTATTATGAAAATGGAATCCATTTTTACAAATTCAAATCACATAATTGGCAGAAATTATTTTCAAATTAGTCATGCGAACGGGGTGACAAACCAGGTTTTTAAAGTAAAATAGTTCTAATGTTTACCCGAATTTATATCTAAATTCAATATTAAATTTTTTTCAATTTAAATACATGGGTTTAAATGATATAAAATTTATTTAATTAAACTTTAAACCCAATTCATAACATAATTCAACTATATAAATATATTGGATGAAAAAACATCTTTGTACTAAAATTCTGTATTGTTCAATATTCATCAAAATATGAAAGTTCTCAGAAAAATACAAAAAATTAACCCAATGTAAATTATTGAAATTTTCATTTTAAAAAATAATATTATTTTTTCATATTAAAATATAAAAGTTTTAAAAGTTAGTTTTAAATAATATATTCCATTTGAAGGTGTAAAATAACCATATTAAATAGTAATAGTAATAGTATATTATTATTCAGTATAAATTAGTCTTTTATGAAATGTAAGATTTTCGAGAAACTCTCTGTTGCGTGTCAGGTATACTATTTTAAATAGAATCCCTTGAAATGTGAAATTACTATATAATTCATAAATATTAAAAAAATATTAAGAGGAATTATTCTATCATTGCCTAGGATGTTACATTCTTCTACCCATTTAGAAATTTTTTCCTAAAAATTTTATTCACTTATCAAATAAGTGGGGATATTTTTTACCTTATAAAATTATTATATTCCCATGTCCTCTCTTCAATCAGATGGTTATTTCATAAAATTTTAACTGGATGAATCAACTTATTCCACAAAACTTTCTCTCTATAGTCAGGAACCTGAACTGGTTGTTCCTCGTGTGAAATATTCTCTTCCAATTGAACTACTTCAGGGATCAAAACATGAGATGAATCTAGTAAATTATTCCTTATCATTGAAACATGAATTAATTTGTTTACCTGAGATAAACACAAAGGTAAATCCACTCAACAGAGAACTGATCCAGCATTATTTAGTTTTTTATATAGTTTAATGAACCATGACTCATCTTCTCAATATTTTCAAAACATATCAAATATTTCCATGCATAAACATAGGGAAAGACATTATCACCTACCTTGAAAGAAATAACTTTCCTCCAGTTATCAACATATCTTTTTTTATCTCTAAGATTCCCTCATGTACCACTAAATCACCTAAAATTTCTTTGTCGTTTACTCTACCAACTCCGGTCCCATCAACTGCCTTTATCCTATAACATACCAAAAAACGGGTTACCAACATTTATTTGCATATAATCACTAAAATTATGTCATCTATATTCTAGAATAAAAATTATTATTATATGAAAAAAAACCAAATAATTAGGTTTTTTCTAAATTCCATTATAATCTATTTAGTAAGAACGGTGCATAACTTCTAAGGTATGAATCAACTACTCAAACTATCTATTGGATTTAGGATAAAATAATTTGCTGAAATTTAATTCATTAACCAGTGATTTTTGAAGTCCTTTCCAAAAATTTGATGTGAACTTGGGATCACGGTCTAATATAATAGAGATAGGAACTTTATATAACATGATAAAATTTTTTGGATATAGTTTAGAGTGATTATATATATATGTCATATCATGAATGGGAAGAAAATGTGCATATTTAGTTCATTTAACAACAATAACCCAAATCACATTATTATCTTGAGAAGTATTCAGAAATATTACCCTAAAATCCATTGATATATTCTCTCATTCACAATCCAGTACTAGAAAAAGATGAAGCCTCCCCTTCAGTAATTGTCATTATATTTTAACCTACCAAAAACTCAAACACTTCATGGTAAAGTCAGAAACATATATTTTCATTCAATACCATCAGTAATACTGTCGAAGGTCTTTGTAAATCATAGTGTTTCCAAAATAAATAGAAAAGGGATACCTGTAAGCTACAATCAATAACACTTTTCTCAACTGTGAATCAAAATTCCGACATAATGTTCTTCCATATCATAAAACACCTAATTCATCAATATTAATATTGGGAAACTTATAATTATTAATTAATTATACCTTTTCTAACAAATATTGATCCACATTTTGATACCTCTTAATTATTTCTAACAAATTCAACTACATTAAAACCTAAAACAAAATAGAGGATTTCCCTATATCTAGAAAATTTAGCCCAAAATTCATCATGAAATTAACAAAAGGGTCGCATTCCAAAGGTAACTTGGTTAATATAGCATTACATTTTCTACTCAACTCATCAACCACTTTATTTTCTTTTCCAAAATGATAATGAATCATGAAATCATAATCCATGATTAGTTCCATATATCTTCATTGTCTCATGTTAAATTATTCCTGAGAGAATATGTACTGAAAACTTTTTTGATCAGTATATATTTCACACTTTACACTATACAATTGATGCCACCAAATTTTTTAAGAAAAAACAACATTAGCTAATTACAAATAATGTTTAGGGTAATTTAACTCATAAGGTTTCAACTAAGGTGAAGCATAAGAAATTACCTGATCATTCTTCATAAGGAAACAACCAATTTCTTTAAAAGGAGAACCACTTTAGATAAAAAAAATTCACTCTTTCTAGAAGGAATGGAAAAAATAGGATTATTCAGAAATCTTATTTTCAGTTCCTAATAATAATAATCCCATTATTTTGTTTAGATTAACTTAACTCCTTTTTTATTAACATAGTTATTGGTATAGAAAACTGAAAAATGTTTTTAAAAAACTAGTGGTAGTAACCCAATAATTTAAGAAAACAATTAATTTCTATGATATTTGTGGGTCATTGATATTATTCATAAAATTTCATTTTATTAGGATCAAATGTTATGCCATATTTAGAAATAATGTGACCAAGGAAACATATTAGTTACAACCAAAATTCACACTTTCTAAATTTACCATACCATTTCTTTTCATTCATGGTTTTCAGAAAAAACCCTTATATTCCTTTCATTTTCCTCATGGATTTTATAATATTACAAAATATCATATCTATAACCAACCACAAACTTATATATGAATTACTTTTTTTAATCCTAAGTAGAAAATCCTTATGAGAATATTCTTAAATTCATCCCATTCTAAGGCTTAAATATTTTCATGTTCTCTAATATTTTTAACCATTGACTACCACTAATAAATTTCACCTACATAGTGATACATTTCTAGAGATACCTTTTGGTGGTCCAATCAACTCATGACATTGAATATCGTTTCTAAATCTTTAATCCATGCTTCAGTTTCCACTGGGCTAGATTATCCACTGAATGATAGGGGATGTTTCCAGATAAAATTCTACATAAAATAAATTTTCTTTTAGGGTAATTAAGCTTCTATATAGCATGGATACCATGAAGGTTTATTTTATAAGTAAACTGGTCAATTAATACACTAAATTGTTCTATTTTTATTCTAACCATATCACAATAATGATTTAGAGAATGTCCTCCACTCGGTTTCTTCCCACTATTGTATCCCTATTTCTTATGTGGAAAAAATTCTAAACATGCATATTTTCAATGAAGCGGCATGGTAATCTATAAATTATAAAACATTTTTACTCAACCATATGTTAAAATCATTCAAGGTAATGTTATTAATATTACCCTAACCTCTAATGTTATGTAAACCAACCTTTGATACCAAATATAAGTCTTTAGACTTAAAAATTACCTAATCATGAGATTTTGTCAAAAACATTACTTTATTTCACATTGAAAATATTCTCAGGTTTAGAGTTTTAGAGAAATAGGTCATATCAAACACATAAAAAAGACAAATAATAAAAAGTGTAAAATTATAAACTTTATCGATTTTTGTCACCATATAAAACTTTCAAAAAAATAAATCATGTTATCTTTTATAAAAAAACTTCACAACTTACAAATTTACCTCTTCCAATCCCTTACTATTCTTGAAGTCCTATAAAAACATTTAAAAACATGGCATGATAATAAAAATCTCAATAATGGATATAAAAATAAATAAACAATTAGTCCACTAATAAACTTTAAAACTCATGAAAACCTTCTTCTTGAAAACATAACACATTACCCAAAAAGGGAAATATCAATATTTAATAAATATCATTCATTATAAATTTTGAAAACAAATCCATGAAAACTCATTTGTAAACATATAAAATTCATGTAGGTAACTTGGGACATTATCACATTGAACCCTAACAAAATATTATCTAACCCATATATATTATAATAATTTTACATCCAATATCCAATATAATTATACAAAGAATATAATCATTACCCAATGCATCAGAGAGTTGTATAGCTGCACCTATAGTTAAAGCTATAATAGGCTCAACCAGTGTTATCTCAGTTCACCCATAATTTGTAATGTCTAATAAATACAACATGAAAAAAATATATTTCATTATTATACAAACTCTTTTAAACTCATTGATAATCACTTGCAGATATTAAAATACCATTTTGTTTTAAAACTACCATTTTCAATAAAAAAAATAAATATTTCTTTTCAAAAACCATTTTTAGTACCAAAATACCCAAAATGGGTAAATAATGTTTTTCATTGAAGAAAACATGAAATTAAAAAAGTGAATCCAAAAATAAAATATTTCCCATGACAGCGGAGAATTCATTTTTGTCGTATTCGTTAAGAATTGAACATTCCTTTTAACATTTGTTAAAAAATTTCATATAAAGCACGTAAAAGTATTCCTTTTTGAATAAATTCTAATGAAATTAAAAATATACATAAAATTTCCTTTATAATAATTTTATATAAATATTATCAATAATATTGACATGGATTAAAACATATGAAAATTAAAACTTTTAACATTAAAAGTGCCTCATAACACTTTGAGCATTCAAATAATATACCCCATGAAGGTATAAGATTTAATAAAACATTAAATAACATTATAATAGATAAAATGTGGATATATAATGTCAAAATTTCTTAATATACACCTTATAAAAGAATAAAGCTGTATATCATCAAGAAATTCCTCAATAAAAAGAGATTGAGGATAAATCCCTAACCTTCATCGCAAAATGTGATGTGTGTATTTATCTTCCTGAATAATAATATTATGTTAATTATTTTATTTATTTGTAACTTTTTTAAAGTTCTTAATTAATTTTATTTCCCTTATTACAATTTTTTTATAACCTACTTAAACAATTATGTTTATGTCGGGTGTTTTGACCATATTCGGTTTATGTCTCAAAAATGAATTTTGTATGTCAACTAAGGTCAAATGTCATTATATAAACATATAAATAATAATAATAGTTACATAATTATCATATTTATATATAAATTTAATTTTTAAAACTAATCATGAAATAATATTTTTGAAAAATGATCCAAGGTTACAATCATTGAGATAGTAGGTCGTACGTACGCATAAGTAATATTCCTATTTTTCAATAATCTCTATGGAATGAAGGTAAGTAACATTTATCTTTACAAATTTATAATTTTATCATAAATACCATTTTATTTAATCATATATTCTTATATATAATTCTTTTTATGTAAAAGGAATCACACAGCGTCGAGGAAGTGATAGTCCATATGTTCACAAACGACGTTATTAATTTTTCTATGTGTGAAAGGATAATAAAGAGAATGATATATTATAATGGAAATTGTTTAATTAATATCATATAATTTTTATTTATTTCACATGTTTTTAATTAATCCCACCATTAATAAATTACATGTTCGTTTTGAATGTATCACATCATTTTGAGGAGGCGGTAGTGCACACATCCACAAACGATTTTTTCATATTTACACAAAATGGAAATCATGAAGGTATATGTTATATAAAAATTAAATAATAATTAAGAAAAAATTAATATCATCTATATCATATAAAAAAATTTCTATCATAAATCCCAACCATGAGAGATGGTAAAGGAAAAACAAATGACATCATTTCTCAAGGTGGTAGTTCACCGTACAGAAATGGTAATTTCGTTACCCATTTGATGTAAGTGTGTTTAGGTTTAGGTCAAACACAGAACCTAAAAACGTATCTATATAATTAGTATCCTAATTTTATTATATAATAATTTATAAATAATTAATTAAGTGTTGTACAAAGAAAGAAAATATAAATGCGCATAGAAGTATGTTACTGATTTTTTGGGTAACGCCTCGTGGTTTTCACCAAAGGGATTCATTGGTCGTATTTATAACCCAATAGAGTTCTCTAGGGTGAATGGTAGGATGTTGAAATATTTTTTATTTAGATTTTGGATGATCCAAAGTGCTTTAGTGTTTTGAATAAATATAGAGGGTGAATATCTTTTTATATTTGAGGGGGAGTGGCATTCTTCTAAATTTAGAAAGGTAAACATTATTGAGAGGTCTCTCATACATCATTTTCTACCAATAATTATCGCAATTCTATAAAATAAGTCATATGTGATAATAATTTCCATAAAATAGGTTTTTTATAAGTTTATATATCATTTATCCTCTTAATATTAAATTATAACCACTAAGTAAAAACATTTTTACCTTAATCATTGTAATTAATTTTAGTTACTTTCACTAGTATTTATGGTAAAAAACTTATTTGACCTTATTATACAATATAAATTATGATTATTCCAAATATTGAATCCATTTTTTCTAATTCATATCACATAATTTATCAAAATTAATTTAAAATAAATCCTACATATGAAATGAAAAATGGTTTTTTAAAGTAAAAAAAATCAAATGTTTATTATGTTTTTATATCTAAATTCAATGTGAAATTGTTAGCAATGAAATAAATTGATTTAATTGAAATAAAATTGATCTAATTATATTTTTAAATAAAAAAATATAATTTATCTTTATAAATAAATTGGATGAAAAATAATTTTGAAACTAATGTTTGGTATTATTCATTATTCATCAAAATATGAAAGTTATCTGAAAAATTCCAAAAATTACCCCAAGGTAAATTTTGATATTTCACTTTCAAAAAAAGAAGATTATTTTTTCATGTAAAATTTATAAAAGTATCAAAATTTAGTTTCAATTTAATGATTCCATTAAAATGAGTCAAAACGATGATATTAAATAATAATATTAATAGTACATTATTGTTCGGTATAACTCAATCTTCATACGATAAAAGATTCCAAAGAAACTCGTTGTTTCATGTCACGTATTCTATTGGATATAGCATCCCATTTAACATGAAACTTATATATAATTAATTAATATTAATAAATATTAAGAATATTTATTCTATCAATACCTGAGATTCTACATATATGATCATTTTATAACATATTATTACACATTCATTAATAATATTTCATTATTTTCATCATTCTTGGTAATAACAGCTTTGTTTTTTGAGTATATTTTGATTTGTTATTTTTTGTTCCTCTTAATTATTTATTTATTTAATCATATATATAATTTAAGCCATGATATAAATATAACATATATTTAGAATATATATTTTTAGATTAATCCATTAAATTTTATGATCGGAAATTAAATACATTGTTCATGGAGACGATAGGTCGTATGTAGGTACAGAATATTTTTCCATTTTATTTTAATATTTAAATAAATAAAATAAAATTATATATATATATATTATCATTCCATTATAATTTTTATTTCATGCATATCTCATTTTTTTATTACACTCTTCCTTAATACATTCCATATAAATCATGAATGAATCACATCGCTTCACGAGGCGGTAGTCTGTCATACACCTGAGTATCGTTACCGTATTCCAAAAAATGAAAATCATGAAGGTATTTGGGATATAATAATTAAATAATCATTATCTCATATTATATATCATATATAAAATATATAAAATATAATTAAATTATTAGTACCAACCTTTAAAAGTGGTAATGGAAAAACGAACGACATGAGTTCGTGATGTGGTAGTCCTTCATACACATGAATGATGATTTTATAACCCATTTGATGGAATTTTGTAAATTTTTTGTCATAACCTTAAAATAAATACTTATAAGTATATTTATGATACTCAAGTAATTATATAATATAGGTATAGTAATAATTTAAGGAGGTGGAGAAGAAAATAAAATAAAACTTCATTTAGATGAAATTACCTCTTCTTCAGGTATCCTCTATAGTTTTTTTTAAAAAAATTAAAAGGATATATTGATCCCAAAAATATGTCTTCTAGGATTATGGGAGTTATTTTTGGAAGGTATTTTCCAAACCAAAGTTGTTTGAATGTGTGAAGAGAGGAGGAGACAGGTGGCCTTTTATAAGTTGGGAGAGTGGCACTCTTGTAATTTTTGAAATGGGAGAATATCACCCATGATTTTCCATTTAAAGTGGACAAAATAATTTATAAATTTGGATCCTAGAAAATTTAAGAAAAAAATATTTCCATAAAATTGGGTTTGGACAAGATTATAACTCATTTGGCCCCTTAAGTTTAAAGTTTAGTCCCTTGATAAACTCGTTTCTTTCTTGATCACAGTAATTAATTTTATCTTCTTTCACCAATAATTTTGATAAAAAAAATAAATATAACTTACTATATATTATCAATTTTAATTATTGAAAATATGTAATTAATTTTTATAAATTCTAATTACTTATTTACAAAAAAAAATTAAAATTAATCCTGCCTACGGGATGAGATTGTGGGGTTTTAAAGTAAAAATGATCGAAAGTTTACTAAGATTTATATATAAATTAAATATATAAATGATTAAAAAGAAATAAATAGGATTAATATATGTATAATTGATAAATTGTGAATTTCTAACCTATTTAAAATATAATTTATCAATGTAAATATTTTAATTGAAAATGTATGTTTCAAATAAAATCCTATATTTTTCCCAATTCATTAAAAAGTGAAACTTCTTATAAAAATACCAAAAATGAAACATTATATAATTTTGAAATTACTATTTTAAAAATTAACATTATTTTTTAAAATAAAATTTCAAAGTTTCAAAATTTTGTTTTTAAACAAGTGTTCCATTAATAGGTGGAAAAACTGCCTTTAGAAAAATACATATTTTTAGGCATAAAATGGATTTGTTCTTATCTTATTCCTATAAATTATATTATATTAATATTAAAAAAATTATTAGAAATATTATATGTAAATTTCATTAATATCATTCACTAATATTAATTAATTTAATTTATTAGAATAAAACTCCTTTGGCGTGTAATAAATGTTTTTTATAAAAAATTATATTAATTTGGTTTTTATTCCTTTTATAATTAATTTGTAAAAAATTATTTCAACTATATATTTTAATAAGTTAATTAATCATATTCAGAACAACCAATTTAAATTTTAGAAGATAATTTTCCTTTTAAATAACAATATTAACAGTATTCAGTAAAACTCTGTCTCGTGTGTAACACAAACTATCAAAGAAAGACATTTTTACATGTAATTCAAGCTAAACATAGTGTTCTGTGCATTAAAAGCTATATAATGTATTTAATTTATTTAAAATAGTAAATATATTATAAAGTATTGTGATGTTATATTCTTTGTTTATTCTTGGTTTTTGGTGTCATACACTCTATCGAATATTATGTTTATATTTTAATCTTTTGGGGTGTTATAGATTCCATATCAAGTTTATCACATGTTGATGAAAACCTTTATCAAATACACATCCTGTTCCAGACCTCAAGGTAAGTTACAACAGTACCAAAACCCTCATCACTTATGTTCTTGAATCCCAGGAACTATAACAAGCTATTATATTCTCCCAATCCTAAACTCAATAGGAGGGGTCTAATTCCCATGAAAACACCCTTGGTATCTTAATATCAAGTCCTAAATGACTCCCATAACCCACATGTTTTCCTCACTACACATCTCCAAAGGGATATCCCTCATACTTTCACCCAAATTAAACCATATATGTCACATACACCAATCCACATAGTACATATCACACTATTCTTACACACTAATCTTCACCTCTATCTTTAAAAGGGGGTTCTTAATCACTAAATAAATGTAAATATTTCTTAGCCATTTTCACTAGGTCCCAATCCTTTCATGTATACCCACTAACCCAATGAATTAAACCATGGTTTTCCTATTTCTCATCTCATTTTCCATGATCTATCAGAGTTATCTTATTAGTTCCAAAAAATCTCTTACCAATTGGGGACATAATCTTATGAGATCCTAAACCACCTAAGTGTTAAAAACAATTGGCATCATCCTGAGGGATCAATGCTACCCCCATTGAATAGATGTAGTCCTATCATGGAACCAAGTTCTATATGAACCCATGTCGTATACGCATATATATACACACTCATGCATAATCATACATATGAAATTTTATTAAAGAGTTCACCTAAATCAATTGAAAATTTAACCACTCACAGAGCTCCACCGTACCAAGTTTAAGATTATAGCACCAACCAAGCTTCTACCTAAAATTATATGATATGAATAATTAACTTTAAGAAATTATAACTAATTATTTTATTTAATAAAAAGATTAATTATCTCCTAAACTCTCCATGAATTTTGTTCAGACCAAAACCTCGACCACACACCCATATAAGGTTCATTTCACACCCACGACACCACACCGGCCAAAACCCATATCACACAATGCATTGTTAATAGAAAAGATTGTTTAATTTTGTCACGAAAATTAGAAAAATTTACAAATCAATTTACCTTAATTGAAATGGAATTTGAAAATTTGTAGAGCTTATATTAGGTCCTCCTCTATCCACCACACCTGAAATCTCAATAGATTTCACCCATTTTCCCGTAATCTAGTGTAACTATCATTGAACCCTATTCCAAAACCTTTCCAAAATTAATGGAAACTAAAGGGAAAAAAATACCGAAATGAATGGATCAACTTACCTAGAAATACCACTGAATCGCGCTCCCTCCATTAAAGAGGGTTGAAGGGAGGATGAACAGGGGATGATTCAATAAAAAATGACTCGTTTGTGACACCTCTAGACCCTTAAAATCTAGTGACACTCAACTTGTAAAAATATTGTTTTGTCCATAGGGAAACAAATACCCCAAAAATTTTAGGGATTAAACCTTCGGTTCATTGCACGAAATCCTCAAGGTATAGTAGAATCATTCATTCCAAAAATCTTCATCACAGTGTGAACCATAGTTCATTACATGAATGTCCCATATTAGTGTCTCCATCCCCTCATATAAATGCCAATATCATGGTTATAATTTCCCATTCATGATTTGAATTCCATGTGTAAGGGAATTTGACCTGAGAAAACATAATTTATATTGTGAATGACTCCTTCACGTCATGAATGTCCTACATCTATAAAATTTCAAATGCCCAGCCACCCGACCCTTCTCAAACCACAACATGAGAACCTACGACATTATTGAAGACTCAAACCATGTCTGAAACCATCTCTTAGAGATATTATAACATTTATGTTCTTGATTCAAATCCAAATTCTCATGAAAACCCTCATCAAAAAAAAATACCTCATATATTCACAACCTATAATTACCCAAATAGTTTAAAACAATCCTCACCATAGGACTTATCATCACCAAGAATCATCTAAATGTTCTTACAATATAACCTATACTTTAATTTACCTCCAATTTCACATGAACTAGTCACATTATTCCCTAGAACACAAAATAGTTTTTGTGATGAAACTCAAACTACTAATCTGGGATCTGTTGGATTTTCCTCCAAAATGATCTGGTATAGTCCTTAAACCACCTCACTCATGCCCTGTATAATTATCTTAAAATGGATTCTAAACTCGGTGCCCAATTACACACCAAATCACCAATGAATCCTCATATAGAATACTTTACCCAAAAAAATTCTACACCCACTGATGCACTACTCCAACACCACTCAATCATCATGCCTTATCTCCTGATGGAATCCCATGACCATCCAATGTTGACATATAATTTTAAAACTAAATCCCAATGTAATTAAATGGTTGAATTTCCAATTGTATTCTTCATACATAATTATCTCACTATAATCCTCTGTACACCACTGATCTGACTCACCCTCAAATCACACTAACACCTAACTAACCCCAATGCCAATATATAGCCACAACCCAACACCGTATCTAGTATTAAAATATTGTATTTCCCAAGGAACTAGACATGAGTTAATCATAATACTCACCAGCATCCTAGTTTCCTCAAAACCATCCACTAACCAATCTCACCACTTCCATGATCCTTTCTATATGATGGTTATACCTCCATAACAGAAACATTTCTTCCGACAGTATGGATTCCCTTACACCACTCCTCAAGAGCCAACCCAAATGGGTCCCAAAATCACGCCTCTTTAAAGAAACCCCTATCAAGGGAAAAAAAATATCATACCATCACATACACACATGTATCACTTTCATAATATATAAATAACATGGCTCAGGTTTATCCAAAAACTAAATTATTCTAAATATACTCATACATGGCCCATTCACGGTTTTCTACTCTATTGTGCACCATGTTTAAATAGTTCACATATAACCTCACACATCATGAATCCTCTTGAAATTATATTATAATTCTAAATCACATCCTCAAGGTTGATTTATTTTCCAAGAACCCTCTCATAGGTTCTTCATAGGATCCTACTTAGTCTCACCCAATCCAATTGGTGTAGACTCTCATACACCTAATCACGCATCCAACTCACGCTGACCTGTGAGTCATATCCTATCTATCTAAGGCTCAAGTGGATAACCCACTAACCATGATCTTCAAGAATTTCATAATTATCCAATAGCTCAATGCATCTCACCCATTACAAGGATAACCATACGATCACCCCCCACATGGGAATATTTTCAAAACCATGTGCGCCTACCCATGCACTCACTACACTATATAAAAGTACACCCTAGGAACAATTGGTATAGAAACCCAATGAATCCTTTCCTATAAATCCAACATCAATATAAATAGTACATATCATTTTATAAATAATATCCCATGTAAAATAACATTTTAATTTATTTGGATCACCTCTCAAGAATAAAATTCCCACATTGAGTCATTATCAGGTCATCAATGCCTATGTCGTCCCACAATGGGTATCTATGGATACCATGATAAAGGGAATATATTACCATCACCATAAAACCTCCTAAAATAATATCCAAAAGATCTTAAATCAATGGGAAATAACTCTTAGTTCATATGATTATAATTAGACCAACAGGTTATATAGGAAGACATCATATAAGTTTTGGACACATTAAACAACTGAATCTCTCATCATAAAACTACCATTGGAAAGAACATGCATCTCATGTGATCCATATGTTCCAATAATGATGCATTTATATGTAATCTTTACAATGTTATAAGAAACAAAACCACAATAACCAAATCAAATACACACATCATATATGAATCTACATCCAAACAATAATAGTGAAAACTAAAACAACAATATTGTCACCCTAGTAAACAATAATTTCCAATGAAAAGGTGTTCACCCCAATTGTATGTGTCCCATAACAATATCTAAAATATCCCTAGACTACTTGTATATAATCTCACAAAATTATAAAATAAAATAATGCTAGAATACAACATTATAACAATTTAACCTGCAAGACCAACCCAATAGTTCCCGGACCGAGGTGCTACATAGCCTCAACCAGCCTCCCTAAATTCCAGAGGCTTTTAACTAGTGGTGAGATCCTAAAACATAATTTTGGTAGATTATTAACAATATTTCATAATTATAAATAAAAATATATAACCAATAATCATCCACATCAGAATACACATAATAAAAAACATATCCAACAAAATACATAATGCATCCATACAAAACATAAATTGTTCTAGCATTGGGTTGATACCATATAAAAGAATAAATAATACTAAAATATTAAAACTGTACTTACATACATCCCTATACCTCATCTTAATCACTTAATACCATTAATTTTTCCTAACATGATCAGTCTCACATCATGTTCCTTAACATGAAAGAAAACATAAGTCTTCACACACATCGAGGTGCCTATGGAGGCTGTGAGCACATATCTTAGTAAGGTCCCAACAATAATCCTAAATATATTCCATTAAATATATTTTCATGAATTATTAAAATAAATAAATTAAATTAAATTATGGTCGGTTCATTGTGTTCTTACCAAGACACCATGACACTCGATGAGGTATGCATTCCCATCAGACAACTATGTGATAAAATGGATCCCATGATGCATAAATATACTTTATTTTATTCAATAATGGAATATAGCTATCACCTAAAGACATATTTTATGATACCCACTCCATATAATAAGACTTAGGGTAGATAATCGTCTAAACGTTGACCAACTACCCGAAATAACATGGTACATTCATGTGTCCACATCTCAACACACTTCCTTATTAGTCAAGTAAGGTTCATTGGAATTTTTTATCATCACATCAAGATTACCTCTCCCTTAGCGTATTAAACTATTATAACCCAAGATATCCCATGTAAGATACACTTATCATCTGTCAACACATGCCTTCTCAATCAAGACATGGTCAGTCATGTCTTATTACTCGATTACAATCCCTCATCCGCAACTATTACCATATCACTCTAGATATAGATTTTATTTCATACACACTAGAACAATATTTCCTATACTGATTTCCAAAAAATTATATCTAAATTTTTGAGAGTCTAGGCCTTAGTATCCTCTCCCCCATCATACATCATCACATATCCAATCATGGAAACAAGTATAGTCAAGCAGTAGAATATGGGGTCCATAACCAGTCACATAGCTCACCAACTAATCTCAAGGTATTAGTTTTTTTAGAAATATCCCCTTTACCCAAGTAAAATATTGAATTTCTCATTACGGTGTCCATGGGGTCCCACATACCCACCGTAGTCTCTGCTTATTAATACCATCTCACCTCTACCACATGTTAAGAAAAAAATTGGCTAAACGCTCATCCTTACCCATTAATCAAACTTATATCCAACCTCAATAATACCCTCAACACATATGGTCCTACTACCCAAGGACCATCCCAATATATCACATTATTCTTCACCTTGGATTTAATTGGTGAGGTCTAATTCCCTACTAAAACCCACTTGAAATCTCAATGCTAAGTGTTGACTGACTCCCTAAACTTCACCTAGGTTTTATAACCCATCTTCAAAGGGAGATCCATCAACAATTAAACCATATAAAACCTTATCTATCATATATTACAATACTATGAGGACTTATCCCACTCTCTTCACGCATCAAGACTCACCTATGGCCTTAGAAAGTAGTTTTTAACTACTCACGAGAAGAATAGTCATCTCACACATCATCACCCTACCTTGATCCCCTCATGCCTTCAAATTATCCATAGTAAATCGACCTAGGTTATCCCACATATCTTATCACATCCCAAGACTTCCTATAGGTCTCTTAAAATCTTTAAAAATCCATATCCCCTTGGTGAAATAGTCACAAAGTGATCCCAAAGCACATAAGTGATAAAAAGTGGTTTGCCTCATCCAAGGGGTTCAATGCCATCCTACCATCTAACTATATCCCTATCTATAACCATATATCTACATGAACCCGCGAAGTGTGAAAATATAAATGCTCAATCATGTATAACCATATATATAGAATGATAATATAGGGTCTGCCTACCTTGATACTAGAGTTAACCCCTTGTCAAGCTCCAATGAGCCTCGCCCAAGCTCATACCGCCACCTAAGATCTTGCCTCATGTCATAAAGCATAAATTATATATCATAAATAGTTATTATTAATTATATAACTTTACAAAAATCGTAATAACCATTGGAAAACTCACTAGGAAACACCATCACACCAAAAAAATTACCAACCACCCATAGATGGTCTATGGAACACCTCTGATGCCACTATACCCAAAAGGCATATAACACAAGAATTAATTAATAAAAAGATTTATTTAATTTAGTACATAGTCTTATGAAAGCCTGTATGGTAGTATACCTTTACCAAAATTGGGTGCAACAATATATATACATCATCTCGAATCCTCCGCTATCCAACACACATGAAATACCTATCAACTTCACCAGAATCTACCATGATCTAGTGAAATCAACATGAAACCACAATTCAAAATCAAACAAAAAATTATCAAAAATAAAGGGAATCACAATTGAGGAAATAAAATATGAAATTACATCAAACCAATGTATAATCAGACTAAGAACCCACCACTTTCAGGGGGAGTCAAAGGGAAGATGAACAAGGGAGGAACAGGATGAAAATGTATCTCCCTGACACCTACTCCTCTCAAAATTGAAGGGGCATGAACATAGGAAATATGTATTTTTATCAATAAAAATTAACCCCATAAACCATTCAAAACATGAATTATTAGTTAATTATATGAAATCCTTGAGAAAGAGGGGTATCTCCATTAACAAAACCACATCCACAGAGTGAACCATAGTTAATGACCAGAATATACTACATATAGGTCATTAAACCCTAATGTAAGGGACATTATCACATCATGAATTACCAATTCACAACATGAGTTCCCTATATAAGGGTCTTGTCCATATGTGAACATAATTTGAATCATGAATGACTCCTTCACATCATGAATGTCCTGCAGATGCAAAATTGCATTAGCCCAACAACTCAACCCTTATTCAACTTCCCATCTAGTTCTTGTGACATTCTCTAAGACCAAAACCACATAAAAACCTTATCCTAGATCTTTTCAAATAATAAAATATCTAATATAAATATCAATTTTAAAAACAAACCTCTAACCAAACAGAAAATTGAAATTCCCTTGGGAATTCACAACCTATAAATAGGTGGGTTTTTATACAATGGGACTATTACTAGGTGTGGGACCCAATAATACCTTTTCCTATTTAGAAATAAATATAAAAGAAGAACATGATAGGGCCACCCATGTGTAAGCCCCACTAAATATCTTATTATCACCCATTTATTGAAACATGTATCTTTACCTCATGACATTAAACTACATGTATTGATCACCATATATGAACTTAAATTGTTCCACTAAAACTATATGGGATTCAATTATAATTAACCATGACATGTAGGATTCTTTTTTGAGTTTCAATACAAAGAAACCATAGGTCATTTAGGAATTACTATAAAACAAACATTAATATAACCCAAATGCAAGACCTTCAAAATAAATTCTTCTAGTAATGGTTTCATAAACCTCAATGGAAACACTATGGATATTATCACATGAAAATAAAAGTAATGAAGTCTTATATTTAGTGGAAACAAACTACTTGGGTTATAATTCTATTTATTTAGACACATAATAATCCACTCAGATGGGCCATATCCTAACTCTACAATGCCTATTTCCTCCCTAGATAGTGATAATTTCCAGATAACCTGAGTTAATGTATTTAAATAATAGTATAAAAAGTCATAAAAATTGAGAACCTATGATTCATATAGATGTTTACATTGATTAATGATTTTGATCGGTCACTATAATGGAGGTGACAAGTAGTAATATTAATATTGATAAGGATTCATAAACATGTCTTAAATATTTAAGAGAGTCTCAGAATACAAAACAAGACCCCTTAAGGGATAATCCAACCTCCCATCCTCTCAAATAATTCCAAATAAAAGTTTTCACTGTGATGTCCTAAAAACAAACTACCTTTCAAAAGTAGGTTCATAACAACTCAAAACATGCGTGTGTGGTTGAATGTCACAAATGAAATGGTGAAACTAGAATAAATATTATACCCATGAAAGAGATCAATCAAAACTGATTTTTTTTTTCTTTTGATGTTGTATTAATTGGTTTCTTATTTGTGGTTTTTTCATCTCAAGAACTCCATTCAATGCCAACTGCATCTTCAAAATCCCCATTAAGTGATAAAATCTCTATAAAAGCTAGTAGTAGTCACAGGGAACCTCATTCTGCTACACATAATCAAGTAGCACAGTGAACATATACCTCATATTCCATTATGGTCATGTTCCTAAATCTCCAATGTAAATTTTCACTAACCCAAAATCAAAGTAATGGTTGGTGAATAATCTTATTTGATAGTGTAGACTCAATATCTCCATCACAACACTTGTGGTGGTTCATAAGAGCCTCTTAGATATTCATACATATCAATCATTCAATCAATATTGGGATATTGATATGCTTGTGTCCCATATTTCTATGTATGATTTAATTAATATCCTATCCCTAGAGCATTAAAACACTTTCTTTAATTATCATTGGGAGGTGGAATAGTACATTAATGTCTTCCAAACCACTCATCAAGAGTTACTTGATAGGATATCATTGGTATTCATCATTTTTATCATAAAATTTATTTATAACATTGAGAATATATTGAGTATATGACTTTATAGGTTCAATTCATTTCTATCAGAACTAGGAAAAGAAAAATTAGTACCCATCTGAGGTGGATGAAAATTGGCCATAAGAACATGCACATATTCTTTGTTCTTGTTAATGAAGTCTATCAACATATCCTGTTAGTAACTAAATATCTATATAAGGCTCATACTCCAACTCTTATAAACATATATGGGGATCGTTACCATATTCTAGTGTTAACCCTTGAGAAAAATCCAATCCATACTTAAATATTGATGGTTTATTAGAATATCCAAAGAATAACCAAGAAGTAGGAACTTATTTATACTCACACCCATAAATTTCATTGGTATATTCTGATGGAATCCATGGAGTAGGCTCATATTACTTCCCTCTCCGAAGAACCCATCAACATACTCTAGTAGAAACCATAAAGAAAGCTCATATTCCTGAACCCACTAAAAAATTTAAATGGTATATTTAGATGGTATCCTAGTAGGGGGTGCATATCCCTGCTTCTATCTATGAAATTGATTTCTATATTCTGGTAATGACTCAGAAGCTACTTAGGTGGGATCCTACTCAAGAGGGTTATTGTACATGTTATGAAACCCTTATTATGATCATGATTTCTCCTACAGTTTCCCAACCAAGACCATCCCAAAGGAAATACCTTCATGGGAAATATAAAATAATGGGGTAGGTTCATGACCTTATAGATGGTGATATTCTTATGGATCTTTAGACTATTTTAATAAAAATCCAAAAGTAATATAGTTCATAATATAAAGGATAAACCATATATCTTCTTAGAGGTCCACCCTAGAGTACCATGATCAGAAATCTAGAGTTCCTCCCTAGAGTAAGTCTTCCATAGAGTAAGTACTCCATGTGATAATATGTTAATCATTCATGAAGATCCTCCTCACAAATTTCCTTGAAAATATCTTCTCCACGACATGAAGATCAACCAAAAAATATTCCCTCCCCTTAAAACTCAACAATAACCAATAACCCTAGAGTCCCTCCACATGAAAATAAATTCAAGAACCATAGAGGATATCTAAATAGTATATATTTTAGAATTCTTCCCTATAAAGAATAAAATAATTGAAATAGATGTCATCTCTATGATGATGAATTTTAAATTAGTAACCAAGTAGTCATATATGTGGTTTTCATTCTATTGTCCATCTTCATTATGATTCATATTTCTAAATTAATTTATTCCTTATATCAAAAATACATTAAGTTTTCCCAAATACCAAGATCCACTTGAGAAATCAATCCCATCTATACCAAGTTTCTCATCATTGACAAGAAAAATCTCATCACATTTGAATGATTGTATGACATGATGGTCATCATCAATAGCAATCTTATATCATTTACCCTTTTATTCAAATAAATATATTATAAATGATACCTCTCCTATTGAAAAGGTTGTGGATAAATGAACAGTATGGCTAGAATAGTTTAAAGAACCCTGCATAGTGGATGAAGAGAACACTGTTGTTATGTTGAAATACTTTACTAAAAACAAAATTCTAATCATGTTTAGGACCACCTATACTCTCTACCATGATATTTTGTGGTGTAATTAAACATGATTATATACTGAAATTTTGTCACAACCTATGGAAAACTCTATGAAACCTTATGTCTAGATACATTCCTTGTGATGAAAATAGAAAACATGTCATGGAGATAAATGATAAATGTTTACAATTTAACCTCGATAATATTTTATTGTCATGAAACCTAATGTGGGGATATAGTGTGTTTGTGCCTTAGCATTCTGACCTCATTAGTATGAAGTTGTAATGATGCAAAAAATTCTCATTGGATTGACAATACAATGAGTCATTACTTGGACTTAAGATACATCCCCAGGCTGCCAAATTCTACCAATAAATACTGAAGGGTTTTAATTACAAGTGGGGGATGATTTACGCTTTATGAAATAAAACAATAAACCAAAAAACCATTCAATAAATGATGCATGAACAAAGAAAGACAAATCAACAACTTCATGTATCTCAAACCCACATCAAAGTGTGAAATAGTAGAAGACCCACCAAGTATAAAAGTACACAGTGGATAAACAACTCAAGAATATTGAAAGACCACAAGGCTCCATGTTCCACAAGCTCTAAGCTCCACAATCTTTAAATAGACCAAACATCATGAGGTAGTGCTAAAAACGTGGTTAATGTTACATTTACCCCTATCCTAGAAGAAAGAATCTTCAAAATTCCCAAAGTTACAAAGTATGGGTGAGTATATAACTCATTATGTTTTCCCCAATGACTTTCCTATTCATTCCACTAGTATATAAAAGTTATCCACACTTATATAAAATAGTTTATATAAAAAAATTTACCAAAACAATTTATAACCGAATATAATCAAGATCCAAAAAATGTTTGCAACCAAGTGAAAACAAAACTAAATGAAACCCATTTCCAAAATCTTATTTTTTTAGAAAAACAACTAATTAAATCATTAAAACCAATTATTTTAATCATTTGGCATACCCTTTCCATAGTTCACAACACACCCACACATGCATGCTTTGATTGACAGTTCCATACTCATGAGTTGTCTCTCATCCAATTACCTTTGGTCCTAATGAACCATGCCCTTGATTCAGGGTCATGTTCATTGTACCCCAATGTTACTCATCCCTTATTAAGGTCCCATTAACCATGAAATCACACCAAAACCATTTATTCCAAATACATCCATTTTTAAAATAAACCATTAGAATAAAACTGAACTTTTATTGAAAATTAAAGCACAACCAATTTCCAAGTAACATTTAATTTGAATAGAACATTCCCTTTTATTGAAATAATATAATCACAATCATGTGCCAACAATCTAGGAAAATCCCCTTTTTAAAATCCAAATTTTAAAACCAAGAACCGAAGCAGTCATTCAAAATCCACAATTTTCCAAATTTCACAACCATCACTCTAGAAGGTTTCAAACAAGTTTTAAACAACCAAATCCCAATAAATTCAACAAACCAATCAAATTTGAAATAATTCCAATCAGTTATACTATGTAGAGTTGGTAAATAATTCTCTTACTTCAATGGTTTTGACAAAAACCACAATGAACGAAGAACACACAAGAAAACCCAGTCGATTCTCCATGAACCTACCTTAGATCTCTTCTCCTAGAAAAAAGCAAACCAGATATCACCATATTTTTCATCCACACACCTAGATCTACCCCTAATGGGAATAGATCTAAGAAAAAATAGAACATGACAAGTATATCTAAATAGATCTAAGAAACAGATCAAGAACGAAGAAGAACAATCACATACCTCAAGAATCTGGCTTCAATTCACTAGGGAAAGCCTTCTGACTGACTCTAAAATGCATGCGAGAGGTTATTATACCTTTGAGGAAGTGAAATCCCAATTTATGGCCACTTAGGAAAAAAACTATCCATTTATAGGTAAAAACATGTGACATCCAATTTTTTAGGATCTCACTTAAACCATCCGAATGGTTAGTTCGTGAGAGGACCAGTTTGGGATAAACCAAACACCGATAGGGGGTTGAATCAGTGTTGGGTAATTTTAAAACCAATTCCAATTTTTTATCCCTGTACTTATTGACCTATTAGAATCTTTATTCTCTTATTTTCTTTTCTCTAGCTCATTCATTAATAGAATGTAGTAAAAATATACTCATGATATTTTTACAAGGTTCACCACTCAATAAGAGTAGCTACGTCCTTTCCATGCATGGGTATGACCAGTGAATGGATTGCCCACTATCATGTGATATTTTTTTAAGATGGAGTGGCTAGGAAAACGATCCTCTATCTAGTGTGACTCCCTACACTATGTAGGGGGTGGGAAACAATCCTCTTCCCTGTATTGGTGATAGCTAAGTCCAACTTTCATCCTTTATCAAGATCTTTATACTACCTATAGAGACAATCTTTTTCCTTATTAATAAGGTAGGTTCTTCTCTTGGTCTTCTTTAGTGCTCTTCACTTGAATACTTGTAAAGCAGTAGGCAAGAAATTCTTCCTTCTTTCTTTCTCTTCTTTTGTAGTGCAACACTAACTGCACTAGACTTCTTATTTCTTTATCAAGAATAACATACTGCAATGTGATTATTCAAACACTGAGGATCATCTCACATAGAATCATCTGAATTAAAATACCCTGAATAATATTCATCTTTCAATTGGGCATACTCTGTTCTTCTTCTTCTATTCTTTCTCTTTGACACAATATAATAAGGAATTTTATTGTAGTGTCTTAATATTTTTCTTCAATTCTCAATATCAACACATGAGTGTATCAGTATAATTCCTACATCTTTTGTTCAGATATGATTTTAGTTTCACATCTTTCTCCTCATCACACAAGAAACAACACCCCTCCAAACAGTTTATATAAATCGTGCAACCAGAGAGTGTTCACCTTCATGCAAGCAGAGAGCTCCATGGGTGTTCTTCTTCAAGTATAGGATGTGTGATTCTTCTTCACAGAACCAGGGATGATTTTTTTGATCTATCTTTTTGAATCACAACACAGGTGAGTATTCACCTGTTGTCTACTCTTGGTATCTCCTTCACAACACAATGTGAGGGATTGGAAAAAAATCGCATGTTTGTGCTTTCTTCTCTGCACAGAGGGTGTGGTTCTCCTTCATTGCAAGACACTTCAAGAGTGCATAGAACTTTTTAAAATCATGTGGTAACCTCAAATTTCTCGTGTACCCTTCTAGGTGACTTGTGCGTAAAATTTAAACCTTGATCATATAAATACCTTTTGGCATGGAAAAGGCTTTTCGCGCAACTCTCCTTTTTCACGCAGCACTGGATTTTCACGCAGCACTTTTTTTTCAAGCAGCACTGGCTTTTCCGCGCACCTCTACTTTTTCTCGCAGCACTGGATTTTCACACAGCACATCACTTTTTCACGCATCACTCTTTTTTTGCGCAGCACTAGATTTTTCACGCAACTCACTTTTTCGCGCAACACTTGCTTTTTCGCACAACACTTTCTTTTTCGCACACCACTTCTTCTTTTTGTGCACTACTCAATACTTCAAATTTTTCCCCAAGACAGAGCTCTGGATTTGTCTAAGTGTTGAACCTAAACAAATGAGAGGGGTTCACCTCATATATATAGGCATTTTTGACCATGTGTGAAAAACACTAATTCACTCATAAAAACCTCTTCATGCGAGTAAAAATTCATTCACACAACATCATATTTCACAAAATGCTACAATTTTTAAGGCACCTCATGCCTTTTCCAATTTTTGATCTTATGATCTTGAAACACCTCTTACGCGAAAAACTTCATTCCTCTATTTTACGCACCATGCTAATATTTCACGCAGCCTTTATTTTTTGAAAACTTTGCCTAATTTTCCGTGCACTACATGCCTTTTCCCTTTTTCAATGTTCCGACCTTGAATCATGCATTGTTCACAAAATTCTAATCCATATTCCAAATTACGTCCAACATTCATTCCCAAAAACTCATTTATTCATCTCTCGATTTTCAGGCACTAAAATTTGGCGAACACTAGAAAACGGCACCACCTTAAACTGTACTTTTGAGTCAGCTTCATATTGTCTCTTCCTTTTTCATTGATCTCTTCATTGCTTCCCATAACCATTTTTCATCTTTCATCATGAACTCCACTATCATGATATATATCCTTTGATAGACCATATTTTTCATCATCAGAGTTACAATGGAAAGTAATGACACTTCTTTATCTTCTAAAAGAATCATTACTTCCAATAAAGACGATATATGCCTAGAATCATCATTTCTCCACCTATCCATCATAAGTATTTCATCACAATTTCTCCTAACTTATGATATTTTTGAAATACATATTATCAAAGCATCTTCTGGTTTAATTACCATTCTTCATTGTTGTAGACAATGTATCACTATTGGTACACATGTTTTGAACTTTGGATTAGCTCCACAATCGTCTGAATTTACTTTCTAGCTAATTTCCCATGTATGAAATTCATTGATATAATTTCATAAAAATTATATAGGCTTATGTACTACATATGATCTTCATTAAACTTGGAGTCCTTCTTCATTTTGACCGATATTGACAACTGTTGACAACAAATACAATCTTCATACACAAATTAGTCCCAACAGTTTTCATAGTTAGACAAACTGTGCAATAACTATGTGTTAGCTACTTCCTAGGTACACCCTCGCATGACTTCCTAGCATGGTCTCCCTAACCTTGAAAGATCCACTACCTCTAGAGGAGAATTATGCACGGTTTGGCCTCATGGTATAGGAAAATCGTGCACCACCAATGCGACCTCCATTTTACCTCGAAACTACTTCCATATTTCTCCCAAATCTCACATCCAACACCCTTAATCTTTATAACCATAAAAATAATCAATTAAGGGTTATATACTAAAAATAGGGGTACTATATTCTCCCCTCCATTAGTATTTATGTCCTCAGAAAGTGGAAAACCCTCACCCATTTAAAAGAGTTTTATCAAATGTTCTTTCATCTCATTATCATGTTCCCAAGTCTCTTCTTGAACCTGACCATGCTACCATGAATCCCACACTAGACTGATTCATTTTCCATGCAAAACATTCTCTTTATTATCCATAATCCTCACTGGGATATGTACCAATGAAGCATCTGGCTCTAGGTCGATGTGATCCCATCTGATGACATGGTCAGGATCAGGCTGATACTTATTCAACTGAGATACATGGAACACATTATGAACCAAACATAACAGTGGTCGAAATTCCAATCGATATGCCACCTCTCCAACCCATTTCAGTATCTATAAATTCCCAATGTATCTAGGAGGTAACATTACCTGTTCCCCAAAACGATGACGGACAAGCCTTGGATATATCATCAAGAAGACATGATCACCCACAGTGAAGGAAAAAAGTATTTGATGGTGATATACATAATATTTTTGACTACTATGAGCTATCTCCATCCTCTTTCTAATCAACTGGATCTTCTCTATTTTTTCTTCGATAATGCTCACCCCAACTAGTGTTGTTTCACCTGTTTCCACCCAACATAGTGGATAATGACAAGGACACCCATAAAGTGATTCAAACAAATCCATGTGTATCAGGGTCTGATAGCTATTATTATATAAGAACTCCACCATGGGTATATTCTCATCCCATGAGCCACAAAAATCCATTCCACAAGACCACAACATGTCTTCCAATGTTTGTATCATCCCCTCAGACTGGCCGTTTGTTTGAGGAAGATATGTCATGCTCATAGTCAACTGAGACCCAAGGGATTTCTATAAGGATTTATAGAAATGGGATGTGAAACTAGAATATCTATCGGAGATTATTGAAACGAGAATTCCATGTCTCTTTACCACTTATTGGATGTATATTTTTGATAGATACTCCACCATATGAGTTTCATGAATTGGGATGAAACGGGTTGACTTGGTAAGTTGATCCACTATCACCCATATAGAATCATGTTTCTGAACCATAATTGGAATACCTGTAACAAAATCGATCAGTATCAAATCTCATTTACACACTATGATAAGAAAAGAATCCAATATACCTTCATGTCTTTAATTCTCTACTTTAACCGGATGAAGAGTTAAGAATTGTGAGATGGACTCAACCACTTTTCATTACTTGACTCCGCACAAAAATTGTGCCTTCAATGCCTTATACATCATTTGTCTACATGGATGTACAACCCATATCAAATGGTGGTAAGCATGATGAAGTTGTTCTTGAGCAGCCATAGGTGCAACCATCTGATATTCAAAGCACAAAATTGAACCCCCATAAAGTTTTTATTCTTCATTTGTCTCCCCATCATTGAGTTTTTCACTCATAACCAGACATTCTACATTAGATTATTATTACACTTCGAAAAGTAGTACCAAATCAAGAATAAGAGTAGCTGAAATGAAAACGGTGACATCACCTTGGTCTTCACATTCCACATGCATGTCGGCTAGGACAGACATCAACTGGCTTTCATCTGAAGCTTCTTTTTCCAACTGAGAATATGAATTTATTATCAATTCATCAGCCTTGGAATTCCCTTTTTTGTGTATAAATTATGTCAAATTCAAAAATATAGAGATACTCCATCCATCTCTTTTTCCTCATATTCAAATCTAATTGTGATAAAATTTGTTTCAATTTTTTGTGGTCCATAAACACAGTGAATTTCTCACTAATGAAATAGTGTATCCATGTTTTCAAAGCATGTATTACTGAAGATAACTCTAAATAGTGTGTTGGGTAATTATTCTCATGAACCCTCATCTGCCTTAAACCATAAACCGCCACATGGTCTCTTTTCATGAGGACACAACCCAATCCCGATCCCAAAGAATCACAATACACCACATAGCCCGGTCCTGATTCTAGAAAAATCAACATAGGTGCTAATTTAAGATGGAATTTTAGTTCCTGGAATGATTTAACGTATTCCACCACCAATTGGATTGGAGAATTATTCTTTGTCAGAGTTGTCACTGGAAAATATAGTCAGGAGAAATAATGCACAAAGCATCTGTAGTAGCAAGTTAGACCAAGAAAAATTCAAATTTCAAAGACATTCTTCAGTGGTTTTCATGGGATAATACCTTCTATCTTTTCAAGATCTTCAGAAAAAAAATTTCAAAAATGACATGGATAATAAAACATACATCCTGTATCCAAAAATAACACTTTAAAAATTTGGAATACATGTTGTGATCTCTCAAGATTTGTGACATTGTTTCTAGGTGTTCCTCATGGTCAACCCTTGTCTTTGAATACACCAACATGTCATTCGAAAACACCACAAAAAAAGAATCCATATATTTCTGAAATATCTGATTCATCAATTCCATGAAGGCTGTTGGTGCATTCATTAGACCGAAAAGCATGACTACATAATAATAGTTCCAATATATACTCTCTTGAGAGCTGTATTTGGAGTATCTTCCATTTGAAATCTCAATTGGTGAAATCCTAATCAAAAGTCAATCAAGTATAACCACTTAAATCCCCTTAATTTATCAAAAAAATCATCAATTCCTGGAAGTGGATATCTGTTCTTTATCATAACTTGGTTAAGATAACGATAATCAACACATAACTGAAGAGTTCCATCTTCCTTCTTCCCGAACAAGCATGGTGATACCCATAGAGATGTACTTAGCCAAATGAAACCCTTGAATTCCATCCCCTAAAACTAAAAATTCCATTCTCATAACTCTATTGGTTACTTCCAATAATATGGAAGGTAAATAGTACTGGTCCTCGGAAGGAGATCAATCGTAAACTGTACTTCCCTTATAGGTGGTAACCCTGATAATGTGTTGGGAAATACATATGGAAGTCGATCCAAAACTACTGGAAAAATGTTCCCCTAAATCTTGTCCAATAAATCCAAATTCAACGTTGCCAACTGGTAAGAGATCATTCCTAACATTGGTGACACTAAGATCTTTTCCCCTTTCTTTACCATCCTCTCTCCTATGAAGAGATGCTTGATGTCATCCTCATTCTAGAAACTGACTATCCTTATATAATAGTCGATGTGAGCCTTAAATTTTTTCAACCAATCCATACTAAGGATTACATCATATAAAACCATGTCCAACATTGAGGATTCCCATTTCATCTCATCTCCATGAATAGATATAGCACAAGCTTTACAAATAAAGGCTTGACATTCTCTTTCAACAAGAGTAGTTTGTGGTTTTAAAACATAACTCATCATTTCCAACTTTAAATATAGAAAATAAATAGCATGAGAAGCAATTAAAGAATGTGATTCACTTGTATCGAAGGGAACTTTCACAAGGTTTGATTTCAAAATAATCATACCTCTCACCGTAGATAGTCTATCTTGATAATTGAAAATCATCTGCTCAACTCCATACAATTTCTTCGCCATTTCACTGTTTTCCTTACTACCATGCTGAGATTTCCCTAGTGGAGGAGTCATGGTATTTCAAGAATCATCATGGCTAACTCTGTTCTGTTGTGAGGATGATTCTGTTTTCCTCTCCCTATTGAAGAATACGATACTTGCGACGCCTGATATGTTTCCTTAGCACCTGAACTTTGTCAACTAAGACAATAGTGCTAAATATTCCCCATAGTTTTGTAATTATGAGATGCTCTAGGTTGTTTTATACACTCTATATTTTTGTGGTCAAGAAAACCACATTGAAAGAAATCTGCTTTTCTCTAGGGTTGTGGATGAAGGTTCACTGATCCAGCTATCTTGTTCTGAATCCCACTTCCACCTTGGAAATAGGTGTCCCTTTTCTGCTTAAATCCAGTGGTTGAGTTCCCACCATTCCCGATGGGTATCATCATACCTCCTCCCATAGATACCAAGATATCAGGTTCATCCACATTCTCTCTGTTCACCATCTATGTATAATCTGTAATACTGGTCACCATAATCTTTGATCAAATCTTATTCCTTAGCCCTGATTTAAAGATTCCTGCCTCCAAAGATGCACTTGCCGCAACCTATGGCGAAAAATGGAACAAATTCATGAATTTATTTACATACTCTATGACAGAGAGACTCTATTATTTCATACTGAATAAGTCCTTCATTTTCTATATCTTGAACAAGTGAGGATAGAATTGTTTGTTGAACAATTCCTCTAAATCCTCCCATGTATGGCCTTCATTCAATTTATCCTACACTGATAAATCCCACAATTGGCATGAAAGTTACTCAATCATATACATTTCCAGCTTGACCTCTATCTCTATTAGTGTGTCGATGAAGTCGAAGATACGATTCATTCTACTTTGCCACACCTATGCCTTTTCAGGATCAGCATCACCCTAGAGTTTAGGTGGATTCCGGTTCATAATCTTGATCGTATGATCCACATGCCTTGTCTCATTCCTTCAGTTCCCTGTATCCACCGCTTGAAGAGCTTGGATAATACTCTGAACTATCTCTTGGTTCACCCATGGTTCAGGTGAAACCACATTCTCCATAGCATTTTGGGTTGGTTTCTATGATGCCTACTGGGTTCAATTTTCTAAACTAACTACAATCTTCGTCAATATCACTCTATAGAAACCGATGGCTTAGAATTTCAAATTATATCACATCAACTATCACAAAAGGTTTTCCCAGAAACAACCTTTTTCCATGTTCAACCATTTTGAATCATACATTCAAGCTTTTGAAAACCAATCCATTTTCAAAATACACCAAATATCCTCATTTCAAAATCTCTCATTTGAAAACAAAATATGAATTTTTAAAAAAAATTACACCTTGAACCAAACCAAAAATCATTACTCCAAATTAAATATGCAATCCTAGTGGGAATTCATTCCTCTAAAATGCATTTCAAGCACATATCATTGGATAAACCCATGACAATGACATTCCAAGATCCTAGAAGTGTCTCGAAACACTTGTTTACCCAAATCCCTGGTAACTTGAAGTTCACATAAAAGGGTTAGCTACATCCTTTTACACTATAAATTTCAAGTTTTTACAATCCTACTCCTCTCTATGATTTCATCCCAATTAATATACAATAAGTAATTTCAAATCCATGACCAAGAACACTAATGAACACTTGTTAGGCAAAGACCAAACAAGATGATATCATTTTACAACAAAGGAAGGACTAGAATGATACCATTTTTAATGATCCGCAAATTTACATTGTATTGAGAGTTCAACGAGTCATTACATGGCCTTAAGAGACATCCCCAAGAAGCTAAAGGCTGGAAATACATGTTTAAGGGTTTTAATTATAAGTGGGGATGATTTACTATTTAAGAAATAAACCAACACACCATTTAATAAATGATGCTTGAATAAATTAAAGACAACTCAACAACTTAATGTATCTCAGACCCACATAAAAGTGTGAAACAATGGAAGAACAACGAAGTATCAAAGTACACAATGGATAAACAACTCCAGACTCTCAAAATAACACAAGACTCTATGCTCCATAAGCTCCAAGCTCAATAATCTCTGAATATCCCAAACATCATGAGGTAGTACTAAAAACATGGGAAACATTACCTTTTCCCATGTCCCAAAAGATAGAATCTACAAAAGAACCAAAGTGCCAAAGTAGGGGTGAGTATAAAACTCTATAGGTTTTCTCCAATGACTTACCTACTCATTCCACCCAGATGAAAAAGTTATCCACATTTATATAAAACATTTTATATAAATCAATTTACCAAAACAGTTTATAACCAAATATAAACAAGTTCCAAAAACCATTTGAAAACTTATGAAAATAAAACTAAATGAATCCCATTTATATCGAGTTATTTTTCAAGAAAAATAACTATTCAAAGCTTTAAATCCTATTCTTATTATCATTTGGCATACCAATTCTATAGATCACAACACACCCACACATGCAATCTTTTGTTGACAGTTACATACTCATGGGGGGTCTCACGTCTAATTACCTTATGTCCCAATGACACAAGCTCCCAATCCAGGGTTAGGTTCTGCATACCCCAATGTTACTCATCCCTTATTATGGTTCTATTAAGAGTTAACTCACACCAACACCATTTATTCCAAATACTTCAATTTCTATAATAAATCTTTTCAATAAAAATGAACTTTTATTGAAAATCAAAGCACAACTAATTTCAACGAAACATTTAATTTCAATAAAACTTTCCATTTTATTAAAAACATCTGTTACCCATCATTTTCCAACAATCCAATAATATCTCCCTTTTAAATTCCACATTTTAAAACCAAGAACCAAAGCACTCATTCAAAATCCCCAATTTTCTAGATTTCACAACCATCACTCTAAAAGCATTCAAACATGTTTTCAAAAACCAAATGACAATCAATTCAACACTACACATTCAATTTTAAATCATTCCAATCAGTTCTACAAAGTGGAGTCTAGAAAGAATCCTCATACCTCAATGGTTTTTATGAAAACCACAATTAACGAAGAATGCATAATAAAACACGGTCAATTCTCCAAGAAACCACCTTAGATCTCTTCTCCTAGAAATATCAAGACCAAATATAATCATATTTTGAATCCAAACACCTATATATACCTATAAAGGGTGTATATCTATGAAACCAATATAAGGGGAGAATTATATCTAAGCAGATCTAAGAAACCGATCAAGAACAAAGAAGAACTCTCACATACCTCAAGAATTGGAATTCGATTCACCAAGGAAATCCTTCAGATTGACTCTAAAATGATTTTTAGAGGGTATTCTACCTATAAGAACGTTAAATACCCAGTTATGGCAGATTAGATGAAAAAATGAGCCACTTAGAGTGAAAACGTGTGAGATCCACTTTTCTAGGATCTCACTTTAACGATCCGCACAGTTAGAAAAACCATGTGCTAACCATGCACGAGCTACTTTCTAGGAAGACCCTTGCACAGAATCCTCACAAGGTCTCCCTAAGAATGATCCAATCATGCTAGAGCCACTACCTCAAGAGTATCATTATGCATAGTTTGGCCACATGGTTTAGGCAAACCGTGCGCCACCCGTGCGGCTTCCATTTTGCCTTGAAACTACTTCACAATTTCTCCCAACTCTCCCATCCAACATCCTTAAAATTTATAACCATAAAAATAATCAAGAAAGTTCCACCTACCATAAACGGAGGGTAATATATAATTCCCTTTTCAAGATAGTCATTTATACCCCACCTGATGGGCGTATCTGATGGTAGGGTGAAAACGATGCTCTATATTTTTTCCCTACTCATTGGCCAATATGGTTCCTAGAAGAAAGAATCCAAAAAATTAATTAATTAAAGAAAAATCATAGTTCATGGGTTTTTCCATTATAGTTAATCTATATAGTGAAATTTGGAAATTTGGAAATCCTATAAGAGTTCTACCTAAGGAGATCAATACATTTACAGAATTTTTTATCAGGTTGTAAACAATGTGACACAAGACTCCATTATATGAAACTAAAATCATAGAACTATAGAGAAACCCCCATTTTTTATTATAACCCACCCTTAAAAGGTAAAATATCAATCTCCTAATCGAATAGAGGCATAAATAACTATGAAGTCTATGATAGAAGCTACCATAGTAGCATTACAGGAGAAACCCCATCCCAAAAGGTTGTGGAAATTTTTACAACCATAACCACCCTTTGGGATAATAAAATCTAGACTAGATCTAGGATTTCATGGTATAAGAAATAAATTAAACTCATATAATAAGTAAAGGGGAATTAATACCTCACATTCCTTATATAAGTTTTTTGTATTCTAGACTCACAGCAGCCTCACATGAATTGCCTTATTTGTTTCTTCTACGTTTTCAATCCATCTCCCTCATTGTGTGTGTTCTCAGTGAAAGCCATAGGATACTCCCTCAGGACCACCATCTATAAACCAATTTCTAGGGATAATTTAGGATAAAATTTTAAGCCATATAGGGGGTGTCAGTCAAAATGACACACCAAAATGGTAAAAAACAATGAGAATTTAAATTATTCTCTTAGTCGATATTATAAGGGTGATAAATCCCCTATAAGGATTTGACTCCTACTCTATTAATTTCATCGATATATATTATTTATGTAATCCCTATAAATAATATAGGTAATGTCATCGATGTAGAATAATGTGATGATGAAGAATCCATCCAAAATATTTTGTGTATAGAAATATGTGTAGAATGTGTGTTTACCTAAAAGAAGTGGATGACTCAAGATCTCAGAGACCCTACAAATATTTAGTTTAAATATTTTAAATAAGTCTAATACAAGACTAAATGGACATACATGTCCATACCCAACTCACTAGCTAAAATATCAAAGACCCTCTTGACTGAGGTGAACATTTCTTAATATGATGTTGAATTAGATAAACTAGAGTGGATCAATGTTAAGATACTTAAGGGAAATATCAATAATAAGAAAAACTTCAAGGTCAAGGCCCATATACCACCCTTTAAAAATCTTACCACTCTAATAAAGGGTCATTCTTGATAGGAAATATTAAATTATAGAAATATAGATAACTTGCGCCACAAAAAACCGGTTTATCTAATACCAATGGTTATAGAATATAAAGAATATCATCTCCTATGGAAAAAACCCACCTCCATTTCAATAAAGATATTCTATTCATACTTTGTTTTTCTATCAATGATAGTAATAGGTAAGATGGTCATACTAGGCTTTACATGATACCTCCACTCAATCATCAGCATAGGCGACAGTCTCACCAGAAAACTTTGTTCCATCGATTCCCTTACCTTATGGAATCAATAGATGATTGAAACATATTAGTACTATTGAAAATGAAACAATAAATTGACTAGATAAACTTGAATCCTCCACCACCCAAATTTGGGAATCCCAATTTCAGGATATTCAAGGGTTTTAGAGATCCAAAGTAACATCTCACATACTTTATATCATAGTGTGACCCCATTATGGGGATACTAGAATTAAAGGAGGTATAAAATTTCATTTTATTCATGAAAACTCTAGAAATACTGGTGTTCATTTGGTATAAAACCAAACATGTGGTTTTATTTCCAGTAGGGAAGATTTATGATGATAGTTCATTCATTAATTAAACTCTTCTTTAATGAAAATAATTGTATTCAAAATATTGAATTAAAATAATTGTGAAGATGATGTAGTTTTACATTTTATCACCTAATAAAAATTCCTAACCAAATCCTTTAATATGAAGCTTTCATAAGAATACCAATTTGATATATTCATAAAAAATATCTGATAGTAGCTAAAAACATAACTTATTCTATTAACAAATCCCAATGATTTCTAGTATTTTGTAGTAGTCACATGATATCTTCAAGATTCCATTAATTTCTCTATTAAAGTCTTATAAAATGCCATTATAATGAGGGAAGAATCTTAGTAGAGTAGGTACTATGTCCATCATGATCAAACAAGAACCAATTTCAGCTCCATTTCCCAATCCTACTTAGTATCATGCCTTACCTCCTCCTGAAGAAAAATAGAAGCATCAACACTCTCATCATGAGGGAAAGAAGAAGAAAATTGGTGACAATTAAGGATCGGCAGAATTGATTTTATTTTTTCAGGAAGTAACAATTTTTTTATTCTTCATCACTGCCCGAGAGTATAACTTATTTCTATTATTTATGATTAGGAGCCCTAATAAATTAAACCGGAATTATCTCCTATAGAATTTAACCATTCATTGAATGTTGGGGCCTAATATTCAAGGCTACTTTATATTTAACGATATACTTCACAATTTGGTTTCCTTCCTAGGGTTCAAATAAATAAAACCCCCGCATAGGTTTCATACATCTATTTTCCCTAACTAGAAGAATAGCAATAGTGGAAATGGTTCCTAGATAGGCATGTGCCTAAAATTGATGAATATATACCCAATAAAGCATTCCGTTGAGTGTATTCCAAACTCATGGTGTGGTTGAATTAATTTGTTAGGATCCCAGATTCCTATGTGGCTCCAGAGATTTCATCTTCTTCATAAAAACCTTCCAAAAGTATTTTTAATCATCATTGGTAGAAACAAGAATAAAATAATATCCATTTTCAAAACCAAATTCAGTCTAGAACCTTATTTACTTCTTGCATCTATCACTTGATGGATCAAAACCACCCCAACAAATGAAATTTTCATTTTATGAGGTGTTTGATATTAATTTCTTAATTTCATCCAATTAATAAATCCTTTATAAGATTAAAATGACTTATAAGATCCTAATTTATCTACCAATAGTTGTGGAGGTGGTCACATAGGTTGAGGATAATAGTGAAGGAGAAGTCTTGGTGGAACCCAATGTTCAGAAATCATTTTTACCAAAGAAATATATATAGAAAAAACCAAATAACAATACTACAATGTGTTCAGCAGCAACAACAATCTAATCCTGAATTGTATACGTCTCATTTGAACCCAATCATTCTAGTATACTGAAGGTTCCAATGGATCGTGAAATTACACTAGTGAATTAGGTTTCAATTGTTTTTAGTGAATTATTTTCTTTTATTTAACCCCCTTCATAACTATTTCAAATATTAGTATAAGTGGATCAAGTATTAAATGAATAAAGTAAATGAAACATAGTAAATACCATTTTTACAAGGTTTTGAACTTTGACATGTGTCCTTACTACAACAAGTTATACCCCCTACTATAGATTCTTCAAAATATGTCGATCATTACAGCCATGTAAAGTCTCATTACATTCAACATTGATTCCCTAAGTGTTCCAGTCTAGAGTCCCACTAGAGATATGAAGTTACCTCTTACACAACTGACTCCTGAGTCCCGCAATAGGATCTTTATACTGCATCTCGCAATTTTACCATCATCCCACTAGATTTATCTAGAGTCCCACTAGATACTTCTACATTAGAGTCCCACTGAACACTTCCACAATATTGAGTCACACGAGATTTTATCCATTCATTGGATGATCTATTGTTCTTCTACTAAATTCATTCTAAATAAAAAAATCCAATGTACAATTCACGAAACTTTTCACTGGTGATCTTCTTGCTCAAGCAAATTTTATCAGTTGTAGATGGTCAGCTACCTCAATTCAATACTTATTATAAAAATATTCCTTCTTCTGCAGAAGACCCAACCTCACTAAATGTGTGAAAGATGTGAAAAAATATTCTTCACTAATATTATGTAAGAATAATATTCCAAAAATCAACTAATGTTCTTGTTGAAATCTCAATTAATTATAATTCTATCATTAATTTTGTGGAATCTGAAATTATTTTTTTGTGTATCTTAACGTTGGTATATAAGAATGTATATAGATGCACCATGTTCACCTTATTCTTTAAACCTTCACACACCTCACTTGTATCTCATGCATTCATATTATTATGTGCATGTGTATCATGTACCATGAAAGTACTACACACATTGTTTTGTATTTCCTTACATATGTGTTGTCATTTTCCTCTTCATATATGCAAGGAAATTCACAAATTCGAATTATTTATTCATGAACGAAGTGGTATGAACGGGATCTCATGATTGAATGTTTTTATTATCATCAAAAGCACTGACTTATGCACACTACACCTTCACACACAGTATGCATTATTTAATCACATAAGTACTTATTCCAAGTAAACCAAGTGTATAGGGATTTATGCATAGTTCTAGTTATTCTTCATGAATAATGGTGTATATGAAACTATTTTTTTGGTTCTCAAGACCTTTGTGAAATAGTGAGGATGCTACTATTGATTTCTGAGGGTTCTTAATGCTTTGCTCAAACTAGTAGAAATGAACGTAGGGATATTGCACTTTCCGAAAGGATTCCTAGAATAATGTACTTCATGGAGAGAATTTGAGAGTGTTAAACAATTATTTAAGGCCCACATATTCCTCCTTATCCTTTTTTAAAACTACCATGAGGAGAGATTCATCTTCATGAACCAAAGGGGTTTCTAGTGGATCTGTTTCTCTAGAATAAGATCCTCTCACAATTAATAGAAACAAATTATCCTCAGTGTATCTAAAATCTATAGGTGATGATAAATGCCTCACTTTATGAACATCGCCTCAATTTCACAACACTGATAATCACTATATTAATAAAAAAAAATATTCTACACACTCCATTTACTCGATTTGATCTTTATTTACCCATAAAAAATAATTTTCATGTTCTTTTTATCATTTTAGAATCAAGAAGATGAAGAAATGGTGCTTAAAGTCTCAAATTGATCCAACAAGTGACATTTTTTGAATAAATCATGATGATTAGAACTTTGGGTGAAGGTATACGGTTAAATACAACCTTTAGTGAATAAAGGGTGGTCCTAATCAAATAGATTGAATGACACTGGTTCTTTCTATGTTTTTTAAATGTGGATCAATAGTACCCATACTTTGTGTTCCTAGATGGAAATGGTAGGTGTTTCTATACTTTATTTTATAACAAATTGTGTCACCTAGACCCTAGAATTGGTTACTGAATGCTAGCATATCACGCTAACACTACCTCTTTCTAGCATCTTACACTACTACCATGTTTACCTGTAAGTTTTCTCACCAATTATCCCTTAAAACTTCATATGTTTCACTATAAATTACCCTCATATCATCCATACTATTTGCATCATGCTAGGGTCAGTCCTAGTGTCCACCTCAGTAGTGGTGAACCTGGATCCCTTGGCTAGTTGGTTGGAATGGAAATATTTTTTATAAAATTTCTTATAAAAATAAATTGTTAAAATATTCCACAACCAACATGAAAAATTACAATTCTACTATTTGGAATTAAATCATAATTCCAAAACATCTCACTACATTCAATTTCGTAAACATTGTGTCCATTCATAGATCTATACATATCAGTTCCATAATTGTCACATTTAAAAACTCATTAAATTTTCATCTTCTTAACTAATTGAAAATAATTTAAACTTAATAAAATGGGTTATTCAATCTCTTACTTTTGATTTATTTTCAATATCCACTTCGTCTAAAAATTCATTGATATCGTCTACCCCTTATTGTAGATACATCCAAATATAAAAAGTATATGAATGATAACTCATCCCAAAAATTCATATTTTAAGAACATTATCTTATCTTATAAAAATTACAATATGATTTACTCTAGAGAAGGATGGAATCACTACTACCTTAGGGAATAAGTAAAATTAATCAACTCTAAGTTACATGATAAATTCTCTGCATATAAAACAAGATTGATCAAATTTAACAACAATTCTATCAATAAATTTCCATCATGTGATAACAACACTGAAACCTATTATTAGTTATTGTTTAAAATATTTTCAACTAATCTCCCACATACATCTCAGAAAATAGATTAGAAACCTAATGTTCAATAATGTATTTCCCATTTCAAATTACCTTCCCATTTTTTTATAAAATAATAAATATATACCTTTTAGAATTAAATTTTAAACATGAAAATAAGATTGCAATCAACATACCTCAAAGTTGAATAGATTCAATTTTAAAAAATTTGACGTATAGAATTATCATATTCATACCTCACCAGAACCTATGAGATTTATAATATATCAACTGGAATTGAAATATTAGATGGTTGATCTTCAGTGCACCCCATCAAGAGATGTACTCAACACTTCTTCAACATGATTTTATTTCTTTAAGAATAATATCCATGAATATTCTGATATTATTTGAAATGTTTCAAAAAGATAGCATGATTTCAATAGCACTCTATTATGGAAAAACATTTATCTATAAGATGTTATTTTTTTATCAAATTCAGGTATCCCCCTGTATTCATGATTCTCCTTCAATTCTCTATGAAAAAAATAAACACAATATATATATGGGAATAAGGTTGTTATCCAATGATTCCCATTTAGAGAAATAGGGCTAAGAGTTTCTTCTCAACCAAACTATCTTCTTAGATGATAAATTATTCTTCACCTTAGCTAGCAATGTAGTATCAGTGTTCTCTTCTTATTCTAACATTATTTCCTCTTCAAACTATTATATACATACAATCAATCATTTTTTAGTAACATCATTAGTCTTCACTATATGTGTATACATATTTTTTCAAACACTAAAGGTCATAGATCGTCACCATTTCATCATAAGGAATTATTTTGTCCAAGAAACCATTTAAAATATTTTTTACCAGAATGTAGAGACATATTACATCTTTCATACACATCTTTATCATTAATAAAGTTACACTTTTTAGGAAATTTTTTATATTCTTTATTAGATATGAATTTCAGTAAATCAATCATGTAGTTTCCCTTCTAGATTGATTCTTTCTTTGATTATATCTTTCTTCCTTTAGTATGAATATTCATTACCAATTCACAATGTTAAATGATGTGACCTTGTATACCAAAATAAAATCATATTTTCTTTGGTGTGTATCTCTTCACATCATTATTCACTAACTTATTAGGAGTTTTTTGATTAACAACCTTATTCTATTGTTAACAACCCAAGACTAACCAATCATCCTCATTTCTTAACATCTTATCTTCTTATTATGGTCTTTTATTCGCATTAGTAGAGTACTTGTGTATGATTGGTATATATAAGCACTCATAAATACAATAACCACTTCTGTTTCAATAATAACATAAATTTTTATAATGTATTCAAACTTTTTATTGATAGACTGGTTATTTTTCTGAGTTCTTCATATATTGTGTATAATTCCTCTTTTATTCAGTTTTCCTCCCTCTAAATGAAAGTATTATATAATTTTTATATAATTAATTGTTGTTCCAACAATTTATTTTATGACTCCCAGATCTCCAAAAAAACCAACAGTACCCAAAAAATCATCATTTCTTATTTTTTAATACATTATGACTTTCTTAGATAGTTTTATTATTTTGGGTATCACATTTTTTATTTTATGCTTTTTTTTGTGTAACAATAATTTCCACATTTCTTCACATCCATCATTGAAGATGTTTTGGATTTCATAGAATTTTTATTCACCCATGTTTTTCGATATTTTACGGCTTAATATGCATTAATGGTAAATAAAAAAACATTACACATAGATTTATCAAGAAAATGAATACCTTATTCAATGATCATGTAATAGATTTATCCTTGGATAATCTCAATCTCTTTTTTCCACTATATTGAGTATTTTAAGAAATAGGAATCTTATCAGATGAATCATTAGTAATACTTATTTCCAAAACACCTTGGTAGGTCTCAACTTATGTCTCTTCCATATTCATTAGTTTTAATTCTAGTTCAGTACATTTAAGTTGAGAAAAGTATTTTCATCTTCGATTAATTTCAAGATTTTCTCCCACTAAATATTCATCTTTTGAATCTCATCTTCATGCATACTGTTTTCCTTTAGTAAAAAACTATTAATCTACTTGATTATTTTTTCTTTAACATTAATCTAAATATATTTAACATTTATAGATGTATTATGTAGCATTTCCAATGCACGGATAACTTCTTCAAATAAAATTTCAAAAAAAAATTATCTATCACATATAACTTTTCAATTATTTAATAACTCTAGCATATATTTCTTTCAAAAGTGATCTATTTTATCCTTATCATTAAAAAGTCTTTTGAGAGTTTTGCATATGAAAACATTTTTAGTCAATGTCTCTTCTATAGAATTTTTTCCTTCTTCTAGTTGTAATTGTTCATCCTGAAGTTCCATAAAAACTATGATCATACATGTGACTACTTCTTTGAGAACTTTCTTCATATGTTTTATAATTTTAGAATCGAGTAAATATGCATCATAGCATGAACATGATTCATCAGAATTATAATAAATTAATATCATTGATAAATTCTCACTCTGAGTGCCTTAATCTAGTAGTTGATCTTCAATAGTATTTGAAATGTTCTTCATCTTTTCTTACAGTATTTTCTACCATTTTTTCTGAAACATAACTAAAACATAAAAATTTCTTAAAACTACAGTAGAGATAGAATTTTACATTTGAATATATTCTGAATTTTCATCAAACCAAAATATTCACTTCATATACATCTAATAAAAACAACTGGAAAAATAATGTAGATCCAACCAGAGGTGGCCTTTCCTCTAATTCCAATTGGAGTTTCCAATTAATCTTGAAATCACACTTTGAGGGGTAAATTAAGTGTCACTAGTTTTTACTAAATTGTTTTCTGTTATTTAACCCCATTCAAACCTCTATGACATATTTGGATGATCAGATCCTAGATATAATAAAAATAAAAGAAACACAACACACACTATCTTTAAAAGGTTCAATACTTGGACCTACATTCTTATTGTAACCAGTTATACCTCCCCCCCATGGATTAAAATTCTTCACTTTATATAGATGGTTAAAAGAAGGATATGTATTATTCCATTCAACACTGATTCCCATTGTTTTCTACTCTAGAGTCCCACTAGATATCACATGTTACCAACAATACCCGTGAATCATCAGTCCCATAGGAACACATTTATACTGCTTCCAATAGTGTTATGATTATCCCACTGGATGCTCTAGAGTCCCATTAGAGATTTCATCTACATTAGAGTCCCACTGAATAATTTCACAATATTAAGTCACAAAAGATTTGATCTTTTGAGAGGGTGATCTATTGACCTTTGTCCTTGATCTTGTTGTATCAAACATGACTGTGTATAATTCAAGAACCGTTTTTCGGGAGCTGGTCTTTCTAAAAAAATTCTAATCTTCTGTAGATGGATAGCTACCTCATTAGAATACTACTCGAGAAAATATTCATTCTTTTATTGATGAAATGGCCTCACTAAATGTGTATAATTTGTTCACAAAAAATCATCATTGATATTATGCAAGAACAATGTTTCATTAATCAAACCAATTTCTTATTGAAATCTCAATCAATTATACTTCAGGATTGAATTTTGTGTCATCCAAAAGTATTTTTTCTTGTATCTTAATGTTTTTAGGTATGCATGTATATTCATTCAACACATTCTACTTCTTCTTTCAAACCGCATACACCTCACTTGTATCTCATGAATTCATGTAATCATAAGCATGTGTATCATGTACCATGCAAGTCCTACTCAATTTTTTCTTCATTTACTTTCACATACACTCTCAATTTCCTCTTCACATATTCATGGTTAGGTACACTATCCACTTCTCCATTTTTTCACAAACGTATATTCATGGGATCTCATGAGTTCATGTTTTTATTATCATGCAAAGAACTACCTTATGTGTACTTCAACATCAAAAAAAGTATGTATTATTTAATTATGTAAGTACTTCTTCCAAGTAAACCAACTACAGAAAGATGAATATAATTTTCTCTTTATTGTTTGAAAAATATATTGTAGGTGACATTGTCTCATCATTCCCAAGCCATTCGTCCAAAAAATAGGATTCTACTTTTATTCTATGTGGGTTTTTGATGCTCTACACAAACCAAGGAGAATACATGTAAGGATATTGTGCATCCTAAATGGCTTCGCCGAACAATATTCTTTGTGAAGAAACATTACGAGTATAAAACACTTTTATGAAGCCCATGGATTTCTCCTTATCATTTTTTGTAATACTACCATGAGTAGAGCTTCATATTCTTGACCCAAAATGGATTTGTAGTGGATATATTTCTCTTAAATGAGAGCCTCTTACAATAGGAAACGAAAAAATTTACCTCAGTTCATTTGATATTTATAGGTAATGAGAACCACCTCACTTGATGTGAAACACCTCAGTTTCATGACATCGATAATCACTATCTTTGTAAAACAATATTTTTGACACACTGTATATTATCATTTTTATCTATATTTACACATTAAAACAAATTTTCTTATGATTTCTATCATTTTTTAATCTATAGGATGATGAGATTTTGGGTGAAGTCTTGGATTGATCCAACAGATAATGTTGTATGATAAATCATCAAGATAAGAACTCTTGGAGAAGGTAGGAGGTAGAAGACAACCTAGGTTGAAGAAAAAAATAGTCTTGACCAAACAGATTGAACAACACTAGTTATTTCCATGTTTTTTAAAGTGGAGAAAAATTTCCCACACCATTTGTTCCCACATTGAAATGGTAGGCATTTCTGAAATTTCATTTCTAACATAGTGTGCCACCTTAACCCCATAATTGGTTACTGAAGGCTCACATATCACTCTGGCACTTCCCCATGCTGATGCCATGTTCCACTGGTGTGCCTCCCCACATGGTTGGTGACCACTGCTCCCATGTTCATTCATGTGGAATTCTATAAAAGACCCTCAGATCAGCCCTACTAGTCGTAACATGTTAGGTTTGATCCTAGTTCTTACCTTACTAATGGTGAATCTATATCCCGTGGCAATTTGGTTTGTAGGGAAATATATTTTATCAAATGCCTTCTTAAAATAATCACTCATAATATTTCATATACAACATACCAAATCACAATTATCCTATTTGTAATTCAATCTTAATCTCCATAACATTTCACTTATTTAAATGTTGTAAACATTGTGTTAATTCATAGAACCATGCATACCAGTTTCATAATTGTCACATTTAAAAACTCAATGACTTTTCATCTTATTGACCAATTGAAAATAATTTAAACTTCAACAAACCACATGGGTTCTTCAGTAGAAATACAGATTTCTTGTCAAAATTGGGGTATAAGAAGGAATATTCTCCCACCAACAAACCACAAAAACATCCTCTTATTTTAGTCAAACGACGGATCTTCGAGAATTTTTTTCTTCGTACTTTAATCCCCAAAGTAGGGAGAGACCTCAAGGTAGGACAAAAAAATCCCTAATCTATAAATATAAAATATTATATAATATTCTCATTATCCCATCCAAACTCATCATCTTTGATGTCCTTATCCTATCAAAGGAACTCAAGAAATTGATTTTTAGGCTCTCTCAATCCCCCAAGAGATCAGGACAAGATTTTTTATATCCAATACATATCATTTAGAGACTGGATATATTTAATGCCACATAATCATTTCTTTTATAGGGAAAGATCTGGAATCCACCATACATGTACATATCAGACACTTATATATATATATATATATATATTAATCTCATTTATATTGATATCAATCCAAACATAGTTTATAATTGTGTTGGGATCAACCTAATCTCAGTCTAGACCCTCAGATGTTAGGGTTATATTGAAGAAGACATGCCTCCCTCGTACTAAAAAATTTAGGGATATAAAAATAGTGGACAAAGGTCCCTTGGGAATATCAAGATGAGAACCATGTTTAAAAATCTCATTTATATATCTAAATTTATTTTTTTTCAGCAATACATGGACTTTAATGTCTTTATTGGAAGACAACGACTTCATATGAACACAATAGTTCCCTTGTTGTATCATCAGTGCCTAAAATAATTTATTAATAGAGAATTAGAGGTGTTATACGATGTTAGTTCTCCTTTTGAGTCATGTGAATATATATATATATATATATATAGATGTATAGTTCTGTAAAAGGTAGGGGAACCATCCAAGGGTAAATAAAAATATTCAAATTATTTCTCCCAATGGCCTAGTAAGTGGTCATATCAGTCCATATAGTGAATCGGGTGAAGACTAAATTTTTTCAATCAACTAAATTGAGATGAATACTCTATATATAGAAATTTATTAGGTCACATGAGTCACATTAGACAAGTAGTTAAAAACTATAGTCACTTACCTCTCATATGGTAGTCAATTGAAAATTTCCATTAAAAACACCTTTATTAATGAAAAAGACCACTACACAATAAATATTAATCAATATTTTCTTTGGGAACTATTATGTGGGTGTAGGTATAACTGTTACAAAGATAACACATCTAAGTATCTTTTACCTGTTTAATATAAATTAAAAAATAATAAAAACATAGGGTCTAAGAATATACTCTCATGTTATCATGGAATTTATTACATCAGATGAGCACAACCATTCATAAAAATGATGTCATTATAATAGGAATAACAATGGGAATGTATTAATACCAAGATATCTAGGTGTCAGTACAAATTTTACCACGTATAATAGTTAATAAGAGGATAAAGATATCAAATACATTAATCTATTATTTATTGAAGGTGTTTTAAATATCAACGTTGAACGTGGGAAGGTGAACCTAGGTATAGAGGAATATTTTTAGAATATATTAATCAATTCCACTATGACCTATGAGGTATAAGATAAGTACTACTTGTTTATGAAACAAAATTTACATTTCCTTTCATTGAACAATATAAAAATTTAAAAATTATATTCCTAATTTGTTAACCATCATTTAGGTTTGTCAAACCACCACCATTTTTATAAAAAGGTATCAAGGAGATTGCATTTGAACCATGCTACTAAGGTTAAAGATGAATTTGATTATCTAATCACAACCAACATCATTTAGAAATTTCAATACCTGAAGTGGAACACAAACATCATATCCTTCAAGAAAAATAACAAGAAAATCTTATTCTTCATTTACATCAAATATCTTAATCATAACTATCCAAATGATGATTTCCTGGTCCCGATCATGAAATAATTGATCGATGCTAGGGCCATTTTTTGGACCACTTCATCAGGGATAGATATTTTAGATAAAATTTGATATAGATGGCCCTTAAAGATGAGGATTATGATTTCTTCAAGGAACCCCAAGTGTAATAATGTATCAAGTAATTCCATTTGAATTAAATAATGATGAAATTATATACCAATGTTACATGAACCCTATTTTCATATCCTTTATAGGGAAGACCATGCAGTGTTAGGTGAATTACTTGGTTCTAAATTCTTATCATTACTATGATTATCTTACCAGTATTGAAATAGTTTTCAACAAACTATAGTAACACAGAGTGAATATGAACCCCCTAAAATGTTCTTTTAGGGTAGCATTTGGGATATTTCTTAGCTTTATGGTATTCTATTATAGTATTGAAGTATAGCCTAAAAATACTAAGGTGATACATGATATTCTTTGAAATCTCAAATATATGTGAGGACACTATAGATGTATTTCCAATATCAGTTTCTTAAAATAAATCTTTCTCTAAAAATTCCTACCCTTAAGAGTTTTGATGAAGAAAGGGGTTATCTATTCATGGGATGATAGTTTTATGAAATATTTTGATGACCTCCAACTGTCTCTATTACATCCACAAGTTTTTATGCCACCATTAAAATAAAATCACATCATCCATTTAATAGTGGAATCTAAGTGACCACTTTACACCATACTTGATTAGAATAATGATGTGATCAAGGATATTAGACTTTATTATATCATTATAACAATTTTGGATACTCAAAACCTGACCTTAGAGAGAATACATTTGCACTAATCTTCACAGTACAGAAACTAAGACCTTATATTCCACACTATGAGATCTATCTAATCACTCATTTCTATTCACACAAATATATCCTTAGTCCTCCAATGTTAATTGGTTATCTAGAAAAATAGTTAATAATTTTACATCAATTAAAAATTTAGTTCTTTTCTAAAATGTAAATTAAGGGGAAAACAATAAATAAATTATCGTAGAACACACTCTATCAATGAATTCACTGATGAAAATAGAACTACTTGATGCAAAACTATTTTACATCCATGAAAATCCATATGAATGGTAAATTTACTTGAATGGAACAAATGTAATTACAATATATAGAAGAATGAAAAATCAATGATTAATATGGTTGGATTGGGATTTTTACACATCTCCCCAACTAAAGTAGTTATGTATTATTAATTTCTGCTTTTTGGATGAAATAAAAATAATAAAGAAGAATATATGTAGTTTATTAAAATTTTGGAGTGAGACCTATCAATATTGGTGACCCAATTAAACATCAAGGGTGATTTAGAGTAAGATAAAATGAAAAACAATGGTTATTTCATCCTCAAGAAATAATATCTGATTCCATTTCTTGATTATTTATGAATTTTAATAATCTAATTACTATTTGAAAAAATATTATCTCATGTATTTTGTTCATATAATGACCATAAAAATTCACTAGACAATGATACTATATTCATAGAAGATCCAAACCATGATGAGATAGTAATTTGAATCATAGTTTTTAGGGTGGTTTTTACATTCAAAAATATTGATATGGAATAGATCATCGTGGTTAACACCACCCTTGATCAATAAAAAACCTTTTACCTCTCTTATTGACAAAAAAATTGGATGCATGTATCCCATAATATATTACCACCAAAATTGTATTATACTATTGGATTGATCAAAGAAAGAATAGATCTAGTAGTGGGTAGAAAATTACATTCTTTACGATGGTCCAAATTCATTTAGGATCCTAAATAAATAAGGATTTGATAGGATATTCATCATATGTATATAATGAGTAGATACCCTTGTTTTTTTGTACGAAGCTTTTTTTGGAACATGTGGTACCCACTAGTTAGGAATCATGATCTCCCGTAAAATCATGAGGCTTGGATAATTTTTGTTTTTCATGATGTGGGACTAAATGGAATTTACAACGATATTTATTTCTTTTCCTATAACTTCCAATTTAATCCATAAATCCATATATATTTTAAAAAAAACCAAATATTATTATCCATTTTACATATGGGGGTCATATTTCATGGTTTTGTAACCTCCACCTCCAACCATGTAGTTAAATTACACTGTTACTTTCATTGATGTATTCTCTAAATGTGATGATTTTGTTCCCCTAAAATAGGTAAAAGTGAAAGCTGTATTAATTTTTATGAAGTGTAATATCACTACCATATTTAGTGTCCCTATCATAATAATGACAGACAATAGAATAAATTATATGATTTAAATTGAATAGTTTGTATCCAGAATATAATATTCAATGAAACCACTCATCTTGTAATCACACAATATCCAATGGGTAGATAGAAGGATTAAAAAAACACTAAATTTTAGGATATGGTAAACAATGAAAATAAATATTTTCAATAAAAAATCCTACATGCATTTTGGATTTATCCCGCCACAACCCATATATCCCACAATGAAATCCATACTCCCTTGTATACAAGGTAATGGATGTTCTATCGATTGAGGTTCAATTACTTTTATTTTGAATTTACTTCTTCAATAAACTATTAAAAGAATAATAATCTTATGTTTGACTTGATAAATGATCAATTTGAAAAGTTTGTGTATACTAAACAACCATGAAATCCATTAGAATCGAGTCATGTGAGAATTCAACAAGAAGTTTTTCCTGAAATCATTCCTCGAAGGGGTACTGGTGCTCACCCTAATAACTCCCATGATACTTGGGAAGAAACCTATAATTCTATACTATAAATGGTAAAGACCATAAGAAATAAAAAAGTTCTTCAATAATTGAGACAATTACTTGATTAGAAATAATGGGTATATTTTCAAGTATGCCATTAATTCATGGTTTCTTAAGAAATAATTTTTAGGATTTCACGATGGGTTCATAAAGACTTTGCAGCATAATAATAAACTATAGAGATAATAGTACTTTACATATGATATTAAACTGAAATAAATATATTACATCCCATATTATGTTAATTTATTTATATTTATTCATCCCATTTGACCTTAAACTATATAGATAGGCCTATTCCATGTCATCACAAATCTTGTATACCCTCCCATGAAAGTGCTCAATCAATATTTTGGGGTTCTTTCTTCATGGATTTAATGATTATAAACACAGTATCCAACCCTAATGTTATGTTTCAAAAAAACTATTACAAAAAATTACCCCTTTTCATAACTATGTATGGCTTGATTCTTGTTACCCCATGATATATATTGATTCCTGGAGTTCAAAAATTGAACAAAATTGTAAATTCAATAAAATTTAATCCCATAAATATATTATAGTTTCATAAATCTCAGTCACATTAGGTTTATTAATGGAACTTTATTTGGATAGAGAATTCATTATATTTCCCTTATACATGAGGATGATCTATGAAGATGCAACCAAATAAGAACTGTGTGTGGGCTGATTCATGTTATTATTGGATACATAGTGATGTCTAGTTTTCTTATCCCATATCCATATACAAATACCCCTTTCATAGAAATTATCTTATTGTATGGTCTCCTAATTCATGATGGGTTTTTTTGTTTCATCCATACACTATATCCCAATATAAAAAATCAGATCCTATATCATTGAAATAACTATAGGTATTCATTTGGTTTTAATCCCATAACAAATTATAAAATAGTATCATATTAGAACTATGTGAGTCTTGATTCCCATCAGTTAAAGATAAATAGTGATACAGAAGTCCTCAAACCAATTCCACCTACAAAATCCACTGGACATAATCTAAGTGATAAAAATCTTACTCAGTCACGTCAAATAAATCATAATAGTATCTCACATGGGTGAAGATATTATCATTTTCTCCCTACACATGAACCTCATATTTGAAGTGGATCCTATTAAATAACTACATGTGGTATGATTACTATTATATCAGGATACATAGTGATCCTAGGATATCTCATCTAGAGCCTAGTAGTTAATTTCTATTAATTTAAAATCTATCTCTATATGTGTGTTATCCTAAATTAATTTCGGGACTTTCTATACTATACCCTACATTATAATTATATATATTTACTCAAGACACCTTATGGATTGATTCTTGTTACCACAAGACATGTAGTTTCCTCCCATGTGGGGTTACCTACACTTGCACGGAATATATATTTGATATTGAGTAATCTCTTCCAATTTATATTGTTTCCATGAATAGAATTATAATCCCAATTCACATCAGGTCAATTTCTCTCTTATCACTATACATGTAACCTCACATTTGGTCAATGTTGTATGAACATGAGATTCACTGTTTGACTAAATTGAATTAATGTAAACAATAAATAAAATATATTCAAAGACTCATCAATTTGATAAACCATAAATGGAATCCTGAGAAAAAGTAGAGAATTTTATTGTTAATAAATTTTTATTCATTATTTGGGAAAAAGGTTGAGTGTAAATGAAAGATATACAATGGGTTCATCATGTTGAAAACCCATAAAATGTGACCTGAGAAAAATTCAATTCACTACATTCAAAGAAATTGTATTTCATGGATTTGGAAAACATTATAGTGAAAAAATAGAACCAAAAAGGAATAAATATTTTAGTGACCAAAACCCGACCCTATAAAAAGTCAAGATATCTTGTTAAACCTACTTGTCTAAGAAAAAAGATAGATCATTTCACATTTTTCCTTATACAGGATCTTAAACTATACCATAGGATCATTTTCAATCATTAAAATACCACGTCATTACATGAAGTAGATGCTCCCATTAATTTGTTCATAGAATTAATCAACCTTTGATTATATCTCTTCACCTGTGAGTGTGTTCAATATATAGTGGCTTAAGATTTACAGTGCTTGAACCCCTCATGAATATCCTTTTTTTTTAATCCTAATGCATTACTTAAGAATTTTAATCACCATATACCATTATTGACTTTGGGTAATGAGTTCATTCAACTATAAAATAATAATTATTTATGGTACAAATAAATATGCCTCTATATCAAAACATTCAACAATATAAATATTTTAGTTCTGAGGAAAAATCACTCTGACACTATGTTCCCCTGAAAACAATGTCATGAGAACCATAAATCTAATTTTTTCAATGGTCAACCACAAAAAACCAAGTTTATAAAACCATTTACCACATTAAATGTCTCAAGTTATAATTTAAATATTCTTTAATCCAATTATTGGAGTGCATTAAAATGCCTTCGATGTTACACACTTGTGAATTGTACCATTTTTAAAACTAGATTATTAAATCATGTGCTTATACCTACTCTCCCTCTATATCTAGGTTTAATTTTTTTGGTGATGAATAAAATTACTTGAGTCAAGACACACATGTTAACTAATGATAAGAACAACATGTAACTTGATTCCTATTATTTAAAGATATGCAGGGATTCCTAATTCACCTATCTTGGGTTTATCCAGAAGATCTTATTATTCTTTAAAACTAGAGTATGATTTCACCTCATTCACATTATGAATTCTAAAATGTCCTTATATTAGGAAAAAACCATTCCATTTTAATCTATGCATGATTCAAGTCTATGTATAAGATTCATATAAAATCAATGTCTGGTTTCATTATAGTTTCATCAAGAGATATAAAAATGTCTAGATTACCTATGTTGAATTCAACCACTTTTTATCCCTATTAAACCCTTTTTCATGTAATCTTGTGGCCTCACTAGTTTAAATTGTGTTTTTACCATAGATTTTGCACTAAGATGAATCCATTTCATTTTTTCACATGATCCAAATTTGTAAAAAGACCCCTATATAAAGGTTCCTATAATATTTATTTAAAATACATGATATTTGGTCCCAATAATATAAAGTTAAACTATATAATATATCTTCCACCTAACAAGACCTTAGAATTTATTATCATGGTCTATCCTATGTGACCAATGTATCCCTATATAAGATCCAAATCCATGTTAGGGTTTCCAACATATTATTTCTATCCATAAACCTATGCTGGGATAAAATTCCATATTCCTATGAATTATTTCTCATTGGTTGGGATTCCCATATTCACATCATGTGTCCTACCCCAACCATACACTAATACATTATCCTGGTTATGACCATAAATCTTATTTTAGTTTTGAACCTACACCAGAATAAAAAAATTCACCGTATAAGAAATATTTATTGATTGATTCCAAAAATAAAGAGATACAAAGGACTGTATGAGGAAGATATATTAGACCTATACCTATATTATCATCCATTTTCACTCCATTCTATCTTTCCAAGATAGCCCAATCCTGGTTAGTTTGAAAGTGGGATGTTTGAATCATTTTTGAATATATTCTTCTATATTCCACACTTCATTCCTTGAGTGTTTGGAACTGTATAAATAATCCATGTCTACTATTAATGAGCAAATTTGAATATAAATGAACACCTATTATTAGTAATGATGTCCACAACTCTATATCTAACCTGTGAACTAGAGGTATGTTTTTATCCTGAGGAGAAGGGCCTTAAAACCCATGTTCCCTTGAAAATATTGTCTCTAAGAACCCATTATTTTAATATTTTTCAGTGTTAATCCTCATTATCTCGTCACTTTCTAAATAAAATACCTTAGGTAACAATTTACATCATCATAACTCATCATTCAAAAAGTTTTAGAGCACTCCCATCTCATTAGCTGTATTACAGTTGTCATGCCCTCTCGCTATTGATATAATAAATATGACCATAAATTTCATGTTCATATTTTTGATGTAATCTATGTTGATATGAGTCCATTATTTACATCAATTAATCACCTTCTCCTTATCACCAAATATATTGTATCCCCTTTTTGGGTCCAATAACATTGACCTCAAACTGCATGCACCTATCCTTGAGGTTAACTGTACTAGTATTCAGCTCTCCATTCATATTGGGTTTACATAACCCTTATTATTATGAATAGTACATCATAATATTTTTAAAGTTGAATATTCTTAAACATTGGCCTCAATTTTCATGCTTATATGGACTTAAATTTACAAAAGAAATAGATATGATACTAACTAGGTTAAAACCCCACAAGGGGGATCTTGGGTAAAAGTCATGCCTTTTTCTACTAAGAATTAACATTTCATAGCTTATGAATAAAATTTAGCATTTAAAAAATAAAAAAGTAACTAGAAATGTCCGGATGAAAACATATAAATGGTTTCCTTATAAAAAATTTACTTTTTCCCACTATGCCTTGTCACATTTATGGCTTACGCAAGTGTTTAGGCCAAAAATAAAAACAAATGAAAAGACACAGAGCATATGGGATCACTATTAAATCCTAGAAAATGTATTATTATAGTCATTGGATCTATTAACCCATAAAAAATGTAGATAAACCATTTGTTCCTTACATATTGGTTCATATAGTTTGGGAGAAATACATGAAGGTATAATTTTATGGAACTTAAGCCCATTGGAACAATTGAATCCTCATTCCAAAATCTACCTTCATTATTTTCATCATTTTATGGTATCCATATCTCCCATATCTAAATGGACTAACCTTAGAATATGATTATTTTATATGTACTTCTATATTTATACTATCTATATCTATCATATAATACATGTTCAAGAAGAATTCAATTAAATGGGTCAACGTTGGATTACAGTGATAGTATATGTTCCACCATATTCATCCTACCTATATCCTTATTAGAGAACAAGTTAAAGAGGAAATAAAATCTTTTATCCTTTTCTATTATGGTCTTTCCTCATCCTATAGTGATGGTATATGTACTTATTTATTCAAAAATCCTTTATCTATTAAAGTGTATGTGTTTGAAAGATATTGGATTGATTCATACATGTCATCATTGAGTTAAGAATTTAGTGATTATAATTTAGCTAATCCATCCCCATACAATGATTAGATGGATTTAGTTTCCATGAAATTACTCTTCATAACTTTTATAGGTTTTCATGGATTAATATTTGAGATAATAGAGAATTCAATGTATTGACTTACAATATAGAGAAAAAAAATAGCCACAAAATTCATCAAACAATAAGAGAAACATCCAAAAAATGGTGAATTATTTTTAATTTTAGTAAAAATAGGGGTAATATATAATAAGTGACATAAAAAACTATCCTCTATTTAAGGAAATTTTTTATTAATTTATCATCTAGATTCATCAATATTTGTTTGATGTTAATCCAGGTCCATGAAGTATAATTATATATAATAGAATAATCTATCTTCTCTAGTGGTAAAATAAAATTACCCACTCTTGGATACTTCAATCATCAGTTAATTTTCCCCCAATATTCCTTCTATTTCCCTCAGTTATAGACAGATTAAATTTATTATAACTTTCCCTTTATCAATCTAAAATTTTTTCTCTATTGTTTCCACTTCAAAACTAGACCTTTCATGTAGTTTTTTTATCTCTGAGATCTATGTAATGTGCTTCCAATTATTCCAAGAAAAAAAAGGTTTTGATATCTTATCCTACTATGACTTATGGATAATTTCATTCAAGGTAGTATGAAAATATCAATAGTAAAATCCACAATATCATAATTTCATTAACATATAGATAAGACTATAAAATTTCTTATGGGATCCTCTATGAGAGATTTATATACCATCTTATATATTTCATTACATACATGCTACTGTGAAGATCACTGGATATCAAGATACTCTTAATCTATCTTAGTGTCATTCTTATAGACTTAAATATAGTGTGAGACTAGTACACTCAAAGGTATCATGTTTTCATAAACTTATAATCTTATTAGTATATAAATACTACAAAAAATATTTATTCTATATAAGCATAAATATAGGGATGGTAGGCTCCTTAAATCATCCTTCATTTGTTGAATCTATTACTATGAGAGGATAGAGGTTAAATACATTAATTAGTGAGTGTTGAAGTTAAAAAAAAGTATACATAGATACTCACCTACTCCTATTATAACATAATAGTCCTTGGTAGACATTTCCTCTTCTAGTTGTATAAGTTGAAAATCATCCTTGGTTATCCCTTAGTCTACCATGATAGATATTTTATTTGTCATGGTTATTCCATTATTTAGAACCATGTAAATGTCCTCACATCCTGATATGCCTTTATTAGGTGATGTATCCTGACCCCCTCCCATAATGGTCACCTCATCAATTTGTGGGTCATGAATATCTTTACAAGGTGGACCTTCATAGGAAAATCTATGGTATACTTAATAAAATTTGAATAGATCCACCCTCTCCAACTCTCATTCATTGATTTATCCACTCAAAGAGAAAATACGGATGTAGACTCCCACTGGTGGATCAACATGGGTATATATTCTTTATGAAAATTCATATGAGTTTGAATTCTGAATCAATATTCCATGAAGGTAAATAATTGGAAATGAATAAAAATAATTACTTATACACATAAATATCCATGTTTAAGTCACTAAATTTGGATATGCAGGAGTGGATGTCTACCATAGATAAAATATATTCCATGGTGGTCATCGCTTCAATGAATATGGTAACCACTTTCATGAGGTATACAGTGAGTAGGGTGATATGAAATATGAAAATTTCACTTAGTGGGTATATCTAATCCATCCAATCATATGCTAACATGAATGGTCAATGTGTAAAATGATAATTATCCCTCTATCATTATTGTGGCTCCTTCATCAGTAGATGGTAGGAGGGAATCTTGATACTCCACTCATTCATTTTATAATATCACCTCAAAAGTAAATAGCACAAAAAATTCAGATTCAACCACAAAAATAATTATGTAAGTACTATTCAGATAAGAAGATATGGTGACATATAAAACCAACCTATTTTTCTATTAATAATTTAATTATAAAATATTTCAGCAATCCACTTATGAATAACCATTGGAGTAAATATATATGGCATTACCATAGAGAAAAAATGAAACAAATCTAGGAGGGTGTAGAATATATCCCTCCCAACAACATTATCCTCCATCTAGGAAAGATTTCATCCTCCAACAAGGTCGGTAACGTGAAATACCTTCCCACTAAGGTATCACCTATATAATTTTAAGGAGACTTCACGGTTGTTAGAACTATCTATAACCTATGTAAAAAAATAATATTTAATGTTATTAGGTACATAAAAATTAAATAAGATCTTATTAAAAAAAAATTCTATATATCTTCTAGGTTGATAATATTATCCCACTCCTCATTGGTATATTGATTAATTTCTCCTATATCATTACCTTGATCTTCTATATCATGAATCTATTTCATAATAGAAATTTGGTTGTTAGTGTAATATACCAACATCTCCAACTCTTTGAGGTACATTCCATCCTCATAAGGTTTAGTTTCAAATTAAATTATCAATGTTGCCTTCAACATTCTATGTTATGGAATATGAATTCTACTCTATAGGGTGGCCTATAAACCAAAAACATCTATAGCTAATAGACACCAAAATTAATAATTAATTGTCTTGGGGTAAAGGTAATTTGAATATATTTACACATGATCCCCACTAGTTTTTGAATAAGATTCAATCCATGTATAAATTTGCGGATTTACCAAACTATGATATTTAACTAGATATTCACTCCTCTACTATCGAATGGACCATACCACATCAAACACATGGTGTGTTGTCTCTTAAATTATAATTTATCAGGAGAATTGTGAGTGGGATTGTTCTATAGGCCTAGTATCCTTGTTGGTAATATGATTCCTATGGAAAATTTAGATAGATTATTTCTCATTATCCAAATATAATGAAATAGAGACACTAAGAACTCCCCTCAAAAAAATACTTTGGGTTTATAAAGATATCAAAGAAACATCATGCCTAGGATTCAATCCAATGAATGTGTTCAGTGAGGGTGGTCTAATCTCAACCTGAGTACTCTCATTAACCATAATCAGCCATAGTTTTTGATCCACCATCAAGTATGTATAGGACATGAAGATAATTTTATAGTCAATTTATGCCACAAGGATGTAGTATCTTGTGGAATTTTATTGTGACTATTCTCTATAATCATCAAAACTATCATTAATAATTATTATGGTGGGAAGAAAATTATATAGGAGAAATTGGAACTTTAAATAAAGGCTCAGAAGCATAAAAACCTTATCATCTTTCAACAGTAGTGTATTGATACTAGATATGGCTTAGAAGAATGGCTTGAATCTACATCTTGGAATTTGAACATAATCATGGAGATCACATATATTGAAGTGTGATTACTCCTATCCTAAAAATACAATAAATATATTTGAGATATGGAATAGAGATTTTCTTTTCAATATATATAGTTGAGAACTTATGGATTTTAACCAATACTTATTCCTCCAAGACAACTAGACTCCATAATATTAGATTGGATTCTGTTATGAATTTACATAGATAAAAACCCATGTGTGAGTCAAATACTATGATAATGTATCTATTAATACACATAGAAAAGAAGCTAATGATTTGAATTTAAGGAGGGATCTCTTGGTTGATATAATATCCCAATTCCTCATAGAGGCCTCTCTCTGGCTTGGACCAACATATACCTAGCGTCCCCTATTTAATATAAAATAAATATCATTGTACATATTGAGGTTTTCCCATATACTCATAGGACTAAAAATATATTCATCCATTTATCAAAACTAATGTCTCTACATGAGTAGGGATACTTCCTTGTAACAATGTTGGATTCTCTTGGTAATGCAAAATTCAAGGAAGTTTTTTACTTGAGGTCTCCTAAGGTATCCTTTTGGGGGAAAACTCATCATAAATAACTCTATGAATTGATGAAATTGAGAGATTATAAATATCCCACATAATTGTTCCCACTTTTTCATATGTCGAGTGGAAAATTTTTTCTATAGAATCTAAGGGATGAGGAGTTCTAGAATAAGGATTTCTATTTTTTATACATATATCTATGAGATCCAATTAGCTTCATAGATTATCATTTCCTTACAGTGAACCTCAAACTCATCTCACATTCTACAAACCTAATATTCCCATATACAACCAATCTTGACACCACCTAAAGGATCATATATTCATGATCCTCATTATAACATTGGAGTTAGTTTGTACATGGATGATGGGAAATTTTGTAGTAGTTGTTTTTTAGGAAATTGTTATATGTGAATGGTTTTATAGGGTGGTATTAGAATACTTCAACATGTACACAATTTTGGCATCATCCTCAATGATAAACAGTCTCCTTGTTTAGATATTGGCTCTCCCAATATTGTCATACCCTATGAACCAATAGCATGGAAGATTTTTATATGGCCTTATAAAATCAACATCGATTATAATATTGTGACAATATAATGGGGGCAAGTATGATGTTGGGATAATTTAATGGTGTTATTTCATAACATGGGAAATATTTGAAAGGTATGGCCTACATTATCTATCAAGTCCTTCTTTAACTTCTTGAATCATTTGATCAATATGTAAATTGCTTCAGTGCTCTTGACTATGTTCAAATGGTTGTATATTTTCTTAAAAAATTTAAAAAATTAAAAATACAAGTGGTTTGGTAAAAATAAATTACTATTTACACTAAGTGAAATGACAAGCTGAGCTTGAAGACAATAGGGTTAAAATTTTATAATAAGAAATTTTCACCAAGGATGATTCACTCAACCGACTTTCCCTAGCATCCTTTACTCAAATACCCTTTTACCATCTAATTATTCCTAGGTGGGGGTGAACTAAGGTTGTATTAAATAATATTGGTTCACCTAGGTGAATGTACCCAAACCTTGAATTCTTAATTCAATGAATTAATGAAATACCAAAGGAAGGAGTTTCATAAATCTTACTAGGAGTGAGGCATATGACTAGAGTGAAAAAAGAGTCTGAGAGATTCAGGATTCTCCCTATTTATGTGATTGGTGAAAAATTAGTCCCCCCTTATATTTATAGATATTACACCCTTACCCATCTCTCACCACCTAAGTCTCATGCTCAGCTACTAGCACTAATCATAAGGTAGTATTTCATTATTTTCTTAATGTGATCCTTTCATTCTCTTATTCGTGACTTGAGAAAGATCATTTAATTTATGAAATAATTCACACTAGGTCTATATTTACATTATAATTAAATCCTCCTCATCTTTATCAGATCCAATTCTAAGGGACATCTTTTGTTGTGCTCCATATTTTTATGGGTGAATAATTAGATTATGAAATGAAAATATTCATGGAAAAGAAGATTAAATGTTTCTCAGGCCTCACTTCCACACACGAAACCCCTCATTATTTAAATGGTCTCTATGAATTATCCCCCTTTATACAATGTTTTATCAAGATTGGATTCCAACACATTCACATCCTTTTTTTAAGAACTTTTGAACTCATCCAATAATGCACAATCAACCTTCGCACAATGAATTTATGCACCCGACCTTTATTCCCAAACATCCCTTACATGATTCACTCACCTCACAAAGGTGAAAGGGGTGGTTATAACCTAATATTTAAGCCCTATATTCCATATACTTATAAATATATCTAATTTCCATAATTTTGGAGTGAGAAATAATATGATCTCCAAAGGACCAAAATGTTAAATTTTGGAAGAGATACCCTTTTCCATGCATTCCTTAGTCTCATAATTTCCCTTAGGAGACCTCTTAAGTCAAACCCAAAGAGAAAAATTATTGGAACTTGGGGTAGTTTTATATTATATATTTTTGAACCTAAACCCTTCAAGAAAACCACATCTCATATACTCCTTGTGATTAGGGTGAATAAACCATCCTAACAATACCAAACTAGGGTCCCATGTGCCTACCCATCCTAGAGGTACCACACTAGGGATCAACACTTACATGTAAACCCAAGGGGGATCTATACTATATATCAAAAAAAATATGGTCCTCCAAAAAGACCTATAATATGACATAGTTCCCCCAGGACAACCAACTAGGGTGACACATCACCCACACCATCTAACTGGGGTACCAATTCACCTAGGTAACAGAACTAGGTACCAATTTTATAAGGTCCCATACCTAGGTTCTAATTATTCTAGGTCACAAACCATGTCCCAAATTCACCCAAATTCTCATACCTAGGAACCAAGTCACCCAGGTCCCATACATGGGAACCAGTTCACCCAAGTCTTCATACCTAAGTTATACTTCACCCAGGTCCCACACCATGGGAACCTACCTACTCATTCCTCCTCTTCATCCTCCTAAAATTAATGAGTGGGTTATGCACATCAGATTGAACCCATTAAATCATGAATTCCATTGGTAATTGGAATTGGTATTCCCATAATAAGTACTTTCTGTAAAAAAAACCATCCATAACAATTGTCTTGGAAAGATCCAAGGTTCCACTAACCTTAGTCGACATCCCTCAGACCCTCAAATACTAGAAATAAATGTATGTGGATTAATAAATCATCAGGGGATGATTTCCCAAATAAAAGCACTTTATATGATGAGAATATTAATAAAAACCAAACTAAATTTATATTATTAATGAAATATAAACAATACATCTAAAAATCTAAAACAAAATAAAATTAGTCTGTTAGTAAAAATCAAAACAAAATATCTAACTAAAACGAAAATACATCATAATGCAACAAAAAAAATGTGGAATCTCTATAACCACTCTATATGAAAATATTTAAGCTATAACCACCATCACAATAATGAAGCATCCTGACCCTCCACTAGAAGATTAAGAATCGTTTCCTTCACCTGTGTTATGATATACAATTTCTTCATACATTCCAAGGTGTGTATGTAGTGGGTGAGTATACCAACTAGTATACAATCCAAAAGAGACTTCCGGGATCATGACACCGGGATAAGAAAAATTTATCTTGATTTTTAAAATATTAATATACAATTAGTGAAAATAAAAAAAGATCATACCAAATTATTTCAATTAGACATAAGCATTAGAAACATTTCATTCATTTATTCCACTCACCATGACCATTCAACATTATCACACATCGTAACACATCAATACCTTAAAATTCCAAATAATAATGAATAGTAACTCATCCACCCAAGAATTTTGGTAATTGGTGATAATTCTATATATTCCATAAGTATATCTTTGTACTAATTATAAATCAACAAGGCATCATCCAATGAAAATGAAAACAAATTCCATTTTGAATATGCAATGTTCTCATTCTTGCAAAATATTTTTAAGTATAATAATTTTTTAAGTCATTTTATCAGACATGTTACATATGTTAATTCAAGTATAAAATTTAAATCATGAAACCAAATAGGTTATTCTAAATATTGTTAAAAATTATAGGTTCCCCAAATCGTGAAATAATAAGGATTTTATAATAAGCTATCATAATCTGTTATCATTGAGTATTAGAAGAAATAATTTATAAATCTAATAGTATAAGTTCTTGAATGAGTGAATAAAATAGATATTACACTTACCTCTTATGATGATTATTAATAACCAAGAAGGAAGGATCACATGTGACATTAATCACACAATAGAGTTTGAATGAAGAAGATTTGTGAAAGGGGGAATTATTATCCAGTATCTTCTTCAAAAATACCTTGATTGTGATTCAAGTAGAGAAGGAAATGATTGAATATTAATCTATGGTAAAAATATATTTAAAATATAATTTAATACCCCCACAATACAACATTATATATCCCTTTAAAACCCATAACCTCATCCCCAAAAATCAGTTCTAGAAATGGTCATTTGATAAAAAATAGTTTTGACCAACATTATTGCCTCATGTGTCTACCACTCATGGTTCTCTCTAATCCCAGATCATGTAACACCCCAGGTTTAAATTTATGTTTTATGTTTTGGTAATGTTTCCAAGATGTAATAAAATAAATTACCGAATGAAAATATATAATTAGTAAGCACTTTATTCATACAAATTCCAGAATACTCCCTCGATCCACAATAACTAACCCATTAAACCCACTGCTATTGATAATAAAACAATTGGAAGACTACCAAGAAACACAACGATGCCGATCGAGTAGTTATCATCTCTTGGATCTGATAGAAGAACAAACGTTATGGCAAGGATGATAGCAATAAAACTAAAAATAAGAGGAACATATAAAACCATCTCCAAAAGCAATGGCGTGAGCGTCGAGGTATTTTTCTTCTGAGTGTTTGAACGACCCGTAAAACATTGGTATTTATAGAGTTTTATCCGACCGTTACAAAAAAAACTATCCGTTATTACTTTTAAAAAAATAAATATATATATATATATAAATAAAAATTATAGTTGACGTATAAATAAAAATAACTAAATAAAAACATTACTAATTTAAATATTATTACCGAAATAATATGTAATAAACAAAATTTATATATATATATATCCAATTTAATAAATAAGGTTTTAAGCGTTAAAAATTAATATATTTAGAAAACTATATTATGAAATTTCAAATATTAATATAAGCGATATATATATGTATAAATATAATAACAATAATTAAAATAAAACAAATGAAAATAATGGATGAAATAAAAGTATCGTGAAATCGGGATTTGGGGTTTTGAGCCTGGTTCTTCGGGGGAGTCCGACGCGGAGGGTTTCAAAGAGCTTCGAGCAGTTGCGCGGCGAGGTCAAAAATGTTGGGTTCGTCTTCGGAGTCGACTTCGAGAATGGATATTCTGCATTCGTGGAGGCCGATCGAGTTTATCGCGGAGAAGAGATGCAAACCGGGTATAACAACACTGTTTATTTGTCTTTTTAGGGTTATGTTTGAATCCGATCCGTATCTGATCCGAGTTCGAAGTCCATAAATCACTCGATCTGCTTCACGTTGATGTTTCTGAACCAGATTTAGGATAAAAATGACCCGCAATTTTGATGTTTCGTCTGGTTTCTGCAGCTGGGTACCGGTTATATAAATATATTTTGTTATCCAAATCTTCTGAAAACATATAAATAGTACTTTATCTTGTCCTTATCAGCGATTTTCTCTGATCCTATTGACTTTTCTTATTTGTTGATCTTGATGTCAATACGAATTAATTTTATGAACGGCTGGAGTTGAATGCTTCATGAAGAACCTTGTTGTCCCTATTTTCACTATCTTTGATTGATTCCATAAAGTACCTGTCATCAGAATAAAAAAATATACCTGTAAACATCTGACTTAAATTGCATTTGTCCATTTCCATAAAATTATTATCCTATAATTGATTCATATCTATACTCACAACAACTCAATCCATGATTTTAATTCGGATATGGATGTTTATATATTATATGTACACCCAATCAATGAACTGTTCTCACAAATTAAAAAATAATAATAATATAATCAATTATATTATCATGGTGGGTGTATAAATATTGGGGTGTTGGGTGGTTGTAGAAAAAAAAAATGGAATACGTGGTTTTTCCTGGCTTGGAATCTTTGAGTGGCAAGTAGCTTGGAATGGAGATGTAAGAATAAATCTGCATAACAATTTAGTAAGGGATCTTTCTATTTATTCTGTCAATTTGTTTTCTGCAAAACTATAATTATGCAATTAAAATTTATTTCTTTTATGGGTTTTCAAATGAAAATCAGCATAGTTTTCACTTTTGAAGTTGTGGTAGATTATAGTAGAGGACTTTATTTTCAAATATGTACTCTGCTACTTCATTATATCTGTCATGCCAAATTATTTTCCACCCAAATTATATTTGCGTAATGAATATTTATTTTATATCTGATTTCTTCACGTCTCAAGGATGATCGCAATAGAGTTTTTCTCCATTTTTCATCTAAGGTTTTCAAAAAATTAATTGGATTTAAGTATAAGGATTTATATATAATTTCAGTACAATAAGATATATTATTTTAGTAAGGTAGTTCTATCTTTGTGTAAGGGAGTTTTCTCCTTTAAAAATCATAATCCCCATTTTTGTGGTTTTAATAGTTTAAATATTTTATGTTCATGAAATCCAAATCTATACTTTGAACTCACAAAATTAATACGTTTGTTCTTTCTTCATGCATGATATGTTTATATGAATATTTATAAATTATCATGTTTATTAATAGTATATGAAAATTCTTGATACATATATTTATATTGAATTATTATTTTTCACACTTTAATTTAAACAATCCAAGTATCTAATTATTGGAGTGAGATACATATGTACATGCTAATCAAACATATACATATAAAAAAAATAACAATTTAATTAACTTTTAAGATCGTTGGTTCTAACTCATGTTCTATGATTGTGTATATTTTTATAAACTTCTCAAATTCACTTTTCATAAAACTTAAGTGCATACAAAAGTATGACTTTATTATACTGCTTTGATAATTTTGTGTGTGACATATAATTATTCACTGATATTGATTGATTTTTAAGAAGATAGAATTATATGATTGTTATTGCTATCAGTTTACCTTCCTGCATAAAATGAATTTTAATAAATATGCCTTTAAAATTTCAAGTGTGTGGATGCTGATTTATCATAAATGGGATTATGCAACGATTAGATCATACCATGTCGAAGATGTAGTTTTCAGTAAAGACTGGTATTTACTTGTTCCAAGAATGATTTTAAATATATTTTCAAGATTTAAAACTCCAGTGAAAATTATAAATAAGTAAGGCAAGCTAAAAAAAAGTTTTATAAATAAAATGGTTCTAGAACTCTGTAAATATGATAGGGAGTTGGATAACGAATCCATCCCTTAAGTGGGTAGGCCCAAGATAGCCTTCAAAGTTTCAAGTGGCCTCAGTTGTTTTGTTTTAAGAGCTTGCTTAATATTTTCAACTAAATCACTGGATTTATTTTAAGTGTTTTCAAAGTATAATTATTTTTCAAAAGGATTACATTATTTTATAATGGTTGTTTTACGAATGAATTTACAATTTGATTTTTTTTTAAAAATGTATCAATGAAATGATGTTTTTTTTTGTGCCATTTATCAAAGGTTTTCAAAACCCCTTACTGAGCATCTTTTGTGCTCACCCCTAGATTTGAAATGTTTTCACAGGTATCTTAGGAGTTTATCGTAGATGTCTTCGCTTATGGAGTTAGCGCGAGCGGAAGCATAATGGAAACATTTATTATTTCTATTCAACTCTGATAATGTATGTTTATGTCTAATCTTCCAGAACCTAGACCGGTAAAAGATCCTCGTTTTGTTTAAAGTGTTGTGTAATTTTTAAGTCAAGTTTAAAAAAAAATTATTACACAACATTTTGAAGCAACGAGTCCGGAAGAGCGGGCTCGGGGCGTCACACTTGGTATCAGAGGAACGGTCTAGATAACTCTGGAAATTTAGAACCCTTTGATAAATTGACTGTCCTTTTCAGTAAACATACTTCTTTGTAATTTTCAGATGGAAGAAAGGAGAACTCAAACAAGTCTCTTAGGCCTTCCGGATGAATTACTTGCTATGATCCTGGAAAAATCATGCAAAGAAGAATCTGAGCCCTATGAAGCCATGCGACTTTCTTGTAAACGTCTCTATAATATATCAGGCACACCAGATATACTTCGTTTTCATCGTGGTTCTGGTTTCGTCTTCGAAGATATCAGGCAGATCCAACGTCATTTCTATCAACGCCAAGGAGCATATTACGAAGGACTTTTTAGGTGCTTTACAATGTTTGAGCAACCAGAATCAATCTCTAATTTTTATAGAGCAGCTGAAGAAGGTAATCTTCGTGCAGCATTTATGTGTCCACTTTTAAGCTTTTGCTTCACACGAAGAATTTATGATGAATTCGAAACATTCGAAGATGAAGCAATGAGACTTTCTTATAGGAATCAAATTCAAGACGAACTTCTCGGATACTATATTGATTATCATTCCTTGAGGACTGTCTTCCGGTGTCTACATCCATACCACCCCTCTTGCACTAGTTGCATATGGGTGAAGGAAGTGGAAGATTTCGAAGCCACATTGAACTTTAATTTCTTAGGGAGACATGGAAACCGTGGAAGGCAACTATACAGACCTTGGGGACATCATGTGAGACTCAGAATAGATGAGAATTGAGAGCGATAAGTGTAAATGAATTTCGAGGACGAAATTCATTTTAAGGGGGGTAGAATGTAACACCCCAGGTTTAAATTTATGTTTTATGTTTTGGAAATGTTTCCAAGATGTAATAAAATAAATTACCGAATGCAAATATATAATTAGTAAGCACTTTATTCATACAAATTCTAGAATACACCCTCGATCCACAATAACTAACCCATTAAACCCACTGCTATTGATAATAAAACAATTGGAAGACTACCAAGAAACACAACGATGTCGATCGAGTAGTTATCATCTCTTGGATCTGATAGAAGAACAAACGTTATGGCAAGGATGATAGCAATAAAACTAAAAATAAGAGGAACATATAAAACCATCTCCAAAAGCAATGGCGTGAGCGTCGAGGTATTTTTATTCTGAGTGTTTGAACGACCCGTAAAACATTGGTATTTATAGATTTTTATCCGACCGTTACAAAAAAAACTATCCATTATTACTTTTAAAAAAATAAATATATATATATAAATAAAAATTATAGTTGATGTATAAATAAAAATAACTAAATAAAAACATTACTAATTTAAATATTATTACCGAAATAATATGTAATAAACAAAATTTGTATATATATATATCCAATTTAATAAATAAGGTTTTAAGCGTTAAAAATTAATATATTTAGAAAACTATATTATGAAATTTCAAATATTAATATAAGAGATATATATATATGTATAAATATAATAAAAATAATTAAAATAAAACAAATGAAAAAAATGGATAAAATAAAAGTATCGTGAAATCGGGATTTGGGGTTTTGAGCCTGGTTCTTCGGGGGAGTCCGACGTGGAGGGTTTCACAGAGCTTCGAGCAGTTGCGCGGCGAGGTCAAAAATGTTGGGTTCATCTTCGGAGTCGACTTCGAGAATGGATATTCTGCATTCGTGGAGGCCGATCGAGTTTATCGCGGAGAAGAGATGCAAACCGGGTGTAACAACACTGTTTATTTGTCTTTTTAGGGTTATGTTTGAATCCGATCTGTATCTGATCCGAGTTCGAAGTCCATAAATCACTCGATCTACTTCACGTTGATGTTTCTGAACCAGATTTAGGATAAAAATGACCCGCGATTTTGATGTTTCGTCTGGTTTCTGTAGCTGGGTACCGGTTATATAAATATATTTTGTTATCCAAATCTTCTGAAAACATATAAATAGTACTTTATCTTGTCCTTATCAGCGATTTTCTCCGATCCTATTGACTTTTCTTATTTGTTGAGCTTGATGTCAATACGAATTAATTTTATGAACGGCTGGAGTTGAATGCTTCATGAAGAACCTTGTTGTCCCTGTTTTGACTATCTTTGATTGATTCCATAAAGTACCTGTCATCAGAATAAAAAAATATACCTGTAAACATCTGACTTAAATTGCATTTGTCCATTTCCATAAAATTATTATCCTATAATTGATTCATATCTATACTCACAACAACTCAATCCATGATTTTAATTCGGATATTGATGTTTATATATTATATGTACACCCAATCAATGAACTGTTCTCACAAATTAAAAAAAAAATATAATCAATTATATTATCATGGTGGGTGTATAAATATAGGGGTGCTGGGTGGTTGTAGAAAAAAAAATGGAATACGTGGTTTTTCCTGGCTTGGAATCTTTGAGTGGCAAGTAGCTTGGAAAGGAGATGTAAGAATAAATCTGCATAACAATTTAGTAAGGGATCTTTCTATTTATTCTGTCAATTTTTTTTCTGCAAAACTATAATTATGCAAGTAAAATTTATTTCTTTTATGGGTTTTCAAATGAAAATCAGCATATTTTTCACTTTTGAAGTTGTGGTAGATTATAGTAGAGGACTTTATTTTCAAATATGTACTCTGCTACTTCATTATATCTGTCATGCCAAATTATTTTCCACCCAAATTATATTTGCGCAATGAATATTTATTTTATATCTGATTTCTTCACGTCTCAATGATGATCGCAATAGAGTTTTTCTCCATTTTTCATCTAAGGTTTTCAAAAAATTAATTGGATTTATGTATAAGGATTTATATATAATTTCAGTACAATAAGATATATTATTTTAGTAAGGTAGTTCTATCTTTGTGTAAGGGAGTTTTCTCCTTTAAAAATCATAATCCCCATTTTTGTGGTTTTAATAGTTTAAATATTTTATGTTCATGAAATCCAAATCTATACTTTGAACTCACAAAATTAATACGTTTGTTCTTTCTTCATGCATGATATGTTTATATGAATATTTATAAATTATCATGTTTATTAATAGTATATGAAAATTCTTGATATATATATTTATATTGAATTATTATTTTTCACACTTTAATTTAAACAATACAAGTATCTAATTATTGGAGTGAGATACATATGTACATGCTAATCAAACATATACATATAAAAAAATAACAATTTAATTAACTTTTAAGATCGTTGGTTCTAACTCATGTTCTATGATTGTGTATATTTTTATAAACTTCTCAAATTCACTTTTCATAAAACTTAAGTGCATACAAAAGTATGACTTTATTATACTGCTTTGATAATTTTGTGTGTGACATATAATTATTCATTGATATTGATTGATTTTTAAGAAGATAGAATTATATGATTGTTATTACTATCAGTTTACCTTCCTGCATAAAATGAATTTTAATAAATATGCCTTTAAAATTTCAAGTGTGTGGATGCTGATTTATCATAAATGGGATTATGCAACGATTAGATCATACCATGTCGAAGATTTAGTTTTCAGTAAAGACTGGTATTTACTTGTTCCAAGAATGATTTTAAATATATTTTCAAGATTTAAAACTCCAGTGAAAATTATAAATAAGTAAGGCAAGCTAAAAAAAAGTAATATAAATAAAATGGTTCTAGAACTTTGTAAATATGATAGGGAGTTGGATAACGAATCCATCCCTTAAGTGGGTAGGCCCAAGATAGCCTTCAAAGTTTCAAGTGGCCTCAGTTGTTTTGTTTTAAGAGCTTTCTTAATATTTTCAACTGAATCACTGGATTTATTTTAAGTGTTTTCAAAGTATAATTATTTTTCAAAAGGATTACATTATTTTATAATGGTTGTTTTACGAATGAATTTACAATTTGATTTTTTTTAAAAATGTATCAATGAAATGATGTTTTTTTTGTGCCATTTATCAATGGTTTTCAAAACCCCTTACTGAGCATCTTTTGTGCTCACCCCTAGATTTGAAATGTTTTCACAGGTATCTTAGGAGTTTATCGTAGATGTCTTCGCTTATGGAGTTAGCGCGAGCGGAAGCATAATGGAAACATTTATTATTTCTGTTCAACTCTGATAATGTATGTTTATGTCTAATCTTCCAGAACCTAGACCGGTAAAAGATCCTCGTTTTGTTTAAAGTGTTGTGTAATTTTTAAGTCAAGTTTAAAAAAAATTAATTAAAATAAAAAAAAATTATTACACAACATTTTGAAGCAACGAGTCCGGAAGAGCGGGCTCGGGGCGTCACAAATCACCACGATGATATCACTATTAAATTTTAAAAAAACACAACAAATTTGGTACCCACCATTCCCTATACCATGTTGTTGTTAGATATCTCTTCTCATGTACCACAACCAAACCACCAGCACACCAAGCTCATAGCCACTGAGCGACTATGGACTCCCTTGGGTGTTTTGGCATATTTGTGTTTCACAGGTGAACTCCTAGTGTACCAAACCCTCCACCATAGTGTTTTGATACCTATGGTAAACTTATAAAATTACAAACACTCCAATCCTATCTGAGAAACCTACTTAAGATCACCTACCCTAAATAAACCCATAAAAAGGCTTTGAAAAAAATTAACATAACATGGAAAGTAACTCAAACTGGGGTTGTAACATTCTCCCCACCATTGGAATTTCTGTTATCAATAAGCTAGAGGTTGGAGGTGTATTTTTTGTGTTACATATCTCCCTAAAAATTATTTTCCTATTTATTCAAAATAAAAATTTGTTCATGGATTAATGTCTCGTCAGGATATAGAATAACATTATCCTACCTAATCACATGAAATTTCCTAGACAAGAAATGCTAGAAATAAATTTCCTAGAATTAATAAATAATTGGGGGATTTTTCTCCATTTAAATATACAAAACATGATAATAAAATAAAAAAAATAACCAAAAAAATTCTATATGATGCATCAAATGTAAACAATACAACTTGGAATAAAAATATTAAAAATATCATAGTAGAATCAAAATGAAAAAAACGTCCAACTAAAACAAAAATACATCTTGATGTAGTAACATATATGTTTCATCACTCTAACCACTCGACACGAACATCACTAAACTCCAAACACCATCCTACGAATGTTGTATCATGATTCTTCACAAGAGAAGTAAAATACTTTTCCTTTAAATATGTCATGATAACGAAAATTTCATATACACCAAGGTATATATGTATGGGGTGGGTATACAACGTAGTATAAAGTCACCAAGAGACTTCCTAACCCTTGAAATAGGGATTATAATAAGTTTTCTTACATTTCAAATTATTAATAAACAATGAGAGGAAATCAAATGTAGTTTACCCAATTAATTAAATTATCATTAATCAGTTTGAACTAATCATTCATTTATTCCACTTAGAATACCCATTATATGTTCACATAAAACACATGCATCCATATCATGATAGTACTGATACTCATGAGTTATAAATCATTCATCCACCAAGGAGGTCCTTGGTGATACTCCTATGTTTGCCCAAGTGGAATTGGGAACCAATTCAGAATCAATAAGGTCTCATACAATGCAATTTAACACAAAATATTCTATATAATCCATGATCTCATTCCAACAATCCCTTTTTATAAAAAATTATTATTTAAGTCATTTTATAAAACATGTTACATGTGTAAATTAAAATATACAATTTAAATCATTATACCAAATTGGTTTTCCAATAACCTTTGAAAATATTACTTTCACTGAATCCTGAAATAATGTGGGTTTTCTAATAAGAAATCAAAATGGATTTTCCTTGAAAATAAAAATAACCCGTTTAGAAATATAATAATTAAGTTCTAGAATGTATGGAAAATGATAGAATCCACATACCTCTTTTTATTTTCAGAAATAAATACGAAGTCGCATTCATGGATCTAATCATACAATAAAGATCCGAATAAAAAGCTTTGTAGGAGGGATAATGTTTTTTTAGAATCACCTTCATAAAGCCTATGATTTATAGTCAAGAAGGGGATGAAAATAATTCATTTTGATATATGATAAAATTAATATAAAATAAAAAAATTTACCCCTATAATATCACAGATGATATCCCCTCAAATCACATAACTCCCTCTATAAAATCAGGGATTGAAATATCCATTAAAAATGGTTTTCACTGAAGTCATAATGTGGTGTGTCCACTATAACCATTGTTCTATTTGATTCAAGATCGTCATGGTGACCACGCTATGGAATGTTCCAAAAAACCAAAATATTTTTGACCCACCACACCCTATATCATGGAATTGTTTGGTCTCTCTTCATGTGTTCCACAACCATACATGTAGTGTACTACACCTAAATCCATCGATCTACCACAGTCTCCCTTGGATGTTTTTCCTACTAATGTTGTATAGGTTCACTCTTAGAACACCATGTCATCCACCTATTGTTTTCATCTTTTGGTGCACCAAAAAATCTTAAACACTCCCAACCTCTTCGATAATCCTACCAAATCTCCCTAAACACAAAAAATAACTATAAAAAATATTTAAAACATAAGATAACATGGAATGTTACTCAAATTGACGATGTTACACTACCCATGTTTCTTTATCTAATTGATAGGACCATAAAGGTGATAAAAACAAGTATTACATTGATAATGAGGGTCCTTATCATTATGAGAATGATAAAACCTACCCTAAAACATTATTGCCATCTTGGATATACCATATCCAATATCTTGGTATCCCTAGTATCAATTGGACCTCTTCAGTACACTCAATGGTCTCGAGATCCACATATAGTCCTATAATTCAATATAAGACCCAAAATATACCTTCACCCTATTCATATACCTGATTTAATGAAAAATTCATCACATTAGGGGTAAACCCCAACACCATATCCTTAGGCCATATTCCCAATGAGTACAGTCTTCTCATTTAACCTTGTTATCAATTTAAATGATGTGAATATCCTTATATGTTCCTCATACAATATTAATTCCCCAACCATACCATCTATTTTTTAGTTACTAAGAAAAACAATGAACCAGAATGTGTTTCACATATATAAGCCTGACTCAATCTCTAATTTTCCCCCTTTTGTGACATATCAATCTCTCTCAAACGATGTTAAACTACATAGAACTACTCTAGCATATGACCTTTAATTGTAAAAATTGAACTATATGGTGTTGGATTACAAATAATAAAGATATGTAAGACACCTCTATGTTGTACAATCGCAACCCCACATAGGTCCCAGACACACGACCTTAAAAAATCACTTCAATATAACTTGGGTTTATTAGATTAAAATATACTTTAGTTGTTCATAGATCATGACCTAAAAAGTAACCACCATGGTCCTCATCACAAGAAATTTATATGTATGATGTGTCCCATTAAATTTGAGTTATAATTTACTTCATAGGGATACACAAGAAGTCCTTCCCATGGTCCTGATCCCAACTTAGAAACACCTACCACCTCCCTAGATTAAGATATATTTCAGAGGACCCATTTGTGAAAATTTAAATCATAGTATTACCCTATAATAAAGGAAATATATAGAACCTATAATAAATACAAATGTTTACATTATTCATGGTTTAGACTAATTTCTATCATATTTGTAACTATAAATAAATTATTATTCGGAAGGATTCACATACATATCTTAAATTTTCAATGATGTCCTAGAATAAACAAAAAAACCCATAAAGGATTATCCCACCTCTCATACTCTCAACCAGTGCACACCCTAATGTATAAATGGTATGTAAAAATGATCTCCTAGCCTTAAAAACTATGTCTGCGCCTACTCAAAACACACAGTCATTAGTTCATGTTGTAAACATCTATATAGAATAACCCAATCCATTGGGTTTTTCTCCATATGTATGCTTTTAGGATAAATCTTAATTTTAACACCATGTAAGGAGTAGTCTCAAAGGATTGGGTCACAACAAAAAATATAAGTAAGGATTAACCTCTATAAATGTGTTAGACTTACTAATGATACAAATATATCTATCATCATCTCGTTTAATTACATGTTTCATTATATAGAAGTTAACAAAGTGTATTTTATATATCCTGAATAATCATATAATCACTATTTCAAAATAAAATTAGTGACCATGAGACATAATGTATATTAATATAATATATAATATAATATATTTTATATTATTGATTAATTAAATGAAAAATGATTATGAAATATTATAATATTTCATTTAATTCATCAAACTTTATGAGTACATCACATCTCACTCACCTAAATTAATACGTATAACACATTTCACTTGTCTTGGGGGGTCATACACTTATTGATTCTAACTCAGTCGACGTATAAGATCTCATTCTTATAATATAGATGAAAAAATTTATCATGATTTATAAAAACCTATAACTTTACCAGTATCATACCCAACCACCCTTAGATTAGATCATCCTTAATGATTTACTATGTATTATATCAAAGTATAAAGTTTTAATAATAGTATTTATTATTAATATATTATAGTGGGGATTATAGTTAAACTCATACTTAAAGTATAAAAATTAAATAGTTTATTACATTCCATTTCATATATTAGATGATAATTTCGAATGAAAAATTATTCTTCTCCATCAAGAAAAAAACTCAACATATCAATTCCATCCCTAGATAATTTATGTATTCACATGTTATCATATCCTATAAATATTAATTAGAACCATAAATTAGGTATAACTCAACGTCAAAAATTAATTCATTAATTATCAATTACTATTATGAAATATAAAACCCACATGAAAAACGATAAAATAATGATTCCATTTCTATAACATGATAAAATTTGTATATTCCAGATCTCCATTAATAATACTAACAAAACCATTCATAAGTGTTAATGTATTTCATATCTAATATGAAAACCCCATAATGTAATTTTTTTATATTTTGGTTATGATATTAAAAATTATACTTTAAATGTAATTAAAGTATTATCCTAGTGTAACCTTTACTAAGATGTTATATTGTAATCTGATAATATCCTCCCACTAAACACATTTAATAAGAAAACATCTATAAATAATTAATTATTAAATAATTGTGATATTTGGATTTAGAATCCCTTTATTCTAAGTCTAAAATTATATTTGAATTATTTTTCATCCTAATATATAATGTTTTTCTTTTAATTAATTTTTTTAGATATAACTTGTCCTTTCTTTTTTTTAACAATCATAATTGAACTTCTCTATAAAAAATTTAACTGAGATAATTTCCATAATAAAATTTTAATGTAACTCCTATCATTAAAATACAATATTACCATCATATTTTAAACTCCTTTAGAAATTAATATTAATTAAACCTGAATAATACTTTATTTGTTTCATTTTAAGTAACAAAAATATTTAAATATACTTTTATTGGACTAATAGAAATTATATTTTTACATAATATAACTATAAGAAATATAGAAAAATTACTTAAGGAAAATAATACATATTAACTTTATTGATAATTATAAAACAAAAAATATTAATAAAAATTTATCATATAGGATTTTTGGATATTAATCCAATATTGTTAGGGCCAATAGGGGCCTATATACCCTGAGAGGGGGGTGAATCCGGGAATGGATATTCTTTTTCAAAATTCTTCCTGCCCCACTGGATCTTGACCTCTTTATTACAAGGGTCACTTTGTTTGCACTTGTGTGTTTATTATGACCACTTATTCTCTTCTTTGTCTGATGATGATGCTTCAAATGCAATTCATGGAAGTAAGCAGGCAGACACAGTGATTTTTTATTGGTTCACCCGCACTGGGCTACGTCCAAGGAGCATACGCCGACAAGTTGCCGGTCGTACCAAATTCCACTAGACTTCACTAGCTGTGGATTACAATGTTCGGGCTAGATCACTTCTATGACCAGGCTCACTGCCTTTACAAGATTTAGGGTCAGTTCACTACTTTCCCAAAGGTCACTCCCTGTTTCTCTCTCTCTGGCTCACTGCCGGTGGAGAGGATCACCTTCTTCCTCTTCTTAAGCTCACTGCTCTGTGAAGGGAATCAACTCACAGTTTATAGACCTCTATTGCTCTTCATTTCCATGAAGTAATGCATCCTTAATTGTAGATAGATTCTCTGTTGAAGTCCAACTTTCATCCACTGATGAATATCACTTTGCCTCTGACCACTGGCCAACTACTTTTGGAAACACCTTCGCAAAGCACCCTACTTCACGATGCTCCCAATTTCGCGAAGCTCAAACAAGCCTTCGCGAAGCTCCTGCCTTTTCGTGAAGCTCTCTTGCGAAGCTCTCTTGAAAAGCTCAACTCATTGCAAAGAAACTTCTCTCGTGAAGCTCACTGAGCCAGCGCGGAGCACACAACTTTCTCGGAGCAACAATAGCCGCCGCGAAGCTCCCCTTTCGCGAAGCACACTGCCTTCACGAACCACCTTTGCGAACCGAGAGCAATAGAGTTTCTCTGAAAATTATCTTTGCTTCGCTCGAAGGGTTCGGCCTCTATTTATAGGCAATTCCACCGACCCTCGAACTTTCCACGTGAATTCAGCGCCACGTCATCTCAAATCACGAAGCTCCAAAGTTTCTACCGGAATTCTGTCCAAATCACGAATCACCACGGCAATTTTCCGTTCGCGGAGCTTGACGTAATCGCGAAGAATAACCGTCAACATACCTTCACGACTTTGCCGCGAAGTTCCCTCGCGAAGCCCAACATTCTTTCATGCCTTCGCCGCGAAGCTCCCTCGCAAATCCCTTCACCGCCGCGATGCGCTTCAGCCTCTACCATTCGTGAAGCTTGACGTAATCGCGAAGCATCACCGCCTCCATTCTTCTGGTCTTCGCGATTTCCAAACCATACATCCTATCTTCGCGAAATTCATGCCTTTTCCATATTAAATTATGCTCTTCATGGAAATCCTCTTTTCGCGATGCTCACCAAACTCCAAATTTTGGACCCCAAAAATTTGGCAAACACTGGGAAACGGCGCCACCTTGTACTGCTCTTTTGTACCGCCTCCAGATCGTCATTTCCTTTGTCATCATTCTTTTTCAACATTGATTGTCAACAACTTCTAGGGAACTCGACAATTCTCCATGGAAACCTGCTTTGTCAACAAACACAATCAACCCAAAAATGCTTCAATATTACCTTAAGGGATTTTTGCCCAACAATCTCCCCCTTTGGGTTTGTTGACAACTCTTCGCAACTCTGCTCAGGATGATTTTCTGCACTTTGATACCTCACTGAGTCTTCTTCCAGTCGCTACCACCATTTTCCTCTTGCGATTCTGATAGCGTTAAAGGATTCACTTAACACGTACTCTAAGCCCACATGAGCATTGCTCGACGTGAGAAACAAGAGTAGTATGAAAAGTTCATCAATGAATCACTTCATGTCAGACCCCAATTGTCGATTCCAACCTGATACCAATTCTTAAATTGATACCAATTGTTGAACCACACTGATACCAATTGGTGAATAGCTGGACACCGTCTCACACCATTCCAGCACCACTGTTCTGCTTGTATCACGATCCTCAGCTGTCGTGATATCTATGCTTTGATTGATCACTTCAAGCATCGTCATATTTAAAAACCACTCCCCCTTTCTCATTGCTCCCCCTTTCTGGCTGCTCCACTTGTCAGCTTCTCCCCGTATCTGTCATGATTTCTCAAATAGCCACACTGTCTCCCAATCACTATTTTATCCCCCTTTAAAAAACACTATTTTCTCCCCCTTTGTCAACGAACCCAAAGGTCACTCGTTTTTAGTTTATAACAGAGTAGAGAACACAAATCAGCACATTAGGGGAAAACACATCATACCTCAGGGAGAGGGGGTGGTTCCACATCCACACTATTTCAAGTGCGGGGAATCGACTGAACTCCCAGAGCCAGTCGATGTCTTTCAAATGCTTCCTTGGGTAAGGCCTTTGTCAGAATGTCTGCAACCTGTAGTGTTGTAGGCACATACTCCAACTTCACGATTCCCTGCTCAACTTTCTCCTTGATAAAATGATACTTTATATCAATGTGCTTTGTCCTTGAGTGCTGTACGGGATTTTTTCTATGATTTATAGCACTTGAGTTGTCGCACTGGATTCTGATTGGAGACTTCACTTCAACTCCCATGTCTTCAAGCTGCTGCTTCATCCACAATAACTGTGTGCAGGCTTGAGTGGCCGCAATATACTCAGCTTCTGCGGTGTTCAATGAAATGCAATCTTGCTTCTTGCTTAGCCAAGAAATACACAATCCACCAAGATAGAATGCACCACCTGACGTTGATTTTCTATCATCTGCTGAACCGGCCCAGTATGCATCAGTATATCCCAATAACTCTGTCTGAGATTTGTCAGTATATGTCAATCCGAAATCCATTGTGCCCTGGATATACCGAAGTATTCTTTTCACTGCAATCATGTGGCATTCCATGGGATTGCTCTGATATCTGGCTGCTTGGCATGTGGCAAAAACAATATCAGGCCTTGTTGCAGTCAGGTACAACAAACTTCAAATAATTTGCCTATATTCTGTGATATTAACTGCCTTTCCATCATCATCTTTCGATAATTTCATCCGGGTGGCAACCGGAGTCTTCATCTCCTTGGAATTTTCCATTCAAAATCATTCCAAAGAATCCTTGAAATATTTGGATTGAGAAATGAATGTGCCATTCCTGCCTTGTGTAACGTTGAAAACCAAGCTTCTTCAAATACTTATATAGCCTTCAGTACAATGCTCTTGGTGCTTTTTTCATCCCATATAACGCCTTCTTCAGCCTACAAACTTTGTTCTCATCCTCATGAATGAGAAAACCATTTAGCTGCTCAATATACACCTCTTCTTTCAGAAACCCATTTAGAAATGCAGTCTTTACATCCATTTGGAACACTTTGAACTTTCTTTTCCCTGCAATAGCTAGGAATAATCTGATAGTCTCCTGCCTTGAAATCGGTGCAAATGTCTCATCACCATATATTCCCTCTATCTGGGAGTCTCCTTTGCACATCAGTCATGATTTGTTCCGAATCACTGTGCCATATTCATTCATCTTGTTGCGATAGACCCATTTGGTCCCAATGACATTCTTGTCTGTTGGCCTCGAAACAATCTCCCACTTCTGATTCTTCTCAATCTGATCTATCTCGTCGTTCATGGATGAACCCAATTTTCATCATCATCTGCATCAGCAATGCATTTTAGCTCAACCTAATATACAAAAGATGAATGCTACAGTGATTTCATTTCCCTTGTCTGAACTGGAGCTGCCTGATCACCAATGATATTTTGTCTATCAATTTCAGATCATCTCTTTGGCATACTTGTAGACACACACTTGAAACTTTCATGTTCATCATCAGTGTCTTCTTCTAAATCAGCATCATCCACTTCCTCTCCCATGTGTTGCTTTCTTCCTCAACACATTCATCTGGAAATTGTTCACTGACTCATTTTTAACAGAAAAATTTTCATTATGTCATTGTTCAATGATTCCATTTCATTGAACATATTCTTTCAGGATTTTGTTGACACACCTTGGATTTTCTCTTGCAGCTTCTTGGTATCCTGAAAGCAGTCGGTTGATACCACATTGTTAGAACAAAATAGATAATCATGAAAACCCGTGTGTTGCTGCTTTTACACCAATCATTCTTCATGAGCATCAACATCCATCCTTCATAACATATTGAGATCATGCATCTGATTAGGATATAGAATGATCCCCCGGTGTTATGCAACTCTTCAAGTTGTTAGGCCCAACAGTTTAGACCTATAACACGTCTTTTCCTCCTGCATCATTTGTTCTCATCTTCCACTGAGATTTGAGTCATTAACAAAATCTCCAAGCCTACTAAGTTGAAACTCGGTGTAGGAAACAAGAGATAAAGTCAATAACACAATCACTTAATATTGTTCTCTGTTTCTCCCTTTCTTCGTCAACTGTTGTACCTGATTTGAGCCAATTTAAACTCTGGAGCACATCACTTCTCCACTTTGCATCTTTAGATGCCACTTCCCCTTGGATTGTATCTCCCTGAAACCTGGAACACACGGATCATCAGTTAATAGCATTTATATACATAGGGAGAGGGGATTGTTTCTTGAATCCTCAAGACGAGGATAGTGGTTGATCCTGATGGGTCAACCCTTTGATTCTTTCATGGAGCGCATCACATTCCTTTCGTGATTCCTCCAGCTGCCTGGCCAACTTCAACTGCTCTTGCCATATGACTAAGCATTCATTACCTGCATGCGAAGTCTTTTTCTGATATGAAGGTTGTGTAGGCCTGGTCTTTCTCACCATTTTGGGTTTAAACCCACAAGAACACATTTCCATCTTTGATGTTCCACTAAAATTCCATTTTTCTTGATTATTTCTCTGAGCAGGAATCTCCTTTCTTTCCATCATCCCTTGCTTCTTCCACCATTGCATGGGTCTTCCTCTTTTCTCCACTTCTTGTTGTGGCACAAGACTTGCAAATTTTTCAATGCATTCTTTGTTTATCTTCCTTTTATCAGATTTATGAGTCGCCACCCTATTTTTCATTGGTGGTGGGTCCTCCACTGAATGTACTTTCTCCTTACTCACATCTGTAGCATTTCCTCCCTTTTTCTTCCAGATTTGGTCATGTTCTTTCTTAGAGAGAGGTTATGAGTGTGATAGAGGAGGTGACTGATGCACCTTTCGTTCAGCTCCATGTGATTCCCCTAACGCTCTAAGCCTATTTTCCAATTTACCCCCTTGTATTCTAGTGTACGATTTCTCATTATACACTACTAGAGTCGGGAATCTCCTTTCACGTTCCTTTTCCTTCCCTGCATTCTTCTTGCTACACTTTCTGGCCAAATTCCCATGATCAGAACATATGAAACACCTTCCATCAAAGACATACCTCATTTCATCATTTCTATGTCGAGATGTTGATGTAGCTTGAGTTCTTCCTCTGAAATTGAGCTCCTGAGCTTCCTGACACATACTCATGGTGTGTCCCATTCTTCCACAGTAATAGCATTTAACAAATGCTTTCCTTTGAGAGACTCTTATTTCTGATTTATCATGACGCTTCATCTTATTCTTAGATTTTGTACATTTTCTATTTTCATAATACGAAATGTATTCCTGATCCTCTGGACAGAAGCTTGATGTGTGGCCGTGAATCCCATAGAAATAGCACATGTCGTCACTTCTTTTTGTAACTGACCTCTTAGGCCTATCTCCAGCACCTATAGGATTTCTTTCACATATGGAACTGTTCACAGCTCTCTTTCTATCTTGCATGGGAGGGGATTCATCAAATCCGATTCCAGCTTTTCCGAAACTTTCTGGTCTTTGAGCTGAGAAAATATTCTGTTGTTTCTCTTCAGAAATAGCATATCTATTCTAAATTTTATCATCACCTGCCAAAGGATGGTCAAATAATAAGTGCAGTGCATCCTTCAACTTGGGCTTATCTTCATATTTAGATTTCTCCATTTCCTTCTTCACTGATTCTATCTCTTCTTTCAACTTCTGAATCTTTACTTTACTTGATCCAAGTTGAGCATCAAGTTCTCTCTTGAGATACTTTCCTCTACTCATCTCAACTTCCAATTCTCGTGTAAGCTTTTCCACCACTTCACTTTGCTCCTTTACCTTCAATTTTTCTTGAACAACAGAATCTGAGCAACATGCATTCTCATGTTGTAGCCTTTTATTCTTATAATCTAGTTCAGAAAGTTGTGTCACAAGATCATCATTTTTAGATTTCAGATTCTGAACTTCATCTGACTTTTGACTCTCTTCATAGTCATCAGCCTTTTGTTTTCCTTTCATTTTAGCCATCTTCTGTAGTTCTTCAGCATGTGAATCATTCTTCTCTGTTAGGTCAGTAACTATATCAATAAGCCTTTGATTTAAGCCTCTTAGCTTGTTGACCTCAATCTCGAATACTTTGATCTGGATTTCTTTAGATTTGACATCTTCATCCGATTTCCGGTCCATTTCCTTTGTCATGTTAATGACATCAACCGGTGTCCTCCTTGAAACTTCATCATCATCAGTGGTTCCAGCATCACTTTGAATTTTAAGTACTTCACTCGTTCCAACGTCATTATTGAGTGAATCTATCTTTTCCCTATCTGATTCATCCAAGACTTCCTTCAGCAAGATGTTTGATTCCTTTAGTTGAATCACACTTCTTCCATAAACACTTCCGCACTAAGGAATACCACTTGACTTCTGATTCTTCTTTGATGTTTTTCCCTTTTCCATGGCACACCAAGATAATAGAAGACTGATTGATCAACACAAATCAACTACACAAAGTCTGAGCAAACAAATATGATAAAAGAAACCTATCCCTCTGATACCAATTGTTAGGAACAATAGGGGCCTATATACCCTGAGAGGGGGGGTGAATCAGGGTATGGATATTCTTTTTCAAAATTCTTCCTGCCCTACTGGATCTTGACCTCTTTATTACAAGGGTCACTTTGTTTTCACTTGTGTGTTTATTATGATCACTTATTCTCTTCTTTGTCTGATGATGATGCTTCAAATGCAATGCATGGAAGTAAGCAGGCGGACACAGAGATTTTTACTTGGTTCACCCGCATTGGGCTACGTCCAAGGAGCATACACCGACAAGTTGTCGGTCGTACCAAATTCCACTAGACTTCACTAGCTGTGGATTACAATGTTCGGGCTAGATCACTTCTATGCCCAGGCTCACTGCCTTTACAAGATTTAGGGTCAGCTCAATGATTTCCCAAGGGTCACTCCCTGTTTCTCTCTCTCTGGCTCACTGCCGGTGGAGAGGATCACCTTCTTCCTCTTCCTAAGCTCACTGCTCTGTAAAGGGAATCAACTCACAGTTTATAGACCTTTAGGTATCTTCATTTCCATGAAGTAATGCATCCTTAAATGTATATAGATGCTCTGTTGAGTCCAACTTTCATCCACTGATTAATATCACTTTGCCTCTGACCACTGGGCAACTACTTTTGGAAACACCTTCGCAAAGCACCCTACTTCGCGAAGCTCCCAATTTCACGAAGCTCAAACAAGCATTCGCGAAGCTCCTGCCTTTTTGCGAATCCCTCTCGCGAAGCTCTCTCGTGAAGCTCTCTTGCGAAGCTTAACTCGTTGCAAAGCAACTTCTCTCGCGAAGCTCACTGAGCCAGTGCGGAGCACAAAACTTTCGCAGAGCAACAATAGCCTCCGCAAAGCTCCCCTTTCGCGAAGCACACTGCCTTCGCGAACCAACTTTGCGAACCGAGTGCAATGCATTTTCTCTGAAAATTCTCTCTGCTTCGCTTGAAGGTTTCGGCCTCTATTTATAACTGATTCCACCGACCCTCGAACTTTCTGCGCGAAGTCAACGCCACATCATCTCAAATCGTGAAGCTCCAAAGTTTCTGCCGGAATTCTGTCCAAATCAGGAAGCACCACGGCAATTTTCCGTTCGCGGAGCTTGACGTAATCACAAAGAATCACCATCAACATACCTTCGTGACATCGCCCCGAAGCTGCCTCACGAAGCCCAACATTCTTTCACACCTTCGCCGCGAATCTCCCTCGCAAAGCCCTTCACCGCCGCGATGCGCTTCAGCCTCTGCCGTTTGCGAAGCTTGACGTAATCGTGAAGCATCACCACCTCCATTCTTCTGGTCTTTGCGATTTCCAAACCATGCATCCTATCTTCGCGAAATTCATGCCTTTTCCATATTAAATTATTCTCTTCATGGAAATCCTCTTTTCGCGATGCTCACCAAACTCCAAATTTTGGACCCCAAAAATTTGGCAAACGCTGGGAAACGGCGCCACCTTGTACTGCTCTTTTGTACCGCCTCCAGATCGTCCTTTCCTTTGTCATCGTTCTTTTTCAACATTTATTGTCAACAACTTCTCGGGAACTCGACAATTCTCCATGGAAACCTTCTTTGTCAACAAACACAATCAACCCAAAAAATGCTTCAATGTTACCTTGAGGGATTTTTTCTCAACAAATATCCTTGAAAAATAATATACATATATATATATATATATTAAAATATACTATAGGTGGGTGGAATGATATTTTCAATAGAATTTTGACCAATATCATGTGTAAAAGACTTTTAACCCTAATAGAACTCTTATCATCCTTTTCTTAAAATCTCATTATAAAATTAATCAAATAATAAATGATGTGTAAAAAAACTATAATCACATTTTTTCATTAGAAACCAATATTTGAAAATTAAATTAACTCATCCAATAAGGAAACAATTAGATGGTAAATTCATATCATTACTAATTTATAAATCACTCAATATTGAAGTGATCTATTTTTTTCATTTCCCCATTACATTTTCTCTTTCCCCTTTATTCGAGGTAAATTAATAAGTTTCATTAAATAACTATTTTTTAACTATATAATTTTATATTGACTCTAAGTAATTATTTTATACATATTTGGTATCATATTCACTTTAAAATATATCAATTCATTTATTTATAATTAAAACAAGATGTTGATTCTTTCGGAATATTATTACACCCCTTTATATATTTTATCATATTTTAAAATAATTTTCCATGCATTCTAAAATGAATTCATTATCCCTTACATTAGAAACAATCTTTATGTTTCACTATTCCATGTTATCTATTAGACACTATAATAAATTTTTTATTTTTTTATGCATAATATTTAATACTTTTTCATTTTCAACATAGTGGTAGATCCTACTCCTTTATAATGGATTTGATATCTAGATTATAATGATGAGGATGTGATTTCCTATATGTGACTAGGGTAGGATTGCATAAGACATTAAGAATTACTATCAATTTCCAAATGAAGTTTTAAATGTAACACCACATTACCTTTCTTCTGGTATTATTTTTCCTTTCTTATGGTTTCCCTTTTTTGGGTTCATTATGGGATTTTTAGGAATTGAGAGCCTTTATTAGGGAAAATTACATGATGATAAAAGGTGTATGATTTTTTTGAATTATTAAAGTTGATGTATAAATGTGTAAATGGATTTATAGGGTCCTAATTGGGACCAAAGATCCTTTTGTTTTGTTTTGAAGGTTTTTTGTAGAAAACTGTGTTGAGTAATTCCTGTTGGAAACATTCATATTGTGAATGGGTTACATAACATGAATATATTGTAAGGAAGATAATGTGAATCTAAATCAGGGTCTGAAATGCTTACAGGATGTAAAACCATTAGTTATATTGAAAACATTGATCGAGTTTTAATTTAATATTGGGTGATTAATTTTTCATTGTATTTTTAATACCCGGGATTTCATGTCATGAAATGTATTCACAATGTGAATTCCTCATGTCCAACGGTTTTAAACAAGTTTCATGCCTAAATAAGTTTTTCATTTGGATCATAGGATTTCTTATCGAACCCTGTGTTGATTATGGGAAATTTTAGGCCATCTCCCTCATTCCATGTCACTCTTATACATTTTATTCCTATAGTGGTTGAACTACATATCCCAAGTAAGTGGTATTTCTAATTCTTCATTACTTTTGGTCATAGTGGAATAATTGGATGCATTTTTGTATCAGATTCATGATTGATTTGTATTTTTTTCAATCCATTTCATTTTATTGTCATGTAATGTCTTTTTAAGGTCAATCCATGGTTTTTAAATCTCTATTGTCAATGTTATATAGGTTTTTAACATTATTATGGTAGAATTATCTATCAAAGTATTTATAATTCATGAATTGTTATATGTTCTTGTTGATCCCTTTGAGTTTTTCATTGAAATGGATTTTCTTTATTGAAAAATGGATTTTATTAAATTTTATCAGGTATTTTGGAAATGGTTTTGGAAAAACATATCACATTGGGATCCTTGGGTACATTGGGAAATGAACATAGATGACCCTAGTGTGTGTGGAACCACTATGGGTTACTTTTGTGACATTTAAATACTATGGAAGCACTCAATATCATTTTGAATCAACTTATTCAGTGTTTATTATTCTCTTATGTCTAATATTTGTTCCCATATGATAGATCAAAAATGTTTTTCTTTTTCTTTTATATCTGGTTTATCAAATGATGGTTTATTTCTTGGATATTTGATCACATGTTTAGTTTTTTTATTTTATACCAGATATATTCTAGAATTTGGTGGATATGATATGAATTTATAGAAAATATAATAATTTGAATAAATGGTTTTATTTTTTAAAAACATTATAAACTAGATTTTTTAAAAGATAGAACTTTTTCATTCTTTATATTATAACCTCTATTGATAATTTGGTGGTATCCTACTAGGATTTGTTATCAAACCCTAATTTTTCTTTTGGATGGTTATAGAGATTGTTTTTAGTACCTAGGTCAAGGGAAGGGACTCTTAAATATGTTGACTTATCTTTTAATATGTATCTTTCATTTCTGGATGGTTTGTAGGTCTTTGTTCATCACATAGAGAAGATTGGGTCTTTTTTTAAAATTTTTCTTGTTTAGACTATATGGATTGAGTTGTACGAGTCTTTTTGTAACTATTTATTCCACATTAAACCCTTTTTGTATGTCTTGTTTTGGTTATTTTCAAGAATTTTTTATTTTATCTTTGTTATAGCTTACCATGTGATGGTCGGCTTAGGTGGTTGGTTTAGTTGACCTAGGTTGGTTTGTTCAAAATTTGTATTAGAGGGATGATCATCATGAAGTGTTTTTAAACTGCTTCAGTTTCATTATTTGTCTTAGGTAGATAGGATTTAGGATCATCGGAATTTGGGTAATAAGTGTGGTATGGATCCTGTCCATCTCACTTTCATATCTGAACTCGAGAAACCATGTGTGGTAATAACATTTTTTCTAGGTTTGAGACTTTTTATATGATATAATTTGAATAAATTGAATGGGATTTTTATTTAAATTATCTTGTTCCTTATTAAGGAATAATCCTTGTTTGAATAATTCATAATTTCTCTAAATTCATAATATTTGAAAGAATTTATATCGTTACCTCCAGTTAGTCCTGTGATTTTGGAATCTTCTCATGACTTCTTGTCTTTTGTATTTGATAGTTAGACAATTAATCCAAGAATAACTCTTCAAAAAACAAGTGATGAAGTTGTGAGGAAAGTTCTATAGGGAAATATTTTAGTGGAACCTTATTTTGTGGAATCATTAATCTTTAGTATTCTGAATCTTTGATGAGAAGTTGTTGGGGACCCGGGAGGAGTAGTGGATCATGACTCAAAATTTACAATGTAGCATCTACCTACCTTCCATGGTGATAAAGGACCATAGGAATATGAATAATGTATTGATCAATATGAAAGTATCTTCAAATTTTTAAAGAATTTTGAGGACACTAATGTGGTTTTTTCCATGTATATTCTTGAATGATCATGGAATAGATAGTCAGAATCTATTTTGAAAACTAATTTGTATGACGATCTTACCTGAGATTCTTTCAAAAAATTCTTCAGCCACCAATTTTTTTCTAAGACATTAATTGGGTCCAATACCTTGTATTATCTGACCTTAGAGTGTGAATATTATATTTTTCTAGAGTATTAAATACATTCTCTTGAGTTGGTGCACTGGGCACTGGAGCTATTTAGCCATAATTACCAAAAGGCTCAGAGGTTTGAGTTGGTTTTGAGGGATGATATTTGATCGATGTTCATTATCATGTCCCTTTCATCATTTTTGGAGGTAGTTGTTAAGGCAGCTTTAGTAGTGGCTGAAATTCCTAGAAACATAGGTTTGTGAGGATCTTTAGTTGGTACAATTGTTATCCAAGGTGTTTCTTCTGTCTAAAACAGGAAGGGAAAAGGTATCCAGTTTTCTTCAAGACCATTTTTAGGTGATTATTATAGATATTAGTTGGTTTTTTTCTATTATTATGGGGGTCTTGATCATACGAAGAATAATTTTGTGGAGGCTCCCATAATTTTTCATAGTTGTGAAAAATATATCCAACTAAAATTTTTTATGCCAAAATGTCCCAAAGTTTAAGAGTATATCCAAAATTCACCAAGGGCTCATAGGTTAATGCAGATGCCTCCAAAGGTCGTGGGTATTATCCTCAAGATCAAGGATATGTTCATGTTTCTAAGAAATATCAGGGAGGATCTTATACTATAAGTATTTATATGGTGGATTATTCACCATAGGAATTTATAACAGGGTCAGCCACAGTTAGAGGTGTGGTGTTTATTTCATCTTCAATGTTTCAAGCTTTTTTTAATATAGGTGCACTCATTATTTAATATCATAAATTCTATTTTATATTTTCGAAGTGAATTTAGAGATTATTTAGTTATTTTTGGACCTGTCCATGCCATTGGGAAAGAGTTATGAACAAGGTTTCAAATGCCCAGCATATCGAGTGATGATAATGTACCATGAGGCGGAGTGGGACTTCTTAGTAAATGATATTGACATATTGGACTTGATTATTATCAGTGATTAGATTATTAGTTTTAAGGACCTGATAGACTATTATCTCTATCACGTTTAGTATTTATCTTCAGATGGGGTCCCTTATTTTTTAGGGTAAGTGGAAATCTAGATCTGGAATGGAAGGTCTTTTGTTATTTATGTTGGGATAATATGATGTTAGTTTTTAGAGATTCTTATGGATTTCTTTGTCCCTTGTTTAGAAACTAATATACCTTCAGGGGTGTCTACATACCATGAGGTATTTTCAGATTATTTTTCTAGATTACATCCCCAGATAGAGGTTGATTTTAATATTTACATGCACCTTGTAATGATGACCATTTCTATTCCGTCTTACCATATGGTTCTATTTTAGATGGTAGAACATACAGTCAAACTTACAGATCTTGAGGATAGTGGATTTAGTCACTCTATCATGTCACTAGGGGATTTACCTTTCTTGTTTTCTAAGAAGTCAATTGGAAACCTCGTACTTTTGTTGAATATAGTAAGTAAAATCAGGTTACCATTAAGAATAAATATCATTTTCCCAGGATTTGTGATCTCTTTGATCAAATTAGAAGGTATGGTTAGTTTTCAAATACTGGCATATGATTCGGGTAACAATAGTTGAGATCCTAATAAGAGTATATACCTATGACAACATTTAAGAGATGATATGTGAATTTCATGATTTTGGTTAAACCATTCATACTAACTAACACTCTAGTAGTGTTAGTGGTATTGATAAACTAGAAATTTCATCGGTTATTAGACTCTAAGTTGTAGTGTTCATGGATGATATTTTTGTTTAATCTAAGTCATAGGAGGGGAGCATGGTCCACTTGGATATCATTCTTACACTATTGATGGAACATCATTTATATAATAATATTTACAAAATGAAAGTTTTGGATTCAAGAAGTAATCTTTATGGGGCATGTTATATCTAAGAGGGGAATCTTAGTGCATCCTGAAAAGGTGCATGAATTTATGTCCTGATAATAGCCTAGAAATGTGTTTGAGATCTGAATATTCTTAGTGTTGGATAATTATTATAGGCGTTTTATTTGGTACTTCTCAAAGATAGAATCTCTAATGAAATATTTATCTCATAAGGGTTTCATGTTTGAGTAGAATGATAGGTTTTATAGATATTTTGAGTAACTGAAGGTGAGATTCACATTAAATCCATTTTTTATTCTTCCATAACCATGTTCAAGATATTATTTTTTCACGATGCATCGTTATTAGGTTTTGGGTGTGTCTTAATGAAGGGGAAACAAGTGATAGGCTATGGCTATTGAAAGTTAGTCCCTTATGATAAGAACTACCTTAATATGATCTTGAGTCTGTCATGGTCATGCATGCATGCATCACTACCTCTTTGAGGAATGATTTATGGAATATTATATTCATAAAACCTAGAGGTATATTTTTACATTTAGGGATCTAAAATTTTGATAGATAATCTAGGTGTAATATCTCCATAAATTAGATCTTGATATTTATTATACTCTCAGAAAAGGGAATGTGGTTTTTGATGTTCCATGAAGGAAATTACTGACACAATCAGTGAATTAATTAGTCAAAGAGTGGTTTTGGATGATTTTGTTTCCTGATATGAGCTTGGGAATGGAATAAGATAATGGGTGGGTATGTATGTCTTCAATTAAGGCTAACTCATTATTCAGTGAGTGGGTTTGACTCAAGAAGATTTTTGACTCTGAGTGATAGTTATTTTTATAAAATCCTTTATGGTGGGGAGCCCTTGGGTAAGTGGTCTCGGCCTCTCAGTGGTCCTAAATGTTTTCAAAATAGGTTGGTTGTTCTTTTTTAATGAGTTAGGAGTTGATGGTAAGTGGACACCATTTTTTTTGGTCAGTAGAACTAGATACTACCAAGATATATCATGATTTGAGATGTTAGTATTATTGGTCGAGGAATAGATGGTTGATTGATGAATTTTTTTCATGGTTTCTTGCATTTTAGAGGTTTAATAAGGAACATTGGAGACCTTATCATTTGTTTAATCCCCTACCCATTATGGTATGGAAATGGGATAATATTTCCCTATATTTCATCATTGGTTTATTATGGACTCCTAGTGTAAAATATGTGATTTTTTTTATCATTGATTGAATCATGAAATTAGCACATTTCCTACCTAAAAAGGAGATGATGAAGGTGGAAAAACTAAGGGACTTTCATGCATGAGAGATTGTGATACATCATGGGGTCCTCTATGGTTGTTTTTTATTGGACCTGAGGTTAAAATATGCATTTCAGAAAGGTTGGAATGAGTTGATGTGTTCCCAATTGAAAATGAGCACGTCATATCACACAAAAATAGATATATAGAAAGACAGATTTATCCAGTTTCTTGAAGACATTCTTCAGTCTTGTGTGATTGATTTTGGTGGTTCTTGGGAAAATCACTTTCCTTTACCTGACTTTTCATATGAAAATAACTATCATGAATCAATAAAAATAGAAGGATTTGAATTTTTTTATGGGTGTCCATGTAGATCTTTCTTATATTGGGAATAATTTATAGAGTAGTCCTTAGTTGGGATGATTCTAATTTATGAAACAATGGAAAGGGTGAATTTGATTCAGAAGATATTAATCACAGAACAGAGTCACAAAAATCATATGGGGATCATCATTTTTTCCACTACAGTTTTAGGTAGGTGATTAGGTATTTCATAGAGTTTCACCTCACTTAGGAAATTGTTAGTTGGGTAAAAAATGTAATTTGGGAGTAAGGTTTTTGGGAACCTTTGAGATAATTTGATGATTAGGAAATTTGGGCTATCAGTTTAACTTACCATCCTGTTTTAATTACATCCTCTATGTGTTTCATGTTTCTGAGATTAGGAGGTATAGACCAGATCCTTCCCATGTGATTGAATGGTAGTATTTTGATCTTGATCCCAATGTCAAAGTGGTTGAGAAACTGGTTCATATTTTGGATGATCGAGACATAGTGTTTCATGGTAAAATGATTCCATTGGATTGTGTAATGTGGTAGTGAAAATGGGATATCAATGAGATGTGGTAGTGGGAATTGTAGATGAGTCATCATTGGCCTTCATTTTTTCGACTCCAGGATCTTGAGGGATTTTAGGGGATTGAAAGTGTTTATGGTGGGGATATTATAACACCCCATTACCTTCCTTCGGGTATTCTTTTTTCTTTCATTTATGGTTTCCCTTTTTGTTTGGGTGAATTTAGGGCTTATTGGGAATGTAAATAATTTTCTTGGGGAAAATTACCTAAATTTCATGGATGTAAGGTTTTTTGAATTAATAGAGCCCATGTATAAATGTCTAAGTGGATTTAGAGGGTTCTCTTTGTGATCAGAGAGCCTTGAGTTTTGTTTTGGAGGTTTTTTTCAAAAAAAACTATGTTTATTACTTCTTACTTGACACATTTACATCATAAATGGTTTAAAGGATTTAAATATGGTATAGGTAATATTTTGTGAATCTCGTTTAGGGTGTGAAAATTTTACACGCTATGAAATAGTAACATCTCATGAAAACATATTTTGTGTTTTAATTTAATCTGAGGAGAATCCTTTTTCATTATATTTTTAATACGTGAGATTTCACATCATAAAATGGATTCAAAAAGTAAATTCCTTAGGTTCAGCATTTATAATCATGTTACATTCCTGAATCTATATTCATATAGTGTGAAATATTTCCTATCAAACTCTACTGTGATTTTGGGGAAATTTTAATTATCTCCCTACTTATGAATCATTTTGTTCTCTATTTGATTCCTATGGTGGTCACACTACATATCCCTGGTAAGAGGTCTTTCTGCTTCTTCATTACATTTGGTCATGGCAGAGTTGTTGGATGTGTTTTAGTTTCATATTAATGATCGATTGGTTTTTTCTATCAATCCTTTTATGTTCCTTTTCATTCCTTTTATTTCAAAGTTTTATCCATGTTTTTTTAACACCATTATAAATGGAAGATATGTTTTAATAGTTCTTGAGGTAGGAGGATCTATAAAAGTTTTTTCAATTATTTAATTGATATATCTTCTTGTTCATCCCTTGGGGTTGTTCATGTAAATGGACTTTCTTTGGTGAAAAAGGTTTTTTATTAAATTTGATCATGTATTTTGGAAACGGTTTTGGAAAAAAAATAGAAATTTGGGAACCTTGGGTTCATCGAGAAATAGACATAGGTGGCCCTAGTGTGTGTGGAACCCCTAGGGGTTACATTTTTATATTGAAAGACAATGGTAGGACATAATATTGGTTGGAACCAACTAATACCTAGTTTAGGATTATTTTATGTCTATTACATATTACCCTAGGCTAGAGCTCAGGTTGTGTGATTTGTCTTTTATACATGGTTTATCAAATCATGGTTTATTTCATGGATATTTACTCACATGTTTGGTTTACCTATTTTTATTTTATACATGATATATTTCTATATTTGGTGAATATGATATGAATTTATAGAAAATAAAAAAATTAAAAATGGTTTTATTTTTTATAATTCTTTGTAAAATGTATTTTTTAAAAGCTAGAACACGTTCATTTTTATATTAAATCTTTTATATATTCTTTGGTGGTATCCTATTAGGATTTGTGATCACATCCTAATTTTTCATTTCGATGGTTGTAATTTTTTTTAATGACTTGGGTAAAGGGAAGGGAGTATTTTAGCATGTATTCTTCTCTTTTAGTTTTTCACCTTTATAGGGTGGTGGTTTAGATGTGATAATTGGTCACATAAAGATGAGTTGGTCTTTTCATTTCAAGATTTTTTGTTTTAACCTATTTGGAATGGTTTGCTTGAATGTTATTTTTTATCTTTCATCCATATTGTACTCTTGTTGTATATCTTGTATTGGTAATATTCATGAATTTATTATATTATCTTTATTATACCTCACCATGTGACGGTCGGCTCAATTGACCTCGTTTGGTTTGTTACAAATTGGTATCAAAGGCGTGCTCAACCTAAAGTGTGTTAACACTACCTATGTTTGGTTATGTTTCATGGTTATACAAGAGTTAATACCATTGAAATTTAGGTATTAAGTGATGGAATGGGCCTTTCCATCTCACTTTAATGTCTGGAATTAACTTACCATGGGAGGCTTGAATATTTTTATCATTTTTAAGACTTGGTGTTTGAGGTCATTTGAATGAACTAAATGGGAATTTCATTTAAATTAACATTTCCAGTATTAATGTGTCATCCTTTGTGTAACTCATAATTACTTTAAATTATTGTTTTCTTAAGTCATTGATATTGATACATATATTTGGTCTTATGATTTTGGAATCATCTCGTGACTGATTAGTTTCTGTCTTGTGATTGTTAGAAAATTTCTCCAAGAAGATCTCTTCCAAATTTGGGTGCGGATGTTGTGAGAAAGGTTCTATAGGAAAATAATCTAGTGTTACATTCTTTAGTAGATGATTTAATTATATCTATTTATTCTATGGGATAATCATGTGTCGAGAACCCATGAGAAGTAGTGGATTATGTCTCATAATTTACAAAGTTGAATGCACCTGCCATTCATGGTAATAAAGGATCATAGGAATATGAATAGTGGCTTGATCGGATTGAAAGGATATTCAACTTTTCGAAGACTCCTTAGGACAGTAATGTGTACTTTTTCATGTATACTCTTGAAGAATTGTGATAATTTATGGGGCTCTATTGTGCAAGATAAGTTTCATGAGGATCTTACCTAAGCTTCTTTCAAAAAAATATTCAACCATTCATTTTATCTTGATAGTCTACATGGGGAAAATTCCATGGATTTTCTGATATTATAGAAGGGATAGAATACCATTCTAGAGTATTACACCCATTTTTCTATGTTGTTTAACTTGGAACCAAATCTAGTCACCAATGATAACCTAAAGTCTTAGAGGTTTGAGTTGGAATTGAGGTATTTTAATGACCCAAACTTTTATTAATGGAAATTTATCTTGATCTAATTAAATGTCTTATTATGTAAAATGGTTATATAACATATGATCTTCTTTTGATTTATGTTTTTGGATTTTAAAATACCATTAAAAATTGTAAGTGTTGCTAATATATCCATTAAACAGTGATCAAATGATTAGTATAAATATAGGGCTTTAACAAATCCAATTTACTCATACAAAGGAAGTTATGGCCTCATCCAATAGAATTTCTTCACATGAATCCCATTTTTTAGAGCTCATAATGTAGGTGGCGTAATTGGTCTTCTCTCTTGACCAAGCCCAAGATGTGCTTCAACATGTTAATCTCAAACAGAACTGCCTACAGGAGAAGTGGTAGTTGATAGAGATTACACCACCCGAGCGATGTTATCCGAGCCACCCTAAGAGTCTAGCACCATCACACACCTTACCCTTTGGTATTATGTGGGTGTTATAAGTGGTTATATAATGAGACCCTAGTACTATGATTATGTACATTATTTTTGTATAGATAATATACTTCTATTTTATTATTGATACTTTGTAAATATTTTTTAAAAGCAAAGAAATAACATTTTTAGTTAATTAAGAAATCTATTTGGATGAATTAATGGATTTTTGAATTAAAGAATATTTTCATTAAATATTATTAATAAATTAAATTTTTTATAATATAAATTATCGTATAATTATTATTAATACGATTGTGATTTTTATTAAGGTTTGAAAGCTATTTTTTGTCAAAACCTATGAATTTTCGATAAATCTCAGTTTTTTATTTTAAAAGTATAAATTCACATATTTATAAAAATATTTAGATAAAATGAATATTATTTTTTGAATTAGGATGTCGAAATTATCCAATGGTGAATTTTTCATAATTTTCTGACAAAATCAGATTTTGGGGTAGAAATTAAATACCGTTTAAATATATAATGTGTTTTATGACATCATAATGACCCAATAGTGATGTAATAAAATAATATAAACATTATTTTCGGCCAATATATGTTTTAAAATTAAAATAATGTAATTTTATGTTTTTTTGATTTATTTTACAATGATTTAGTGGACCCTTCAAGACTTATAAAACATTTTAACCTTTTAAATCAATTTCCTTGAGAGTATTACTCACCTCCACATAAGAAACCCTATTATTTTAAGAATTTAGACCATTGGAATTGTAAAATAATTTTCTCCACTCCCATTTGGAAAAAAACCATTAGAAAAAACCATGGGTTGGTTTGTGGTTTGGATTAGTTTAATGTGTGGTATCTCAAACCTAAATAACAAATAATTCACTCTCCTTTCCTATATAAACCCACCCCAGATCCCACTTCCTATTCACTAAAAGCCTTCGTATTTATTCAATCCTCTGCCCGCCCCACTCTAGAATCCTCCCAAGGTGCCCAACCTCCCAAAAAATCCACTCTCAATCCCCTCCCAAGCCTTCTGGATCACACATCCAAGTAAGGGATTCCTTCCTTTCTCATTTTATACAAGTTTCTTAATATTGTTATTCCATTTTATTTTCAATTATAAATGTTGGGGTGTGATTTTTCACCTCCCTTATACCTCCCTATTTATGTTTTAATGAATAGATACCCCTTTTCTCTCTCATTAATGCCTCCAATGTACACCCATTACCATGCCAAAATTCCATAAGGAATTTCTCTCTCCTCATTTACATTCAAGTAATTCTTTTGTATTATGAATCCAAATTATATTACTTATGTTGGGACATGTATCAATATGACCCCCTTACTTTCCATTTCATGTACATATGATGAGACACCCTTGTCTCTGTCATCAAAATTTTTATGAAGTCTTATGTCATGATGTTATGCTGCCAAAATTGCACCGCCATTTTCCAATACGAAATAATTTTGTAGTGAATACCATGCCCATTTCTCTATCATGGTTATTCAAATTTATGCACATTTAATTATTTATGTAAGATCTTCATTTATAAATTCCACATTAATTTACCATGGAATAAATTATGATGTTTAATGAATCTATATTTTATGATCTTGTGGCACACTTATGCTTGAAATGAAATGTTTAAGAAGGGTAGGCTCTGATAGCACTCTATTGAATTGTGTGAAGATTAGTATCATGATATGACTAGTTAAATGAGGTTTTAATCTTGATAATTCTCGTTCAATGATGGTTTACTCATGCTCCATGTAAAATGAGCCTTGGATCATGCTAATACTATATTAAGTGTTGTTGCCACATTTCCATGTTGTGATAATCATGCTTTATCATGCCTTTATGTTCATGTTTATTTTATGCTCTGTTGATATACCTATGGCCTAAAAAGTATTGTATTCTTTATTTTATTGCTTTTTTACTCCCTTACTGGGCTTTATAGCTCACCCTTTTCTTCTACATGTCCTTAGGTTATCCCATGCAATGCTTAGTACGAAGGAATGCAGTGGTCATGTAAATGAGGTTTTTAATAAAGATGTTGTGTTTCCTATTTTAAGTCATTATTTAATGTTCATATTCCCCAAATACACTGGACCTCTCTATATTCCATGTTTTATCAAGTGAAAACTCTATGTAACAAATCATGATTAAGTGTGTACTAAAGAGAAAGGTTTTTATAGTTGGTATCAGAGGATAGGTTTAGTTATTTTTTGTATTAGGAATAAAAAACCCTAGTGAAAGCCTTAGGGATAAGACTACATATAATAAAAACATCCCTAAGTTTTGTTGAGTATTGAGTAAGTGGTTTATCAAGAAAATACATCCCTGTCTAGATACGAGCATGTAGATGAGGCTCTACCATAAATGTACTTAGTAGTGAAAACTCTGACAAGGAGTTTTAGGATTGACCCAGGGTATCCTAGTACCTGAAAATGGGCCTTGCTGCACTTTTGGTTATGACACTCCTGATGGATATGCTTTAGTAAATTCATAATCTTAGTATGAACCATTTTTAATGGAATAAAAAATTCCCCAAATAATATTTGTTGGGAAGTAGATCATGGATAACATAGATTAAAGCCTATTGATTCATAATTTAAGGAAATAAAAGTTAGTTATAAGTCATTTGTTTTTGTCCTTGGATAACCCTTTATGTGTTACCCCTAACTTTCTTTTTATTCCAACCCATAGCCAATAATAGGATGACTCAGGCTAACAACCGATGTGAACATTAATGTGATGACTGTTTTAATGAGTTGATTAATCTAATGGGAGTGAGACTCACAAAATTTTTCATGATACACTCTCAGTTAACTCAAGATTTGAGTATAAAAATTGGTCAATAGGAATGTTCAACACCCCCCCCCCCAAAGAACAAACAAGTTTCAATTGAGAGTTTAATGAGACAAAGGCCTCCTACTTTTAATGGATCATCTGATCCCTCAATCATTAAACAATGGATCAACTCCATTGAAAAGATCATATCCATCCTTCAGTGTTCTTAATAAGAGGAGGTACTTCTGGCTACTTATCGTATGGAGGGTGAAGCTGATCAATGGTGGACAATGATCAAAAATAGGAAGCCTGGGGAGGAAATCAAGGCATTGGAATAAAAGGATTTCTAAAAAAAATTGATAAATATTTTCCTTTCACCCTCTGACTTAAGATGAAAATGAACATACTCTCCCATAAGAAAAAAGGCGAAGAATGCATCGGATCATATGCGGAAAACATTACAAGGCCTGTACAATACACCTCCATCTTTGCTGTTAACTTTGAATTCAAGGTTGACCACTTCTTTGGTGGGATGAAAAACCTAGCCTACAGAAAGCCATGGCGAACCATGACTTAAATATATATGAGAAAATTGTATGATGTTCCCTCAAGGTCTAAATAGAGATTGGAGAATCCCCGGGGTATCATAGGGAAAAGAAGCATAAGGTGATCTCTAATTCTGGCGGTCTGAGGGATAAATCCAACAGTGCTATAAAATCCCAGAACCCCACCTACTAAAGGTGTGGAAAGAAGCACCTCAGGAATTTCTTGAAGGGTACGGGGAAATTCTTTAGGTGTGGACGAAATGGGAACATAGCCATTAACAACTGTCAAGAAAAACATGTGGTTGTGATAGAGGATTGAAACAGTATGTTCGACCCTCAATGCATTATTAATTGCTTCAAATACAAAGAATCAGGGAACCTTGGAAATCAGTGCCCTAAGCCAAGTGTTTTCAGAGGAAACCAACAAACTCAAAGGTAGAAAGGGAGAGATTTTTCCATCACCACTGCTGAAGTGAACCCCAAAAATGAAGTGGTGATAGGTATTCTAGTTATTCATTCCAGAATAGAAAACATACTTTTTAATTCTTATTCTATGAATTCTCTTATATCCCGAAAGTGTAGTAGAACAATACCAGAAGCACCACAAATCATGGTAGTAATGTTTTCAGTGAGTATGGAAAATGGGGAAATCATTGAATCCTATGAATACAACTCTTCCCTGGTCATAATTTTTGGATTTAACTTCCTGGAAAACCTTTTCTTACTCCATCTGGTGGAATTTGATCGAATTATCAGAATGGATTGGCTTTCCTTATATAGATCCAACATAAATTACCATGAGTGGGAAATCACTCTCAATATAAATAATCGACCCCATATTCTATACAAGTTCAAGGTGGAATATGAACCTTCTTTAGAATCATCATGTCAATCATGGATATTAATGCCCCATGAGAACGTGTATCTGGATCAAATGATTGAGTCTAAGGAAGCAACCATCCTTGAAAACATGCCTATTATGAGGGAATTCACTGAAGTGTTTCCCAAGGAATTGTTTGGTCTTCCTCCTAGAAGCGATGTTGAATTATCAATTGATGTTATACCTAGGGAGTTTCCAACATCAAAGAATCTATATAGAATGGTCGTTGTGGAGACTAAGGAGCTGAAGAAACAACTTCCAGATAATTTGGATAATGTTTTTATATGCTCATGTGCTTTTCCATGGGATTCACCCGTCCTCTTCATCAAGAAGAAGTATGGGTCGATGCGCCTTTGCATTGATTATCGTGAGATCAAAAAAATCATGATAAAGAACTAGTATCAACTTCCATGAATTTATTACTTGTTTGATTAGCTACGTGGATCAAAATACTTCTCTAAGGTAGATTTTTAGTTGGGATATTACCAAGTAAGGGTGAATAAGGAGGATATCCTCAAGACTACTTTTCAAACAAGGTATGGGCACTCTGAATTCATAGTAATGCCTTTCGGACTCACCAATGCTCTAGAAAACATCGTGGACTTGATGAATAGAGTCTTTAGGGGATTACCTTGACAAATTTTGGGTAGTCTTTATAGATGATATGTTGAGTCAATAATGTTTCAATATGAATTTTCCATTCCTTTATGTTTTCAATATCATAAACACTCTGTCCTATGGAAATTTTATTTCTTAAATATTTATCTTATTAAAGAAATTTTTCCTTCCTCAAGGAAGTTTTATCCTTACCTTTGTTTTCATTGTTCATGTTATAGTTTCTCTAAATCTAACTCTTTTTAGTTCTAAATGTAAAATTTGGTTTCATATCTAAAATATTGGAATCCTATAAATACTTAGACATAGAGAACTTTGTTTTCAGGTTTTGAATTCAGATTCCATGTTATCTAAAATTCAGATTCTGAATTATCTAAATTTATATTCCGAATTCTCTAAATTAAGATTCCAAATTCTCTGAAATTCAGATTCCTAGTTCTCTGAATTCATACTCCAAATTCTATAAAATTAAAATTTCGAATTCTCTAAATTCAGGTACCAAATTCTTTAAATTCAGACTCTGAATTCTCTGAAATTAAGATTCCAAATTCTCTGAATTTAGGTTTTGAATTATCTGAATTCAGACTCTGAATTCTCTGAAATTCAGTTTTCAAATTCCTCATAGTTCAGACTTCGAATTCCTTAGAATTCATCTCATAATTTCTCGGAATTATATTTCTGAATTCCCCAAAATTCAGATTCCAAAATATATATAATTCAGGTAATGAATTCCTTGAAAATTGAATCTGAATATCCATTTAATATAGACTCTGAATGTTTATTTACTTATCACTCCGTATTTTATTTTTCCTTAGACTTAGAAAAATGGATTTGGTTAAGCAACCATATTTTGTTTACTCTTGTTTTAGTAATGAAATGATGTCGTGAAATCTATTTCTAACTAACCGTTGTTTTAGTGACACGGATATAGGTCCTTCCGAGATTAAAGGAAAAATATGATCATTCTAGGAGGGAGCCGACTATTGTAGAAATGCCTATAAATAGAATCCCATTTGAAATAGATCATAATAACTGAGAACTGATCCATCAATCTAGAGATTACATGTTACTGAATTGATCTCTAGATAGAAACTCTCATTCTTTGTGCATGCTGAACATCTTGTTCAGCTTTCTTCATACTACTCCGATTGTTGTTGTGTACAATCAAGGACTTCCTAAGATAGGAAGAAAGAGGTTCTTATTACATTAAAGTTCGAGGACTTCCTTTATAAGCAAGGTAGAAGTTCAGAATACCTTAAAGTTCAAGGACATCCTTGATAAGAAAGACAGAGGTGTCGACTACCTTAAAGTTTGTGTACATCCTTGATAAGGAAGATAGAGGTGCCGACTACCTTGAAGTTCGAGGGCTTATGGGGATAGCAATACAAACTCCTATATTCTTATCGAGGTATTACCCTGGTGTGGGTTAGACAGAATTTCTTGAAAGTATAAATCAAGGGACCTTTATCCAAGGTTGTTGGATACCCTTCTCTTTGGGATAAAATATTTCATAATTGTAACTTTTATTGTTTCAAGTTAATTTTTTGTTGTATTTTGATAAATAAGGAAAGTATAATTATCTTATACTTTCTTGTATTTTTATAATCTGATTAGTAAGATTATGTATTCTTTAAGGTATAATCTTTTTCTTTGTAAACTTTTCTTAAGTTTCATTTCCAGAACCATATTTCTGGAACCTAGCAAGTTTGTAGAACTAAGAGGTCTTGTGAATTTACCTTGTTTAACTTTATAAAACATAGTTTTCCCCAATGTTAAAATGAATGTTTTATACCAACATTATAGGTTCCAAAGGAATTTTTTAAAGTATAAAATTCACCCCCACCTCTTGTATATTGAGCATCTACATTCATATTTAGATCATACAATTGGTATCAAAAGAGGATTCTGAAATACTTATATTCATATATAAGTTTTCTTTCTCATGTTTTCATTGTTCTATATATTTTATTTTCTTATAATTTTCATCCTTATTTTCAAACATTATCATTAACAAGTTTATATGAAAAGATAGTTTCTTTTAGATGGTAGGAATGAATGTTGGTTAGATTTACAATCTTAATCCTACTAGACCACCTATATTTAATGGGAATGATTATGAATATTAGAGACATCATATGAAGACATTTTTTATTAATACTGGAGTGGAACACTTTGTTATGATTACCAGAGATTATAAGATTCCTGATAAAGAAGTCAGAACATTTACTAATCAAGAAAAATCAGAATATCAACTAATCTACAAGGTACGCAATACATTGTTGTGTTCCATGACTAAAAATATATATTCATAATTATCCATGTGAAGCTAAAAATTGTATTTGGAACAAATTTGATGTTACTAATTTTGGTTCATCCAAGGTAATAGAAACTGAAAGAGCTATTCTTATAGAAGAATATCATGGATTTATATTTCCTTATGGAGAACCAGTATGCAAGGTGCAAAAAGGATTTATAACTATTGTTAACAGCTTACAGTCCATGGGTGAGAAAGATTTAGATAATGAGGAACTTGTGGAAAAGATTATAGATATTATGCTTAATGAGTGGGAATATAAGAGGATAGCTAATGATGATAATAGTAAAGTATCTCAGATTAATCCTGATGAGATTTTTGGAACTCTTCTTCAACTTGAGATAAGAATGAAAAGAGATGCTGATTTGATTAAGAAAAATAATGGCAATTATAGTGTCGCCTTTACAACTACAAAATCCAAGACTCTTGAAAGGGTTAAAAGATCCAAATCAAAGAAAGTCACTATTTTATCTGAATCTTCTGAAAGTGAACATTTTGAGAATGAGCTAGCTAATCCTACTCAAATAATTAACAAGATAGTTGGGAAGAAAGAATTTCAGTATAGATTTAAGAAGAAATAAAGAAAGGAAAAGAAATACATTGAAGTTACTTGTTATGAATAAAAAAGAGCTAGGAATATAAGGCTAGATTGTCCTATTCTTAAGAGAATGGATAGAAAGGAAATGCATTCTGAGAAGAATATAAAGAAGTACTAGAAAGAAAAATCTTGGAATGTTTTGAAAGATAATGACACCTAGAGTGCCAGTGGTGGAGACTCTTCTGATGAATCCCCAGAATATGAATCTTTTGATTAGAAGAATATTGGTTTAATAGCTAGACTACCTATTGAAAATCATTATTTAATGGACAAGGTACACAATACTGAATCTATAACCAATGTTTCATTAAATTCAAATTATAGTGATAATAGATATTATGAATCATTAAATGAAGAATCTTCTTCTGATGAAGATAATACTTTACCTACTTATGATGAAGTTTCTAGGTTTTCTAAGCTTATTGAGAATGAAACTTCTAAAATAAAGAGAAAGGGTGATAAGGAAAATTCTAGAATTTCTATTCTTACTAAATAAGTATCATATCTTTCTAAAGACCTTGATAAGAAAATTTATGATTTTGAAAATATTTCAAAAATTCTTGAGGTAGTTAATTATGAGAAGGATAAAATTTCTAAGGATCTAGAAAAATTAATTTCTGAGAAAAATGTTGTAAAGACTAACTCTAGTTCTAAAATGGATGTATTTGAGGATAAAAAGTTAGTTATTAAACTGAATTTAGAAATATTTTCCTTGAGAAAGTGTTTTTAAACTTTACCTTAGGTAAGGAAAACATTGATAAGATGTATTCATAAATTTGACCTCTAAGGAATAATTTTGATTTTGTTTATACTTATTCTAAACCAGTTTTTAGTAAAAATTATTTTGTTCCTCAAAGTTCTCCATTCTTTAAAAAATTTCTGTGTGGTGGAAATTGGGTGAAAAATTGTTACTTAAACAAAACTCAGTCTTTAGATTTTCATAAAGATTATTTTTTAAGAAAATGTGGATTCCTAAAATTTTGCTTTCTGAAGTCTTCATCTCCAAGAAATTTTGTGTTACGAAAGTCTAACTATATTATTTCCAGGAAAGTAAAGATAGTACCAACAACAATACTTGGTACATGGATAGTGGATGTTCCCATCACATGACTAGTTACAAAAACATCTTTGAGAAGATTATCAAGATAAAAGGAGGAAAAGTAACTTTCAGAGATAATGCCCAGGGAGAAATTATTTTTGTAGGTAACATTGTTCTTCTTGAAAAAACATTGATTTTAAAGGTTTTATTTTTAAGGGTCTTAAGAAAAATCTTATTAGCATAAGTCTCTTATATGATGGATTTTACCTTGTGAGTTTTAGGAATGATAAATATTTAGTACATAATTCCAAGGTAGAGTTTATTCTTTCTGCCCATAGGAAAGAGAATGTATACACACTAAACTTAGAAGAACTTAGGAACCAAGACCTACCTTGACTTAGTGAAATGGAAGATCATTCTTGGTTATGGAATAGAAGGTTAGGACACTGTAACCTTGAAAACCTATGTTAACTCTCTAAGAAAATACTTGTTAAGGATCTATCGGAGCTTATATTTAATTCTTCAAAAGTTATTGATCCTTGTAAATATGGGAAAAACATAAATCAAGTTTTAAATCAGTCAATGAAGTCTCAACTACTGATGCATTATAGTTAGTGCATATGTGTCTTTTTGGTCCAACACTAACTGGAATCATTGGAGGAAAATACTATATATTTGTCATAGTTTATTATTACACTATATTTATGTGGGTCTATTTTCTAGCAAAGAAGTCTGAAGCTTTTTCATATTTCAAAATTTTATGAGCCCAATATAAAAATGATAAAAACCATCCTATGATAACTATTCATAGTGATCATGAAGGATAATTTCAAAATTCTGATTTTGAAACTTTTTGTAGTAGAAAAGGTATTACTCATAACTTCTCAGCACCAAGAACTCCTCAACAGAATGGTGTTGTTGAAAGAAGAAACTGAATTCTTCAAGAAATAACAAGAACCATGTTGAGTGAATATTCGATAGCTAAAAATATTGGGTCTAAAGCTATAATTAATTCTTGTAAAAGTATAAATCTTGTTTTGATTAGAGATTTTCTTAATAAAACCCCTTATAAGTTATAAAACGGTAGAAAACCTAGACTTTCTTACTTCATAGTATCTGGTTGCAAATCATTAATTCTTAATACTAAAGTTAATTTACCTAAATTAGCACCCAAATCTGATAGAGTATTTCTAGGATACTCAACAACTTCTAAGGCTTATAGAGTTTTTAATAAAAACACTTGTATTGTTGAAAAACAGTACATGTCAAATTTGAATAAACTGATCCCTTTGTTTTTAAACAACCTCAAACTATATTTTCAGATGTGTTTTTAAAAACTGATTATCATCCCTTCATAAAAGATCCTTTTGATAAGGAAAATGTTCCAAAAAATGTTTCTAAGACATTCACCCCAGAATATTTCCTACTATATGTTGATGAACAAGTTTTACAAAACCCAAATGAGTTATTTCTCAAAAATCATCCCAGTGATAGTATCATTGGTGAAATAAATCAGCTTGTAAGGACTAGAAGTTCTTTAAGAAATAAAGTATAACATCTAGAATTCCTTTTCTCAATTTGAACCTAAAAACATTGATGAAGCTTTACATGATAATGATTGGATAAAATGTATGAAATATGAGCTAAATGAATTTTAAAAGAATAAAGTCTGGAAATTTGTTGAAATACTTAAGGAAACTTCTGTTATTAGAGTAAAATGGGTCTTCAAAAATAAGTGTGATGAAAATGGAATCATAATAATAAATAAAGCTTGATTAGTTGCTAAATTTTATAATAATCAAGAAGGAATAGACTATGAAGAAACATATGCTCCAGTATCTTGACTTTAATCTATTTTTATTCTACTTGCCTTTGCAGTATTCTTTAACTTCAAACTTTTTTAAATTTATGTTAAATGTTATTTCATTAATGGTTATGTTCAAGTGGAAGTTTTTGTTGAACAAACTCTTGGTATTGAAGATACAAAACATCTTGAACATTTTTTCAAACGTACCAAAGCTTTATATGGACTTAAAGAAACCCTTGGATCCTGGTATGATAGACTTACAATATTTTTGTAACAAAACAATTAGGTTAAAGAAAATTATGATCCAACCCTTTTATAAATAAAGATTAGAAAAATGTTTGTATTGTTCAAATTTATGTTGATGACATTATATTTAGTTCAACTCCACAATATTTAACTGATTCTTTTGAAAATATAATGAAATATAAATTTTAAATGAGTATGTTCGGTGAGTTAACAATTTTCCTTGGTTTTCAAATTTCTAAAAAACCAGAAGGAATCTAAATATTCAAACATAAGTATATTAAATATCTACTTAAAAAGTATGGATATGGCAACACTAAAAGTATTAGTACTCCTATTGGTGCCTCAAACTCACTTGATCTTGATGAAGCTGGGAAACAAGTAGATCAAACATATTTTAGAGGTATGATAGGACGTTTACTATACATGATAGCTAGTCGTCTAGACTTAATGTTTTCAGTATTTTTATGTGCAAGATATCAATACAATCCTAAGGAATATCATTTAAAGAAAGTGAAAATAATTTTTTGTTACTTAAAGAGAACCATGGATTTAGAACTCTTTTATACTTCTAGAAATGATTTTTTTCTTAAAAAGATTTTCGGATGCGGACTTTGGTGGATGTAGAATGGATAAGAAAATTACATATAGAACATGGAATTTCCAAGGAGATTCATTAGATTCTTGTTCATGAAAAAAACAACACTCAGTAGCACTTTCCACTACTAAAGGTAAATATGTAGCAGCAGTAAGTTTTTGTGCTCAAGTATTGTGGATACAACACACACTCATAGACTATGGAATTAGTTTTACCAAAACAAAAATATTGTGTGATAATACTAGTGATCTTTCCTTAAGTAAAAACCATGAGCATCACTCTTGTTCAAAACACATAGATATTAGGCATCACTTTCTTAGGAATCACACACAAAAAAGAGATATCATTATTCAATTTATCAGAACAAAATATCAACTTGCTGATATTTTCACAAAATCATTACCCTCCGATAGATTTGAAATCATTAAACAAAAGTTAAGAATGATAACAGTGATGTAATCTTCCATATTAACTTCTTGTGAAACTTATATCCTTATAGAAATAAACTCTTTTTTATAGGGGCAATCTATTTTCTTGTTAGTAATATTTTCTTCATATTCTACAATTTTTCGTAATCTAATTTTTTTCCTTATTCCAATATTTTTTGTAATCTATATTTTTTATCATATACTAAAATTTTTCATAATCTAATTTTTTTTTTCATTCTAAAATTTTTCATAATCTAATTATTTTTTGTATTCTAAAATTTTCATAATCTAATTTTTTTTTCATATTCTAAAATTTTTCATCACCCTAATTTTTTTTCGTATTCTACATTTTTTTTAATCTAATTTTTTTCATATTCTAAAATTTTTCATAATCTTAATTTTTTTTTTATTCTAAAATTTTTCATAATATAAATTATTCGTGATTTAAAATTTTTCATAATCTAAAATTTTTTGTATTCTAAGATTTTTTTTTTTCTAAATTTTTTCGTAATATAAAATTTTTCGTAGTCTATATTTTTGGTATTCTAAAATTTTTCGTAATATAAAAATTTTCATAGTCTAAATTTTTTGAATTCTAAAATTTTTTCTAATATAAAATTTTCTGTAGTCAAAATTTTTCGTATTCTAAAATTCTTTCATAAACTAAAATATTTCATAGTCAAAAAAATTCCTTGTAAACTTTTTTCATATTCAATACTTCTTTTTCGTAGTCACTTTTTTTTCTTAGTCAAAATTTTTCTTTTAATTTTTTTAAAAATTTTTATGGAATCTAATGTTCTTCAAGAAGAATTTCCCTCATTATGAATATTCTTCCTAAGTAATCTGAAATCTATGTTTACATTCCTAAGTTTTCATAGTCATATTTTTATTTATTGGTATTTTCAATTTTTTTATGTTTTTTAGATTCACTTTTATTTAAATCCGATTGATTTTTTTTAACCTAAAAAGATTGAAACCTATCAAAATCCTTCTTCGGTTATCATCTCAACTGTCAAGTTTGATCAGATGTTTTTTCAACCGCTGAATCAACTAGGGAAGTTGAACTGTTGCCTCAATCTCTTATATAAAGACTCTCTGATGGTTATCCCACATTAGTTTTTCAAGATTTCACGTGTTGAAACTCTATGTCGTTATATAAGGTCATTCTAAATCTTCAAAAGCTTCACCAGTTCTGAATGTCTTCTAAAGCCCCTCCTTAGAATGAAATGTCAATTGTTAAGGAAATCTTTGAGTGGCTGATATACTGAGAAAGTTTGGTCGATCCAAAGTTTTATGCTAAGTATGACTCTATTATTTCTAAGAATATTAATTTGAATGGCTGGTAGAGTCTTTGTTTTTCAAAACCAAAGGCACAAGATCTGGTTTATCTTAACTTGTTGATTGAGTTCTATGAGATAGAAAGTTTCTTCAAGAAAGAAGGTAGAGACAATCTCGCTTTTTAGTTCTATAGAAGACCAAATCACTTTCTAACACCACAGTAGAAAGTCTGATTGGAATTATTTATGAATGAGAATCATAATTTTGTACTCACAAATTACATGATATTTTAGGATCTTTTTATAAGGAAAAGGCAATACAGTGTCTTGGCTTGAAAGAAGTAAAGACTCTGAAGATTCTGCATCTGTCTATGAACTTACTGGTTCTTGAACAGTGGGTTCTAGGATTTATAATTTCAAGGAAAGGAGATAAGGATACTCTGAAGAAGAGTGATATCTATTTATTGGATTTCTTGGTGAACTTCAAGAAGATTAACCTTGTCAAGTACTGCTTGGTTACGATCGAGAATATCAAGAATGGAAATCTAAAATCTAAAATCATCATATATCTATCTATTCTCTCAAATATTATAGTTCTTTGTTTACAGTCTTTCATAATTCCATGCAGTTTCAAGTGGATAAATTACAAGGTAATGTTTTTGAGTGATGACAACTTAAGATGGATGAAGGCTAGCTTCTCTAGTAAATCCGAAGAGTTTTATGATCTATCTGATGAAGAAGTAGAAACTTTGTCGAAGAAGCCGGAAGTGGCTGAAACCTCTATGAAAGGTAGAAGGAAGAGAAATTTTAAGGAACCGGAAGAGAAAATAAAAAACTTTGTGACTAAGGAAACTCAGTCAGCACCACCAAAGCCAAAGAAGCTAAAAGATTATCCTGATGAGGTAGTGGCTAAGGGGAGAGAGTATAAGAAAAATAGGAATAAAGGAGAGACTAAGTTTGTCTTGGACCCTGCTGAGACAAAGTCCTTACGAATAATGGTTGATTAAGATCTTGAGAAGCATCAAAAAGAGAAGAATCAAATGAAGAAGATGTATGAGACTGATATAGTATAATCTCTTCTTAAAGATGTTGAGAAAGTATCTGAAAAAATTATAGTGCTGGAATCTTTTTTTCTTGAATCAGTTCCTGTGATTCTGAGAAATAATGTTGTGATTCCGGAATCACATAATGAAGAAGAAATAGTTGAAGATGAAAAGGTGGAAGAAGAATGAGGATAAGTAGTAAGTGTTGATACTGAGGACATAATTAGGAAAGTAGAGGATTACCATGAGAAGGAAAGTCTTTCTGAGAAATTATCAATCTGAACTTTTGAAGCCAAGTCTTCAAAACTTGTTACTCCAGCAAAAGATGATAAGGGTGAGGAAGATGTTAATAAGTTGTCTAAATATAAAGGAATAAATCATGATTTTATTCATCCAGAGGATGTTGAGGTAGGAGTTGAGAAAGAAAAAGTATATAATGATTTGATTGTTCAGCTATCAAATAGTGAACACGAATCTCCCAAAGCACAAGACATCATTATGAGAGCTGATAAGGGAAAGTGGGTGGTAGTAGATACACCTAGTAAATCATTGGTGAAGAAGAAAGATGTTGGTACTTCATCAAAGAGGAAATATTAAGACATATAAGATGAATCCTTACCATCCAAACATTAGGATTCAGAATCATCTTCCCTTGGACATGATTTTGTTTTCCAGTCATTGAAAAAGCCAGTTGGTGTTATTCCCTTATTACAAAGCATAGACTTAAGATGTCAGATGCTTCAACATACAATAAATCATAAATCAGATTCAGCTTCCATGGTTATGGACAAATGTGTTTCACTATAGGGAGATTTCAAAACCTTCCTCATTGGTTATGAGGCTCATAAAAGATATTTCAATAAGATGATAATCTGGTCAAAGAAGACAATTGAGGAGATGAGAATCTTCAATGAATTTCATGAAAATTTCAAAGATGATTTTGACACTGAATATGGGAAGATCAGGGATCTTACAAAATATTTTTGAGGGAAAGTTAAGCCTAGAACAGAATATGCGGAAGCAAAAAATTAAGGATCTAAATGGGAAGAATAATTCTATGGCCAAGAATTGGAAGAGAGAAATGGGTCTCAGAATTGAAATTGAAGAGAAGCTTGTTAAGCAACAAGAATAATTGAAATCTCAAGTATAATCTCTTAAGGATTAGGAAGAAATAATTAAATCCTTGGAGAAGAATAATGAAGATCATAATCAACTGCTCAAGTGTATGGAAGAAGATCAAAAGTATCTCAAGAAGTTAAAAACTATTGTGAAGAAGCTGATGCCTAAGGAGAAAGAAAGATAATTTCATTCCATTCTGATCTGTTTTTGTACTTTTACTTGTACAAATACTTTCAACATTAATGAAATTTTGGTTGTTCATTATATATATTTTTTGTGTTTCTTTAGTACTAATTTTTCATGTACCATTCATTGTTTTTTCCATTCCCTCTATTTCTTTTTGAAAATAAAAAAGGAGGAGAAAGGAATCATGGAAATAAAATTAAGAAAGAAGATATTTCCCTAAGTAAGTGGGGGTTCATCGAAGGGGTAAGTTCTTATCAAATAAGATTTTTTTATACAAGATTATGTAAAATCGCATTCAAGAAATCAATAATACGATCCTTAGTGATTCTAAAGCCTATGTGGGAGTTATTCATATCCACTTTGATCCATATGTAAAGGGAGAAAGTTTTTATTTTCAATTCCATAATAGTTCTTTGTCATTGTATTATTTTTAGTAAGGATGTTTGTGCTTTCCAGAAAGGTGGAGATTGTTGAGTCAATAAGGTTTCCTTATGAATTTTCCATTCCTTTAGGTTTTGAAAATCACAAACACTCTATCATAAGGAAAAATTATTTCCATGAAGATTTATATTATTAAGGAAATTTTTCATCCTCAAGGAAATTTTCTCCTTACCTTTTTTTCATTGTTCATGTTATAGTTTCTCTAAATATAACTCTTTTTAGTTCTAAGTGTAAAATTTGGTTTCATATCTAAAACCTTGGAATCATATAAATACTTAGATATAGAGAATTATGTTTTCAGGTTCTCAATTCAGATTCTGAATTCTATGAAATTCAGATTCTGAATTCTCTGAATTCATATTCTGAATTCTCTAAAATTCGGATTCTGAATTCCTTGAATTCTGGTTCTGAATTATATAATTTCAGACTCCGAATTCTCTGAAATTCAGATTCCTAATTCTCTGAATTAGGTTCTGAATTCACTGAATTCTCTGAATTCAGACTCTAAATTCTCTGATATTCGGATTCTGAATTCTTCTGAATTCAGACTCTGAATTCCTCAGAATTCGGTCTCAGAATTCCATAGTATTCGAATTATGAATTTCATATAATTCCAACTCCAAAATCTATTGAATTCAGGTTCCTAATTCCTTAAAAATAGAATCTGAATATCCATATAATATAGACTCCGAATTTTTATTAACTTATCACTCTGAATTTTATTTTTCCTTAGACTGCAAAAAAATGATTTCGTTAATAAACCATATTTTTCTTAATCTTGTTTTAGTTATGAAATGATGTCGTGCAATCTGTTTCTAACTAACTGTTGTTTGAGTGACACGTATACAAGTCCCTTCGAGATTCAAGGAAAAACATGACCATTGGAGGAGGGAGCCGACCATTGGAGAAATGCCAATAAATAAGTTCTCATTTTAATGAGCTCATAACAACTGAGAACTGATCCATAAATCTAGAGATTACATGTTGATAAAGTTATTTCTAGAGAGAGAGACTCTCATGATTTGTGTGTACTAAACATCGTTTTCAGTATGATTCATGCGACTCTAATTGTTATTGTGTACAATCGAGGACTTTCAGGGATAAAAAGACAAAGGTTCCGACTACCTTAAAGCTCAAGAACTTATTTGATAAGGAAGATAGAGGTGTCAACTACCTTAATGTTATAGGACTTCCTTGATAAGGAAGATAGAGGTGCTGACTACCTCAATGTTCATGGACATCTTTGATAGGGAAGACAGAGGTGATGACTACCTCAAAGTTTGTGGACTTCCTCGATTAGGAAGATTGATGTGTCGACTACCTTGAAGTTTTAGGGCTTGTGGGGATAGAAAGACAAACTCTGATATTCTTATTTAGGGTTTACCCTAGTGTGGGTAAGACATACTTTCTTTAAAGTATAAATCAAGGGACCTTTATCCAAGGTTGTTGGATACCCTTCTCTATGGGATAAAATATTTCGTACTTGTAACCTGTATTGTTTTAAGTTTATTTTCCTCTATATTTTGATTAATATAGAATGTATAACTATCTTACACTTTCGTGTACTTGTATACTCTGATTAGTAAGATTCTATACGCCGTAAAGTACAATTTTTTCCTTTTAAACTTTTGTTAAGTTTTATTTCCGGAACCATATTTCAGGAACCATATTTCTAGAACCTAGCAAGTTTTTAGAACTAAGATGTCTTGTGAATTTACCCCATTTAACTTTGTTAAACATAGTTTTACCCAAGGTTAAAAATGAAATTTTTATTCTAACTTTAAAGGTTACAAAGGAATTTTTTAAAGTATACAATTCAGCCCCCCCCCCCCCTCTAGTATATTGAGCATCTACATTCATATTGTGATCCTACATGATAATGTTATATTCTCTAAAACCAAGGAGGGTAATGAGGAGAATCTATGAATTATACTACAGACCTTACAAAAGGATAAACTCTATGCAAAGTACAGAAAGTGTGAGTTCTGGTTTAAGGAGGTCACATTCTTAGGCTATATAATCACACGAAATGAGATATTTGTAGATCCCTCCAAGACTATTACAATTGAGGGATAGTCGAGTCCACCGTCGGTAACGGATATACGTATCTTCTTGGGGTTCGCTGGATATTATCACTGATTTTTGAGAAAATTTTCATGATTTTTAAGACCTCTTTCCAAGATAACTCGGAATGGAGTAATGTTATCTTGGAGTGATGAATGTGAAGAGAGATTCAAGAAGTTGAAAAGGAGTCTTATCACTATGCGCGTGCTCACATTACCCACAATTGGAAAACATTTTGTGGTATTCAGTGATGCCTCGAAGAAGGGCATGGGCTGTGTGTTGATGAAAAATGACAAAGTCATTGCCTATGCTTAAAGGAAATTGAATGTTCATGAGAAAAAATTTCTAACATGTGATCTGAATTTTAATGCATTAATCTTCTCTTTAATAATTTGGGCATTATCTCTTTGGGTAGAAATGTGAAATATATACAGACCAAAAAAGTCTCAAGTTTATATTCACATAGAAATAGTTGAACATGCATCAATGAAGATGGTTAGATCTGATCAAAGACTATGACTACTCAATCTATTACCTCCCTAGAAAAGTGAACAAGGTGGATGATGCTCTAAGTAAAAAGGACCCAGTGATTCTATCATTGATGATAATTGAAAAAGATCCAATCTTCTTATATTTGATGAATATGGACATGGGAATCATAAAGAAGGGAACATCATCAATACTTTCACAAACTATTGCTCATCTATATCTTTTGGAAAGGTTAAAGGATACTCAAAAGGATGATTTGGGAATTTAGAAGATGGTGGAAACTATTAGAAAATTAAAATCCATAGATTACAATGTCAATGAAGAATGAATTGTGAGATTTGGGTCAAGACTATGTGTTCCATAGAATTTGGAGTTAATGATGGAACTTTTGGATGATGGACATAGTTCAAATTTCTCCATTCACCCAAGAAACACAATGATGTATCGAGATCTACGAGATCATTATTGGTGGTATAACATGAAGAAGGAGATCACATAGTATACATCAAAGTGTTTGGTATGTTAGCAAGTGAAGGCTGAGAGAAAGAAGTCTATGATTCACCTCCAATCATTGTAGAACATCACCATCGAATTTGTCACTAGACTTCTGAAGACATCAATTGGAAACAATGCTATCTGGGTTTTTGTGGATCTTCTTATAAATACTGCACACTTCATTGTAATTTAGAAGGATTTATCACTGGATCAACCAGCACATATATACATCAGAGACGTGGTAAGGCTTCATGGAGTTCAACTATCGATTGTATCTGATCGAGATCCAAGATTCACCTCTATGTTTTGAAAGAGTCTTAAACTTGATCTGGATACTGAGTTGAACTTCATTCTATCTTATCATCCTCAAAATGATGGAAAATCTAGTCAAACTATCCAAACACTTGAGGAAATGTTGAGAGCATGCTCAATGGACTTCAAAAAAGGATGGTATCAACATCTTCTTCTTGTTGGGTTCTTATATAATAATAGTTTCCACTCAAGAATCCAAATGGATCCTTATGAATCTCTATATGGGAAGATGTGTAGAACACCATAATTTTGGGATGAAGTTAGGGAGAGAAAAATCCTAGGTTCGAAAATGGTTTAAGAAATAGTGGAGAAGGTTAAGACCATCCAGTAGCACATTAAAGATGCTCAGAGTTAACAAAAGAGATTGGTTGAAAATCATCAACGAGACATAGGATTTGATTCGGATACATGGTATTCCTCTGCATATCACAATAAAAGAGACTTATGAGATTTGGGAAGAACAGAAATCTTATTCCAAGGTACATTGGCCCTTTTGAGTTCCTTGATCACATTGAAGCAGTGGCCTATCGACTAGCACTCCCACCGAACCTATCTCAAGTACATGATGTATTCCATGTATCGCTCTTAAGGAAGTACATACCTGGACCATCACATACACTCAATACAGATGTGGTACCTATGGAGAATGACCTATCTTATGAAGAGAATCCAGTGAAGATCTTAGATCATAAAGAAAAAGTTCTACAAAATACGACAATTCCCCTTATAAAGGTGTTTTGGAGAAACCAAAAGTTTAAAGAAGAAATGTGGGAATTGGATGAAGTGATGAAACAGAGTAACCAGTATTTGTTTTAGTGTGGGAAAGAACATTTCAAGGGTGAAATTTCATAATGGGGGAAGATTGTAACAACTCAAACTTTTATTAATGGAAATTTATCTCGATCTAATTAAATGTCTTATTAAGTAAAATGGTTACATATCATATGAACTTATTTGGATTTAGGTTTTTGGATCTTAAAATACCATTAATAATTGTGATCATTTCAAATATAGTCGTTAAACAGTAATCACATGATTAATATAAATATGAGACTTTAGAAAATCCATTTTACTTGGACAATGGAAGTGATAGCCACATCCAGCAGAATTGCTCCATACGAATCCCGTTTGTCAGAGCTCGGAAAGGAGGTGGTATCATTGGTCTTATCTCTTGACCAAGCCAAATACAAGATTCAACACGTTATGATCGAATGGAACCACCTATGAGAGAAGTGGAAGTGATAGATATTACCACCCGAGTGATGTTATCCGAGCCACCCAAAGAGTCTATCACCAACGCACACCTTACCCTTCGTTCTTATGTGGGTGTTATAAGGGGTTATGTAATGAGACCCTAGTACTATGAATATGTACATTATATTTGTATAGATAATATACTTTCATTTTATTATTGTTACTTTGTAAATAGTTTTTTTAAAACAAAAATAGCATTTTTAGTTAATTGAGAAATTTATTTCGATGAATTAATGGATGTTTGAATTAAATACTATTTTAATTAAATATTATTAATTAATTACTTTTTATATAATATAAATGACCGTATTATTATTATGAATATGATTGTGATTTTTATTAAGGTTTGAAAGATATTTTTTTCAAAACCCAAGAATTGTAGATCAATGTGAGTTTTTATTTTAAAAGTAAAAAATATCATATTTAGAAAACCATTTAGATAAAATGAATATTATTTTTGGAATCATGACATCGAATTTATCCAACGGAATATTTTTCATAATTTTCTGAGATAGTCGAATGTTTGGGTAAAAATTAAATACCGTTTAATATATATAATGTGTTTTATGACATCACAATGACCCAATAGTGATGTAAAAAAATAATGTAAAAATTATTTTTGGCCAATATATGATTTACCATTAAAATAATGTGATTTTTGGTCTGTTTGATTTATTTTACAATGATTTACTGGACCCTTCAAGACTTATAAAACATTTTATCTTTTTAAATTGATATCCTTGAGAGTGTGACTCTCCTCCACATTAGAAACCCTATTAATTTAAGAATTTTGGTGATTGGACTTATAAAATAATGTTTTCAACTCCCCTTTGGAAAATACCATGGGAAAAAACCATGTTATTCTTTGTGGTTTTGATTATTTTAATGTGTGGTGTCTCAAAACTAAATAATAAAGAATTCTGTCCCCTTTCCTACCCACCCAAGATCCCACTTCCTCTTGACTCAAATACTTTGGAGTTCATCCAACCTATTCCCTATTCTCTCTAGAATCTTCCCAAGGTGTCCATCCTCCCAAAAATCCTCTCTCAATACCCTCCCAATCCTTTGGAATCACACTTCTAAATAAGGTATTCCTTCCTTTCTCATTTTTTCCAAGTTGCTTAATATATTGATGCCTTTTTATTTTCAATTATAAATGTTTGGGTGTGATTTTGAACCTCCCCCATACTACCCTATTTATGTTTTAATAACTATAGTACCCTTTTCTACCTCATTAATGCCTCATATGTACACCTGTTACCATGCCGAAATTCTGTAAGGAATTTATCTCTCCTCATTTACATTCAAACAATTCATTTTTATTATGAATCCAAATTCCATTACTTATATTGGGACCTGTATCTATATGACCCCCTTACATCCCATTTCATGTAAATATTATGAGTCACCCTTTTCTCTCTCATCAATATTTTTTATGAAGTCTTATGTCACGTTGTTATGCTGCCAAAATTGCACCGCCATTTTCCAAGCCAAAATCATTAAGTAGTGAATACCATGCACATTTATCTATCAAGGGTATTCACATTTTTGCACATTTACTTATTTATGTAATAGATTCAGGTATGAATTCCACATTCCTTTATTGTGGAATAAATTATGATGTTTAGTGAATCTATGTTGTATGATCTTGTGGCGCACTTATGCATGAAATGAAATGTTTAAGAAGGGTGCGCTCTGACATCGCTACAATGAATTGGGTAAAGAGTAGTTTCATGAAATGTCATGTGAAATGATTTTTTACTCATGATAATTAAATTTAAATGAGGGTTTAATCATTATCCATGTAAAATGATCTTTTTCTCATGCTAATACCATGTTAAGTGTTGTTTCCAAATTTCCATGTTATGATAATAATGCTTTATCATGCCTTTATGTTCATGTTTTTTCTATGATATTTTGATATGCCTATTTCCTAACATGTATTGTATTCTTCATATTTTTTCTTATTTACTCCCTTATTGGTCCCTATAGCTTACCCCTTTTTTATTCATGTCCTCAGGTTATCCCATGCAATGCTAAGTACAAGGGAATGCAGTGGTCATGTAAAGGAATTTTTTAATAAAGATGTTGTGTATCATGTTTTAAGTCATTATGTAATGTTCTTATCCCCCAAAGACACTATAAATCTTGATCTTACATATTGTATCAAGTGAAGATATTATCTAATAAATCATGTTTAAGTGTGTAATAAAAAATAACATAGTTATAGTTGGTATCAGAGGATAGGTTTAGTTATTTTTGGGATTAGGAATAAAAAACCCTAGTGAAAGGCTTAGGGATAAGACTAAGTATAATAAAAACATCCCTATGTTTTGGTGAGTATTGAGTATTTGGTTTATAATTCAAATATATCTCTATCTAGATATGATAAGGTAGAGGCAGTGCTTCCACAGATTTACCTAGGAGTGAAAACTCTGATAAGGAGTTTTGAGCTTGACCCGGGGTTTCCTGGTACACAACAACAGGCCTTGCGAAACTCTTGGTTGTGACACTCCTGGGGGATATGCTTTTTTAAATTCATAATCTTAGTAAAAACCATTACTAAGGGAATAAAAAATTCCCCTAAGGATATATGTTGGGAAGTAAATCATGGATAACATATATTGAATCCTATAGATTCATAAGTTAAGTAAATAAATGTTATTTATAAGTCATCTATTTTTGTCCATGGAGTGTCCTTTATGTGTTACCCCTAACTTTCCTTTTATTTCACCCAATGGACACTAATAGGAGGACTTATTATAAGAACCGATGTGAAGATCAATTTGATAATTATTCTAATGAGATGCTCAATCCAATGGGAGTGATACTCTCAAAATTGTTTACGAAACCCTCTCTTTTAAATCATGCTTTGAATAGAAACATGGTTCAAGAGTAATGTTCAACCCCCTATAATAAAGAACAAGTCACAATTTAGATCTTAATGAGATAAAGGCCTCCTAGTTTTAATGGATCATCTGATCCCTCAATCATCGAACAATGAATCAACTCCATTGAAAAGATCTTCTCCATACATCAATGTTCTAAACAAGATAAGGTACTTTTGGATGCTTATCGTATGGAGGGTGAAGCTGATCAATGATGGACATTGATCAAAAATAAAAAATATTGGGGGGATATCAAGGCATTATAATTGAAGGATTTATAGTAAAAAAATCTACAAATATTTTTCTCGCACCCTATGACTTAAGATTGAAATTGACTTACTTTACCTTAATAAAAAAGAAGATGAATTCATCGAAGTGTATGAGGAAAACATCACAAGTAATTCATGATACACCTCCTTCTTTTTCATTACACACAAATTCAAGGTTGACCTCTTCTTTGATGAGCTGAAACCTAGCCTACAGAAATCTCTGGCGATCCATGACTTTGATAGCTATGAGGAAATTATATAATGTTCCCTCAAGGTCTAAATAGAGATCATAGAATCACAGGGGTGTCATGGAAATAATAAGAGTAAGGTGGACTTAAATTCTTGGGGTTCGATGGATAAATCCAATAATGCTATGAAAATCCAGCACCCTGCATGCCAATGGCGCGGAAAGAAGCACCCCAGGAATTTCTTCAAAGGGACCAGGAAATGCTTTAGGTGTGGAAGAGAAGGTCACCTAGTAGTAAACTAAAGGAAAGAAAATCATGCGGCTGTGATATAGGAGAGTAACACTCTATTAGACCCTCAATGAATTGCTCATTTCTTCAACTACTAAGAACCAGGGCACCTTAAAAATCTGTTCCCTATGCCAAGGGTTTTCAGAGGTAACCAACAAACTCCAAGGCAGCAAGGGTGAGCTTCTTCCATCACCACCATCAATGTGTATCCCAAAAATGATGTGGTGATAGGTATGATAGTTATTCATTCAATAATAGTGAACATATTTTTTGATTTTGGTTCTACGGATTCATTTATATCCAAAAGGTTTAGTAGAATAATCCCAGTAGCACCACATATAATGGAATTAAAGATTTCGGTGAGTACGGAAAATGGGGAAATCATTACATCCCATGAATATAACTCTTCCCCTGTCATAATTTGTGGATTGAACTTCCTGTAGAACCTCTTCATACTCCCTCTAGTGGAATTTGATGCAATTCTCGGCATGGATTGGATTTCCTTATATAGAGCCAACCTAAATTACTGTGAGAGGGAAATCACTCACTATATGGAGAATAGACCCCTGATTTTATAAAACTGCAAAGAGGAAGATGAATCTTCTTTTGCGTCATCATCTCAAGTGTGGATATTACTGCCCTATGAGTACACGTGTCTGGATCATATGAATGAGTCTAAGGAAGCAACCACCCTTGATAACATGCCTATTGTGGGAGAATTCATTGAAGTGTCTCCCATGTAATAGTTTATTCTTCCTCTTAGAAGCAATATTGAATTCTCAATTGACCTTATACCTGTGGCATTCCCAATATCCAAGACTCCATATAGAATGGTTGTTGTGGAGCTTGAGGAGCTGAAGAAAAAACTATAGGATAATATGGATAAAGGGTTTCTATGCCCAAGTGCTTCACCATGGGGTGTACCAGTACTCTTTAGCAAGAAGATGGATGGGTCTATGTGCCTTTTCATTGATTATCATGAGCTCAAAAAATCATGATAAAGAACTTGTATCTTCTTCCATGAATTAATGACTTGTTTGATCAGCTATATGGATCACAATACTTATCCAAGGAAGATTTTTGGTTGGGATATTATCAATTAAGTTTTAAGAAAGAGGATTTCCCCAAGACCTCTTTTCATATAAGGTATGGGCACTATGAATTCATAGTAATTCCTTTCAGACTCACCAATGCTCTAGAAATATTCATGGAATTTATTAATAGAGTCTTTATATGTTACCTTGAAAATATTTTTGTAGTCATTATAGACGATATTCATATATACTCCAAAACCAAGGAGGATCATGAGAAGCATCTAAGAACTATACTAGAGACCATGCAAAAGTAGAAGCTCTCGGAAAAGTACAGAAAGTGTGAGTTCTGGTTGAAGGAGGTCTCCTTCTTAGGCTATATAATCACAAGTAATGGGATATCTGTGCATCCCTCCAAGACAGCTACAATTGGGGGATGGCCAAGGCCAACATCAGTAAATAATATCCGTAGATTCCAGGGGTTAGCTAGATATTATCACCGATTTGTGAAAAAATTCTCATGATTTTCAAACCCTCTTACTGAAATAACTCAGAAGAGAGTAAAGTTTGCTTGGATTGATGAATGTGAATAGAGCTTCAAAAGTTGAAAAGGAGGGTTATCATTGCACACGTGCTCACTTTTCCTACAAGTGGAAACATTTTTGTGGTATTCGGTGATGCTTTGAAGAAGGGCTTGGGATGTGTCTTGATGAAAAATGAAAAATTCATTGCCTATGCTTCAAGGAAATTAAATTTTAATAAGAAAAACTATCTAACACATGATCTGAAGTTGGCTGCAATGATGTTCTCTTTAAAAATTTGGGCATTATATCTTTGGGGAGAATTGTTAAATATATACGGACCACAAAAGCCTCAAGTACATATTCACACAGAAAGAGTTGAACATGAGCAAATGAATATGGTTAGAGATGATCAAAGACCATGACAGCTCAATCCATTAACACCCTGGGAAAGCAAAGAAGGGGTGGATTCTCTATATAGAAAGGACCCAGTGATTCTGTCATTGATAAGAATTGAAAAGGATCCAGTCTTCTTAGATTTTATGAAGATGGACATGGGAATCATAAATAAGGGAACATCTTCAATCCTTTCACAAATTATTTCTCAACCGTATCTTTTAGAAAGGTTAATGGATGCTCAAAAGGATGACGTGGGAATTCATAAGATGTTAGAAACTATTAAAAAATGGAAATCCTTTGAGTTCAATGTCAATGAAGAAGGAATTGTGAGATTTGGGTCAAAACTATGTGTTCCATCGAATCTGGAGATAAATAAGGAACTATTGGACGATGCACATAGTTAAAATTTCTCCATTAACCTAGGAAAAACAAAGATGTATCGAGATATCTGAGAGAATTATTGGTGGGATAACATGAAGAAAGAGATTTATTAGTATACATCAATGTACCTGGTATGTCACGCTATGAAGCAGAAGTCTATGATTCACCTTAAGTTTAGGAGAACACCACCATCAAATTTGTCACTAGACTTCTGAAGACATCCAAAGGAAACAATCCTATCAGGGTTGTTGTGGGTCATCTTACAATGACTGAACACTTCATTGCAATTCGAGAGGATTTTTCCCTTGATCAATTGGAACAGATATACATCAGAGAAGCAGTAAGGCTTCATGGAGTACGACTATCGATTGTATCTGATCGAGATCCAAGATTCACCTCTGTGTTTCATAATAGTATTCAACATGAACTAGATACTGAGCTGAACTTATATTCATCTTATCATTGTAAAACTGAGGGTAAACCTGAGTAAACTATCCAAACACTAGAGGACATGTTGAGAGCTTTCTCAATGGACTTCAAGAGAGGATAGTATCAACATCTTCCTCTTGTTGAGTTCTCATACAATAATAGTTTCCACTCAAGCATCCAAATGGATCCTTATGAATCCCTATATGGAAAGTGGCGCAGAACACCAGCATGTTGGGATGAAGTTAGGTAGAGAAAACTCCTAGGTCCAAAAATGGTTTAAGAAATAGTGGATAAGGTTAAGACCATCCAATAGCACATTAAAGCTGCTCAGATTTGATAAAAGAGCTATGTTGATAATCGTCAACGAGAAATAGATTTTGATGTCGGAGACATTGTATTCCTCCACATATCACCACAGAAGAGACTTATGGGATTTGGGAATAAGGTAAAGCTTAGTCTAAGGTACATTGGCCCTTTTGAGATCCTTGGTCTCAACGAAGTAGTGGCCTATCGACTAGCACTCCCACCAAACCTATCTCAAGTACATGATGTATTCCATGTAGCACTATTGAGTAAGTACATACTTAATCCATCACATGTACTTAATCCAGAGTTGGTACCATTGGAGAATGACCTCTCTAATGAAGATAATCTGGTCAAAATCTTAGATCATAGAGAAAAAGTTCTACAAAATAAGACAATGCCCCTCATCAATGTGTTGTGGTGAAAAAAAAAGTTTGAAGAAGGAATGTGGGAATCTGAGGAAGTAATGAAGCAGAGTTACCACCATCTTTTTTAGTTTGGGAAAGGAAATTTTGAGGGAGATATTTCATAAGGTGGAAGATTGTAACAACCCAAACTTTTATTAATGAAAATTCCTATTTATATAATTAAATGACTTATTATGTAAAATGGTTATATATCATATGCTATTCTTTGGATTTGTTTTTTTGGATTTAAAAATAACATTAAGAATTGTGATTCTTGCTAATATATCTATCAAACAGTGATCACATGATTTGTATAAATATAGGGCTTTAAAAAATCCAATTTACTCAGACAAAGGAAGTGGTGGCCTCATCTAGTAGAATTGCTCCATAAAAATCCCATTTGTCGGAGCCTGGAAATGAGGTGGCATCATTGGGATTCACTCTCGACCAAGCTCAAGAAAAACTTCAACATGTTATGCTCGAACGGGACCACCTATGGTAGAAGTGGAAGTTTATAGAGATTACCACCCAAGCGATGTTATCCAAGACACTCCAAGATTTTTTCACCATCACACACCTTACCCTTTGGTCTTATGTGGGTGTTATAAGGGGTCATGTAATGTGACCCTAGTAATATGATTATGTACATTATTTTTATATAGAGAATATACTTTCATTTTATTATTTTTACTTTGTAAATAGTTTTTTGAAGAAAAAATTGCATTTTTAGTTAATTAAGAAATTTTTTTTGATGTATTAATGGATGTCTTAATTAAACAATATTTTAATTAATTATTATTAATTAATTATTTTTTATATAATATAAATGAATGTATAATTATTATGAATATGGTTGTGATTTTTATTATGGTTTGAAAGCTATTTTTATCAAAATCCAATAATTTTTTATAAATGCCAGTTTTTATTATAAAAGTAAAAATTCCCTATTTAAAAAACTATTCAGAAAAAATGAATATTCTTTTTGGTAGGATGTTGATGTTTTCCAATGGAAAATTTTTCATAATTTTCTAAGAGAGTCAAATTTTTGGGTAAAAATTAAATACCGTTTAAATATATAATGTGTTTTATGACATCATATGACCCAATAGTGATGTAATAAAATACTATAAACATTTTGTTCTTCCAATATATGTTTTACCATTAAAATAATGTGATTTTAGGTTTGATATATTTATTTTACAATGATTTAGTGGGCCCTTCAAGACTTATAAAACATTTTAACTTTTTAAATTTATTTTATTGAGAGTGTGACTCACCTCCACATAAGAAACCCTATTATTTTAAGATCTTTGGCCATTGGCCTTATAAAATAATTTTTTTCACTCCCCTTTGGCAAAAAAAATAGAGAAAACCCATAGATTGGTTTTTGGTTTTGATTAGTTTAATGTGTGGGGTCCCAAACCTAAATAATAAATAATTCTCTCCTCTTTCCTATATACACCCACCCAATCTCCCACTTACTCTTCACTCAAAGCCTTTTGAGTTCATCCATCCTCTTCCCTCCTCTCTATAGAATCCTCCCAAGGAACCTAATCTCCCAAGAAGCCTCTCTCAAGCCTCTCCCAAGAGTTTTGGATTACACTTCCATGTAAGGGATTACTTCCATTATCATTTTATCCAGGTTTCTTAATATTGTTATTCCCCTTTATTTTCAATTATAAATGTTGGGGTATGATTTCACACCTACCCCATACATCCATATTTATATTTTAATGATGGTGTAGACACTAAAAAGTGCTCTAGGGTTGGGGAAGGTGCGAGCGTGAAAAAGAGACGCCATATTTGGAACCGGCGATCCATTCTGGGGGTCCCTGAGGGGCGGCGTGAAAAAAAGGGTCAACCGCAAAAAAAAATATGTCATGCGGGACAAAATTTGGAATTTATGAGAGTTTTCTACGAGGGCATGGAACTATTTTGCACCACCACTCCGCGCGGTTAATCTCCACACTACCGACATCAGAGCATGCAATATTTCATGCTGAATTGTTTTTCGCGTGGACCCATGATCCCAAGCACCTATAAATAGAAGTCCACCCCTTTGACTTCACCTAAAGAATCCGAACTGCCTCTGCCATGTGAAATTACTCTCATGTGCACACAATGAATATGGATCTCATGTACTAAATTTTTCACGCCAGATCGCCCGGGGGCTGCCTTTGTGCACGACCACTCGTGCTTGATCTTTGTCCAAATCCCCTCGAACCCCTTCCCCCGCGCGCAATTCCTTCCGATTGCACGCAATTAGGTCTTCGACGTGCAATTCCTTTTGCACGCTGGCCCGCTCTATTTTGCTCCCAACACTCAATTGCGGGCCAGACTGGGCTTTTTCACGTGCGTAATTCATTTTGCGCACCAACCTTGCCCCTTTTTTGCACAATGTTCCCTTTTGCGTGCAATCCTTCCACCTTGTGCAGCCGTGATGTCCCACCTCTGGGCATCATTTTCAGGCACCTCCCACACCAACAATAGCTTCTCCATATACTCATTTCTCGGGAAACCTACTAGGTTCCTACGAAGTAACTTCAAATTCCCCTGGATGATACCACCCATTGTGTTGCTTCGCCTCATGCTTCTTCGCATAGGCACGCTAACGACTATTGCTTCTTCACATAGCCATGCTAACATGGACCCCCTGATGGTTCGCTCCATGACACACCCTCACCAAGGATTTTCCTGTCCCCTTTCTGCACCAAGGAGCATAGGGTACCGGCTATGTAAGTCTTAGGGTGCGTAGAGAACCCACATCGTCCGAGCTGCAGGATGTTAAACTACCAAGCACCCTCGTCCTCAGCACATGACGTTAAACTATGACCTCTCCCCATGACTCGCATGCGGGGTACCCCTACCTTGGACATTCTCCACATGCACTGGTCTCCACAGGGGATTATATCCTCCTTATGGGAGTGGCATTTGTCCGTGGGGAAAGGGAGACCATCTCCATGGAAGCCCCTAGCTTTGTTGTAGGAGGCATCATTCCTGCTCCTCCTTTCTTCTTCGGTCCCCAGGGCTAACGAAGGGTGTGATGGGGAACGATGCCTCTCCATTCTTTGGTCGCAAGTCCCTCTCTCACTATGCTCTATCTCCATTGGGAATCCATCCTATAGTAAGTCCCGTCTTCTCGGGCTACTAACCACGCATAAGACCCAGTTTCCTCTTTGGGCTGCTAACTACGTGTAAGCCCCACATCACTTCCCACAGACGCATCTTTCATGAAATTATCATCGGGTCTCTGTTATATCTTGTTTCTCACACAGAGCATGAATCACGGGGGCTTAGAGTGAGCACCGACCATGACGTCTTCCTTGGTCCACCTCAGAGCGTAATCCACAATTGACACCTTCCAAACTACGAGGACTTTGATCCTTGCCAAGGCAGGGTACGTAGGAAGACTCCACAAGGTTCAAGCCCACCACCACCATCTATTGGACCCCAGGTCCTCCTCTACATCGATTCACCGACACCCTGGGACGCCTCAGAGCATAATCCCCAAAATCCACCCAAATAAACCTGAACTACGAGGTATTTGATCTTTACTAAGGTAAGGTATGTAGGAAGCCTCCCTGATGTTGAAGCCCAACACCCAGTTGTCTCGACACCCCCTTCGCATCGGTTCAATATCCCCTTTTTCACCTGAACTATGAGGTCTTTGATCCTTGCTAAGGTAAGGTACGTAGGAAGCCTTTCTGAGGTTCAAGTCCAGCACCCAGTTGTCCTGACACCCCTTCGCATCGGTTCAATAGCCCCTTTTCACCTGAACTATGAGTTCTTTGATCCTTTCAAAGGTAAGGTACATAGGAAGCCATCACAAGGATCAAGCCCACCACCCATTGGTTCTGACCGCCTTCACGTCGGTTCACAAACACCTTGGGCTGCCTTAGAGCATAAGCCCCAAATGCCCCCCCCCCATATCCTGAAGTACAAGGACATTGATCCTTGCAGGTCAAGGTATGTAGGAAGCCTCCACAAGGTTAAATCCCACCACTCCAGTCGCTCCAACCTCCTTCACGTCGGTTCTCCCCCGTCCCGCATGACGTTAAACTTTATCCACCACCTGAACTATGAAGTCTTTGATCCTTTCCAAGGCGAGGTACGTCGGAAGTCTCCGCAAGGTTCAAGCCCAACACCCAGTAGTTCTGATCCCCTTCACATCTGTTCATCCTTGTAAGCCATTGTGATCTCAATCAGCGGTAATCCATTGAAACCAAATCTAGCAGTAATCCGTTAACACCTTATCCAATGGTAATTCGTTGCGACCTCATCCAGCAGTAAGCTGTTGAAAACCCCAATCAGTGGTAAGTCATCACCACATGAAATACATGGACTTTTATTCCCTGCCATGGGGATATGTAGGAAGTCTTTTCGAAGCTCAATCCAAAAACCATCATCATCCTCATGACGGTTCCATCCCATTCACCATCCAATTCACAGAACCTTCCATCATCCATCCCAATTCTTACCTGGGCTGCCACATCCCGGTAGGATCCTGCCACCCCATTCCCCGTTCCAACTAACAGCATTCAGGAGACCACCCACATGATGGCCCTAGTATCGGTGTTCCCTCCAGGAGGGGTTCCTCCATCTGATCCACTCTAGTCAGTGTTCTTATCACCCCGATCTATCTTTTATGGACGTTAAACATGCGGCATACCCCGTGTTAAATAATAGAGCTGAGGAAAACCTCAGATACATGCCCATGGAATACAATTCCTTGCATTCGATGTGGGATGCCTCGGGCTTCCGTGCCCTCGAGAAGCCCTATAATAATGGACCAAAGACAGACATGTCAATCCCCCAGCACCCAGACATGCCAGTGATGCCCAACATGACTACTCCCTTAACCGAAGGTTGCTGCCCTGACTGGACCCCTTAGAATGTCCTGATAGAAGAAGTGTAATTAACTAGTGTCCATGAAGATATGGCACCAGGAAGAGTTTAACGAAAAGTGTCTTCAGTCTATGAGGGAGACCTAGACTAGGTGAAGAGTTATTAGGAGGAATCCCTGGATGGAAGAACCGACATCCCATCATTCCGTTTCGATCAAAGAGCAGATGTCCCTGAATTAAGAGCGGATGCCACCTGCCTTTAGAAATCGGGAATGTGGGGAAACAAAAACTACGTCTCTCATCCCCAAATGAGATGAATGTGCGCGCCCCGGTGAAAGTGTCAGAAACAGAAATGGTGAACCCAATGTGAATTTATTCTCCTCAAAATGGAGATTAGTAGCACTCAGGGCATCAATAGATTGACGTGTCCCCGGATCCATTTATCTGGCACCGGGTCCCGCCATGAAAAAAGTGGTCCGAGCGTGAAACTCACTAGAAGTTGGGGCAGTAGAATGTTGGACATCCCGTTATGCAGCGTTGTCAGTGTGGATCCCTCTTATGAATCACGGGTGATGGGATGCCATTGGGGCATTGGTCATCAATTCATTTTTCTTTCAGCACTGATGAGTTAATCTCCCTACTTCTTAGGAATCAAGTTGCTGCCTCAGGGACACGATCACTGCCTTCCCATCTACGCAGGGGTAAAGGCAGTGCCCACACAGCCACTCCGTGTGGCTTTACCACTTCCGTGACGACCTCTGCGTCTATGACCATGGGGCACCCACACCACATATCCCCATCGAAAGTTATCCAAAAAATTGTAATTAATGACCTCATACATCCTTACAAGGAGGAGGGAATAATCCCAACCTGTGATATGGATCGCCTGAACCTAGAGGTGTCCACGGCTCGCCATCAAAGCTTCCCCCGAGGGCCATGCTGGGAGCCATTACTCCCCACATTGATATACAACCACTTCGGGTGCCTGTCCCAGGAGTGCCTTGACGACTCTGTGCCTTACACTGATGAGGTAGGCGACATCCGTCCTAGCCCGGTCAGAGTCCCAATCCAGGGGCTCCCAACAAGGGCTCCCACCCATCAAAATCTACACCACCGACTGGTATTTCCAGAGGAGCAGTGGGTAAGCTACGTGCCTGCACCACCGGCCCCGGTTCGTCCAACTCGAAGCTAGCATCGGGCGCATGTAGAGGATGACCTCCAAGTGGTATCAACGTCGGCAGTTGTTGTGTCCCGAGCCACCGCTAATGAATATCATCAGTTCACTGCATACACTGAGAAGGGGAACTTAAACACCCTACTAGGATCGAGGCCTCAACCGCCCCACAGGCAGGTTGGGTCGACTCTCTTGGTCGTAGGCACGAGCAGTGGTCGCCGCGAGCCAACCCGCAGCGATGCCACCCCGTACGGAGGTCCTCATTGTACCACTACCATAGGGAGCATGGGCCTTCCCTGCTTCAAGGCTCAGCATGGAGGTCCACCCCGCACCACCCCCAATCTGAATGAAGGTATGCCTCGCAGCAGTGATACTTGGTACAAAAGCCTCTCCCGTGCTCATTACACTGTGTATGGAGTCATTCCTCCTGCCCCTGACCGCTGATGTAGTGGCATTGACCATCTGATCTCTCTCCATCTTGGGGATCCTCCATATGTCCTCTTCACATCTAGTGAAGGTCCTCCTCGCCTTGGAAACCAGAGGGGTGAAGATCAGTCTCACTCCACCCGCACCGAGCACGGAGGTCCTACCTGTGTGCAGCTAGACCAGCGCAAGGACCCTCCTCACGCTAAGGTCACCAAGGAAAACAATCATGGAGGTCCTCCCCATGCTACTACCAGTTCCAGCGGAGGTTTTTTCCGCTCTAGAGCTATTCTTGAAGGTCCTCCCCATGTCCCCTTTGACATTTGTCCCAGTGCTCCTCGCACCCCATCTTTCTTGGGTGGACACCCTCTCCGTCCCAACACCAGTGCGTCCGAAGGACCCCATGTCAGAAATCATCCCTGTACCAAGGAGCCACCCAGGGGTAGGAAGTCGGGTCATTTCTTCCACAAGACGAATCCTGAGAAGGAGCAATGGGAGATCAAACTGGTTCTCTTCTCAGACTCTGAAGCAGAGTATGACTCAGCTCGAGAACCCTCCCCTCACTCATCTGAGTCAAGGGTCGGGGCAAGAACAAGGCACATTATCCTAGTACTACCAGAATGAGAGGTCCATAGGATTCACGCCTCCCTCCACAGGTATATCTAGGAGGATGAAAATCAGGTCAACCAGTAGGTTACTGTCGTGAAATCACCACCATCATCACTGGAAGTGCTCTCTAACTCGACAAGTGATCACAGAGAGCTATTATGGGGACCAATGGCGGGCGAGCAGCAGCGTGACCCATCACCAGTAGCCATATCCCCTGAGCCAGGAACTACATCCATCAGCCCATCCTATCGTGACATAGCGGCCATGTCGCTATACCCTTCGGATGAGAGCCCAAGATTCGACGGCCAGTCAGCCCGTTCGCCATATTCTCCACTGGCCGACCTGCCATCCCAGTGGTCTGCCTCAGTACCACTGCCAGTTCCTCAGCCACCCCCGGTTGATGAGTGGGGAAATCAAGGGCCAAACCCTGAATCTGAGCTGAGGATCTTCTAGAACATCCTCGTAGCAGATCACTTCCCCGAGATGTTCTAGCCCATGACAGCGCAGAATTTCTGCATACCAGAATCCCTCTCCCGAGAGGAAGTTGAGTGTTTCCGCTACACCCTCAAGGTGACACATTTCAATCTTCTTAATCAGTGGGTGGTCTATCCAAATATCCAATCACATTTTGAAGACATCAGTAGGCAATTTCTCCTAGTTGATATGGTTGTGCTCCCTGTGGCCCAACGCTCTGAGTCACCAAGTCGCCATGAGGCTTTCTAGCTACAATGCATTCAGAGTATCAAGGTACTCTACAAAATTATCAAGTAGGATAACCCTCACATGCAAATCCATGGATCGAGGTAGTTTTATGCCCTCCTCTTCAGTCCTATTCTGCGGCATCCCGACTTGCTAGGCGATATCGAGGACAGGCCCCCAGGAAGGGTCATGGTCAATATGGTCGACCTAGTGGACGGGGAGGACGAGATGGAGCTTCTCGATGGATACTTACCACCTGAGGGAATGCCACCACTATTGGACCAATCAATAAGGGTTACGTGCCAGCATAGGAACCTACTAGGTCTCCATGTTCCCACTGAGGCATTGGTACTAAGCAAGAATTCTAGTTAGGGAAAACAACACGTCGGAACTGTCAAGCACTCCGACCCTTCTGCTTCAGTGCATAAGATGGAGGAGGACCCCGAGAAGGCCATGTTACACCAAAAACTTGCAGAGAAGAAGAATTTTTTCAATGAAATCCTGGCTGAACACACTGCAGAGTGACGGACCAACTACAGTAATCCCAGACCTGTACAAAAGGGGCAGGAACAACTTCCCCTCGGTGAGCTGCTCCCAGGAAACCCTGATCATGCCGCTCCCACAGACTGGGCTGAAGTCGGATTTCATGGCAATAGGGTGTGGTATGTCTCACCAAACCCTCTCAAACAGTGAGGCAACCCATGGAATGTAGCTCGGGTTCCCCCCAACTGCCCCGCAAGTCGCTCCACCAGCCGCTCCATGAGCCACTAAGCCTTTCTACCGCATTGAAGAACCTGCAAACACACTCGTAGTAAGGGATCCCCATCAAGATAGGGACCCCCACCCATAGGATCCTATGTAGGCACTCAAAGCCTACCTTCAGGCATTGGAAACGTGATTGGTGGAAATTCCACCAGATGGTAATCCATATCCGGCATGGGTGGATGATATGCCGGCACCTCCGAGTTTTGAGAATCCCACCTTCTCCCCCTTTAATAGGATGGGGGACCCGCCGCATCACCTGGTCCTTTTAAAATAAAGGTGTGGTCCCATGTTAGGGAATCCAGCATAGGAGGAGGCTTCCAAGATCCATTGTTTTGTTCAGATGTTATAGACGTCAGCATTTGTCTGGTATAGCCAGCAACCTGTCGGTTCCGTAACCAACTAGGAGGACCTTCGCAGGCTGTTCCTCTACTAGTTCAGCTCTACCACCCACAAAACCAGTATCGAAGACCCCTTTATGTGCAAGCAAAGGCCTGATGAGCGAGTGGAAGACTTTATCGCCTGGTGGAAGGGGCTCACACACTCCCTTGACATGCCACAGACTCAAGAGAAAATACTGATGATGTGTGTAGGGATCATAAAGATGGAACTGGTTCCTTCTCTAATCACCCAGAACTATCCTGGAAGATTCTGAGACTTCTTTGATAAGGCCCAGCGTCTGGAGGAAGCCCTGCAATAGGCCAGCCAGGCATGTTCGTTTCCCCCTGTAATTCCAGCAAGGAGGGATGCTAGAGTGGTGCCTGTCGCGGTGGCCCAAATAGAAGCCCCCAGATAGCTAGAGTTACTACCAGTGGCACAAGCCTTGCAACCTCGTAGAGGCCCTCCTCCTTAGGCACATCCCCCAACTCAGCAGCGTCTACCTTAGAATCAGCAAACACCTCCGCAGAACGCGCCGCCACCACCCAAGTGGGACAATCAGGGTCCGCCTCCTCGACAGTCCCCTCCATATCCTCTTTTGGGTCAGGCTCCAAGGGCCCCCATTCCAAAAAGAAGAAACTCTACTTACTCGTTCAACAAGAATCAAGTCCTCGGTTACTTCCGTAGCACCTTAGAGCATGGGATTGTACGCTTGCCTGAGTACAGAAGGTCGGAACAGGAGAATCTCATTAATCGCCCCAACTACTGCCCCTATCATTATATCATGGGGAACACCCTCAAGAAGTTATATTTGTTCAAATACTAGCATCAAGACCAAGTCAAAAACAACATAGTTAGGTTGGGCCCAACCCCGACACAAGTGCTGGTGTTTTTGTAAGGCGAGACAACGGTAGCGACAATGAAGGTGAGTGGTAGATGGTTTCTGACCATGTGTCCCAGAAGTACGATGATTGGATGGCTTACAAGACTTTTTCACACACCCATGGCATCATTTGGGAATGCTTGAATTAGTTGGAGCCTTCAGAAGCTACAGCCTCCACTTCTACATCATCATCTTAGTCGACAACTTCCCAGAAGAAAAAGCATCAGCGATACAAGGGGAAGAAACGCACACCACCAATTCCATCGTCGCCCCGCACTCTCGGCGACTTCTTGCCCCTTGAGATGGGGATCCCTCCCATAATCCTCCCAGTAGTGTATTAATCTTCAAGTGATAGTCAAGGGTACACTTCGGTTAATACCATGGAGTTGTTAAATCCCTATATCACTCCCAACGATGAGGATTGCCTAGAGAACCTCCTTAATGTCCCCAGCTGACGCCAACATCGGTGGAGCCATGGACATAGGGGTTGTTGAGGTGCATCAGTTGGCACCTCCAGCCAGGTCGTACATGCCACTGAGACTAGACAGCAAGCCCAGCGCAGAGCTCAGCACGCGTAGCCTCTTCATCCGATGTCGTCAGGACCGGCTCCACCACCGTCTATGCTATTGGCACAGGCAGAGCTACCTCGTCTAGGCTGCGACCAGCCTCATCCGGCTATAGGATGATCTCAGTAGTCTGGTCCTCATATAGAGACTACTCCCCAGGCTTCAACTAGTGAACAACGGGGCATGCCCAGCACTAGTCAGTCGTCGGTCCAATCGGTAGGGCCTGCTTTGCCTCCTATCAAAGAGCGGCCTCCTGTAAGCAGAAGTTTGCACCTAGTGTGGAAGTATGATTTCCTCAAGAACCTCTCCGGAATCCCAGTGAGAATTTCCATTCTTGAATACGTTCGCTTGTAATCAGATATGCGTGAGGCCCTTAATGAGGCTTTAAGAGGCCCCCTCCAGTTTGAGACGGAGGTTACAGCTGTAGAAGTCTTTCATGCTGAAATAGTTGAGAATGCCAAATTCCAGGCCATCATTTCTTTCAGTAGAGAAGATGAAGGCTCTCCCATACAAGGGTACATCCACCCACTGTACATCACCGTCCAATTTAATGGTGTGTAGGTTCTCCACTGTCTTATTAACACCGGATCCGGAATCAACCTTATCCCGACGTGGACATTGCGGAAGCTGGGGTTATCCGAAGATGAAATGACTCCCTCCGATTTAAGGATCCAGTGATATGACTAGACACAGCAGACCCCGGTCGGCATGATCTGTTTGAAGACCCAGTTCGGTGGTCTAGTTTCCAGTACCGAGTTTATGGTTGTCTCCCAGGACAAAGCGTACAATGCATTGATGGACAGACCATGGCTCCACCTGCACGCGGTAGTCCCCTCATCATATCATCAGAGCCTCAAGTACTCCCTTAATGGTTGAGTAGGTGTACTCCAAGGTGATGAATCTTATTTCACCACTTGTGAAGCCTGCAACCTAGATGAATACTATTACAAGAGAAAGGGTAAGTAGATTCAGGCAAGTGCGGTTGAACCTGTCATGGTCACAACTGACCCTTGGGCAGGTCTGCATGACACCTTCATCTTTATGATCCATCAATTGGAGGCACAACCCCCGATATGGGGCAATGCTTGGTTGTCTCTAGTACAATAGGAAAGTACATTCCCAAGTCCAAGCGACTATTGAAAATCACCTCGTACTCCTACACAAACCAGGATCAGGTGATCCTGAAATCTCCTACCCCCGTATGGTATCGGGATGTCCACCCCTGGAAATAGAAGTTTGTCATATGTGTTTATTTTGCTGAGCTGGGATTTACCGGCTCAAGACGATGTGCCACTATTGCTTTGATATCATCAAGAGTGGCCCATTTTTCTAAAGACCATATGAGATCAGATCAACTGCCTACATTGATATGGTCTCAGTGGCACGTGAATCTCTTGATATGTTGTCCACTATCGTCAAGGCTAATACCAGCCTCCCGTCATGATCTGCCAACCAGGAGAAAGCTTCTCCCACCAGGAATACCTCTTCTGCAGGTGGAGAAGATGATCTAGAGGATGCTTCCCCTACCTTTGAAGAGGGCATCTCTACTATGGTTGATGAACTGGTACAGGTGAACCTCGGTAGCGAGGAAGATCCGAGACCCACATTGATCAGTGCCGCCATGTCCCTTGATGAGCAGTAGAGGTATGTGGACTTCCTAAAACAGCACCGTGATGTGTTTTCCTAGAGTTATGACGAGATTCCAGGACTAGATCCTCGGGTTTTCGTCCACCGCCTCGGTCTCCCTAAAAATCATCGTGGGTTCAAGAAGCCTCCTAGGAAGAAACACCCTTCTCATGGTCCCATGGTCGAGGGTGAAGTTAATAAGATTATCAGAGCCAACATCATCAAGGAGGTCTAGTACCCCAAGTGGCTAGCCAACATTGTGCCAGTCAGGAAGAAGAATGGACAGATCAGAGTCTGCATCGACTTCTGAGATCTCAACTGTCACTGTCTGAAGGATGATTTTCCCCTTCCCGTGATAGAATTGTTGATCGATGCAATGGCCAGGTTCCAATCCCTCTCTTTCATGGATGGTTACTCTGGATAAAATCAGATCCAGATGGCCCCCATGGATGAAGAGTCCACCTCTATCAGGGCACCCCAAGCTACTTTCTGTTACCAGGTTATGCCCTTCGGCCTGAAGAATGCAGGTTCCAACTATCAGCGGTCCATGCACTACATATTCAAGCTGATCCTCAGGACATTGGTGGAATGCTATGTGGAAGATCTGGTGGTCAAATCTGGCCAAGTCCAAGACCATCTCAAGGACCTCAAAAAAGTGTTCAGCTTCCTCCATTCCCACCACCTGAAGATGAACCCGCTGATTTGTGCCTTTTGGGTCACCTATGGGAAGTTACATGGCTTTGTTGTTAGGTATCGAGGCATCGAGATAGACCAAGAGAAGATAAAGGCAGTCATCCAAATGCCTCCCCCGAGAAATATTTGGGAGCTTCGAGGTTCCCAAGTCCACTTTGCCTAAATACACCAATTCATTTCGAATCTGGCCAGCCAGTGTAAGACCTTTTCCTAGATAATGAAGAAAGGCTATGCCTACGAATAGGACGAAGAGTTCCAGACCACGTTTGAGGAAATCAAGCAGTATTTGCTCTATCCTCCGGTCTTGATTCCACCCATCCCTGAAAAGCCGCTAATCCTATACGTGACAGACCTAGAAGGATATCTAGGCACCCTTCTCGCCCAGAAGAACAATGAGGGGATGAAAAACAGTCTCTACTACCTCAGCTGCATGCTCGTCAATATGGAGACCAGATACCCCCTCATCGAGAAGAGCTGCCTAGAACTCATATTTTCTATGAAAAAGTTGCGACATTACCTACAGCACCCCAAGGTATAGCTGGTCTCTCAGGTAGACCTGTTGAAGTGCATCCTGAATTGCCCAATGTTGACGGGTCAACTAGCACAGTGGGTAGTAATCCTCTAGCAGTTTTACATCAGGTTAGTGCCTCAGAAGGCTATCAAGGGACAAGAATTGGAGTATTTTCTTACTTTCCATCCAGCCCCTACAGACCAGTCCATGGACTTGTATTTTTCCAACGAGGCAATCCTCTTAGTAGATCATGCCATCTCGTGTTGGCAGATGCACTTCGATGGTGCCTCCTGGAGCCCCACCGGCAGGAGACTCAATGATTCCAGACTCAACAGATTGGGCCTGGGTATTGTATTAATTACCCCGATGCAATCCATTATACCATATTCATTCTTGTTGTCAGAAGGCTGCAACAACAACGAGGCAGAGTATCAGGCTCTTATCATTGGCCTCAAGCTGGCCCTCAAGATTGATGTACCCCATTTTCATGTGAATGGAAATTTCGAACTAGTCATCAAGCAAGTCAATGATGGTTATGTCATCAGAAATCCAGAGCTCATACCATTGTTGGAGTGAACCCTCCATCTCATGGCCCAGTTTCCATCTCTGTCGGAGGTTACTCATGTCCCTCGATCATAGAATAGTCGAGATGAGGCCCTGGCCAGCCTGGCTGCATCACTTGAAGAACCCAAGCAGGATGATCTGATTATACATGTGGCACGATGGAGAGTCATTTCTACCATCACCCCAAGTTATGACTATGGCCTGCGGGTAAGACATATTACCATTGGAGCCTCCACAATAGGACCCCCAGGTTTGTTAGATGTATTGGTTGAAGCGACTCCTGACTGGAGAGCCCCTTTTGTTGAGTATCTCTAAAATGGTTTCCTCCAGGCTGATCAGGACGAGCGTGAGTGAATCCGATACCGCGCGCTACAATTTACCCTCCAGAGTGGTCCCAGTCTTGAGCAGATCCTCTATAAGTGTGGGTTCAATGCTGTTCTCCTCCATTGCATCCAAGGAGTCAAGATTTATCAGGTCATGCATGAGGTTAATGCTGGTTCCGATGGTGCCCATCAGGTTGGGCCAAAGTTGTCCCATCGGATCTGGAGATTGTGGTACTTCTGGCCCTCCATGATCCATGATTGTATCGAGCTTGCCAAGAGATTCCATGCATTCCAAATACATGCTAACTTCATGCATCATCCACCAGAACCTCTCCACTCCACCAAGTACTCTTGGTCATTTATGATGTGGGGACTCGATGTCGTGGGACCATATCCACCAGGGATAGAATTCTAATGCAGGTTCATCCTGACTGCCATGGATTTCTTTTCCAAGTGGGAAGAGGCAGTTCCACTCAAGGAGGTCAAGGCCTGTTCTATTGTTGACTTTGTGAGCTCTAATATCATCTATCGATTTGGGGTCCGTCACGACATCCTCACCGATAATGACACCAACTTCCGTGCAGCTGAGTTGAAGAAATTGTATACCAATTACAACATCTGTTCGAACCATACCTCCTGCTATCGTGCATAGGAGAATAGGAAGATCGAGGAGTTCAAAAAAACCATCTCTAACATTTTTCAAAAAAAATGGTTGGTCATAACAATAAGAGTTGGACGGACAAGCTCCCCAACGCCCTCTGGGCCTATCGGACGACGACTCATAATTCCACCCAGGTGACCCTATATTCCCTGGTGTATGGAGTTGAGGCCATCCTGCCCATCGAGATCCAACTGCCCTCATTATGCATAGAGGTCTATGACCATCAGGCACCAGATAAGGTTGACGAAATTTGTCAGGCTGAATTGGAAGCACTTAACAAGAATAGGCTTCGTGCCATGCACAATCTGGAAAGGCATCAGAATAAGATTGCTAGAGCCTTCACCAAGAAGGTTTGCCTCTACTCTTTTTTGCAAGGTGACCTAGTATTGGCCCTCCGGGTGCCAATGATCCCTGACAGGAAACCACCCAAGTTGGATCCCAAATGGAAAGGACCTTACATAGTTCATAGGGTTTACCCAAATGGAGCATACTCCCAGGTGACCATGGATGGTGAGCTTATAACTCCTCCCATCAATGCCAAGTTACTCAAGCAATACTTTTATTGAGCCTACTAGTCCGGCACGACCTTAAAATGGATGGTCTCGCATGACCCTAAACTGCATGATGGTCCTGCACGACCTTAAACTAGATGGTCCTGCATTACGCTAAACTGCATGCTAGTCCTGCATGACCTTAAACTGCATGATGGTCCCACATGACCTTAAACAACATAATGGTCCAACATGACCTTAAACTAGATGGTCCTACATGACTTTAAATTTTGAATGGTTCTACACGACCTTAAATTTTCTCCCTTAAAATTACGTATGGATTGATTCCCATCCGCATGGGATATGTAGGAATGCTCAAGCGCTTCGTCTTGAGCCCAGCCCCTAAACTCTTCTCTTTGAATATTTCCCCCTGGGTATAGTTCTCTCGGGGGATCTTTGCATGATATGGTGTAGGCTTCCTTATCCCCACTCATACTAGGATTATAATGGTCTCACCATGTGCTCACTCCTTGTTCTTCTATCCTCCCACGTCCTCACCGCATGACGTTAAACTGCATGACCTTCAAGAACTACATACATCTTGATTCCCATCCTCATGGGATACATAGGAATTCCTAGACATTTCGTCTGTTGGCCCAGACCAAACACTAGATCTTCCCATTAGGTCAATACATATAATGGAGTGAAGACTTTCTCCCCAATTCACATCGAGCTAATCTCGATTCTTCCATACTTCCCGCTCCCTGGAGATGTTCTCCTCTTTCATTGATGGGTATAGATATGATTCACCTACTCCTTTGATTGGGACTCCATCATCTTTCCCATCCAAAAGGGTCCCCGAATGGTATGGATTCTAGGCACAAGGGCTCTCTTACCACTTCGGGCCGATGCCCTAACAGATGCTAAGCAACAAGCCAATATATGTCCTGCATTGTGAATATGGTCAGTGGTCAATGCTCATTTTTTGTTCCCATTTTAGGTCACTATAGGGATGTTGTGTTTAGAACATGGTCAACAGCTATCCTGGGACGTTGTAACCACCCCAAGATGTCCCAAATATTGAGTGTAGTGCTACATTATTCCCCATTGTATCTCCAAGAAATGATGTCCCTTCGGGAAAAGACAGGTTTTTGACCCCCATGTGACAGGGAGAGCCGAGACTGGCTCCTTGTTTCCCACACCGAGCACTGCTCATGTGGGCTTAGAAGCTATGATGAGGAAGAAACCATATGAGAGGACGTATGTCCTTCCCATCCAAGGCCCAACCTTAGGCCCCTTGGACTTTTCGGGCCTCCGGCCTAGGTTCTCTCCTATGGGAATGTACGGTGTCGTATGGGATTATGTCCTCATTCATGACGGGTTACTCGCCATGCTGTACACATCCCTAGATGAGATACATTATCCTCTCTTCATCCTCACTGCAAGACGTTAAACTGCAAACTAGTCGGGCCTTCCTAACCGAGGCCCAGCCTCAAGCCCCTTGGCCTTTTCGGGCCCCCGTCCCAGGTTCTCTCTTATGGGATTGTACGGTGTGGTATGTGATTATGTCATCATTCACGAAGGGTTACTCGTCATTCTGTACACATCCCCAAATGAGATACCTTATCCCCTCTTCGTCCTCACTGCAAGACATTAAACTGCAAACTGGTCGGGCCATCCTGACCGAGGCCCAGCCTCAGGCCCCTTGGCCTTTTCGAGCCCCGACCTAGGTTCTCTCTTATGGGATTGTACAGTGTGGTATGAGATTATGTCCTCATTCATGATTGGTTACTCATCGTGCCGAACACATCCCTGGATGAGATACCTTATCCTCTCTTCATCCTCACAGCAAGACGTTAATCTACAAACTAGTAGGGCCTTCCAACCTGAGGCCCAGCCTCAAGCCCCTTGGCATTTTCGGGCCCTGAACTAAGTTCATACCATGATTGTACGGTGTGGTATGGTATTATGTTCTCATTCACATAGGGTTACTCTCCACGCCATACACCCCCCTCATTTGGGTATCCTACCACTATGTGCGATTCTAGAACTACGTATGGCTTGATTCCCATCCTCATGGGATACGTAGGACCGCCCGAACATCTCATATTCGGGTCCAGACCCATCTTGGCCCCTTGTCCAGCATTCCCCTAGAGAAGAGTATATGGTGTGGTATGGGATTATTCTCTCACTCACATCGGGTTTGTAATAACCACGCCATGTACCTCTTTATCCTGAGGGTTTTCCATCCTCTTATGATATCATCATCTTTTCAAATCGGCCACTCCCAAGATGATCCCTTCATTCCTCTTCGGTGATTCAAAAAATTTCATAAGGGTACTCTGGCTTAATACCTGAAATGTCGGAATCTACTCGGACATGATTCCACCTGTTTCTTAGGCTTCATGTTCCCCCTCATTAGGTCTTCCATCACCTTTCACACCCGAAGGGACCCCCATGTGGCATGGATACTAGGCCTAAAGGCTCTCCTACCATTATGGGCCAATGTACCCGAGGGTCGCAGACAACAAACCGATACAAATCCCACATCACAAATATGGTCAGTGGTCAACACTTATTTGATTTTACCCATTTTAGGCTAACACGATATGGTTGTTGTGTTTATAACATGTTCAATAGTCATCCTTCATCATCACGCCAACCCCATTAAGCCCAAAATGTTAGTTACATGATTCATATCCTTTTCCACCTCATCATGTCCAAGTAGAACTTCAAAACTCTTAGTATTATTCCTCAGTGTGCATCCGCACATTAGGAAGAAAAATGTAATGATTAGGCAATCACTCAAGGATTCACAGGTTCCCCCTTTGCATGTATTTCATGTATTGAAAATACTTTATCCACCCTTATTTCCTAAACTGGGTTCAACTCAAGTGGACTTAGGGATTGGGTTAAGGTGCGCCTTTACATAGGATAGTCCTGCTTCTCCTTGGTCCGAGCTCTAAGACCATAAACTAATATCTCTCAAGAACTACATGTGGATTGATTCCCATCCTTATGGGATATGTAGGAACACCCAGACGTCTCGTTTTTTGGTCCATCTCAATTGGGAGATAGTTTCTCTTGCCCCTTACCCTCTTACCTCTATTGTTGGCCCCTTGGCCCGATGTTTATTTCACAGAATCGAGTACAGTGTGGTATGGGATTATGTCATCATTCACGTCAGGTATATTTTATTTCACCATGCGCATTCCCCCGTTCGCCTCATCTCTACTATGTCTATGTGGCATGAAGTTAAAATACACACCTTGTCCCATCAGATGACCCTAAACTATGACATTATCGTCATGGCCGCACAAATAAAAAATGGTGCTGCATCGTGATGCCCTCGCTGAAGGAGACACCATGTTTGGTATCGGTCACATGCCATACAATTTTTCAATGCCTGCATATGGAATGATTCTTGCGGCAATGATGAGACATGCTATCCTAGGCTTGTCTCTTCACAAAAAAACAATTCACCTTAAAGGAGAAACAATATACATAAAATACCACTTCTTTTAGTGAGAGGGCCACACCTGCACGCCCCTTTAATCCTTGGAATTGGTACCTTACTGAGCCACCTCTTAGAACTACGTGCAACATGATCTCCAAACTCATGGGGTGTGTTGGATCATCCATGCACCTCTCCTCGGACCCAACAAAACTTTTGTTTTTAGTCCCTTGACCAAAAACCTTCCCAGGGAACACGTGGTGGTCGGAACCCCTGTTGTTTGAGGTCGGGAGAACTCTCCGCAATAGGGTCATTCCCCGAGATGGTCCTGGTCCTGGTATTCAAGACGTAAACATCCAGGTGTCTAGTTTCTCTAGTTGGATAGTTGTTTAGGTGATGTTATACTGGGGTAGGTCATCCTCACAGGTCACCCATGACTGCGGTGTGTCGACCTCAAAACATGGCACAGGTACCTCCTCCAAGATTCCGAAGTCCTAGATCAGTAGATTGTAAGACAATGCATACTTCTTCTATGATGGGGTCAACATGTTGAAGAGATTATGGTTGTCAGATACAATCCTTTGAGCACTATAAACCTCAGGTTTAGTGACCATCTCAGCCCATCGAGCAGAAGATGCGGCTTCCCTCTCACTATCTTCCCGATTGGTGGCCATCTCCTGCCGGAAAGATTTTAAGGAGTCGGCATGAAAAGGCCGGAGTTGGTGAGAAAAAACAAGAGATGGCAGGAAAAAACTGGCAACCGGCATGAAAAATCAGGTCTAGCACGAAAAATCTCGGGATGGAACGAAAATAGACAACTGATCGCAGAGAATTACGTGCAACAGAATTGTTTTTCACACCAGTGGAGGAATTATTTTTTCGCGCACAAGAGCTCCAGGCTTATCGTGCGGGAAAATCTGTACATAATGGGGGACCAGTGGGGCCTTTTATAGGAGCGAGGAGCAGTTTCCATGCGAGTGCGAAAAAACGATTGCACACTCTAGACCGTTTTTTCACGCCGCTTTGGTTTTAAGAAAGTAGCGGCCCTAGGGAGTCCTATATCTCATCATTTCTATCGGAATTCGACCTCTGCGGCCCCTCGCCAATCCGATTCCAAGGGGGGAATTTGTAGATGCTGAAAAACACTCTAGGGCTGAGGAAGGTGCGGGCACAAGAATGTGAAGCATTATTTGGAACCGGTGATCCATTCCGAGGGTCCCAGAGGGGCGGCGGGAAAAAAATAGAGATCTTCATGAAAAAAAATATGTCCTGTGTGAAACAATTCGGGATTTGGGAGAGTTTTCCGCGCTGTCATGGAACTATTTTGCGCCACCGCTCCGCATTGTTGATCTTTGTGCTGCTGACAATGGGGCGCGCAATATTTCTCACCGAAGTGTTTTTTGCGCGGACCCATGATCCCGAGTGCCTATATATAGAAGCCCATCCCTTATACATCACCAGAAGAATCTGAACCGTCTCTCACATGTGAAATTCCTCTCTCGTGCACGCAAATAAGATGGCTCTCAGGTATTAAATTTTTTTCACCAGGACACCTGGGGTTCCGCCTTTGCGCGCGACTACTCGGGCTTGATCCTTGTCCAAATCCCCTTGAACCCCTTCCCCGGCATGCAATTCCATCCAATTATGTGCAACTAGGTCTTCAGCCCACAATTCCTTTTGTGAATCGGCCTACTCTATTTCGCACCCAATGCTCAATTGCGCACCAACCGAGACTTTTTTGCACACGCAATTCCTTTTGCGCGCTAGTCTGGCCCCTTTTTAGCGCAATGTTCCCTTTTCCATGCAAGCCTCCCACATTTTGCAACCTTGATGTCCCTCCTCTGGGCATCATTTTCGGATGCCTCCCGCACCCAAAATACCTTTTCTATATACTCATTTCCTGCGAAACCTCCTAGGTTCGCACGAAGTAACTTCAAAGTCCCTTGGATGATATTGCTCGTTGCGTTTCTTCACCTTATGATTCTTCACATAAGCACGCTAACAGCTATTAATTCTTCACATAACCACGCTAACATGGACCCCATGATGGTTTGAAACTTGAAACCCCCTCACCATGGATTTTTGTGTCCCCTCTATGCACCAACGAGCAGAGGGTACGGGTTATGTATGTCCTAGGGTGTGGAGAAAACCCACCTCCTCCGAGATGTAGGATGTTAAACTACCAAGCACCCTTATCCACAGCACATGAAATTAAACTGTTACCTCTCCTCATGCCTCGCATGCGGGGTACCCCCACCTTGGACATTCTCCATGCCCACTGGTCTCCACAGGGGATGATATCCTCCTTATGGGAGTGGCGTGTGTCCATGGGGAAAGGGTGACCATATCGGTGTAAGCCACTAGATTTCATGTAGGTGGAAGCATCCCTACTACTCCTTTCTTCTTCGGTCTCCAGGGCCAGTGAAAGGCGTGATGGGGAATGATGCCTCTCCTTTATTCGGTCCCAATTCCCTCTCCTTCTGCACTCTGTCTCCATCAGGCATCCATCCTGGAGTAAGTCCTGACTTCTCGGGCTGCTAACCATGCATAAGCCCATGTTTCCTCTTTGGGCTGCTAACTACGTGTAAGCCCCACTTCACTTCCCACTGACGCACATTTCGCAACATGACCATCATGTCTCTGCAATCTCTTATTTCTCGCACCGAGCATGACTCACATGGGGTTAGAGTTAGCACCGACCATGACGTCTTCCTTGGGCCACCTCAGAGCATGAGCCCCAAATGACACCTTCTGAACTATGAGGACTTTGCTCCTTGCCAAGGCAGGGTACTTAGAAAGCCTCCACGAGGTTCAAGCCCACCACCACCATCTATTGGACCCCAGGTCCTCCTGCACATCGGTTCAACGACACCCTCAGACACCTCAGAGTGTAAGCCCAAAATGCTACCCAACTAAACCTGAACTACGAGGTCTTTGATCCTCGCTAATGAAAGGTACGTAGGAAGCTTCGCCGAGGTTCAAGTCCAACACCCAGTTGTCCCAACACCCCCTTCATGTCAGTTCAATATCCCCCTTTTCACTTAAACTACGGGATCTTTGATCCTTGCTAAGGTAAGGTATGTAGGAAGCCTCCCCAAGGTTCAAGCCCAACACCCAGTTGTCCCGACACCCCTTCGCGTTGGTTCAATAGCCCTTTTTCCCCTAAACTATGAGGTCTTTGATCCATGGGAATGTAATGTACATAGGAAGCCTCTACGAGGTTCAAGTCTACCACCCATTAGTTCTGACCCCATTCACGTCGGCTCACCAACACCTAGGGCTGCCTTAGAGAATATGCCCCAAATTCCCCCCCCCCCATATCCTGAACTACAAGGAATTTGATCCTTGTCAAGGTAGGGTATGTAGGAATCCTCCCCGAGGTTAAATCCCACCACTCCGGTTACTCTGACCTCCTTCACATCGGTTCGCCCCCATCCCGCATGACGTTAAACTGTATCCACCACCTAAACTACGAAGTCTTTGGTCCTTGTCAAGGTGAGGTACAAAGGAAGCCTCCATGTGGTTCAAGCCCAAAACCCTGTAGTTCTGACCCCCTTCACGTCAGTTCACCCCCGTCCCACATGATGTTAAAATGTGGACCTCTTTTAGTGGTAAGTCATTGTCACCCCATTCAGTGGTAAGCCATTGTCACTCCATTCAATGGTAATCCATTTTCATTTCATTTAGTAGTAAGCCATTGTGACCTCAATCAGAGGTAAGCCATTGAAACCCCATCTAGTAGTAAGCCGTTAACACCTTATCCAATAGTAAGCTGTTGTGACCTCATCCAGAAGTAAGCCATTGAAAACCCCAATCGGCGGTAAGCCATAACCACATGAACTACATGGACTTTGATTCCCTTCCACGGGGATATGTAGGAAGTCTCTTCGAGGCTCAAGCCCAAAACCATCATCATCATCATGACAGTTTTATCCCATTCACTATCCAACTCAAAAAACCTTCCATCATCCATCCCAATTTTTACCCAGGCCGCCACATCCCGGTGGGATCATGCCACCCCATTCCCCATTCCAAATAACAGCATTCTAGAGACCACCCACCCGATGGTCTCAATATCGGTGTTCCATCCAAGGGGGGTTCCTGCATATAATACACTCTAGTTAGTGTTTGGATCAGCCTGATCCATCTTTGTTGGACATTAAACCTGTAGAATACCCAATGTTAAACATGGGAAGCTGAGGAAAACCTCAGATACATGCCCATGGCATACGATTCCCCGCATTCTATGTGGGATACCTCGGGCTTCCTCACCCTCGAGAAGCCCTATAATAAGGGACATAATATAGACAGGCCAATACCACAGTGTCTAGACATGCCAGTGATGCCCAATGTGACTACTCCCCTAACCAAAGGTTGCTTCCCTGACCGGACCCCTTGGAATGTCCTGACAGAAGTAGTGTAATTAATTGGTGTCCATGAAGATATGGCGCCAGGATGAGTTTCATGAACAATGTCTTAAGTCTATGAGGGATACCCGGACTAGGTGATAAGATCCAAGGAGGAATCCATGAAAGGAAGAACCGATATCTCATCATCCCATTTTGATCAAGGTGCAGACGTCACTGAATAAGGAGCGGATGTCGCCCGCCATTGGAAAGCAAGAATGCGGGAAAAAAACCACGTATCTCGTCTCCAAATGAGATGGACACGTGCGCCCTGATGAAAGCGTCGGAAACAGATGGGATACCCCTTGTATCACTCATTAATTCCTCCCATGTACACCCATTACCATGCCGAAATTCCAAAAGGTATTTCTCTCTCCTCATTTACATTCAAGTAATTCTATTTTATTATGAATCAAAATTTCATTACTTATATTGGTAGATGTATATATTTTCCCCACTTACTGTCAATTTCATATACATATGATGAGACACCCTTTTCTCTCTCATCAACCATTTTTATGAAGTCTTATGTCATGCTGTTATGCTGCCGAAATTATACCTCCATTTTCCAAGACAAAATCATTTTGTAGTGAATACCATGCCCATTTCTCTATCAAGGGTATTCTCCATTATGAACATTTACTTATTTATGGAATAGTTTCATGTATGAATTCTACATTACTTTTCCATGGACTAAATTATGATGTTTAATGAATCGATGTAGTATGATCTTGTGGCATTCTTAGGCATTAAATGAAATGTTTGAAAAGGGTGAACACTGAGTGTGCTCTAATGTATTGAGTAAATATTATTATCATGATAAATCAAGTGAAATTAGGTTTTACTCATGATAATTAAAGTTTAATAAGGTTTTACTCATTCTCCATGTGCAATTATCCTTGGCTCATGCTAATACCATGTTAAGTGTTGTTTCCACATTTCCAAGTTGTGATAATCATGCTTTATCATGCCTTTATGTTCATATTTCTTTTATTCTCCATTGATATTCCTATTTCCTAAAATGTATTATATTCTTCATGTTATGCCTTTTTACTCCCTTAATGGGATTTATAGCTCACCCTTTTCATATTCATATCCCCAGGTTATCCCATGCAATGTTAAGTATGAGGGAATATAGTTGTCATATAAAAGAAGTTTTCAATAAAGATGTTGTGATTCTTGTTTTAAGTAATTATTTAAGGTTCCGAAGCCCCAAAGACACTAGAAATATCAATATTCCATGTTGTATCAAGTGAATAGTTTATTTAATAAATTATCTTTAAGTGTGTAATAAAGACCAGGGTTGTTATAGTTTGTATCAGAGGATAGGATTCGTTATTTTAGGTATTAGGATTAGAAAACCCTAGTGAAACCCTAATGGATAAAACTAAGTGGAATAAAAACATACCTAAGTTTTGGTGAGAATGGTTTATCAAGAAAATACATCCCTTTCTGGATATGAGTAGGTAGAGGCAGCTCTAGCATAGATGTACCTAAGAGTGAAAACTCTGATAATGAGTTTCAAGCTTGACCTGGGGTATCCTGGTATACAACAATGATCCTTGATGAACTCTTAGTTATGAAAATCATGGGGGATATGATTTTGTAAATTCATAAGTTTAGTACAGACCATTTTTAAGGGAATAAAAAATTCCCCTATAAATTATGTTGGGAAGTAGATCATTGATTACATAGATTGATGCCTATGGATTCATAAGTTAAGAAAATAAAAGTTATTTATAATTCGTCTGTTTTGGTCCTTTGATTACCCTTTATGTGTTACCCCTAAATTTACTTTTGTTTCAGCCAATGGCCAATAATAAGAGGACTCAGGATAACAACCGATGTGAAGATCAATGTGATGATTATTCTAATGAGATTCCCAATCCAATGGGAGGGGATTGTGAACTTTGTCAGGATACTCTCTCAATTAACTCATGCTTTGAATAGAAACATGGGTCAAGAGGAACATTCAACCCCCCCCCCCTGAAAGAAGAAAAAGTCGCAATTCAGAGTTTCATGAGACAAAGTACTCTTACTTTCAATGGATCATATGATCCCTCAATCGCTGAACAATAGACCAAATCCATTGAAAAGATCTTCACCATCCATAAATGTTCTGAACAAGAGAAGGTACTTCTGGTTGCTTATCATAAGGAGGGTGAAGTCGATAAATGGTGGACATTGATCAAAAATACGAAGCCTGAGGAGGAGATCATGGCATTCGAATTGAAGGATTTCTGGACAATATTTTTCGACAAATATTTTCCTCGCACCCTCCAACTTAAGATGGAAAGGGAATTACTTTCCCTCAAGAAAAAAGAATATGAATCCATCAGATAATATGAATAAAACTTCACAAGTCTTGCATGATATGCCTCCATCTTTTTCATTACCTCTAGATGTATGGTTGACCACTTATTTAGTGGGATGAAACCTAGCCTACAGAAATCCATGGTGATCCGTGACTTCGATATCTATCAGGAAATTTTCTGATGTTCCCTCAAGGATGAAATGGAGATCGGAAAATCCAATGGGTATCATGGAGATAAGAATAATAAGTTGGAATTCAATTATGGTAGTCTGATGGATATATCCAATAGTGCTAAGAAACCCCAACACCCCACCTTCCAAAGGTGCATAAAGAAACACCTCTGGAATTCCCTGAAGGGGATGAGGAAATGATTTAGGTGTGGAAGAGAAGGGAACCTAGCCATTTACTACTGACAAGAAAAACCCACGGCTACAATAGAGGAGAGAAATGATCCATTCTATCCTCAATGCATTATTCATTGATTCAACTGCAAAGAACCAGGGAACCTTGCAAATCAGTGCCCTAATCCAAGTATTTTTAGAGGCAACAAACAACATCCAAGGCAGAAAGGGTGAGATTTTGTCATCACCACCACTGAAATGAACCCTGAAAACAATGTGGTGATAAGTAAGATAGTTATTCATTCAAGAATAGGAAACATAGATTTTGATTCTGTTATACACATTCATTTATATCCTAAAATTTTATTAGAACAATCCCAGCACCACCAAAAATCATTGAAGTAAAGATTTCAATGAGTACGAAAAATGGGGCAATCATTGCATCCAATGAATATAAATCCTCTCCTATCATAATTTGTGGATTGAATTTCCCTACGAACCTCTTAATACTCCCTCTGATAGAATTTTATGAAATTATCATCATGGATTGTCTTTCCTTATATAGAGCCAAAAAAAATTCATGAGAGGGAAATCACTCTCAATATTGAGAATAGACCCCAGATTCTATACAAGTGCAAGGAATAAGATGAATCTTCTTTAGCACCATCATCTCAAGCGTGGATATTACTAGCCTATGAGAATGTGTATCTGGCTTAGATGATTGAATCTAAGGAAGCAACCATCCTTGAATACATGCCTATTGTGACAGAATTTACTGAAGTGTTTCCCATGGAATTTTTTGGTCTTCCTCCTAGAAGAGATGTTGAATTCTAAATTGAACTTATACATGGTGCTTGACAATGTCCAAGACTTCATATATAATGGCTATTGTTGAGCTTGAAGAGTTCAAGAAACAACTATGGGAGGATCTGGATAAAGGGTTTATACACCCAACTGTTTCACCATGGGGTGTAGCAGTCATATTCATCAAGAAGAAGGATGGGTCAATTCACCTTTTCATTGATTATCGTGAGGTCAAAAAATTCATGATAAAGAACAAGTATCATCTATCAGGAATTGATGTCTTGTTCGATCAGCTACGTGGAGAACAATAATTCTCCAAAGTAGATTTGTAGTTGGGATATTAACATGTAAGGGTGAAGAAGGAGGATATCCCCAAGACTGCTTTTCGTATAAGGTACACACACTATGAATTCAGAGTAATGCCTTTCAGACTCACCAATGCTCTAGAAATCTTAATGGACTTGATGAATATAGTCTTTAGAGATTACCTTGACAAATTTTTTGTAGTCTTTAAAGATGATATTACTATATACTCCAAAAAGGGAGGATTATGTGGAGAATATATGAACTATACTAGAGACCTTACAAAAGGAGAATCTCTATGAAAATTACAGAAAGGGTGAGTTCTGGTAAAATGAGGTCTCATTCTTGGGCCATGTCATCACAAGAAATGGGATATATTTGGATCCCTCCAAGATAGATGAAATTGAGGGATGGATGAGGACAACATCACTAATGGATATCTATAGCTTCCTGGGGCTATCAGAATATTATCGCCAATTTGTGATAAGTTTCTCATGATTGTCAAAACCTTTTACCAAGCTAACTCAAAAGGGAGTAAAGTTTCTTTAGAGTGATGAATACAAAGAGAGTTTCAAGGAGTTGAAAAGAAGGCTTATCACTATGATTGTTCTCACTTTACCCACAAGTGGAGAACTTTTTGTGGTATTTAGGGATGCTTCAAAGAGGAGATTAGGTTGTGTGTTGATGCAAAATGACAAAGTCGTTTCCTATGCTTCATGTCAATTGAATGTTCATGAGAAAAACTATGAAACACATGATCTAAAGTTGGCTGTAGTGATCTTCACTTTAAAAATTTGGGCATTATCTCTTTGGGGAGAAGTTTGAAATATATATGGACCAAAAAAGCCTCAAGTATATATTCACAAAAAAAGAGTTGAATGTGACCCAACAAAGATGGTTAGATCTGACCAAAGACTATGATTGCTCAATCCACTACCACCCTGGGAAAGAGAACAAGGTGGTAGATGCTCTAAGTAGAAAAGACCCAGTGACTCTATCATTGATGAAAATTGAAAAGGTTCCAATCTTATTAGATTTGATGAACATGGACATGGGAATCATAAATAATGGAAAATCATCAATCCTTTCACAAATTATTTCTCAACTGTATCTGTTGGAAATGGTTAAAGATTCTCAAAAGGATGATGTGGGAATTCAGAAGAAGGTGGAAATAATTATAATAGGTAAATCCTCAGAATTCAATGTCAATGAAGAAGGAATTGTGAGATTTGGGTCAAGAATATGTGTTCCAACAAATCCGGAGTTAAAGAAGGAACTTTTGGATGATTCACATAGTCCAAATTTCTCCATTCACCCCGAAATCACAAAGATGTATTGAGATCTTAAAGAAAATTATTGATGGGATAACATGAAGAAGGATATCATTGAGTATACATCAAAGTGTCTGGTATATTAGAAAGTGAAGGTTGAGAGGTAGAAGTCTAAGGGAATGATTCAACCATTACCCATACCAGCATGGAAATAGGATAACATCCCCATTGACATTGTCATCAAACCTCAGAAGACATCCAAAGAAAACAATGTCATCTGGGTTGTTGTGGATCATCTTACAAAGACTGCACGCTTCATTTCAATTAGGTAGGATTTCAAAATGGATCAACTAGAACGGATATACATTATAGACATGGTAAGGCATCATGGAGTATCATTATTGATTGTATCTGATCAAGATCTAAGATTCGCCTAAATGTTTTGGAAGAGTCTTCAACATGATATGGATACTGAGGTGAACTTCAGTACGGCTTAACATCCTCAAACTGATGGTAAATTTGAGCGAACTATCCAAAAAATTGAGGACACGTGGATAGCATGTTAAATGGACTTCAAAAAAGGATGGGATCAACATCTTCCTCCTGTTAAGTACTCAAACAATAATAGTTTCCACTCAAGAATCCAAATGGACCCTTATGAAGCCCTTTGTGGGAAGAGGTATAGAACACCAACATGTTGGGATGAAGTTGGGGAGAGAAAACTCTTAGGTCTGGAAATGGTCAAAGAAATGGTAGAGAATGTTAACACCATCTAGCAGCATATTAAAGCTGCTCAGAGTTGACAAAAGAACTATGATGATAATCATCGACGAGACCTAGAGTTTGATGTCAGAGACATGGTATTACTCTACATATCACCATGGAAGAGAGTTATGAGATTTTGGAAGACGGAAAATTTTAGTCCATGGTACATCATCCCTTTTGAGATCCTTGATCACATTGGACCAGTGGCCTATCGACTAGGACTCCCACAAAACCTATCTCAAGTACATGATGTATTCCAGGAATCTCTCTTAAGAAAGTACATACCTGAACCATCATATGTACTCAATCTATAGGTGGTACCATTGTAGAATGACCACTCTTATGAAGAGAATCCGATGAAGATCTTAGATCGTAGAGAAAAGGTTCTACAAAATAAGACAATGCCCCACATCAAGGTGTTATGGAAAAACCAAAAGTTTGAAGAAGCAACGTGGTAATTAGAGGAAGTGATGAAGTAGAGTTACCCATATCTCTTTTATTTTGGGAAAGGAAATTTCAAGGGTGAAATTTATTAAGGGGGAAGATTGTAATGACCCAAAATTTTATTAATGGAAATTACTCTTGATTTAATTAAATGTCTTATTATGTAAAATGGTTATATATCATATTCACTTCTTTGAATTTATGTTTTTTGGATTTTAAAAAATTGTTTAGAATTTTGACCATTGATAATATAGTCGTTAAACAATGATCAATGATTAGTATAAATATAAGGCTTTAACAAATCCAATTTACTCAGACAAAGGAAGTGATGGCCTCATCTAGCAGAATTTATCCATATGAAGCACATTTGTTAGATCTTAGAAAAGAGGTGGCATCATTTGGATTTTCTCTTGACGAAGCCCAATCTTAACTTCAATACCTTATGCTTGAATGGAACTGTCTACGGGAGAAGTGGAAGTTGATAGAGATTACCACCCGGACAATGTTATATGAGTCACCCCAAGAGTATGTCACCATCGCACACCTTACCCTTCGGTATTATGTGAGTGTTATAAGGGGTTAGGTAATGAGACCCAAGTACTATTGTTATGTAATTTATTTTTTTATAGAGAATACACTTTCATTTTATTATTGCTACTTTGAAAATAGTTTTTAAAGAAAAAATAGAAATTTTAGTTAATTAAGAAATATATTTTGATTAATTAATGGATTTTTGAATTAAATAATATTTTAATTATATATTATTACTTCATTAATTATTATATAATATAAATGACCATATAATTATTATGCATACTATTGTGATTTTTATTAAAGTTTGAAATCTATTTTGGTCAAAACCCATGAATTTTGGATAAATATCAGTTTTTATTTTAAAAGTAAAACTTCACATATTTAGAAAATTATTTAGATAAAATTAATATTATTTTTGTAATCAGGATGTCAAAATTATCCAATGGATAATTTTTCCTAATTATCTGAGACTGTCTAATTTTTGGGTAAAAATTAAATATCGTTTAAATATATAATGTGTTTTATGACATCATAATGACTAAATAGTGATGTAATAAATTACTATAAACATTATGTTAGGAAAATATATGTTTTACTATTAAAATAATGTGATTTTAGGTTTGTTTTATTTATTTTACAATGATTTAGTGGATCATCCAAGGCTTACAAAACATTTTAACTTTTTAAATTGATTTCCTTGAGAGTGTGACTCGCCTCCACATAAGGAACCCTATTATTTTAAGAATTTTGGCCATTTACCATATAAAATAATACTTTCCACTCCCCTTTCAAAAAGAAGTATTTGAAAAAACCATGGGATGGTTTGTGTTTTTGATTAGTTTAGTGTGTGGTGTCCCAAACCTAAATAATAAATAATTCCCTCTCCATTCCTATATAAACCCACACAAGATCCCACTTCCTCTTCACGCAAAATCATTGTAGTTCATCCAACCTCTTCTATCCTATCTTTATAATCCTTACAAGTCACCCAACATCCCAATAAGCCTCTCTCATGCCCCTCCCAAGCCTTTGGGATCACACTTCCATGTAAGGGATTCCTTCCTTTCTCATTTTATCCAAGTTTCTTAATATTTTTATGCCCTTTTATTTTCAATTATAAATTTTGGGGTATGAATTTTCGCCTGCCCCATACCTCCCTCTTTATGTTTTAATGATTAGAGAACCCTTTTCCCTCTCATTAATTCCTCCCATGTACACCCGTTATCATGCTGAAATTCTCTAAGGAATTTCTCTCTCCTCATTTACATTCAAGAAATTATTTTGTATTATGTATCAAAATTACATTACTTTTGTTGGTACATGTATATATATGACCTCCTTACTATATAATTCATTTACATATGATGAGACGCCCTTTTCTTTGTCATCAACCTTTTTTATGAAGTCTTATGTCACGTCATTATGTTGCGGAAATTGCACCACCATTTTCCAATCCCAAATCACTGTGTTGTGAATACCCTGTCCATTTCTCTATCGGGGGTATTCACAATTATGAAAATTTAATTATTTATGTAATAATTTCATGTATGAATTCTACATTTGTTTACTATGGATTAAATTATAACTTTTTATGAATCTGTGTTGTATGATCGTGTGGCACACGTATGCATGAAATGAAATGTTTAAGAAGGTTGTGCCCTGATAGCGCTCCAATACATTGGGTAAAGATTAGTATCATGATACTTAAATTTAAATGAGGCTTTACTCATTCTAATTAATGTTCAATGTGGTTTTACTCATTATCCATGTTTAATGAGCCTTGGTTCATGCTAATACCATGTTTAGTGTTGTTGCCACATTTCCATGTTGTGATAATCATGCTTTATCATGCCTTTATGTTCATGTTTCTTTTATGCTTTGTTGATTTGACTATTGCTTAAAATTTATTGTATTCTTTATGTTATCCATTATTTACTCCCTTACTAGGCTTTATAGCTCACCCTTTTCTTATTCATTTCCTCAGGTTATCTCATGCAATGCTAAGTACGAGGGAATATAGTGGTCATGTAAAAGATGTTTTCAATGATGATGTTGTGTTTCATGTTTTAAGTCATTATGTAATGTTCCTAAGCCCAAAATACACTAGACCTCTCTATCATACATGTTGTATCAAGTGAATATTTTATATAATAAATCATTTTTAATTGTGTAATAAAGAGAAGGGTTGTTGTAGGGATGATATTCATTTGGTACTAATTCTCGTGTTCCTTCCATGCTCTGTAGAGGTAGTTGATAAAGAAGCTTTGGAAGTGGCAGACATAGCTATGAAAATAGGTTTTATAGGAGATTCATTTGTTACTGTCATTATGTGGGGTGTATCTTCTGGCTAGAAAAAGAAGTACAAAGGTAGAAATATTTCTTCAGGACCAGTTTTGGGGGCTTTAAATGAGCAGTGGTATGGTGTTTTCTATCAATGTGGGTTTCCTAGTCATACCAATCCTAATTTCGTAAGGATCCAATAATTTTCATCATTTTAGAAAACATGGCCATCTTAAATGATTATGTGATAGTATTTCTTAAGGAAGTAAGATTATATCCACATTCACCAAGGGCTCACAAGTTCATACCAATGCTTCAAAGGGTGGTGGGTCTTATCCTCAAGAAAAGGTGTTTTTTCATGTCGATAATAAATCTTATGGAGTAGATGAGACTGGATTTCTTTATGCAGTGGAGTATGAATTAGAATAATCTAAAGCAGGGCTATCCATAGTTAGAGGTATTATGTTTATTTAATTTTCTATAGTGTTATCTTTGTCTGAAATAGATCTAACACATTCTTTCATATTGTCAAATCTAGTTGACCTATTGCTATTTCTTTCAAATCTTATTTCATTATTGTTAGATATTTTCACACCTTTTTGAAAGAGATACAAAAGACGTTTCAAGTGCCCAACATGTTGAGTGATGAAGGCAGACCATGAGGTGGTGTGGGACTTCCTAGTGATAAATATTTACATCTTCAGCTACATTATTGGCATCGATTGAATGGTTAGTTTTAGTTACCATATTGACTATTATAGCCATCAAGTTCAGTTTTTATCTTTTTATGGGGTCACTCGTGTATTTTTGGGTGATTCAGACTCTAGATCAAGAAGTGTGGGGCCTGTTTTTTATTATATTGGGGTAATCTCATGCTAGTTCTTAAATATGTATCTTAATTTTCTTAACCCTTGTTTGGGTGGTTAGCTACTTGTGGTCTTGTGTGTGTACACTAAGGTCCTTCTAGATGATTTTTCAAAATTACCACTATAGATAGAGGTCAAGTTTACTATTTCAATACTCCCTAGTATGATTACCATTTATAAGTGTTTGAAAAAATACATCAAAGTTCTATCTTGGTGTTTTTGTGGCGATAATGTTTTTTTAAAAAGATAGTTGATCGTGAAATATTAGGATTGGTATTTCCAAAGTAGTTTTTTAAGGTTTCATAGTTTCATAATGTTTTCAAACTTTTTGGACCTTAAAATTGAGAGTATTTGTTTTTGGAAATGGATGATTTTCCGCAAATTGGTTGATAGTTTGCAGACCATGAAGCACATTTCTCATACCACAAAAGGAGGTACATGTAATGGAAAGGGAAATTCAACAAAGGTAGATTTCCATATAGAGTCACTATCCATACTGTGAAGTATGGTATGTGGACCACATAGCCAAATCTGTTTGTGTGAAGGCTTACAGTTTTTGGGGGGATTTATGTTTGCAGAAGAAATTTCATCTCTGAAATTTGGCAGTGATTATGGACACCAAAAAGGAGTATTAATTCATGGAATATATTTTCCAGCACAAAGGAAGAAGGGCACTATGGGGACAACATAGTAGTATGTGGTGAAGGTTGTACTGCATTGAAGTTTTCGATAAATAGGATTAACATTATTTTTAGATGTATTTTCCTATATAAATACCTCTAATTAGATTATTAAGTACAGAAAATTTCATTAGAAAAGAACATCACTCTGGAAAGAATTTGGTAAAGTCCGAAGTGGTTTGTGTGAGGGAATTCCACAAAGGATATAGTTCATTGGGAATAGTTCCATGAAAGTGTTTTTTGTGGGGCTATGTAGACCAAAAAGGAAGAGAGACCATGTATAGTGTAAGTTTTTTAATTATCATCCATAATCAGAAGTAGGGGCAGTTCACTGAAGCAGAAGTGGTCCACAGAAGGAGAGGTCATCCATGTAAGCATAAGCTGTCTATGGAAGTGGTGGTGTTCTGCAGAAGAATAGTAGGTCCATAGAAGATGAGTTAACCCATGAATCACTCATTCCATGTCGATAAAGGTAGTTCATGGATAATAAAGGATGTTCATGGTTGGAGTACATCAGTTCTCAAAAGCAATTTCTGCAAGATAACAGTATATGAAAAATAGGGTCATCAACAGAGCATCTAACTAAAATTGAGGATGCAAGAATTCATGAAAATGAAGGGACCTAAAAGTTTATAAAATATATATTGATTCTTTTCATAGAATTTAGAAAATTAAGAGTAATATTGTGATCCTTTCCACCAGCAATGATCCAGATAAAGAGATCATGGTGTTTCCCTTGGGAAAGAAGTGATCTAACCTTAAACATTGTAAAGTTAGTGAGTCTGGGTATAGAAGTGAACTACCCAAACCATATAATTTGGAAGTGATCCTTAAGGTATTTGTTACATTGGGAAATCGTCATTGTATTATCCTTAGATGTATCCTAGTCGGGGTTAACCAGGTAGAGTTTTTGTGTCTCATGAATGATTTAAATTATGTTCATATATTGCAATGAGAAAGAGGGATAAGGGTGTTTTGTTTAACAATTAAACAATATATGAAGGGGAAGTTGTTTTAATATACCATACCATAATTGTAGAGACCCGTAGCCTGACGTACATGAACATTACATTACATTTGCGGAATACTTAGTACATAGCAAAAACACACACTAAAGGATCGTAATAGTTTAGTGTTTTTGGAAACTCGGAACGTAATCTTCTAATCGTGGTGAAAGTTCTTCAATATCTCCCATAAAGGTAATCCATTTTTTCTACCTAAAACCTTTCTTTATATCCTGGGGAAAAGAAAACATAAAAGGGTTAGCTCAAATGCTCAGTAAGGGTAAACAAAAGAAATGTCAATCACATTGTATTCATAAAAACATAACATTTTGGAAATCATAACCTGCAAAAGAGAGCATAATTTCATAACATGGGATAAATCATGGTAGTGAAATTTAATCACAATAATCATAACATAAAACATGAAACATTGTGGCATTCACACATAATCATAGAGAATCATTTCTTGTTAGTCAAGACTCATTGCCAAGACTATCTTAGTGGACAAAGTCCCTTTCTGAATCGAGTAATCCTCGTTTCAGTCCTGTTTCACTGAACCGGTATAACCTACCATTCCAGCCATGTCTATCTCATGAGATATAAAATCATTACCCAATGCATTGGAGGGAGATATAGGTCCCACCCATCTCATAATGATACCATTCTTATGTGTGCCACAAAATCATAAATCATACATCATTTCATAACCCATGTAATAAAAATGGGATTCTTAAAACAACATGACATCATAAAACCATTCATATAAGATAAAGAAATTCATAAACAAAATTCCATCACAACATAGTCAAATCAATGTAAAAATATGGATAGAAACAGAACCCTTTATTATCTTAGATGGAAAATAATTTTGATAAAACACTTGAAATGAATTCTTGAGGAAAATATCCTTTCTTCTTCAAAATCAATTTCTTTTCACAAAACATCATGCAATTTTAAAAGAAAGAGATTTCATTAAAAATAGTCATGAAATCTTTTGGAGGAAGCTTCATGGAAATAAGGCTTTATAAAACCGTAAAAATCCGTTTATGCCGTTTAAGTTAAAAAAAACATTCTTCGTACTTTTGTCGGAAAAGTCAAAAAGTACCTCGTATGAAAAAGCGACAAAAGATTCCTTTCATATTCTTTACTAAAAACTCACCGAAGAGTAAAATTGGATTTAAACTATTGTAAGTGGATGTAAACAATATTACATATTGAAGGAACATGGATGTGTATGATAAAATACACCCCAGTAAATACTTACGAATAAACAATCTCGGATAAAAATGAGATTGTGATATTTCCCTTACCTTAGGTCCGACTTGCTTTGTAAGTGTCCGAACCTCCTGTATAATGATTTAAATCATGTTATTGACTTATTACAGAATCATATTCATTGTTATGATATCATATATGGTTCACTTATGACATTATATTACCCGTTCTTTTGTAAATTCCATGTTAAAGAAGCGTTTTGGGTAAAATCGTTTCATTTATCGTAGGTGTTTTGACTTGTTGTTCTTGACATCATTATTACTTATATCATGATTTACTTACTTCCAGAATATAAAATATGATTTATATATCATATATATTCAGTATATATATATATATATATAATAGGTAGATAAATAAAATGAAAAACACCGTTCATGGAGACGGTAGTCCATACGTACGCATGAACGCTGTTTTCCTTTCCTTATTGTCTTGAAATGGAAGTAAGTAGATGACATACATATGTATATATATACATAAATCCAGTAGCTTTATAATGTCATATATTTCATTATTATTTCTTATATATACATTATAATCATTCTTAAATGGTTAACATGGAGAATGAATCTCATCGCGTCGTGGAGACGGTAGTCCGTACGTACGCACGAGCGATGATATCATTTATATAAATATTGAATTGGAGTGGAGTGGATTATACAATATATCAGAATCAATATGATGTTGTAATAACTATGTATAGTTATTCTTTACACCATTATACCCATCCATGTAAGGTGGTGGTGGAAAATAGATTACACCACGGCGTGGAGACGGTATTCCGTACGTACGCACGCGCGGTGATTTCTTTTTCCGTAGGATGGATAGATGGTGAAATAGGGTTGTTTCATACTTATAATAACATATCAGTATATGAGTGATACTGATGTTATTACTTCATAATGAAACAACCTAAGAAGAAGAAGTGGAAGAAGAAATAAAGATGAAAGAATTGGTAACGGTAATTACCCCTTCTTTGAAGTGCCTCTTTGAGACCCCCTCTTAGGGCACTAGAATTGGTCTTTGAGGATGACCAGAACCTCTAGGATTTTTCTTGGGAAGTGGAGAAGGGATTTTGGCAGGGTTTTTCCGAGCTTGAGTGCTCAAATTGGTGTGAGGAGGAGGGGGAGGAGGTGTCCTTTTATAGGGGAGGAGAGGGGCACCTTAGGAATATCTCAAAATATTATTTTATATTAAAGTCAAAATCGGTTTATAATGGTTCCAAAGGGTCTTATTTCGAAGATAAAGTGGGGATGGGTCGAAATCCTATCAACCAATAGGATTTAGACAAGTTTAGGGTATTATTTTAACCTTATCAATTAGATTTAACTCTAAGTTAAATAATTTAACTTTTACCGTGTCTTTTTGTTGTCTTTCACTATATGGTTAATAAACTTACTATAACATGCCAAACGAACCCCAAATTGTATATTATTAATACATATATCCTTATCTAAGTCATTTGGCCGAACCTTAGATTTTTTGGAATAAAATAACAATTAATAATATAATATTTTATTTAAAAACTATTTTGTGTCAATTTTGACACTATTTGATATATGATTTTTGTGAAAGTCATAACAGAATTATATGTTCGAACCAAGTTGATTAAATCAACACTAATATATCATAGTATCCTAGAAAATTAGTGGAATTCATAAAAAGTCTTAAATTACATTTATTTTGGTATTTATATTATCAATTATGTCAATATTTCATTAATAAGATAATTACTGCATCATCTTTGTGTCATAAATAAATTATATTATTTGATGTCTAAAAATTACAAATAAAATACCATCATGTAGGAAATCTTTTTAGATTTCTAATTAATATTTATAATCGAATTTATCTTATGTATAACCCCATATTAAAAATGATTTACTCATTAAACTTTGATTTTAACTATTTTAACCCTTCTTTAAATAAATTAATAATAAATGTCCTAATCTAATCCAAGTGGGCCTAAATGGTCATATTTTATTCTTAAGTTTGTTTTTGGTCGAATTACACTTGTCCAATAGAATTAGGACATGTGTTAGGGTAATATTAATATCATATTTACCCTTAGTTACCCTATTTACTATTAACCGTGGTAAAAAAAGTAAAAAGTTACTATTCACCAAAAAATTATTTTCATCTCATTGAACCACATTTTAGTCCTTGATATTAACCGTGTCTCTCGGATTTTCGAAATTCCATTCACAGAAGCGGTAAAATTTAAGTTTTATGCAAAATTCAGTTTTTAACCTACCACTTAGTGGTTTCACTATTCATCAAAAATTGAAAGTTTTCAGAACAATGCCAAAATTTCATCCCAAGCTATATTTCATATTCCGAATTCAAAAATGAAGTCTATTTTACCAAATTCATAACATAGAAGTTGAATTAATTTATTTTATAATTAAATCCCGCTATTAAAACAAATAGCGTGTTTTTAAGAAACAATATCTATCAAAAGATTGACACTTGTTTATGTCTGGTTTAAATTTGAAATTACGTCCAATGACCAACATTGTATTAAATTGTAAAAATATATTCTAAATATACTTTAAAACCACTCAAATTAATAATTTATCACTATTAATTATTTTGATTAAAAAAGTTGTTTTTAATTATAATTTAGTAATTTTTCACTATTCATCAGAATATGAAAGTTATCCGAAAAGTACCAAAATTTCACCTTAGGCTAAATTCGATACTCCGAATCCAAGAATGAAGTTCATTTTGAAAAATAAGATTTACAGAATTTTAAAAAGTGGTTATTACTATTCATAACGGCTAGTTTTAATAATATTTTAATAGCACATCGTTGTTTAGTGAAACTCGGTATTGCGTATTACACACGCTATCGAGGAAGGTCGCGATTGCGTGTAATGCAAGGCAAGACAAGGATGCGTGTTGTGCAAGCTCCTTTTGGTGTAGCGTACAACACAAGACATTAATGAAATTAAAAAGAATATTTTTCCTAAAATTTCGGGGTGTTACAATAATTCACCCCCAGGGTATTTAGCTTATTTTGGGATAACAATTTCTATCATAGTTAAATGTTGAAATTCAATGATTCTCTCTCAGTGGAAGAAATAGAGGTTTTTAATCACAAATGTATTCTCATCATCAATGGGAATAATTTTCAATTTTGGAAGAATCGGATGAATCACTACTTCCAATCATCAGGAATGGACGTCTTTGTGGTAGGAATGCATGTAATTTTGGCCAATGTCAAAAGTGGTGCTTTATCAAGAGCTTGCTAAAGGGAATTGGATGCAGACTCCAAAGGAATCAATTCTTTAGGGAAAACCATATCCAATTCCATATATAGGAAGTTTATGTCATGTATGTCATCACATGAAATTTGGTAATTGTTATTGAATATTTATGAGGGTGACTCATAAGTTAGATAAGAAAAGATACAGGTTATATGAAACAAGTATGAGGATCTCATAATGCACTATAATGATTCTGTTGATCCATTATTTGACTGGGTAAATTTTGTTGTGGAATAGAAGTGTGGTCTTAGAGAAATTATTGAATATATAAATATCATTAAGCATATCTTGAGAAAATTTCAACCACATTTTAATCTAAAAGCTTTTATATTGGAAGATAAAGATCCAAAGGATCTTACATTGGATAACTTGTACAACACTCTTATTGAATATGAAATGAGAAATGATGATTAAGATGCTATAAAAATGGTAATTCCAAACAAGTGGAATTAGTGGCTTTTAAGAATATAACCAATGAATATGGATAGGAATATTAAGATATGGATGAGGTGATGTCATTCTTTTTCTCAAATATTAAAAAAGGAAAATGAAAGTTAAAAGGGAAAATCTATATTACATTCTTTCTATGTGGAAAGGTTGGACATATTATAGCAAGGTTCCCCAGGAAGTTTCAAGAAGATGAAGAGGATGAATTTTAAATTCCCATGAATAAGTCCTTATCCCATGTGAAAGGAAATAAAATTTTTAGGAGAAATTTTTTCAAAAAGAAGAATCTATTTTCAATAGAAGATAATAAAATAGAAGAATATAAGGTAGGATAATTGGAGGACTACAAGGATCTTGAAGCATATGTTATAGTGGTAGTTGTTAAAAAATTTGTAACAAGAAAATAAAGTGAAAATGAAGAAGGAGAAGTTGAAGGAAGATTAGAGCATCAGGTCAAATTAGAAGTTTCACTTGAAGATATATATTTTTGGATAGAAATAAAAAAGAAATCCAACAAAGTAGTTCATGATTCCAAACTTTATATCCAAAAATAGGAATAAAACAAGTCTTATATGAATGAAGAAATTGAAAAATTGAAGTCTTTAACACTACAGAGATCAGAAAAGGTTTTTGAGTAAAAAATAAAAATTGAATAATAAAAAAGGGAGATCAATATTTGGACTAACACTGTAAAATATGAAATAAAACATATCAATGAGATTGAAGAGGAAGTTGTTATTACGCAAAGGAAAGTGAAATATCAAGAGAAACTTTTTATTCCAGCAAAGTAGGATGTACAAGTAAAAAAATAAAAATTTTTATTTCAGAGTTCCATTGAAGAAGATAAATGAGTATTAGGAAAAAAAATGATTGATCATAATGATATAGTTGATATTGGGCTTGATCGCATGCAGAATGTAGTGATGGTTGAAATTAGACCACAAGATCCCACTTTGAGGTTGAATATTTATTTGGGTGTGGATAAGAACCAAAATATTCAAAGAACCTAAGGAAGAACCAGTAGTACAGTATTGTCACAAAAACAAGAACATTTAATTATATGTTATTATTTTGGAAAAATTGGGCATTCAAAAAATGTATATTCTATAGCCAAGAGGTATCGAAGGGAATATGATCAAAAGAAGCATCCATACAGAACTCAGATTTCATGAATATCATTTGATGATAACTATTTCATGTGTAGAAAATTTTGGGAACATAGAAATATACTACTCATCAACAATTCATAGAAATGTGGTGGAACAGAATGAATGTTCTCATAAACTAAAATTCAATGTATCATCAAATGAGATGAATATGAAAAATTGGTTTTCAGCATTTCAAGACGAAGATGGTACATCATACAATTAGAAAGATCAATATTATCAATCCATAGTGAGTATGAAGTCAAAAACATGGATCAAAAATAAGAAAGTTTATTAGGTAGTGTTTTATATAGATTACTTTTAATTCATTAGATCTCACTAGAATATGTATCATTTGTAGTTGGTGCACCTCTCATGTGATAGGAAATAAAGAGTAGGTGACCAAAATCATGTATGAAAAGTAAGGTGTCATAATATTTGGAAATGATGAAGGCCCAAAGATTTTTGTTTTAGAAAAATCCATTTTTTGGGGGAAAAGATATGAGACGCAGAGATATCTTAGTTGTTGAAGGTCGTAGTCAAGACCCATTAAGTGTAAGTCAATTGTTTGACCCACTGAATTCCATAAGCATTTATAATAAAATATGTGTCATCAAGGAAAAGGATGGTCCATTGGTTTTATAGGGAAAGTGTAAGAAAGGGAATCTAAACCTTTTGAGTGGAGAAAAAGCTTTGTTCTTGTTGTCCAAGGAAGAAAGAAACAAGTAATGGAATGATCATATTTTTTTACTTGATCTGAATGTCCATGGAATATCAGGTTAAATATTATGTTTCTCAAGACATCCCTAGGTTATTACATGATCATACTCATACATGTGGTTCCATTCAACAATGGAATATCATTCTAAAGACATATAAAGAAAAATATAAAAGGTCAACAAAATTGATTGATTCAGTGCATATAGATGTGTGTAGACCTATTCCACTAAAATATATTGATGGGACTGTATATTATTTTTTCTTTATTGATTATTTTAGCAGAATGGAATGTGTTTCAATTATCACCCATAAATCTAAGGAGTTCATTTTCATGACAACTTATCGAAGCGAAGTTGAAAATATGATAGGTCAAAGAATATGGCTGATCCAAAAAGATAATGGCACGAAGTTCAAAAATATCCAAGTGGAAGATTATCTAGAGAAACTTGGTATATGGAACCATGTCCCATCAGTAAGAACTCTACAGAAAAATGGTGTATTTGGAAGAATAAACTAAATTATTGGAAATATGTCTAGAACAATGAACATTAAAAAGATGTTCCAAATAAGTTTTGGAAAGAAATAGTGATGGCATCTGTCTACACATAGAATAAAGCATTATTAATTCTGGAAGAAGATAAGACTCCATATGAGCTATGTTATTAAAAGAATACATCATTGAAGTAATTTTGTGTCTTTTAAAGTAAGTGTTTTATTCTCAATAAAGAGAAACATAGGAATTTTTAATCCTGTATAGATGAAGGGATATTTCATGGATGTTTATAGAAAATAAAATTATATAAATGTTTCAGTAAGTTGATGGGATAGGTTATTGAGAGAAGTTATGTAACTACAATAGAGAATGAGAAGAATATTTAAAAAATACATGATTTGTATCAAGAGGATAGTGATGATGATATAATCAGATCATGGGATTTTCTAGTAACAAAGGTTGGCTTAGAAGAAGGTTTAGATAATGAGAAGGATGAGCACAACCCATTATCTAAACAAAGATTGAAGATAAGATCTTAAATTGATAGATAAAACATAATTGGTGATCAGAAAAAGCTAGTGCAGAAAAAGAGGATTAAGACTATACAATAAGAACTTCACTTATCATAGGTAGAGCCAAAAAAATTTAATGAAGAAACTGGAGAAGAAAATTGGGTTCATGCCATGAATTAAGAGGTTTACCAAATTGGGAATAATCAGACATGGGAGAGTGTTTCTAGGCCAATGAATAAGAATTTTATTGGAAATAAATGGTTCTTTCACAACAAGATGAATAAATATGGTCCAGGGATTCAAAATAAATCATGAATAGTTTTCAAAGGTTACTCTCAAATAGAGGGTATAGATGTTGATGAAACAATTTCACCTATCGCAAGTTTAGAGACAATCAGATTATTCTTGGCCATAGAACTATAAAGAAGGTTCAAAATTTTCCATATGGACATTAATTTAGCATTTATGAATGTAGTTCTAGAAGAAGTTTATATTAAGAATCCATATGTTTTTCTAATTCATGAATATTTGAATAGAGTTTTATTGTTAAAGAAGCTGATATATGGATTGAATAAAGCACCAAAAGCATTATTTTCAACGGTATATCAATTTTTGACGATGCTCGGTTTTCGGTGTGGTAGAGTTGATTACAATCTCTATATAAACAATGAAAGTAATCCAAGAATGATGGTGATAGTATATTTTTATGGCATAATCTTTAGTGGATCAGATGAAGATCAGTTCAAACAGTTTTTTATATTCATTAAAATTTAATTTAAAATGTAAATAATTAGTGAACTAACATTTTTCCTTAGTTTATTGGTGATGAAAGGAAAAAATTACACATTTATTTATCAATAAAAATATGATAAGTAGGTTTTAATAATATTTGGAATGGATAATTCTAAGTAGATTATGACTCTGGTGGATACCTAGATCAAATTGTCATAGGATGATGAAGGAAAAGCTATTAATGTCACCAAATATAGGAAGATCATTGGAAGCCTATTGTACTTAACAATGACATAACTGTATATTTTTTCCACATTTCAAACAGCATGGTATAAATGAAATACCAAGTAAAGACACATTATTGAAGTGAAAAAAATAATTTGGTATATCACGGGCATGGTGGATTTCGGTTTACTGTACAATGAAAAATCTCAACAAGATTTATTGGGCTATACAGATACAGATTGTGTTGAATCAGCTGATGATTAAAAGACAATGTTAGGTGGTTCATTATATATTAGAAAATTTTGTATTTCATGGGTAAGAAAGAAACAAGATTGTATTTATTTGACCATCGTAGGAGATTATTATATTGTGGATACTCAAAAGTTCATACAATCATTATGGATAAAGTCGCAGCTTGATGATATTGGAATTGTAGTGACGTCTCCAATCGGAATCCATTAAGATAATTCAATTGCTATAAATATTAGTAAAAATAAATTTCATCACTCAAGGGAAAATAAAATTGAAATAAATTATCATTTTATCAAGGAGAAGCTGGAACGAGGGAATATGAAGTTAGAGTATGTGACAACATAACTACAGGTTGCAGACATTGCAACAATGGCCATACCCAAAAAAGCATTTAAAAGGCATTGACTTGCTTCGGGAGTCCAGTCAACTCCCCAAACATGTAAAAGTGTGGATGTGGGACCCCCTCTCACTGAGGTATGGATTGTTTTCCCATAATGTGGTAATCTATGTTCTTTACCCTATTGCATGCCTCAAAGAAGTAACCTTTGGGTTTGTTGACAAAAGGGTAGAAAGTATAGCTATAAAATGGGAAGAAAATTTCTAAAACAAGATAGGGGAGAAGCTGATAGGGGTACTAATGAATTAGGGGGAGTTTTAAATGTGATGATGATAAATGTGATCTATCATAGGTTATATATCATGATAGTTAAGGATCATGATGAAATAACAAGAGTGTTTTTGGAATTAAGTGAAGTGATTAATTGATGAACTTTGCATTAGACTCTTTTTTCTCATGCTGAGAATGGCCCATGTGGGATTAGAGTCGGTTTTGAATAAATAATTGATCACTATCTAAATCACAAGAAGAAAATGCTACTAGATGATGGAAGAAGCTTCAACGAGGTACAAAATTGTGAAGAGTTTTCAACAAACCAAAAGGGGGAGATTTTTAGGAAAAATATTCCAAGGTTCGATCTTGATGTTTTTGGGGTGATTGTGTTTGTTGAAAAATCCAGATGACTATGAAAAAACATGATAGGTATTTATAAAGTAGTTTTTTAATATGGAATAACTTCATAGTGTTTTCCAAATATTTTGGACCTCAAAATCGGGAGTTTGTTTTTGGAAAATGATGTTTTTTCGCAAAGGGGTTCATGGTTTTTGGACAGCGAAGCACAATTCTCTATCCACAATAGGAGGTATGCAGAACGACAAAAAAATTAGTAATGGAAGGTATCCTCATATCTGTGTTATGCGGACCATGAAGTGTGGTATGAAAACCACATAAAAAAATCAGTTCACAAGAAGTATTGTAGTTCACGGGAGGCTAAAAGTTCAAATATGGTGTGTTGTTTTCATAATGATGTTATGATTAAGGCCATCACAAAGTGTAATTCGATTGTGGAATACTTCTACCTCTATAAAGGGAGAAAGGAACTATGAGGACCGCATAACAATATGGAGTGAAGGCTATACCACTTTGAAGTTTTGGGTAAATTAGGTTTGAGGGCTTTTTTTATCTATTTTCTTATATAAAGGCCCCTAATTTGGTGATTAAGTATAGAAAATTTCATTAGAAAATATCATCACTGTAGGAAAAATTTTGCAATGTCTGAATTCGTTCGTGAGGTATAATTCTGTGAAAGTGGTAGTTCACAAGGGATAGTTCCATGAAAGGGTTTTTTTGGGCTCTACAGCCTACAAAGGAATAGAAACTGTATAGGGGAGGTTATCCATAAAGAATCATCCATCCTTGTAAGTAGAGGAATTTCAATGTAACAAAAGTGGTCCGTGGAAGGAGAGATCATCTGTGTATGGATAGGTGGTCTGTGAAGGTGTTCGTAGTCCACAAAAGAAGAGTTGGTCTGTTGAAGATGAGCTGGTCTACAAATAACTCATGCCACATGGTGTAAGGTAGTCTTGGATAATCAAAGAACTTCATGGAGGGAGTAAATAAGTTTGTGAAAGAAATTTCTACAAGATAACAATACATGGAGAATAGGGACTTCAACATACCGTCTACCTACAACTAAGGATGCGTTAATTCATGAAAAAGAGTATAACTACAAGTCCATAAACTGGGTGTGGATCCTTTCCAAGGAAGTGTAAAAATGAAGAAGAATACGTTGATTCTTTCCACCGTCTATGAGATAGAGAAATAGACTTATAGATTGAACCTTGGAAAAGTTGTGAGATGACCCTAAACCTTATAAAGGCAGTGATCCTGTGTATTGAAGTGATCTATCCCAAACCTTGTAATTTGGTAGTGAGCCTTAGTGAATTTTCCACATCAACACATCATTATTGTATGCTCACTAGACGTAGCCTAGTGAGGGTGAACCAATTAAAATTTTTTGTGTCTTGTGCATGATTTAAATTTTGTTCATACATTGAAATGGGAAAGAGAGAGAATATTATTTTTCTTTATAATGAAACAATGTCTGATGAGGAAGTTGTTTTAATATTTCATGCCCTGATTCCCCCCCCCCTTCAGGGTCTTTAACCTAATTGATCTAGAACTAGGACACATTACTGTATGGTTCCTAATGAATTTGTATAACTTAAGGACAAACTTGAGGATATTGAGGCTAAAGGAATTATTCATCCTACCGTGTCATTGTGGGTTTCACCTGTCCTCTTTTATAAGAAGGAATAAGGGAGCCTCAGACTTTGTATTGACTATCAGATGTTAAATTGGGTGACAAGAAAGAACAAATATCCCTTTCCTAGGATTGATGATCTCTTTGATCACCTTATAGTTTCTTGATTGTTTTCAAATATGGACGTGCATTCAGGGTACCACCAGTTGAGATTCTGAGAAGAGGATATACCTAAGATATAATTTATAAGTCGACATGATAATTTTTTTCTGGTTATTCCATTTGTACTAACTAACACTCCTATGGTATTTATGGAATTGATAAACCAGATATTTCATTGATTCATGGAATCTTTCTTGGTCTTCATGAATGATATTTTGGTTTTCTCTAAGTTAGAGGAGGAGCACATTTACCATTTGGATATCAATCATAAAAATTTGAAGAAGCATCATCTATATTTTAAAATTTCCAAATGTGAGTTTTAGATTCAATAAGTAATGTTTATCGAGCATGTTATTTTAGGGAGGGTCATCTCAATGGATCTTGAAAATTTATAGGTGTATATGTCCTAGGATTGGACTAGAAATATTTGTGATATTATAAGATTCTCTAGATTGGTAGGTTATTATAAGCAGTTTATTTGGTACTTTTACAAGCTTTCATCTCTAATGAAATCTTTAACCCATAAGAGGGTAAATTTTTGGAGGAATGGAAATTTTCAGAGATCTATTGATGAAATAAAGGTGAATTTTTTTCTAGTCCTATTTTGAATATTCTAGAACTAGGTTTGGTCTATGATTTTTTATATGATGCATCTGGAAAGGGTTTTAGGTGTGTCTTAACACATGGTAAATGGGTTTTAACTTATGGCTATCTATAGTTAAATACTCATGTGAAGAACTAACCTACCCATGATCTTTATTTGGCCATTTTTACTCATGAGCTCAAAATGTGGCATCACTACCTCTTAAGAGAATAGTTTATGGTATTTTCTAGTCATAAAATCCTGAGTTATATTTTCACTCAGAGTGATTTGATCTTTCAACATAAACACTGGATAATGTATCTCTAGAATTTAAATTTGGATTTTTCTTATACTCATGGAAAAGTGAATGTGGTCGATGATTCACTAAGAATAAAATTATTGACACAAGTAGTGAAGGAATCAATAGAAGAGTGTTATTTGATAATTTTTTTACTAATATGGTATTGGGAATGGAAGAATCCAGTGGGAAGGTATGTCTAGTTTCAATGAAGTCTAACTCTCCATTTTATGAGTGGGTTTGGATTTAGAAGATGTCATACCCTTGAGTACCATACCATTAGTAAAATCTTATATGGTGGGGAGACCACGAGTGAGTGGTCTCAGTCTCCTAATGGAGTTTCATTTTTTTAAATGGTTGGTTATTTCTTTTTCCCTAAGGTAGGATTTGATGGATAGTGGAAACTATTCATACAAGTCTATACACCCAGGTACTAACAAGATGTATCATGATTTGATACATCTGTATTTGTGGTTAGGGATGATATGTTCAATTGTGGATTTTCTATCATAGTGTCTTACTTGTCATAGAATTAAGGAGAAATTGGAAGACCTGCTGGTTTGTTGCAACCTTTACCAATTCCTCTATAGAAATGGGAAGATATTTCAATGGATTTAATAATTTGTTTACCATGGAATCAAATTTAAAAGGATTTGATTTGGGTGATCATTGATTGACTTGTGAAATCAGTGCATTTACTACCTATCAAAGAGATGAAAAATTTGAAATATCTAGGGGAATTATATGTCAAAGAGATTGTGCGATATCATGGGGTACCCTTTGCAATTGTTTCTAATAGGTACCTGAAGTTCATATCTAGTATTTGGAATGTTTTTCAAGATTTAATGGCTTACCTATTCAATATGAGAATATCAAAACATCATTAAATGGGTTGATAGATAGAGATAGTTATTCAGGTTCTTGAGGATATGAATCACTCTTAAGTGATTGATTTTAATGGTTCTTGGGAAAATAATTTTACATTAGTCATGTTTCATTATGAAAATATTTATATGGACTTGATAAAAATAGAAACCTTTGAGTCTTTTTAGGGGAATCCATATAGATATCTATTATGTTGGGAAAAGTTTGGAGAGTGGTCCTTAGATGGGTTGAGTCTTGTTCAGGATATGATGGAGAGGGTATGTTGATTTGGAAGATATTCATCATGGAATAATGTTGTAAGAAATATTATGCAGAGCATCATCACTGGACGCTAGATTTTTAGGTTGGTGGTCGAGTATTTATTAGAGATTCACCTTGGTAGGGATATTGTTGATTGGGTAAGTAGGGTAAGTTATAACTGAGGTTTTTGGGCCCCTTTGAGATCATTGGATGATTGGGAAAGGTGGTATATCAATTGGAATTACCATCTCATTTGACTTTCATCCATGATGTGTATAATTTTTCCCAACTAAGGGGGTATCAACTAGATCCTTACCATGTGATTATATAAGAGTATTTCAATCTCAATCCTAATATCTATATGGTTGATAAACCAATTCATATTATCCATCGTTGATAGAAGATGATTTATGGTAAAATTATACATTTTTAGTGTACGATGGTCGTGAAATTGGTATAGACATGATATGTGAGAGTGGTAATTGTTGATGAGGTAGTAGGGGATTCAATTTTTGTGGGTACACTATCTTGATGACTTTTTATGGATATAAATCATTTATAGTAGGGATATTTTAAAAACATGTTATTTTATTTTAGGTATTCTTTGTCTTTTTTTATGGTTTACCTTTTTTTGTGTATTAGGGGATTCCTAGGAATGAAGATCCTTTTCTAGGAAAAAGGACATAATGTTCATTGATTTATGTTTTATTGAATTAATGGAGTCTAGGTATAGATGTGTAAATGGATTTAAATAGGGGTCCTTAGGACCGGAGAACCTTAAGTTTTGGATCAAAGGTTTTATGCAGAAAAATGGGGTGACTACTGCCTTTTGGATACATTTACATTTTCAATGGGTTAAAAAAATTAAATATTTTATAGGTTCGATGTTGTGAATCTCATATATGATATGAAATGCTTACTGGTTATTAAACCATTACATTTCATGAAAACATTTATCTGGTTTTAATCTAATCTAAGGTAATGACTTTTTTAGAGTATTTTTAATATGTGATATTTCACCCCATAAAAGGAATTCATGACATGAATTCCTTGGGTACAGTGGTTTTCAAGACATTTCATACCAGACTATTTTTTATTTGGTGCATATGATTTCCTCTCATTCCATACATAAATTTTGGATGATTTATGATTATCTCTCTCTATACTGATCACTTTTTCTAGTGTTTTATTTTGTTGGTAGTTCCACTGCAAATCCCTGGTAAGAAGTATTTTTTCTTCTTCATTTACTTTGGTCGTGGTGGTAGTGCTGGTTAAATTTTTTTTTAATATTCATGATAATTTTTTTTTCTATCAATAAATTGTATTTTCTTATCATGACTTTTATTTTGTAGTTCGGTCCATGGTTTTTCAATCTCTATTATCGAAGGTGGATAGGTTTCAGTCATTCTTAAGATAGGTGTATCTTTGAAAGTGTTTCTAATTCATGAATTATTATATGTTCTTATTGGTCCCTTTGGGTTTTTCATTGAAATGGATTTTATTAAGTGAAAATGGTTTCTATTTAATGTGAGCATGGATTTTGGAAATGGTTTTGGATAAACATAGCACATTGTGAACCTTGGGTGTGTCCGGAAATTGAAATAGCTTCCCTTCATGTGAACAGAACCCCTAATGGTTCCTTTTTTGATATCGAAACACTATCAATGCACTCTATATCAGTTAGAACCGACTTATGTCTTCTTTAGGATTATTTTTTGTCTAGTACATATTCTCATAGGCTAGATCCCAAATGGTTTTCTTTATCTTTTATACATGGTTCTTCACATAATGGTTTATTTCATGGATATTTGATCACATGTGGGGTTTAACTCATTAACTTTTATACCTAATATATTTCTAGTTCTGGTAAATATGGTATGAATTTATAGAAAACATAGGAATGTTTACATATGGTTTTATTTTTTAAAATTCTTTATAAACTATATTTTTTAAAATCTATAACATGTTAATTCTTGATATTAAAACTTTTATAGATTATTTGGTGGTATACTATTGGGATTTTTTCTCACACTTTACTTTTTTTGAGTATTTATAGACATTGTTTTGTAGGACATAGGTAAAGGGAATGACTTCTTATAGCATGATGTATTATCTTTTCATTTGTCACCTTTGTAGTGGGATGGTTTGGAGGTGATAGTTGGTCACATGGAGATGAGTTGGTCTTGTCTTGTAATAATTTTTTATTTTAGACTATTTTTATTGGTTTTTATGGATCTTGTTTTATCTATTTATTCAAAAATTATACCCTAGTTGTATGTATGGATTTGGTTATTTTAAATACATTATTATGTTATCTTTTTTATACATCACCATGTGACAGTCAGCTTAAGTGGATGGTTTAATCGAACTAGGTTAGCTAAATACATTAAACACCTGGGGATTAAACAAAATATGAGTGGGACTCAGTTTTCCCCTAGAAAGATAATTTTAACATGGAAATAAGTCATTCTATAATATAGTATGACCATTGGGGTCAATGGACATGTGGACCTGAAGATCTCATTAACTAAAATTATTGTACCTAATAATCCATCTGAATGAAAACACCCAATGGAAAATCTATATGAATGTGCATACATTTCAACCAATCCTAAAATATCCCATAAATTCAAAAACCTTAAATAAATAGAAAAAATTTTAAATGTATTTAAATGAAAAACAAAACACAGCCTAAATGACCCAAAGGAAGGGATATATTTGTGTAGTCTCCATGGTGATAATGAAGGAAAGACCTTAGAGGTATAGTCTAAAAGCTCAAAAATGACTCCACCTACACACCAGAATCCATGAGGATAAAATTATCAATTAACTTGGAACTAAAAGAGATCCACACACACCACACCACTAATGAGGTACCTAAAATGAAACATGTGAAGTTTCAGGTCCAACAAGGTGTCCATGTTGGGTGTGAGCATATACATACATAGTAGCGAACCACAAATATTCTTCAAATAAATAGTGATTAATCATTTTTAATCATTAATATATCAAAACATTTATATTCATATGTGATAAAAGGATTTAATAAGAAACCAGTAAACATAGATCAAAAATGATAATAGAAAAAATTTAATCAATATATTAAAACCAATACTAAGTAAAACCCTATATTCTGATGTTATATATATTTCGTATCTTCTTTGATTTGATTACTCAGAAATTGATATGTACCTATCACGAAAACCGTGATACTTCTCCCAAAAATCAAGAATCTAGTAGCACATATATACACATATGTTCCCACAAAAGAGAGAATATGTATGTATAATGAGTCATGGTGAAACTTCCATACCATGGGGGAAAGGGAATACGGGCTCATGTTAAGGAAACCTAGTTACTTATCCAAGAAAAATAATGGAAACTTACTTATAGCTATGGATTTATTACCCTTCTATATTTTCAACCTATTTATTGATAATGAATAAGGATTACATGGTCATGAATTTAAGACCCTTCCCACATCTCTAACTTATTCATTAATAAGGGTTCCATGCTCAATGTATATTTATATATAGATAAAATATAATAGTACTGTAAGGATAGAGACAAAAGTGAGGATACAAATAGATACATCATAACATGTAAGTGAGTCCATGGTTATCATATTATATAAATGAAATCTAGGAAATTAACAAAGATAATAATCTTCAAGTTTATTAACATGAAATAGAGACAATATTATCTATGTTATGCCAACTATAATATCATATGTCATAAGGCATGCACATTTTGAAAATATTATATCATGTCTTCTAAATAATTATAAGAGTTTTAAGTCAAGAATGTAATAAAACCATAATCATTATAATGAATTAACAAAAAAGATGTTTATGATATAATCATCCCTTTAGGTTTTATTTCCCCATAACAAGGATGGTGTTAGGGATATTAATAAGGTCACATGTGTGAACAAAGGATCATCATGTAAGGGAATATTCAAGAAATTTTTCATAATCCATACCCACTAAATTTAGTCTGAATATATGGAAAAACATAGTCCAAAAGTTATGTTTAATTGAAATATTCAACTTTTATGTTATTTTTTGAATAATATTTCCTCATTTTAAATATTTTTTATGAACATTTATTAATTTTAAGAAAAATATTAGTTTTCAATGGAGGTTTTAAAAACTGATCATTATCAATTAAAATAAGAAAATTCTTGAGATAAATGTAGTTGAAATTGGTAAACCCTTAGCCTTAACTTTTATTAATCTAAAATAATTACAATTAGTTTTTATTGAAAATACTACTTTTTTCAATCTGTGATTTTGATGTTTAATATAAAAGGATGTGTTTTAAATCTAACCCACTAGTTTAATAAATTTGAAGAAATGGTCCAAATAGTATTAATTTAATAAATAGGATAATTCATTATTTATAAAAGTAATGAGTTTGTATAGAAAAAACTTAACACAGGAAACAAGAACATATATGAATTCATATATTTCATCAACCTAACTTTCTTAGTCATTACATAACCATTCATAAAACTATTAACTGTGGTTAATATTGAATATTTGAATAATAACTCATCAATATATAGTAAATGGAATTGACCACATTGTAAGAAATGTTAAAGTCATAATAATGTATTCCTAAATGATCTCAAGGAAAGTTGTTAAAAAAATTAAGGGGGTGTTGTATTCATGATAATAACAAAAGTGGCCATAACATTGATGGCACACTTTTTTATCTCAATATCAATATAACATCCCATATTTTTACTAGTCATGCAAAAAAATTAAAGTAACAATTAAAATATATAGTGAAAAATACTCTCAAGTACATAAAACTAAAAAAAATAATGTAATGAATTAAACAAATTTCATAGGATAATATCAAATTAGAAATTAATGGAAATAAGGAAGGTTTTCACACTAAAGGATTTATAAAAACATTTTATTAGGAAAAAATAAATTATAGGATTAATGAGTGACTTAAAGAATATTTTATAACATCACATGAAATTTCAAAAAGGGTTTTTCTTCTTAATATAATAAATAAACTTGAGGAAATAATTTTTACTAATTTAAAATTTATGTTTAGGATTTATTATTATCTATGGAAAAACCAAGGGAAGACATGTCCCATGAATATATTAGATACTCACGGAAGGGTATGTTACTCCCTACCTTAATAATTGGATATATTTAATAGCTTATTTACACTGAATATTCTTTATTGGATCACTAAACAATACTTAAGAATCAATTATATAAAGTTCTGTATTACAAAATAACATCAATAACATAATCTTCATAATATAATAACACTAAAATATGAAAAAATATATTTATATGATTTAAATAACCTCTATAGCATCATTGATATCCAAATATTAAAAAATAATCATGAGACCCTTACCCAAGTCTATCTCAAAATCCTAAAAACATAGAATAAAAAAACACCAATTACTTATATTAAAAAACCTGATCAACAAAATTAAAGAAACCCTTTAGGAATCACTTCATGATAAAAAATAATAAATTACTTAGTTAGAGGTGATTTCACTATGTCATTATGAAATAAAAAATCATGAGCCCCAACCATGGGAGAAGAAACAATGGAGAGAAAAAAGAGGGATAGGTTTGGTAAGAGAGGAAGAACTAACTTAGATTCAGTAGAATGAATCACCTAAAATCATCCTTGGCACATTATATATAGGGGAAGGGGTAGGAGGTAAAGAGGGATCCATGGGAGGCCTCACGGTTGTTGGAGGCCTCACGGTTGTGGGAGGCCTAATGGTTGTGGGAGGTCAAGTAAAATCAATGAGACAACTATTAAGAGTAATATGAAGGGAATTAAAAGATTAAATCATTCTTTTTAAATAGGAATACCAACATGGGCCTGTTGGTTATACATTTAGACGCCATAGGGTACCTAGTGACACAACTTGGGAATCCTAGCCATTATCAGGTGCATCAGATACCTAGTGTCATCTACATCTAAAGTCTATAGATCAAAAACCCTTCCAAAATACTTGATCCACTTTCATGCCTACCAAACTTCAAACCACTATGAAAATAATATAATATTCTTTCTTAATGATTCAATATAATAATTTTAATAACAAAATAAAAAACCCTCAACTATTACAAGAAATTAAAAATGTACCATATTCTCATTAACCAATTATCCAGATTTCATCTTTATTTAGGTCCATAAGGATATATACGATGTAAGTTTTCCCATAATAAAGCATTTTCATACTCAAAAAGTTAAATTTTCTATTCATTAAAAATGATTATTCCCCGAATAACATGATGAATTTTTTAACCCAAAAGGTACTCCATTTATAATATACCAATTTCAAATCAAAACAATGATACTCAACCCAATTTTTTCCATATTTTTAATGAACAACCCATAATTCCAACCCAAATCATTAAATATGCTATGGTTTATATTCCCATAAGACTTAATACCTACAAGAATATCAATACACATCTCATATTATCATCACATCTTCAATGCACAAAATTATGACTAAATATAAATTTAGATACCCAAAATAGACACCAATCATATATATTAAATCACATTCATAAAATTACCCAAAATTGGTATAAAATATTCAAATATAATACACCACCCTATACCAAAAAATTAAGAAATATAAGGGATTTCCAAAATCTCTAAAATCACTCAAACAACACTAATTAAGCCTACCCACTTTTATGTACTCCATATGATAAATACTATCTAGGTTTTTCCTATTCCAAACCTATCATCATATTACTTTTTTATCACATTCATGCCCCAAAAAAAGTTTACCAAAAAATCCATTACCAGAGTTAATGTAATACAGATTACACAAAACCTGAAATTAAAAAAAACTTACACTTTATAAACTAATGTTTCAAAACTACTAACTCTTTTGGTGACTTTTAAAAAGTAACCATATCAATATACCATATTTCTAAAATGTGGCTTGTTTAAAGTTTCAATTTAAGATAATAAAACCTCAAGTAATTTTTGAAAAATATATTTATTTTATATCAAATATTTTTTTCTAAATATTACTTTTCATTTAATAACCAAATTATAAAAAAAATTCAATAATTTGAAAACACCATCAGGTTTTATAAATATATTTATGGATTATAACAATTAAAACATGAAAACTATATAGAAAATGCTCAGTATGACAAATAAAAATAGTTGGTGCACATATTCCTGGATATAAAACATATATATACTCAAAAGTTGAATAATAGGTAGAATAAAATTAATACATTAGATTTTTGGTACAATACATTGAATGATAAAGATAAAAAAGTCCCTTTTCACGGGGTAGGATTTCAGAGATAAAGAAGAAACATCCAAATATTAATAAAAACTATATAATTATAAGATATTTGGAATGCTTTAAGAGATATATGTTGTATAAAATACTAGTGTTTATAAGACCATTTTTCCCTTCTCAACATGTATATAAGAGATAATGGTAAAATAAGACCATCCAAATTGATAAATAAATAAAATAGATCCTTGGGTTGTAATAAAATAAATTTTCAAACCCAAAGTCTCCCTAGGTATATAGAAGAAAAATAATTTAACCTTAGACACCAAAAAATAGGAATATCATCATTAAGACAATTCAAAGAATTCTAAGATGTTTATTTCATCTAAAAATAATTGTTCATCTATAGGAACCCTCAACGAACTAGGGGAATGAACAAGGATGTTGTGAATATTCCTAATGATGTGCTTATAATTGGATAATGTATTTTTAAATAGAAAAGAATCTAGAATAAATACAAAAAAAATATTTTTTATAAAGGGAAAGATAAAATTCCATATGAATATCAAAAATTTCATGAGTAGTTATCAACAAATGACAATACTTTTATTCTATAAGGGAGATGCAATAAGGCTATAAAAACTACTAGAGGTCTTTTAACGACATTACCATCACAATAATAAGTTATCAAATGAATGAATAGTGCACAATGTGGTTCATATTATTTGATAAATAAAGAAAGATGCACCATTTCACATAATGAAATGTAATATATGTGAAGATACATTCTACAAAAAAATAATATTTTAATACAAGATATGAAAGCCTGTAGAGTGGGGAAACAAGGTTGAGAAAATCAACACATCCTTATTATTTAAAATAAGGAACAAGAAGACCCAACATATTCCATTAAAATTTTTGCACTATATTTTTTGTTTCAAAAGATGTAATTAAAGGTGAATCATGTTCTCATGGGTATAACCTGAGAATGTTTTATTTGCGTTTTCTAGATAGCCTAGATAAATATGTCAACATCTAAGATTCATATCTCAATTAGTATTCTAGAAAATATGATTATAGGGTCATATTTGATGGATTATAAGGAAGTGGTTACTATCAACATGTGACAGAAAAGTGAAGTGTATATTATCCTGGTTTGATCTTACATTTGGAATTATAAATGAATGTATTAACAAAGATCACCCTTTATTGATGATGTGGAATTTTTCTGGTAGTATATCCAAATAAAGAAGTTCCATATTGGTGATTTATGAATATGAAACATTATGTGATTAATATTTTAAATAGATCTACCAATATAAATATCTTTAGGAGTGTCTACTTGAGGGGATACAAGTGGAAAATGAAGAAGAATCTTCCAAGATTTAATCATTTCAGTATATATTAATTATTAAAAATACTCTAGAAGGGTGCATTTGATAATATATTTATCTATAAATATATCATTATTTGAAACTTAAAATCAAATAATTATATAATGGATGTAACTTGATTCAAAATCAAGGTAATTGAAAAAAAAATGAAGAACAATTAGATATGTTTCATAGAACATCAATCTTACTTAGTACTTAAATTTTTTTTAATTGTTTAAGTAACTATGATATTTTGAATTTAATTTATTCTATAATAGATTTGTATCAAAATTGATATCATCCTAGAAAATATATTTTTATATTTTCATAAAGTTAAATTTTTATTATTTCATTTGGTTTTGAGTTAAATTGAAAATATATAGCCTTGTTTTCTAAATAAAATCCTCTTGTTTTTATATCAAGCAAGGATCACGTAGATTTAAAGTGATATGATTAATGGGATATTTCTTAAGAATCAATTGATACACATTTACAATGTGATTTTTATTTCTTATCAATAAGAGTTATATAAATTTAAATGATACACTAATGAGAAATTGGGAGAGTGGGAATGAAGAAAACAAATATTGGTACGGCATTTAGAACGTATTTCCAAAAACTATAAAGGATAAGATTTTTTATACCACTTTGTTTGATTTATATTTTTTTCAAGGAATTATTTTCAAGATATTTCAATATTTTTATGATGAATACATAGCTTGGATGTTAAATAAAGATGGTTATGATGAATTATTAATTATTGTTAAAAAGAAATCTAAGTGTGTTTAAGTATTCCAAGTTCCATTCATATGTATTGGATAACATTTGATGACTATGGTAATTTGAAGTAATTTATCATGAAACCCCATTAAATATGATTTTTTGGAATATTATTCCTTGATAGGACCTTTTATGACTATAAAACATCCATTCATATAGGGAAAAACTATCGGCATGGAACTTCTGTGAGTACGTGCCTTCCATGAGTTCACCATACATGATTAAAGTATTAATTACATTCATGAAATATGTTTGTAACTATGATGATGAAAATTTAGTTGTTATTATAAGGTTCAAATATCATGATATTTTTTATCATGATTATTTTTATATGTTTTTGATAATGTTTGAAAGAAATCATAAGGTCAAAAGGGTATAATTCAATGTATGGATGCTATTTAAATAAGTGTAGAACCATATATGAAAATTAGTATATCTACGTATGGGTTTTCCACTATATGAAAATATATATAGTTGAATGAACTAATGAATATCCAAATTTTCATGAATTTTTATATCCATGTATGAAGATTTGGATATGTGACTAATCAAATAAGTGAACTAGTTATATAGGTGAATTTATATACTTTTTGTATCACATAGGAAAATGGCCCACATATGAAGAATTTGGATATATGATGTTTCTTGTATGAAAATTATCTACAAAATATAATTTTCCATGATAGTTAATGTTCATGTGAAGTATATTGTATGTGAATTTACCACATATGTGAATATCATCATGTATGTGAAGAGGTTCTCTATGTAGTATGAAGAGGAAATTGAAGAACGGTTCACATATAAGCTTTGTTTCATGATGAGAATAACTCATTTGTTGTAAGATATATAGAAATTAAATAAAAAATAACATCATAAGATATTATATAATGATTTGATAGTATAATGAAGAATGAAAGAAAGAACTCACAATGGTATGCATACATATGTGTATAGATTTCTGCATTGACATAGAAAGAGAACGAATGAGGTTTTCTTTAGGAAGAATATGTCAGGTAAACAAGAATTAAATGAATATATATATCATGATAATTCTCATCATGATACATGGTGTTTAATGAATGAACTAGAAGAGATATTTGTGGGAAAATTTCACAATAAATAAAGTAGAGTTGATGTAGGAAGTTTAATGGAGGAAGAGGAGTGAAGAATCATGAGTTTTGTGCTAAGAAGAAAGGGAGCCACGATTTAAACTAAGACATATTTAATATAAAGATATGAATATAGTTTATACATTTGTATTTTTTAAGATTAAAGTTTTCATGATATAACTATATATCATGGACATAAATTAAAAAGGGGAAACCATGTTTTTAGGGAATTTTAGAAAGATATTAAGGATTTAGAAGAATGATATTTGAGGTGTATTTTATAGAATGAATTAAGTAAATGATTATTGAACCTTCATTAATTTTTTAAATTGGATGATCATAAAATTAAAAAGTAAAGATCTACAGTCTTTTAAATTACCAAAAAAAATTCATTCGAAATAAGGTATTTATATATTCATGTAAATTATTGATTGAGAAATGTGGAACCCAATGCTGTAATTCCTATATAAATATGTAATGTTTGTGATAAGAAAAAGTGAAAAGAAAAATATAGTATCGATAATATACATAAAGAAATTATTTTTTAGTTTTAAAAAGAATAATAACTTACTCAATAGTAATCTTTAAAAATATTAAGTTGAAGGAAAGAATGAATAACATGTGCAGGTTGTATAAACTGAAGATAAGAAGAAGAAGACTAAGAAGAAGAACAAGAAGAAGAGGAAGAAGAAGAATAAAGAAGAGGGAATAAATAACCAATGTATATCATTCAATTGAATTGAAGAAAAGAATAAGAATAAGAATAATGTGATTTTCATTCCAAGTTGAAAATATTTAAGAGAGGTCTTGTCATGAGTGCATGACCAAGAGAATGAGAGAAGAATAATTCTTTCACCTATGTAAGAAAAGGGGAATTATAGTCCACTACTGTGAAGAGGAGGAAGTTTGTGTGAATTATGTAAGGGTAAGAGGAGTTTCTTTCATGATTTTGTGCTATTAAGAGAAGAAATAGAATCTAATGAAGCACTATGAAATTAAATAGAGGTCTCAACTAGTGTAGGAACTTATTGGTGTTGAAATACAATTAAAGATAATAAATAATCTCCATACAAGTAGTGTAAAGATCATAAAAGAGCTACATGACAGCCAGGTAATCACAATTTTATATAATTATGAATTTTTATGTCCACTCTAATTTTTAGGGGACTATAATTCAGTTTAAGATTTTTTACAAGAAAAATAACACTAATTGGTACATCATTATGGTGGAAAAATTGAGTATCACTCATCAACATACATAGTAATTACTAACTAATATTTTTGAGTATTAAAACCTGTAAGAACCTTGTGTTACTTAATCTACTTTCTTTATCTATTTGTACACAATAAGGATTAGATAATGAGAGAATCATGATATTAGCTGATCAAAGAGGTAAAGGGATAAAATTTTGAATTAGAAAAAAATTACCCCAACACTAATTCACCCACCTATCGGTATTGAGTATATTCTAAGTGATATTAAAAATGGTGGGTTGCTACTTACTCTCAAATAGAAGGACTAGGGTATTATTTCATCATATCACTCCCCAAATTTGTGTTGAATTAAAAATCTCAAAAATTCAAATAAAATTTATCCATATATAAATAGGAGAAAATGTTTTCTATAAAATGTCATTCTATTTTGAGTCATGGGTATATTTCTATTCATCCTATACGTTTTTAGTCCATGACAAAACTTCCTATCAATTTAATTCGGATTCTCATCTTATTTTTTGGAAAGGTGATGTTGTTCTTGAGGTTTATATGGTTAGATATGGTCCTGAAGGTATCATTATTGGTTTAGTTTTGGATATTTCTCATTGTTTTCTATGTAATAATACCTATATTGGGACTGGTATCGTTGGGTAATAGGTATCATCATTTTTCAGAAACAGACCTTGTTCGACCCTGAGCTTGTCACCTAATTCGGCCCTCAAAAAGGATCAAGGTTCATTCCCGATCCTCCTGGGATGACAAATACTATCGGGCATCAAATATAATCAACTGGGAATACTTTATCACCTAAAAGAATTATAAATAAACAATAATAAAATAAAACATATTGGAATCAGAAAAGGAAATGAAACTAAAAAGCTCAATATACCTCCAAGTGAATTATAGGTCACCACCAATCACAGAACCACACTCTCAGTGAGAGTGATCCAAAACTGGAAGAACCTTCAAATATAATTATATAGTAGGCATGATCACTAAGATGCTCATAAGGAATGTCAATGATAAAAAAACACCCTAGGACCCACCATTAAATTTAAACCCATTCATTCTATTTTGAAAATAGAATATATATAACAATCAGTTTTTCTATTCTTTTCAAAAATAGACAACAATATTACAGTTTTAAGATAACCCATTTTTTCTATTTCATTTCTAAAACAATTTAAAAATCATGAATGTTTGTTTTAATAAATTACTATAAAATAAAAATAGTGTTGTCTTAGGAATTTTAATATGAAATACAAATAATGGGTGTCATGAGATCAAGTACTAAAAGTTCCAAAAAATTAAATAATAATATACAAATATTTAATCATGGGAATTTATTAATCTTCTCTAGAAGAAATCCCTGGACATACACGGTTTGGATCACCTTTAGGTGTATGGGGCATCTCCATTGTCTATAACCAACTGGATTCTATAAACTAGCTTCACCATTGGCCAATCCCACCTAGCCTCTCAGCAAATCCAAGGGTACTGACCCGTCTAATCGTGTTTGATAATAAATAGTCACTCGAACCTTTATATGACTCATAGAAATACCATGATAATAGTTTTTGGTGAATGGGGATATCCTCTAATGTGTGTCTCAATGAAGTCCATAACCACCATTCTTTCCTAGACCAATCACTGAAACCACCTATGTGATGGCTCTATCCTATGAGATTCCACCATATAGGTTCTCATCACACAATATGTTATACACAAGTTCCAACTGACCCTACATGTAATGTCACTTTGAAACCAATTTCCAAAAATTCCATAAAGTACTAAATGGTCCATTAATTTTCACAATTCAAAATTCATTTCCAAATCTATTCCCAAAACCAAGGTAAAAACACACGGCATGTAAGAAAGGTTCTAAATGGTCCTTTAGGTCTTTTCAAAATCAAAACACATTGAAAAGTTCCAAATGGTCCAAGAATTAGATGAAAAATTTAACCAATGACAATGAGTTATAATAAACACACTTTACATGTTAAGAATCATTTAGAAAACTATTTTAATCATTTTCTATACTTCACATTTAAAGGAAAACTTGTAAACAGGCTTAGGTGGGGTCTTTAAATAAATATAAAATGAATTCCAAGAGGCGAAATCAATTTTACCTAATATATATATATATATATATACCACATAAATATAAAAGACACACTTTTAAAATGATAAGATATCAAGGAATTAAAATTAATTGTGCGGGAATAGAAAACCTACCTCAACTCAAGGAAAATTGATTTAGACCATCGAAATTTGAATATTCCCTTTCCGCTTTCACGCATATGAACCTTCGCTTATACGAAAGGAAATCTATCCCCTATGTACATATTTTTATGGAGAAATATGTTCTAGGGTATCCCTATATATATGATCATACATTTATATCCCCATTTATACTTACACATGTATGTATTTTCATATATATACATAAGCACACCAAGCCCTATTATATATATTCATCCTTCCATGGGTGAATATATATGAAGGGGAAACGTAAATATATCTATGCCTACCTATGTATACACAAATAATTATTTAACAATGGTAGATCGAATCCACCCCAACATTGTTTAAGATGCACTATAATAATATTAGGGACTAAAACATCCCCAAAAACATATTTAAAATTTGGCCAAAAGAAAAGGCAGAAGAAAACCAACCTCAAAACAGTGGTGGGTGAACCGAAATGGTCTAAAATGCTTAACCTTAGTTGAAGGATTATAAAATACACCTGAATCCAACCTTAGAGAACCATTGCAAGCCCTAAAAACGGAATAAGAAACCAAAAAATGGAGTAACCCTTGGCTTAGATTTTAGACGAGCTTGGTAGGGAGACATGGAAGAGAAAAACAGAAAATCAAAGGAGGACGAGGGAAGAGGAGGACTTACCTAGGATATTTGACCAATAATCCACAATAAATCAATATAAAACGCCACAAAAAGAGGGATCTGAGAGGGTGGGATCATACACGGCTATGGAGTATGGGGTTGGAGCCTGTCACATAACGCGAAGGGAGTGAGAGGAAAATAAAAAAAGGATAGAAAAATAAAGAAAAATAAAATGAAAAATAAAATAAAACCAATTTTTTAAAATTTTGGGAAACCCCCATGGTTTGCACAAGGTTTAACCAACTATGAAAAAACTATGAAATAGACACTACCTAGGCCTGGAACCCATTCACGATTACTCCTAGGAAAACACACGGTTGATACAACCATGCTCAAACTTTGTCACTTGATACTGTCAACACATAGATCCAAACTGCATTCTTGCTACCCAATTTAATAGTGTATTCTCAAGCCATACTCCACAACTAAAACTCACTAGGGATCTAGCAAGGGTGACACATGGTTACAAAAAACTGTGCAGGATAACCGTGAAACAGTTAGAAAGATTTAAAAAATTTAAATTTCGACCCTCCCACTACTAGAACACAAAATCAAGGCTAAAAATAATAAAAATAATAAAAATAATGAATATTTCAAGGTTTGGTTGTGAAAATTATCCACACCATTATCTCTATCTTCCCTAAAGAAGTCACCTCGCCAAATAAAGAACAAAACCCAAACCCAAATATTAATGAATCCAAATGGAACCACAAACCATGGGGTGACCATTTTTCTCCCCAAGTCACACCCAAACAGCACTAGAAAAAAAACACAATAAAGAGAACCATGGGTAATGAATGGGAAGGATTCTCCCCACCATTGAGAAATAGGCTAGTATCGACCAACATAGAAAGAAACCATGACAAGATCCATGGTGGGTCTCCCCACCATTTAAGTATTGACCATCTTAAGACAACCTCATAACACCCACTATGGACCAAAAACCCCGACTAAGGAGAAATTACCAGTAAATAACTCTAACTAATCACTGAGGAAAACCCAAATTCATAATTTCCACAAGACTCGAACATCTTCAAAGATTGAAAAATTATAAATAAATCCAATCTAAAATAGGCTAATAGCACAGTTTTGTTAGAATGAAACACGGCCAAAAAACTTGAAAGAAATCAAGTCTTCTAAACCATATACAATGAAGATGAACTTACATTAAACAAGATAACTACAGGGTCCTACACAACCCTATGATTCCTAACTACATTCAAGATACCGTCTAGGACCTATGGTTAGATACCTAATTCCTTGAAGCATCCCCTACCTCACATCCATGAGTTAAAATCATCCATCCAAGACTTCCCCTTTTGAAAATGTAACTTTCAAAACATTTCCAGGTGAATCAAATGGATACTACAATAGCAAGACTTCATAGAATGGAAAAAAGTGGATAAGAGTGCCCAAAAAAACCACATTGGTAGAAAACTAGTGAGTTTTCCAATCATTGAAAGATAGGAACTAAAAAGGATGATTTCCTGAAATATGTTCCTCTGGTTCAAACTCTTCACAGGATGTGGAACCTCCACAACCACCAAGAGAAACCAACCCTTGACCCCTAGACAGAGAACCCAAATGAAAATAGAAGCTTCCAAATAAATTCTCAACACCATAACTAGATAACTGGAATCCATCCCCTTGAAATGGTCAATTTTCCACTTCACCATTAGTTGACCTCATTGAGCATCCATGAGCTCTGTCTCTTTCTTCTCCTTCACTTCCTTAGAACATGCCATTGGATTAATGTGATCTTTCAAATATCCTAGGGAATCATAACTCATACTGAGAATGAAATGACCATATTCCACTGGTCTATTCCTAGTCCTTCAAACACACCCAATACAAATCACACTCTCATGATATCTGGAGTTCCCAAAAACCCAAAAAAAATCCTAACTTCTTCCAGACACTCCATAGCCTCCAACAAAATTTGATGAATATAAAAAATAGAAAAATTTTATAAAACAATTGGTCCACCACTGCTTAAGAATTATAGGAAGGGCCAATGACTGGAAAAAATAATCCTCAAACACATTCTGTGTATATGTGGGTGGCATACTCGCAACAACATAAGGCACAAAACCACATCAACATAAAACCAGAACTCAACCAATTAACATTATAAACCAAATAATAAACTCATAAGGCAACACATAAAAAACTACATAAAATAAAAATCAAATATAAACTAAAATAAAACCAAAACAACCTCACAAAACAAGTAAAACCCCTTCTTTTAAAAAAATATCCTTTCAAAAGTTCATCCATTTCCAAATTCAATTCCACCCTTTCAAATTCAAAATGGTTTTCCATTTCAAAATTCATTTTAGAACATCGGATTTTAAAATTCCAAACACCACCTAACTTTTCCATTTAAAACCATAAAAATCATTAGAAAGTATCCCCATTTTAATGTAAACCATTTTTATTTTAATAAAATAACATTTTAAAAAAAAGCTAAATATTTGATTTTAAATACTCAACCATAACATCCTTTGAAATGTCATATATTTTTTTCATCGCACTTTATCTTATATCATCTACACATACATACTAACATGAAATTTCCATAAACACACACACACATATATATATGTGAACACCCATAATGAATACCAAGTTTCATGCATACCACTTTATCATCAAAACAAAGCATCTACCAAATTCTCAATTCACTTTTCCTCCATATTTTCCCAATTTTTTAAAAAATATGAATTAATTTCTATTTTAAAACAATTCAATTCAAAACAATTTTAAAAAATTATTTTCCTTTAAAAAATCTACTCACACCAACCCAAATCAGACCAAAACATAACCAATTCCCAAATAACCAAAAAATGTAACTAGTGTCCATTCATACCTCAGCCACATGGTTTAGCATGCCATTCACTGATCATACACCAACCACTAGAAGCAAATTGAATCATGCATGTCATCTTCACATGGTTCTCTATGCCATTTATTCTCACCAGGTAGCACCATATCACTTCCACTGTCATCCCCCAACATATACAAGATCATAAAAATCAATAAATTCCACTAATATAAATGAAAAAAAATAAATACTTGAAAACCAACCACCGATTGTGACTCAGGTCTTTTCGCAAGTGGTGTTGATCATAAACCGACCTAGGACCAACCTCCTGAGCCCTAACAATACTATCTCTCATCTACCTAAAATATCAAATAACAAGGGCCTCCTCAGATATCATTTTTTCATGAAATGACCCAGGTCTACCCAAAACGGATCACCTATGTTGGCCCACAACAAGGGCTGGATGGAGTTCTTGATCCTCTCCAGATAAAAACTAGCATTGGGAATCAAATATACTCAATTGGAAATTATTTATCCCTTAAACTATATATAAATAAACAAGAATAAAATTAAACAATCTAGATGTGGAAAAATAAATAAAATAAATGGATAAACATACCTCTGAGTGGCTTAGTGTGCCAACACAAATCACAGAACCCTGCTCCCCCTGAGAACAATCCAAAATTGGAAGAACTTGAAACTAAAATGATAGAGTAGGTGTGAACACTGAGATGCTCAGTATGGATGCTAATAATAAACAACAACCCATGGCCCACCTTTAAAGTGAAATTCATTATTTATATGTTGGAAATAGGATATATCAAAATAGATTTTTTCTATTATTTTCGAAAGTAGGAAATAAACATTCAGTTTTAAGAAAACCCATTTTTTTCCATTTAATTTACAAGATAATTTCAAATACATTAATGGTAATTTAAATAAATTCCCTTAAAATATAAATAGTTTTGGATCTGGTATCGTAATATGAAATACAAAGAAAGGGTTTCATCGGATCAATTAATAAAAGTTCCACAAAATTAGATAGGAACATACAAATATATAATCATGGGAATTTTCAAAACTTCTATAGAATCAATCCCTGTTTATACTCAGTTCTGACTCAAATTTCAATGTTTTAGGAATCTTTATAGTCCATAACCAACTGGATTCTCTACACTACCCTCACCAGTGCCACATCTTACCTATTCTCTAAGAAAATCCAAAGGTACAACCCCGTCTAATTGGGTTTGATAAGAAACTGTCACATGACCCTCTGTGTGATGCCCAAGAATCCAATGATAATAATACATGGTGAATGGGGATGTCGTAACATGTGTGACTCAAACTAAAACCCATATACACCATGCGTTCCTAGCCCAAAATCTAACACCACCTATGTGATGAGCCTCTCCTCAGAGATTCCACCATAGAGGTTCCCATCTCAAAACATGTCCTACACAAGTTCCAACTGGTCCTATACATTATATCACATGGAAACCAATTTCCAAAAATTCCATAAATACCAACTGGGACATTAATGTTTACAATTCAAAAAAAATTCCAAATCCATTTTCAAAACCAGGTAAAAAACACACAACATGTAATAAATGTTCCAAGTAGGCCTTTCAGTCTTATAGAAATCAAACCAAATCTCAAAGTTCCAAATGGGACAAGCATTAGATGCAACATTTAACCAAATACATTGAGTTATAAGAAACATACTTCACATGTTATGAAACATTTATAAAATTATTTTAAAAATTTTGGATACTTCACATTTAAAAGGAATGCTTTTGAATATGCTGATGCAAGTTATGTAAATAAATATGAAACCAATTCCAACATGCATAATCAATTTTTCCTAAAAATATATATATACCTGATAAATATAATAAAACATTTAAAAAAATTTTAAATCAAGGAATTAAAATTAAATGTGTGGGAATAGGGAACCTACCTCAACTCAAGGCACATTTCTTTGGATGAATACAACTTGAATATCCCCTTTCCTCATGCATACATATTCACCTTCTCTTATATACAAGGACATATAGCCCTTATGTATATATTTTCATGGAAAAATATGTACAAAGGGATCCTTAAATATATTATCATACATAGATATACCCCTTTACACTTAAACACATATGAATTTTCATATATATACAAAAACACACCAAGGACCATTATATATATTCATCCCTCCATGGGTGAATATATATAAAGGATTAACTTACATATATCTATGCCAACATATGCATACGCATATATTCCTTTGACAATGATAGATCAAATCAACCCCAATAATTTTCAAGGCATGCTATAATGATATTAGGTACCAAAACATCACAAAAACACCAATTAAAATTGGGGCAAAAGAAATGGTAGAAGAAAACCTACCTCAAAATAGTGGAGGGAAACTGAAATACTATAAAAAACTTTTCCTTAGGTAGTGGATATCAAAATATTCCTGAGGTTGACCCAAGAGACCCATTTCAAGCCCTAATAATAGAAGAATTAACAATAAATTGGTTTAACCCTTTACCTAGGGTTCGTTCGAGCTAGATAGGGTGACGAGGAAGAGAAAAAAACAAAATCAATGGAGGAGGAGGGATGATGATGGATTACCTCATATATTCTACCAAAAATTCTCAAGAAATACAACGAAAACGCCATAAAAAAGTGATACAAGATGGAATTCTCACGTGCTACTATACAGAAGGGGGATTGGATCTATCTCGTGACTCACAAGTGGATGATAGGAAAAGGACAAAAATGAGGAGAGAAAAAAAAGAGAAAAAATAAAATATAAAACAATTTTTAGAAATTTGGGTGACCCACATAGTTTGGGCATGATTTACCACACCATGAACCAACCATGCACTATCCACTACCTAGGCCAAGTACCCATGCACTGTTACTCCTAGTTAAATACATGATTGAGAAAATCTTTCTCAAACCATTCCACATTGCCTTGTCAACTCGTAGTTGCAAACCATACACTTTCCACATATTCTAATAGACCATGTTCAATTCATTATCCACACCTCATACTCACATGACCACCTACATGATCACCATACGATTACTACAAACCATACAAGCTAACCGTGAAATGGATAAATAGCCTCCAAAAATTTAAATTTCGGCCCTCCCATTACCAGAGCTCAAAAGAGAGGCTAATAATGATTAAAATAATTAAAATAATTTATATTTCATGGTCAGGATTTGATATGATTGTTAGATAAGAAAGACACCTCATATTCTCTTAATAGAAATTGTGTGCCTATGTCATCCTATACTAAAGTTGTGAGGCGGGGTTATTATACCAGGTCAGATGATTTCCTTCAGAATGGTCAATATACCTCAATGATGTTGCAGCAGACTATCAAGTAATGTAATATAGATCAATTTTTTATGAAAATACTTATGGAAATTAAAATAAAATTCAATATGTTATTCCAATGAAAGTTGGGTCTTGTTTTTCTGATTTTTTACACTTGGCTTCACCCCCTGTGGCTAGGAAGGAAGTTAGTGATTCTTCTATGAGATGGTCGAGTGGTAAATAGGTTTCTTCTATGTAGAAGCTATGAAATATGTTTGAGGAAATAATGAACTTATTGGACTATAACAATGGGGAATAGAAGGTGGTGGACTACAAGAATAATAAAAAATGTGACTAGATTTTAACAAAGTGAGATAAAATTCGTCTTTTGAGGTAGGACAAGAACATGCCATTCTTTATTCACTAGGAAATGAGATCTATTTGATGGATAGTTAAGGTATGATTACCCCCTCTCTAGTTTCATATTATATTGAATATGAAACTGAAGAATAATATTAATTTATCTTTGTAAATAAAAAATGGGAAGAAATAGACTAATAATATGGTAGATAACACATTGGTGCAAGGAAAAAAAATTAGAAGGTGCAAATATTATTCCTACTTACATATACCTATGTTGACAAGGTCAATGAGAAAATATATTCACTTTAATGAATCTTATAATGAGACCCATATGGAACCATTTGAGGATGCATGTGATCTAACCCGGCCACCAAATGGTGGAGATGGTGTAGTGAAGAAGGATCAAGAAGAATTCGATCAAGTGTCTTCAGATGAGTTTCTTATGCACTCCAAGGAGATAATGGAATGTGATTTTACTATTTATTCCTCAGTGTAATACACTAACAGGACATAACAAAGAATCATTAAAATTGATATTAATAAAGATAAAATGGATTCAATCAATACTCAATATCATATTTTTATCTATATTGTTAATGAAGGAAATAAATTCATAGAGGAGTGCATTAAGATATGGGATAAGAGGGATTATAAGGACCCATCCTTAAAACATTACATAATCTTTAATTAAATAAATTATTCACATTGAGGATCTTTCAGGTTTGGATTTTTATATAATTAGGACATAACTATTACATCTCACAATATTACAAAGTAGGCACTTCTACTCAGTTTCCATTTTTTCATAAAATAAAAACTCTTAAAAAGAAACATGTCTAGTTCCAAGTTTTAGATAGCATGCCTTTCCTTGATCCCATCCTTGACCCTATTCACATTTAAGTCATGTGGAAAACATTTCAAAAACTTGGGTTGAGCGTAAAAAGCTCAGTCAGGGATATAAAAATATGGAAAGAAAACATTAGTCCATGTATACATAAGAATCAATAAAATCATACTTCACTCTTAAAACATAAGCACTTTAACATACCTTGTGAAATAATAAGATTTATGAATAACTCATAGAAATCATAAGATGTAAAGGTAACTTGAGGCATTCATAACATTCTTACATAGGGAGTAACCCTCATGGTTACGTTTGGAATATACACCACAGTATATTCCCTAAATATCTTCAGAGAAACCTTATCATTTAACTCTTTCGAGTTACCCAATGCATTGGAGAGCTATCACGGGCTCACCCTCCCTTAGTTTATCACAAAACCACCCGTCTTCATAAACAATTCCCAAGAACCATAATATAATCGTATCACATAAAACATGCATAAAGAAAACATAACATTCCCACATTACAATCACAAGATATCAAAAACACATTGATATAATCAAAACATTATCAAAACCATTTTCAATACCAAAATTAAAGAAAATTAAAACATGGTATTTATTTTTCATTTTAAAAAAAGTTATGGATTGTAGAGGAAGCCGAAACTAAAATAATGGTCACGGTGGCGGAGAAGTTGTTGTCGCCGCATACATAAGCCAAACATTCATTTTTTTTTGTTTAGTAAAACACTTCATACAAAAAGATTCCTTTTGAATAAAAGTAAAATTCAAAGGGTTTTACACACCGTATAAAATAAAGTTGTGTATAAAAAAAATATGCCTCAATGAAAGGAGATTAAGGCGAAGTCCCTTACAAAGTCAGTATCCTTAGATTAAGGATAAATCAATTACATAAATATATGTGAAAAACATAAATACACCCAATATAAGTGGTTATTAAGTGTAAATCAATCATAGGTAATCTACATATATTCATATCATGACATTATCAAGAAGTAGAGTTTTAACCCAAAGAATTGAAATTGGGTTAAGAAGTTCCCTTGCCAAAATTCTACAGACTAATGACGACACTATAAAATTCAGAAAATGAATTGATGAGAGGGAAAATGGTATCTCATCACTTGGACATAAAATTTAAATCAATAAGGATATATAAGAAAATATCCCAACATAATAATATGTAAATTAAAATACATAAAAAAAGAAGTCTTTTAAAAAGAGGTGGGTGAAAGGTTCCCTTACCGATTTGGGTAACTTTCAAAACATACACCCCATGAAAGAAGGACCAAACAATGCTGATGTAAATACCAATAAATGAGAATATATTACACAAAGAGTAGAATCGTGGTTATTACATACACCACTCAATGGAGATAGTGACGAATATAGCATGAATCTTGTAGGAATAAAAAGTGAGATAAAAACCACATACCTCATTGTAATCAATCGAGTCGTATGACCAAAAGATGATAAACACAATATGAATCACAGAATACCATGAATATAAATAGAATCATGATAATATATATCAAATAGAATAACAAAATACACCACATGCAAAAAATAAGTGGCGAACAATGGAAATCTCAAGGAAATTAAAAGTGAGATAAGATATCCCCTTACGAAAATTCGGCAGCCTAACGGCGCCACATAAAACTTCCAAAAATGGATTGAAGATATAAATTAGGGTCTCTCACCATATGAACATAAAAATTACAGTAACAGGAATAATGAAAAACATACCCAAACAAAAGAAAGAGGAGATTAAAATAAGTGACATAAAAGAGAGTACTTAAAAAGAAAGAGAGAGGTTCGGATCCCTTACCTCAAGTCCAACTTGTCTTGTTTGTTTCTTTATATTCCTGAATAGTAAACTTTGGTCATTTAATAATTGATTAAGGACCTAATTTAAAGTTTATTATTCAATTAAAATCACATATTATAATGTTATAATAATTTGCTAATTATGTGAGTTCATATGAGACGTTTTTGTCGATGTTCGTTATATGAGTCAAAAATAAACTTGTTTGAAAATAATTGCCTATGTAGTTATAATTACATCATCTACAGAATTGAATTAATGATTTAAATATCATATATATCTAGTATATATTAATTTTATACTATTCTATAACTTTTGGAGGTAAAAATGAAATGCACCGTTCATGGAGACGGTAGGTCGTACGTACGCATGAACGCTACTTTCATTTCTTTGTCAAATTAATTGAATTAAAAATAAATGAGAGATATATATATAATATAATTCCAGTATAATATATATTTTATATAGGTCACATAAGTTCATTAATTTAATTATTTATACATTCCATGTATTGCATGAATGAGTCACATCACTTGAGGGGGCGGTAGTCCACACTTCCTCAAATGAAATTATCGCATTTGCACTACATGAAAAGAATAAAGTTATGTTTTAAATGTAAAATACAGAAGCATATAGAGAAAATAAATATAATAAATATAATAAATAAATATAGTTCCATCATAATAGCAACCATGAGAGGTGGTTGGAGGAGATAGAACAATCATTGTTTCGTGAGGCAGTAATTCGCCATCCACATAAACAGTATGTTCTTTAACCATTAGACAGAGGTGTGTGTAAGTGTAGCTCGAATCCTTCTCATAAAAACCTCCTAGTATATTTAAGATACTGTTTTTGTTACAAAATAAAGTAATAAAAAGAGTTTAAGTTGTTGTAGAAGCAAAATAAAACAAAAGAACATAAGAAAAGACATTACCTTTAAATCGGGTAACTCCCTTTAGTTTGAACCAAAAGGATTTCTTGAAGAGATTTATGCCTAAGGTAAGGATTATAGGATGAAAATATGGATTTAGATAGATAAAATTATCAGAGTTTGTTCTAGACAAAGGCTTTAGAGGTGTGGATAAGGGGGTAGAGGTGGGGGTCTTTTATAAGAGGGAGGAGGGGCACTCTTGCAAAGTCTTGAAAAGTTACTTTATTATAAAATAATTTTCGGATATTAAAGGTCCCAAAATTAAATATTTCTTGGATAAGGTGATAAGGGTTCGTAATCAACCCATCCAATAGGTTTTTGACTAGTTTAAATCTTATATTTTACCTTATCTTCTCATTTTATTTAAATCATTCATTAATGAGGTAATCAATACATCATCACGGTGTCATAAATAATTTTATTTATTTAATGTCTAAATATTATAAAAATATTACCATCATGTAGGAAATATTTTTAGATTTATAAATAATGTTTATAGTCAAAGAGATAATTTATGTAAATAAAATTAAAAAAAATTTACTTAGGTGATACTTACTTTGGCTACATTTTCCTTCCTTTAAAAAAATATGATAAAAGGTCACTATCACCCTAAAGTGATTCCATGGGGTCCCAAGGTTGGCACAAGGAATACCATGGTAATACATGACACCACCAATAGTATTAGGACACATGTTGGGGTCATTTTATATTTTTATGATATTATTTTATTACCCTTAACTACCTGATTACTAATTAAACACGATAATTAAAGATAATTATCATCGTTACTATTCATAATGCCCAAAAAAGAGTCTTAATTATATAATTTGGACCTTATGATTCCAAATATGGAATCCATTTTATCAAATTCCAAACACATAAATTTCAGTAATTAATTTGAAATAATTCTTGTTGGCAAAACCAAAGACCGGTTTTTAAGAAGTAAAATCTATCAAAAGATTGATTTGTTTTTACATCCAATTTAAAAGTAAAATTACATAAAATGACCAAAATTGTATTAAATGATAAAAATATAATTAAATTGAACCTTAAAACCAATTAAAAGGACAATATAACTATATAAATAAATTGGATGAAAAGGCGGTTTTGAATTAAAATACAGTATTTTTCACTATTCATTGAAAATGAACATTTGTCAGAAAAATACTAAAAATTCACCCTAAGATATATTTGATATTCCAAATTAAAAATGATATCAATTTTACCAAATTAAAAATAAAGAAGTTTCATTAATTAATTTTATAATCAATTCCCGCTGTCAAAACAAATAGCGTGTTTTTAAGAAACAATATCTATTAAAAGATCGACATTTGTTTATGTCCAATTTCAAAGTGAAATTAATTCAAATGAACACCATTGGATTAAATGGTAAAAATATATTTTAATTAAACTTTAAAATCAATTAAAACTATAATCTGACCATATAAAAAAATTAGACTAAATGGAGGTTTTGAATTAAAATACAGCATTTTCACTATTCATTAAAAAAAGAACTTTATCAGCAAAATAACAAAAATTTATACAAATTAAATTTTGATGTCTTGATTATAAATAAGGATTTTATTTTGTCAAATATAACATATAAAATTGTCAAAAATTGATTTAAAAAGGGTTCTCAATCAAAAGGCGGTTAATAGACCTTTTAAAGAATATTAGAAGATTTATACTTAAAATTGGATTCATTTTCATTTTAAGCCAAAAAAATTTATTTGGATAAATGAAAAAATATTTGACAATAATATGTAATCATTTTATAGTTAGTTCTTTTCATTCTTTCCATTACAATGGCTAGGTGTTAACTACTATTTAAAATAATATTATTATATTATTAGTGTGCAAGGTAAGATTTCAAAGAAACTCATTGTTGTGTATTGGGTACAACATTGAACATAAAATTCCCTTTAAAGTAATATTAATATTTTTATTCACAAATATTAATAAATATGAAAATGTCATATTCTTTATTTACCTGGTATGTTAAAGGGATTCTCTATATAAAGATATAATTAGTGATGATCTTGAGTGGGGAAATTTTCAACCTAAATGAAGTCTTAATTGGGATCCTTATTTCAATATTATTAGGTTATTTAATAATGTATTTTTCAATTCTATTGTGATTTAACTTCATCATATTGTTTTTTTCTTGATTTTGTTCCAACTCAACCCACAAAAGTACCCCCACTCACACTTTCTCATTAATCAAAAAAGTGAATTTAAAGGAATGTAAGAGTAAATTCTAGAATCTATTGAATATCTAAAGGTATGACACTTTTCCCAATTTTAAAATTCAAAAATATAATAGTAAATTATATTTAGAACTATAATGAATATGGTTCATTACCTTTCCCAATTTTCTAAAACTTCTAATATGTAATTCTACTTTACTTTGTTCAAAACCCAGAACATGAGGGTAAAATATTTAAAACATGAGGGTTTTGTGCCTAGGAAAATTCATTAAGATGGAATATAGAAAAAATATAATTTATATAATAACAAATTAATAATTAAAAATATAAAAAATATTAATCATAATAGACAATAAGTAAATAAACTAAGGAAGATATAATTAATTACCAAAACATTAATATATAGTGGCCAATATCCACTCTATAATAATCTAACTTCAATAAACATGTTCAAGTTGAGGTGCCATGTGACCTCATGTGAGACTCCCTCTATGTAAGAGGCTTCCAACTAGAGGTGAGGGTCTGAAGATAACATGGGGAGACTACGCCCTCATTAATCATAGTCATACACAATAATGTAAACAAATACACAAAACTAACTCAACATCATATTGGAAGAAAACATAAACATGCTACTATAATAGATGTCATGTTAGGTTAAATAAATAATAAACCAAAGATCTAAAAAGTGGTAGGTCAAACCATAATATAAGAAACAATAGGGAAGTAAATAAGATGCTATGGAAACATGATAGATTCCATCCAATTACATCCTTTGAACCCCATTCTCTATCTCATCAAATTCATGTCACTGGGCTCTTTCTTTTCCCAGATTCCATGATCATGAAGTTTGTACATTCATTGAGATTCTCCTTCAAGGAATGAGTATAACCCAATATAAAACCACCAACACATCATTAACATAAGTTCACATGTATAAGATGTGTTTCCATAGAAAATAAGGGAATACACAGTCAATAAAAAATCAATCTTGTGTTGATAGATCATGCATTGACTAAGAATACATGAACCCTATCCATACCCACTTTAGCTCCATGATAAAAGAACGGTCATATAAAAAATCATGATCATATGTTACCATAAGGAAACCACATATATCTCTGAGCAGCTATAAGGATAATAAGTCTTGGGTTAATTCATAAGGTCATAAAGCTCTATATTTCTTGTTGGTTAGGACACAAGGTCACTATACCCCTTCCATGTATATTAGGTGTGGCCACAAGTTCTACATATCCCTATACTTCCTTTGGTTTGGCTACAAGGTCATCATGCCACTACCTTGGGTTAGGCCTGAAGTTCATCATACCCCTACATTACCTCAGGTTAGGCCACAAGTTCTTCATACCCCTTCCATTTGTCTCAATCCATTGTGGTCATCATCATATGTTATACAGGCTCCCACTATAAGGAATAACCAAGTAAAGATGGTTATCATGTGATTTTCTAAAATAATAAAAACATCCAAGTCTATACATTCATACACAATAGTGAATAACTCATATGGGAACAAAATGGAATATTAAACATAATTATCCATATCCATATGCGCACACACAAGTAATCAATATCAAATATGGGTCTCATTGGCTATGAGCACACACACATGTGATCAAACTCAATAATGGGCCTCAAACACACAGTCTCATACCATCACATCATTCCAAAAATCATATACAATGCCTCTATATGGTAAGTATCCTCATACCTTTAATGCATTGATGTTTAATTCTCATATCCCCCAATGAATGATATCGGGATCATGTCTCTACACCAATATTCACAAGAAAATGACCTAATCCATCATCATAGAGTCTCTATAATTATGATTCAAGGAATATATTATACAAAAATATAGAATCCAAAAAATCTTACAAAAAGATATATCCTGTCAATGGTAGATCAATATTCTCTCAAGGAAATGATTCTAATTATATAGATTGGGCATATATGAAATAATAAGCCAAGAATTATCCATTATATTATGATATAATCGATTGATATAACCAAAATATATTGGATCTATTATTCCTCTCAAGAGATATTTGAATATCTTGGATATATGTAAATAATGGTGGTGAAAAAAACCTCTTACCTTGAATTCACATAAGCTAATACTCGAGATCCACTGGCTTTGGAGTAAAGATGGAGAGGAAATGCATGGAATCATTATCGGGGACCCTAGGATATTTATCCATAGGTTAATAAGAATAAATTATAGGTATAAAGAATAAAATTCAATTTTCATATTAATAAATATTCAATGCATGGTTTAGTCACACGGTTTGATAAACCATGCACTAACCATGTAAGGATTTCTTTCTCCCTAGGGAACCTACATGGTTTGGTCACATAGTTTGATTAACCTTTCACCAACCAAGTTTTTTAATTTTTTCTAAGTCACGTGGTTTCTTTGAAAATGTAACATGATTAGTCTTAACAATTCACTAACCATGTGTTGACAATTTTCCTTCTCCAAACAAGAAAACTGGTTTCCTAGGTAGATTCGCGCATTTTTTCCTAATAATGAAATAATCATGAATCCCCTTTAAGGCCTCTAAAACCCTCCTGAACCAATAATAAGTTACCCAATAATTAACCCAAGAAATTTATTACTCAAAAAAGGGTTAAAATTAATGTATGAGGTACCTAAAAAACTCTAGCTCAAAATAATATCCCACTATATGTAATTGTCATACTTGAGAAGGGTATTGAGATTTCCTTCTCATATAACTTAGACCATTGAATTCATACAATATATTAGCACTATGAATTATATATATGGATATATCCATCTTACCATAGGACTCTGAAAAGTTTAATTTTATTTCTTCAAAATACTTTCTCATTCTACTTTATGATTTGTACCAACCACTCTACAAATGATGTGTCGGGATCCATCTCAACATCCTCATAGTCATCGTATGTGAAGGATCAGGCATATACCTATGAAGCTAGGATACATGGATTAAATCATGCATACCTAGATATTGTGGAGGAAGATCTAAATTGTATGATTTTTTCCAAACATGCTTGATAATCTCATACATTCCAAAAAAATAACACTAACATCCCTTGATTCTGAAACATGGATTCCCTAATTGAGGAGTCCCCCACAAGAAAACTTCGTCACCCATAGTTAGATCCAAGGGTCATATACTCAAGTAATTGTATGATAATTTTTTAATCTATGCAGTTATTAACAACATTTAGATCTACTAAACTCTCTCATAGGTCTCCTATAACAAACTCGGCTCCAAAACAACTACCTCACCCAACTTCTTCCAACATAGCAGTGAGTGAAATAACTGCCCATAAATAGAATAAAATGGTTCTATATGAATTTAATCCTAGAATATTTAGTTTTAAATGATCTCAACCAAGTATAGGTGATCATACCAAGCTCCATAGAAGTTTATAATTCATGCATATAGCTTATCCTCTAAAATATAGATCATTATATCTAATTATCCATCAGTCTGCAGATTATCTGCTATATGTACTCACAGTAGGGTACCCAAATACTTCTATAATACCATCTAAAATCATGATGTGAAGTACATAAACCTTTCTTACATTATTAATAGAGTAACTCCATAAATAAATAAAATATCCCATACATGAATCTTTACTAACTCATCCATAGAAAAGGTCTCTTAAATCAGTAAGAAATGTGCCACTTCCATAAGTCAATCTACTATTACCCAAATAGTATCACTATTCCTTAGGGTATTGAGGAACCCCATAATGAATTATATTATCACATAATCCCACATCCACATAGCCACTAAAAGTTACTGAAACAAACCATGAGGACACTAATGCTTTATCTCTACCCTCTGGTAGTTAAGGCATCGCAAAAAAAACCAGAAATGTCTCGCATCATATATAGACACCAGAAAAGACCTTGGATGTCATTGTTCACATTTTTTAACACTGGATTCATAGCCCATTTTATATAATCGGAGTCTCTCATCTATTCCTCCCTCATGGAAGTTTGAAATAATGATTCAACCCAAGAATTTCATATATAGATATCACATATTTTCAATGATTATTCAATACATTTCCCAAGAAAACACTCCCCAGAATCATAATGTGTTGGGGTGTTTAATGACTAGATACATAATCATCTTATTTAAAGACATATATTCAATATATCATACAATTATATTATCCCATATCACATGTCTTGGACATTTCCTACTTAAAAACTTTCATTTTAACTTAGGGATAGGAAACATAAGAAAGGGTTAGTTAAAATTCTCAGTAAGGGTAAATTAAATAGATATCAATTAATAATCATATTTTAGTATAAGATAATAATAAGGGTATGAGAACATGATAATAAAATAAAATAACTATAAAAATCAATCAAATATCATTAATAGTAATCCATGGAATAAATATTTTTAATAAAAAAATACATAAGTAGTAAGTGTGAGAAATCATCAATAATCAACCATGAACCATGAGAACATATCATAAGAATAAGAAATTATTTTTTGGCATTACATAAGCATAGAAAATAACTTCCATTGTCAATGTTCACTCCCAATACTATCATTATGGACAAAGTATAATAATGTAAATAAATACCCAGCCATTTACAATATTCTCTTATGAGTAACATCCATTTGGTTAACTTTTCAATCTCTTAGGAGTTTATTAGTTATGTCATCACTTAAGAGTTTCTCAACTATTTCATAATTACACAATGAATTGTCTGGATATATAATTCCAATCCCACTAGTCACATAATAAAAACCATGTATATGTGTTACAAAAGATCATAAAACATTCGTAGTATCATTATATCATAACCTTTGGAAAATAAATGTGTTTTATAAACATTTCATAATTTCATTATAGCATAACCCATATAAAAGAAAAAGGATTCATCATAACCAAGTTTAGACCATGGGAATGAAATGGGTTTTATGTAATGTTATTCAAATAATACTCATAATTATCTATTAAAATAAATTAGATTATATAATAACATAATACCCCCGTGAATCAAAAAAATACATAATGGTTTTTTATATAGAGGAAAATTACCTTTAAAATAATTCTCAAATTATTCTTTGAAAACATAAGAAAAGTGTCATTTTCTTTTGATAACATTTTAAATAAAAATTACCATAATAATGAGAAAATGATTTTATTAGAATATAACTATGAAAATTTGTAATGTAATCTTAAAATTAGATAAATATTATGATAGTGGGAAAATATTTTCATATCTTATATTAAAATTGAACATTATTTTTACAATTTTATAAAAAATCAAGAATGAATTGTTCAAAAAATATTTCTTTAAAAATATTTCAATTAAAAAATATTAAATTAAGTAAAAGGTAATGAAAAAATTATTTTTTAAAACATTTCAAGAATTGGTAAAAACTTTATAAAATAATTTTTAAGAGCATGTACATGGAAGAAGAACTTCATTGATTAAAGATTAAGTAAGGTTGATTTTTATTTAAAAATATTTTCTCGATCATTTTAAGTACCAAAGAGTGGAAAATGGTACTAATACATAAATATACAAGAAATAACTAAATTTTAATAAATTATATGTTTTTAATGGTTAATAGCCATGTAATTTCCCTCAACATAAATTTAGTATAGACAATCTCAACAAGAAAATAGATTGTAACATAAACTCTTACCTCAAGACTCATATTGCATCATATACATTAAAATATACAGTATAATAAATATATATTTATTATACATGTTTTATAGAAACATTTTCATATATAAATTAAAATTTATTATTCCTTTATAGTTTCCAATAATCCTTTTATTAATTATTCTTTATTAAAATGTGCATTTGGGTGAAAAATTGTCCATTTTCCAAGCAAGTATGGTTCAATGGTTCTAGTACTTACATCTTGGTCATGGTGTTATAATATATAAAAAATTAATAATGACATAAGTATCATATTTATTCATCATATACACTTTTATTATTATTCATATATATTGGTGATGAAAAATTTATCGCATTTTCGTGTGCAGGTGGTAGTCCAGACATACGCACGAGTGACGTTATCATTTTCCAAATAATGGAAATGTTAAAAAATAGATGAGATATTATAATTCAATAATAATAATTATTTTATAAATATAATATATAAAAATTAAATACATAATAATAAAAAACCACAAAATATGGTTATTTAAAATGAATCATATCGTTGCGTGGAGCTGGTAGTCCAGACGTACGCGCGAGCAACAATATTGGTTACCATTTAATGGAAAGGAGTTGGAAAATGGTTGATACATAAAAATAATGATAATGATTAAATATATTAAATATAATTATTTAATTATTTTATAATTGAAAATATATATTTAGAGGAGGAGGTAGAATAAATAAAATTCAAAATACTCGGTTAAGAGTTACACCTCTTCTTTATGAACCTCCTTTGGCATACACCTTAATCCTTGAAAGGATAGTATTATGATAAAACCATGAAATATAGAATATTTTAAAGTATTTTGGGAAGGTATTAGGATAGTTATTGGATGATATATAAGGATAATTATGTGTTATTAAGATATAATAAATGGTATCCTTTTATATAGGTGGGAGAGGACACACGTGGAATTTTTCAAAACATTGAAATATAATAATATCTTACTCAAGTAAAGAGGCTCAAAAAAATACCAAGATTATAATATAAGATGTTTAATGTCTAAATTATATCAATAAATCAAATTAAATTAGGTTTTTGGTGATATTTTAAACCTTGTCTCATAGCTAACCCCCTGATAAACTCATTTTAACCCTAACTCTGGTAACAAAATTTTATTTTTTTTTACTATTCATTATAACCAAATATTTTGGGTAAATTATTAAATTATATTAAATATTATTGTTATAAATATATAAAATATTTTCAATTATTCAATTTCTATAAGTGTTAGATATTCATTTTTTAATAGGCACGTAAAAACCCAATGAAAACCCATTTTTTGAAAAAATTATTTTTAAGCATAAAATTGGATTTATTCTCATTTCATACCAAGTAAAAATATTAGATTAATGTAAAAAGATTTTATTAAATATATAATAAATAAATTTCATTAATATCATTCATCAATATATATTCATTAAATTTATTAATATAAAAACAAATTGTGCCCATAACAACTGTTTCTCAGAATAAAAAATAACTTTATTTGCCTTTAAATGATTTTATTTTCATTTTAACCAGTTGATTGACAATTAAATCATTTTAAAAATGTGTAAAAATTATTTTTTTTATAATTAAATTAATTCTATTCATACCCATAAATATAATAGTCAGGTGATAACTGTCACATTAAATAATAATAATATTTCAATAGTTTTTTGTGATTTGTCAAGACTCGGTGTTGTGTATAAATTAAGATACCAAAAAATTAAATTTATTTAAATATAAATATATCATAAAATATAAGTATTTTATATTATATCCCATTATAATAATTTATCCCTCAAAATTACACCACTTGGATACAAATAACTGAGGACAACTCTTCCCCATCTTATCTTCGGGTTCTTACATAGCTTCCTCAAATTTATGGTTTTTTTCTAAAACATTGACCATGTGATTGGTCATTTTTCACATAACTTTATCTCTTAAATATAAATATCCAACAATTGTTTCTCATAAGTGATATATTTTTTCAGTGGTATGACCTATGAGTTTAGTAAATGTGAAGGATAAGGTATGTAGTTCCTCATGAGAGATGAATGAGACACATCATGAACTTAAGTGATGTTCAGTGGAAGTTCCAAGAGATAAGAAAATATTGTGATAAGATAAAAATTATCAAACAGACCAATATATTTAGGGCTCATATATCTCTTCTTTCCAAAACATATAAACTTCTTCCAAGTATATATTTAATGGAATACCTTCTCAGTAATTTTGAATTCCATATCTCACTGATGATTATAAGCATAACTGTTATGTTGAATCTGAGGTAACTTGATGTGATTATATATAGATATAACCTTATCTATAATTTCTTATTCTACCTCGGGTCTCAATAGATTTATTTTTTCATCTTTATCCTAGCATGTAGGAGTTCTTCACTTCCTTCCATAGATTGGTTCATAAGGATCTATCTGAATTCTTGAACAAAAGCTATTATTAGAAGAAAAAACAATCCAAGAATTATTTTGATCCAAAACACATTTTAAATCCATATAATATGATCCCAATATATTTCTAGGGTTTTTATAGTCATCTTATACTGACCTTCTTTCTGATTATTATGATTTATGAAACATTTAAACTCTATATCCCAACGTTATCGAATACCTCTCTAGAACTTTGTGGTAAACCTCAGATCCTGATAAAATACAATAGAATATGGTACTCCATGAAAACATAGAACATTAGTAATATATATCCAATAAATTTGATAAAGAGATTAATATTCTCATATGGTAATGAAATATGATGATATCATAATGCAATCACTGTAAGCCAAATAGAATTTTTCCCTTTATATTTTATGGGGGGTCCAATAGTAAAATTCATTACAATGTTCTCCTATTTTCATTTTGATATGGTTAATGGATATAAAATACCATTATATCTATCTATATAAACCTTAATATTCTAACATTATAGGAATTGAGATCCAGGCACTTCAATATCCATTTTCATGTTATCCTACAAGAAATACTCTTTCAGATATCTACACATATTTTTACGTTCAAGATAAATAGAGAATTATGAACTATGAGATTCATCCAACAAATAATTCTTGATTTATAGTATTTATAAGACAGATAATTAGTTATTTATCCTTATTATTAAAAAAATCATGGTTCAACTTAGGAATATTTATCACATTCTTCTATAGTTCCACATCCTCCTTTTGTGCCTCTTTAATCCTCACATGGATGGATAGTTGAAAATTAATTTGGGAAAGGAATTTTTTGTCCCCTTTACCTAAGATTTCATGATCTATATTCTTAAAAAACATAAGTATTATATCCACTTCAATCCTCATCATAGATAAACTAGCATGGTATTTCCAACTAAGATCATCAGCCATCTTGTTCACCTTCTGAGGTTGGTAGTGTATTGAGGGTTCATAATATTTAATCAACTGGAACCATCTACTTCAGTGCATATTAAACTCTTTCTAAAAGAATATATACTTAAATATTTTATGATTATTATATATATCACACGATTCACTATAAAGATAATTCCTCCATATTTGTTTTGTGCGAAAATTTATAATGTCAGCTACAAATCAAGAGTTTGATAATTTTTCTCATGAATTTTAAGTTGGTGCAAGAAATAAGCTATCACCATATCATTTTTCATGATAACACATTACTTACCATATAAAAATCATAATTAAGCATCACAAACCATTATCCACTATAGGGTAGGTTAAGTACATGTGATTTTATCAACCTTCTTTTCAGCTCCTTGAAATTTTCATCACATTTATCTGTTCAATTGAACTTGGATCCCTTACAAGTTAACATGATTATTAGATTACATAGCCATGATAAATCCCTAAAAATCATCTTTACAATACATAAAACCCAAGAAATCTATGGTATTATTTGGTTGAGTTAGTCTAGTCCATTTCTAAATGACAAGTATCTTTCAAGGATCAACCGATATACCCTCATTTGACATTATATGACCCAAGAATGTGACATTATATTTCTAGAATTCACATGAGGTAATTTTTCTATAAAAAGTATCTTTCCATAGGATCTTTAGAAAAATCCTCAATTTTTATTCATTCTCTTACATTCCCTTTAAATATATAAGAATATCTTCTATAAAGACTACAAAAAATTGATTGAGGTAATATGTGAATACTTTATTCATTAAATCCATGAAGAAAATAGGTGCATTGGTAATTCCAAATGCAATCACTATAAATTCCTAATGACCATACCTCATACTAAAGGCTATCATTGATATATCCTCCTTATTGACTCTCAAATGATGGTATATATAATAATGTTCAATCTTGTAAAAGTCTTCAGATATGTGTATTTGATCAAACAAGTAATCAATACAGGGTATAAGATACTTGTTATTAATAGTGATCTTGTTTAGTTATCGATAATAAGTGAAAATAATCATTGAATCATCATTCTTCTTAACAAAAAGAATTATCACACCATATAGTGACACAATGGGGTGTATGAATCCCTTATCAATATTCTCTGGGATTTACTTCTTCAGTCCATGTAAATCAATCAAGGTCAGTATATATAGAGTCTTTGAAATAGGTATAGCACCATGTATGAGATTTATTGAAAACTAAAATTCATAATTCATGCGAAGACTATGAAAATTCCTCAATAAATACATAATAATAATCCTAAAAAATAATAATATCTTTAATTTTTAGTTTCTCACCAATCATTTTAGATAAATATCCCACATGAATAGTTATTAAGACCCATATAAAATAAGTAACATCCATTTGAAGTCCATGTTAATCCTCTTATTGAAATATTATCTTAGATTGATTCAGAATATCAAATATCATGTCACTTCCTTGTAAATTGATATGGTATCTATATTTACATAGCCAATCCACTCCCAAAAGTGCATAAAATTTTAATAGAGTGTAAATAAAAATACTTTTAGTAATCACATTCCCACAAACTTGTATCAGAGAGGAGACATATACATGAGATGAGATCATCATGTTGTTTGTATTTTTACTACCAACTCAACATCTAATCATTTAGTTAGTGACATTATACCCTTAGAAAATTTTTAATATATAAAAGAGTGGGTAGATCTATAATCAAATAATAAAATTTTTAATTCTAGACTGAATGGTAAGTGTACATATCACCACTTTGTTCTCATGATCCACTTTAGTAGTTATGATTGCATGATATTTACCTTTGTCTCTATGGTTAAATTTTTGTTGATACTGATTATTTTTATTAACCCTTTTATTCATGCATTTATTGGTGTAATGTAACACACCTGTTTTGAGTTATGTCCTTTAATCCAAGAATTTTGAAGTCATTATAAAGGTTTTAGTTGGGTTCAGAGAGATTTGGGATTGGTCTTAAAGATTTTTTAAGTGTGTTCTCTTTTCTTAGCACACTACAGGTTGAAAAACATACAAGGTAAGGCATGGACTTAGGCATGGTGAACAGTGTACATCCCTATGAAAAATGGTAAGTAAAAAATACCTAGATGTTGGGAATGAACATGTTCATAGAACATCGGGTTTATCTCTACGTAGAGTGTCAAAGAAGGCTTCACCACTTTGTATCCTAGAGTGTGGCCATCTTAAAATGTCCAAGCCTCATGGACTAGGGCATGTTGGTTAGGCATTTTATGAATCCAATGTCGCACCTACATAGGAGAAACCATGCCCATTTTGGGATCCAATAGTGCATGGTGTCGGTCATCCCTAAGTTTTTAATTGATTAATCATGCACCTATCTTTAAGGAAAATAATTGGTATTTTCATTTTATCTTCATGGAGGACATTTAATGCTTTTCTATCTTGAAATTGCCTCTTTAAGCCCTTACTATTACACTTGAGCCTCAATTATAGTATTCAAACATTATATTTTAATAATACTATAATAAAATGAATATTTTAATATTTTATCAAATAAAAATTATTTTTTATAGGATAAATATAAAATTTTGACCTTGTTTTTTTCAAAACAATCCCATAATGATTTTTTTAAATTTTCCCTTAGAAATAGTCTTTCATAAATAAACAAAAATATAGTATTTAAAAATTAAAATTTTTATTTATAATAATGTGTAATTATATTTATAAACAAATTTATTAAATATAAATTTTATATAAATAAATATAATATCATTATAAAGTAAAATGGGAACTTTTAATAAGTCTATTTTTCCTTTAGAAAACTATTTTTGTTTAAAAGGCATAATGTCAATCCATTTTAATTAATTAAAATAATTATTAATGATGAATTATTTAAATTAAATTTATATATTATATATCTAACTATATGAATATAAATCCATATAATAATTATTACTAGTCATATAGTTAATATACTATCATAATATGCATGAAAAATGCATTTCTTGAAACCGCATTTTTTGACACGAGTTGTGGGTTTGTTTTTAAACTAAATTCTTCAAATTTTGGTATTTTAATTTGATAAAATTGATTAAATATATGTAATAATAATAATTAACATTATTTTATAAGATCAACTTAATTTTCTTGTCATAATGAATAGTAAAAACAACAAAAATTAAATTATATCGATTACAGTTAAAATGGGGTTTTCCGAATTACATGCACTTATGTTAACATTAATTTTACAAAAACATTAAATTTTTATTTGATAAATTGGATTTTATTTTTATAATCATTTATTCCAAATTATCTAATAATTATAAATTAATTGTAGTCTTAATAGATAAATTTCCAAGTTTGACAAACTAGTTTCTGTAATGAAAACTAAAATTTTAAAAGTGTGTAACCTTGGAGGTAAATGAAATAACATGTTTAAAACATGTTTAATTTTAGATTTTTAGGTGTGTATGGACCCTATCATCCATACAGACTATTATTTATCAATTTATTGGTAATTGTTTTGAGAGTGACTTACAATTATTGAATTGTTTTCGGTATTTTATAAAATGTCACTCCACATAAACTATAAAAGAGAACCCCCACCCCTCACTTATTCACACCTATAAATACATTTATATCAACAAAAAACTGATAAAATATCTCACCAAAATCCTTATCCATGTTCTATAGGTATTTCGGGCCACCTAGGAATTTGGGTCAGTAGGGCTTTCTGGCCACCTTTAAGGCCTTCGGGCCACCACAAGGCTTTTAGGGCACATGGAGTTTCCCCAAACACACTACAAAAAATGAGCATCCCCAGAAGAGGATTCAAAGCAGGTGAACTCACCAGAGCAGAGCCGAATGGATTTTTTAGAATGAGAGGGTATGTCTATGCCATCAGGACCAGCATGTGCTTGCACAGGAAGCCTAGCCAGACGGCCATGTAAAGTTGGAGATCTATTATCAAGATGCAGATGCTAGGGAGGGGAAGTTCATACGGGTTAGGTAATATATGAGCATATGGTCTTTGTAAGGGTTCCCCCTCATCCCTATAAAGGGGTTTATCAAAAATCAATAAAAATGAAGGCCTTCGGGCCATTCTGACTAATTGTCTTCACTAAGCTCTTTCTTTTTTACTTCTTCTCCTGGAACCTTAAATTATGTAATAAAAATTAAAAAAATAATAAAAAGATTATCCCTCATATAATTATATATTATTATATTTATGTATTAATATTTATCCATCTCCTTCTCTATCATGTAGTAAACAAAACCATCACTCGTGTGTACGGTGGACTACTGCCTTTCTAACTGATGTGATCATTTTTTCATCACCAACTCACATAAATAGTAATAATTATGGAAATAATGATAATATATGATTAATATGACATTTTATTAATTTTTAAAAATTAATATATCAAACACTTAATTACCCATTAACCCATTAAGGTAATGATATCGCCGCTCATGCATATATACTTCCTACTATATCCATGAAGCGATCTAATTCATTTTCCATGTAAAACATTCAATAGTGGCTCTACAAAAGTATATATTAAATAAATTTCATATTTATAACATTAATATAATTATGAATATTATTTACTTATATCCTATGAACTAGACCCAAAACTTCCATGATAAAACTTGCATGAGAAAATGAAGCAGTTAACACCTAACACTATTGTAAAAAATAAATATTATTAAAGAAAAGGTGGTAAGATGTTATTAAAGGATCATATATTATATTATAATATTAATATGGTTATGTTATAAATTAATAACATTCTTATAACCATTATATAATATTTTAAGTAATATTCAACTAAAGGGATCCATGAGGTAAGGGATTTCATCTCAATTTACAGACCATTGATAGATATTTGTTAGTACGAACCTATTCACTTTTATGTGGTGTATATAAAACACCTTTTATTTATTTAACATCAATAAATAATTATTCTTGATGATTAATGTTTCATTTAAAGTTTATTGTTTCAAGGGGATTCAATTTAAAAGTTACCAAAGATGTAAGAATCTATTTTAAAATATAACTTTTTTGGGACTTATTTTATTTTCATTGAATGTCTATTATAATTTATCCTTACTAACCTCCAAAAATTTTATTATAAAATGTATATTTAAGTAATTTATATATTTTATTCAAAAAATTCCTCTATTTGTTAATTTAATCAAGAAAATTAATTTTTAAATTTAAAAGAACAAATTTAAATTGTATATTGTTTTCATGTCCATGTTATTGAAAATTGTTTTACAATAGTCCTTTAATTTACTAAAATAATATTTTAAGGAAATTTTAGGTTATCCCTACATTTTAAAAAGGATTTTAAAGGAATCTTTTGACTATATTATAAGAGGTATGTGTTTTACTTTATTTATAAAAAGATAAAAGGAATGTTTTTTAATGAATACTACGATAATAGAATTCAACACCACTATAACAATTTTATGAATATTAGCTTATTCTAAATGATTTCAATTGTTTTAGAAAGAAAAATATTTTATGAAAAAATAATTTAATATTTCAATTTCATTTCTTTTACTCTTCAAAAAGACATGATTTTATTGGGAAACCTATATTTCTGATGAACCAATGGTTACCTCTTATATCTTGATTAATTTTTTAGTTGCTAACTTTCTCTTGAGACAATCATTTTATTGTGATAATTTTTCATTAAACATTAAATTTCTATTAAATGTCCATATTCATTGTATCATTAATATTATTATTTCCTAACATGTATATCATTTTACATACAGTGTTTTACTAAGGAAGTTATTTGATTGAGTGGGAAAAATAAAGATAAATCTATATTCATTACTCAATATAGATATTTATTAATAAGGAATATTGTTCCTGAATTAAGATGATAATTTTTTATATAAATAATATATTGTACATAAATTTATAGTTGGGGACTAGAATTATATATCCCCTTGATGCATCAATAGATCTCATGAGAAAAATACATTGGCCAAATTAAAGGGGTTTTTACCCATATTTTAAACAATCATGGTGAAAGGTTTTGATCGTATAAATATCATGATAAATGAGATCATGATGTACAATAATAGGTATTTCCTTCATTTAGAATTCAGTTATTGTTATCCATGATATTTTCACATTGATATTATCCATGGATTCATTTTTTTCTCAACTTATTGATTAAATGGAATGTGTTTTCAATAATATTCCTTTTCATATTTATTATTCCTTATTTACTCATGATATCTTCCACTATACATAACCCATACTGAGAATTTGATAACACCCTTATTTTTTTCCTTTCTTAAGGATATGAAGAATGATTCTTTGAATGATTTCAATGATACTGAATAGTTTCCTTTTCTTTGATTTATATTTTTTCCCTATTGTCAAATGGTTATCATGTACATATCTGGATTTCTATGACTACTAAACTAATCGGACCTTCAATATTTTTTCACTTTTATTTATGCCAATTTAATAAATTAACCACCGAATCTAGGTTACTAGACTCTAGGTTGTTGCATTTGGTATTAAATAAAGTTTATTAGAAACTTTTGGAACTATATTTAGGAAAACATCGAATTGGGAACATAACCCTATGATAGACATTAAGGATACCTAAAATTTTGGAATAATATCCTAATTTTTTGATAAGGTGGATATCATGAGTTTTTTCCATCATAGATACTATAATTGTGCATAGTTCTATAATATTTATACATAATAGTAATAACTCCAAAAAGGACACATTGTGCATTAACTCGATCATCACTTGTTTCAAAAAAACGATCCTTAATATGCACCTGTCTTGATAATATCAGGTGATATTATTAGGATAATTTTTATTTTCTTTAAAACTTAGAATAAAGGATTTAAAAATATTTTTATGGCTTAAATATATTCCCAGTGAAACAAATTTTATGATTTTGAGATTAACAATGCATAAATTTTCAGTTTATGTTAAGTGTTACACACAGTTTAAAATTATGAATTATGGTTTAAAATTCATAATGTTATGAACTAAGTCATTATATTGCATTTTTCTGAAAATTTTCAAAGAATAAAGAATTTAATCAACACTTATGGTCAATATATAAATTTCCCTTCTTAGAAAACTAGTATAGATGGTATTGGAACTAAGAAAATCATGTTGATGTTAGGGAAGATTAATTAGGTTATGATGAATAAAGTTGCATGAATATAGAATAATTTTGTTCCATAGTGTGGTTCTCCTATGTTGGATCACTCCATGTGATAGAAACCCCCATCATTTATTATGGCTACTAATTTTGTGGCAGCTAGTCAATGAATTATATCCCTTGAAAAGATATATATGGCCTTGGGATGTGAAATAATTAAAATGTTATTATGTAAGTATATTTTCTAAATATAAATATTGATAAATAGTGGTCATCGTTCCAGAATAGTAAAGAGGATTAATAAATATAACACATAGAATAGAGAGATTTAAAAGAAACATTCTTTGAATAATATTTCCCTTGGGAGATACATACTAAAATGAATTCAAATATCCCTGGATTAAATAAAAATAAATAATAATTTTCTGTAGAGTATGAGTCCACATTTATAAGACTACACATGTATGTTATATGTTAAATATGAAATATGGAAATTAAGGATGGATATTTCATTGAAGGTCTTAATCCAAATATTAAAAGGGAACTAATTTCTCAAAAAAACATCGTGTGATGGAATAGTTTTATGCACCATCAAAATGGATAAGAAAGTTTCAAGATCTTATATATTTAGGGGAATAAAAAGAATAAAATTTCATTTTATCACCATAAAAATGGTAACAATAAATGACTAATAAGAAAATGAATCAATTTACATCATGTGAAAACTGAGGGAATAAACATCCTATAAAATATTTGAAGGGCATGATGGATTGTTACAGGTGTGGTAATAAGGGTAATTTATCTAATGAATTCATGTATAAAAATAAATCAATGATTTGGAGTTCTTAAAATATATATAAATGGTGAATTATTCACACCAACAACCCAAGTTTCAAGGGACATACTAAAGAAGAGGCTGATGGTAGAAGGCCAAGATCATGAAATCACTACAACAGATGTCGAATTTCCAAATGATGTGGTGGAAGGTACTTTAATCATAGACTCAAATTTATAAATTACCTTATTTAATTCTTGATATTCACAAAATTTTATATCTTCTATTTTTACTATGAAAATTAGATATTTCCCTAGAACTTAATAAGTAAGTTGTTAGTTAAAAATCCAAGTGTAAATCTCATTATAGTAAGGATATGTCATGATGTTCCCATTATGACACATAAATGTGCCCTATTTATAAACATCGTTATTATAAAAATAGTTTACTTTCATATAATCATAGGTATGGTATATATTTCAAATACTATGCAAATATTTACTAAAATAAGAAGTAAATTATTATTCTTGATGAATATGTGGAATTCCTCATCTTTATAGTGGAATCTTCATTATCCGAGTCTTGTCTAGATTCACCCCCAATAGCTCTTTTGATTGATATTCTTGGGAAATTATTTAAAACACACTCTATGGGTGGAGAATTAATCTTCAAATTGAGGATTTAACTATTTTATAGGAATACATTGATTTATTTCCTAATAAAATATCCAGAAATCTAATAGAGTGTGAAATTGGGTTTCTATTGATTTAATCCTTGATGCAAGGACAATATAAATGAATCCATATAGAATGTATGTTGTGGAATTAGTAGAGTTGAAGAAACAACTAGAGGAGTTGTGTAATAATGTATTTATTCACCCTAATGTTTCACAATTTGAATTCCATGTTCTCTTTGTTAAGAATAAAGATAGATCCACGAGGCTATACATTGACTATAGGAAAATCAATGAAGTTACAATAAATAAAAATTATCATATACCTTGTAGGGATGACTTATTTGATAAACTTCATAGAGCTCAATCTTTTTCAAGGGTTGACCTTCATTCTAGGTATCATCAATTGCAATTAAATAAGTAATACATTTTGAATATATCATTATGAACGAGGTATGTACATTTTTAATTTAAAGTAATTACATTAGGATTAACTAATGCACCATTAGTTTTTATATATCTAATTAATATATTATTCAAGTAATATCTTGATAATGTCATTGTGGTATTAATTTATTGTATATTAGTGTATTCTATGACCGATGAGGACCACAAGAATCAATTTTGGATCATTCTTGAGACTCATAGAAGAAAATACTTATCTTATAAATTTATAAAGTGTAAATTCTAGATTAAGATAGACTCTTTTCATGGTCATATTGTATACAAGGATGGAATCTTAGTTGATCCTATGAAGAAAATGGTTGTCAAATAATTTCATACACCAATGTACATGACTAAGTTACATAGTTTCATTGGATTAGTAGGTTTTTTCAAGTGATTCATTCATAATTTTACTTGATTTCCTAAACCATTAACCTAGATTGAACATAAATTGGTTAAGTACATATGGAAAAATTAATGTGAATAATGTTTTGAAGAATTGAAGAAGAGATTTATTGTAAGGACTCTTATTTTACCAAACTATAATTTGAGTAGAAATATTAATTTTTTGCCTTCAGATGACTGTAAGAGGTTAAATGGTAATTTTACCCTATTATATGATCTCAAATAATTTATTTGATCTCCATTTTGGTCCTAAAATAGGGTTTTTACTATAGGAAATGGTTTTCATGTAAATATGTGTTGTTTAAATTTTAGCAGAATAATTAATAATTAATATTTAATAAATTAAATATCAAATTGTTTGTGTAGGTTTGTTTATCTATAAATTTTTAAAAGGGAATCGTATTGATATTTTATCTCCACCGTTGAGACTATAATGTTGATTTTATCTAAGTTGAAGAATAAACTCATGTCGGGTGTTGGGGATAGGCTGCGACCCTTTTTATTTTCTTTTCATTTTCTTCTTTTTCTTTTTTTCTTTTCTTTTCTTTTTTTTCTTACTCACATCCTGGGGATTACACCATCAGATGATATAAGATAAGAAAATTCATAGGGAGAGATAAATATATAGATGGAGGAAAGAAGGTTTCGTCATGAAGCCTTCGATGCACTGGATCAGCATGTGGTAGCTCTGGACTGTGGAATTGAACGAAGCATCAACAGTTTCTTCCCAAACGTAGGCTTGGTTAAGTTTTTTTTTCTGAAAATCACCCATATATTCATTGTTTTCAATTTCTAAATCTCTATTTTTCTTGTATTTGGCCGCAAGTGGTTGGTTCAGTTGTTTTGGGGATGAAAATGGGGGTTTTGGGCATTTTAATGTTTTTATATTTGGGAAAACTTGGTTACATGGCATGTATCCAAGGGTGACGCATCATGTGTTCTTTTTGTTCAAGGAAGATGAAGTTTAAGGTGTAAATACCATGTATAAGGGTTTACATGTCGTTTATTTTTACTGACTCATGTATCTGAGTACTCGGACCAGGCTACCCGTGTAGGGTTATACAGCTATGTTGAGTACGTGGCCAGACCTCGTGTATGGTAGCACACCGTGTAGAAGTACACAACCTAGCTTAGTACCCGGCCAGTCTAGTTGAGGGACATAGTCATGTACCCCCTGTTGGATACAAGTCATGTACCCTCATTAAACTTCATTTACATGTGTTTTTTACATTCCTAGGATGTCATATCTACATGGCCATGTGGGCAGTTGGGAGTAAAAATTGTGTACCAATGGTGACAAGCCATGTACTTCCCCTTTTTATCCCTTTGGGTTTTTTGTGTTTTTCCTTTTCCCTATAGTCGAAATTAAACCCAAAAGTAGTCCATTATGAGTAGTTTTTCATGTAGATCGTGATAGGGAAACCTGTGGAGTGTTTTGAGGACTGTTAATGGGTGTTTTAGATCTTCTATCTAAATAGAGATGTTTATCCTCCAATAATGGAATTTAGTCATCTTCTGATAGAGAGAGAGAGAGACTTTAACATGAATAGTAGGTTTGGTGTTCATACCATCCTAATTTGAGACCTTGAACTGAGATGAGCTATACTCTATCTCCCATGACCTATGCTTTTGATAATGTCCCCCTTATGATATGTGGCCTTCTGACCTATGAGGTCATGAGACTAGTTGCTTCTTAGGATCCCCTGAGGGATCCCTTTTTTTATGAGTTGTTCTAGGGAGTCCCTTGTAGTATCCCTTAACTATATATTATTCAATGGTTCTTATGTAGGATGTCTAAATCCTCTTTTTGTTGTCGAGGATCCGTTGTTGGATTACTCTGCTTATGTGCTGACTTAGGGAGTCCCTTGTAAGATCCCTCTACCTTTGTGTTTCTTTGAATATCCCATATAAGATTCCTTAACATGTGTTTGGACCTTGAATATCCCAAGTAGGATGCCTCTTCAATTTTTTTCTTGAAGGAACCAATGGGTGACCATTGTTTTTCAACCCTGAGCTAGTACATCATGTTTGGGTAGAGATGGTAGTGTGTGTCACCATAGAACATGTGTCTAACTGGTAAGCCCATCGGGTTGTGGCTAGAGTGTTGGTTTGGGAGTTCAGGACAACCTCACTCCTTTTTTTATACCTTTAAAATGGTTATTATTGGTGCAGTATTCTTTATTATAGGTGCTTCCTGGTTGGTGAATGTTGAGCCTAACGCAAGGTATCTTTCTTTTTTTTGAAAGACCAGCTGATCTTCCTGAGATTATTATTCCTTGTGGGGATTCCCAAATGTTCTTACCATGGTTCAAGATTATGAACCATTTTATTTTTGATATTTACTAGTATACCTAGAATTACTACTTGGGACTTGGATGTTTATCCTGAATTTATATATAATATGGTATTTTTTTTATGTTCATAGGTGTTTCTTGGTATAGATCTATGGATCCTTACATGTTGACTTGTATACCTTGAGTGATACTTATATTCCTTATTGCATGAATTCCTTGGATAGGCTCATAGGTTAGTGATAAGTGATGAGGAAGATTACCCTCTCCTAGATATGGGCATGGCATCCCTACTGATGTGTTGTGGGGATGATTACAATCTCCTCTTCCTATGATCAGGATCATTACACTCTCCCAGATTAGTTATGAGACTCGATGGGTGTATCATGGAATATCACTGGTGAGTTCTCTTTATACGATTATGGAACCCATGAATCCTGGTAGATTACTCTCTCATAAGTGGTGGGTATGATTATGATATCCCCTTCCTATTATCAGGATGATTACACTCTCATGGATCAGTTGCGAGGCTCGTGGGGTGTAACATATCCTCTCACCAATGATTTCTATTTTTATGGGTATGGCACCCAAGACTAATGGAAGATTATGTTCTCTTGAGCGTTGGGGATGATTATGATCTTCTAATCCTATGATCAGGACTATTACACACTCCTAGATCAATTATAATACTCAAGGGGTGTAGTATGGCGTCTCACTAGTGATTTTAATTTATAGATTGCCTAAGGTTAATACCCCTAGGGTTCATCTAAGTTATAAATGTCATTACCACCTATATACCGAGAATAAGGGATCAAAAATCGGACTTTATTTATAGTCTAGGGTAGAATAGAGACTGACTTAGTTACTATTTATAGGATGTTTGGATGTACCCTATGGAATCCTTCTTGGCAGGATTGACCATCGTTATACGGTGTCCTTATTTACAAGATTGACCATCGATATACAGTATCCTTTTTAGTAGTATTGACTATTATTTTATGGTATCCCTATTTATAGGATTGACTGTTGGTATATGGTATCCATGTTAGTGATTGGAGTTTAGTATGTGGGAACCTAGGTGTAGGACGAGTTTCCCCCTATGGTGACGTAGCTTGGTCCGGGATATAATTCCAGTGTTTTCCAAATAAAGTACATGTCAAATGGGATTATAGGACCATATATCAACTTAATGATACACGGCTTGAGTGGAATGACATCCATCTCAACTCCCTTGCACATGATGTCTAGAAAATCAAGATTACAGACCCAAGGATCGACTGCTTTTGGTTTTTATGTGAATTCTTTCACTTACTCGTGAATATTAATATTTATGTATATATGTATAGGTATGTGACTATACATATATATTTATAAATATATTGAAATCCATATTGTTACTTGCCCGATTGGGTGGGATTATGGACTCGGGGATCAATTGTGGTTTTACATTTGGTTTTACTACCTTTTTAGTTGTTTCTCAGTCATGCTGAGCAGTTGCTTTTTCATACACATATAATGGCACATTTATTGGTTTCTTGTTAGGTTGTCCTACTATGATTATTTATCCCCCCTTCATGTGAACCTTAGTGTACGTGTAGACCTTATGTATCTTGAGTTTCATAGTGGATAGGGATGAGACCCAGAGTTTCATGTTTGACAGGAGCTTCTAATGTGGTTCTTCTGATCGGGCTATTGTAGTTCGAAAGTGTTTGGAGACCGAGTATTTGGTATTTCTTAGAGTTTTTAGTTGAGCCTTATGATTTTACTTTATATTTAGTTTGTACTCATGTATCAGTATGGTCAGATCAGTGGGTGACCAGGTTTGTATTGAATGACATAGTTGTTCAGGCTTTTATAAAATACCATTTATTTTTATAGTATTTTTATTTTTCTATTAGTTACATCTTCCTCAGTGTATTAGTTTACTATTTTGTATGATACTTAGATATTTTATTTTTTTATTACTCTGATAATAGGTCATAGTCTCCCCACTATCACACCCTATGCCCTTACTGCTTGTCGGTTGCCTCTGGCGTATGAGGAGGCAAGCTTGAGGCCTTGTAACCCACTGGCTCAGAGCACTAATTTAGTGGAATTTGGGTCAGGAAATTACAGAGTGGTATCAAAATGTGTTCCTTTATAGGTCTTTACTATATATTAATGTTTTGGAACTAGTGATGGATATCAGACTGGTACATCTAGAACACTTGTTCTAGTAGATAGTCCTTATTTCTAGTGTATGGGATTATTGTTTTGACATTATTTGTAACATTTGTGTATGAATTTCACCATGAGTTATGCACATGTTGTGTGGATGTTATGATTTAATATGGATATTTGGATATTGACCATTTTCAAGATGCAACAGATGAATTTTAACTCTTGGACGACAATGGTAAGAGGCATCTTATGCATCATATTTGGTATGTAGGATTCACATCATATAGGCCAATTAGTGTGTGGTTTTTACTAATGATTGAGATATTTTTAGTGGGTCCTAATTATATATATACATTTAATTCTGATGGTAGGTTATGTTGATCTATGTTGAGGCATTTTTTTGTCAGGCTGATGACTTAGTCCTCGTGCATAGGAGGTGTAGTTACCTAGTAGGTCGATACGGCACAAGTTTCATTTTTTTTTGAACCCCATGTAGGGTATTGTTTCTTAGGTTGTGGTTATCTAGTTAGATCATTGAGTATGATGTCAATAGATAACATAAAGTTTCTATGAGCTGGACCTCTTGAAGTATTCTCGTTTATGGATTCCCATTGAGTGTCAATATAGTTTCTCTTCTGTATTGGTTTTGTGACATCCATGGAGTATTTCCTTATGAGGATTCCATATGAGGATCAGGTCCTTGTAGTACATGTTTTTCGGTTTGGACTTTATGTTTCATTTTGATCTTTACCTAATTTTGATAGGTTTGATGTTTTGGTCTTGGTGGTTAGACCTTATGACCCATTTTGAGACTTATACTCTAGGGATAGTTGGGAGACCCAGAGGCCCTTAGTTTAACTCAAACCCTAGTAGATAGGAATTCATTTTGCTCTAGGGTAGACTACATGAGAATTTGGAACATTTTTTATTCCTTTTAAAGCAGTGATCATATTTTTACACTCATTTTGATATTGAGGCATGGTAGGTGGTTCAGTTCTATGTTATAAGAATGTTGATTCCTTTAGATTTTGACGGCACACCTTGGGTGTTTTTTCGAGACTAGATTCAATGGGAACTATTTTTTGGGTTCCTAGCCTAGTTGAACAATGTTTCTGTTTTTTCTAATGTAGTTGGACTGTGGGTAGACTCTTGTGATAGGGATAATGCCATGTGATGGGCGGTCGTGGGAATAAATCATCGCTTCGGTTAGGTGCCTGATTTTGAAGAGGAGTTCCAAGGGAGATACTAGATTAATGAAACTGATGTGTTGTGTAGTATGATCATATTATCCTTGTAGTGGATATCTCATTAGAGTATGAGCCATATGGTAATAATACATGCCAGTAGTGTGTGGTATTATTTTAATCTAAGTTGGTGGGAGGCTGAGTGCAAGCTGAGGACCAATGTTTTCATGAATATTTGTGGGATTATTTTCTCTAGATTTCTTTTAATTTGATGAATGTCCCATTGTTGTAGATTAGGCGTAATGTTTGAACCTAAAAATCTTTTTCGGGAGATAGTGTGTCAAGTTTTGGTTAAAAGGAAGGTGTATCCTCTTGTGGTGAGGGTAGATCAGAGAGAGTTGTACACACCTTTCAATAGAATCTTAATATACTCCTATTAGAGACAATCTTGCTCTATCTTGATTAATCATGATTATATTGAGAGAGATTCAGACCTATGTCGATCCTGTTTTATTTTTAAATGTTCCTTCCTAGTTTAAAAGGGCAAACCTATTGAGGTTACGCTCGAGGTGCGGTTTATGGTAATCCATATGGTGGGGAGTGAACCATTGTTTAGTGAAGGGTGGTGACCATTTTTTTAGAAAAACTTCGGCATTTTCCATGGGCCATTGGGCTCTAAGGTTTCATGGGAGGCAACAATAAGGATATTCCTTTGGTGGGGAGTACCAAATCAATCATAGTTAAATGTATTCCATATAGGAGATAGTTGTTTCCACTATGAGGCTGGTTGTTGGACAGTGAAAATAGTTTGTTTTAAAAAATGATTGAGTTGGGGGAATAGATACTTGTCTCTTTACTAGGCTTGTCGAGGAAGATAAGGTTTATAGTGGGGAGTTTGTAAGGACCTATGTCTTACCAAACTGCAATTTTGAGTAGAAATTTGAATTTTTACTTTCAGATACTTATAAGGGGTAAATTGCTCTTTTACCCTAGTATATGATCATTGATAATTTATATGGACACTTTGTTCGTCCCAAAAGAGGGTCTTTACCCTAGTGCAGGATTTTGGTGGAAATATGAGCCATTCAAATTTTAGTGGAATAATTAAAATTAAATATTTAATAATTTAAATACTAAATGTATATGGATGTTTGTTCATCCAGATATCTAGAATAGTGTTTTGGATTGATTTTTTGTCCCTATCATTATGTCTAGAACATGAAGTTTAGACTAGGCGAGGCATTACCGCATGTCAGACACTAGGGTTGGCTCGGGCCCCTCTTTATTTTAATTTATTTTCTTCTTTTATTTATTTTTCTTTGTTCCTTCTTCTTTACCATGCATGACCAGTGGCTTCCCCATTCATGTGGACTAAGAGGGAATAGGGATATAGATAGAAAAAAGAGATATATTTAGGAAAGGAGGTGCCTCAGTGAAGCCCTCGACATGATAGATTGGGGTGTGCTAGTCATAGATAGTAGAATCGAATGAACCTTCAATGATTTCTACCCAAAGGTATGAATATTTAATTTTTCACTACAAATCCACCTTATATTCATCTTTTTAGTTTTTAACTCCCTAGTATGATTGTATGTGTTCCTTAGTGGTCAGATCTATTGTTTTGGGGATGACAAAAGGGTTTTTGGGCATTCTGATGGTTTTGCATTCAGGAAAACCATGTTACACAGTGTGTACTCTAGTGTGACACGTTGTGTATTCTTTCTATTCATGGAAGATGAATTTTAAGGAATACTCTCCATGTAAATGGTTGTACACATCATGTATTAGTAATTGGTCGTGTAGCTAAGTACCCAAGACTATCTATCTGTGTATGGGTACACGACCCTGTAGGGTATATGGCCAGACCCCATGAAGGGTAGCACGCTGTGTAGAAGAACACAACTCGGCCAAGTAGTCACCCAGGTCAATTGAGGGAAATGGGTGTGTACCCCATGCTAGGAATGTTCCATATACCCACCTTACACTCCATATACTTGGATAATTTATAGGCGTTGGGTAAAGGAGGTACATTCCTATGTGGGTCGTTGGGAGTATAGGTCATGTACTGAGGGTGACACACTATGTACCTCCATATTTTAACCCTTTGGGGTTTTTTGTGTATTCTTTCCCTAGAGTCGGAATTGAACCCGAGAGTAGTCTATTCTGAGTAGTTTTCCACATATTTCATAATGCTGAAACCCATGGTGCATTACTATGATTCATAATGGGTGTTTTGGGGATTCTATCTAAATGGAGATGTTCTTAATTTAGTAATTGATTTCAGTCATCTCCTGAGAGATATAATTGAATGTCAATGGTAGGTTGGGTATTTCGGATAACCCAGTTTCAGACCTTGATATGAGATGAGCTATGAGTTATCACCCATGACCTATTCTTTGGAGGATTTCCCCCTTGTGAGATGTTACCTTCTATCCTATGAGGTCGTGAGACCAGTTGCTTTTGAGGATACACTGGGGGATTATTTTGTTAAGGAGGTGTTCCAGTGGTTCCCTTGTATGATCCCCTTCCTGTATATTATTCAGAGAATATTATGTATAATTTTTATATCCTCATTATATTACCAAGGATCCCATATGGTTTCTCTGCTTATGTGTTGACTTAGAGAGTCCCATATAGGATACCTCTACCATTGTGTTGCTATGAGGATCTCATTTAGGATGAATTAACTTGTGCTTAGACCTTGAGAATACCAAGTAGGATTCCTATTCATTATTTTTCTTAAGGTATCCGAAAAGTTACCATTTTTTTCTGACCCTAATCTTGTACATCGGGTTTGGGTATAGACATTAGTGGGTTTCACCTTAAAACCCATGTCAAATTGGTAGGCCCATGGGGTTGTTTTTGGAGTGTTGGTTTGGGTGTTCGTGCCACGCTCACTCTTTTTATACCTTTTACATGGTAATTGTTGATGTCGTATTCTTTACCAAAATCCCTTCCTAGTTAGTGGTTGTTGAGACTGACACGAGGCATCTTTCTTTCTTTTGGGATGCCCGGATATTCTTCAAGGGATTAGTATTACTTATTGTGATTCCCAGATATGCTTACTTGGGATTTGGATTCTAAGCCATGTTATTTCTAATATTTATTAGTATACCTAGAGGTACTACCTAGGATTTGGTTTTTGATCCTGGATGTATATACAATGTGATATATATATATTTTGGGTTGTCCAGAGGTGTTTCATGGTATCCTACAATTGAGCCATACATATTGACTTGAATGCCTTGACTAATACTTGGATTCAATATTGTAGGAATGCCTTGGAAATACTTATAGGCTAATGAAAAATTATGAGGATGATAATTCACTCCTTGATATGGGAATTCCATCCCTAATGATATGGGGTGGAGATTATTACGATCTCTTTATCCTATGATCAGGATGATTATGATCTCCCGGGTTAGTTACGATACTCAAGGGGAATAGCATGGTGTCTCACTGGTGATTTCTCTTTCTACAATTATGGAACCCATGAACCGTGGTACATTATGATCTCATGATTTTTTAGGAAGATTAAAATTTCTTGGGCCTATAATTGGGAAGATTATTCTCTTTAGGATCAGTTATGGGACTCAAGGGGGTAACATGGCATCTCATTGATGAGTTCTCTTTCTACGAGTATGGAACCCAAGACTCATGGTTGATTAAACTCTTTAGAGTGTTGGGGATGATTATGATCTCCTAAAACTATGATCAGTATTATTATTCTTTATATAATCAGTTATGAGACTCGAGGGGTGTATCATAGAAACTCCCTAGTGATTTCTCTTTACAGATCGCCTAAGGGTTAGAACCTTAGTGTTCATTTAATTTGTGAAAGTCATGAACACCTATGAACCAAGACCTAGGGCTCAGACATTGGACTGGATGTATAAGCCTGGGAAACATGGTGACTGAATTAGTGACCTTTTACAAGATTTCTGGTTGTACTCCCTAGAATCCTTCTTTACATTATTGACCGTCGATATACAGTATCCTTCTTTACAGGATTAACCATTTTTATAGTGTGTCCTTCATTACAGGATTTACCATTTGTATATGGTACCCTTATTTATAGTATTGACCATCAGTATATAGTATCCCAATTTTTGATTGGATTTGAAAACTTGTGAACCCAAGTGTAGTACATGTATCCCCCAATGGTGACGTAGCTTTCTCAGAGATATAATTTTGTCATTGGCCAAAGCAGGTTCATGTCAATTGGGATTACAGGCCCAAAGATCAACTTAATGATACACATCTTGAGTGTCATTATTTCAATCTCAATGTCGTTACACATGATGTAAAGGCGATCGGGATTAAAGACCCAAGGATCAACTGATGTTGGTTTTTATGTGATTTATTTTACTTACTAATTAATATTCATATTTATGTATATATGTATAGGTATGGTAGTGTACATGTATACATAAATAGATATAGAAAAACATTATTTCACTTTTCTAATTGGTCAGGATTACGGACCTGGGGATCGACTATAGTTTAACATTTAGTTTTACTTCATTTTAGTTGTTTCTCATTGAGGTTGAGTGGTCTCTTTTGAAAACACTTACAACAGCACATTTATAGGTTTCTTTTCAGGGTGGCATACTAATATTATTTCTCACCCATGCATGATAACTTCAGGGTTCATCTAGAACTTATATATTCTTTTTAGGTTTAGCACAAGTTTCATGGTGGATAGGGCTGAGGCACAAAGTTCTATGTTCTAGCGGAGCTCCTTGTGTGGTTCTTATAATCAGGCAACTTCAATTTGAAAGTGTCTGGAGATTGGGTGCATGGTCTGGCTCGAAGTTAGTAGTAGATCCATGTGCTTTTAATTTAATTTTTTTTCTAATATATATGTATTTTCAGCTCAGTGGGTTAACATTGTTGTATTGAATGATATAGTTATTTTGGATTTTATAGAATTTCATTTATTGTTACAACAAGTTTTGTTTTCAGTTATTTACTAATTTCGCACTCAGTTAGTTTACTGTTTTATATGATACTTAGTGATTTCCTTCGTTTGATTACTTTGATATGATGATATATTATCCCCACTATCACACCTTAGGTCATCGCTACTATTCAATAGCCTCTGGCATATGGGGAGGTGTGTTTGAGGCCTCGTAACCCACCAGCTCAGAGCACTATTTTAGTGGCATCTAGGTTAAGTCGTTACATTCTTGAATACTCCAATTATGACTTTAAAAATATTAAATGATCGGTTTTTGATATATAGTAATGATTTTAATAACATAAATGGTTGATTATTTATGAAAAATGATAAATTTATTGCATATAAATCAAGGTAGTTAAATACTCATGAACAGAACTATCCAACCCTTGATCTTGGATTTGTAGCTGCAATATTTTTATTGAAGATATGGAAAAATTATCAATATGGTGAAATATGTGACATATACATGGACCATAAGAGCCTAAAATAAATATTTTAACAAAAATATCTCAATATAATGAAAAGGTGATGGCTCAAGATACTGAAGGATTATGATTTCTCAATACATTACCATCTAGAGAAGGAAAATTAGGTAGCTCATTCATTGAGCATGAAATATCATGGATTTTTACACCAAATTAATATTGAGATGGATCCCACGTTCATGGATATAATAAATATAGATTTGGTAATTATTAAGGAAGGGTATATATCACTGCATTTTCAAATTATTTCAAAACTATCATTATTGGAAAAGTGAAAAAGTTCTCAATATTATGATGAGTATTTTCAAAAAGAAAATTAAAGCTGTAAATTATGGGAAGTTTTTTTTTTGAATATGGAATCCTAAAAATTAGAAATCAATATTTTGTTTCATCTATAACTAATCTGAAAAGGAAATTATTGGATTATGGTTATAGCTCAAATTTCTCTACACACTCTAACATCCCCAAGATGTGTATGTATTTGAGGGAACATTTTTTGGGGGATAACATGAAGTGAAAAATTATTAATTATGTATCAAGATGAATGGTTTTCTAATAAGTAAAGGAAGAGAATCAGTATACTATAGAATTCATGAAACCTCTTCCAATTAATAAGTGGAAACATGATGAAATTATAATGGACCTTTTCACATGGAACTAAATACTACCGCAATGAATGATTGAATATGGTTTATTATTGATCACGTAACCAAATAAACACATTTCCTCACTATAAGAGAATATTTACCTCTTGATCACATTGTAAAGATATATATTGATTAAGTTGTAATAATTTATGGTGGACCTCTTTCAATTGTGTCTGATCGTTCTCTCTAACATTGAAACTATGGAAGATTCTTCATAAGGATCTTAATAATGATACTCATTTGAGCATCACCTACCATCCACATACTGATTAATAGTATGAAAGGACTATTTAGACATTAAAAGGAATGTTGAGGTAATGATCACTTGAATTTCAAGATCTATGGTATCATTATTTACCTTTGGTGGAGTTTTCCCATAATAATAGTTTCTATTAAATTTTAAATTAGCACTATATGAAGTATTATATGGAGAGAGATGTTTTACTCCAACATGATGGGATAAATTTAGTGAAAGGAAACTTGTATTCCTATAACTTATTAAGTAGACAATGAAAAAGGTAAATACTATTTAGACTCATATTGAAGAATCTCAAAGAATTATAAAGATTTTTTTTAAATAAATAGAGGAAATATTTTGAATTTCTAGTGTCAGGTCATGTTTTCTTGAAAGTATCTCCATAGAAGGGTGTAATAAGGTTTAGTAAGAAAGGGAATCTGAACCCCAGGTATATTGGATCTTTTGTAATTTTGGAAATAAATAAGAGTTATGGTTTATTGATTGGAAATGCCTCCAATAATCTCTAAGGTATATGATGTGTTCTATATATCACTATTAAGGGAGTACATTTTAGACCCAATGCATGTGTCTACCTAAGAAGAAATATAATTAGAACCTGATTAATCTTAATGTGTAGAGTTTATCTAGATGATTGATATTAGAGATAATGTATTGAAGAATAATATGAATCTTCTAGTAATGGATCATTTTAGAAATCATGAAAATGAGAAATAAATTTGAGAACCATAAGATGTTATGTAGAAAAACTACCCACATTTGTTTATAAGGTAATATTCATAAAAAATTTAAGTATTAAATTTTTATACGAGGAAATAATGTAACACCCTAACCTAAATTACAGTAAGTGAACATTCTATTTTAATAAAACTTTAATATAATTTTCATTTTTATATTTCATTACAAAAAACATATGTTTTTATTTTATGAATATATATTTTTAACTTACTTCGTCAAAATAATCCTACAATGAATTTTTTAAAATTTCCCTTAGAAATAGGATTTTTTGAATAAACAAAAATGTATTATCAAACTATTCATCATTTTATTTATAATATTTTTAATTATAATTATAATTCAAATTTTATTAAATAAAAATTTTATTGAATTAAATAATATATCATTTTGAGCTAAAAGGGGGTATTTTTCAGAAAACTTTTGTTTCATAAATTGTTTTTGTTTAAAAAAGGCATGATGTATATCCAATTTAATTAATTAAAATAATATTTAAGGATGAATGATTTGAATGAAATTTAATGATTATATATCTATCTATATGAATTTAAATCCATCTAATTATGATTACTAGTTATATAGTAAATATAATAGCATCTTATTCCTAAAAATGCATTTCTTGAAAAATCATTTTTAACACGATTTACAGGTTTTTTTAAAATAAATTATACCAATTTTTTGTTTGATTTTTATAAAATGTATTCCATATTTATTATAATAATAATTATTCTTAGTTAACAAGTTATTCTTAATTTTTGGTCATAATGGATAGTAAAAATAGTAAAAACTAATTACCACGGTTATGGTTGAAATGGGGTTTTGTGTGTTACAAGAGTCTGTGTTTAAATTAATTTTCAAAATAAATATAATTTTTATTTGATAAATTATATTTAATATATAGAATCATTGGGTTCAAATTATATGATAATTCTAATTTAATTTTCATCCTAATGGATAAATTACCTTGGTTAAAAAACTAGTTAGTATAGTGAAAACTAAAATGGTAAAAGTGAGTAACCTTATAGGTAAATCAAATAACATGTTTTAATTATGTTTATTTTTTGTTTTGGAGATTTTTATAGACCTTATCATACCTAAAACCCTTATTTATTATTTTTTAGTCACTTGATTTGAGAGTTACTTCCCATTATTGAATATTTTTGTGTATTTATAAAAATTTCACTCCTCTTCTATTATAAAAAGAGAAAACCCTATAATTAGTTATTTACACCTCTAAAGACATTTATATATAAAAACCCTTATAAAATATCTCCTAGATATCCATATACATGTAATATAGGTTTTATTATTACCAAAATACCATCCCTGACATCCTTAATAAGATATCCAAATTAGGGTCTTCTAAGCAAAGGTGATTATCTTCCCTAATGTCTTTCTTTTTTACTTCTTCTCTTACCACCTTAAATTATTTTGTAACTATTCCAATATAATATAACCATTATCATACATTTAATAATGTATTATTATATTTATGTAATAACATTTATCCACTTCCTCCTCTATCAAATGGGGAAAAATCATCAATCGTGTGTACGACGGATTACCGCCTCGTGAACCTAGATAATTTGATTCCCACCATTGACTCTCATGGATAGGCATAATTATAGAAAAAATAAATATATATGGTATATATGTAATTTTATGAATTTTTAAAAATTAATATATCATTCACTCCCTTACCCTTTCACCCATTAAAGGAATGATATCGTCACTCGTGCGTATATATGGCATACCATCTCTACGAAGTGATGTAATTAATTTTCCATGTAAAACTTTAAACAATGGTTATAAAAATTTATTTAATGAATAAATGTAATATTTATAATATTATTATAATTCTAGATATTACTATTAAATAATATTTTCATAAGAACTAGAATTTATATGATAAACCATGCATGAGAAAACGAAGCAGTTAACACCCAAAATAATGCTAATAATGAAATATTATTAAAATAATGGTGGTAAGATGCTATAATAGGGTCATATGATATTATAAATATGAATATAATTCATTTATAAATTAATAACATTCTTAAAACCATTATACATGAATTTAAATCATGTTTAACTAAATGGACTTGTGAGGTAATGGATTTCATCTCAATTTACACACACCATTGAGAAATATTAATTATTATGTACCTATACACTTTTATGTGGTTTATATAATACCCCTTTGATATATTTAACATTAATAAATATTTATTCGTGATGATTAATGTTTCAATTCAAGTATATCATTTCGAGGGTTTATAATTTAAAAGTTACCAAAGAGATGAGAATCTATTTTTCAATCTCATATTCTTTTAGGATTGCTTTTATTTTTGTTAAATTAATATTATCATTGTTCCTTCATAAGTTACAAAAAATTTATTATACGATGTATATTTAATGATTTCAAAAAAATTATTCCATTTTTTCCTCTCTTTGGTACTAGAATCAATAAAAAAACCAGATTTTATTTCTCTTTAAATGGAATATATTTTTCTCTCATAACCATGTTTTTCAAAATTGTTTAAAAAAGTCATTTTATTTAATAAAAATATTTTCTAAGTATATTTTAAGCTACACATTAATTTTTAAGAGGGTTTTAAAGGAATAATTCTATTTTTTTTCTAAAAGGGGTGATTTTTTAATTTCTTTATAAAAATTTAAAATGAATGTTTTTAATGTATACGGTGATAATAAACTTCCCCATCATCGTAACTGTTTTACAAATTTTAGATTTTTTTACATGTTTTTAGTGGTTTTATAAATAAACTCAATTATGAAATTTTATTTTAATATTTTTGTTTCATTATATTTATTATTCCAAAGGAAATGATTTTATTTTGAAACCTATATTCATGATGAACCGATGGTCACCTCTCATCTCTTGATTGATTTATTGTTGTTAAATTTTACTTGAGATAACCAATTCTGTGTGATCATCTTTTATTGGATTTTACACTTCCATTCAATAATAATATTTTTTTTATAATAGATATTATTATTTCCTTAGTCATATACCATTTTATATACAGTGTTTTACTATGGATGTTATTTGTTTGACTAGGTAAAATCTTGATAAATCTATATTCTTTACTAAATAAGGATATGTATTGAAAATTCATATTATTCATGTATAAAATTGATCATCCGATATATAAGGAATTAATTGTACATGTGGTGATGGGTGGGGACCAGAATTATATAGCCTCTCGATGCATCGACATGTCTTATGAGATAAATCAGTTTGCCAAATTAAATGGGTCTATACTAATAGTTTTAAACATTAATAGTGAAAGGTATTGATCGTATAGATATCATGATGTCTGAGATCATGATGTCTAATATTAATCATTTACATAATTTAGAATTTAGTGATTATTAAATGTTATATTTTTACATTTATATTATCTATATATATATTTCATGCCCAAGTTATTGCTTAAATGGATTGTGTTTTTAATTATTTACCTATCTATAATGGTCATGAATTATTTAATAATGATAGATCATAGTATATGTAACCCTTATTGAGAATTTGATATTATAATTATTTTTTCCATTATCTAGGATATGATGAATAATTCTTTGAATAAATTCAGAGATGATGAATGTTTACAATTCATATGCTTTATATTTTATTCCTAATGTAAAATGGGTATCATATTTGTATCTAGATCTACAATACTACTAAACTAATCAATACTTCATAATTTTCCCCTTATATCTATTCCAGTGTAATAAATTAACCAATGATTCTAGGTTACTAGATTCAGTTTTGTTACACTTACCCTCACTCATTTGTTAGGTTTCTTCAAATCGATCATTTTTTGAGTAACTTGTGAGTACATTTTTACTAATATGATGTATATTTTTTAGAGGACAATTAATAGTGTCTTATATTTTTCTTGTCTCTAGTGTTTGGTGGTGAAATCACTTAGCTCAGTGAAGGTGGATTCTCTCACACTATACTATTATAGATGTTTATGGATTGTGTTTTTACAAATCATTATTTTTATTTTCTTTGAAATCCCTTGAGAAATTCATATGGAATATCCCTATTATTATATGATTTCATAATGGTGGTTTTTAAAATATGGAAACAAATTTGTTCTCTAAGAATTCTTGATGAAATTACGATTTCAAAATTTCAGTTTTTGAAAGATATAAACGAATTTGTTTTCAAAATAATGTAGAAGTAATTATGAGTTCAATAAATGTTTTAATTGACAACATGGAATAATATTGTTATCATGCATTCAAGTTCATGTGGGATGGATCATGGTTGGAATCACCGCTATAAAATAGTAGAAAATATGGGATGGATCATTGTTAGAATTATCATCATAAAATTGGTTCACCAATCGATGGCTTAGTGAAATCATGACTCACTACTTGTGAGTATAGTGGGGTATATGGAATGAGTGTGTGTGTGTGTTTGAATATGGGATGGTTATTTCAAGTTATAAGTATTGATAACATTATTTGATTAATTATAATATCACATGGAATTCATGTATGGATTTGTGTTAATTGTTTTTGGATTCTCATTTGTTTTATATAAAATGTGCTAACTTGTTCTTGTCCTGACAGCATGTATTGGGAAGTCTCTTAGGATTACCGAATAAATGTTACACTCACCCACTGCATGGGAACTATGGTGAATAATTAGATTTCATTTACTGATATAACATCCCAAGACTCACACTCCTGGATTAGGTGCTAAAGCATGTTGTCTATATTTTTATATAAAAATAATAATGTTTAACTGAAATATTAAAGGATTTGGGATATTATTGGTCTAGATAATTTAATAATTATTAAAATTTATTAAATATCGTAGTGTTATTAAAAATTCTCTAAATCTAACTAAATTCACATGATTTGTATCCATTACAGAAATTAAACATCATTGATCTTATACTCATCACTAATCTAATGGAAAAAAACTAAACAAAGTTTGATTAGAAAACTACTCTGTAATCAGGTTTTAAAACCTATGGTAAAATATTTTTCTTATAAATATGGTAAGAAACTTTTTGAAAAAATTCCCATTTAAATAAAATAAAAAAATTCTATATAATAAATTTTAGCATCCCGGACCAGATTATCCACCCAAACAGTGATTTCGAGCTAGGTTCCAATGGCCTTAGGTGCACCTCTCCAAACACCAAAGGCTGATGACTAGAATCAAGGGTGTAAAGAGGGAAAATTGGAGATTCTATACCCTCAGGGGAAGATATAATAATGTTCAATGTATATATATAACATATAGTCAAATAAAAGACTTAGAAAACTTGAACCATACATGTTAATGGTAGAAGCACAATAAATAACATACAATAGCAGAACCATAATGAACAACAGGAGCAGAAATAAGTAAACAAACACACCACTTATATCTACTAAAACAATAATACATCTAATATAGGTTGTACAGTACAATAAGTAGAAAAAGGCGGTTTCCCATGGATGACCATAATATCTACATATATATAAGCATGCTGAAATAGAAAATTATACCAAAAATGGAAATATCTAACTAAGGTATGAACCTCAAGGTACCTTTCTATTCATCCATTTCAACTAAACTAGGATCCTGATCTGGTGCCTAAACCCTTACATAAACGTAAAATCATAAAGTCTATAAGCCCCCTGAAGGTCCTTTGTAAGGTGTAATAATGAGTCTTAGTAGGATACCTCCAATGTGTTCATACCCAACGAAAGTGTTTAAGTAATAGTAATGTAAATCTAAATAAATCAATAACCTCCTATTATTTAAATAAATAAAAGACTTATTGGTTCTCAATATCCCCCAGGAAGTGATCACCTTCTTTGACCAATGTCAGAATCCCTAAAAATGAGATGATCTTTACCTCATGTCTCAAGGTATCCCCTAATGTCCAACAGCCCAGGAGAACCCTCAGGTTCAACCACCAAGTAACCCAAAACCTCATTCCAACTAACACCTTGTGTCCCAAATCAAGTCACCAACATCTAGAATGCATTTCTAAGAAAATAAAACCATGGTCCCTTGAACCCCTTCTTGAAAGCACCCATCAGCTCAAACCTTGATGTCTAAATAAATTGTGATTTATGTCCTCCAATAAAATTCATCATCATCTCATAGCACGACATCTCACGGAACAGAAATATATGTCCTCCCAAAATAATATAGGCCCAATTACCTTAATGCGAAAAGCCTAATCCTCTAACCAATAGACTCAATGCTATCATCTGAAGGTTCTTTACCTTACTTGTGGATTTATATGGATAGAACCACCAACCAAATAACTAATCCACACTATCAGGATACTCTACCCACATCAGTGGTCAAAACTACCTCATCACTGAGTCATCCTATGTGAAAAAAACTCCATTCAAGACTTTAGCCATCACAAGTGAGATTCATCACCAAAATAATACCTAATACACACCAAGTCTGGCACCTCGTTCCCCTATGACCATGTCACTTGAATATGATGGTCATGTCATCCAATATCATTGACCACACCCTCAACATGATGGCCTCTCCACCTCAATTTGATAACCGAGTCATCCAATCCTATGATCAACATTACTCAATGTATATGGGCCAAGACCAACCAGAAGATCTTGTTTCCTCAATCCTAATGGCCATGTCATCCCAATTCCTTAGGTCAAGACCATTATGATAGGAAGGATCACAACAGCATATCATAAGAAACCGCATGTATATAATTCACATCACTTTAAAATATTAATAATTCAACAAAATTGATTTGTCCAATTTCAATTAAAAAATAAAATTAGAAAAAAGAACACACCCCGGCCTAACTAACCAAGGTGTTTGACAGCCTCTAACCTGGCCTCACATGTATTAATTTGGTATATAATTCCCAAAGGCATCCCAAAACTTCCTAACATCAATTTAACACCAAGAATTCAATTTAAAAAGGTTCTCACTCAGCTTCCCAACTGCATTCTAAAATAAACACCCCAAAATCAACCATGAAAACATGAAGAAATGCATGCACCACCTACCTTGGACTTGTAGACATGTGTTTCGTATTATCCACTAACTCGAATCGATCTGTATTAAATTGATGTTTTCATAGAACGACCTGAAAATAGGTCCCAAATACTCAAATATATTTTGAGGTATATGGGTAAAATCCATGAAGAAAAGATGAATGGGTGAATAGAGCATTATTAATACAATTCCAACAAAACTAAGTATGGACAAAATGGAGCTCAGATAAGAGAGGTAGAGAAATCCCCAACAGAGAGGAAGAGGGGGATTTATCCTCTTATGTGCTCAAACCATGAAGGAAGAATGAGGGGAAAAGGATGAGAAAAATAAAAAATAAGATAGTGTAAAAACTATAAATTTACCTCTTTGAGAGGTCTCATAGTTAGCTCATAGGGTTTACTAAACTGTGAAGAAACCTTGCAGGCTACATTCTGAGGGTACTTCCTAAGTGGCACTACCTGTGAAACTTGTGCACGACTTTACCAAAATATATGATATCTATGCAAAATACCTCTACAAGAACTATATATATAGAAACACATCCATTCTCCCCACCCCACATGGTATGAAAACCCATGTGGTAGTACAAAATTAGGTTGTACGGTAAGCTGGAAGAGACTGCTCAGTTTTATCCAAACCATCCTCCTTGTCCTACAACTTCCAAAATATTCCTTTGGGTATCTGATGCACCCAAAACCCATTTGAACACCTAATAATTTCAATAATCCTCTAAAACCATCTAAAAACAAGATATTGGGTTGAATAAAAACTCATAATTTGGTTTTAATGATCAAAAAATAAATATTCATACTCACCAATTGAAAATATTCAAAAGGGATAGGTTCTCAACCCGATCCAAAACCTTAGACGTTACAATATACCCACCATAAAATAGATTGTCCCCGAGATATAAAACATTAAATTTATATGGAAACAAATGTATCTATCATTTTATAAATAACCTAAAAACCCCAATCAAAAGGGTATACTCCAACTACCTCAAGGGGGCTCTACACCTTAAGAGTGACCTACCCTGGTCTCATCCCATCCCAAAGCTAAAAAAATGATGGTCACATGAACATAATAGGATTAAATATTACTATAGTTATTCTTCATCACTATTTCATCTAATCATGTTTTATCATATCATATCTAAGACTGATTGCGTTGTCAAGTGTGTAAAATTATTTGTTTAGTTTTTACTAGAATTTCTGTAGTATAGCAGGAACCCTAAGTTGTCTCTCGATGGAGCCTTAGATATTTAAATTAAAAATAATTTTTGATTAATAAAATAGCAATTATATTTTAGAAATATTGGGTTTGTTGATTCAAGAGGAAAGCATAAATAAACTGTAAATAAAAGAAATCAAAAAATAACTTATTTGATTAAGGGTGATCAATCTAGGGAAATCTCATGATGCTTATCCTTCATTACATAAAGAGATATGGTTTAGATATTTTAATCCATGTTTTTTAACATCTATAAGAATATTGTTTCTAGGTTTATACTAGGATAAAATTATTCACCAGCTACTGCTGATGATAGGAAGATTTGTGCCCGACTTTATTACTAAAGCTCACCAAGGCAACACATGAAGAACTAAAAATGTTGCCCAGATTTTTTACTATTTCATTTTTATATCATGCCATAAAATTATATTACCATGATAGTTTTTATGTAAATTAAATTAAAGAATATGAACTACACAAACACAAAAATTGAAACGGGGAAGAAGAAGTGGTAAACGGTGTGTGAAACATCACATGAATGGGTACCCACAAAACATGATCATATGAGTTGAGTATGATATACCAGTACATAAATGAATTTAATTATAATATAAGATGAATTAAAACAACACACAAAACTAGAATTAAAAATATTTTTCAAAATAATACAAACATTAATCGTGGGATTTGCATCACGTTCCTCTCGGGGTGATCACAAGGAATTTAGAACTCCATGGATGGGGAGTAAGGCATAGATGTAAATAAGATCATCCCAAGAGATCCAATCCTAAAATTTGGTCTACAAACACATGATAATTAAGGGTATATATTATTTTATTTAAAATTACATCAAAAATTCCACAAAAAGTAGTCAAGTATCTAAGGGGCTTGATGACTATTCATGTCAGACTTTTTACTCCATTTTTATTCTATGAGTTGACTCACCAAAATGATATAAAATATTTTAAAATTAGGTTTAGAGGTATAAAGTCGAGTTAGCAGCCAAATGGAGGTAGAATCATCCCAATTTTATGTTTGAGGCCCAATTTTTGGATTAAATATATAAGGTTGGTCCAATATACCTACCCAAAATTTCTTCACTTATAGGACTCTTTTGGGCTCATTTTAATCCATTTAATCCTTTGGTTTAGTTAGATTAATTTAATTTCAATTACCATATGATCCTAAAAAAATAATATTAACATTTGGGTCAGTTTAGTGCATGTTATGAGAGAAATAGTGAACTTCATTCAAATTGGTCCATTGTTCAATTGCATCTTATTAATAAATTTTTCAAGAAATGAATTAAAAATAAATAATGTGTGGAAAAGGCTTTAAAAATGGGATACAAGAAAAAACATAAACAATTTAATACATAATTATAAGGGTGAGAATACATGTTATATCGTTGTGTGATCACACCCCCAGACCTAAGACTTTTCACTCCTAGGTAAAGTCAAACTTCCAAGAAAAATTATGATTCATATAGATATTCAAAACTTTATAAATATTTAACATTAAATGAAATTTTTAATCATTATAGCACTGTGGTCAAAGAAAAAATCACAAAAAGGAGTTATTCCCAATGATCGTGGAAAAATATGTCTCACAGATTATATTAGAACAAAATTCAAAGAGATTCATGATAACAATATGATCAAGGAATAAAAAAGTCAACCATAACACTAACTCTCCACATGTGTGAGTGAAAACCATTTCATGCTAGTCTTTCAAATTTCTATCCAGTAAATATAGGTTATTTTAAAAAAGAATATTCTTACCTGATTCTTTCCACCAAATTTTCCCTTTTCCTTTGCAATAAATTTTCAAGACCCACTCACTTAAGCATTCTCATAAGTCAAACCATAAACTCCCAAACTATATATCCATATTTATTTTACATTTCATCACTCCCCTAGTTATGTATTATTTTTATTATTTTAGTTCCTATTTTTTTATTTTTTTGATATTTTTTTAGGGAGTACAGTAGTGGAATAATAGGTACACATTCATAGGTCAATCTGATATAGTAATGAAATGGATCAGATAAGGAACGAACATATGGAAAAATCATTTTATAAAGATGATAAAATTTAATATAACTTGTATTTATCTTCTATTAAGTAATAGAAATTCACACTTCATGGTTGGGTGTAATGATGTGTGGAGATATTAGTGACACAATTTTCCCGTAAACCAATCGCACAAATGGTATTATTCATATAAGAAGATTCATAGAGATAAAACCATTTATATCATTGAAAAATAACCAATGTACTACAAATCACACCCCAATGTTAAATTTAAGAAAAAAATTTGCATTCCATAATTGATTAAAAAATCATTAATTATTAAAACAACATGGAATCAAAAAATTTAACATTCATTTTCATTAATTTCCATGATTTAGTGATAAAATAGGTAGGGTGAAAGGTAAAAATAATATTCAAGAAGAAAAAAAGAGAAGAAATAATAAATATAATGAAAATCACAATGAACTCAAAAATGTGGGGAAAATAATATTCAGAAAGAAAAAAGAAGAATAAAGATGAAATATAATAAAAATCCCAATGAATATTGGAATATACCCCCCCCCCCCACCTATATTATGCAGTGTCCTCACTATAATAAAAGATAATGAGGGAAGGAAGGATAAAACCTGGAGGGTTTCCCAGGTATGTTTCTTCTTAAAGATGGATTTCCTCCATTGGGTGCTTTAAGAAATACTTGTAATAGTTTTTAAGTATCTTCCCATTGATGGTAATAATTTGTCCTCTATGTTCATGCAAGACCTATATTTTACCAAAAGGGTAAAAATTAGCAATAGTGTAAGGACTGAGCCATCGGGAATGAAGCTTACCTAGGTAGACCTTTATCTTGGAATTATACATGAGGACCTTCTCACCAATATGAAACTTATTTTTATGAATTATCCCATCATTAATAGCCTTTGTCTTCAATTTATAGATTCAGTAGTTCTCATATACATCATGAAAAAATTCTTCAAACTACTGAATCTGTAACTTCTTATACTCACCTGCATCTGATAGAATCATATTAAATTTTTTAACTACTCAATCTAAAAAATTATATACCTCCAACATGAGGTGACAAGCCTTTCCAAACACAATCCTATATGGTGACATTCTGATTGGGGGTTTAAATGCAGTTTGGTATGCCCAAAGTGCATCATCCATGTGAAAGCTCTAATCTTTTCTATTGAGTTGTACTATTTTTTCCAATATTCTCTTAACATCCCAATTTAAAATTTCAGCTTGTTAGTTAGTTTGGGGTGATATGTAGTAGGGACTTTATGAACAATCCAATACTTGTGGAAAGGTTTTTCATGTTCTTATTACAAAAAATGTGAGCTTTGATCACTAAGGATGGATCATGGGAAACCAAACCCACTAAAAATCTAGGACCTCGCAAAATCAATAACCACTCAAAATCCATTGGTCCTAGTGGAATTTTCTTCCACCCACTTATATACATAGTCAATATCTAATAATATATACACAAATCCAAATTAATTTTAAAAACTCCCCCTTAATACAATTCCCCATGATCGAAGATCTCAATAAAATAACATGGGATTTTGGGTAACTTCATCCCTCTTGAATATATTACCAGTGAATTGAAATAGAGTACATGACTTAAAAAACTTATGGACATCTTTATAAAATGATAGATAATAAATTCTTGAGTTAAAGACCTTTTGAGTAGTGTGTTGAGATCTATAGTGGCCCACACATGCCAAATTGTGGAAGAAGCTCGAAACTGAGGTAAACTAATTATCAGGGATGCACCTATGAACAACTTGGTCACTATAAATTCTCCATAAGTAAGTGTCACCCCAAATGTACCATCATGAATCATTCTTATGTCTAAAGGATTGTGAGGTGCTAAAATCATTAGGGACCCTATATTCTTCTAGAAAATTCACAGTGTCTACATACCAAGGGTTAAGGTCTACAACATCACAAGGGTTTTCATGAAGAAATAATTCTCCAATAGGGAGGGAGCAGTAAACATGATGTTCCAATGATGGGGAAATCCTACTAATATGGTCAGATCCCAAATTTTTTACTCCTCTCTTATCTCTAATCTCAAAGTCAAAATCATGGATTAGGATCAGTATCCACTGAATGAGGTGGGGTTTAGATTCAGTTTTCATTAGGATAAAACAAATGGTGGTATGGTCAGAAAACACAATTACTTTTGACATAAGAAGATATAAACAAAAATATTCCAAGGAAAACATAATATAAAGAATTTATTTTTTAATGCTTGTGTAGTTTTCTATGGTAGGGACAAGGGTACGTGAGGAATAAGCATTGACATGAGGAACCTTCTCATCCCTTTCTGATAAAAATACCCCAACTATAAAGTTAAAGGCATCACACATATGTTTGAATGGGAGATACCACCTTGGTGGTTGGATGATGGGAGGTGATTTGAGACTCATTGTTGACGCTCCTTTCTGTCACAGAGTCTGAATGAATGAAAATGGAAATACCTTAAAACCAAAATGATTCATCCTTTGAAGAAACATCAAAAATTGACAAAGGCATGAACAAAGATGCATTTGTACTTGGGTCACACAAGTTCCACCAAGGTCGCACAAGTATACTTGCGTGCCGCCCAATGGTCGTGCAGGAGACTTGTGCGCCCTCTTTGATTTTTCACCCAGGGTCTTCCCTGGCCTATAAATACCCCTCGTGGGCCCCACATTTCAGGACAGAAAATTTCCAAAACTCATATTCGAGCTCTGGTCACCCAAGTCTCTTCTGGAAGTCTTCCAAACACTTATAAGGTAATTTCTTACCTATAATGGAAGGTCTAAACAAGGGAAACAAGGCCTAAGTGTTGAAACGCATCAACACTTGCGTGCCTAAGTGGCCATCCCTTAAGGGAAATGGTCACACTTGCGCACCACCTTACCCCTTCAACAGAACTTGCACGCCCCTCTTCTAGAAGCATCTAGGGATTGTACTAAGGGCTTGAGCCAAGTCTCTCCTAAGTATCACCATAAGGGTTGACCGTCACGCAAGTAACCCTGTGTCGCACAAGTATACTTGCGCGACCAGAACTTGCGCGCCCACGCAGGACCTGCGTGCCCACTTCTTTTTGGGTGCCTCTCCTACCTGTTTCACCTCTCTTATGCCTATCTACCTCTCCTATTCAAGATCCAGCCTTCAAAACCCTCTTTAACGCCATTTATTTTGGCATGCCTCCCTTGTTGGCATCTTTATCTGAAAGGAATTCAGTGGAACGTCTCACAAAACCTAGTGATTTACATATCTTTATATCACTAAGGTGAGAGACTTCATTTATTCAACCTCATCCTTTCAAGATGAGAGGTTCCCTAACCTGGGCCTCCTTTTCAAGAGTAAGCCCCATTGATAATTTTTCTAAATCGTGCATTTTCCTTTGGATTAAGCCCCACTCATAAAATTTCATTAACTTAGGGCTCCTTCTCAGGAATAAGTCCTATGTCTCAAATCTTTTTAACAAATGGGAATCCTCCTTAGGAGTAAACCCCAGTCTTCAAGTTCCCAAATATGGACCTCCTTTTTAGGAGTAATCCCCAATCCAAGTTCTCTTTATTTTGGGCATCCTCCTTCAGAGAAAGCCCCAAGTCCCCTAACCTAGGCCTCATTTTCCAGAGTAAGCCTCAGTCTTTATGTTTCCTTAATTTTGGGAGTCCTCCTCAGAAGTATGCCCCAACCATAATTCACTTAATATGGGAATCCTCCTTAGGAGTAAGCCCCAAGTTCCCAAAATCCAAATTTCCTTAACCTGGGCTTCCTTTTCAAGAGTAATCCCTAGTCATAATTTCCTTTAAACTGGGACTCTTCTTTAAGAATAAGCCCCAGTCATAATTTATCTTAACAAGTCTTAATTTACTTTTGACATGGGCTTCCTTATTAGGAGTAAAACCCAATCATAAGTCCCCTCCTAATTTGGGAATCCTCCTTAGGAATAAGCCCCATGTTAGAGTATCCAAATCTCCATAAAGCACATATACCTTTATGGACCTTATTCCCGGGTTTCTTCCCTGAATTAAATCCTAATCTTTATCTATCTTGGTAGTCATACATACATAAGCCCCACATCATTTCTTATAGTTGCATGTTTCATGGAACAATTTTCTAGTTTTAGCAATGCATCTTGTTTCTCACACCGAGTATGACTCACGGGAGCTTAGAGTGTAAAAGTAATTATGACATATTTCTTTGATCCATCAATCATGCATAAACCTCATACTCCTTTACTCGAACTACGTGGGTTCTGATTCCTTTTATAAATCAAAGGATACGTAGGTATCCCTTCTGCGGGTATGATCCCAACTATGAAATAATCTATGTCCTTATGAATGACAATAAACTTCAAGTGCCCTGCTGGGTGGATTTAAAACCAGTATTGTTATCATAATGACAAAGAGATTTCTATATAATGTGTCAAAGGATACCATTGACTAAGAATCTCTAACAAATACAGATGATTCTATATCGATGAATAACCATGAATACGTATAAAAGATTCTATAAATTTCATTCATACTAATTATTGATTGTCATATCTAAAGGAAAGCTCATTTTCATACTTGGAAATGTAATAAGGATTCACGAACATAACATAAATATATAAAGAGAGTCCCAGAGTAGAAAATAATTCCCCCCAAATGGTGTGATGAGTCTGGCATCCCATCCTCTCGACCAATGCATATTCTTAAGCCTCATCAGTCCAGAACTAGTGAGCACCTACCTTTGGAATGTAGGTCCAAATGGATATAGAATCATTGGAGTTTCCGGTTCTACGAAATAACCCTTTAGAAAACGCTTGGAATGTTTGAACCTTAAATCAATGAGTTCATCCCCAATTCCAGAGGAAACAAAAAATGGTGAACCTGACATGAATCCTTAACCAAGTTAAAATGATGTTTTACTTATTTTGTTAGGCCCCTATTTAAACTCAATGGGAGGGCCAACAAAATAATCAATAACATATGTGCTCATCCAAAAGATATAGCAGACAAACTTAGCTTGATTATGTTTATTATATCATACAGAAACTCTTTTCCATGATCTTCTGCATTACAAGAATGGATTTTATTATGTTCACGTCTGTGAATTCCTCTGCTGTGAGAACCTCTGATGTGAATGCCTCTACTGCTACTCCTGCCGGATCGTCGTCCGTTCTGAGGGAGACATCACATACTCTGCATCTTCATGGGTATCTAATGAACTAGTTAAGTAGTACCATCAACACGGTACCATTACAACTCTAGAGGCTGCTCAACAATCCCTCCAAGTGAACAACTCACCCTGGTCATCTGGACAGCGATGACCAGTGATCAAGAAGCAGGTGGTGCTAACCACCGTCTCCAACTGTTTCGGGTCGTTATCCTCAGAACGCAACAACCATTAACTCCCATATTCTAAGGAGGTGAATGAGAAGGCCACTCATGTCCTAAATTCATGGAAACAAGTGGCCTTCCCAAGGTATCCCACCAACAATCACCGCCAGACTCGTGCGGCAGTGCACCCTCAAAATGATGAGGGTGTTGTCTCCAGGCTTTCATCTCAAGTTCCTCAAACCCGAGCAGGAAAGACGAACCACCAGAGGCAAAAACTGGTTAACAGTGAGTAGGTTCTTATCTCTTCCGTTTCTGGATAAGTCCACCAACCTAACTTGGTGGCAAGCAATGAGCGGGCACACACACCTGTTTGTTTTAATTCCACTGTCCAGTAGACTTGGCTGGCAGCAGTACGCCAATCCCACCAAAAAAATCCGGAAGAGTACTATAGACCGGAACATACAATTGTTTATAAATCATCAGCTGGTCAGCAGGCTCATCTTACTACATATGATGGATCCCACCAACCCAATGTGTTGACAACTGGTAAACAGTCACATACACCTTCTTACACTCATTAGTCATTCCAGCAGCCTCGTCTGTCAGTATTGAAGGAAGTTCGTAAACCACGTTCGGCAGAGTGAAATCAGAAGGCACATACACCGACTAGTATTGATCAAGCCTACCAATATTCTCGTTTGGTAGCATTCAGAGAAGTCAGCCGGAAAGCTCCGACGACAAACAGGAGGAAGACTCAACTCTCTTCCCCCACGCATGAGTACTGTCAGAATTAACTGACAGGAAAAGGAGGACATGAGCTAGAACACACACCTACTCCAAGCATGGAATGGATGTATATTCCTATTCTGGTAGCTGAAGTCACCAAGAATATTCTGTCAATGGTGAAAGAGCAGAAGAAAATCCCTGCTCATATTCTAGATGCCTTCCAGAATATTATAATAGCTTCAATAGCATCACAGGGAAAGAAATGAAAATCTATCCCTTCTAGTGGAGTGACACATCAATAGTTGACTTCAGAATAGACACACACCTCTGTTCCAGTCCAAGAGGGTTGTGGGGGCATACTTCCCTATATCATACGGACAACCAAGTCCGACACATACACCTGATTTGAGTGGAGATAGTCAGCCTAACCTAATAATTTCTCCTGAGTAGGCACATACACCATCCCATAATGTCCACTTTTGTCAAAAAGTGGTTCCTAAAGTGAGTAAGAAGGCGTATAAGAAGAAGACATTACCAGCACAGTCAAGAAATCAAGGGCCAATCTGTATTAAGGCCTTACTCAATGTTGTAGTTCTTGATGCACTCAGACAATTATCTGTTGCAACTCAAGATTATACTCTCTCAGTTTCCAATAGTGGTAACATTAATTCCAAAGGTCTACATCAAACACTTCCTCATGAAGTCTTGCTTCATGACAATTCGGTAGATCTCAAAGTTTTATCTTCAGATGAGAGCCACAAGAACCCTCTGTGTGACCAGAAGATCAAGGAGAAAAAGGTTTCATCTTTTATTGTAATTTACCATGGTTATCCTCCCCATGATGATGAATTTAGCTACGAAAGTCATCCCCATAGTAGTAATGCACATTACCTGGAAAATGCTCTAATGGAAAATGCATTGATGAGAAATACCTCTTATCTTGAGGCACTTTCAAATGTGAAGCCAGTCATGTCTGATGCTTTACCACTTGCAGGTGAAACACTTTCTCAATCAGAATATATCCTAGTGTGTAGTTCATTCTCTGAACCACCCCTGGGTCGTTCATCTTCTAGTTTGATCAGTGAATTATCTACCAATATTGTTGAATATGATGAAGCAACAAGGAAGCACCAGCTCTGGTCTAATCAGGTAGAATAATCTTCATTGAATGATAAAGAGGAAGTACAGAATATGAGAAAACAACTGGCGAAAGGTGAAGTGCCGGTTATGTTTTGGCGTTTGGCTGATTCTCAGCATGATATTCCAGAGATGTTGATAGAAGATGGAATTCATGATATTCATCTCAACATATGGAAAACTCTCTGTTAGTGGAAAAAGAAAATATTATCTTATGATGAATATGAAAATCATGTCAAGATAATAGAAGGGTTACAACGCCAAATTGATTTGGCATATCTCACAGTTTCTCGATATCTGAAGGATGAAAAGCAGCAGAGAGCCCTTCAGCGTTCATGCCTTGGTGCACTAAGAAGATTGCTCCAGTTAATTTCCAATTCCCCATCTGGTATTTATATCAGGGGATGGTGTGTTCATGGAGCACTACATTTCATTGTACTCTCCAGTCAACAAAGCCTGCCTAAAATGGTCCCATGAAATGTTATTTCCCATGGCTGGCTACATCCAATTGGCTTTGTTTGTAATCAAAGGCTTGCTCAAGAACAGGCCTCAACTAGTTATTCTCAAAATCAAGCATACAGAGAACAATTTGTTGAATTACTCCTGCATCAAGAAAACGAGAATATTGAATAGGCCACTTGTTTGGAGCAATCACATCATCAAGTGACGTAAGTATCAGAAATCATCCAATGGTCGTTTGAGCCGGGTGACAAGAGTGGATGTAGGTTGATGCATCCAGCCAATTTCCAGACTGAAGTCCGCAAGATCAAGAGAGATTTCAAGAAATTCTCAGATATAGCAGCTCAAGAACCACCCCAGCTTGCCAGACTGGTGACTCTTTTAACCCAACCTTCATAATCAACAAATAGGATTCTAGGAGTTGAGCAAAGACAGCAGGAACAGCCCCAGTCCACAGAATTGGGGACTTTTTCAAATCCTCAAAATCTCCCTCAGAGAAAGTTAGTCTTCTCTGAATTAGGAAAGAAGCCACAAGAGGAATGAAGATCCAAATTATCAAAAGATTCCCTCCAAATTATGGTTCGTTAAGAAGTTCCTTAGGGATCAAATCGACAAAAGAAAATGTCTCATCAGGTACATGGAAGTAGGAAATATCACAAAAATGCCGATGGAAGGGATGAAACGTGTTATGCATCAATCAATGTCATCAATTTCATTTTTTTTATCCCCCAGATGAGGATCACTTAGAGGGATCAGATGAGGAAACTCCTGCTCAAGAGGATGTATGCACAAACACAAATGAAGATGGTGTGCATACAAGAAATCAAAGGATTACCCAAAATCTAGGTAATCCTTCAAGTAACCCACTTCCCCCTCTCTGAAAGGTGTCCAATAAGTGGAAAGGAAAGAATAAGGTTACATAACATTACTTTGAAGAAGTCCAATCACACTCATTAGAGAAAATATTTTCACAACAGGAGGAAGAAATTAAGGAATTGAGGAGGTTGAATGGAGAACTACTTCAAGGTAGTCTTCCTCCTAAGCGTACTGGAGTCATTAAGCCAAGGGAGTTTGTTGCGGCTACTGAGATGGATCAATAATATCCTCCTCTACCAGTACACCCTCACAGGTCTAATCCTACAGGTCATGTGCAACAACAATTGGTGGTGCTACCTTCAGTTGTAGTACCAGCCACCACATTTGTCCATGCTCCAGTTATTGCACCTATTCAGGTCCAAGCTCAACCAGATGTTTCTCAAAATTTAATAACTACTATTGATTCATTAATAGCTCAGTTGGAAGATATGGATGGGAAGCATGCTGAAATTGAACTAGAAAATAGAGCTTACCCTGAATGGGTTGATGCAATTTCTCCCCCATCAAATTTTTCAAGTACCACATTCCCAATCTTTAATGGTTCGGGAGACCCAAAGCAACACTTAACACATTTTGTTTCTCGTTGTGATACTATAATGGGAACCCCTCAGCAATAAGAAGTAGTCAGGTGTTTTGTACAATCATTACAAGGGAATTCCTTTCTCTGGTACACAAGCTTGCAATCCCAGTCAATTACGGGATGGGAGGATCTCTGCCAATGACTCCTTCGTCAATTCAGCTCAACTTTGCCAAAGACAACAGTTTTTTATCTTAAAAACTTCAAGCAAAGGGATAATGGAAGGGTTTCAAGTTTCATTGCTTGCTGTAAGGGATTACAATATTCCCTGAGCTTAGTACTCCCTCAAGAATAATTATTGTCGATCTGTGTGGAAAATTTACATGATGAGCTACGCACACCATTGATCCCTATGAAATACACAGGAAGGTTTCGAGACCTTAATTCAATTTCTCAATAGATTGAATATTCTCTTATAAAGACTAAGGATAAAGCTTGTGTAATTCCATTAGCTCCAGGAAGGAGAATGGGTAAATTAGATACTACTACAGTTATGCTTAATCAAGCACCTGTACCTGCTTCTACTTCGAGGCCTTCATCTTCTCGAAGGGATCCACCTCTTGAGAATCAACAACAGAGGCTGTTTTGTCAAGATGATCAAAGAGATCAAAGGTGAAAGAAATATGATGATCTGAAGAGTAAATATTACTCTTTCCAAATTAACAAGTTCCTGGTTACTTCATTTTATCTCTGGAAAATAATTTGGTTCAATTTCCAAGGCCAAAGAGGCCAAACAAGGAAGGAGATAAAGATCGTCCCAACTATTTCCTATTTCATCAGATGTTGGGGTATCCCATTTAGGAGTGTTTTGTCTTGAATGCCCTCCTGCAAAAAAAATTTTGACTTGGTACAAGTCAAACTGAAAGGTTCTTCAGCTCAGGTATCATGTTTTACTACTATAGATCTAGAGGAAGAAGGTGAGTGGCAAGAAGTCAAGAAAAAAATGCTCAAAAATATGATGATTGGATGGTTCGAAAAATTATAAACCGAACTCATTACATTTTGTGAAATCAATTGAAACAACCAATTGTGTCTTCTACCATGAATGCCACAGTAAAACCCTCTTCATCAGAGGGAAAATCCACAAAAGGGCGGAATAATTCAAAGAAAGAGGAACAATCAGAAGAAGATGAAATCGTGTCAATGCCTAAGTTGTCTTTGACTCTGGTATATTTTAGGCCATCTACTTCGAATCCACAGGCACTGCCCCACCAAAAGTAATAGCCTAAATTGGATAATCAGGCAGAATCTTCATCAGGCGAAGAGTTGATATTTGGTTCTATTAACAAGATTCACTTAATAGATCCATATTCCAGTCGCAGTTTCAATTTTGATGCACCTGAATTCCCTATATAAAACAAAGGAATCATAGGGAGTTCCAAAGGCTTAGGGTAAAGGGGAAGACATTGATATTTCAGAGGCCACTATTCCAATCCTACCCCTTCTTGAACTGTGTATGCAGAAAAAACTGGTGGAAGATCCCTTCAACGAGCTCAACAAGAACAAGAATGTTCTTCTACACAAGGAATATTCAGTCCTAGAATAGTTATTCTCAAAGATCGGTTGGAAGTTCCACCTTCTTCCTCTCATCAAGTAAATAGACCTCATCGGTCTAATATTCCAAAGCCAAAAGTGTTACCAACTCCTATCCCATCACAAGATGCATCTACTTCCAAATCATCAACTTCTAAGGCACCTGTGAAACCACATGTTCCTATTGGGAAACACATACCTTTGGATCAAAAGTATGATTTATTGAACACTAGGCCTGAATACCGGCCATGTTATCAATTCTGGATGCTTTTAATTTATCAAAGGATCTTCAGGAGGCACTCATCGAAGCTTTGTCGAGTCCTCAGGAGTTTGAAACTGAAATTGTTGCAGCTGAAGTCTACCATGTAGAGAATAATCCTACAGAATGCCATACAGTAATATCTTTTACTGATGAAGACGAAGATAATGTCGTGCATGGACATATTATGCCTTTGTACTTATCTGGAAAGGTCAATGGTGCAGACTTCTGAAGAGTTTTCATTGATAATGGTTCAAGAGTCAACCTCATCCCCATTCGTACACTTCATTGATTGGGCCTCACAGAATCTGATTTATCTCCTTCAACTTTGATGTTGCAAGGATATGATAAAAACGAACAAGAACCACTGGGTGATATTACACTCAAAACTCAGTTTGTACATATTTTATCCAATTCAGATTTCATGGTTGTTGATCAAGACTCAGCCTTCAACATCTTGCTTAGTAGACCCTGGCTACATCAACAAGCGGCTATCCCTTCATCATACCATCAATGACTCAAATATTTTTTTGATGGTCAAATTGGGATATTGTATGGTGATATTTCCCCATTCAAGACATGTGAATCTCAATACATTGTGGCGGAATTCTATCACATGAAGGGAAAGGAGAAATCTAAAACAAGGGAGATTACCAAAGTTAATGCTCCATATGGTTTGGAAAAGATTCCAGTAAACCCATTTATACGTGTGAGTACAGATTATCTGTTTCCTATCAGTCAAATTGACCAGATAGACCCAAATCAAAATACTCTTATGGAAACATCCATAATGTCAATTATCGAAATCAAGCTAGATAGCATGAAAGAAATTGGTGATTCACTATGGAATGATGAAAGATCAAATGGGGATTTATTCATTTCATCTACTTAAATCCAGCAAGTTTATACTTCACCAACTATATCAGAAGAAGTTATAGAAATGTTAGAGGTGAACGATGATGTTGATTCTCAATTAGTCATCTCCTCTTTATTACCCAAGGAAGACCCTTCATCATTAAGAGGGTCATAAATGGAAGCCTCTTTTTCAAGATGTTCAAATTTTAACATCTCTTATGATCATGGAAATTCTTCTTCTTCATCTACTATGCAAGTAGAAATAGAATAAATAACACATGTTGTAGAAGAATAGGAAGATCTCAGGGATGCTCCTCTAGTATTTGAAGAGGGTATCTCTACCACCGTGGATGAACTCAGAGAAATAAATCTGGGTACAAAAGAAGATACATGCCCCCACTTTAATTAGTGTGGCCATGACTCTTGAAGAGCAAGAGATGTATATTTCATTTTTAAATAAAAATTGATATATATTTGCTTGGAACTATATAGAGATTCCAGGGCTTGATCCGGATGTTTCCACTCATCGTTTGGGTTTTCTAGAAGAGCATCAAGGATTCCAAGAAATCGCTATAAGAACACACCCAACCTATGGTTCCAAAATTGAGGTTGAAGTGGATAAGATTATCAAAGATAACTTCATCAGAGAAGTTCAACATCCCAAATGGTTTGACAATATTGTCCTAGTGAAAAAGAATAATGGTTAAATTAGAGTTTGCATTGATTTCAGAGATCTTAATCGGCATTGTCCTAAGGATGATTTTCCAGTACCAATTACAGAACTCTTAATTGAAGCAATAGCTGGCTATGAATCACTTTCCTTCATGGATGGATATTCTGGATATAATCAAATCGAATGGCTCCAGAAGATGAAGAATCTACAACCTTCAGAGCCCCTCAGGGTGTGTTTTACTATCGGGTAATTCCCTTTGGCCTGAAGAATGCTGGCGCAACATATCAGCTTGTCATGCATCGAATCTTCAAACCCTTTTTAGGGAAGTTTGTTGAATGTTATGTGGATGATTTGGTGTTTAAATCCAAAAAAAATGTTCTAATCACTTGGCTGATTTGGAAATCATATTCCACAAACTTTGGCAGCATAATTTGAAGATGAACCCCTTAAAATGTGCTTTTGGGGTAACCTCGGGAAAATATCTAGGCTTCGTTATATGCCATCGTGGTATCGAGGTCAATCTTGAGAAGAAAAAGTCAATACTTGGTATGTCACCTCCTCGAAATTTAAAGGAATTGAGAGGACTTAAAGAAAACTTAGCCTATATTCGGTGTTTCATTGCCAATTTGGCAGACAAAAGTTTGCCATTCACCAAATTGATGAAGAAGAGAGTCACTAACCAGTGGACTGAAGATTGTCAAGAAGCATTCGATATTCTCAAGAACTATCTCTTGAGTCTACCAGTGTTAATGACACATGTTGAAGGAAGACCACTTATCCTCTATGTGACATCTCTAGAGTGATCATTTGGTTCCATTCGTGCTCAAAAGAATGATGCTGAGAATGAAAACAGCCTCTACTATCTCAGTCGGACTATGCTTGTAGCAGAAACCTGATACTCAAATATTGAGAAGTGTTTCATAGAATTAATCTTTATAGTTCAGAAGTTGAGACACCATCTGCAACATCATGAGGTCTAATTGGTATCTCATAATAACCCGCTCAAATTAATCATTAGTCATCCAATGCTTATAGGACGTCTGACAAGGTGGGCAGTTATTTTGCAACAATTTGATATTCAATATTTGTCTCAAAAGGTAATAAAGGGCCAAGCTCTAGATGATTTCCTTGCTGAAAATCCTTCATTAGAAGATACATCTTCAGATATTGAACTTTCTGGTGAGGAAGTTTTCTTTATTCAAGATAGTCTTCAAACATGGTAGATGTACTTTGATGGTGCTTCCAGAAGTCCAACAGGGAGGAAAATGGAAAATTGTAAATTCAAAAATGTTGGGTTAGGCATTGTACTCATTTCCCTGGAAAAGGTAGTTCTACCTTATTCCTTCTCATTTTTGGGAGGTGGTACAAATAATGAAGTAGAATACCAAGCTCTTATTGCAGGATTAGAGTTGGCACTTCAAGCACAAGTGAGTCACTTAAAGTTTAAAGGTGATTCAGACCTAGTAATAAAACAATTCAATGGGGATTATGCAATCAGAAAAGAAGAACTACTCCCTTTGTGTGATTACATCAGAGATTTAATCGCGGAATTTCCTTTGGAACTGACATTTTCTTATGTCCTGAGATCACAAAATGCCCAAGATGATGCCCTGGCTAATATAGCCACAGCTCTAGAAGATCCAAATCGGGATGAGAAAACCATCAGTATTGCCCATCTTCATTCAATTTCACCTTATGTTCAAATTAGAACATAGGAAATCAATGAAATTAGTACCATTCCTAAACCATATGGTCATACTACAGGATGGATGAAACCTATCAGGGAATACCTTCAAAATGGAACACTTCCACCTGATAGAGATTGGAAAGAACAAATCTGACGATGTGTGGTCAATTTTACACTTTATGATAGCCCAGATCACTTAGAGAAAGTTTTATAAAAAAGAGGTTTTGATGGATTTCTCTTCATATGCATTGATGGTGAAGAGACAATGGATGTCATGAAAGAAGTACATACAAGAGTTTGTGGTGCCCATCAGTCTAGACATAGACTATCTGATCAAATTCAAAGGCTTGGATACTTTTGGCATTCAATGATACAAGATTGTGTTGATTTTTCAAAGAAGTATCTTTCTTGTCAATTACATGCCAACTTCATTCATCATCCCCCAGAGTTGCTTCATACAACTAAATACTTGTGTCCATTTTCCACATGGGGAATAGATGTAGTGGGACCTTATCCTTCAGCTACAGCCAAGAAGTTGAAGTATATTCTTACTGCTACTAACTTCTTTTCCAAATGGGAAGAGGCAATACCCCTCAAAGAAGTCAGTTCTAAATCCATTGTTAGCTTCATCAAGTCTAACATCATTACCAGATTTGTTGTCCCTCATACCATACTAACGGAAAATGGCACAAACTTATGTTTATCTGAGGTGAGGAAGTTGTATCAAGAATCCAACATCAAATCCAATCATTCATCTTAGTATCATGTAGTGGCCAATGGCCAGATAGAATATTTCAACAAGACTCTTTCAAACATACTGCAAAAATATGGTGGATAAAGATAAGAAATCATGGCCTGATAAACTCTTTCATGCTTTATGGGTTTATCGAACCACCACCCACACTGCAATGTGGTCAGCTCCATATTCATTGGTATATGGAACGGAAGTAGTCTTGCCTATTGAGGTTCAATTACCCTCGCTCGGAGTAGTCATTTGTGATCAGTCATCTACAGATGAACAATCTCAAAAGCGATTGGATGAATTTGAATGGTTAGATGAGAAAAGGTTGTGCACCCTACACCACTTGGAAGCCTATCAGAATCTAATAGCACGATATCTCAACAAAAAAGTTCATCTTCATTCATTCATTCAGGGATAATTGGTATTAGTTCTCAGAACTCCATTGATACTAGGAAAGAAACCTCCCAAGATAGAGCCAAAATGGGAAGGACCTTATTCAATACATAAGGTGTACTCCAATGGAGCTTATTCTTTAATATCAATGGATGGAGAACTCATCACTACTCCAAACAATGCTATATTTATGAAGAAGTATTTTTATGTAACACAAATACTTTTTCATTCAGCAAGATGTTAAACTGCAGCATCAACGGTCCATGCATATGACATTAAAATGTTTGCACCCTTGCCGTCCAACATGACGTTAAACTGTGACGTCCTAACTACATGATGCTAAACTGTACAGAAGTCCCTTACGTTCAGCAAGAAGTTAAAACTACATAATATCTGGTCTATGCATATGACCTTAAATTGTTCATACCATCGTCCAACATGACGTTAAACTGTGAAAAAAGTCCCTAATATGTCCAACAAGATGTTAAACTGTGTCTCTTTTGTCCTTACTGCATGACTTTAAACTGCACAGTCCCCCTTTCGTCCAACATGACGTTAAACACTATTGTCCTCATCATCTTAGCTACAAGATGCTAAACTATATAGCACCCTTACATCCAACATGACGTTAAATTGTGTCCCTATATTTGTCCTACATGACGTTAAACTGTACATTGTCCCTGCTACATGACACTAAACTATGCAGCACCAATGGTTCTCACTACAAGACTTTTAATTTCATAGTCCCTTCATATGTCCTATATGACATTAAACTGTGCATCGTTAAGGTTGTTTTTACCTCTTGTTTCTCACACCGAGTATGAATCATGTGAGCTTAGAGTAAACTTCAACCATAACACCCTCTCTGGGATGCTAACCATGCGTAAGTCCCAACACCATTTTTTAGGTCGTTGTCCCCAAGAACAAATTGATCACTAATTAATTCTTTAATTGAACTACGCATACTTCGATCCTTTCCTTCTAGTATGGGTACATAGGAAACCTCTTGAGGTTCAATCCCAAAACCAATCTCTTCACATTGGTTCACCTTTTTCCTTGCTACATGACATTAAACTGTACAGCACTTTTGTCCTGTACGACAATAAACTACGACATTATTTGATACCCTCACCTGAGAGAGAATCATTATTTACATTGATCTCCAATCATGTTATATTTTGAAGACTATGTGCATACACGACAATGCCCGAACCTTTTATCTTGGGTCAAACCATCATTGCACTAAAGTCCCCTTCACCCTTCACTTGTACAAACCAAATCTATACAGAGGGTATTTCTAGAACTATGTGCGGCTTGATTCCCATCCTTATGGGATATGTAGGAACATTTGAGCATCCCTTTAATCCAACCCCAAATATTTGGGCCTAACCCCATATTTTACTTTCAGTCCCCCAGCTGAAAAGTCCCTGTGAAAACACAGACCGTGTATTCATTATTATGGTCCGAGTTCTATGACCCTAAACTAAGATTTCCCATACTTTCTCCCCACATGACATTAAACTATATTTCTAGAACTACGTGTGGCCTGATTCCCATTCTTATGGGATACGTAGTGAAGTCTATCATCTCAATTCAGGACCCAGCCACAACACGATTATAGTTAGCATTGATCTATGTATCTCTTTCATGCATTGGACAATATCCATTTTCATGTGTCATACTCCTAACCATAAATACTTCCAGATCTCCATAACCCTTTTCTTGACTTCTGGTCAAAAAATGTCCAATCTCTGAGAGTTCTTTTGCCTGACTATGTAGCACGTGCCCTTAGGTGGCCTTGCATAAACAGTCTACATAACAGACTTTTCAGCCAAAGGATACTATTATTTGACTATGCAGCCAATGACCTTAGGTGGCCCTGCATAATTCAACCCCCTAATGGGTTTGTCAAATAATGGTAACTTCATTCTTGGAAGGAAAACCTCTTTTTTCTTTAGTTGTCTTAACGACAATATGTAGGGATCCGCAAAAAATAGACATCCTTAACATATTTGTTCCATACTCTTTTTCATGATCTGAAAGTATTCAAGTCTATGGTTTATATTTCCATTCCCTACGTTTGGGTCAGACCTTCGTAGGAGTGTCATTCATCCAGTTCTTATACAATCTTGTTTGGAAATATCTTCTCCATATTCAAGTACCTCTCTCCATACAGAAAACTCTATGCTTTGGAAAATTTGAATCCCCATAAACTTCCATTGGATTTTTAGTAATAGAAAAGTAAATTTCTGAGAGTTATTTTGCCTGACTATGCAACACATGCCCTTAGGAGGCCTTGCATAAGTAGTCTACATAACGGACCTGCCATCCAAAAGATGCTATTATTTGACTATGCAGCCAATGACCTTAGGTGGCCCTGCATAATTCAACCCCCTAAAAGGTTTTTTAAATAGTGGTAACTTCATTTTTGGGAACTACTTCTTCTAATGCCTTTTGGTAATTTTTCATATCATTCCTCAGATTCAAAATTTCTTAAGTCGTCGTTTACATATTTTCCCTCATACATGAACATGGTAATATGTTTTCAAATAAATTATCAAGGAATTGAGTCAATGTTAATCCATTTGGTCAAATCTATTCTGGATCCAAAATGGGAAGGACCATATTCAATATATAAGTTCTACTCCAATGGAACTTATTCTTTAATCTTAATGGATGGAGAACTCATCACTACTCCAACCAATGATAGATTTATGAAGAATTATTTTGTGTGACACAAATACTTTTTCATCCAGAAAGATGTTAAACTGCAGCATAAACGGTCCATGCAGATGACCTTAAAATGTTTCCACCCTTGTCTTCCAACATGACGTTAAATTGTGACATCCTAAATACATGACGCTAAACTATACAGATTTTCCTTACGTCTAGCAAGACATTAAAACTACATAATCTCTGGTCCATTCATATGAACTTAAACTATTCGTACCATCGTCAAACATGACGTTAAACTGTGAAAAAATTCCCCAATACATCCAACAAGACGTTAAAACGTGTATCTTTTGTCCTTACTGCATGACTTTAAACTGCACAATCCCCCTTTTATCTAACGTGATATTAAACTGTATTGTCCTCATCATAATGGTACAAGACGCTAAACTGTACAACACCCTTACATTCAACATGACGTTAAATTGTGTCCCTATATTTGTCCTACATGACGTCAAACTGTACTTTGTCCCTGCTACATGACACTAAACTGTGCAGCACCAATTGTACTCACTACAAGACTTTAAACTTCATAGTCCCTTCATATGTCCTACATGACATTAAACTGTGCATCATTAATGTTGTTGCTACCTCTTGTTTCTCACACCGAGTATGACTCACATGGTCTTAGAGTAAATTTTAACCATAACACCCTCTCTGGGCCACTAACCATCAGTAAGTCCCAACACCATTTTTTAGGTCATTTCCCCCAAGAACAACTTGATCACTAATTCATTATTTAATTGAACTATGCATACTTTGATCCATTCTTCTAGGCTGGGTACGCAGGCAACCTCTTGAGGTTCAATCCCAAAACCAATCTCTTCACATTGGTTCACCTTTTTCTTTGCTACATGAAATTAAACTATACAACACTTTTGTCATGTATGAAAATAAACTACAACATTCTTTGATACCCTCACCTGAGAGATAATCATTATTTAAATTGATCTCCAATCATGTTATATTCTGAAGACTATGTGCATACATGCAAAGGCCTGAACCTTTTATCTTGGGTCAAACCATCATTGCACTAAAGTACCCTTCACCCTTCACTTGTACGAACCAAATCTATACAAAGTTTATTTCTAGAACTACATGAGAATTGATTCCCATCCTTATGGGATATGTAGGAACGTTCACCCATCCCTTGAATCTAGCCCCAAATATTTGGTCTTAACCCCAAATTTTACTTTCAGTCCCCTGGCTGAAAAGTCCCTGTGAAATCACACACTGTGTATTCATTATTATGGTCTGAGTTCTATGAACCTAAACTATGATTTCCCATATTTTCATCCCACATGACGTTAAACTGTATTTCTAGAACTACGTGCAGCTTGATTCCCATCCTTATGGGATACGCAGTGAAGTCCAGCATCTCAATTCAGGACCCAGCCATAACATGATTATGGTTAGAATTTATCTATGTATCTCTTTAATGCATTGGACAATACCCATTTTCATGTGTCATACTCTTAACCTTAAATACTTCAAGATCTTTGTAACCCATTTCCTAACTTCTGGTCACAAAATGTCCAATCTCTGAGACTTGTTTTACCTGACTATGCAGGATGTGCCCTTAGGTGGCCTTACATAAATAGTCTACATTATAGACCTTTCTGCCAAGGGATACTATTATTTGACTATGCATCCAATTCCCTTAGGTGTCCCTGTATAATTCAACCCCCTAACGGGTTTTTCAAATAATGGTAACTTCATTATTGGAAGGAAAACCTCTTTTTCCCTTAGTTGTCTTAACGATAATATGTAGGGATACGCAAAAAAATATCCATCCTTAACATATTTTTCCCATACTCTTTTTCATGATCTAAAAGTATTAAAGTCTATAGTTTATATTTCCCTTCCCTACGTTTTGGTCAGACCTTCGTAGGAGTGACATTCATCCAGTTCTTAGTCAATCTTGTTTGGAAATATATTCTCCATATTCAAGTACCTCTATCCATACAGCAAACTCTATGCTTTGTAAAATTTGAATCCCCGTAAACATCCACCGGCTTATTAGTAATAGAAAAGTAAATTTTAGAGATTTCTTTTGCCTGACTATGCAACACATTCCCTTAGGCGGCCTTGCATAAGTAGTCTACATAACGGACCTATCAGCCAAAGGATGCTATTATTTGACTATGCAGCCAATTCCCATAGGTGGCCCTACATAGTTCAACCCCCTAACGGGTTTGTTAAATAGTGGTAACTTCATTCTTGGGAACTAATTCATCTAATGCCTTTTATTCATTTTTCATATCATTCCTCAGATTCAAAATTTCTTACGTCATCCTTTACATATTTTCCCTCATACTTGAACATGGTAATATGTTTCAGATAAATTATCAAGGAATTGAGTCAATGTTAATCCATTTGGTCAAAGCTATTTTGACCTTAAACATTAGCCTTTTTATGTCCAACGTGCATGAATTTAAACTACATAAAAAAGACAAGGGAACTCTTAAAAAAAGACAAGTTCCAGCTCACTAAACATACATCTTGTATGTTTTTAGGAAATATTGAGAAATAAAAAGATTCAATGTTTGTAGGGTTATTTTTAATAATCATAGAAAAAAATCAAACTATTTTTACTAGGACCATTGAATTAGGTAAAATTTAAATCATGTAGCAAAAGAAGGCATGCATAAATGATCAAAGACAAAAGTGTTTTTTTCCTTTGGTATACAAGAGTTAGAAGGACATCCACAGATTGGAGTCTCTTCTCTTTTACAAGAATTAAAAAAGGATGTCAACATAAATCTTCATTTGGTTTACAGCGTCCCAAGCTTCATTAGCATCCACTTGAATCTCATGCACTTGACCAGCTTCACTCTTTTCAGCTTGATGGAGTGCTTTCTTAGCATTTTCAATGGATTTCATAACATTCATTTGAACTCATTCCAATGAATTGTTAATCTGGTCAAGTTCCCTAGTAACAGAATCTAACTGTTTCTAAAGGTGCATCTGGTGGATGACTTTCTCTTTGATCTTAGGCTTTAGCTCCTTCAACTTGGCAGCATGATCAGCCTCAGGTCGGGACACCGCAGCCTCAAATTTATTTATGTTGTCTAACAGCCTCACCCAGGTCAAATATTTATGGTACATTTGCTCCTACTCCCTCCTTAAGATTACTTGTTTCACTACGGCATGGATATCTTGATATCCAAAACCTCCAAGTCCCAGCATGAAAACAGGGATGACAGTCATGGGATCTTCGATGAAAGCTCTTCTAAAGGAACTTCGGATATGATCTTCTATATTTTATGCCATGCCTTGCATCGTGAAAACTGGAGCACCTTTTGTACCTCCGGATCTAACCCAGCATCACTGTCACAGGGGGGAATATAATCTGGGATTAATGCACTTAGGGAAGTGCTCTGTTCTGCTCCTTCCCCCCTAACCCGTGTTTTTTCACTCTCCATTCCTGTTGGGGATGAGGCTAAGGCTTCACCTCCAGATCAAGCCACTGAAATTGATGGCCCTACATAATCAATTGAAAGCTTTGGTTAGTTTCAAAGGATAAAAAAAATTATTGGTTTTCTTGAAAATTAAGTACAGTCACAAAAAAAATTGTTATCTCTTACCCAACGGTAGATCGGTAACTTGTGAAGGCTCCTCGCCATCCTTCCTATCTTCAACAGGATTTTCAAGATGAGTTTCTGGAAGCTCTTCCAGGTTAAGCTCCACTTGACCTAATGTCTCTACAATAGTAGAGTTTTCTGTACCCCCTTTAGGCATTGGCAGTTCAGCAGCTTGCTCAGATAGAACTACACATTTCAACAGATCGTGATTAGAGATGTAATAAGAAGTTATTTTTAATTGGACAAAGGATAACACTCACGTCCGTAATCTTATAAATTACATGGTAATTTAACATGATCTAAAAATATTCACATGATGCACCAAGTTCCATCATTTCATCCAATGTAATCTCATAATCCTGGTTAATCTCACCAGTGGTAGCGTTTGATATGTCTTCTTGGCGACCTCCATTCTATGGCCTTTGACCTTGGACAACTTCTTCAGATAAAGTAGTGGCATTATTTGCAATGGCCGCCAAGAGCTCTTGTGTATGGGTTGAACCTAAAGTACCATAGAGAATGGAAGTTAGTTGATGTTTCATTCCAGCATTTTATGAATAATTGTTAACTTACTAGAATCAGGATCTTCTCTTCTTGCAACAGTAGTAGGAGGGATACTGGGAACAGACGTTGGCTCTTCTCCTGGAGAAGCCAAGTTAGCCTGAACTTGTGATTGTTCACTAGCACCCTCCGTTGTTCTTAGAGGAAGGTCAGTCGTATCCCTCAAAGGGGAAATTGAATAAGCTCCTAAAATATGAAAAATTGTGAGCAATATTTTCAGGGGTTAAGACTCATGATTATACAAAGGACACACCACTACTGATGAAGCATTTACCTGTGGACTTCCTCCTTCGATGCTTTTGATCCTTTGGATTTTGGGGAGTGTCAGCAGTCTCCTTTAAAGGCACTTGAATTGGAGAATGGAAATCCATATCCAACTCCTCATTCATGGCTTGTTGGCCTGCAGATATCTCACCTGAATCGCGAGGAGATTCAGCAGCAGCCCCGATGGCAGTACCACTAGGGCTATACTTTAGTGAAGGAACCTCAGTAGTTCCTTTATTTTCAAGTTGTAGGATGAATAAAATATTTTCCTTGAGTAAAAAATCTTTAACTGGAATCAAGTTACAAAGAAAATAAGGAAAGAAACTTACATCTTCAGGAGCCACGTTTTCGTGCCACTCTTCATCTCCGGAAGCACAAATCCCCTCAGTGGTGCCACGATCTATCATTTCCTTCACCCGATTGGTGATAGGAATGAAATCATTGGTGGCATATATGAGCATTTCCATCTCTCTGATGTAATCCTGCACTTCATCGAGGTTATCCTTGTAATGGATATCTGTAGAATCCAGAAGATTCCCTATTTTAGGGAGGTGTATCCCCTCGCACAAATCTAGCCAGGCAGTTTCAGCACCGTAGTATAAACTCTGCCATGTCTGGACAGCCTCTGGTCATAAATATTCATTATGCATACAAGAATGCTATAAGGAAGGTCCTACAATCTTGGATTTCATCTTCTTCCCAGCTCTTGCATCTAAAGATAAAGGATAAGATAATAAGACTTGTTTCTCTATAAAGTAATGGTGATTAAATTTCCCTAATGAAATAACTCACTGGGAATCGATGGAGTTGGTCTCTTGATTATAAAAGGGGGATTATATCTGGTGTAAGGTCAATTTTCCACATGTTGTGCCTCATCATCCCCATCTTGGGAATCCAATGAGTCGGCCCTAGGTGAATAACCCAATGAATCATCTCTAGCTGGTGTAGAATAATCACCTTCTAGATGTAGGGTTTCTTTCTCTATAGTTCTCTTCTTTTTCCCCACCTGATAAATCGGGTGATTCAGCACCCATCTAGGGTATGATGTTATCCAGTTCTCGACATACCATGTAGTCAAGTTATTTACCGCTTTATCAACTGGTATATCAAACACTGCCCCGGTCTTCTCCCTAGATGTCAGCAACCATAGTTGCCGGGAAACCATTGGATGTTGCTCTAACCTGACATGCATAGGGGGAGATACAACAGCATGCTGCAAAAACCTGAATTGACGTGTAAATCTGTATGGAGCATAGGCCTCGCATATAATCTCTCCGTCAATCCTGGTGACCAGTACACCATCTCTGCAGGCCAGCATGTATGCTTTTAATTCCAGACTGGCAATTCCATCATCAACAAATCTCCCAGTTGGCGGATTTCTATAAGGAAAGAAATTGAATTCCTTATACATGCTCAGCCTCACCTTCATGTCATAAGAATTGAGAGCTAGTGGAGAAATTATAGATAATTCTTGCACTGATGGCCTGAAATAATCTCCAGGAACCTTTACTTCATTCTGTACATTATACGTCCGGAAGTGAGTGGCGATCCATCCCCACAAAACTTGGAATGGTCCCACTATTATCAATGGAGACTTACTCATGAAGACATGGAGTAAGATCCTATGGATATTTACTAAAATGGGGGTATCCAATCCAACCATTTTCACTTCAGCCAACTTGGCTGCAATAACGAAGGTCCCTGGCCTGACGCCTCCCTTTAAGTCCCTGACTGGAAAAAGATACACACTGAGCCACAAGGCCAAGAATCCTGCCCGACGAGTCTTCTTTGGGATTATCTGATTTACTTCATATCCTCACTTCTCAAATTCTCATGCTTCCAAGGTCAGCCACAATGTGCCGGGAGAACACCTCCTCTCTGTTTAGGGGAAGGTGGTAAGACGATTGGGCCCCTTCTCCTTGGTCCCCTTCCCCGTCGATCCCTTCTCCTTCGATCCCTTCTCCTTCGGCTCCTTATCCTACTTCTTGGTAACAAACATATTCATTTACTCCTCTGGATGAATATCCTTTCGGGAATGATTTAAGGAGTTCTTTGAACTCTTGAGCTTTTGAAATATTTTCAATAATTCCTGAGCCAAAGCTGGGGTCTTCTCCGAATCATTTCAAGTCACCTTGGGGGGATGAATTCATCAAACATGTCACCCAAAATTGGAGCCCATGAGATCTTGTGGACATCCCACAAACTGATGCCTACTTCTCCATGAGTCAAATGGAAAGAATTGGTTTCTGGGCTCTAATGGCTGAGTATCTCTGGCACAAATTCATCATTCATATAAACAAAGGTTTTCCCAACCCAGATGGTTTCATATATTGCAACTCCTTTTAAGTCCTCGACAAACTCTACGTAGGTTTGACACACCCAGTATGCCCACATCCAAGTTGGCTTCACACCTCCTCCAGGATGAAAGTCCTGATTCTTCTTCCAGCCTTTGGTTGATCCATCTGAGAGTTTTGGAAAATTGAAGAATAATAATGTGGTTGAAACTCAGGCTTGTGAGGTTTCAGATCTGAGGTACATGGGCTATGATGCATTATGTAGGCCTTCTCCACTGTTCCAGCATTTGAAAATGCTCCTCAACTTGAAATATTTTCTGAAGAAAAATTGGTGTAATTTTGAATCCAAGACTTTGGGAGATAATTCTTTTCCTCTAGAATGTTGACTTCTCACAGATGACCATAGCCATACAAAGGTAGATAAATACTCTGTAGGAAGTCAAGATGATACTTATTCAGGTACTTGGACAAATATGGAATATTTCTGTCATATAAAGTATAATAATCATGTCCAATGATGCTCATCATATCATCAACTCACTTGCAAGCTAGTTCATCAGCTATTCTGATTCTCTTGGGAGCCATTTTATCTACACAAAAGTTGAATAATTAACTCTTAAGTAAGTTTATTTTTCATAAATTTTGTGAAGAAAAGTTAAAAAATGGATAAGGCGTTAAGGCGTGCATGTCCCAAAATTGGAAAACAAGTATCACTGTGTCGTGCAAGTTTTGGTGCGTAGGTACCACAGCGCAAGTCCAAATACCTCTATAGAAGCGTGACAGCAAAGAAACAGCGGAAAACAGAGCAACTTGCACAGCGAAGGCAACATGCATGGCAAGAGAAATAATTTTGAGATTTGGTGCCTTGCGTGAGGAATGGCCACATATATATAGGCCCGGACTCAACCCTAGACACCTAAAGCCAGCGCACGCAACCCTACGTGCTGATGCCTGCGCGACTCTCACTTGCGCGCCGCCATCTGCACACTGAACACTTGCATGCCATAATTCCTTGGTTTTCTTCTTCACCTCAGAGTCCCATCCTCTTTTCTTTCAGATCCAACTTTGAGGGTGGACTTTTGTTGATACTCTTTTCCGTCATAGAGTTTAAACGAATGAAAAGGGAAATACCTTAAAACCAAAACGATTCATCCTTTGAAGAAACATCAAAAATTTACAAAGGCATGAACAAAGATTCATTTTCACTTGGGTCGCGCATGTTCCACCATGTTCGCGCAAGTATAATTGCGCGCCGCCCAATGGTCGTGCAGGTGACTTGCGCGCCCTCTTTAATTTTTCTCCCAGGGTCTTCTTTGACCTATAAATACCCCTGGTGGGCCCCCCATTTTAGGACGGAAAAATTCCAAAACATATATTTGATATTTGGTCACCCAAGTCTCTTCTATAAGTCCTCCGAACAATTCTATGGTAATTTCATACCTAGAATGAAAGGTCTAAATAGAGGAAACAAGGCCTAAGTGATGAAACTCATCAATACTTGCGCGCCTAAGTGGCCATCCCTTAAGGGAAATGGCCACACTTGCGCACTGCCTTACCCCTTCAACAGAAATTGTGTGCCACTCTTCTGGAATCCTCTAGGGATAGTACTAAGGGATTGAACCAAGTCTCGCCCAATTAGTACCCTAAGGGTTGACCGTCGCACAAGTACCTCTGTGTCGCACAAGTATACTTGTGCGACCATAACTTGCGAGCCCATGCAGGACCTGCGTTCCTACTTCTTTTTGGGTGCCTCTCCTACCTATTTCACCTCTCTTATGCCTATCTACCTCTCCTATTCAAGATCCAGCCTTCAAAACCCTCTTTAAAGCCATTTATTTTTGCATGGATCCCTTGTTGGCATCTTTATCTGAAAGGAATTCAGTGGAACGTCTCTCAAAACCTAGTTATTTACATATCTTCATATCACTAAGATGAGAGACTTCATTCATTCAACCTCATCCTTTAAAGATGAGAGGTTCCCTAACCTGGGCCTCCTTTTCAGGAGTAAGCCCTAGTCATAATTTCTCTAAATCAGGAAATTTCCTTAGGAGTAAACCCCATTCATAAAATTTCATTAACTTAGGCCCCCTTCTTAGGAATAAGTCCTATGTCTTAAGTCTCCTTAACCAAAGGGGCATCCTCTTTAAAAGTAAGCCCCAGTCTTCAAGTTCCCAAATATGGGCCTCCTTTTCAGTAGTAAGCTGCAATCCATGTTCTCTTAATTTGGGTATCCTACTTAGGAGTAAGTCCAAAGTCCCCTAACATGGGCCTCCTTTTCAGGAGTAAGCCCCTGTATTTAAGTTCCCTTAATTTTGGGAATCCTCCTCGGGAGTAAGCCCCAACCATAATTCATTTAATATGGGCATCCTCCTTAAGGGTAAGCCACAAGTTCCCAAAATTCAAATTTTCTTAACTTGGGATTCCTTTTTAGGAGTAATCCCCTGTCATAATTCCCTTTAACATGGGACTCTTCTTTAAGAATAAGCCCCAGTCATAAATTCTCTTAACCAGTCTTAAGTTACTTTTGACATGGGCTTCCTTCTCAGGAGTAAAACCCAATCATAAGTCCCCTCCTAATTTGGGAATCCTCCTCGGGAATAAGCCCCAACTTAGAGTATCCAAATCTCCATAAAGAACATATACCTTTATGGACCTTGTTCTCGGGTTTCTTCCCTGAAGTAAATCCAAATATTTATCTATCTGGGCAGTCATACATACATAATCCCCACATCATTTCTTATAATTGCATTTTCATTTCACAGTTGTCTGGTTTTACCAATTCCTCTTGTTTCTCACACCGAGTATGACTCACATGAGCTTAGAGTGTAAAAGTAATTGTGACATCTTTATTTGAGCCATCAATCATGCATAAACCACATACTTTTACTCGAACTACGTGGGTTCTGATTCCTTTTCTAAAATAAAGGATACATAGGTAGACCATCTGTGGGTACGATCCCAACTCTGAAACAATCTATGTCCATCTAAATGACAATAAACTTCAAGTTCCCCACTGAGTGGCTTTAAAACCAGTATGGTTATCATAATGACAAAGAGATTTCTATATAATGTGTCAAAGGATACCATTGACTAAAAATCTCTAATAAATACAGATGATTCTCTATCTATGAAGAACCTTGAATACATATAAAAGATTCTCTAAATTTCATTCATACTAATTATTGATTGTCAGATCTAAACGAATGCTTATTTTCATACATGGTAATTTAATAAGGATGCGCAAACATTAATTAAATCTATAAAGAGAGTCCTGAAGTAGAAAATAATTCCCCCTAAAAAGGTGTGATGAGTAAAACCTCCCATCCTCTCGACCAATGCAAATTATTAAGCCTCATCAATCTAGAACTAGTGAGATCCTACCTTTGGAGAGTATATCCAAATGGATATAGAATCATTGGATGTTTCAGGTTCTATGAACAAACCCATTAGAAACCGCTTGGAATGTTTGAACCTTAAATCAATGAGGTCATCCCTAATTCCAGAAGAAACACTCATTTTTAGTAAAATAAAATCATCCTCATAATTTTTATCAAAAAAAATTCATAACCCTTTTTCAATAATTGAGACAAGTGAAGTGAAATATTACTGTAGCCTTTAATGAATCAGCAATTAAAAATTGTTTGACCCAATAAATATTACACTTAATGAACAAATTTTTCATATCGAAGGATTGAAATTAATATAATTTTTTACTTATCCACTTAAATTTTTTCATTTGAACTAACATTCCTATGAATTATCCACCACTCAACCATGAAATGGAATTTCTCATGATTTAATATGAGATATTTTTCAATGAAATAGTCAAGGATAAAAACTAGGTTTGACAAACATTCATCGAAGTTAGTGTCATAAAATGTGAAATAATTCATAAAAACGTCCACACAAATCTGAAGGTACTCAGGAAATATACTCAACATAAAATGATGAAAAGTTCTAAGAGGATTATAGAGACCAAAAGGGATCCTTCTATATGAAAATGTGCCAAATAGATAGGTAAATTTTTCCCTTTCTTTATCCTTAGGGGATATATCAGAACTAGAAAATCATAATATTTACACAGTTGAAAACCATGGTAACAGGTCTCAAAATGATGGTTGTAGCCTACAACCATGGTTTTTCTAAACTGTGGTCACTATGGTCATTTCAATTTGGTCTGGCCTATTTCCATGGTTTAAACCGGAGAAATAGGCAGATATTTCTATGGTTTTCCAAACAATAGAAATAGTTATTGTATTTTTCCACTGTGGAAGTTGACTTATAGCCACAGTTTGAAGCATGGTCATAGGTATTATAGTAATGGTGTAAAACTGTGGCTATAGCCCAAAAATAATATGTCTTCTATCGGATTCGATCTATGCACCATACCTATGATATTCATACAACTTACCACTACACCATAGAAAGCTTTGGGTATATATATATATATATATTATGTTATATATTATGAAAAATGTGGTAATATCATGAAAACCATGGCAACAGGGCTTCCTACTCTTTTTACCACAGGAAAAGTTTTCTCTCGTGCTAGGTAGGGAGACCTATAGCCACAGTTTTTAAAAATGTTATTATATGCGCATGATATAGAAATAGTTTTACTAGAACCATGGATATATCCCTTGAAAGAATGGTCTATTGCCACAGTTTTGAAAATCGTGGAAATAGACCACACCTATGGCCACGGTTTTAGTAAAACGATGGCTATAGGTCCATGGTAATGGCCACATTTTCTACTTGTGTATAGATTTTAAAATAACCCCAATATCTATAAAGTAAATAATAATGGGAATTACTATCCACTATTTCAAAAATTTGTTCAATGAAATGTATTATAAATTTTTCCTTTTGTGTGGCTTGATTTAGTCAATGTTAGTCAATACAGACTCACCAACTATTTTTCATACGTGTTATAAAAAATTCTTTTCATTCATTTGACGTAACCATTATTCCAGTTTTTTAGGACAAATTTTCACTAGGCCACCCCATTTACTATTAGATATAGGATATATGATCCCAGTATTGAGTAATTTACTAAATTCCAATCTTACATCTTCAAAGAGATTGGGATTTAACTAGTGTGGAACTTTCTATATGGGTTTATCCTCATCATGTAAAAGTATATGGTACATACAAATAGATGGGAAAATCCCAAAAATATATTCCAATGTCCATCCGATATCCATTTTACACTCTCTATAACAGTTGATCAGTTTTGATTCCTATCATGTATAGAGGTTAATAGAAATAGTGACAGGGAATTGGTCAATACACTCAAGATATAAATATTTTAAATTAGATGGAAGTGTTTTTAATTCTAACACTAGTTGTTTTTGGATTTAGTTATGGGGATTTTGGGGGAGTGAGGACCATGAAAACATCTATCTACCCGTGTTTATTCTCTAAATAAATAGAATCAATGGAAATGAGATTTTCATAATCATTGATGGTCATGGGTACCTCATAATGAACACACTCTTCAATTAAAGCTCAAAATTTAGAATTTTTTATACCTAAAAAACACTATAAACATGAATCAAAAATCAAATCTTCTAGGATTTAATAAGAATAAAATGAATCAAAGTATGGGAAAAGGAGATAATTTTGTGTGTGTGTGTTGTTAGAGAGAACTTCCATTGAATAGATTGGAAGAGTGGAGTACTATTCAATGTAGTGTTTCATGGAATTAGGGATACTAAAACATACCTTTTCTCCACCAAACTCCATACACAGCATACCATTGTAAATATTGATGATCGTATTTTCTATTTTGAGGAATATCCTCCCATGTATGAGAGTATTGTTTCCTTGAGTTTGGGTATATTTCATCTCAGTAATGTAGAAGTCTATAGGGAATATGAGATTCTACACTTTTATGAGGACATCCTCGATCACTCTAGATGGATGTGTTGTGCTCTGTTTGGAGAGTTATGTGTTGTTTCCCTTTGGTTGAATTAGTTCAACCAATATAGAAGTGTACCCAGATTATGGAATTATATAAACTAAATCACCCAAATCTAGAATTAAATCTGAAAAGTAGGTATCCTCTATAGTAAAAGGTATCATGAAATTTCATGGATCCTTTAATTTGGTAGGAATTACTTATTGTATAAAAGTTGATAAATTCCTTCCCTGGTTGACTTACTCATTCTCTTCAGTCGTCGTCTATGGTTGCAAATCTCTTTACGAAATTTGGCATTGTGAAGGATTTTTTTAACTATATCCAATAAAGGAATGTGAACTTGTGCCTTTTAAAATGTATCCATTATTTCATTATTAATCCCATCAACAATCATTTTCTTATATTTAGATATTATTTGGGGGAAAGGAAGTATAATGGATTGTTCAAGTTAATCCTCAATGATAATTTTTTAACCTTTTTGTCTTGTTTTTCTTTACTTGAATATCTTGAGGGAAGGGAAAGAGATTTTTCAAGAGAAGAACATACCTATTTGGTATAGTCATTAGAAAAAGAAACATCGTTACCACTATGAAGTGTGATTGCACATACATTACCTTTATCCTTTGGATTATAAATAGTTTGGGATGGTATTTTTCCAGAACCATGCATCCTTATCTCACTAATAGTGTTTTCTAATTTTCCCACTAAGTTTGTGGGTCTTTAATAGTCGAGTGTGTGGTGTTTTTAGAACTAGAAGTTCTAGGGTTTCATTTTCTTCTTCATGTCCTCGAGCCTTTGTTCATATTTTGGCGGAGGAGTATTATTTCAAGATGTTGAAGGATAAGAAGGTTTCACACCTGGGACATGTTGATACTAGTTCTGTTTAGGGTAGCTCGAGTTACCTCCTTGTCGGTACTATGGTTTTGCTTGCCACCTAGGGTTTGGATCTAGCTATAATGGTTCATTGTTGATGGGGGTGCTTATTGGAATGGATTCCTAGCAAATACTTCTATATAAGACTGAGATGAATCTTGAAGTTGTGGGTACTGGTCAGAAAAATGAGTGTATTAGAACAAATACCAAAATGTAGTGGAATGGGAGTAGAGTGTGAATTGCCTTGTTCTTGATCTATTTTCTTTCTAAGTTTATGAATCTCATCAATTTTGTTATCTACCTTTTTATAGGTATTAATGACTTGCGTCATTAACTCCTCGGGTTGGTGAAATTTCTCGTGTACTAAATTGTTGTGCATTTTGACTCATGTTGGCTATTAAGTCACAAGTGGAAGCAAGATTATTATAAACAATGGTACTATTGGCTACAACATCTATCATACCACAATCCATGGGAAACATTCCCTCGTATAATTGTTTAATTATAAATTTTTCACTAGTTATATGGTGGAAAAAACTTGAACAAAGTCTTTTGAATATCTCTTAATATTCTTAATGGTTCTCTACTTGTGATTTCCTAATTCCTTAGATTTATTTTTTGAGGAGGTAGGGAAAAAATTAACTAGAAATATTAATTTTAGTTTATTCCATACTATAATTATGGGAGGAATATATTATATCCTGTATTTGGATACACCATCAAGGGAGAAAGGGAAGGCCCTAAAATTAATGAGATACTCAGACACAATTTGGGGTTTCATGGTGGAGAATACTATATGAAACTCCTTAATATGTTTATGAGGGTCTACACTGTGAAGAAAGTGGAATTTTAGAAGGTGGTGGTGAGTCTTGATATCATCTCAATGTTGGATGCTTCCTTGGGTTATTGTATGTATGTAGGTTGGTACTCCACATCCGGAGTGGTCAGTTCGTTTAAGGTTTGATTATTTTAGCCCTAATTTATTGGGTTTGGTTTGGTTCAATTTTTGATTGGTTTGGGACCAATTGAAGTTAAAAATTGGATTACTCAATGTTACTTTACTATCCTACTCTAGATGACCTTATTTTTGAGTGAAGTGTCTTTTCAATTTCTTGATCAAATTCAAGCAGTTTTTTTTGGATCAGGTCATGAAAATAAGTTGTGAATTTTTTTTATATTATTTTTTATTTTTATGATAAAATATGGATCAAATAAAATAACATATGAACAATTAAATTGTAAATAAATGAGAATGGTATACTATATAATTAGATAGAGAGAGAGATATAATAATAGAGATAAGAAGAAGAAGAATAAATACACACAAAAAAACAAAAACATAAAAATAAACTACCAAACAGGAAGGGCTAAAGATTGAAATGGGTAATAAATAAATATAAAAATAAATAAATAAATGATAAAAAATGTTCTGGGATCCCCAAAAATGGTCCCAAAATTTGATCACGTTGTTTAGTGTGAAAAATTAGTTGTTTAGTTTTTATTATATTTTCAACAGTATAGCAGGAACCCTAGGCCATCTCTTGATGGGGTCTTAGATAATTAAATTAAAAATAAGGTTTTTATTAAGAAAAAGGTATTGGTATTTTATAAATATTGTATTTTTTATTTAATAGGAAATAATAAATAAACAATAAATATAATAAAGCAAAAAATAAACGATTTGATTAAGTGTGATCAACCCGAGAAAAACACATTGTGATCGTCCTTAATCCCTTAAAGAGATATGGATTTTATATTTTAATTCCTAGTTTATGAAACCTATTAAAATATTATTACTGAGTTTATACTAGTATTCTTCCTATGGTTCTGTTGAAAAATAAATTGATTCACTAACTAATGCCTATGATGAGATGATTTGTGTCTAACTTCATAACTGAAAATCACCAAGACAACACATGAAGAACTAAAAATGTTGTCCTGGTTTGTGTACTATTTTATTTTGATACTATGTCATGAATTAATATGTCCATTAAAGTGTTTATTTAAATTCAATTGAATGATATTAACTACATAAACACCACAATTGAAAGGGGTAGAAGAAGTGGCGAATGGTGTGTGAAACATCACATGAATGGGTACCCCCAAACATGATCATATGAGTTCAGTATGACATACCAGTGCATAAATAAACTAAATTATAAGATTGGATGAAGAAAAAAATTCAAAACTCAGAATTAAAAATCTCATTCAAAATAATACAAACATAATGCTTAATATTTTCATCACGTTCCTCCCTGGGTGATCATAAGGAGTATAGAACTCCATGGAATGGGAGGAAGCCAAATGTGTGAAGAATATCATCCCAAGATCTCTAATCCTAAAATTTTTTCTAGAAACACATTATAATTATGGGTAGGAGTAATTTTATGGACAATTACATAAAAACTTCCCCAAAAATTAGTCAAGTATATAAGAGGCTAGGTTATTATTCATGGAAGAATATTTACTCCATAATTATCTGGCTATTTGACTAACCAAAATCATGAAAATGTCTTAAATTTTGGTTTAGAGGTGTTTCGTAGAGTTATCTATTCAATTAATGTAGAATCGGACCAATTGGAGGTCTGAGGCCTGATTTATATCCCAAATATATAATGCTGGTTTAATCTAATCCACCTAGAATGTCTTCACATGTGGGCCTATTTTGGGACCTTTTTCTCACATTTATACATTTGTCCTATTATATGAATTGAAACCCAATGACCATATAATCCTAAAAAATGAATTTTAACATTTGAGTTATTTTAGTGAATGTTATGGTAGAAACAGTGAACTACTATCAAATAGATACATTGTTCAATTGAATCTTTTTAAGAAAGTTTTCAAGAAATGAATTTAAGATAAATAATGTATGACAACCCTGCTTTTATTACAAACTTAAACATGATTTATTACATAAACTATTCACTTGATACAATAAGGATGATTGAGAGTCCTAGTGTATTTGGGACTTAGGATCATTACATAAAAAATAAAAACATGAAATACAACATCTTTATTGAAAACTTCCTTTACATGACCACTACATTCCCTCGTACTAATCATTTCATGGGATAACCTTAGGACATGCATAAGAAAAGGGGTGAGCTATAAAGCCCAGTATGGAAATAAACATATAATATATGAGGAGTACAATACATGTTAGACAATAGGCATATCAATAGAGCACAAGAGAAACATGAACATAAAGGCATGATAAAGCATGATAATCATAACATGTAAATGTGGTAACAACAATTAACATGGAATTAGCATGAGCCAAGGCTCATTGCACATGGAGCATGAGTAAATTTTCATTGCACATGAAGCATGAGTAAACCCTCATTTCACTTGAATTAGCATGATTCAATACTCATTGCACATGACGTATCATGATACTATACTTTACCCAATGCATTGGAGCGCTATAATGGCGCACCCTTCTTAAACATTCCATTTATTCATAAGTGTGCCACATGGATTATAAAACATGGATTCATAAAACATAATAATTTATTCCACGATAAAGGAATTTGGAATTCATACATGAAACCTTATTATCAATAAGTAAATGTTCATAAAGGTGAATACCGTTGATGGAGAAATGGGCATGGTATTCACTACACAAAGGCATTGGCTTAGAAAATCAGTGCAATTTCGGCAGCATAACGACGTGACATAAAAATTCATAAAAATGGTTGATGAGAGATAAATGGGTGTCTCATCATATTTAAATGAAATGGACAGTAATTCGGTCATATATATACATTTTCAAACAATTCTAATGGAATTTAGATTCATGATACAAAAGTGTTGCTTGAATGTAAATGAAGAAAGAGAAGTTCCTTTCAGAATTTCGGCATAGTAACAGGTGTACATGGGAGGCATTTAATGATAGAGAAAGGGATATCCCATAATTAAAACAATAATAGTGAAGTATGGGGGATGTTTAAACCATACCTCAGCATTTATACTTGAAATTAAAAGGGAATAACAATATTAAGAAAATTGTACAAAAAAGTTAAATGAAGAAAAACCCTTACTTGGAAGTGTGCTTCCAAAGGCTAGAGAGAAGCTTAAGAGAGGCTTCGTGGGAGGTTGGGGAACCTTTGGAGGATTATAGAGAGAGTAGGACAGAGGATGGACGAACTCCAAAGGCTTTGAGTGAGGAGGAAGTGGGAGATTGGGTGGGTTTATATAGGAAATGTGAGGGAATTCTTTATTGTTTAGGTTTTGGACCCCTTATATTAAATTAATCAAAACCACAAACCATACCATGGTTTTTCCCATAGTTTTTGGAAAAGGGAATAGGAAAAATATATTTAATAAGGCCAAATCCCGAACTTCTTAAAATAATAGGGTTGCTTATGTGGAGGTGAGTCACACTCCCATGGAAAATAATTTAAAAAGACAAGATGTTTAATAAGTCTTGAGGGGTCCATTAATTCTTTGAAAAGTAAGTCAAAAAAACCCAAAATCACATTATTTTAATGTTAAAACATATATTGGCCGAACATAAATCTTATAGTATTTTATTACATCACTATTGGGTCATTATGATGTCATAAAACACATTATATATTTAAACAGTATTTAATTTTTACCCAAAAAATTGACTGTCTCAGAAAATTATGAAAAATTCACTATTGGATAATTTAAACATCCTGATTCTAGAAATAAAATTTATTTTATATAAATAATTTTATAAATATGTTAATTTTTACTTTTAATATAAAAACCGACATTTATAAAAAATTCATGGGTTTTGACAAAAATGGATTTCAAACCTTAATAAAAATTACAATTGCATTTATAAAATTATATGATCATTTATATATAATAAAATTAATTTAATAATAATAATAATATTTTATTAAAAAATTCTTTAATTAAAAAATCCCTTAATTTAATAAAATATATTTCTTAATTAAATAATAACTAAAAACACTATTTGTACTTTAAAAACTATTTACAATGTATCAATAATGACAAGAAGGTCTATTCGTTATTATATACAAAAATTATAATATAAATGAACATATTACTAGAGATTTGTTACATAACCCCTTAAAACAGCCGCATAAGACCTAAGGGTAAGGTGTGCGATGGTGACAGACTCTTGGGGTGGCTCAGATAACATCGCTCGAGTGGTAATCTCTATCAACTTCCACTTTTCCCATAGAATATCCCATTCGAGCTTTACATGATGAAGCTCAGATTGGGCTTGGTCAAGAGAAAAGCCCAAGGACACCACCTCTTTTTCGAGCTCTGAAAAATGGGCTTCGTATGGAGCAATTCTACTGGATGAGGCCATCACTTCTTTTGTCTGAGTAAATTTGATTTGTTAAAGACCTATATTTATACTAATCATGTGATCACTGTTCAATGGCTATAAAAGTAACGGTCACAAATCTTAACATAAAACCAAAGAAGTTGACATTTTATATAAATGTTTTACATAAAGAGACATTTAACTAGATCAAGAGGGATTTCCATTAATGAAACTTTGGGTCATTACAATATTCCCCCCTTAAGAAATTTTACCCTCGAAATTTCCTTTTTCCCACACTAAAACAGATGTGGGTAACTCAGCTTCATCATTTCCTCCAATTCCCAAGTCGCTTCTTCAAACTTGTGGTTTCACCACAACACCTTGACAAGGTTCATTGTCTTATTTTGTAGAACTCCTTCTCTACGATTTAAGATCTTCACTGGTTTCTCCTCATAAGAAAGATCATCCTCCAACTGTACCACCTTATAAGAGAGTACATGTGAAGGGTCTGGTATGTACTTCTTTAAGAGGGATACATGAAAGACATCATGTACTTTGGCCATGGAATGTGGAAGTGCTAGTCGATAGGCCACAACCCCAACATGATCAAGAATCTCGAAGGGGGCGATGTACATTAGACTTAACGTACCTTTATTTCCAAACCTCATGACCTTCTTCCATGGAGATATGCGTAGAAAAACCATGTCTCAAACTTTAAACTCAAGGTCTCATCGAAGGTTGTCTGCATAACTCTTCTGTCGACTCCGGGCTTCCTTGATATGCTGCTGATTGGTTTTCACCCTCTCTACCATTTCCTCGACCATTTTTGGTCCAAACAGCTTACTTTTACCGACCTCATCCCAACACGCCGATGTTCTACACCTTTTCCCATAAAGTTCTTCATATGGTGCCATTTGGATGCTCGGGTGGAAACTGTTATTATAAGAGATCTCAACCAGAGGAAGATGTTGATACCATCCTCCTTTAAATTCCATTGAGAATGCTCTCAACATGTCCTCAAGTGTTTGGATAGTCCCCTCGGATTGGCCATCATTTTGAGGATGATAGGCCATATTGAAGTTCTGTTCAGTATTCATAGCATGTTGAAGACTCTTCCAAAACTTAGAGGTGAATCTTGGATCTCGGTCAAACACAAAAGATAGTGGCACTCCATGCAGCCTTACCACTTCCCTGATATATATCTGTGCCAGTTGATCCAATGAGAAATCATCCCGAATAGCAATGAAGTTTGCAGTATTTGTAAGACGATCCAGAACAACCCAGATTTCATTGTTGCCTTTGAATGTCCTTGGAAGTCTGGTGACAAAGTTCATGGTGATGTTCTCCCATTTCCATTCTAGTATGAGAAATGGTTGCATCATATCCTTATACTTCTGCATCTATACCTTCACATGCTGACACACCAGGCACTTTGATGTATATTCAGCGATCTCCTTCTTCATATTATCCCACCAAAAGTTTTCTCAGAGATCTCAATACATCTTTGTGCTCCCTGGGTGAATAGAGAAATTTGAACTATGTGCATCATCCAAAAGATCCTTCTTCAGTTCTGGACTTGATGGAACACATAGTATTTTCCCAAACCGCACAATTACTTCTTCATTGACATTAAACTCCAAGGATTTACCTTTTTCAATAGCTTCCACTTTTTCTTGAATTCCCACATCATCCTTTTGAGCATCCTTTAACCTTTCCAAAAGAGATGGTTGAGCAATCATTTGCGAAAGGATTGATGATGTTCCCTTCTCTATGATTCCCATGTCCATCTTCATCAAGTATAAGAAGATTGGATCCTTCTCAATTTTCACCATTGATATAATCGCTGGGTCTTTTCTACATAGGGCATCGGCCACCTTGTTTGCTTTCCCAGGGTGGTAATGTATTGAACAGTCATAATTCTTGATGAGCTCTATCCATCTTCTCTGGCGCATATTAAGTTCTTTCTGTGTGAATATATATTTAAGACTCATGTGGTCTGTATATATCTCACATTTCTCCCCATAGAGATAATGATGCTAGATTTTCAAGGCAAAGATCATCACCGCCAACTCCAGATCATGGGTTGGATAGTTTCGCTCATGGATTTTAAACTGCCTTAAGGCATAAGATATCACTTTATCATTATGCATCAGCACACATCCTAAGCCCTTCTTCTAAGCATCACTGAATACCACAAAAAGTTCCCCACTTGTGGGTAAAGTGAGCACGGGCACAGTGATAAGCCGCTTTTTCAACACCTTGTAGCTTTCTTCGCATTCATCACTCCAAGAAAATTTTACTCCCTTTAGAGTTAGCTTGGTAAGAGGGTTGGAAAATCATGAGAAATTTCTCACAAATCAATGATAATATCCACCTAACCCCAAGAAGATATGGATATCTGTTACCGATGTTAGTCTCGGATATCCCTCAATTGCATTTGTTTTGGAGGGATCCACGTATATCCCATTGATTGTGATGATATGGCCCAAGAATGAGTCATTCTTCAACCAGAACTCACATTTGTTGTACTTTTCATAGAGATTATCCTTGCGCAACGTCTCCAGTATAGTTCTTAAATTCTCTTCATGATCCTCCTTGGTTTTGGAATATATTAGAATATCATATATAAAGACTACCACAAATTTGTCAAGGTAATCTCTAAAGACTCTTTTAATCAAGTCCATGAGGATTTTTGGAGCATTGGTGAGTCTGAAAGGCATTACTATGAATTCATAGTGCTCATATCTTGTACGAAAAGCAGTCTTGGGGACATATTCCTTCTTCACCCTTACTTGATAATATCATGACTGCAAATCTACCTTGGAGAAGTATTGTGCTCCACGCAGCTGATCAAACAAGTCATCGATCCGTGGCAGAGGATACTTGTTCTTTATCATGATTTTGTTAAGTTCACGATAATCGATGCAAATCCACATTGACCCATCCTTCTTCTTGACGAAGAGGACTGATTCACCCCATGGTGAAGCACTTGGGCGTATAAACCCTTTATCCAGATTCTCTTGTAGCTTTTTCTTCATCTCTTCAAGCTCCACGATAGCTATTCTATATGGATTCTTGGATATTGGTAGTGCCCCTGGTATAAGTTCAATTGAGAATTCAACATCTCTTCTAGGAGGAAGACCAGGTAGTTCCTCAGGAAACACTTCAGTGAACTCCCTCACAATATGCATTTCTTCAAGGATGGTTTCTTCCATGAACTCAGTCATCTGAGCTAGATATGCATGCTCATAGGGCAGTAATATACATGAATGAGATGATGGAGCTAAAGGAGATTCATCTTCCTCCTTACACTTGTAAAGAATCGGGGGTTGATTCTCCATATAGAGTGTGATTTCCCTCTCTCGACACTTTATGTTGTCTCTATATAAGGAAATCCAATACATGCCAAGAATTGCATCAAATTCCACCAGAGGGAGTATGATGAGGTTATTTGGGAAATTAAATCCACATATTATAACAGGGGAGGACTTATATTCATGGGATGCAATGATATCCCCATTTTTCGTACTCACCGACATCTTCACATCCATGATTTTTGGTGGTGATGGGATTGTTCTACTAAACTTTAGAGATATAAAAGAATTCGTAGAACTTGAATCAAAATGTAAGTTCACTATTCTTGAATGAATAACTAGTGTACATGTCACCACTTTTTTTCGGGGTTCACTTCAATAAAAGTGATGACAAAAGCTCTTCCTTGCTGCCTTGGAGTTGTTGGTTGCCTTCGAAAACCCTTGGTTTAGGGAACTGGTTTGAAAAATGCATCGGTTCTTTGCAGTTGTAACAATGAACAATGCGTTGAGGTTCAAACGAAGCGTTCCTCTCCTCTGTCGTAGTCGCAGGTCTTTCTTGCTGACAGTTAACAACTTTGTGCCCTTCTCTTCCACACCTAAAGCATTTCCTCATCCCCTTGAGGTAATTTCCAGGGTGCTTCTTTCCGTACTTTTGGAAAGTGTGGTGATGGATCTTCTTATAACCGTTGGATTTTTCCATTGGACTGACAGCATTGAATTCCACCTTACGCTTCTTGTCCCCATGATACCCATGTGATTCCCCGATCTCCATTTCGACCTTGAGGGAACATCGGACAATTTTCTCATAGTTTGTCGAAGTCACGGATCGCTAATGATTTCCGTAGGCTAGGCTTCATCCCACCAAAGAAGCTGTCAACCTTGCATTCGGGGGTAACAACAAAAACGTGAGCATATTGTGCAAGACATATGAAGTTTTCCTCATACGCTCCAACAGATTCTTCATCTTTTTTCTTGAGGGAAGGAAAGTCCCTTTCCATCTTATGTCGGAGGGTGCGCAGAAAATATTTATCGAAAAACATCTTCCAGAAATCCTTCCATTACAACGTTGTGATCTCCTCCTTAGGCTTCGTATTTTTTATCAATGTACACCATTGATCAGCTTCACCCTCCATACGATAAGCCACTAGTAGAACCTTCTCTTGTCTAGAACATTGAAGGATGGAGAAGATCATTTCAATGGATTTGATCCATTGTTCAGCGATCGTGGGATCAGATGATCCACTAAAAGTAGGAGTCCCTTGTCTCATGAAGCTCTCGATAGTGACTTGTTCTTTCATAGGGGGGTGAACGTTCCTCTTGACCCGTGTTTCTATTCAAAGATTGAATTAGCTAAGAGATAAGCGTGACAAAGTTTGTGATTCCCGCTCCCATTGGATTGGGCATCTCATTAGTATAGTCATCACACTGATATTCACATCGGTTGTTAACCCAAGTCCTCATATTACTGGCCATTGGCTGGAATAAAAGGAAAGTTAGGGGGTAACACATAAAGGGTAATCCAAACACAAAAGTTGAGGACTTATAAATAAACTTTTATTTCTTTAACTCATGAGTCTATAGGCTTCAATCTAGGCTTTTCATGATCTACTTTCTTACATATATTCTTAGGGGAATTTTTTTTAATTCCCATAATAAGGGTTCATAATAAGCTTGTGAATTTATCAAAACATATCCCCCAGGAGTTTCGTAACCAAGATTATATCAAGGCCCATTTTCGTGCACCAGTTCCCATTCGAGTCTATCTCAAAGTGGTGTTTTTGGGTTTTACCCCTAGGATACATCTGTGCCAGAGCCTCCTCTACCTGCTTGTATCCATACAGGGATGTATTTGTTTGAGAAACCACTTACTCAGTACTTACCAAAACCTAGGGATGTTTTTATTATACTTCGTCTTGTCTCTAAGGCTTTAATTGGGTTTTCTAATCCTAATCCCAAAAATAAATAAACCTATCCTCTGATACCAACTATGACAACCCTGCTTTTATTACAAACTTAAACATGATTTATTACATAAACTATTCACTTGATACAACAAGGATGATCGAGAGGTATAGTGTCTTTGGGCTTAGGATCATTACATAAAAACTTAAAACATGAAATAAAACACCTTTATTGAAAACTTCTTTTACATGACCACTACATTCCCTCGTACTTAGCATTGCATGGGATAACCTGAGGACATGCATAAGAAAAGAGGTGAGCTATAAAGCCTAGTAAGGGAATAAACATGGAATAAATGAGGAGTACAATACATGTTAGACAATAGGCGTATCAATAGATCACAAGAGAAACATGAACATAAAGTCATGATAAATCATGATAATCATAACATGGAAATGTGGCAACAACACTTAACATGGAATTAGCATGAGCCAAGGCTCATTGCACATAGAGCATGAGTAAATTCTCATTTCACATGAAGCATGAGTAAACCCTCTTTGTACATGAATTAGCATGAGTCAATACTCATTTCAAATTATGTATCATGATACTATACTTTACCCAATGCATTGGAGTGCTATAAGGGCACACCCTTCTTAAACATTTCATTTCATGCATAAGTGTGCCACATGGATCATAAAACATAGATTCATAAAACATAATCATTTATTCCATCATAAAGGAATGTAGAATTTATAAATAAAACTTTATAATTAATAAGTAAATGTGCATAATGTTGAATACCCTTGATGGAGAAATGGGCATGGTATTCACTACACAAAGGTATTGGAATAGAAAATCGGTCCAATTTTGGCAACGTAACGACGTGACATAAAAATTCATAAAAATGGTTGATGAGAGAGAAAGGGGTGTCTCATAATATTTACATGAAATGTACAGTAAGGGGTTCATATATATACATGTCCAAACAATTTTAATGGAATTTAGATTCAAGATACAAAAGTGTTGCTTGAATGTAAATGAAGAGAGAGAAATTCCTTTAGAAATTTTGGCATAGTAATGGGTGTACATGGGAGGAATTTAATGAGAGAGAAAGGGGTCTCCCATCATTAAAAAAGTAAGAGGCCAGTATGGGTGAGGTGAAAAACCATACCCCAGCATTTATAATTGAAATTAAAAGGGCATAAAAATATTAAGAAAATCGGACAAAAAAGTGAAAGGAATAAAAACCCTTACTTGGATGTGTGCTTCCAAAGGCTAGAGAGAGGATTGAGAGAGGATTATTGGGAGATTTGGGAACCTTGGGAGGATTATAGAGTGAGTAGGGTAGAGGTTGGACAAACTACAAAGGCTTTGATGGAGGAGAAAGAGGGATCTTGGGTGGGTTTATATGGGAAATGTGAGGGAACCTTTTATTATTTAGGTTTGGGACCCCTTATATTAAATTAATCCAAACCAAAAACCATACCATGGCTTTTTCCCATGATTTTTGGAAAAGTAAAGAGGAAAATAATAATTTATAAGGCCACAGTCCGAACTTCTATGCTTTGAAAAGTAAGTCAAACAAACCCAAAATCACATTATTTTAATTTTAAACCATATATTGTCCGAAAATAAAGCTTATAATATTTTATTACATCACAATTGGGTCATTATGATGTCCTAAAACACATTATATATTTAAACAGTATTTAATTTTTACCCAAAAAATTGACTGTCTCAGAAAATTATGAAAAATTCACCGTTGGATAATTTCGACGTCTTGATTCTAGAAATAACATTTATTTTATCTCAAAAATTTTCTAAATTTCTTAATTTTTACTTTTAAAATAAAAACCGACATTTATCGAAAATTCACAGGTTTTGACAAAAATGGCTTTCAATCCTTAATAAAAATTACAATTGCATTCAGAAAATTATATGATCATTTATATATAATAAAATGAATTTAATAATATTATTATTTTATTAAAATATTATTTAATTCAAAAATACCTTAATTTAATAAAATATATTTCTTAATTAAATAATAATTAAAAACACTATTTGTACTTTAAAAACTATTTACAATGTATCAATAATGACAAGAAGGTATATTCATTATTATATACAAAAATAATAATATACATGAACATATTACTAGAGATTTGTTACATACCCCCTTAAAACAGTCGCATAAGACCTAAGGGTAAGGTGTGCGATGGTGACAGATTCTTAGGGTGGCTCAGATAACATCGCTCGAGTGGTAATCTCTATCAACTTCCACTTTTCCCATAGATGATCTCGTTCGATCTTGACATGATGAAGCTCATCTTGGGCTTGGTCAAGAGCAAAGCCCAAGGACGCCACCTCTTTTTTGAGCTCCGACAAATGGGATTTGTATGGAGAAATTCTACTGGATGAGGTCATCCCTTCTTTTGTCTGAGTAAATTGGATTTGTTAAAGCCCTATATTTATACTAATCATGTGATCACTGTTCAACGACTATAAAATTAACGGTCACAAATCTTAACATAAAACCAAAGAAGTTGACATTTTATATAAACATTTTACATAAAGAGACATTTAACTAGATCAAAAGTGATTTCCATTAGTAAAACTTTGGGTCGTTACATAATGAGTGGGAAAGGATTTAAAAATGGGATACTAAAACCCATAAACAATAATAAAAAATTATAAGGGTGATAATACATGTTATAACACTATGTGATCAAGAACCCATCAGGATACCACATCGCATTGATTCGCTCCTCATGCCCATGGCTCGCGTGGCACCAATGAGGTTGTTCATCTCATAATATGATCAAATAAGTCTCAGTGCCTCACACTTCAATAAAATCCCACATAATAATGATGCCCAAATGCCTATGTACTTCATGTAACTCACATATCCTTAATACCCAATGCTAATTCACCTTAATAGCCATGCACCCAATGGTTCTCATGTATAAATCCTTATTTCACACACCTCTTATATATATATATATATCAAATCTAATATGATTCCAACCTACTAACTAGAACCTAGATAGTCCATAATTATATCTCATTCACCCAAAATGATCATGCATGAAAAGTATATGCCAATATAAAACAAAAAACACAGCTACACCCACAGGGTACCTTTGACCATCATCAGCTCACTAGCCTGCTCAAAACCTGGAATCTCTATGGCATGAACCTGGCCTAAAGCTCAACTAGATTAAGCATGATCTCCCTATGGTGTTTCACTAACCACCATCCACTAATCCCACTATTGGGTCCCACTAACTCTATCATGACCTTTATGTGTGGCTAAAGCTCAGCTACCCTCACTTGGTACTACTCCTAGGATAATTTCTGAACCCTGAGTCTATCCTTGCCCTTGACTACTGACTATCTTAGAAGGATTATTTTAGAACCTATTGAGATGTCTGACCTTACCACATGCTTGAAACTCCTTTGGAGGTCGCTCACACTGAGTCAGGAAATTTCTTCGATTCCCATACTGAAAGAAAACCTTCAAAGACCCACTCAGAGGTGGCCTAGCTAAATCCATGGCCTAAATGCCTTGCTGGAACTCATCTCATCCTCGACTCATGCTATATGAAGATTCACCATTAGAATCACCTGAAGCCATCACCCGTCTCGAGTATGATCAATCCTCCGTGTTTAACTCAGCAATGAGTGCTTGGTTCACCACCTATAAGAATCATTCCAACCTAAATATGTTTAACTACACCCTAATTACATGTCATAAACCATCCTTGAATCACCTCGCCCTTAAGGTTTCATTTCTCTCTATGATAGGTGAAAAGTGATAGACTTTGGTGAACATGGCTATATAGTCCATGAGTGACATGTCACCCTATTTAAGGATCAATAAATCTAGATCACTTTCTTCCCTCAGCATCTTTGGGAATAATTACTTAAGGAACCTTGCCTCAAAGTCCATATAGGATAATCCCTCATTAATTCCTACTTGAACCTGCACATCCCACCAGTACTTTTCTAGTCCTCTAAGCATGTAGGTTTTCAGTTTCACCCCCACCCTAGAGGCATCTCTAGCTACTTGAAAATCATCTGCATGGAATCAATAAAATTATCATCCACCTATGGTCCACCCTCACCTTGAAAAAGCAATCGGTGTTGCGACTGAAACTCCAGAGTAAAATTCTCCATTGATGGATCTACTTCCTGAGGTCCCTTTTTAGATAGCCTAGATAACACATACAAGTCTTTCTCTGAGTTTCTTGTCCATCCATGGCCAGAATGCAGTCAAATATGGTGGTTTCCCCTTCTACATTTGAATTTGAGCCTAATATTATACCAATTGTGCTTGACCCTCAGGGGTCTCAACCTGCTCATGCACCAACAACACCCTATCCCTACCTACCAGAGACTCCATCCATGTCTTCTAGGTGGAAACCCATTGAATACCATCAACATGTTCAGAGATCCTAGGTAATATATATATATATATATATATATATATATCACAAGTAAAGAAATCAGTAATAGGAAATGTCAAAACACTACCCTTACACTCCCTCATCCCAACTATGCCAAATGGAATCCTGGCCTCGTGGCCTCCTTAACAACCCTCAATAGATCCAATCATCAAATAATCCTCAGGCCATACCCATACTTATGAACCATGTCACCTCAAACTGATGACCAAGTCTCCCAACTTGGGGATCAACATCGCCCCATATCATCGTACTTTCCCACTATTATAATATCCAGGTCCAAATATATGAAAATAAGTATCTCAAGGAATATCACATTTCATAAAGAATTTCATATCACAGACACATTAATATTGAATTTAAACATCTTATCATGTTACAAATAAAAATAACAAACATATATAACAAACACAACCAACACCCCTTTTTCATTCTGAGCCTAGGGTCCAATAATTCCTTCCTTGTCATACCATGACAATGATCACATATCACAATAAGTCAAAATTCACATTCCAAGTGCAAAAATTGAGGTGGAAATCATATAAACTATAATAGGAGAAAAATAGAATAGTAATTCCCACCCTTGGTAACTTGGTCCGTCCCCAATGCATAGGTATTTAAGCACATAATCATGAGCTATAACCAAGTTCTGACAACAGCCAAATCTCTAATATTCTATAACCCAAATAGTATTACTATGAAATATGTAAAATAAACACCTCCAATACATTTTTAGATTCCTTGACTTGATTATCCACCCAAACTATGATTTCAGGCCGGGTGCCACTGTCCTTAGGTGCACCTCCCCAAATGTCAAAGGTTTTCAACCAGTAGTGAGGGTGTAAAGAGGGAAAAGATGGGAGGATATAGCCTAAGGGGAAGATAGAAAAATAGTCCAAGTCTATATATTACATGAAGTAGAATAAAATACATAGTAGACCTCAAACTAGACCCACCAATGGTGAAAGAACAATAAATAATATACAATAGAAGAAGCATAATGAACAACAACAATGAAAATAAGTCAGAAAACATACCACTTAAAGAAACTAAAAAAATAATGAATCTAATATAGGTTTTATAGTACAATAATCAGAAAATGGGATCTCCCATGGCTAACCATAATAGCTACATGCATATAATAATGTTGAAATAGAAAAGTAAACCAAAAAGGAAATATCCAATTGAGGAATGAAACTAATGCTCCCTTTCCATCCATCCATGAATAATTCAATAGGATCCATCTCTGAAGCCTAAACCCTTACCTGAATGTAAATTCATAAAGTCTACACATGTCTTAATGGTCCTTTATAGGGTGTTATAATGAGTCTTAGTAGGATACCCCCCATGTGTGAATATCCAACATAATTGTTGAAGAAGGTGTAAGGAAAATCTAAATAAAAGAAATAGATCCTACGATTTAAATAAGTACAATCTTTTTTAGTGCTCAACAGTCACCAGGAAGTGATCAACTGCTTTAGCCAATGTCAGAATCCCTGAAAAGGAGGTGATCCTTGGCCCATGGCCCTAGGTATACCCTAATGTCAAATAGCTCAAGTGAACCCCCAGGTTCCACCACCAAGTAAATAACTTTGAACCTCATTCTAACCGACACCTTGTGTCCCAAATCAAGTCACCAGTGTCCTGAAGGCATGCCCAATAAAATAAAACTATGGTCCCTCATACCCCTTCCCAAAATCACTTGTTAGCTTAAAGCTGAACGTCTGGAGGTACAATGATATATGTCCTCGAATAAAAATCATCATTGACTCATAGAATGATGTCCTGGGGAATGGAAATCTCCATCCTCCCAAAATAATCGTGGACTAATGGCATCAATACTACAAGCATATACCCCCAATTAACGGCCTCAATTCTATCATCTGAAGGTTCCTCACCATTATCATGGATTTCTACATCATGAACCCCCAAACCAAATATTTAAGATACACTATCGGAGGCCTCTACCCACACTAGTGGTCAAAACCACCTCATCATTGAGTCAACATGTTTGCACATGACTCCAATCGGTGCTTTGTCTATCATGAGTGAGTTCCATCACAAACATAATACCTAATTTACACAAATTCTTGAACCTTTTTCCCTACTGACCATTGAGCTCAAATACAGTGTACATGCCATCCAATATCACAGGCCACTCCCTCAACATAATGGCCTCACCACCTCAATCTAATGACTGATTCATCCAGTCATGTGATCAACATCACTAAATGTATCTAGGAAAAGCCTAACTAGATGGCCATTTCACCTCAATCCCAATAACCATGCCATCTCAATTCCTTAGGTTGAGCCCATCATGATCGGAAGGATCATAGTAGCATATCATAAGAAAGAGCATATATATTATTCACTTCACTTTCAAATCATAACAATTCAAACTAATTCATTTATTCAATTTCAATTAAAAAAACAATTCAAATTAAAAAAAAATAGAACACACCCTGACCTAAATACTCAAGGTGGTCAATGGCCTCTAACCCAACCTCACACGTATGAATTTGTCTAAGTCATACCCAAAGGAATACCATAATATCATACCATCAATTTAACATCAATCATTCAATTTAAAAAGGGCCTTGTTCAACTCCCTAATAGTATGCTTAAATTAACACCCCCAAATAGACTTTGAAAACATGAAGAAATGTATTCACCACCTATCTTGGTCTTATTAACATAGGCACATCTTGTATTACCTCTAACTAAAATTTATTTGTATGAAAACAATTTTTTCATCGAACACCCTGAAAATAGGGAAAATGAGTCAAATAGATTTAGTGGTTCGTGATGAAAAAGGAGAGAAGAAAAGAGGAATGGGTGAGGAGATCCTTAATGATATGGTTCTAATCATACTAATAGAAGATTAAATGGATCTTGGAATAGGGAGTTAAAGCATCCCTAGTAGAGAGGAGGAGGATTTATCCTATGTTGTGTGCGACCCATGAAAGAAGAAAGAGGGGAAAATAAGGATAAAAAATAATAGAGGGGGAAAACCATAAATTCCCCTCATTAAGTGTTTTCATGGTTATATTACATTTTTTTCCAAACCATGTGGAAACCATGCGGGATAAAATTTGAGGGTGTTTCCTATGTGGAATTACCCATGCAGATTGTGCACGATTTTCCCAAACGATGCCCAATCCATTTCAAAACCATATGAAAAAACATACAAATATATTCTAATTTATATGAACCCCACCTCTTATAGTATTCTAAACCATGTGGTAGTACAAAATTGTGTCACACAGTTGGCTGGAAGAGGTAGCACAGTTTTACCCAAACAATACGTCATGACTTGCAACTTCCAAAACAAGCCTCCAGGCCTCTTACACACCAAAAACCCATCTGAAAAACTGAAAATTTATCTAAACCACTAAAATAATCCAAAAATATTATATTGGGTTGAATAAAAACTCAAAATTAGGTTCTGATGATGGAAAAATAAATTAGCATACCCACTAATTCCAAAAATTCAAAATGGATAGGTTTTCAACCCGATCCAAAAACCCAGGATTTTACAATCTCTCCACGTTAACATAACTATTCCCTAAGCTATAAAACATTAAGCTGAGATGGAACCAAACATATTCATCCTTTTAAAAATAAATCAGATTACACTGGTCAAAAGGGTACAGTCCAACTACATCAAGGGGCTACCCACCTTAGGAGTGACCTTCCCTGGTCTCATCTCAACCCAAAGCTCATCAAACTGATGGTCCCTCAACTATACCAGGACTCAAAATTCTTATTATTATTATTCTTTACTCCTAATCCTAAGCAGGTGCTATCATATCATATATAACACCCATCAGAATCCCGCATCATATCAAATTTATCCTCATTTCCATGGATCACATGGTACCAATGAGGTCTCGCATCTCCTCAGATGCTCAAATAAGTCTTGGTGCATTGCACCTCAATATAGTCTCACATAAAAATGATGACCAAATGTCTACGCACCTCAAGTAACCAATATATCCTTTATTCCTTGATGCTAAATAACCTCAATATCCATGCACCCAATGGTGCTCACATATAATTCCTAGTTCCATGCACCTCATATATGTATACATAATGCATCTGGTATTATTCTAACCTACTAACCAGCATATGGTTAGTCCATGATTATAGCTATTGTACATCATTCACTCAATACAAGCATTCCTCAAAAGTCCATACCAAAATAAAATATAAAACATAGCTACGCCCATGACGCCCCTTTGATGATCATTGGATCACAAGCCTGCTCAGACCATGGAATCTCCACAGAATGCACATGGCCAAAGCTTGACTACCTGAATCATGACCTCCCTACAATGTTTCACTATCCACTGGACACTAACCCCACTACTAGTTTCTATAATATCTTTCATAACCTCTATGTGCAACTGAAGATTGGATACCCTCACCTGGTACTGATCCTGGACCAATCTTAGAACCCTGGTTCTTCCCTAGTCCCTAACTTCTAGTTTTGTGAGAAGGATTATTATAGGACCGATCAAGATTCCTGACCTAACCACATGCCTAAAACTCTTTTAGAGGATTATCATACTAAGTGTGGACATGTCTTGGATGCTCAAAGTGAAAGAAAATCTTTGAATACCAACTCTAAGGTGGCCTGGCTGAATCATTAGCTTGACTGCCCTATTGGAACTCATCTAGGCCTTTCTTCCTTATATTCAAAGCATTTCTACTAGAATCACCTGAATTCATCACTCAAGTCAATTATGGTAAATCATTCATGTTTTCCTCAACAGTGAGTTCTTGGTTCACCTTCTCTGGGAATGTGGTCAACCTAAATATGTTTACCTACACCTAATTGGAATGCCATAAACCAACCTCAACACATCTCACCCTTGAGGTATCATTGCTCCCCATGTTGGGTGCAAAGTGAGACAATTTGGTGAACATCACAACATATTCCATGAAGGACATGTCACCTTACTAAACGCCCATGAACTCATGAGCCCTTTATTACCCCAACATCTCCATGAAGAAATGCTCAAAGAACCTAGTAGAAAAGTTATTTTAGGCCAGCCCTTCATGTCTATCTTCCTAAACATGCACATACCAACAACTCATTCTCGGTCCTCTGAGCATGTAGGTTTCCAATTTCCCCCTCCCCCTGGAGGCATCTCTAGCTACTCAAAAATCATCTGCATAGACTCAATCTAATCCACATCTACCTATGGACCACCCTCACCCTGAAAAGGTGGTTGGTGATGTGAATGAAACTCCCATCGAAGGTTATACTCTATGAGCTCCCCTTTAGATACCCTAGATAACACCTACCATTATTTCCCTGAGCTACTTGTCTAGCCACAGAACGAATGCAGTCAAATTTGGAAGTTGGCCTACCTACACTGGAATCTGAGCCTAAGCCTAATCATGTACCTACTCTGCATAACACTCTAGGATCTCAACCAGCTCATGCACTAATGGAACCCTCTCCTCACCTTTCTGATGCTTCATCTAAGTCATCTGGGTAGAAACTCACTAAATACCATCAGTATGGTCATAAATCCTAGAATATATATATATATCATAGATAAGTAATGAAGTAACAAGAAGAATCACCTCACTACTCTTACTCTTCCCCATTACAACCATGACACATGGAATCCTATCCTCATGCCCTCTTTTCCCACCCTCAACAAATCCAAGTATCAAATAAGCATGGGGTTATTCCTATCTTGATGAATCACATCACCTCAAACTAACAACCAAGTCACCTAACCTGGTGATCAACATCACCCCATATTATTGTACATGACAACTCTTATAAGAGCTAGGACCATATATATAAATATAAGTATTTTAGGGTATATAAAATTTTACAAGTCATTTCATATCACATGAACATTAATATTTAATTTTAACATCCTATCATGTGCCTAATCCAAATCATAAACATACATAACAAACAAAACTAACACCCTTTTCCATATCGGGCTAAGGGTCCCAGAACTCCTTCCTTTCTGTACTTGGACAAGGATCACAAATCTAGGTAAGCCAAAATTCTCATTCCAAGTGCACCACTTAAGGTGGAAATCATATAAATTGTTAGATGTGTAATATAGAATAGAAATTCTCATCCTTGGTAAATTGTTTTATCCCCTATGCAAGGGTATATAAGAATCCAAGCACAAGCTATAAGCCAGTTCTGACAACATCCAAATCTACAATATACCTTAAACAAAATAGTATTAATAAGAAAGAGGTAAAAGAAACACCCATGATAACATTTGTAACACCCCTGAACCTATTATACACCTGAACAGTGCATTAAGACTGAGTGCCACTAGCCTTTGGTGCACCTCCCCAAATGCCAAAGGCTGGTGACTAGCAGGGAGGGTATAAAGAAGAAAAATCAGGGAGGATATACCATTAGGGGAAGATATAATAATGGTTCGAGTATTTATATAACATGAAATGGAAGAAAAGACTTAGCAGACTCAAACCAGACCCACCAATGGAGGAATAACAATCAATAACATACAATACTAGAAGCATAATGAACAACTTTATCATAAATAAGTATACAATCATACCACTTGCATCTAATAAAACAAGAATTCATCCAATATAGGTCATACATTACAATAAGCAGAAAAGGGGTTTTCCCATGGATGAATGCAATAGCTAGATACATATAAGAATGATGAAACATAAAAGTAAACCAAAAATGAATGATCCAACTAAGTCCGGAACCTCAAGGTCCCTTTATATCCATCTATACTGACTCAACTAGGATCCATTTCTACATCCCAAACCCTTACGTGAACGTAAAAGCATAAAGACTACACGCATCCTGAAGAGACCATGTAGGGTGCGATAATGAGTCTTAGTAGGATACCACCCATATTTGAAAACCCAACATAAGTTTTTAGGTAGATGTAATTTAAATATAAATAAAGGAAACAACTCATGCAATTCAAATAAATACAAGATTTAATGGTTCTCAACATCCACCCGGAAGTGTTCACCTGCTTCGGTCAATGCCAAAATCACTAAAAAGAAGAGGATCCTTGGACCATGGACCAAGGTATCCCCTAATGTAAAATATACAAGGTGAATCATTATGTTCCACCAAAAAGTAAGTAACTTGGAACCTAGTTCCAACCAACACTTGATGTCCCAAATCAAGTCACTCACATCCCAAAATCATGCCCAAGAAAATAGAACTTTGGTCCCTTGGACCCTACTCAAAATCAACCATTGGCTCGAAGCTCGATGTTCGGAGGGACATTGATATATGTCCTCAAATGAAAATCTATTTAAACTCATAGAATGACATACCAAGGAACGATGATCTTCATCCTCCCAAAATAAACTAGCCCCAACATCCTTAATACAGAAAGCCTCATGCTCCAACTAATTTTCTCTACACTATCATCTGAAGGTTCTTCACCTTCCTCATGGATTTATATGGAAATCACCCCCAAACCAAATGCCTAAGCTACACTACGGGGGGCCTATAACCATACAAGTTGTCGAAATCACCTCATTACTGAGTAAACCTATGTGCACACAACTCTAATTAGCACTTTGGACATCATAGGTGAGTGGCATCACTAAAATAATATTTAAGAGAGACCAATTCTGGAACCTCGTGTACCTACAACCAATTCACTAAAATTATATGGCCATTATATCCAGTATAATGGGCCATACCCTCAACATGATGACCTCATTACCTCAATATGACGACTGATTCATCAAATCATGTGATCAACATCACTCAATGTATCTAGGCCAAGCCCAACCAAACAACAACATCTCCTCAATCTTGATGTCCATGTCATCCCAATTCCTCAGGTCGAGCCTATCATGATCCGAAGGATCATGGAATAAATTATAATAACCTCATATATATAATTCACTTCACCTTCAATGTAGAACAATTCAATCTAATTGATTTGTACAATTTCAATTAAACAATAAAATTCAATTTTTTTTAAAAAAAGAACACACCCTGACCAAACTACCCAAGTTGTTCAACAGCCTCTATCCCAGCCTCACAGGTATTAATTTGTCTTAGGCATGCCAAAAGGAATCACATAACGTCTTACCATAAATTTAACATAAATCATTCAATTTAAAAAGGGAATCTCTCAATTACCCAATAGTGTGTTGAAATCTGCACCCCAAATTGACCATAAAAATATGAAGAAAGGTATGAAATTCCTACCTTATACTTATATATATAGTCACGTCCAATAATACCCTCTAATTTTAAGTGATTAGGAATAAATAAAAATTTCTTTTGAACAACCTAAAAATAGGTAAAGTTGACTCAAATGGGTTTAGAGGTCTATGAGGAAAAAGAAAATAAGAAAATAGACATGGTTGAGTATAGCCTTACTAATATAGTTCTCATTCAACTAACATCAAATGAAATGGATTTTGAATGAGGGAGGTAGAGAAATATCTATCATATATGAGGAGAAGGATTTATCCTTTTTTTGTGTGACCCATGAAAGAAGGATGGGAAAAAGAATGACAAAAGAGAAAAATAATAGAAGGGAAAACTATCAATTCCTCAATATAAGAGGCCTCATGGTTAACTCTCATGGTTTTCCAAACCTTGTGCAAATCTTGTGGGAAACAGTTTGAGGGTACTGCCTAAGTGGAACTTCCCATGCAGCTTGCTTATAGTTTTTATGAACCTTGCACAATCCATGTGAAATCATTCTTCACAAACTATATATATGGATGCATGTCCATGTGCCCCAACCCACACAGTATTCCAAACTATTCGGTGGTACAAAATTAGGACACATGGTTAGCTTGAATAGGCCGCACAGTTTTCCCAAATTGTGTGCCTTGACCTGCAACTTCCAAAACAGGCCATTGGGCCTCCGATGCACCCTAAACCCATTTGAACACCTGAGTATTTCACTAAGACTATAAAAACATCTAAAAACATATTGGGTTGAATAAAACTCATAATTAGGTTCCAATGACCGAAAAAGAAATTAGCATACCCATCAATTTTAAAAATACAAAAGGGAGAGGTTTTTAACCTGATCCAAAAAACCTAGGATGTCACATAAATAATTTCCTCCAAATATAAATCTAGTATTTTCAATATAAATCCACTAAAAATTAATGTTCAAAACATTTAAAATACTTACCACTTTGAAAGCCCCTTTAATTTCAACATATAATAACATTTGAAATTAACAAGGATTTTTCCTTGAAAACATTAATTACTTTATATAGATATTAATTTATCTTTATGGAATATAATGATACTTGGAAAAATTAAGAAAACCTTATGTCCTTTAGAATTATTGAAAATATCACTTATAGGATATAATTCCCCTTTGAGGTCATGGGTTCACTCCTCATTCCAATTCCTCAAAATCAATACCCAAGTACCAAATTTTTAATCAAAAAAAATTGTAAATCTTTCCTTAATCCTTAATAATCCATAAAAATAAACTTTCAAAACTTCATAAATTATTTTCAAAGAGGGATATAATTTTATATCTCATAAACATTAGAAAAATTATCTTTAATAAAACAACATTATTACATAAATATCAATATAAATACATATTTCTTAAGTAATACATAAAATAACACATGTAAAGAAACAATTAAACCAATGAAATTTATTTTCCAAAAATTATGGAATTTCATTGGTAAATATATTACATGTCCATATGATAATTTTCACACCTTAAAACCAAGTTAAAATTTGTTAAAAAAAATTATTGAAACAACCAATTCTTGAAGAAGGATTTAAAGATAGCATAAAAAGTTAATTTCTCACAATTAAGGTTTTTAAAAATAAAATATAATATGTCAATTATAATTTATTTTCCTTACATAAAATTGTATGTTTTTTATAAAACAAGTTTTTCATTACAAAAATGGTTTTTTAACCTATAAAATTATAATTAGAAATAAATTTTCCTTATATTCTGGATTTTAGAAAAAAATTCTTGGAGTTTAAGAAAATATTTCCCTTACCTTAAATATGAAAATTAAATTGAGATTTTATAGTGATAATATCCACTTATAGAGCATAAAAATATTGAAATAGGTAAAGATATCCTGGGAAGTAAGAGTTGGGATTCTCGATGAATGAAGAGGATATCACTATATAGAAGTTTTGAAAACTGAATGTTTTTTGTTGGTATACAATGAAACTTGATAATAATACAATGTTACCATTTCCATGATTGTTTCCTTCAATGACTACAAATAAAATTATAACCACACTTATGAACTACATATGGTAGCCAAAATTTTGGACATATAATAGAAAAAGAAAAATAAAATCAATTACCTGAGATATGAGATAATATTATCAAATCAAAAAACATTCAGCAATGAATAGAAAAACCAATTATGAGGTTCTATGTTTTTTGATAGAATATGCCCAAATAGATATGAAAAATATTTAATAATAATGAATATTTTTTTATCTTGATGTCGTACTCGTGTACCCCAATGAACACGGAATTCTAAACTAAGCAGCAATTGATCTTTTATGATATACATATGTACATTTTTATATTATTTTGGTGATGACAACACCACTAAGAAAATTGATTGTTAGATTTTTCTTGTAAAGTATCCAACTTTTAAATTTTATAGTTATAGTAATCTATATATAGTTCATTTATTTCAGCCATGTAATCCATCCTCGAGAAGGTTATGACAATTCTTACAAAAATAAATGACACCACTGCTACCTCTGAAAATGAATCACTGAATTTATAATCATAGTTTGAGGTATATTCATAGGGTCTAATCAATTTTTTTTGGTAATTTGAGGGTTATGGGACTCTTGTAGAAAGAAATCAATAGTAGAGGTACCGGGTATATAGAGCTAGGACATCTATGGGTTATGTAGGTTGGGAGAGGATGAGGTCTACATCATAGGGAGGAGAAAAAGGAAATAGTGAAGGTTCATGTTTGGTGTGAGGTTGGAGATGATACCCAAGTTTATCATATGGCTGGAATTTATCACATCGAATGGTCCGGGTTATATGAGGATGTTCTTAAGTAGCTGCACAATTCCCACATTTCTCAATCCCACATTAAAAATCCACTTAGTCGCATATATGATAATAGCTTCCTTAGTATCCCATTTTTTAGTAGAATGAGGTCTGTTCTCGTATCCACACTTCACCCATAGAATTCATGGGGCACACTGACCCTCTCAATCCAACCGTCCCACGTCATGTGTGCTCAACTGCGTGCACCCTATGAGTGTTATAAACTCACCAACCTGCCTTTATAGGCACTCACATATTCCAACCACCATGAAGCTTGTCAAGCTAGATCTCCCTTATGGTTGAGCTTTCTCCCAAAATATGGTAGATGAGATGGCCCTTGGGTATTCCATGTTCGGCCAAAAAAATTATACAATGTGAATTTTAAATATCTAAAAATTACACTAAACTAAATTCATTATTTTTAAACATTTTTATCTCAATATTATTTTGAATATTTTCTTTTAAAAAACCAATAAAATATTTATACCAAATAAAATTTATATTTTTCTTATATTACAATTTATCACCAAGAATTTTTAAAAATAATAAATATTATACTTCAAACATTACACATCTTGTGTGATAAATTAAAATTACATTTTTACATAGGATTATATAAACATTTTAAATTGAATCATATCTTAATTAATTTAAAAAAAATCAATTTTGATCTAATAGAATGCATATTTTCATTCTATAAATACACCTTTAATATAAATTTTTTAATCCAAACTCTTTATATTCTAGTTTACTCACTCGTAAGGATGATTCCCATTACCCTGCTACTTTGAATTCTTACCATCATCATATTTAGAGGATTATTACTCATAAATGATCCAAATGAATAGGGATGTAATCCTGGTGTTATCATCTTTATTTTATTATGTCCTCTTTTATTACTAATGATTTTTGTAAGTTTATCATTTAGGGATCCTTAGATAATAGTAGATTTATGAAGATATGTTTTTGTATTAAAGTTGGGGTACTATTTTTCATAAAATGTTCTTCATATTGTTTTATGTTTAGAAAAATTATTTATTTTCAACACTTATTTAAAAGACATAAATACATTGAAATTATGGGATGTTACTATTGTAATAGTGGGTTCCCTAGACCAAACTTGAACAACAATTTTGATTACAATTACATGTTTACAGTTTGATATATACATGTGTTTATTCTTACTGTAATAGTGTTTATATTTCTACATCCACTATTTACATGGTAATGTCCTTAGATTATGTAACGTATCAAAATGTTATAGTAGTTCCTAGATATAATCAAAACCTTGATATACCATGATAGTAATCTTAAATAAATATATATATATATATATATATGTGTGTGTCTTATAGTCTAGATACATCATACTGATGGGACACATATGATTTTGAACTATCAGGTGTTGGGGTCTCATAATCATTGATACTTATTCTCATAAATTTCACAGCTAGTGATCTCTAGTAGTGAGATCATGAGGACAGATCCTCTAATATGAACACCACATGATTTAGGTGTCATTGGTTGTTCCTATCTACGAACATGTGTATTGGTCTCGAGAATTGAGATCATTACTATTGTGTGACATTTGGTTATGTACTTTGATGAATGTTGAAAACCATGATAATGAAATCTTGGTGAGGTAGTTTATGTTGGATGTGTCATTTGTGGTATTCCATTGGTTGAATGATAAAGATAGAACTTGTCGCTTTTGATTTGAGGAAGAGATATCTTGTGGGCCTAGGTTGACTAGGATGGTAGTACCTTAATAAATCCATGTTCATGGTACAAGAAGTTACTTTGTATAGTAAGGTCACAGAATATATTAAGAACAAAATAATGATCACAAAATTGGGCATCCTACTTTATGAGATATCGTGAGAGAAATAGATTATATTACACAGTAAGTGTTCGTAGGAGGAATTCATGGTAATGACAATCATTATCTCCTTAGGGGTTATGATGGGTTTCTAGAATATAATCTTGGTTTGCGGTTTAGACTCACTACTATTGAGATAAGGACTTGGAGGTTCATGAACATTTTGTATCCACAAGTTCCACCTATTCTAATGAATATAATTTTAGGATGAGTTGGGAACCAGGTGTGGGGGCCGGTGAACATCTGAGTATAACCGATCACAATAAAAACTAATTCAATTATATTATTCAAGGTTAGAATAATGATTATTGAATTTATTTCTCAAGTTATTCACAAGTTATTTGATCTTAAATTTTAATCTAAGAATAATATAATTTTTTGAACAGACATTGGATGTCCAAGGTTCGTTAAATTATTTGGAGATATTACGGGCCGAGTTAATGGTTCTTATTTTATCACATAACATTTTATAGTGTTACAAGTGAGTGATAAATTATTTGGGACATTTATAAAATTTTTATTAAGTCATACATCTTCTAAATGTTTTAAAATGAAGGATATTACTTTTAAGGGACCAATGTTCAATTTTGGAAAGTATAACCTAAGTATAAAATCTCATTTTAGACTCATGAATTCTAAGAACCACCATTTACATAAATTTATATAGATAATTTCACATCTAATAAGCTCTCCTCTCAAGATATTATATATATATTCCTAAGGAAGAACAAGATCTAACTGATCCTACTTTCTCAATCGAATATGTGTTTTTTAGGTGATTGAAGGGATGTCATAAAGCTCTTTGATTTTCCATGATATAACCCAAGAAACCTAGATTGATGGTCTTGGAATTTTTTATCACATGTGGAAGATATAAAGGATGACTATATTTTATTCTTATATCCATGACACATTGATGGTGATAAAATCAAACCTGAAACTAAAAATGAATGAGGTAACATTTAAGATTTCATTTGATTTTGTTTTTTATGCTTAAATTTAATTACACATGATCCTTTTAGAAAAACAGTAAATGGGTTAAGTGGATTATTTTTTTTTAACATGAATCTAAACCCAAAATTTTGAATTTCATATCTTTCACGCTTTCGTTACACCCTGGGTTCCTTTAATTGGTATCATATTGAACATGTAATTATTTTAGTCAAAAATTATGAAATTTCAATTAAAATTTCTATTATTCAGAAAGTGGGTTTTTAAATGGTCTAAATTAAACTGATGGTGCATCGATCACAGTCTATATCTCTAAGATATGGATGATTGAATATCGACGGGTTTTTTGTAAAAGGTGCTATGAAAATTAATGTTCTATTTTATGCTCCAATTTAATTCCTATTGGTGTGACATATTTTAGCCAAATCGCAATATAAGTAACTTTAATAGTAGCTAGATATACCATAATTTGGTTGGGGTAGTCCCTTTTCAATTCCATATTAATATAGAATCTTGTTTTATTAAATAAAAATCTTACCTTGGAAGTTAGTTTAAATATTCTCATAAAATCTTGTTTAATTAAATAGATGATTCCATTGGAATTTAGTTTAAATCTTATCATAGATGTTTTTTAATTAAATGGAAAAGGGTTCCCTTGGAAGTTAGTTTAAATATTCTCATAGAAGTTTGTTTAATTAAATAGATAAATCTTCCCTTAGAATATAATTTAAATCTTCTCTTACAATCTTGTTTAATTAAATAGATAAATCTTCCCTCGGAAGATAGTTTAAAGATTCTCCTAGAAGCCTATCTAATTAAATAGGTAAAGCTTCCCTTGGGAGCTAGTTTAAAGCATCCCATGGAAGCTTGTTTAATAAAAATCATAAAGCTTCCTATGTAATCTAGTGTAAAGATTCTCATGGAATATTATTTAATTAAAATGATGAAACTTCATAGGAAAGCTAGTTTAAATATTATTATTGAAGCTAGTTTATTTAAATGGAAAAAATCTTCCCTTTGAAGCTTATTCAAAACATCCCATGGATGCTTGTTTGAAATATATATAAAAGGACAAAGATTATACTGGGATATTTTTTGATGTTATATTATTATATATATGTGTGTGTCTTTTAAATGGATACCCCATCTCAGGTTGGACCAATTTGGTCTAGGTTCGACCACCATTATCCATTTTGCCTGTCACAAATTGTAAATTAATTTTCCAGGATCTTATTTAGGTCCAAATAGAACTAAAATTTAATAAACATTTCAGAAATTTAATTTAATTTACCAGTACTTAATAAAATTATTTTGGTTGTTGTGGGACATATTGATAATTAAATGAAATTTTTTTAAATCAATTTAAAGCATTAAAAATCAATTGAGTTCAATTTTAGAAAATTTTGTTTTTATTATGCAATTTTATTGCATATTGACTAATATTGAGTTGAGATAGGCCCATACCTTTTAGTTTTTTATTTATTTAATTTAATTATTGAATTTATGCTTTAAAAAATGTAATAAATATTTTATCTTGACAATCTGTGCATCCTCCCTCTATATTTAATTTGTATAAAGGAATGTGTGTCCACATTTAAGTCATAAAAAGAAATTTAGAACCCTAATTGCCCTCAACTTCATGTGATTATACATCATAAAGATCGGAGGAGTTTGTGGAGATGCAGATCAAATTGAGAGCTGATGTAAACTAAACAAGTGAAGTGCACAGAAGTTCGAGGCACTTCAATTCAAGTAAGGTATTGACTTAAAGAATCCCCAAGGATCTCAGTTAATCCATAATTTGATTGATGGATTAACCAATAGTTAATGGATCATGATCACATCATTATTCATTTATATTATCATGTGCATGGTTTGTTATTTTTTGAATGTGTATTTACTACACACGATCACATGGTATAATAATAAACAAGCATACAAAGATAAAATGAACTTGTGCGGTGAATGTTTTCTTTTTAAAAGCATGGTTAAGTTAGGAGCATGGTCACATAGAATAATCATGTTAAATAAAAAATTATTACATTCTCCAATATCAAATTATCAAAACTCTCAAAGAAAATATTAATATGAAAATGTATTATGTTGTTTGAATTTGAACACAAAACGGTGTTTCGAGTTCTCAGTCAGCTATAGTTGAGGGTGCCTCCTACTATTGGGGAGTTCTTATGTGATGGATCGGTCGACTTAACTAAATTGGTAGTAATGATTATCCATAGATAACTTGTTATCACTTTATATGAAATGTAATGATCAATGAAAAGTAATTCTTTGTTGGAGATAGGACTCCACTCAATAGATCAAGGAGTTGTCAGATAATGTGGTTTTCTAGTCAAATACCTACCTTAGAATCTCTGAGTAGTGGTTTAGCAATAGATTGTAGACTATGGGGATAGCATCAAGAATCATTTCCCCTAGAATACTCAAGTAACAGAGTATTACAATTCTAGTACATATGGTTCCTATAATTTAATAAAATAGTTGGAGACATTTAAATTTAATAATTCAGACACTCCTAAATTGTTAATCAAGATAAAAGTAAAATATGATATTTTTTTTAGAAAAATATAATGAAATGCCACAATTAAATAGTGATAAATAATGGGCACAATAAATGTCATATCCAGTATGAATTTCTAATAGTATTATAGGAAATTTCAAAAATTACTATAACAATGTAAATTCAAGGTGTTGGTATCCCCAATATTTGTTAAGCTACCTCAGGAAGTGAGGGCATTAAAACATTTTACAGGAGACTCATGTATTATGCATATGATGGTTATTTCATAATTTTATCATCAACGTCTAATTTGAGTAGTGGATATAGCATCAATACATGGCCAGTTTTACATGTTGTATCATCTTTGAGAATCTATTGGGGAGAAAGTGAATCATGATATGAATGGATGATGATTACCCGGGATACATGTAAATTGAAAGATGGGTCATTATATTTCAGTGAATCACATTATTATATAATTTTTACCCATATACTCTAGTTTCATTTAAGATTACAAAATGAATAGTGTGGGTACAATTATTTATTAACTTTTAGGTAAGGCTTTCCAAGAAATGAGAACTTAAAGATAGTTTAATCTTTTGTTCTTATGGTGAAAAATATGAAATACAAGGTGAAACTTCCAATGGAAATTGTCATAATAAAGGCACATTTACAACATCCTTCAAATAAAATATTTATTAAATAAGTGGTTATTTGCTTATCATATCATGAAATATATCGATGGAAATTTAAATGCAATGAACTGAATTGAATAAGTGGTCACTTCTTATCTAGGCATATTTATCAAATATAGGTAATGTTTTAGATTTACTTCTTTGGTGTTAAATATAAAATGCTTTTCAAATATGTGTATTTATATAAAGTAACTAGTTATGTAAAGAAAATTTACTAGAAGTATGGTTTTTTCTATATGTATCTAATAAATGGTGATTCTTAAATCAGCTATGAGAATTATAAAACTTCTACACTATAAAGTTTATTGATTATAGATGAACATTTGGAGTATCACCAAAAATTTAATCTCATGTATTCATTGGACACAAGGATACATTATTCTAGTTTCAGAATAATTTTTTTGTGGTGTTTATTACTGAAGTCATAATTCAATTATTCATGAATCATTGGTAATACATGATGAATATAAAATATAAGACTGATATACCCAGTTGTGGAAAGAAAATAATTTTTCAAGAAAAAATAAATTGTTTTCAAGGATATACCCAGTATGGTTTTAGACACTTCTTGGTTAAAGACCATATATTTTATCGACATACTTATGTACTTAGTTTTGTACAAAGAAACCTTCAGAAATAAATGTAATCCACAAAGCTTTCGGAACTAGTTCAACTAAAGATAATGAACTATTAAAAGGTTAAGCTAGTGGAAAGTATACTTCATAAGATTACTTTAAGTGTTTATGTAATGTGAAGGTAAAGTATGCAAAACTCCTGGTCAGAAGATATGAGATGCTTTGAGCTAGTCTGGTGAAGAATATTTTGACCAAGCATTCATTGATCAACATAATGTAGCATTGAGTTATTCCAAAACACACATTACCATATACACAGTAAAGAAATGGTGATCATAAGGAGGAATAATTATGAGTATTTTATGTTAACATTGATCAATAAAAATTAGTATGGAGAAATTCTTAAACCCACATTTCTGTATACACGTCATATTCATGATGTAAGTAAAAGGATTATCAATGTTAAAAATCATGCATTGCAGATACTCCAATTTTTAAAGATATGCTTCATAAATAATGATGTTATCCCATAACCATATATAAAATATCATGAAAAATGGATATAATATGAGTTATAGTATGATGAAAAATCCATTATGTCATAAGAACATGTGTTTAGATGCAAATAGTTTTTTAAGATATAAAAAACTTTCATCAAGAAGAAACACAATGTGCATCTATAGTAATCAACCTAATGTTTTATAAGGATATTATAGAAATCCATATAATATAAAATATATAGTCAATTTATATAATATATTTCTATAAAAGGGTGTGCATATTTATTTGAAATAGTGGGAGAAAGATTGAATTGGATTTAGTTAATACCAAATATGCACAAGTAGTTGGCATAGGATCAAGTTCCACAAGGGTGTGTGGAAAAAAATGTTCGAGAGACACATATTGTATAGGAAGGATAAACCCGTGATTATGGTTTTATATTCACCTTGGTCGGTGAAACATCATTATTGAGAATAATGATTCCTACAAGTATGTAGTATATAAAAATTAACTAAGATTGACAAGACCGATTAAAATTTAGTAATGGATTCCTTGTGTCATAGTAGAGGAGGCTTATTAATTTGAATACTATGGTGGGTATTCAAATGAGACTATACATGGACGATATAGGTGCAGTACCAATAAGGATTGATTGGTTATACCAAGTTATTATGCCTAAATTCAATATAATTTTACTTGTCATGGATGATTTCTATGATCTTTTTATTGAGAATTGGATGTCAAGAACACCAATCATGGAAGATGTCTATACGATACATCCAGAAGGGGATGGTGACATCATATAATTCCAATAAGGGTTAAAGTTACTAAAATATAGTATCATATTAAATTAAGAAACTAGATCATAGAATATTCATTTGGAATGAATCTTTGTTATGTGTCTACTAGGGGTTAGTGGGAGCACCATTGATTTCTAAGTAAAATTTGATTGTTAATATATGGGAAAAATATATTGGTCTTGTAGTTAGTTAAGACCAAGATAAAAACAACTCTCATAAGATTGAATTAAATTAGCATCCAATGTTATAGGGAATGATATATACTGAGGTAGCTCTAATAGTTTCTTAGACCTAGTCAATCATACATATACTGACATAGTATTATAAAATACAAGTTGGAACAACATGGCATATATCTTTCCAGGTAGACATGTATAGAACATAGGATGATATTAACATGGTGATTTTAATTCCATGTGATTTAGTGATGGATCAATCACATATTCCATGATATTTACAAGAATTAATATTACAAATATATAATTTATAGTAGGTATGTATTAGTTATAACTAGGATAACTACAAGAGAAGCAATCATAACTATCTAATTGTACTTGGTCAAGTACAAAGGATATAAAAACGTTAAGTGGAGAATAAAAGATACTAGATTTTAGGGGACAGAAATTAGACTTCCTTGGATCATTGTGTTATAATATTGCAGTCAGGCTAAGTGAATGAAAAATAGAGACTCATTAAAGATAGTTGTATCCATATCTACAAATATTGAGTTCATTGTAGCTTATAAGATAGTTAAGAAACATTCTAAAATATGCAATGTTTTGTTTCAGTTCTTGAAATCACACCTACTAAGTAAATTATTATCATAATGTAAATTATGATACTCTTATTATCCAAGATGTCAAGTTTTTATAAAGTAATAAAGTTATACCCTGAATTATTACATATCTTGAGGATATTTATTCAAGGAGATGAGGTCGCACCTAGAAGAATAGCCAGGCAGTGGAAACATGGTAGGCCTCTGACTAAAGCTATATCTTAGAAGAATCGTGATCTTATCATGAAATTGCTAACAAGGATGGTTAGCAAGTTGGATATACTGAATGTAAGAGTGTTGTAATATTGGGTTCCCTATACCCAACTTGAATAGTGGATTTGATTACTGTTACCTATATATAGTTTGATATATACATGTGTTTATTCTTACCATAATAGTATTGATATTTCTGCATCCACTATTTACATGGTAATGTACTTAGATTATGTGACTTATGAAAATGTTATAGTAGTTCCTAACTATAATGAGAACCTCAATATAATATGACATTGATCTTAAAAATATATGTTTATGGTCTAGATAAATCATACTGATGGGACGCATATGATGTCTGACTATTAGGTGTTGAGAGATCATAAGCATTGAGACTTGTTCTCATGATATTTCCACTTGGTGATCTCTATTAGTGATATCATGAGGACACACCATCCATTAAGAACATCACCTTTTTTAGGTGTCTTTGGTTGTTCCTTTCTATAAACATGTGTATTGGTCTCCAGACTTGAGATCATTATTAGTTTGGGGCATTTGATCATGTACTTTGATGTATGGTGAAAAGCATGATGATTAAATTGTGGCGAGATAGTTTGTGTTTGTTTCATCATTGATGGTATGGCATTGGTTAAATGATAAAGACAGAATTTTTTTCTTCTGAGTTGAGAAAGAGATATATCGTGGGCCCAGGGTGACTAGGATGGTAGTACCTTGATAAATCCATGTCCATAGTACAAGAAGATAAGTCCATCAAATGAGGTCACAAAATATATAAAGAAACAAAAGAATGATGACATAAGTGTTTTTCCTGATTTATGAGATATCATGAGATAAAGGGATTATATTACACATTAATTGTCTATAGGAGGAATTTATAGCTATGAAATTTTTTATCTTATTAAGGGCCATGATGGGTTTATTGACTCTCCTCTTGGTCCGTGGTTTGGAAAGGTGACTATTGAACTAAGGACCTAGAGGGTCACACACTTAGTGTATCAACAAGTTCCACATATTCTAATGAATAAGAGTTTAGGATGAGGTGGGACCTAGGTGTGGGGGCTGGTGAACATATGAGTATAACTGATCTCAATTAAAAATAACTCAATTATATTATTCAAGGTTAGAATAATTATTATTTAATTTATTTCTCAAGTTATTCACTATTTTTTTGACCATAAATGTGAATACTAGAAAAAAATTCAAACCAGACATTAGATGTTCAAGGTTTATTAAATTATTTAGAGAGCTTACGGTCCAAGTTAATGCTTTTTATTTAATCACATAACATTTTATAGTGCTACAAGTGAGTGATAAAATATTTTTGACATTTATGAAAATTTTATTAAGTCATACATGTGAGAAAAGGTCAAAAATGAATGTTATTAGTTTCTAGAAACCAAAGTGAAATTTTGGAATATATAACCTAAGTATAAAATCGCATTTTATCCTCTCAACTTCTAAGATCTACCATTTTCAAAAATTTGTAGAGAGAAGTTATAATCTTCTATACTCTCAAGTTCTTAGAGAGAGATTCTGAATAAATAAAAAGGTCAAATCAATCCATATTTCTCAATCGAGTCTTCATTATTTAGGTGGTCGATAAGATGTCATAAAGCTCTTTGATTTATAATGCTAGCACTCAGGAAATGTAGATCGATGGTCCTGGAATTTTGGATCATGTGTGTAAGATATATTGGATGTCTAGTTAGGTGTCTTATACCCACAACACGTTGATGGTGAGTGAATCAAACCAAAAACTTCAAAATATCGATGTATTGTTTAAAATTTCATTTGATTTTAGTTTTTACTCTTAAATTGTATTTCACATGATCTTTTTAGAAATATAGGAAAGGGTTTAAGTGTATTATATGTTTTTAATAAGAATCCAAATGCAAAATTTTAAATTTCATATCTTTTATGCTACTGATGTTCTTTGGGTTCCTACAGTTACATTCTACCCCCTTAAATGAATTGTGACCTCACAATTATCTTATCCATAAGTAAACCCTAAATATAAAATCCCGAGTTTTAGTGTCAAATTTTATCATCACTAAAATAAATTCATTAATTTTAATTTGAATTAAAATTATATTTAATAATTTTATTGAAATTACCCATAACTTTAACAATTTCTTTGATGATGTCACTCTCGAGGATCAAGGGTATATGTGCCATAATAGTACCTTGTGATATTTTAAAACTATTATACTACATTTATCCAAACTCAAACCATGCAGATTGTATTAAATTAATGGAAGAATCAATGAATCATTGAAAATTTAATTTTAATATATACTTTTAAAAAGTCTTATGGAACATTATTTTTATAAAATAATCTTACTAATAAATATTCAGATATTTAAACATATTTTTCACAAATCAATTTTAATATTTCTCCAAATATATAAATCTATAATTATATATTTATAAATATATGATTCTAGGAGGTCTCCCTCTTCCACAAAATCTATAAAATCATTGATTGATTCATGTGTTTAAGATTGAGAGACTAATTTGAAAAGGATCTGATGGTCCTTCCCATGCCTAGAATAATGAGAAAGTTGGGAGCGCAAGATTTTATAATAGAAAATCAATGATTCAAAAAAATAGGGAATATTATAGGTATTATATACCTTAATTAATTAGTTAAAAGTAATTTGTATATTTAATAGAGTCTCAAAGTTTTTTGATAATGACTTTAGAATAATATTTTCAAATAGATCATCTATAAGGGATATAAGATATTATTGTGAACTTCTTCCTTCCATCTTGAAATAGGCCCTCAAAATGAAAAAGTTATATAAAAGGTATTTTACTAAAATGAAGTAAAATTATTTTTAACCAAAAAATCCTAATCTCCAAAGTTATAGAAAATGTTTTTATGATACCAAAAATAACATCCTAATACTAGTACTCCCATACCCTATGCTAAAAAATGTTGTGTATATATATATATATATACATTAAAATATGTTTCTAAAATATATATATCTCAAGGATATTTTTTATAGAGAATTAAAAATTTAATAAAAAAATATTGCATATCAATATTTTATAAAAAATTATATAAACAGTTATCTGGATTAAAATGATCCAGATCCTTAATCGAAAGAAATCATCATCAATCTTCTACACATCACTAATCTCATGAAAAACATATTAAAACATAGTGTGAGAAAAAATCTATGAGTAAGGGGGTTTTAAAAAAAGAGTAAAATATTTTTCCTATAAATACTATAAATACCGTTTGAAAACATTTCCTTTTAAATCAAATATAAGTTATTTGATAAAATAAATAATTTTCCCCAAATATAAATTAAAATTTTTCAAAAAAAATCCATAAGAAATTCTATTAAAAACTTTTAAAATACATATCACTTTAACAAATCATTTTATTTCAAAATATAATAACCATTGAAATAAACTTGGATTTCTCTATGAAGAAATTAAATAATTTACTTTGAAATTAATATCTCTTTATGGAATATAATGATACTTGGAAAACTTAATAAAAACTTATGTTCACTAACAGTATTGAAAATATCTCTTCTTAGATAGAAGTCCCCTTTGAGGTTAGGGGTTCACTCCCCATTCCACATCCTAAAAATCAATAACCAAGTGAAAAAATAACAATAAAACATTTTTTTAATGACTTTATTTCTCATTAATAATCTATTAAAATGTTTTATCAAAACTATATAAATCAATGTCAAAGAGGAAAATAATTTTATATCTCATAAACTGTAGAAAGTTGTCTTTAAGGAGAAAACATTCATTCATAAAGATCAAGAGAGATCCATATTTCCTAATTAATACTTACAATAATTCCTTTAATGGATGAATTAAACTGATGAAAATTATTTTCATAAAATTATGGAATGAAAATAGTAACTATAATACATATCCACACTAATAATAATCAATAACATCCATAATGTTTAAATAACATTTCAAGCTTAAAATGATAATTTTAACACTTGAAAACCAACTAGAAATTTTTTAAATAAAATTATTGAAATAATCAGTTCTTGTAAAAGGATTTGAAAATATCATAAAATATTTATTTCCCACAATTAAGGTTTTAGAAAATAAAATATAATATATCAAATATAATTTAGTTTCCTAGCCTAAAAGTTAAGGTTTTATAGAAAACATGTTTTCCCGTACAATAAGTGTTTTCCAAACAATAAATTATGAATTAAAAATAAATTTCTCTTTTGGTATGGATTTTATAAAAAAATAACTAGGAGTATAAGAAATTATTCCCCATGACTTAAACATGAAAAAAAATCAAGCTTAGGTTGTGATAATATCCACTTCCAGTTCTTGAAAATATAGATCAAGAGAAAGAGAGAACCTAGGTAGCAAGATTTGAGGTTCTTTATTAGTGAAGATAATGTATATATATAGAAATTTTGAAAACCAAATGTTCATTTTTTGTAATAAATATTACAAACTATGATATTTCTATGATTTGAGAATATTTTCCCATATCTTAGATAAGTAATTTTATATGATATATTTTATTATAAGTCTAAAATGGTTGCTACTGTGTGAAGTCTATAAGTGTGGTTATAATTTTATTTGAGACCATTAAAGGTTTCACTTGTGAAAATGATAATCGGGTACTATTATCGAGTTGAATCATATACCCATATTTTCTATGGTGAATAGAAAAAACTGATTTTGAGGATTGATGTTTTGGGATTGAGGATACCCAAATCAATATAAAAAAGTATTAACAATGAAGAATATTTATATATCTCGTTGTTGTACTAGTGTCACCATACAAAAACATAATTCTAAACCAATATGTAGTCGATCATTTTTTATAAATATGTTTATCTGTTTACATTCCTTTAGTGATGACCTCACCACCAAAAATAATGGATAATCTTATTTGGTTTGCATATCATCCAAATTTTAAATTTTATGGTTATCATTATATATATATATAAAGATCTTTTATTTTAAACTAATATAATTTCCTCAATAAGTTTGGGATGATTCCTTCTGAAAAAATAGACATTGTTACTTTCTATAAAAATGAAGCACTGAATTTATCAATGTTGGACAAGGAATATTCATAGGTTATAGTCTCTTTTTTTTGTAGTTCAAGGGTTATGGGCCATCTTCCAAAGGAAAATTATAGTGAAGGTAGATGGTATATCGAGTTGGGAAATCCATGTGCTATGTAGGTTGGCATGGGATGAGGTTTTCATGAGAGGGAAGAGAATAAATAGACAATGAGGGTTTAAGTTTTGAGAAAGGTGATAGATGATATCTTAGTTGATCATATTTGTGACATTAATATGATCAAATAGTCTAGGTTATATGTGGATGTTTTTAAGTGGGTGAATAGTTCCTTCATTTCCTGATCCAACATCCTAAATCCACTTAGTTGGGAACTCACATATATGAAAACTGCTTCCTTATAAGTCTAATTGCAAGTACCATGGGGGTCTCTCTCATATACACTCTACACCCACTATCTTAATGGCCCATGGTGACCCACACTATCCAACCTACATCATGGTTAACTATTCCCACCCTAGGGGGGCTATGCACTCACCATCCTACCTATGCAGGTGCTCGCATTTTTGTCCCTCCATGCGACTGATTGAGCTGGATCTACCCTGTAATTGATCTTTCTCCCACAATAAGGTTTCTAAGTTGGCTCTTGCATCTTCCATGGTTAGAAAAAAATAATTGAATTTTGAATATCTAAAAAATACACTATACTAAATTCTTATTTATGAACCTTTTTATTTTAATCTTCATTAAAATATATTCTTTTAAACCACCAAAAAAATTATTTGTTTCATTTAAACATATTATTTTTTATATAAAACTATTTATCACCAAGGTTTTTTAAAAATAATAATTATTATACTTCTTTCATTTCCCTTCTTTATTGATAACATAAAATAACATTTTATCCATGTATTTTATAAACATTCTAAATTTTATCATATATTATTTAATTTTTTCAAAATATTTCAATTATATCTAATAAGGGTCACATTACCTTTCAATTAATACCCCTTTAATAAACATTTTTTTAATAAATCTCCCTGTATTCTAGTGGTCTCACTGCCAAGGATGATTTACATTTTTCCGATCCATTTAATTCTTACCATCATCATATTTTTAGGATTCCTAATCATGGTGGATCTTAAAAAAGTGGTCTATAATCATGATATTAGCATGATTTTTTTATTAGTGATTATTATTGTAAAATTATCATTTTTGTATCTTTATATAGTAGCATATTTCTAAAGAGATATTTTGGTTCCAAATTTAGTGTATTATTTTCAATAAAATTAAATTCATCTTATTTTAGATTTAGAAGATTTATTGATCAGAATCACTTGTTAAAAAGTCATAAATACATTGAAATTATGGGATGTTATAATAGAGATACAAGGAAGGGTCGTGTTTTTTTCTTCACTATTTTTTTTCCTTGATGTTTTCATCATGGTTTCTAGAGATAAATCTGATCATCGTTTGGGTATTATTCTGGAGTGGTTCTACCTTGGTGATAGAGTATTAATTTCTTTGGAGTCTACATACTTTTATTCCATTATTCTTTCATCCTTTGTTACTCTAATGTGTTTCCATTATTTGTATTTCATTGAGTTATATGGATTTATTCTCACGCATCGTTTATCTATATTTTGTCATTATTATTTCATCATTGTAGGTTTTTTTAGTTCTTTAGGTAAAACCATCCTCTAATGTTTTACTAGGCCCTTGGAATTTATTTCCATCCTTTGGTGACTTGGGGATGTTACCTATGGTTCGTAACACCTCTGACTCATCCCAAGACAATACGTTAGATATGTATATTATAAGTGGTATCAATCATGTTTGGTCCTTGAATTGAGATGTTAGTAAGAAGATAGGAATGTAAAAATTGGGAATGTATAGTATAAAAAACTTATCCAAACTTTTTATATTGAAGTAAAATTTATAAGGGTGGTTTGGGTATAAAAGTGTTATATGACATTTCTTGGTGTGTTGTCACATCATCATCATGTGGTTAGCTGATGTGAGTAAAATATAATGCATTAGAAAAGATACTTATTACTAGGAATGAATTGTTCATCTTATATTTTATGGTTTTTGAAAAAAATTTAAAATGATTGAATTTTTAAATTATCATTGGAATGATTTATGCTTATGGTTCTGTTCTGGTTATAGAGAATGGAAACTAGAAGACACCATTGAAATCAATAAGAAGAGACCTTGGAAATTGTGGTTTCACCTAAGCCACAAGTGAACCAAAAACTTGTACTGGGCATTTTATAATATTTGTAATCCATTGAGAAAGGAAATTAAATTAATAGACCAAGGAAAGTGGATCATTCCATGAAGTTTCATAAATAAAATCCCCCAATACTTTAGGGGGATTCAAAAATTAAAAATCATAAGTATGGTGAAAATAATAAATGCAATTTTTTATTTTCTTGGTACACGGACTAAGCTAAAGGTTAAGTTAGAAACCTATTTATTGGTGGATATTCCACACCAATAGTGGAACTAGTTATCCAAGCTAAAATAAAATAATGAATTATTTTGGAGGAATTTGAGTAATTTTTAAATAAAAAATTATATCCTTACACACTTAAGATTGGACGAGAAATATATTTCTTATCATAAAGTAAGAAAACCTATCAATGATAGATTATGCATATAAAATTATGATCTTATATTTTTTTTACTCTAAAATCAGATTTTAAGGAGTCCTTGAATGTACTCATCTTTGAATCACATTTACAACCATAGATTCACTCTATGATAGTTTTCTCCTATATTACAAATTATACAGAGATGATTAATTGGGTGAAAATAGTTCAAAGGGATCTCTTTGGGAATCCTATTAGAGGAAGTATGTTTTTCTCCATAGTAACATGTGTAAACTATAATGATAGTAAAAAATGGAAGAGTGACACCTATTCTCAAGAAGGTGGTGCACCTCAGACTCATACCATTAAATCTATTAACATTCCTCTAAGACCTAAAATCAAACTAGGTTGCTTCCAATGTAGTTGGTTTACACCTAGAAAGAAGAAATTCAGTAAACTAATGAGTAATTTTCACTACTAAAACAAGAAAGGGAATCTTAAGATGTATTGTCATATAATTTTGAAATTATCATGTATAATGGGATCAAATCAGCCTCAATTATCATATGCTTGGATAGAATATTCCCATCAGACTAGTTCATATCCACATATATAGGTGCACTAGGATACATCCAATGAAACATTGGTTGACCAGTTGAAACCTCATTAAGGAAGGAAAATCAATACTATGTAAGTTGATTGACACCTACACGGAGAAGAACAAGCTATCATGATTGAACAACTGGGTCCCTCTATAGTGTGAGGTACCATCCTTCTGAATTTGACTCTTATGCATGTCTTGTTTGATATTAGTGAATCGCTTTCTTTCCTTACTTCTTATGTGGTTAAAAAATTAGGATTACATGTGGAAATAATGCATCATATATTGTGTATCTAGACACCCCATAGAAAGAGGGAGTGTAGGTGATTCAAATTCCCATCATGTTCCATTTACATTGATGCAATGTGATTTCTCTAGTAGTTCACAGTCCTAGATATGGATTTTTTATCTAATCTTTGGAATGGATTGGATGATGGAGTTTAAATATCATACTAACTGTTGTGATTGTAAAGTGACGTTTGCATCACTAGATGGATTAATTCATGTATTAAAGGGGGTTATGATATAAATATAGGTAGAACATGAACATTAGTGTCAGTGGAAAGACCCATATACGGAAATTTAACAATAATGAACCTGGGTGTTGCTAGCAAAGATGTAAAAGGAACCCTTACTTTCTATTGCATAAATACCTAGATGTATTTATGAATGATTTATCTAGGTTACCAAAAAAATAGAGAAATCAAAAAAAATTAATCGATCTAATTTTGGGAAGAAGACCTATTTTACTACTATCTTATATAATGGATGTGACAGAGTTGTGGGAATTAAATATGTATCTAGAAGAGTTAAAGAGTAAAGTCTTCATCACACCTATTACATCACCTTGGGATGCACCAATTATATTCATAAAGAAGGTAGACAGTTCCCACTATTTATGTATTTATTATCTTAAATTGAATAAAGTTATGATAAAAAAATTGGTATCCTATTTCTTGGATAAATGAACTATTTTAACAATTAAAGGGAGAAAATGGTTCTATAAGATTGATCAAGGATTAGGATATCATAAACTTAGAGATATGGAAGAGGATATTCAAAGACAGCAATATAGAGTTTTCGTGGCCATTATGAATATATCTCAATTCCCTTTGGTCAAAAAAATGCACTTGTAGCCATCATATCCTTGATGAACCATATATTCAATAGGTACTATTAATCCTTTATTATTTTATTTTTTGATGATATTTTGGTGTATTCAAAAAGCATAAATGACCACAATAATCATGTGTAAATCATACTGAGCACATTTCTTGAAAAAACTATTTACTAAGTTTTCTAAGAGTGAATTCATGATCAAAGAAACCTGTTTCAGAAGGAACATTATTTATAGAGATGGAATATCATTTTATCTTGAAAATATTAAGATTGCCATCTATTGGAAGAAACCCAACAATGTTTTTTATATATGATGTTTCCTAGGATTAGTATTATATTATCATTTCGTTATTTGGGATTTATCATGTATTTTTTCTCCTATAACTACTCAAAAAATAAAGGGTGTTTCATTCACTTGGATTGATGAATATGATAAATATTTTCTTGAGTTTACAACTCATCTCACATAATCACCCATAATAATATTTCTAGACCCAAGTTATAGTTATGTGGTATATTTTGATGCTTTTGGATCTAGTTTAGGTTTTTTTCTCATGAACGGAGACCATGTTGTGGCTGATGGGTTGAGTTCGTTACAAATTCATGAGAATAGTTATCTGAACCATGACCTAGAATTAGAATATATGTATGTGAATTAAATAATTGGCGTCACTATAAGTTTTAATAACTCTTCATAATCCTCGTTAAACATAAGATCTTGAAATAAATCTTCTCTCAGTGAGACTTAAACTTGTGGAAATAAATATGGATGTAATATATTTAAATTCTTGAAATGAACTTAGTATATGAACGTAGGAAAAAAAGTATATAACATATTGTTTGACTAGAAAGTCATGTTATGATGTTTTCATAGAATCTCATTACCAGTGGTAGCTTATGAGCATTATTATTGACATCCATAAAGACTATGTTGCATAGGATAAGGATGAAATTTTCATCCTGGTTAATACTGTTCCTGGATTGAAGGAATTCATAAAAAGGGAAAAAATTTAATATTATGATTGCATCCTCATTAATTCAAACCTACATGGTTGTTATACATTTTATGCCTAGAAGTAGGATGAAAACTCTTTATTACACTTTAAAAATTAGATCATATACCCTTATTTATTCTAGGAATATCCTCTGTCATCATATCACCATTCAAAATAGGATATTCATCTAAATATCCAAAAAATGTATAAGGTGTTGAATATTTATTTATGGTGGTTAGGTATGAAGCACAATATTTCATATTATGTTTTGAAATTTCTAACTTGTTAATAGGAAAATGTTGAACACAAATGATTGTCTAGTATTCTGTGATCAATACCTATATCAATATAGAATTGGAAACATATTTCCATGGAATTTTTCATAGGTATACTAAGAATGGAATGAAATAATGATGTAATTTTGGTAATTTTGGATCAACTCACCAAGTTATAAAACATTCTTTATATCATAGAGTCCAACTTGATAAAGGATTTGTAAGATTTGTATATCTGAGAATTGTTCATATTTCATGGAGTTACAGTTTCAATTACCTTTGAGAGAGATCCTCAATTTACTTATAAATTTATTTATCATTAAAATAGGATCTCATAACTCAATTTAACATGAGAATTTTATATCATTCTTAGACATATGGGTAGTCAAAACACACAATCCATACATTGGAAGATATTCTTAGATCATGTGTCATGGACTTCAGTGGATCTTAGGAAAACCATATTCCTATGGTGGAGTTATCCTATAATAAAATCTATCAGTTTATGATATATATGGACCTATTTGAGGATTTATAAGTTCATCCTTTTAATTCTTCACTTCATTGGGTGGAAACATTAGAGGCATCACCTGTTAGACTGAGTCATGTCCACAAGGCTATGGAAAATATCCAAATGATCAAAAAGCATATGGTTATGGCTCAGAGAAGATAGAAATATTATATATATCATCATCATTGGTCATTATCCTTAAATGTTAGTGACCATATATTCTTTAAAGTATCACTAATACTTGGTAATTGACACTTGGGAAATCAGGGAAATTTAGCCTCATAATATGTTAGACCATTTGAAATCATTGAATTTATTGGTACTATTGTGCATCAAGTAGCTTTTCCACATATATTTAGCACAATCCATAATGTTTTCCACATATCTCAACTAAAGAAGTATCACCCATATCCCAATCATGGGATCAGTTGGGACCATGCTACTCTTGAACAAAATTCAATGTTTATCTTCATACCATTTCAAATTTTGGATAGACAATAGAATATCCTACATGGAAATATAATATATTTAGTATGGATACTATAAAATAATGGTAATATTCAAGAGAAAACTTTGGAACACGATAATGAAATGTTAGAGTAATGGCCAATTCTATTCCAAGGCACCAAAAATATCCAACATTTCATGTTTGTAAATCCAAATAATGGGGATGGTGTAACACCCTTGGTTTGAGGTTTGACCTTTTCTACTATTGTTTTAAACGATTTTCCAAATTTTTATTTTGGTTCTAATATATTTGTTATGGTTTTTGGATATTTTATATGTGTGGTCCCTTTTCATGGAACACCACATATTATAAAACATGTAAGGTAAGTTTTGTTTTTGGGTGTAGTGTATGGTGTGTGCCTTTATGAAACATGGGAATTCCAAGACACAGAGCTGATATGAATGCCCATTAGCATGGAACCCTAGGTCCCTCACTGTGAAAAAAATCATAGAATTCTTTACCATGATGTATAACAGGGTGTTTTGATCCTAAAAAATTCAAGACTCACAGACTAGGATGTATTGGATGGACATTTTCTACCTCTAACATCTCTCCTCTTTGGGAGAGGGCATTCCCATTTTTGACATCGCTAAGGCATAGTGTCAACAAACCCTATGTTTTTAATGACCAAATATCATGAATATTTTGGGTAAGTCTATGAGATACACCTATGATATTTTTTGGAATATTTGATGTGTTGTTTAACTTGGAACCATCCCTTTAATCCCTTTACCTTCCCCCTTTTCTAGGTTACTTCGAATCGGGAGTTTTATAGTGAGCTCGCAAGACCCTTATTGCTAGTTCCCTATAGATTTTTAGGTGGCCGATTAATTTTATGTTGTATATCAATATTCTCACTCATGTATAATGGTAAAATAACTTATATTGAAGTATGTGTCTTCTCTACCACTCTACTATTCTAAATCATTATGGGTTGGGTTTTTATAAACTGTTCTTATGCTTTTCTTGGAAATACCTTGATAAATTCATATGGAAAATCCCTATTATTGTATGATTTAAAAATATTATATTTTGATATATGGAATAAAAGGTTTTCTATAGTAACCCTTGATGAAATTATGATTTCAAAATGTTAGTTTCTGAAACGTTTAAACAAATTTGTTTTCTAAAGAATCTCAGTGGAATTATGATTTAAATAAATATTTTAATGGAAAAATTGGATTAATTATGTGATAATTAATAGTCATAAGTACCACCATAAAATATTAGAAAAATTTATATGGATCGTGCTTGGAAGTACCACCATAAAACTGGGTCACCAATATATGTCTTAGTGAAATAATGAATCGCAAATTGTGAGTATAGAGATTTTTATATCATGCATGTGTGGGTGGGTGTGAACATGGTACAATTATGTCAAGTGGTAAGGATTAATAAAATTATTGTATTTTTTTTATCTCAAATGGAAATAATTTATTTATTTACATTAACTATTTATCTACATCTAATAGGTTTTATATAAAAATGGTGTAACATGTTTTTATCTTAGTGGTATGTATTGGGAAGTATATAGGGATTACATACTGAGTGTTATACTCACCCCCTACTTGGGAACTTTTTTTTAATTTCATTTACTGAGATAAAGGGAAGAGGAAAGTTACTACTTAATTAGTGATATTCCTTGATGTTTCTATCATGGTTGATGGATCTGGAGTTGAGGAGTGTCTGTGTCTTAGTATATATTGGTGTCACATTACTTCTAGAGACTTTTTGATTTAGAGTATATGTACTTGCATTATTTTTTAATTTATTAAACTATTACTCTAATATAGTTTGTTTATTGTTATATTATTTAGTTATATGGTTTAATTCTCATCAATCATTTAGTTGGGTTTTGTTATTATTCTTTCATCTTGGAAGATTTTGTTTTTCCTTTAGGAAAAATCATCCCCTGATGTGTTTTAGAGACCTTAGAATTTATTACTAGCATTTTGGTGTCTTTGGATGTAACTTAAGGTCAGTGGAACCTCAAACATAGCCCAATACAATCAGTTTGGTGGTGATGTTTCATGTAATTTTCATACTACATTTAATTATAGCATTGTAGTGTGGTTGGGACATTCAGTTGAGTATTTTCACCATTCCTTCCATTTATAGTAATTTTTGCATCACTTAATCATTTTTTTACTGATTGAATTATTTTCCACACTTGAAACATTTTCCACACACAATAATTCAAATTCTTATGTGCTTTATTCTATACTTATAACATAAAGTAAGATTAATTTTCTTTACACTTTGGGTTTTATTATTAAAATTTCTTTAAAATGGAATCTTTCTCTTTTTGTCCCCAAAACCAAAAAAAGACTGAGAGTATCAAATTTACATTTCGATATTGAGAGAATAATAAAAAAATCATCATAGTAATCAAATTCTATTATATACAGTTACTTTCAGATACTTGTTCTAAATATAATAAAGAATCAGTTAACATTGTTTTCACGATCGATGATAATACCAGAATCTTACCTTGAGAGTTTGCTGAAATTTTCTTCATAAGTAGTAATGGGTTTGTCATCCTTCTATTTTAGTTCCAAGAATTACCTCTCCATTTTAGAGTGAATAATTTAAGGAAAATACTTATTTAAAAATACCTTCTTAAAAGATATCTATTTCATGGAGTTAATTTTCTTTACTCACCTCATATTCTTAATAAGATTCCATCATTGATCCTCTTCACCTTCCAAATGATAAACTATTGGGAAATGTTTTTAATGTTCTAAACACTATATAATGGAAAATATTATTTCAAATGTACTAATAAATTTCTCATAAATTAGTGGATTAGAGGAACCACTACTAAAAGTTAGATATTTCAATATAAAAAATTGATATTTAGTTTTTCTTTCCTTTGAAAATTTGGAATATCATTGTAATTCATGTTAAAATTCATATCTTTAGATATTTGGGTGATAATATTCAACATATTTTTCATCCCATGTCCCATTTCATTAGGTTTCTCATGAGGATAGTCGTTTCATTTCCCATAACATTCAGTGTTAACATGATTCTTTTTGGGTCCATCCATTTACTAAGACCAAAAATCATAGTGTGAATTACAATAATCATAATTAGTAATCATGTAATCATAAAAACATTAATAGTATGTATAAATCATGAAAACCTTTTTAAATCTATGAAACCATAGGTTTTACCTAGGTCATTCATGGTCATCATCTATTAAAATCCTTCATAATGGTTCATAACTAAAATGTGGATTAACCTTAGAATATCCCCTATCAGTATCTATCAATGTGTAAAATCTTAGTACCTCTCATTATACACTAGGGAAGATCAAGATAATACACAATCCACTCCTTTAAGAGTTGTCACCCCAAGGTGTATATGTACTGTACCCACATCCACTTTTCATTATCTAGATTGGGGTGAATTTTCTTGGTAAACCACACAATTTCTACTTCACCAAAGATTCAGGATGTTATCCTGTACTAAAACTTATCCCCATAGTTTTTACTAATTTTCTCCAATCTAGGTTTATATAAATTAACAAAACCCTACTTAGATACCAACTAAGGTGGCCCGAGAACCTCGTACATGTATACTACATTTTATTGATCAATATTCAATACATTTAACTATAAAACACATTATATAACCATATAAGTTTAGAGTATTTGGATAATAGATAAATGATCATATTATTTCGTGAAATATCTTAAATATCTTCCACAATGTTCATCTCACATTATACACTTCTTATACATTCCATTATTAAAACCTTTATTCATAACCTGGGAAAAGGAAACATAATAAAGGGTGATATCGGGTGCTCAGTATGGTTAAATATAAAATATATCAATCAACTATCATATGTTATCATAATATAACCATAAGGGTATGATAAAATGATCATAATTTTGAATAATCATACCAAATAAGTTAAATATCATTAATCATAATTCATTGAATAATGCTTTGTAATAAAAAAATACATAAGTCATAAGTGTTCAGAATCATCAATAATTAACCATGATCCATGAGAACATGTCATAACTATAATACATAAGTTTTTTCAATACACATAAACATTCAAAATCACTTCTTTATTCAAGGTTTATTCTCAATACTATCATTGTGGAAAATTCCCATAATGGAAATATTTTCCCAGTCATTTCCAACATTATCTTAATAGTAACTTCCATATAGTTAACTCTATCATGGTATTATAACTCATATAAGTGAAATGGGTTTCATAAACATTTCATCATATCATAACCCATTTAAAATAAATGGGTTTAATAAAGGTTTAAACATTACATAATAAACACATAATAAAGAAATGAATTTCATATAATCATTCTTAAATCTAAATCATTATAATCTATATAGAGAAATAAATTTGATGATATCATAATTTTATATCCCCATTTAATAATATAAATCATTAATTTATGTAGAAAAAGTTTAAAAATACCTTTTAAAGAACTCTCAAACCTTTCTTTCAAAACATGAGAAAAAATATCACTTTCTTTCGATAAAATTTTAACTAAAAATTACTTAAATAATAATAAAATTATTTTATTTGAAATTTAACATGAAAATTTTTAAATTAATATTTATATTGACTATTGTTTATGATGCATGAAAATACATTTATTCTATATACATTAGAAGAGATCATTTTTTCACACTTTTTCAAAAAGTCAAAAATGACTTTTTTAGAAAAATTTTATTTAAAAAATATTCATTTTAAACATTTTTAAATAATGTTAAATTTAATGAAAACACATTTTTAAAACATTTCATGTATAATAAAAAACTTATATAAAACAATTTTGAATAACATAGAAATAGAAGAAAAAGTTATTTGACCAAAGAGGAAATCAGGTTGATTTTTATTTAAAAAAAATTTCTTGGTTAAAATAAGTATAAAATAGAGGAAAATGGTAATATTACATAAAAATATAGTAATTACTATAGTATAAAAAAATTATGTGGTTTAATTTTTAATATCCATATAATTTCCCTTAATGAAAAGTTTTCATAGACAACCTCAAAATGAATGGAGATTATAACATAAATTATTATCTCAAGTACCATTTGTCTTCATATTCATTAAAATATACTATATAATAAATATAGGGTTATTATAAATATATTAAAAAACCATATTCATATATAACAAAATATTTATTGTTCCTTTATAGTTTCCAATTGTTCTTTTATTAACAATTCTTCATTAAAATGAACATTTTGGTGAAAATTGTTCAGTTTTCCATGCATATTTCGGTTTGATGGATCATATATTTTCACCTTGTTTATGGTTTCATAATATATAGAGAAAAAATAATTAAATAAGTATCATATTTATTCATCATATATGATTTTATAATTATTCATATAAATCAGTGATGAAAAATGAATCACATCGTTGCGTTGAGGTGGTAGTCCGCATGTACAGACTAGTGATTTAATAATTTTCCAAAGAATGGAAGGAAAAGGTTGATAAGATATTATAAATATAGAATATTAATAATATCATAAATATAATATATAAAAATTAGATATATCATAATAACCAACCATTAAATACATTGATAGAAAATGGATCGTATCAATTGTGGAGGTAGTAGTCCAAACATACACATGAGCAATACATTCATTTCCCATTTGATAGGAAGGTGGTAAAAATGGATGATATATCACCATAATAAAAATTAAGTATATTTAATATAATTAATTAATTATTTTTTAATGGATACTAAATATTTCTAGTAGGTGTATGAGTAAATAAAATTGTAAGTATTTGGTTAAGAGTTATACCTCTTTATTAAGAGTCCTCCTTTGGCTTACACATTAAGCCTTGAAAGGATTAAATTGTGATAAAAAAATACCTTCATGAAATTAAGAGTTATTTTAATAAGTAATTATGGTATTTTTTTTATATAAAACTCTCATGAAGTGTGATTAGAAGAGGTGAGGTGATATCCTCTCATAAGGGATGAAGAGAATACACTTGGAATTTTTCAAAAGATTAAAACATAATAATGTATTATAAAAATAAATTGGATTCAAAATTACAAATATTCAAATATCAGAAGTATAATGTAAAAATAAAATCAATCAATCAAATTAATGATGTTTTTTTGTGATATTTTAAACATTATCTCTTAGGTTATCCCCCTGGTAAACCCTTTTTAACCCTACCCATGGTAACAAAATTTTATTGTTTTTAATATTCATTATTACCAAAAATTAATTTGAAATTATTAAATTATATTAATCATTATTATTAAAAATATATAATATATTTTAAAATAATCAATTTCTATAAGTGGATTAATTTCATTTTAAATTAACCATGTAAAATCAAATGAAACTTATTTTTATAAAGAGATATTTTTTAAGAATAAAACTGGATTTCTCATTATTTAATTACTACTAAAATATATTAGATGGATGTTAAAAAAACTATTCAATATAGAATATATATTTCATTAAAACCATTCATCAATAGTGATTAATTAAATTTATTTAGATACAAATACATGGTATGCATAAAAACGTTTTTTAGAGAAACATATCTATTTACTTTAAAATAATTATATTTTCATTTAAACCCAATTGATAACAAATTAATTAATTTTATATATTTTTAAAAATAAATTTTCAAAATTTATTTAGTACTATTCATACCCATGAATCCAATAGATGGGTGATAACTTTCACCTTAAATAATTGTATTTCTTTAGTATATCAAGGTTCCATAAAACACGGTGTTACATATAAATAAATATATAAAAGAAATAAAATTTATTTAAATATAAATATATCATAAAATATATGGGTGTTACAACTAAAAATATCCCATGAGAGTATATTATATTATCTTTATCTAAATACCACCCTAGAATTGGGGAACTCCCTACCAATCATTCACACATCACTGAACCCTCAGGATCTAACTCTTGGATGGCCTTTACTTGGTCCAATAAAGAATAAGTGAATACCAGAGGTTCTCATTTAATTACTCTATAATACTCATATGAATCCACTATCCACGTATCCATAAAACTCATTATACATTATTTATCTTGTGAAGGTTGGTCTCCAATATCCTATGTCACTAAAGTTTTCCTACAGAGATAATCGATAATGAAATTACCTTTCCCTTGGTCATAGGACAACTCTAAGTAGAATGTCTATAGATACTCCATAAAAAACCTCTAACTTATATTAAAAACCAATTTAAATATTATTTTCCACAAGATATTATGGGTTTTTCCCTGATAAATCTCTCTCCAAAGAGATAATGTTAAAAATACTACAGAGTGTGGACCATAGATGCCAAATCTAAGTATTTCATAGAGTACTTCCACTCATTAGGTCACAGATGATGTGACCCATAAGTGACTAATATATCGCTATTCATCAACAAATCTCCCATCCCAACACCTAAGGCACTATATACACTTTTCATATAATCCCAGGATTTGGAAGAAACAAAATAGTCATTGTCTTCAATCTCCTCTTCAACTCTACGAAGGCCTCTTCACGCTAGTTAAACCACTCAAACGTTAACCCCTTTTTGGTCAGATGTACCATTAGTGCTTCTAAATAAGATAATTCCTAGATAAAACATTGATAGTTACCTAAAATTATAAGAAATATCATGATCTCAAACATATTCTTAGGATGTTTCCAAGACATCACAACCTCTACCTTCTCTAGATCCATATAAATTCCTACCTTAGAAAGTAGATGCCTAAGGAACTGCACCTCCTAAATCCTGAAGTGAAACTTCGACAGTTTGGAATAAATCCAATATGCTCAATTTTTACTCAATATAATATAAAGGTTCCTAGAATACATATATAAGGTATTTGAATATATTATGATATCATTCATGAATACAATGATTAAGGAGTGAAGATATAGATGGAAAATCCTATTTATGAAATCAATTAACACCACTTCATAATTTTTCAACCCAAAAGGCATGAAAATATACTCATGAATTCTATATCTACTCCTAAATTTTTTATTGTGAATATTATATTCTTTAACCAATGTTTAATGTTATCCTTAATGAAGATCAATCATAGAAAACCATCAAGATCCTCGTGACTGATCAAATAGATCATAGATCTTGTGTTAAGGGTACCTATTCTTCACCATTGCCTGATTGAGCTTCTTGTAATCTAAACAAATCTATGTATTTTCATTCAACTTCATAGAAAACAATATTAGAGAAACCTAGGAGATATTCTCAGTCTGATAAATCTGATCACCTATAAATCCTCTAATTGGTACCTTTATTTCTCTCAAATCAAATAATTCCATATAATAGGGATAATTTTATATTAGTTTCATCCTAGGTATAAGATCAATATGAAATTTAAAACCACTATTTATCGGAATAAATGTGAATTCATTTGGGAAAACATACTGATAGTGATCTATTATTAGAGGAAATATGGATGGGGTTATTACAAATTCTTCTACATGATCCAAACATAATACTTACACTATGATACCTCTAATATGGATCAGGTCTAGTCCCATACTTCATGATCTGAAATCCCAGTCACTAGTCAACATGAACATCTCTCCCCTAGGTGTGGTGAAATATACTCATCTCTAATTAAATTTAAAATGATATCGATAAGTGGTCAACCATTTTATTCCAAATAACACATTAAAACTAGTCATCTACAATATCATGAACTCTCATAGATTTCCATATCTAGAAACAACTTTGAGATACTCATAACATCATTTTATATGGTCTACTTTATTTCCCAAGGTAATTTCAAGAAAGATTAACTCTGAGGATAACATAAAAGGTAAATATTGTCTAGAAAATACATGATATGATAAAAAATAATTTGAAGCTCCTATATCAAACAATATTGGGACTCTATACCTACACATTACTCACAATCATACATATATCATAAAATCATGACCAATTTCAACTAACTTATTTCAGTACATATATATCACAAAATCAAAGAAATAGATATTCCAACCATCATATAGCACATATCAAGGAATTTAGTTAAAGAACCACTATCTAAAAATTATAGGCACATATATATGACATGTGTTCTAACATGGATACTAATGATGTAGGAATTTAACCAAATACCGTAAAATATAATAGAAATCCAATCATCTATAACTAAGAGGTTCATAACACATAAATTGGATAGGAACAAGGAGACTCCCTGACCCATGTTCCACACATCATATCTCTTTTATACCATGTCCCAAAAAATATAAGAATAAAATAAAGAAAACCCACCTTTGATAACATTTTGTAACAACTCAACCCAAATAACTGAGTCCAAGATTAAGTTCCACATAACCTTATGCACATATCTCCATAATAAATAGGTTTTTCACAAGAAGTTAAGGTATAAATATGACAATTATATCTATAAACTAGATTGAAAATTAATATGCATAAAAAAATTAAGCATCGTAGAGAAATTAAATATAAACATGATGCTACAAAATATTTCATGTCATGTCATAAAAATAATAAACTAAGGACCCCCAAAGTGGCAGGTCAAATAAGAGTATAAGAAACAATAGGGAATTAAATAGGAAACTGTGACAACATTTTTCAATCTATCTTGGTACCACCTCTGAAACCCATTCTCCATCTCCTCAACTTATTTTCATAGGACTCTTTCCCTTCCCTAGAACCCTAATCATGAATTATTGATTCGAATTGACATACTCTTGTGGGGTGTGAGTGAAACCCAGTAGGACACCACCAATAAGTCTTTAACATAAGTGAACATGTATAAGATGTTTATTTTATAACAATAAAAAAATCATTATCAAGAAATAAGTGATCATGTATTGAGTGGTCATTACCTAACAAATACACTATAAACCCTATCCATACCATCTTTGGATCCATGCTAGAATAACTTTCATAACAGAAGTTTTGATCATGTGTTGACCAGAATTACACCACACATATCTCTAATAATTCTCAAGGATAGTGATTCTCAAGTCATCCCACAAGGTTTTCAAGCCCTGTATCTATCATGGGTTAAGCAACAATGTCATCATAACCATACCATGTGCCTCGAGTCATTCCACAAGGTCATCATACCCTTGAACTACTTCATGTATGGACATAATTCTTTCATAATCCTACCTTGGGTTAAGCCACAAGGTCATCGTACCCCTAAAGTACCTTGGGTTGGAGTATAAGGCTTTCAAAACCCTACCTTAGGTTAGGCCACAAGGTCATCATACCCTTTACCTATGTCTCAATAAATCATCTTCATTATAACATATCACACATACTCCCACTATATGGGATAACCACGCTATAAAGGTCTACCTATCATTTTGTACAATAATAAAACTTCCAAATTCAATGAATTTACATACAACAGGGAATAACACATATGGGAACAAAATAACATACCAAGAAAGAGTATCAGTAGCCCTACGTACACACACATGTGATCAATATTAATTATGGGTCTCATGGGCTATGCACACACACACACTTATGATAAAACAAAATAATGGATCTCAATCATAAAATTACATACCGTCACACCAGTAAAGAAATAATATATGATTCATATATATGGTAAGTAGCATCTAACCTTTAACATATTGATGATAAATTCCAAGATCTATAGAGAAACAATACCTGGATCACATATCCTCGCCTTTTTTTACTATAAAAATAACCAATACATCATCATAGAGTCTTTACAATTTTTATTAAAGGAATATATCATGATACAATATTGAATCAACATAAAAATTTCAAAAGAGATATGTTACCAATGGTATATCTAGATCTGATTAAGGAAATAATTCCAATTCTCTAGATTGGGAAACTATCTAATAAATAACCAAATTTCGATATTATATTAAGATAGAATCAATAGATCAAGTCAATGTATCTTGGATCAATGATTTATATCAAGATAGAATATTATATATTTGTAATACATGAAGAATAGAGGGGAAAAACCTCATACCTTGAATTCACATGAGTTTACAATCCAGATCCATTGGATTTAGAGTATAGAGAGAGATGAATTTCTAAGAATCACCAATGGAGTCCATATGTTTGATAGACCTAGGTGTAGGAGATTAAATAAGAGGTTTCATAGAGGTTTTAATAAAAAAAATTCATATTAATTAATACTTATCACATGATTTGGTTATGTAGTTTGATAAAATGTGTGCCAACTATGAAAGGCTTTTTGCCTCTCCTAGGAACCATTATGATTTGGTTGAATGCTTTTTAAATTGTAAAATAACTATAATTTTCCTCTACACCAACTCACATGGTTTCTAGGAAAATTTCTTATGTCTATCCCTAACTATGATCCAGTAACTCTCCTTCTCCAAATAGGTTTCATGGTTTCCTAGGGAGAGCCAAACAGTTTATCCTAACTGTGCACCAACCGTTCATCCAATTTTAAGGCCTATAAAACCCTAAAAACCAAACAAGAGATAACTAATACTTCACCCAAGTAAATTATAAATCAAAAACATTAAAATAAATGTATAATTTATGAGGTATGGTACATAAAAAATAATGATCCATTATACACTCAACATTCTCTCCCTTTTTGATAATTATAAAACCCAAACTTCTTCCCCCATTTTGTGTGATAAAAAACTACAGAAAATATCAAGATTATATTTTAGTAAATAATTAAATTTGAAATAAATAATGGTAAGAATTATAATAAATTAGTATCTCACCCTAAAAAATAATAATCAAAAGATTAAACATGCAGGTTTAATAAATAAGAAAAAATTAAATCATATAATTTACAGCATGATTAACTGAAATACAAGTAGTTAAAATAATAAAACCCCCCAAAATCATATATAATAAAAACATATAATATTTTTTAAATAAATAAATAAATACCAAAAATGGTAACACATCCCCCTGAAACCAAGATTTATCTTCTTGAAATGATTAAACTATGAATATTCATCATTCTGTAAACTCTGGTAAAAAAATACAAGGATCCATAAAACCAATTAATGGTAAAAATTTAATTATAAAATAATTCAAAAATAAATAATAGTTAGGAAAATACATGTAAAAAATAAAAAATATATATATACTCACTGTACAGAATATAAAATTTTAAAATAAATATCATGCCAGTATACACTAAAATAAACTATAAAGGGGATGCATGCTGACCATCTAAAATACATCACCTGGGAAAATATATCAGTTTAGATACCACTATATTCTTTAAATTACCTTTGGTAAACCTATCTATGTGAACTCTTTGAACATTGGAACTCATCAAATATATAGTAGTACATGATTTATTTCACCTGATTGTCTACCTAAAACATTCACAACAATAATAAAAAAAATTAACATATAATGCACATTTAAAATTTTAACAATATAATAAAAAAACATTAACTTAATTTTATTATCACATTTCTTAAAATTAATAGGATAGCCTCTATTTGAATTTCAAATAATAATACTAAGAATTTTATTTCTAAAAAACTATTGTTTCCATGATTTTGGCTAATTATTTCTTCAAGTTTCTATTTTCTTTATGAATAGATTCTAAATTATCACTAACTTTCTCATTACTAAAATTAAGTTTTTTAAAAGTAATACTTTTCAAATTTACATTTTCATTCTTAATCTACCTATATTATTTCCTCAACTAAAACATATCATATATCATTAAATTTAATTTACATATTTACTCTTTATCATGACTTTTGGAGATAGAATATTTCAGCTTATTATTCTCCTCCTTTATAGTTTTTATCTATTACTTAAGATTTAATACATTATAATCATCTTTCCTTTTTCTCATTTCTCACATTTTTTATCCTTATTTAGTTTTATATAAGCATCACAAATATTTACTACACTATTTTTCAACCCATCAACTATCTCTTATACCTCAATAACACTAGGATTATTATATTCAAAATCAATGTTAGAATAAAAATATTTAGTACATTATGAGGAAGTATATGATGTTTCCACAAAAGATTTAGCCATGAAACATATAATTATATAATTATTATTCCACTCAAGAGATGATCAAGATGATCTAAAACATTTAGATTTATTCTTTATAAAATTTCTTCGATTTCTCTTCTATCTAGGTTAGTCCACCTCAAGCTTCCAAGTTTTATATATTCAAATAATTAGGATCTATTGATTAATTGGGTTTCATAAAATCTCATGTGATTATTTTACAAAAATATTTATCTTTTTAAACTTATTATCTATATATATATATATTTAAAAAATATCCTAATATTTTTTGAATTCTAGAGATAATAATTAGATACATATAAAATACATAACCAAAAAAATTAACACGAAATCTAAATAATAAAAGATATAAAGGGTTATATTTGATACCAATAGTTAGGGTATTAGAATAAAATAAAAAGAACACAAATCTTAAAAATGATAGGATTTTAAAACAATTGTGAGGTACAAAATGAAATATATAAAACAAAAGTGGGGGTGAATTTTATATCTTAAAATTATCATAATAATTTAAAAAATAATTTGAAATTTAGTGGATAATAACAATAAACTATTAAATCATTAAAAAAAATTCAATGATGAGTTAAGAGTGTAGAAAAATAACAAAAAACAAGAGAGAGAACAAGTATTTTTATAGTATTTCTAATAAAAAAATATTATTTCTAGTTTACACACCCCTATACTCTTTAATAGGAATATCACACACTAAATAAACCTCGATTTTTAATAATAGTTAAAACTCTTTATAGTGTGAAATTTTCACACCTAGACACACAATACGAAACCCCTTCATTTTTCAAACATAAAGGTAGAAACTCAAAACCTCCCTTTTCAAGTGGAGGAAGAACCAACCTTGTCTTTTATTAGAGAGGGTAGAACATATGAACATGATTTTTGTTCATGTTATCATAACTAAGACATGTACCTCTTAATGTTGGTATAATCTTGTGTGATTTTTTTACAACTTGATGAAACTTTATATCACATTACATTACAACACAATGAAATATAAAATTGTTAAAACTAATAAAATATTCATATGGTTTTACTATTATATAACTAAGGATCCTTAACCCTTCACATATGTAGTTGGAAGATGTAACACTAGAAAATCTGGCAAGGAATTTTGTAAATAATTAAATCTCTTAAATATTCCAAAACTTTAGTGATTCGAAATTTTGGAAGTGTTACTTTCACTACCTATAACATCGGCCTTTATTTATAGATAAAACAAAAACATCTAATTCAATTTGGTTAATAATACATGATCTTCATTCATAATTATCAATGATAATATCATGTATAAATATACTATAAAATATAACCATTAAAATAATTCAAATAATAAAATATATTATCATTTAAATATATTATAATAATTGGTATTTAAAGACTTATATAATCTATTTAATCATGTGAAACAGGCTCTCTAAATTTTTAATCAGTTTTATTTGAATATCATAACCTATATTATCAATTTTTTCATACGATCAATAGTCTTGTCATAGAGGGTGATCCATACAGTGGCTTTATACATAATATTAACCACATTTTCCAAATTTCAAACTTCTACTTATATAATGGTCCTTCAATACATATGAGTTGTTCCTTACTGAAAATTATAAATATGAAATTAAATATTTAATATGTAAAGTTCATCCCTTATAATTAATACATAAGAGTAAAAAAATTCCATATTTCCAACATTCATCATGTGTAAGAGTCATTTTTAAATATGTAATTTTTTTTACCTTGGATAAATTTATAATATATTTTATCAAATAGTTCTTTTTGAACTTAAATTATGAAACCAGAACTTATCTTAACTTATGATACTTATACTTTTAATCAATATGTAAGAGTGTATATTCAATATGTTAAATTCACTTCTCACAACATATGTAAAAGTAACTTCCTTTTCAAAATATTAATATGTAAGAGTAAATTCCAAATTCCACATAATATATAATAATCAAATACTTTTATGAATTCCAAAATTCTAATACATAAGAGTAAATTCTAGGAAACACATTATTTCATATGGGTCATTACCTTTTCTAATTTTACAAAAACATATAATATATTAAGGTCATATTGTTTTCCAAAAATTCTGAATGTAAGGTAAAACCTTTAATATATAAAGTTCATGTACAAAGAAAAATTCTTCAATATAGATTATGAGAAACTAGAAAAATAATTTTAAAATAATTATAAATAATAATAATAAATAATTGTGAAAAATTTAATCAACATTAAACATAATAAATAAATAAACTAGGATAGAAATAATTAATTATCTAAACACAATTAAACAAATGGAAGGAGTCACTCAAAACTTTCATGATGTTCGGGCATTATTCAATGGGATATCATTCACCAAACTGAAGGTAATTCCTTCCCTCACATCTCATCTCTCCCTATGATCTCTAATTAATTATTTAAATTTTTATTGGTTGGGTATTTTGATGATTATTTCACCATGACATGGTGAAATCACCTCTAATCAATGGTTTTATTCCTCTTTTCCATAAAGGGATCCCTATTGGGTTGTTTCCTTCCATTGATTTCTATTTTTTAGAATGGAATTTGGATTTTATGTAATATAAGGTTTTGTGAATTTGTATTTAAATTATAATATTAATTAGATGTTTCATTTGGTGATTTAAATTGTAATAGTATTTAATGTATTTTATAGGTATTCAGTTTTTGTTTTTATTGAGGTTTAGTGGTTTCTTGTTTATGGTGGATGTATATTTTGGATTTAGTAATTAAAAATTATGCTTAATAGTGGATAGGGGTTGTCTAGTTACCACTTAAGAATTACTTGATGATAATTGGATGTTAAATCTTATCATTATCTATGGTTGGGGGTTATTGTGGGAAAAATTCTCTTATAGTGCTTTATGGGTTGTGTTTGTTGAAAATACAGAGGAAGGGATCTATAATATATCTAGTTTAAGTGTGTGGAGTTATCATCTTGAATATTAAAGTAGGTATAGAGATATTTTAAATGAAATATACAAACTTTTGTTATGAGAATAATTTTAGGAATTTGGACAATTTCAAACTGAAAGGATCGTTTCTTGAGGTTGTTGGGGGATTACAAAAAAGGCATTGAGGATACCTTATGTGTATAAGGATCATTTTTCTCTATTTAGACATTTTTTAGGTTTATTTAAACTTGAATCTAAGTTTTTGTAAATAAAAAGGATCTACATAACCATATGTGTGTTCTACATAGGCATCATTCATCTCAACATAACCATGAATCCATATTTGTGTGATGGTCAAGACTCTATGTATGAATCATTATTCTCTATGTAAACGTAATTCAGGTCTGTGTATGGATGATTTTTGTATTTTAATAAGGATAATTGAAGTCTAAAAGGATCATTATAATAATTAAGGGGGTTTTGTATGAGGATTTTCTGGGTTATGTGTAAATATAATTTTGTAAAAGTATGATTGTGGTTCATTTTATAAATGAAGGTATGTGGTCTATGATTTATGTAAGGATCATTCCTTTTTGAATTTTTTGAGAATCAATCGCTGGTAGTAATAAGTATATAATCTTAAATTATAAAATATAATTAATTGTGCAGCTAGATTTAAGTAGAGGAAATCAATCATAGTTTTAAAGATGATTTAAGAATTAATTTTTTGAGTATTTTAAGTGAGATGGAGGATAATTATGTAGGTTATTATTTTACAATGTTCTATGTGTTCTTGAAAATGGAAGGTGGAGATATAGATCATGTTTCATTATATGCTGAGTATATTTTTAAATACATGATTTGGTAGAAGATTACGCATCGTGTTTTTTATGGGTGGTGTCATGAAAATATTAATTTCATAATTTTGGAAGGGTAATTTATCTATTGTAGAAAATAGAGAGAAGGACATCTTCTTTTAAAATGACTTGTCAATGAAAATATTTTAGGAGTTTTTTATCAAAAAATAATAAAATAAATGTTCTTAAAATAATGAGTATGTATTCTATGAAAATAATAGAGGATATGATAATTTAAAAATGAGAAATAAAATAAAGTAATAGGTAGAATTCAATATGTAATGAATAAAAATAGAGATATATAGAAGTTTTATTCTAGGTATAAGATAAAAAATAATAAAAAGATAAAGGTGGTCTAAGAGACATCACACTATAATTTTTGAGTGATTTATTTAAGCAGAATATAGTTGTGTGACTTTATACACCACCCTTGATGTATTTTTAATCTACTTCATAAGGAAGAAGAAGGTAACACTATGATGATTAGTGAATTTCCCAAGCTTACAAAAGTAATGATATTTTTTTTGTTCATGGTTGTAAAATATGAGGTTCAATGTGACTGCTCCAAAACTTGTAATTCAAATCAGTGAGAATTACTTCTTCTGGCGTATAGGCACGTTTCCATGCATTTTCCTTGTATTATCGCATTTTTTGTGAACCAAGTAAAAATTTCTGATGTCTCTATTTTATATATTTCATAACTTCATAATACATGTGATTAAAATAAATTTGTTCCTAATAATTATGGAAGAAGATCATTGGAATAATATATTTTTAAATTAACTTGCCCTGATTCACCTCCCCCCTCTCAGGGTATAAACCTTATTTGTGATAAAAAAGTGGTATCAAATCTAAAGTTTAGTGTTGCGGTTCTCTCTCTCTATCTCTAAATACATTGTAGCAATTTTTATCCACAAAGGAATCCATATTTTTCAATGTAATAACTTCCAGTTATAGAAAAACCAAATACAATAGTATTTTTGGTATTTAAGGATGGATATGTAAATAGAAGATATTCATTGAATCATGGACATCATGGAGAGTAGATATATATCAAAAATATATCATAATGATTTGGTTATTAATTCTAAGTCAATCAATAATTTAGTGGGATCTTTAACAAACTGAATCTATATAAAGGCGATTCCATGAAAACTGTCTCATACTATGTGGGATAAACTCTCAAATACTTATCAAAGTGATTAAAAAGTATAATAATAAAATTTCTAGGTGTTATGGAAAAAATATTAATATTTTAGAATGAGTTATAATTAAATAATTGATGTTTTGTTTATCAACTCAACATCATGGTGGAAGATATGCATGGTCTTGGATAAAACATTGATGTCATTAAAATTGTAAAAATAATCTTGATAAGATTAACTCTATCTTTCAACACTAAATTATCAGTGTTTTTAAATAATGATCCAAATAAGGTGACATTGTAAATCTTCCATATCAATATTGTATCATTAAAATAAGGAATGATGATAATGTGTTTCTATAAAAATAAAACTGTCAAAATATATCATTCAAGGATATGAATAAACTCTCATTCAGAGATAAACTTGAGGATAAATAAGTTAATGAGATAATTTAATATCTCTATGGTAATATCAAAATAGAAAAAGGGGAAGTCTAGGGAATACTACCATTTTATTTAATTAAATGTATAAAATAAGTGAAACGTTTTTAATGTGTGCCAAGAAATTATGGGATGAGGATAAAGACGAACCCGCAAAGAAACCATTCAAAGGATTAAGAAGAAAGAGTAAACTGTAGTAAAAATTATTTAAGGGGAATGAATTACTTTAAAAATAATATTATAGATATATTTAAGTATAATTAGAGGATTTCAAGGATTGTAGATACTTAAGTTAAGAATTTTTTTTGGTTGTTGTAAAAAAGAAACCAATGGAGGATAACAATGATGAAGATGTTGGAATTGAGGGTAGGGTCGATCTTGAAGCTAAAATTAAAGAATCCATTGAAGAAATTGAAATATAGATGGTTAAATAAAATAAATATAATAGTGTTTTACATGAATTGAAACTTTATATATTTTGGATCACATGAAGAGTGATTCACACTAAAAGGGGGGAGAATTAGTGTGTATAGTTATTTAAATTCCCCTTTTACCATCATGCTTATTCAATACATCTCTCTTAAGATACTCTTTAATGGTGAAAAAATAGAAACGTCATGTTTTTTAATAAGTTTTACCTTATTTAAGGATGGATACATCCTTGTTTTGTCATGGTTATTATCCCACATACATAACTCTTTTTTTATTATCAAAGGGAACTCAAACAAGGGTGTAACCATGAACTCACATAGTTTCTGGAACCAACTAGTTATAATCTCAAATCAATAGAAAAAAAATTCTTCTAAAAAATATATCTAAAAAATTTATGATCCTCTGAACGGACTCCATAGATATTTATCTTCTTTAACTTCTTTGCATAATAATCTACTATGGTTGTTCTCATCTCTACTTCTTCTTCAATACAATAGTGTATGGGTAATCCTTTCATAGAATTATTAGCACATTATCTTTCATTATATATTTTAATTTAGATTCATTGAATATTTTGAGAATATAATTTTAATAAAAGTTATGGAAATATTCTTAAATATCAACATAGAATGACTTATTCAAACTCATTCATCTCCATGTTAAGGTCCTCCTTTTAAGTATCTTTAAGACTTAACTGCCTTTTCTTTGAATAATATTTTAAATGTCATGGTCTTTCTATTAATTCAAATTATATATAAAATTTTTGCCTATATTTTTATTTCAAATATTCCATGTAATCATGGATTCATGTGAATACAACATGGAACCTCATTCTACATTGTGGATTTCATCAAGATTTAGAAACTCCCTCAGTTGTTTCATCTATTTGATCTCAACTTGAATCATGATCAAGGAGAATGATCAAGATATTTGATTTGTATATAATAGTGAAATATCATTTTTTAATTTGTTTCATCATTTATTTAGAAGATGAATTTTATAAAATTTTATTTATTACTTTTACAAAGGTTTTTATTATCAAAGTTGTTGTCACATTGGTCACTACACTTCAGTTTACCTGTACACAGCTCCAGACTATCTTCTACAACTCACTGACACATTTAGGTCACCTTTACATAGTCATTATAATTCCCTCATTACCTTTATATAGATTCATGTCTTCAGAGTATCTTTATATAGGTTTTTATTTACCTTGATTCATCTTATGAATTTTTATAAGTGTTAGATGACACCTGCAACTATTTGTTTCACACCTACACTGAGCACTTCACACTTATCCTCGGTAATATGAAACCTATTCTTCTTCAAACACACCTACACTCGGCAAGGATACACACTTATATTTAGCTAAAGCAAACCTATACTATAATTCCTTTGTAATATTCTTCAATTATACTAACTTTCACAAAAAAATGGTTCAAGATGACACCTATGCTAATTCTCAAACACGTATATGATGGTATCCAAATTCCACATACTCTATATTTCCTTTTCCAATTTTTTATTACCAACTTATTAATTTAATACATCAATTATTTCAAACAAAAACCTTCTAAAATTATATATAGTAGATTCTATCCTCAATAATTTATTATAGATAACACTTACACTTTACTAATACATGTCTTTATCCTAAATAATAGTTCAAAATTCATCACACATAATATTTATTGACAATAAATACAACACTAACCTCGTGATAGTTCAAAAATCTCCACCTTTGAATTTTTTAACAATGAACATACTTTTATCCATATTAATGAAAATAAATCAAAAGAGAATAAATTTTTAGAATCAATTGAATATTCAGGTATTAAAGGAACCTTGAATCAATAATATCTAAGTATACATGTGATAGATATTAGTAAAAAATAAGTGCTATTAAACCAATTGTAAATATTATCAAGTTAATATGGTCTTGTGGTTTTTTGTGCTGAAACATGAATAACTAACACCTTTAAAAACGAATTTATTTCTTACATCACTCAACACACACATAAAAACAACTCATAAATAAGGTAATCAACTTTCTCCCCAAAAAACCATCACCTTAATAATTTTAACATGAAATTTTAAAGGAGGAAACTTAAAAAAATACCTCGATGATAGGAAGTGGGATGTACTACCATTTATAGCCTTAACTTCTCAAATAATTAAGTTGTGTGAGGTTTGGAAAGAATATCAGTAACCTATTCTTTAGAGGGAAAATCATATCCTAAGAATACCCTTTTCAACATTCTCATTTAGAAAATTATACTTTATTTTCATGTGTTTTTTCTTGGAGTTTTTTACTAGATTTTTAGATAGAGTTTTTACACTCTTATTATCATGGCCTATGATTATAGGATAGCAAGCTTCAACATTTAAGAATTTATAATTTTTCTTTATCTATATAATCTGTGCAGCTACTTTTGATGCATCCACATTTTCATCCTTAGTAGAGATGACTTCCACTAATTTTTTCTTCTTTTAATTTAATGAAACACTACCTCTTCTAATGAAAAATACTCCAACAAATATGGATTTAATTTCATCAACTTCCCCTTCCCAATTAATATATGACCTTGTGTCCATATGATCATTTTAATTGTAAGAGGAATTTTAACATTTCCAAGAAGAAACCTAAAATAGGTTTTTTAGACCTGTAATATAGTTTGATTAGTGTTTGGGTGGTTTGGGAGAATAATGAAAGTATTTCAGGATATTCGGGTTGCAGTCTACAGCCACCAGCTAGTGAGTGCATCCAAAAGTGGCTTGGGTGTCATTGTGGGTGTCACTAGTTTTCTAGTGGGGTCAAAAGGGGGAAATTTACACTTTTAACACTTTACATTACAAGGGGGATAACCATTCCCTTCATTTCATTCACATGATTATAGGGCCTTCTCAACTTCCACTCCTCTTTAGGTCCCCTCAAGGGGATTCTTTTAAAGAGTTTTAATCATTGATCTAAGGTATTTCTCTGAATTTGTTGGCCTCTTTTGTTTTTATATTCCTTTTATTATAATTTATCTATTCTCTAACTGATAGTTTGTTTCTAATTCCACTAGATCATAGTGGAATTAGCTTATTCTAATAGATATTTTACTCTACCCAGCGAGAGGTCATCCTGAGACCATGTTTGGGTTCCATCGTTCACTGATTTGATTGAGGTATGTCATGCCTCCAAAAATTTTATAGTTTTTAATTTAATTTTATTCTTTTTGTAAATGAATTGGTAGATTATGTTGTTTATTTGGATCAATTTAGGTTCAGAGGTGTTATAGGGGGTAAGAACCACATTTCCCAAAGAACCAATGATTCTTGGATGCCCTATGAGTTTTCATCATAGATTTTACCTTTGAGTAAAGGGTATAATTAATTATAATTATTTATAATTAATTTTTTGTGATTCCTTGGTGTGATATAGTTTCCCCAATGTAAATTTGGTGACTATTGGAGTCGAGGTGATTTTGGAAGAGGTTTGGTAGTGAGTTTTCGAGCTGTGAAAAATATAAAAGGGATTTCAGATGAGGTAAGTGATCTTAGGTACTTTCCTTATGGATTAATG